>OY728136.1:1517518379-1522518379 GCA_963277665.1 Viscum album
AACTTATCTTTATTTTTTATCCATTTTAATGGAATTTTAATTTTTTAGTGGAATTTAGAAAATTGTGGTCTGATTAGATGTTTATATTGAAATTATTTTTTTAACCTTGAATGAATTTGCATAGAACATATGTAAATATCATCCCATGTGTCTGGGACAACCCCCCGGACAGCCCCCCACCCTCCTCCCTGGACCCTAGACATCCCCCTAGACCACCCCCCTAATAGCCCCTAGGACATCCCCCCACCCTTCTACTTGGACCTCAGACAACCCCCCTCTTCCCTGGACCCTGGACAGCTCCCCACCCTTCTTTCTAGACCCCAGAAAACCCTTGAACAACCCCCAGACATCCCCCACCCTCCTCCCTAGACCCCGGACACCCCCCTCTTCCCTGGACCCTAGACAACCCCCCAACCTCCTTCCTGGACCCTGGACAAGCCCCTAAAAATCCCCTAGACAGCCCCTAGACAGCCCCCCGGACAGCCCCCCTCCTCCCTAGACCCCAGAAAGCCCCCCCTGGACAGCCCCACCCTCCTCCCTAGACCCTAGATATCCCCCTCTTCTCTAGAACCTGGACAACCCCCCCCCCCCCTCCTCCTTGGTCCCCAAACAACCCCCAAACAGCCCCCCAGATAGCCCCCAGACAGCCCCCCGGACAGCCCCTCTGGCAGCCCCCACCATCCTCCATGGACCCCGGACAACCCCCCCAACCCGACATCCCAACATTGGGAAAGCAGTGATTCATTATATATAAAACATAAATACAATTCATGAAAGGCTTATTACTACCTACCCTGATTCCGGAGACAATAACACTCTTTATTCGGCGTCTTGGATCCCATTCCAATCTCTATTTAAAATGGACACCCTTTTATGTAAAAAAAATTGGCATATGGAAAACTAACCAAACATATTTTGATTGTGTTGATACTTTAGAACAAGGATGAATGGGTCATTTGTGACGTGTATAAGTCAACTCTGTCTAAATTCGAGGCACGGTGTGACCGATACCACTGAAAGTGTATCACTTTTATTTTAATTGGACAACATTTTAAGTGAACACAACAAATAGAATACGAAACACCAAACATATTCATTCATATTCTGTTGATACTTTAGGAAAACTATCCATGGGTCATTTGTAATGTGTACGAGTCAACCCTGCCTCAATCTGAGGCATGGTGTGGCCGATACCACTCAAACCGTCTCACTTTTATTTGAAACGAACAAGATTTTTAGTGAAAACAACAACTTGTATATGAAAAACCAACCAAAAGCATTTGGATTCTATTGATACATTAGGAAAATGATCCATGGGTCATTTTTGACGTGTAAGAGTCAACCCCGCCTCAATCCGGGGCATGGTGTGGCTGGTAGCACTCAAACTGTCTCCCTGTTATTTGAAATGGACAAGATTTTAAGTGAAAAAAACAATTTCATATGGAGAACCAACCAAAGGATTTTTGATTGTATTGATACTTCAGGAAAATGATACATAGGTCATTTATGACGTTTATGAGTCAACCCTGACTCAATTCGAAGCACGGTGGGTCCGGTGCCACTCAAAGTGTCTCACCTTTATTTGAAATGGACAACATTTTAAGTGAAAACAACTGGAATATGAAAAACCGCCCAAACCCATTCAGATTGTGATGGTACATTAGGAAAATGATGCATTGGTCATATGTGACGTGTACGAGTCAACCCTACCTCAATCTGAGGCACAATGTGGCCAGTATCACTCAATGTTTCTTTCTTTTGGTTAAAATGGACACCCATTTAAGTAAAAACAACTGGCATATGGAAAACCGACCAATCATATTCGGATTCTATTAATAAATTAGCACACAGATACATTGTTTATTATTTATGTGTACGAGTCAACTCCACCTCAACTCGAGGCACGGTGTGGCCGGCACCACTCAAGGTGTCTCACTTTTATTTGAATTGGACAAAATTTTAAGTGAAAACAACAACTGGAATATGAAAAACTGACCAAATGCATTTGGATTCTATTTATACTTTAGGAAAACAATCCATGAGTCATTTGTGATGTGTATGAATCAACCCTGCCTCAATCTGAGGCACGGGGTGGTCGGTACCACTCAAACTGTCTCACTTTTATTTGAAATAGACTTGATTTTAAGTGAAAAAACAACATGCAAAAGGAAAACTGACCAAACGCATTCAGATTCTGTCAATACTTTAGGAAAATTATCCATGGGAAAATTTTGATGTGTACGAGTCAACCCTGCTTCAATCCGAGGAACGGTGTGTCTGGTACCAATCAAATTGTCTCACTTTTATTTGAAATGGACAGGGTGTTAATTGAAAACAACAACTTGCATACACAAAACCAACCAAATGCATTCGGATTCTGTTGATACTTTAGGGAAACGATCCATTGGTCATTTTTGATGTGTATGATTCAACCTTGCCTCAATCCAAGGCATAGTGTAGCCAGTACCACTCAAACTATCTCGCTTTTATTTGAAATGGACAAGATTTTAAGTGAAAACAACAACTTGCATATGGAGAACATACCAAATGATTTCTGATTGTATTTATACTTCAGTAAAACGATCCATGGGTCATTTGTGACGTGTATGAGTCAACCCCACCTCAATCTGAGTCATGGTGTGGCTGGTATCACTCAAAGTGTTTCTCTTTTGTTTAAAATGGACAATGTTTTAAGTAAAAACAAAAGACAGTCAAAAAAACAACCAAACATATTCTGATTTCATTGATACATTATCACAAGGATCCATGGGTCATTTGTGACGTGTACAAGTCAACCCCATCTCAATCCAAGGCATGGTGTGTCTAGTACCACTCAAATTGTCTCACTTTTATTTGAAATGGACAACATTTTAAGTTAAAACAACAACTGGGATACAGAAAACCGACCAAATGCATTCGGATTCTATTTATACATTATGAAAACGATCCATGGGTCATTTGTGATGTGTACGAGTCAACCCTGTCTCAATCCGAGGCACGGTGTGGACTGTACCACTCAAACTGTCTCACATTAATTTGAAATGGACATGATTTTAAGTGAAAACAACAACTTGCATACAGAAAACTGACCAAACTTATTCAGATTGTGTTGTTACTTTAGCACAAGGATCCATGGTCTATCCTTACACAATCCACTTCTCATGTGAGAAAATCCTACCCCTATTCTAAAACACATGACATTTAATACGCTAATACCATCCTCAAACAGTGGGTTCTAGGACCAAACCAAAGTCCCTTTGGGAACCCAATACCAAAGAAATAATTGAATATTCATACTGACTACCCAAAATGGGGATTCATCTCACATCACACCCATGAGACCAAATTACAAATAGCGACATACCCCTTATTCCAATTGAAAAGTCAATGAAAAATATGTAGGCTATTCTGGTAACCCATCTCATATGTCGAGATTGTCCAATGTTTCCCATTGACACATCAGGAACAATTAATACATGGATACATAGTCATTCGAGGAATATAAGCATCCCATCCACTTCCTATAACTCATCCTAGGTCTAATCACATGACCACTACCATTGTCTATCTTATGGGTATCGTGATCTTTTGCCACTCTAACCATGTTTTTCTATTTGTTTTAAGATAGTCAACCCAAGACCCTGAGTAAACATCCCATGTGCTTCCTATAACATGTACATTTTTTCTCTTATGTGTATAGGTTTTGTGGTTTGAGTGAGGAGTGAATTCTAAATTTTGAATACTGTAATGGTTTTTATTTCTTTTCAATTCTAAATTTCAGAATTCTGGATGTATAGGATTCTGGTTGTATTGATAATGAATTCTAAATATTGAATACTGTTATATGTATTGGATTGTGGATGTATTGGATTTTAATTTTTTGTTGGTTTTATAGGTGTTATTGCATTTCAATTCTAGATGTATTGGATTGTTGATGTATTGGATTCTGGATTTTTTTCTTGTGTTGTGGTTTGAGTGAGAAATGAATTCTAAATTTCTAATTTTCTGAATTCTAGAAGAATTTTAAAAATCCCATCCAGCTTTTGGATTCTGGGTGTTTTTGTGCAGGTCATGGAGAGTTGCAAGTTGGAGGTGGCTGCTGGAAGTTGCTTCTGTGGAGCTGTAGAAAATGTATACCAACAGTTTTCAAAACCGTTGGTATAGCCATTTGATGTATATTATATCAATGATTTTGTTATAACCATTGGTACAAACCTCTACCAATGGTTTTCAAAACCGTTGGTATATCCTTTGGATGCATATTGTACACTATATACCAATGGTTCTAAACCGTTGGTATAAGGGTAACATATACCAACGATTTGTGAAACCGTTGGTATATCTCTTACTTTAACACATATACCAATGGTTTACACAGAACCGTTTGTATAATCCTATACAAACAGCTTACATGGCCATGTTTTGAGAAACTGTTGGTATATAATATACCAACGGTTTCCCAGTTTTTACCAACGGTTCTGAACTGTTGGTAAAGGGTAAAATTCCAGTAGTGCATACTCATAGATAAGAGACACTTAAAAAAATAAAATTTCAAATATAAGATTATAATGGTTGAAATACCCTCATATAATAAGAATTAATTTGATATTTTATGACCTCATCACATATGTTTAACATTAGTTAACTAGTTTTACCATTTTACCAAGCATGCAATATTTCTACCATGGTTACTATTCATAATGACAATAAATGAAATTAAAATTACAAATAAATTCAAAAATATTGATTATAAATATGTGATCAAATTTTCAAGATTAAATTTTTAGTAGTGCTAGAAATTAATTTTAGTATATTTACACAAAACACAACAGAGAACAATTTTTTTAGAAATTTTTTTTCAAGCATTAAGATAATATTATACCAAAATAAAATATTAGACCAATAAATATGAAATTAATTAGATTATGAATAACCAAATAGATTTAATTGACATTATGACCAAATATAAAACATAATTGGTCTTTTAAGTTAAATTATTTAAATAAAATAAATGAAAGTTTTGAAAAAAATGACATTTTTCACAATGCACCCAAAAATAAACTATTTCTGATAAATAAAGAAATTCCACATTTACTAAATTTAACATTATCTACTCAAAATATTTATTCATTTAATAAAACTAAAATTCTAAAATTTATAAATTTTACTTTTTAAAAATAACCATGAATTATTTCTATTATAATGATAAAATAATAGGATGTACATTGGTTAATAGCCCTGGGATTAATGTTTTCTTTTTATAGGATAATATTAGGTATTATATCCCCCCTTTAAAGAATTTAATCCTTGAAATTTTGATAAAAGTTAGTTATTAAATTAATGCGGTTAATTCTACCTCATGGATTCTTCAAGCTCTCATTTATCCTCTTCTAGTTTATGATTTATCCAGAAAACCATCCCCATCCAAGTTGTCTCATTCTAGGAAATTTTATCTCTAGTGTTAAGAATCTGGATATGCACGTTATAGTAAAAGAAATTAGGATCCAATTATGTTTCCTTGGGGTGATCATATGAATTTGGTCAGGCTTGTACTTCCTCAATAAAGATACATGGCACATCTAATTACCTTTAGAGAGACTAGGTGTCCTTACTAAATGGTAAGACACAACTAAAAATCTTTCCAAAATTTCAAAATGAATGATGTACCTATGATTTAGTTTACCTTTATTTCATAACCATATATCACCCATCCATAGGGATACCTTTAATAAAATATGATTTCCCATATGAAATTATCAATCATTATTTAGTTATCATCAAAACATTTTTGATGAATTTGAGTTTCCTTTATAGGATTCATAATAGTCTTCACTTTCACTGTTGCCTATTCCATGAGATCTTGGCCTAAAATATTCCATTCACTAAATTCATCTCATAAAGTTAGAATATGACTCCACTTTACATTCAATTATTTATATGGTGCCATATGAATGCTTTAATTGAAGTTATTATTTTATGCAAGTTCCACAAAGGTAAATAATGACACTACATACCTTGAATGTGGATTGATTATCACCTCAATATATCTTCTAATGTAAAAATATTTCTTTAATACTACATATTAGTTTAAGGATGATATATGGTTCCCCAATGTAGCTCAGTGTCAATATCCTTCTGTAGAATCTTCCATAATTCTCATTTGAACCATAAATCATGATCAAATATAGTGAAAATATATGCACAAAGTCACACAACTAAATTAATATAGATCAGTGTGAGGTGATCAAGAGCTAGATCTTCTCTAATAATGAGTAAATTTACAGACTCGATATGGTGATTAACAATAACCCAAATATAATCATTCTTTATAAGAGTCTCTGAAAACCCTATAAAAAATTCCATAGTAATATCATCTCATTTCCACATAGGAATATGTAGATGTAGCACAAATCATTTAGGATGTTTTATATCATCCCCAACAGATTGAAAAACCTACAATTTTGACACATATTGTGTAGTTTCCCATTTTATATTATCCCACAAAAAATATTCTTTCAAATCCTAATACATTTTGCTGATACTAGAGAGTATAGATAAATTTGTGCTATGAGAATCATATAATAATCATCTTTTTAGCCCAGGCATAAATGGAATTTATATCCTCTTTCCAAATTTTAATATACCATATTCATAGATTAATTCAAATAACTTCCCATCATTCATTACTTTCATTTTCATTTGAAAACTCTTAATATCAAGGTGGGAACTTTTCATTTTCTCAAATATGGATTGTTTGGAAATCACTTTGAATAGATGTGATGTTTCACCTTCCTTAATGATACCCATATACAACGTTACCATATCCACGAATACAAGATCTTCATCAATCCCCATTTTAGTAAAAAATATCTACGATCTTTCCCACTTAATGCATCAACCACCTTATTTTCCTTCCCATGGTGATTGTGCATTAGGAAATTATAATCCTTGAGTTGTTCTAACTATATCATTTTCCTCATATTGATCACATTCCATGATAAGATGTTTTTTAAAATTTTGTGATCAATATATATTTCACATAATTTTCCCCAAAGGTTATGCCTCCATATTCTTAATTGAAATATTAAAATTATCAATTCAAGATGATGATGGGTTTTATAACATTATAATAACAATTATAAGAATCTAAAAACGTGATTTAAACCCCTTACATGATGGTATTAAATACAATATAATATAAAACTACACATAATATACTAAAATTATGAACTACTTATAAACGTGGAAACAACACACCAAAGAAGATACTACATCATCCACGAACACCATTACATGGATTTAAGAGCGATTACTAATGGGTTGCTGAATGACATCCCACTTCTGGAGGTATTAATAGGAGAAACTAAATAATCTAAAATTTGTATGAGATTCAAATTTTCTCTATATAATAGTAGTACCTCCATATGCATAAGAGAAATATGAATGATAGCATCAAGTTAGAGAGTATCAACTGAGTATGGGGATCTAAAATCCATACACACACCATTTTCATAAAATTAAAATAATATATATCACCTATAAAAGACACACATAAATTTTTACTGAATTTAATCTTGAATTTATAATGCATGAGTAAATTCCCTGGCTAGTGAATTTGAATCATTAATGTAAACTAAATTCTTGAATTACATCTCATATAATGTAATATTAAATTATAGCTTAGGTGGATAATGTTTCATGTGTCTATAACACATATAAAAATATACCTAATGCATGGAAATAATAATTTTCATAAAATATAATATAAACACCATAAATATTGTAACATCCCAAGTAAGTAATGAATAATAGATATTTTTATCTATGTTTATTAATGATTAAGATAGTGTTTTAGAGGATTAAAATGAAAATAAATCCAATCTTAAGCATGGAATACACTAATATTCTTAAAAGATTGTTTTACTGCCTTTTGATGGCAAACCATTTTTGAATCTATATTTTGACAATTTTATAAACTATGTTTGTCAAAATAAACTTATTCTTTATGATGGGGACATCAAAATTTACATTGTGTGAATTTTTGGTATTTTTCTGACAATGTTCATTTTTTAATGAATAGTGAAAAATACTGCATTTTACATCAAAACTGCTTTTTAATCTAATTTATTTATATGATTAGATTATGTTTTGAATTGGTTTTGAAGTGAAATTGGAATATATTTTTACCATTTTATCCAATGGTGGTCATTGTAATCAATTTCACTTTGAAATTAGACTTAAACTGGTGTCAATCTTTTGATACTTATTGTTTTGTAAAAACACGCTATTTGCTCTGGCAGCGGGAATTGATTATTAAATTAATTAATGTGACTTATATGATTTTAATTTTGTAAAATAGACTTCATTTTTGAATTCAGAATATCAAATATAGCTTAGGGCGAATTTTTGGTAATTTTCTGAAAAACTTAAATTTTTGATGAATAGTGAAACCACTAAGTGGTAATCAAGCAAACTGATTTTTCAGTTAAATGAAAGTTTACCACTAATGTGTATTGAATTTTGAAAATCCGACATACATGGTTGTCATTAAGAAGTAAAATTTGGTTCAACGGGATTAAAATATTTTTTTGGTGAATAGTAACTTATTAAGTTCTTAATCACGATTAGTGGTAATTAGTGTAGTTTAAGGTATAAATAATTCTTTAATAATATGAAATGACCTAGACACATGTCCCAACCTTATTGGTTGTGTCATGGCCGACCATGACAAGACATGGGTCAACTTGGGGACCCCATGGAGACACTTTGGTTTGGAAATGACATAAATAACTTTTTATTAAATGTTAAAGTAAAAATGACACAAACAATAGATGTTTTACGAAAACAATTTTTACATGGGGTTATAAAGATCAGATTCTTTATTATAAATAGTAATTGGAAATCTAAAAATATTTCCTACATCATAGTATTTTTTTATGATTTTTAGACATTAAATAAATTAAATTATTTATGACATAATAATGATGCAGCGATGACATCATTATTTGACGATTTAAATAAAATGGAAAGATAATATAAAATCTATGAACTACACATGTCCAAAACCAATTGGATGAGTGGATTTCGAACCCTTATCACCTTATCCACTAATTAGTTCAATGTGGGACCTTTTAAAACCGAAACACATTTTCAAATAAAGTAATATTTCTTTACTTTCCAAAAGTACCCCTCCTCTCCTCTTATAAAAGGCCCCCACCTCTACCTCATTTCACACACTCCTCAAGCCTTTGGATCGGCCAAACCCTGACCATTTTCTCTCTCCACATCCCTCTCCTCATCCTAGAGGATTCCCTTTTGTAAGAATCCTTTCAAAGGACGTCTTTAGGCTCAAATCAAAATGAGTTACACTTTTTAAGGTAATTCATTCTCTAATGTTCATTTGTTTTATTTTGCTTCTCCAACCCCCTAAACTCTTTTTATTTACTTCCTTTGTAAGAACACCAGTATCTTCAATATACTAGGATGTTGTTATAAGATTTATTTGAGCTACACTCTCACACAACTACATCAAATGGTTAAAGAACATACGGTTTCCGTGGATGGCGAAATTCTGCCTCCCGAAACGATGATTGTTCAACACTCATTTAACACCTTCAAAGGTGGCCATTATGATGTCACTATTTTTATATATGATATATAATATGTTTATGTTTTCCTTAAGCTTCTGTTTTTTTCATTTTGGGCATACGTTTATAGTTTCCATTATGGGTAAACACGATATCTTCATTTTAGGAAGTGCGGACTACCGCCCCCTAAAAGTGATTTGATTCGTTAATACCATATGTGAGATGTGTAAAGGATAAAGTTAATGATGTTATATATGTTATTATACTGGAATTATAATATACTCTTATATCATTATTATTCCATTCCAGAAGATATGAAATAGAAATGGAAGTAGCGTTCACGCGTACGTACGGATTACCGTCTCCATGAACGGTGCATTTCATTTCTTACCTCTAAATGATTATGTAATATTATAAATGCATGTATGTACTGGATATATATGACATATATGATATCTACATCATGAATACCATTATGGATATAATGAACCTTTGACCAAATTAACAACATGTAAGTGTAAGAAGTCTATTTTTGACTTAAGAACCAAATACCGACAAAATGAACATTATTAACTTAACTGATTACATGATGTTCATAACATGGTATAAAAGGAATAATGAACTTGAAAAATATTCATAAGCAAGTAGAGATTACCTCAAGTTTATTATTCAGGAGATTAAAGAACGGTCGGGTCAAGTCGGATACGAGGTATGGGACTTCGTCTCAATCTCCTTTCATTGAGGCATATTTTATTTTATACACAACTTTCTTTTATACGGTGTATAAACCCCTTTGACTTTTACGTTTATTCAAAAGGAATTTTTTTATACAAAGCATTTACTAAACGACAAAAGGGAATGTTTTTGTCATACGTATGCGGCGACAACGACTTCTCCGCCGTCGTGACCGTTATTTGAGTTTCGGCTTCCTCTACAAGCCATACTTTTTTTTAAAAACGAAAAAAATAAATACCATGTTTTACTTTGGTATTGAAAATGGTTTTCATAATGTTTTTATTATATCAATGTGTTGTATTGATATCTCGTGATTGAAATGTGGAAATTTTATGTTTCCTTTATGCATGTTTTATGTGATATGATTATGTTATGGTTCTTTGGCATTATTATGAAGACGGGTGGTCCATGATAAACTAAGGGCGGGTGAGCCCGTTATAGCTCTCCAATGCTTTGGGTAACACGAAGGAGTGAAATGTTAAAGTTTCTCTGAAGAGATTTTAGGGAATATACTGTGATGGGTATTCCAAACGTAACCAAGAGGGTTACTCCCTATGTAAGAATGTTATGAATGCCTCAAGTTACCTTTATATATTATGATTTCTATAATTTATTCATGATTTTATGAGGTATGTTAAAGTGCCTATGTTTTATGGGTAAAGTATGATTTCATTCTTATGTATATATGAACTCATGTTTCCTTTCCATGTTTTTTTTATAACCCATATTGAGTTTTTATGCTCATCCCAAGTTTTTGAAAATTTTTTCACAGGTCAAGGGAAAGGTACATGATAAGATGATAGAGTCAAGGATGTGTCAAGAAATAATCCATGTTTTATTTTAAATGTGTTTCCATTGATGGGAATGAAGAATACTATCTTTATGTAACCACTTTGTTTATATGTGGAATGTAATGCAAGTTTTATGATCTAATTCTCTAAAACTCTAAACCCGAAAAGATCCTCAATGTGTAATCTTGTAATAACTCAAGATTAAGTAAGGTTTAAGGCTGGGGCCTTATAGTTGGTTTCAAAGGTCGGTTTAGATAACTTTAGGAGTTAGAATTCTATTAAATGATTATCCAAAAATATTTTTTTTGGTCAAATTGAAGTGATATAGCATTTAAAGATTACCATGTTGCTTCATCTAAGACATGTTTGTTCAGAATGGTTTTCCACAGAGGAAACAGGGTAGCTGTGCTAGGAAGGCATACAGAAGGAAATAACCTTCCGAATCAGCATCCAGAAATGGTCGGAATTGGAACTGAACAGTTTGTTGCAGTAATGGCGCAGTTGACTCAAGCGATAAATGGCGGTGGTATCCATGCACAAGATCTGCCAGATCAACCGCAGAGGAACATGTCAGTGGTGGAACATTTCATGAGGCAACATCCACCATCATTCAGAGGATCATCTGACCCTGTGCTAGCTGAAGGGTGGATTAAAGCACTGGAGAAGATTTTTGATGTCATGGGGTGTTCAGACAATCAAAAGGTTAGTCTTTCTATTTACCGTTTGGAGGGTGAAGCAGATCAGTGGTGGTCTACGGTTAAAAATATCAGGGACGCCGATGAGATTGATGCTCTTGACTGGGATGAATTCAAAGGTATGTTTCTTGAGAAGTATTTTCCTAAGGCTGTTCGACTTAGGATGGAAAATCAATTCTTGGAATTGAGGCAAGAGGAAGACTCAGTGGCTGCCTATGAAGAAAGGTTCACTCGATTGGCAAGGTATGCTCCAAATTTTATCCGAGACCTTGATAGTAAAATCAATCGTTTTTACTCAGGATTAAAGCCAAAATATCGAAGGGAATTAGCTTCTCGTGAGTTTAAAAGTTATGAAAAGCTTGTTCGATGTGCTGAGAAGGTGGAAATGGAGTTTGCCGATGACCAAGTGTTCTATAACAACCAGCAGAAGAAGAGACCGAGGTGGCAGGAGAAAGGTAAGAATTCTTCAAAAAAGTCTGATGGTAAGAGAACTAAGTTTCCAGTTTTTGATAAATGTGGCAAAAGGCATGCTGGGGAATGTCTTCTGAATTCTGGGAAGTGCTACCGATGTGGTAAGATGGGACATAAGGCTCGTGATTGCACTGAAAAGGATCAAGGTGAAGGTAAGAACAAATTTGATTCACAGTTAGTGAAATGTTATAAGTGCAATGAGATGGGTCACTATGCAAACGAGTGTCCGACAAGGAGCTTGAGTGATGGGAAGCAGTTAGACTACAAGCAGAAAGGGGTGGTGAAATCCTTTGCAACTACTTCAGCAGATGTCGGGCCATCAAATGAAGTTGTATCAGGTACTCTGTTTGTTTTTTCAGATTATGCCAGTGTGTTGTTTGATTTGGGTTCTACACATTCTTTCATCTCTGAAACCTTTTCTAGTAAAATGGGAATACCATCTCAAGAAATGACTCCTGAACTTTTGGTAAAAACACCTGGGGGAAATGTCAAGGCAAAAATAATTTATAGGAATCTTCCTATCCTTATCTGTGGAAAGAACCTACTTGCAAACCTTATTGTTCTACCTCTAGTAGAGTTTGATGTTATCCTGGGTATGGATTGGCTCTCTATTTACCATGCTAAGATTGACTGTAGAGCTAAAGAAGTTTCTTTTCGGAAAGACTTTCAGTTTGTTTACAAGAACGAACCCTTACTTTTGATAACATATCAAGAGGCCGAGAAACTTGTAAATGATGGAAATGAATGTTACCTTGCACACGTCGTTGAAAATAAAGGGACTGTTCAGATTAATGATCTGCCAGTGGTAAATGAGTATCCTGATGTTTTTCCTGATGAGTTGCCTGGAATAATACCAGATCGGGAAGTTGAGTTTACTGTTGACTTAGTTCCTGATGCTAAGCCAATTTCAAAACCCCCTTATCGAATGGCACAAATTGAACTTTTAGAGTTGAAGGAGCAATTGCAAGATTTATTAGAGAAAGGTTTCATTAGACCTAGCACATCACCATGGGGTGATCCTGTTTTATTTGTTAAAAAGAAAGATGGTTCTATGAGACTTTTCATTGATTATAGAGCCTTGAATAATATCACTGTTAAGAACAAATATCCTTTTCCTCATATCGATGATTTGTTTGATCAGCTCCAGGGGGCTCAGTTTTTTTCAAAGATTGACCTGAGATCGGGGTACCATCAGCTGAAGGTAAAGGAGGCAGATATTCCGAAGACCGCGTTCCGTACGAGATATGGCCATTATGAATTTGTAGTAATGCCTTTTGGGCTAACCAATTCACCTGTTGTATTCATGGACTTAATGAATAGAATTTTCCATGAGTTCTTGGATAAGTTTGTGGTGGTTTTCATTGATGATATTTTGGTGTTTTCTAAAAGTAAAGAGGAGCATGAAAAACATTTAAGGGTTATCTTGCAAACCTTAAAAGAAAAGAAACTGTATGGTAAATTCAGCAAGTGTGAGTTTTGGTTGCAACAAATTTCTTTCCTTGGTCACATTGTTTCTAAAGATGGAATAACTGTTGATCCTGCAAAAACAAAAGTTGTGGAAGAATGGCCAAGACCCACAAATGTAACCGAGATTCGTAGCTTCCTTGGTTTGGCGGGCTATTACCGAAGGTTTGTTAGAAATTTTTCACGGTTATCTAGTCCAATGACTAAGCTAACTCGGAAGGGTGTTAAGTTCATCTGGACAAAAGAATGTGATGATTGTTTTCAGTAATTGAAGAAGATTGGTGAATGCTCCAGTTTTGGCGCTACCTTCCAGGAATGGTGAGTTTGTTATATACAGTGATGCTTCATTGAAAGGACTTGGTTGCGTCCTAATGCAGAATGATCAGGTAATTGCTTATGCTTCACGACAGTTGAAAACTCATGAGGTAAATTACCCTACACATGATTTGGAACTAGCTGCTGTTGTTTTTGATTTAAAAATTTGGAGGCATCATTTGTATGGAGTAAAGTGTGAAATATATACCGATCACAAAAGTTTAAAGTATATATTCACTCAGAAAGAGTTAAACATGAGATAAAGGAGATGGCTGGAATTAATCAAGGATTATGATTGTACAATTCATTACCATCCGGGAAAAGAAAATAAAGTGGCTGATGCTTTGAGTTGAAAAAGTAATGCTTCATTAACAATGTTGCGTTTGGAATGTGATCCTTTGGTTAAGGATTTGATGAACTTTGGCATAGAAGTTGTTGGTGCAGGAAGTCCTTCTGTTTTGTTTCAGGTATCAGTGAGATCCTCTCTATCAGATAGAATCATGCAAGCACAGAAGCAAGATAGTGAGTTGCAGAAAAAGGTAGAGCTGGTTCAGAAAGGTAAGTTGCCTGAATTCAACATTGATAATGATTGTGTTTTGAGATTTGGGAAGAGATTGTGTGTGCCATGTGATTCACAGTTGAAGAGTGAGTTGTTATGTGAAGCTCATAGTTCTCCATTTTCAGTTCATCCGGGCAGTACTAAGATGTATAGAGATCTGCGGGAGTATTACTGGTGGGATGGAATGAAAAGAGATATTGCTGATTTTACTGTGAAGTGTTTGACTTGTCAGCAGGTTAAAGCAGAGCGGTAGTTACTGAAAGGGATGCTTCAGCCTTTACCAGTGCCGGAGTGGAAATGGGAGAATATATCCATGGACTTTGTTGTTGGATTACCAAAGACATCTCGAGGTAATAATGCAATCTGGGTTATTGTTGATCGCTTGACCAAATCTGCTCATTTCCTTGCTATACGAGATACTTTCTCTCTTGATCAACTTTCCCGTTTGTATCTTAAAGAGATAGTCAGGTTACATGGAGTTCCTCTCTCCATTGTATCGGATCGTGATCCCAGGTTTACTTCTAACTTTTGGAAAGGCCTTCAGAAGTCGTTGGGTACTGAATTAAATTTTAGTACAGTTTTTCATCCTCAATCAGATGGGCAGTCAGAACGAACAATTCAGACATTAGAGGATATGCTACGAGCTTGTTCTATGGATTATCAGGGAAGTTGGGGCCAACATCTTTCTTTGGTTGAATTTTCATATAATAACAGTTTCCATTCCAGCATACAGATGGCACCATTTCAGGCATTATATGGGAAGCGGTGTCGAACTCCAGCTTTCTGGGATGAAGTGGGTGAAAGGAAGTTGATGGGACCAGAATTGGTAGAAGAGATGGCAGAAAAAGTTCAGCTGATTCAGAAGCACATGAGAACAGCTCAGAGCAGGCAGAAGAGTTATGCGGATAACCGGAGGAAGGATCTATCTTTCGAGGTAGGTGATCATGTTTTTCTCAAGGTTTCTCCTTGGAAAAGTGTGATGAGATTTGGTAAGAAAGGAAAGTTGAGACCAAGGTTTATTGGACCATACGAAATTCTGGAGAGAGTTGGATCAGTTGCATATCGGGTGGATTTACCTCCGAGTTTATCCCAGGTACACAATGTTTTTCACGTTTCGATGTTGAGAAAGTATATGCCAGATCCATCTCATGTTTTGAGTCCAGAGGTAGTTCAGCTGGAAGAGAACCTATCTTATGAGGAACAACCGGTCCAGATTCTTGACCACATGGAGCAAGTGTTACGGAATAAGGTGATTAAGCAGGTAAAGGTTTTGTGGAAAAACCACATGATTGAAGAGGCAACATGGGAATCTGAAAATGCAATGAGGGATAAGTACCCCCATTTATTCGATAAGTAAATAAATTGAGGGGACACAATTTTCTAAAGGGGGGAAGGATGTAACATCCCAAGTAAGTAATTAATAATATATATTTTTATCTATGTCTATTAATGATTAAGATAATGTTTTAGAGGCTTAAAATGAAAATAAATCCAATCTTAAGAATGGAATACACTAATATTCTTAAAAGATTGTTTTACTGCCTTTTGATGGCAAACCATTTTTGAATCTATATTTTGACAATTTTATAAACAATGTTTGTCAAAATAAACTTATTATTTATTATGGGGACATCAAAATTTACCTTGTGTGAATTTTTGGTATTTTTCTGACAATGTTCATTTTTTAATGAATAGTGAAAAATACTGCATTTTACATCAAAACTGCTTTTTAATCTAATTTATTTATATGATTAGATTATGTTTTGAATTGGTTTTGAAGTGAAATTGGAATATATTTTTACCATTTTATCCAATGGTGGTCATTGTAATCAATTTCACTTTGAAATTAGACTTAAATTGGTGTCAATCTTTTGATACTTATTGTTTTGTAAAAACACGCTATTTGCTCTGGCAGCGGGAATTGATTATTAAATTAATTAATGTGACTTATATGATTTTAATTTTGTAAAATAGACTTCATTTTTGAATTCGGAAAATCAAATATAGCTTAGGGTGAATTTTTGGTAATTTTCTGAAAAACTTAAATTTTTGATGAATAGTGAAACCACTAAGTGGTAATCAAGCAAACTGATTTTTCAGTTAAATGAAAGTTTACCACTAATGTGTATTGAATTTTGAAAATCCGACATAAATGGTTGTCATTAAGAAGTAAAATTTGGTTCAATGGGATTAAAATATTTTTTTGGTGAATAGTAACTTATTAAGTTCTTAATCACGATTAGTGGTAATTAGTGTAGTTTAAGGTATAAATAATGCTTTAATAATATGAAATGACCTAGACACATGTCCCACCCTTATTGGTTGTGTCATGGCCGACCAAGATAAGCCATGGGTCAACTTGGGGACCCCATGGAGACACTTTGGTTTGGAAATGACATAAATAACTTTTTATTAAATGTTAAAGTAAAAATGACACAAACAAGAGATGTTTTACGAAAACAATTTTTACATGGGGTTATAAAGATCAGAATTTTGATTATAAATAGTCATTGGAAATATAAAAAGATTTCCTACATCATAGTATTTTTTTTAATGATTTTTAGACATTAAATAAATTAAATTATTTATGACATAATAATGATGCAGCGATGACATCATTATTTGACGATTTAAATAAAATGGAAAGATAATATAAAATCTATGAACTACACATGTCCAAAACCAATTGGATGAGTGGATTTCGAACCCTTATCACCTTATCCACTAATTATATCAATGTGGGACCTTTTAAAACCGAAACACATTTTCAAATAAAGTAATATTTCTTTACTTTCCAAAGGTGCCCCTCCTCTCCTCTTATAAAAAGCCCCCACCTCTACCTCATTTCACACACTCCTCAAGCCTTTGGCTCGGCCAACCCCTGCCCATTTTCTCTCTCCACATCCATCTACTCATCCTAGAGGATTACCTTTTGGAATAATCCTTTCAAAGGAAGCCTTTAGGCTCAAATCAAAAGGAGTTACACTTTTTAAGGTAATTCATTCTCTAATGTTCATTTGTTTTATTTTGATTCTCCAACCCCCTAAACTCTTTTTATTTACTTCCTTTGTAACAACATCAGTATCTTCAATATAATAGGATGTTGTTATAAGATTTATTTGAGCTACACTCTCACACAACTACATCAAATGGTTAAAGAACATACGGTTTCCGTGGATGGCGAAATTCTGCCTCCCGAAACGATGATTGTTCAACACTCATTTAACACCTTCAAAGGTGGCCATTATGATGTCACTATTTTTATATATGATATATAATATGTTTATGTTTTCCTTAAGCTTCTGTTTTTTTCATTTTGGGCATACCTTTATGGTTTCCATTATGGGTAAACACGATATCTTCATTTTAGGAAGTGTGGACTACTGCCCCCTAAAAGTGATTTGATTCGTTAATACCATATGTGGGATGTGTAAAGGATAAAGTTAATGATGTTATATATGTTATTATACTGGAATTATAATATACTCTTATATCATTATGATTCCATTCCAGAAGATATGAAATAGAAATGGAAGTAGCGTTCATGCGTACGTACTGCTTACCGTCTCCATGAACGGTGTATTTCATTTCATACCTCTAAATGATTATGTAATATTATAAATGCATGTATGTACTGGATATATATGACATATATGATATCTACATCATGAATACCATTATGGATATAATGAACCTTTGACCAAATTAACAACATGTAAGTGTAAGAAGTCTATTTTTGACTTAAGAACCAAATACCGACAAAATGAACATTATTAACTTAACTGATTACATGATGTTCATAACATGGTATAAAAGGAATAATGAACTTGAAAAAGATTCATAAGCAAGTAGAGATTAACTCAAGTTTATTATTCGAGAGATTAAAGAACGGTCGGGTCAAGTCGGATACGAGGTATGGGACTTCGTCTCAATCTCCTTTCGTTGAGGCATATTTTATTTTATACACAACTTTCTTTTATACGGTGTGTAAACCCCTTGGACTTTTACGTTTATTCAAAAGGAATTTTTTTTATACGAAGCGTTTACTAAACAACAAAAGGGAATGTTTTTGTCATACGTATGCGACGACAACGACTTCTCCGCCGTCGTGACCGTTATTTGAGTTTCGGCTTCCTCTACAAGCCATACTTTTTTTTAAAAACGAAAAAAATAAATACCATGTTTTACTTTGGTATTGAAAATGGTTTTCATAATATTTTTATTATATCAATGTGTTGTATTGATATCTCATGATTGAAATGTGGAAATTTTATGTTTCCTTTATGCATGTTTTATGTGATATGAGTATGTTATGGTTCTTGGGCATTATTATGAAGACGGGTGGTCCGTGATAAACTAAGGGCGGGTGAGCCTGTTATAGCTCTCCAATGCATTGGGTAACGCGAAGGAGTGAAATGTTAAGGTTTCTCCGAAGAGATTTTAGGGAATATACTGTGATGGGTATTCCAAACGTAACCAAGAGGGTTACTCCCTACGTAAGAATGTTATGAATGCCTCAAGTTACCTTTATGTCTTATGATTTCGATGATTTATTCATGATTTTATGAGGTATGTTAAAGTGCCTATGTTTTATGGGTAAATTATGATTTCATTCTTATGTATATATGAACTCATGTTTCCTTTCCATGTTTTTTTTATAACCCATACTGAGTTTTTATGCTCATCCCATGTTTTTGAAATGTTTTTCACAGGTCAAGGGAAAGGTACATGATAAGATGATAGAGTCAAGGATGTGTCAAGAAATAATCCATGTTTTATTTTAAATGTGTTTCCATTGATGGGAATGAAGAATACTATCTTTATGTAACCACTTTGTTTATATGTGGAATGTAATGCAAGTTTTATGATCTAATTCTCTAAAACTCTAAACCCGAAAAGATCCTCAATGTGTAATATTGTAATAACTCAAGATTAAGTAAGGTTTAGGGATGGGGCCTTATAAATATATCATACATTAATATGGATTTAGGAATATATCCTTCAATATCCTACTTTCACTAATGATTAAAAAACATTAGGTCACTTCAGCTTATATTGTATCGTATAAAATAATGTGTGAAACTATCTCCAACAATCCTAACACTTTTGGAAACCTTTATTTAACTTCACCTTGTATAAAAAAATATGTAATACCTTGTGAATATCCATCCAAAACACTAGTTAATTATCTCTAAAACCATTTTGGAATAGCTCTCTATGTCAAAATCAATCCCCATTTTTTCAACCACAAGGTGTGACCCCATGAGAATTTATATCATTGAAAAAAATATAGTTCTTCCGATCCATGTATGTAAGTATAAATTAACCTCTAGAAAAACATCAATGCTACTGAATCTATAAATGTATCTTACATGATCTCTACCAGGATGATGTCTCTATATTACCCATGTCCACAAGTCACGTGAGACGAAAACATTCATTCTCATATTTCCCCTTTTTCTAAGACATAATTTGACCATGAGACATGGAGCATGTCAATACCATATATCCAATT
This sequence comes from Viscum album, assembly GCA_963277665.1. Lineage (NCBI taxonomy): Eukaryota > Viridiplantae > Streptophyta > Magnoliopsida > Santalales > Viscaceae > Viscum > Viscum album. The sequence goes on from OY728136.1 coordinate 1,517,538,512, forward strand.
AATCTATTATACATTATTATAGTAAAAAAAATTATCAATGAATACATCACATTTCATTTATACTTATGGATAAACACATCACATGTCCCTTATCCATTTTGATATACTATATGAAGGTGCGATCTCACACTCACAAGTCTTTCTCAATCGATGGCCCTATTTTCGTATGCATCATATGAGAGGATAAATCCCATAATGGTTAATATCTAACTAAATTAATGATGAAAAACATTCCTAACCACCCTCTATATTTGAAAAGTATATCTGTAGACTTGTATAAGTAGGGTATCAAAGAATGAAGGTTCTCATCCTAGGAATATCACCAACCTCAGGTAATGGGGACTCAAAATATGATCCATGCAACCATAATATACCAAATACATATGTATGACACTCAATTTAGTATAATTAGTGGTTCATCCAGTGCACACAAAGAATAATGTTATTTCTCATATGCCTTATGAGTATATTATATATCTCAATTCAAGAATCATACTCCCAATAACCTTACCATTTCATCGTAATTTATTATACTTCATGATGAACATCAGTTAGGGATAAACACAAATTCACACTTTCAGACATCAATTATCATTACAATTCATAATATATATATATATGTATAAATTTATATATACAATGTGAAATAATTATAAAATCGAGGTTTCCTTTAATATGATGAATTTTAATATTCTTAAACTCTTTAATAATATTTAATAAAAATTAAAAAATAACTGATTTATCATATCATATATATAAAACATACAGATCAACCTTATGTTTCCTACACATTATGGGTTTTGGTAACACATTAAATAATATGCAATTACTGAAAAATCATTATGTTCCCAATTGATAAAACCCTCCCACTAAACACATTAGTAAGAAACATCTATGAAGTAATTCATTTTGAATTGTAGAGAGATTTAGGAACAAAATTCCTTGATGTTTGACTTCAAGAAAACAATCATACTTACTAACATCACAACATTAAATGTTATGATATTAAACTTTTATTTCTACGAATAACACTTCCTCTTTCCATCATTATCATCACAACATTTTAGTCTCCCTTAAAGTAGGTTATAAAATTAAACAAATCATAAACCATGTTTATTAAATACAACCATCTCATTTCACTCAAACTAATATTGTTTACAAGATATTATCAAGAGTTAAATGTTTTAAAATTCACATCTTAGGATGAGTTTTTACAATCTTTAAGCATTCAAGTTATCAATGTAGAAACTCAATTTATTTATTAATTGGAAACAAAATTCAATCTTCAATTATTTTATCTTTATGAAATTTTTCTAATTTACAACACTTTTTAAACCATAAAAATGATATCATATATCTATTAGAATAAAATAATTAAGTTTTATAACCAATAATATTTTAATTAAACCTTTATTTTCATTGATTTATCAATATATTCATCTATATTTAATATCATTTGATATACCCAATCATATTGAGTATATGATAGAAAAATTACTTAAATCATTGATATAACCAATAAAAATTAGTACATGATTAATGAATAATATTATTTAGGTCATTATTATTTAATTACATTAAAAAATTAAATAAAACACTATATTATTAAGCCACTAGATTCACTTATTAAGAAATATTAATATTTGGTTTCTATGGAAGGAACTATTCTAACACGTGGAATTTTCATTAAGTTATTTTCATAAATAAAAAATATTTCATAATAGTTTTTATTAAGTTACCAATCATAAAAGCTACATAAACTAAGATGAATCAAAAATTTTATCTTGATGATGATGATGATATTATCTTTAATAGAATATTTTTTCAGATGAGTATCATGTTTTATTAACCATTAAAAAATTCTTCTATTAAAAATGATCCCACTAAAATGATAACCCCTTATAAATATTCATTATATCCATTAAAAATATAAGAGTCATATTTCACCATGAATTACCCTAGTTTTTTTTATAAAAATTCACCATTATTATTTATGTCAGGAATCAACCCAATCACAATAGTTGTGACTCTTGGATAGTTGAGTAGACAAATATTTTTCTAATCCATCTTATGGATACAGTCAACTCTATTTTTCTAGTATCCTAACCATTAGGGCTTCTCAGGTAGTGTAACCTCAAGAAAACTCCCATAATAAACCAATATGGTACATTCAACGGATACTCATGCTAATCCTAAAAATATTACAAAGATAATCCAATGTCACTTATTTGATGACCTAGACCTAGATTCCACTAAACTCATGCCTTGATCCCGGTTGGCCACATGACCCACAGAAAATCTTCCTAGAAGCTAGGGTATACCGACTAGCAGTGGGGGTGTATCGGTAATACAATAGGGAGAGTATACCCCAATTCTAGAGTAACATAGTGGATAAAAAAATAGTAAATTGATGTTGAAGAATATACAACATACATATGAAACAAACAATAGAAGAATAAAGAACAACTAAATAACTATGTAGAGGAAGAAATAGATAACTAAAAATATGAAAAAATCATCTTAGGTAGTTTTTGATGCACACAAATATGCATTATATTCTAGTACAAAAGGAAATTGGAAGCAGACATTAGACATGCTATGAAAAAGTACAGAAGAGAAAAAAATATAAAAAATAATCCATAGAATCTTAAGTCGATGTCTGATCCTTTTCTCCTAAGCTTCATATATGGAATAAGAATAAGCAACCTGAAGAAGAACATGTATGCCTATCTACACCATTTGGAAAAAATAGTCTTATCAGGTGCTAAAGGCAGCACGAGTATGGTGTGAGATAAAAATCCCTATAGGCCAATGGTAATTGTGTCTATGTGTAATCCGAGTAGGCACACGTAAGTAAGTAGTGCACAAGTAATAGCTGGAAAGTAAAGTAAAACTAAATAAATAAACAACCTCCCACTCAGGGTCCTAAAGGACACCTGGAGGGTCTACCTGCTTCTACCCAAATTCAGTTAGTCTGATATAGTCACTGTATATATAAATATATGAAAATAGATTATTATGGTAGTGGGGTAATAAGGCCTCCAACCCATACATATAAATATATATATATATGGAATGGGGTAATAATTCCTCCCACCCACCCATGTTTATATAGCAGACATGGGGTAAGAATGCCTCCAACTCATTCACATTTATAGAGATTATAACTAGTGTGGGGTAAGAATTCCTCCCACCCATACATATTTATCATAACTTTCATGGGGTAAGAATTCCTCCCACCCATAAATATTTTCCATAACTATCTTGGGGTAAGAATATATCCCAACCATTCAAATTTATATATATCTCATAAGCATAATAGTGGCATAACCATTTATATCATTTCATATAAGGAAAACCATCTTACATCATTTCAATTGACATATGGGATTTATTAATGGAATCGACACATGGCATGGGTTCTACCATCCTATATAAGTCACATTCATTTTATTCATATCAAGTAAAACCATTCATCACTAGTTAACTAATTTAATCAATAAATATCATTAATTTTCCTAACATGAAAAAAATCCAATTTTAAGAGCACAAGACTTGAAATAGGTCATATCAAATATCCACATGCCCATTTTAGAAGTTCCAATCCTTAGAGGTCCAAACACCCATTGGGTATCTTGGTTTGCATCAAAATATACATGATATGAGGATCATTTCAATTTAAACTCAACATGGTTAATACAATAAAGATTTTTCCATCTTGGGAAAATTGGCCTAAAATGGCCAATTTGGCTGGCACATTCCTTGGGTGTCCTTACTGAGAATAAATGATATCAAAACCCCAATGGCTGAATCAATTAGCACATGTCAAATCAGTAGGGTCAGTTATAAATTATGGAACCAACAAAAAAAAAGAATATCAATAAAGTTCAGCTCATGACATGATAGATTAAAAACGAAATAACCAAAACTCAAATGAAAAACTCCATGATTACCTACCTTAGGGTCATAGATGATACCTATATTGATATCAACCTCAGATTTGAAGTAGATTAGAAGATATATGACTTTCTATCCATCACACTGAAAACAGGGTGAATGATCCTGCATTTAAATAGTGTAATAAAAGGTAAGATTAACCAAAGAAAGAAGGAAATGTGCGGTTAGCCTTACCTTGGGCTATCCAATGCTTCCGACAGATTTAATATTAGATAGAAGGTGAAGGGGTAGAATGAGATCCTAGAATGAGGGGTTTGGGAAACCTGTTGGAGGAAGAAAAGAAGATCTATTTGTTAGAGAGAGATGGAGAAGAGGAAAAGGCCGTTACAGGTTATGTGGGGGGGAAATGTCAATTTTTCCCAAATTCATTATGTGCACGGTATAAAAACCATGAATGAACCATGTTTCATCCATTTAATTAAAACTATATTAGGATATACAACCATGTTCCTAGTTCCCATAGTTTTAGACACACCATGCATAATTGTAGATGAACCTCTCTGCAATCACAATTTTTATTCAAACCTTGCAGACTGGGTCTCACTGTTTCCACTAATAATGTGTCCCATCCTGTAGCCAACGTTTCCAATCCTCTGGGCTCTGAACCATCCTTAGATGCTCTTAAAACCATTCGTTGGTTGTATAATTCCTTAACCATGATTAATTTAAGGATATAAAAATAAAAACCAATAATTTGTACCTTCGTCAAAGGTTGGGTAATTATAACCTCCCCTCCTAATAGAAACTCATCCCTGAGTTTTCCTTATGAGGGTAAAAAGGTATAGTCAGTAATGTTTTCTAGACATTGAGATTTTACATTATCTTCTCACTCTCATTTTCATCCTGTATCCGGCCGTGTTTCCATAGCACCCGTACAAGAGGATCTAACCTTCCTCGAAGTGTCTTCATGCCCCGATCAACTATACATACCAGATACTCCTCGAAGGATGCATCCATTTCCAACTCAAATTAAAAATATTTAAAATATTTGAGATGGTCTGGATAGTATCAACGAAGATGAGATACATGAAAGACATCATGCATAGACTAGTATCTCTATAGAATAGCCAACTGATAAGCCATGGGTCCGATCCATTTTAAAACCTTGAAGGATCCAATGAATCATAGTGATAGATTACCCTACTTTGGAACATGTCTATGACCCAAACTTGCTGAGACTCGAAAGAAAACTCAGTCTCTAACTTCAAACCGAAGAGGTCACTAGAATCTGTTATCATAAGACTACTTTCTGGACTAAGCTGTCAACATACACTTTCTGATTAGCTAGAAATTCTCTATAGTTTTCTGCATGAGACATGGAGCAAGCAAAGATACTTCCCCTAGATCTAACCAGCATTGTGGTGTGTGATAATTCCTACCATTCAATGCTTCATAGGGATCCATCTCAATGGTATCATGAAAGTTGTTGTTATAAGAAAACTCCACAAGAGGAGTGTTCTTTTCCAAAGAACCCCCAATATCAACGACACACATTTGAAGAATGTCCTCTAAGACCCTAATTGTTTTCTATATCTATGCATCAGTGTATGGGTGATAGACCATGATCAAAATTACCTATATACCCAAGGATTTATAGATCCCCTACCGCAACTGTGATGTGAAATGATTATCTCTGTAAAAAATGATAGAATGAAGATCTCCATGAAGACATACTACTTTTTTGATGTACATACTTTCTAGATCATCTACCTTCGCATAGGTAAGAAATGTGAGAAATTCATCAAAATATCAACAAAAACCCACACTAAGTAATTTACATCAAGTGATTTGGGTAGAATAGTCAAAAATTCCACTGAAAAAACATCTGATTTCCACTTAAAATGGAAAATGGATGAAGAAGCCCTGCTGGATGCTGATGTTCAGCCTACACCTACTGACAGGTAGAACACCGATTGATGAAACTGGCTATCTCACATTTCATGCTGGCCCAACAGTATTAGCGTCATAAATCTTGATACATATATGGGGACCCATACCTTCCTATGGAACAATAGTGTATCATACCCATTGACTGTACAACTAGAACGAGCATCATCATCTGAAATAATTTCCCGTAGGACAAGGCCTTCCTGACCAGATAGATGTCTTGACCTAAATCGTTCTAGGAGAGTAGATGTCACCACTAAGGATGAGATAATAGTCTGACCATGGTCCTCATGAACCTCAATGTGAATCTTCTAAAATAAGTCCATAATCTTCCATTCATCACTGGATTCATGAATATCCTATGTCTGAGTCTTTCAACTCATAGCATTGGTTACTAAATTCTCTTTAGTTGTAGTGTAGGAATGTTTCAAATCAAATGATTATCGGTACTCGACCAACATACACTTTTTATGATTTAGATCCCACTGGGTAAAGATATACTTGAGTCTTTTGTGGTCTGTGAACACCACAAGCACTCTCCCAATAGATAGTGTCTCCAAAAACGTAAGGCATGACCAATAGCAGTGATCTCGAGGTCGTGCATTGGGTAATTCCTCTCGTGATGCCAAAACTGATGAGAACCATATGCAAAAAGTCACTAATCTTGCATTATAAAAACTCCATGTCTGACACCTAATGTATCATAATAGACTATGTAGGCCCTGTCTAGGTTTGGAAGAATTAGTATCGGTGCTGAATTTAATATGACATTCATCTCCCAAAAAGATTCTATCCTAGCTTCAGACCATTATAATTTCACAACCTTATTTTTAAATCTCGTACGTGGAACTTCAAGGAATGGGAAATCCAAAATAAACTATTTTTAGTATCCAGAAATACCCCAAAAAAATATGAATATCAAAGATGTTCTAGGGTTTCCCCTAATAAACTACACCTATCACTTTCTCTAGGTCAACTGAAACTCCTAACTCAAAGATTATATGACCTAGTAAAGGAACTCTATCAATCTAGAATTTTCATTTATTGAGATGATAATAGAGCTGATGCTCTATCAGTGTAATCTACACGAACTCATGATGGGTTGCATGGTCAAGTATAAAGTGTGAATACACCAAGATATATCCCATAAAGACAACCACAAATGAATCCAAAAATATGTGGAAAAGCTGGTTCACAAGATTCAAAAAGATAGCATGTGCATTTGTGAGTTTGAATGGAATAACCGGGTACTCATAGAGTCCGTACATGCTCGTGAAATATGGGTCAGGTATGTATGATTTCCTTAAATGCACCTGATGATATCCTATCTCAAATATTTCTTTGAAAACACCTTCGATCCTCAAAGCTAATCAAAGAGATTGTCTATTATAGGTAGTGGATACCAGTTCCTAATCATTAACTGATTCACCTGACATAATTCCATGAAAATACTTAGGGTTCCTTCTACCTTATTGGAAAAGATGACAGAAAAACCCCAAGGATAAGTTCTAGGGAATATAAATCATTTCCTATATATATCCTCCAACTAATTTTTTAGTTCCATAAACTCATGGGGTTTTATATTATAAGGAGGAATGGTCACAGATGATGCTCTTGGTACAAGGTAAATGGTTAACTCAACCTATCACACCAGAGTTAGACTAGAGAATTCATAAAAAAACATATCTGGAATGATCCACTATATGAAGAAAGAAAACTGGTTGTCCCCCTTAATCATCATGATAAAGACTAGAGACTAGTGTTGTGACACTACCTAGCCTATACTGCTCAGTTAATACCTATGTCGTGCTGACATTCTGTTCTCACCTATTCATGTTCGTAACACCATCTGGTGATGTTGACATCACATATTGGTGATAGAATTAAATACGGGATCTATATAGAACTAGTCATTCCATCCCAATTATTACATAAAATCATGTCATGTAGAGAATGTAAATGTTCAATACAAATAGGTAATTGCCTACATTAAGGGGACAATTATGATAGTGGTGAACACACATTGAATAGATACCTAAGAGTGTATATAGAATCATAAAACCATGATAATACTCTATGTAAAGGTCCATACTCTTAGTGACCTCCTCATTCAAGAAAGAGTAAGGAAAACCAATGTCAAAAAATAAGACACTAAAGTAGAGTAAATAGAATGATACCTCATACAATAGATGGTTCTACATTCTACTCCAGCGGTGTACGCTGGACTACATGTAACTAGCATGTACCAAAACCATGTGGTCGTGCCTAACTAACCTGAGTAGGACTTCTCTAATAGAACTAAGAATCATATGTATGATTGCGGCTTCCTTGACCACCACTTCAGTCTAAATAACCAGTGGTGTTCGAACTACCTTACTATCATGATCATACTGTACCAGAGACTGACTGTGGACTAGGTGTACTTAGGAAACATTTTTTAGAAATGGTGAAGATTAATCATACCACTATATCCTATGCACTTGATTGGATTTCTTGGATACTTCCTCCTAAAGTGCCCTGGCACTCCACACTGTTGAAAAAAGAGAACTACATGTGAAGGGAGCCTAGCCACCACCACCACCATATTCTTCATAACATCATTTCTAAAAAGAAGAAGATCCACTAGAAGTCCTATTTGCGGAAACACCCTGGTTCACATTTTTAGTATCTCTTATATTCTGATCTATATTTACGGCTAGTTTGATGATCTCCTAAATCATCGGTAGCTTGAATAAATTAACTTGTGACCAGATAGTGTAAAACAACCCATTATTAAATCGCATAGAATCCATAAGGTCATTAATAGTTAGAGAGGGATCTAAATGATGCAGCTCAATAAAATGGGTAGAGTATTCCAACTCTAGCATAGACCCCTACTATAGATTCCTGAACTCCCTGGCTCTATCCACCCTAGAGTCTATGGAAAGAAGTAGTTATAGAATACATTCTAGAAGTCAGCTCAAACCATCTCTCTATGATGTTCCACCTAGGTGATAATATCACACCACCTCTTAGATGAGTCCCAAAGTTTGTAAGTAGGTAGTATTACCCTCCGATCTAGATGCACCTCCAAATGCTCTAATATAGATAGGATTATCTCGATCTAGGACTCTGTAGCAAGTGGCATGCCATCCCCTGAGAAAATGGGATGATTTTTCTACAAAATATCACTAGTCATCTATGACATAGTTAGGGTAGGTCACACCCCACCTTACATCGACTACATCATATATAGAAACCACTGTTGAAACTAGGTATCAGCACCCCATATCATGTATATTAAGAGAAAAAACAAGTGGATTGATAAGAGGACAACTGGAGGCTCATGGCCCACCATCTTAGGATCATGATTATCACTTCCTTTAGGGAACATGGATCTAGGAAGTCATGGTGTCATGACACTACAATGCCAAATGAACATCCCTTAAGAGATTTAAGTAACATAGAATATTTCATTTAAGAAAATAGGATAAGTACTAAACCATTCCTATAAGAATTAATATTCCTCTCTACCAATATAAAAATCTACAAATATACCTTGGAATAGACCATAAAATTCTATAAGAATACGAAACACCCACTACCAACTACTGCGGACAATTTTGGGTCAAATATCTAGGTTAGGCATGTACAAGATGACTATTATCAAGTTACAAGTCATTTACGAATAGAACATGTGATAATTTAAAAATTCAAATAATTTAAATCTGCTAAAACCATGGTATACCATTTTTTGGCTCGTAAGGACCCACACACCTTAAAAACTAGATCATTTCACTCACACAAATGCGATTCTCTTTTAAATTGTTCTTATTTATGTGGTTGTACCACATCTGAAATTGTTGATCTAGATTGAATTCCATTTTCAAATCCATAATGCCCCACATAAATTATAAATCAAAGAGCGTAACCCACTAAGCTCACCCCATAATATGATTCAAATCATACAAGAAGTGTTAGTTAAATTTTATATATATAACAAGGTACAAAAAATATGAAATAGGTAATTCTCACTAAAAATTAATCATGTAATGGAAAGAATAAAAGGCATGTTCATACATTTCATATCATGATGCATTATCTAATGAAAATACCTCATTTAATTAATGAATAGTAAGGAAAATAGAATTTCATTGACCTTGATATCAATAACATTAAAATTCATGTGTATCACCCAAAAAATGAAATCATATCAACTGTAAATAGTAGAATAAATAACAATCATAATTAAGAAAACATGGTCTTTACCCCATACATGGGTTCATGATGTTGAGTCAAGTATTATTATTAAGTCCCTAAGAACTCCTAATCCCTATTATACTATTTACAAATAGTAAATAAAGAAAGGAACTGCTCTGATACCAGTTTGTGATGCCCCAAACCTAGATGCCTCAAAACCCATTCGCTGTGTCCAGTTGGCCACATGACCCCTGGCACATATCCCCATAAGCTAGGAGATACCAACTAGCAGCAAGGGTGTATAGGTAATATAACGTGGAGATTATACCCCATGTCAGATGTAACACCCCAAAATTCCATGGTATGCTTCTCTTTGAATAATACAACAATGTGTGTTGTACGCAACTTCGAGTTCTAACACAAACCACAACCAATCAAACTAGCCGTTACGAATATTAATACCCAATTTTTGAAATTTTATAAATATTATCTTTCAAAATGGACATCATTTTTGGATTCGGAATATCGAAATTAGATTAGGATTAATTTTTGGTACTTTTCAGATAACATTCATATTTCGATGAATAGTGAAAATTACTAAATTTTAATTAAAAAAACTTTTTTAATCCAAATAATTAATAGTGATAAATTATGGTTTTGAGTGATTTTATAGTATAATTAAATTATATTTTACCATTTAATCCATTTTTGGTCATTGGACATAATTTCACATTTAAATAGGACATAAGCAAGTGCCAATCTTTTGATAGTTACTATATCTTAAAAACATGCTTTTTTGTTTTAACAATGGGAATGAATTTTAAATTAATTTCTGACACTTCTCTATTTTGAATTTATAAAAATGGATTCCATATTTAGAATCAGGAGGTAAAAATTTCGTAAATAAGTAACTTTTTTTTAGACATTTTGAATAATTAATTTCATAAATATTTTATTTACCATGGTTAAAGGGTAAATCCAGTAAATAAGGGTAGAAAATAATATTATAATAATATTAAATTACCCTAAAACGTGTCCTAACCCTATTGGATGATACATTTCCAACCATGGGAATCTTTGGGTCGATTTGGGGACCCCATGGATCCACTTGTAAGTGATAATGACACTTTATATTAATTAAGTTAATGTAATTACAAAAATGACAAAAGCATATATCTTTTAGGAAAAAAAATTTCATATAGGGTTATATATGTTATATTTTAGACTATAAATATTCATTAGAAATTTATTAAGATTTAATACATAATGGTATTTTATATATAATTTTTTTACATTGAATAGTTAAATTTATTTATGACACAATAATGATGTAGTATTTTCCTTATTAATGAATGAATCAAATAATTGGTATTATAAATGTTAAAATAAATACAATTTGAAAGTTTTGATGACATAAAAGAATTTTATTGGTTAATATAACATGTTAGTATTTCTTAAAAGAAATTTTTTAGAATTAATAATGTTTTAATGACTTTAAAAAAATCAATTATTAAATAGTTTCAAAATTGGCATAAAGGAGTTTTTAAAACAAATATTATATTATTAATTGATATTATATTCATCAAAATATATTCTTCGGCTAAAGGACTTATATAATGATAGTTGTACATTAATGGACCACTTGGGGATCTTTTGGAAGTATATATTAAGTTTATTAAACATATAATATAAAAATACAAAGTGACATGGTAAATGTCAAACTAATTAACTAAGAGTTAAAACTAAAAGATAAGGTTAATAAAGTGACCCAAACCAGTATAAAACGTGTTGGTTGAGTTTTTTTCGACCTATACCCACCATATACTTTAAATAATACACTTTTGAGCCATTAGAAACTGAAAATAATTTTATTATAAAATAATATTTCTAGCTTTTCATAAGGTGCCTCTCACCCCTCTTATAAAAGGGCACCCCCCTTCTCTCAAATTCATACCCTCAACGCCTTTTGGTTTGGCCAAAACCAGCAAAATATTCTCTCAACTTTAATCACTTCAACCTAGAGGCCTCATTTTGATCAGAAAGACAACCTAAGGATCCCTTTTGATCAAATCAAAGGGAAGAACCTGAAGAAGAGGTAATGTTTTCACCACCCTCTTTCAAGTTCCTTTCTTCTTCAACTTATTTTATCTTTGTTATTTCCATTATAAAATAATAACTACAGTATGTTCTATATACAATGATGTTATTATAAATATGGTACAACCATATTCAGTATTCTATCCATCCTTTTAATGACATTTCACCATACATGCATACGTACGACTTACCGTCTCCACGTCGTGGTGTAATTGTTATTCAAAACATTATTATTTGGATGGGTATGATAATGATGTGTAATTCATGTAAATAATAAATATAACATGATAATTATTCTTTATATATTATAAACCATCCAATTATATATTATTTTTACATCAATAGAATGATATTGTCGCTCACACGTACGTACGGACTACCATCTCCACGAACGCGATGAGATTCATTCCCCATCCTATCCATTCAATTATAATTCTCATTTGATGATTAAAAATAATGTTTAAGGACTTGATATCATTCTGTATATGAATGAGATACATACTATCCATAACAAACACAACTTATGTAACAAAACATATAAAAGAAAACGTGTAAGTTAACACCCGAAACAATGATAATACTAGGAATTTTTAACAAATCAATGTTAAAAGATAAAATATGATATCATATTAATGTATATGATTCTTGTATGATTTAATAACAATTATTTCACCATTATAAAATATTTTAACCTACCCTCCACCAAGGAAAAGTACAAGGTAAGGGTTTATTTCACAATCTCTTCATTATCCAAGGTGGGTTATATGTAATTATCTACTCGGACCTCTTAATCATCCACCTCCATGTTTGTTAAAAATGTATTTCAAAACATTCTTACTATTTTACAGACTATGGGTTAATGTCATTTATACCCTTGTTTTACTTTTTATAAGAATTTTATAAAGCAATCTTTCTGTCATTTTCTAAACAAGGTCCTTTTTAACCTTTTCGACATAATTAAGGTTAGAATATGTTTTTTTAACTTATACAGAGGGTGCGGCTATTTTCCACCATTATAAATTCTTCAAAGCTTCCCTTAAAAATATAATAAGGTTATTTTAAAAGTAAATTTTTTCTTTTATAATTATGTGACTTTTAAATGATTTAAGAAAAGAGATATTTCTCTCAAATAGTTTTGATTTCATCTATGTCAACATCCTTTGATGAATTTTAAGCTTATTTGAAGTTGATTTATTATGATACAAAACTTCCATATTGTATTGAAGGTTTTGTGATATGATTGACTCTGGATGTGTAATTTTTATACCATTCATGGTTTATGGAGAATGTATTTATATTTTATATTCTAGTTTTAATACAAATGTTTATGTTATGTTTAAACCTATTCATATGAGGAATGAATTGGACTTAATAAGTGACGGGTGGATACCACTATAGCTCCTCGATGCATCAGTAGCTCTAATGAGACAAACTACTGTCTTGGAAAAAGGCCTTGAGAAAATCTTATTTGTATTCTTGGAAAAAGGTGTTGACTATGTGGTTATGATAGTCTGGCATTATGCATTCCATCATTATGAAAGTGGTTATTGATATTTCATGTGATTATCCGACTATTAGAATATCCATGTGAATAATTAAATGGAATTATTTCATTTTATTTTTTCCATATTATCCTGAAGTTCAATTTTAAAAGGCTTTTGTTTTAGCTATACATTGAATTAATTGTTTATGCTTATTTATGAATGTTTCTGATATATTGTTATCCTTACTGGGCATCTGAGCTCACCCCTTTCTATGTTTTAATTTATCCCAGGATGTGAAGAAGAATTTTATGAATCACCGGTAGAGATAGTTTGAGGGGATATGGGTGTGGTCTATGGATACAAGATGTTGTTCTAGTTTTTCACTTTGTGATGTAATGTAAACTTTATGAATGTATCTAGTGTTTCCAATTATACTAAACTAATCGGTCTTTCAAGACATGATCTTTTGTGATCATGCCAATATTATGTAATAATGCACTGAATCTGGGTAACTAGGGTCAGGGTGTTATAGTTGGTATCAGAGGATGTTTAGTACAAAACTTGGTAGCTTTATTTAGATAAAGTTTGATTAGAGCACATAGACCTAAGATGGACATTGAGGATTAGTATAGAAGAACATCCTATAATTTTGGTATTGTAGAGATTTTGTGAGTTTTACGAGCAATACATCCCTGACTAGATATGAGCAGGTAGAGGTAGCTCTAGCAGAGATGCACCAAGGGGTAAAACCCGAAAACACCACTTTGAGCTAGACTTGAACAGGAACTGGTGCATGACAATAGGCCTTGCTTCACTCTTGGTTACGACACTCTCGAGGGACATGCTTAGGATAATTCTCATTTTCTTTATAAATAATAATGAAGTGTTTATGAATATATACTTCCTCAAAGAAAACCTTTTTTTATGATTATGAATTATATTCATAAATAGTTCAATTTATGTTATGTGTTTTACAAGTATGGAATTATGTATTTTGATTCATAAACTTATCTAGTTTATGCCATTGTTTAGAAATGGAACCTACTGGAAGAAATGGAAACTGTATCAATGCACACACTCCATGTAAGGATTTCCCTCCTGCTCAAGATAATTATAGTGGAGCTGGTGATGCAACTGGTGCTGATTGGCTAATCAACATACTGGGACAACTAACTCAGGTTATGAATAATAACCTGACTCATATGGAGCACTATGATCCGCAACATGGAGGATCAATGTTAGATCTCTTCATGAGGCAACAACCACCAACATTAAATGGGAGTAAAAATCCCTTAGTATATGAGAAATGGATAAATTCCTTATAGAAAATATTCCACTCCTTGGGGAGTAGCGAAACGAAAAAAGTTATCATGGCAGTTTACCGCCTCACTGGAGATGCTGATCAATGGTGGTCATTGAATCAAAACACAAAGTAAGATGATGAAGTATCAAATATATAATGGAGGGAGTTCAAAGATATTTTCTTATAAAAATACATTCCTCGTGACCATTGAGCAGATATGGAAAGGCAATTTCTGAGTTTGAGACAAAAGGTGGATGAGAATGTCGCAAAGTATGAAGCAATCTTTACAAGGTTAGCGAGGCATGCATCAAATTATATACGTAACCCAAGGAGTAAGATTGATCATTTCATTTATGGGTTAAAAACATTTCTTCATCGAGCATTAGTCTCAAAATCCTTCTCATCGTACGAAAACATTGTCGCATGTGCTATCAAGATAGAATAATAATTCTCTAAGTCTTACGCCTTTAAAGGAAAGCAAGAGAAGAAGAGATATACTGATCACTCTGGAAATGGAAATTAGGGGATGAAGGGAAAAGTTGAATATCCATCCTGTAGTAAATGTGGGAAGAAACACCCTGGTACTTGCATGAAGGGAATGGGTGTCTATTATGAGTGTGGTGAAAAAGGCCACCAAGCTCGTGATTGCAAAGGGAAGAAAGACATTACCACTTTTCAGTGCTAAAATTGTAGGGATATGAGACATTATGAAAATGGATGTTATAAGTGTCAGGTAAACTTACCTTAGAAAAGGCCAAGGTATCAATTCCAAGATTATTCTATAACTAATGCTGAGGTAGAAGCTCCTAAAGATGTGGTGGCAGGTAATTAAATGGTTTCCTCAAGTTTAGCTAATGCATTATTTGATTGCGGATCATCACATTGTTTCATATCTTCCCAGTTTTCTAAGAAAATTAGATATTTACAATTTGATCTAACAAGGGAGTTGTTATTTAAAAATCCTAAGGGATGTATCCTTGCAACAATGTTTTGTGAATCAGTCCCCATTAGAGCACATAAATGTTATTTATCAGTTGATCTCATTGTCATACCAATGATTGAATTTGATATAATCCTCGGTATGGATTGGCTTTCATAACATGAAGAGAATATTTATTATAAGGATAAGGAGGTTACAATTTTGTATGATGATGATAAGGAACACCTTATCTTTAGTTAAGAATCATCACCACCAAATTCTTATCTAGATCCACCCATAGTAGATCAACTAAATTAAATTATTAGGGAAGAATAGAATGAAATAACTATGGGCAGGGAATGGAATGTTCAAATAGAGGATGTACCTATTGTGAGATAATATGTTTATGTGTTTCCAGAAAATTTACCTGGACATCCTCCAGAACGAGAAATTGAGTTTCCCATTGATTTAATTCCTGGATCAAGGCCCATATAGAAGACCCCTTATAGAATCGCCACTGCGGAATTAGTGTAACTAAAGAAACAACTAGATTAATTGAGTAATAAGGGATTTATTCTCCCTAGTGTTTCTCCATGGGGAGCCCCTGTCCTTTTTGTTAAGAAGAAATATGGATCTATGTCGTTATGTATCTACTACAGGGAGATCAATGCTATAACAACAATGAACAAGTATCCCCTACCTCGCATTGATGATTTATTTCACCAACTATAGAGATCCCAATAATTTTCAAACATTGAACATCAGTCTGGATATCATCAGTTTGTGTGTGAAGAAGGAAGACATTCCGAAGACAACATTTCGAACTAGGTATGGGCATTACGAGTTTACAGTAATGCCTTTTGGGATGACTAATTCACCCTCTGTTTTCATGGATAAAATTAATAGATTTTTCAAGGAATACATTGATGAATTTGTAGTGTTATTTATTGATGATATCTTGGTGTACTGCAAAATCTATGAAGACCCTGAAAATCACTTGCGCATTATATTGATGACTCAGAGAAGACTTGAATTATATGGGAAGATTAGCAAGTGTGAATTATGGATTTAGGAGATTTTTTTTCTTGGACATATTATCTCTAAGGATGGAATTTCTGTTGATCCTTCTAAGACAAAAGCAATCCATGAATGGATAGCACCAATGAGTATAACCGAGGTATGCTGTTTTATTGATTGAGCAGGTTATTATTGATGTTTTTCCAGAATTTTTACCGATTGGCTAACCCATTAACGAAGCTCACACGTAAAGGGGTTCAAATTTTTTAGACGAAATAGTGTGAAGAATGTTTTGAATAACTGAAGAGAAGATTATTTAATTCCAAAATATTGACTCTGTCATCGGGGAATGATGGGTTCATTATTTATAATGATGCATTGATGAAAGGACTTGGTTGTGTCCTTATGCAGAATGATAGGGTTATTGCCTATGCATCATGACAGTTGAAAACTCATGAGAAAAACGATCCTACTCATGATCTTGAGTTAGCAGCTGTAATATTTTCTTTGAAGATTTGGAGACACTATCTCTATGGTGAGAAATGTGAGATTTATACTAATCACAAGAGTTTGAAATATATTTTCTCACAGATATAACTGAACATGAGGCAAAGAAGATGTCTTGAACTACTCAAGGATTATGATTGCAGGATACACTGCCACCTGGGGAAGGAAAATAAGGTTGCAGATGCTTTGAGAAGAAAAGATCATGGAGTTTTGACCAAGATGAGAGTTAAAAGGGATCCTATTTTCATGGATATAGTAAAGATGGAAATGGGAATAAACATGGAAGGTGAAACATTAATGCTTTTTCAAATGGTTTCCAAACCATCTTTACTAGAATGGATAAAGTGTTCTCAGACTGATTATGAAGAGTTTCAAAAGAAGATTAAAGCTGTGAATGATGGGAGATTGAGTGACTTTTTGTATGAAGATGGAATTTTGAAACTTGGGAAGAGACTTTGTGTTCCCGATATACCATATCTAAAAAGGTAATTTGGGGATGATGCTCATAGTTCCAATTTTTCTATACACCATGGGAGAACCAAAATGTATAGAGATTTGAAGGAACATTTTTGGTGGGACAACATAAATATGGAGATTGCTGATTTTGTGTCAAGATGTATGGTTTTTCAACAAGTGAAAGCTGGAAGACAACAGCCTGGAGGAGTCATGAAACCTCTTCCCATACCTGAGAGGAAATGGGATAATATCACGATGGAATTTGTCGTTGGACTACCAAAGACTCTTAGAATGAACGATGAAATATGAGTCATTGTAGATCATCTTACCAAGTCATCACATTTTCTTGCTATAAGGAAAGATTTACCACTTGAACGTCTAGCAAGGCTATATATTAATGAAGTTGTGAGACTTCATGGAGTACCCCTATCGATTGTTTCTGATCGTGATCCCCATTTTACATCAAGATTCTGGAGGAGTCTTCAGAAGGACTTGGATACTGAACATTGTTTGAGCACTGCATACCACCCCCAAACTGATGGACAATCATAACAGACTATTAAAACCTTAGAAGACATGTTGAGATCTTTCTCACATGACTTTTAGGGTATGTGGGATCAATATTTACCTTTGGTGGAATTTTCCTATAACAATATCTTCCATTCAAGTATTCGGATGGCACCATATGAAGCGTTATATGGAAAGAGATGTTGCACACCAACTTATTGGGATGATGTTGGTGAAAGAAAACTCATAGGCCCAGAACATGTGGAGGAAACTATGGAAAAGGTAAAGGTAATCCAAACACAAATCAAAGCAGCTCAAAGTAGGCAGGAGAGCTATGCCGATAACCGAAGGAAGGATTTGGAATTTCAGGTAGGAGATCATGTTTTCTTGAAGGTATCTCTAGGGAAGGGAGTTATACGTTTCGGTAAGAAGGGAAAATTGAGTCTCGGGTACATCATACCATTTGAAATTCTAGAATGAATTGGGGTTGTAGCTTACCGTTTGGCAGTGCTTCCATGTCTCTCCAAAGTTCATGATGTGTTCCACGTATCACTGTTGAGAAAATACATGCCTGAACCAACACATGTACTGACTTATGAGGAAGTAGAACTAGAACCTGATCTATCTTATTGCGAAGAAACCGTCAGGATTCTTGATACGAGAGAACAAGTGTTGAGAAACCGGACGACTCATCTTATAAAATTTATGTGGAGGAACCATAAGATGGAAGATGCAACATGGGAACCTGAGGAACTTATGATGAAAAACCACCCGAGTATTTTTTTGCAGTAATTTTCTAGAACTTTATAGATTGATATTATTTGAATGAGGGGAGAATGTAACACCCCAATCTTCCATGGTACGCTTCTCTTTGAATAATACAGTAGCGTGTGTTGTACGCAACTTCGAGTTCTAAAACACTCCACAAGCAATCAAACTAGCCGTTACGAATAGTAATACCCAATTTTTGAAATTTTATAAATATTATCTTTCAAAATGGACTTCATTTTTTGGATTATTAATATTGAAATTATCTCAGGGTGAATTTTTGGTATTTTTTGGATAACTTTCATATTTTGATGAATAGTGAAAATTACTAAATTTTAATTAAAAACATCATTTTTAATCAAAATAATTAATAGTGATAAATTATAAATTTGAGTGATTCTAGAGTTCAATTAAATATGATTTGTACCATTTAATCCAATGTTGGTCATTGGACATAATTTCACATTTAAACTGGACATAAGCAAGTGCCAATCTTTTGATAGTTACTGTCTCTTAAATACACACTTTTTGTTTTAACAGCCGGAATTAATTTTAAATTAATTTCTGTGACTTCTGTTTTATGAATTTATAAAAATTCATTCCATATTTAGAATTTGGAGTTCCAAATTGTCTAATAGGTAACTTTTATTTTTCAACATTTTGAATAATTACTTCGGTAAATATTTTATTTACCATGGTTAAAGGGTAAATCCGATACATAAGGGAAAAACAATAAAATTATAATAATAATAAATTACCCTAAAACGTGTCCTGACCATATTGGTTGATACATTTCCGACCATGGTCATCTTTGGGTCGATTTTTCTACCCCATGGATCCACTTTTAAGTGATAATGACACTTTATATTAATTAAGTTAAATTAAATACAAAAATGACATAATCATATATCTTTTAGCAAAAAAATTTTTATAAAGGGTTATAAATGTTATATATTCGACTATAAGTATTCATTAGAATGATAAAAAATTTTCCTACATAATTTTATTTTATTTATAATTTTTAGACATTGAATAATTAAATTTATTTATGACACAATAATGATGTAGTATTTTCCTTATTAATGAAAGAATAAAATAACTGGTATTATAAATGTTAAAATAAATATAATTTGAAAGTTTTGATGACATCCACGAATTTTATTGGTTAATATGACAAGTTAGGATTGATTAAATGAATTTTTTTATTATTAATAATGTTTTTAAGAATTAAAAAAAATCAATTATTAAATCGTGTCAAAATTGACATAAAGGAGTTTTTAAAAAAATATATTATATTATTAATTGATATTCTATTTCTAAAAATATATGGTTCGGAAAAAGACATATATCATTATAGGTGTATCATTAATGGACCCCTTGGGGGTCTCTTGGAAGTATATAGTAAGTTTATTAACCATATAATATAAAAATACAAAGTGACATGGTAAATGTCAAACTAATTAACTAAAAGTTAAAATTAAAGGATAAGGTTAATAAAGTGACCCAAACATGTCTAAAACCTATTGGTTGAGTTGTTTTCGACCAATAACCACCTTATAATTTAAATAATCCACTTTTGAGCCATTATAAACCGATAATAATTTTATTATAGAATAATATTTCTAGCTCTTCCTAAGGTGCCCCTTACCCCTCTTATAAAAGAGAACTCACGCTTCCCTCAAATTCATACCCTAAAAGACTTTTGGTTCAGCCAAACCCTACCCGAATATTCTATAAACTTTCCTAAATGAAACCTAGAGGCCTTATTTTGATCAGAAATCCAACCTAAGTATCCCTTTTGATCAAATTAAAAGAAGAACCCGAAGAAGAGGTAATGTTTTCACCACCATCTTTCAAGTTCCTTTCTTCTTCAACTTCTTCTTTCTTTGTTATTTCCATTCTAAAATAATAACTATAGTATCTTCTATATACTGTGATGTTATTATAAATATGGTACAACCATATTCAGTATTATATCCATCCTTTGAATGACATGTCACTATATGTGCGTACGTACGACTTACCGTCTCCACGTTGTGGTGTAATTGTTATTCAAAACATTATTGTTTTGATGGGTATGATAATGATGTTTAATTCATGTAAATAATAAATATAACATGATAATGATTCTATATATATTATATACCATCCAATTATATATTATTTTAACATCAAAATAGTGATATTGTCGCTCACACGTACGTACGGACTACCGTATCCATGAACGCGATGAGATTCATTCCCCATCGTATCCATTCAAATCTAATTCTCATTTGATGATTAAAAATATTGTTTAAGGACTTGATATAATTCTTTATATGAATAAGATATGTACTTTCCATATCAAACATGTCTGATGTAACAAAACATATAAAAGAAAATGAGTAAGTTAACACCCAAAACGACGATAATACTAAGATATTATTAACAAAGAAATGTTAAAAGATCATATATTTTATCATATTAATGTATATTATTCTTGTATAATTTAATAAAAATTATTTTACCATTATACAGTAGGTTAACCTACCCTCAACCAAGATAACGTACAAGGTTTGGGTTTATTTCACAATCTCTTCATTATCCGAGGTTGTTTATACGTAATTATCTACTGAGACCTATTTATCATCCACATCCATGTTTCTTAAAAATCATTTTCAAAACACTCTTACTATTTTACAGACTATGGGTTAAAGTCATTTATACCATTTTTTGACTTTTTATATGAAGTTTATAAAGGAATATTTCTGTCGTTTTCCAAACAAAGCCCTTTTTAACATTTTCGACAGAATTTTTATAAGAATGTCTTTTTTTAACTTATATGGCAGGTGTGGCTACTTTACGCTGTTATAAAATATTTTAAGAATTATTTACATGCTAATAAGTATATTTTAAAAGTAATTTTTTTCTTTTATAATATTTTTACTTTTAAATGATTTAGAAAAAGAGATATTTCTCTCAAATAGTTTTGATTTCATCTATGTCAACATCCTTTGATGGATTTTAAGCTTATTTGAAGTTGATTTATTATGATACAAAACTTCTTTATTGTATTTAAGGTTTTGTGATATGATTGATGATGGATGTGTTATTTTTATACCATTCATGGTTTATGGATAAAGTGTTGACATTTAGTATGCTAGTTTTAATACGAATGTTTATGTTATGTTTAAACTTATTCATATAAGGAATGCATTGGACTTAATAAGTTATGGGTGGAGCCTGCTATAGCTCCTCGATGCATCGGTAGGTCTCATGAGACAAACTAGTGTCTTGGAACAGGGCCTTTACAAAATATTATTTTTAGTATTGACACAAGGCCCTGACTATGTGGTTATGATAGTCTGTCATTATGCATTCCATCATTATGAAAGTGGTTATTGATATTGCATGTGATTATTTTACTAGTAGAATATCCATGGGAATAAGTAAATGGAATTATTTAATTTTATTTCTAACAAATTATGATAAAGTTCAAGATTAAAAGTCTTTTGTTTTAGTTATACATTGCCTTAAATGTTTATGCTTATTTATGAAAGTTTTCTCTATATTGTTATTCTTACTGGGCATCTGAGCTCACCCCTTTCTATATTTTAATTTTTCCTAGGATGTGAAGAAGTATTTTATGAATGAACTACAAGGATAGTGTGAGGGGATATGGGTGTGGTCTATGGAGACAAGATGTTGTTGTAGGTTTTTACTTTATGATGTAATGTCATCTTTATGAATGTATCTAGTGTTTCCAAGGCTACTAAACTAATCTGTCTTTCGAGACATGATCTTTTGTGATCATTCCAATATTATGTAATAATTCACCAAATCTGGGTAACTAGGGTCAGGGTGTTACATCAGAGTTATAAAATAGATACAACAAATAGTAAATAGTTGTGGAATCATATATACCAAACATATACAATAAACAATGAAAGCATAAAAGATAACTTAATAACTACATTGCAGAAGAAATAAATAACTGAATATATAGAAAAATCTTCACAATTAGTGTCGAATACAAACATTTATGCATGGAATAATAGTACAAAAGTAAATATGAAGCATACATCAGGAATTCCAAGAAAAATTACAAAATAGAATAAAATCGAAAAAACTGCTTTGTATCATCTTGATCCTAAGCCCGAACCTCTCCTCTTAAGATCTATCTGAGAAATATAAATCATCAACCTAAATAAGGGTGCTCACCCCTATCCATACTTACATAAAAATAGTATTATCATGTTCTAAGTAATGTCCGAGTAGGGTGTGAGATAAAAATATCAGTAGGCCACCACCAACGGTGTCTTCGTGTAATCCGAGTAGGTGGTCGTAAGTAAACAATGTACAAGTATTAGTAAGAAAGTAAAGCAATACTAAATAAATAAACAACCTCTCACTCAGGTTCTAAAAGGAAACCTATACGGTCTACCCAATTCATCCCAAAGCTGGTATTTATGATCATGTCACCACACACACACACACAAGTATATATATATATATATATATATATATATTTATGTAAAAATATATTATTACTAGATTGGGGTAACATTTCCTCCCACCCATTCATATAAATAAGCACAGCTGGCATGGAGTAACAATGTATCCCACCCATTTAAGTTTACATAGATATAATGGGGTAAGAAATCCTCAAACTCATTCACATTTATAGATATTATAATTGGTGTGGGGTAAGAATTCCTCCCACTCATACATATTTATCATAACTTTCATGGGATAATAATTCCACTCACCTATACATATTTATCATAACTGGTGTGGTGTAATAATTTCTCCCAACCACACATATTTACACATATCTCATAAGAATAGTAGTGGGATAACTATTTTCATCATGTAATTTAATAGAAACCATTTTATATCATTTCAATTAACATATGGAATTTAATAAAGTCATATTCACAAGGCATGGGTTCAACCATTCTATATAAGTCAAGTTCATTTAATTCAGATCATGTAAAACCATTCAACACTTTTTACCCACTTTAATCAATACATATCATTACTTTTCCTAAGATGGAAAAATCCAATTTCCAGAGCACACGCCTTGAAATTAGTCAAATCAATTAGTCACATGCCCATTTTGGCAATTATAAGACTAAGAGGTCAAAACACCCATGGGGTTTCTTGGGTTCGTCAAAATACATGCGAGACAAGGGTCAATTCAATTTAAACTCAAGCCAAGAGATACAATAAATATTTGGGCATCTTGGGAAAACTGGCCTAAAAAGACCAATTTGGTCATCACACCTCTTAGGTGTCCAAATAGTGGATAAATGATATCAAAACCCCTAATAATGATTCTATTAACCTATGTAAATTCACTAGGGTTAATTATACATGAAGAAACCAAAAAAATAATTAATCTTGACAAATATCATCTCATGTCATGATGGATTAAATACAAAATAGTCAAAAATCAAATGGAAAATTAAATGACCACCTACATTAGGGCCATATATGATTCCTCATTTGATATCGAACTCATATTTGAATCATATTTTATGAGATATGAGTTTCACTATATCACCCTAAAAATAGGGTAAACAATCCTACATCCAAAATAGCATAATAAATGGAGAGATTAAACGAAGAAAGAAGAGAACACAAGGTTAGCCTTACCTTGGGATATCCAACACCTCTGACAGATTAAGGATCAGAAACCAGGTGAGAGAGTGGAAATATATCACATATTAAGATTTTTTGGAAACTAATGGGATGAAGAAAAGAGGCCCTATTTTCCAGAGATAAAGAGAGAAGAGGAAAAAGGGTTAAAGGTTAAGTGGGGGAAAATGGAAATTTTTCCCCAAATTCATTCATCACTTGGATTAGGCACACATTTTATAAACCATGTATAAACTCTACTTTAACCCCATGCCTCAAACTATAGAAGACTACATGGCCGTGCTCCT
Source organism: Viscum album (assembly GCA_963277665.1). Classification (NCBI taxonomy): domain Eukaryota; kingdom Viridiplantae; phylum Streptophyta; class Magnoliopsida; order Santalales; family Viscaceae; genus Viscum; species Viscum album. Next base: position 1,517,563,520 of record OY728136.1, read on the forward strand.
GGTCCCATATCATTTCAAAAAAAAAACATGCGCATATGAAGGTGCCCCATTCTACAAACACAAAGATTCTTCATATTGTGTATACTGGGTCACACAGTTTCCACTAAAAGTGATTCCCATCATTTAGCCCTCTTTTTCGAACCTCCAGGCTCCAAACCAGCCCTAAATGATCCTCAGAGATTCCCTAGTCTGTATCATACCTTTACCATGAATAATGGATATATTTAAAAATAAAAACCAATGATCTATAACTTAGTCAAAAGTTGGGTTTTTAGAGATTATAACTTTCCTTCCTTACCGATAACAATTTAGGGGTACTCATGATGAGCTTGACAATACCCGGATGAATGATCCAAATGTTAACATGTTCCACTTTGAAAGGAATCCCAAACTTATTATTTGAAGTTGATTTTTAATCTCTCCATATTATCTCACATTATTCCATTTTATGTATTCTTTCTTATAATAATATAGTTTCGAATCCCATTACATTCATTAAATCAATATATTAAAAACATATTGACGTGTAACCCTTTACACAACCAACAAGTTTGTGTTACTCACCCAAAAATAGAATCCAACATATTTATACATATCTAGATGCATCATATGCATGAGTCACCTGAACACTTCCTATAAAATAATATAATTATATTAAATTGTCAATCCCCACATGAGTAAGCCTGAAATGTTAGAAAAAAATCACCATTCACTTTACTAGATAAGGCATAGGCCTTCATGTAAGTTGCTAGTCTAATCCCAAGTTCCTCTACCCATGAATACTTTGCTTAAGAGAGAATATAATTCATTATAACTCTAACACTTAATATGAAAAACTATATCCAACAACTAAATTCAATATACTAACTTCAATTATAGTTTGAGGTCAATTAAGATGAAAATCTAAATTCATTATAGTGTCAATCCTTACATGTAATGAAATGTTCTATTCCATAATTATTTCAGAATTTTATACTAAATCATACAGTATATTAACAATTCCTTAACAAATTTTTAAACATGAATATAGAATGTAATAAAATTTAAATAAATGAACAATTCAAATATTTAAGCATGATATTTCCATTTATGAATAATTCATAAGAAAAAATAACTATAAAACCTATTATAATTCTATATTTAACATCATGTACATTCCATAATTATGATTTTAAAAAAATTATATTAATTAAAATATGTACTCTTTTATATTAAACATTATATGACATTTACATTTTAAAAATATTATTAAATATGTATTTTAAAGAATGTATAATTCAATTTTTGTTATTTAAACATTTTATATAATCTAAATATCATTTAATTAATTATTATTGAAACCTTGATCATATAAATCATCAAAACACTTTTGAAAGGGCTAAAATAACACCCAAAAAAGTCCCCTCTTATTTTGAGAAATTAAATAATAATTAATTATGAATAATTCCAAATTTAAATATAAAATTTTTATATTATTGCCTAATTTCATAATTTATAACACATTATAAATTAACACTTATTATTTTAAGTTAAAAACTAATTTATAGAACATAAGTTATTCCATATAACTTGTTAAAAAGTATTTCATATATTAAATTTTAATATTTGGGAGTAAAATGTCTCATAAACATTTAATTAATTATAATAAATTTATACACAATTAATCTATAATTTTTTTATAAATTATAATAACCCAAATAAAATTTATAATGATTTATAAACAATTTTCATCCCATCAAAATCATTTTATTTATTAGAAACATATTTTAATATTTTTTTAAAAACAATTCTGGAAACCCTTATGCATTGGGGTATTCCGTTATAAGGGTAAATAATTCTTTCCTTTAAATGGATATTTGGAATCCCATGTGTAATGTAAATTCACTAATACCTTTACAAAAAGTAAATATAAAATTCTGAGTATTGTTAATAAAAAGACTATATTTATGCAGTGTATTCTCTATAACGATGTTGAGGAAATTACATTTATATGAATGTTTCATTTAAGGTTAGGTATTTATTCATAACTATTTAAAGGTACCACCATTATAAAAACCATCTTCATAAAGGTAAAAAATAGGTTACCATTATTTATCTTCAATAGAACCAATCACGCGTTTACATAGCTTCTCACATATGGGTAAGAAGTTTGTTACCTTTATGTAACCCTTTTTAAAATTTTAGAACATTTAAGCATAAGACATTTACCCTTACGTGATATTTTAAAACCCTACACTACATTTATGCATTAGGGTAATCAATATAATACCCTTACATAACACCATTACATAAACCATTCTCATAAGGGTTACAATGCATACTATCTTTATATAAACTATTGACATAAAGCTTAGCCTTGGGTATCCTTTCTCACATAAGGGTAATGAATTTGTTACCTTTATATATCCCAACCATGCATGGGTAAGGCTAGGGTTACCTTTACAAATCCCAGTATGTAAGGGTAAATCCTTTTTCAATATTATTATAAAACCTATTAAATGATGCTCTATTTTCACATTTCTTCATTTCCCATCCCGATTTCGTAACTCTAGATCATGGTCCCATATGATTCTATTGGAGGGTTTTATAATATTTCAATAAAAATTATCATAAACTACATAAGTTATTTAAAACCCTTTTCAAAGGATCCTCCATGTAACGTATTGTGAAACTAAATATATAATATTCAAACAAAAAAGATGCTGTCAATGTGCATACTATACACTGAAGATGTTATTGCATCATCTTTGAACACCATCACTTATTTTTGAGAGGGATCACAAAGTGGAAGCCAAATGACATCCACTTATAGAGGTATCCATGAGCTAAATTGGATCATATGACATTCAAATGGGATTCAACATTTCTCCATGGAATGATAGTATGAAGAGGAGAAAAATGAATGATAACAACAAGGAAATGAGTATGAAAAATACATGTGGAACTAAAATCCAAAAAACACCATTACCTTGGAATGAAAATATTATTTACATCCCATAAAAGAAACTCTTCCACTGATACTATATTTACTCATGCATTTATTATGCATAAGTAAATTCCATGGCCAGTGAATTCATCTCATGAGTGGAAACTCCATTGTATCATTACATCTTATAAAGAATATTATTAAATGAATGCTTATGTGGAGAATGGTTTGGGTGTCTTAAACACACATAATAATATACCCAATTCATGAAAATCATAATTTTCATGAACGATGATATACATCCAATAAATATATCATATATAAATATATATTTATGTAATATCTTATTTAGATCATGGGAGGGATAATTTTGTTCATGGATATTTAACTGTCTTGATTCATAGAGAATAAATCTGTTATCTAACAAAAAAACATGAATGTACCTTCTTTGATGCATCACTATATATCTTAAGTCCATACTATTCTGATAGTAAAGTCAACACTGGTGCATTGATACATCTCCTATTTATTTTTTTAAAACAATATTTACATTCTTTTAACCGTATTAACATAACCCCATTTTTTGTCAAAAAAGGTTAATGTGTTAGATAATCAGGATTTTTCTTATAAAAAATTGGTGATAGAATTATGGTAATCCAAGGAAAATATGTACCTCAATTATATTCATTGGTGTTAAATGTTATATCAATTTATTTATCTTTTAAGGATCAACTGATATTCCATCCATAAAGAAAATATGGAAAATAAAATAAACTTTTTAAATCCATAATTCATATTTTCTAAATTTCCCATATGACTCCTTTTATTTAAGAGTCTCAATACTGATTTGGGAATGACTATTATTTTCCTTATATATTTTATAATATACCAATATATCCTTAACAAACACCCAAATGATATTATCATGATAATAATCGAATGATTTGTTTATCAGATTTATAAAAAAGTGGGTCTGTTAGTCAATCCAAAGTGAATTACTGTTATTTTTTAATTTCCATATATCTTATGAAATGATTCCTTTATAACGTCATCTATTTTTACTCCTAGATGATGATAACCAGAATTAAGATCAATCATTTTAAAATATTGATCACATTAATGTTGAACAAACAAGTCATCAGTGTGGGTAGAGGATACATATTCACTATAGGAAAAGTATTTATTCCATTGTAATTTATGCATAAACTCCTAGACACATATTTCTTCTTAATATAAATAATAGGGGATCCCCATGGTTAAACAATGAGGGGTATAAATTCTTTATCACACAACTCCTATAAGTGTTTCTTCAATTCCACTAATTCCACTATGGTTATCATATAAGGTGTCTTAGATGTAGGTTTTTCATCATGTATGTGATCAATGGGAATATAAAATTTATGATAAGGTGTATGTCTATGTAGTATTTCAAGAAACACATCAATGAATTATGGAATAAAAGGTACATACACTATTCCAAGTAAAAATTTCATATTACTTGGATATATATACCCTTATTCTATAAGAATTTCATTAAGGAGATCCACTTGGGGTTTTTTTAGAGACAACCCAGATGATGATGTTTCCCCTCAAAATACAAGGGAATTAACACCTCCTTCAAAAATCATAATCTCTTTATCTTGGAAATAATTTATTATTAAAATTTTAAATCCAATCCATCCTAAGGATTATATCAAAATCAGCCTTAGGTATAATAAACATGTTAAAAAATTGGATATATATATATGAATCGTAATGGGGACTGACAAGAATATCCTTATTTCAATAAGGTTTCCATTAGGATTCTTAATTTACAACTCCCTTCATATGATGATAGGGAAAAATTTATGTTTTTCGGGAAAATATGGAAGATATAAAACTATGAGAAGATCCAAAATTAAAAAATGAATTAGAAATATTTTAGGTGACAATAAAATAACCTACCACCACATATTTAGAATCTTAAACCTTAGCTGTAGTGGTCACATAATATTGTACTTTCTCCCTTGGAATTTTATAAGGAAAGTTCCCTTGAATCTTAGGGAATTTGTTCTAATAAATCCCCATCTTTTTATAGTTGAATCATTGGAAACTGGTGAATTCTTTATTTCCATTAAAATAATTAGCTCATTGGCCTTTATCTCCACACTTCATGTAAAATGTCATTCCTATATAGTATGTTCCATGGTGTTCATTTCCAAAAATATTACAAGTTATAAATTTCATCATTCCCTTCTTCCACTATTCTATATTTGTTTTTTCAAATTTCTCAGTCGCTCGCTTCGTTTCCTATTTTACATAGAAAAAATAATACATGGAGAGTTATTTATCTTTCATGATGACACTTGATACTATATTCTCATATACTAAGATTAATTACCTTTCAAGGATTGGGTTTTCCCATAAAATAATCAATTAATCTTACTTATTGGGTTGAATACATAATCTAGAACATGAGATGCTGACCTTATAAAGTTAGCTACATCTTTGGAAACATTTTCTTCCTCATTTTACTTTAGAATAAGGAATTTACTCTCCATATGACCTCATTTTTCATGAGGAAAGTATTTTTCAAAGATTATATAAACTCTTCCACTCCAGGCTATCTATTTCCTAAAACTCATTTTTTTTCTAGAACACTGATCACCACTGATCATCGACTCCATTAAGATGGAAAACTAACATGATAAATTTATATCTTTCACTGCTTTCTGAAGTTAAAAATATTTTTTCCAAGGACTTGATCCACTGATTAACTACTAATGAATTAGTAATCCCATTGAATTATAGAGGTTTATTCCACATGAACAAGTCCAAAATTGTTGCACCATATTGGATATTAACATGCCACACCATATGAGAATGTTTATTGGTAATTACATAAGTTAGATACCCTAATATAGTTATTATTTTTCAGAACTAGCTCAAACTTAGTTGTCTTTCCTAGGAGGTTGACCTCAACATAGATTTAATGCATTGATATAGTTTCCACTCCTTTTACTAGGAAACATTTCTAAAAATTTCATATAATGGATTATCTCATAAAATTATGAATATCAAATAATAGTGTATAATTCTAAATCTGGTGCGACATGTAACATAAATTGAAAATGTATGCATAGATAATCAATGAATAATAAGCTTAATATCTTTCAGAATATATTTAAATCATAATAATATTTTTATATATTTTATAATAGTTATTAAAGAGAATGTTAATAATCCATAGAATATCCCCTAGGCGTGTTTAGCTAGGTGTGCAGTCATAGGCCCACTAATCATGCACCATGAAAATATATAGTTGAGACTCAACCATCCTTTTTAGGGTTTTTATCACTATGATCAACCAAGCCACAACTACATCCACTTTCCATTATCCATTCTAAGATGCCTTGTTTAGGAATCCATACGTTCTATACCATACCAAAACATCAATATAGTATCTTATACTTGTACTTATGACCATAATATATCATATAGTTATGTTTTATAATCTATATTTTCCAAAAAATATTGCAATATTTTATTCTAAAATTACATTGATACGAACTGTAACACCCCAAATCTAGTAACCTAGACCCAGTTATTATCTTACTATATTGGAACAGTATATTATAGATCGCATCCTAATGGATAAAATAGTTAAAAATCTTGGGAGACTAGATACATACCTGATTCTTACATTATATTTGAAAACATGAAATGAAACCTAAAATTCTATTTATATCATTATTATTTCTTATATTATATATATGAAATCATTCACAGATCCCTTCTTGGTATCCTAGATAAAGGAAACCATACTAAAGGGTTAACATAGATAATTAGTAAGGGAAAAGTACAATAGACGATTTCATCGAATAAATAAAGAATGAATAATATGAAAGAGATAAAATATAATCAAATATTGTAAATAACTAATGTCATAAAAGGGGAATAATATGTGGATGATAGAAAAAAATAAATAAACACATGGATAACAATAACTAGTTTCATAATTATAAAATTTGTAATTTCAAACATCATAATCTTACCATGAAAGCCAAGCAGGACATCCATGCGAAGGTGGAGAGCTGATTTCACGATGAATATGAGGGGGAGGAGCATTTCCAAATAGTTATTCTGGGTTGTATGTAATGTTTGAAGCCTATGGGTAATGAATTCCTCTAAGGCCTACGATCCATGTAATACTTTTTCCTAAGGGCCATATAAGGGTTCCACCTCACCCCTAGAAAGGTGGATTAACAAAAATCAATAAAAAATGAAGGCCTTAAGTCTATTAGAGGGGCATAATCTTACCATGAAGTCCTTGTTCTAAGATAACATACATAGAGAGGAAATGAATACTCCAAATACCCAAACTAGTTTGTGTCGTAAGACCTACTGATGCATCGAAGGCTATAAATGACCCCACTTTTCACTCACTATGTCCAATGAATTCATCATATAAAAGAAATACATAATCAATATAAACATTCATATTGTAATACTAGTATAAGAAATGTTATTAATTTCCATAGTTAGTAAATTAAATGACACGATCATAATCCAACAAGAGAAATAAGGTGGAGATTTACATTATAATATATAACAACTGAAGAATAACTTTCATAAATGGATGCTGGCATAGATAAAAATACATTTAATAGAAAATTTGAGTCTTTATTTGAAAACATTGGAAAAATATCTTTTTCTTTTGATGAAATTGTAATCCAAATTTCAAAAATATTGAGAAAAATAAATTATTTGAAAATATCAATTGATAATTATAAATAAATATTCAAGTAAAATAATAGTTATGATGGCAGGAAAAGGTATTTATTTGATACATGTTAAAACAAAGATTCCATTAAGATTTTGGTAAAAATTCAAAAGTATCTTGTTTTGAAAATGCAAGAAGATTCTCTAAAAAACATTTTGTAAAGAAAGTAAAAAGTATTTGAAAATTCTTTAATAAAATATTTGTAGTATAATGAAAACATTCTTGAAAACATTATAGAGAACATAGATATAGAGAAGAGAGTTCCCGACCAAAATGGGAAATAAGGTTTGTTATCCTTAAAAATATTTTCTTCATAATTTTAACTAACAGATAGAGGAAAATGAAAGGAAAACATTTGAAATCCATATATAAATATAGGAGAATAATATATAAAAATTTTAAAATATAAAGTGATTATAATATCATTTAATGGATGTTTAAACACAAACAATTCCAAATTAAAATTAAATTGTATAATAAATCCTTACCTTGAACATATGCTTGGTTCAACACACTATAATATCCTATACAATAAATTTATACTTATTATAAATATACATCATTAATATATCTTGATTTATCATACTATAAACTATTCATTAATAGTTTCTTCTTACGCATTTATAAATAATTTATTGTTTAAATCGATATTTGGGTGTTAACAATTACATTTTCTATAAATGTTTTAGTTAGATAGTTCTGGTCCTTGTACCTTTTTCATGGATTCATCATCTATATAATATTTATCCTTTTATAATTATCATGTTTACATATTAAATATTCTTTTATAATCATCCATTAAAAATGGTAATAGAAAATGAATTAAATCGTCTCATGGATACGATAGCCTGTACGAACACATAAGTGATGTTTACATTTTAGTATTGGGTGAAAAAATAAAACAGACAAATTTTTACTTTTAAATAATCATAATAATGATGTAAATATTATAACTATTCATTATATATCTCCTCATTTCTTTCTATGTAAGGTGAAAATGACAAACTAATCATTTCTCTTCGTGGAGGAGGCAGTCTACATGTATGTATGAGCGACGTTATCATTTACAATGAATGTATGGGTAAGAATTTATAAGATATTTTACATTTAAATAATCATAATAATTTGGTAGAAATATTATATATTCTATAATTCCATAATTATAACATTCAGTGTGAGGAAGTGGTGAAAAATGAAATACATCGCTACGTGGAGATGGTTATTTGTACATACATATGAGAAATTAATTCATTTTATATCGGAGGTAAAATAAGATGATAAAGGAATATTTCATATAAATAATAAAATTTGTATGTATTTAAGATAATTCTGTGATCATATCAACATTTTTATAGAATATTTTAAGGAGGTGGATGAAGTAATAACCATGAAAACACAGGGTTAAGAGTTGTACCTCTTCTTTTTAAAACAACATTTGGTTTACACCTCATGTTTACTAAGATTGGTATTTTAGTGTGACCATAACCTATAGGAAGTGATTAAGTATGTTTTTTGGGTATTTATTTAGATATTAGTTGAGCTAAATTAATTAAGTGGCATGAATAAGAGAGGAAAATAAATGTCTTTTTATAAGTGAGGTCAGTGACACACTGTAATTATTCTTAATTATTAAATATTATAAGTTTTTTTCTAATGGATAAGTGGAAATTAAATAATTAAATTAAAAATTTAATGTTATAATTATTAATGTAACCTCATCCAATAATAATTAAGATGAGAAATTATGAACTTATCAAAAATTCCAAACCTTTACTAACCAGTTATACCCTTTTATCAAGGTTACAATATTTTTACCATGGTTACTAATAATAAATACCTAAAATGAAATTAAAATAATTAATAAATTTGAAACACATGATTCCAAAAATGTGATCCATTTTTAAATATTAAATTTTTGATGTTTCATAAATTAATTTTAATATAAGTGCACACAATGCAATGAGAAACATTTAAAAAAAATGAATTTTTATGAATAAATATAATCATATACCAAAATCAAATGTAATAATAGTTATTATAACATTAACTAGATTTATTTTAATAAAATATTTCATATTTTACTTTAAAACCAAATCTGAAACATGTTATACTTTTTAATTACATGATTTAAATAAAATAAATGATTTTTTTTCATAAAATCGACATTCATTACTCTTAACAAAAAGATCAACTATTTTTTTTTAAATATACAAAAATCACCCTAAGATAAATTCAATCTTATATACTCAAATATTATATAAATTTAATCAAATTAAAGTTAAAAATTTTCAAAAATTTACATTTAAATATAACAATGAACTACTTCTATTATAATGATAAACTAATAGAATGTAAATTGGGAAATATTCAAGGAATGTAATGTTTACCTATTATAGGATGATCTTGAGTATTACATTAAAGATATTCAATAAATAAAATTTTAATTCATTTAGATCATCATTTATAAAATATGATGTAGAATGAGGTGGCATTGTTGCCAGCACTTGAGTGAAATTTCCATTTGGATAATATTCATTATCTATAATAGGTTCTTTTAAAAAAAAATTCTTACGATTAGAAATAAATATTTCATATAAAATTTTTTCAACTATTATATCCTTTGTCTCTTATTTAGCTATGATAGGTCTTAGAGAAAGTTTTTAATACTTTTATCAATATCAATTTTATCTACCAAATAATCATTAAAAACTTCGGGTGAAACTAATATAGAAGGTCCACGTTGTTGGGGTGAACTAAATCCACCATGCTCACCATCAACACAAAAATATTTGTATTCAATACTATATAATTAGGATTTATGGGACTTACCCCCCTTAGATGGCAGTACAACAAAAGATAGGTTCTCCTCCTTCATCATGTACTGGATCTGTCTCTATCTTGAGTAGATTCTTTAACTTATACTGTGGGGATTCCATCCCCCTCAAACCCATACTCATATGGATTATATTTTCTTTCACCATAATGGTTGGTAAATGAATTATCAGTCTCCACAATAACATTATCAAACTCATTTTCACTAGAAGGTAGATACTAAGGGGTTTTTGTTTGTCCACAAGAAAAATATTCTTCTGAAATAACTTATGAAACTATTAGTTTATGAGAAGAACTATTATATTCCTAAAATTAGTTCACCACTTATTTAATATAAACAACCGTTTCATATTTAGATGAATACTCTACTATCCAATCATATTAAAGTATAGGTTTTAAATTGTCCTAAGATCTCATGGGATTCTTTAGAGTGTTATATTTCTCATATAACTTATCATGATTCCACACATACATTTTCTACATAAGTTCCAATTCACTATCATCCTCTCTAAAATTTTATAATTTAGACACATTCCATTAAAATATACTAAATTTACCTACCCCTGATGAAAAAGCCCCATGGAAACAAGAAAATAAAATATAATTTTTTTGGTATGGATGAATATTGAAATAAGAAGTGGGATTATAAAGTTATTCTATATGTATCTTGAAAAATAAGACCACACATATCTTAAATAGATATAAGAAGAAAAAATATTACTTCTTTGGTATACTAATTTCACCTTTCATTGGGAAAATTATGTGTTGAATAAATTTGATCAAAATCTTTCTTTCACCATCCAAATCCTATAAATTTTGTCTTCTCATGATTTTTCCATTGATTTCTTTAAGATATTACTCAATCTAAATGATAGAATGAACAATAGGATAATAAATCAATTTGTATTTTATGTCTTCTTGTCACGACCTGTCCTAGTGGGGCCTGACCCGAAACTCCCCAAGCCCGCCTCCAATAGGTCAGGGGCTGGTGACTAGCACCGAGTAGGCATGCTACTAACATGGGAGGCATTGCCTAAAAACGTGTACACATGCACACACATCTCCAAACCCACAAATCTAAAAAGTAAAAATTAATAAAAAGAAAAAATGCATGCATACACTAAAAACCCAACCAATAGAGTATGACAGGAAGGTAAAGTACAGTAATGTAATACCCTGGGACAAAAGTACTAGCCCACCAAAAGAGTGTTCGTAGAAAAGTCCACCCTATAAAGAAAGGTGATGGAACTACATTCCGTAGCTGTAGGAACACACCTCGGTCTGTCTGATCTCACTGAGCACCGTCCGGTTCTAGTCGGCCTAGAATCCCGTCAAAGGCTCGCTCGTCTGCACAAGACACGACATGTGCGGCAAAGCCCATATAGGGGTGAGTATAACAATACCAAGTATGATACCTCGAAACCACAAAGGAATACAACTAGGGAAATACCACAAAAGAAAGGTACAGTCATCTCTACCCACTATATGTTTATGGAACATATAACAAGAATATCCAGATATACTCACACACAAATGACCATTGTGAAACCACCACTAATATCCTTCTCGAAGATTCCACTAAGCATGCAACTGGGAGAACACACTCATAGGTCTGAAGAGTGAGATATGAAATACTCAATCCGGGAGAACACACTCCACATGTACTTTGAGAACATGATGCTTATATGAGGATCACAACCAAGTCATGTGGTGATTCCAAAAACTCAGTCTGAAATAATTCTCTAAGCAGAGGATCGGCTCCCAGGTAAAGTTGGTCACATCGATACCAAGAACAATACCTAGGGTTCCAGGAAGGAATAGAGGATCCGACTCCAAGTCTCATAGAGGGGATTCCAACAAATCTATTCAGGAGGTCCTGCTGAAGGGATCATACTCCTGTATGTAGGAAATGATATCGGGAACCTTCAGGAGAAAGACCAAGGGGACGAACCCTAAGGAAACTATCCCAAGTCACCGAAGGGAACTTGGTCAAGCCATGTAAGATTGGTTACACGACATGTAGTATGGTTACATGTTGTGTTCCTTGACCTTGGGTACTGCCCGTGTAAACGGCCCATGTCATTTGGGTCATCATATAAAATGTAACTACACAGTGTGTAGTAGGATTACACGCCGTGTTCGAGCACCTGGGGCTCGCTCCGTGTTCATTGGCCATGTGCCCGTACACGGTCTCCATCCGTGTCACATGCCCGTGTACCAGTACACGGGGTATCTCGTGTATCTGGTCGGGTCTGTCCAGGGAGGGGTATACACACCTTGTCCTTGGCCGTGTACCCAACCCTTGTTCGTGTACTCCTGGAGTACACTCCAGGTGGTCTGCCGATGAACACACGCCATGTAGCCCATACTACACGTCGTATATTCGGGATTTATACAGAATCGCTGTCTTCCTCCACACGCCACGTCTGGATCTTCGGATTCTGTTTCTCTCATCCGTTCATCTCGATACTTTAGGTGTTGCTTCGTGCCACCCTACGAACACCAAATAGGGTGTTTTCGATCCTTCGATCGGATTATAAACCTCGAACGATCCATCCAAAGAAAAACACCCAAAAAATCATATCTCTCGATCTGCTCTGAATCGTCTGCCGAAACTGTCATTGCACCTTCGTGACATCGCTCTTTGGTTGTATGTACAATCTCAGATCGTTGCACCAAAAATCGAATGTGTAACGATTGATTTACTCCAAGAACGCGTAGAACGCAACGAATAACGTGATGAAGAAATACCAAAAATCAAACAAGAGGGAAGAACCTCAATCGTTGTTCATGAAGATCCGGGTTCATCATCGTTAGATCAAAAACAAAATAATCAATAGATTATAATCCCATGTATTGGATCTCCTTAGAAAACCCAAATCACACCCGCCCAGAAAACGATCGATCCGCGAGCTAACCGATTCGCAGATTAGTCCGCCTTCATCGTAGAAACCAACAATGGGGAATGGAAAATCAAATAAACAAACAACATACCTAGATCCACGACGTTCGTTGGTGAAGATCCTGTCGCCGCGTCGTCGTCGCCGGCGAAAATCGTCAAGAACGTCGTCGCCGCGTTGGGGGTTTCCTCTAGAGCTTTCCCAGAGCCTCCAGGGGTTTCAGGGTTATGAGGTTTGTAACCCTGGACCCCTGCGCAATCCTTTATTTAAAAAGGATAAAAATATATCCACTAAAACATATTTAAAAGATTTCACTCCATAATAAAATATTCTTAATAAATATTTTATTATCGTTACGTCCAAAAACTAGATTTCACCACCGACCTGCGCCGACCGATGTTACGCCTCGCCTAAGGTAAAATCGTTATTCTGAATGCAACGGTGCCTCCGGATTTCTGATATGAGCACCCTTTTGAGAGTTATTCCACTTTTTCAGTAGAACCGCACGCACGCGTAATTTAATCACTTAATTAAATTCAAACATTTGTTTCAGGCTCACCGGGCCTCGGAACTGCACGCCGTCTCTGAGCCTGGTCTCGAAATAATTCCCATATAATATTAAAAAAATAAGGCATGGAAAATCTGAGACATTACATCACACCCACCTTAGGGCTTTTACGTCCCCGAAAATCCAAAAAAAGGGTTACTAAAAAGAAGATATGGGTACTGCACGCGAATCTGAGCCTCCTGCTCCCACGTGCTCTCCTGGAGATTCTTGTGCTACCACCAGACACGAAATAAGGGAATATCTCATCCAAGAAGGATCTTCTCTTACTGATCATCGATCTCCACTAGGTACTTAGCAAAGGTCACTCTATCATTGATGTCCACCTCACCCTAGTCGATGACGTACGATGGATCATGCACGTACCTACGTAGCTGCGACACATGGAAGACGTTGTGTACCCGGTCCATATGAGGAGGTAGAGCCAAGTGATACGCCACCTTACCAACTCTACTCAGAATCTAAAAAGGGCCGATAAACCTAGGAGATAGCATTCCGCCTCGGCCAAACCTCCGCAATCCCCGTCGAGGTGAGACCGGAAGGAACAAATGGTCTCCCTCCTCAAACTCCAAGGGCCTCCGCCTCTGGTCGGCATAAGACTTTTGCCGACTATGTGAAATCTTCATCCACTCCTGGATGACCTATAACTTCTCTGTAGTATCTCTCACCATCTCTGGGCCCATGAGTGCTGACTCTCCTGGGTCAGTCCAGTAAAGTGGTGACTTGCAAGGTCACCCGTAAAAAGCCTCTAATGGTTCCATACCAATAGTGGAATGATAAAGATTGTTGTAAGAAAACTCCACTAGTGGTAGGTGATCCTCCCAGATATGACCGAAGTAAAGTATGTAAGCTTGAAGCATATCCTCCAGATCCTAGATGGTCCCCTCTGTCTGACCATCAGTCTGGGGATGAAACGTTGTTCTCAAGCGTAACTGAGTCCCAAAAGATTCCTAAAATCCCTTCCACAACCGAGATGTGAAACAAGCATCATGATCTGAGATGATCATGGATGGAACTTCATGAAGTCAAACTATCACCTGCTCATAGAGGCATCCCACACTCTCTACTGAACTCTTCTCCCACATGGCTAGGAAGTGGGCCGACTTGGTGAGCCGGTCAACGATCACCCAGATGGCGTCGTGTCCCCTGGACACGCATGGTAAACCCGTCAAGAAGTCCATGGATATCCCATCCAACTTCCACTCTGGAACCTCAAAGGGATGAGTCAAAACTGCTGGAACCTGGTGCTCAACCTTTACTTTCTAACAAGTAAGGCACCGAGAAAAAAACTCTGCCACTCTCTTCTTCATTCCTGGCCACTAGAACTGATGTCGGAGGTCCTGGTACATCTTTTCAATTCCTGGATGCACCGCTAAAATAGATGTATGGAACTCCCTCATAACCCCCTCCCACAACATCACTGGTACTAATGTATGACCTCTAAAAAGAAAAACGTGCTCCCCACCTTCTGAATATCCATCAGGAGCATCACCTATGGATATCTGAGCACATAGAGTCTCATAGCTAGCATACTTGAATTGTGCTTCACTGACTTTCTGTAAGAGTGGAGGGGTAACAACCATCGATTGATGGTAAGATCCCTCATCTCCATCAATGAAGGATAACTGTAAAGTGTCCAACTGTCTTGTTGCCTCATCTAGCAACTACGAACTAGATCTCCTGCTGAGAGAATCTACCACAAAGTTCACCTACCCAAGAGTATAAACGATCTCAATGTCGTCATCCTGGAGGAGCTCAAGCCACCACCTCAATCTCAAATTCAGATCCTTCTGAGAAAAGATATATCTGAGACTCTTCTGATCAGAGTAGATGATAAACCGCTCGCCCATCCGGTAGTTCCACCACATCTTGAACGCGAAGACTACCGCTGCCAACTCAAGATCATGGGTCGTGTAGTTCTACTCGTGGGGCCTCAACTAGCGTGAGCCATAGGAAATCATCGCTTGCCTCTACATCAGGACACAACCAAGACTAGTTCCAAATGCATCACAGAACACTACGTACTTGACACCCTCCTCCGATAATCATAAGATTGGGGTGCTTTTCAGACTCTATCTCAACTACTGGAAAGCCTGCTGGCATCTCTCAGTCCACACGAAAGGCTTCCCCTTTCGGGTCAAAGCTTTCATGGGTGTTGAAATCCTGGAGAAATCAAGAATGAATCTCCGATAGTAGCCTTACAACACAAGGAAACTCCGCACCTCCGTCACGCTCTAGGGTGGCTCCGATGCTAGTACATCATTCACCTTTCCTGGGTCCACTACTACACCATCTGCTGAGATAACGTGTCCTATAATGTTGAACTCATGTATCCAGAACTGACACTTTGAGAGTTTCCCATACAACCAGTGCTCTCGGAGTGTGTCCAGAACCATCCTTAGGTTTCTCGTGTGCTCATCCTCAGACGTAGATTACACAAGGATATCATTGATGAAGTCCACTAAAAACCGATCCAGATAGGGCTGAAAGATCCAGTTCATGAGTTCCTTAAACACTGCCGGGGCGTTCGTCATGCCGAAGGGCATCACCAAGTACTCATAGTGACCATAGTAACATCTAAAAGCCATCTTCAGTATATCCTCATCTCATACTCACAACTGGTGATGACTTGATCATAGATCAACCTTCAAGAACCATCATGCCCCACTCGACTGGTCGAAGAGGTTATCGATCCTCGGTAGTGGATACCGGTTATTCACGGTCACCTTATTCAAGTGACGGTAATCCACACATAGCCTCAAGCTACCGTCTGCCTTCTTGGAAAACAGCACTGGGGCCGCCCAGGGTGAAACGCTGGGTCTCAAAAATCTTCTACAAGTCTTCCAGCTGCACCCTCAGCTCACGAAGCTCTGTAAGATCCATCCGATATACAGATGCTGATATCGGTGTCGTCCCGGGTTGAAACTCAATTCAGAAATCTATCACTCGCTGGGGAGGTAGCCCAGGGACATCCTCCGGAATGACTCCCTCGTACTCAGCCACTACTCCTGGAAACTGGAAACTCGTAACATCTTCTACGCCAAGGGCTTGTCTAGTCAACTGATGTGAAATCGATCATGCCTTCCGACGCACGAGTCCCTCCTATGCTGCCTAGGTCTCCTTTTCACCGACGAAGGAGAACCTCATTCCATCACTGCAGACACACCACACCCTTCGCCTAAAAAAGTCAATCTGGGCATGAACTGTGTATAGTCAATCAATACCACGAATGACATCGTAAGGCCTCGACGCTACCACAAAGAGGTTCCAACCGAAACTCTCACCTTCAAGGGTCAGGTCACACTGTCTACAGAGATGTGTGATCTCTGAATCTTCTCCAGTCGGTGTTTCTAAGTGTAAGGGTCGAGTCAATGGCTCAACTGGAATCTCAAGGTCTCGAACAAGAGAAGAAGCCAGAAAGGAATGACTAGCACCTGTGTCTATCAGCACGGCAACTAAAGTATAAAATACACAGATGTTACATCTAATCATTCCAGGAGTACCTAAGTCATAAGCCTCTGCCGCCGGCAGCTGTCCCTACCTCTGTCCACCGTCTACCTGAACCTGGGGTGGACCTCATGGGGGTGGGGGTGGTAAAAGGTCAAAATGCCGACCACCTCCAGCTACTCTCCCATCTCCCCTACCACGTCTTCCAGCACGAAAATCTGTCTTCTCCACATGTTGCCTCTGCCTCGGTGGTCCATCCACTACTCCCATGTTAGTAGTACATCGGGTCGGACAATCTCGAGCGAGATGTCCCCTACCATCACATGGGTAGAATATCCTATCTCGAGGCTGGATGGATGCGCCCCATGAACCCTGTACGGTAGATACCCTATCCTGTGATCTCCTCCGAAAATGTCTCCCATGCATGGGTCCCTGACGTCGTCTCCCTGTTACCGAGGTCTCTCCTCCAACTCACCCAATGCTGACAACTACCAGCTGTCTCTGCTCTGCCAAGAAGCTCTCTACCAAAAAATCCTGCTTGATCACCCCATCATAAGTTGTAATTATAATAGGGATGATGCTTGCTTGGATATATTTGTGCAAGCCCCACTGAAAATTTTGAGCTCTGAAGTACTTATATCTGACCATATCCATCGAGTACTACGAGAGGTTGGTAAACCTCGATGAATAGTCAGCCACCGTCATGGTTCCCTGCTGGAGATGATGAATCTCTTGTATATGTACTGATCTCAGGTTAACCAATGAAAACTCCTCTCTGAAGAGATGCTCAAACTCCGACCATGCAAGAGTCGCCTCGTCGTGAGTCTGGACAACCAAACTCCACCATCTTCTTGCAGATCCCTGTAGAATGCTCGCTGCCAGGATCAGCATCTATTATGCTGGTGTCCTGACCAAATGGAAGACTCTGGCCACCACCTCAAGCCAGTCCTCTGCTTCCTGAGGGTCAGGATCTCCTTGAAACCTGAGGGGTCTCTGTCTCTGAATCTCGTGGAGTGCACTCATCCTGCGCTCCTCTTTCACTGGTACAGGAGGTGCTAAACACTGCCCCACAGGTGGTGGAATAGATAGAACACCACCCTGATGTAAAACTGGGTGATCTGGTCCCTGAATCAAAGCCTCATCACTGAGGGGGTCATCCTCGTGATCGAGCTGATGGATCCTAGCGGGTGCGCATCGCAGAGGCATCCAGTTAAAGAAAATAGTTGTATCATAGTTAGTGAGTATATCTAGAGAGATGACTCAAGAAGGACATGGAAACAACAACCCATTCTTATATGATGCATGTACCATTATCTTCCCCCCTACAACTAGTGTCTTCATGTTCCGAGTCGAAAATAAAGTTATCAGAGTTGTGGTGTATGGATACTTCGGCCACCCGTACCAACACTGGGGTCCCCGTCCGGAAAGCTGAACTCGAAACACTTAACACTGTTGCCCCAAACCAACTCACAGACTCTTGGTCCTAAGGTAGAACTGACCACCTGTGATACCACTATGTCACGACCCGTCCCAGTGGGGCCCAAGCCGCAACTCCTCAAACCCGCCTCCAATAGGTCAGCGGATGGTGACTAGCACCGAGTAGGCATGCTACTAACATCGGAGGCATTGCCTATAAAACTGTACACACGCACACAAATCTCCTTTCCCACAAAGATAAAAAGTAAAACCTACTAAAAAGGAAAAATGCTTGCATACACTAAAAACCAAACTAATAGATTATGACAGGATGGTAAAGTATAGTAATGTAAATCCCTGGAACAAAAGTACGAGCCCCCCAAAAGATAGTCCATAACAAAGTCCAACCTATAAAGAAAGGTGCTGTGACTGCAATTTGTAGCCATAGGAACACACCTCGGCCTGTCTGATCTCACTAAGCACTGTCCAGTCCTGGTCCGCGTAGAATCCCGTCAAAGTCATGCTTGTCTGCACAAGACACGACACATGTGGAAAAGCCCATGAAGGGGTTAGTATAACAATACCCAGTAGGACACCCTGAAACCACAGAGGAATAAAACAAGGTAAATACCAAAAAAGAAAGGTACATTCATCTCTACACAGTATATGTTTATGGAACATATAACTAGAATATCCAGATATACTCACACACAAATGACCATTGCAAAACCACCACTAAGATCTAGCTCGATGATTCAACTAAGAATGCAACCGGGATAACACACTCCTAGGTCTAGAGAGCAAGATACGATGTACTAATTCCAGGAGAACACACTCCACAAGTACTTTGATAACATGATGCTCAGATGAGGATCATAACCAAGTCATGGGGTGATTCCAACAACTCAGTCTGAACTAATCCGCTAAGTAGAGGATCGACGCCCAAGAAAAGTTGGTCACATCGATACCAAGAACTCTACCTAGGGTTCCTGGAATGAATAGAGGATCTGGCTCAAAGTCTCACAGAGGGGATTCTAGAAACATTATTCAAGAGGTCCTGCTAAAGGGATCATACTCTTGTATGTAAGAAATGATACCAAGAACATTCAGGAGAAAGACCAAGGGGCCGAACTCTAAAGAAACTAGCCCAAGTCACAGAAGGCAACTGGCTCAAGCCATGTAAGATTGGATACATGACGTGTAGTATGGTTACATGCCGTGTTACTTGACCCCGGGTACTGCCCGTGTAAACGGCCCATGTCATTTGGATCATAGTATAAAAAGTCACTACACGAAATGTAGTAGGATTACACGCCGTGTCCGAGAACCTAGGGATTGCTTTGTGTATGCTGGCCATGTGCCAGTACACAGTCTCCGTCCTTGTCTCCTGCCCGTGTACCAGTACATGTGGTATCTCGTGTATCTAGCCGGGTCTGGCTAGGGAGGGGTATACACACTGTGTCCTTGGCCGTGTACCCAAACCGCGTCCGTGTACTCCCAGAGTACACACCAGGTGGTCCACCGATGAACACACACCATGTAGCCCATAATACATGTCGTGTAGTCAGTATTTCTCCAGAATCGCTGTCTTCCTCCAGGCACCTCAACCGGATCTCCGGATTCCATTTCTATCATCCGTTCATCCCGATACTTCAGGTCCTCGGTCGTCCCACCCTACGAACACCGGATCGGGTGTTTTCGATCCTTCGATCGGATTATAATCCTCGAACTATCCATCCGAAGAAAATTTCCCAAAACTATTATCTTTTGATCTGCTCCAAATGGTCCACCAAAACCGTCATTGCACCTCCGTGACATCGCTCCGGGGTTGGATGTACAATCTTGGTTTGTTTCACCAACAATCAAATGCGCAACGATCGATTTCGTCGAAGAACGTATAGAACACATCGAAGAATGCGAGGGAGAAATACCAAAAATCGAACAAGAGGGAAAACCCTCGATCATTGTTCGTGAGGATCTGGGTTTGTCATCATTAGATCAAAACCAAAATAATCAACAGATTATAATCTCGACTATTGGATCTCCCAATAAAACCCTAATCACACCCGCCCGCAAAACGATCGATCCATGGGCTAATCAGTTTTCAGATTAGTCTGCGTTCATCATAGGAACTATGAACGGGGAAAGGAAAACCAAAAAAACAAACATCCTACCTAGATCCACGGCATTCATTGGTGAAGATCTGGTTGCTGCGTCGTTGTCGCCAGTGAAAATCATCAAGAACGTCATTGCCCTATTGGGGGTGTCTTCCAGAGCTTTCCCAGAGCCTCTAGCGGTTTTAGGGTTATGAGGTTTGTATCCCTAGGCCCCTATACAAGCCTTTATTTAAAAAGGATAAAAAGATATCCGCTGCAACAGATTTAAAATATTTCACTGCAGAATAAAATATTCTTAATAAATATTTTATTACTCTTGCGTCCAAAAACTAGATTTCACCACCGACTTGCGCTGACCGATGTTATGGCTTGCCTGGGGTAAAATCATTGTTCCGAACGTAATGGTTCTTTCGGATTTCTGATCTGAGCACCCATTTGGGAGTTATTTTACTTTTTTAGGAGAACCGCACGCGTGCGTAATTTAATCATTCAATTAAATTCAAACATTTTTTTCAGGCTCACCGGGCCTCGGAACTGCACGTCATCTTAGAGCCTAGTCTCGAAATAATTCCCATATAATATTAAAAAAATAAGTCATGGAAAATCCGAGACATTACCCTTCTTCATGAGGAAGATGTTAAAACATTCACCTTTATATTGAGAAGAACACCATCTGTTCTTTATTAATAGTGGTTTGAATACAATCCCTCTTTTCTCCACCATTAAGTTCAATATTGAAATAAAATTCTACAAATAACTTTGGATAAAAATTTATTCCATTTTGACTAAACCAATCAACCCTTCCATAATGTTCAATGATTCTATAAACATAAAATTTATTCAACTTCATTCATTTAGAATCAACATCCTTTTCAGGTATCACCATAAAATTCGATATATGGGATTTGGGAGGATCATTAGAGACAAAAAATATTTTTTATTCTTTCTTTATAGGAGCCTGCACATCAAGAGTTGTGGAATCCAAATATCTCGCCATTAGAAGCATTTTTGAAAATGATTCAAAAGCATTTTTATTCAAAGAGGAGAAGGAAAATGTTCAATCTCAATGTTATCAAAGAAGAGGTTTAAGGGTCATGATAGTTTTAGTCTTAGAGAGAAATTAATTTTAATTCAGATGGAAAGATAATTTAAATCATATAGGACACGAAACAATTAATAAGGAAGTAGAAAATAAATTCAAAAAAACCAATGTCAATTTAAAAATCTATCATTGATAGTCACCTTATGTTGACTATCTCTGTAACTTTACTCATGGCCACTTAATAGTGTAATGGTAGGTTAGCCTATCATATGAAAAACTCAAGATAACTTAAGTATTATGTTCAACTATTTCCTGTATGACTATGTTAAAACAATTTTTTATTTTAAGGAATGTGTATACCAAAAATAACAAGAATCATCAATCAATAAACTAATATTTTCAAAAACACAACCTTGTAGAAATAAGATAATGAATTGAAATAACATAGGAAATTAAAAAAAATTAGAAAAAAAAATTAGAAAAATAAAACAAATAAAAAAATAATACAATAAATGATTCATAATATTAAAAATACTTAATTATTTTTTAATATATCTAATTGTCTCTATATTTAATGGCTTTTTAAAGATATCAAGAATTTTTTATTCAATTCAAATGAACTCAAGAGTGATATCACCCTTCAAAAAATGATCTCTCAAAAAGTGGTGTCATATTTCAATGTTATTTTTTAGAGTGTGGAACACATTTTTTAGAAATGTTAATAGCACTTATGTTTTAATAATTTTTAACTAAATGTATAAATTAAAATAAACATTCTAGTAATGTTTGTTTCATCCATACTTTCTTATAAGGACTCGACCTTATTACATTTCATAATATTTCATTTAGTCGAGATATAAATTCCTTTTACATTTAGGATCTTTTCATGTTTAGAGATTTAGATAATTATATATAATATAACATTACACATTAATAAAGAGTGGATACCATAAAAAAGTATTCATTTCATCCAAAATATAAAACTTTTCAAATAAACCATGATTTATTTGACAATTATTCAAGAATTAAACTTCGATTCATTTTCTGTCTTACACATCCTTATAACCTATGAAAATAATTTAAAAATTTGGGATCAACAGAAAAATATCAGTAAAGGATATAACAAGAACGAAAGAGTTGATTTGTCCATGAATACTTGTAACGTATAAAAACATTTTCAAAAGATATAATTCTCACCCATATATACTTACTTTGTGAAACATGAAATTTCTAAAATATTAACAAAAAACATAAGAACATAAATAGAACCGTAAAGGTATATTGGGGAATTACTTACCTAATAATGTAACCCTCTCAGATACCTTATAATTTGTAATCCTCATGGATACCTTACAATATGTGTAACCATCGCCGTTACACTTGGAGTAACCATACATCAGACCTCTAACATACACATAAAAAATGAATTGTACGGAAAAATAGGTTCCAAACTTCATCAGAAAAAATTCCCAAGAACCATAAAATAGTCATACAATACTAATAATTTCATAAAAACATTGATTTTGAATTTTGAAAAATAGAATTTTTAAATGAGGATTTAAAAAGGAAAGACCCTTTAAAATATCATATAATTGGAGAGTGACTTAATTGAGTGGATTTAATATGTATATACACTATAAATAAGCATAATTCAACATAATATAAAAAAATTTAATCACAAAAACTTTTCTAATTTCACATAAACAATTAACTAGAAGGTTAACTCAAAGAATGGAAATCAGGTTAAGAATTCCCTTACCTCGGGTTTGTATTTCTTAAAACGCATTTAAAACTACTTTATAATGGTTAAAAGTGTGTTATTAATATCATAAAGAAAAATATCCAACAGTATAACACCATATCTGGTTATATCATAACATTATTTCAACTATTAATTATTAGTATTTTGTTCCTTCCATTGTTTTGGGTGCATTCTTTATGTGTTTTCCATGATCGGTTCATGATGGATATTCTTGTCGATTGGAAGTGAAACTACATAATTGAAATGGATTGGAATTTAAATATTTACAGAACCATAAATTATATCATTTATCATTTTGAATTATTTCATGAGGATGATTCATAAGTTAAAACATTATTGATATTTTTAGGCCGTTTTTGGAAATTCTTTGATCATAAAGAACACATTTGGTTTTATAAATTAATAAATTTTATACAAAATTATTCCATAACCATATATAAGTTATAATAAATATATTATAATCAGGTTAAACCATTAAATTTATTCATGACTATTTTTGAAGGAAGTAAAAGAATTTGAAATCACATCATCTATGATGTTGGTAAATCGATACATCATGGACGACAATTTAATTTCTTGAATAAGTGGAACAGGAGAAGAAATATAATGGGGATTATTACATAAAAATGATTAAATAAATAATATTTAATATAATAGATCATTATTTCATATTGGATAAGTGGAGGTGAGGAAAGAAGAAGAAAAGAAAAGAAAATGAGAAGCAACGAAAGAAAACAAAAGAGGGTGTACACCTCTTGATCTCTTCTCCTTGAGATCCCTCTGAATGCCTTTGGGTTTGGCCTTTTGATGAGAAAAGAATAAATAGAATCTGGGGAAGTTAATTGGGAGGATTATAGGGTATATATTAGGTAGGGAAAATGTCTTGAGATGTGTGGGAGGAAGAGGAATGAGGGTGGTATTTATAGTGGAGGAGAGGAGGTATTTTTCATTATTCTTATCATTATAATATTTTTTCTTAATACTATTAATATACATAATTATTGTGAAAAAATAGTAATAATGGAACACTATTTATAACAAAGTGGTCTTACATCACATATAATGTCATGAATAATGTATTTAACTGATAATTTGAGCATACGTTATTTTACTGTATTTCGCTATTCCTCAAAAAATCAAAAATTTCAGAAAAATTCCAAAAACTCGCCCTAATTTTTTTAAAAAAAAATCTAGAAATAGAAAATGAAATCCATTTTTCTGAAAATAAGGTTTTAAATATTATTAACTTAATCTTTAAATATAATCAGTTTTTATTCCAAAATTAATAATTTTATATCTATAACTTCTTTTATATCACATTAAAAAATTAACCAAGATGTCATTATCATAAATAATTAAGGGAAAAAATAATAGTACAATTTAATATCCATTAGGGTAATATTACTATGCATAGTACTGGTCATAAGGGTATGTTACTATTCACTGAAAAAATATAGTCGTTTCCATCAGAATCTAAATAACTTACTGAACACAATTGTAGATAAATTTTTTTTGAAATTCAAAACATAGAAGTGGAAAAATTATGTTTAAAGGATAGTTATTAATATCTACTTAAAACAAATATTCATGAATTTCAATTTATTTTCAGAAAACATTAGGGAGTTACATTATCCCCACCTTCAGGAAATTGCATCCTCACAATTTTTTTACTTATTAAACAAGTGAGGTTACCATTCCCTCACTGAATGTTCAGACTCGCATGTTGCTTCTTCAACCATGTGGTTTCTCCAAAAAAACATTACCTGGTGGATTACCTTATTCCTCAATACCTATTTCCTTCAACCAAGAATATGAATTGTATTCTCTTCACAAGAAATTTTATCATCTAGCTGAACTACCTATTGGAACAAAACATGAGTTGGATCTAGAACATACAATATCAACATAGAAACATGAAAAAACATTGTGTACCTGAGAAAAACTCAGAGGAAAACCTCTCGGAATGAAACGGGTCCAACATTCTCTAGAATTTCAAAAGGACTAATGAACCACAAACATAGCTTTAATTTCTTACCAAAATGAATCACACTTTTCCATGGAGATTTTTTAAGGAATACATGGTCACCTACCTTGAAAGAGAAGTCAGTACTTATATTACCTGCATAATGTTTCTTCATGCTCTGAGCTATCCTCTTGTGCTGTTGAATCATATTTACTTTCTCAGCCACATACTCTACTAATTATGACCGCATAGACATTCTTTCACCGAATTCAGCCCAAAACGCCAGATTCCGACACCGCTTCCCATACAATGCCTCAAAAGGTGCAATATGTACACTGAAATAAAAAATGTTATTATAAGAATACTAAAGTAAAGAAATTTGTTGATCCCAACATCCCTGGTAGTCCATTGAACAAGATTGAAGCATATCCTCCAGAGTCTTAATTGGTTGTTCTAACTACCCATCTAATTGAGGATGAAAACCTATAATGAAATTTAATTTTGTGCCCAACAACTTATAAAGGCCCTTCTAGAAGATAGAAGTTAACCTGAGATCCAATCCCAAAATAATAGAAAGAGGAAATCCATGTCACCTGACAGTATTATTGAGGTATAGTCGAGAAATATATTCCAAATACACAGTATCTCGAATAGAAATAAAATGTACATATTTAGTTAGCTGATCAATAACAACCCAAATAGCCTTGTTACCGAAATAAGTCTTAGGTATTCCCACCAAAAAGTCCACAGATACATTTTTCCAATTGCACTCTGGCACTGGAAATGGCTGAAGCATCCCCTTTGGTAAATGCCACTCTGCTTTAACTTGTTGAAATGTCAAAATTTTCATGGTAAAATTTTATCTTTTCATACCTTCCCACCAATAATACTCCCAAAGGTCTTCATACATCTTGGTACTGCTAGGATGAACTAAAAATAGTGAACTAAGAGCTTCACAAAACAAATCATTCTTCAACTGGGAATCAAAAGGCACACATAACCTTTTTCCAAATCTTAAAACACAATATTTATCATGGTTAAATTCTATCAAATTACCCATTTAACCAATTATTCCTTTTTCTATAGCTCATGGCATTCCTTCTGCACTTGCATAAGTCTATCTGATAATGATGACTACACTGAAACATGAACAAAATAGAGGTATTTCCAACACCAATAACTTCTAAGCCAAAATTTATCAATTCATTAATCAAGGGATCATATTATAAATATAACATGGTTAATGATACATGATGTTTTCGTCTCAATGAATCCCTCATTTTTTTTGATTTTACTGGATGGTAATTGATCTTGTAATCATAATCCTTTATCAACTGAAGCCATCTTATCTACCTCATGTTTAATTCCTTCTGAGTGAATATATACTTTAGACTTTTATGTTCTGTATATATTTTACATTTGGCTCCATATAAATGATGCCTCCAAATTTTCAAATCAAAAACCACAGCCTCAAATTAGAAAAAATATATGGTATTATTTAACTAATATGTTTTTAGTTGTCTTAAAGCATAAGCAATTACTTGATCATTCTGCATTATAACAGAACCAATTCCCTTCAAGGAAGAATCACTGTAGATGAATAACTCATCATTTCGGGAAGGCAAGTCCAAAAATGGAGAATTCACCAATCTCTTCTTCAGTTCCTAAAAACAAATATCATATTCTTATTTCCAAAAAAAATTCAACACCTTGTTGTGTTAAATTAGTTAGAGGGCTAGATAACCATGTAATTATTTTTACAAACCATTAGTAATAACTTGATAATTCAATAAAACTACAATTCTACATAATAGTTATGGTTCTTGGCCATTCATAAACCATTTTTTGTAGGATCGACTATTATTACATCCTTATTTATAATGTGCCTAAGAAAATAAATCTATTGCAACAAAAAATCACACTTTCCGAATTTCCTATACTGTTTCTTTTCATTTAAGGTTTTCCAAACACCCCTTAGATGTTTCTCATGCCTCTCTTTACTCTTAGAAAATACAAAAATTTAATCAATAAATATAACCAAAAACCTATACAAGAACTCTTGAAATATTCTATTCATAAGATTCATGAATACAGAAGGTGCATTAGTTAAACCAATAGCTTAACAAAAAATTCATAATGTTCATATCTAGTATGAAAGGTTGTTTTCATAATGTCATCCTCATTAACCTTTAGTTGATGGTATCCAGATCTCATGTCTATCTTGGAAAAGTACTGATCTCCCTTGAGACGAGCAAACAAGTCATCGATATGAGATAGAGGATAATTGTTTTTAATAGTGATGTTATTCAAAGATCTATAATCAATGCAATGTCTAATGGAACCATCTTTATTTTTGTCGAACAAAATAAGAGAACCCCATGGTGAAGTGCGAGGATGAATGAAGACTTTATCAAGAAAATATTTCCACTAATTTCTCAATTCAATAATTTCTATTTGTGTTGTATGATATGAGGGTTTTGAAATTGGATTAGAATTAGGAAAAAAGTCAATTGTGAATTTGACTTCCCAATCAGGTATAACACCAGGTTACTCATCATAAAAAACCATCAAGGTATTTATTTACCACTATCAAATAATTATTCTGAACAGTTACCTTTTTTTAAACAATATGAGCAAGATAAATTTCATTTCCATATTTCAATAGTGTCTCAAATTCTAGATATGTTATCAGTTGTATGGGTTTATTCTAATATACAATATAAAACTCTTTCTGAAAAAACTTCTTTAGATCTATAGTCAATCTTAGAATGATAAAAAGAAATCCAATCCATTTCTAGAATGACATCAATCTATAATAAGGGAAAACAACAAGGATTTTAGGTAGATTATTTCAATAGACCACAATAGAAAGATTCTTATAATTCATGTTTTCTATAATATTTCCCCTTGGTGTTTTAATAATAAGTTCCAGTATCATTTATTGATGTGATATTTCCAATTTACCAAAAAATTACTCAGAAATAAAGGAATGTGTAGACTCCGCATCAAACAAAACAGTAGACAAGTTTTAGTAAACAAAAAAAGTACCCGTTACACCTTTATTGAATGGCCCAATATCTGCTGACATAGTCTCAATGGATATCACTACAACTTTCTGCTTATAGTCTGTCTTGTTTACATCATTTTGATATCTCTTTGGGAAGACATTTTCATAATGACCCATCTCAACAAATATAAAACATTTAATATTTTTCTTATCAAGATTATTCTTACGATCATTTTTATTACAATCTCAGGCCATATGTCCAAACTTACCACATTGAAAACACATCCCAATTTTGGTAAGGCATTCTGCAGGGTACTTCTTTCCACACATTTCATAAACTGGAAACCTATTTTTCTTACCATCAAATATCTTTGGTTGATTCTTAACCATCGCCTTCCATCTGGACCTCTTCTTCTCCTAGTTTCCAAAATTCTCCTAATCATTACAAACCCCATCTCTACCCTCTCAACACATCATACATGTTTCTCATAACCTTTTCAATCATGATAGGACAACACCCTTAGATACCTTGGATTTAATCATGAGTAAAAGTGGTAGATTTTTCTATCAAGATCTAGAATAAGATTTGGATCATACCTTACTAGTCGAGTGAAGTTCTCTTCGTAAAAAACCACTGAATCATTCTCATTTTTATTTAATTCAAATAATTGGTTCTCTATCCTTAGTCGCACCACCTTAGGAAAAATTTTTTCCAGGAAAATACTTTTAAATTCTTCCCACTCTACGGAATCAATATCCTCTCTATCACTGATATTATTACCATTGACCACCACTGATCAACCTTACCTTCAAAATTATAAATTTCAAGACTTACCTATTGATTATTTGAACATCCCATAACATCGAATATATTCTCAAGGGCTTTAATCCATCCTTCATTCGCTACTGGGTTAGAATATCAATTGAAAGAATGAGGGTGTTCCCTCATAAAATGTTCCATTATTGTCATGTTCTACTGTAGCAACCCAATTTTGTCTCTTGCAAGGATACCACGACTATTTATTTCCTGCGTTAGCTAATCCATCACTTTCACAAACTGTTCGGTTCCAATCCCTACCATTCTAGGCTACAAATTCGGAAGGATGTTGTTTTGTCAGTGCCTCTCCTCTTCATCTTCCCTATTTCTTCTATGAACAACCATTATGAACTAAAAAATCTCAGTAGAAGAAACATGGTAATATTTAAATGCCACATCTTTTCAAATTACAATAGAGTAAGAAAAAAATTTATGGTTTTATAATAACATCATCCAAACCCCTGAATTTATCTAAATTATCCTTTTATACCAACTATAAGGACCCGAACTTATTACATTACATAATATTACATTTATTCAAGAAATAAATTCCTATACCATTCATGAGATTTTTAAGGTTATATCATTAGATAACTGACATAATATTACATTACACATTAATTCAATTTGGATACCATAAAAATAGTATCCATTTCTACCAAAATTTAATCCTTTTCAAATAAAAAATGATTTCTTTGAAAATTCTTCAAACATTACCCAAGGCTAACTTATTTTTCTTACAAATCCTTATAACCTATGAAAATAATTTAAAAACATTGGATGAGCACAAAAAATCTTAGAAATTTATATAATAATAAGGAATGATCACATTAGTCCATGAATACTTGTAACATATGAAAACATTTTCAAAATATGTACTTATCACCCATATATACTTACTTTTTTAAACAAAAGATTTCCAAAAGATTTACACAAAATATAAGAACATAAATAGAACCACCAAGATATCATAGGTAATTACTTAAATAATATTTTAACCCTCTTAGCTAAATTATAATTTGTAACCCTCACGACTACCTTACAATTTGTGTAACCATCCCAGTTACACTTGGAGTAACCATACGGCCAACCTCGAACATAAACATACCCAATGCATTGGAGGGCGACATAGGTCCCAAAATTAATCATAAAAAAATCCCAATAACCATAACATAAAAATAAAATATGTATAATTTCATAAAAATATTTCATTTGATTTTTTCAAAATAGAATTTTTATATAAGGATTTAAAAAGAAAATCCCCTTTCAAATATCATAAAATTGAATAGTGACTTAATAGAGTGGATGAAATATTTATATAAAATATAAATAAACATATTTCAATATAATATAAATAAGATTCATCACACAAAAATTTTTAATATCACATAAATAATGAAGTAGAAGGTTAACACAAATAATGGAAATTGGGTTAAGAATTCCCTTACCTTGAGTTTGTGTTAATTTAAAAACATTTACAAATAAGGAATAATGGTTAAATAAGCGTTATTAATATCTTAATGAAAAATATCCATCTTTATAACACCTTATATCATCATTTCATAACATCATTTCACCCATTAATTATTAGTATTTTCTTACTTCCAATGTTTTGGGTGCGTTCTTTACATGTTTTCCATGATCGTTTCATGATATTTATTCTTGTAGATTGGAAGTGAAACCCCATAATTGGAATGGAGTGGTATTTAAATAATCATAGAAACCTAAATTTTACCATTTGACATTTTTAATTCTGACAAGAGGATGATTCATATGTTAAAACAATATTTATATTTGTTTAGGTCATTTTGGCAATTGTTCGATCATAATGAACTCATTTGGTTTTATAATTTAATAACTTGTGTAAAATATGATTATAGAACCTTATATATGTGATAATACATATATTATAATCAGGTTCAACCATAAAAACGGATTCATTACTATCCTTGAAAGAAGAAACAGAAATTTAAGTCACATTATCCACAATGTGAGTAAATCGACACATCACAAACTATGTTATAATTTATTGAATATGTGGAAGAGGAAAAGAAATATAATACTGATTTTTAAATAAACATGATAAAAAACAGAATATGTAAGGTAATGTATCATTAATTCCTCTTGGATAAGGGGAGGTGAGGACTGAATAAGAATATAATATAAAATGAAATGAAATGAAAGAAAACAAAAGAGGATGTTCACCTCTTGAACCCTTCTCCTTGAGACCCTTCTTCAAGCCTTTGGGTTAGGCCTTTTGGTGAGACCAAAAGCTCTATGAAATGGGTAAGAACCTTGTTAGGAGTATTGGGAATAAATTAGGTAAGGATAAATTCTTCTGAGGTGTGGGAGGGAGAGGGGAATGAGGGTGGTATTTATATTGGAGGAGAGGAGGTATTTTTCACTATTTTAATTATTATAATATATTTGATTAATACTGTGAATAATATTAATTATTGTGACACCAGATAGTAATAATGGCATGTGAGTTCGAACCAGGTGGTCTTAAATCACTTATGATGTCTTAAATAGTCTAGTTAACTGATAATTTGAACATACAATATTTTACAGTATTTCATTATTCATCAAAAAATCAAAAATTTCAGAAAAATACCAAAAATTCACCCTAACCATTTTTTGATGTATGGAATTCAAAAATTATCTCAATTTATCAAAAATAATTTTATAAATTTTATAGATTTAATTTTCAAATAAAATCACACTTTATTCAATAATTTTAAATTTTAATTCTAAAATTGCTTTTATATCAAATTGAAAAATTAAACAATATGTCGTTATCTTAAAAACATAAGAAAATAATAATAATACAATTTAGTATTCATTAGGGTCATATTACTATTCATAAGGGTATGTTACAATTCACTAGAAAAAATCAAGTTGGTTCCATCAAAATCTAAATAACTTTCTGAACACAATTATAGATGACCATTTCTCAAAATTCATAATATAAAAGTGTAAAAAATTTATTTAAAGGCTAGTTATAAATATCTACTTAAAAAAAGTTTCATGCATTTCAATTTTTTGTACAAAACCTTTGGGTGTTACAATTCTCCATACAACAACTTCCGGTAGATATGTTTTCCGATTAAATAATATACAATGCAACTGTATTATGTTTCTTACTACACTATAATACTAGGGAATTTCCCAAAAAGTAACATGTTTCAATGGTTATCTCCCTATATAGATTAAAACCACAAAAATAAACATTATAATAACTAACCAACTCAAATGCATAAAACTAGTTGTGTTTTTGAGGAATGTACAAATACTTTTATCAATATTTAAATGATATTCTTAGGGGTTTTCTTGTAAATGAGTAAGAAAACACACACTTAACACAATATATATCTAACTGGATGTTAAATATAGAAAAATCCAAATCATAACTCTACAAATAATTTGGTTAACTTTGTTCCCCATTTCACTCAAAACTAATTTATAATTTGTACTCATCAGAGTCTAAAAAACATTACTTATATCCATATCAGAATATTTTATATGATATCTTGTGTATTTGTATTGATTTAATCCAATTCCTTACTATCATGAACCAAGCTGGGAAGCCATCCAACCTAGTATCCCTCCCATTCCAAGACATGGCTCGAAGGGCATCCTTAATCCCCACGGGCTTGGAACTAGTTCCAGGCATCTATGTAATCACAGTGGGAATGATTTACCCTGAACAAACTAGGATCAAATAAAATAAACTAAACAAGAGGAAGAACTACCAATAAATGAATCTCAATAAATACAAAAACTAACCCATATTCAACAACTAAAAAACAAAATTATAATTGAATATTATGGTAAGACTGAACCACGCTAACTAAATCTATTTTGACCTCTGGGTCCACTCAAACCACAATACCCACCTTCTCCAAAAGTAAATGATCTAGAAACCTATAGATTCCAAATAGGTTAGGTCTACTGACACTGAATGGTATCTGTTTGGTATGATCTTAACATCTTATTAGGTAACCACCTAATATTCCATACATATCATTTCCATAAAACCATTAATTTAAACTATATATATAGGGTTTTCTAAATTTAACAAATAAAAATAGATTTCCCTTTTTCAAAGAAAATACACACCAAATCTCAATTTTTAAAACTATTTACCATTTCAAGACCCAAACCAAAACCAAAATCCAAAGAAAGAAATACTAGGACACACTAAAACCCAATAGGCAATGTAAAATATAAACCAAGTGTAACAAACTATAAACAATAACCTAATGATAGAAACCATGGGAATTTTTTAAACATCCTAAGAGCGATCCCTGGATGTTTTTGGGTCGGAATCAACTACCGGTATATAGTTCATCTCTAATGTCAATAACCAACTGGCTGTTCCAACTGCCAATCCAGTAGTACAACCAACCTGGCCATTAAAGCATCTAATGGGTACCAACCCTTCAAATTTTTATTGATAAGAAAGAATCACTCGACCTAAAAAAAATTTCATGGAAAAATCCATGGTAATAGTACCTGGTGAATAGAGGAGGCCTTCACACCAATGACCCACCTTACCTGCCGCCACTACACATGCCTAAGCCAGACAACATCACCACCTATACATAACCCAATATCTGGAAATCCTCTATAGGGGTGCCCATTTTGAAATAATCCATCCAAAAGTGCTAATTAGGCTGTCACATCACATGATATTTCAAACGAATTTCTCAAAACGTTACAAGATTCCAACCTGGAATTCATACCTCTAAAACCACAATTTATTTCCCAAAATATATCAATGTTTCAACTAGGCCTTCAACACCATAAATTCCAATATATTAAAAAATTGTTTCAAACCATTTCCAAAACAACATAAAACACCATTTTAATGTTTACAATGGAATACATGCTTTTAAATATTTTCATTTGAAATATATTTACAAAACCATTTCTAAAATAGAGTACAACATAAGACATTGTGAAATGTTCTAAATTGCCAAGATTTGAAGAAAAAGTTTGAGGCCAATTTTAAAATCTCAAAGTGAACCATCACACCATTTAGAGACCAACAAAACTTTTTGAGGAAAAATGGGACCACTCTTAAGTGTCATCGACATTTTTATGTACGTCCATGTGTGTACCCCATGTACCGATGGATGTTCCAAAATCCAATGTAACACTTATAGTGTCCATGAAATCATCCAAAAACCATTTTTAAGAAACAACACTTTCCATTAAACAAACACACCTTGTCGCCTAATGCAAGAATCACCCATAATAATTAATGAATAGAAATAACCTTTCCAAAACATTTTACCACAATTTATCATGCCACAAAGAGGCTCCCAAATAAAAAAACATATCGAAATTGTAATTAAAAACATTCCACCAATACAAAAAAGTCCAACCATAACCATAAGTGCTCAATTTAATTTTAAGAAACTAATAGAAATTTTATCAAACACCTTATGTGCATAACTATATAAAATATTTAAAGAAACCCCTTTTTTAAATCACTTCCACCAAATTTTGTGGACACAAAAAACCATACCAATAAAAAAAATCACAACAAAATAATGCAAAACACATATATATGTTATTTAAAAATACCCAACAATAAAATGGATTTCATTATAAATAAAATAGATGAAAAAACTAACTCAACGGCGTGAAAATGAAATTGAACTTTGGGGGAAGGGATATCCAAACTCGACACACTACAGACACACAATAATAAACAACAAAACTACCCACACATTAACCCCAAGTATCAGGGTTTGACTAAGAGAGAACCCCCACAAAGAAAACCCTATAAATCCAAGGATGAGGATAAGTAGAGGAGAAAGTTTAAAAAATCCTAAGAAACTCACCTTAAAATATTAGAGGAGCATCCATAGAGGGGGGAGAACTGAAGGGAGAGGGGTTTGGGAACCCTCTCATGTGAGAAAAAATGAATAATCAGGGAGCATGATCGATTTGTGGTTAAAAATAAGTGGGGGACAATTAAAATTAAAATTTTATAAGAATGTGGGAAGCTCACATGGTTTGGAAACACAATTTGACTAACCGTTCACCAACCGTGCGCCCTCTACTGGATAAGAGGGGAACCATGCATGGGCTGGACACACGATAACCAAATAGTGTGCCAAGCATGCTAAATTCTAATATATAATTCAAGTACCAAACCACATGTTTCCCAAAAGGTCTTCTTAAATGTGTATAGGTCATGCACCATGCCCCAGACCTCAAACCATGAGATTCACATTACATGATCTAAGCCACGTGGTTTACCTTGAACTTATGCTACCTATTCACTCAATGGTTCCAAGCCTAAAACTTTCATTTTTTCAATGAAAACTCAAAAATTAAAATTGAGACTCAACCCAAACCTCAATCAAAGGATTATAGGTTAAGAAATAAAATAAAATGAAAGAATTCTAAAGGTCAAGGTGAGAAAATTCTCCCCACTAAAAACAATTTTTGTCCCCAAAAAGTCACCCAACCAAATCTTAAATAAAACTTGATTCCATGCCAGATCAAAATTGAAATACCCCATGAACCTCAGGGTGAACTCTCACTTCACAAGTCACATCTGTATGTTTCCAGAGAAAAAGACATAATGAAGCACAAATGAATAATTTAGAAGGGTTATCCCCACCACAGGAAATCAACTAACATCACCAAGAAAACCAAGTAACTGGGAACTACTACCCCAAGCCAAAAACCATAACATAAGAGGAGACCCACATAAGAATTCAATCCAAAAAGTTAAATGGAACCACAACATATCAATTCGAAAAAACTCAAGAATTTCAAATTGAGAATATTTTAGGCCGAGACCAACACACATAAGGGTTAATCACACTCAAAAAAGAATAAATGATTCAAATATCCACATTATAATAAACAAAAATAATTATATTATGATATAAAAAGTCCATAAAACTTTTAAAATGAAATGATTAAATTATAATAGTAGAGAGAACTAATATTAGAAAGCTTTATGATTCTCCACCCTAGCTCTAGAGAAAAGAATTTGTCCAATGTTCCCTGAACACCTTGGAAATTCTTTACTATGAACAAGCATCACTCTGGGGCATATAGTGAGAGCCATGATGGATCAAGTATCTACTTGTAACACCCTAAACCCTCTAGACCGGAGCCAGTGAATTAATTGTTATATTGGAATAGTTAGAAGGAATGAAAGTCCTTAAGGAACGATTTGTTTAGTAGTCTTGAAGAAACAAGATACATAAATGTAACTCAAATTACATTGGAAAATGTTATAAAATACAATACATAATAAAAACATAAAACTGCATCCACAAGAACTCAATAAATGATATCCTCTTGATCACCTATTGAAGGTAAAAAATGATAGGGGTGAGCTTAAAAGCTCAGTATGGGTTAAAAAAGGAGTAATAATCAATAATAACTAAATTGTAAACAATTTGACATAATCAACATGGAATGGTGAGTAAATGAAAAACTCACGCCATTAATAAACTGAGAGTGAAACTGCATCCATATATTTTTCCATAGTGAAAACCTCAGGGATAGTAATAAATGATAATGAATACAGAAAACGCTTATCAATAGGACATCATGTATTTATCACATGATACCATAGTACCGTTAAAATGTTTTAGTTCTGTGGGTAGAAACTCATCTAATTTTTGGAAACAAACTCGAAGGGTTTGTCGCCAACTAATTTGTCTCATGAGACCTACCGATGCATCGAGGGGATATAGTGGGCCCCACACACCACTTAAAGTCATAATCATTCTTTATAAATTGATTTAATGAAAGATAAATATGCCTTTTCAATATCCATATAGAGTATAGAATATAGATTCATCAATATTTCCATAGTTAAAATAACTTTCCAATTATACACAATATATAAAATGGTATACGGTTTAGACAATAAACATACACATGATATGATATAATGGATATTTAATAGAAATATAATTTAAAATTAAAATTTATATCAAATGGGTATTAGGTACACCACATAAGTATTATTAGGTGCACAATACAAAGTTATTTGCAACAAAATGGTAGTTGAGACAATTTCCCTTACCACAATGTAATCGGTCGAATCATAAGATCTAAACTTAATAACCCTAAAAAGAGTCATTTAATACCATTAATATAAATAGAATAATTTCTTATATATCAAATTTTCGTACACATATATAACATACAAGAAATAATTTGCGAACAATGGAAATATCATGGAAATGAAAGTGAGATGAGAAACCCCTTACCGTTTGATCAAGTGTGTTCGTCATTTGTTTTAATGACCAGAATAATCAAA
This sequence comes from Viscum album, assembly GCA_963277665.1. Classification (NCBI taxonomy): domain Eukaryota; kingdom Viridiplantae; phylum Streptophyta; class Magnoliopsida; order Santalales; family Viscaceae; genus Viscum; species Viscum album. Next base: position 1,517,601,381 of record OY728136.1, read on the forward strand.
TTTAGATTCATTAATTAATAATTACAGAACCTCCAATACATGTAATTTATTCAGTATAACCTTATTAGGTTCAATCATGTCCCTTTTAATGTGTTTAAGAGGTTTAATTTAATTGTTTTGAAAGCATTTTCTTCCTTGGTTTCAATGATTCATTTACTTTCTTTAATGAATGGAAGTTCATTTGAAATGTGGGTACACATACAGAATTGTTAATATATACTATTTGTGACATTAATGAAATATAAATTATCTTATATTTATTCTGGGTTATATACATGATGATGAATCATTAGTTAAAAGTTATTGATAAACACTTGGTTTAAGCTTGCGGTTTTGTGAACAATGAACTTGTTTTGTATTATTATTCCATATTATGAGTGTGTAGAAATTCCAGAAAATTAATGAGATGAAACACATATATTATGTTCTGGTTCAACCATAAAAATGGTTTCATGGGAATAATTAGACATGGAGATGAAAATTGAGAACCCGTCGTCCTTGAGTGTGATAAATTAACACATCTCGAACATTGCTTTCATTTTTAGTATAAGAGGAGGGGGACAGAGAGATGATGATAAAATATTCCACTAGTATAATATATTTCCAGTTCATGTAAGGTACTGGAATTATTATATCTTTTGTATGATTTAAGGTGAGTAAAGAAGTATGAAATAAAGGAACTCAAAATAAGAGAAAAATTGAGAAATCGCTTAGGAAGATTTGGCAGCCTAACGACATCACCTAAAATTGAAAAAAATAGTTTGATGAGAGAAAGGGGGTATCTCATCACTCATAAATAATATGGGAAGAAAGGGGAATATTGAATGACATATACTAACATATTCCAAATGAAAATAAAAGATAAAACATAAATGAAAGATTTATTAAAAGAGAAGGGTGGTTGATTCTCTTACCTTGTAGAGCAACTCCTAAAACAAGAACGTTTGGACCTTGGGGGTTTGAGGAAACCTTTGGAGGACACCTAGGGAGGTAATACAATCATAACATTGAGGATATTGAGTTTTGAAAGAATGAAAACGAAGGGGGTGAGTGGGTATTTATAGTAATTAAGAGATAGTTTTTTATTAATTAAAAGGGACACCTCATTAGTGGTTTTTTCAAAACCATGGGCTTTCCCATGGTATTTGAACATGGTTTTAGCCACTTGTAACACCTAATGTCATAATTTACTGTAAAAAATTCAACCAAACATTTATATTAATTTGTTACATCATTATGATGTTATTAAACTACTGAAAACTCACAACTGTATTTTTACTATTTACAAAAAATCCATGTATTTTAGAAAAATCCCAAAAATTCACACTAACCATTTCTTGACATGTAGAATTCAAAAATGAACTGCATTTTTAGAAAATAATTTTCTATGTATTTTTAATTTTATTTTTAAATAAAATCATATTTAATTCAAAAAAACCATTTTTAAAGGTACATAATTAGTTCTATATCACATTAAAAAATCAATTAAGATCTCATTATCTTATTACCTTAAGAAGATAAAATATAATCATTATTTACTATTTATAAGGGTCATAATACTATTAATATTACTATTCATAAGGGAATGTTACTATTCATCAAAAAAATCAAGTTGGTTCTATCCAACTCCAAATGACTTACTGGTCACAACTCTAGATGACCATTTTTTGAAATTCAAAACATATAAGTGAAACATTTATGTTTAATGGATAGCTTATAACTTTATAATATAATGTTTTGATTCAGAAAAACATAGTGTTTCATGCAATATATGCTATCTAATGAATAGAATTTATTTAAGAGGAACATACAATATAATGTTTGGGGTGTTATATTATTCCATACTTCAGAAATTACGACCAAGAAATTTTATGTATAAAGCCCACCAAAAAGATGTGGGTGGTTCTTCTTCATAATGTCCTCTGGATCCCATGTTGCTTCCTCCATAATCTGGTTTTTCCAAAGAACCTTTACTAGACATGTCATAAAATTTATGAATACTTATTCCCTAGTGTCAAGAATCCCGATAGGCACTTCATAGTATGATAAATCCGGTTCCAAATTTATTTCATCATAGGTGAGTACATGCATTGGGTCTGGAATGTATTTTTTCAATAATGACAGATGGAATACATCGTGGACTTTGGAGAGACTTTATGGAATTGATAATTGGTATTCTACAACTCCGATTATTTCAAGAATTTCAAATGGTCCGATGTACCTGTGGATCAGTTTCCCTTTTTTACTGAACCTTAAGACACCCTTCCATGGAGATACTTTCAAAAAGACATGATCTCCCACATGGAATTCAAAGTCCTTCTTCCAGTTTTCAGCATAACTCTTCTTCATAATTTGGGATTCTTTAATATGGGATTGGATTGTTTTCATATTTTTCGCGGTCTCTTGAATATGTTCTGGGCCTATAAGTTTCCTATCACTAACTTCATCCTAACAAGTTTGAGTTCGACGTCTCTTTTCATATAATGCTTTATATGGAGCCATTTGAATACTAGAATGGAAAGTATTTTTGTATGAAAATTCTTCCAAAGGAATGTATTGATCCCATATACCATGGAATTCAAGAGAGCATGACCTCATCATATCTTCTAGAGTTTTAATAGTCATTTTATACTGTCCATCAGTTTGGGGGTGATAAGTAGCACTCATATGAAGCTCGGTATTCAAATCCTTCTAAATTCCTTTCTAGTATTTTGATGTAAACCAAGGATCTCGATCGGACACAATCGATAGAGGTGCACCATGAAGTCTTACAACTTCATTATTATAATGTCTTTCCAGGCGCTCAAGTGGTAAATCCTCTCTTATAGGAAGGAAATGTGATGCTTTTGTGAGATGATCAAAAATTACCCATATTGCACCATTCCTTCTAGAATTCCTTGGTAGTTTGGTGAAAAAATACATTGTAATGTTATCCCACTTTTACATAGGAATAGGTAGAGGCTGCATAACTCTTCTAGGATGTTGCCTCTCTGCCTTCACTTGTTGACAAACAAGACAACTTGACACGTAGTTAAAAATTTCCCACTTCATATAATCCCACCAGAAATATTACTTCAGATATATATACATCTTGGTTCTACCCAGGTTTATAGAGAAATTTGAGCTATGAACATCTTCTAATAGTTCCCTTTTTAGCTTAGGTACAGATGGAACACATAACCTCTTCCTAAACTTTATAACTCCTTCCGCATACACGAATTCTTCCAACCTCCCATCCTTAACACCAATAATTTTCTTGGGCAGATTTTCATCATCAGAATGAGAGATTTTTATCTTCTCTAATAAAGATGGTTTAGCAATCATTTGAAAGAGGAAAGATGTTTCCCCTTCCTTAAAAAATCCCATATCTATCTTTTTTAGATCCATGAATATTGGATCTCTCTCAATCCTCATTTGAATCAGAATTCCCTGATCATTCCTACTCAATGCATCTGCCACCATATTAGCCTTTCCTAGGTGGTAGTGTATTTAATAATCATAATCTTTGAGTAGCTCGAGCCATCTCCTTTGCCTCATGTTGAGTTCTTTTTGTGTGAAAATGAATTTCAAACTCTTGTGATCTGTGTATATCTCACATTATTCACTGTAAAGATAACACCTGTATATCTTCATAGAAAAGATTATAGCTACTAACTCAAGATCATGTGGTGGATTATTTTTCTCATGAGTCTTCAACTGCCTTGATACATAAGCAATAACTTAACATTTTTCATAAGGACACAACCCCGACCATTCTTTGAAGCATCACCGTATATTACAAATCCATCACTTATAGATGGAAGAGTTAAAATTGGAGAATTGACCAATCTTTTTTCCATTATTTGAATAATTATATACATTATTTTTTCCACACAAACGTAAGTCCATTACGCATGAGATTGGTTAGTGGGTTAGCCATTCAGGTGAAATTCTGAACGAAACACCAACGGTAACCATCTAATCCAATAAAACTACATACCTCTTTAATTTTTTTTGGTTTGGGCCAATCTTGGATTGTATTTGTCTTTATAGGATCAACTCGGATTCCATGATTAGAGAGAATATGACCTAGAAAAGTAACTAATTGGAGATAGAATTTACACTTTCTAAAACTTCCCAAATAATTCATTTCTTCTAAGTGTTTTCAGAATAATCTACATGTAATCCTTTTGGTATTCATAGATTTTTGAGGATACCAGGATGTAATTGATTAATACCACAATAAAGATATCAAGATATTCCTTGAAAACTCTATTCATTAAATCTATGAAAATAGATGGTGCATTCATCAGTCCAAAAAGCATCACTGTAAACTCATAATTCTCATACCAGGTTCGAAATGGTGTCTTCGGAATATCTTCCTTCCTCACACGTAGTTGATGATATCCGGATCAAATGTCAATCTTTGGAAAGTATTGAGCTCCATGAAGATGATCAAATAAATCATCAATATGGGGAAGAGGATACTTATTCTTTATTATAATGGCATTGATTTCCCTATAATCAATGCATAGCCTCATAGATCCATCTTTCTTTTTGATAAACAATATCGGGGCTCCCCATGGAGAAACACTAGGTCGAATAAATCATTTTCCACTAAAATCTTCTAGTTGTTTCTTTATCTTCACTAACTACACAGTGGCCATTCTATAGGGGGTCTTTGATAAAGGTCTTTCACCAGGAATTAAGTCAATGGAAAAATCAATTTCCCTCTCTAGAGGATGTCTATGTAAATCCTCTGGAAACACATCAATGTATTCTTGCACTGTATGCACATCTTGAACATGATTATTTCCTTCCTCATCCATACATATTGGGTTCTCTACCTCCCCAAGAATTGCATTTATTAGATCTTCTGGGGTGGGTCTAGATAAGAATCAGATGGCGAGGTCTCCGCTATAATGATAAGAGATTCTATACAATTTTCAAAAAATGTAACATCGTTTTTCTTAAAATAAATATTCGCATCATAGTTTGACAGCCAATTCATATTGATAATTATATCAACGCCAGTCATTGGTATGATGATAAAGTTAGAAACTAAAGCATGTTTCTGTGTCATGAGGGGGACTAGTTGACATGCCTTTGTTACAATGATGCATCCCCTAGGAGTTTTGACTAATAAATCCTTTATTAAATCAAACTGGACATGTCTGATTTTCTTGCCAAACTGGGAAGATATAAATGAATGCAATGATCCAAAATAAAATAAATTGTTGGCTAATTTTGAGGAAACAATTATATTACTTTCCACCACACCATTAGGAACTTCAATGTTTGTGGTTGTAATCGCATAAGCTCTCACTTGTTCTCTTGGATTTTTCTGAGGCATGTTTCCTTGGCGCTTAGGAAACTCATTTTCATAGTGTCCCATCACTCTACAATTGTATCATTGAACATCATAAAATTGTTTCTTCCCCTTGCATTGATTATATAGATGACCCTTTTCTCCACACTAATAGCAGAATCCCATTCCTTTTAAGAATTTCCCAAGATGATTCTTTCCATAGTTTTCACATAATGGTAATTTCATCATTCCCTTGTTCTTCTTTGGCGCTTCACATTTCCCTTGGTTATTAGAGTACCAATTCTTTTCTTGGTTCCCCTTGAACAAATTTGACCTAGAAAATCCCCGCTCTGTTTTGATGGAAATTGATACAATTTCATCATATGATGAAAATGTTTGAGAATCTAGTGCCCTTCGAAGACTTGGCTTAAGACCTTTAAATAAATGGCCAATCTTGCCTACTGAGTCTCATATATAATCTATGGAATACCTGGCTAGCCTTGTGAAGGTAGCCTCATACTCTAAAATGCTGTTTTCTTCCCTTTTCTTTAAGCCAAGGAATTTCCCTTTCATTTCAGTTCATTCCTCAAGAGGGAAATATTATTTGAATAATATTTCATTAAGAGTCCTCCTTTCCATATCTTCTATATATTCTTACCCCATTGTATTCTGAATCAAGGACCACCATTAATCAGCGTTTCCCTTGAGACAATACACTAACAATAATACCATTTAATTTCATTTCATCTTAATGCCATGAATATATTTTCAAGGGACTTGATTCATTGCTCAACAACCACTGGGTTAGTATTCCCACTAAAATATGGGGGCCTCTGCCACATGAAATGATCCAACATAGGTGTGGAATGGTTATTCGTTACAACAAGACTAGGTTGTCCCAATATGTTCATGATATGATCTTCTCCAACGTTGACTTTGTTGAATTTCTTAGTGGGGAGATCCCTACCTTTCCCACGAGTATTGATTCTTCTTCTTCCATTAGACACCATTTCTAAATAATGGAACACACTAGATTAGGGTATGATTCATAATGTATAATCTTAACTTAACAAAAATACATAGCATAAATTTAGATCCTATGCATGGCTAATCCCATAATCAGAAAAATGGTTTCTTTGAGGAATAATTTACATTTCAGTCCTTCATAATGGCTTGTAAAGAAAATATGAATTATCCTAAGAATATCTCCTGGGAGTGTCATAACCAATAGTGCAACATGGCCCGTTGTCTTGTACCAAGATACCCTGGGTTAAGCTCAAAACTCCTTGTCGGAGCTTTCACTCCTAGGTACATCTGTGCTACAGCCACCTCTACCTGCTCGTATCTTGGCAGGGATTTATTTTCTATAAGGATTCACATAATTTATTCCTTATCAAAGTACCAGGATATTCTTTTATGTTTATCCTAAAATAAGACCTTAGGGCTTTGTTCCCTACAATACATTTCCTACTCTAGTTTCCAAGTTTTCTACTAAACTTTCTCTGATACCAACTATTACACCCTGACCCCTCTAGACCGAAGCCAAGGAATTACTTGTTATATTGGCATGGTTAGAAGGAATGAAAATCCAGAAGGAACGTTCAGTTTAGTAGTCTTTAAGAAACTAGATACATAAATGTAATGCAAATTACATTGAAAAATGTTACAAAATACAATACTTAACAAAAACAAAAAACTACATCCAAATGAACTCAATAAAAGAAAGGGTGAGCTCAAATGATCAGTAAGGGTAACAAATGGAGGAAACAGGAATAAATAATAACTGAATTTTAAACAATTTTACATATCCAACATGGCATGGTGAATAAGTGAAAAACTCACGCCATTAATAAACTGAGAATGAAACTACATCCATAGATTTTTCCACATTGAAAACCTCATAGATAGTAATAACTGTTAATGAATAAAGAGAATGATTATTAACTAGACATCATATATCTGTAACATGATACCATAGTACCGTTAAAATGGTTTTGTTTTGTGGGTTGAAACCCGTCTGATTTTTGGAAACAAACTCGATGGGTTTGTTTCCAACTGATTTGTCTCATGAGGCCTAATGATGCATCGAGGGGATATAGCGGGCCCCAACACCACTTAGAGTTCAATGAATTATTTATAAATTGATTTAATACAAGAGAAATATTATTTTTCTATATCCATATAGAGTAGAGAATACAGATTCATCAATATTTCCATAGTTAAAATAACTTTCCAATAATACATCATATGTAAAATGGTATACAGTTTAGACAATGAATATATCCATGATATGATATTATGGATATTTAATAGAATTATAATTTCAAATTAAAATTTATCTCAATTGGGTAGTAGGTACAACACATAAGGATTATTAGGTTCACAACACAAAGTTTTTCACAACAAAATTGTAGTTGAGACAAAGTCCCTAACCACAATGTAATCGGTCGAATCATAAAACCAGAACATAATAACCCACAAATGAGTTATTAAATACCCTAAATATAAATAGAAAAATATTATTATATATCAAATTTATGTACACATATACCAAATATAAGAAATAATTGGTGAACAATGGAAATCTCGCGGAAAAGAATGTGAGATGAGAAACCCCTTACCTTTTGCTCATGCGTGTTCTTCATTTGTTTTAATGACCTGAATAATCAAATTTACATTCATTAATTAATAATTACAGAACCTCATATACATGTAATTGATTTAGTATAACCTTATTAGGATCATTAAGAGCCATTTTAATGGGTTTAAGAGGTTTAATTTTATTATTTTGGATTCATTTTCTTCTTCGGTTTTCATGATTTCTTTAATTTCTTTCTTGAATGGAAGTTCATTTGAAATTTGGATAAACATCCAGAATTGTAAATATATATTTTTTCTGTCATTAAAGAGATATAAATTATCTTATAATAATTTAGGGTTATATTCTTGTGGATGAATTATTTGTTAAAAGGTATTGATAAACGCTTGGATTAAGCTTGGCAGTTTTGTGAACAATGAACTTGTTATGTATTATTATTCCATATAATTAGTGTTTAGGGAGTACCGATCATTAATGAGATGAAATAAATATATTTTGTTCTGGTTCAACTATAAAAATAGTCTCATGACAAGAATTGGACATGGTAATGAAAAGTGAGAACCCGTTTCCCTTGAGTGTGATAAATTAACACATCTCGGATGATGTTTTCATTTTTAGTATAAGAGGATGGGGAAAGAGAGATGATGATTAAATATTACATTAGCATAATATAATTGAATTTCATGTAAGTTACTATAATTATCAAATAATTTGGATGAAGTGAGGTGAGGAAAGAAGTATTAAAGAAAGGAACTCAAAATAATAGAAAAATTGAGAAATCTCTTACGAAAATTCGGCCGCCTAACGACGTCACCTAAAATTTCATAAAATAGTATGATGATAGAAAAGTGGTATCTCATCACTCATAAATAATATTGGTATTAAGGGGAATATGTAATGATATATCCCAAAATAGTCCAATTGAAAATAAAAGATAAAACATAAATTAATGCTTTAAGAAAAGGGAAGGGTGGTTGATTCTCTTACCTTGTAGAGTAACTCCTAAAACATGAAGGTTGGGACCTTAGGGGTTTGAGGACACCTTGGGAGGAATCCTAGAAATTTAGTACCACCAGATCGTTCAGTATATAGTGTTTGGAATGAATGAAAATGAATGGGGTGAGTGGGTATTTATAGTAATTAAGTGAGAGTTTTTTATTAATTAAAAGGGACACCTCATTAGTGGTTTTTGAAAAACCATGGGCTTGACCATAGTATTTTCCCATGGTTTTAGCCACTTGGGACACCTAATGTCATAAGAAGCTATAAAAAAGTTGACCTTGATTTTATATTTAATTATTACATCATATGATATCATTAAACTACAAAAAACTCAAAACTGTATTTTTACTATTCATGAAAAAATCATGTATTTTAGAAAAATCCCAAAACTTCACTCTTACCATTTTTTGATGTGTAGAATTCAAAAATGTACTAAATTTTTAGAAAAAAGTTTCAATGTATTTTTAATTTAATTTTTAAATAAAATAATTGTTAATTTAATAATTTTTCTAAAGTTATAATTAGTTCTATATCACATTAAAAAATTAATTAAGATCTTAATATCTTATTACCTTAAGAAAATAAAATATAATCATTATTTATTATTTATCAGGGTCATACTACAATTAATATTACTGTTCACAAGGGTATGATACTATTCATCAAAAAATCATGTTGGTTCATCAGACTCCAAATGACTTACTGGTCACAACTCTAGATGACCATTTTTCGAAATTCAATACATAAAAGTGCAAAATTTATTTTTAATGGATATCTTATAACTTTATCCTATAACATTTTGATTCAAAAAAGACTTAGTGATTCATGAAATATAGGCTATCTAATGAATAGAATGTTTTTAAGAGGAACATACCATAAAATGTTTGGGGAGTTATACAACTTCCTCACAATGAGGATTTGACATCATCTGATCAAGAATTTTTCTTCATGGCACATCTCCAGGTGACCCAAATGGTCACAATGATGGAAATTATTTAGAGGATTGAGTTAATATGGCTTCGAATCCAGAAATTGATACACATGTGGAATACAAGTGAATGGTATTATGAATAAGAATCTAACACCAATTAAGGGGACTCTTTAAGAATAGGTTCCTTTGGCGCATAGCTCTTTGCAGATGGGGAACCTTCCCAAGAAACAAGTGAGAACAAATTTCCAACTACCTATGCTCTAGAAACCAACTCAAATAAGAATTATATGTCCAATAACTTTTCAAAAATGATGATCCTTGGATGAGAGGGTTCACTCCATGATATATAGATGAAGACCCAAAGTGAAAAGGAGGCTTTCATTAGATCTTGTGATGCTATTTCTAGAGATATAGAAATCAAATCCTTTAAATGTTCAATATAGGCTTCTACAATCCACTGAACTTGTTTAATATTCATGATCACTTCCACATTATTTGTATTTAAGTCCCTAGGTATAAACCATCGGAATAAATATATTTAAACACATTCTATTTCATCCAAACCTACATTGTTGGAAGAGAAAAAACCATCCATTCTTCTAAGTATGGAACCCCAAACAAACCTAAAGAAACAAAAACACTAATATATTTGGATGTTACCAATGATATGAAGAAACCATTGAGATTCTCATGTCACTACAGTACCTATAACAAACCTAGATCACCATAATTTACATAAAACAATTGAGAAGAACCAAAATCTGGGCCTAACTCATTAGAAAATTTGGGGACCTTTCTAGGTAGCATATTATGAATAGCACATGGATCACAAACCCAAAATAAACATCAACCTAAAAACCAATCAAAATAAATATCTCGATCCAAAAAGAAACATGCTCACAGGACAAACACATACAAGCACAACCAAAATACTCTTATCAAAAATCACAATTTATTTTCAGTTTCAAAACCATATTATTCCAAGGCCACTTTTCTATGAAAAAACACTTTCCACTCATATCCACATGTATGAAAATGTTTTTAAGGAGTATTAAGGTTCTCACATGCCACTTCATTATCAAAACCCAAAAATTTACCAAATTATAAATTCAAATTAAATTGTTTTCTCCATTAAAAACCATTTTCCAATCCAAATCAAATTTAAAAGAACTAATTTCCATTTCAAAAAACCACTTAAATTTCAATAGAATACTCACACTAATCGAAATCGAAACAAAAAATCACCCACACAAAACTAAAAGAATGAAGAACAAGTAGCCATTCCTAACTTGGTGACATAGTTAGTGGGCCATGCCCCAAGTAAGCCTCAACAATTAGGAGGACCCAAAACAATGCACTCAGACTACACATAGGTATCTACTGAATGTGAGATCATGACATAACACCAGATTTCCTCCATTATAATTCCTCATAAAAAACACAATAACCAATAAAAAGACTCATAACCCATACTACCCTTATAAAATCAAGGATCAAAATGGGAAAGGGATCATGAGGTTCTTCTTGTACCTTCCTCCCGATTCACGATAGTAAAAGTCTCCAATCTATCTGACACCCCAAATAACATTGGGGAATATATGATACCATTTCTTCATGAACTAATATGGGAGATCATCCAACCTAACATTTAACCCAGTCCAAGACATGGCCTGAATGGAATCCAGGTCCCTAAGCACAAGAAACTAGTGTCGATCATCAAAGTAATCATAGTGGGAATGATTTAACCTGAACAAACCAAGATCACATAATATAATATGAACAAGAGGAAGTACTGACAGAAATTGAATCTCAATAAACATACAAACTAATGAATTTAGAATAAATAAAAAAATATATAAATTGAATGCAAAGCTAAGACCGAACCATGCTAACTCGATCTTCATATGCCCTCTAGGTCACCACTAACCATAAGACCGACCTTCTCCAAAAGAAACCAAATGAGAAACCTACACCTGCAAAATAGATCGGGTCTACTAACACTGAATAGTATAAGTAGGGTGTGAGCTTAACAACTCAGTTGGAAACCACCATAGAATCCATACATTTCTTTTCTTGAATATAGTCCATTAACACTAGTAAAATGTTTATATAAATATATAATGGTTTTTATAATTTTAAAAAATGAACACACCATTATAATTTTTAAATAGAATGCACCCACATCTATTTTTTAAAATTGGTTTACAATTTAAAATTCCAAACCCAAACCATAATCTAAAAAAAGAAATACCAACTACACTAAAAATAAATAGGCAATGTGAATAAGAAACCCAGTGAAATAGAATATAAATAGGAAAATATAGTTAGTAACCATGAAAATTTACTAAACATCCTTAGAGACATCACTAGACATACTCAGGCTGAACTCACCATATGGTATACAATGCATCTACAATATCAATAACCAACATTCCATTATATCTAACAATCCAGTGGAAGAACCCACCATGCCTCTAAAACATCCTAGGGGAACCCACACATCTAATTAGGGTTGATAAACAACAATAACATGAACCTCTAAAATATACCCAGGAAACCCATTGTAATAGTATATGGTGAATGGATGAGGACCTCTCACATGTGACTCACCTTACCTTATGCCACCACACTTGCCTACCCCAAACATTGAAACCACATATCTGGTAACCCACTCCCATGAAATCCTCCAAAGGGGTGGCCATTCCACAATAATTCATCCCCAATTTCTCACCTGGTTGTCATATCAAACGATCTTTTAAAACATTTTATCAAAACAAACTAACATGTAAACCGAACATTCATACTTTAAAAACAAAAATGCATTTACAAAACATTTCAATTTCCCATCCTCACCTTCAACATTATAAATTTAAATATTTAACAAAAATGTTCCAAATTTTTTTCAAAACATCATAAAACACCACTTTCACGTCTATAATGAAAAACATTCCCATAAAATTTACAATCCAAATACATTTAAAAAAGAATTTCAAAAATAGAGTTAAACATGAAAAATTATTAATTGGGAAAAATAGGATAACCCTTGAAGAACACATTTTAAGCTACTTTTAAAGTCTCAAAGGGAACCAACACACCATTTAGAAAGCAGTGAGACATATTGAGGAAAAAGGGGATCACTCTTAAGTGTCATCTTCAATATTATTCCCATTAATGTGTGCACCTTGTGTACCCACAGATGTGACAATATTCAATGACACACTTAGATTATCCATGAAATCATTCAATTTGTTTTAAAGAACACCACTTTCCCTTAAACCAATAAAAAAATTCACCCAATTTCTAAATCACCCATAAAATCTTATGAACCTGAAAAACCTCTTTAAAACGTTTTTCCACAATTTCTCAATCCATAACGAGGATACTAAATCGCACAACAAATAGAAATTGTAGTTAAAACTATACCACTATATAATCATGGTTGATTGTCACCACAAGTGCTCAATTTCATTTTATGAAAATAATAGACAATTTATCACACACCTTATGTGAATAACTATATAACACGTTTAATGAAATACCCTTTTAAAAAACTTCCATCAATTTTTAAAACAAAAAAACACCATATAAATCGATGAAATCAAACCACAAGCATGTGAAACACATTTATATATTATTTAATAATACCCAAACATACAATGGATTACATTAGAAAGAAAACTGATGGAAACACCTTCCTAACTGACGTGATAATGCAATCAAACTTCAAGGGAAGGGATATCCAAGACCAAAAAATGCTCCTCACACCCTAATAACCAAGAAAACCCCCCACACACAAACCCTATGTGTTAGGGTTCATCCAAGAGATAACCCCCACAAAGAGAATCCAAAAAATAAAAGGAGGATAAGGAGAAGTGAAAATAGCTCAAAATCCAAAGAAACTCACCTTAGAATCTTACACCATCATCCTTATAGTGAGGATAACCAAAGGGATAGGGTTTTGGGAACCCTCTCAGGCACCAAAAAAGTCCAAGGAGTGAGGTGGCCTGATTTGGGTTTAAAAATAAGAGGGTCATAATTAGAATTATAAATTTCTAATAATCTGGGAAGCACAAATTGTTTCATTACATGGTTTTACTAACCATATTCCAATAATGATCTCTCTACTGGAAAAGAGGGTAAACCTATACTGTATAGCCACATTACTACCAAACCATGCACCAATCATGCTAAATTCCACTGTCTAATTGCTGAACCAAACTGCATCCTTTCCACACAATTTCCCTAACAATGTGCAGGTTTTGCGCCATTCCCCAGACCTCAAACCATGAGTGACATAATTAGTTAAGATAACATGCATATTTTGCCTTACCGTGCTCTACCCATGCACCCCATGTTTCGAAGTCAAAAACATCAATTTTATATGAAAATGCAAAAATGCAGACCATGACTCAGCCTGAACCTCAACCAAAGGATCCAAGGTCAAGAAAAGAATAAAATAAAAGTATTCTAATGGTAGGGGTTGATGCCTCCTTGTTTAAAAAAAATATCCAAACCAATGAAGACCTTTAACACACTAATTAAACACACTTCATATTCATTTTGCGTAAACGTATAAAATTCAATGCACAATGATTTTTTAATGAATGAAATATAATATCATGATCATAAATGTAAAATACCAAAACATTTTTTGAAATTGTTTTAATAAATATTGTAGTATTAGCCATACATTTTTGAAAAACCATTAAAATTAATAAAGTGAGGATTCTATAATACCAATCTATAGAAACCTATATTAAACCACTAAGATATTTAGAATGTTTAAAAACACATTTTTCAAAAGAAGGATTTGAAAAACTATGGGGTTTTAAAGAAAAACATCCTCAATAATATAACCATTATGTAATGAACCTGTAATACCAATTTAATACATTTCAAAATCTAAATGGGTTGTATACACTCGCAGTATTCTAGTAGATTCAAGTATAGATACTGGAGTAATTTTTTCTTCATAATCAATTCCTTTATCTTGAATATAAAATTATAAGACCAATATATCATTATTTATAACCACAAATCCTAACTCATCAACATTATTTCTAAACACCCACATCATGAAAATAGTATTGTAAGAACCCGAATCTTCGTTTTAGGTATTTTTTTATTTTTCTGGAGTTTTTGGGGAAAAATAAAGTTTCTGGAAATTTTTGAAGTACACACCATGTACTTTTTGAGTACACACTGTGTACTCTTTTCCCACTCGAAGCCATGTGTTGGCCGTTTCGGGGCCACACACATGGTGTGTAGGGGTGACGTGGAAGCCGATTTTGGCGGAGTATGGAAAATACCTAGTACACTCCATGTACTCTAAAAGTACACACCATGTACTTATTTTTTTCATTAAACGCACTGGGGTCATGCCAGACAGACAAAACACACCCCTTCTCCAGGTTCTTCGTTCGAGAGCAACCCGTACGGCTGCGTTTCTTCTCCGGATCCCCAAGCCTCTATCCGTTCTCCGATTCGAGTTCTGTCGATTGTGTTGGAATCGTTGTAGTGAGTTCTTCCTTCTGCTTGAGCCTTGTTTTCCAAATCATTCCCTTTCTCAAGTTATCATAGGTTGAGCGTTTTTGATTTTTTCTCAAATATACGACACTCTAAGGGGAACTAGTCGTCGTGGTTCACATATATTGATCTCCTAGGATCGAGGTAGGTGGTTCGTGCCTTTATGTAGAAAGTCTTTGATTATTTTGTGCAAATTCCACCAATACCCTTGAACGGGGTATTGCGTGTTCCTGTTTTTCCCCTGTTAAATTGCATGCTTTTCGTGACTTCTAGAGTAGATGTTTTTGCCTGTGCATATGGTAGTTTTACTATACACTAGATGTTTTCTATGATTATTCTACCTGTTTGGCGTTTTTCCATTTGCCATGCCTAGATGTAGGATGGTGGAACTGTTGCTTTGTTATGCTGTTGAGCCTTAGAAAGATAGGCAAGTAGTTCTTGAGGTTTACGTGGACAATACAGGAGCGCTATGCATGTTTATTTTTACACAGGGCTGCGAGAACCTAGTGTAGTGGACCATAGGGAGAATGGAAGGAAGGGCTTCTTCAGAGTGTCCTTAATTACGATGCGAGACCACATGGGGAATTGATGTTGAGCACTTTCTCAGAGAGTCTGTAGATCCTCGACGTGGGCCACAGGGGGAATTGACCTTCAGTGCTTCCCCAGAGAGCCTTTAGCACGACACGAGACTATAAGGGGAATTGATGGTGAGTGCTTCCCCAGAGAGTCTATTCTTTAGCTGAACCAGAGGGGTGAGACTGAGTGTGCTTCCTAGAGGGTATCTAGTACTTGTAGGTTGAACCATAGGGGTTAGGCTACGAGAACTACCCAGAGGTTACCTTTTTGTTCTTCTTGCTTCATTGGATGTTCCTTATGTACTTTATATGTAGAACTGTGGATTGTAGCTACTTGTGTTTTCCTGTTTACTGCTTCCCATTTTATTACTGCCATGTTTTCACTAACTATTAGGCATAGATCTTTGGGTGATTTCCTACTATGACTTTGTCTCACACCCGGTTTGGTTCATGATTTTGGTCCCAAATAGACTATTTTTTTGCAGGTATAGATAAGGGAAAGCACCCTTCTACTTCAGGTACATGACTTTCTGTGGAGCTGGAGAGCAGGGCACCAAGAGACGGCTTGCAATGCAGAGGAGTTTACTTTGTTTTTATTTTGATCTCTGTTTTCTGTTGTATTTCAGCACATTGGTTTGTTTACTTCTTCCCATAGATATATGTACCATGTTGAATCATTATTATTTATACATTGCTTCCATTGTTCAGTTTAGTTGTTGTATGATGTTTATTTTTTCTGCTATTGTGTTTGGTTGTTCTCCACTGTATACTTTACTGAATGAGGGCATAGTTACCCCACCAACTCACCAAGGCCCTCGCTGATAGTCAGAAGCCTCTGGCGTTTAGGGAAATGCGCTTGAGGTCATGTGACTGACCGGGTACGGGGCGCCTTTGGGTGGCTTCCGGAACTGAGACGTTACAAAGTGGTATCAGAGGAGTTATTTTCTCTTGCTTTACTGTTTGTTGTCTTTATCCAGGTATATGATGGATTCGGTACTTGGTATTATGCTGTGCTTGGGAGTAGCTAACCCGTGTATAGGGAAAAGCCATACTACCTTGTTAATTGCTGTTTCTAGTTTTGAGATTTTACGGTTGAGATAATTTCACCTAGAGTGATTCACATGCTTTGGGTTGTTATTGTATTGACTATTGTGGTTCTATTTCTGTCGCAACCCAATGAGATGAGGTTATACCATCTCATGCATCATATATGCACTTGTAGAAATCACATGCCATGCATTCTTGCCATGTCATCTAGGATGCATTAGCGATTGCATGTTGTCGTGATAGAATTTGTGTAGATTATACATTCTTTTGTGATATATTCTTGATAGAATCTCTTCTATCCTATTAGAGGATTGTTTGTATTCCACTTTGCTAAATGAAAACCAAATTTTGATTATTGAGGAGTTACGGGCCCTCTTGAATCAGAAATTGGTGGATCATGATCCTGTTTTCTCTTGTCTATGACTGTAAGAGATTCCAAGCTTTGATTCACGGGGAGTATAGGCCCTCACAGATTAGAATTTGGCACCTCTTTTCCTTTTTTAGTGTTTCTGGGATTCTGTGTAGTTTCTGAGCTACTGCCCAGAAAAACCCAGAATACATGGCGTGTAATTTTTGGATATACACCATGTAGTTTTCAGGCCGTGTCACTGACCGTGTGAGCAGAAACACGGTGTCATGAAAGTAACGTCAGGAACACGCCGTGTACGGAAGGTACATGCCGTGTAGTAGTGAGTAGTGTACCCAGCCGTGTCACTAATAGCACGGGTCGTGGAAGCTCGTGTCATACACGCCGCGTGTTTTATGAACACGCCGTGTATCCTTATCCTCAGTACCCGGCTAGGTCATGAACAACACGGAACCGTTTTTCCTCCTCCTATACACACCGTGTCTGTTAGGAACATGCCGTGTAAGGGTCAGTCGTGTACTTGGCTGTGTCGCCAACAACACGGGTCTGGAAAAAAAATCTCTGAATACACGCTGTGTTTGTTTGGAACA
This sequence comes from Viscum album, assembly GCA_963277665.1. Classification (NCBI taxonomy): domain Eukaryota; kingdom Viridiplantae; phylum Streptophyta; class Magnoliopsida; order Santalales; family Viscaceae; genus Viscum; species Viscum album. Next base: position 1,517,619,305 of record OY728136.1, read on the forward strand.
CCCCGTGTAGTCTCAGCCGTGTGTCCGGCCTTGTAACTAACAACACGGGTCGTTGAAACCTTGTCTTCTACATGTTGTGTCCACAGGGAACACGCCGTGTAGTCTCAGTTGAAGAAGAACGTGTCGGTTAGCCGTGCAAGGAGACTCGAGCAGGGGAGTATAGTTCAAGTACACGTCATGTGTGGGGACAAAACGCCGTGTAGTCTGGGGTCTTACACGACCAGGGGTGGTAGAATCAGATGCCCATGTCTATGGTTAAAGTGAACACACCGTGTAGTTTTTATACACGCCCCGTAGTCGTGTTTTGTAAAACATTAACGTTTTTTTCTTCTTTTTCCATTTTGTACCTTGTGTTCTCTGCCTTTGTTTATCCCAATATAAGGCATGGTTTTGATCTTTCAGAGTTATGCATCAGAGATGTCCTCCAGTTGTACATCTATCATCAGGCAGTGATCAAACGCCAAATATAGCTGATCAGGGACTTTCTGCTGATCCTCCAGTCGGGCCAGCCTTGGCACCGGCTGTCATACCAGTTGCAGGCACTGATGCGCAGTTCAGGTACGGTTTTATGAGGATGATGTAGACCTTTTAGGGAGAACCGCCTCCTGCCACAACTATGGCAGACTTGACGTAGGTTTTCCAGCAGCAACATCCTCCTACTTTCTTAGGGGAAGGAGGACCACAAGCTATAGAGTCATGGCTGGAAGCCATGCTGACTATCTTTGAGAATCTGGAGATGCCTCTAGAGAGGCGGGTCAAGTTCACTACCTACATGATACGTGACTCCGCCAAAAGTTGGTGGGACGTGATCTCACAAGAGGGTCATCAGTAGGTTATGACTTGGGAGGAGTTCCAGCACATGTTTTATGACTACTTCTACGCAGAGACCCTAAGGGCTGATCGAACTCGAGAGTTCATGAGCCTAGAGCAGGGTACTCTTTCAGTTATGGAGTACTCCTCTTGTTTCACTGAGCTGCAGCATTTCACACCCCTCCAGGATGGAAGTGGGGTATTCTTAGCAAGGAAGTTTGAGGACGGTCTTAGGTGGGAGATACTCTTTCATTTGAATCTCTTCCAGTTGACTTCCATCTCTTCCATCGTCAACTAGGCACTGATTGAGGAGCGCAATCTGAGACTCCGGAGCTGCGAGCCAGAGCGGTTCTGCTTCCAGAGCTAGTGTTCCTCCAGTTGAAAACTGGAAGCGCCGTAGAGATCCTATGCGCGGTGATCTGAGGAGGCGAGATACATCTTCTGGTTCCCAGGTAGTATGATACTAGTGTGGAAGGGAAGGGCACATGAGGCCGCAGTGCCAGAGAGACCCAGTGGAGTGCCGATCTTCCGGCAAGACGAGTCACCTTCAGCATTTCTGCCTGGGTTTATCACCAGTAGCTGGAGAAGGGGGTTCTTCCATGACTACTCATTCAGGAGCAACACCACCAGTTTCTCACTAGTCGGGGAACTGGAGTTCTTCCGTCCGTTCGAACATAGGTGGAGGATGAGGCCATAGAATTCAGTCACCAATCCTTCAGCGCCAGCAGGGAGGTTCAGCTTAGAGTGGTCAGGTAGGGTCACATGGCCATGGGGCAGGCCAGGATTTTGCGGTGGATCAGACCAATCAGGGGCAGGATCCCAGACCTTCTACTATTCGAGGTACGATCTTAGTAGCCTTAGTTTTATCTTCATCTCTTTACAATACTGGTGCTACGCTTAGCTTTATCTTTGTTGCTATTTTAGAGAGCCTGGGGCTCTGTATCTATTCTTCTTCCGACTTATTAACAATAGACACACCTTTAGGGACGAAGACATCTAGTGTACTCCAGTGTATAGAGTTCCCTATCGAGGTTTCAGGGTATCATTTCTCATGGGATCTCTATGTCCAAGAGATGATGGGATATGATGTCATTCTCGGAATGAAATGGCTAGTTCTCTTCTAGGAAGTCGTTGACTGTTACTGCCACATGGTCAGTTTCATCTCACCAGAGGGTGAATCCATTCTTTATAGAGGCGAATGGGATGTTCGGGCGAGTCGAGCGGGACTCGAGCATCATGGGCTAGGAGGGGTGATGACACAGATTTATATTCTATATCTGGATGATCAAGGGACTCCAAAGTTGGACTTTCCTCCAGCGGTGGATCACTTTAGGTATGTCTTTCCAGAGGACTTTTTAGGTTTGCCTCCGGAGCATGAGGTAGACTTCTTTATTGAGCTCGTGCCAAGAGTGGCACCAGTGTCCATTCCTCTCTATAGGATTTCCGCACCTGAGTTGCAGGAGAGCAAGAAGCAGTTGGAGGAGTTACAAGTGAAGGGTTTCATCTAACCTATTACTTCTCCTTGGGGTTCACCTATCCTGTTTGTGAAGAATGCAGATGGTACCCTTCGGTTTTGTGTGGATTATTGAAAGCTGAACCAGTTGACGGTCAAGAACCGATATCCCTTGCTGAGGATCGATGACTTCTTTGATCAGCTTCGAGGAGCCCGAGTGTTTTTGAAGATCTACTTGAGGTTTGGTTATCATCAGTTGCGCGTTATACCATCAGATATACCACTGTCATCCTTCAAGAGCAGGTATGGTCTATACGAGTATACAGTCATGCCGTTCGGTCTCACGAACGCGCCTGTAGTTTTCATGGCACTGATGAACCGAGTGTTCCATCCTCACTTGGAATCCTTCGTCGTGGTCTTCATGGATGATATATCGGTGTACTCTCACACTCTACATGACCATGCCACTCATCTTGAGATCATTCTGAGTACACTGAGAGAGCATCAACTTTATGATAAACTCTCGAAGTGCCACTTCTGGATGGATTAGATTAACTTCTTGGGACACGTCATCTTAGAGGAATGAGTATTAGTGGACCCAGAGAAAGTGAGAGCTATAGTTTCCGAGGAGTATCCGAAGAACGTCTTTGAGGTATGGAGCTTCCTAGGGATGGCTGGATACTACAACCGCTTCATTCAGGACTTTTCTCATGTAGCAGAACCCTTGACCGGTCTGACCAAGAAGGGGGAGAAGATCTTATGGTCATATTCTTGTGTTTCATCCTTTTAGGAGCTGAAAGGGAGGTTGATGTCAGCAATGATACTAGTCTTTCCAAATCTAGGAAAGAGGTACACAGTCTATTGTGATGCTTCAGGTATCAGACTAAGAGTTGTGCTTATGAAGGGAGATAGAGTCGTTGCGTACGGGTCTCGACAGTTGAGGCCACATGAGAGGAACTACCCGATGCATGATCTAGAGTTGGTAGATGTTGTTCATGACTTACGCTGTTGAAGACACTATCTTCTAGGAGAGCACTTTGTGGTCTTCACCGACCAAAATATTATCAAGTATATCTTCACTCAGCGCGATCTGAATCTGAGGCAGCGCAGGTGGATCGAGTATCTTTGACCTTTTGATTTCGAGCTTGCCTATATACCGGGAAAGGGCAACATAGTGGAAAATGCATCGAGTAGGAGAACTCAAATTCAGGCAGTTCAGGAGGCCAGTAGTGAGTGGCAACTTATGGATCTGTTCTCTGAGTTGTATCTGGAGGTGCACGATAGACATGGGCAGACTTTTTTATCTTCTGTAGCTGTTACCTCTACACTACTTTATCAGGCACAGATGAGGTAGCTATCAGACTCAAAAGGATTGGTCCTTTGGGAGAGTGTGTCAGTAGAGGACCCTATTCCTGGATGGACAGTGGGAGAGGATGAGATATTACGATTCCAGGGACGCGTATGGGTGCCAATAGACATACGCGAGGAGCTGATGCAGGATTTTCATTCCTCAGTTTGAGCAGTTCATCCTGGGGTCACCAAGATGTATCCGGATCTTTGTCACCAGTACTGGTGGCCAGGTATGAAGAAAGATGTTGTTGGATTTGTAATGAGATGTTCTACTTTTCAGTAGGTGAAAGCAGAGAATCAGCAACCAACATGCCTCTTACAGCAGTTACCCATTCCAGAGTGAAAGTGGAACGATGTTGCGATGGACTTCATGCCCGGATTGCCGAGTTCGCCTCGAGGGAACGATGCTGTTTGGGTTGTCATTGAAAGGCTCACGAAGGTTGCTCACTTCTTGCTGATCAAGGAGACATTCAGGGTCGATGACCCGTGATGACTTTACATCAGAGAGATCATACATCTACATGGAGTCCCACACTCCATTATTTTAGACAGGGATGTGTGATTTACCTCTCGGTTCAGGCAGAGACTTCAGAAGGCTTTTGGTACATAGGTACTTTTGATTACAACATATCATCCCCAGACTAATGGCCAGTCCAAGGGAAAGATCTAGATGCTTGAGGATATGCTCCGAGCTTGCATCCTAGACTTTTGAGGTTCTTGGGAGAATCATATTACTTTGGTGGAGTTCACCTACAACAATAGTTTAAAAGTGACAATTCAGATGGCACCATACGAGGATTTGTACGGTAGGCCATGCCAATCAACCTTGTGCTAGCTAGAGGCAGGAGAGGCAGCTTTGCTAGGTCCTCGTCTTGTTCAGGAGACCTCAGAGCAGACAGAGCTGAATCGGAAGCGGATGGCTACAACACAGTCTTGGCAGAAGTCTTATGCTAATCGGCGGAGATAGCCTCTGGAGTTCGAGGTCGGGGATCATGTTTTCCTACGTGTCGCACCGAGGTTGGGACACAAGAGTATTCATATAAAGGGAAATATTTCACCATGGTACGTTGGGCCATTTGAGGTGTTGGGAAGAGTGGGGCTGGTTTCTTATCGGTTGCAGTTACCTCAGAGGTACTGAGCCATGCACGATGTCTTCCATGTCTCTCAGCTCCGACATTAATTTTCAGACCTGTCTCATGTCTTTCAGCCTGAGGAGGTTCAACTTGAAGCGGATGCGTCATTCGAGGAGCATCCTATCTGGATTGTCGATCGATGTACGAAGGTTCTCCGCGGGTGGTCTTCTCCTCTAGTGTGGGTGTTATGGCAGCACGGGCGAGTACAGGATGAGACTTGGGAGAGGGATGCTGATGTACGATCGCAGTGGCTGGAGCTGTTCGGGGTTTCTTCTTCTATTCCTCTCTAGGGAAATTCAAGGATGAATTTCATTAAGGGGGGATGATTTTAAGAACCTGGATCTTCGTTTCAGGTATATTCTTTTTTTTTCTGAAGTTTTGGGCGAAAATTATAGTTTCTGGAAATTTTTGATGCACACGCCATTTACTTTCTGAGTACACGCCGTGTACTCTTTTCCCGCTCGAAGACATGTGATGGCTGTGTCCGGGCCACACACATGGTGTGTAGGGGTGACGTGGAGGCCGATTTTAGCGGAATAAGGAAAAGACCTAGTACACGTTGTGTACTCTAAAAGTACATACCATGTACTTTATTTGTTTTCATTAAACGCACTGGGGTCGCGCCTGATGGAAAAAACACACCCCTTCTCCAGGTTCTTCATCCGAGAGTGACCCGTACTACCGTGTTTCTTCTCTAGATCCCCAAGACTCCATCTGTTCTACGATTCGAGTTCTGTAAATTGCATTAGAATCACAGCGGTGAGTTCTTCCTTCTTCTTGAGCCTTTTTTTCCAATTATTTCCCTTTCTCATGTTATTGTAGGTTGAGCATTTTTGACATTTTCTCATATCTACGACACTCTAACAGGAACCAGTCGTCGTGGTTCACATATATCGATCTCCTAGGATCGAGGTAGGTGGTTTGTGCCTTTTTGTAGAATTTTCTTTTTATTTTGTGCAAATTCCACCAATACCCTTGAACGGGGTATTACGTGTTCCTGTTTTTCCCCCCGTTAAATTACCTGCTTGGCTTGATTGCTAGAGTAGACGTTTTTGCCTATGAATATGGTAGTTTTACTGTACACTAGATGTTTCCTATGCTTGTTCTACCTATTTGGAATTTTTCTAGTTGCCATGCCTATATTTAGGATAGTAGAAATATTTCTTTGTTAAGCTGTTGAGCCTTAAAATGAGATCCAAGTAGTTCTTGAGGTTAACTTTGATGATACACGCATGTTATGCATGTTTATTTTTACATAGGGCTGTGAGACCATAGTGTAGTGGCACATAGGGAGAATGGACAAAAGGGATTCCTTAGAGTGTCTATAATTACGATGAAAGACCACAGGGGGAATTGACGTTGAGTACTTCCATAGAGAGTCAGTAGATCCTAGACGTAGGGCACATGGGGAATTGACGTTGAGTGCTTCGCCAAAGAGCCTTTAGCATGATACAAGACTATAGGGGGGAATTGACAGTGAGTGATTTCCCAAAGAGTCTATTCTTTAGCTGAACCAGAGGGGTGACACTATGTGTGCTTCCTAAAGGGTAGCTAGTACTTGTAGGTTGAACCTTAGGGGTTAGGTTGTGAGAACTACACAGAGGTTACATTTTTGTTCTTATTTCTTTAGTGGTCGTTCCTTGTGTACTTTATATGTAGAACTATGGATTGTAGCTGCTTGTGTTTTCCTGTTTACACCTTTCTGTTTTATTACTGCCATGTATTCACTGACTATTGGGCACATATCTTTGGGTGATTTCCTACTGGGACTTTGTCTCACACCCTGTTTGGTACATGCTTTTAGGCCCAAAAAGACTATGATGTTGCAGGTATAGATAAGGGCAAGCTCCCTTCTACTTCAGGTACCTGACTTTCTGTGGAGATGGAGAGTAGGGGACCAAGCTACGACTTGTGATGCTGAGGAGTTTACATTGTTTTTCTTTTGCACTCTCTTTTCAGTTGTATTTCAGAACATTGGTTTGTTTAATGCTTTCCATAGACATATTTACCATGTTGGATCATTATTATTTATACATTGCTTCCGCTGTTCAGTTGAGTTGTTGTATGCTGTTTATTGTCTCCGCTATTGTGTTTGGTTGTTCTCTGCTGTATACTTTACCGAATGAGGGCATAGTTTCCCCACCGAATCACCAAGGCCCTCACTGCTAGTCGGCTGCCTTTTGCATTTAGGGAAATGCACTTGAGTTCATGTGACCAACTGGGTATGCGGTGCCTCTGGGTGGCTTCCGGAATCGGGATGTTACAAGTATGATAGTCTTTGGGTTTCCTAAGAATTCCTAGATTTTTTTGATTCAATCTAATTCATTTTTTCTTTCATTTTTTACCCAATGTTAGATTATATATGAGATAATTAGGATTAATTCTCAACCAAGATTTTAAGAGATTCTATAGTGGGAGAACCTACCTCAAGATCACCTATAACAATATCCAATGGATGGTACTTGTGGGTGTTAATAGTGATGGGATTTAAAGTATGTAGTTCTTCCAAGTCATGTTAATGGTTAGGGTGGTCTGTTTGGTATATTTTAAATGATTTATCATTTTAATCAACAACATGCTTAGTGATATTATATGAATTTTTGATATTTTTATTTGAAATATTATCCTCAAGTCCCTCTAAAATAACATTAAGATCATGTGGACCTGTCTCATAAAATGTGACTTGAATATATTCTTCCTAAATCAATATTGTCTTATTAAAGAATTTATAATCTTTACTAAAGGTATAACAACCAATAAAAATCCAGTCATCATTTTTTGTGAAAATTTGTGTAGATTATATTATGTATTAAGAATAAATACTTTACATCTAAAAACTCTAAATTAATTAAACATTTATTTTCTACCATTACACAATTCGTAAGGAGTATTATCTAAAATAGGTCTTATTAGAACTAACTTAATTATATAACAAGCTATATTCTTATTTTCGTCCCTAAAATAAAATGGTAATTAATACTCACTGAGGATAGTTCAAACAATTTATCTGAGTGTTCTATTTACCCTTTCAAAAACTCCATTTTTGAAGGTGTTTTTGGTGTATACAAATCATATTTATATCTATGTTTTCAACATGGAGTCTTGAAATATCCAGTCACAAATTCACATCCATGAACAATTATCAAATTCTTAGTCATAACCAACTATGGTTATCTATATATTTTTTATAATTTTCCAAATAGGAACAATCTTAGATTTTGTGAGATACGGAAAACACCCAATTGAATCTAGAAAATTCCTAAAAAATAACATAAAAAATGATTTCTACCTAGATTAGAAACTCTAGAAGATCCAAAAATCCCATTTTATCTAGATCTAGGGGTTTTTTAGTATCCCTGATCTCCCCAATCCATTACTTTATCAACATCCTATGTTTGAGGTTTTCTGGGGAGTCATAGTTACACATTTCAATATTTTTCCAAAAATAATGTTTTCCAATGGTAGGAGTTATCGATAAGTGGAAATGGTAGGTGGTTTCAGTAAGTGGTGTTTGTAGGTGTCCTCAGAAGGTGTTGTTAGTAGGTGGCATCAGTAAGTGGTGTATTTAGGTGGAGATGGTAGGTGGTGTTAGTAGGTGGCACCGGTTGGTCATGTCAGTGAGTTGTGTCGGTGACTCACCATCAGTAGGTGGGGTCGGTAGGTGGAGATGGTAGGTGGTGTCTGTAGGTGGAATTGGTATGTCATGTTAGTGAGTCGCATTGGGGACTCACCATCGGTAGGTCACATTGGTGACTCTCCATCAGTGAGTCATGTTGGTGACTAACATCAGTGACTTACTTATAGTAGGTCGTGTCAGGGACTCACGATCGGTAGTTCATGTTGGTGACTTTCCATCCGTAGGTCATGTTTGTGACTCATCCATCAGTGACTCTTGTCAATGACTCATCCAACTATGAGTCATTTCCAATAGTTTTTCAAAATTATAGCTTTCTTCAGTTTTTCTTTATTCACCCCTTATTCATTTTATTTGACGTAAAACGAGCTTAAAACCATGTATAGGTGTTTTTGAAGCAGCTTGAATGGTTATAAATTATATAATTAATTCCTAATGCTTAGGAGGAATTAAGTTAGTCAAAGAGCGTGGTCTGGATTGTGATCCAAATTTAATGTCCTTTGAAACCATTTTCCCCTTAGATTTAGGATATAGACTTTCTAATGTCGAGACCCTTACCTTTATGTGCGCTTCCCTTTCTCTTGTTACTATGTTTTCCAAAAAAATTCTTCCCCGAGGAGGCATGATTCGGTGTTTCACCCCTAAATTGTGTTTTCCATTGATCATTGTGCACCCCCAATTTTTTCTGTAAGGAGGAATTGTTGATTGTCTATTTCTCGAGGCCGGGATCCCTTCGTCCCTCTTTATTTTGTATCGTGCGGGGTTGGGGTAATCCTCTCTCCTTATGAATACAGTTCAATCCATGTTTAATAAAGATAATAATAAGTAATAAATGAGGGGCTAGAAATATGATGATGATGATCATGTTATCTTATTTTTTATTTGATCCAATTTTTGTGTTGTATCCTTCTGAAAATCATGGCTGTTGATGGACTTTGTTTGCGTATAGGTGATAACACATGGATGATTTCCATTGTTTGATGTTGAATGTTTGTATTTATATAAAATATATTAACCACTTATATCTAGTTAACTAAATGGATGCCCCTAGATTATAAACCATATGTGATCACCCCTAAATTATCAAAGTGGAATTAAATAATGGGTGTTTTATAAATATGAATACACTATTCATTGTTCAGTGTGGATGTGTGTTTTGTGTTGTTTGTTCTATTTTGTACCTTGTTTGGTTATGTGGTGGTGGGTTGAGGGAACGACTATAAGGGTGGGTGGTATGGATGGTAAAATGGAATCTTATGTTGATAGATTGAATTATTATGGAATGGATGGATAATGTTTCAAAAGTGGGGATGCAGGTTCGTGTTGTAGTATGTTTATGTTACTGGGAGTGATGGGTGTGATGTTGTTATACAGAGAGGATGCCAGGTCCGTTGTAATGAGGTGTTCTGCAGGGTTTGAAAGTAAGTTGGGGTTTTATTGTTGATAGGACAGACCATGATTAATTACTTTGAATAATGATGATATAATTGGTTGGTATGAGAATTAAATAGTCTAAATATGAAGTGAGTTGATTCACTCTAGTTCTATTTCCTTATAATGGTTTATGCGGTGTGGCTCGACGCATGTTGTGGTTGGCAGTTTCCCGAGAAGGGGTGGAATGAATAAATGGTTTCATTAATAAAGAATTAAATTTGGTTAAATGATTTGGATGAGGGTATGTTTTCATTAAATCTTGTTTTGGAAGTATTTCATTTATTAACTTCCTAAGTGGGTGTTTCTAGTGTTAAATAATGCATTTATGGGTAGCATCAAAGGTATTTTTGTGGGATGGTTGTTTTTTGGAACCCCATAGGTTGGTCTGAGAGCTTCCTACCTACACACACACACATACATATGTATGTATTTACTTGTGATTTCTATATGAACCCCACCCAAAATGTGCATTATGTGGAAAACACCCCCATTGTTATGGGGAATGGATTCTTTCCCAAACATCTCAGTTGGGGGATGGATGGATGGAAACCTACTCTCCCCTACTCCCTTTTCCATGTGGTGATACCCAAAGACTCTTTGGGAAGGTAGTGGTTTGTTAGGCCGAGGTTTGTGTGGGTGAGTTGTGTTCTCCCTAGTGTCTTTGGGATGATAAGATTTATGCTTTCCCAGATTTATTTAGAATGTGATATGGTATGTGTCCCAGGTGACTTTTGGTTGGACTTAGTTGTGGGGATTAGGTGTGTGTGTCCGGGTATTGATGTTATTCTTTTGGAAGAGGTAATATGACCAGGATGTTTAATGTTAGGGTGTGAGAGTGGCTAATCAGTGGGAAAGTGCTATAGGGTACCCTATATTCTATGTGCTCTATATTACTTCACATTACTTGAGTTATTTGGTGAGCATGACTTTAGTGAGGTTGCGTTGTCTATTATACCTCGTTAAGTGATTTTCTTTCTGCTATTTTCTCATGGGGAAGCAGTATGCATCTCCACTTGTTCCTGAGAGACTTTGGTTTTTCCATATTGTGTATACTCATATTCTCACCCAACATATATAAAAATGATTTTAGGTTTCTAGGAGGACTATATATATTGTGTTGGGAAACAGTAGCTTAGACATTGGGGATAGTTGTTGTGTCACAACTTAGCTTTTATTTTGGTATTTACTTGGGATACTCTTGTTTTTCAGCAGTTATACTTATAAATATGCATGTGGGAATGTTTTTGTTTTTCTCATATATATATATATATATATATATATATATTTGTCTTTGAGTTTTTTGGGGATTATAAATCTTATATCCCAATCTTGGATATTATAAATATGGTAATGCCTCCCATTTTGTGAGATTTGTGTACCCTTGGTACTGGTCGCCTCTCCATGGGCCTACTAGCATTGGGAATTAGGGGTCATTATCTCTATTTCTCCATTTTCAGCTCAGGAGGGGCATCTTAGGAGGGAGGGGGTAGTGAAAGAATGGTATCAGAGGTGATGGTTGAGAGATAAGATAGAGTTTAGAGTTAAGAAAAATGTGGATTAAATTTCGGGTAGGGAAATTTTGTTAGGTGATCTAGGTTCATTACATAGGCCAAGGAACACTGGTTAGGGAAAATGATTTTAGTCCCCCCCTGTGATTCGATGCAAGGACTCTGAGCCTACTTACCGACCAAGTGAAGCTACACAATTTATAGGGTAGAGACCATAGGAAAGGTACATGCATCACAATGAATTTTCTAGTTCTTTTAATTTGCGTATTGGGAAAATTTTGAAATAATAATGATAAAATTATTTAAAATGAACTTTTAATAAAATTCCATACTACTTGGGATTAGGAATTTCTTGTTTACCATTCAGCTATTGAACCCAGTCATCGTCTGCATGTAGTATTTGAAGTAGAGGCTCAGCAGGTCGACCTTGTTGATTGATGATGGGTTGATCTAGTAGATGAGGATGGACAGTGCAGAAGACACAATGTACATTCCAACAAAAAATATGGTAAAGTATGAGGGTAGTATTTCATACATGGATAAAGAGAGTTTTCTAGAGGAGCTCTTGATCACATTCAACTTATTCCAGGATCTGAAAGATTACAAGGTTCCCTTGGTGGTGATCCATTTGTGGGGAGCTAAGCGTTAGTGATGGATGCTTCACATATGGTAGAGGAAAGAGACTAGAATTATTTGGGTCTATTTTGAGAAGGTGTTCCAATATTAATTCCTTTTATCGACCATGAAGGATGATAAGAAGAAGAACTTCATTCTCCCTCCAGTAAGTGTGTATGTGAGTATAGGAGTTGGGGATAAAGATCAAGGATATCCTTCAATTTTCTATAGATTTTTTTCTTGATGAGGAGTCTCATACTAGATGCATTGAGGAGATACTTCATCCTTCTCTCCAGTATGTGGTTACTCTCTTTACCTTTCTAACATATTTGGAAGTCTATAAAAAGGAAGAGTTTGTAAAGGGGATTCACTCCTGAGAAATTATACTAAGAGATGGGATTTAGCCTAGTTCATTGAAGGGAAAGGTTATCAGCAGTATTTCTTAGTTACCCGGGCCGTTGAGGTTCTGACCAGCGGAGAGGCGACCTCAACAGCTTCTGTTTCAACTATCTAGTCCTCGTGCCTATCCTTTGGCTTTAGGGATTGTGTATTTTATCTATGGAGTTTGTGGTAACCTTTAGAGTCAGTGTAAAATGGCCATTAGTGCACATTATGGTGGAGGTGGGTAGGTCCAATGCCCACCTCAGTATTAGTTACTGGAAGAGTTGTTCCAGTAGTAGGGACAATAGCCTCACGCTCCCCTGAAAGAAGATAGAGAAGGTAGATGCCAACCACCAGGACCTCAAACTATATGTGATTGAGGAGTCGGTCATCAACATAGGGGAAGATGAGCAGGGTTTGGTGATTTACACACTATAGAGGTAGCAGTTCCGATAGGTCTAGATATCATTTTAGGTAAGATCAGTTTGTTAAGTACTATTTCTTACACTTTTTTGGATTCAGGATTTTCACACTACTTTTTTATTCACCTTGTCTAGCCCATTCTCTGGGACTGGACATGGAGAGACTTCCCATAACCCTTGTTTTGAGCTCACTAATCCATGGCCACAGTAGCTTGTTTTATGTGTTCCAGGATGTAGACTATTTATGGGGCCACATTGGTCCCATAGAGATACTTTCCTATTACAAATTCAACTGTATTATTTCATCCTTAGCATCGATTGGTTGTACTTTGGGTATTCTATTATTGAATTCTTCTGGAAGGGAGTCGTATTTTTAGATGTGGATGGCCAGTGTTTGACCTTATTAGGAAATCAAAGTTTTTAGATGGGCAGTGAACATATAGATCCCCTTTTTCATTATTGGAGGAGCTGTCAGTGGAATCAGTGGATGCTGAAATTTAGGAGGTTCCCTATGCAATTAGGGATTTCATGGATATATTCCTCAAGGAGGATGTGACTCACCCCCCTTGACATGATGTTGAGTTTTGGATAGACATGAAGGTCATTGATTCTATAATTTCAATGGTTTTTATCGGATGATACCTTCAGAGTTGCAGGAGATGAGGATTCAGATAGATGATATGATGAAGAATGGATTTATCGGGCCCAATGTATCACCATGGGGTGCTCTAGTCTTGTTTTCGAAAATGAGGATGGTTGTATGAGGCTGTGTATAGACTAACAGAAGTTGAATGAGTAACCATCAATAATTGCTACCCTCCCTCGGGGATTGATGATCTTTTCAACCAAATAAGGGGATTGAGTTGGTTCTATAAGATCAATCCACGGTCTGGGTATCACCAACTGAGGGTGAAGGAAGGTGAATTCCCAATGACTTTTTCTGGTGAAGGTATGGGCACTAAATGTTTGTGGTTATGCCATTAGGTGTTATGAATACATCAATAGTGTTCATAGGGCTCATGAACTCCATTTTCTATGAGTTCCTAGTCTGCTTGGTCGTCGTATTAATCAATGTCCTACTGATCTACTCAAAGTTAGAGGAGGAGAATATCATGCATCTTAGGACTCTTTTGGAAGTTCTTCAATAACAAAAGCTCTGTGGGATGTAGTTAAAGTGCTAGTTTCGGACCAGATAGGTTCATTTCCCTAGACATGTAGTGTCGTAGACGGGTTTATTAGTGGACACATCGAAGGTTGAGGTAGTTTTTTCTTGGTAATCACCCAAGAATTTTACTTATATTCACAGTTTTCTCGGTCTCACAGGCTATTATCGGAGATTCGTACATGATTTCTCTCAAGTTGAAAATCCATTGATGACCTAGAATAGAAAAGATTAGGCCTTTGTGTGGAGTGGTTAGTGTCAGATAGCATTAAACTACCTCAAATAGAAGTTGATCAGGGATCCATTACTCCAGTTTCCATAAGAAGTTGTGATGTTTTAGGAGTTTTATGATTCTTCCCATCTGGGTTTGGGATGTGTGATGATGCAACTATGGGGATTGATCTCTTATGGGTCTTGATAGCTACATATCCCCAAATTTATCTATTCCACCCATTATCTAGAGGTAATGTATGTCGTGTTTAGGCTAATGTTTTGGTGACATTACCTCATTAGAGAGTGCTTTGTGGTGTTAATCGAACAAAAGATGTTGAGGTATATATTTTCCCAGTGAGATGTAAAGTTGGGACAATTGAGGTGGATGGAATTTCTCAATAACTATGATTTTGAGATCTTTTACACCTCAGGGGAGGGGAATGTTATGGATGATACTTTGACCAGGAAGTTGCAGGAGGAGGTTATTCTGGAGTCTGCGAATACTTGGAGGGAGATGGAGGAGTTGGAATTCTTGCACTTAGCCGTAGGAATGGATGAAAACATAGGAAATTTGCTTCATATGTAGATACAATCTACTGTGATACAAAAAGTATAGGAGTCTCAATGTGGAGGCTCAGAGGAAGTGGTGATGCACAATCACGTTAACCAGTGTAATGATATGGAAAGATGGTCGGAGGATGGTCAGAATATGATGATGTTTCATGGGAACCTCTTTGTTCCATTGGTGATGCACGAGGGAATTTTCCATGAGTTTCAAACCCCACCATTATCTGTACACTAGAGAATTTATAAGATCTACTGAGGCTTGAGAGAAATTTTTTGGTGTCCTGGGGGGAAACAGGCGGTAGCAGGGTTTGTGGTGAAGTGCATAGTGTTCCAGTAGGTGAAGGATAAGCACTATGTACCCAGGGGTTTTTTGTATCCCTAAATTGTCCTTAAGAGGAAGTGGGATAAAATATCTATGGATTTATACCAATGATTACCTAGTGCTTTGGGAGACTATGATGCAATATGTGTATTGGTGGACCGACGGATGAAATCATATCACTTTATAGCGATCAAGGAGTTGAGCATTGTGGATGCCTCAGAAAAGAGATATGTGGAAAAGGTGATGTGGATTCAAGGAGTTGTGAGATAAATAATCTTAGATTGGAATACAAGTTTTACCTAATTACTTGAAATGTGATTTCGACATTCTTTTTCCACTCAAATACGCCTTAACACTACCTTCCACCCTTAGATAGATGGGAAGACAGAGTGAACTATCCATTCATTAGAGGAGATGTTGCGAGCATGCATTTTGGACATTGGTGGATCTTGGTTATGGAACTTACCCTTTTAAGAGTTTTCTTACAATAATAGCTATCAATATTCCATTTTAATGGATCATTTTGAGGAGTTGAATGGAAGACTGTTTTGTTCACCATTGTGCAGGACATAAGTTGGCGAGGCATCTGTTCTTGGTTCGGAAGTAGTACAGAGCACGATAGAGAAGGTTCAAGTTATCATTAAGAGGATTCAAGTATCAAAGGAATAGAATTTTTTTATGCTGATCAAAGGTGGAGGCCCTTGTATTTGGATGATAGGGATCATTTTTTCTTGAAGGTCTCCTCTCGATGTGGGCAATAGAGGTTTGGCAGAGGGACCAAGATTTCTCGGAGGTTTGTTGGACCCTTTGAGGGGTTGTGGTGAGTTAGCGAGGAGAAATACAAGTTATCATTACCACCACTATTAGATAGGTTCCACTATGTCTTTCACATCTCTCAAATTCACTAGTATCTCCACTATGTCTCCCATGTCATTTAATGGGGAGAATTGGATAATGAAGATGATGTGACATTTTTGGAATGACTAGTGGGGATCTAGGATCACTAGGAGAAGGTATTGCATGGAAAGACCATTCATTTGGCTCATGTGTTGTGGAGGCATGGTGGCTTAGAGGAGAGTACTTGGGAGCAAGAAGCGCAGATGCGTGCCAAATACCCATAGTTATTTTGAGTTTTTCCTTGTTATGTCATGCTTTATGATGTGATGATTGAACCTTGTTTTCTATGAAATGAGTTATTTCCTTGTTCTCTATTTTCTGATACAGTCTGGACATATGAAAAGGGGAGGACCTGATTCCTAATCAAGACACATTAATTGGGATGCGATTAAATCCATGTGGGTGAGTCTCTGCTGTCCAAAGCAGATCGTATCTTGACATGGAGGACAAGATTACCTATTTCATATGTCAGGAAATTGTGGATTTTAGTGCTTGTATGGTGTATATTGTTTTCAGTTGGGGTAGTAGGTTTCATAGGACGTGTCCTTGGATGTTGAGGTTTCACTCCATCTTTCGAACACAATAGGGTGGTTTATCATTGATCCTTGAAGTCGGTAGTGGTGTTTCAAGTATAGTAAAACCCTTGAGAGGTATCTTCTGGGGAGTTTGTTCGGACCCCTATTTTTCTTCTAGGTTTGGTTTTGAATTATCAAGTGAAAGAATAATTTAGGAGGTGTTAGAGGTAATGTACCTAACCACCCTGCTCTATTACTTCGTTAAAATCTAGTGTTTGAGGTGTTTTGGGGAGTCATTGTGAATCATTTCAAAAGTTCGAAAAAATATCCAATTTCCAATGGTAGGTGGCATCAATAGGTGGCGTCAGTAGGTGATGTCAGTAGGTTGAATTAGTAGGTCTCGTCAGTGGGTCACGTTGATGACTCTCCATCGGTAGGTCTTGTTGGTGACTCACCATCAATGAGTCACATCGGTTACTCACATGGACAACTTACGAATTGTAGGTCGCGTCAGTCACTCACCCTCGGTAGGTTTCATTGATGACTCATCCATCAGTGACTTGTGTTGGTGACTCACCCAATAATGAGTCATTTCTAATAGTTTTTCAAAATTCCAATTTTCTCCGGTTTTTTTCAGATTCACCCATTTAACATTTTATTTTAAAAAAATGAGTTTAAAAGCATGTATATGTGTTTTTGAATCCGTGTCAAATGATATAAATTTTATATTTAATTTATAATTATCAAGAGGAATTAAGTTAGTTAAATAACATGGTATTTATCTTGATTTGACCTTAATTGAATATGAAACTATTTTTCCCATAGATTTTGGACCTGGACATTCTAAAGTCGAGACCCTTCCATTTTTGTGTGCTTCTATTTATCTTGATACCACGGTGCTGATATATTTCTTCCATGAGGAGGTTTGAGTATGTGTTGCACCCCTAGATCATGTTTTCTCTAGATCTTTGTGCACCACATATTCTGGGTGCAAGGATGAATTTTTTATCATCTATTTCTCAACGTAGGGATCCCTTCATCCCTCTTTATTGTGCATTATTTAGAGTGAGTGTAGTCATGTATCCTTGTGAACAGAGTTGGATCCATGTTTAATGAAGATAATAATATGTAATAAATGAGGATATCAAAAGATGATGATGAAGATCATGTTGTCTTGTTTTTTATTTGATCCATTTTTATTGTATTCGACTGAAAAACATTTCCATTGGTGGATTTTGTTTACATATGGGTGATGAATCTTGGATTCTTGATGTTGTTTTATATTGAATTTCTCTATTTACATAAAACCAATAAACCACTTATATTTAGTTAACTAAATAGATTCCCCCAGATTATACACCATCTTAGATCACCCCTAAATTATCAAAGTGGAATTAAATAATGAGTGTTTTCTGAATCTGAATACACCTTGCTTTCTTCAGTGTGACTATGTGTTGTGTGTAGTTTATTATCTTTTGTTCCTTGTGTGGTTGTGTGGAGGTGGGTTGAGAGAATGAATATAAGGTGGGGTGGTACAAATGGTGAAATGGAATCTCGGGTTGATAAATTGAATTATTGTGTAATGGATGGGTAGTGTTTGAAAAATAAGGCTGCATGTTTGGGTTGTGGTATGTTTATGATAGGGGGTGTAATGGGTGTGGTGTTTTATATAGTGGGATATCGGGTTGGTTTTGATGAGCTGTACTATGGGGTTTGGCATTATATTGGGTGTTTTCCTATTGAGAGGAATGACTGAGAAGAATTACTTTGACGAATGATGATGAAAGTGGTTGATTTTGGTGTTAAATGGAGTGGAAATATGAAGTGAGTTACTTCATTATGGTTCTTTTTTCCTTATCAAGGTTTTTGATGCATGTCTTGATGCATGTTGTGTTCGGTAGTTTCACATGTAGGGATATAATGAATAAATGTTTTCTTTAATAAAGAAATAAAATTTGATAAATGAGTTACCTAAGGGTATGTTTGAGTTTTGGATTATTGTCGATGGATTTCGTTTATCAACTTCTGAAGTTGTTGTTTTTGGTGTTAAACAATGCATTTTGAGGTAGCATCAATGTTAGTTTTGTGGGTTGGTTGTTTCTTGGAAGCCCATAGGTTGGAATGAGTCTATTCTAACTATATATACATGTACTTCGATGTGATTTCTATATGCACCCCACCCTAGTTGAGCATTATGTGATGAAACCCACATTGTTATTGGGGACTGTGTATTTCCCAAATATCCTAGTGGGAGGATAGATGGATGGCCACCAACTCATCACTTCTACCACTTCTAGGCAGTGATATACCAAGAGTCTTCAGGTAGGTAGTGGTTTGTGAGGCCTGGGTGTGTATGGGCGAGTTGTATTTTCCCAGTTGTTTAAGGTATGATATGAGTTATGCGTTCCTTGGTGTCTTTGGGATGTGACGTGGTATATGACCTGGGTGTCTATGAGCATGGAATAGTTGTGCGTCCTAGGTGTGTGCGGGTGGGTCAGGATGTGTTTCTTTGAGAAGAGGTAGGAGCACCATGATGTATGCTGTTAGGATGTGGGAGCAGCTAATCAGTCTGAAATTGATGTGTAGTACCCTATCATAAATGTTATCTATATTAATTTAATTGAATTGGGTTATTTAGTGAGTGTGACTTTGGTATGATTGGGGTGGCTAGTATACCTCCATAGGTGCATTGTTTTCTGATATTTTCTCATGAGAGCATTAGTGTGATTCTCAACTTATGCATGAGAGAGTTTGGGTTTTCCCTACTTATTAGACTCATATTCTCACCCCATATATATAAAACTACTTTCAGTTTTTCAAGAGGAGTGCATGGTCCATGTTGGGAAACATTATCTTGGAATTTGGGGATAGTTGTTGTGTCGTAACATAGATTTTATTTTGGAATTTACATTGGAGACTATTTTTTTGGTAAAATTTATATTTTTAAGCATGCATGTGGGAAGGTTTTGCTTTTCTTTCATATATATATATATATATCTAAGTGTGTGTGTCTTTAAGTTTTTTGGGGTTGATATATCGCATCTCTCAATATTTGTTACTATAAAAAGGGTAATTCCACCCATTTTGTGAGATTTGTGTACCCTTGGTGCTGGTTTCCTCCCCAGGGCCTACTAGAGGTAGGAGTCAGGGGTCATTATCTCTCTTTCTCTTTTTCCACCTCAGGAGGGGCATCTTTGGGGGGTGGGGGTCATGACAGGTTGAGAGGTAGATACATCTTTCTTTGGATTGAATTAAATTTTGTTATATTTTCCCATTTGATAGTGATTTCACAGTTTTTATTTTGGAAGATCTAATATGTGATGATTCTTGACTAAGCCTTTCATAACTATCTTTATAAGGGAGTGAACATTGTAGTGACCAACTATTCTATTCCCTAACCAAGATTCATGATGAAAATATCTTAAGCATGAAACATCATGAGAAAAAAATATGCCAAGTCTAAAACATACACATCATCATTCCTCATAAGATTGAAAACTAAAACACTCATTAAACCATAAAATGTTTCAATAATTATTTTCAAATTGAACATGGTAACATGTAAAAAACTTGACCCTTGTATCCCAAAACTAGTGGTTACTTTATTAAATTTTCCCTAGGCACATGAAATTAAATCCCAAAGGACTGAATAGTATAGTAGTCTTGGTAAACTAGATATATACTATAATCTCACATTAAATTTTAAAACCTAAAATAAAAAATTATTTTTCTTTGAGAATTCCATTATCCCCTAATAGAATCACTTCATATCAATCACAAACCACTTCCAGTTATCTTTAGGAAAATAAAACATAAGAAAGGGGTGATCTCAAATACTCAGTAAGGGTAAAAATATAGAGGAATCTATCCTGAATAAGTAAGAATAATCAATAAGCAAAAGTAATATAACTAAAACACATAGTAATTAAACAATAACTGAAGAATAATTTGGTTGGAATAAATGATGATCAAATAAGACTATTTAAATAATCACATGAGATTAAAACTTATCCATGTATATTATATCTAATACAGTAATCACGCAAACATAAATAAATAATCTCACAATGAGGCAATGAATAATTCCTGACATATTAAATATACCATCAATACCTTTAATAAGATAGTTTGATACTATTGGTAAAAATCCATTTAATTTGACCAACTGATTTGTCTCATGAGAAATATTGATACATCGAGTCGCTATGTTATTATGGGACCCACCCATCACTTAATAATTCCAATGCATCCTAATATAAAATGGGTAAAACATAATAACCATAAAAATTCATATTGGAAAACTAAAATATAAAATTTTAATACTTACCCCAATCAAAAAATATAATCGTAAACTATCCAGAGTAATATGGTGAACGATAATAAAATTGTAAATCCTCAGTCAAACTGATTAGAAATATTCCAAATAAATAATAGTGATTAAATAAATACAACATATCCTTAGTGGGTCATATGTACAAAAAAGGGATGATGTTATTTATGAATAAAAATACTATAAGAATATCATTAAAAATATTTTTTTTGAAAAATAACATTTTCACTTAAAAAACATTTTTAAATATAAAAATTCGAGGAATATTTTCAAATTAAATTTCATTGAAAATAACCTTTAAAAAATATAAGAGTATTTAAATAATTGATAGGACATAAGGTGATAAATTATATTTATGTAGTGCATGTTAAAACAAATATTCCTGTCACATTTTTGGTAAAAGTAATAGGAGCCTTATTTGGAAAAGGACTTGATGATTCCATTCAAATTTTTTTTTGTCAAAAGTAAAAAATGGGTAAAATTATCATAAGTAAATCATTTGGAAAATAATAAAAATATATTTTGAAACATTTTCAGAAAACATGGTTTTGGAAGAAAAATGATTTTTGACCTAAGTGGGAAATGATGTTATCTTCTCTTAAAAAATAATTCATCAATCATTTTGAGTACCAAAGAAAGGAAAAATGGTATTATTATTTGAAAAGATCATTATTGGATAGATTTGAACAAAATAGATTATGTATAAGATTTAAATATCAAATAATTGCACTAATTGAATACCTTGGTCACTATAGAACCTCAATAAAAACATGAAATCTTCCAAAAATTATTTTTCTCCTAATTCCATAAATAAAATCTCAAAATTTCAAATTTATTCCATAATTCCAAAATTCAGTAAACAGAAGCAAAGATAACAGAAATCATTAAATCCATCAATAATTTAAATGTCACCATTACTATCCCATAACCATATATTTATCATTATTATCTAAATATCATTCATATATTAAGGGTTATCTTCCGTCAATCATATGTTTTACAAAATGATCAACTTGCCACTGTATCACTCTTTTTCGTGATTGGTACCATTCCACATATGTCTTCAAATTACCTTTTGAAAAACTACTAAAGTATAATACTTATATATTTTATGATTCTCTTAATGAAAATTTTATTTATTTTATACATCTACAATAGGATACTTGAATCCAAATACACAATATCATTAATCATTAAACTTCATTCTTAAAACATTAAATACACTTCATCATCTTATTCCTTAATAAACCCTTCCATTCATTTGTAATTTTTAGTCTCATCATCATGATTAGTATAACCATTACTCAATCAAAATTTCAAATTATCTTTATGATCTTTACTCCTAGAAAATCGATTTTGATAATGCCTATAGTTTCAACATTTAAAAAAATTGACCATCGATGATGCCTTAGGGAGAATATTATTCTCATCAAATATGTTAACAAAATTTTCATATTAGTAGTAATTAATTGGTTTTTTTTCTTCTATTCCACACCCAAAAAATATTCCCATTCCTCTTAGACAATCAATTTGGTGTCTCTTCCCACATTCTCATAAGATAAGAAACAGAATCTTCTTTCCTCTATGGTCTGTACCACCTGATATCTTGGAAAACTCTATCTCTCTATTCATTGGTCAGTCCCAATGTTGGAAAAGGTGTGTGCTATTAATAATATATAATTAAAACTGATTAGGAATATTTACAATATCCTTCAATATAGTAATCATCAAATTTGGTTTCTCATCAACAATTTTTTTATCATATTAAATGTTAAAAAGTTCCTTATGGTTCCGACCATTGAATAAAAAAAATCATAATGTAAGAAATAATCATCATAGTGGGAAAGGAAAAAATCTTTAAAAATCATTTTTAGGATATCTGAACCATGACACATTATTTTAAATCTAAGGAAACATAGGTTTAATATCAGGTCATTCATAGTCACTATCTATTCAAATCCTTCATAATGGTATATATATAAAATATGAATGTACCAAATCATATCCCTTAATCATAGCAAACATGGTAGTAATTAAGGCTCATTTTTATTTAACAGGTAGTTATCAAGTCATACTTGACACTCCTTTTTCAGAATAATTACTCCCAGGTACATATGGTCCAGAACCATGTCTACTCATAATATCCAAATTGGGATACATATCTTAGAAAACCACATAATCAAAACCATACCAAAACATTATGATGTTATTATATGCTTTGACATATCCTTGAAGTCAGTCATAGGGATATAGTACCTAATATATGTTTCCATAAATCTAGTTCCCATGTTATGTGCTAAAAATTATCTTATAAAAACCTAAAAGACCCCAGTTCTAGTAATTCTGAGTCAATGGCTACATTTTTACAATTCAACTCGATACAAGTAATCACACCCCAAAATAATAAACAGTTTATTAGTATTGTTAAACTAGATACATAATTGAATTTCACATTATATTTTAAAACATAAAACAGACAAAGTATTTTCATTAATAAGACCATTATTCCCCTTAGTGAATTCTTTCATTTCAATCATAATATACTTCTTGGTATCATGGGGAAGATAAAGTATAATAAAGGAATGAGGTAAAATTATCGAAAAGGGAAATATAAAATGGAAGATATCATGAATTACTAATCATAATCAATATTTTAAGGTCAATAACAGAAAAAATTCCAATTAAACAAAAACTCAGTCATAACAAGGTAGTAATAAATTATTACAAATAAATCCATGTAAATAATCACATGAGATTGATACTTATCCATATATATTATAACAATTATAATAATCAAATTACATAACAAAATAATCTCATAATTAGATAATTTATAATGTTAGACATCTGAAACATGCTACCATGAAATTTCACAAGACAATTTTAAACTATGGGTAAAAAACATTTAATTTGTCCAGCTGATTTGTCTCAGGAGACCTATTGATGCATCTAGGGGGTTTTTAATTCCATAACCCTCCCATCACATAATAATTCCAATAAATTTATAGTATAAAACGGGTTAAAATTATCAACATAAACATTAATATTGAAAAACTATCATATGAAATGTTAATACATTCCCTAACCAAAAAACATTATAAAAACCCATCCAATGTAATATAATGAATGGTAATAAAATTGTAAATACTCAGTAAAAATGATCATAAAAATAAAAATAAAGAATAAGAATGATATCAATACAAAATATTCCCAATGGATAATAAGTAAAATAAAGCGATTATTTAATTAATGAATAGAAATACTGTAAATATTTCAGTAAAAAAATTCCAAAGAAAAATAACCTTGTAAAATTGAAAATATTTTCAAAAATAATAGATCAAAAGATATTTTAAAAATATATTTTTAAAAATAACCTTCCAAACTTAAAAATGAATCTTTATAACATTTAGTGTTTAGTATGTCATGAAATTAAATACATGTCATACATGTTAAAATAAATATTCTATTCAGATTTTCAGTAAAATCTAAAGGGTCCTTGTTGAAAATTGACTTGAAGATTCCTATCAAAGAATTATTTAAAGAATGAAACATGGGTAACAATTTATAAAAAAAATAATTTATAGAATATCAAAAAAATTATTGAATCCATTTTTAGAAAACACGGTTTTAGAAGAAAAATGATTCTTGTTTGAAGAGAGAAAAGAATTCATATTTTTCTAAAAAATATTTTGAAAATAAGTTTGACTACAAAAGAGATGGAAAATGGTACTATTAATTGGAAAGTTCATGATTAAATAAAGGAGAGTAAAATAGAATATTTTTAATATATAAATATCAAATAATATCCCCTAGGTAGACATAATCATAAAAATTTCTGAATAATGGAGTGATTGTGAAATAAACAATTACCATGTTGGTAACTCAGAATCGTAAGTCCCATAAAATAAATAACATAAAATGAAAAAAAAGATGAATAAATTCATGATATAACATAAAATGTTAAGTATAAAAATAACATGAAATAAATAAGTAGTGAATATGGTAAATGTCTTATAGACGTAAAATTGAGATCAGAAACCCTTACCTCAGGTTTGAATTCAATCATATGTGTCCAAACCTCTTAAACAATAAATATTGATTGCTTTTACATATATTAAATAACAATAATCATATATATCATTCCATATATTTTTTAGTTATATAATTTTATCACTGATTCATTTATAATAATTTGTTAAAATCATTGTTTCAGGTGATAACTGCTTCATTTTTCATGTATGTTTTGGTTCAATAATTTCGGTCATTTTCCATTGAACAGAGCAAAATAATCTCTATAATGTTAACCATGATATAAATATTTTATATATTCATAATATATGTATTTATATTAATCTATACAATTTTGATATATAATGTGGATTACATCATTCATGGATATGGTAAGCTATAAGTATGAATGAATACTTTCACCATTTTTCTAGAAAGATGGAATGAATGGAAGGTGGTAGCCCATTGTACAGACGACCAACGTTATTGTATCCCGCACAGAATAGAAAGTATGTTGGTATAAGTCAAATAATAATTATAAAAGTATAATTATTTTAAATTTTAACATATATCCAATTAATCTATTCTAATTACATTCCATTTAAAACTGAAATGGGAAAACATGTCATATTAGCTTACGAGGCGGTAGTCCACCGTACACACTAGCAATGTTATTATTTTCTAAAATATCTGAAGGTGAGATGTTATATGTGATATTATATTTATAGAATTATATTAATTTCATAAATATAAAATAAATATGTTAAATCTACAATTACATCCAACCATGGGTGGTAGTGATGGAAATTGAATTACATTGGTTTGCGTGGTGGTAGTCTGCCGTACACACGATCGACAATTTCATTTCCCATTTAATGAAAGAGGTGACGGATATAGGTTATTAATTTAACATAATAAAATCTAAATATATGTAAAATACTTGTTATATTTTATTTTAATTATAGAATGATATTTTAAGGAGGTGGAAGAATTAATAAAATAATAACACTTGTTTAAGAACATTACCACTTATTCAAACAACTTATTTAGGTTTGAAATAAAAGCCTTCATAGGTTGGATTTATAATGAATAAAATTATAATAAGATGTTTTTGGAGTGTTAATAAAAGGGTATAGGAATGACAAGTTCAATCCAAATGGTTTTTTAAATGTTAATATGAGAGGAGATGTGGTGACCTTTTATAATTGTGGGATATGACACATGGAATTTTGAAAGGAATAAAGTGTACCCACGCTTTTCACATTAAAAAATGATCCCAAATATGAAATTATAGAATCCTATAGGTGATAATATATTAATATCACCATAAAATATGAATCTGAAATGTTTTGGGTCGTTTTTAATCCTTACCAATTTAGTTTAACCCTATGGTGAACCCATTTTTACCTTAACCATAGTAACTAATTTTTACTTTTTTCACAATTAATTATTGTAAAAAAATAAGTTAAGATTATTATATAATATAAATTATTCCTAATCCAAATATAGAACCAATTTTTCCAAATTCTATTCACATAATTCGAATAATTCAATTTAATAATAAATCTACAAACGTGTTGAAAAAATTGTTTTCCCAAGAAAAACGCTTAAAAGTTTAAAATATTTTATTTAATAGTTCAATATGAAATTTATTTAAATGAGATAAATTAGTTAAATAGTAATATAATATAACTAAATTTAATTTAAAACCAATTTATAATATTATTTAACTTTCTAAATAATTGAAATGAAAAGGATCTTATCTATAATAATTAATATTTTTCACCATTCATCAAAAAATTATACTTTTAAGATAATTATAAAAAATTAAGCCAAAGATCATTTTGAAATGTGTATTTTAAAATTTAAGATTGGTTTATTGAATAAATTTTCTAAAGTTAGGAGAAAATTTATTTTAAATTTGCTATGGTGAGCACGACAAAACAACCTTTTAGAAAAATTCTATTTTTTAGAAAACATTTCTTTTTATATAAAATGATTCTTATTTAAATTATAATAATTAATGATTAATTTAAATTATGTTATACATTTTTAAACCATATAATTTTTATAATTTGGTATTACTATTCATATCTGCCAATTTAATGGCTAGTTTATAACGATATACTATTTTACAATTCTCTAAAACTCAGGGTTGCATGTATCGTAAAATACCAAAGAGATTAAATTTAATAAAAAGGAAATATATCATAAAGTGGAAAGGTGTTAAATTTTCTTCAAATATATTTGTTTCATGTCACATACACTATTATACATGTTTTTTAAAATCTCATGGTGTTACATTTTACCCCCCTTAAATAAATTGTGTCCTCATAATTTAATATTGATCCTGGTAATAAATGGTTTGAAATTTGAAAACACATTTTCTGGAGACCTATATTGTAAAAAACGTTTTAAAAAATCCTCTTGATAATAAAGAAATGTAATTATAAAGGTTATCTAGAATAAAAAATTACTAGGTTTCCAAGTAAGAGATCAATGGTGGGAAATGAAAACATTTACATAGACTTCCAGCCAAATGGCCTTCAGGCCACAAAGACCAAGAAGCAATCCAGGAAAACCACAAAGAATCAAGAATAGAATAGGATTTAGAGTAAGAAGAAACTACTAGAGCATATAT
Organism: Viscum album; assembly: GCA_963277665.1. Taxonomy (NCBI): domain Eukaryota; kingdom Viridiplantae; phylum Streptophyta; class Magnoliopsida; order Santalales; family Viscaceae; genus Viscum; species Viscum album. Next base: position 1,517,646,700 of record OY728136.1, read on the forward strand.
TAACAGATTTGAAGAATGAGATGGTATATAAATTTCCCTCGATACTAGGTTCCGTACAGATCTGCACGAGGCAATGCTAGCTGATCAGTCATTAGAGAAGGGGAGATAGGTTCCTTCAAAGAAGTAAATGTTGGGAAGTGTATATTTCTAGTTTAATCAAGTCTTATTCCTTCATGTTCATTTGTTAGTCCTTGTGCCTCTAGCCCTTCAGGTCATTTTTGGGCCTTTTACCTTGGGACTATATTTCATGTAAGGGTTCCCCCTCAACCTTTAAAAGGAGGATTTTCAAAAAATAAATAAAAATATATGGACATTGGTATTTTTGAGTAAAAAAGATTGGGAAAATAGACATGGTAATGTTAAGAACCAAAACACAATAAATATACAAGGAGTTAAAAGACTATTTAATGAATATTATTTAAATTAACATGGAAACAATTTTTCTCATGATATTTTCCTAAAGTTGAGATGATTTTTACTATCAAGATACAGGACTCAAAACCATATACTTACTTGATTCATATCTATTTCATAGGAACAATCCCATCCTTTGGTTGTGCATCAATCAATTTCCACTATGTCCCTCTTTCCAAGAAATAAAGAGGATTGTTTTCTCCTGAATCACTAACAGATCATTAGATCCATAAAATAATGATAAGTAATTCCATTTATCTATAGAAATTTCAAAAAAAAGGTTTTCAAAAGGTATCAAATAACTACCAAATTTCAACTTAATCTATTCCATAAATTTTTAACCTTATAATTATTTCAAAATATGTTTGACCAAATTCAAAGTCCAAAAAAATTTAATGGAGGTCACTAAGTTTCCAAAATAAATTTATCATTAGATTCTATAGAAAACATAATTCATCTATTAATATAAAATACCACATATTTAGATACCACGATCACCATAAAAACTTAATGAAAAGATGGTTCCTACCAAAAAATATTTTTCTCATTATTCCTGAAATAAAATATCAAATTATCGAATTTATTCGATAATTCCAAAATGCAGTAAAATATAGAAAAGATAACATAAGACATCAAATAACTAAACAATTTAATGTTCACTAATATATCCTATAAATTTTTTTTATCAGTATCATCTCCAAATCATGCATATATTAATGATTATTATCCCTCAGTCATGTGTTTTACAAAAAGATCATCTTTCCACTCTATCAATTTTCTTGGACCTCGATACCATTCAATATATATCTTCAATTATATATTGAAAAACCAATTAAGTAAAATCTTTAAGTGTATTATGATTCATATAATGATAATATCATTGTTAAAATACTTCTATAATAAAATTATTTAATCTAAAAACATAAGAACATTAATGATTCCACTATATTCTCAATATATTAACTATTATTCATTGTCATATTCATTAATTATCCCTTACTCTCATATGTAATTTCTAGTCTCTTCATCATCAATAGTATAACCATTACTCACACAACCTTGTTTTTTTATCTTCATGAGATTTCACCCTAGGACATTGATTTTCAAAATGCCCATATTTTTTACATTTAAAAAATTAAACGATCGATGATACCTTTGCGAGAAAATTATTATCATCGAATGAATTAACTAAAATTTTTCATTTTAATAAACCATTATTTTTTTTATTTTGTTCTTTTCCACTTCCAAAACATCTTCCCATTCCTCTAAGACATTTTCTTTAGCCTTTCTTCCCACATTCTTGACATATAAGAAACTGAATCTTCTATCCTCCATTATTTATACACCTTAGATCACCGTGAACTATATCCTTATCTTCTTTATTGAGTTTGAGAGTTGGTTAAGGTGTAATTTATTAATAATTTATCATGATTACTGATTTGGAATAATCAAAATATCGCCACCCCAGGCATTATCCGATTTAGTTGGTCATCAAAGAATTTTCTATTTCACTCAATATTAACCCAATTGTTATTTGTTCTTCCATTATCTAAAACAAAAAATAATAATGTAAGAAACAATAATCATAGTTGGAAACTATAAAATTATTAAAAACCATTTATATGATTTATAAATCATGACTCCTTATTTTCAATATAAGACACCTTAGGTTTAATACTAGTTCATTCATGGTCACTATCAATTCAAATCAATTATAATGGTTCATATACAAAATGTGAATTAACCAATGCACATCCCATATGAGTGTCTAACTAGGTTCACAGTAAGACTCATTTCCATTTTCTAGGTAATTAACGAGTCATGTATGATGTATCCATTTCTGAGGTATTACCTCTATGTACATTTCTGTTAGAACCACAACCACTTTTAGTATCCAAATAAGGATGTATTACTTTCAAAATCACAAAATATCTAACTTATCATATATATAATTTTTTATCCTATAAATATAATTATACTCAAAGTCATTCATATAGTAATATTCAATAATATATGTTCTCCCAAATCTAGTAAAAAAAATTTCTACTAAAAATTCATGAATAACAACTATAAAGACACTAAATCTAGTAACATAGAGTCTGTGTCTAATTTATTACATAGGTACTAAGTACAATAAATAACATCCCAAATGTCTGAATAGTTTAGTATTCTGGGTAAAATAGATACATAATTGAAATTTATATTATATTTGAAAACATAAAATACGAAAATCATTTTCATTGAGATTTCCACTATTCCCCTTAGTGTATCCCTGTATATCAATCACAAAATAATTTCTGATATCTCTGGTAAAATAACACATAAGAAGGGGTTATCTTAGATTCTCAGTTAGGGTAATAAAAAACATATGTTATCATGATTATATAAGAATAACCAATGTATCAAGTTAAATAACTGAAAAACATGTCAATTAGACAGTAAGTTAGGCATAATATGGAAAGAGTAAAAGATGATCAAACAAGTCCATATAAATAAACACATGAGCCTCAAAAAATAAATGGATATTCTAACTAATCGAATAAGCACATGAATATATAAATAATTTCATAATTATGTAATGCATAATGATAGACATCTCAAATAAACATTAAATACCTTTCATAATGAAATTTAAAATTATAGGTAAAAACCCATTTAATTTAGCCAACTCATTTGTCTCCTAAGACCTACCAATGCCTTGTGGGGGTTTGTAACTACAAACCCCACCAATTGCATAATAATCCCAATGACTTCTTAATATGAAAGGGGTGAAACATAATCAATATAAATATTCATATTGAAAACTAACATACATAACATTAATACTTACAACAATCATTACATGTAATCATAAACCATTCGGAGTAATATAGTGAATGGTAATAAAACTATACATCCTCAATTAAACTGATCATAACAAAATCCAATGAAATAATAATTATTATATTAATACAAAATATCCCTAATGGTTCATATGTCAAATAACAGTTTTATGTCAATAATGAATAAAAACACCATAAAAATATCATTAAAAACATTTTAGAGAAAAATAACCTTTTCAATTTGAAAATAAATTTAAAATCGAATGTTAATTTTTTTTAAATCATTTTCTTCTAAAATAATATTTGAAAATCATAAAAGAATATTTAATACATTGATTGCCCGTGATGGTGGGAAATTATTCTCATTTCATAGACTTTAAAACAAATATTCCTTTCTAATTTTCATGAAAAGCCAAATATTCATTGTTTGGAAAATGAAACGAAGATTACTTTACTGTTTTTAAAAAAGGTAAAAAAGGGTAAATATTTTATTAATAAATAATTCTAAAAATTTCAATATCATTTTTTTATTTTTTAGAAAACATGGGTTAGTAAGAAATATGATTTTTGATCAAAGAGATAAATGAAGTCATCTTTTGATAAAAAAATATTTTCTAAATCGTTTTGATTACCCAAGAGAGGAAAATGGTACCATTTTCTGAAAATTTTATTATTTACCATAGGTGAATAATTTATATTACATTATGATATAAATATCAAATAATTATCTAAATTTATACTTAAATATAAAGAATCTCAAATAATATTGAGAATGTGAAATAAACACTTACCACTTTGGTAACTTATAAATCATAATACCGATAAAATAAATAATATAATATGAAAAATTAAATATCATAAATATGAATATATTCATTATATAAAATATCAAAGTGTATGTATATATACCACACAAAAGATATAAGTTGTGAATATGACATATGTCTCACAAAAGTAAAAGTGAGATGAGAAACTCTTACCTAAGGTTTCAATTCCTCTATATGTGACTGAAATGCTAGAATAATAAATATAAGTTTATTATAAATAAAGTAAATAATAATAATAAAATATATCATACCATATATAACTTACTTATAGTCTTGTATAAATAATTTATTGGAAATTATTCATTAAAATCCCACATTGATGTTATAATTGATTTGTTTTTCAAGCATGTTTCAGTTCAGTAATTTTGATATTGTTACATTGATCATGGAAAAATAATATATGTAATGTTAAATATGTTATAAAAATAATATATATTCTTTATATATGTATTTATAGTAATACATATAATTTAGAGACAGAAAATAGATTAGATGGTTTATTGTGACGGTATGCAGTACATATACATGAACATCGATTCCATTTTTCACGACCGATGAAAAAAATGATGGTAAATAATATACCACATTTTATATAGTTATTACTATGTATTATATATCACAAATATTAATTAAATTTATCTTTATTACCTTCCTTATAAATCATCAGTGAAAAATTAGCCACATCGCTTTGTGGGCCCATAATCCACTATATACACAAGAGAGTTATCGTATCCCCACGAAATGAAAAGTAAGAAGGTATATGTGATATAATAAATTTAAAGGTATATTTATGATAAAAATACCATATATATTCATTTAATAATTCTTTATTATAATACATGTAAAATATAAATCAAAAAAACACATCACATCAGTATGTGAGGTGGTAGTTCACTATAACACAAGAAACATTATTGTTTTCCAATGTGTTGGAAGATAAGTAGGTATTTGTGACATTATAACTATATGAGAATATTAATTTCATAAATATCATATACATACACTACTACAAAAATGTGAAAGGGAAGTTCTACCCTTCTATCAGTGCTAAAAAAACACGAATAAAGGGGGCCTTTATCAGCACTAAATAGGCACTTTTAAAAGTAACCCTTTATTTGTGCTTTTTATTAGCGCTGATAAAGGACCCCCTTTATCAGTGCTTATTTTAGTGCTGGTAAAGGGGATCCCTTTATCAGCGCTTCTTTTAGTAGTGCGGATAAAGAGGGGCTTTATCAGTGCTTTTTCCTAGCACTGATAAACTTTATGTTTCAATAAAAATCATGAAAAATAAACTATTTTTATATAAGTATATTTATATTGATATAAATATAATATATATTTTTAATCATGTTTTAGATAAGTATAAATAGATATAACATTTAATACCTAAGAAAATTAGTGAAAATGGCTTTAAAATATTTTAAAAAATATTTTTAATTAAAAATTATCTAAATATCATTGATTAATAATCATTTAATAATAATTTGAAGACACAAAAAATAAAAAAAATTAATAAAAGATCTAAAATAAGTTGAAAATTTTACTCAAACATCAAATGGCCATAACTTTTGATCATGGTGTCCGTTTGAGCTCTACAGCATATAAAATCGAATCCTGCAACGAGCTCTACGCGCTAATGACTGAAGCAAAGCTTCAGTCACATTTTTCGAGGCCAAAAAAGGCCCATAAGGCCTCCAAAACTGAGTTTTTAGTCGGTATACCTCAATTTGTTAACATTAAAACAAGTATAAACTCTGATCCGGATGTCCGATAGGTCTGTACCACATATCATATCAAAGATTGTTTCATTTTCTTCGATTTGACTGGTTGTGGAGTTGAAAAGGGCTTCTGAATTATATGTTATGGTCATTTTAACATTATATGGCTTTTCAAATACACATATATATGTATCTATTCATAAATATATATATGAATATATATTATTATATGAATAAATATAACTATATATATAAATATAAATATAAAAATATATTAATATATGTATAAATATATATTTATTAATATAACTAAATATATTCATATTAATATGAATCTATATTAATATACGAATAAATATAACTATATCTATATAAATAAATAGATATATCATTAAATAGAAAAAAAAATGAAATGGATTAGTGGTAAAGGTGAAGGCGCGCAAGGGGGAGGTCGCAGGTTTGAGTTCTGGTGGAAGCAAGGAGGTGCCTGCATGTGGGGGATGCACGGGAAGGGAAGCGCATGAGAGAGTGTGGGGTGGGGGGGGGGGGGGTCCACCTAGTGCTGATAGGGGGGGTGAAAGAGTGCTTTCGTGGGCGCCCTCAAATGATTAGTGTGATCTTGGGGTACTTAGGTGCAGTAGAGTGGCTGACCAAAGTCGTCTCTCAAAGGAGGAAGTGAATTTAACAACTTATTTAAGGTATTATAAAAAAAAAAATGGAATAGAATAAAAACACTACTTTAAAGGATTGGGGTTTGTTATAATTTATTAATCTAGAAGAAGTTTTCCGGAAGAAGATTGTATATTTTTTTTGTTTTTAGTTTTGAAATGAATTTCGATTAAAATGACACAACGAGAAGATGTTTTCTAGAAATCTATTTCAAAAGGAGTAATCAATATTACTATACCTATTCATTAACTTATTAATCATTATCATTTAAATCAATATCCACTTAATTTTTATCCCCTAATTTGTTATCCTCTAACCCTATAAGAGTTAACTTAACCACAAAGATTAAATTACTTAAACCCTAGGCTAGCTTCGGAACACGCAATCGCAGCACCCTGATTTGATTGTTGTTATAAGGATATCTTATGGTAAGTGGTTAATTAGATCACATATCCATTCTAGAAATGTGTATGAATTGTGTTTAGGGATTATATTTGAACTCTACAAATTTATCCCGTGTGGTCTTATATTACCGATTAAGATTGCGCTCTCACAATTTACACAAAATCTCGACCTCGCGTGTTTTTCTATTAATTGTTTAATTGCTTGATTAGCATCTTGTAATTTAAAAACACAATTCATGGGTCATATTATGTGAATTATAGTAGCTCAATGATTCAAAATAATTAAATGAATAAGGATATAGGTCGATCAATTACTAAAAAGAACTACTCTTCCATTAGCAGTGTAGTCATCATGGAGACGTTTTGCTGAGCAAAGGATTGAAAGTGTAAAACCCAATCTCGTATCCACTCTTGATTCCAAACCAATTAATAAGATTAAGAGAAGAAGAAAAGGGAAGAACACAGAAGATTATTTGAAGAGAAAATAATGAAACAAACATGAAAGAAAATAAATACAAAGAGGAGGTGGGAGAGGAGAGCTTGTTTGGAAGAGAGGTTTGCACAAATCCTTCCTTCTTCAAAGAGTTTTGAGGGGCTCCAAAGAGACACCCTTTCAGCCAAACCTTCCAAAATCCTCTACCAGACCTCCCAAAGTGTTAAAAACCCCCTAAAATAGAGCTTGTGTGGGCTAGGGTTACATTACTTTTTAATTGTGAAATGAAAAAATATTCTAAATATTTTATTCCAAGTTATACCGCCTATTTGACCTCCAAAACGCGTTAATTGGATGGCCTTCCAGTAGGATTATTTGTGCCAAATCATTTCCCCGATATTTCCTCAAAATATGAGCTCAATACATGCCCAGATAGAGAATATATGGCTCAAATACAGAACTCATGTCCATTCTGCCGAGTCCAGCCCACCATTGGTTTAATGACCCATTTACTCCATCCAAATGCACTCTTTAGCTCTAGTGTCCTGAATAAAAGTTGTAGAAAAATAATTTAGGAACGCGGTTAAATAATATTAAGTTCAAATAAAAAATATTAAAATATTTATTTTCAAAATACTACAGTACATTTTAAAAGGGTAAAACTGGAATTTTCATCAAATTTTCAAATGAATGATCTAATCCCAAATATTTTATAAATGAATATATTTAGCACAATGTGAGGAAATTATATCATTTATTATCAATAAAATATTCCAAAAAATAGTGTTTTATCAACTGCCCCACACTTACCCTTTTGCACTCCTGAGCAAAACCTCATATCAAGTGAACATCAATATCAAATCAAAACCAATTTTAAAACACATATCCTTGAGATCAAACAATTACACAACAAGAATGAAAATATATCATGCCTCATAAAAAACCATTAGTTTATGTTCATAATTTATATCATTCAAAATATTTCTACTTTATTTATCCTCTAATGCACAAAACACTTACGTCACTTTAATTTTATCTTATCACACAAATATCAATGTTTTTGCAATATCTTTCTAATCCAAACTCATACAAGGGTCACCATATGCTTGATAAAATCCTAGATCACCACCCTATTTGAGTCAAAGACATATGTTTATCATGAGAACTTTTCAGGGATGTTCTGTGGCTTTTGGTTGGGAGGATTTAGATGTGAAAAATTCTGAGGCTGAATGAGGAGGGCTTGACTCTTTTTGAAGCAAAATTGCATTAATCTAATTTTCACTTAAATATGGTATTCTCCTCAATCTCCATAGTATCAATTCATCTCCATCATCATGAAAAGTCATGAAAATTTTACCCCATTCATCATTTCAGCATAAAAAATGTAAATCTTCTCAAACATGATTTTCTTGAAAGCTCCAGATAGGCACAACTTTCCACCTCAATTAGAAGCTCCAGAAAAGGCACAACTTCACTTGTCCTGAATGCTCCAGAAAACGCACCACATTCAATATAATGAATTTCTTCAGTAGAAAACACATCTCTTCAGAATTTAATTTTCCCCCCAAAGTATGACTGAATGTGGTATCACAGCACAAGATAGATTCCCCCACACTTAATCTCAACTAGATTACGCAATTTCACTTCAAGAGTTGGTTGGATAGGGAAAATTGGCTTGTAATGTGGCTAAACTAATAGGATGTGCATGGATTCTAAGGGATACAAGGATTAAATGTTCAAGGTAGGACATTATAAAAAAGGATTATTTGAAATAGGGTCTTTAATACAAAACAAATGCCTCAATAATTTAAACATAAGTACCTCAAACCCTCAAGTTTTGACAGAAATAAATCAAATTCTGGTTAAATCAAGCATGGGTTGGTTCTCTCAAGAAGTGAGGTGAATGTAAAGAATATGAAAATAATGGTTCAGAAGCCTCACATGAAAGTGATTTCAAATATAAAGACAATGAGATGTGACATGTGATTCAAAATTCAGTGTACTTTTCATGAAATTACTAAATATTTGAACTTGAAACCAAGTCATTTCAGCATTCATTTAAGCTTATTTTCAAGGGGTAAATTGTTTCACTAATTTATATGCATTTCAAAATTATGATGAGAATCATTTCAGCTCAAAAATTTGAAAAACACACAAAATTTGAAAAACACACAATTCTTTTGGTTTGTTTTTTTAAAAAGGAAAACAATTGAAATTACTAAACTAAATGGTTCCCTCACCCACACTTAAAATATTGCATTGTCCTCAATGTGAACCCATGAGATGATATATTCACATGAAATGAATAATTTTTAAATAGGAAAAATAATATAAAAGTGAAAGGGTTAGGAATAGCCTGATGTCCTCAAGTGATGATGGGGTCATGTAGTGTGATAAAATCCACTACATTAGTAGGAAGTCCCTCAATGTATCTCTTGAAACGTTTTCCATTTACTGTAATGCTCCTTCCAGTGTCATCTTGAGTGATCCCCACTGCACCATAAGTAAAAACATTAGATACAATATAAGGACCTAACCATCTATAACACAACTTACCAGGCATCAGCTTCAGTCGTGAAATATAGAGAAGGACTTTCTCTCCAACATGAAACTCCCTTTGTTGGATCATTATATCATGAGCTGCTTTGGATCATTCCTTTTAGAGCCTTGAGTTCACATATGAAGACAATATAATCTCCTCAAGCTCTTAAATTTGCAACTTCCTTTGAATTCCATCTTGGGCCAAATCCATGTTGCATTTCTTTATAGCCCAATATGCCTGATACTCGACTTCCACTGGGAGATGACATGCTTTCACAAAAAAAAATCTGAAATGGGGATATACCAATGGGTGTCTTTTATTCTATCCTATAAGCCCACAATGCATCATCCAAGCACCTGCTCCAATCTTCACTATTTGGCTGCACAGTTTTCACCAAAATTTGTTTCAATTCCCTATTTGAAACCTCTGCCTGGCCATTTGTTTGGGGGTGGTATGGTGTTTAGGTTTTGTGTGTCACCCCATACTTTTGAAGGAGGGAAGCAAAATTCCTATTGCAAAAGTGTGTCCCTTGGTCATTGATGATGGCCTTTGGTACTCCAGACCTACAGAAAATTTGAACCTTGACAAAATACACTACACCATGAGAATCATCAGTCCTGGTGGCCTTAGCCTCCACCCATTTACTCACATAATCAACAGTAAACAAAATATAAAAAAATCCAAATGTACTAGGAAAATGACGCATAAAATCAATTCCCCATACATAAAAAATCTCATAGAATAGTATGGGTTGTTGGGGCAACTCATGTCTCCTAGAAATGTTCCCAGTGTGTTGGCAATGATAGAATAACTTACAAATAACATGGTCATCATGGAATAAGCTTTTCCAATATAATCAAGAGTCCAAAACCTTCCTGGCTGTCCGTTGGGGTCCAAAGTGTCCACCACAAAAAAGTGTATGACAGAAATGAAAAACAGACTCAAAATCATGATTGGGAACACACCTCATAATGACTTGGTCACTACACATGTGCCAGAGGTAAGGATCATCCCAAACATAAAATTTTGACTCACTCTTTAATTTTTGGACTTGATGTTTCTTTTAATTTGTGGGATTTCAGAGGCAACAATGTAGTTAACTAAATCTGCATACTTGGGATGCATACCTAAGATGGAATAAAGATGCTCATCGAGGAAGGTGTCCCAAAGTGGTACTTAGTCCAAGGTGTCATCCTCTAGTGTGTGAGTAATCCTACTCATGTGGTCCGCCACCAAGTTTTCTATCCCCTTCTTGTACGTTATCTCAATATCAAATTCTTGAAGAAGGAGCACCCATCGGATCAGCCTGGGATTTGCATCTGGCTTGTTCAAGAGGTATCTCAGAGCTGCATGGTCATAAAAAACAACTACTTTAGATCCCAATAAATATGAATGAAATTTATCTAAAGAAAATATAACATAAAGAAACTCCTTTTATGTTGTGGTGTAGTCTTATTCAGCAGAATCCAATGTTTTAGATGCATACGAAATCACATGTGAACGTCCCTCCGCCCTCTAAGATAAGACAGCTCCAACCGTGAAGTTGGATGCATCACACATAAGCTCAAATGGAAGGTCCCACTACGGGGGCTGTATGATCAGTGGAGTGGTCATACACTTCTTTAGATCATCAAATGATACCCTTCATGAATCATCAAAATTGAATTCAATATGTTTTTGAAGCAATCGAGATAAGGGTAGAGCGATCTTACTAAAATCTTTGAAGAAGCGTCGATAAAATCCAACATGTCAAAGGAATGATCGAACATCATGCACACATGTAGGATATGGTAGGGATGAAATAATGTCTACCATAGATTTATCAACTTTAAATCCATGTTGTAAGACTATATGACCTAAGACAATTCCCTTTTCGACCATGAAATGTCATTTTTCAAAATTTAAGACCAGATTCTTCTCAATACAATGATGCAACACATCACACAGACTAGAGAGACATTCATAAAATGAGGATCCATAAACTATAAAATCATCCATAAATACATCCATGCAGGTCTCAATGAAATCTGAGAAAATACTCACCATGCATCTCTGGAAGGCACCTGGGGCTTTGCAAAGTCCAAAATGCATCCTTCGGTAAGCGAAGGTACTGAATGAGTAGGTGAATTTCATCTTCTCCTGGTCCTCTTCTGCAATGGGAACCTGAAAATAGCCAGAGAAACCATCCAAGAAGCAATAGTGTGTCCTACCTGCAAGTATCTCAAGCATCTAGTCAATGAAAGGAAGTGGGAAATGGTCTTTATGAGTGGATTGATTTAGTTTCCTATAATCAATACACACTCGCCAACTGTTTTGTACTCTCACAGGAATTAACTCACTACAACAAAAACTGGGTGTAGCGGCGGTTTTGTGGTGGCGGTTCACAAAACCGCCGCTAAACGTTTTCGTCAAAAGTTTTCACGGCGGTTTTTAATAAACCGCCGTGAAACCCGAAATTCATTTTAACAATACCGACCCTTCTTCCCCCACCCTGATCATTCCCCCAAACCCCTGCACCCTCCCTTCTTCCCCTAACACCCCGGAGACCCGAAACCCTCGACCCCCAACCGTCTGGCGACCCCCGACCGTCCGACGACCCACGACCTCCAGTGACCCCGCGACCTCCGTCTCCGGAAACCCCGCGACCTCTATCTCCGGAGACCCGTCTATTCCAGGTATGTATCCATTTAACTAGGTTTGATGTATATAAAATTTTGATAGACTTCACGCATGGTGATAATATTGAAAATGATTGGTAGGTGATGGTTTCATTGGAGTTTTGAACATGGATTCAATGATTTATGACACAATAGGTTAATTTTGAATAGTTATATAAATCCTAGAGTACAGAGGAGCATAGTTGAAAAGATTAAATGGGTGGTATTATGGAATAAAATTGAGATTATGGATTGCGTATTGGGTATATTTCCTCCTTTACATGGTTGAAAAGAGGGAATGAGTGGGTTGTTATGGGACATGACTTGATTATATGAAAAATGAATGTTTGGTAGTTTCCTTATGGAATGGAATATAGTTTTCAATCATGATCATGACATGGGGTTTGATGGAAATAAAAAAGATCATGGGTAAATATTAAAAAAATAATCCTTTTAATTAATGATTAATAGTTGGGAAAAATATGGATGATGGCTTCATGGTTTGTCATTAAATATGATTAATATAAAATATAAATAATGTAATATGGTTGGTGAAATGAATCTATAAATGGGATAAATGATGAGGCATGATGGTAAATTATTCATCTTTATTGTGGATCTTTGTATAAGATATGGGGATGGTCATTGTGTTATAGTTGGCAGTGATGGTAATGTGAGGTAGTAGTAGTGTGTTGATTTTTACTAGCTATAGAAGTTATATTTGTTTATTTATGTCTTATGTTGGTCTTGTGTTTTTCTATAAATATACATAAATATTATTATTTTTGGTTTTTGAATACATCCCACTTGAGTTAGATACCCTTCTCGAATCCCAACAAGCTCTGGGTACTAGGTTGTTTCCCCTAACATTCGGGTTGGTGAGGGAATGGATGCATGCATACTCCCACATCCCCACTCTCCCTTCTAGTTTTAGAATTATCTTTGATGTATTGAGGTGGGTAAGATCATATTTCTAATGTATATAGTGAAATATAAGACCCTAACGGTTATTTATGTGAAGGTACATTACGTATTAGAAACCCCATTGAGTCATTGATGATGATTATAATCTAGGTGCACTATAAGTCCCTATGGTGTATTGAGATAATGATATGATGTATGTAAAATAGTGGACTATATGTGGTATTTATGGGATGGGCTATTGGGGGTGTTGATGTAAGGATATATATTAGAGGATGTGCATGGTAGGTGGAAGGAATTAGGTTAATGTCCTTCATGATTTTGATTCCCAACTGTACTGGTTTTGAGAAGTGTTGATGATATGTGATATGTGATAGAGGCTATTGGCTAATGATGATGTTACAGATAAGGTTTGTTGTATGGTTGTGATATGAGATATAGTATTCTATGGAATAAAAGTTAATGATATTTGGATAATATGACATTTGATATTTGTGTGCGATAGTGAAAAAAATAAGAAATTGGTTTTAGGGTGCCTTTGTGTCATATTCATCTGAAATTATTTTACTATACATGATTATGATATTTAGTAATTGAGTCTTGGTGAGTATTTTCAATAGTTGACCTACTAGGTTCTTACCAGTTATGTTGTTTGTGCAATGGTGTGTTATTATACTCCTTTAAATTTCTCATTGGAGTTATTGTGTATAATCATACAAAGGATACATATTATGATAAACCCCATATATATAAAAAATTCTAGATTCTTAGGATATTTTTTGTGACTAAGTTGGGTCGTACTATCTTTGTGCTTGGTGTTTGTTGTGAAATCACTACTGTGGAGATTTATTTGGTATTTTTATCTTGGGGTTTTTATTTTTTTATGTATTCATTCTTTAAAGTATTATTGTTGATTTAAATTTATATATATATATATATTATGATGTTGTTCAATGTTATTTTTTTTATTATTGGTACATATGATGGTAATTCCTCTCATCCTTATTTTTTATACCCATATTATAGTCATCAACCTGGGGACTCTAGGAGGTTGCATATGGGGGACACTCTCATCTTTAATTTAATTCTAGGAAGAGTTTCCATTGAGTTTGTGTATTGAATTGTCCCGGGTAACCCTCAAATGTGGTAACTGACCCATTTTGTTACATACCCGAAGGTTATTCCTGATCCCCATGGGTTGGAGGCAAGCACCAATGCATCAAAAAACACAACAAAGGGAAAAATTTATCCCAACATGATCAAACACATTGCATATATTTATACACAAAATTAAAAGGAATGTGGAATACTAAAGGAATATATATACCATAATAGTCAAAAGATAGTAGAAAAAAACAATTAAAAAAGTAGTCAACGTTTCGAAAACAAGCCTAACTACATAGACTAAAACCAAAAACTACTCCATGAGATGGTGTGGATGAACTCCCTCCATATGACCACCAGCTACCCAAAACCAGCTAACACAAACCTCACCACCTCACTTTAGCACCTTTCCCTTCCCGGTATGGTAAGACATACAAATGTCTACGTACCCCTAAGGAGGTGCACAAGGTGTGAGCTAACAGCCTCCATAGGATCCCACCCGGGTGTTCCATATCAAGCCTCTACGTAACTATTCTTGTATCTTTATTTTAAATATAACATGGAATGATAAGCAGTAATGAAATTTTATAGAAAACATGGGTAAAAATTTCCCTTATTCCTAGTTCTAAACAAAAGTAGGTACAAAATTTATATCAATTATAACTCAGAAATCCAATCAGTACAAAATAAAATAAGCAGTAGAGGCATAAGTACCAAGGAACACTATAGTTTAGACTAGAAGAATACTTATACCATAATAAATCATGTTCACAATCCAATTCCTATAACACATGCCTAGGAAGAAAAGGAATACCCCACGAGTAACCCCCCCCGAAAATGCTAATAGTTTTCCCCTAAAACAACGGGACTAGGAAACCAAGGAAATACCGATGAGAAAACCTCCTAATAATCACAAAACATAGACAATGGACTCAAGATAAACCTTCCACCTAAGTACCCAAGGTAACCTAAGTGCTCATTTTCACAAATCAATTTCAATATTTTAAAAGTACCCCTTTCATTTTCATTTTCATTTATTAAAAATCATGGAAAAACATTTCTCTCAAAAACCCCTTCTTAAACAAATGAAAATAGTCATTCCAATTTGATATATCAACTTATAAATTAAGAGAAATAAGGATAATTATCATAGGCTAGAGATGGAACCACCTACCTCAAAGCTCAAGTCACACATTCCCGTAATGGGATCCACCAACAATGAAAACCCATTGATGAAAACGAAGGCCCTATAATATAATAAAAACATTAATATTGATATAAATTAGAAAAGAAGGGGTTGGTGGAAAGGGAAAACATTAAATACCTCAACAAAAGACATCCACCCCACCACACCTAACCAAGGAATGGCCTCCATAATGAGATCTCCTAAAGGATCTAGAAGAATACACATATATTCAAAAACTAAGGCCACCAGATCTGATAATGTTACCCTAGGGTGCCACCATTATCAAGAGAAATGAAGAATCAGAAATATTTCTTACCCAGAGAGATGTGCCACAACTATAATAAAAGATCCAATGTTTAATGGATCAATCTAGATGTAGAAAAGTCTCCCAAAATAACCCGTGAAGATCTCTAGGTAGGGATACAAGGTCCTGGAGAAATGAACTAAAACCAAAATAGCCACTAGCCTATTTTAAAAACTACATGAGGGCCATTTGATGATGTGTAATACTATTACCTGCTGTGAAATCCATGGTGTTCTAGTATGTTGAGAAATCCTTCACCTCGAATTAAAAATCCATTATTTTAAAATTTACGATGTGAAACCACTCTTCCCGAGGTGTAAACTTTCATAGCATGAATAACCTTTCGTGACTTGTATCTAGTAATACTTACACGATGTGTAACCTAGTTATATAGTGTGAAAGACTTTTGAATCATGTAGAAAAAGCTGGTTAAAGATGAAAGTACAACAAATATCTGACTTCACCATTTTAGGTATCTTACCAATTATTTCCTAGTCCTTTACAGACAATGGAAAAATGGAAAACCTTGAAGAGGATAAAAAATACCTGATAGATCAGTAATAGGATCTTACAAACTCCCCACTATAAATAATTTTTGTCCTCAATAAGTCATGTGAATGATGTAATCTATGGAAAAATATGAGTTCACTGCTCCTTCATCAGTGACTCGTGTTCCCAATTATCATGATAATTTGATCCTTGTTTCCATAGAACCCTAACCAATGGAATAAAATTCCCACAAAATACTTTCACATGAGAGTCGACAATCTCAATTGGTTTCTCCAAAATAGAAACATATGGCTCAAAGTCAATTTCTTCCCAACTTATAATGTGAGCGGGATCAGGATGGTATTTCCTGAGATGATACATGTGGAAAATATCATGAATACCTATCATGAAAACAAAAAATGCTAATCGATAAGCAACCTATATAATCTTATCAGTGACATCAAATGGTCTAACTAATCTTAGAGCCAACAGAAAAGAACAAATACCAATTCAAAAGGTCTAACATATCTCTGTATCTAACTCAATGAAACCCTCATGAGGAACTCATGGAAGGTACAACCATGTCAGAAGATTTGAAGTTTCTTGCTAGATGTCCTATAAAGTAAGTTAGAAAGTTCAACACTTATAATGTGAATGGATTTAGATTCCATACAGTTGATCAAGAAGTGGGTTTGAAAACACAGAATTGTGGTATATTTACATTTGCTGAAGTAGGATACTATGGAAAGATGCATGATATTATTGAATTAAACTACCATGGACATTTTTCTGTTGTTTTATTCAAATTCAAATGGGTCGATATTATCAGAGGTGTTAAAAGAGATTCATTGCAATTTACTTCTGTGAACTTCTCTCGCTTGATGGATGTTGGTGATCGTGAAATGAATGATCCATATATCTTAGCATCGCAAGAAAAAATGGTATATTATGTGAATGATGTTGTGGATGAAGGGTGAAGTGTAGTTACTCATGTAATACGAAGAGATTTGTATGATATGGGTGATGAAGTGGAAGATTTGACCTCTGAAATTGAATTTCATCAACAACATAAAGCAGAATTATTTGTCCATCATGATATTGAAAATATTAGTCTTGAAAGGATGAATGAAGTAGATGAAGCAATGGAGTAGGAAACCAAAATGATTGAAGGGGAAAATGATTGTATGTACAATTATTCATTCATGCAGCAACCACTTGTTTCATTTCTAGAGTCATTCATTTTCATTGTTATATATATTTTGTTTGTCAGTACTGGCCATCTATTATCATTTTTAATTTTCTTTTCTGCATAATTTTTTTGAAATATATATTTTAAACTTAATTTTATTTGATTAAATGACAGGAATGCCAAAAAGGAAGCGGTATACTATTTCTTCTAGTTCTGCGATGGATGTCGATCCATCTGGGTCACTCCGCAAGACATCTGAGGCACCAGCTACCTACACCCCCTCACCATCTCCCCCTGCACCGTCTCTCACACCATCAGAGGGCCTCCCATTAGAGGCTGAGTCGTCGACTCCCCCTAAAGGTTCCTCATCAGTTGGTTGGCGACAAACCCCTTCTAGTTCATCCCAGACACACTGGAGGGTCACAGTCATAGGTATAAATTTTAATTAAATAGATTTATTGCATTTTGTTTATACTAATTGTTTTCTCATTGAAGATGACAAAAATAAAACCATGGAGAAACACTTAAAAATCTCATATGTTTGGAACTTGAATGGCGAAAAGATAGTTGTTCCATTTGATTCTTATGGGGTCCCTACGGATGATTCTGTGGGGTTACTTGGCCAGATTATAGGTCAGTTGGCAGCAGAGCCCATTTCCCTTCCAATTTCATATGATGATTGGAGACATATGCCACCAAACAGGAAAAATAATGTTTTCGATTCTCAAATAAAGGTAATTTTATTACATTATGGTTTAATTGAATGTCGTGTTACTAATATGTTAAAAATGAATTTCTGTATACAGATGTTCTTCCACTTCACAGTTGCTGATGTGATAGCACGGAAGTGGACTTTGAAAAATCTTGGTAAAAAATGGAATGATTTCAAATGTAGATTGTGGTGTGATGTCAACGATACTTCGTTGACCTTGGAACAAATGTATGACAAGATACCCAGTGGGGTAACGAAAGAGCAGTGAAAAGTTTTTGTTAACATGCATCGTGATGAGAAGCGGATGGTATTGAAATATATATTATTATATTATCCTCATTTTACATTAATACATGTATATGAAGAGGAGATGACATTGGATACATTATTGTTAAATTTCATTTTATTTATTTCAGGATCTCTCACGACAGAATGCATCAAACAGGGAGAAGCAATCCATCCCTCACACGGCAGGCTCAAAAAGATTTTCTAGAAGCCGAATGTCATTGGTAATATTTTAAATAGTTTAAATATTTATAATAAAATATTATCTATTTAATATATTGAATTTTTTATTTGTCTTTGCTTAATACAGTCACTAAATTTAGGGCACGAAGCCTCTCGGACTGAACTGTGGTTGAATGTTCACAGAAAATCAGATGGCTCTTTTGTTAATGAGCCTACCAATGAATTTGGGGTATGAAGTCAAATTTTTATTATAATAACTTATTATCAGTTTTTATTGTGTTAATATGTATTGATATTTGATTTATAGGCAAAAATTAAAGAACTATGGGATGCCAATCCTGGGCAGTCCTACTCAGTCTCCCAGGATGACCCGGTTGCTCAAGTCCTTGGGAAGGAGCCTCCTGGTAGAGTGCGCAGGATGGGTTTGGGACCCGTACCATCTGAGGTCTTTAGGAGGCCATCAGGGATTCCAGCCGCATCTACTCCTGGTTATAGTCATCCCATACCTGATGATGCTCAGATGGAGATTTCATCTCTACGAGCCACATTTCAAGACCATGGGGCTCAGATATTCTCTATGCAGAAAGCATTGACTGATTTATATCAGCAGATGAGCAGATATGCCCCCAGTGGTAGTGCACTGAGTGGTGGTGAGCAGGTAAATCACAAAAAATAAAAATCATTTAGTTTTCAAACAATTATTGGTTTTATGTTTAATTATAAATATGGAACAATATTTAATTTTCAATATAATGTTCTTAAAGGTGGCATTAGGAGATGGAGGTGGATAGGGTGACGATGCATCATCGGACCATGAGTAGTATTGTTGATGTGTTGAACAAATATGGGAATGGTTGGTTTGTATATATAACATGTGTGGTGTATGGAACCTTTAAAAAACCATTGGTCTTGGAGGAGCTTTAGTGGGTAACCTTGAATGATCACAATAACCTCAGGTGGTAAAGAGAATGATGTGTTTGTTTCATTGGTTAGATGATCTACGGTAATAGTCTCTTTGATATTTCTGTTGTAAATTTAGCATTGGGAATTGGACTCATTAGGGTGTTGCATGTCCAAACAGCCATGTTGAATGGATATTACTAGATCAAGATGGTTTTCTGAGGTTATTTTCATGATCATTAATAGTTTTTATGAGGCACATAACCACATCACATGAAAACCAATGCAACTCCCTTCCCATGAAGCATCCCCCTTTTCTAACTTTTATTTTATGAACATATTGGGAGATTGTTAGATGACATGTCATATGGTAAAAAAGAATAATCAGTGGGATTTTACATGATTAATTGGGGTATTTTATGGGGCTTCACATGATCAGAAATAGATCACATGAATGGCATAACCCCTTTGCATGATGTTCTTAGGGTCATGTGATCATGAGCCTCATTGATGTTCACATGGTCCTTGTGACCTAGATGATTAATCCATATGTATACATGCTATAATATACTTTCCTTTGGGTATATATTAATACCTATTCTTTGGGTATTTCTTTGTTCCTAAAATATACAATGCTCATTTGGCTAGCGTCAAAAAATGCCCCCCCACAAAAGTGATGTTCGAAGGAACAAGGACTCAGTTATGAGGTAGTAAATGACTTCACGAGTCTCTTATGCTTTCTCTGGTTGGAATTCAAAACATCTTTTGGTCTTCTATAAGTCCATTCATATTCCTTGAGGTTCCCTATAAATAGGGGGTGAGAGGCTGGTCATTTGACCGGTGACATGAAGCTCTATATCTCTCAAAACCTTCTCTCTCGTGCGATTGTTTTGCAAGACAACTTTCCATGACCTCATCACAAGAACCATTCAATAGACCTAATCATGTGATCATGTCACTTGACCTCTTTTTATGATCACCTTGTCTAAATATCTCACTTAATCAATCCATGAACTAATCAATGGTAATTTATTTGAACATTGATGCACACCCTTGGCCATTATTCTATCTTATGTGATTCGGTTGTCTCTTGAGGATTTTTTCATGATCTACTAATCTTTATGGGATTCATGTGACCTTCACATGGTAACATTATTATATGTATTAAGAAAAATCATGTGATCAAAAGATGTTTTATGGGTTATGTGATTTTCATGACCTAGAATGGATCATGTGGTCCACGTAATGTTTTCCATGTTATGCACTTATTTTGTTTGAGTAGCACAACTGATTCTATATTAATGGTTACATATCTTCTAATATATTCTATATTCTCTTTAAATATGTCCTCTATTTCTAAAATGTCTTCTTATGTGGTATACTGGAGAGACCTTATTCCTTGGAACCATAATGTCAATCATCGATAGAAAGTATTTTATAACAATGATGTTTTAAAGGTTCTTATTCTGACTGAACATCAACCAATTTAATCCTCGTTCCTCCTCCTTATAGGAAAAATGACTAGTAGTGATCCCTGCCCTCTCTTCATTGGCACATTTTGATCCATACACTTTAATCCTTTATGGAATCAAATATTTTCAATTTTGATCATCTCTAAACTATAAGTATAAATCCATGTGACCCCCAATATCTTGTTTCATTTGATGTTATCTTGTGTTTCATTCTAAATCCATAATTTTAGGTATTTTGTATGCTTTAGGTATACTTATTGAATTGGATCAACTTTTTCATCAACTTTAAATGAAAGGGTGTTTATGAATATTGCGTAGGTGGTGCATAAATTTTCTCCTTATTATATATATGTCGTATGTGTTGTTTGATGCACAAGTGTAGAAGGGAAGGTAATAATGGATCAGGATGGAACAAAATTAGATTTCCTCATAGATGAGATTCAGGAAAGGTTTGTTAGGGCAGTGCAAGGTCCTCTGGTTTATAATTATTAATCATCTACATCCGTGAATTAAATTGAAATTAGTGGTAGAACTTGGAATGATAACCAAGAGGGGTATGTATTAATGTGAAATGATAATATCTTAAAAGTTATTTAAAGAAATTCTTCAATGATGGTGAATTATATACAACATAATTGATAGTGGAGATCTTATCCAAGTAAGAGTGACTTGAGTAAAATGATGTATATTTTTGGTTGGGTGTAATTAAATTCTTGTTATTACTTGGTGCTTTAGTTGGATTTCATTCCAATGATGTTTCTATATTGTTAATTAGGTTTGGCATAATGCTAACCATTTCTTTGGCATTCTATATAGGTTGGCTATTTTTTAACCATGTTGAACACTTTATAATAATTTGTATAAGATTCCAACTATCATTATTATTGGTATATGTGTTGGGTGTGATTCCAACCAAATTTTTGTGGTTATGTAGGTTATACATCATTCTGACAATTTATCTTGGTTTTTTACATAGATTGGGATTAATTCTAAATATTCCTATGACTTCTTATATGGGTTGGGTGCAATTAAAACTAGTGTTCTTGTTAGTTACATGGGTTGAATGTAATTCCAACTATTGTTATTATTTATTATATGGGTTGGGTGTAATGTTAACCATTGTTATCTTCATGTATATATGTTGGGTGTAACACCAAACCTTCTCTTATTTGATAGTTGTGTTGGGTGTGATTAAAACCATGACTGTTTTTAGTACATGTGTTGGTAGTGATGTTAACCATGTTGGGCGTAACACCAAACCTTCTCTTCTTTGATAGTTGTGCATGCTATTCATCATTACAAGGGGACATATATTTTTTAGTTTATCATGTACCATAAACCATAATTCCATAGTGAGTTGATTAGTTGATGGTTTCTAGGAACCTAAATTATTTATCTAGCCCATGGTGAGGTAGAAATTGGCCTATGAAATATTTTTAAGCTTGGGGGAATACTTATATTAGTGGAAACATATGATGAATTCCATCCCGTTGAGAATGTTTGGCATGATAAATGGTTTCTTGTTTGGTTTGCTTTTTAGGGCAGTGGTGCAGTATAAGCAGAAATGCTAATTTTTTCGGGTTAACATTTCGCGGAGATTTTAACCACCGCTAATGATTTACCACTTATACATTTAGCGGTGGTTTAAACTGCCGCTAAATTTAATCGGCAATACACTTAGCGGCGGTTAAAACCGCCGCGAAATCACGTCGGAATTAGCGGCGGTTTTGACCACCGCTAAGCAAGCGCATGACACGCCTGAATTTCGTGGCGATTATAGCCGCCGATAATTAAATAACCATTAAAACCACAGCTAAATTTACCAAAAACCACTGCGAAATGAGGTACTACGATGCTTTTCTTTGACCGCCGAGAAATGCATAAAACTGCCGCTAATAGATTGTCGACGCCCAGTTTAGCGGTGATTTCTATAAGACGCCGCCAAACCATATAGCGGCAGTTTAAACCACCGCCAAACCATATAGCAGCGGTTTAAACAACTGCTAATAGGTGGTTTTCCTGTAGTGACTCATCATTTTCATTTTTTTTAATAGTGAAACTAGTTTTCTTTGGTATGACCTGGACATGGCTAAACCATTGTGAGTTAAAAATAGGGTAAATTATACCTTCCTCGAGCAATTTTTCATCCACTTTTTTAACAACCCCTAGAAGGGTTGGATTGGGTCTCCGTTTTTGTTACCTCACCAGTTTAGCCCCTTCCTCCAAAAGAATCCTATGAATGAAAATGGAGGGGCTAATACCTGATATGTCAGCCAAGGTCCACCCGATTGCCCTGATGTTCTCCCTCAAAAGTTTCAAAAGTTTTTCTTCATGTTCAAAAAGGGATATTTTTAGCAATGGTAACAGGTAATTTCTCACCACTCAACAAGTATGAGTATTTGAGATTTGGTGGCAATGGCTTGATTTCTAGTGTAGGGGGGTGGTGTATGTATGGAGACATAGAAGGAACTAGAATATGTGCACAAAGAGAATCAGTATCAGAATATACATCATCAAAATCAGAGAATAAAGAATCAAATCCATCAGCATACTCAACATCCATGCCATAATCAGAGTTCACATGATCAGAATTTGAATCCATATCAAAATCTAATCCAAGATAGGTTTTTCCATCAAAAACAGGTGTGGAAGTACTCTTAGACATCAAACTAGAAACAATACTCATAATTTTTCTAAACACAGGACAATCAAAATCCATGGAGTTTTTACTTGGTGGTTCAAAATGGGAGATAAAAAATGAAGAATGATCCTCTAAGGGGTACTTCATGGAATCCATAAAATTAAATATCACAACATCATCCCCAAATTCCACGGAAAGTGTACCCTTATTGACATTTATGATATTTTTTGCAGTTTTGAGGAAGGGTCTACCTAAGATAATGGGGGCATGAGAACTTACCTGATCATCCTCCATATTAAGCACATAGAAATCTAATGGAAATATCATGTATCTTACCCGGACAAGTATATCCTCAAGTAATCCCACTGGATATTCCGTAGCTCTATTCTCTAGTTTCACCACTACTCTCGTCGGCTTCAACTCACCAACCTATAAAGAAGAGAATACAGAGTGAGGCATCACATTTATTGAAGCTCATTAATCACAAAGAGCATTAGAGAAGTTCAAATCCCCTATGGTACATGGGATGGTGAATGTCCCGGGATCCTTCCACTTTGTTGGCATTACTAGAGTTGGTGTAATGAGTGTTGAGACATTCCTTCCAAGGTTGATCCTCTCATTTCCCTTAAGCCCTCTTCGATTGGTACAAAGTTCTTTTAAGAATTTCGCATACCTTGGGATTGTCTTAATGGCTTCAAGTAGAGGAATGTTGATCTCCACAAGCTTGAATGTGTCCAAGACCTCCTTTTTCATTGCTTCTTCAGCCATCTTCTTGGTTTGAACAACCCTATTTGGAAAAGGAATGGGTTTAGGAGGAACATCATCAATCTTTTTCTTACCTTTATCTTTATCCTTGGATTGCTCCTCAGTTGGTATAGAATTCGACTTCCCTGGAATTGAGGTGAATCCTGGTGGAATGGTAGGTGTATATGCATCGTTCATTTTCTTCCTACTTCTTAATGTGATGGCACTAAAATTCACCTTTAGATTTGGAGTGGGTTGCGAATGAAGATTTCCAGAATTCTTACTTACTAGTTCATGGAGGGCAGTAGCGATCTGGCTCATTTGAGTCTTCAACTCCCTCAACTCCAAACCTTGAATCTTCAACTCATTCTATTGATTAAGAACAATTTGTTTCAATAAATCATCAGTGTTAGAGTCTACCTTGTGTTGGAGATTCCCTTGTTGCTGACTTGTTGATGTTTGATCTTCAAATATCCTTTGGGGTTGTTGGAAACCCTGTTGGTAAGGTGGATGCTGCTGTAAGTTTGGTTGAAAAGGGGGCCTTTGTTGTGGTCCAGATCCGTACGCCATGTCCGATTTATCCTTCCACCCTTGGTTGTATGTTGGAGAAAATGAATCAAACTTGTTTTGGGGATATGGTTGTTTTTGCTGCTGAAATGGTCTCCCTGGGAATACTACTGCGCAATCCTCTGTCTCTTGTAGTTGTGGGAACCAGTCAGTTGGGTGGCTTGTCTCAGTGAAAATACCACAAGGCCTTGAAGGAGGGGGTTGGGATGTATTTTGAGCCAATGAAATCTTCCTCACCATAGTGGTCAATTATTCCAACTTGGTATCAATCAAATGAATTTCAAGAGAAGAAGGGCTTACTTGATGTACTCCCCTGACATGTGGTGTACCTCGATCGCCAAATTGTTGGGAGTTTTGTGCCATCTTGTCGATCAATGCACGTGTGGCTATTGTTGTCTTCTCCAGAAATTCCCCTCCTACTGCGGCATCCACCATGCTCCTCTCCATAGGTGTGATTCCTTCATAGAACTACTAAATGAGGAGTTTCTCACTGATTTGGTGATGCGGACAGCTTGCGCACAACTTCTTGAATCACTCCCAATACTCATACATTGACTCTCCTTGGGCTTTCTTGATCCCCGATATCTCCTTTCGAATGGATGTTGTCCTTGATGCTGGAAAAAAGCTTTGCAAGAAAAGACCTTTCAAATCATTACAACATGTTACATCTTCAGGTTGCAAATAATACATCAAATCTTTTGCAGCTCCATCAAGTGAAAATGGGAATGCTCTTAATTTAATTTGATCTTCAGAAGCATTTGTTGGTTTTAAAGTTGAGAGAACCACATTAAATTCCTTAAGGTGTTTGTTGGGATCCTCACCAGATAAGCCATGAAACTTTGGAAGAAGGTGAATTAATCCAGATTTCAATTCAAAGTCTGATTCGAGGTTTGGGTATGCAATACAATTTGGTTGATAGTTAATATCCGGTGTAGCCAATTCTCAAATGGTTCTATTAAGTTCATTTCCATTGTTTTCAGCCCTTAGTTCTTGTTTTAATTTGGACTTAGAAGTGTTTCCAATTTTAAAATTCCTAGAGTGGAGGAATTCCCCAGTTGGGTAAATGTCGACACTTCCCGTAGACTGAGAATGATGGATTCGTTCCCTAAGGCTACGTTCAATCTCAGGGTCAAGATCTAAGAGATCTTCGGGATTAGTTCGTGTCATAAATAAAATAAAAATGAAAAGAAATAAAGTGGTCCATATTAAAATAAAAATGAGAAGCTTGAGTTGATGGTCCAAAAAGAAAAGAAGAGGATGAAAAAAAGGAAAACTTGAGAAAGGGGAAAGATGAAAGAGAGAGGTGAAGTAAATAATAAAATGAAAAATAAAAGAAATACCTGTAAATGGTTGAATAAATTCCTTGTCTCCCCGAAAATGGATCTAATTTGAAATAGCGCTGTTGTGAGCACCCTCAAACGATTAGGGTGATCTTGGGGTACTTAGGTGCAGCAGAGTGGCTGACCAAGGTCGTCTCTCAAAGGAGGAAATGAATTTAACAACATATTAAAGGCATTACAAAAAAATAATATGGAATATAATAAAAACACTACATTAAAGGAGTGGGGTTTTTTATAGTTTATGAATCTAGAAAATTTTTCTGGAAGAAGATTGTATATTTTTTTGTTTTTAGTTTTGAAATGAATTTTGATTAAAATGACACAACAAGAAGATGTTTTTTTAGAAATCTATTTTAAAAGGAATAATTGATCTAAAACTACCTCTTAATTCCCTTATTAATCATCATCATTTAAATCAATATACACTTAATTATGATCCCTTAATTTGTTATCCCTCGAACCCTATAAGAGTTAACTTAACCACAAAGATGAAATTACTTAAACCCCAGGTTAGCTTCGGAACACGCAATAACAGCACCCTGCTTTGATTGTTGTTCTAAGGATAGCTTATGGTAAGTGGTTAATTAAAGAACATATCAATTCTGGAAATTAGGATGAATTGTGTTTAGATATTATATTTTAACTCTACAAATTTATCTCATGTGGTCTTGTATTACCGATTAAGATCGTGCTCTCACAATTTACACAAAATCTTGACCTTGCGTGTTTTTGTATTAATAGTTCAATTTCATTATTAGTTTCTTGTAATTTAAAAACACAAATCATGGATCATATTATCTTAATTATAGTAGTTCAATGATTCAAAATAATTAAATGAATAAGGATATAGGTCGATCGATTACTAAAAAGAACTACGCTTCCATTGGCGGTGTAGTCATCGTGGAGACGTTTTTCATGAGCAAAGGATTGAAAGGGAAGAACCCAATCTCATCTCCACTATTGATTCCAACCCAATTAAGAAGATTAATAGAAGAATAAAAGGAAAGAACACATAATATTATTTGATGAATAATTCAAGAAACAAACATGAAAGAAAATAAATACAAAGAGGAGGTGGGAGAGGAGAGCCTTTTTGGAAGAGAGGTTTTCACAAAGCCTTCCTTCTTCCAAGAGTTGTGAGGGGATTCCTGGAGACACCCTATTGGACACACCTTCCCAAAGCCTTTACCATACCTCAAAAAGAGTTAAAACAACCTTTATATAGAGCTTGTGTGGGATAGGGTTACAAAACTTTTTAAGTGTGAAATGAAACTCTACCAAATATTTTATTCCATGTTTCACAGCATAGTTCACCTCCAAAACGCGTGAATTGGACGGCCTTCTAGAAAGATTATTTCTCACAAATCATGTCTCCGATATTTCCTCAAAATTTGGGCTGAATCCAAGCTCGGATGAAGAAGATATGGCCCAAATACAGAACCCATGTCCATTCTTCCGAGTCCAGCCCACCATTGGCTTAATGTCCATTTTACTCCATCCAAATGCACTCTTTAGATTTAGTGTCCTGAATGAAAGTTGTATAAAATTAAGTTAGTAACACTGTTACAAAATATTAAGTTAAAATAAGAAATATTAAAATATTTATTTTCAAAATACTACAATACATTTTAAGAGGGTAAAACTGGAATTTTCATCAAATTTTCAAATGAATGATCTATTCCCAAATATTTCATAAATGAATATATTTAGCACAATGTGAGGAAATTATATAATTTATTATCAATAAAATATTCAACAATATAGTGTTTTACCAGTGGGTCCAGTGCTGTTAAAAGCTCCCACCACATTATATAATTTTTTTTAATTTATTTTACCTTTTATCAGTTCTTTTTAAAAGAGATGATAAAAGTCCACCTTTATGAGCGCTAAAAACGGGATGATAAAGGGCCCCTTTTATCAGAGCTTTTATTAGCGCTTATAAGGGTGTAAATTTGTCATCCCTTTTTTAGAGCTGATAAAAGGAACTTTTATCAGCGTGTTTCTGAGTACTGATAAAAGGGACCGCCCTTTATCTTCAGCTCGATTAATAGTGATTTTTTAGCGATATTAATGCACTTTTCTAGTGCTAATAAAGGCCATATTTATAGTTGTGATATTGTAAATATATCATTAGATCTACCCATGGGAGTTGATAATGGAAAACAAATTTGATCAGTTTGTTAGGCGGTTGTCCACTGTACACACGATCATCGTTTTTATTTCCCATTTGATGGAAGAGAAGATAAATATAGGTTATTATATTAAAATAAAAAAATAAAAAAATATTTGAGATATAGTTTTTATTATAATATCATTATATAATAATATTTTAAGGATGGTGAGGAAGAAATAACATAAAAACTCTCGTTTAAGAATGTTACCTCTTCTTCAAACAAATTATTTAGGTTTGGACCCAAAGAATTATGAGGATGGATTTTGGTCAAACCAATTACTATAGGCTGTTTTTGTAGAATCAAGATTTATATTTACGTATGTATTTACTTAACCCAACGGTTTTAGAAGTTTTATGTGGAGAGGAGATGGGGTGGCTGTTTATAACTGGGAGATAGGACAAAAATGGAATTTCTAATAATAATAATGTTTCCATTTTTTTCACATGAAAAAAGGATTAAAAATTGGTATTTATTGAACATTTTAGGTTAAAATGTCTATATATGTACATAAAATAGAAATTTTTCTAGTTTTAGTTCATTTTTAACCCTTATATTTTTATGTTTAACCTAGTAAACCCAATTTTACCTTAACCGAAGTAAATAATTTTAATATTTTTGCAATTCATTATGGTAAAAAATTAAGTTGAAATATTAATATAATATTAATTAGTATTTTGAAAAATATCTAATCATATCTTCCAAATTAAATTCATATTAGTGGATG
Organism: Viscum album; assembly: GCA_963277665.1. Taxonomy (NCBI): domain Eukaryota; kingdom Viridiplantae; phylum Streptophyta; class Magnoliopsida; order Santalales; family Viscaceae; genus Viscum; species Viscum album. The sequence goes on from OY728136.1 coordinate 1,517,676,121, forward strand.
AATTCAATTTTATATTAAACCAATTAATGCATTGAAAAATGGATTTTCCAATAAAAACATTTCAAAAGTGTAAATTTTTTTATAAAATGATCCAATATGGAATTTAATAAAGTGAAATAAATTAGTCAAATTTTAATATAATTTACCTAATTATATGTTAAAAACAAAAAATATATAATTTATCATTGTAAATAATTTAAAATTAAAAGTTAGTTTTCAATAAAAATAAATATTTATCACTATTCATCAAAAAATTAATCTTTTTAGAAAAATATCAAAACTTCCACAAAATGTAATTTTTAAATGAATATTTAAATAAATAAGTTTATTTTTTTAAATAAGGTTTATAAAGGTGGTAAAATATAATAATAAATTATGTGTGCAAAGTGTGACTAACTAGCCTTTTAGTAAAATACATTTTTAATGAAAATAATTATTATTTTCTAAATGATTATAATTTTATTTCTAATCAATAGATATCCATTGAATTTATTTTATTCATGTGTAAACAACATAAATTTAATAATTTAATAATTATTATTTATTCCCTCAAATTTAATGGCTAGGTTATAACGATACACTATTTTATAGTTCTCTTAAACATAGGGTTGTGTGTATTACAAGATATCAAGGTGATTAAAATTATTTAAAAGAAAATATATCATAAAGTATCATGGTATTGAATTATCTTCTCGGTTTGGTTTTTCATGTCATATACACTATCGAAAATAATTTTCATCCTTCAAAATCCTAGGGTGTTACATACCCCCCATCACATAATTGAGAAATTATAATGAAGATATAATTTAAGATATCAACATATAAAAATTATATAATTAACACTGTTTTAGTATTATAAATCTATCTAAATATTATTATTTTTACTTTAGCATTATATTTTAATGTGACATATACACTATCATCCTTCTCTATATTCTTAAAGATATAATATCCTCCATTAATATGTCTAGAACATCAACTGTCAATTTACCATAGTCTCTTACTGAAACTCTTGATGCATGTTACCTACAAATAGTTATCCAAAAAATTATTTTGCTTCCCACAGTTTATTTGTTGGATTTTTTTCTCAAATATAACCCTAGGTATCCAAATTTGTTTCACAAAATTTATTAATAAAATAATTAAGATTATTAGGGAAAATATATTCTTTCGACCAATAAATGAGTGCTTTTCCAAGGAATTAAGGTTGCAGTATATCCAAAATCCTCCCAACCATTGAAAATTAAGTTATTAATTATAGGCTCAGAATGAGGTAAGAATAACTCTTTTACAACTTTCTTTACTGCTAATATTTATATCTTAAATTTTTTCTATATTTAGGTGTTATTTTATATACCAAAATCATTCTCAAGATATATGTTCATTTTTTAAAATTCTAAAAATTCTTTATAAGATGTAAATTCTCCATTTTCATATCATAATTATCTTTTAACAACCTTAAATTTTTTCTTTTTCATGTGTAAAATGATTTTTCTTAGTAAAAAATATGGAATTGAACTTTATCATATTTTTATATTTATATTATACCTTATTTATTATTTCATAATGATTAAATAATTGTTTTTATATCTCCTCATAAGTCATTTTAAAATCATTTAGAAAAATCATTAACTGAAGGATTAGAAGTATGAGTAGTGTCTTGTAACTTATATGTCGTGATCATGAAATATAAATTAGATTATTTATTCAAATCATACTTGGTAGAGTCTAAAGCTCTGTAGTTATGTTCAAAAGTAATCTTGGAAGCCTTCATTTAATCCTTTTGTCTCTTTCCTCTATCATATGATTTTATCCTTTATTTTAGTTTATGGAAATAAATATTTATGTGGTATGTCCTCTTAAATTTACAACATGTGAATTTTCTAGATGTGTTAACCTTTTTCCAATTCCCTTATTGTCATATATTCCCATGCAATTTAATCTTCTAGAAAACAGTTCCTTTTAAAAAACTACTTAAATATCTTATCCATGTCATCCATATCCTCATCATTATTTGAATCAAATACAATTAAACTTATACAGTCATCCTTGATTACATCCATAAATTTAGAATCATTTGTCTTGAATGTAACAAACATCCTCTTAGTTTCATACTCCTCATTTTAAGCTTTAAGAAATTCCTAACACACCATTAGTTTTCCAACCAACTCATTGGGTTGTATTTTACTAATTTCACAAAATTCTATATTGGAAATTGTTATGATTCTCCACCTATCAAGTAGAATTATCAAAATGTTCAACACCTTATTTTTTCTATCTACAGTCTATCCAATTGAAATCATTCTATTAATGATCTTATTAAACCTGAAACACATTTTTGAAATCAATTCATTATATTTAATTCTAAAAGTATCTTATTTGTTAGTATATGTAATCCAATGTATTTATTTAACATTTTAGGTGACGACATAAGAAACTTCTAGGGTATCTCAGATTAAAAATTTAGTATCACTTATAGAAACATGATTGAATTCATATTACCCTAAAGAAAAAAAACAAGACATTAATGGATTTATAATTTAAATTATATATATCATTATATGTTTCAATCTAGTACTCTATAAGTGGTTTGGGTTTTTCTTATTTATCTCTTATTATTCCACAAATGTTAAATATAAAACTCTTAAACTAAATATTCATTTTAGTCTTTCATTGAGCATAATTTTTTCTATTTATATAAGGATATTTGTTAGTAATATATCCCTCAGTTCTATAATATTCCCAAAGTAAATAATATTACAAAAATATATGAGATTTTTCCCTCAGTACTTGATCAAATTAAAAAAGAAATAAGGAAAATAAACATATAAATAAATAAATAAAGACTAGAACAACGAGCTATGGTACTAAATGATGGTCCTAATGGAATGATCATGGGGGAGGGGTTGAATTAAGTTTCTAATTAAAAAATATTTTAGTTCAGATAATAATTTAAACCCATTCAATTTAAAAAGGTCCTATTTATAAAATATAGTAGGTATATATATTTCAAACATTAATTTTTTTCTCAAGTGCACGATCAATACCTAGTTAAAAAAATGAAATTACATTTACTTTTGAATTTTTTTTATTCACATAAAATAGTCAATATATCACTAATATATTATAACTATCAAATTTACTCTTAGAAACACAGTTTATTGAAAACTCTGTAAAAAATACAAGAAATAAATCTAGTATCGACTGGATCTAGTTCAACCAATGAATGAAATGAAAATTTATCACATATTGTAAATAATGAAGTTTTTTTCCAAGCTAAAACTTTGTCCTCTCCTCTTGACAGTAATATCTGCATAAAAATGTTTATTTAATAAATTAAACTATTCTATAACCTCGATCAGGTGTAAAAATTTTCAACTACACATAAGAAATCAATGATTATAACCAATAAACATCCAAAATTATTTTTGAGAGTAAAATTATAAAGAATCTAAAAGTAAGAGTATCAAAATATTCTTCTTTATAGTGCCTAGGTGTATGTTAAACATGTTTATAGAAAAATGTAATCAAAAATAAAATGTAGAATTTAAACATAAATAGAAAAATGTATATTGAAATATACGATTCACCCCTTTTATGATCAACCTATTCAATCTGTAAGGTCTCTTTATCCTTTATGTGCATCAAAAAGAGTGGATGTAGTGGTCAAATAAGATTTCCCTTAGTTCTTTTAGTGATGTTTTGAAAAATAGATTCATGTAGGTTAGTAAGAATGTTAGAAAAAGGACTTAATTAACCCACCAGTACTTCTTTTTTCACATGAAATATTTCCTCTTATTTATATATTACTCATCACATTGGATGTTTGGGAAACATTCGTACATAATATCCTCATACCGAGCATTTAATCTAGAAATCCTCAACTGCTATGCCTTTCAAATTATGGACCAAAATATAACCATTGTTAATAAATAATTTATTAATACTCAATGTCTGTTTATCCTCATGAAAATGAAAACTTAGGCATGCCATGTCTAATTTTTCATAGTCAATTTCTCTTGTAGGATTCACTTTAGTAGGTAATATTGTGTTGGATTAATACTTCTTGTCAATCTTGGATTTCTTCCTACGTTAGCTTCAATACAATAAAAATATTTCACGTGGTAAGTTAGTAAAGTAATTATTGGTGTTTGTTAATGGGAATATATGAATATTTATTTTATTTGATCACATGTTTTTAAATACTTCAAGTACATTTATCATTTTATGTGAAAAAATATTTTTAAAACAACTATGTATTTTTATTATAACATTATCTATTATGATCGCAATTTTGTAATTCCTATTTTATTTTAAAGATAAAAATTTAATATAACTTTTATTGAACAATGATGATGTCTAATATTATCCCTAGAATGTTTACATTTTGATCTAATCTAGGTACATGTTTTTAGATTAATGTAATATTTTTAGTATAAAGTACTTTATAGTTTTATTGTGTATGTTATTTATAACATACACTATACTGACCACATTATTTTTAAACTCGTTCCATTATAAATCCAACTCAGTTATCTTAATTTAATTATAATAAATGAAAGCCTTATTTTGTAAGGGGTACACCATTTTTCTGACGATCATTGAAAATATCTATAATTCTGTATTCTCCATATTTATAAATCATTTTATTTCATTGATATATCATTAATCTCAAATAATTATAACCCAGAGTTAATTTAGTTATAAATTTAATAGGTTATTATTCATTTAATTAATCTAAATAAAATATATAAGGGTTATTTTTATAGACTAAAAATTGGCCAAATTACATAAACGGATTATTTAGTATTCAAATCTTGTTTTCACTACATTTTTCTATTGATATCTTATAATATACTTATCAGAATTAAAAGATTATTAATCCATTAAAAATATATTAAATTTATATTCAATTAAGTATTATAGACATACTTAAAATTTAGTCATTTATATGGATTAAAAATTCACTGATGTTTCTAACTTAATGATTAAATGTAAAATGATGAATCAGTTTTCATCATCTACCTCCTCTAGCCTATTTCCTCTATGGATGATGACTGTAGATTTTTATCCTTCAACTAGTAGCCCTAAAACCACCATATTCCTCCTTATATAGTTTTTCCTTCAATTAAATCTCACATAGATGTATTTTATATCTTAACGGTAGAAGAATATTTCTCGCTTCTTGAATGACTAGTCATTTCCTCCCTCAAATGATAAATTTTTTTCAATGACGACTCATATTTATGACTAATGGTGACTCAAATATTTTCCAATGGTAAATTAAAAATTGTCTAACATTGAATCAAATATATTCCAACACTGAATCAACTATTTTCCAATGGAGAATCATATTTATAACTAACAATGACCCATCTATAATTATCAAAGGTGTGAATGGTGAGAAATGTGATATATGTTAGACATGTGAGATATGTGATAGATGTGAGACACATGAGACACATGAGACATATGATACATGTGAGATATGTGATACATGTGAGACTTTTGACAAATGTGAGACATGTGAGACATGTGATAAATGAGATACATGTGAGACCTATGAGAATGTGAGACATGTAAGTTATATGAGACATGCCAAACATGTGAGACATTTCAGACATGTAAATATTTTCCACATTCCAAGAGTGAGATATGTGAAACATTTTCTGAACAAATAGTGACTCATTTTTTAAACTAATGGTGACTCATTTTTTTAACAAATGTTGACTCATTTCCGCAACTAAAAGTGACTCATAATATGATTTTTCAACATTTTATATTTTGAGGAACAATATACTTATATTAACTATTTTATTTATTTTATTGATTTTTAAATTAAGATATATTATATATGATTAATGTTATATAGTATTATAATATTTTAATTATATTTAAAATGTTATTAATTTAATTTATTAATCTTATATAATTATATATATATATATATAAGATTTATATCATGAATAGATATGTTGGTATTATTAATATCTAAATCAATATTTATTGGAGACCATCATATTCAAATTTAGTTTTTGGAATTTAATGTAGTATAACATTTTTAAATTACACACTGTATTAAATTAAAATGTATTTAATATTTTTTTAATAAGTATTATAATTTTTATGTTATTTATTTGAATTGTTATTATACATTAATGAGATATTGAAAAAGGTTTTAATAGGTCTTTGTGTTTTGAATTCAAATGATTTTTATTAATATTATTCTAGAGGATATTTTTATGTCTCCTAAACAATTGAACCATTTTTGAATTTGAATTTATTTACTTAGAGAGTGGGCTGTTAGTTTTTTTATAGATCCTTTTTAAATGTGGTGGTACAATTCAAGGATTACATGGGATTACATATTTGATACTATATTTTCCATCAAGAATAAATGTTTGAACTTCTAATCATTCTTCAGTAATCAAGTTTAGTTCCATACTCTCTTTCATCACCATGAAAATCTATCAATGGTTGAATTTCATCTTATTCGAATTCAAGTACCTTGACAATATGATCCAATATAAAACTGAAGAACCAATACCCATGCTTTTTTTATTTATCTTCTTCTTCATCTGGTTTCCAAATCTGTAACACTACTTCCAATCTCTCACTTGCACTATATGTTTTATTTTTATGCTTTTTCATGTAAAAAAATATATTTTTCTTCTCTTATCTTTGGGTTGTGACTCATAGATTTTAAAGTTAAGAATGTTCAGGTTGTGACTCCCAGTGTCTAAAGTTAGGTTGTAATTGGTTTTTGACTCCATATACAAATGTCAGAGTCGTGGTTATCCCACCACTAGAAAAGGATTATGTAATTGGGTTATGATTCCCCAAAAAAATCAGTATAGTGCAAACATATATCTCACTGAGTAGAGATGTATAAGACTCGACTATGTTCAATTTGGACTGAACTAGTATAAAACACTCTTTGTTCTTTACTATTTCCATTTTTAAAATTAACTCTTAAATTAACATTGATAATTAATATAATTAATGAATTTATTTTATTAATTTTTTATGTGGTATATTCTCCCCCTCTAGAAAATCTACCATTACCCAATCTAACCCAACACTTAGAATCAGAATGCGAATTTCTTAATAATAGTTTAGCTCTATAATTCTTTTTCTCGATACCATACATTGGTATTAAAGGTTGTTTATTTTGGAATAAGTTTATCCCTCTATAAAGTCTACTTTTTTTATTTGTGATAACCAATTCATAGACATCACAGTCAAAGGAAAATATCATTAAGATGGTAGGACTGTACTCAAATGATGCTTGGATTCTATATAATCCACCAAACTATGATAAAAATGATTATGCATATAAGAGGTCCCAAATAGAAGAATATATAAAATAGTTGAGCATTGAGAAATGGTCAATCATTAAAATATAATAAACTATACTAGAAGATGACCTAGAAACCCTTACTAGAAATAATTATTCAATATATTTTTTAAATTATGAAGTTTTTAATATTTTATATTGTGTTTTTAATAAATGTTTTTTAGTCATGTGTTTTCTTGTAATACAACTCATAAAATTTGGAAGATTCTATAAGTTACTCACCTAGGTTCATTCAAAATGATCTGAACCAAACATGGAATTATTCATGAAAAACACCAAGACATTAAAATTGGTGAATATGAAATAGTAAACCATATGTACCACAAATTCACAAGTACTATAAATGGAATGAATTCACATGGAGTACCTCCAGAAAACCCAGTACTTGTAGAATGATTCCTACAATAATTACGAATGATATGGCATGAAAAGAATGGATACATTGATAAAATAAATAACTACAAAGAGTACAATCTGAAATAATTGATTGTATTATTGTTTTAGTATGAAATGTTTTAGAAAAACATAGCTATTGAGGAGACAACAAAAAATGGTGCAGTTTTTAAATCTATGAATATTGTTGGTAATGAATATTTTGATTTTGATTTATAGAATATTGAAAAGGATGATATGACACAGATTATGACCGGGGTTTAAAAGAGAATGAAAAAGAAAGGATTCACGAACCACTTTAGAAGAAACCCATAAAAACCCATGGGATATAAGAAATGTCATAAAAATTACAATGATTCAAATATAAATTGTTATGAGTTCCGGATGTAAGGAAATATCAATCCTAGTTAACCTAAACTAACGAATAATGACCAAAATAAAATGAAGGATAAATATTATATGACCAGCAGCCAAAGTATTACAGAAGAATATGATTCCAGTATGAAATATTAAAATGAAAAATAAACCACTCACTAGTTCTTCATGGAATCACTGGATATGGTTGGGATTTTAGTTTCTATTTTGGATTCTCTGACACTGACTATTATTCTGAAATCTAAAATGTTTTTATCAAGTAATGAAAATATGTTTTTAGAGCTTTTGATTTATATAATTATCTTAAGGAAAACAGTGAAATATATGTTAATGAGAATAAGGAAATTTTATAGTAAAACAAAAAATCAAGAAAAACTGCTTCTATATCTTATTCTATAGTTTAAGACAATTTGAAATATGCACATAATTTGAATAAAAATTGATAAATGAAGTTGAAAGTATTAAAAAAAGTTTACCTGATTTTACTCATGGTCATAAAAAATATCCTAAAATGATATATCTAAATAAACTATTTAAAAATATTGATGTTTTGACTTTGATAGAATATTGCGTCAAATTTTTAGAACCAATCTTTTAAAAAATAATAAAGTTTGTACTTGTACTGCTAAATGTTTTAAATGTCGCATGAAAGGTCACTATAAAAATGATTATTCTATTAGATTACACAAATATTTATGATTAAAAAAATGAATATTTAAAGATCATTTTTATTATGAGTATCTTATAATACATTTTTCAACTATTTATGGGTACCTAAAAATTGTATTACTAATCCTATTGGACCCAAAGTACATTGGGTACAAAATTTATCAAGTTATTCATTTTATAAGGAAAAATTCCATATATGTATCAAGAACAAAACATGGTACATAAAAATAAGATTTTTTAGGAATATTACTAGAGACCCATCAAAGTATACCACTTTCAAACCATGCGATGGAGGGACTATTAACTTTATAGATAATTCCAAATTAAAATTAAAAGGTTTGGATAAAGTTTGTATTTCTAATTCTAAGCTTATATAAAATATTTTATATATTTAAGGTTTAAAAAATAATTTAATTAGTATATCATAATTATGTGACAATGGAATGGAAATTAAATTTCAAAATGATAAGTGTTTATATTTTAAAGGTGATTGTTTAATATTTTATTTTAATTGAAAAAATATAATAATACTATTTATTTTTTTGCACTAGTTGTTCATCATATTAAGTGATTGAATGATTTGTAGAGTGACAACATCTTTTGGCATCAACATTTAGGTCATGTTAATTTCATAATGTTACATGGGATCTCAAAAAATGAGAATGTGTTACAATTTCATTCCTTTAATAAATAACAACTTCATGTTTGTGATGATTTCAGGAAAGGGAATCAATATAAAATTTCTTTTAAGCCAATCAATTAGATAATTAAAAAGATACCTTTATAGTTAGTACATGATGATTTATTTGGTCCAAAATAAAATTTCTATTTACTATGGAAATAAATATACTTTAGTTATTCTTAATGATTATAGTTGATTTACTATGATGTACTTTATTTCTCATAAAATGATACTTTATATATATTTACTACTTTATTGTAATTTATCTCAAAATAAATATGGTTGTATGATTGTTTCAATTCCCAGTGATAAAGGAGGTAAATTTTATAATTTTTTTAAAAAAAATATTGTATAAAGAATGGCTATTTTGAATAATTTTATACTCTTATAACATTGCAGATAAATGTGTTGTAGAATAGAAAAATAGTACTATTATTGAAATGACTCAACCTATATTAAGGGAATATAATTTTCCTATATATTTTTTGGTTGATTCCATTTTTTCAACTTTGTTATATTTTAAATTTAATTTCTATTAAACCATTTATAATGAAAAACCATTTGGAATTATTTAAAAATAAAAATCCAAAATTTGGTTATTTTAGTGTTTTTGGTTGTAATGTTTTTATTTTAAATACAAAAAATAATTGTGATTTTTTTTCTAAATGTGATAAAGTTAATTTTATTGGATATTATAATATAAGTAAGTATTATAGTGTTTATAATAAAAAACCTTGGTTATTGATGAATATGTTCACATTGCGTTTAATGAAACTAATGTTTAATTAAATTCAGATTCAAATGTTTTAGATACTGAGTTTAGAGAATTTAATTTCATTGAAGAAAAACCTCAGGATAAGGATGAATAAATTATGGTGGAGCATAGTCATTCTTTTCTTGATCCAAGATAATAAAGGTTTTCTATAGATCATCCTATTTAAAATTTAATTTGAAATATATATTTTCGTGTTTAAACTAGAAATTTGGTTATATATATATTTTTTCCAATTCTACATTTATTTCTGATTTTGTTCCTATCAATATTAATGATGCTTTAAATGATTCTAACTGGATTGTTACTGTGAAAGATGAGCTTAGTCAGTTTTTTAGGAATAATTTTTAGTATTTATTAGAGTTTTCTTAGAACAAGATGGTAATTGGAACCAAGTGGATATTTAGAAACAAGCTAGATACACCCATATAGATTATAAAAAACCAATACATACTTGTTGATCAAGGATACTCCAAAAAAGCTATAGACATTGAATATTCATTTTCACCTGTTTCCAGGTTAGAGTCTGTTAGAATCTTATTGTCTTCTGATTTTTTTCAATTCTTCAAATTATATCAAATGGATGTAAAAGGTGATTTCTAAAATGGTTTTATAACTAACGAACTTTATGTTCCTTGGACCCATAGGTTTGAGAATGGGAAATTTAGTAATAATGTTTTTAAAAATATCTAAATTTTGGTACAGTATCAAACAAGTACCGCAATCTTGGTATGAATGGATTTATAAATTTTTATTAAATAATGGTTTCAAGAAAGTTAATGTTAATCCAACACGTTTTATTAAAATAATCTAAAAATACATCTTAATTGTTAAAATTTATATCGATGATATAGTTTTTCGTTAATCTAGTGAATTGATTTATAATTATTCTTCTACATTAATGTCTTATGAGTTTGATATTAGTATAATTGGAGAATAAAAAATCTTTCATAGACATCAAATTACTCAAATAAAAATAGAATGTTTCCTAAAAAATAAAAGTATTCTCAAGAATTAGTTAAAATATTTGGTCTTTATTCCTCTAAATATATGAAAATCATATGGGTACGAATTGAAAATAAGATTTTCATGCATCTCGTTAATATGTTAACAATAAAATTTATAGAGACATGATAGGTATCTGTATATATTTATCTACATCTAGACTCGATATCATTTTTAGTGTTTGCTTATGTGATATATTTAAAGTTGATTCTAAAGAGATTCATATTTATGCTGAAAAAATAATTATTAGATATGTTAAAGAAACTATTGTATCTCATTTATGGTAAAAAAATATTGATGTTTTTATTTAATTTATTATTTTGAAACTAATTTTCAGGTTTTTAGATTTTACTAAAAAATCATTATTTATGTATCATTTTCATGGAAAGATTTTAATTTTTTGGTCTTCTAAGAAACAATTATCATTTTATCTATCTACTGTAGAAGTTGAGTATATATATGATTCAATTATTTATTTTCAAAGATTATGGATTAAAAAAACACAATGTGATTTAGGTATTTATCATGATAAATTGAAAATTTATCATGATAACACATCAACCATTTCGATTTATAAAAATCCCTTACAACTTTCTAGAACAAATAATTTTTATTTTCTATTTCATTGTATTAGAGTTCATGTGAATAATGGTTATATTATTTTAGAATTTATCACCACTAAAAATATACTGTAATACATATCTACTAATCCTTTAGAATATTCTATGATTGAAAAAATTAAATATGAACATGGAATGTTGGAAACTTAATTATTTAATTATTTAATTTTTTGGGGGAAGGTTTTAATTTATGTTTTTGTTTATTAAAAAATGGGGGAGAAAATTGGTTTTAAATGTTAAGGTTTTTTATCATACAATAAGGGAAGATTGTTTGTGCATGTGCATTTACATATTTTTGTTTTTTTTGAGTACATGTTATTTTATGTTTTTAAATAATGAAAAACCTTTTATTAATTTCTGTGAATTGTTTTTTGAAACCACTCTATATTTTAAATATTAATTTTGTTTTAGTGATCATAATTTCATAAATCTTGATTAATTTAAAATATAACAAGTTTATATAATTTTTTCAACCTATTAGGAAGTCTAATTCTATATATATATCTTGTTTTCAGTTTGATGCGAACATGATAATTTTTTTTGGTTTCAAGTAATATTTTCAGTATAAACTACTTTATAGTTTTATGATATATTTTAATTATAACTTACAATATACTAATTAGATTATTTCAAAATATATTCCATTAGAAATAAAAGTCATTTAATTTAATTTCATTAGAATTAATGGAAGCCTAATTATATGTTTAAGGGGTGTTCTTTTTGTCGAAATATCTTGCAAAATATACGTAATTCTAGATTATCCAAAAATATTTTTTTTGTTTCCTTGATATCTCATATGTTTCTATTCATAATCACTCAGAATTGGTTTGATTAGAAATATTTTTTTCTATATTTAATTAAATTATAAAAAATATAAAATATTCATTTAAATACCTAAAAAATTGTTCAAACTATGACAATAGTTTATCCAGTGTTAAAATATATTTTTACTACATTTTTTATTATATATTCTTCTATACTTATCATAATTAAGAAATTATTGATTCATTGAAAACCTCTTGAAATTATATTATATTAAGTATTTTGGACACACTTATAATTCATTTTTTTATAATGTTTAAAAATTCACCAATGTTTTCATGTCAATGTTTTAGTGTAAAATGATGAATTAAAATTAATCATCTTCCTTCTCCATTCTCTTTTATCCATGGATCTTAACTCATGAATATTATACTTTATCTTGGAGCCATGAAACCATACTATTCCTTTTTATATGGTTTCTCCCTCAACAACATCTTAAATAGATAGATTTTCCATTTTAACAGCAGATGATTATTTGTCCCTTCTTCAATGGTGAGTTATTTCCCCCTTTAAGGATAACAATTTTTTAATAGAGTATCATATTTATAACAAATGACGAGTCAAATATTTCACAATGGTGACTCATAAATTTTCCAGTGGTGATTCAAATATTTTCCAAATGTGGTACATATTTATAACCAATGGTGATTCATCTTTAATTCTCAACGGTGCGACATGTGAGACATGTGTGACATATGAGGAATGTGAGACATGTGAGCCATGTGAGACATGTGAGCTAGGAGAGACTTGTGAGGAATGTGAGACATGTGAGACATATGCACCATGTGAGACATGTGATCCATGTGAGACATGTCAGACATTCCATACATGTGAGACAAGTTGCACATGTGAAACCTGTGGGACATGTGATACATGTCAGACATGTGATACATGTCAGACATGTGATATATATCACACATGCAAGACAAGTTAGACATGTGAGGCATGTCAGACTTGTGAGAGATTTACATATTCAAATGACGAGGCATGTTCGTCAATCTTTGAACTAATAGTGAGTCATTATTTGAACAAAGGTGAGATATTTTTTTATACAAATAGTGACGCTTTTTTTAACTAATAGCGAGTCATACTTGATTTTTCATCTTTCAATATTTCGATCATCTTCATACTTATATTAATTATATTAAATATTTTATTGATTTCCAAAATAAATATATATTATATATTAGACATATGAAGTAATATAATTATATTTCAATTTGTTTTAATTTTTTATTAAATTATTTTATTATAATTAGTCGATATTTAATATATTTAAATTATTTATATATTGTATTAATTTATTGACGTTATTATTATCTGAAATAATATTTATTGAGGAACAAAATATTCAAACTTATTTTATGGAATTTAAAGAATTATAATTAATTTTTAAATAACACACCATATTAAATGAAAATATGTTTTATATTTGTTTCAATAAATATTAAATTTTTTATAGAATTTAATTTAATATTTATTATCATTTAAGGTATTATTCAAAAATTGTATAATATTTATTTATGTTTTAAATTAAATACCTTTTCATTACTACTATTCAGGTTCATATTTTTTCTCTCCTAAATAATTCAACCATTTTTTAATTTGAATTGTTTTACCAAAAGATTTGGTTGTTCAATTTTTTAACATATCATTTTTAAATGATCCATGAAACTATAAGCATTAAAGGGGATGAAATAATTGATACTACATTTTTCCTTGAGAAGAAATCTAGGAACATTTCAAAATTCTGTACAAATCAATTCCCATTCCATACAATGTTTCATCACTTGGACAATATATCAAGGGATGAATTTAGTCTACATAAACTTTTGTTTCCTTGAGGAGACGATATGATCTAATACTAATAAAAATAGTACAAATGCTTTATTTATTTATCTCCTCCATCCAGTTTCTGAGTTTTCCCATCTCTCCCACACCCACTCTATTTTCTGTTTATGCTTTTGCATACAAAATCATTATTTCTCTTTCTTTGGGATATGAATCCTGGATTCTGAAGTCCGGATTTTTTTGGTTTTTTCTCCTAGTGTCTAAAGACAGGTTGTAATTGGGTTGTGAGTCCCTATAAAAAATTCAATATTATGGTTATCCCTCCACAAGAAAAGGATTCTGTAATTGGGTTATGGTCCCCCCTAAGAAATCATTATAGTGAACAAGAATCTCTCACTAAGCAGAGACGTATAAGACTAGACTTGGTCCTCTTTGGTTTGAACCAGTATTAAAATATATAGTTTTCTTACTTTTTATATTTCATAATTATGCAACAACGCAAAATTTTTGAATTATAATTGTTTCTTGAAAACGTGTGTTATATTATTACACAACAGAACTATATATCATTAATAATGAAGTAAGTATATTTTAATATAACTGGCAGGTTTTGACTATTATATGACCATTGGTCAAATATGATTATTGGTCAATTATGAAAATTTGTCAATATGACCATTAGAAACTAAACTCATAAATTTATGATTATTGTTTATAAATAGAAATGATAAAGGATGATTAATACAGAACAAAGAGTCGATGGCCTCAACCTGTAGAATCGGTTTGTACGAAGCCTATTAATTGGAGCTTGGGAAAGAGGTAGCATCAATGGGATTCAATCATAACCATTACCAAGCTGAGATTCAACATGTTAGGCTTGAAAAAAATTCTATATGAGGGATGTTCATGTTAGTGGAGACTACCACTCATGTGATGTTATTCGAGCCACCCCAAGAGTCCATCACTATTGTACATCATATCCTTAGGTTGTATGCAGTGGTTTTATGGGGTTATGAGTCTATAACCTCATTACTTAAAATGTAATCCCTTTTTTATTAAAATTTTTAATCATTCATTTCTTTTTTATGAAGTGTTTTTATTAAAAATTGAGATCAAATTTGATAAATTTATTTTTTGTGAATTGTTTTTATTTCATTTGGAAATGAATAAATTATTCTATTAAATCAATTTTTCATTAATATTATTTATTATAATGAAATAATTTTATAAAAAAGTATGTTTTAATTAAAAATTATAATTTTTTTTTCAGGTGTCGAAAAATTTACAATGCATTTTACTATTTATTTTATGTCCGCTATTATTTTTATTAATTAAGTACTTTTGTAGTTAAAAGTTAAATTTATAATATTGAGAGAATTATTTTCTTAAAATAAATTTAATTTTATTATTCATTTGGTTGATATTATGTTATGATGAATTTATGATATCTTTAAGATGAATTGTAAAAATACAGTTTTGAGTTTTCAGTATGTTTAATGACATCATCAGAGATGTAATAATGATGTAACGATTTTTTTTGACTATTGGGGAATAAAATATGATATAAGGTTTACCAAGTGGGAAATACCATGGGAAAATACAATGGTCAAGCCCATGGTTTTTCCAATAACACAAATGAGGTGTCCTCATAAATTAATAAATAACTCCCTCTCTTTTACTATAAATATCACCTGTTCCTTCATTTCCTTTCTTTCCAAAATCATCCCATTGATGCTCTAATAGTATTACCACCCAAGGAGTCCTCAATCCCCCATTTTCACAATCATAGAGTTTTAGGAGTCACTCATCATGGTAAAGGAATTCTCATCTCCCCTTTTCCTTACAAGTTCTCTTTTATGTGAAATGACTTTCAAATTTCCATACCATGCTCTTATTTAAAATGTATTCTATCCTTCTACCATATTATGAGTCTATTAGGAATCATTGACCCTTGTCCCTTATCTTTGATATGTCTCATAAAACAATGTTTCATACCCATTATGCTGCAGAATGTTCACCTCAAGATCTCTCTCTTTTTCTCAAGATATTATTTTATTTTGTTTAAATGAATACACAAACTAATTAAATTTACAGGGGTATTCATCAAGATATAAAAATTATTTTTTTATTATGGAATTGACACACATAAAACCTTAATTGTTGGACTCATGACACTCTCGAAAATGGACCAGATACCCCACAACCCACTAACTCATTGGGTGAATTGTAATGAGACATCCAACTAGGCTGAGTATCCTAGATATCTCCCATACCGGGCAAGGGATTTATTTTAGCTCTCCATCAATTCAAACATGGGGCTGACTAGAAAAATTTCTACTAGGGATCATCTCTAGTACCACAACTCCATATAGTTTAGCGGTACCAGAGATTCCCCCTGATGGCTATTATTCGAAGCAGCCTTGAGTTCCTATCTCTTAGTAGCAGAAACAAATACCCAGTTGACTAGGGGAGATAACCAAGATACTAAGACTATTTGAGTGGCCCAATAGACTGTATTACTTTATTTAGTGGACTATGGGGTATCAGATCCATTTTTGGGAGCGTGACAGGTCCAACCATACTTACAGAGCTCCCTGGTAGATGTTATGCCTGATGTCATAGGTGAAAATCACAGGGGAGGCATATATAGTCCTAGTAAGGGACTAGGGAAAATACCTTCCACGAGGGAAATAACCCTAGTTTGGCCTGGTCCACATAAATGGTTAGTGTAGTGCATGGACAGACTATGACCTTGTTTTGCTATATGTCTTTTAAAAGGGAACCTTTTTTTGTACGACCTGTGATGCTCCAGAAGTAGAAAATATAACCCAAAGCCCCCCAATGTGTGGACACTGAACTAATTGGGTCAATTATTGGGCCGAGTGTCTTGATATCTCCGCTAACTATCTAGGGATTCATTTCTCCTCCCTGGAGATTCGAACTCCAGGGTGATAGGTATAATAACCACCAGAGAGAATCTCTGATACCACTACGTCACATGGTGTAGCTGTACTCATGATGCTCCCTAGTAACTTATAAGACTAAGGTCCTAGTTTTTAAACATAGGGTATGTGTTTTAAATCCTAGTCGGTCTTAGAGAAAATACCTCCCACAAGGGAGATAACCCTAGTCTATCCTGGTTTATAGAAATGGTTGGTGTGGGGTGTGGCCAGACTATTGCCCGATTGTGGCCTAGGTCTACTAAAAAGGTACATTTTTTTTGCACTCGCGACACACCCAAAAAAGGACCAGATACCTCACCTCCCACTAACCCATGGGCTGCACTCTACGAGGCCACTCAACTGGGCCATGTATCCTAGATATCTCCCCTAGCCAACTAGGGATTTATTTCCCCACCCTAGAGATTCTAACCTAGAGACGATTGGCATAATATCTATCAAGGAACATCTTTGGGAAACTTTTTCATGAACATAACCATGCTGGGATCGATCCACAACTACATCGATCCCTCCGCCATAAGTCAGGGGGAAGAAACAAGCATCAAAGTCACAACAAACTCATCGATGACTTTCCCTAACAACCTGTACACACACACATGCAACCAACTCTATGTAAAGGCACAGAGGAAAATTGAAGCCAAGAATTAACACTAATATATAAGGAATCCAAACATGCATAAACCACATAATAGTATAGGTATAGAAAAATAAATTTAAATGGAAAGGGTAAAAATAAATTCCAAAATAGAATAGTTCTACAACCAGGAAGAAACTGAAAAGTAAATCAGATGAGAGACCCCTATCCAAGATCCCATTATAAGACCACAGTATATGGTCCAAGAACCTGTATCTATAAGCTCTTATATATTCATGATAATCCCATCTATTGTCTGCACAAGTCATGAAAGGTGACATAAAATCCCATGCAGGGATGACTATCAGCATACTAAGTAGGAAGCCTCAAAAATGTGAAGGGGGTAGTAATAGATATAAATGAAGGGGAAAGAAATAGAGATAATAGGGTTTAGTAAAGAGTAAATCTAAAACCAACATGACATTAAAGTAAGCTCATCTAGACACAATAATCTAGATACAGTGATGTGATGAACTTCTCATCGAGTCTTTGCTACCTAGAGTAAGAGATTAGACTCATCCATCCACGTGAAGCTAGACACGGAATGCACAAGGCATACCCCACACGTCTTAAGATCTCTTGGGAGGAGAGTGATAAAAAACAATGATTGGTTGCTAAAAAATAATATATATATATATATATATACATACATAGTCAATAAAACCAAAATGAGAGAGTAAGGGGATATCCATCTCACAGCTGAACCCAGGAAGAATAGTCGACAATAGTTCAAGAATTAACAACCATTGATAACCAACATCTAACATGTCTTCTCTAAACTTCAAGTCAAAGGGACTCAATCACCACACCTTGATACTATATGATTTGGGTGACATTGTCTCACCCTCAATGTTTTAGGTTGTGTCACATGGACCTGATTTGGTGGGAAAAGTATCCCTCTTCTTATTGAGTCGAAATTCACATCAGAGCATATCTCATCACTGTGCCGCACTATCGAGAGTTTTTGTTATAAGTCAACAGGGTCCCACTATGTCTCCAAGATGAAAGGTATGACCAGAACTGCCACCAGGAACCACTGTCCAGCCCAGCTGGAGGTAAGCCCAAAACTGCCATCAGGGACCACTCCCCAGCATAGCTTGAGGTAAGCCCAGAACAACCATTGGGGACCACTTCCCACCCTAGATGGAGGTATGTCTAGAACTTCCATTAGGGAAGACTACCCAACATAGCTATAGGTAAGCCTAAAACTTATATCAAGGACCACTGCCTATCTCTCCATATGTGTAGTTGTATTCGTGATGCTCCTTGGTGGATGTTAAGCCTGTCGTCCCTGGTTCAAAATGTTGGGGAGTCGTATTAAATACCATTAGGTCCTGGGGACATTACCTACCACATGGGAAATAACCCCATTTTTTCCTATTTGATAGAAATAGTTGGCATTGGGAAAGGAAGGACTACGACATAGTTGTGGTGCAGGACTATTAAAAAGGAACCTTTATGTTGGACCAATGATTCTCTGAAAAAGGACCAAGATACTCCACATCCCCTACACTATGAGTCTGGGATCATAACTAGGCTACTCAACTTGTCTTTTATTGGCCGAATATCGTGGATATATCCCATATCTAAATAGAGATTTATTTCTCCTCCCCAGACAATCAAATATTGGGATGACTAACATTTATCCAACTGTGGAGATTCTCTAGTACCACTTTTCCATAAGGTGTAGTAGTACCATATGGTGTAGTGGTACTTGTGAAACTCCTTGGGAAATGGTCATGCCACAGTTCCCAGGATCAAATAACAAGGAGACATATTAAATACCAATTGGTCTTGAGGATAATACCTACCATGTGGGATGATCCCAGTTGAGCCCATTCCACATGTCGGTGGGCTATGGAGTGGCCAGACTACGACCAAATTATGTAGTAGGTCTGTCTAAAAGGCACCATTTTATTAAAAGTGTGATGCTCCCAACAATTTACATGAGACACAAAATCCCACTAACTCATGGAAATCACTCTAATAGGCCACTCAACTAGGCCAAATATCTTGGATATCTCCCATCGCCAACTAGAGTCTTATTTCTACTCCCTAGGGAATTGAAACCGTAGCTGATTGGAATTTAACCAACTGAGGAGATTCGCTGGTACCACTACACCATATGGAATAGTGTACCAGAGAAGCCCCTCGGTGGAAATTATGCCAATGATCCATAGGTTGTTGGGACCAATTTGAATGGAGAAGGAAGTTTGATGATTTATCCTTTTCAGAGTGTTGTATTTTGTTGTCAAATAAGATAAATCAATTCACTATGTAGAAGGACCAAAAATCAGATGATGCATTGATGGTATTTATTTAACACATATCATGAGTTAGGAGAACTTGTGATGAAATCCTTATTAAGGAAAGGGGGAGAAATGATGATGCCATTCATATAAAGTTTTGATTGGAAGGAATGATGCTGCTGGAGGATAGGGAAGTTTCAGTTCCCATTGCAACTCTGACGATGCTAAAGCATATCTATCAAAGGATAAATATCACGATAGTGGGATTTGTGATAAGAGCATAAGAATGGTTATGGGAAGTAGTGAACAGAGAAAATGACAAAGAAATGGGCAATCTGGGGACGGTAGAAAAGCACAGTTTAAGGTGGTGTCGTTTTCCAGTGTTTGCCAAATTTTAGGGCATGAAAATCAGGAGATGAAGAAATGTATTTGGAAATGGATGGAGCATGAAATATTGAAGATGGTTTATATTTTCATGTTCAAGGAGTTATTCGAGGTCATAACATTGAAAAATGACAAAGAAATGGAGTGCGTGGAAATTTAGGCAGGTTGCACGAAAAAATAAAGTGGTGCGTGAAATAGTAGCGGGTTGCACGAAAAATCTGTGGGATGCGCGAAATAGAGGAATGATGTTTTTTTGCGCAAAAGGTGTTTCGAGATCAGAAGCTCAAAAATTTGAAAAGGCATGAGCTGCGTGAAAAATTGGATCATTTCGCGAAATACGATGTCGCGTGAAAGGAGGGGTTTGTGCGCAATATGGAATGCGGTGTGGAATTTTGCGCGCAATTGCTGCTTCATGTTTAGAAGGATGAAAAATTGAAAATGCATGAGGTGTGTGAAATATTGAAGCATGGCATGAAATATGAAGTTTCACAAAAGAGTTTTTACGCGCATGAAGGAGGTTTTACGTGCGAATTAGAGTTTTTCGCACAAGTTCAAAAATGCTTATAAATATGAGGCTAACATTTCTCATTTGTTAATGCTCGACACTTAGAAGATATACCGAGCTCTGGTGCGCATAAATTATACACTAAGTGATTTGTGCGAAAAGAAATAAGTTTTCACAAAAAGAAGATAGTTGCGCGAAAATTGAGAAGTTGCATGAAAAGAGAAAAGGTTGCGCGGAAAAGGGATTTGCGCGAAAAAGTTTTTCGCGCCAAAAGTCAATTTTTACACGCAAGGCATTTGAATTGTGCACAAGATATTCTAAAGGCTGCATGGAAAATTTGGGGTCTTCCCACATATTCAGTTGTGTGTATGGATGTTCTTACCGGCTTCTGGGTAGGAAAGTGAAGATTTGTACTTCAGAGATTACATTTCTTCAATTGTGAAGAAGCACTGAAATACTGTAATTCCTTATTTGTTCTAAGAGTGCACACACACACTTGCTGATTTTATTCCAAGTGCTACAAGAGTGTAAGGGTATATCCTACTCGTTGTATTCCACATCAAATAATTGTTTTCTAGTGGATTGTCTGGTACTTGATTATTTCTATACCATACCAAGGACGTATCTACTCTTGTTGAGTAGTGAACGTTGTAGATCTTGTGTTCCTATGGTTGTGTGTGTTAAAAAGGGAAGAAACACTTTAACAGGAGGCGAAGGTTGTTTCAAAAATGGGAAACTTAAAAAGAAAAAGATATCACTGATTCACCCCCTCCCCCTCTCAGTGATACTTGGATCCTGACTGGGAACTTCATAGGTATGAATATCGGGGGAGGTGAAATAAATCCCTAGAAAGATAAGGGAGATATCCAAGATACTCAGCCCAGTTGAGTGGGCCAGTAGAGTGTATCCCACGAGTTAGTGGGATATGTGGTATCTGGTGCATTGTCGGGAGCGTCATGGGTCCAACAAAAATGCACCTTTTTAACAGACCAACACCACAACAAAGACGTTGAAGGTACTAAGCACACAACAGAATCCCCAAAATTGGGATTTTAAAATTTTTCATGGATGTAGAACATGAACTCATAGACTTCAATGAATCGATGCCCAGTTTAAAGTGAAAATCTCATGTGAAGGGTTTTAAGAAAAAAATAGAAAAATACCTGGTTTATATCTGAAAAGGTAGAAGATGAATTATCATTGTTGGTGATCTCTTCTTAAAGATTAAAAATATGAATTCCTATATATTTTTCAAAATCCCTTAAACAAATTTGGGAGTGATGATTGTCTAAATCTAGGTACTAGCATGGTGTTTTGAAGACACCTTCGATGCTCTAACGATCCCTGCATCGCCTTGCTTGCGATTCTTGAGAGGGAGCTCAATCCGAACATTTGGATCCAGAGCATCTCCCTCTATAACATGGTAAAGAGGAGAAGATAGTGAACCCCATGAATAGTACATGGTGGGATGGTATCTTCTTCTATTTATAGTGTGAATTTAAATTACCCAAAATTGACTCTCCAACCTTAGAATACCTAATTCACTTTAAACAACATGTTAGGACTAAAATATTGAGTCAGAAATATCATTATAACTTTAATGCAATTAAAAAAATATTAAGTAATAATAAATGAGTCATTAACTTGACTCGCTATTCCCACAAAAATTAATTGAACGCTGAATATATTAAACTTATATCCATTCAATAAATATTTTTCAAGTGCTTACTTTAATGTTTGTAAATACATTTAATTAATAAATTAATTGATCATTATTATTAAGTTAAATAATATGCATTTATTTATTTCATTGGTGATCATATCTCTTTGAACAAATCTCAGACCCCAATGGTGGGTCCATCCATGTCCAAAATTAGTATTCAACTGAATACGATAGATTCTTGATTACGCTATTGTGTGTGACCTTCTAGGACCTTATCTAAATATTAGAGAATACTATTCACAATCCAAGAGTAGGATCTATCAACCCATTATAGACCCTAAAGTGATAAGTACCTCTATAACAATGACAACCAACCTATGAACAAGAACTATGTAATATAATATCGTTGTATTTAATATCTCATAAAGAAGGATGCACACCCATGTCATCATCCTTTTATTTCATTATTATTTGTTGATCTAACTAGATGGATTTTCCTTGGACTACCATGTCGATGGATTTATCATGGTAATACCATACTGATCAATATGGCATGAGATATATTACTTCCTTAGCCTAGAAGTTAAAAATCATTTCTTGATCATTCAACCAATGTCATACCATAGATGATGCACCAAACACAAACTACATCACCATGATTTCAAAATCATGGTTTTTAACATGCATCAAAGTACATGATCGAACATAATAAATTGGCAACGATTTCAAGTCAGGATACCATTACACATGATCATAGATATGGACATCCAATGACACCCAAAGCACTTGGTGTTCCGATTGGTGGGTATTTCCTCATTATCTCACTACTAGATATCACTAAGTGAAAACTTCATGAGACGATGTATCAATGCTTATGAGCCCCCAACACCTGATAGTAAGACATCTACCTATCCATTAAAAAATATGTATCTAGACCATATTACCTTTATTTAGGATTAATGTCATTGAATCTTGAGGTTCTCATTATATCCTCAGATCTGATATAACCATTTGATATGAAAATTAATCTATGGAAATTACCATTAAATAGTTGATGTAGAAAAGTCTACACTATAATGGTATGTATTCATCATGTATAACTAATTGTATACATGATATGGTAATAAAAAGTATTGAATAGTTGGGTCTTGGTCTCCCACTATTTCAACACTCCCGCTTGCAGTAGATCCATCTTGATAATCGAACTTGTTAGATACTCACATGATATAGATCATGTTTCTAATGATTAATGACATTAGTTGTTAGGGCTTCGATGTTTCCACCAAGTATCTATTCTGCTATTTGCTTCCTCATATCCTTGAGTAAAACCCTTCAAGAAATGGTAACCCATCTTATATCCATTTCCCACTAACATAATTTGACATCTTGTATAGTTATAATATCTAAATTTACATTATGATAATAGATTACCTACTTTGTATGATTCTAAGAACATGAAAAAATCATTTTGTATAACCACTTTATAGGTACCTGAGATGCTAAAACATACTCAGTATCTATCGGTATAGATACCACTAGATTATATGAGTTTGAATCACCCCTCTGATTATCGTAAATTTGATATTAGATCACATGGATCTATGTATTATTAGTCTTTGTCACCTGAACAGTATTATCCTTACATCTCTACTTACCAACTATAAAATATATGTACCTATTATGTGGAAATGTAAGGACACAATTGGGTTGTAGTTTGGCCATGCCCAGTTCCCACCATTTCTGTGGACTGGGTTGAACCGAGGTTATTTCCCACATGGTAGGTGTTCTATGGAGTCCCATTAAGGATTTAATATGCCTCTCCCACGATTAAAACATGGGACCTTAGGCATAACAACCACCATAAGACTCCATGAGTTCCACTACACCATATGGTGTAGTGGTACTAGAGATGGTCCCCACTGGGTATTATGCCAGCTAGCCTCGAGTTCAAATCTCTAGGGAGGTGAAATAAATACCCAGTTTGCTAGGGGAGATATCCAGGATACTCAGCTTAGTTGTGTGTCCTAGTAGAGTTCATCCAATGAGTTAGTGGGATGTGGCGTATTTGGACTATTTTTTAGAGCATTATAGGTCCAAAAAAGAAAGTAACCTTTTTAACTGACCTACTCCATAACTAGGTCGTAGTCTGGTGTCACCCCATCCTAATAACTTGTGGACTGGGCTCAACTTGGGTCATCCCATGTGGCAGGTATTATCCATAGGCCTGATAGGGATTTAATGAACCTCCCTAGGATTCGATCCTAGGACCTCAGGCTTAACATCCCCCAAGGAGTGTTATGAGTACCACTATTCCATACGATGCAATGGTACCAGAGATGCTCCCCAATGGCTAATAAGCCAATCAGCCCTGGGTTAAAATATCAGGGGAAGTGAAATAAATTCGTAGTAGGAAATGAGTGATATCTAGGATAATTGGCCTAGTTTAGTGGCCTAGTATTGTGTATCCCATGAGTTAGTGGATTGTGAGGTATATGATCTGTTGTTAGGATAATCACAAGCCCAATAAAAAGGCACCATTTTAAGAAACATACAACATTACTAGGTCATAGTCTAGTCGCACCCATCCCACCAACTCACGGACTGGGCTCAACTTGGGTCAGCCCAAATGGTAGGTAATGTCCCCATGCATGATTGGGATTTAATATACCTCCCTCGTGATTCAGACATGCGACCTCAGCTTAACAGCCACGAGGGAGAATCAAAAGGACCATTATTCCATATTCTGTAGTGGTTATAAGGATTCTCTCTAGTGTCTATTATGCAAGTCAGCAGCAAGTTCAAATCTTTGGGGAGGTGTAATAAATCTCCATCTAGCTAGTGGAGATATCTAAGATACTCCTCCTAGTTTAGTGGCCAAGTAGAGTGAATCCCATGATTTATTTGGCTATGAGGTATCTGTGTTGTTGTCGAAATCATCATGATTCCAACAAAAATGAACCTTTTTAGTGGACCTACGCCACTAAATGGATAGTATCAAGGGAACACCCCATCTCCTTACTTGGAATCTTGGATCACCTATCCCATCAACATGACCACACATTAAAAATTGTCCCCAGGCCCTACTAGGATTTAATACGCCTCCCTCATGACTCAAAACCGGTACTGCATACTTAACAACCACTAGGGAACCAACGAGTCTACCCAACCCATGTTGGGGCTTGAGCCACAACTACCCTAAGCCCACCTCCATAGGCCAGGGGTGGTGATAAGCACAGAATCCACAACAAAATCGGGTATGAATTTTCCTAAGAACCTACACACACACAACCTACTCAATGAAAATGTGTAGATGGAAAGGAAAAAGAAGAAACAATACAACTATATATAAACCTAAAAAATACATGAACTTACAAATAGTATAAGTACCAAAAAGTAAACTAAAAGGAAAAAGGGGGAAAATACACACCAAACTAGGAAAGTTCCAAAAACATGTAGTAATTGAAAGTAAAACAATTGAGAGATCCCCACTCCTAGATCTAAAGGTATGACCACAGTTCGCCGTCCAAGCACCAGTATCCCTAAAGGTCCATTGAAGTCACGTTCAACCTATCTGTCATCTACATATGGCACGATATGTGTGGGAAAATCCTGTGTAGGGGTGAGAATAAAAATACTCAGTAGGATACTCCCAAAAAGGAGAGGGGGGAGCAGTACGAGATACAACTAAAGAATAAAGTAGTAGATATAACAAGGTACTATAAAGAGTACAATTAGACCCACCAAGAGAGTGAAGTAGGATAATCCAAACACAAGGACACATAAAATGTGATATTATTTACTACATGTCGAGTTTTTTCTACCAATAGTAGGATAATAGACTTTTAGAACCACAAGAAGATAGACACAAACATCACATGGCATACCCCACACATCTTCACATCTCCTTGATGGTGAGTAGAAAAAACCCAAGGAGTGGGTACTGAAATAGACTATATATAAATATTCTCATTTAGAGAAGCCCAAACAAAAGAGTAATGGGATATCCATCTCACAGATCATCACAAGAAAAGAGTCACCAAAAGTTCCATAAGTAACCACCAATTATTCCTATTATCCCATAAGTATTATCAGAACATGCTAGTCAAAGTGACTCAATCACAACATGTTGATACGATTCACATTGGGAAGCTCAATCTGGACTGCATGGTTTTAGGTTGTGTAATAAGAACTCCTATCAGTGGGAAACACATCACTGTTTCCCAGGAGTCCAAATGTATGTCAAACCATATCTCATAACTTATCTACATAGTCAAATGTGGAAAACCTGAAATAGAGGACCCAATACCTAGTGTGTCAGGGGGATTTCACACTAGTTGTAGCCATAGGGGACCCTCTCCCTTGTACGTCAGGGGGATTCCACACTAATTATCATCTTAGAGATCCCACACCCTACCTGGTAGGTGGATTCTACTCTTGGACATTGAGTAACCACATGCTACCTAGTTGGGGGATTCCACTATGATGTAACTGTAGATGAACCACACCGAACCATTAGGGCGACCACACCCTACCCGGTAGGGGGACCCACACCAAGTATTTAAAATATTAACAAAATATCAAATATGATATTCGTACTATCCAAAATGTAAAGGATTGATAGTGGACAAGAGGAATATACTCATGGATACCATCTCTTGAGATATTTTACTCAAGGAGGTGAAGCCACATATAGCCGATATTCCATGTAGTAGAATCATGGAAGTCCCAACAACTAAAGAAATTACATTTAAAAAACATGATCAATATCATGCGAGTGGATATCAAGTTCGGTTATCAAGTTGGCTCTAGTGAAAGTGTGAGTGTTGAAATAGGGGGTTCCCTAGACCGAACTATTTAGAAATTTTGATTACCATATCATGTATACAATTTTTTATACATGATGAATACTTACCATTACAGTGTAGATATTTCTCTGTAAACTATTTAATGGTAATTTACATAGATTAATTATCATATCAAAGGGATATAGAAGATCACATACTATAATGAGAACCTCGAGATACCAATACATTAATCTAAAATAAAGGTACTATAGTCGAGATACATCTTATTGAATGAACATAGTAGATTTCTGACTATCAGGTTTTGAGGGATGGAAATAACTGATACTTCATCTCATGAAGTTCTAACTTGTTGATCTCTAGTAGCGAGATCATGTAGAATTACCTGCCAATAATAACACCACGTGTTTTGGGTGTTATTGGATGTTTCTATCTACAATCAAGTGTAATGGTCTCCTAACATGAGATCATTTCCATTATATGCCATTTGATTGAATACTTTGATGGAAGATGAAACCATGATATTGAAATTAGGGCGAGGTTGTTTGTATTGTGGGCACCATTAGAGGAATGATATTGGTTGAATGGTCAAGAAAGGATTTGTCACTTATAGGTTAAGGGTGTTATATATCTAAAGCCATGTTGATTAGGATGTTAGTACCTTGATCAATCCATGGCCATGGTAGTCTAAGGTAAATATAACTATTTAGATCAATAAATAATTCATTAAAAAAGGGAAAATATAAGAGTGTGCATCCTGATTTTTGATATATTAAATACAAATAGATTATATTACACAGTACATGTTCATTGGTTGGTTGTCACTACTGTGACAATACATATCTTTTTAGGGGCCATGATGGGTTTTTAGATCCCACTCTTGGTAAGTGAATAATATCCACTACTATAAAGATAAGGTTATAGAGGGTAACATACAATATAGTATTCAATAATATTCATTATTCAGTTGAATCTGTATATTGGACAAGGTGGACCGCACCACTGGTGCGTAGTGGTAACATAGATGCTCTCTGGTGGATATTATGCCTATCAAACCTAGGTTGTAATCTATGAGGAGGTGAAATAAATCCTTTGCTGGCTAGGGGGGATATCTAGGATACTCGGCCAAGTTGGGTGGGCTGGTAGAGTGCTTCCCATGAGTTAGTGGGCTACGAGATATATGGTCTGTTTTTGGGAGTGTCATAGGTCCAAAAAATGGTGCTTTTTTTGTTATACCTATGATTATACCAAAATAGACCAAGATACTCCCCAGGACCTACACTCAAGTTACCGAGATTTTAACTAGGACACTCAATTGGGCCACAAATCATGAATATCTTCCCAAGAAATGAGGGGATTTATTTTTCCTACCTACAGGTTTGAAACTAGGGCTGACTGACATAATAACCACTGGGGAGCATATTTGGTTCCCCAAAACTATATGACGTGGTGGTACTAGAGATGATCTCTCGTGTCTATTATCCAGTAATCCCTAGGATATAATCCTTGGGAAGGTGAAAAAACCCTTAGTTGTCTTGTGGAGATATCCACAATACTCGGCCCAATTGAGTGGCATAGTGAAGATCCTTGTAACCTTAGTGCAGGGGATGAGAAGTATCTTGGTCTATTTCAGGATTTTCATGGGTTCAAAACCCATGATACTCCGAAAACAGACCACAATACTCACCACCCCCTACACTCGAGTTTCTGGGCTATTAACTGGGCTACACAACTGGGCCGAGTATCCTGGATATCTCCTATGGCCATATGTGGATTTATTTCTTCTATAGGGAGATTCGAACCCAAGGCTGACTGAAATTTAACAAACCAGTGTGTTTACCTAGTACAATAACACTTTATAGTGTAGTGGTAACAGAGATGCTTTTTGGTTAGTTAAATGCAAGTCATCCCCAGGTTCGAATATCTTGGGAGGCCAAATAAATACCCAGCTATCAAGGGGGGATATCCAGGATACTCATCCCTATTGAGTGGAATAGTTAAGAGCCTAGTAACCCGTGTGTAGGGGATAGGGATGAACTTTGTCCATTTTGGGACTATCATGGGACTAACAAAAAGGAACCTTTATGTATGACCCGTGATGCTCCTAACAACATACAAGATACGGAACAACTCACTATCTCATGGGATTCACTCTACTAGGCCACTCAATAAGGCCGAGTATCCTAGATATCTTCCATATCCCGATGGGGATTTATTTCACCTCCCTAAGGATTCGAACCTGGGGCTGACTGGCATAATATCCACTGAGGAGCATCTCTGGTACGAGCATGAATATGAAATATTAGTACTCATGACACTCCATGGTGGCTGTTATGCATGAGTTCCTAGGTTTGAATCATGGGGTGTGGCAGATTAAATCCCAGTAGGACCTAGGGAAAATACCTGCAATGTGGGAAATAACCCCATTTCGGCCCGGTCCATAGAAATTTGGGGCATGGGGCATGGCCAGACTACAACCCCCGAAACCCACCATCTTGTGGAATCTGTGTAAACTTGGACTATAACAGGTATGAGTATCTAGATATCACCATTATCTAACTGGGTATATATTTCACCTCCCTAGAGAATTTAACCTAGTGTTGACTAGCATTTAACCAAATGGGGAGCTTCTCTCGTACCACTGGCACTCCCAAGTGGTTGTTAATCCTAAGATCCCAAGTTCGAATCATGGAGTAGGAGTATTAAATCCCAGTAGTGACTAGGGATTGTTCTTAATGTGAAGCCTAGTAAGTGGACCAACTGAGCCCAGACTCTATGTTATGGGATGGGGCATGTCCGACCTACAACCCAATTAGTGGAATAGGTTCCCTAAAAGGAACATTTTTTTTGTACCTATGATGATCCTGACAATGGGACAAGATACTCCCCCAACCCTACATTAGGTTCACTGGGCTCTTTACTAGGCCTCTTAATTAGGCTGAGTATTGTAGATATCTCCCCTATATAGCTAGGGATTTCTTTCTCCCCCCAACGATTCTAACTCAGGGCTGATTGGCCTAATAGGGAGTGGGGAGCATCTATGGTACCACTACGCCAAATGGCGTAGTGGTACCAGATATGCTCCCTGGTGGATATTAGGCCAATCATCCCAGGGATCAAATATATGGGGAGGAGAAATAAATCCAAATTTTGTATAGGGGAGATATACATGATAATTGACCTAGTTGAGTGGCCCATAGAGTGAAACACATGAGTTAGTGGGCTATGCGGTATTTGTTCCTTTTTTGGAGTGTCATAGGTCCAACAAAAGGGGCCTTTTTAGTGAACCTTTGCTACTCCGTAGTTCATACGCCAAGCAAGCCTTAAACCGTAACTCAGAGTCTAGTCTCATCAGACGCACTAACTGAGCCGCACCTCAAGAATCGTCCATAGGACCTATTCATATTTAATACACCTCCCTCGCTATTCAAACCTAGTACCTTAGGCTTAACAGCCACCACAAAGCATCACAATTACCACTACACCATATTTCCACCATCTTGTGGATTCTGTGCTAACTGGTCTACTAACTAGGCTAGGTATCGGGATATATCCCCTAGCCAGCTGGGGATTTATTTCTCCGCCAAATATATTCGAACCTTGGTCTGAATGGAATAAGAGCCACCAATGATGATCTATGGTACCAATTCACCATATGGCATAGTGGTACTCATGACGCTCCCTGGTGGCTGTTACACCTAAGGTCCCATGTTTGAATCGTGGGGGAGGTTTATTAAATCCTAGATGGTTTTAGGGATAATTCTGAATGTGTGACCCAATTAGTGGCCCATATGAGCCCAGAATCTGAGTTTCGAGCTAAGGCATGTTTGGCCTAGACCCAGTTAGTGGCATAAGTATGCTAAAAATGAAATTTTTTTGGTCCAATGGCACTCCCAAAAATAGACCAAATACCCCACAACCCACTAAATCACGGGATTCACTCTTCTAGGACACTCAAATGGGCTGAGTACCCTATATATATCTCCTGTCAAACTAAACACCATTATTTTTATATGAATCCCATTTCTTTTAATCTCTATGGGTTATTTATGAAAATTTGATCAGGATCTATGTGGATAACCTGAAAATGATGATGCATTAATGGTGTTCCCTTATATGTCTTCAGTGTATTGGGTAAAGAATTTAATGTCTAGCGATGGAATGATTTATGATACCTTTGTGAAAAAACATGGTAATTTTTCTGACACCTTGGGGATTGAACTTGGAGATATGATTTTGAATGTCTTAATTAAATGTTTTTTATAAATTTAAAAGTTATAATTGAAGTTATATTATTTATTATATACGTTAAAATCATGATCTTATGATATTAGTCAAGTTCTTATTTACAATCCTCATGATCACAAGTAAATTGTTTCCCATGTTATCCCTTATTCGACCTTAAGCACACACTTTCTTTTGATGTATGTACCAAGGTTATTATATGAAATAAATTTACTTAGGATGAATCTTTATGTATACCTTCATATGGAATGAGAGGATTTTTTATGTTTTCATGTGTTATTTACCTTTTTTCCAAGACCACAATCCTTAAAAGATCCTCTATTTGTAAATTCGAGGCAATGTTACGTAATAAAAATGTGGGATGACATAGTTGGCATCAGAGGATGATTTAGTTATTTGTATAAATTAGGATTTTAGAAATTTT
Organism: Viscum album; assembly: GCA_963277665.1. Classification (NCBI taxonomy): domain Eukaryota; kingdom Viridiplantae; phylum Streptophyta; class Magnoliopsida; order Santalales; family Viscaceae; genus Viscum; species Viscum album. The sequence goes on from OY728136.1 coordinate 1,517,708,473, forward strand.
GGAAGGACCCTATATAAATGTTTAAATAAATCATTAGTTCCTGGTATTTTGGTGAAACATTAAGTATGTGGTTTCTAAATAAAAAAGTCATTGTCTAGATATGAAAAAGTGAATGGGGATCTTGTAAAAATGCATCTAGGGGTAAACCCCCAAAACACCTCTTTGTGCTAGACTTGAATGGGAACTGGCACACAAAAATTTTCCTTGCTTCACTCCTAGTTCAAAACTCTTTAATGAAATGTTTGGTTAATCAAATGCTTTTTTATAAACCATTATGATGGATTTTTATTTAATTTAATTATTGTTAAAGAATAAACTATATTGGAATGATGTTTTATGACATGAAATTCCTGTAGAATTATAATAATAATAAATGAAACAAGTTTCTCACTATGTTTCTCTTATTTTATAAAATAGTGGAAAATAGGAAGAATCATGTAAATGATGAGTGCAACGGACCATGTGCTGACCACCCACTAATGGTAGTCATAATGGAATCCTTTTTGAGATTGATGAATCAACTAACTCATGTGATGGTAAATAACATGAATCAAGATGAGAGACCGGTTTCACCACATAGAGAACAACATTTCATTGAGTCCTTTATACATCAACGACCACCAATGTTTAGTAGATCTAGTGACCCATTGATTTTTGAATAGTGGATAAGATCAATAGAAAAGATATTTTCAACACTACATTATTCAAAACAAGAGAAAGTCACTATGGCTATGTAATGTTTAGAGGGAAAAGTTGATTAATGGTGGGAAATGATTAAAAACCAGAGTCCAAGATGGGATATTGAAGCTTTGGAGTGGGAAGTGTTTTAGGTAATCTTCTTCAATAAGTTTTGCCCTCATTCTATGAGAACAAAAATAGAGAAGGAATTCCTAGAGCTGAAGTATAAAGAGAATGAATCTATTGAAATCTATGAGATAAACATCACAATAATTCCCCTTTACACAACTAGTTTTATCATGGATCCAAATGGGATAGTTGATAGATTCTTTGGTGGAATAAGACCTCATTTATGGAAGAATTTAGCCAACCCAGACTATGAATACTATAATGAAATCATATGGAGTGTAATGAAGGTCGAAATAGAGTTTGGTGAGATGCATTGGTCTCACAAATCAAAAGAGAAGAAGAGAAATCTTGATCAAAACATGGGGATGATCATTGATCAAGGAAGATGAGGAAACTAAGTGAAACATTCCACATGAAATAAATGTGGGATGAAGAATATAGGGAACTTCTTTCTCAGGAGTGGTAGATACTACATGTATAGAAGAGAGGGCCATATCACTCGGAACTATCATAGTGAGGTGAATCCTCAACTTCTTAGCACTAACGAAAAATGAAAGATGGTGCATGCCCCACCTGAAGTCGAATTATTCAAGTGTGCACATCTAGGAATCTTTTCCAATCACTATCCAAATCCAAGGGCAGTGGTGGGTAATCACCATAAACTTCTTCATAGGCCATGGGAGTATGGTCACTCTTTTTCTATAAGGATAGCTGAAGTGGAAGCACCAAATAATGTGGTGGAGTTAGTCTTGTTATTCTCTCAATGCTAACAAGTACTTTTTTTGATTCTGGTTCTATGCATTCCTTTATTTCCTCTATGATTAAAAAGAATTTAGAATCAACTCCTAAATTGAGAAATGTAGAGTTATCAGTTAGGACTCGTGGTGGAATTGTCCAATAATCAACATTTTTCATAAACTCATGTATTTACTTTGGTGAGAAAAATCTAATAAAAATATAGTAGTCATTCCCATGATGGAATTAGATATTATACTAGTGATGGAATGACTATCAATTTATAATGCTAAAATTAATACCTGAAAAAGGAAATCACAGAAGTCTTGAATGGAAACCCTATGGTAATTCTCAAAGGGGAGATATGTCGACCATAGATTTTTTCAGAAGCACCACCCATAGTCGTGTTTATGGAGTTGATCAGTGAAGATAAAGAAGGAAATGAAAGTGTACATACAGAAAATTTCCCCATATTTTAGGAATACATTGACATAGTTACTAAGGAGTTAACTAAACCTTCCCAAGAAATATAGGTAGAGTTCCCCATTGAACTCATTCCTGGTTCTAAGCCGATTTCAAAAACTCCTTATAGAATTACGAATGTGGATTTGGAAGAATTAAAAAAGTAAGTCTAAGATCATTTAGAGATGGGGTTTATCCAGACTAGTGTGTCTCTTTAGGGAGAACCTGTTCTCGTATTAAAGATGATTGGTGGATTGATGCAGTTATGCATTTATTACAAAAACTATAATAGATCATAGGGATGTACAAGTACCACATAACAAGAATTGTGATTTCTTTGACAAGATTCTAAGGGATCAGTTGTTCTCCAAGATTTTCCTTAAATATAGTTATCATCAATTGATGGTGAAGAAAGATGTAATTATAAAGATTTCCTTACAATAAATAAATGGACATTATGAGTTTTTTGTTTTTCCCTTTGGCTTGACTAATTATCATGCCAGTTTTATAGATTTGATGAATAGATTCCTTAAGTACAAACTTGATAACTTTATGGTTGTTTTTATTGATGATATTAGTATATATTCGAAAATTCTAGAGGATCATGAAGATCATAAAAGATTTATATTATAAATTATAAGGAAATATAGGTCATTTATAATGTTTATAAAGTGTTAGTTTTTGTTAAAATAAGTTTCTTTCTTGATGAACATTGTATCCAATAAAGGAGTGTTAGTTGAACATACAAAGACTATGGTTGTGGAGGAGGTGGATTGTCCTACAATATTAATTAAGATTCATAGTGTTCTTGGTTTAGTAGGATATTATATGAGTCTTGTGAAAAAAAATTCATGATTTTCTAATCCACTAACAAAGTTAACTCGAAAATGGGTCAAGATTATCTGGATAAAGGTTTGTGAAGAATGTTTCCAAGAGCTAATGAAGATATTGGTTATTGAACCCATGTTAACTCTACCCTCTATTGGAGAAGGATTAATTATTTTTAATGATGCATATAAAAAAGGGATTGGGTGAATCCTCATGAAAAATGATAAGGTGATTGTTTATGCATCTTGACAGTTGAAACCTGATGAGTTGAACTATCCTACGAATTTCCAAGAGATGAATGTGGTTGTTTTTTCTATGAAGATACGAAGGAACAATATTTATGTGGATAAATGTGTTATATTTATAGACCATCAATGTTTGAAGTATATTATCATGACAAAGAAATTTAACATGAGATATAGGAGATGGTTGGAACTTCGTAATGACTTTGATTGTTCAAGTCATTATCATCCCAGAAGAGAAAACAATGTCGCTAATGTATTAAGTAGAACATGTAAAAAATTAGGCTATTTCCATGGACCAATTGCCACGGTTTTCAAAACTGTGGATATATGATACGTTTCCAAGGGCTATATCCCTTGTTTTAATAAAACCATGTCTATAGATCTCCTCCCCTTATGCAGGAGAAAAAGTTTCCCACAGAAAATAGACCTGGAAGCTCTATTTCCATGATTTTTATGCTACCAAATTTTTTTTTAATAATATAAATAACATATTATATATATATGAATATTGGTGTGGTGTAGTGGTTAAGTGTTAGAATATTATGTGTGAGGTAAAAATATTGAATCTGGTCTGTGACATATTATTTCTGGGCTATTTATATGGTTTTTTGGGGTTATAGCCATTGTTTTCCACTATGGAAATAACACCTAAAACCATAGCTTTCATTGTGTCTATAAGACAACTACCACAGTTGACAATAATGAAAATTATTTCCATGAATTTAAAAACTGTAGTAATAACCCTCCTAGTTCCATGGTTAAAATCGTGGAAATAGGTCAGACCCTATTTCTATGGTGATATCATCCATGGTTTTGGGGCATATTGCAACAGTTTTTAACATTGGAAGTATACCAATTTTCCTGTTGTGTAGGAAAGAACATATTTTGATTTCAATGATGAGGATTTCTAAATATAAATTAATCAATGAAGTAGTAAAACCGGATATGGGAATAATAAGCGAAGGGACATCATCCAATATATCCCGAATTATTTATCAACCATCATTACTATAGAAGACCATGAAATATCAAAGAGATGATCCCTTGTTGTATAATAAGTTAGAGGCTATGATGAATGAGAATTTTCCTATGTTTAATATTTACTAAGAATGTGTTTTAAAATTTCATACAAGGCTACATGTTCCATATATTCCAGAAATAAAGAAGTAGTTGATGGATGAATCTCAAAGATCTGCATTCTCTATACATACAAGAAGCATGAAAATGTTTAGGGACATTTTTGATCATTATTGGTGAGATAACATGAAAAAGGATATTGGTAACTATTATACAAGGTTCTCGGAGTGTCAACAAGTGAAGGTAGAGAGACCAATTCCTAAAGGGGTATTATAACTAGTACCCATACCATCACGGACGTGGGATGATATCACTATGGAATTTTTCACTGGTCTCCTGATAACATTTAATGGAAACAATGAAATATAGGTTATAGTGGACAGTCTCACCATGACTTCACATTATATATCCATTCATGAAGATTTCTATCTTGAAACAAATTACATTACTCATATGTAAAATGTGGTGAGGCTGCATGGGGTACCACTTTCTATCATATATAATTGTGATCCAAGGTTCACATCAAAATTCTGGAGAAGTCTTCAACATGCTCTGATTATCAAATTGAATTTTAGTAAATCTTATTATCTCTAAAATGATGAATAATATGAAAGGAATATTCAGACACTTGAGCACATTCTAAGATCATTATGAATGAAATTTAATGGTTTATGGGATTAACATCTCCCATTTGTTGATCTCTCATACAAAAAAAGCTTCAATTCGAGTACTCAAATGGATCTCTATGACACACTATATGGGAAGTGATGAAAAACTCCTACATGTTGGTATGAAGATGGTGAGAGAACACTTCTTGGGCCCCACCTTATGCAAGATATGCCAGAAAATATTTATTCTATCCAAAAAAACATTAAGGCTTCTGTGAGTTAGAAAAAGAGCTATGCTAAAAACCATTGAAGGGACTTGGAGTTTGATATTTGTGAAAATTTCGTCCTTATAATATCACCATGGAATATATTCAAGATATTTTGGATGAAAGGGAATCTTATCCTTAGGTATATTGGCCCCTATTAAATCCTTCATCACATAAGAGCAGTGGCCTATCAGCTAGAACTTCCACAAAATCTCTCTCAAGTTCATGGGTTTTTCATGTATCTATATTGAGGAAGTAAATACCTAAACATTGACATGTACTGAATCTAGAGGTGGTACAACTGGAAAATGAAATATCTTTTGAGAAGCAGTCAGTGGAGATCATTGACCGTAGAGACAAGGTGCTACGAAACCAGACTACCCACCTGTTTAAAGTTTTGTGGTGGAACCAAAAATATGAATAAGAATCTTCAAAAATGGGGGAGAAAATGGGGTAGAATAACATTCACCTTTTATCAACTGAAGGAAGGTAATGAAATTTCAAGGATGAAATTTCTTAAGGGGGAAGAATGTAATTACCCGAACTTTTTAAATGATTATTGTTTCCTGAAAATGTGTGTTATATTATTACAAAACAATACTATATCTAATTAAAAATAAAGTTATGATTTTAATGTAGCCATCAGGTTTCGACCATCATATGACCATCAGTCAATTATGACCCTTAGTTAGTTTGACCGTTGGAAAGTATACTCATAATGTTGTTATTATTGTTCCTAAATATAACTTATAATTATTAGTTAATACTGAATGAAGAGTCGATGGCCTCAACTAATAGAGTTGGGTCATATGAATCCCATTTATCATAACATGGGAAGTAGATAGTATCATTAGGCTTTTCTCTTGACCAAGATCAAGATGAGATTTAAATTTTTAAGCTTGAATGAAATCTCCAATGGGAGAAGTTCAAGTTAGTGGATATTACCACTCGGGCGATGTTATCTAAGCCACCCCAAGATCCCATCACCATCACACTCTTTATGCTTAGGTCTTATACAAGTGTTTTAAGGGGTTATGTGTCAGGTCCCCAATTACTTAAAATGTAATCCCATTGTTTAAATAATATTTTTATCCCACCATTTTGTTTCATGAATATGTTTTTTTAAAAATTGATTTGGAATATGATAAATTTATTTTTTGGGTAAGAATTTTATTTTTTTAAAAGATATAAATTATTATATTAGATTAAGGTTTTATTAATATTGTTTATTATAATGAAATAGTGTTATAAAACTCTCCTTTTTAAATAAAAATTATGAAATAATTTTATTTTTATCAAGTGTCGAAAACATTATTATTCATGTTACTATGAATTTTCTGTCTGCTATTATTTTTAATAATTAAGTATTTTTGTTGATAAAAGTTAAATATATCATATTTATAGAATTATTAAAATAAAATAAATTTCATTTTTGAATCAAAAGGTTGATATTAGGGTATAGTGAATTTATGATATTTTTATAAAATATATTGTTTTCCTGTGAATAGTAAAAATACAATTGTGAGTTTTTAGTATGTTTAATGACATCATTAGTGATGTAATAATTATTTTATAATGTTGGTCGACTCTTGAGGAATAAAATATGATATTAAGTGTCCCAAGTGGCCAATAACATGGGAAATAACCATGTAAATACAATGGTTTTGCAAATAACACTAATGAGGTGTCCTCGTAAATTAATAAAAAAAACTTTGTATCTTTTACAATAAATACAACCCATTACTCTATTTATATTCATGAAAAAATAATACCCCTAAAAACTATGATATAATTACCTCTTAAGGATTTCACCTCATGCGCCTTCGATCCCCAAGGTCTCAATCTTCGAGTTTTAGGAGTCACTCTTCAAGGGAAGGGAATTCTAAACTTCTCTTTTAATTTCAAGTTCTCTTTTATGTTGTATGTATTTGAAATTTACATTAAATTTCCTTATTTTCATTTTAATTTTTCACTATAATATATTATTAGTCTCATAGGAATGGGTGACTCTTTTCTCCGCTATTTTTAATATTTTATTAAACCATGTTTCATACCTGTTATGGTGCAGACGTTTTGTCTTAAAATCTATCTCATTTTATCAAGATATTATTTTATTTTCGTTATGTGAATACCCAAAACTATTTCATTTCATGGGTATTCATCAAAATATAAAAATTATTTATTTGATTCTAGAATTGAAATACATAAACTCCTCATTCTATTTGTGTGGGTTATAAATGACATAATAAAAATCTTTTAAGAACTTTTTAAAATGCCATGATTTTAGTATAAACGAATTTTTTTATTCTATATGGTATATTTAGGAAATGTTTGACTTTGATATATGTGGATAAAATGAAAATATATACATATTAAGGGTTCACCATTTTAGAGATCTAATGAATTGGGTAAAAAAATTAATCTCTAGAGATGACAAGTTTTAATATACCTTGGTGAATCACCTTGGTAATTTTTATGACACAATGTGGGTGGACCATAGTGATATGATTATGAATGTCCAAATTAAATGTTGTATCCACATTTACAAGTTATTAATAAAGTTATTTTTTATGATATTCATCTTAATAATTCTCATATGATATTCCTCATGGTCTTATAGATATTCCTCAAGATCAAAGGAAAATTGTTTCCCATTTTATCCATTAATGGGCCTTAATCTATCCCTTTACTTTGATGTATTTCCCCTAGTTAATAGATGAAATAAATTTACTTATTATTAACCTTGGATAATCCCTTAATGTAACACGGTTGTTTGTTTTTTATTTTCATGTATTATATACCTTTTTTCCAAGACACTAAACCTTAAAAGATCTTATGTTTATAAATGTTATGTAAAGTAATGTAATAAAAATGAAGGAGTCTATAAATTAACTCTTAAAATTAACATTTATAAGTAATTTAATTAAGTTATTAATTTAATTAATTTTTAATATGGTCTATTCACCGCCTCTCAACCATATTTCATTATCCTATATGACTTAACAATTTGTTGGAATGAATGCGTTCTCAAATAATGACTTTGTATTATTTTGAGTAATGGTTGATTAATTTCCACGAAATTTTATATATAAAAGCTGTTTATTTATCCGAATGTTTTATGTGTTTTTTCTAGGATGTTAACTTTATATGGTCACTTGTCTACCTCATAGATGATCCTTAGGATCACTTATTAGTAATGGTTGATTTAGAACACTGAATTACTCTATAGTGGGTAGTTTGTACAAGTAGATCCAGTAATTATCATTTATCACTATAAAAAAATAGTTTACTATCATAACACATATAAATTATCAGAATAACAATAAATCTGATTTGGGATTATTAAAACAGGGAATTTTTCTACTAATCCAACATTATAAATTGAATATTATATGTGATAATAGGATAAGCATATGGGTATGATAACATAACCAAAGTGCATGTAAATAATACAAGAGAATCAAACCCAATATAACATATATGATAAACAATGATTCTTGTCATAATGATTTAACATAACATAAAACATGTGTAATATGGGTGTAGAGACATAAGTAGATAATCATGAGACATGAAAACATAACATAGTCATAATAATTTTTCATAAGGGTGTGACTTGAATATAATCATATAAAATCATTTAATTTGCCTAGTTTCATCACTAAGACTATAATCACATTACATATAAAGTCCCACGGTGGATTATGTTCACTCCCCACTCCCATTAAACATTAATGGACTAGGTTAAATCTACTTTTAGGTCATATCATGAGATATAAATCATTACCCAGTGAATTTAAGAGATATATATTTTAATATACCCACCGCACATAATTAAAACCATACATATTTGTGCCATATAATCATGAAAATATTCATAAGTATATCATAGCATAACTAACCTATGGATAGAAATGGGTTTCAAGAAAAATTCCATAGAACATAATGATAATCCATCTATAGATGGAATGTGGATGGTATAATTATAGAGTATACCAATTTAAGCATAATAAAAATAAAAATATGTTTTCATAGATGAAAAATAATTTATTATTAAATTAGGAAATTGAAATTAAAAATAATAATAAATACTGTTTTATGTTTTTAATAACTTATATTCCAAAGATAAATATTAAAAAAACATGAGAAGTGAAATCACATTGGAAAACTAATAAAAATAGAGAGGAATATTTTTAAAATAAAATAATTTGTTTTGAATATTTATTCATGATCTAAGTGTTAAAAATAATATTCTTTTTCACACTTATTTGAAGAGAGTCAAAGTCAATATAAAATGGTTCATCTGGTAAATGTTAAAAAATACTTCCCTAAAAATTTCATAAAGGATACAAAATATAATATAAAATGACCTCAAAAAAATCATTGATTTATAGATAATAATATAACTAAATTAATATAAATAATATGAGAATGGATAAAATGATTTCCCTTTTAAAAGAATTGATAAGTCTAGATCCACATACATGCATCGTTTTGGTTGAATTGTGAACCAAAGAGAAGTGAAATTAAAATAAAACTAGTAAAAAATATAAAATTAATTATGTATAAGAAAATATATAGGGTTTTTGATATAAATAATAAATAATTTTTTCTAATGTAAATTTAACAAAAATCACCCTTATTTAAAATTGTGGTTGGAAAATAAACCCTTACCTCAAACTTTCGTTTGGGAAAATATACTCTAGATCACTAAATAATATTATTTTTTTCTTATTATTAACTTTAATAATAACATTATTAATAGTTATTTTACTCAATTACATTCCTATATAATTCCATTTTACCTATATATTAGATGCATATTGTTAAAATTAATATCTTGGTGTTAATAGTCCCATTTTGTGCATACATGTTTTTGTTTGGAGGTTTTGATTCTTTCTAATTTTAATAGGATAATCACGTATTGTATTTTCATTAATTTGTAATTTTTTGTTATATTTTTGGAGTCCCATGGTCATTTAATGGAACTTATAGTGAATATTTTAATGGAATTGATAATAATAAAATTTCTTATGTATTTTGATTCATTAAAAATAAATGATTTTATTAATGAATATACTTATATATATTACCATTAAATAATTATAAAAAAAATTAGATCAAAGTTATCACATATTATTACTCTTATTGATGTTTTAAATTCCATAACATCATTCGGGTATTCTGTAAAATCAACCAAAATTTGAACACATTATAATAGATAAATGAGTAGGAAAATGATTTTAGAGAGTAATAATATCACATTTATAGAATCATAATGGTACTAAAAAATTATATTAAAGCAATAAATTAGATCGAATAATATTTATATAGATAATATAAATAATAATGACCCATAATAGGATAACACTTACATTAAAGACTTGAACTCCTCTTAGAGAGCCTCTTAGAAAGGAGGGATTTGGGAGCCATTATTTAGACCAAAGTTTCCCAAATGTGGGAGAAACTTCCAAGGGATATATTTAAAATGGGATTCAATATAATGTTAAATTAAATGTGTATGTTTATGTGGTTATATGGGGGATTCATTTATAATTTATTTTGAGTGGAATTTAAAAAAATACCCATTACTTAATGTATAAGGTTGTCATTTGAAAATGGAAAGTTGACACAAGTGAAAAAATAATAGACATGGGATGAGTGGATGCTGATAATTTCATTATAAATCTATTTAAAGATATATTTTTGTGATATTATATTCACTTTCCCCTTAATTTAACCTTTTTACATTAATTTATTCCTTATCATAATAACTACTTTTTTACTCAGTAACATATATTTTGATCTAAAAATGAGATTAACCTTATTAAAAAAATTAGAAAATTATGATTCCAAATATAAAAACAATTATATTCGATTAAAATTTTAATGGTGATACAACTTAATTTTATTATAATTATTCATAATACTTGAAAAACAAAATACAGAAAAAAAATATTTTTAGCATAAAATGATTTAATAATTACTCCATTAAAAATAATAAAAATTAAATGATTGGAAATTTTTTGAATATATATAAATATATATACAATTAATTTCATTAAACATAATAAATAAAATATGAGAAATTTATCTTATATAAGAATCATTTATAATATTTAATTAAAACAATTTTTTCTTATTTCCCATGAATAAATAAATTAGTTTTCCTTATAGTTAATTAATTACATGATGAATTTTACAAATTTATTCAAATAATAATTATCAAAATATTATATTTATATTTTATTTATATCATTCTAAAAAATAATCTTAACAAAAATACATTGTTCAAAAAAATAGTTTCTTTAGAATATATAATATTTTCCCAAGTGAATTAGATACCTTTTAGTTTTAAAAAATCATTTATTTTATCAATTATTCTCTATTTAACTATCTTGTATTGTATTACATTTTGTATAGTAATAAAAAATTATTGACATTAGTTAAGTTTTTTTTGTATCAAAATCTATCAGATACATTGGATTTATTTTAGGGGAAATACATACTAGAATCATGAGGTGTTACACTCACAGACAAACTCATTCAACTAGAGAATCCTACTGATGTAAATCACCCTAGTCACTCATGTAAACCAATAATGTAGGTTATTACTCAAGTGAGGTGGATTTTTATGGGACTCTATCCTATTGGATAGTGAAGGAAAATTGTGAGGTTATATGCATCGAGTGAATGAAGTGAACTTCACCGTTGGAGGTGTGCACGACCCTTTTCCAGGATTCTTAGGACAACCCTTAGAATAATGCAGCTGATTACCCAAATTTTTTTTTTCTAATTATGTACTATGGATTTAATGGGTTTTTTATTTCTTTAGTGGTGTAGTAATGAATTTAAATTTTTTAGAAGAATGTTCTTTGGGTTTCCATTTTCAATAGATTTATTTTAAAAGGGGCATGATTCTGGAACTCTAATAATGCTATATACGGTTATCAAGTAGTATGACCATGATTAGGGATCTGATCACATTGTTGGGAGATAAGTTGGGGAATGTTTTTATTAGGCTTAATGTGACCCCTTTGAATAATTGAATAGATCTGGTGGTTCATAGTAAGATTCAGGTATGATTAAACTCATCTTCTATGTCATGAAACGATTTGTTCCTTTAGAAATGTTTGGGAATTCCTATGAATGTCTAGTAATTCTAGTGGTGTCATTTGAAGTAATTAATGCACTAACCCATGGTATTTGATTTATTTAGGAGAAAAAAATTATATAATGATTGATCGAGGTAAAAATTATGAAATTCTCATAGCCCATCTGCCAAGGGAACATCATTTAGTATATTGGAGTAGTAGTTGGCCTCTGTGTAGTTTCATGCTAAAATGGGTTTCAAGGTAATAATATCATTATGTTTTCATTTTAGATGGTTCCCTTAGAAATGAGTTTGTTCTTGAAATATTATGGAGATATATGAGTAACTAACCTTGGATTAGTTGGTTTTAATGAGAGAGGGTGTTATGGAACACCTTCAACCAAATATCTAGATTCCCCTACCACTTCACTGATTGTGGGAGGCCCGATATAGAAATAACAGTTGAGTGATATCATCTTACAAGATTTTATTAGGTAGTGCATATGGTGGATTCTCCTAAATATGGCTAGTACGTCACCGCATCCCAGAGATTGGATAGATTTATATTAAAAAGTCCAACCTTAGGTAGTGTCTTGATATATTTTAAATTAATTTTTTATGGTGGAGTGTAAGATCTTGGTGGTGTTAGTTTGACCAAGAATTAGTGGTCTTCATGTGTGACTCTAGATAAATTATGAGTGATGTTACTATAAGGTTTGAGGTTTTTAAGTTCTTGAAATATAATAGGTGTATTATAAGATCAGCATCAAAGAGATCAGGGTTATTAGAATAGGTCAAGAATATTTTCATTAGATTATAATGGAACAAATCATTGATGACGTTTCATCCCAAATTTGATTCTACTTTTCAAATACCAAATTACGTGACACACATATCAAGTGTGCCCCTATATACAATAGTGTATTCGGAACATTAGTGAATGTCTATGTATGAGGTTGGGATACTTTCCCTTCATTGGTATAGATATTAATAAACACTGAGAAATAAATATAGCAAACATGATAAAAAATTATACCACATAAAATAAGTCATAAAAACTAAAAGATGTTAGTAAATAAATAATAAATCCCATAATATAATGAAATGAGTATCTATTATGTCACGCATTTACAAATAAAATAATAGGTCTTCCGAGTTCTCAGAAGCGACGAGTTTCGTGGACCTGATGCTGGTTACTCTATTCAACTTCCGACGGCCGTCAGTTGATTAATTTGATATATTTGTTTTCGGAAAATGGGATTTGCGTGATCGTGCGGTCGTAGACCTTCTGAATAATAGAAATTTAATGATTTGATTTGCATCAGAAGAAGATTTATCTCGTGCATGGTCTAGTGCACCTCGGCGATGCAACATGTGAAAATTTTTTCTCCTCCGGTGGACGATCGATTTCTGTATGAATCGTGATCTAGCTTCCATACCGACTTGGGTAAGTCTTCCTCATCTCCCCTTATCCTTTCAAAAACATGCAATTATTCACATGCTTGGAAATATGGTTGGCTGGTTCCTGTGTTCTGATGTTCGTACGGCCACTGTGAGTCATCCGATCAATCCTAGATTCTGTGTTGAGGTGGATGTTTCGCGACCACCGGTGGAATGGATTTGGATTTCAGCGGGTGAAGAATTCAGATGGAGTCAGGCTATCGTTTATGAATCTTGGACTTATTATTGCTCAATTTGCATGAAATTGGGGCACATAGTCTTGAAATGTAACTCTAGAAACATGAGAACGAGGTCAACAGGTTCTGGGAAGAAACTATGAAGTGATAGGAGGCCTGCTGTGATTGATAGAAAGGAAAATGGTCGGGGATCTCGGGTTGCACTGGCTGTGGAAAAACATGCAGCAACTTCTTCTAATCCACTGGTGTCTGAGGTGTTGGCTCGGTTGATACAGGACTTGAACCGGGGGAATGGTGCAGAGGAAAAGGTCTCCATGGGTGCTGGTTGTGGTGGTGCAGCATTTCCTTCAGTGATTGAAGGGGGTAATGAGCAAGAGCCTCAGGTCACTCCCAGGCCACTACTAAACATGAACTTACTCCTGTGGGAATCATAGAGGATGATAATGTTGTGGCTACACATAGGACGAGGAGTAGCAATGGCAATGTGAATAAGGGAGGACTGGGGTCTGCTTTGGATGCTTCTGAGTAAAATATGTGATATGTTGTGGCGATGGAGTTGGAGTCTGATGCATGTGATGTTATTATGTTTGTGGGTGTTTCAGAGGTGGCTATTGATCGGTGCAGTGGGCATGCCACCAGTGATGGTGGTCTGGTAGTCACAATTCCCAAATAGAATCAGTTTCATGTTATGGGGCGTGCGGATGTGGAGGAGTCCCCTCCAATGCTGGATTCCAACAGGAAGACTAAATCTCCAGAGGATGTTGCATTGGGAAAAATAATAAAAGATGGGGTATATGCAGATCATGAAATGGTGGAGCACCCACATTGCCTTGCCATGATTGACACAAATGGTCTGTAGGAGCGATTAGTGCACTACCAAGCGATGCTGGTTCTTGGAAAATGGGGGGATGTTTCTGATAGTGTTAAGGAAAATAATGGTGACATGATCAAGTCCTCACACAGTGGAATTTCCCTAGGGGGAGAAGAGTGAAAAAGAAATTGTTAATGTTGTCCCCAAACATTCCTACAGGGAAATTGTGAGAGGCAGAGAGAATGAGGTGTCTGCAAGTGATAACGGTATGAATTCTCCTACAAAGAAGAAGACTGAGGAATGATTATTCTTACCTTCCGAATCCGATGTCTACCAGATCATCCTCCAAGAGGGAGAATTGTTCCGGGGTACCTCTGGTTTGAAAAATGGAACGCTATCCTCTAAGGAGTTTATTTCGCAGGAAAAGTTGAATTTAAGAAAGAAATATGCCAAGATTCTGAAGCATTATGAAAGCTCAGAGTGGGAATCAGCCTCTACGGATTAAGTTTCTTATCATCAGTATGGTGACCGGTATGATGTTTTCTAATATGTTGTTTTCTTCCAGGTGTGTTTCACTCTTTTGCTACTCTTTTCCTTTATTTTAATAAATGGTCAGAGGTCTTCCTATGACTGAGATTTCTTGGTAAAAATAAATATAAGGCCATGCACTAAATTGTTCCTGATTCCTTCCCCCATTTTTTCTCCCAACTATAGTCGATATTAGAAACTCAACCAACAAAAATGAGGTCCTAGACATTACCTATTCTTGCAATAATAAATGTTTCCTGTCTATCAGGGTGGCCGGGAAGGGTGTGACTTCTTCTTAGGAGGACACCACCCAAAATGGCACTAAAAATTTCAATATAAAGAGGTGATTGGAAATTTTAGTAATAATAAATATTTTATAACCATGGGTATTTCATAACCACCTGAGGGTGTCTATACCATCTTCATACAATAAGGTGGTGTCTATGAAATTATCATAATAGACCATATGGACAATGGGGTAGTGTGGTCCCATTTCTATAAGGTCTCTGATCAAGAAACTATACAACATTACGATTATACAAGTATAAGGTGAATGGAAACCACTACATATATGTTCTCATCCCTATAACTTCTCGATACCATGATTGAATTAGTGTAAGCTAATTGAGAGGTTCCCCATTGCTATAAAGATATTAACCAAATTGTATCTTAGTCACAACATCACAATAACTAAAAAAGGAAGAAGTGGCATGGGTCTAAATGGTCTCACCCTATTGGAATCTCTAACATTGCATAACAACACCAGATAAAGGAGATAAGTGAACCCTATCTATAATTTCCCAATTTATGGGTTGCTTAACCATTATATAATAACTCCGAACAACGAGTAAAGGTTGCCCCTAATGTAGAAAATAACAAAAATTATGAAAGTGGGTTAGGTACAGAATGATCTTATCCCTTATAAATCATAATCCCTAACCATATTAGAAAAGGAAAATGGGGAAAAAACCCTGACCCATAATTATCTTTTCTCAAAAGCATATCAATCTAGTGCACAAAAACCAGAAGGCCATGGAAGAGATGGACCATGTATATATCAATCTTAACCCTCAGGTTTATTGACCACATATATTAACACGTTAAGGTTTACAATACAACCTATATAATAGTAATTTAAGGTTTTTTTAATGTCCACCTGATAGAAAAAACAATACAACTAAACATAACATCCCAGAACATAATCAAAACAAATAATAAAATATATTACACTTTTTGAAAATCAAAATAGGAAAATACCAATATGATAACATATTGTCTAACTCAGTTTAACTGTAAGATAGGTCAGTTCTCACATGGACAACCTACCTTTATATCCAAAACCAAGGTATTGCCTTCTTATTTACTAAAATAAAGAAGGGGAACATAATATCAACCAATAAATTAGTCATATAATACAAAAAGTATTTTGATGTATTACTAATGATCCATTTGGGTCATGCCTTAAGTTGACCCTACACAATTCAAAAAAATATTAATCAAGGGAGGTAAGGGACATTATTCTAGGTCCTTTATGTTGATATGACATCCCAATGATGTTTACAGGACATAATTTCCATTAATCTAATTTCCAAAGAAGTCCCTTAGTGTCCATGGAATCAATATACATAACATGGAAGAAAAAATAATTTCCCTAATAAGACATATTCTATCATAAACGGTGAAAGAAAAATCCTAAGTCAATTGATCATGCAAGCCTTTATTAATTACATGCCTATATAATATCCAAGTAGGGAGAGGAACCTTATCAATTTCCTAGGTGTTAAAAAATAACTCAAAGGAATCCCCCTAATAGGGAATGATTATAAAGGTCATCCACATAGGTTCAATCATATATCTTCATCCTACAAGGAATTGGGAGAATAAAAATCATTGGGTCTATTATGCTCTTAATATCCATATCCAACTCATATGGGTTAAGATTAAAATAATTCAATATACTTTTAGGATAATCACACACAGGTGTTGGGACCACGTATCATATATTTCATGGAACAACTCATAAAACATAAGGAAAATACAGTGACTACATATTTCAAAATGGGGTTATCAACATTAAGAAATTATTTTCTACCATCACTATTTCGTTTCCATTCAAAATCATGATTTTTATAAATAATCCAACCACATGAGTCTATAACTATATCAAACGTCCAAACTAACTGTTTGTAAAAAAATTATAATAAATTTACATATTTGGACGAAATTAAATTAAATTAGTAATTATTAAATAATAACCAATAAGAAAATATAATAATGAAAAAATATTAGTCAATTTGGAAAAGATTAATATGGGAACACCCCTAAGACCACCACTCATGAAAGCCCAAAAAACCTAAATCAATTCATTAGATTACTACATTCTAATTTAATGGAAGAAATATGGAAGAATATTACCTCAATTAAAACCACATGGAACCTCAAGAGTTTTTCTCATGGGGTATCCTTTAGATATCCTAAGAAAAACCCCACCCATTTGTGTCTGATTACACAATGATTCAATAGAATCAACATTAAATTCAAAACTAAAACTCATTCAAAATAATAGAATAGGGTACGAGGAATCAATGGGGGGGAATCCATCTTATTTGAAGGAGAAAAACATCAAGACCTATGGTGAAGTAAAAATAAGTGGGGAAATATTAAAAGGGAGAGAAGAACAACCCTCTCCAATTTCCTATAAAAATTGAGGATCCCTGAGTGGGTTACAAATTAAAAGAGGGAAATATAAAATTAACCCCCCTTAAAGAACTATACAAATTTCTACAAGAAGTTTGGTGGGCCCACAAGACTTCTGGTGATTCTATCAGGATCCTTATATCATGTGACTTCATTTTCATTAGCTTTGGTAGTGTGACCTACTCACTGCCTAGCCCAATGGAAATTTGGTGTATTTTCACAAGAATTATAGTTCCAATCAGGGTTATACTATTCCCACATTTAAAATATTATTGGGTTTTGAGTATGAAATATCTTGACCATCATAAATTTTGTGGCCCCGACTAATGTTTTGGAAACTTACTTCTCTAATCATTAATCTATGTTTCCAATATTAACACCCAAAATACCACTATATGCATTTTTATATTATGATTCCATCTCAAAACCATACTTTTAAATATTTAAAAATAATCTATGAATTCTAAATCTTACTTGGTTTTGAATTATATTAAATGTTCTTGGTTCCACATCCATCAAAAACCAACTTTTCTCCAACTCCATCAACACTCTCCCATGGAGGTCATTACAACATCAACTACACAACCCATATCACAAAAAATAAATATCCATGTTTATATCCATTAAAAGACATTATTCACTAAAATACGATGCATATACTAGATCTATATCCCTCTCTGGCTATTATAATGTTGATACCACACCAAAAATAGAAAGACTACCCAACCCCCACACACCACAAGGTCTGATACAACACACATACTGATTGATTCCTGAATGAATCATTTTTATCCTTATCTGATTCATAGAAGTCAATAAAGTGTGAAAATAAATATAAATTACCTCACTACACTGAAAAACCTCAAAAGGCTTGATAACAAAAGCATTATGGTTCCACCTAATCCACCTACTCCAAAATGATGTTTCACTATGAAAAAATTCATAGATTCCAAATTAATTATCATCATGCATATAAGGTTGAATTTTCTTGTCTAAAAAAGACCCCCACATGACCAAAATCACACTATTTTACCTCTAAAAATAGATTCTTCTAACCCATACCCTCACTATCGCGACCCAACCAAATCTAAAATCCTTTCTCCATTACATAGGTCAATGTACTTCCAGAGATTATTGAAACCCATAGACCATGTTCTTCAAATTGATCAAATTCTTAAATTTCACCGAGTCAGTCACTGAACATACTAATCTTATCAAACTTCATGATCTAGTAACAGAATATGGTTCTAGACCATAAATAATATATATATATATATATATTCCGTTTATATATAAGCATCAACATAGAACAATTACCACCACTAGTATAGGTTTTCCATATATGTAAGGACCTTACCATCCCTAGAATAACTTTTAAATACATTCCACATTTGGAAATTTATACACTGTACATGTAAAATGATTGGAATAAAAATAATATCAATAATTTATCCGTACTATATTTTTTCCACCTCAGTGATTAATGAATTCTACCATCCACAATTTAGATAATCAACTAAATAATGATACTAATGCGACCCAACTCATTTCATCTAGATAGAACCACCCTAGGATCCTCACTCCAGAGTGTATAACATCATGATTTTGAATATAACCATTATCCAAAATAACCAATTATCCACCATTATATACTTAATCTTGAAAAATATAGCCCAAAACTTGTAATATCTCTCACTACCATGTGACTCTTTCACTCCAACCTCTTATAGACTCCATCCATTTCTTTCTAACGATCACATAATTTAATGGGAGCCTAAATTTCCTCAAATTTATCTAATGAACTAACCTAAATACCACTAATAAATATGATATTATAAAATTGTAGGCACATCCTTGAATCCACTGGTCATCTCATTGGTCCCCGTATTATGTAAGAGGTCATATTTAACACCCCTTCATTGTTAAAATAATGATATAACATCATGGGTCAATACCCAAATATGGGTTATGGTTTATCAAACCATTATATATTCTTTTTTATCAAATCACATCACAAGGGTAATCATCTATAAAGCTCACCTACATTAGTTTCCTAGATATAAGATATAAGTAGTTATGAATGCTAAGGATTCCTAGACCCTATAAAAACTAGAAGGAACCTCTCAAGATCTTACACCCAATATGAGTCTCAAAGGACTAAACAATCATCTCTATTGGCATAACCACAATAAAAAAATGTTCCCAAATAAAACACTATTTATCCTTATGGACACTACAACATAACATGAATTCATAAGTCCCAATACCCGCACACACAATCTCATCAACCTAGAGAGTTTTTAATTTTAATGCCTCGACCCCAGAAGCCTGGAGTTGGTGAATTATTTTAATTCATTGTAATGATTACAAGGAATCAAATCCCAAAGGACCGATCAGTTTATCAGTCTTTGAAAATAGATTACATACATGAATGTTACATTACACTTTCTAACATAAAACACAACGTAAATAATCCTTTAAAAATTCCATTGTTCCCTTATCTTAAACCTGCACAGAAATAATAAAACATTTCTTGAGATCCTAGAAAAATAAAACATAAGAAATGGGGGAGCTCAAACACTTAGTAAGAGTAAGCAATACATCAGAAGATAACATAAATATTATGTATGGTGAATAATTGAAAACACATTCCTTTACAAATAATAAACATGAACACTTTATGGTAGGAATATGAGCAGAGTAAATAACCACATAATAAAATATAGTCAGGGTATTGTACTAGTAGAATAACCACATGAACCATAAATAAGATTATCACAATGAGGGAATGTATAATGCGGGACATTTTGAAACATTTTGTCAAGGCCTTGGGAAAGGCCTTAGAAAATTCCACGTCTAATTGTCTCATGAGACCTACCGAATGCATGGAGGGGATATATTAGGCACCACCTGTCAAATACTAAGTTCAATACATTCCACATATTAAAAGGTTGAAATATAACATAAACATTCATATTAAAACTAGAATAAGAAATGTCAATACTTTAACCTTAAACCATTAATGTTATAAAAATAACACATCCACAGTAAATCATATCAAAATTCCTCAAATATAATATGGAATATTTTTATCATAATAAAAAACATCAAAAAAGTATAGAATTTATCCATGTATGTTGACATAGATGAAATCAGTACTATTTGAGAAAAATATCAATTTCTATTTTGAAATAATTTAAGAATCACATAATTATAAAAGAAAAAATTTATTTTAAAAATATTCATATAATATTATAAGGGAATCTTTGATGATGTTATAATGGTGGAAAATAGCCTCACCCGTTGTATATGTTAAAAAGACATTCTTACCCTAATTTTGTCGAAAAGGTTATAAAGTACCTTGTTTGGAAAATGATGAAAATATTCATTTAAAAAACATGAGGTCTAATAAAGGTATAAATGAATTTAAACCATAGTCTAGAAAATATTAAAAATGTTTTTAATTACATTTTTATGAAAGCATAGATGAGGATGATAATGATTTCCGAGTGGATACTTACGTATAAACAAACTAAAATAACAAGGAGATTGTGAAATTAACCCTTACCTCACACTCTCCATGGATTAGAGTACGTTAAATGTGAGTATAATAGTTTATAATAATTATTAAGTTATACAAGAACTACATAAATAAATATTATATCATATATGATCTTATAATATTTCTTTAATAATAATATTTTAATAGTATCATTGTTTCACGTGTTAACTAATTTGTTTTCATTTATATGTTTTGTTACGTAAGTCATGTTTTTTATAAATAGGATATATTTGATTAATATACATAATGATATTATGTTAATAAATATTATATTTAATAATTAAATTAATATTAATCTTGAATTGTTATGATGGGGAATGAATCTCATCACGTTCATGGAGACGATAATCCGTACGCACACACAAATGCTATTTCCATTTTCTTTCTTTTAAAAGCAATGAAAATCAAATTATACATAGGTATATTATTAATAATGTATAATATAATATTTTATATATGTTATGTATGTTTATTAACACCATCCTTTATACGTTCCACGTATGGTATGAACGAGTCATATCACTTTGAGGGGGATGTAGTCCTTACTACCTCAAATGAAATTATCTTATATATACAATATGAAAAGAATAAAGTTATGATATAAAAAAGAATTAATGAAGATTATAGATAAAATAAATATCGTAAATATTATATATAATTATAGTGCCATCATAATGGCCACCATTAGAGGAGGTAGTAGAAGATTAAACAATCATCATTTTGTGAGGCAGTAGTTCTCCATCCACATAAACATTATGTTCTATACACATTAGATGGAGGTGTTTGTAAGTGTAGTTAGAATAAATATCATAAAAAATAACCTAATATATTGAGTATATTTTTTTTATTTTAAAAGAAATGAATAAAGATATTTTAGGGGTTTGGATAATTAAAATAAAAAAAAGAACTTAAGAGGATATGTTATCTTTAACTCGGGTAACTCCCTTTGGTTTGAACCAAAAGGCATCCTTGAAGTGCCTTATGACTAAGGTAAGGATTCTATGAGGAATAGAGGGATGCAGGAAGCCTAATTGGGCATAGTTTTGATGATTCAAGGGTCTTGAGAGGTGAGAAAAATGTGTTAGAGGCGAGGGATTTTTATAAGGGGGAGGAGGGGCTCTTTAAGAATGTTTGAAAATAATATTTTTGTTATTTAATGAATTTAGGTTTATAAATGTAAAAAACTCATTAAAGTCTAAAATAATATGAATAATGTTTGAAATAAAATCATCCAATAAGAATTGGATAGGTTTTTGATATTTTTTTTAATTTTCATAATCTCATTTATTTAAATAATTCATTAATAAAGTAAACACTGCATCATTATTGTGTCATAAATAATTTTAATTATTTGATGTCTAAATATTATAAAATAATACAATGATTTAGGAAAATTTTTTAAACTTAAAATAAATATTTATTGTATAATATATAACTTATATAACCCCATGTAAAAATTGTTTTACTAAAAGATATATGTTTATGCTATTTTTGTCTTTACATTAAATTAAATAATATAAAGTGTCATTATCACTCTCAAGTAGATCCATGTGGTCCAAAAATCGACCCAAGGATGCCCATGGACGGACATGTATCAACCAATAAGAATAGAATACATGTTAGGGTAATTTAAGATTGTTATTATAATATTTGTTTACCCTTATTTACCAGATTTATCCTATAAACATGGTAAATAAAATATTTACTGAAGTAAATATTCAAAATTTGTAAAAATATAAGTTACCTATTGTAACAATTTTTACCTCCTGATTCCAAATTCGTAATCCATTTTTCCAAATTCAAAACACATAAGTGGTATAAATTAATTTAAAATTAATTTTCTTTGTCAAAACAAAAAGCTTGTTTTTAAGAAATAATAACAATCAAAAGATTGAAACTTGTTTATGTCATGTTTAAATGTTAAATTACATCCAATGACCAAAATTATATTAAATGATAAAAATATAATCAAATGATACTTTAAACCCACTGAAATGTATAATTTAACATTATAAATTATTTCGATTAAAAAAGTTATTTTCAATTAAAATTTAGTATTTTTCACTAATCATTAAAATATGAAAGTTATCATAAAAGTACCAAATATTTAACCAAACTAATTTTTTCCCTGATTCTAAATAATAATTTAATTTCATTAAATTTAATATATTAAAATGTCAAATATTGGATTCTAAAAAAGGTTTTCCATTAAAATGTGGTAAAATTCCATTTTTTGAAAAGTAATTATTTTATCTGAAAAAATGAATTTATTCTTATATTATGTCTAAGAAACACATTATATGGATTATAATATTATTTGGAGCATATAAAATTTAAAATTCAATTAATAATATACATAATCGCTTTTTGAACAACTAGTTTGGTAGGTCGTGGTGCGCTCGAACTTGATGTTTCCTATAGCGCAAGTTATTGAATTTATTTGAAGAGATAATGTACTATGAAATATTGTGGTTTAAAAACAATTACATACACTAATAAATATTACAGTCCATATAATTCCAATCATATCTATCCAAAAACTAATACCATTATTCCAAAACTAATATTTGACCATATCCAAAACAATTATACAAAATAACATGGAAGAAATTCCTCGCATCTAAAAGGAAAACATGATTAATAAATTTATACCTATAATGGTGCACATGATCACCATGGTTAATTAAAATGCAACACCAGGTTGGAACAAACCCATTTATTATCCAATCAATATCTAGACTCAAATAATTAAGAGTCACATATCAATAATCCTAGGCCCAATGACCTTATATAAAATTTAACATACCTCACATACATGTTGGCATAAACAATACCAAAAAATTCTACCATAATTATATATCAATTTACCTCGATGTACCCTTCATCCAAAAAAATATCCAATCTCATGTTGTTCAGGTGATGTTTATGCTGTACAAGTCATATAAATAACATAACCATGTTTATAATTAATATGAATTCAAATACATGGGTCTGATCCCTCTCTCATGACACCCTCAAATAATTTTAACCCATCATGTGTGTAAAAACAATTCCTCACCACACAGCTAGCAATGAACTCACGAAGTTCTAAATCTTGTAAAATCATCACTAGACTACCGAAATATCATGAACCGTCCTAGATACCCTAGTATACTAATACACAAACCAACTTTGACTTAGCTCGAAGGGCGTTCCCGATCCTTATGGGTTGGCGACTAGCACTTGGTATCATACAAGAATAGAAAGGGAATGGATTTACAAAAAACAATATAAGAAAAAAGTTACTAGTTGTTATGTCAAGACTCCTCAAGGATAAATCACCAAAATTAAATAGGTAATACAATACCCAAAATAGAACATCAAAATACAACTGATAAAATAATATGGTAAAATCCTAGAAATATCCATTGTAATAGGTGGATCTAATCTCTTTTATCCACCTTTGTCATTATAGGTCCCACGATTTAAGAATATACACCACATCAAAGTTGTGATTTCCCTATTCTTAGTATACAAAATAAATCTATAAATTCCTAATCTAAAATGTAGTGTGTGATCAAAATAGACTAGTTGGGTCTCACCAAGTGTTTTATAAATAATATCATTACAATAACACCATAATTATTGAAATTTAAATAAATCAATTACTTTCATGGAATTTATATATTTTAAAAAAATTATATCAAAATAAAAAGGATAAAATATATATCAAAACATGATTAATTGAAAATTTTAGATAAATTAGTTATATAAATTAGTTGGAATGAATAAAAAATATTATATTCAATAGAACCTAATCATCAAATAAGATATATATATCACCATTTAACAATCCTAGAGGTATGTTAGTTTATGAAAATAAGATTCTAACACTACTCAATTACTAATCTTGGACGAATGTGGGCACACGTCCCTTGGCTTAGGCTATCAGGACTCAAATCCCCCTCAAGAAAATCACAATTTAGTAAGTTTATGTTAGTGTTTTATTCATCATTCAATTTATAGGGGTGTTATATCCTAGAGTTCTAGTAATAATTACCCACTATCTACCCAGTCTTGCATGTGATTTTTCCAATCATTCAACCAATCAATGGAAAATTAATCATTTCAAATTAGTTCATAAAAATCCCAGATATTAGTTTTCATCATTCTGTTGTCACTTGAAAACAAAATAATTCGTTTTCATTAATTTATTACTTTTTAAATCATCATTAAATTCAATCCATTATGTCAAGGTTACAAATAAAATCAATTTATCAAATAAATTTTAAAATAAATCCGTCTATTTTTCACAAATCTACCCAAAATTTTCAATTCCATGGAAATTGGGTACTTTTCACAATTTCCATGCCCTTTACTTTTCACACATCAATCATCTAAAATCAGAGTTATTAAATCATTTAAAAACCTGTTTCATATCAATCTATAAATATATGGTTTTATTAGTATGTTAAAGGTTTAAAGAACCACCTAACTTTTATTAATGATCAAATCAAAAAAATATGCAATGATATCAGCCAATGAAGAGTAAAGGAGAATGAGACCAAGAAAGAATTATTAGATCATTGGACATCATGATTAAATTATGATTCAATTAGAACTCAAGATATCAAACTTGTGTAAATGAAGGATGGTGGAATAAAGAAGAAAACCAAAGAAAGGAAACTCTTCAAAGTCCAAATAAAAAACTGAGTATACTGTAGGGCATGAGTCACTAACTACACATGGTTAGAAACACATGGTTCTATGGAGGATTAATAAAAAATAAAAAGGAAACAAAGTGATAAACCCAAATAAAATCATGGGAAATGATTAATTTACATCATAAATATTTGGATTATGATGAAAATGCATCATGTTGTATATATGCCAAAACATGCACTACATTTGGATAAAAATACAGATTGATGAATAAAAATCATAAGATAATGTATTATAGCATAAATAATTTTACACCATATCCATTATTATTGCATGTTTTCAAAGAAGAGTTTATTTTTAAACCAATGTTTTATGGTGTAACTTTCTTCTGTAGACAGTGACCAGTAGTACCCCCATGTATAACCACACATAATACATCATAATCAATCCCAAGATAAAGTGAACCTTACAAATCCATTTCAATTATTTATACCTGTAATACATTAATTTTTTTAAAAATAAATCCTAGATGTTTAGGTTATTCCCCCCAACAAATTCTCTCCATCCTTGAATGGCCCTAAAGCATCCAAACAAAAAGGGAATGAAAACAAGAATCAATAAGTACCTGAAATAAGTCAAAAAAATGTGAAAACCTCATACCATAAGCATTTTCTATCCCTAGAAATCCAATAAAGAGGATTCAATGTCAAAGTGATAAGGCCTATATTCTCTCACTAGTGCCTCATACTCGCATGTCTCACGAAAATTTGAACAATGTTGTCATATCACACAAACTAATGGTATCATAATCCCATGAAGATCTATTATCTTCGAATAAACAATCGTGAATGAATTCTCTTCCTTGGATAATTCAGAATCAACATCGAGATCTACCCAACTCAAGACATGAGAAGGGATAGAGAGATACTTCCAAAGCTACGATATGTGAAATACATTGGGGACCAATGTCCAATATAGTGGAAAGGCTAAAAAATAAACAACTTTCCCCCCATATTCCATAATATCAAAAAGAAAACTAGTAAAAAATTTATTTATTGCGTCAGTGATTTCATGTCATATATTTACAACCAATGTGTAAAGGCATGTATATTGATTTATCATGTTTTCTATAGTATAACCAATGTGATAAATGAATTATCTTGCTTTATCATCACAGTTATTCTATAACCGATGTGATTAATCAAGTATCACGATTAATCACCTCAGTGATTCTATAACTAACAAGATAAAGTTGATTG
This sequence comes from Viscum album, assembly GCA_963277665.1. Classification (NCBI taxonomy): domain Eukaryota; kingdom Viridiplantae; phylum Streptophyta; class Magnoliopsida; order Santalales; family Viscaceae; genus Viscum; species Viscum album. The sequence goes on from OY728136.1 coordinate 1,517,735,729, forward strand.
TTCAACATTGTTTATAGAATAACTGATGGGATAAATGTAATAATTGTTTTTTATCACATTGGTTACTAAATAACCGACATGAACATTTATTTAAAATTTTTATGAAGCCCCATTTTGAGTAATTTCTATGTTTTTTGATCGGGCTACAACAACTCAGTTCTCTCTCATGAAGAAACCCTAAATTTTAATCTTCGATCCCATGGCCTCCAAACTCATTTTCCATCTTCATTCATCATATTTATCATTGTTTCATTTATATTATCGACTCAAAGAACTCATGTATGCCTCACACACAACAATTTTTTTCATTCTATTTCACAGATTTCCTAACTCTACCTTTTTTGATTTCGGTTACTAAAATATCACAATATATTGTTTAATTTATTCATGTTATCTCATTGATTTCATAGCATGAATGTAGGTAAGAATCCAATCCATGTTACAATTTATGTGGGACATGGTTTTTATTCCAATTACCCACTATGTATTCAATAGAAGTCCATGTTTCATTAATTTAATTAAATTTATAATTTTTATTATAGGAATTATTAATTTTATGAACATATAGATTTAGTGTTTCATATAAGGTGATCCATTGTTTGGTTGAAAATCATGTACAAATTTTACAAAAAATTAACCCCCAAGAACCTTGTTGTATATGGATTGTAAATAGGGTAGATTATTTGAAACTACCTACAATTTTTCGAAATGACATGCCATTATTTTTTTCTCAAATAGGGGATACAAATATTTTTAGAAGGACTGCACTTCTTAGGTTGAAGTCATGTTTCAATGTAACCTTTCCAAAAAAATAGAACATCTAAATGGTTTCTTCAATAATTCATCACTTATTGATGTCCTATTTAGAAAACTATGTTGGTAAAACTATTATGGAGATAAAGGATCCATGAGATGAATATATTTTTTAGTAATAAAAAATGAACACTAGTAACCTCCAAACATCATCATAAAATAATATAGTTCTAGAATGAATTAGTCTGATATATTATATCATTCAAAAAATAAAGCAATTAAATCCATTATATGGATAGAGTAACTCGATAGAGTCATCTCATTTTCTAGTGGATGGTGATTTTTTCACATAGTGGTTTTCTATATTATTTCTCAAAAACAATATCATTATATTTTTCAAATATTCAAATATTTGGTTTATATTTCAAAATTGTGTTACCTTCAAATTATGGAATCCTTCATATAAATATAAAATTGGCTTATGTAACTATATTTTGTTTCATAAGCTATTTACATGCATACATTTTTATCATTTATCATTTATATTTAATCTTATCTTCCATTATTGTATAAAATTTTTAATTATATTTTTCAAATACACATATATTTGTTTTATATATCAAAATTGTGTTACATTCAAACTATGAAATAATTCATATAAATATTAAGTTGGATTATCTTAAAAATATATTTAATTTAGATATTTCTTATAGGTAAAAATGAATCGATGTTGTATTAAAACACATCGAATGAGTAATGAATATGAGGAAGGAGATGATTCTTTTTTGGAATTTGTTAAAAAAATTATCCAAACTACGACATGTTTTTTTATCCTTACCTAAAATGTTTAAATAGGACTAAGTTGAGAAGTTGAGAGATAAATGATAATTTAATTTTTCATTATTTTAATCTGATTTACAGACCTTGTATTTGGTATGGTGAATCTTGGAATAATATTAGATATAATGGTGATGATTCTTTGTATGATGGTAACTCTGAGGAAATTGAATAATTGATTCGTGATATTGAAGCAGACCAAATTGAGAAAGAACTAAAATTGAGTGTCTATATGTTGATTTTAAAAATCTATTGTATCACGTTTTTATGGATTTTTCAGTTTTATCATCACCGTTTATATTTATTAACTTGAAGGAAAACATATTTGGAGTGAAAAAGGTTTTACTGATTTTCTATAGTTGTTCAAATATATTCTTCCTAAAGACAATTCTATTCCTGATTCACTTTATGAAGAAAAAAATATTATTCTCATTGGGATTTGGGTACAAAAAATATAGGCCTTCTTGAATGGCTATGTGATATATTAGAAGGAATATGAATTTCCTCCAGAGTGTTCTAGTTATAGGACATTATGATATAACTTGAAAGAAAAATCACAAGCGGATTTAGTGGTTTCAAAGACCACTACCAATGTATTTTGGAATCTTACTATAATTCCTCATTTGAAACATTTATTTTCTAACTAACACGATCCAAAAATATTAAGATGGCATGTTGATGAGTAGATATGTGATGTATACAATGTGTCATCTAGCTGATTGTCTATAATGGGAGAAAATTGATCACAAGTCTCCTATATTTAGAAATGATGTTATAAATATCCGAAATGGGTTGTTCATGAATGGAATAAATACATATCAAACCCTTAGTAGCACACATAGTTCATGGTCTATTTTATTGGAAATTTACAGCCTTTATCTTGAATTTTTTTTGAAGAAAAAATATTTCATGCTGAGTTTAATGATCTATGGACCAAAGAAATCTAGAAATGGTATGAATGTTTTATTTTCACCATTAATTGAAGATTTGAAAATCTTCTGGGAGGTTGGTATTTGGGTGTATGATTCATATAAAATGGAATATTTTCAAATACATGTAATGATTATTTTCACTATAAATTTCCTAATAGATGATGGAAATTTTTCTGGATATAGTTTTAAGGGGCATTCAATATTTCCAATTTACAAACAACAAACTTCATATTATCAATTACATCGTTAGAGGAAAATATTATACATAGGTCATAAAAGGTTTTTGACTATGAATCACTCTTATATAAGATTACAAAATGCATTCAATGAATCGCTTGATTTTGACATTTCTTTAAAACATTTATCCACTGATCAATATTTTGAAAGGGTAAAAAACCTTGATGTGACTTTTGGAAATTCACATAAATCTGGTAATGATCGACATATTTGGAAGAAAAAATCTATTTGTTTTCGGTCTACCATATTGGAGATATCTTGAAGTTAAACATAAAATTGATGTCAATCATGTGTAAAAATATTTATAATAGATTGATGGGAACATTGTTAGATATTAAAATAAATACTAAAGATGGGTTGAATGAAAGATTAGACATACCCTCAATGGGAATACATTTAGAGTTAGCTACCACTCTTGATGAAAGGGGAATATTTCTTCCTCTACTTGTCATAAATTATCAAATAGAGATAAAATTAGCTTTTTAGTGTCTTAATGATATCAAAGTACCACATGGTTATTCTTCAAATATAATTTCTTTTGTCTCTTTAAAGGATTTGAAGTTGACAGGTACGAATGTAAAGACCCGTAAATTTGAAGGAAATTTTTTTCTTATTTTTTTTGGGATTTTACGAGTACGCAGTTTCTGACGGTACATGATTTCGAGGCCCAGTGTGCCCGGAATCAATTTCCGAAGTTTATCTTGGGTAAGTTAGTGAACGACTGAACGAGTTTTCCTAACTTTTGAACCGTTGCTTGGAATCGAAATCCGAGGGCACCGATGAAACCGCAGCGCCGGTAATTGCATAGGAAGACCTTTTTTGGAGTTGCATTTTCTTGGGAGGTGTTGTTAAATAATTGGGTTAACTGAACAGTGAAATAAAATTTTCACTACAATTTTATTTCTATTCTAAGTAATTATAACCTATGCATGGAGGTTGGGGTGGTACCCACTACATCCTAACTCCACTTGGTAGGATATTAGTGAAGTGGGGCCAACATGAGCCCCACCCCTTCAATTCCCCTAAACCCCCTCTTCATTTTGGCAACCCCCCTTAAGTATGTAACTCACCCACTCCCCCTCTTTATTTCATGTCAACTCTCACATTAAATTTAATGATTAAATCTATTCAATGAATTTAATTTTGTGTTTGAGTTTTTGATGTTTTGAAAACTCATGGCATGTGTTAATAAAATAAAGAAGGCCTTATTTTATTTGGGGTTGTTTAGTTGTCTGAGGATTTTGGGAGAGAATACTCAAAGTCTTGAGGATATTCATCTTCTTCATTGGAGAACGTGAAGAACGCCAAGACTTCGACGAAGAAAGTCGTCACCGTAAGGAGAGATCGATGTGTCGTCTCTTCTCCTCTCCGCAGCCTGTGTGTGATGCCTTCCACAAAGAATGACGACGCACCAACCTTCGTTCTTCTTCTCGCATCAAAGGAAGGGAGACGTCGCTCCTACTTAGAAGTTCTCCTTCAACATATACGGAGCTTCACCTCGCAACACCATTTTTCCATGACAATCATTGTTCGACAACTTATATGAGGTAGGGGATTGTTTTTACGTTCATAATTATTTCTGGTGTTCATTGTTAAATAATTAGCCGCTTGTTATCGAATTAACGGGAGGAGGCCGGACGGTAGAAACACATCCGAACCTCCTCTACTTTGTTTTTGTACATCATTATGGCTGGGAATGGAGGTGAAGCGGTACCATCCCACCGTGCGGAAACGAAGGAACCGCGGCCGGTGCGGGCCGCGACGAAGGAGCACGGTGCCGTCACGCCACGCCGTTGAGACCGAAAGGGGCCGCGGCTGGAGTCGGGCCGCAGCGGAGGGGCGCCTCGCCAGATGGGTAAGATCCACGACCCTTTTCCTCAGTGGTTTAGCAGGGAGGTGGCCGAACTCATCCGACCGTCGGCGGACAGGGAGGCAGGACCGGCTGGTCTCGTGGCAGCAACACCGGCCGACCTTAAGGGTCGGTCGTTACCTAAAGAAACCGGGGGTTTGAACTCTAGGCTAGCGTAGCAAGGGAAGACCCCCGCGGGTCTTCCATTTCAAAAGAAAGGGGGGCATCGCCCCCCATTCCGTGTCCGCTCAGTGGGCAGACGCCTGCACGACACTGGACCGGCCGCACTGCGCCGGACTGCCCGCGCCGGGCCGGACCGCCCATGTCGGGCCAGATCCCCACCTCGGGCCAGGCCGCACCGACTGGGTCGGGCCGTGCCAGTCGGGCCGGTCCATTCCCAACCAGGCTGGACCCAGACCCGGGTCGGGCCGACCCAGGGGGTATTGGGCCGGGTCGGACCGGGCCCAAACCCGCTGTTTTCAGATAGATCCGTTCAAACGCCCATAACATGGGATATGGACCTCCGATCGACGCACCGTTAGTTGCGTAGTGATCCCTGGATCGAGATGGCCGTTTCGGTATATTACACTCAAGGTTTCGGATAACTTTGTGTATGGCTGAGTTGGTTCGAACACGAAACCAACTGGGCCTTCGGAGCGGAAACACTTATAACTTGAGCTCCGGACGTCTGATTGATGTGTCGTCAACATTGTTGGATTTCTCTTAGTGAGGCGGTTCTTTTAGCTTACTCCGCTCGAGGTTTGGACACATTTGGAGTACAGTCTGGTTTGTTTAAACTTAAAAACCAACTAGGCCCCTTGGACGAAAAAAGCCAATAACTCTCAGACCGGGCGTCCGATTGAGGCGCCGTCTATCACGTTGAATTTCTTTTGATGAGACGGAACTTTGGGTTACATAAACTCTGTACTTATTGTGAGTTGATGTATCGACCCCCCCTGGCCCGTGGAGAGGACCCTCCCCAAATCAAGCAAGCTATGTGCGGGAACCCTAGAGCTTGCTGCGACTACGACAATGATGACAACTGTACTGGGATCCTCCATGGGTTCGGTAGTGACAATGGCTGTACTGAAATCCTCCATGGGTTCGACAGTAATGACTACTATTCTTGTATACTGTGTTGGTCTGGCAGTACTTGACTTCTGTTCTTGTATCCTATGTGGGTCCAGTAGTATTTGACTCTGTATTTATATCCTGTGTGGGTCCGGCAGAGTAGCTGGTCTTGTATCCTTTGTGGGTCCGACATCGTAGCTAGTATTATATCCTGTGTGGGTCCGATAGCTTAGATGAATTAGTGTCTACATCTAATTATCTCTATATAATTATGAAGAAGTATACCTATGTGAGATGAGCCTTGACTTTCAATCATTATCTTCGATAAGATTGTTTTTCTATCCTCTGTGGATTGGGTTGTGTTATCCTGTGTGGATTGGATTGTGCTATCCTGTGTGGACTAGATCGAACTTGGGCTCATATGTTGGAGCAGAACTGGAATTTATGACTTATGTATATGTATGGGCATATACCTAAGTAGGGTTGGTTGTTACTTCATGATTGTAACTTTCCTTTGTGGTTTATCCTTGGTGAATTCTGGGAGACCTTCGAGGGTCTCGGGGTCCCTACTGAGTAGCGTATACTCACCCCGTCACGAGCTATGCCCGCACTGAATTATGTTGTATACAGACGACGGACAGTGCTGATCGAGGTAGGAGCTCGTGGAGTTGGATGGTACATGGAGGTGGATCACTAGACGTGACATACATGAAGCGAACGACTGGTACAGAGGAGCTGAGGAGACTATCTGTACCCACTATTCAGGTGGGATTTCCAGACGATAGCTCAGTGTTTTTGATTTACTTTTCTGCTACTGTACTCTCTTCTCAGTTTTACTTTACATTCAATTGGGTTTATATACTATCCCATTTACTTTCCAGTACTTACTATTGTACTCAGTTTACTTAGTGTTTACTTCTTCTTGTATACTCTATGGTGTTTTTTTCTTACATAAAGGAAATGCCTTCCCTTATATCAAGATTTATGAATTTGGTGCTAGTCTCCAGCCCCTGGCCTATGGAAGGTGGGCTTGGGGTAGTCACGGAACGGGTCCCGAGGACGGGTCGTGAAAAATTGGTATCAGAGGAGTTCGGTTCTACCACAGAACTCAGGACTCTGATCTTTCTTCCATGTGAAGCAATAGTGATAAGGGTATTGAGTGTGGTTATCAGTACAGGGAGTCCAGTGTTGGTGTGGCAGCCGATGTATCCATACACCAAGACAATGACTTATGATTTCCGACTGAGTGCATGAAAACATTGATTGCATGTGTGTTTCAAAAGATTTTTTGTGATTAATTTGTGTCAGCTCACCAGGTATACTGTATTGACCGTGGCACGCCTGTATCTTTTCAGGATGGCCCCACGACGGTAGCCAGCTAGGGTTCTGAGTTTTGTACGAGATGACAACCCACTGAGCAACGAGGCCTCGATGCAGGACCATATTACAGCAGAGGCACCAGTGGTACCTCTACCCACCGAGCCACCGATACCACCAGCCCCAGCCGCTGAGAGTGCACGTCACCTTAGTGCACTTCATGGGTTTCAGTGTCAGAGACTGCCCTGGTTCTGCTGGGAGATGAACCCTCAGGCAGCTGAGGATTGGCTGGAGGCTGTTGTTCGAGTTTTCAAGTTAGTAGGGACACCAGCAGACCTCATGGTGATCTTTGTAGCGATTCTCCTGCATGCGGCAACAGGTAGATGGTGGAGCCTGATGCTCCAGGTGCATGACGAGGCATCTCTCATTTGGTCGGACTTCGAGAGCCTCTTTCGCTCGTAGTTCATCTCAGCCACCCTCTGTGCGGTGCGCATTCAGGAGTTACTGCAGCTACTGTAGGGCAGCATGATGGTAGCCCAGTACTCGGTGAGATTTACCGATATCTCGGACTATTCCACGGACATGGTACGAGACCCATTCTTCCGGGCCCAGACCTTCGAGCAGGGACTGAGGCATGAGATCAAGGCTTCGATGATCTCCCTCAGTATTCCGACGCGGGAAAGAGTACTGGAGCGAGCCCTTCTTGTAGAGAGATTTCTTGCTGATCCTACACCAGCAGCGAGACCTACCGGAGGGCGGTACGTAGCAGAGTCTTCTGCAGCTGGCATTCGACGGATGTTAGAAGGGTCCAAGCAGACCAGACCATTAGGAGGACGACCTCAGGATACTAGCTCGGAGGTGTGGGGTGCACGCAATAGAGCCGGCCTTTCGAGGAGTATACAATGCTATGCATGTGGCGGGTAGGGCCACATGGCTTGTGACTGCCCGACCCGCCGTGCAGAGGAGTAGCAGATGGTTGAGGGACCACCTAGGCAGAGGTAGAGGTTCGACCGTGGCGGTCCACAGGGAGCAGGCGGACGAGGCCGAGGAGCTGGCCGAGCAGCAGGTGGTGGGTGATGCTTTGAGGCTCTACCCCCACCACCACCAGGAGGTCCACCCCGACTACAGGGAGGTAGTGGACAGAGGCAGGCTCAACTTCAAGAAGCGGAGGCCTATGACCACGACGCACCTAAGATGATTCTAGGTACTATATATTTCTACTCCACCCTTGAAGCAGTTCTGATAGACATAGGAGTGAGTCATTCTTTCATTGTTGCTGCCCTTGTTTGGTGCTCGGATATTCCGACGAAGATGTTGGCTCGGTCCTTAAGGCTAGAGACTTCTACAGGAGCAGACTCGACGATTACGCACTGGTGCCGGCAGTGTGAGCTTACTCTAGGAGGTGAGAGCATCGGCTGAGATCTTCTTATAGTGGCGTCGAGGCCATACGACATCATCTTGGGCATGGATTGGTTATCTACAGTCCATGCTCAGATCGACCGTATTAGGCACAAGGTGTGGTGTGTTTGCACTGATGGTAGTAGGTTCACCTTCACTGGTGAGAAGGGAGCCTTGGCAGCATAGGATGGACTCACGCAGATGAGAGGACAACCGATCACTCATCATTTGGCTAGCCTCATCCTAGTTGCAGTGGATGTGCAGAGTCCGACTTTTCCTTTAGTGGTGGATCATTATGCGGACTTTTTTACTAACGACGTTCTAGAACTACCTCCTCGCAGATAGGTAGCCTTTAATATTGACCTCTACCCCGGGACAACCCCGATATCTAGTACAACATATCGGATGGCTCCCACTGAGCTTCGAGAGCTACGTGTACAGCTGGAGGACTTGTAGGGCAAGGTATTCATTCGACCCAGTGTTTCACCCTGGGCTTCCCCAATTTTGTTCGCCAAGAAGGCGGATGAGAGTTTCCAACTGTGTGTTGATTACCATCTCCTCAACCAGGTGACTGTGAGGAACAAGTATCCACTACCGTGGATTGATGACCTCTTCGATCAGCTCATGGGAGCACAGTGGTTCTCGAAGATAGACCTTAGGTCAGGCTATCATCAGCTCAGTGTTCGAGATGAGGATGTGCAGAAGACGACCTTCAGATGTCGGTATGGCCACTATAAGTTCTTGGTTATGCCTTTTGGTATAACCAATGCTCCAGAAGTGTTCATGAGTATCATGAACAGGATCTTCCAGCCTTACCTCGATCTATTTGTCGTGGTCTTCATCGACGACATATTGATACACTCGAATATTGAGGAGTAGCATGCCTACCACTTGCGGGTTGTGCTGGACACACTCCGAGAGCACCAGATTTTTGTAAGATCTCAATGTGTCAATTTTGGATACGTGAGGTCCACTTCTTGGGCCACGTCATCTCTAATGCGGGAGTTGCGGGGGATCCTACAAAGATCGAGGCAGTTCTAGATTGGGAGCCACCCAGGAGCGTGACAGAGGTGCGGAGTGTAACATCCCAAGTAAGTAATGAATAATAGATATTTTTATCTATGTCTATTAATGATTAAGATAGTGTTATAGAGGCTTAAAATGAAAATAAATACAATCTTATGCATGGAATACACTAATATTCTTAAAAGATTGTTTTACTGCCTTTTGATGGCAAACCATTTTTGAATCTATATTTTGACAATTTTATAAACTATGTTTGTCAAAATAAACTTATACTTTATGATTGGGACATCAAAATTTACCTTGTGTGTATTTTTGGTATTTTTCTGACAATGTTCATTTTTTAATGAATAGTGAAAAATACTGCATTTTACATCAAAACTGCTTTTTAATCTAATTTATTTATATGATTAGATTATGTTTTTAATTGGTTTTGAAGTGAAATTGGAATATATTTTTACCATTTTATCCAATGGTGGTCTTTGTAATCAATTTCACTTTGAAATTAGACTTAAACTGGTGTCAATCTTTTGATACATATTGTTTTGTAAAAACACGCTATTTGCTCTGGCAACGGGAATTGATTGTTAAATTAATTAATGTGACTTATATGATTTGAATTTTGTAAAATAGACTTCATTTTTGAATTCGGAATATCAAATATAGCTTAGGGTGAATTTTTGGTAATTTTCTGAAAAACTTAAATTTTTGATGAATAGTGAAACCACTAAGTGGTAATCAAGCAAACTGATTTTTCAGTTAAATGAAAGTTTACCACTAATGTGTATTGAATTTTGAAAATCTGACATACATGGTTGTCATTAAGAAGTAAAATGTGGTTCAATGGGATAAAAATATTTTTTTTGGTGAATAGTAACTTATTAAGTTCTTAATCACGATTAGTGGTAATTGGTGTAGTTTAAGGTATAAATAATGCTTTAATAATATGAAATTACCTAGACACATGTCCCAACATTATTGGTTGTGTCATGGCCGACCAATACAAGCCATGGGTCAACTTGGGGACCCCATGGAGACACTTTGGTTTGGAAATGACATAAATAACTTTTTATTAAATGTTAACGTAAAAATGACACAAACAAGAGATGTTTTACGAAACAATTTTTTACATGGGGTTATAAAGATCAGATTTTTGATTATAAATAGTCATTGGAAATCTAAAAAGATTTCCTACATCATAGTATTTTTTTTTTATGATTTTTAGACATTAAATAAATTAAATTATTTATGACATAATAATGATGCAGCGATGACATCATTATTTGACGATTTAAATAAAATGGAAAGATAATATAAAATCTATGAACTACACATGTCCAAAACCCATTGGATGAGTTTATTTCGAACCCTTATCACCTTATCCACGAATTATATTAATTTGGGACCTTTTAAAACCGAAAAACATTTTCAAATAAAGTAATATTTCTTTACATTCCAAAAGTGCCCCTCCTCTCCTCTTATAAAAGGCCCCCACCTCTACCTCATTTCACACACTCCTCAAGCCTTTGGCTCAGCCAACCCCTTCCCATTTGATCTCTCCACATCCCTCTCCTAATCCTAGAGGATTCCCTTTTGGAAGAATCCTTTCAAAGGAAGCCTTTAGGCTCAAATCAAAAGGAGTTACACTTTTTAGGGTAATTCATTCTCTAATGTTCATTTGTTTTATTTTGCTTCTCCAACCCCCTAAACACTTTTTATTTACTTCCTTTGTAAAAACACCAGTATCTTAAATATAATAGGATGTTGTTATAAGATTTATTTGAGCTACACTCTCACACAACTACATCAAATGGTTAACGAACATACGGTTTCCGTGGATTGCGAAATTCTGCCTCCCGAAACGATGATTGTTCAACACTCATTTAACACCTTCAAAGGTGGACATTATGATGTCACTATTTTTATATATGATATATAATATGTTTATGTTTTCCTTAAGCTTCTGTTTTTTTCATTTTGGGCATACCTTTATGGTTTCCATTATGGGTAAACACGATATCTTCATTTTAGGAAGTGCGGACTACCGCCCCCTAAAAGTGATTTGATTCGTTAATACCATATGTGGGATGTGTAAAGGATAAAGTTAATGATGTTATATATGTTATTATACTGGAATTATAATATACTCTTATATCATTATGATTCCATTCCAGAAGATATGAAATAGAAATGGAAATAGCGTTCATGCGTACGTACGGCTTACCGTCTCCATGAACGGTGCATTTCATTTCTTACCTCTAAATGAATATGTAATATTATAAATGCATGTTTGTACTGGATATATATGACATATATGATATCTAAATCATGAATACCATTATGGATATAATGAACCTTTGACCAAATTAACAACATGTAAGTGTAAGAAGTCTATTTTTGACTTAAGAACCAAATACCGACAAAATTAACATTATTAACTCAACTGATTACATGATGTTCATAACATGGTATAAAAGGAATAATGAACTTGAAAAAGATTCATATGAAATTAGAGATTAACTCAAGTTTATTATTCAGGAGATTAAATAACGGTCGGGTCAAGTCAGATACGAGGTATGGGACTTCGTCTCAATCTCCTTTCGTTGAGAAATATTTTATTTTATACACAACTTTCTTTTATACGATGTATAAACCCCTTTGACTTTTACGTTTATTCAAAAGGAATATTTTTTATACGAAGCGTTTACTAAACAGCAAAAGGGAATGTTTTTTTCGTACGTATGCGGCGACAACGACTTCTCCGCCGTCGTGACCGTTATTTGAGTTTCGGCTTCCTCTACAAGCCATACCTTCTTTTTAAAAGAAAAATAAATACCATGTTTTACTTTTCTTTTATTTTGGTATTGAAAATGGTTTTCATAATGTTTTTATATCAATGTGTTGTATTGATATCTCGTGATTGATATGTGGAAATTTTATGTTTCCTTTATGCATGTTTTATGTGATGTGATTATGTTATGGTTCTTGGGCATTATTATGAAGACGGGTGGTTCCGTGATAAACTAAGGGCGGGTGAGCCCGTTATAGCTCTCCAATGCATTGGGTAACGCGAAGGAGTGAAATGTTAAGCTTTCTCCGAAGAGATTTTAGGGAATATACTATGATGGGTATTCCAAACGTAACCAAGAGGGTTACTCCCTACGTAAGTATGTTATGAATGCCTCAAGTTACCTTTATGTCTTATGATTTCTATGATTTATTCATGATTTTATGAGGTATGTTAAAGTGCCTATGTTTTATGGGTAAAGTATGATTTCATTCTTATGTATATATGAACTCATGTTTCCTTTCCATGTTTTTTTTATAACCCATACTGAGTTTTTATGCTCATCCCAAGTTTTTGAAATGTTTTTCACAGGTCAAGGGAAAGGTACATGATAAGATGATAGAGTCAAGGATGTGTCAAGAAATAATCCATGTTTTATTTTAAATGTGTTTCCCTTGATGGGAATGAAGAATACTATCTTTATGTAACCGCTTTGTTTATATGTGGAATGTAATGCAAGTTTTATGATCTAATTCTCTAAAACTCTAAACCCGAAAAGATCCTCAATGTGTAATCTTGTAATAACTCAAGATTAAGCAAGGTTTAAGGCTGGGGCCTTATAGTTGGTATCAAAGGTCGGTTTAGATAACATTAGGAGTTAGAATTCTATTAAATGATTATCCAAAAATATTTTTTTTTTGGTCAAATTGAAGTGATATAGCATTTAAAGATTACCATGATGCTTCATCTAAGACATGTTTGTTCAGAATGGTTTTCCGCAGAGGAAACATCGAAGTTGTGCTAGGAAGGCATACAGAAGGAAATAACCTTCCGAATCAGCATCCAGAAATGGTCGGAATTGGAACTGAACAGTTTGTTGCAGTAATGGCGCAGTTGACTCAAGCGATAAATGGCGGTGGTATCCATGCACGAGATCAGCCAGATCAACCGCAGAGGAACATGTCAGTGGTGGAACATTTCATGAGGCAACATCCACCATCATTCAGAGGATCATCTGACCCTGTGCTAGCTGAAGGGTGGATGAAAGCACTGGAGAAGATTTTCGATGTCATGGGGTGTTCAGACAATCAAAAGGTTAGTCTTGCTATTTACCGTTTGGAGGGTGAAGCAGATCAGTGGTGGTCTATTGTTAAAAATATCAGGGACGCCGATGAGATTGATGCTCTTGACTGGGATGAATTCAAAGGTATGTTTCTTGAGAAGTATTTTCCTAAGGCTGTTCGACTTAGGATGGAAAATCAATTCTTGGAATTGAGGCAAGAGGAAGACTCAGTGGCTGCCTATGAAGAAAGGTTCACTCGATTGGCAAGGTATGCTCCAAAGTTTATCCGAGACCTTGATAGTAAAATCAATCGTTTTTACTCAGGATTAAAGCCAAAATATCTAAGGTCATTAGCTTCTCGTGAGTTTAAAAGTTATGAAAAGCTTGTTCGATGTGCTGAGAAGGTGGAAATGGAGTTTGCCGATGACCAAGTGTTCTATAACAACCAGCAGAAGAAGAGACCGAGGTGGCAGGAGAAAGGTAAGAATTCTTCAAAAAAGTCTGATGGTAAGAGAACTAAGTTTCCAGTTTTTGATAAATGTGGCAAAAGGCATGTGGGGAATGTCTTCTGAATTCTGGGAAGTGTTACCGATGTGGTAAGATGGGACATAAGGCTCGTGATTGCACTGAAAAGGATCAAGGTGAAGGTAAGAACAAATTTGACTTACAGTTAGTGAAATGTTATAAGTGCAATGAGATGGGTCACTATGCAAACGAGTGTCCGACAAGGAGCTTGAGTGATGGGAAGCAGTTAGACTACAAGCAGAAAGGGGTGGTGAAATCCTTTGCAACTACTTCAGCAGATGTCGGGCCATCAAATGAAGTTGTATCAGGTAATTTGTTTGTTTTTTCAGATTATGCCAGTGTGTTGTTTGATTCGGGGTCTACACATTCTTTCATCTCTGAAACCTTTTCTAGTAAAATGGGAATACCATCTCAAGAAATGACTCCTGAACTTTTGGTAAAAACACCTGGGGGAAATGTTGAGGCAAAAAGAATTTATAAGAATTTTCCTATCCTTATCTGTGGAAAGAACCTACTTTCAAACCTTATTTTTCTACCTCTAGTAGAGTTTGATGTTATCCTGGGTATGAATTGGCTCTCTATTTACCATGCTAAGATTGACTGTAGAGCTAAATAAGTTTCTTTTCAGAAATACTTTCAGTTTGTTTACAATAATGAACCCTTACTTTTGATAACATATCAAGAGGCCGAAAAACTTGTAAAAGATGGAAATGAATGTTACCTTGCACACGTCGTTGAAAATAAAGGAAATGTTCAGATTAATGATGTGCCAGTGGTAAATGAGTATCCTGATGTTTTTCCTGATGAGTTTCCTGGAATAATACCAGATCGGGAAGTTGAGTTTACTGTTGACTTAGTTCCTGATGGTAAGCCAATTTCAAAACCCCCTTATCGAATGGCACAAATTGAACTTTTAGAGTTGAAGGAGCAATTGCAAGATTTATTAGAGAAAGGTTTCATTAGACCTAGCACATCACCATGGGGTGATTCTGTTTTATTTGTTAAAAAGAAAGATGGTTCTATGAGACTTTGCATTGATTATAGAGCCTTGAATAATATCACTGTTAAGAACAAATATCCTTTGCCTCATATCGATGATTTGTTTGATCAGCTCCAGGGAGCTCAGTTTTTTTCAAAGATTGACTTGAGATCGGGGTACCATCAGCTGAAGGTAAAGGAGGCACATATTCCGAAGACCGCGTTCCGTATGAGATATGGCCATCATGAATTTGTAGTAATGCCTTTTGGGCTAACCAATGCACCTGCTGTATTCATGGACTTAATGAATAGAATTTTCCATGAGTTCTTGGATAAGTTTGTGGTGGTTTTCATTGATAATATTTCGGTGTTTTCTAAAAGTAAAGAGGAGCATGAAAAACATTTAAGAGTTATCTTGCAAACCTTAAAAGAAAAGAAACTGTATGGGAAATTCAGCAAGTGTGAGTTTTGGTTGCAACAAATTCCTTTCCTTGGTCACATTGTTTCTAAAGATGGAATAACTGTTGATCCTACAAAACCAAAAGTTGTGGAAGAATGGCCAAGACCCACAAATGTAACCGAGATTCGTAGCTTCCTTGGTTTGGCGGGCTATTACCGAAGGTTTGTTAGAAATTTTTCACGGTTATCTAGTCCAATGACTAAGCTAACTCGGAAGGGTGTTAAGTTCATCTGGACAAAAGAATGTGATGATTGTTTTCAGGAATTGAAAAGAAGATTGGTGAATGCTCTAGTTTTGGCGCTACCTTCCAGGAATGGTGAGTTTGTTATATACAGTGATGCTTCATTGAAAGGACTTGGTTGCGTCCTAATGCAGAATGATCAGGTAATTGCTTATGCTTCACGAAAGTTGAAAACTCATGAGGTAAATTACCCTACACATGATTTGGAACTAGCTGCTGTTGTTTTTGCTTTAAAAATTTGGAGGCATCATTTGTATGGAGTAATGTGTGAAATATATACTGATCACAAAAGTTTAAAGTATATATTCACTCAGAAAGAGTTAAACATGAGACAAAGGAGATGGCTGGAATTAATCAAGGATTATGATTGTACAATTCATTACCATCCGGGAAAAGCAAATAAAGTGGCTGATGCTTTGAGTCGAAAAAGTAATGCTTCATTAACAATGTTGCGTTTGGAATGTGATCCTTTGGTTAAGGATTTGATGAACTTTGGCATAGAAGTTGTTGGTGTAGGAAGTCCTTATATTTTGTTTCAGGTATCAGTGAGATCATCTCTATCAGATAGAATCATGCAAGCACAGAAGCAAGATAGTGAGTTGCAGAAAAAGGTAGAGCTGGTTCAGAAAGGTAAGTTGCCTGAATTAAACATTGATAATGATTGTGTTTTGAGATTTGGGAAGAGATTGTGTGAGCCTTGTGATTCACAGTTGAAGAGAGAGTTGTTATGTGAAGCTCATAGTTCTCCGTTTTCCGTTCATCTGGGCAGTACTAAGTTGTATAGAGATCTGCGGGAGTATTACTGGTGGGATGGAATGAAAAGAGATATTGCTGATTTTACTGTGAAGTGTTTGACTTGTCAGCAGGTTAAAGCAGAGCGGAAGTTACCGAAAGGGATGCTTCAGCCTTTACCAGTGCCGGAGTGGAAATGGGAGAATATATCTATGGACTTTGTTGTTGGATTACCGAAGACATCTCGAGGTAATAATGCAATCTGGGTTATTGTTGATCGCTTGACCAAATCTGCTCATTTTCTTGCTATACGAGATACTTTCTCTTTTGATCAAATTTCCCGTTTTTATCTTAAAGTGATAGTCAGGTTACATGGAGTTCCTCTCTCCATTGTATCGGATCGTGATTCCAGGTTTACTTCTAACTTTTGGAAAGGCCTTTAGAAGTCGTTGGGTACTGAATTAAATTTTAGTACAGCTTTTCATCCTCAATCAGATGGGAAGTCAGAACGAAAAATTCAGACATTGGAGGATATGCTACGAGCTTGTTCTATGGATTATCAGGGAAGTTGGGACCAACATCTTTCTTTGGTTGAATTTTCATATAATAATAGTTTCCATTCCAGTATATAGATGGCACCATTTCAGGCATTATATGGGAAGCGGTGTCGAACTCCAGCTTTCTGGGATGAAGTGGGTGAAAGGAAGTTGATGGGACCAGAATTGGTAGAAGAGATGGCAGAAAAAGTTCAGCTGATTCAGAAACACATGAGAACAGCTCAAAGCAGGCAGAAGAGTTATGCGGATAACCGGAGTAAGGATCTATCTTTCGAGGTAGGTGATCATGTTTTTCTCAAGGTTTCTCCTTGGAAAAGTGTGATGAGATTTGGTAAGAATGGAAAGTTGAGTCCTAGGTTCATTGGACCATACGAAATAATGGAAAGAGTTGGATCAGTTGCATACCGAGTGGCTTTACCTCCGAGTTTATCTCAGGTACACAATTTTTTTCACGTTTCGATGTTGAGAAAGTATATGCCAGATCCATCTCATGTTTTGAGTCCAGAGGTAGTTCAGCTGGAAGAGAACCTATCTTATGAGGAACAACCGGTCCAGATTCTTGACCACAGGGAGCAAGTGTTACGGAATAAGGTGATTAAGCAGGTAAATGTTTTGTGGAAAAACCACATGATTGAAGAGGCAACATGGGAATCTGAAAATGCAATGAGGGATAAGTACCCCCATTTATTCGATAAGTAAATAAATTGTGGGGACGCAATTTTCTAAAGGGGGGAAGGATGTAACATCCCAAGTAAGTAATGAATAATAGATATTTTTATCTATGTCTATTAATGATTAAGATAGTGTTATAGAGGCTTAAAATGAAAATAAATACAATCTTATGCATGGAATACACTAATATTCTTAAAAGATTGTTTTACTGCCTTTTGATGGTAAACCATTTTTGAATCTATATTTTGACAATTTTATAAACTATGTTTGTCAAAATAAACTTATACTTTATGATTGGGACATCAAAATTTACCTTGTGTGAATTTTTGGTATTTTTCTGACAATGTTCATTTTTTAATGAATAGTGAAAAATACTGCATTTTACATCAAAACTGCTTTTTAATCTAATTTATTTATATGATTAGATTATGTTTTTAATTGGTTTTGAAGTTAAAATGGAATATATTTTTACCATTTTATCCAATGGTGGTCATTGTAATCAATTTCACTTTGAAATTAGACTTAAACTGGTGTCAATCTTTTGATACTTATTGTTTTGTAAAAACACGCTATTTGCTCTGGCAGCGGGAATTGATTATTAAATTAATTAATGTGACTTATATGATTTGAATTTTGTAAAATAGACTTCATTTTTGAATTCGGAATATCAAATATAGCTTAGGGTGAATTTTTGGTAATTTTCTGAAAAACTTAAATTTTTGATGAATAGTGAAACCACTAAGTGGTAATCAAGCAAACTGATTTTTCAGTTAAATGAAAGTTTACCACTAATGTGTATTGAATTTTGAAAATCCGACATACATGGTTGTCATTAAGAAGTAAAATGTGGTTCAATGGGATTAAAATATTTTTTTGGTGAATAGTAACTTATTAAGTTCTTAATCACGATTAGTGGTAATTAGTGTAGTTTAAGGTATAAATAATGCTTTAATAATATGAAATGACCTAGACACATGTCCCAACCTTATTGGTTGTGTCATGGCCGACCAAGACAAGCCATGGGTCAACTTGGGGACCCCATGGTGACACTTTGGTTTGGAAATGACATAAATAACTTTTTATTAAATGTTAAAGTAAAAATGACACAAACAAGAGATGTTTTACGAAAACAATTTTTACATGGGGTTATAAAGATCAGATTTTTGATTATAAATAGTCATTGAAAAGCTAAAAAGATTTCCTTCATCATAGTATTTTTTATGATTTTTAGACATTAAATAAATTAAATTATTTATGACATAATAATGATGCAGCGATGACATCATTATTTGACGATTTAAATAAAATGGAAAGATAATATAAAATCTATGAACTACACATGTCCAAAACCAATTGGATGAGTGGATTTCGAACCCTTATCACCTTATCCACGAATCATATCAATGTGGGACCTTTTAAAACCGAAACACATTTTCAAATAAAGTAATATTTCTTTACTTTCCAAAAGTGCCCCTCCTTTCCTCTTATAAAAGGCCCCCACCTCTACCTCATTTCACACACTCCTCAAGCCTTTGGCTCGGCCAACCCCTGCCCATTTTCTCTCTCCACATCCCTCTCCTCATCCTAGAGGATTCCCGTTTGGAAGAATCTTCTCAAAGGAATCTTTTAGGCTCAAATCAAAAGGAGTTACACTTTTTAAGGTAATTCATTCTCTAATGTTCATTTGTTTTATTTTGCTTCTCCAACCCCCTAAAATCTTTTTATTTACTTCCTTTGTAACAACACCAGTATATTAAATATACTAGGATGTTGTTATAAGATTTATTTGAGCTACACTCTCACACAACTACATCAAATGGTTAAAGAACATACGGTTTCCGTGGATGGCGAAATTCTGCCTCCCGAAACGATGATTGTTCAACACTCATTTAACACCTTCAAAGGTAGACATTATGATGTCACTATTTTTATATATGATATATAATATGTTTATGTTTTCCTTAAGCTTCTGTTTTTTTCATTTTGGGCATACCTTTATGGTTTCCATTATGGGTAAACACGATATCTTCATTTTAGGAAGTGCGGACTACCGCCCCCTAAAAGTGATTTGATTCGTTAATACCATATGTGGGATGTGTAAAAGATAAAGTTAATGATGTTATATATGTTATTATACTGGAATTATAATATACTCTTATATCATTATGATTCCATTCCAAAAGATATGAAATAGAAATGGAAGTAGCATTCATGCGTACGTACGACTTACCGTCTCCATGAACGGTGCATTTCATTTCTTACCACTAAATGATAATGTAATATTATAAATGCATGTATGTACTGGATATATATGATATATATGATATCTACTTCATGAATACCATTATGGATATAATGAACCTTTGACCAAATTAACAACATGTAAGTGTAAGAAGTCTATTTTGACTTAAGAACCAAATACCGACAAAATGAACATTATTAACTTAACTGATTACATGATGTTCATGACATGGTATAAAAGGAATAATGAACTTGAAAAAGATTCATAAGCAAGTAGAGATTAACTCAAGTTTATTATTCAGGAGATTAAAGAACGGTCGGGTCAAGTCGGATACGAGGTATGGGACTTCGTCTCAATCTCCTTTCGTTGAGGCATATTTTATTTATACACAACTTTCTTTTATACGGTGTATAAACCCCTTTGACTTTTACCTTTATTCAAAAGGAATCTTTTTTATACTAAGCGTTTACTAAACGAAAAAAGGGAATGTTTTTGTCGTACGTATGCGGCGAAAACGACTTCTCGGCCGTCGTGACCGTTATTTGAGTTTCGGCTTCCTCTACAAGCCATACCTTCTTTTTAAAAGAAAAATAAATACCATGTTTTACTTTTCTTTTATTTTTGTATTGGAAATGGTTTTCATAATGTTTTTATATCAATGTGTTGTATTGATATCTCGTGATTGAAATGTGGAAATTTTATGTTTCCTTTATGCATGTTTTATGTGATATGATTATGTTATGGTTCTTGGGAATTATTATGAAGACGGGTGGTTCCGTGAAAAACTAAGGGCGGGTGAGCCCGTTATAG
Organism: Viscum album; assembly: GCA_963277665.1. NCBI lineage: Eukaryota > Viridiplantae > Streptophyta > Magnoliopsida > Santalales > Viscaceae > Viscum > Viscum album. The sequence continues at coordinate 1,517,756,433 of OY728136.1, forward strand.
CTCTCCAATGCATTGGGTAACGTGAAGGAGTGAAATGTTAAGGTTTCTCCGAAGAGATTTTAGGGAATATACTGTGATGGGTATTCCAAACGTAACCAAGAGGGTTACTCCCTATGTAAGAATGTTATGAATGCCTCAAGTTACCTTTATGTCTTATGATTTCTATGATTTATTCATGATTTTATGAGGTATGTTAATGTTCCTATGTTTTATGGGTAAAGTATGATTTCATTCTTATGTATATATGAACTCATGTTTCCTTTCCATGTTTTTTTATAACCCATACTGAGTTTTTATGCTCATCCCAAGTTTTTGAAATGTTTTTCACAGGTCAAGGGAAAGGTCCATGATAAGATGATAGAGTCAAGGATGTGTCAAGAAATAATCCATGTTTTATTTTAAATGTGTTTCCATTGATGGGAATGAAGAATACTATCTTTATGTAACCACTTTGTTTATATGTGGAATGTAATGCAAGTTTTATGATCTAATTCTCTAAAACTCTAAACCCGAAAAGATCCTCAATGTGTAATCTTGTAATAACTCAAGATTAAGTAAGGTTTAAGGCTGGGGCCTTATACAGAGTTTCCTAGGTTTGGCTAGGTACTACTGGAGATTTGTGCCACAATTCTCCAGAGTTACAACACCACTTGCATCTTTGAAGAAGAAGGGGAAACCCTTCGTGTGGTCAGATAGATGTCAGCAGAGCTTCCAGAAGTGGAGACAGAGATTGACCAGTGCACCTATGTTGAGGCTACCGGAGGAGGGAGTAGGGTACGTAGTCTATTGTGATGCATCAGGGACCAGACTTGGGTGTGTCCTGATGCAGGAGCGGGTCGTGATCGCCTATGGATCATGACAGTTGAGGCATCATGATCATAACTACGCTACCCATGACCTGGATTTAGTATCAGTGGTCTTCGCCTTGATGATGTGGCAGCACTATCTGATGGGAGAGCGCTTTGTAGTCTACTCTGACCACCAGAGTCTCAGGTACATCTTCTCGCAGAAGGACCTGAACCTGAGACAACGACGATGGATCGAGTTCCTCCAGTACTATGGCTTTGATAGAGTCTATACTCATGGAATGGGGAATGTATTAGCTGATGCTCTCAGCAGAAGGATGGGCATTCATCTACCTTGGAGAGGTGACAGAGCAGCTAGATGCTTTGCAGATATCCTTCATGGATAGAGATGGAGTAGCCTTTCTTCAGTCACTCACTGTCACTCCTCCACTTCTTCAGCAGGTTAGAGAGTCACAACGTGGGGATGTTGACTATGAGACGTTGCATGCACAGACATCCTCAGGACAAGCACATGATGGGATCTATGTAGGAGGAGAACACATCGTCCTTTTCAGAGGATGTACAATGGTACGAGTTTCTTTATAGAAGGAGGTTCTGAGAGAGTTTCACACTTCCCCTTTAGCGGTACATCTAGTGGTAGAGAAGATGTACCAGGATCTCATATGATAGCACTGGTGGCCGGGTATGAAGAAGGCTGTGGCAAATTTCATTTATTGATTACTCACCGGCCAACAGGTGAAGGTGGAGTACTAGGTACCAGCAGGCTTAGTACAACCCTTGGAGGTCCCGGAGTGGAAGTGGGATGGGATATCTAAGGATTTCCTGACTGGACTTCCACATACTTCAAGAGGTCACAACTCTAATTGGGTGATTGTCAACTGACTCACCAAGTCGGCACAGTTTTTATCCATCAGAGAGCAGGGCTTAGTGGAGATGTTGGGACACCTCTAAAATCAAAAGATTTTATGTCTTCATGGTGTTCCATCATCTATCGTCTTCGATAGAGATGCTTGCTTTACTTCCCGGCTTTGGAAGGGGTTGCAGGAGGCATTCGGGACGCAGCTATGTCTGAGCACCGCCGTTCACCCTCAGACGGATGGTCAGATGGAGAGGACCATTCAGACTCTCGAGGACATGATCCGTGCATGTGTCCTTGACTTTGGTCGCAGTTGGGAGGATCACATACCCTCGGTGGAGTTTGCGTACAAAAACAACTACCACTCCACCATCGGGATGACCCCATACGAGGCATTATACGACCAACCTTGCAGGTCACCTCTGTGCTGGACAGACCCTGGGGAGTCAGCACTTGTGGGACCAGAGATGGTCCAAGCCATTACAGAGAAGGTCCAGGTCATCCAGGAGCGGATTAAGATAGCTCAGAGCTGACAAAAGTCTTATGCTGACAGGAGGCAGAGACCACTAGAGTTCGAGGATGGCGACCACGTTCACTTTCGGGTCTCACCTCGACGTGGATTATGGAGATTTGAACAGGGAAAAAAGTTATCTTCATGCCTCATTGGACCATTCCTTGTTCTCAGCAGGATAGGCGAGGTGGCTTATCGTATGGCTCTACCACCTCAGTTTCACCGGGTGCACGACATCTTCTAGGTATCTCCGCTAAGGAGATACGTGTACGACCCGACGCATATCATCGACAATGGGGAGCTGGACATCGATGATGGGGAGACTTTTTCGGAGGTTCCAGTGGAGATAGAGGATCGACAGGAGCGGGTCCTACGTGGGCGGTCGATTCCTCTAGTGCGCATCAGGTGGCAGCACGAGAACCTCTAGAAGAGCTCTTGGGAGCGGGAGGCTCAGATGCATGCTCAGTACCCTCATTTGTTCCCCTAGTTTGTGATGTATCTTTACAGGGAAATAAAACCCTATGGTGGGAGTAATGTAAAGACCCGTAAATTTGAAGGAAAGTTTTTTCTTATTTTCTTTGGGATTTTACGAGTATGCAGTTTCTGACGGTACCTGATTCCGAAGCCCGTTGTGCCCTGAATCATTTTCCGAAGTTTAGCTCGGGTACGTTCAGTGAACGAACGAATGGGTTTTCCTAACTTTTGAACCGTTGCTTGGAATCGAAATCCGAGGGCACCGATGAAACTGCAATGCCGGTAATTTCCTAGGAATACCTTTTTTGGAGTTGTGTTTGCTCGGGAGGTGTTGTTAAATAATTGGGGTAACTGAAGAGTGAAATAAAATTTGCGCTACAATTTTATTTATATTCTAAGTAATTATAACCTATGCATGGAAGATGGGGTGGGACCCACTAAATCCTAACTCCACTTGGTAGGATATTAGTGAGGTGGGGCCCACACGAGCCCCACCCCTTCAATTCCCCTAAACCCCCTCTTAATTTTGGCAACCCCCTTAAATATGTAACTCACCCACTCCCCCTCTTTATTGCATGTCAACTCTCACATTAAATTTAATGATTAAATATATTCAATGAATTTAATTTTGTGTTTGAGTTTTTGATGTTTTGAAAATGCATGGCATGTGTTAATAAAATAATGAAGGCATTATTTTATTTGGGGTTGTTTAGTTGTGTGAGGATTTTGGGAGAGAATACTCAAACTCTAGAGGATCTTCATATTCTTCTTTGTAGAACGCGAAGAACTCCAAGACTTCGACGAAGAATGCCGTCACCGCCAGGAGAGATAGACGTTCCGTCTCTTATCCTCTCTGCAACCGGTGTGTGACTCCTTCCCCAAAGAACGACGACGCGGAATCCTTCGTTCTTCTACTCGGGTCAAAGGAAGGGAGACACCGCTCCTCCTCGGATGTTCTCCTTCAACATATATGTAGCTTCACCTTGCGATGTTTTTTTTCCATGACGATCATCGATCGACTAGTTCTTCGAGGTAGGGGTTTGTTTTTACATTCGTAATTATTTCTGGAATTCATCATTAAATAATTAGCTGCTTGTTATCGAATTGACGGGAGGAGGTCGGACAACACAAACATGGCCGAACCTCCTCTCCTTTGTTGTTGTACATTGTTATGGATTGGAACGGAGGCGACGCGGTGCCGTCGCACTACGCAGAAACAAAGGAACCGTGGCTGATGCGGGCAGCGGTGAAGGAGCGCGGCGCCGTCGCGCCGTGCCACTGAGACCGAAAGAGGCCGCGACTGGAGTCGGGTTGTGGCGGAGGGGCGCGGAACCGTCGCGCCGCGCCGGACGGGCTAGAGCCGCGGACCTTGGCGGTGGCAGTTCAGCAGGGAGGCGGCCGGACACAGCCGGCCGCCAGCGGACAAGGAGGCAAAATCGGCTGGTCCTGTAGCAGCAACACCGGCCTCCCTTAATGGACGACCGTTACCCGAAGAAACTGGGGGATTGAACCCCTGGCCAGTGCAGAAAGGGCAGACCCATGTGGATCCGCTGTTTCTAAAGCAGGGGGGAGAGCTCCCCCCCTTCCGGGTCCCCTCAACGAGCGGACGCCCGCATGGGGCCGGACCGGCCGCACCGGGCCGGACCGCCCGCGCTGGGCCGGACCGCCCGCGCCAGGCCGGGCCTCCCGCGCCAGGCCAGATCCCCGCACCGGGCCGGGCCACTCCGTTCAGGCCGCGCCCAACCCGGCCGGACCCAGTCCCGGGTCGGGTCACCCCGGTTCAGGCCAACCCAGGGGGTATTGGGCTGGGTCGGACCAGCCCCAAACCCCCTATTTTCGGACTGATCCGTTCAAATGCCTATAACATGGGATAGAGACATCCGATCGACGTAAAATCAGTTGTGTAGCGATCCCTAGATCGAGACGGTCATTTTGGTATATTACACTCTAGGTTTCGGAGAATTTTGGGTATGGTCGGGTTTGTTCGAACACGAAACCAACCGGGACTTCGGAACAAAAATGCTTATAACTTGAGCTCTAGACGTCCGATTGCCGTGTCGTGGACTTTGTTAGATTCCTCTTAGTGAGAAACTTCTTTTGGATTAATCCACTTGAGGTTTGGATAATGTTGGAGTACGTTTGGGTTGGTTTTGAATTAAAACCCAACCGGGCCCCTAGGACGAAAAGGCCAATAACTCTCAGACCGGGCGTCTGATTGATGCGTCGTCTGTCACGTTGAGTTCTTTTTGACAAGACAGAACTTTGGGATACATAAAATCCGGACTTTGTATCAGTTGATGTATCAAACCCCCCTTGTATCAGGGAGCAGACCCTCCCGAAATCGAGCATGCTGTGTGCGGGAACCCTAGAGCTGGTTGCGACTGCGATGATGATGACGACTGTACAGGGATCCTCTGTGGGTTCGGTAGCGACGACGACCGTACTGAAATCCTCTATGGGTTCGACGACGATGACTAATGTTCTTGTATCCTGTGTGGGTCTGGAAGTACATGACTACTGTTCTTGTATTTTATGTGGGTCTGACCGTATTTGACTCTGTACTTGTATCCTATGTGGGTCCGGCAGAGTAGCTGGTCTTGTATCCTTTGTGGGTCCGACAACTTAGATGGTCTTGTATCCTGTGTGGGTCCTAGAGCTTAGATGAATCAGTGGCTACATATGATCATCTCTATCATCTTATGAAAAAGTATACCTGTGTGAGTTGAGCCTTGACTTTCAATCATTATCTTCGATATGATTTTTTTGCTATCCTGTGTGGATTGGGTTGTCTTATCCTATATGGATTGGATTGTGCTATCCTGTGTGGAATTGATCGAACATGGGCTCAGATGTTGGAGACGAACTGGAATTGATGACTTAGGTATATGTATGGGCATATACCTAAGTAGGGTTGGTTGTTACATCGTGATTGTAACTTTCCTTTGTGGTTTATCCTTCGTGGATTCTGGGAGACCTTCGGGTGTCTCGGGGTCCCTACTGAGTAGCGTATACTCACCCCTGCACGGGCTATGCCCGCACTACATTGTGTTGGATGCAGACGACTGAAAACACTGATCGAGGTAGGAGCTCTTGGAGCTGGATGGTACCTGGAGGTGGATCACTGGACATGACTTACACGGAGCGGACGGCTGGAGCTGAGGTGACTATCTGTACCCACCCTTCAGGTGGGATTTCCAGAGGACAGCTAGGTATTGCTTCTTTACTTTTCTGATGTTGTACTCTCTTTTCAGTTGTACTTTACTTTCAGTTGGCTTTGTATACTGGCCCATTTACTTTCAAGAACTTTCTATTGTACTCAGTTTACTTAGTGTTTACTTCTTATTGCATACTCTATTATGTTTGTTTTCTTACAAAAAGGCAATGCCTTCCCTTATATCGGGATTTACTCCATTGGTTCTAGTCGCCAGCCCCTGTCCTATGGAAGGTGGGATTGGGGTAGTCACGACATGGGTCCCGAGGACGGGTCGTGACAATGAAATCTCATGATTGTAACGTATTGATGTAATAACTTTTTCTAGTTTCATTACATGGAATATTGTCCATCCATGTTAGAATAACTATTATGAAGGTGTGTTATTTTTTACAATTCAATTTACAATAAGTTTATTGATCTAGATTGTTTGAAAATTTTTGAAAATGAAGAAATTTCTATACTTTTTCAATTGGAAATGTATTTTTTCCATCTTTTTTTAAATATTGGGATTAATTTAATTGTTAATTTTGTTTGAGAAATAAATCTTTTTGGACTTATATATCTACATTAGATGTATCCTTTTGAAACATATATGAAGATATTGAAGGGTTATGTTAAGAATCCATATCAACCTAAATCATATATTATTGAGAAGTATATTTTTGAAGAGGTTACATAGTTTTACACGAGCTACAAGTCTACAGTGGAGCTAATTCTTTTGCCTTTATCTCACCATGAATGATTTATTTAGGGGGAAATGGGATTCATGGATTTAAATGCAAATATTTTTTATGTGAACCATTAAAGAAGGTAAATTTTTACATATTGAATAATGTAGATGATGATAAAACATATATAACATTGAATATAAATGTCTTGAAACATTGTCTTCCAAATAAGAATGAAATGTGGATTTTGAATAAGAATATTTTTTACATGGTTTTTAAAGACCGTTTTCGGTAGATCAGATGCATTAGAAACATTAATATGGTTTGTGGGTGGTCCAATTATAAATTTGATAACATGGTTTGGGTATGAAATTAATGACCATACATTTCATACGAAAGACCAGAAAAACAGACGTGTAGTTTATAATTGTGGTGTATTGGTGTTCGTAGAAGTAATGCATTTTTTGAGTTCTAATGAAAAAAACAAATTTATGCATCAAGGGAATATTATGACGTCATTTTAGAAATATAAGTGGATGATTAAATTAAATTTAAAGTTCCAGTATTTAACTGAAAATGGTTTATCGGTAACAACATTGTAAGAGATGATGAATTTGGAATGACAATTGGTAATATGAATAGTTTTGAAGACAAATCTGATTCATTTACAATGAAAGCATATGAAAAGCAAATTTACTATTTTCCTTTTCAATACGATATGTAGTGGTCAATTTTTTACATGGGAAAAAACAATATTTTGGTGATGATCAACATGATGAAGATACTAATTTATGTGAGATCCCTAATTCCATAGAAATATTAATAGTTAATAATGATGAGCACGTTTTAGATATGGTTTATTACATAAGGAATGATCACGATGAAGGAAATTGGGAAACATATTCCATTAGTACAATACTAATATCATCAGTATCATATTTTTATTTCCCTTTTACTTGTATTAATTTCATAAAATGTTAGATATATTAATTTTTTTCATTATTAATACACATATTAAAACTCATAAGTAGAAAATTTTTCTTTATATTAGTTTAATTTTGTTTATATTAACATGTTTACCATTACGTAACTTAAATATTTATTCATTTTGATGAAATACAATTATTTTAAATCTAATACATTAAATAAAAAATATTTTTAGAAAAGTATATTGAAGGAATATTCTTTTTAATGTAAAAAATTATTTAATAGGTTGGACCAATTTAAATATTCCTACACGAATTTTGGATTTACTTTCATTCATTTACATTAAATTTCATATATAATTACTATTTTTATCATTTTAGTTGACTATAAAAAATATGAAGAACAATGTGTTAAGTTTTAGTTTACTTTGGGGATTCATAAAATTTCATTTTTATTTACATTAGTATTGTAATAGTTTTATTTTTATATTTGTATATGAATTGTTTGTTTCCTTGATTTTAAGGAAAATAATAAATCAATTATCTTATCAAACACATACTTCTGGAGATGAGTGTCCTGATCATACCTTTGAGGAGGAATGTGAACATGATCCTCCTGATGCACCCCAACCTTCATGTATTCCCACAGTTCCAAAGAAGAGTTCGAGGGTTGGTAAACATGGAAGCCCATGTTTAACAAAATTATAAGCTTCTCATAACAAGGACCAGAGGATAATGGTATACTTTGAGGATATTGATATTCCAAGTGTACCTAATGCAAAAAATATTTAAGAGTTTTTTATATTTTATGGGAAAAAGTAAAGTTGGTAATTTGTTTCAATAATTGGAGAAGTGTTGAAAAAGAATCAATATCTCATTTGGGGGAGACCATTTTGGCATGTTTGTTTGTTATTGTTTTACTAATCTTAAATTGTTAATAGTATAATATGTTTTTCCTCTTCATATAATATTAAATTTGATATACCTAAAAATGGACGAGTCAGGAGGAAATGTTTATCAATGGATGACAGGAGATAGAGGGATTTCAAATCAACCCTCACATATGATTTCATTTTTGGGAAAAGGAAACATGATAATCCATGCCATATATATCTTTTTATAGATGAAGAAATATGAAAACAATTTGTTGAAAGTAGAATAAAAGAATCATTTTTGGTAAGTGAAATGTAAACATTTCGATGTTTTCTTATATTAATGATCTCATTAAGGATTACATACTGATATATTATTCTTAATTTGCAGCAATAAAGGATATCTCATCAAGAGATCCAATATCTAAACATATAACCTCAAAATTTATCTTGGGGAGGGTATAATTTATTTGAAGAACAAATGATAGATTCACATTTCCAAAAAGAGAGAGCTGAGTCTTCATGCTCTGTAGAGGTTTCCCCTCCCCCAGCTAGACATAAAAAATTGAAGAGGGATCACATGAGTAAAAAGGGTATATATCGTATGGAATTATCAAGGGTCATTGATAATAGGATTGTAAGATGTTTCTTTTATTTATTTATTTATTTATGTGAATTAAATTATTTATATATTTTGATTGATTATATAATTTTTCAAATAGCTCATACATTATTATATTGAGGAGTAAAGATCACAGGGGCTATTTGTAGTTGAGGGGAGGCAAGATATTTTATATGCAGTATTGGGAAAGCCTGAACACCCGAGTCATGTACGATGATACCCGATGGGTTTATTGGTGAGGAAAGTGTTACCAAATTAGTAAGCTTCTACGTTGGATGAGTTTTTTATAAAAATAGAATATATGAAGGATGATGTTCAAAATATTAATGCAATGATGGATTAAAAGATCAGAGAATAGGTACAATCCATGTTTGTAAACATGAAAAGACAATTTTAGACTACAGCTCCCACTCCTCCACCTCCTCCAGCTACTCCCACTCCTCCAAATCTCCATGAAGACCCCATTTTTTATCCCACTCCTACACCCTCTCCTCCACCACTGCCTCCATACCCTATTTTTTCCTACTCCTACACCCCCTCCTCAATATCTTCCCAGTTATTGTGGGTTATATGTTGATGATCCTCAGTATCATATTCTTTCATATATGATGATATATTATATTGGAGATTAAAATCATCATAAATAGTTATAAATAGAGTAGAATATGGTCACTGTACATGATATTATAAATATATTAGATGGATTACGATTACCTACAAATGAGATGGGGATAGTCGGAAATAGTATCACCCACTTTTTTGGTTTTCCATCTAGATTAATGAGACATATTACCATAGAGGTATGTTTATATTTTAACTTTTATTTTTTTATATAATTTTTTAAACATTTTTAAGATAATATGTTAATATAATTATTTACAGGAATACATTTAAGGTAAAGGAAAAATTGGTACTGAACAACAGAGACAATGGTCTATGACTTTTGATATAGGTTCTAGTAGTCTTGACAGATTGTCAGGATATAATTTTTTTGGCAGGTGTTTATGCGATTAGAAGGGAATATAATTTATTTGGGAATGAAATAAATGTGGGGATTTTGAAAAATGATATCATGGATCATGTAACTAGAGTTAAGTTTGGTATCAACGTGATACAAATTTTTTACATGTAAGTCTCAACATAAATTCTTCCCTACATTAAATGTATTAAAAAATTAATTATGTCTATTTTGTAATAGGAATATTTATAAAATGTGTTTGGAGAATGACAAGACAAATTTATATGGATTGATAGAGCCTTATCTCATTTCACCTTAAGTGTGAACAATGACTAAAGAAGAAAGAATAGTTTATATTGTAGAATGATTTGAACAGAATATAATTACATTGTGTTGGATGTTTCCTTACATTGAGAGGTATGAATCATATATTTCAAAATGTTTTATTTTTATATTAACATAATAACAACTAACATTAAATTATATTTTATATTATTGATCCTTGAATGTTAGGTGTTTTTTCTCCAAGGGAGAAGACACTTTACTAGATATGCTCTATCCAAGGCGACGTGTGATGAAATGTAATAAACATGTTGGAAAAAATTATTAATTTGTTAATATTTGTTTATATTATAATTAATTTTAGTTTTATTTCATTCAAATTATTTTATAATAGGATATGGGATTTATTTTGAAAAACTACAATGAAAAAATGTTCCGAGATGAAATATGTAAAAGTAAAGTTGAATTTTATTTTATAATTAGCACATTTTGGATATATTACCTAAGAATGTTATTTTTGAATTGAAAAACTCATTTAAATAGAAGTTTAATAAACAATATAGTTTCAAATAATGTAGATATTATGTGTGAAGATTTATGTATGAAATAATTACAGATGGAACAGTTACAAAGTTCAACCAGGTAATATTACCTTATAAATGATTCATTAATATTTCATTTATTTTATTAATTATACATGTTAATTAATTTCTTATTAATTTGTCTCTTTTTGAAGACTCTTTCTCTTATAGTACACAATAGCTGGCACAATTACAAGTGTAATGGGAAACTCACTCTATAGGTTTGGATGGATTATAATTTGTTTTTAGTGAATATTTTATTTTTGAATGTTGTAATTGTAAATGTGTATTTTCAATTTTTTTGGTTAAAATTAGGTTTTTTAGTTAATATTGTAATTTTTGAATGTTTTAATTGTGAATGTGTAACTTTGATTCTTCTTTAGGTTTCTGATTGTTTTTTTTCTAGTTTAGTCGGTAGTAGAGAGGAAGTGGAAAATGAAGTATTTTTTTTTTAAATCAATTGTTTTACAACCAGCATTAAAAAATAACTATGTTGGTTTTTACATCATTTTTTATATAAGTGATATAGTATATGATTTTTAAAATTTATTATACAATAAATATCATAACAAACCCTTCTTCTAGAGCCTTTTCTATGTCAATTATGTAGAAACCAATGTATAAAAGTGTATTTTGTGTCTGTTAATAAATAACCGATATCAAAAAACATTGGGATGGTGTTTTCCATTTCATTCATATAAAAAGCAATGAGGTATAAGATGTTTTACATTGGTTAATAAATAACTGATGTATAAAAACTACATCCTAAAGCCTTTTCATGTTGCTCAAATAAAAACTAATGTGATATATGCTCTTTTATGTCAACTATTGAATAAACGATGTAAAAAATAATTTCCATTGTGTATTTACCTGCAAATCATTTTTTTTCATTTTCTAAAGCCGGGTTAAAGGGGACCGATACCCAAACGTACAACATGCATACATAGACGAAACTTAAACAAACCCGAACAACACAACATTACACATCATAAAGCCATAATCGTCTCCAAAACCCATGCAGGATTCCTCCTCACCCATAACCGACTCCCACTCTGGATTCTTCCAATAGTTGGCACTTTGAACCCTACTTCTAAGCTGCTCCAGCACAGGCCGTTCCGGTGAGGCCTCGACGGCCACTTTTCCTTTCTTCAAAGCAATCACCACCTCCCCACTCCGCTTAGAAGATGATCTGGTCCTCAACGGCGGCAGAAGGTGCGAGTAGTCCTTCCGCACCCTTCTTCTTGTTTGAGTAGACATAGGCCCGCCACTTTTATCCATCATCTGAGTCCCTCTCTTGACAATATCACTGAAAGAAATCCCAACCAGCTCACTCACAGTTCCTGTTCCTCCCCCAGAGTTCTCTCCTCTACTATGTTACTCCCTCCAAACAGAAACCGAGCATTCAAAATTATCCAGCCTCTGATCTGTATTGCCGATTTCCACTAGAGGGAGATGTCCATCCTCATTCGGAGCCTTTTCCACAGCATTGGACAAGGCCTCATTCCCTTTAATATCATTGCTCCTGCTCTTGCCCCTCCTTCTATTGGTTTAGGTATTACTTCCATCCATGCATAACTCCTTAGCAGCCTCCACTTGACCCTGTTTCCGGATAGAAGTCTTCTTTCTTGTTGTTTCCATACCCTCCTCCCCACCTTTGGAAACCCTATTCAAAGCCGGTTCAACATCACCATTACCAAGGCATTCAAACCTGTTGGATAAAGCAACAAAAGGCTTGGCCATTGGGTCTAAACCTCTAGCCCCTTATGTGCAGGGAACCTGCAGGACAGGACTGGTACCCGCTTCCCCCACATTCTGTACCAAATCATCTCCGCCTCCAGCAAGCATCCAATCCACCGAATCCTTAGCACCTTGGCCGCCCTCCTCTAGCACCTTACTGACCTCAACCACCGGCCCATCCACCTCCAGTGCCTGGGAATCCGAATCTACCCCTTCTATCTCCTCAACAATAGGGGCAAGAATCTCCTCAATAGCCACCTTGATGTTAAGGCCAATATTTACAACGTCTCATTTAGTAACTACAGCTTTTAGTCGATGTAAAAACTCAAATAAAACTGACGTGAAAAATAATTTTTACACTAGTGGGACCCAGAAACCATGGTTCAAGATTTCCCTATTCCCAAAGAATCAATGACACAACTGAGGTGAACCTCCTAGAATAAACTTTCTCCATCTAAAAACTCTAATGGTCATTGGTGATGACCCATATAGGATTTACACCAGCTTTGTTCTATTAAAATTATTTGATTAATAGATTGAATCCTTATTGACATCACTTGGACCAAACTCAGTCCAACCAAGTAAGAATCACTTTTCAATAAACAACACAATAGAGATCTAAAAGGCTGACCACACATATCCTCAAAAGGATCCATTAGGATAGTTGAAAAATGTAATTTTATGTAAACTCAACAAGTCATAAATGGCCATTCCAAGCACCACCAAATTCAAGAACGCTTGCACGTAGAATATCCTCAGGAATCAGAGAAATAATGTTCTGGTTCCAAAAACATAAAATAACCTATGAAGAGAAAATCCACTAACTGATGGTCTCCCAACCTTAAAAATGATATCTATTTCTATGGAATTCATCATCAACCTACTACACCTTAATAATTTCCTCGATAAAAAAAGTTGTAAACTTCATACTCACTAAAACAACCTCAGACTCATTCTCCCAAACTCCCAAATGAGACTGAGAAAATAGACCCATCAGTTTCCACTATTCTAATGATTCTATCATGTCTTGTGTTAGAATATTTATACTCAATGAATATGGAATTAAATTAACCTTACTAGTGGTGCTAGAAATTTTGAATCAAAACACTAAAGGTACTCCACCATATGTCTGTACGAGAGATTGAAATATTATTGAGAAAATATATAACTAAAGACTTTATGGTCAAAATAAATGGTAAAACTTTCTTCAAAAAGGTAATGCTAATAAATTCTGAGAGAATTAATCCAAGACTCTAGCTTGAGAAATTGGGTTGGGTAATTCTTCTCATGCGGTCTAAGCTATCTGTAACCTTATGTTACCATGAAATCACATGCATAAGGACACTTGCATAGCCTATAGAATAGTCAATACCATTTAAAAAGTTGAAATATGTTTCAAATCAACAAAATAAATTTAAAAATTTTCATCCCAAGTGATCCTAAATCCATTCCAATTGAGTGAAATCATTAGAGAAGATATCTTAGAAAAATATATGATGAATCTATAGTAATATCATTCCAAACCCAAGATGCTATGAATATCTAAAACATGATTTTTTTGATCCCCTATCATATCACGTTTCAAATTTTATGGATAAACTGAAATACTTTATTTTGAGACCATTTTTTCAAAGAACCACACTTCTAGAATCCATAAACTACATTTAAATAAATCAACAAAGAATTTATGATTTCATAAAGTCTCCAAAACTTCTCAAAGATGATGCACATGGTCCTCCTATGACTGAGAATTGATTAGGATTTCATCCAAAAATACCACCACGAATGAGTTAAGGTACTCATGAAATATACTACTCATTAGATCCATTCAACTAGTAAGAAAATAGTTGAGAGAAAATTTCCAAACAAGATACTAATAATGGCCATAACTACTTCTGAAGGTTTTCTTATGAATATAAATTTATTTTATTATCAATTGGTGATATCCATATCTAAGATCTATCTTTGAAACCCACTATATCCCATTAAACTATTCAAAAAAAATTATAAATCAAGGGTAAATGATATTTTTTGTTTACAGTAACTTGATTGAGTTTCAAGAAATCAACACAAAGGCAAAATGTTCCATCAGATTTATTTGAATAGAGAATATGTTCCACCAAAGGCACACACACATGAATATAAAACCATTTCCCAAAATAATAATCCAACAGATTATTCGATTCTTTCAACTCCACGGGTTCCATATGGTAATAAGGAATAGAAAATCGATGATTACTATATACTAAATTCTTCGAAATCTCAACCTCTCTTATCGATGGATATATAGAGAAATAAAAATGAAAAACATAAACAAATCAACAAAAACATGAGGAATAGAACCACTAAAATATCCTTACTCAATGTGAAAATAATACACTAAAATTACCCTACCCATGTCTATAAAGGAATGTATGATTGTACTCAAACTCAGGCTTTGTTCTCCCTGAAAGACATGACACACACCATCATTAATAGTAAAGGGGTCCCGTTGATGTTAATTGTCAATCTAGGCCATATAATTAATTAATTAATATATACTAAAAAGGACTTTAATAATATTAATTTCTAGAGTCATAAAATTCCAGGCATGCTCAATATTTGATAATGAGTAAAAAAGAATGCAAAAAAATTCCATGCTATTTATTCGTTCAGAGGGGTGCAGTTATATGTGTCACATAAGATAAAATATCCATAGTGATATTCAGTAAATTCACAATGTTGTTCAATATAATTGTGTGATATGAACTAGTTTCAAATATATAATCCACTACAGATGAATCTATATTGATCGTACCACCCACAGTTGTTAGACCCACATCAGCTTCTAATAGAGAATCTTCCACTGTATAAATAAGATTCATTCTAGATGCTTATGGATGGAAAAACTTATCTGTTGAAGTATGTGATTTTTCTACATTAATTATTGGTGATGATGATATTGTACCACCATTATGAGAAGAAAATATATAGATGAACTTATGATGGTGTCTCAAGAAACAATAAAGACTGCAATTCTTTGGTATTTATGTATGAACCTATTTTGAATTCCCAGCTATGCCAGCTAAAAGAAAAAAAATGGGCCTCTTATAAGTGATTTAGGAGGCTTGGATGATGCGTATTGTATAAAACCACCATCAGACTCATCACAATTTATCTTTCCTTTAAATTAACTATGAAAAATTTCAATTGTCGAAAAAGGAACTCCCATCAACCATGACTGACCATCCAGATCAAGCTCAATAATCAACACTTTATACTACACATCAATTAAATACATTAGCATCAATAATAAAACTAGTGATCAGATATCTGGTTAGTGACCCATCTCAAATTGTATATCCCTCATATTCTCATTGGATAAACCCTTATTAGAAAAATAAAATATCTTATAAAAATGGTTTTCATACTCTGTCGTGTCTTATAACACCACTAGTGTCTAGGAAACTCAATGGAATTTTCCCAGACCATTGACACATAATAGAACTAATCCATCCAAATAACCATAATTAATTTCACTCCAAACCCCTATGCTTCCTCACTATCACCGCTAAATCCTACCATCTTATTATAGTCCCCTTAATCTTGAAGGAAACACATTTCAATTTAATAAAATCACAAATTTCAAAGAACCAAATATGTAGGGCTATCTTTTTCAACAGAAAATCACCCAATTTAGGATCATTAGAATCATGGAATGGTGGTTTTTTTCTAAAGAAATAACTCTTCAGAATGATATCTAGATCAATCCCTTCAAGTTTCCACTACTAGAGCTGGAACATGAATAGGTCTAGGTACTTTTTATAAATCTTGGGCTACACATACCATAATTGTAACAAGATCTGAGTCAACCAGAGGACTCACCTATTGTGCTTCAGCAACATGTTCCTCCTTCGACCTATTAAGACTTTTCCTTAAAGGCATGATGCTTCAAAACATAAATAGATAATGAAAAAACCAATATAAAGATACACAGATGAACAACTCAATCAAGAGATAAAATAATATCAATTCCATAAAATAGAACTCAGGATTTGGATTTGAACATACTTAGATCAAAAGAAGATGAGAGACTATATTCAAATCAAAACATTACCCAAAGACACATTCCCCCAAGAACCTATGAAATATTATTGATAATTACATTGATAGTTGTCCAAACTCACTCTTAACTACCACCAAAGTCTAATTAGTCATACCACTAGTTTACTAAGATCTCCCAAAATACATAATGACATCAAGGAATAATGGAAAACCAATATCCTTTATACCAATTTGTCACAAACCATCCTAGATACCCTTGTACACTAATACCTGAGTCGAATATGATATATCCCAAAGGGTGTTCCCAACCCCCACGGGTTGGTGACTAACACAAAGAATCATAGAAGAATCATCGGAGAAATTTTTTTCTTCAAAATATAGGAAGGAAATAAGTTATAATTTTGTATGTCAATACTCATCAAGGAGAATTTACTATTATAAAATACGTAAAATAAAACCCAAAACATAACATCATCTAGTGACAAAGCAACTGTCATGGTGAAAGCTCAGATATATCCCATATTGCGGTTTGATCATATCTCCAAAAATCACATCCGTCACTCTTGGCCCAAAGTACAAGAACATACACTACCTCGATGAAGTTATTTCTATTTTCATATATTAGAAACAATATAATCTACAAATTCCAAAAAGGAAGCGGTATGATATGAGCTAAAAAACCAAATAGTGTCTCACCAAATGTTCCATAAGAAATACCAAAACAATAAAACATTAGAGATTTAAATTTAAATAAAATAATAATTTAAATGGAATTTTAATATTTTCAATTAATGATACCCTCAAAATAAAAATGATGAAAGATATATCAAAACTAGCATAATTGATCATTTTATATAAAATATTTAGGTAAATCAGGTAGAATGAATAAAACAATTTTATATTTAATGTAATATAATAATTAAAAAAAGATACCATAGTACCATGTATTAAGCATGGGAATATGTTTGTTTCTAGTAATAGGATCCTCACACTACTCAATTAGGGTCCTTGGATCAATGATTTCACAAATCCCTCAACTTTGGCTATTAGGACTCAACAATCCATATGGAAATCATGATACAATAAGTTTATTTTAGTGTTTTCATCATCAATTGGTTTCTAGGGGGTTTAATCCTAGAGTAATTATCCTAATTACCCACTAAATACCCTATATAAAATTTTCTTTAGTAAATCAATCAATAATTCATGGGAAATTCAATCATTTCAAATCAGTTCAAAATATAATTTCCCAGATTTTAGTTTTCAATATTCATTTCCATTTAAAAACCAAATCATATGTTTTCATCAATTCACTCATTTTCAAATAATATTCCTATTTATTCTATTATCATATGGTTCAACACAAAATCATTTCATCAAATCAATTTTCAAATTAAGCCATAAATGTTCCTTAAATAAACTAAAAAATTTCAATTCCATTGAAATTCGAGGTATTTCAAAATATACATTATCTTTTTGAATAAAAAATAAATAATATCAAATGCCAGGTTTTTAAATAATTTAAAAACTCATTTCATATTAATCAATAAATTTAGGGTTACAATTGATTGTTAAAGGCATATGGATCCGTACCTACAATTAATCAGCAATTAAATAGACACAACACTTTTAATGAGATCCACCAACAAAGAATGAAGGAGAATGAGATCAATATAGAATTCCTAGATAAAAAATAATCAATATCCAACATCCATTAAATTAGAAATCAAAATATCATATAACTATAAATGAATGATGGTGTAAGGAAGTATAAAACCAATTCGAGGAAACCCACTATAGTTAAAATTCTAAATCAATATTTTTATACGGGATGGAGTTTATCACTACGCTTGGGAAAAATCCTAGTGTTCTCGTGAAGAGAGACATTAAAAAAATGTGAAATGGGAAAATAAATTCACTAGACATGATATATTTATTTCATAAATCATGGTTTCATAGTTTGAATGCATCACATTGATTATATGTTGAAAAGACATCACCTCATGTGAAAAAAATCCAATCAATGAATTTACAATGTAAGTCCATCTCTTAAAACGTAAATTATTTTACATCTTAATCCATTATTGATGATTATGGATGGTGAATAATTTACATTATAAATCCAGGGTTTAGGATGAAATTTTCTTCTATATCAAGTGCTCAGTAGAAACCCCCATTAGAACCACCCATAAATCTTTCAATTCAACCTGGACTAAAAGTGTACCCTCTATATCTTATAACACATAAAATCCATTAATTCATAAAAACATATATTCCTAAAAATTATTTAATTTCTCCCTAACAATTTATCTCTGTCCTCCAAAATCCTAAACTACAACTATATAAGAAGGTATTTGAAACAAGTGTTAAAACATACCTGAAAGAAGGTAAAGAGATGTTACACCAAACTATTCTATATACCTTATCCCAAAATTTCCAAACCCACAAATTATCTTTTATTATTTTGATTTTAATATATAAGGAAACTCACATACCATCACCCCATTATGGGCCTTTATTAATAAGGGGCATCTCTATTCCCATACCAATCCAACCACTATAGGGTGTCGATCCTCACCAGGTACCCATTTTTCGGAGTACCCCCTCAAGGATTTTTATCAATTACATTGGAACATCAATTAAACTACCCTAAAGTATCATGTTACATCATTCCATTATATAATTGATAAAATTTAGTAGAAATTTAATGACCTACAATGACTGAATTGTGGAACAGTATCTAGAATGATTTTCTCGATGATCTCAGGTATGCCTCCTAACACATCAGAGACTGCTTACTAGAAGTGGGTGTCAAGGGTGGTTCTATAAAGAGACTATTCCCCCATATAAGAGTGGACAACAATAAATAAGTAACCAAGAATCATACACAACATTTTACATAAAGGGAATAAAACAACATAAATAAAAGAATGCTATAACAATTTGAAATACTGTAAAATCTAGAACAACCATTCCATACATACAACACTGATCACCCACTAGGATGATAATATATACAAAATATAACAACTAAAAAAATAAATACATCAATCTCTACTTCTAACTCTGAGCTATTCTACATACCCAATCCTCAATACCCTATTGAACAACTCTTTATGGATCATTAGAGTCCACATAGGTAGATCTGCTTTATCTTAAATACCTATGTCTCCACTATATCCTTCATGCATCTATGCTAAAACCAAAATCAAAAATAAGGTATATATGAACAATGAGGTTCATGTATAGAGGGTGAGAGATATATCTCATCAGGCCACCCCCAATGGAGAATCTATAATCTACTATCATAAGTGCATGCTCATCCCATATGCTTATCCAAGATAAAACAAAACTGAAATGAAGAAAAATACATTTACTGTCGATCATTATTTCTATGACTTGGTAAAACCGTACTTACTTAGGATAGTGATGAGGTATCTCTTAGTAAATCTTGAGGGCAATGTACCCAAGTAACATGCGAGATCCTCTCCATAACTTACATATCCAAACCTAGCTAATTTAATCACTATCTCTTACTTGGTACCTTGATGCATCAATCCTAGGTACTCATACAACCTTAAAGCACCTTGATTAGAAAGAGAATCAGTCCAACATCTAACACATGTATCAACAAAAATTAATTTGAGCATTAATGAAGCATGTAAGCATACATCAACAACTGCGATTCCTAGAGTACCAGTCTATCACCATCCTAAAAATAAAAGGCATCAATTTTACATCCTATTCCACATAGTATGTCATCACTTCCCAGAGAGTTATCCTGGAACATAATCTATAGAGTGTACTATAAATTCCCATAATATTAGTCTAAAATCTAATCCACATATATGGAATTCCATATCCATTATTCTCAACTATATAAAAAATAAAACATGCACTAAACCTCAGTTTAACAACCATATGATGAAAAAAACAATCAGCGTCGATTTAGAGAATCATGTACAACATACTAAACAAGGGGCATGGAGCATCACTTCCAAATTTATCATTCAAAAATGTGGAGCATCAGGTTTGGAATATAGAAGCATACATGTGGATGTTTATGTATAACTATATAAATCTTAGATGTGAATAATTGTTTTTTACATCAAGAACCCTACATGTGGGACATTATGTCCTACTCTATCAATGATGGAAACCCTTATTAGTAAAACAAGATCCAAAACACGAAAACCCCACCATATAATAATATATAAAATAGATTAATCCATTTATAAACCTAAAAAATTAAAAAAACATATCATCGTCTATCCAAATTCCCATTACCATTTTCTACATCTCATCCCCATTGGTTCATATGTCCATTCTGGCCCTAATGGAACAATTGAAACCATTAATATGCAAACAAAAATACCCACTGAGGGCATTCTATCAATCAGGAACTCATATGAAAATAGTGGAATACATCTTGGAATCCATAGCACATGTATAGAAGTGTAAGAATCCCTCTTGGGATCCCCTATGTCACAATATAAGTGGGGCCATCCCTCTTGGGATCCTCAGTTAACAAAATGCCCAAAGGGGCATCCAAATTAAAAAGACACCCATAAGGATATTCTAAATGGTCCTCAAGACCACCTAAAATTTGAGAAACCCATAAGGTATAAGAAAAACCTCAGTGAAAATCCATTCATAAGAAAACCTTAGTTGGTCTCCTCGACATCCAACACATCCACCAGTAAAAATTCTCTCTCTAAGGATTCTAAAAAACACTATGCCACATGACCATTCTTGATAACTGACTATGAATCCCACTGATCACTTGACTATAATTAAATCCCCTAGGGAATCATCTGGGGTCTATTATACTAATCTCAATCACAAAATAAAAACTATATATAACTACCATCCCCTAGCATCAACCTAGCCTAAAGGGTCCAACGACATTTATCCTCAAACAGAATGTTTAAACCTTAACTCATACAACCTCTAGTAACCAGTAATGACATCAAAAGAGAATCCAAGATCTCATCAAAGATACTCAATGATCATGGCTTATGATATCATTCCAAAACATCTAAAAAATATCACCATGATGTACTTGAGCCAGGTTGATCACCAAGACCACAACACTTACATGGGCCTCAAATCTCACAACCTCAACCACATGGGGATTATAAATCTGAACCGCAAAGAAATCCTCTTACTAAACTATATTAGTCCAAAACAACATCCAAAGAGACATTAAAAACCGAAAGTATTTCTACTTAAAAATATGTGTGAAAAATTCTCAAAATAGATCACTCATAAGTCAAATTCTTACTATCATGCCCAAATTACCAAAAAAACCTTACAAGAAGAAGTAAACATTGTGTAATTATGAGTACACGATGTGTACTATAAATGAATCACAATGCCATATAATTTTGTGTGGATAAGTCACACCTATGGTGTGGAAATGAACTAGTACTCCACCAGGGCATACCTATTGTCTGCCCATGTACTAATACATGACCATCTACTCCTCACATAGGGTGTCTGCCAAAGTATACGTCCTTATGGGGATGTACTGCTACATAGTGTGTAGTTAAAGTACTCGTTATGTAATTTTAAAAATTAAACATCCTGAAATAATAATAACTCACTACATGTGTTCATAGAACCACACACCATGTACATGGGTGTCCCTGAACAGAAAACCCCCAAATCATCCCAAAACTCATGTTTTTCAACATTAAGAACTCATCAAAACACCATGGATATATAGCTATGATAAAATGGATTTAAAAAAAATTAAAAAAGTGATTTATGTGTATATAGGTATAAATATCAAAAAACCACATGCCTCATGTTAAAAATGATGAAGCTTTGTGTCCAAAACCACTCCCAGAAGCCACTACACCTCAATCTGGTCTTGATCACCACTATAGATGAAGTCTGAAATCACATCCCTTCCACTTCCCTATCAGTTTGATCGTCATGTGAAAAAGAGGAACCCTCTTTCTCATTTTCTCTTACGTAGGAAGCCAAAGGGGGAGTGTTTTAATTAGTTAATTAAATAATTAAATGCTTAGTTTAATGCTCATATCAAGTCATTGAACTTGAAGCTGTTTTCTACCTCTAGGAAAGCCCACCAATCCAGATTCAACTAGAGAGTTGAATGTTCAATTTTATGCTCCATCTTAATGGCATCTCCTCTTAAACCCAAAATAATAATTTAATAGGTAATAGAATAAAAAGATAATATTACACCCAAATTAGAACATCTCGAAACTCCAAAAAATCTCTTATATTAGCGTAAAAACATAATTTTGAGATCAATGTTGCTATCAAAAAATTACCACAGATCTGATATCAAGTAAAAATGACCAATTTTAACCCTCATGAATATTTTAATGAAAAAAATTCAAATTTCTTCTCAAAATTAAAGATCCAGAAAACACGGGTTTTTACAAACTTCCAACCATAAAATTTCACATTCTCAAAAATCCTATATTGTATTTTAACCACACATCCTGACCCACCTCAATCTTCCATTCATTCACAAATAGTTGAATTATAATCTGGGATAATAATTGAGTTCCTCTATAAAACTCCAAAAATAAGGCATACTACACATCAACAATCAATACATCACTTGACACCATTAGAATACTACTAAGATGGTATAGGAACACACCCATCCATAATGATATGTCACGAAATAAACCAAAAATCATCAAAATCATCATAATTATCCCCAATATAGAACTCACCCTACATCAGCTCATTACAGTCCACAAGTCATATCACCATCAGAATTTCTTATCAAAACACATCCCTAGTAGTTCACTAAATCACTCAATGTGGTTCCCACTACATCCTAAACCATACATTCATTGGTTTAAAATCATAAAAACTCATATGATACTCCCTAATATAGATGTATTATTTTTTATCACCTGTTAACCCTCTATACACACACCTTGGTGTGTATGAATACCTTTTGTTTTCTTTCAGGTTGAGAAATAAATCCAAGCAGGCCACCCCAAATGGTGAATCTATAATATAATTCCATAAGTTCATGCTCAAGAAATATTATTAGCATAGATAAAATAAATCTAATATAATGATAAATAAAACCATTTTGATTATTTTTTCTAGGACATTGATCAACCATATTTATTTTTTATAGGGATGGCATATCTCTGAGTAAATGTCGAGGACCGTGAACCCATGTAATATGCGAGAACCACATCCATGAAATCCCTAAAAAACCTATCTAATTTAATCTTTATATCTTACTTGCTACCTAGATGCATCCATCCTAGGTACTCATACAACATCAAACCACCTTGAATAGATACAGAATCGTTCGGATGTCTAACCCATGTATGAAAAAAACGTACCTTGAGCATAAACAAATAATTTAACCATACATCAACACCTGAGTTCCCATAGTGTCAGTATATCACCAGACTAAAGATGAGAATCGTCAATCTCGCATCTTATTCTATATGGCATGTCAGTACTACCCAGAGAGTTATCATATAACTTAATCTATAAAATATAATACCAATGGCAAAAACCTCAGTTTGAAATCTGAACCACGTATATGGATTTCTATATCCACCATTGTTAACTATATAAAAAATAAAACACATATGGAATCTAATTTTAACAAAAAAATCAAGAAAAAATCTATTGGTTTCAATACATAGAATCATGACGAAAAATATATCCAATAGGAGTGGGGAATCATGTCCAAATTCCAAAACAGAAAATGTGGAGCATCATGTCAGAAATCTATAATCATTCACATGGATCATCATTGAAAATGGTATCAACCTTAGATATTGAGCATCATGTCTGATATCAATAACCTTACATGTGGTGAATTATGTCCAAATATCTCAATAATGGCAACCTATATTAGTAAAACAAGCTCCAAAACATGGAAACCCAACCATATTATAATAGACCCATTTGATTAGTCCAATTGTGAACCTTGAAGCACAATAGAAAACATATTCTGGTCTATCCAAAGGACAAATAACATCATCCAAATATCATAACTATCAGTTCATATAACAATTTGGGTCCAAAAGGGTTAATTACAACCATTACTATGAAAACACACATACCAAATCAGGTTTTATCTATCTATCATGAACTCTTATGAAAATAATTGAATCCCTCTTAGGATCCTCAGTACCAGAATAGAATAGGATGAATCCCTCTTGGGATCCTTTGGGTAATAACATAAGAAATGTTATACCTCATGGGATCCTTGGTTTATGACATGCTAAAAGGGGAATCCAAAAGAAAAACACACCTACAAGGTTATTGAAAATGTTCCTAATGACCATCCAAAAATTCAGAAAAAAATGGATATTAAAAAAAATCAAACCTCAGAGAAAATCCAGTCATAAGAAAATATTAATTAGCCTCCCTTTCATCTGTCACATCCACAGGTACTATGTTTCTAGAAACAGAATTTAATGCAAAATAATGCCACATGTGCATTCTAAATAGATGACTATGACACCCACTAATCACATGACCAAAAATAAATCCACTAGGGAATCATCAAGAGTCCCTTAGTTTCATTTCAACACTAAAATGGCACCTAGCTATAACATCCATCCCAAGGCATCAACCCCGCCTGAATGCTCTATTATCCCCTATCCTCTAACGAATGGTCCAAACCTCGACAATTGTAACCTTGAGTAAGTAGTCCTGACATTGAATGAAAATACAATATATCCTATAAGATTCTAAATGATACTTCCATCTGTGGTCTTTCCAAATTACCCTAAAAAATACCACCATGGAACTTGAGCCGGGTTGATCACCAAGCTCACAACCCTCACACTTCCCTCCCAGCTCACAACCTAACACACATGATGATTATAAATCCACACCTCAAATAAATCCTCTTACTCAACTCTCTTAGTTGAAAACACCATCTAAATAGACTCTAAATATTGAATGGATTTGAACATCATAATATATGTGAAAAAATTAACACAATACGCTGCTCAAAACTGAAATTCATACTCTAGGTCCCAAATTAACAAAAATTGCCATATAAGAAAAAGTACATTTTTTGAACTTTCAAGTACATGGTGTGTTCTATTGAGGATTAATATGGCCATAAAAATTTACATGTCCAAGGAACTCTTAACCATTGGAAATGAACTAGTAGTCAACTAGGGTATTCATGGGGTCTTCCCATGTACTAATGCATGACCATGTATGCCTCACATAGGGTGTCTTCCCATGTGATTTCCCACATGGACCTGTACTAATAAACAATGGTTAATTTTATTATATGGTATATGTTGAGTCAATAAGTCTTTCCTTATGACTTTTCCATTCCTTCTTGTTTTGAAAATCACAAACACCTTATCTTTAAGAAAACCGCTTTCATAAAGAAAATTGATTTTGTAAGGAAAATCGCTTTTGTAAGAAAAATTATCTTTATCACATTTTCACTCATATATTTCTTAAGTAAAAGATTTGGATTCATTTCTAGATTTTCGGAAGTGTTTGAAACTTTGACTTAAAAGCATTCTGTTTTAGGCTCCAAATTCTGGATATGAACTTTAATAAATATCAACTCCGAATTCTGGATATGAACATTAATAAAGATCAACTCCGAATTCTGGATGAGAAATGTAATGAAGCTCAACTCCAAATTCTGGATACGAACTTTAATAAAGATCAACTCCAAATGCTGGATACGAACTCTCATGAAGTTCAACATCGAATTCTAATGACAAATTTTCCATTACGATTTCTGATTACGAATTCTGATGACGAATTCTCATTCCGAATCCTCATTCCGAATTCACCTATTAAACAGAATCCTGTCATCTTTGTTTTATACACTCTGAATTTATTTAGACTCCGAAAATTATTTTTGGTTAGACTCCGAACTTTCTTTTTGCTTACACTTCTATAATTTTTCTACTCATTGACTTTTTGTTTACACTCCGAACCTTCACTCCGAACATTTTAGATAGACTTAAAACGATGTTGTACATTATGTTACACTTGTTTTGTTATAAAACGATGTCATCTATTCTTTTATAAACTAACCGTTGGTTAAGTTAAATGTGTACAGGTCCCTCCGATTTTTAAGGAAAATATGACCGTTGGGAAGGAGGTCGACCTTACCTATAAATAGGAGCTCATTTGAAAGAGCTCGACACACGAGAAGTTGATCGATCTAGAGACCACACGCTGCTAAGGTGATTTCTAAAGAGAGAAAGCTTTTCATGCCTTGTGCGTACTGAACCGCTCATTCAGTATTTGCTTTGTGAGACTCTGAATGTTGGTGATTACATTCGAGGACTTCCGGGGATAGGAATACAAAGGTTTCCAACACCTTGAAGTTGAGGGATTCCTTGATGAGGAAGACAGAGGTTTCCAACTACCTTGAAGTTGAGGGCTTGCAGGGATAGCAAGACAGAGACTCCTATCTTCGTATCGAGGGATTACCCTTGTGTGGGTAAGACAAACTTGCTTGAAAGTATAAATCAAGGGACCTTTATCCAAGGTTGTTGGATACCCTTCTCTTTAGGTTAAAAGACTTATATCTTGTTACTTGTAGTTTTACTACTTGTTTATTTCTGATGCATTTCTTATTATAAGGAAAGCATAACTTTCTTATACATCTTTACTTGTACTCTGTTTCATTTAGATTCTATACGCTTTAAGGTAGAATCTCATTTTGTAATATTTTGTTAAGTTTCAATTTCCGAAACCATATTTTCAGAACCTACTTTCAGAATCTCTTTCCAAATTTTCATTTGGTGTTAGAGGTGTTGTGAATTTGCTTATGTTTAACTTTGTTAAACATAGCCCTTTACATTGCTTAAGGAAACCATAGTTATTTATAACTAACTTTAAAGGTTCCAAAGGAATTTTTAAAGTATACAATTCACCCCCTCTTGTATATTGAGCATCTACATCATTATTTTGATCCTACAATTGGTATCAAAGGAGGTCTCTGGAATATGTGTACTCACGTATAAGTTTTTCTTGCTCACTTTATCATTCCAAACTTTCCCATTCCGAACTTTCTCATTCCGAACATTGTTATTACGAATCTTTTCTACTAACAAGTTTGTGTGCCAATGGTTTTTTTATGTATGGTAGGAATCAATGTTGGTTCAATTGATAATCTAAATCCTACAATACCACCAATCTTTGATGGTAATGACTATGAGTATTGGAGAGATCGAATGATTACTTTTGTTATCAATACTGGAGTAGACAACTTTTTTATTCTTACTGGAGATTATAAAATTCCTGATAAGGAAGTTAGAACTTTTACTAACCAGGAAAAGCAAGAGTATCAACAAAATTATAAGTTACACAATACTTTACTATGTTCAATGACCAGAAATATATATAGCCAAATTTCTCTTTGTGAAGCAGCTAATTGTATCTGGAAGAAGTTAGAGGTTACACACTTTGGAACTTCTAAAGTGATTGAGACTAGGAGAGCTATGCTTAGAGCTGAATATCATGGCTTCAACTTTCTGTATGGTGAACCAATTTGTAAAGTTCAACAGAGATTTATGACTATAGTCAATAGCTTACAGTCTATGGGAGAAAAAGGTTTAGATGATGAAGCACTTGTGGATAAGATAATTGATATTATGCCCAATGAGTGGGAATCCAAAAGAACAGCTATAGATGAGAACAAGAAGGTCACTCAAATTTCTCTTGATGAGTTATTTGGAACTCTTCTCCAACATGATACAAGAATGAAGAGAGATACTGACAACATCAAGAATAAAAATGGAAATGGTACTGTTGCTTTTATAACAACATCAAATCATATGAAATCTAAGACTCCTGAGAGAGTAACCAGATCCAAGTCTAAGAAGATAGTTTTTCAATCAAATTCTAGTGAGAGTGAAATATCAGAAAATGAGTTAGCTAATCTTGCTCGGAGGATGAACAAGATAGCTGGCCAGAGAAATTTCAAATCTAAGTATAAGAAAAAGGAATGGAAAGATAAGAAAGATGGAGAAGTTACTTGTTATGAATGAAAGAGAGATGGACATACTAGACCAGATTTCCCTTTGCTCAAAATGAATGAAAGGAAAGAAAGGCATTCAGACAGGAACAAAAAAAGTATAATAAAGCCAAAGCTAAGAATGTTTTGAAAGCTAGTGACACCTGGAGTGCCAGTGGTGGTGACTCTTCAGATGAATCTTCTGATTATGAATCTTCAGGACAGAAAAATCTTGGTCTTATAGCCAGATTACCTATTGAAAATCATTATTTTATGGCTAAGGTATGAAATGATGAATCATTGACCAATGTTTCTTTAAATTATAATGTTAGTAAGTATTATAACTCTCTTGATGAAGAATCCTCTTCTGATGAAGAAAATACTTTACCTACTTATGAAGAAGTCTCTAGGTTTGCTGAACTTCTTGAGATTGAGAATTCTAAACTCAATAAAATAATTGATAAGGAAAATTCTAGGAATTATATTCTTCCAAAAGAGATATCAGATCTTTCTAAAGATCTTTATTGGAAAAATTCTGATTTTGAAAGTATTTCAAAAAATCTTGAGGAAGCAAGTTCTGAGAAGAACAAACTTTCTAAAGAATTAGAAAAAGTAATTTCTAAGAAAAATGTTTTCGATCCTAGATCTAGTTCTAAAACTAATTATTTTGAGGATAAAAACTTGGTCATAAAACACAAATTCGAAATTTTTCCTTAAAGAAGTGTTTATCAAACTTTACCCATGGTAAGGAAAATTTTGATAAAATGTATTCCCAAATACGACCTTTAAGAAATAAATCCGGATTTGGTTATACCCATGAAAACCCAATTTTTAGTAATAATTATTTTGTTCCTAAAAGTGCCTCATTTTGTACCAAGTGTCAATGTGGTGGTCACTGGGCAAAGAATTGTTCTTTAAACAAAACCCAATCCTTAGGTTTTCATAAAGCTTACTTTTCTAAGAAGTTGTGGGTT
The DNA here is from genome assembly GCA_963277665.1 of Viscum album. NCBI lineage: Eukaryota > Viridiplantae > Streptophyta > Magnoliopsida > Santalales > Viscaceae > Viscum > Viscum album. The sequence goes on from OY728136.1 coordinate 1,517,785,932, forward strand.
CCTAAAATTTTATTATCTAGAAATCTCAGATCCAAGCAAGTTTGGATTCCGAAAGTCTAATTCTCTTCTTGATTTTAGAAATATAAAGAGAGTACCAGCAATAATACATGGTACATGGATAGTGGATGTTCCTGGCACATGACCGGTAACAAAAGCATTTTTGAAAAGATTATAACAACTAAAGGAGGAAAGGTAACTTTCGGAGATAATGCTAAGGGAGAGATTATTGTTATTGGTAATATTGTTCTTCTTAGTAAAACCTTGATTTCAAATGTTCTTTTTATTAAGGGTCTTAAGCACAACCTCATTAGCATAAGTCAGTTATGTGATGAAGGTTACCTTGTGAATTTTAGGAATGATAAGTTATTAGTTCACAATTCCAAGGAAGAATTTATTCTCTCAGCCAATATGCAAGAGAATATTTACACTTTGAACTTAGAAGACCTTAGAAGCCAAGATTTTCCTTTCCTAAGTGCAATAGAAGATCATTCCTGGTTATGGCATTGAAGACTAGGTCATTGTAACCTTAGGAACCTATGTAAACTCTCTAAGAAGAAACTAGTTAAGGATCTACCAGAGCGTAGATTTGATTCTTCGAAAGTCTGTAATCCTTGTCAAAATGGTAAGCAACATAAATCTAGTTTTAAATCAGTCGGTGAGGTCTCAAAAACTGATGCATTACAGTTAGTGCACATGGATCTTTTTGGTCCAACACAAACTGGAAGTATTGGAGAAAAATACTTTGTGTTTGTTCTAGTTGATAATTACACAAGATTTACTTGGGTCTATTTTCTAGCAAAGAAGTCTGAAGCTTTTTCTTATTTCAAAAGTTTTAGAGCTCAAGATAAAAATGAGAAAAACCTTCCTTTGAAAACTATTCATAGTGATCATAGAGGAGAATTTCAAAATTATGATTTTGAAACTTTTTGTAGTAGAAAAGGTATTACTAACAATTTCTCAGCACCTAGAAATCCTCAGCAGGATGGTGTAGTTGAAAGAAGAAATAGAATTCTTCAAGAGATAACTAGAACAATGTTGAGTGAATATTCTATAACTAGACATTTCTATGTCGAAGCTGTAAGCACTGCTTGCTAGACTATAAATCGAGTTTTGATTAGAACTTTTCTTAATAAAACTTCTTTATGAGTTATGGAATGGTAGAAAACCAAGACTATCCAACTGCAAGGTTTTTGGTTGCAAAGTATTCATTCTGAATACTAAAGATAACTTACATAAATTTGCAACAAAATCTGATGAAGGAATTTTCTTAGGTTATTCCACAACTTCTAAGTCTTATAGAGTTTTTAATAAAAATACTTGTACTATTGAGAAAACAGTGCATGTAAAATTTGATGAGTCTGATCCTTTTGTTTTTAAACCATCCCAGCCTACATCCTCGGATGTGTTTACAAAAACTGATTGTCAACCATTGATAGAAGAATATTCTGATAAGGATAATGTTCAAGAAGATAATTTTGAAACATTTACACCAGAAGACTTTCTACCCTATGTTGATGAACATGCTTTTCATAACCCAAATCAGGCGTTTCTGAAGAATCATCCCATTGATAGTATCATTGGTGATGTAAATCAACCCGTAAGGACTAGAAGTTCCTTAAGAAATGAAGTAGAACATCTAGCATTTCTTTCCCAATTAGAACCCAAAATCACTGATTAAGCTTTATGTGATAATGATTGGATCAAAGCTATGCAAGATGATCTAAATGAATTCAAAAGGAATAAAGTCTGGACCTTGGTTGAAGGACCTAAGGAAACTTCTGTTATTGGAGTAAAATGGGTTTTCAGAAATAAATGTGATGAAAATGGAGTCATAGTAAGAAATAAAGCTAGACTTGTTGCAAAAGGTTATAATTATCAAGAAGGAATAGACTATGAAGAAACCTATGCTCCAGTAGCCAGACTTGACTCTATCCATATTCTACTTGCCTTTGCAGCATTCTTTAATTTTAATCCTTTTAAAATGGATGTGAAATGTGCTTTTCTTAACGATTATGTTCAAGAGGAAGTTTTTTTTGAACAACCTCATGGCATTGAAGATACAAAACATCCTGATTATGTTTTTAGACTTACCAAAGCTCTGTACGGCCTTAAACAAGCCCCACGAGCATGGTATGACAGACTCACTGGATTTTTACTTCAAAATAACTATGTTATGGGAAATGTAGATCCAACCCTTTTTATAAAGAAAGATAAGAAAAATGTTTTAATTGTTCAAATTTATGTTGATAACATTATATTTGGTTCAACTCAGCAATATTTGACTGACACTTTAGCAAGTCTAATGAAATCTGAGTTTGGAATGAGTATGATGGGTGAGTTAAATTTTTTCCTTGGTTTTCAAATTTCTCAAAAACCAGAAGGAACCTACATATCTCAACATAAGTATATTAATGATCTTCTTAAAAATTATGGTTATGACAACACTAAGAGTATAAGTAATCCTATTGGTACCTCAAACTCTTTAGATCTTGATGAAGCTAGGAAACCAGTAGATCAAACTTCTTTTAGAGGTATGATAGGAAGTTTACTTTACTTAACAAGTAGTCGACCAGACTTAATGTTTTCAGTATGCTTATGTGCAATATATCAATCCAATCCTAAGGAATCTCACTTAAAGGCAGTAAAAAGAATTCTTCACTACCTTAATGGAACCATGAATCTAGGATTATTTTATACTTTTGGAAATGATTTTGTTCTAAAATGATTTTATGATGCTGAATTTGGTGGATGTAGAATGGATAGAAAGAGTACATCTGGAACTTTTCATTTCTTAGGAGATTCGTTAGCTTCTTGGTCTTGCAAAAAGCAATATTCTGTAGCATTCTCTACTGCTGAAGCTGAATATGTAGCAGCTGGAAGTTGTTGTGCTCAAGTGTTGTGGATGCAACACACACTCACAGACTATGGCTTGAGTTATACTAAAACTCAAATTTGGTGTGATAACACAAGTGCCATTTCCCTTAGTAATAACCCTGCACATCACTCTCGTGCAAAACACATAGATATTAGGCATCACTTTCTTAGGGATCACACACAAAAAGGAGATGTTATTCTTCAGTTTATCGGAATGCAAGATCAACTTACTGATATTTTCACAAAATATTTGCATTCTGATAGATTTGAATATATTAAACAGAAGTTAGGAATGATAACTGTAAGGTAATATTTCTTAAATAACTTTCTACTGAAAAAGTCTCCTTACAGTAATAAACTCCCTTTTATAGGGGGAGTGCATTTTATTGTTAGAGTAACTAATTTTTTTTTCAAAGATAGTTTTTCAAACTTTTCGGAACTAAAATTCCGGAATGGGAATTTACTGAACTAAAATATTCCAGAATGGATATTTTCGTATTGAAAACATTTGGAATGGAAAATGTCATACTGATATTTTCGTAACGGAATTTTCATACCGAATCTTTCATAATAAGTTTTTCATTTTCAAATTTTTTAATTTTCGTACTGAGTTTTCCATACTAAGTTTTTTTTTCATAATGAGTTTTACGAACTTTGTCTTTTCATAGTAAAGTTTTTTTCTTTTGTAATTTTCTTAAGAATGTTACCAATTACGTATAATCTTCTTAAGCCAATCCTAAATGTATGATTTTCTTACCCAAGTTTTCGTAGTCATACTTTACTTGCGGGTATTTTCATATACTTTGTTTTCGGATTATAATTTCATTAAATCTATGTTTTAATAAAACCTCAAAAAGATCGGAATCAAGTTATCATGAGAATTCGTTTTTGACCATCAGATCTGATCTCATATTGTCACAACCGTTCGATCAATTGTGGAAGATGAAACGTTTTCTCGTTGGCTATATAAAGGGGACCCAAAATAGTTGTCCCACATCGATTTCAAGCTCCAACGTCCCGAAACTCTGCCTCTCTGTTTTAAGACCATTCGGAACTTCTCAAAAGTTATCAGACCCGAATGTCTATGTAATTAGCTTCTCAAGAAATGCCATCCTCAAAGCCAATTTCAAAATGGTTAGTTTACAAAGAAAGGTTGGTTCATCCGTATTTCTTAAACAACTATGATTATCTTACTTCTAAGAACATAAAGCTGAACGGATGGGAAGATATTGCTGTGTCCAAACTGGGGAATCAAAATGATATTTTTTCAGAGTTAATTTTTGATTTCTATGAAACATTATCCTTCTTTAAGGAAGATAATAGGGAGAAATTTTCTTTTAAGTCTTATGGAAAGACTTATAAGCTTTCTTATACCGAAGCAGCAAGCTTTGTAGGGCTGACCTATGAAGGAGAAGCCAAGTTCGTATCTCACGTATTGCCTGATTCTAACGGAAGATTCAACAAGGAAAAAGATTTGAAAACTCTCAGACTGACAGACGACAAGTATTCGAAGATTGCTAGCTTGCCTACAAATTTCTAGATTCTAGAGTTGTGGGTACAAGGTCTTATCATACCGAGGAAAGGTGACAAAGACAGTCTGAAGAAGAGTGAAATATATATCTTAGATTTTCTGACAAATCTAAGGAAGTTTAACTTCATGAGGCACATTCTTATAACTATTGATAATGTTAAGAAAGGAAATCTCAGAGCCCAAATCATAATGTACCCAGCAATTTTATCAAAGTTAATTGTTTGGTGCCTTGAGTCTTTTAAGGAAGCTTGCAGGACTAAGCCAAGGATTTCAAAAAATTTGTTGGTGATTGATGATACTCTAAAGAGGATGGATGTGGCTTTCAACAAGGAGACTGGTGAGTTCTTCGACATTCCAAGTCAAGAAGAAGCGGTTCCGAAGGCTTCTGAACTAGACTCATCTAATCCAGTAAAGAAAATAATGTTGAAAGACGTTGCATCTAAAGCACAGGATCCTAAATCTAAGGAAGTTCAATCCGCACCTCCAAAACCGAAGAAGAAGAAAGCCTATCCTGAGGAGGTAGTTGCAAAGTGGAGAGCAGATAAAGAGTAAAGGAAAGAAGGGGATCCGCAGTTTGGATTGGATCCTGCAAAAGCTAAGGCTTTGAAGGAAAATACAGAAGATGAATTGGTAAAACTCGCAAAAGAAAAGAAGCTCAAGAAGAAGATGACAGAAGCTGAGGCAGTTCAAGCTTTGTTAAAATTTAATGAGATGGTTTCCAGAAACATTCCAGTTCCGAGATCTTTCTCCTTGGAATCTCTACCTGAGACTCCAAGAAGAAACATTGATTTTCCAGAAGAGATTATAGCTGAGCCTATTTAGCAAATAGAGCATATTGAGCAAGTGGAAGAAGAAGAAGCTGTTGCTGAAGGAAGTGGTGAAACCGGAGATGTGTTGAAAGAAGTAGAAGATTATAAGGGGTCACCTTCAGAACATCTGTCTCTCAAAACTTCTGAGGCTGAATCCTCTAAGTTATTAACTCCAGAGAAGGATAAGAATGAGGAAGATGTTGTTCAAAAATTTGTTGATGATGTTATTAAATTATCTACTAGAGAGAAGAAAACTCCAGATCAAGAATCCATTCCAAAAAAGGGAAAGGGAAAGCAACTCCTTGTTGATACTCCGAAATCAGTGGCAAGCAAGAAAAGAGAATTTGTTGATTCGTCTAACAGGAAGTTTGAGCTTATTGAGGAAGAAAGTTCTCCAAGAAATTTTTTGGATTCGGAGTCATCCTCGTTGGGGAATAAATTTGTTGTTCAATATTTGAGGAAGTTAGTGGGTTCCATTCTGACCATCTCGACTGTAACACCCCGAGCTTCCACGATACGCCTCTCTTTCAATAATGCAATAGCGTGTGTGGTACGCAACCTCGAGCTCTAACACACACCACAACGAATTAAACTAGCCGTTGTGAATAGTAATACCTACTTTTTGAAATTTTATAAATTTTATTTATCAAAATGGACTTCATTTTTGGATTCGGAATATCGAAATTAGCCTATGTTGAATTTTTGGTATTTTTCTGAGAACTTCTATTTTTTATGAATAGTGAAAAATACTTAAAAACAACTTTTGTAATCAAAATAATTTATAGTGATAAATTATACTATTTAGTGGTTTTAAATTATAATTAGAATATATTTTTACCATTTTATCCAATGGTGGTCATTAGAATTAATTTAACATCGAAATTGGACACAAACAATTGCCAATCTTTTGATATAAATTGTTTCTTAAAAACACGCTATTTGTCGTAACAGCGGGAATTAATTATAAAATTAATTAATGAAACTTATATGTTTGGAATTTTGTAAAATAGACATAATTATTTAATTCGGAATATCAATTATAGCTTAGGGTGAAATTTTGGCCTTGTTCTGAAAAACAGCAATTTTTGATAAATAGTGAAACCACTAAGTGGTAGTTAAATAACTGATTTTTCATTTAAATGAAATATTACCACTTCTGTGATTTGATTTTCAAAAATCCGACATACATGGTTGTCATTAAGAAGTAAAATTTGGTTCAATGAGATTAAAATAATTTTTTGGTGAATAGTAACTTTTAAGTTCTTAATCGCGATTAGAGGTAATTAGTGTAGTTTAAGGTACAAATAATGTTTTAATAATATGAGATGAGCATGACACTTGTCCTACTCCTATTGGATGAGTCATGGCCGACCAAGACAACCCATGGGTCAACTTGGGGACCCCATGGAGCCACTTTAGTTGGAAAATGACATTAATATATATTTATTTAATGTTAAAATTAAATTGACACAAACATGAGTTATTTTACTAAAATAGTTTTTAAGTGGGGTAACACAAGTCCAAATTTTGACTATAAATATTCATTAGAAAGCTAAAAAGATTTCCTACATCATAGTATATTTTTATAATTTTTATACATTAAATAAATTAAATTATTTATGACATCATTATGATTCGGCGATGACCTCATTATTTAATGATTTAAATAAAATGAGAAGATAATGCAACATCCAAGGCTTACACTTGTCCAAAGCCTATTGGATGAGGATATTTCGAAACCTTATCACCTTAGCCTCGAATTGTAAAAGTGTGGTACCTTTAGAATCCGAAAAGCATTGTGAAATAATGTAACATTTCAATTTTCCAAAAGTGCCCCTCCTCTCCACTTATAAAAGGCCCCCACCTCTCCCACCTTATTCACACCTTCAAGCCATTTGGCTCGGCCAACCTCTGCCCAAATACTCTCCCAACATCCCTCTATTACTCCTAGAAGCCTCACTTTGGGCAGAACTCTTCTCAAGGAAGCCTTTGGCTCAAATCAAAAAGAGTTACCCGATTTTGAGGTAATGTCTTCTCTAATGTTGTTTTGTTTTATTTTTCTTCTCCAACCCCCTAAACTCTTTTTATTCATTTCTTTTGTAACAACAACAGTATCCTAAATATACTAGGATGTTGTTATAAGAAGTATTCTAACTACACTTACACACACCTACATCTAATGGTTAAAGAACATACGGTTTCTGTGGATGGCGAATTTCTGCCTCACGAAACGATGATTCTTCAACACTCATATAACACCTTCAAAGGTGGCCATTAAGATGTCACTATTTTTATATATGATATATAATATGTTTATGTTTTACTTATGATTCTGTATTTCTCATTTATGGCATACTTTATGATTTCCATTATGGGTAAAACGCGATAATTTCATTTTAGGAAGTGCGGACTACCGCCCCCTCAAAGGGATTTGAATCGTTAATGCCATATGTGGGATGTATAAAGGATGGAGTAAATGGTATTATACACTATATTATACTGAAATTATATTATACATTTATATCATTATGATTTAGTTCCATTAAATATGAAATAGAAATGAAAGTAGCGTTCATGCGTACGTACGGCTTACCGTCTCCATGAACGGTGCATTTCATTTCTTACCTCTATATGTTACGTAATATTATAAATGAATGTATATACTGGATATATAAGATATATATGACGTATAAATCATGAATATAATTCTGGATATAATGGATATTCTACCACATGAACAACTTGTAATTATAAGAAGTTTATTGTTGACTCAAGTTACCAAAGTTCGACAAAACGACCATTATTAACTTAAATAATTACATAATATTCATAACATTGTAATAAGTGATATAAAAAGGATAATGAAATTGAAAATGGTTCTTAATAAGGTAGATATTAACTCTAGTTTATTATTCAGGAGGTTAAAGAACGGTTGAGTCAAGTCGGACACAAGGTAAGGGAACTTCTTAACCCAACTTCCATTCTTTGGGTTAATCTCCTACTTTCAAATTATGTCATGATATTATTATGTCTTATTTTGTATTTTTACTTTCTTTATGTGTACCTATAGTGAATACACATAATAGATCTATTTTATTTTAAAAATGATCTTTTTAAGGACTTCGTCTCAATCTCCATTCGTTGAGGCATATTTTGTTTTATACACAAATTTCTTTTGTACAGTGTATAAACCCCTTTGACATTTTACGTTTATTCAAAAGGAATCTTTTTTATACGAAGCATTTTACTAAATGACAAAAATGGAATGTTTTTCTTTCCGTACTTATGCGGCGACAACGAATTCTCCGCCGCCGTGACCATTATTTGAGTTTCGGCTTCCTCTACAAGCCATCATTTTTTTTAATGAAAAATAAATACAATGTTTTAACTTTCTTTTATTTTGGTATTGAAAATGGTTTTGAAAGCATTTTTATTATATCAATTTGTTGTATTGATATCTTGTGATTGAAATGTGGAAATGTTATGTTTCCTTTATGCATGTTTTATGTGATACGATTATGTTATGGTTTATGATATGTTTAAACCTATTCATATGAGGAATGCATTGGACTTAATAAGTGACGGGTGGAGCCCGCTATAGCTCCTCGATGCATCGGCAGGTCTAATGAGACAAACTAGGGTCTTGGCACAAGGCCTTGACAGAATCTTATTTGTAGTCTTGGCACGAGGCCTTGGCTATGTGGTTATGATAGTCTGGCATTATGCATTCCATCATTATGAAAGTGGTTATTGATATTGCATGTGATTATTCGACAGTAGAATATCCATGTGAAGAAGTGAATGGCATTATCTCATTTTACTTTTTCTATATTATGTTTAAGTTCAAGTTTAAAAGGCTTTTGTTTTAGTTATACATTGCCTTAAATGTTAATGTTTATTTATGAAAGCTTCCGATATATTGTTAACCTTACTGAGTATCTGAGCTCACCCCTTTCAATGTTTTAATATTTTTCCAGGATGTGAAGAAGTATTTTATGAATGACCTACAGGGGTAGTCAGAAAGGGATATGATTGTGGACTATGAAGACCATGTTATTGTAGTTTGTTTACTTTTTTATGTAATGAAAGACTAATGAATGTATCTAGTGTTTCCAAGGCTACTAAACTAATCGGTCTTTCGAGACTTGATCTTTTGTGATCATGCCAATGTTACGAAGTAATGCACCGGCTCTGGGTAGCTGGGGTCGGGGCGTTACAGTTGGTATCAGAGGCATTTTAGTACTAACCTTGGAAGCTAGATTTAGATAAACTCTGATTAGAGCACATAGCCCAAAGATAGACTTTGAGGATTAGTATAGAAGAACTTCCTAGAATTTTGTTATTGTAGAGATTTTGTGAGTTTTCCGAGCAATACATCCCTGTCTGGATACGAGCAGGTAGAGGCGGCTCTGGCACAAATGTACCTAGGGGTAAAACCCGAAAACACCGCTTTGAGCTAGACTCGAACGGAAACTGGTGCACGACAACAGGCCTTGCTGTACTCTTGGTTACGACACTCCCGGGGGATATGCTTAGGATAATTCTCATTTTCTATACAAACCACTATGAAGGGTTATGAGTATATACTTTCTCAAAGGAAACTTTTCTTTTTATGATTATGGATTATATCCATAAATAGTTCAATTTATGTAAAGTATTTTACAAATATGGAATTATGTATTTTATTTCATAAACTAATCTAGTTTATGAAATTGTTTAGAAATGGCGCCTAGTGGAAGAAATGGAAACTGTATCAATGCACGCACTCCATGTAGGGATTTCCCTCCTTCTCAAGATAATTATAGTGGGGTTGGTGATGCAACTGGTGCTGATCAGCTAATCACCATACTGGGACAACTTACTCAGGTTATGAATAATAACCTTACTCGTATGGAGCACCCGGATCCGCAACGTGGAGGATCAATGCTAGACCGTTTCATGAGGCAACAACCACCAACCTTCAATGGGGGTACAAATCCGTTAGTAGCTGAGCAATGGATAAACTCCTTAGATAAAATATTCAATGCCTTGGGGATTAGCGAAAGGGAGAAGGTTGTCATGGCAGTTTACCGCCTCACTGGAGATGCCGATCAGTGGTGGTCGCTGATTCAAAACACAAAGGAAGATGATGACGTATCGAATATGGAATGGAGGGAGTTCAAAGATCTGTTTTTAGAAAAATATTTTCCTCGTGACCATCGAGCAGATATGGAAAGGCAATTTCTGAGTTTGAGGCAGAAGGAGGATGAGAATGTCGCAAAGTATGAGGCTAACTTTACAAGGTTAGCGAGGCATGCTGCCGATTATATACGTAACCCAAGGAGTAAGATTGATCGTTTCTTTGATGGGTTAAAACCATTTCTCCATCGAGCTTTAGTATCACAATCCTTCTCATCATAAGAAGATATTGTCTCGTGTGCTATCAAGACAGAAAAGGAATTCTCTAAGTCTTATGACAACAAAGTAAAGCAAGAGAAGAAGAGAACGATGGAACAAGAGACAGATAAAGGGAAAAAGGGAAAGAAGGATTTTCCATTATGTGATAATTGTGGGAAGAATCACCCTGGTACTTGCCTAAAAGGAATGGGAGTTTGTTATAAATGTGGAGAAAAGGGTCACCAGGCTCGTGATTGCAAGGGAAAGAAAGAGGTTATCAAAGTTGAATGCTACAATTGTAGGGAAACAGGGCATTATGCAAATGAATGTCCTAAGCGTCAAGGAAACTTACCTCAGAAAAGGCCAAGGGATCAAGGCCAATCTTATGCTGTGACTACAGTTGAAGCGGAATAATTAATGTATTGGTGCTTTTGGACTCAAGGATTATATTCTTGTTATAAGAATAATGTGATATATATATATGGATTGTACTGTAGTACTTGTTGATTTCAGTAAGGTTTTAATATGATTAAGGTAATCATATTTTTAGTATGTGACAATAAGATAAACTTTTCTTTGTTTGGGGAATATGATGTTACAATTGATTTTGGAATTTAGAGACCTTTTAGAGAAAGTCTGGACGGAGGTATTTTGGATAACTATTAAGGTTGGAATGGATTAAGTTGAACCATGGATAGTATTGTTTAAGGTTAAATAATTTCTGAAGATTATTTTTGGAATATTATAATACTATAGTTTTAGGAAAAAGGACAACCTGCAGGGTGGGGAATAACCCGTCGCGTCGGACAAAGCTGCAGGAATCGAACCCACAACCATAGTGCGACATGCCTTTATTTCCTACCACTAGCCTACAGGAAGTCCCTGGTTATTACAAAATAGTTTTACTAATCTAAATGGTATGTGTTAACATTTTGAACCTTATACAATTAGGATAAATAGAATATTTTTGAGTTCTGTTACCATTTGGAGTAAAAGTTGGGTTTGTGGTAAAAATTTATTAACAAATGAAAGTATACATAACAAGTATGTATATTCCCTTACGTTCTTAGTAAATCTCCTAAATAAATTCCTCAACATTATAAAAGGTAACTTAAAACAAAAATGTTGTCGGTTAACTTTTCCAACTGGGGATTCAATGACCGTTTAACCAATCACAAGTTTGTGATTTTCTTGTGGTTAAACTTTCTCCTAATCCTGTTTTCTATAACTCTCCATCAGACCTTGATGGTTTGTTTCTCCTCCATATCCATATTTTCATATAATCCTAGAATGGGCGATATCGGGTGACATTTGTACTTATCCTGCTTTCTTTTAATGTTATATATTTATTAACCTTATTTCCGATGTGGGTTTTCCTCAAAGGTATTTTCTCTTTTCAACCTTTTTTTTTCAAAGAAAAATTTCAAATTGCGAGGACGCAATTTATTGAAGGAGGGGAGAATGTAACACCTCGAGCTTCCACGATACGCCTCTCTTTCAATAATGCAATAGCGTGTGTGGTGCGCAACCTCGAGCTCTAACACACACCACAACGAATTAAACTAGCCGTTGTGAATAGTAATACCTACTTTTTGAAATTTTATAAATTTTATTTATCAAAATGGACTTCATTTTTAGATTCGGAATATCGAAATTAGCCTATGTTGAATTTTTGGTATTCTTCTGAGAACTTCTATTTTTTATGAATAGTGAAAAATACTTAAAAACAACTTTTTTAATCAAAATAATTTATAGTGATAAATTATACTATTTAGTGGTTTTAAAGTATAATTAGAATATATTTTTACCATTTTATCCAATGGTGGTCATTAGAATTAATTTAACATCGAAATTGGACATAAACAATTGCCAATCTTTTGATATAAATTGTTTCTTAAAAACACGCTATTTGTCGTAATAGCGGGAATTAATTATAAAATTAAATAATGAAACTTATATGTTTGTAATTTTGTAAAATAGACATCATTTTTGAATTCGGAATATCAATTATAGCTTAGGGTGAAATTTTGGCCTTGTTCTGAAAAACTTCAATTTTTGATGAATAGTGAAACCACTAAGTGGTAGTTAAATAACTGATTTTTCGTTTAAATGAAATATTACCACTTCTGTGATTTGATTTTCAAAAATCCGACATACATGGTTGTCATTAAGAAGTAAAATGTGGTTCAATGAGATTAAAACAATTTTTTGGTGAATAGTAACTTTTAAGTTCTTAATCGCGATTAGAGGTAATTAGTGTAGTTTAAGGTACAAATAATGTTTTAATAATATGAGATGAGCATGACACTTGTCCTACTCCTATTGGATGAGTCATTTCCGACCAAGACAACCCATGGGTCAACTTGGGGACCCCATGGAGCCACATTAGTTGGAAAATGACATTAATATATATTTATTTAATGTTAAAATTAAATTGACACAAACATGAGTTATTTTACTAAAACAGTTTTTAAGTGGGGTTACACAAGTCCAAATTTTGACTATAAATATTCATTAGCAATCTAAAATGATTTCCTACATCATAGTATTTTTTAATAATTTTTAGACATTAAATAAATTAAATTATTTATGACATCATTATGATGCGGCGATGACCTCATTATTTAACGATTTAAATAAAATGAGAAGATAATGCATCATCCAAGGCTTACACATGTCCAAAGCCTATTGGATGAGGATATTTCGAAACCTTATCACCTTAGCCTCGAATTATATAAGTGTGGGACCTTTATAATCCGAAAACCATTGTGAAATAATGTAACATTTCAATCTTTCCAAAAGTGCCCCTCCTCTCCACTTATAAAAGGCTCCCACCTCTCCCACCTTATTCACACCTTCAAGCCATTTGGCTCGGCCAAACTCTGCCCAAATACTCTCCCAACATCCCTCTATTACTCCTAGAAGCCTCACTTTGGGCATAAATCTTCTCAAGGAAGCCTTTGGCTCAAATCAAAAAGAGTTACCCGATTTTGAGGTAATGTCTTCTCTAATGTTGTTTTGTTTTATTTTTATTCTCCAACCGCCTAAACTCTTTTTATTAATTTCTTTTGTAACAAAAACAGTATACTCAATATACTAGGATGTTGTTATAAGAAGTATTCAAGCTACACTTACACACACCTACATCTAATGGTTAAAGAACATACGGTTTCTGTGGATGGCGAATTTCTGCCTCACGAAACGATGATTGTTCAACACTCATATAACACCTTCAAAGGTGGCCATTAAGATGTCACTATTTTTATATATGATATATAATATGTTTATGTTTTACTTATGCTTCTGTATTTCTCATTTATGGCATACTTTATGATTTCCATTATGGGTAAAACGCGATAATTTCATTTTAGGAAGTGCGGACTACCGCCCCCTCAAAGTGATTTGAATCGTTAATGCCATATGTGGGATGTATAAAGGATGGAGTAAATGGTATTATACACTATATTATACTGGAATTATATTATACATTTATATCATTATGATTTAGTTCCATTAAATATGAAATTGAAATGAAAGTAGCGTTCATGCGTACGTACGGCATACCGTCTCCATGAACGGTGCATTTCATTTCTGACCTCTAAATGTTACGTAATATTATAAATGAATGTATATACTGGATATATATGATATATATGACATCTAAATCATGAATATAATTCTAGATATAATGGATATTCTACCACATGAACAACTTGTAATTATAAGAAGTTTATTGTTGACTCAAGTTACCAAAGATCGACAAAACGACCGTTATTAACTTAAATAATTACATAATATTCATAACATTGTAATAAGTGATATAAAAAGGATAATGAAATTGAAAATGGTTCTTAATACGGTAGATATTAACTCTAGTTTATTATTCAGGAGGTTAAAGAACGGTTGAGTCAAGTCGGACACAAGGTAAGGGAACTTCTTAACCCAACTTCCATTCTTTGGGTTAATCTCCTACTTTCAAATTATGTCATGATATTATTACGTATTATTTTGTATTTTTACTTTCTTTATGTGTACCTATAGTGAATACAAATAATAGATCTATTTTATTTTAAAAATGATCTTTTTAAGGACTTCGTCTCAATCTCCATTCGTTGAGGCATATTTTGTTTTATACACAAATTTCTTTTGTACAGTGTATAAACCCCTTTGACATTTTACGTTTATTCAAAAGGAATATTTTTTATACGAAGCATTTTACTAAATGACAAAAAGGGAATGTTTTTCTTTCCGTACTTATGCGGCGACAACAACTTCTCCGCCGCCTTGACCATTAATTGAGTTTCAGCTTCCTCTACAAGCCATCATTTTTTTAATGAAAAATAAATACAAAGTTTTAACTTTCTTTTATTTTGGTATTGAAAATGGTTTTGAAAGAATTTTTATTATATCAATTTTTTGTATTGATATCTTGTGATTGAAATGTGGAAATGTTATGTTTCCTTTATGCATGTTTTATGTGATACAATTATGTTATGGTTTATGATATGTTTAAACCTATTCATATGAGGAATGCATTGGACTTAATAAGTGACGGGTGGAGCCCGCTATAGCTCCTCGATGCATCGGCAGGTCTCATGAGACAAACTAGTGTCTTGGCACAAGGCCTTGACAGAATCTTATTTGTAGTCTTGGCACGAGGCCTTGGCTATGTGGTTATGATAGTCTGGCATTATGCATTCCATCATTATGAAAGTGGTTATTGATATTGCATGTGATTATTCGACAGTAGAATATCCATGTGAAGAAGTGAATGGCATTATCTCATTTTACTTTTTCCATATTATGTTGAAGTTCAAGTTTAAAAGGCTTTTGTTTTAGTTATACATTGCCTTAAATGTTAATGTTTATTTATGAAAGCTTCCGCTATATTGTTAACCATACTGAGCATCTGAGCTCACCCCTTTCAATGTTTTAATATTTTTCCAGGATGTGAAGAAGTATTTTATGAATGACCTACAGGGGTAGTCAGAAAGGGATATGATTGTGGACTATGAAGACCATGTTATTGTAGTTTGTTTACTTTTTTATGTAATGAAAGACTTATGAATGTATCTAGTGTTTCCAAGGCTGCTAAACTAATCGGTCTTTCGAGACTTGATCTTTTGTGATCATGCCAATGTTACGAAGTAATACACCGGCTCTGGGTAGCTGGGGTCGGGGCGTTACATCGACTATAGATTCAAGATGCCAGATGCTCCAACATGCTCTGAATTAGAAATCAGATTCTGTATCCATGGTTATGGATATGTGTGTTGAGATAGAAGCTGAATTCAAATATTTTCTTGTTGGCTATGAAGCCCACAAAAGATCTTTCAAGAGGATGACTAACTGGTCGAGGAAAACTATAGAAGAGATGAGGCTATTTGATGAATTTCAAGACAATGTTAAAGATGCTTTTGAGACTGAGGACAGGAAGATAAATGAGTTGACTTCTTCCATTGAAGAGAAGTTGACAGATGAAAAGAACTTCCGGATTCAAGAAGTCAGAGATCTGAATGTGAAGCTGAATTCCGTTTCTCAAAACTGGAAGTTTGAAAGGGATCATCAGATTGAGTTTGAAGAGAAATTAAAGGCTCAGGAAGAAAAACTTAAATCCCAGGAAGAAAAGATTGAATCTCAATCTACAAGAATAGTGGTCTTAGAGAAGCAAATTGAAGAATTCCATAAAGACCTAAAAAAGATCAAGACTATTCTTAAGGGGCTCATTTCGAAGGAAAAAGATCCAAAATAGTTAAATCCAATCTTTTTGTTGAATCTTTCATTCCTTAAAATTAATGAAAATCTTGGTTTCTCATCTTTTGTTATTATTACTAATTTTTCAGGTACTTTGTTATTTTTTTCCATTCCCTAGATTTCTTTTTGAAAATCACAAAGGGGGAGAAGGAAAATATCCTTAAGGAAAAAATAACTCTAATAAGAGCTTATCTAAGGGGGAGTTTTCCATTAAAGAAGACTTTCTTATTAGTAATGAAATGTCACTCAAGAAATCTAGAATATGATCCTTAGAGTTTCAAAGCCTAAGGGGGAGTTAGTCGTATTCATCAATATCCTTAAAGCAAAGGGAGATAAGCCTTAATGTTTTTCTTTTTTCTTAGAATTTATTTTTCCTAAGGAAGTTTGTGCTTTCCAAAAAGGGGGAGATTGTTGAGTCAATAAGGTTTTCCTTATGACTTTTCCATTCCTTCTTGTTTTAAAAATCACAAACACCTTATCTTCAAAAAAAAATCACTTTTATAAGGAAAATTTCTTTTGTAAGGAAAATCTCTTTTGTAAGAAAAATTATCCTTATCACATTTTCACCCATATATTTTTTAAGTACAATATTTGAATTCATTTCTAGATTTTGGGGAGTGTTTAAAACTTTGACTTAAAAGCATTCTGTTTTAGGCTCCGAATTCTGGATACGAACTTTAATAAAGATCAACTCCGAATTCTGGATACGAACTTTAAACAAGATCAACTCCGAATTCTGGATGAGAACTGTAATGAAGCTAAACTCTGAATTCTGGATACGAACTTTAATAAAGATCAACTCCGAATGCTGGATACGAACTCTCATGAAGTTCAACATCGAATTCTAATGACAAAATTTCCATTATGATTTCTGATTAAGAATTCTGATGACGAATTCTCATTCCGAATCCTCATTCCAAATTCACCTATTAAATAGAATCTGGTCATCTTTGTTTTATACACTCTGAATTTATTTAGACTCCGAAAATTATTTTTGGTTTGACTCTGAACTTTCTTTTTTGCTAACACTTCTATAATTTTTCTACTCTTTGACTTTTTGTTTACACTCCGAACCTTCACTCCGAACTTTTTAGTTATACTTAAAACGATGTCGTACATTATCTTACACTTGTTTTGTTATAAAACGATGTCGTCTATTCTATTATAAACTAACCGTTGGTTAAGTTACACGTGTACAGGTCCCTCCAATTTTTAAGGAAAATATGACCGTTGGGAAGGAGGCCGACCTTACCTATAAATAGGAGCTCATTTGAAAGAGCTTGACACACGAGATGTTGATCGATCTAGAGACCACACGCTACTAAGGTGATTTCTAGAGAGAGAAATCTTTTTATTTCTTGTGTGTACTGAACCTCTCATTCAGTCTTTGCTTTCTGCGACTTCGAATGTTGGTGATTACATTAGAGGACTTTCAGGGATAGGAAGATAGAGGTTTCCAACACCTTGATGTTGAGGGCTTCCTGGCTGAGGAAGACAGAGGTTGCCAACTACCATGAAGTTGAGGGCTTGCGGGGATAGCAAGACAGAGACTCCGATCATCGTATTGAGGTCTTACCATGGTGTGGGTAAGACAGACTTGCTTGAAAGTGTAAATCAAGGGACCTTTATCCAAGGTTGTTGGATACCCTCTTCTTTGGGTTAAAATACTTATATCTTGTTACTTGTAGTTTTACTACTTGTTTATTTCCACTACATTTCGTATTATAAGGAACATATAACTTTCTAATACTTTTTTACTTGTACTCTGTTTCATTTAGATTCTACAGGCTTTAAGGTAGAATCTCATTTTGTAATCTTTTGTTAAGTTTCAATTTCCGGAACCATATTTCCGGAACCTACTTTCGGATTCTCTTTCCAAATTTTCATTTGGTTTAGAGGTGTTGTGAATTTTCTTAAGTTTAACTTTGTTAAACATATCCTTTTCCTTTTCTTAAGGAAACCATAGTTATTTATAACTAACTTTAAAGGTTCCAAAGGAATTTTTAAAGTATACAATTCACCCCCCCTCTTGTATATTGAGCATCTATATCATTATTTTGATCCTATAGTATATAGTTTAAAAAATTCATCTCCCTCATATAGGAATAACACACTTCATGTGTTCATAGAATCACATGCCCTGTATAAGGGTGTCCCAAAATAGAAAACCCCCCAAAAATCCCAGAACCCCCATTTTTCTAGATTAAGAACTTATAAAAACCATGGGGGTACCTAGCAGTCATAAAAGTGATTTATAACTTAAAAAACACATTAATGTGGATATATGCATATGACTCAAAACCCAAAATACCTCATGTTGAAAACAATGATGTGTTGGGTCCAAAAGCACTCTTGGAAGCCACTTCACCTCAATCCGGTGTTGATCGTCATGTTGGATGAGTCTACCAACACCTTTGTTCCCTTTCCCTCTTAGTTTAACCATCATTCACAAAGGAAGAATCCTTTTCCCCATATTTCCATGCATAGGAATCTGAAAGTGGGAGTGGTTTAATTAATTAATTAATTAATCATTTTATTGATCGTCTCAATTCTTCGAACCTAAGGCGGGTTTATGCCTCACCTCCCCCCATTATAAACTCAACAACATATTTGAAAGAAAAATTAAATTATACTTCCTAATTATATCACCTCATGAACCCACACAAATTTTTAATATTTAATTTATTAAATATTATATATTCCCCCAAAATAAAAATGACTGACAACCCCAAGAAACTCATATATTAGCATAAAAAACCAATTTTGAGACATATGTTGTTATCAAAAAAATTACCCCAGATCAGCTATCAAGAAAAAATGACTATTTTAACACTCAAGAGTATCTAGAATAAAAAATTTAAATTTGATCTCAAAATTAAAGATCTAGAAAACATGGATGTTCTCAACATCCCCACCATAAAAATTATCATAAAAAATCATCTATAGTCTCTTCCGAAACATCATACCCTACCTCAATCATTAATTCATGCTCATGTTATTGAATTATAATCTAGGACAATAACTGATTTCCTCTGTATAACTCCAAATATAAGGTATATAACCCATCAAATATCAATACATAAATTTCCACTATTATAACACTACAAAGATGGTATACGACCATATCCATCCATCTTGATATGTCACAAAATTAACCAACATTCATTATAATTATCTTACTTCTCTCACACTATATAACTCACCCTATATCGGCCGGTTTTGATCCACAATTCTTATTTCCATCATAATTTTATTATCAAATAACAACCCTAGATGTTCAATGAACCGCTCCATGTGGTTCTCACTGCATCCTCAATCATAACTATAAGAGGATCAAATCATCACAACTGATATGATACTCCACACTATAGAAGTATCTTTTTTTATCACCACTTCACCCTCTATACATGCACATAAGTGTTCATGAAAACATTATGTTTTCTTTCAGGTTGAGAAATAAATCTTAGTAGGACACCCCAATTGTGAATCTATAATATAATTTCATTATTACATTATCATGAAATATGTTTATACTAGATAAAAACCCATTTTTGATCCTTTTATCCACGACCTCGATCAACCATACATACTTTTTATAGTGATGTAATATATCTGAGTACTTGTCGAGGACTATGAACCCAAGTAATATGCAACATCCACATCCATTAAATCCATAATAAAACCTCGATAATTTATTGTGTATCTCTTATTTGTTACCTAAATACATCATTCCCAAGTACGCATTCAACATTAAATCACCTCTAGTAGCTAGATAATCAGTCTGACATCCAAGCCATGTATCAAAAATAATACATTGTGCATCAATCAAGCATGTAACTATACATCAACCTCAATAGTTCCAATATTTTCATTCTATCACCTGCCTAAAAATGATAAGACTCAATCCTACATCCTATTACATATGGTATTTCATCACTATAGATAATTTTATCCTAGAACATAATCCATATATTATAATATAAATGAACTGAACCTCGATCTAGCAACTCAATAAAATATATGGAATTATATATACACCATTTTCAACAATATAAGAACAAAAAAATGCACATAACATCATTTTAAAAACCATATCATAAAAAAAAATTATCAGTATCCGTATAGATAATCATGTCCAATATACTAACTAATGAGCATGGAGAAAAATGTTCAAATTTCTCAATAAAAAATGTGGAGCATCACGCAAGACATCCAGAATCAAACTTGTGGACCATAATGTCTAACAATATCATACTCAGATATGGATCCTCATTCCTAACATTAAGAACCTAATATGTGGTGCATTATCTCCAACTTTCTCAATGATGGAAACCCATATCAGTAAACCAAGCTGTAAAACATATAAACTGAACCATATCATACTAGATCCAATAGAGTAATCCATGTATCCACCTAAAAAACAAGAGAAACATATTAGTGGATATACAAATGTTTATGACCATCATTCACATCTCATCCCCATTGGTTTATATGCCAATTCGTGTCCTAAAGAGAGAATTGTAACCAATACTATGATAAAACACATTCCTAATCAAGGTAGATCTATAAATCAAGGACTTTTAGGAGAATAGTGGAATCCCTCTTAGGATCCTAGGTACAAATATAGTAGTGTAGGAGGTATCATTCTTGGGATCCTCTATGTCAGAACATAAATAGGGCCATCCCTCTCGGGATCATAAGTTAACAAGATTCCCAAAGAGGCATCCAAAATAAAAAACACCTATAATGTTATTCTAAATGGTCCACATGATCACATAAAATGAGGTAAAACACAAAGGATACTAAAAAATGAATTCTAATAGTAAATAAAGTTGTAATAATACCTTATTGAGCCTCCCTAACATCCGACACATCCATGAATACTAAGTACCCTACAACGGAATCTAAAGCAACACCATGCCACATGAGTATTCTCAATAGCTAACTATGATACCCACTGATCACTTGACCCAAAATAAGTCAAGTAAGGAATCATCAAGAGTCTCTTAGTCTCATCTCAATACAAAATACCACCCTTATATAACTTCCATCCCATGACGTCAACCCAGCCTGAAGTCTCCAATTGCCCAGATCCTCAAACAAAGGGTCTAATCCTAAAATAATCTAACTTCAAGTAATCCATAATAATGTCCAAGGACAATAATTGATCTCTTAGAATATACTAAATGATCCCACATTCCATGATATTTCAAAAACAACCTACAGAATATCCATGGAAAACTTGATCAAGGTTGATCGCCATGCTCACAACCCTCACACGGTCCACACAGCTCATAACCTAACCTACATGAGGATTATCAATCCAAACCACAAAGACACCCTATTGATAAAATATCTTTGTCAGAAAAACCATTCAAATAGAAATTATATTCTTAAAGGATTTCAACATCATAATATATGTGAATTAATTATCACTATGAACCAATCAAAAGTCAAATTATGACTCTATGAACCAATTTACCAAAACCCCACTTACAAAAAAGTACATGTAATTTAATTATGAGTACACAGTGTGTACTCTAAACTATTTACATGGAAATATAATTTTTCATGGCCAAGGTGCACCTAGTGTTTTTCCATGAACTAGTACTCAACCCTGGCTTATTTGGGTTCGGCCCATGTACTGCAGCACGACCATGTACCCCTCACATAGGATGTCTACCCAAGTACCTAGACACATGTCCATGTACTACTACACAATGTGTAAATAATTTACATGGTTTTTAATTTCAAAAATTACACTCCACCAAGTAGGAAGAACACAGTGCATGTGTTCATAGAACCACAGACAATGTATGCAGGTGTCCCTAAATAGAAAACCCCCAAAACGTCCTGAAACCGCTATTTTCCTATAATAAAAACTGATCAAAACCCTTGGTGTAAATAGACATCATAAAAATGATTTAGAACATTAAAAAACACATTGAAGTAGTTATAGGCATAAAACTCAAAAAAAGACATACCTCATGTTGAAAAAGTTGAATCCTTTTGTCCAAAACCACTCCCAGAAGCCACTACACTTCAATAATGTCTCAATCTCCACTCTAGATAAAGTCTAGAAGCACCTACTTTCTCCTTCCCATTCATTTCGACTATCATACACAAAGGAGGAACCCCCTTACCCATTCTTCCATGTATAGGAATATAAAGGGGGAGTGTTTTAATTACTAAATTATGTAATTAATTAAATTCCCATTTTAATGGTAGTCTTGAGTCTAAGAACCTAAAGATAGTTTATACGTCACCTAAGAAAACTCCCCATTCTAGACTCAACTATGGAGTGGAAATCTCAATTTGAATTTCCATCCTAATGATACCGCCTCTTAAACCCACACAAATTATTTATTATTTAATTTATAAAATAGTAAATATTCAAAAAAAATATGAACTACTTGAAACCCCAAAAAACTTATTTATTAGGATAAAAACCCAATTTTGAGACTAATGTAGCTTTCAAAAAAATACCATAGATCAACTGTCAAGAAAAATTTACCATTTTAACCCTCATGAGTATCCTAAATCCAAAAAAAATCATTCTAAAAATTAAGGTTCCAGAAAAGACGTATCTTTACATTCACCCCACCATAAAATTTTTCAACATAAAGATTCCTTTATAGTCTTGTTAAAACATATGCTGACACTCCTTGATCATCAATTCATTGAATTATAATATAGTATAATAACTGAGTTCAGATGTGTAAGTCCAAAGATAAGGCATACAACCCATCCAAGATTAATGAATCTCTTTCCCCAATTATAAAACTACCAAGATGGTATATGACTACACCCATCCATCCTAATATGTCAAAAAACTACCCAAAATTCATTATAATTATCATAGTTATTGCCACAAAAGAACTCACCCTGCATTGACTTATTCCGACACAAAATGATTATCCCCATCAGTATTTCATATCAAAATACATCCCTAAAATTTCGCTGAACATCTAAATGTGGTTCCCACTATATTCTCAACCACACATACATATGGTTCAAATCATTAAAATTGATATGATACTCCACACTATAGTAGTATCCTTATTATAACATCTTAAGCATTTATTCATGCACCTCCATGTGCATGTAGACCTTATGTTTTTGTTTTGGTTGAGAAATAAATATCAGTAGGCCACCCCCAATGGTGAATCTGTAGTCTTGTGTCATAAGTGAATGCTCATTCCATATTCTAATTCAAGATAAAAAAACTGAAATAAAGAAAAATACAAGCATTGACGATCTGTATTTTCCGTACATAGATCAACCATACTTACATTGCCTAGTGATGGTATATATCTGAGTACATCTTGAGGATTGTGTACCCAAGAAACAAAGAAGATGTATATCCTTGAAGTCCCTAAAAACTGGGTAATTTAATCGTTATCTCTTTAATGTAACCTCAATGCATCAGTCCTAGGTACTCATATAACATTAAAGAACCTCCAATAGCTAGAGAATCATTCTGATGTCTAACCCATGTATAAAAAAGTACCTTGATCATCAATCAATATTTTAACCATACAAAAACACCCATTATTCCAAGAGTTGTAGTCTATCACTAGCCTAAATATGATAAGCATCAATACTGAATCCTCTTCTTAATGGTATGTCATCAATACCCAGAGTGTTATCCTAGAACATAATCCACAGAGAATAATATCAATTCTCAGAACCAAAATCTAACATCTCAACCACATATATGGAATTCCATATCAACCGTTATCAACTATATAACAAATAAAACATGCAGGGATCCTCATTTTAACAACCGAATCATGAAAAAAACTATCGGTATCTAAACAGGGAATCTTTTCCAACATACTAACCAATGGGCATGGAGCATTATGTCAAAATTTCTCAATTAAAAATGTGGATCATCAAGTCAGATAGCCAAAATCATTAATGTGGATCATATTGGATAACAATATCAACCTCATATGTGGAGAACCATGTCTGACATAAAGAACCCAACATGTGGTGCATTATGTCCAACTCTATCAATGATGGGAACCCATATCAGTAAACTAGGCTCCAAAACATAGAATCCAAACAATATAATAATAGATCGATTTTATTAGTCCAATTATCAACCTAAAATCACAATATGAAACCTATCTGGGGATATCCAAATGCCCATTATCCCAATCCACTTCTCATAACCATTAGTTCATACATCAATTCGGGTCCCAAAGGGACAATTGAAACCCTTACTACATGAACACACATACCCACTCATGGTTGGTCTATCAATTAGGAACCCTTATATAAATAGTGGAATCCCACTTGGGATCCTCATTACTAATACAGATGTGGAGGCATCCCTTGTGGGGTCCTCTAGATCATAACATAAGTAGGGTCATCCCTCTTGGGTTCCTGAGTTAACCATATCCCCAAAGTATATTTAAAAGAAAAACACACATAGAAGGTTATTCTAAATGCTCCTCATGACCACCTAAAAAGTGGAAAAAAATGGATACCAAAAAAATGAACCCATATTGAAAATTCATTCATAAGGATACCTTTGTTGGCCTCCCCGACATCTAACACATCCACGAGTATTAAGTCCCCTCAAAGGGAATCTAAAGCAACACTATTCCACATGACCATTCTCAATAGCCGACTATGACAACCACTAACAACATGACTAGAAACCAATCCAACAGGGAATAATAAATAGTCCTTTAATCTCATATCAACACCAAAACAACACCCTGATATAATTTCCATACCATGGAATGAACCCATCCTGATGGATCCAATAGACTTGCTCCTCAAACGAAGGGTCTGAACCTCGACTCCCCCAACCTCAAGTAACCAGTCCTTATATTGAAGGATAATCAAATTTCTCATTGAAGATACCCAATGATCCCGTATTCCGATATATTTAAAAAATATACTAAAAAATATCACCATGGAACACTTGATCTAGGTCAATCACCATGCCCACAACCCTCACACGGGTCTCGCAGCTCAAAACCTATCCTACATAAGGAATATAAATACATACGTCAATGAAATCCTCTTATCAATCTATATTAGTTCAAAAAACCATCCTAATAGTCTCAAAACGCTGAAATAATTTCAACATCATAACCTATGTGAATATATTCTCACAATAGACCACTTAATTGTCAAATTATGACTCTAGGTCCAAAATTACCAAAACCCCTTATAAAAAAAGTAAACGTTGTGTACTTTCTAGTGCACGATGTGTAATTTAAAAGGATTAAATGGCCATATAATTTTACATGCCCATGTAAAAATTAGGGTTTTGACATGAACTAGTACTCGACCAAGGAATACATTGGGTTGTCCCACGCAGTACTGCATGACCATATTACCCTCACATAGGGTGTCTTCCCTAGTACCTGGCCACATGACCATGTTATAATACAATATTTGTACATAATGTAGATGGTATTTAATTTCAAAATGTCAAATCCCCTGAATAGGAAGAACACAATGCATGTGTTCAAAGAACCACAAGACTTGTGTGCAGTTGTCCCCAAAATTGAAAACCCTCAAAATGTCCCAAAACCCCCATTTTCCCAAATTAAGCATTACTGAAAACACTGTGGGTACTTATCAGTCATAAATGGGATTGAAAACATTTAAAAAACACATTTATGTGGATATATGCATAAAACGCAAAAAACGATATACCTCATGCTGATAACACCGATGATTTGGGTCCGAAACCACTCCCAAACACCATTACACCTCAATATGGTCTCAATAGCCACTATGGATGATGCCTGAAAACACCTCCTTTCCCCTTCCCTCTCAGTTCAACCATCATGCACAATGGGGGAACCTACTTCCCCATTTTTCTATACACATGAATCTAAAGTGGTGAGTGTTTTAATATATTAATTAATTAATTAAATGTCCATTTTAATTCTCATCTCGAGTCTTGGAACCCAAATCATGTTTATGCCTCAACTATAAAACCCTCATTCCAAACTCAACTATGGAGTTTAAAGCTCAATTTGATGATCCATCTCAATGATATAACTTTTTAAACCCACAAAAATTACTTAATATTGTATTTATTAAATAATAAATATTCTACCAAAATAAGAACGAATACAAACTCCAAAAAAAACTCTAATATAAGCCTAAAAAACAAATTTTGATACTAATTTAGCTATTTAAAAAATTACCAGAGATCACATTTCAAGAAAAAATGACCATTTTAACTCTCATGAGTATCCGAAAGAAGAAATTTAAAATTCATTATCAAAATTAATGATCTAAAAATAGGGGTCTTTACAACCAACCACCATAAAATTTCTCATTCTAAAGATGAATATTTAGTATTCTAAACACACATATTAACCTACCTTGATCAGCAATTCATGCTCAAATTGTTTAATTTAAATCTTTTATAATAACTCAGTTCCTCTGCATAACTCCAAAGATAAGGCCTACAACCCATCCTAGATCAACTCCTCTCATTCCACCATTATAAAACTACCAAAAAAGGTATATGACCACATCCATCCATCCTGAGATGTCACAAAATTACCAAAAATTAGTCATAATTATCATAGATCTACCCACTATAGAACTCACCATACATCAACCGATTCTGATCCACAATGCTTCTATCCCTTGGAATTTCCTTTCAAAACACATCCTTAGCAGTTCAGTGAACTCTTCAATGTGGTTCCAACTGCATCCTCAACCATACCTACAAAAGGATAAAATCATCACAACTGATATGATACTTACCACTATAGAAGTATCCTTATATCACATCTCAACTGAGGGCCACCTCCATTACCCATGATACAATAACTACAAATACTTTGAACTAGAAATGTGTATTTCACACTTACCCAAGAAAAAAATGAAACATCAACTATCACCAATTCCTAAATTCTAATAATGGCACAAAATTTTTTTATATCAATCCAATCACAATATTTTCATTCACATATAGACGATGGTTCACTTTCTACTATATGGCTTCACTGACACTTCTCCTTGAGTATAACAACCTAGGAGGCCCTTCATCAAACTAGAAGTAAATTAATAGCTTGTTGTATAGCCAATTATCTCTTAGAATACTAAGGATAATGTCAAGATATTGGGAAAAATTATCTCAAAACTATATTAAAACTAATACATTGTTAATGAATATGACCTCATAACCTTATATTCTTAGAGCATCATGATTCTATATCAAGGGCCTTAGAACACTATTCTCACAAACATCTCATCACACCCACACCAGTTCTCTACATACTCTTGGATACCTATTTAATTCAATAATAAAGAGTGTATGATCCAATAGAATCCTATCCATAACCCAAATGATATAGAATTTTACCACACGTTTGTGCCCCCATGATCTCATTAACATCCAAAAACCACACACTCTTTCATAACCCAAATAGAAAACCAACACTGACTCCAGTGATTCATCCCTGACATGAATCATTGCCTCAAAATTCCAAACCCCAAACACTCAATCACTTTAATTTCATCTGATATAGCTCATAACAAATATAAACAACCCTCTTAAATAACCGTTTCCTAGGCTTGGAACTTGAATAGAGCTACCATTCAAAGACAATCTCAATTACCAGGCACCATAGGTGTAAGGACCATGATTTTCATACATAAATATCAGATATATATAGATTAATATTCAACAAATTTTATAAACACACACATGAGGTTGTAATAGTTTATTTAATTTTGAGACTAGAAACACATTCATCTTTTTGAAGAAATATATTTAACACCTACCAGATCGATCTTCTCACATAGTACTCCTCTTATGAATACATTACCTAAAACTTTATTCATAACATGAGGAAGGAAACATAATAAAGTGTAAAATAAGATGCTCAGTACCAGTAAACATAATAGCTATCATTCTATGATCATATAAAAGAATAATATAAGAATTACGGCATGAAATTATGAAAATAACTTATGAAGTTCTCACCAAACATGGCATAGATCAAAAACATGAGTCACATAATATACTATTCTCTTTTTAGAATAAATAGTCCATAAAAGTAAGAAATAATAATAGATAAATCAGAAACTATAACCCCATGTCATAGAATATGAAGCCATCATAAATGTTGAAAATAAAATTTTAAATGTCAAGGTTAACAACCAATACCATCAATAAAATGGATCAATACTTATCACCTATTTCCCATTTTTGATCTTGGCACACATATTTCACATTCTGAATATAGGTGCACTTATTTCCTATAGTGGATCAATCCCACATTTTCATATCAATATATATAAATATTTACCCAATTAAATGGAGGGAAATATAGGTCCCACCAATCATCGGTTATAATGTAACCACTATCCTTGGTTATAACAAAACCACTATGACATCATAAAAATCATACATATGTATTCCAAAAGATCATAAAACATTTATCATACAATAAAATAATAACCCATTTAAATAAAATATGTTTCATAAAATTTTAATTGTATCAAAACCTATATAAAAGAGAAGTGTTTCATAATTATTTCATTATTTCATCATAGTAAAACCTGTGGAAGAAGTATTGAATTTCATAATAATTTTATCATGGCATAACCTATAAGATAAAAATTGATTTATATACATATTTCCTTAAAAACCCATTCACATAAATAATATATATGATATACTTAGTTACTATCCCCAAAAAATAAAAAATACATTAAAGGTTGTCATATTATATGGAAAATTAATTTCAAAGATAAATCACATGAAAATATTCTTGAGATAAAAAAACTTTTATTTGAAAAATAATTTCTAAAACTAAAAATTCAAGAAATATTTGGGATATAATTTTGTTTTAAAATAAACAAGAAATATTTAAAGGGATCTATAAAGTAAATGATGATGACAAATTATGTTCATGCCATTAACATTACAATAATGATTCCTTTCATATTTTTGATAAAAATCAAACACAAAATGTTTGGAAAACATCATGAAGATTAATTTCAATTTTTTCAATTTAAAACTTGAGTAATAATGTATTCATTAAATAATTTCAGTAATGTAGAAAATCATTTAAAACATTTTTAAAAAACATGGTTTGGAATAAATAGTTTTTTTAACCGAAGATAGAAATAAATAATATTTAAATTAGAAAAATAATTTGAAATATTGAGTACATATAGAGAGGAAAATAAAGGGAACCCATGTAGTCTTATGAAATAAACATAGGAGATGATAATTCCTGATTTTATGGAGAGATAGATCATAATATTTTTTCATTGAAAACATAGACATAGATATTACCAATAAATAATGAAATTGTAGCATATGATTCTTACGACATTGGTAACTTTGAATTGTGTGCCCCATGATGAAACAAAATTAAACAAAACATAAAAATTCATGAGAATATAAAAATTCATGAAATTAATTTTAAAGGATACTATATATACACCTCATAAAAGAAGATAGGTGTATAACACTGTAATGTCCCAGACCAGGATGTCACTCAACAGTGCTCCAAGACCGGTGGGCCAGAAGGACTCAAGCACATCTTCCAAAATGGAAGAGGCAGCCGACTAATAGCGAGACCTAGGTGTGTCGTTGGGGAGACTATTCACTATTCAAAAGTGTATAAATAATAGATATAGATAACATACTAATAGCAGATATTGATAAAACAAGTAGACAATAAAACAGAAAACAAGGTAGGGGTCTAAAAAAAGACAAACATGTCTCATATACAATGATATAGAAGATATATGTATCAATAAAATAACTAAAACAAGTACACATAAGTATAATATAATAAAAATTTCCAAACATACAAAAATTCACGATTTCCAGTAGCAATACAAGCCTCATCTTTGTCCCATGCTCCCATGCTCCAAAGAAACAATCAACAACTCATGTTAGTGTGCTTTCACATATCAACACCTGAAACTATATAATCTATTTGGGTTCCCAAAGAAGTTTCAAAAAAAGTGTGAGATAAAATCATAGTATTAAACCAAAAAAGATCTATAATATTCTATGGTGTGAAATATAAAATGTTATGTAAGTAAAAGTAATGTATGTAAGTAGTAAAGAAATGTAAAGATCCCATAACACATCAACTGATAAGAATGTGGTACTTTGTATCCTCTCAAGGATCCCTACAAAATATGGTCAAGATATAATACAAGAAAGATATATTAAATCATAAGGAACAACATGGAATTATCATTCATCCAATCATGTCTTGACATCATGACCTTGCCGTATTTTCAAGGAGTCAAAAAAACAAGTCTAGGCCATAGAATCAAGTATATAACATTTTCATGGATGTTCCATATGCCAATGTTTCATAATAAAAAGGTTCATATTGAAGGTCTCAAGAACCAAAGCGTCCTCATCGTGTCTGAGCAGTATCTGGGTGGAAACATGGATAAGACTAGGTTGGGGTCCTAGGAGCATGTCATACCAGACAATTCTTATGTGAGTCCAAGCATGTGGGATCCAAGGGTATTGGAAATCCCATGGAATCACATGTAATCAAGACCCAAGGGCGGAATAATCAAACCAAAGAATCTATTAACATATTCAATATCCACAGAGATCCATCCATGAAATCTATATAGTCATTCATTCATTTCATAACATTTAACATTTAACATCATACGAGTCTACGCACACATATATAAACATTTACACTCAATTAATATAATGAGTATACCCTTGAATTATTCACATTCTAAAATAATTACATCTCATGAGTATACCCACTCATGTATCCCAATTCACAGTGATAATATCTATTGAGTTTACCCACTCATTTTTCTTGATTCAGAAAAATGGAATTTTCTTTATACCAACTCATTTAACTCAACTTCATATTCAATCATAACCCCTTTGTTCAATTCCATAATTGACCAATTCAATTTCAACATGTTCAAGCATGGTATGGAGGAAACCCATCTTCTAACCATTTTATTCAACTCATTTAAATTATTTAAGGATTCCTATTATATGGAAAGCTAAAAAACACCTATTGGGTTGTTTAACGTGGAATAGAAAAGGTAAAATTCATAAGAGAATCCCATGGAAGATTTGAGGAATGGATGAAGAATGGAATATAAGGGAAAATCATCTTACACCTAAATAGAACAGCTGATATCCATAAGATTCGAGAGTGACTAAAAATGAATTTATATCTTACCTATGAGGATATAATGAGACAAAACACACTTGAAACAATGATCAGATAGAGAAACCACCTCAAATCCTAGAATAGTTGAAGGATGAGGCTCTCAAAAGGTGTTTTCTATCCGTATGAAGAGAAATGAGATTTTTTGTTTTAATAAGAAATTTATATAAATTAAAACATTAATTTTGCCAAAATTACTAGGGTTTCATGGTTTATGCTCACGGTTTAACAAAATATGCACCAACAATGAATAACATCTTACATGCCAAGGGATACTAGAACGATTTCCTCAAATGGTTTACAAACTATATGGAAACTATGTGAAAACCCTCTATCCAAATCTTCAAAAAACTAAAAACCTACCCACACAATCATGAATCCCATTCCACATGTTTTCCCTAACCATGTGGTCTATATCACCCCTATCTCTAGCCTAGCAAACTTTGGTCAAACCATGTGGCCTACCGCACACAGTTTTCACAAACCAAGAGATTTGATTAAATCACACCAAAACATGGGTTTTGGGCTCTGAAAAATCCTTGTAAACCATAATGACTTAATGACTGTAAAGGGGAATTCACATTAGGCCATATTTGATAATTAAAATAAAAAAATGGATCTATAACTCATATGAAAACCTGGGTTCTTATAATCATCCACCTATAAAGAAATTTATCCTAGAATTTTGCTATGAAGTGAGGTTAGGATTCATCTAATAATAATTCTTTCCACTAAGCATGTACATTAGCTTCCAATTCCCATGTTTCGTCCTGTAAACGGCTGTGCTAACATAACATCCATACTAGAGAAACTAACTGGCCCCAAAGAACCAACATGATACTATCAACAATACGAATTATTTTCTCATTATAGGATGAATTGACCAATAAATCAACAAAACCAGGCTGATAATCATGAAATGAGTATGTATAATAGTAGTGCAGTTGAGATACATTGAATACATAGTGCATGGATGGGTCCCTTGGAGGTAACTGCAACTGATTGGATACAGTCCCAACACACTCTAGAATCATGAAGGGACCATCATATTGTAGTGAAAGATTACCCCTTCTCCCAATCATTATATGTCCTAGCCTCATTAAAACAACAAGAAACCCCAATCTTTGGCCCTGAACTATAGATGACATTATCAGCAATTAGAGTAATATTTTTGTTGAGGTTGTGTAGTACCATTCCACTTCTAAATCAAATAGTCCTACTCAGAAGTCTTTTGAATGAGACATGATCCCAGTAATGTTTCCTCGCTTGCCTCTAAACAGCACAGTTTTGATCATCCTGGAATAATATAAAGGCCTCAAAATGAACTATTTGTACAATGTCTTGACAACTATTATTATAAGTGAACTCAACCAGGGGTATATTCTTCCCCCAAGAGGCCCAAAAATCCAGGACACAAGCTTGCAACATGTCCTCTAGAACCTATATCAGACACTTAACTGACTATCATTCTAAGGGTGGTATGCTGTGATCAAAAGCACATATCTACCAAGTTATATTTGAGTATACTACTATAAATGAGATTTAAAGTGGGAGCTATATCCGAAATGATAGTGTATGAGACCATGTGAAGTCATACTATCTCACGGTTGTACAACCTTACAAAATCATAAATGCTGAAGGTTTCCTTGTTTGATAAGAAATGTTAAGCCTTTGTGATTCTATGAACAGCAACCCACACAATATCATTATCTCAAGGTGACCTCATTAAACCAGTTACAATATCCATCATGGCATCATTCCATTTCCACTCAGGTATAGGTAACTAATGTAACAACGCATTTGGTTTCTAGTGATCTAC
The DNA here is from genome assembly GCA_963277665.1 of Viscum album. NCBI lineage: Eukaryota > Viridiplantae > Streptophyta > Magnoliopsida > Santalales > Viscaceae > Viscum > Viscum album. The sequence goes on from OY728136.1 coordinate 1,517,819,274, forward strand.
CTTCATCGACTAATAGGTGGAACACCTCATAATAAAACTGGTCACCTCTATTTCCATACTGAGCAACCAGTACTAACGGTGTAAGTCACAACACATCATGGTGACTTTCTGATTCAATGCCCATCTTGAGCCAAGAAATTTCCACATCAATTACCCACGTATGTCCAGTAATACCCATATATGACTATGAACATACATGATGTCATCCTCACCTATGGTCTAACTATGAGGTGGATCCTCACTGGTAACACACACCCATATAATTAGGATCTCTGAATCTGATAGCTACCTCGTCCTAAATCTATATTGAAGTAGGAAGTTAGATAAGTTTTGCCCTAAAAATCCTTCACCTCCAAGTTCATCCTAGAGAAAAATACCAAAATCTTCCACTTGTTATTGGATTGCTACACTGACTATATCTGAGTCTTCCTACTCATTTCATTGGACACAACATTTCCTTTCACCAGACATGTAGGAAATCTCAAAGTCAAAATATTGTAGGTGCACCACCCACCTTCACTACCTCAGATTTAGAAAAAACTGTGTAAATATGTATAGGTGTCATTTGAGGTCCTTGTACACCATTATACATTGTCCTAACAAGTATAACCTCCATTATAATAATGTTTGAACAAATTTATCTTGATGAAGATGATACATCGGGTAATTGCTCTCATGTGACCTCATCTTCCAAGACCTATATGATATGACTCTATCCCTCTACAGTAGCACTACTCCCAGCCTGATACCTGATCTGTAAAAAGATTAGTTTATCTCTTTCCCAACTCTGTTAATGTCATTACTAGTTCTTATGTCAACCTCTATTACTTCTCCTAAAAGGTTGTCTTGTAATAAGATGACCATAAAAACATCACACCCTTCTCAGAAAATCCTGTAAATGGAACAACTAAGTGCAAGAAGTCATGTATCCAATTCCTATAGTAACCAAATATCCCCAAGAAACCCAATATGTCAAAAAAAAATTTGGGTTATTCCAAGGAAACTATAGATCTCACCTTCTCTGGGTCTAATGATACTCCTTTATCAGAGATGATGTGACCCGGGAAGGGAATTAGATCCATCCAAAAGTCTCACTTTGTTAGCTTAGAAATAATCGATGCTCTCCCAGTGTATTCAAAATGATCTCAAGATGGTTTTAATTTTCATTTATATTATGAGAATAAACCAAGATATCATTCATGAAAACAACCACAATAGAATCCATGTATGGAAGGAACACCAGGTTCATCAACGCCATAAAAACAACTGGCACATTTGTGAGACTGAATGACCTAACAGGATAGTCATATAGACTATACCTTCTAAAAAAGGTTGTATGAGGTATGTATATAGTTCAGACACATACCTAATAATATCGTGACAAAATGTTGATATTAGATAACACTTAGGATCCTCGAAGCTAATATAAATATTTATCAACTATTGGAAAGGGATATCATTTTTTACCTTCAGTTGGTTTAGTTTCCTATAATCCATTCACAAACTAAGACTTCTATCCACATTTTAGATAAAAGGACTATAAAAAATCATGGATAAGTACTGGGTCAAGTAAACCCCTTTGACTCTAAATCCTCAATCTACCTATGGATCTCATGTAACTCTGTCATAGCCATCCTTTAAAGTGGAATTGATACACATATAGTTCCTGGAACTAGCACAATAGAGAATTGCACCTCTCCCACAAGAGGTAAACCGTAAACTTCTTCTATGAGTAAATACTTTAGAAATAAAATGATGGCGGATAGTCTTCTTATCATTTTCCATAATCATCCAGAAATAGATTAATGATTAGGGTTATCATTCCACCTAGCCCATGATGCTCTGGTTCAGACCGACTTGCCTAGAAATCCCATTCACCCCTATGAGTATAAACTACACCCTCTAGTGAAATAAAGGTCACCATATTATAATAATGGTCAACATAAAATTTATATGATAATAGAAATTCAATATTATGTATGACATAAAACCCAGTCATCTTAAGGAAATACAGATCCCAGATGAAGTGACACCCACCAACCTTAAGGGGCACTCCCTGGACTAGCTCACATCTTCCATTATGGTTCCAAAGAGTGTGTATAGTTCCATAACTCCCCAATAATATAATAGAAAAATCATAAGGATTTTCAACACTAGATAGGATATATAAAAAATGAAATGTACCATTATCAAAAAAGTAGATTCAATAGTAAAGGATCTGAAGATCGTACCTCTCATAGTAGATGGTCTGAAACCTTTATCCTAACGGGTAGGCTATACAGAATAGATATGGAATGTACCATTACCCTATGGTACAACCCCTCTACCTAGAGTTTTCCCACTCTGATGTCTCGGTTTATGTGGTGCCAGATTACCTCAACAACAACCACCAATACCTTGACCTGAATGACCAACACTATTCTAGCTCCTTTATTGATACTTAGCTGAGGAACCTACTCCTAGATATCGGGTTGGGGATTACCCCTAACACTCATAGCTAGTGGGAATGTCATGTAGAAATCCTACATGTGGCTTATCCTGCCATAATATTAGCACTCAACTGGGTCATGATCACATTGATTATTGATGTGGCCTCACCTACCACCCTGATGGAAGAACATTGAGTGACCAGTACTAACAGACTGGGTGACACTTATCTCGTGGGAAGCCTCAAAATGGAACTTAATGCCTAATGAAGTTGAAATATTGGGTCAAGTGGAAATTCTTCACTACTCTACTCCCCCATCTTCTCTCTAGTTCCTTTTTTCAATCAGTGCCAAATTAACAATTTTGGTGATATAGAAAAATCTAAACATGTTGACCAGAGATTTGATAGCATGTTAGAGAACTTCCTTGAATCATATATCTCTTGAAAGATCATCAGTATGGTATGTTAGAGAAAAAAATGAAAATATGTAAATCAGGACATGTACTCCATAACTGTCATGACAAACTACTCCAGACACATGAATTCCTTGGCCTTCTCTTTCCATAGCATCCTGAGGTATAAAAACTCATAGAATCGGGTTTAGAAATCTTCCCAACCCATATCCCAGAGCCTTTAAGCCTATTTAAAAACATCCCACCATATATTTTATTCTCCACAAAGCATATATGTGGTGATATTTACCCTTATCTCAGGAGGCATGTCATGATTCTCAAAATGTGACAACGTAGTCTCAAGCCACAACATAGTAGCCTGTGGACCTCCATCCCTAGAAAAAATGGGAGGATGATACCGTTGGAACACCAATGTCAGCTCAACCATAGACAAGGAATTCCATGATGCTCCTTGATAAGTCTGTATAAAGAAAAATATACCCTAACAGAACTATGCCTCAACTTCTATGTTTGTAATAGCAGCTGGTGTTGTCACTTGAACTAATTGAGGATCACCCGGGATCCCATGGCACATATCCTCCTATGTGTGGTCATCACCTCCCTCCTAGAGTATGATTTGATGTTTTCATGGTTTCAAGTATCTATAAGTCCAATAACACACCTCAGAAAGGAATGGTACCAATACTCATTGCTCAAAAGTTTAGGACATGTCAAAACCATCATAAAACTACATCAAATCCCAATGCCTTCCCCTACAGTCATGATTGTAACAAGAGAAATCACTAACACCCCTAAAAACATTAACACTCTTTCCCACTCAAAATCTTGGTCTATGTCATGTTTCTATTAATCATATCAATTTTCATTTTCATTTTCATTTGAATTCACAATCATTTCCATATTTGAATTATTCAAGAGGTTCAATGAATGGTTCAACAATTCCAAATACATGATGGCCCTTAACACCTCCTAAACCAAAAATTTGGTGCCCATTCAATCTATACATGTCAAATACACATTAACAATTGAACTTTAATTGTAAGTCATTTTAAAATCCATAAGGGATCATACACCTTATGAACTGAAAATGGAATCACTTCTCAACCCACTACAGAAAACCTATCACAACAGCAGATGTAATTATTTAAACACTTATCCCATGATCTTGAAATGAGTAACTCATCCTGAATAAAATGGAATAATTCATGGAATGTGATTTGTAACAAATGAATTTATGATGAATGAGATGGAATACCCTCATCTGACTGAGATGAAAACATAGAACCCATAATCATATGAATAACAACAATATATTCCAACCGTGTCACCCAACGTTGAAATAAAACTAACTGTAAAAGCCATAATTTAAAAAGAATCATTTAAATCAATGAAATTTTCATTTCCCCTATATGCGAGGTAGCTACACTTGAGAAAATATCATTACAAAACATTATTTACTTCCCATCAATGTCTATTGAATCCAAATAGTTAGACAACCCAGAAAAGGATCGGCTCTGATACCACTTTATAATTCCCCTGATTGGGAAGCCACTCAATAGTGCTCTGAACCTAGTAGATCACAAGGCCTCAAGTGAATCTCCCCAAATTACAAAGGATTCTGACTAGTACTAACGGACTAGGTGTGTTTGTGGGGATATCATACCCTTATCATCAGAGTATACACAATGGATATCAATAACATACCAATAACAGATATAGATAAAACAAGCTTACAACTAAAAGGAAAATAAGGAAGATAACTATAACAATCCTAACATGTCTCATATATATTGATGCAGATGATACATGTATCTATAATATTACCAAAATATACACATATAAGTATAATAAAATATGAGTATCCAAAAATCAAAAAATAACAAAAAAGTTTCCTACTAGCATCAGTAGCCACGTCTTGGTTCTATGATCCCCTTCTCCCAAGCAGTAATCAACAGCCTATGTTAGGGTGTTTTCCCCTATCAACACCTGTAACCATATAACCTATTTGGGTTCTCAAAGGAGTCCCAAAAATAGTGTGAGATTAAATCCAAGTGGACAACCACCCATGAACTATAAAATTACATGATTTTCAATATAACAATCTATGATTTTAACAATAAGGAATGTAATTAGTAATGTAAAGTAAGGTTCACTTGGCCTCGCCACTACTATGAAATTGGTACTATCTAGACTCATAAGTCTCCCTAAAAAATATTGTCAAGATAAGATATAAGGTAGATATATGAAAACAATAAGTAAACAAAAAAATCTTTTTGTTCATCCAATCATTTATACCATCACCACCTTAACATAATTTCTAAGAGTTAAAACATCCAGGACCAAGATGTATAATCGATTGTATCATATTTCCACGACTGTTTCATATGTCAATGTGTCAAACCATGAAGGGTTGGATCCATGGTGTCATGAACCAAAGCATCCTCATGGAATACTAGGAGAAACTTGGTGGATATGTATTTAGGCATGAGTTGGGGTCGTTGGAGCATTTCATACTAGACATGTCCTATGAGAGTCTAAGAATGCCAGATCCAAGGGTCAACAAATCCAAAGTAACTCAATGGAATCATGACCCAAGGGTTGAATATGCAACCCATGGAATCTACTACCACATTCAAGATACATGAAGAGATATCCAACGAATCTATACAATCATTCTTCTATTTCATATAATTTAACATTTAACATCATGTGAGTCTATCCACTCATAAATAAACATTTACAGTGTTTTTATACACAGAGTTTACCCACGTATTAAATAAATTAAAAACCATATACATCACACTTGTATACACACTCATGTATCCATATTCATGATGAAAATACTATTGAGTTTATGCACTTATTATTCATGATTCCAAAACATGGAATTCAATGAGTATACCTACTCATTTAACTTAAACATTACATTTAATCATAACCCCTTTTTCAATTCAACAATTGACCAATTTTATTTCAACATATTCTAGAATGTAATGGAGGAAACCCATATTCTAACCATTTCATTCAAATAATTTCATTTAGTAAAGGCTTCATTAATAAGGAATGATCAAAACACACCCCTTGGGTGGTTTAACCAAGAATAATCATTGTAAAATTCATAAGATCACCCCATGTGTGTCCTTGGGATGGGAAAAAACCACCAAACCATCACAAAATAACCTAAGGGAAAACATAATAGGTCCTATTTCATTTAATTATTTTAGCATGCTCAATTTCAGTGCTGCATTGGAAAGAAGAATAGGTAGTATAGTGGTCGATAACTATATAGAGCAATGAAACAAAAACAATTATAGACCACCTAAATTAGATTGGTAGTAGAGTGATAATCTATTATTGGGTCCTCAATCAGTTCAGATTTGGAGAAATCTAAAGGGAGAACAATGAATGAAATATTAGGGAAAATCAGATTTCACCTAAATAAAGAAAATCATATCCCAAATAACCAAGAACTACTAAAAATGAATTTAGAGGATACCAATACAAATATAATGAGACAAAAAATTCTTAAAAAATAGATCAGATAGAGAAACCAACTCAATTATATGAATTGTTGAAGGAGGTGTCTCTAAAAAGGTGTTTGTTGTGCGTTGGGGGGAGAAATGAAATTTTATGTTTTAATAAGAAATTGATTTAAATTAAAACATTAATTTTACAAAAATAAATAGGGATGAATGGTTTAAGAGCACAATTTGACAAATAGTACACCCACCGTGCATGGCTTCCTGTAGGCCAAGTGAAACCCACACCATTTCCTCAAACAGTTTACAAGCCATACAGAAACTGTGCGCAAACCATCTGTCCAAATCTACAAAAAGAAGACCTGGTCACAAGACCATGTAGCCCATTATCCATGGTATGGAATAATTGTGCAGCCTATATCACCCATCTGTCTAGCCTCGTATGGTTTTTTCAATCCATGGTTCCTGCCCCACATGGTTTGGTGTAACCATGTGCCAGACATAAATCACCCCAAACATGGGTTCCAGTATCAAAAGAATCCCCATAAAACCTTGAAACTTCTAGGACCATAAATTAAATTTACATTAGTCCATTTTTAATGATTAAAACTTAAAAAGGGATACATACCTCATACGAAAAACCAGGTTCTTACAAACATGACTAATTCTTCAAAGAAGGAAAATTTAGAGATAAATCCATTACCACTTGGGTGTCTTTGGAACCATAAAACACATAAAATAGATATCCTAAAATGGTTTTTATAATACCTATAATTTTACTTATAATAAATATAAAACAAATTCATGGATATTATATATACCACATATAATAAATAAGTTGTTAATATGGCCTGTATAACAAAAATTTAAATGTGAGATGAAAATTCACTTATCACTTTAGTAATAATTTGAATCTTAAGACCCAATAAAGAATCATATAAAATAAAAATTTAAATATCATATAAATAATTATAATCATGATATAACATGTTAAAGTGTGGGAATATACAACAAAAAAAATAAATGGGTGGTGAATTCGCATATATTTCCCAAAAATAAAACAGGGACTATAAAAACATTACCTTAGATATCGAATTTTTCATAAATGTAAAAAAGTCCTATATAATAAATATTAGTTTATTATAAATATATTACAAAACCATAATTAAATATTTAATTTCATATATGATTTACTTATGAAAATTCATTACCAACTTATTAACAATTTCATTTGAAATTGACATTTACGGAAATATCTGCAGTGTTATTTGTGTTCATGTTTTGATTTTTTATTTTTAGTCCTCCTACTTTTATCATTATTACAATATATATATATAATTATAACCATTATATAAGTATCATATATATTCATTATATATGTACTTATAGTTTTCCATAAAATTAAGAGATACAAAATGAAATACAAGATTCTTGGAGATGATATGTCATACATAAGCATGAAAACAATTTTCCTTTTATCGATGGATTGAAGAAAATATAGTTAAATAATATATTAATATTCCAGAAAAATTATTATATCATATATATAATTTATATTAATGAAATTTATAATTAATAACTTCCATGTAAATAATAATAGAAAATGAATCACATTGCTTTATGAGGCAGTTGTCCACCGTGCACACAACTGATGTCATCGTATCCCCCTAGGAAAGAAAATTAAAAAGGTATATTTCATATAAAAACTAAATAAGTATATTAATTTCATAAATACAATATAAATATTTTAAATTCATCAATATATCCATAATTTAAATGGGGTTATTTAAAAAATACTACACCAGTTCATGAGGTGGTTGCCCTCCATACACATGATCGATGGTTTCATTTTCCATTGGATAAAAGTGGAGGCGGCTATATGTTATCACATTATCATAATAAAATCTCATAATAGATTAGATAATGTTGTTATTAGATTTTATGTTCTAATAAATAATTTATTCTTTTAAAATTGTATATAGAAAGAAGTATCTTATTGAATACAATTAAATTCTCTTAGAAGTACCTCCTTTGGATCTCTTATTAAGGACCCTGGTGTTGGTATTTTGGGAGGACCATAAGCTCTAGAATAAGGGTATGGTTGTATATAAGGGATAGTTTTATATTCTTTATATTTTAGATGGCTTGATAGGTGTGAATAATGGAAGGGTGGTGTGGGCCTTTTATATATTGGGGAAAGTAACAGACTTTGAAACCACTTGGAAATTTCTTAAAAGAATCCAAAATAATAAAGTCATTCCTAAGAAAAAAGAGTCTAAATGTCCATGTATCCAAAATTGGTAAGGATAATATTTAATTAAGGGCATAAAATAAAAATTTTAAAAGCATTATATTCTTTTTAACCCTTATCTTGTTAGAATAACCCTCGGTAAACCCTTTGTACCCTAATCGTGGAAATTAATTTTTACTATTTTCAATATTCATTAAGGTCAAAAATTAAGTTAAGATTATTATATAATATAAAATATTATGTTTCTGAATATAGATTCCATTTTTTCAAATTAAATTCATATAAATGGGAAAATATCATATAGAATCAATCCACTAGATGTGATGAGAAAGTGGGATTTGAAAGAGAAAATGTTCCAAAGTTTAATAAGTTGTTATATAAAAATTCAATATGAAAATAATTCCAATGAACTAATTTTAATTAATAGATATATAAATTAACTAATTTTTCTTTTCAAACCATCTTTGAACAATTAATAGGTTTTAAAAATATTTAAAATAAATTTTTATTCTTAATAAAAACAAGTATTTTTCATTATTCAACGAAAAATTTAACTACTCAGAAAATTCTAAAAAATCCACCCTAAGATATTTTTGAAATTATTATTTCAAATATTAAATTTTTTTTGAAACAAATTATCTAAAATTATAAAAATCTATTTTCAGATTAAGTGTGAAAAATGTGACAAAAGTGATTTTTAGAAAAATTAAAATTTAAATGTAAAATTGGTTTTATTGTTATCTTTTGTATATAAAATACATTAGATGAAAGTAAAAAATTTAATTAAATATAAAATATATAAATTTAATTAATATAATTCACGAAAATTTATTTATATAATTTGGTGAGATAAAATATGTTTTGTGCATAATAATAGTTTTTCAAAAAAAAAATTCTTCATTTTAAAATGGTTTTTATATTGATTATTAATTAATTGGACAACAAGGATTCATTATATATACATGTGTAAACAATATAATTCAATAATTTATTTAATCTTTTATATACCCATGTTTCTAATAGTTAGATGATTAATATCACATTAAATAATAATTTATTAATATTATGTGTTGTTTTATTTAAACTATACATTGTGTGTAATGCAAGATAAACTCAGTGATGCATTTAAGCAAAAGATAATCACAGTGTTCCATATAATGTAAGATAAAAATAATTTTGAGTTTATTGAAAAACATATAAAGGATTAATTTTATTCAAAAAAACAATATTTCATAAAATATTAAGGTTTTATATTCTACCCCCTTAAAATGAAAATCTCCATTGAAGTTTGTCACCATAATACAAAAAACTGAGGGTATTTGTAACTCATTACATCCCCAAGTTACCACATAGCCTTCTTTAAGCTAGTTATTTTTCCACAAAACATTCATAATGTCAGTGTTCTTCTTTCATAGCACATTCCATGTGTGATCTAGAATCACTAATTATTTCTCCTTATAAGAAGAATATTTCTCTATTGGTATGACCTATAAGTTCAGTATATGTAAATGATAAGGTATATGATTTCATAAGAGAGATACATGGAACACATCATGAACCTAAGTGTTGTTCAGTGGAAGTGCCAACTAATAAGCAATGGAATTGATACGTTCAAGAATTTTAAAGGGACCAATATACCTAGGGATTAGTTTTCCCTTATTTATTCCATGAATAGATTCATAAAAAACCATTTTTCAAACATAAAATTATATATTATTTCAATAAATAACACATAAAATTTCTATCAAAATTGTGCTAACCTTATGTATTTATTAATATATCTAACTTTCCTATAAATTTCATCTTCTAGATCAGGTCTAAATTTCTTTATTTCTACAAATTTATTCCGGTACATTGGAAAAATACACTTATTTCCTAAATATCTTTATAAGAAACACTATGAATGATCTAGTGAAATATATTATTATAATAAAGCCCATATAGAGGATGGTTTTTTTATCCCAACTACTTCTGAAATCCATAGAACTAGTTCTTAGTATATCATATAGGATCCAAATTATTATCTCATATTGAACATCCATCTGAGGATGATATAGAGTGATAAAACTTAGCCCTGTATCAATAGATTAAAAAATTAATAACTAAAAAATCAAGTTAATCATCATATCCCGATTAGATAAATTTTAATTTGGTAATCCATGTAACATTTCCACTTCATTATTGTATATTATAGCAAGGAAATCTTGAGAGAAATCCTCAGTGGTAGCAATGAAGTGTATTTAATTGATCATGTGGTCAACTATACACCATAATTACATCAAATTCAAAGATAAGATAAAACTAAATGGTTATAAGTACCATTAATCACAAGCCCACAAAGTGTGAAGTCATTCCACCTAAAATAACGTTTTTAGAAAAACATATTCAAATCAAAATGGTTGTATTGACATAAATCTGTATTAAAATATCATTAATTTTGATAAAATATCATAAAATAATACCTAAAAAAGCATGTTAAATGAATTTTAACATATGATCAACCTTAAACTCACAACACATGTTGGTTCCCAAAACTCTTAATTTAATCTTACATGAAGACATATACACTTCCACAAGTTAAATAAACCAATATTTTTTATATACTCTATTATCTTATATAAAATCTTTTTCAACGGAATCTAGGATTCATATTTCACTTATAGAATTATAAATTTTATTTCATTATTCCAGAATACATATAGTGGGATATAGTCCAATGAAGTTTCATTATAGGATGAATATTAAGATTTTCATAAGTCTCATTCATTCAAAATCAAAGATGATTTTCCTGACTAATTTGGGGAGGATAAGTGTTCCCCAATTATCATGATTCATATTATCCATTAATATTTCACAATATTTCCCATTATAATTATCTTTTAGATGTTATTGTTTCTTATCCTTATAATTATCCCCTGGATTAAGTAATTTATCTCATAATGACCAAGCTACTTGCACATGAATCACAAGATTGTGGGTGGTACATTAGTAGGTGTCCTCTTCTTCTCAGTTGTATTTAGTACACCAATAATCACATTTCTCATACACATGATTTTTGAACCACCATTAAATATTTTAATAACCTCCTAGTTCCATTAAATAAATTATTTTGATTCTTATTCCCACATTTATATCATGAATATAGATGAAACATCTTTCAACCCTATGATTTATTCTACTTTTTACGAGACTCAATCTTCCTTTTCATATAAAAACCATGGGATTGGTGTGAATCATTCATTCCACTATATAAACTCAATATCAATTGAATTAATTCTTCATAGCTACTAAATTACATTATTTTCAAGTCCATTGTAATATGTGGTTTTAGGTCACCAAAAAATAAATTAATTTTTCATTGAGAGATCATTATCAAAACAAAATCATACCTTACATGTCTAGAAATATTTTCTTTATAGGTACCATTAGATTCATCCTCCTTTTTTCTCAAGATTAGGAAATTACTTCGCCATCTTTGTTGATATAATATAAGTAAATGACTTACTATGAAATATTCCTTTAAAATATTCCCATTATATTGATTAAATCTATTCTTGTTCCCTTGTGTTCTTAATAAGATTAAACAACTGGTCTTCTTAACATTCAATATAAGAAACAACCAAAAGTACATTTCCATTATTTGAAAATTAAAGAATAGAAAATATATTATTTGTGGCACTGATCCATTACTCAACAACTTGTGGATCAATTAAACTATTAAAAAATGGTGGATGTTTCCTTAGGAAGGAATCAATAAATAATTGTTCTCTCCTTTACTCAATTGGATGTTCAACATGATACATAGCTTGAGAATTTTGTATGAGCATATAAATAATATTTTTTATTATGTCTCCCATATCATTTGGTTTCAAAGGAGGGAAATCATTATTGTATTCATCACACTCAACATTAACATGATTACTGCAGGTTCCATCCATTGACTAAAACAAAAAATCATCACGTGGGAAACACTAATCAAAGAGGAAAACCATTTAATTCATAAAAATAATTTATAGGATTTCTAAATCATTTCACCTTCAATTAAAACTATGATACCATAAGTTTCTCCTAGGTTTTCCATGGTTATAATCTATTCAAATCCTCTGTAATAGTTTATATAGAAAATATGGATTAACCAACTGATATAGACCGGGAGTATCAAAACAGGTGTTAATCAATGTTCTTTGTCATGTACCTGGTAATGATCGAGCCCAGATCAATGAACACATTTCAGAGTTATTACCCTGAGGTACCACTATACTAGATCCACATCCTGTTGTAGTATATAGAGATAGATTTATTTACAGGAAAACCAAAAAATCTAATTTTGTACCAAAATTTTAGGATGTTTTACAATACTTTGAATTATCCCTTTGGATTTCACTAATGTTTTTATAATCCTAACTAGAAAAGATTGACTAAAACAATAATATTATAAAAACTATAATAACCATAGAATCTCATGCATAAATATCGCATCTTTTTAATGAATATTCAATACATCTAATAAACACATACCAAAGGACCATTATAGTTTATTATATTTAGAAACTAGAAACACAATATTCTTATTTCATTAATGTTATTAAAAATCTTCCTCAATAATATTCTCATATATTAATCCTCTTAATGAGATTGTACCTAAAACATTCTTCATAACCTGGAGAATAAAACATGAGAAAGGGTGAGGTATCATGACCAGTAAGAGTAAACATAATAGAAATAAATATATAACCTTATAAAATCATAATATAAGAATAAATTTATGTGATCAGGAAAATAACTTACTCATTTCATACCGAACTTTTCATATATCATAATAATGACTCGTGAAATAAAGCATTATCATTTTGGAAAACATAGCCTATAAGAGTGAGAAATCATCTTAAATAAACCAAGAAAAATAATATCACGTTTTCTTTTTTTTAACCCTCATAAATATATAAAAAACCATTTCATATGTCAAGGTTAACTACTAATACTATAAACATAGTGGATCAAGACTTATCACTTGTTTCCCATTGTGGATTATGACGAACCCGTTTCCCATAGTAGATCAAGACACAACTATTTCCCATAGTAGATCAATCCGATAAACATGTTTCCCCTTTTTTATACTATGAGATATAATTATTTAACCAAAAAATTGGAGGTATATATATACCCCACCCATGTATGGTAATAACATAACCACCATACTTCATTATAACATAACCATACTCACATAATAAAAATCCTACATATGTGAAGAAGAAATCATAAAACATTCATCATGTAAAAACATCATAAATCATGTAAATAAGTAGAGTTTCAAAAAACGTTTATCATACCATGAACTATGGAAAATATTTAGGTTTATAATCATTTCACTATATCTTCCTAGAATAACCCATGGAAAAAGAAGCAAGTTCACTATGAAGATTATCATGATATAACCCATGGAAGAGAAATGGGTATCATAAAAAAATTATCATAATAAACCATATATATAATGAATAATAATTTTATCCTCAATTCATATCCCTATAAAATAATAAGTTGCATAAAAATATGTCATCTTAAATGGGAAATTATTTTGAAATATAAATAACATCGATCGTTTCTTGATGAAAATGAATTTCTTTTAAAAATAAAAATTTCAAACTAAAAATTCATAAAATATTTTAGAAATAATTTTCATTTAACATAAACATGAAAATTTATAAATTAATATTCAATTAAAATTCTAGTGGGAAATTACATTAATGTCGTATATGTTACAATTAAGACTACATTATGGTTTTAGTAAAATCCTCCTAGGCATTGTTTGGAAAATTATATGAGGAAACTATTCATTTTTTTAATTTTGTACATGGTTAAAAATTTATTCAATAAATAATTTTAATATTTTAAAAATATTTTTTTAAATATTTTTATAGAAAACATGTTATTGGAAGAAAAATGGTTCTTGACCGAAGTGATAAATAAAGGTGGTTATTTCTTAAAAATGTTATTTTAAACTATTAAGTACATAAATAGAGTAAAATAAAGAAAAAATATGTATTATTATTACACGACCATATAAAAATACACATAATGAGTTTATTTAGTTATGGATCATAATATTTTATCACCATAACCATAATAATAAAGAATATTGGTAAACGAAAAGATTGTAACATAAATTAATTACCCCTTTGGTAACATTAAATTTTAAGTTTAATTCAGGAGTAAAATTACATGAAACTTAAAATATAATTTTAATAAATAAATCCATTATAATACTTATAAAATTTTTTTATATACACCTCATAAAATATATATGTGTATAACATAACATATGTCTCAAAAAAGAAAATTGAGACAATAATCCCTTATCGCTTGGGAATATTTTGAACTGTAAACCTGGTGAAATAGATATCATTAAATGTTTATGTAAATGGACATAATATTAATTGTAATAATTATGTGATACACACATGGATTTATATATACACTGCAAATAAAAAAAGCTAGGAATATGGAATGTATCTCATTGATATAAAAGTGAGATGAAAAATCCCTTACCAGATTAGTATTATTTTGAATCATAAGAACTAATAAAGAATAAAATAAAATTAAACATTATATATCATTATAATAATGATAATACTGGTATTATAATTAGAATGGGAAGTATATAGTCAACACAAAATAAATGAGTAGTAAATTTTCTTATGTCTCCTAGAAATAGTAGAGAGACCAGAAATCCCTTACTATAAGTCTCTATATAACTCATACAAATTAAAACCTCCTATATAATAAATATAAGTTTATTAAATACATATTAGAAAAAAATTATTATATATAACATAACATATATGATTTAATTGTGACATTTTATTACTCATTTATTAATAATTCCAAGTTAAATTCACATTTTGGAAAATAACTTCTTTGTTTTTTTTTGTGTTTGGAATTCTTATTTTTAGTACTCTTACTTTGATAATGGTTTCAAAATATATAGAGTGATAAAAATGATATATAATATCATATATATGTAGTATATATTTATTTAGAATATTCTATAAATTTTTTTATAGAAAATGAAACACATTGTTCATAGAGATGGCAGGACATACATACGCATGAATGTTGATTCCATTTTCTTTAAGGATTGAGAAAATGAAATGTAAATAATATATTGAAATTAAAGAATCATTATTATTTAATATATATAAAGAATATTCATTAAATTTATTCTTACATCATTACATATATAGTGTAATTGAAAACGAATCACATCGCTTCAGGAGGTGGTTGCCTGGTGTACACCCGAGTGTCATTATCATATTCACAACTCAGTAGAATGTAAGAAGGAATCATTGATATCACATTTCTATATGCATATAAATTTAATAAAATTAATAAAAAAATGTTATATACCTTATTATATCCATCCATTAAGTGTGGTGATGGGAAAAAACTACATCTGTCTATGAGGTGATAGTCTTTTGTACACTTGATCGACAATTTAGTTTTCCATTAGATTGATGTGTAGATGGATATAGGTTATTAAATTAACATAGTAAAGTATTACTATATATTTTATACCTATTTTATTATATTTTATGTTTTATGACATAATTAATGGTAAAAATGTAGATGGGAAAATAAAGAGATTAGTTTAGAAAATTTCCTTCACTTCGAAGAACCTCTTTTGGATATCTTATTAAGGTCCCATGTGTTGGTATTTTTAGAGGATAAGTTTCTATATAACAAGGATATAGATGTTGGGGAGGTTTTATTTTGGGTTTGGGATAACTATATGGCTTGTGAGGTTTGAATATGTGACAGAGATGGTGACCTTTTAAAAGTGGGGGAAAGGGACCGACATGGAAACTACATAGAAATTCCCCAAAAGAATCCGAATAATAATTTCATTACAAATAAAAAAATTAAAAATGACCATATATTATAACTTTTGGATAATAATATTGAAATATGGCTATAAAATATGATTTTTACAAGTGTTATAGTCATTTGAATCTATATGTTCTTAGTTTTACCCCAGAAAACCTATTTTTACATTAATCGTTGAAATTAAATTTTACCGTTTAAACTATTTATTATGGTTAAAAATCATGTTAAAAATATTAGATAATATAAATTTTTCCCTTTAAAAATTTGTAACCCATTTTTCTAAATTTCATTAACATAAGTTGTAAAATATAATTTAAAATTAATCCCATAGACATAATGGAAAAGCGATTATTCAAAGGGAAAATATTCAAAATTTTAAAATGTTTTTACATAGATATTCAATATTAAAATGTTTACAATGTTTACAAGGTCCTAAATTCTATTAATATATATATAATTGAAGTAATTTATTATTTAAATCCATCTGAAAACTATTTTAATTTTTTTAAAATATTTAAAATAAACCATAATTCTTAATTAAAATTAGTATTTTCACTACTCATTGAGAAATTTACCTTTTCATAAAATTATAGAAAAATCACCCTAATATAATTTGGAAATGGTTATTTATCAAATGGAATTTAGTTTTTTCAAATATTTTTTCAAAAAATATAATAAATTAATTTTAAAATAAGTTCCTAGAAGAGGAAAAATATTATTTTCATAAAAACACAGTTTTTAAGTGTAAAATTGGATTTATTCTTATCTCTTCCATATTAAACACATAAGATTAATGTTAAACATTTGGTTGAATATATAATATATAAATTGGATTAAATTTATTCACTAAAGTCTAATTATTTAATATATTCTAATAAAACCTGTTCGTGTACAAAAAAAAATTTCAGGAAAAGATTCCCTTTATTTTCTAATGTATTTTATTTTCATTTATAATTCATTGGTTACTGAAGAATTAATTATATATATATATATATATATATATATATATATATGAAAATAATAGATATTAAAAATATATTTAATATTTTTCATACCCAAATTCCAATGGAATGATTATAAATATCATATTAAACAATAATTTCTTAATAGTATGTCACGTTTTCTTTAAAATTAGCTTTGTGTGTAATACAAACTAAACACAATATTATATATCACACTTGATAATATCTATGTTACATTTAACACAAGATAAAATTGTTGTTTCCTATAATGAAAAATATCAAATCTATTAAATTTATTTGAAAATTTTTTCCCAAATTCTCGGGGTGTTACAATTAGTGCTTCATTATAAACCAAAAACATCATCATTCCCGTTTTTAAAAAAATATGAATCTTCTATGTATCTATATAAATTCCCAATTCACCAAACTATGATATCACCTCAAACTATAAAACAACTTGATCTAACCCCAATCATAATTCACCCTGGAAATTTATATTACATTAACCACATAAACAAGAGTAATGTTTATGAAGGTCACTAGGATCTTCAACATTTCCATACCAGTTACGTCTCACCACAAATAACTAGGTCCAACAACCTAGGTCTACAAAACATTTCTGAAGTAATCTACTCATGGGGAATCAATAACACTCTCATACCAACATCATGGGACATCATCATTCCAAACACCCAATCAAATGATCCTACACACGAAATCATCAAATGGGAAAACCACCACCCATAACTAGTGCATGAGTTTTCTCTAAGAAAATGAACATTGATAATATCCATAGAAAATCAGTCAATTGAAATTGATACCAACAAAAAACCACCCACAAAGAGGTGTGATGTTCATAAATCTATACAATGATGTCCCATTAGGGTCACTACAACTGTTGTTCATGGGGACCACATCAGTGTTCTCATTATCAAGAATATTACTATAGATCCTCATATCCTTAAATTAAGAAGATATCTATATTCAAGTCATCCTAGTTGATTATAATTCCATTGAGTTATTATAATGAAAAATTTCACATGAGAAGTTATTGATACTTTAAATAACTGAGTATTTTTTGTTAGTAAAATAATACACACTAGAAGGCCTATAAAATGTGGATCCTATGTGCCTATCGTGATGAATGAGACACCTTTTTACTCAACGAAACATGAGTCCCAGAAAATAACATTCTATTTCCAATGGTATAAGGGAAAAAATCCATCAAAACCATTAAATCTAAAAATATGTTCATCGATTGAAGAAAAAATTATATACAATTAAATCATCTAAAACCAAGAACCGAAATCACATGCCCTAGTAAAATAAAAATACAACTGAATAGCTGTTCTTGAAGAACTAACCTGATATCCATCACATTCTCTATCACATTACTATATATATAGTCTAGAAAATCCCAAATAGTAAAAATAAAATGAATTTAACTCATTTGATACAACCTTTTAATATACTTCCCCATCTTACTCAAGGGACAATAGCTATAACGCTTCTCCACATAAACTCAATCCCACATACTCATATGATAGAGGTTTCCAACTAGCTATAGGGGTCAAATGTGGTACAATGAAAGGATTATACCCCAATACTAATGTTCAAAACCATAGATAAATAACCAAGAATAAAACACATTAGAATACACAAAATGAAAAAGGTCTGCACACACAATGATGTGCATATATATGGGTGAGAAATAAATCTCAGTAGGCCACCCTAATGGTGAACCTATAATCTAGTGTCATAAGTGATGTTAATACTATATGCTCATCCTAGTAAAAAACCACTAAAATTAAGACAATTATAACCACTATTGATCTGTATTTCCTTGTCTTCGATAGAATATTCCTGCTTCGTCATGTTCTAGAATATCTTTGGGAACATATAGAGGGCTGGGTATCCCATGTAACATGATTCCTCGACATCCACTACATCCCTAACCAAATAAGATGATTTTAACCATTATAAATTACTTAGAACCCATACACATCTGTCTCAGGTACTCATACCACATTAACTTACTTTCAGTACCCATAATAGCAGTCTAACATCAAACACATGTATCAAAAGAATGTATCCAAAGTGTCAATCCAGTATCTAACTATACATCTAGGCCAGTGATTCCTAAAGAAGATGTCTAATATAAATTCAAATAGATGGAGCATTAATCTTATATCCAACTCTATATGGTATTTTATCCATACATAGAGTGTCATCCAGGATCATAATCCTTAGAGTATAATATCTCTTCGTGAAACCATAGTTTAACATATCAACTATAGATTTGGAACACACTGTCTACCATTCTCAACAATATCATAAATAAAGAATGTATGGAACCACAATCTAGAAAAAAACCATGAACAAAACTATCAGTACCAAAGAAAAGAATCATGTATAACATACTAACCCACAGATGATGGGTTCCATGTATCACATTCTCAATCATCGATGTGGAGTGCCATGTCAGACATTCGAGATCATAAATGTGAAGCATCATGTCAAACTCTACCAGAATCATATGTGGAGCATCATGTATAATAGCTGAAACCATACATGAAAAAAATCATGTCAAAATATCTCAATGATGGAAGCCCATACAAGTAATATATCCCTAGAACATGTAAACCCATCCATATCACAATAACCTCATGGGAACAATCCAAGTATCAAGCTAAGAAAATATATCTTGGGTTAGCCGAATTCCCATGCCCATCGTTGACATCTGAGCCCCATATTCTCACACATCCATTTCAACCACAAAGGGATAATTAAACTCAATACTACCCAAACACACATACCCATTTAGGGTTAGTTTATTAATCAGGTACCCACCTGTCAATTCGGGTCAACAAATTAATTGAGGCTCCCCTCTTGGGATGCTTGATACTAGTATCCAAGAATGGGTGATCATCATGGGATCCTCTAGGTGAGAACTTATGAGAGGTCATCAATTTTTGGATACTCAGTCAATAATTCACCCAAAGGGGTTTCTAGAAGAAAAATATGCCAATAAAGGCATTCTCAATGTTCCTCATTGACACCTAAAAAAAGAAAACACATAAGGGATATTCTTCCCCAATGAAATTTCAGGGAAAATTAGTCATTATATAATCTCATACATCTATCATAGAATTCAACATATCCATGTGTACTTACTCTCCCCAAAGGTAATCCAAAGAAACTCCATACCACACAAATATTCTTATTATCCAACTTTGGTACCTGTTGAGCACTTGAACAAAATCCAATCCACTAGGGCACCATCAATAGTATCTTACACTCAACAAAAACACCACTAAAACACCAAATTGCAACTTCAACCACATGATTTCAACTCATCCCAAAGTCTCCAATAACCCCAACCCTTAACCACAAGATCTAAACCTTATCTTCTCTAACTTCATGAAACTAGTACTGACATCCAGTGAGAATCCATGATCTCCTGAGAGGTACTCTATGATCCAGCCTTCCAATATCTATTAAAAAGATCCTAAAAAAAAATTATATGGGGCACTCAATGTAGAAAATTCATAAAGACCACAACATTCAC
Organism: Viscum album; assembly: GCA_963277665.1. NCBI lineage: Eukaryota > Viridiplantae > Streptophyta > Magnoliopsida > Santalales > Viscaceae > Viscum > Viscum album. The sequence continues at coordinate 1,517,840,256 of OY728136.1, forward strand.
ACGAGCCTAAAAATATCACAACACATCCCATATGAGGATTCTAAATCCCAAACTCAATGAAATCCTCTTACTGAACTCCCTCATCCAAAAATGACTATCCAAATAGACTCTAAATGATGAAAGTATTTAAACATTACAATAAAAGTGGAAAACTACTCAAATGGACTACTCATAATGCCTACTATTCCACTGAGGGAAAAACACCAAAAACCCCTTGTAGGAAAAAGTACACTATGTGTACTTTGGAATACACCACGTGTAGTCTCAAAGGTGAACCTAGACATGTAATTTTACATGAATAAGGAATACATAATATTAGAACAAGTATTTATATATGACTAAGACATTAATGGGGTCTACGAGTGTAATATTACATGGTTAGGTAGTACAAGGGGTCACCCAGTGTACTACTACATGACCATCTACGCCTTAGATGAGGTGACTTACCGAGTATTTAGAAACATTTCCTTGTACTAATATAAAACATGTACTTAATGTAAATGAATAATACATTCAAAATGACATCTTCCACAAATAGGAAGAACACACAATGTGTGTTCATAGAACCAAATACCGTGTATATGGGTTTTTCTGAATTGAAAACCACCATAATGTATTGAGACTTTGGTTTTCCATGATTATGAATAGATAGACCCCTAGGGTGTAATAAGTTGTCATAAATGTAAATTTAAAATATTAGAAAACATATATGGGCATTGGGGACTAAAAATAAAAAAGGCCCACCTAATAGTGAAAATGATGAAGCTGCAGGTCCAAAAACACTCCTAGATGCCTATGCACCTCAATCTAATGTTGATCGCTAACAAGGAAAATTTCTAAAAACATCTCCTTCCTCTTGACCTCTCAATCCGAACATTGTGTGCATGGGAGGAACCCTATCCATCCCTTATTCAGTGTCTAGTAAGCCTAAATTAATGGAGTTGTAAGTGTTTAAAATAATTAATTAATTAGTGAAATTACCTTTTAAATGATTGTCTCATGTCTTGGAACCCAAATTGGGTTTATGCCTCGCCAAACAAAAAAACCACATTCTGAACTCAACAAGGAAATCAAAAAATCAATTTAATGCTCTATAAAAAATATATAACCACCCAAACATCAATAGATAATTTAATATTTGATTAATTAATTATAAAATATTCCATAAGATATTTGAATGGATAAATACTTCACCAAACTCATGTACTAAGGAAAACACCCTAATTTGGGACCAATAGACTGGTTACAAAAATTATCCAACACCACATGTTAGGGGAAATGAAAATATTACCTATCATGAGAACCCAAATTAAAAAAAAATACAAATTTACACTCAAAATTAAAAATTTAGAAAATAAAAGGCATTACATGCAGGAAAGGCGTCCCCCTACCCCATACTAACCCAAAACAAATAAGGGAATCATGTCACTAATGCATAAAGATAAATAACTTACATTATTTTGGATCTTGTCTCAAATATAGATATGATTAAACTCATTAATTACATAATTGAAATAGAATAATCAATGTAAAGAATTTAAAATTTGAATTCCTCCATCATGTTATATATGAAACAACTATATATTTTCCTGCTCATACATTAAATAATTAGACCCTATATAATAGTCATGGTTCTCAATCCCTTATAGTTCTCCCATGACATTTTCATTGTTGAACTAATTAGTAAAATCATAAAGAAACCCAAATCCAATAATTAACATACAATAATATGAAATAATGGTACAGTAAAATGAAAAATAGTGATGTGCATGAGAGGTAACTAAATTAAATCCATCATCTAGTGGTATATGCAATTTGTCGTAAATCGATTAATACTGAAACATAGTCCTCTCATAACCCAAAACATACTAGTGTAGTGGGGTACTTTATATAGTCTTCCAATCTCTCCTGAGAATGACATATATTTACTTATGTGTTACAAAGTGCCAAAGATATTCCTCCACCGGTTATACATTAAACATATGATTACAAATCTCATGTGTTTCATATTTTGAAATAACATACTTAATGATATCCAATTGGAGTTATTAAAATGTTCAACAATTAAAAATATTATCACTTTTATACAAAATAATAAACCAAATAAATGATTAAAAAATAAGACATATTATGGTAAATTAAATTCCATGCATGTCATTGTAAAGACCCGTAAAATTCAAGGGAAATTTTTTCTTAATTTTCTTAGGAATTTTACAAGAAGGATGTTTCTGACGGCACCTGATTCCGAAGCCCGGTGTGCCCAGAATAAATTTCCGAAGTATGGCTCGGGTACGTTCAGTGAATGAACGAGCAGGAATTTCTAAATTTTGAACCTGTACCCGGAATCGAATTCCGAGGGCAGCGATGAACTCGCAACGCCGGTAATCGCTTAAGGGAACCTTTACCATAGTTTCATTTGTGTGGGAGAAGAAGTTAATTAATGGGGTTTAATTAATAAGTAAATAAAATTGTTGAATCAATTTTATTTCTTTTTCAAGGTGGTTAATTTCTCCCATGGGAAGTTGGTGGTGGGGCCCACATCACCCAACTTCCCATGTGTGGATAATTAAAAGGGTGGGGCCCACACAAACCCCCCACCTTTTTCAATTTTTCCTAACTCCCTAACCCCTCTTAACCCCTCACATTCCGAACTCCCCATTAACTCACATTCATTAATTTTTGACAACTTGTTATAATTAATTAAGTGAGTTAGATAATTTCAAACTCTTGAAATTCAAATGGTTAGGTTGTGTTAATAAAATAAGACTTGGTCTTATTTTATTATTGTTAGAATTTTGCAACCTTGAGAGGATTGGGAAGCATGGAGTCTTCTTCTTCTTCAACCTCGGCGAAGAACATGACGAACACCGTTCTTCAACGAAGAACACCTCCGCCGAAGAATGCAACGTCTTCTTCTAACGACATTTCCTCTTCGTACGTACCTTGACGACAATGGAATCGACGTTCGTTTTCCGCGATGCCCGACCTCCACGACGCTCGTCTTCCGCGATTCGATTGATGTGCACCATTCATGAACTGAGGTAGGGGTTTTATTTATTTTATTTGTTCCTGAATACCAACTTGACGAACTTTGTGGATTTAAACCATTTGTTATCGAATAACGTAAGGGGGTAGGACCGCACGAACAGGGTCAACCCTCATACTTATTTTTTGTTGGTTCTTTGTGGTTGGTACGGGAGAACGTGGTAACGTCGCACCACACGGATTCATGCGGAAGGAAATGCGCGGCGCCGTCGCGCCGCGCCGTGGACAGAAGTTTAAGAACGCGATGTTTTCGCGCCGCGTCAAAGAAAATCAAAGGCGCCGCGGCCGGAGTGGGGCCGCGGCGGAGGGGCGCGGTTCCGTCGTACCGCGCCAGACGACAAGGGTCGCGGCCGGTTCCAGGCCGCGGCGGAGCAAGGTGACCGGCGGCCGGACGGGGCCGCCGGTGTCGGAACTGAAAGGGGACCGGCCACCACCGATCCCGTTGAGAAGGAGCCGGCCGGCCAGGTCAGGCCAGCCGGAAAAGGGAGGAGCTGGGGGAATTAAATTCCCATGTGTGGCTTCAAAAAGCCCCAATGAATGGGGGGGGGGGTTACTCAAGGGGGGCAGGCGCCCCCCCCCCCCCCCCCTTTTTCCAACAGCTCGGCCAAAGGCCGAGCTGGCAGCACGCTGGGCGCGCTGTGCCCAGCCGAACCGTCGCCTGGCCGGTCTGCCAGGCCGCGCCGGGACGGGCCGACCCGGACCGAGGCGGGTCGTCCCGGTTCGGGCCGACCGGGGGGGTCTCGGGCCGGGTCGGTCAGGGCCCGAAACCCCCGTTTTCAGATTGATTGGGTTCAAATGCCCATAACTCGGGCTACGGACCTACAATCGACGTGCCGTCAGCAGTGACACGATCCTTATAAGGAGATGGTCGTTTAGACATATCACACTCAAGGTTTCGGAATACTTTGAGTTCAACCGGGTTGGTTCGTACACGAAACCAACCGGGCCCTCGCAGCGGAAACACTCGTATCTTGAGCTACGGACGTCTGATTGGCGTTCGGTCGACTTCGTTATTTTCCTCTAAGTGAGGCGGATCTTTTGGAATACTCCACCCGAGGTTTGGATGCAGGTGAAGTACGGTCGGGTTGGTTTTTCCTTAAAAACCAACCGGGCCCCTGGGACGAAAAATCCAATAACTCTCAGACCGGGCGTCCGATCGACGCGCCGTCTGCGACATTGAGTTCCTGTTGACGATATGGAACTTTTGGATACATCAACTCTGGACTATGTGTCAGTTGATGTATCAGCCTCTCGGCGCGTGGAGCGGACCCTCCCGAACGAGCTTGCTATGTGCGGAAACCCTAGAGCTGGCTACGACTGCTACTGTGACTGCGATGACGATTGTGCAGAGATCCTTAGTGGATTCGACGACGACGACTACAACACTCAGCGATCCTATGTGGATCAGTGATACCGATCCTGTGTGGGTCCGATCCTGTGTGGGTCAGCGCTCAGCGGTTCTGTGTGAGCCAGCGCCTACAGATCCTGTGTGGTTCCGATCCTGTGTGGGTCTTTACGGGGGTTAGTTTCCTACCGATCTTGTGTGGGTCTTTGCGGGGGTTAGTACCTATCGATCCTTTGTGGGTCCGACGACTTAGATGGATCAGTGATCATCTCTATCATCTTCGAAGAAGTATACCTGTGTGAGTTGAATTCTGTTTGTTTTCCTGTGTGGATTTTGTTGTGCTATCCTGTGTGGATTACGTTTTGCTTTCCTGTGTGGAATACGTATACTTTATTGTGTGGATGGGGTTGTACTTGGGCTCGGAGGTTGGAGCGTATTGGAATTGATGACTTAGGTATATGTATGGGCATATACCTAAGTAGTGTCGGTTGTTACTTCGTGATTGTATATTTCCTTTGTGGTTTATCCTTTGCAGATTTTGGGAGACCTTCGGGGGTCTCGGGGTCCCTACTGAGTAGCTTATACTCACCCCTGCACGGGCTATGCCCGCACTACGTTTTGTTGGTTGCAGACGACGGACAACGTTGATCGTGGTTGAGGCTTGTAGATCAGGACGGTACCTGGAGGTGGACCACTGGGCGGGACATACTCGGAACGGACGACGGGACCTGAGGAGCAGTGGAGCTATCTGTACCCACCCTTCAGGTGGGATTTCCAGTGGACAGCTCGGTGTAGCGGCTTTTACTTTTCAGTTGCTGTTTTCCCTTTCGAGTTGTACTTTACTTTCAGTTTGGGTTTGTATACTGGCCCATTTACTTTTTCCGCACTTACTGTTGTACGAATTTTTACTTAGTGTTTACTTTTTCCGCTTTCTTACTCTGAGGTGCTTGTTTACTTTACAAAGGAAATTCCTTCCCTTATACCGGGATTTACGCCTTGGTGCTAGTCGCCAGCCCCTGGCCTATGGAAGGTGGACTTGGGGTAGTCACGACACGGGTCCCGAGGACAGGTCGTGACAAATTGGTATCAAAGGAATTCAGTTCTACCGTAAACTCTGATATTTTCTATGTGAAGCAATAGTGTTTAGTGTATTGAGTGTGGTTATCAGTCCAGGGAGTCCAGTGTTGGTGCGGTGGCCGATGTATCTGTACACCAGGACCCTTACTTCTGATTTCCGACTTAATGCACGAAAACATGGATTGCCTGTGTGTTTCAAGTTTTCATTGTGATTACTTTGTATCAGCTCACCAGGTATACGGTTCTGACCGTGGCGCACCTGTTTCCTTTTCAGGATGGCCCCACAACGGTAGCCAGCTAGGGTTCCGAGAGTCGAGCGTGATGAAAGCCCACCGAGCGACGAGGCCTCGGTGCATGGCCCTTTGTTAGCAGTGGCACCGGCGGTAGCTCTACCCACCGAGCCCCTGATACTTCCAGCACCAGCCGCTAACGATGCACGTCGCCTCAGCACACTGCATGAGTTCCAGCACCAGTGACCACCCAGGTTCCATGGGGAGACGGACCCCTAGGCAGCCAAGGACTGGCTAGAGGCAGTCGTACGAGTTTTCAGGCTAGTGAGGACACCAGCAAACCTCATGGTGATCCTCGCTGCGAGCCTACTGCACGTAGCAGCGGGCCGATGGGGTAGCTTGATGCTCGAGGTGCATGATGAGGCATCTCTACTCTGGAATGACTTTGAGAGACACTTTTGCTCAGAGTTTGTCCTAGCCACCCTCCGTGCGGTGCGCATTCAGTTGCTTCTTCAGCTGCGGCAGGGCAGCATGACGGTCACGCAGTACTCGGCCAGATTTACCGATCTCTCGCGCTACTCGACCAACATGGTACGAGACCCATTATTCTGGGCCCGGACCCTTGAACAGGGATTGAGACACGAGATCAGGGCATCGCTGATCTCCCTCAACATTCCGACTCAGACAGGAGTACTGAAGCATGCCCTTTTGATCGAGAGCATTCATGCTGAGTCTACACTAGCGCCGAGACCCACTACAGGGTGGCACGTAGCAGAGTCTTCCGTAGCAGGCAGTCAACAGATGACTCATGGGTCCATGCAGACTAGACCCTCAGGAAGACGACCTCAGGACACTGGCTCAGTAGTGCGGGGCACACAGCGCGGAGCCAGTCTTTCGAGAGGCAAGTAGTGCTACTCATGCAGCGGGCAGGGCCACATGGCTCGTGATTGCCCGACCCGCTGTGCCGAGGAGCAGAAGACAGTTGAGGGACCACTGAGGAAGAGGCATAGGGTCGACCGTGGCAGTCCGCAGGGAGGAGGCGGACGAGGCAGAGGAGCTGGCCGAGCAGTAGGTGGTGGGCGACGCTTTGAGGCTCTACCACCACCACCACCAGGAGGTCCGCCCCGACCATAGGGAGCTGGCAGGTAGAGACAGGCATAGCTCTAGGCAGCGGAGGCCTAAAACCACGGTGCACCAGAGATGATTCGAGGTACTATCTGTTTCTATTCCACCCATTCTGCAGTACTTATATACACAAGATCGGGTCACTCTTTCATAGCCGTTGCCCTTGTTCGAAGCTCAGAGATTCCGATAGAGCCGTTGGCTCGATCATTACGGCTAGAGACTCCTACAAGAGCAGACTCGACAATTACGCACTGGTTCCGGTAGTGTGAGCTTACTCTAGGAGACGAGATCTTCGGCTAGGATCTTCTTGTAGCAGTGTCGATGCCTTACGACGTCATCTTGGGCATGGATTTGTTATCTACAGTCCATGCACATATTGACTGTTTTAGGTGCAAGGTGCGATGTGTACACATCGACGGGAGCAGTTTCACCTTCACCGGCAAGAAGGGAGCCTTTGAAGCACTGGATGAACTTCCGTAGAGGAGAGGAAAGCCCATCACTCATCAGTTGGCTAGCCTCATCCTAGGAGAAGTTGACGTGCAAAGTCCTGGTTTTCCTACAATGGTGGATCAGTTTGTGGACATTTTTCCCGACGACATTCCAGGGTTACCTCCTCATAGAGAGGTAGACTTTTATATTGACATGTACACCGGGAAAACCCCGATATCGACACAAGAATATCTGATGGCCCCCGCAGAGCTTCGAGAGCTATGGGTACAATTGGAGGACTTGCAGGGCAAGGGGTTCATCCGACCCAGTGTTTCACCCTGGGCTTCCCCGATATTGTTCTCCAAGAAGGCGGACGAGAGTTTGAGACTTTGTGTTGACTATCATCGCCTAAACCAAGTGACATTGAGGAACAAGTATCCGCTACTGAGAATTGATGAACTCTTTGATCAGCTCAAGGTAGCACAGTGGTTCTCGAAGATAGACCTCAGGTCAGGCTATCACCAGCTCAGAGTTCGAGACGAGGACGTGCAGAAGACGACCTTCAGGTGTAGGTATGGCCACTATGAGTTCTTGGTTATGCCCTTCGGTGTAACCATTGCTCCAGCAGTGTTCATGGCCCTCATGAACATGATCTTTCATCCAAACCTCAATCGATTTGTCGTGGTCTTCATTGACGACATTTTGATTTACTCGACGACTGAGGAGGAGCATGCCTACCACTTACAGGTTGTACTAGACACACTCCGAAGGCACCAGCTTTATGGTAAGCTCTCGAAGTGTCAGTTCTGGATACGTGAGGTCCACTTATTGGGACACGTCAACTCTAAGGCGGGAGTTGCATTGGATCCTGCGATGATTGAGGCAGTGTTAGTTTGGGAGCCACCTAGGAGCGTAACGGAGGTGCGGAGTTTCTTGGGACTAGCTGGATACTACTGGAGATTTGTGCCAGACTTCTCCAGAGTTTTGAAACCACTCTCAGCTTTGATGAAGAAGGGGAAACCCTTCGTATGGTCAGATAGATGTCAGCAGAGCTTCCAGGAGCTGAGACAGAGATTGACCAGCGCAGCTATCTTGAGGTTGCCTAAGGAGGGAGTAGGGTACGTAGTTTACTGTGATGCATCAGGGACCAGACTCGGATGTGTTCTGATGCAGGAGAAGGCAGTGATCGCCTATGGATCACGTCAGTCGAGGCCGCATGAGCAGAACTACGCTACCCATGACCTGGATTTAGCAGTAGTGGTCTTTGCTATGAAGACATGGCGACACTATCTGATGGGCGAGCGCTTTACAGTCTATTCTGATAATCAGAGTCTCAAGTACATCTTCTCGTAGAAGGACCTGAACCTGAGACAACGGCGATGGCTCGAGTTCCTCCAGGACTATGACTTTTAGATAGTCTATACTCCTGGGAAGGGGAACGTTGTATCTGATGCCCTCGGCAGGAGGACGGGCATTCAGCTACTTGAGGAGGCGACGGAGCAGCTAGCCACTTTGCATATATCCTTTGTGGATAGATATGGGGCAGCCTTCCTTCAATATCTCACAGTCACTCCTCCACTACTGCAGCGAGTCAGAGAGGCACAGCGTGGGGACACCGACTGTGAGATGCGGCGTGCTCAGATATCCTCAGGACAGGCACCTGATGGTTTCTCCTTTGGAGCAGGGCACGATATCCTTTTCAGAGGACGTCCCATGGTACCAGTCGCTTTACGAGAGGAGGTGATGAGAGAGTTTCACACTTCTCCTTTGGTGGTACATCCTGGAGTGGCGAAGATGTACCAGGATCTCAGACGACAGCACTGGTGGCCGGGCATGAAGAAGGTTGTGGCAGAGTTTGTTTCTCGATGCCTCACCTGCCAGCAGGTGAAGGCTGAGCACCAGGTACCAGCAGGCTTGGTACAACCCTTGGAGGTTTTGGAGTGGAAGTGGTATGGCATATCTATGGACTTTGTGAATGGACTTCCACCTACTTCCAGAGGTCACGACTCCATTTGGGAGATTATTGACCGAATCACCATGTCGTCTCACTTCTTACCCATTAGAGAGCAGGGATCAGTGGAGAGCATGGGACGTCTTTACGTTCAAGAGATTGTTCGGCTTCACAGTGTGCCATCATCTATCGTCTCCGATCGAGATGCTCGCTTTACTTCCCGGCTTTGGAAGGGATTGCAGGAGGCGTTCGGGATGCAGCTACGTCTGAGCAAAGCCTTTCACCCCCAGACGGATGGTCAGACGGAGAGGACCATTCAGAATCTCGAGGACATGCTCCTGGCATGTGTCCTCGACTTTGGTCATAGCTGGGAGGACCACCTACCCTTAGTGGAGTTTTCATTCAACAACAGCTACCACTCCACCATCGGAATGACACCATACGAGGCGTTTTACGGCCGACCTTGCAGATCTCCATTGTGCTGGACAGACCCTGGGGAGTTAGCACTTGTGGGACCATAGATGGTCCAGGCCACGACAGAGAAGGTCCAGATCATCTAGGAGCGGATGAGGATAGCTCAGAGCCTGCAGAAGTCATACGCTGATAGGAGGCGAAGGCCACTAGAGTTCGAGGATGGCGACCACATCTTCTTGTGTGTATCACCTCGACGTGGTTTACAAAGATTTGGCCGAGGCGGAAAGTTATCTACGCACTTCATTGGACCATTCCAGGTCCTCAACAGGATTGGCGAGGTGGCTTATCATCTGGATCTACCACCTCAGTTGCACCGGGTGCACGACGTCTTCCACGTATCTCAGCTGAGGAGATACGTGCACGACCCGACGCACATCATTGACCATGGGGAGCTTGATGTTGACGATGGGGTGACGTTTACGGAGGTCCCGGTGGAGATCGAGGATCAACAGGAGCGGGTCCTGTGTGGATGGTCGATTCCTCTAGTGCGCATCAGATGGCAGCACGTGAACCTCCAGGAGAGCACTTGGGAGCGGGAGGCTCAGATGCATGCCCAGTACCCTCATTTGTTTCTTTAGTTTTGATGTATCTTTACGGGGACGTAAAGCCCTGCGGTGGGAGTAATGTAAAGACCCGTAAAATTCAAAGGAAATTTTTTATTAATTTTCATTGGAATTTTACAAGAAGGCGGTTTCTGACGGCACCAGATTCCGAGGGCCGGTGTGCCCGGAATCAATTTACGAAGTTTGGCTTTGGTACGTTCAGTGAACGAATGAGCGGGAATTTCTAACTTTTGATTCGGTACCCGGAATCGAATTCCGAGGGCACCGATGAACTCGCAACTCCGATAATCGCTTAAGGGAACCTTTACCGTAGTTGCGTTTGTGCGGGAGAAGAAGTTAATTAATGGGGTTTAATTAAAAAGTAAATAAAATTGTTGAATCAATTTTATTTCATTTTAGAGGTGGTTAATTTCTCCAATGGGAAGTTGGTGGTGGGGCCCACATCCACCCAACTTCCCATGTGTGGATAATTAAAAGGGTGGAGCCCACACGAACCCCCCACCATTTTCAATTTTTCCTAACTCCCTAACCCCTCTTAACCCCTCACATTCCTAACTCCCCATTAACTCACTTTCATTAATTTTTGACAACTTGATATAATTAATTAAGTGAGTTACTTAATTTCAAACTCTTGAAATTCAAATGGTTAGGTTGTGTTAATAAAATAAGACTTGGTCTTATTTTATTATTGTCAGAATTTTGAAACCTTGAGAGGATTGGGAAGCGTGGAGTCTTCTTCTTCTTCAACCTCGACGAAGAACGCGAAGAACACCTCCGCCGAAGAATGCGACGTCTTCTTCCAATGACGGTTCCTCTTCGTACGCACCTCTACGACAACAGAATCGACGTTTGTTTTCTGCGACGCCTGACCTCCGCGACGCTCGTCTTCTGCGGTTCGATTGACGTGCACCGTTCCTGAACCGAGGTAGGGGTTTTATTTATTTTATTTGTTCGTGAATACCAAATTGACGAACATTGTGGATTTAAACCATTTGTTATCGAATAACGTGAGGGGGTCAGACCGCACAAACATGGCCGAACCTCCCCCTTATTTTCCGTGTTGGTTCTTGTGGTTGGTACGGGAGAACGTGGTGTCGTCGCACCACGCGGATTCATGCGGAAGGAAATGCGGGGCGCCGTCGCGCCGTGCCGTGGAAAGAAGTTTAAGAACGCGACGCCGTCGCGCCGCGTCGAAGAAAATCGAAGGCGCCGCGGCCAGAGGGGGGCCTCGACGGAGGGGAGCGGTTCCGTCGCACCGTGCCGAACGACAAGGGCCGCGACAGAGCAAGGTGACCGGCGGCCGGACCGGGCCGGCGGTGTCAGAACTGGAAGGGGACCGGCCACCGCCGGTCCCATTGAGAAGGAGTCGGCCGGCCAGGTCAGGCCGGCCGGAAAGGGGTGGAGCCAGGGGAATTAAATTCCCCCGGGCGGCTTCAAACAGCCCCCCATAAATGGGGGGGGGGCGCGGTTACTCAAGGGGAGCAGGCACCACCCCTTTTTCCAATATCTCGGCCAAAGGCCGAGCTGGCAGCTCGCTGGGCGCGCTGTGCCCAGCCGGGCCTGGCCGCGTCGGGCCGGGCCAACCCAGACCGGGGGCGGGTCGACCTGGTTCGGGCCGACCGGGGGGGGGGGGGGGGGGGGTCTCGGGCCGGGTCGGTCCGGGCCCGAAACCCCCGTTTTCGGACTGATTGGGTTCAAATGCCCATAACTCGGGCTACGGACCTCCGATCGATGCGCCATTAGTGGCAACACGATCCTTAGAACGAGACGGTCGTTTCGAAATATCACACTCAAGGTTTTGGAATACTTTGAGTTCAGATGGGTTGGTTCGTACACGAAACCAACTGGGCCCTCGTAGCGGAAACACTCATATCTTGAGCTACGAACGTCCAATTGGTGTGCCATCGACTTTGTTGTTTTTCTCTAAGTGAGATGGATCTTTTGGCATACTATGCATGAGGTTTGGACATAGGTGGAGTACGGTCGGTTTGGTTTTGCCTTAAAAACCAACCGGGCCCCTGGGACGAAAAAGCCAATAACTCTCAGACCTGGCGTCCAATCGACGCGCCGTCTGCGACGTTGAGTTCCTATTGATGATATAGAACTTTTGGATACATCAAATCTGTACTATGCGTCAGTTGATGTATCAGCCTCTCAGCTCGTGGAGCGGACCCTCCCGAACAAGCTTCATGTGTGCGGAAACCCTAGAGCAAGCTGCGACTGCTACTGTGACTGCGACGACGACTGTGCAGAGATCATTAGCGGATTCGACAACGACGACTACAGCACTCAGCGATCCTATGTGGATCAGTGCTACTGATCTTGTGTGGGTACGATCCTATGTGGGTCAGTGCTCAGCAGTTCTGTGTGAGCCAGCGCCTACAGATCTTGTGTGGGTCTTTGCAGGGGTTAGTTTCCTACCGATCCTGTGTGGGTCTTTGCGGGGGTTAGTACCTATCGATCCTTTGTGGGTCCGACGACTTAGATGGATCAGTGATCATATCTATCGTCTTCGAAGAAGTATACATGTGTGAGATGAATACTGTTTGCTTTCCTGTGTGGATTGTGTTGTGCTATCCTGTGTGGATTACGTTTTGCTTTCCTGTGTGGAATACGTATACATTCCTGTGTAGAATAGGTTGTACTTGGGCTCGGAGGTTGGAGCATATTGGAATTGATGACTTAGGTATATGTATGGGCATATACCTAAGTAGTGTCAGTTGTTACTTCCTGATTGTATCTTTCCTTTGTGGTTTATCCATTGTGGATTTTGGGAGACCTTCGGGGGTCTCGGGGTCCCCACTGAGTAGCTTATACTCACCCCTGCACGGGCTATTCGCGCACTACATTGTGTTGGTTGCAGACAAAGGACAGCGCTGATCTTGGTTGAGTCTTGCAGAGTAGGATGGTACCTGGAGGTGGACCACTGGGCGGGACGTACTCGGAGCGGACGGCGGGACCCAAGGAGCAGTGGAGCTATCTGTACCCACCCTTCAGGTGGGATTTCCAGTGGACAACTTGGTGTAGCGGCGTTTACTTTTCAGTTGTTGTTTTCCTTTTCGAGTTGTACTTTACTTTCAGTTTGGGTTTGTATACTGGACCATTTACTTTTTCCGCACTTACTGTTGTACCAATTTTTACTTAGTGTTTACTTTTTCCTCTTGCTTACTCTGAGGTGATTGTTTACTTTACAAAGGAAATTTCTTCCCTTTTACCGAGATTTACGCCTTGGTGCTAGTTGTCAGCCCCTCGACTATGGAAGGCGGGCTTGGGGTAATCACGGCACGGGCCCCGAGGACGGGTCGTGACAGTCATACCATACAACATGCACCAATCATATAATATGATATGGGCAAAACAATCATAATATGAGTTAAAGGATTTTGGAAATATCTCCATCAATATCCAACTTTTAGTAAATAATAATTGAATTTGGACCATTTAACTTCATACCACATTGTATAAAATATCTTGAGAAACCATATCCAAAACTCATTTTGGATATATATCAAAATATTTTTGGAAATTCAATCATCATGATTAACATATATCATATCACGGGAAATATCTTTTTAATAAACATCTAAATATCTTTTGGATTAGCTTTAAACAAAATTTAGAGAATCTCTTTATTTGAAACAAAATATTCATTTAGTTAATAAGAATGTGTGACCCCATGGGATTTTATAGAATTTAAGATAAATATGAATTATCAAATATAAAGATATAAGAAAAGAGAGGCCTATATAAATATATCAACACTACTCAAGATATAAATAGATCTATAATGATATCTATAAAACACATGTATCTATATACCTATTTATAATGAATACATCATATGAAATCCTGAATTCTCATATAATTCCATTTTCTATGGCATCAAGTGAACATGTAACACAAATCATGTAAATTCCATATATCCAACTCATACATTATCTATTATACATGTATTGACTGACCATGTTGATGAATACATCACATTCCATTCACATTTAGCATTGAGAACATAAAACATCCCTCATATAAATAAATTGGTACATAATATGTACTATCGAGGTGTGACTAAACACTTCCTTAACCTGTCTTAATAGAGGGACCAAATGTTGTTCTTGTCCCATGAAAGGAGAAATACCATATTAATTGTGCTCAAATAGATGACATAATAAGTAACATAAAAAACAACCCATTAATTAGATAAGACTAAAGTATTTTGTAAGAAAGGTATCAAAACATGAAGGTCCTCATGTTAGTATCTCACCAACTTTAGGGAGTGGATACTCAAAATATGATTCATGCACCTCCATTATACCAATTCTATAGGTTATAAAACTCCATGTGATATACTTAGTGCATCATCAAACATGAAAAAATAGTTTTATACCTCATGATCATATTTTATATCCTAATACAAGAGTCAAACTCATAATAACCTTCATATTTTCTCATACCCCATACAAAATCCATGATGAACATCAATTTGGGTTAACTCAAATTCATACACTGAGAGGTCGATTAAAATTTCAATTCAAAATACATACATATATATATGTATACAAATAAAACATGAATGAATAATAAAATGGACATTTACTTATGTATAACATGACATATTTCATATTATTTATCCTCTTTGAAAATAATTAAAAAAACCACACATCAAAAACTCTCTAACATATCACTTGTGAAAAGATGTTAGAGAAACGTTCCGTTTACTATATTTCCTGGAGGTTTATTAACTCATTATAATTGTATATAACATATTATCAACTTATTTTTATATAATATATTTTACCAGATCATTTTGAAAACATATTATGTCAATAAATTCCATAGCCTCTTTTGAGGTTTAATGTCTTTGAAATTTGGTACATAAAAAATAAAGTACATAGATTACAAGATAATATAAAATTTATCTAACTATCTTAAAATAATACATTATTATTCTATCCTAGGTCCCCTAATTGTGTAGATATGTCAAAAATAAAGGGTGAGCATAATATTTGGTAAGGGGATTAATAATGGAAATGGAAAGTAAGTGATAATCATCAATAAAACAAAAAGAATAACATAAGGGTATAATTATATTTATATAATGCATTACATGAAAATGTGGCTATAATATAAAAATAGGAAATTCATAAGAATATCACCAAGTTTCAAAACCAAAGTATCATAATAATTATTACCAAGTTTTTTAAACAAGGTTCAATGAAACATTACCAAGTTATACTACAATGGTATCATAAACATTCCATCTCTAGAGATTAATTCTTTACCTAATGTATTACACAGCTATCAAGGTGGTACCTTCATATGAATTAATTTATATTTTCCAAATAGGTCATATATCATTGGAAACTATTTCATTATTTTATCCCATGAGTAGGGAATGTAGGTTTCAACCATGGAACTCACCAATACAATTAAGTATAATTGTATCTTTATGAATACCCTTTAATGAAATTAGTTTTGGATAATGAGAATATTAAAGCACCAAATAAAAAATAAAATAATGATTTTTGTAGAATAATAGGTATATATAACTGATTATATATTTAGATTTATAAAAGATAATGATGGTATCTCATTAATAGAGAATATGTAACAAACTAATCTAGACACCCACACATACATGTACTCAACCCGAACTGTCACATAGAAAATGGGAGTTCCTCATCTCCATGGTTTGGAAACTAACACCTGTGCATCAACAACAACTATAGAGAATGATTTCACCCAACCTGAAGTAGACAACATAGAATACATATACATATAATGTGGAAGAGATAGAGGAAGAGAAAATAAGAAATATATGCAATAACTAAAAGGAAATAGATGAAATGAAACAACCCAGAAGATACATGACAAACACCAGGGTATGAGTCAAATAATAATAGGTAAAAAAAAGAAATAAGTAATATTTTCTCTATTTGCTAAGAACAAGAAATCTCGTTATCTCAACACCATATACCCAACATACCTGACATAAACCTATTAGTTTTATAGAAGTTCCTTGCCTTTTCCTGCATCAAAATACATAATAAGGTGTACACACTGCTGAAGGGGTGTGCAAGGTGCGAGATAATATTCTTATAAGGATCCAACCTAGTTATCCCAAAACAAGTATCGATACAACAATATTAACATCCTCAAAATTATATAAAATAATGAATCATAATTATTTAAATTGTTACTATATAAAATAGAAGGTAAAACATTCCCATTTTTCTTTAATTTCAAATAATCCTGATAAAATAGTTCAAAATAATATCACATATATTGATGAAGATAATTGAATACAAGCATTAAAACTAAAAATAAAACACATGAAACATCACCCCATGGATCAATACTGAAAAGATTATCTAGAAAATTCACACACAAACATTTAAATCCATGTGCATCATGTATCTAAACATATACATCGAATATTGAGAGCATAATAACACCCCAACAAGTAAACCTCCCAATAATTGTAACATGTCCCTCGAAATATAGGCCTAGGGAGTGGAGGAACACCCCATGAGTGAACCAATCAACGGTATCAATAGATGATGCATATTATTACACCTTCCACTTATATACCCAAATCCAATCATGTGCTTTATTCTCCAAACCATTTCCAAAACCAATTTCAAAATACATAAAAGTACCATTTATTTTTATCAAAACAAGGGGAAACCATATTTTCTCAAAATTCCTATTATAAAATAATAATAATAATTAAATCAATCATTCCACATTATTAATATTTTTTCTATAAAAAATAGAGTAATTATAGATCCTTGAACATAGTATAGATACTTAAATGTCGACAATAAAATTAGGTCTCACATGCTCATAATTGGATACAAAACCACATGAAGAAACATAGAACGACCAAATATAACCCATCCTATGACTCCCACACATCAGAATTGTATTCCATAACATGAATGATTGGGAGAAATTTAATGTCACACTTACCTTAGAGAAAATTATCCCACCACACTAAAAACAATAGAGTATCTTCCCCAGGAAGAAGATCATACAATGTACCTAGAATGGATCAGAAATAAAATCACCATCAGATTAATAATTTTAAAAATGTAGTGCATCAACATTGCAATGACCTATGATAATGAAGAAGTAGAAAGACCACTTTACTAGAGAGATATAAAACATCCACTATGAATATTTGTTTCCAAATAATACAATTCAAAAGGAGCGAGATCCCTAAAATCATGAAGGATAGCACTATGGTTTTGAGAGATAAGGCTACATATTGAATGAAACGAAAAACATAAGTGTGGCATGGTTAAAATATCTAGTCCCAAACAATTCATGATGAGAATATCTTTCAAAATTTGAATACAATTATTAAAAATATAGGCCAAAAATGAATTCACCTTGGATTAAATCAACATAAATAAACATTTCAAGATGTGAATTGATATCATGACATATAAACTTATTACTATATACACTAGTTAATGAATCTTCTCGACAAAAGATTTATGTTAGGTAACCAGTTCATGATTTGAAAGTTTAACACATGTAAATTTTATAGAAAAACATAGAAAAGGACCTAGATTAACCCAAACCACAAAATAAATCCTCTTAAGACTCTTTAAAATTTATATATGGACTCTATTTATTCAAAACAATATACATACCTGAACTTTTGGTCATTTTATACAATAAAGGAACTCTATTCCAAAAAATCATAAATCATACCCAAACAAAATGGGAAACAAAATAGAGATAGGTAATACCTAAACGAAGGTAACAAAATTTTAAAAACTCCCCACTATAAGACATTCCATCCCTAGAATGTCATGTGGATGAATGGAGCTCTCAGAGGAGGTGATACCACTACTCCATCACTAAAGATTCACATTCCCACGTCTCTTGAGAATCTAATCGATGTCCCCATAACACTGTATCTAATATGATAGGCTTCCCATACAATAATTTCCCCTAAGATTCAATGAAATCCACTAATTACTCTAAAAAAAGGCTATCTCTAAATCAATATATTTATATATCATACCATTGGAGGGATCAAGATGATATATCATGAGCTAAGTTATATAGAAAAATTTATCCATTCGCATAAATTAAACAAAAAAATGTGAATTGATAAGAAGCCTAGTCATACTACTTAATGATCTAAAATGGTGCAACTTCTCTCATATCTAAATTCCAATGTTTTCCAAGACAATGGTGAGCCAACCTATGAGATACTATCAAGAAAACCTGGTCATCAATGAAAAATCCAAAGTATGTTTTTGATGATCTGTATTTTATTCTTATTAACTCTTAGTTATAATAAAACATCATCATATACCCAAATTTATTGATTATTTCTCCAAAATGAGAATTCATAATTCAAGGGAGGGTTCTCCCATCACATCTCAATAATGTGATGGTCTGCATTGGTGATAATACAAATCCTCAAAGGTCACCATTCTGGTGAATGAATGATAACTGTTGTTTAAAGAAAATTCAACCATTCCTAGATTGATATCCCATGATCTGCCAAAATCCAAGATGTATGAATGGATCATATCCTCCATGATTTTCATAACATGTTCTGTCTGACTAACTGTCTATGGATGATAAGATATAAGAAACCTGACCTGATATCCCTTTACCTCTTGGATACTCCACCCAACCCATGAGGTAGAAATATGATCCATTTCTAAGATAATAGTTGAGGGAACCCCGTGTATCCCCACAACCTTCTGCATATAATAATTACCCAAATTTTCATCTTTAGTAGTGTCCTATATCAGAATAAAATGATATGAATTTATAATATTAAAAATCAACACCCAGTTATTGTTCCTTCCTCTAATATTCCATAGTTATCCAAAAATAATGTCTATAGAATCCTCATCCCATTTCATAACTTTCATCAAAAGAGGCTGGAGTATGATAGAGTGTTTCTTATGACCTGACTTTATATAATGGAAGGCATATCAATAGGATACATAATCTATAATATCATTGTTTCCGACACTTTTACCCCGGGGGCGAGCGCACGCGTGTTCGTCATGCATGGGAGGATGCGCGGCTTGTTTCCCCACATTCTCGCTTTCCAAAGGCGGGTGACATCTGTTCCTTGTTCAGGGATGTCTGCTCCTTGATCAAAACCGGGATGATGGGATGTCGGTTCTTCCTTCCATGGATTCCTCCTCAGAGCTCATCAGATAGTCCGGGTCTCCCTCATAGATTTAAGATGGGTTTGTGAAGCTCGTTCCTGGCGCCATATCTGCATGGACGCCAGTTAATTATTCTTCTTCCGTCGAGATGCTCCAAGGGGTCTGGTTGGGGCAGCTACCTTCGGTGAGGAGAATGGTCATGATGGGGTGTCGTTGGCATGTCTTGAGGCTGGGGGATTGACATGTCTATCTTCTGTCCCTTATTGTAGGGCTTCTTGAGGGCGTGGAAGCCCGAGGCATCCCACATAGAACGCGGGGGTTGTGTATCATCTGAGGTTTTCCTCATCTTCCCATGTTTAACACAGGGTATGACGCGAGTTAAACATCTTGCAGAGACAGATCAGACTGATCAGAACACTGAGAGTGGATCAGATCGAAGGACCCCTTAGGGGGAGCACTGATGTTGGGGCCAGCATGTGGGTGGCATCCCTGATACTATGGAAAGGAATGAGGTGGCATGATCTCACCGGGATGTGGCGGCCCAGGTAAGGATTAGGATGTGTGATGGGGTGACGGGCATGAAACTCGTGTACGCTTCCTACGTATCCCCATGGCAGGGAATCAAAGTCCACATTGTTTAGGGCATACAGTTTAACATCATGCCGGACGAGATACAGTTTAACGTCATGCGGGACGAGATACTATTTAACGTCATGCGGTACGTGATACAGTTTAACGTCATGCGGGGTGGGATATAGTTTAACGTCATGAGGAACGAGGGCATTTGGGGCTTACACTCTGAGGCAACCCATGGTGGTTGGGGAACCGACGTGGATAGGTCACAACGATCGAGTGGTGGGCTTAAACCTCGTGGAGGCTTCTGACGTACCATGTGTTGGCACGGATCAAAGTCCACGTAGCTCACTGGTATGGGGATTATTCTCTAAGCTTTCCCATGGTAGGATGTCATGGTCGATGCATGCTCTATGCCCATGTGAGCCATGCTCGGTGTGAGAAACAAGAGGCAGTAGGGACCAGACGATCACGTGGTAAAGGGTGCGTCCGTGAAAAGCGAAAAGGGGCTAACGCATTGAGCGGCCCAAAGAGAAAATAGGGTCTTACACGTGGTTAGTGGCCCTTGGTGCTGGGGCTTACTCTAGGATGGAGGCCCGTGGTGTAACAATGCACAGTGGGAAAGGGACTCCACTGGCCTTGGCAGTGGGGGGGGTACGGAGGTGCATGGGTGCAACCTTCAGCAAGGGAGGCTAGGGGTTTACGCTCTGAGACGGTGCTTCCCCTGTGGACAAACGCCACCATGACAAGGAGGATCTCATTCCATGTGAGGAAGAATCCATTCCCATGGAGATGAGAGGCGTGAAGAATGTCCGAGCCGGGGGGACCCTTTGTGCGAGGCACGGGGTCGGACCACAGTTTAACGTCATGTGTTAAGGACAAGGTGCTTAGCAGTTTAACGTCCTGTAGCTTAGATGAGGTGGGTTCGCTCCAAACCCTTAGGGATTACATGCGCAACACCCTCTACCCCCTGTGGGAGGGAAGGCATCGGCAAGGCCGTAGTGAAGGGGGTCGTAGGGCGAACCATCGAGGGTTCCACGTTAACGTGGCTATGCGAAGAAGCAATAGCCGTTAGCGCGCCTATGCGGAGAAGCATAAGGTAAAGCAATGCAACGGGAAACACCTCCCAAGGGACCTTGAGGTTACTTCGTATGAGCCTAGAAGGCCGTATGAGAAAACAACGTGTGGTGTACATGCCCGGCAGGGAAGACATCAGGTGCCGGAGTAGAGAGGCAGCCAAGGGGCGTCAAGGTAAAGGGTCCTGGGTATTGCGTGCAAAGAGAAGGTTTGTGTGCAAAACACTGGGATGGCGTGCAATTGGTCTAGGGGATTGCGTAGATAGGGGATTGCACGCAAAATATTGGGATTTCCAGCACAGAAAGGGATTGCATGCACGAGGCAATGATTGCGCGCAAGGGAAGAACCCGGAGGAGTGGGCCAATTCACTTAAGCCAGTGGAGTTGCGCGAAAAGTCGAACCCCGGGGTAAGGTTGTGCAAAAAGAGGAATTCCCTGGAAGTCATCTTGCGCGTGGGGGAGTCTGAATTTCTTGCACGAGAGCCACTCCAAATTCCGCATCCCCAAACCGTTTGGGGTTACCTTCTATTTATAGGCGCCTGCCAGCGCGGAATCCAGGCGGTGCGCGAAATCTTATGGGCTGGGAACAGTCAGGGCGCCAGACTTCGCCGCATGGAACCGGGCATGAAAAATTGCGTGCACCACTAGATCGACTTCGCGAATCCTAGGGATGCTTTGTGCGCACAACATTATTTCGTGCCAGCCCTCCATTATTTCACGCACCACATTTAGGGCCTTCGGATCGGGCCTCTGATTCCGAATATGACTTCGCTTTGTCATTTCAAAACTTACTCTGGGAGTTACGGACTTTTTTGGCGTCTAAAAATGCCTTCCCTCGGAATTGGATTGGTGAGAGGTCGCAATGGTCCGATTCGGAGGGAAACGCCGAAACGCCGAAGCAGGCCCTCTACTACACACTTAGCACGCAAAAAAACCAACAGGGCGCGCAAAACAAAAGATTAGCACGGAATTTGATTTCCTCGTGGCGCGGAACCCTGTCCTCGCCTATAAAAAGGGGCGCTGGGTCCCAAGTTCCGTACTCAAGATTTTCCGCGGGATAGGCCTTCCACTCTCGTGTGTGAAATTGCACCCGTGGCTGCACGTAAAAACGTTCAAGCATCACGTACGTCCTTCCGAATTTTGGCCGCACTTGCGCGCCTACTCGGGATATTCCACGCCTAGCGTGCCGATTGCACGCCCAACTCTTGTATTTTGTGCCGCCACTTCAGATTTTGCGCAGCACTCTCCGATTCCGCCCAGTACATCCTGATTTCGTGCAACTCCCGAAATATTCGAGATGGCTGCAAACTGATTTGATGAGGGGGATGCTGCCACTCGTAGAACCAAAATGGCGGAGAAAGATGAATCTTATGGTGCCAAGGTGATCATTTCCAACAACCTAACCTTGTTCAATATGCTGAATCTAGCCCAAAAGACGTATCCTCTGTCTGACAACCTCCCTCTCTTTACCTTTGGCATCCTGGGGGAGGTTCCCCTGCCGGGCTTCGAGGTAGACACACCGCGGCCATGGGTGACCTAGGAGGACGAGATTCCTCCCTAAAACATCACCAATAATGGAAATCCTTCCTGGGAAACCAGAAATATGGACGTATATGTCCTAAACCCGATGACCAGGACCATTATTGGGGATGAGCCTGTCGTAGAGAATTCTCCGGCCCTCTATGCAAGCATGTTCCGTCAGAGCATCGCAGATGACACGAAGGGCTGGCTGAAAGATTGGGACTTGCGGTCCGGGGGCAACTTCAGCAGTGAGTGGGGTTGGGCATTCTGGGTTCGCCATACATGAGACCAGTTTGGGGATGAACTACGGCATATTGTCATGTTCGAGGCGGTATGGACGTCGCAGTTCCACTTCCATCGTCAACCTGAGCTCGGGTCGGAGCTATTCACCTGGTGGTCGCCTGATACCAACACATTCCACCTTCACCATGGGGAAGTTGGCATTAGCCTCTGGGACGTTCACTGCATCGGAGGTATCCCACTAGAGGGCTACCAATACGACGAGTTCATTCCTCCAAAGAACACCTAGGAAGACAGGTCATGGACCCCCATGCTGACGTGGCACCTGTTGGAGCTCGGAAAAGAGCGGCTGGGGGTCAAGGACATCCGGAACGACACTGCCTACATGGGCTAGTTCAGAAAGTTCCTTGAGAAGGATCTGGCAATCAAGATGCCGGGATGGGGTAAACGGTGCCCAACTGCGGCTTAGAGGAGCAGGGATGGGTCATACTAGAAGACCCTAAAGGTGGGGAAATACCAATCATGCGGCTACCGTGTCATTGAGACCAAGGACCCGAACGTACGGTACGTCGGGTTCCTCACCACCTTCTTGAGCGGGTGGCTCCTGCCAGTGTGGGACGCGAGGATGGGCGTCCGTCCATCAACACTGGTGATGGTGGGCACCATGGCCTCCAAAAAACGGTTCAACTTGGGGGTCCCCTTTCTGGCCAAGCTGTATGCCATCATGGGAAGCATCTCACAAGGGGGGTCTCCTAGGAGAGTATGTGGCCCCTTCTAGATCTTCCACGGCTGGGTGGCGGCTCATCTTGGTGGGTACACTTTCCCAAACACCATCCGTCTTCTGGTAAATGGCATGTGACTGTCCCTACTGAACATCTCCGGGGTGGTGCTGATGACTCTCAACGAGGAGGGCGTGAGAATCCGCATTGGTAACCACACCAACTTCCACTTCATCCCATTCCCCACCCCGGTCGGCCAGATGGAGGACAATGGGAGAGGCTCTCTAAAATAGCAAGAGTATTTCCAGAGCAATCGGGGTGGGGTGCTCATGGATCGGAACGACAGGAAGGTGATATGCAAGCCTTACGTGCCATCCCGATTCTCCTGGCAATTCAGGGGTCTCCAACGAATGCCAAATAAGGTATTCATAGTTATTTGGCAGGAGAAGAATCCCTACATTCTACGCCATATGTGGTTGATGTTTACCTCTATCGGCTCTTGCGACGTCATTACTCTTCCTCCCACCGGGGTTGACGCTGGCCTAACAACCGAGTATGCCAAGCACTGGACCATCACGTACCATGAGGGGATTTTACGCAAGCAAGTCCGACAACTCGAGGCTACCCACGCGGAAATGGGGCGATGGGGGAGAAGGCAAGGTTCTGCTGGAAGGGGGGAACAAGGGGTGCTTCAGGCAGTGAGGCCTGCACCGGCCAGGACTTCAGTAGTGGGGACATCACACGGTGCCACCGTGACCTTGTTGCCCATAGGGGGGGCACATGAGGCGGTCAATGAGCTACCCAGGAAGCAGATAAGATACCTGCTCTAACCTTCCCAAGATGCAATTTTCCCGGAACTATGGTCGGCCTAGATGACCCTGCGGCAATCACTGAGCGTTGAAGCTGTCTGGAAGAAGATAATGCAAAATGGGATCCATCTCCCATAGGTCGGGCTCGTTCGAGTTACCGACTGAGTAAACTTCCATCGGCGACATGATTATCTAACGTCCATGTAAACATACGCGCGCCAAAGGGGTTGGTGTGCAGAACCACCTTTCCTAGTGAAAGTGATGCTCAACCAGGAGCATGATCCGGAAGTGATGTCGCCGGCAGAAGGCGACAGTGACGATGAGTCGGAGGGGGAGGAGGTGACCAGAGAAGATGAAGGCAAAGGAGAAGATGAATAAGAAGAACCCTAAGGTGAGGGGTCGCAGGGGGTGACCCACCAAGGGAGTCTCCCGGAGAGCGGTGAGATTGTCTGCTCTGATCTTGACATAACCGAGATACTTGAGGTCTTTGTTTGCCTTCATTCATTTCCCTTATTCGTCCATCCACCATTTCAATTTCCAACCCATCTTTCTATCTCACTCAGGAGCACCTAAGTGTTGGTCAGGCATCCCAACTAGAGGACGGAGGAGAGGAATCGGTGGGACGAGATGGGGATCTGACACCCATAATTGAATTGACAACCGTAGAGGGGTCTCCTTTCATGGCAGCTCTTGTAGTGGCCAGAACACTGGAGGCCAACGCTCTGGGTTCCTGTAAGTCCCATAATTCACTACTAGTGATTGTTATCAAAAGATCCCAACTAACCAGCATACTCCTTGCGCAGTGATCTCAACATTGGAGGCTCATTAGGCTACGGAGCCCGGGCCGTCTGTGAATGGACCAGTGGCGGACATACCACCTCGTCCATAACATACTTCCTACACTGAGTTGGCCCCGGAAATCGGTGAGAAGGGGGTAGCGGGCATCAGCGGTTCTGTTCTTGAGGCAAGGCTAGAGGCGAACGGAGGCACCGTCGCTGTTGGGTGAGAGAGGAAGGTCGCCCGAATGTCGAGGATCCTATTCTTCACGAAGGCATCCTTGAGGCAGATCCTACTGGCGACCTGCTGGCTACCATTCCTATGTACCAACTCTCTGACCCTAAAGAGATAGACAAATCAGACTCAGAGGCAGCCGAGGAGAGATGGATGACACGACACAATGGGTGGAAGTGTATCCTACGCTTTCTCAGACAGTGCCAGTCGGATTGGCTAAGGCAGATGGGATCACTCCAGACCTGGCTGCGCTTCCTGTGCGCCAGAGGGGATGATGCTTAACACCTTCATCTTACGGTCCGTGATTACATGGCAGAGAAGATACATGAGAGCAGCCGGAGCACCGATGTTTCCCAGTGTCGGGAAAGATCAGTGAATGCCTGAGCGTTGCTGAGGGTGGAGCGGGAGGTCCGACACCTCGAAGGGCATGCGACAGATAAGGAGGCCTTCATTGAAACATGCTCTGAGCTTGTGGAGCAACTGAAGGCCTAGTTGGCTGATGCGCAAGAACAACTGATGGAGGTGAGTCACCATATGACCGTACATCAAACCGAGCAGGCGCATGCACAATCTAGGGTTGGCGAGCTGTGCTATGTGGTGGCTGATGAGGAGAGAGTCTTCATGGAGCGAGAAGCGGTCCTGGAGGCTACCAGCTAAAGGGTAACAACATTGGAATGATCGATCCAGCACGCCGACCCTTAGGGGCTTTGTTTTGGCCATCTTATGAACTTCTTTCTTGTACTTCTCATCATCTCAATCCAACACATGGACAAATCCATTTATTTGCACCTTTGGTTTAATATGCTCAACCATAATTCCGAAATTAATGAAAACTCACCCCATAGATCTTGTTGGTCACACCCAACGCGAGAAGAAAAGGATACTAGTATTATCATTTTGTCCGACTGTGGGGAATTAACCAAGCTTCAGGCATCCAAAATTGGGCCTGGATTTATGAGGACAAGACCTCAGACCGATTGATATATCACCTTCTCATTGTGCTCTGACACACGATCGCGGCATTGCCGGGGGCATTGAAATCCATCCGAACATAGGGAGATGGAAAGGAAAAGTGAATCACGCTACCCGAACTCGGAACACTATGGGGTGCGACAATGGAGGATAACTGTTAACCGTGGAAAAAACACAACATCCATATCGTGTTGGCCTGGAATGGGGACAATAAATGTGGGTTGACCACTGACCATGTTCGCAACATGTGGCCTAACTCAGATATCACCGGTCAGTCTTCCGGAACCTTGGCCCAGGACAGCAGGTGGACTATAGGCCAATCATCCATACTGCTACAATAGGCGAACCAAAGGTCTATCATCCATATTGTGGCAGTAGGCGGACCAAAGCCTATCATCCATACTATTAGGGGGTCCCATCAAACATGACCATTCCTTCGGAACGTTGGCCCAGGACAGTAGGCGGACCGTAGGTCTATCATACATACTGTTAGTGGGTCCCATCGAACATGAAAGAGAATGAAGATCCGAGCAAAGGGGAACGCAAAGCGTGGAACATGGAGTGGTGGTTTGTTCAAACAGAGTCCAAAAATCCTGAAATTGCGCCAACATGGCGAAGGTGCATTAGTCGGACGTACCAACCTGATCACGGATCGTCCCAATTTTCAGACAGGACCTCTCTGGTGACAGAACTATCGCTTCCCATTATTACTATGGGGGATCCCGAACTTATTCGAGGTAGATGTCATGATTACACCACATCCCAAGAAGTCAGGCTGAGGGGCCGACAATAAGGAGGGATGGGATTTGGTAACCCATGGGGCTGGACCAAAGAAGAAATGTCCGGGAATTCCTACATATCCCATAAGGATGAGAATCAAGCCACACATAGTTCTAGAAGCACAGTTTAACGTCATGTAGGACAAAATACAGTTTAACGTCATGCAGGACGGGGGACACATCTCATCTGGGGATAGGAACGGTACAACGAGTAACCTGGCGTGAATGAGGACATAATCCCACACCACACCATACAATCCCACAAGAGAGACCGAGTCGTGTTTATCCAAGGGGCCTGAGGCTAGTCCTCGGCCAGGGAGGCCTGACCAGCTTGCATTTTAACGTCTTGCAGTGAGAATGAGCTTATAGTTTAAGGTCATGCAGGACCATAAGGGTCTTAGTTTACGGTCTTAGAACTCAGACCAAAGGATAATGGGAATGGGAGACACACGGTAAAGCGATTGAAAAACCCAACGTGAATGAGGCAAAGCCCTGCTTACTATGTTCTCCTGAGGACATGTTTAGGC
Organism: Viscum album; assembly: GCA_963277665.1. Lineage (NCBI taxonomy): Eukaryota > Viridiplantae > Streptophyta > Magnoliopsida > Santalales > Viscaceae > Viscum > Viscum album. The sequence goes on from OY728136.1 coordinate 1,517,867,871, forward strand.
TGAGAGACCGAACACGAAAAGTTAGTCTGCACCGGTGGGGAAGTTCCAAGGCGCTCCTACGTAACTCACAAGGATGAGAATCAAGCCATACATAGTTCCTGAGAGGTAGCGTCTTAACAGCGTGTAGCCAGAATGATATCATCATAGTTTATGGTCATGTGGTTGGTCCTGGAAGCATAGTTTAAGGTCATATGGCTTGGACCTAGGAGCATAGTTTAAGGTCATATGACTTGGACCTGGCAGCACAGTTTAAGGTCGTATGGCTTGGACCTGGAGGCACATTTTAATGTCGTATGGCTTGGACCTAGAAGCACAGTTTAAGGTCGTATGGCTTGGACCTGGAAGCACAGTTTAAGGTCTTATGGCTTGGATCTGACATCATAGTTTAATGTCGTATGGCTTGGAACACGCAGCAGAGTTTAAGGTCATATGGCTTGGACCTGGAAGCACAGTTTAAGGTCGTATGGCTTGGACATGGAAGCACAGTTTAAGGTCGTATGGCCTGGACCTAGCAGCATAGTTTAAGGTTGTTTGCTTGGACCTGGGGGAACACGCATGATGCAATAAATCATACCTGATGTAGGTGAGGGTGTAATCCTATACCATCACCTCGTTGGATTCCGAGAGAGGAGCCTCTGTCCAAAGGGGCCTACGAGGGTTCAACAACAGGGGTGGGTAGGAGATGCTATCTCCCAGCTACGTTGGGCCTGAAACGCAATGTTTGAGAGACTCCTCATTCCCCATGAGGATGAGGGTCAAGCTGCACGCAACTTGTAAAGAAGAAACCCAATCACATACTATAGAGATCAGATCGTGGGACCCTCGAGAGACACTATTACACAGCTTGGTCCGCCTGACGTGTGGGGGTGTACTGAGGGTTAGTACAAGTATTGTCGAGATTCCACCTTGACATGGTAGGGCGGAACATAATGTGAATCATACAACCAACCATCAGGGCCCGAAGAAGCCGGCGTGAAGACTGAGGATTACTGCCGACAATGCTCGCAACATAGCATCCTGTCACGTTATCCTAGATATAGGGGAAAACAAATGAGCATCAACCACTGACCACATTCGCAACACGAGATTTGTATCAATTTTTTTTCCTAAACCTTGTGGGAGTTGGCCCATGACGGTAGGAGAGCCCTTTGTCATTGTATCCAGGTTGTTCTTGGGGGTCCCTCCGGGTGTGAAAGATGGTGGGGCCTGAATGAAGGGGAACATAACCTTGAAAATCAGTCAAAAACTTGCCTAAGTTGAATCTGATACTCCAGGTTCTAGAACAAAGTACACTGAACACATTAGTAGACCACTGGAAAGGGTCGAAGGGCTCAGTCTAAGAGCGGCGATAAGATGGCGGATTCCCGAGGGAAGGGCATGCGAAAAGATCAAGGCAACCGGGAGATTGTGGGATCTCCTAAGAGATGGGGCTGGACCTAAAATCTAAGTGTTCAGGCGGTCTTACGTATCCCATAAAGATGAGAATCAAGCCACACATAGTTCTAGAGACGTAGTTTAACGTCATGTAGGACAAAATATAGTTTAACATCGTGTGGGACGGGGAACAGATCTTAGTTTTAGGTCTTAGAACTCGGACCAAAGGGGTCAGGAAAAATATCGTTTGAGGAACCTAGCGTTGGTGGGAGGAGTGACATGCTCTCCATCCTTAGTCACCAGGGAATATGCACCATTAGGATAGAACTTATGGACAATGAAAGGCCCCTCCCATTTGGGCTCCAACATGGGTGGTTTCCTGCCGAGAATCATTGGCGCTCTGAGAGCCAGCACCAGGTCACCTTGCAGGAAGGAACGGAGGCGAACCTTCTTATTGAAAGCTCGAGCCATCCTGCTCCAATGCCTTTCCAAGTTATGTAAAGCACGAAGCCTACTTTCATCCAGCGCTTCCAATTCGGCTAGAAGGATTTAGGAAACTTTATCTGGAACCTGCTGATCAAAGACCGCCATGCGCAATGAGGGAAATTGAATCTTGATGGGCAGGACGGCCTCAGCTCCGTACCCTAGGGAATACGGAGTCACCTGGGTGGAGTTACGAGTTGTCATCCTATAAGCCCAGAGGGGATTGGGGAACTAGTCCGACCAACTTTTCTTGTTATGAACAACCATATTTTGCAGAATGTTAGAGAGGGTTTTGTTAAACTCCTCGATATGTCCATTCACCTGCGCATGATAGCGGGAGGTGTGGTTAGAGCGAATTTTGTACTTGGCGTACAATTTCTTCATCTCGGATGCTTGGAAGTTGGTTCCGTTATCCGTGAGGATATCGTGAGGTACTCCAAATCGATATATGATATTGGAGCTCACAAAGTCAGTGATATAACATGCTTTGACTTCCTTGAGCGGGATTGCCTCTTCCCACTTGGAGAAGAAATCCGTAGCAGTCAAGATGAACCGACACTGGCGGGTCGTCGCCGGCGGGTAAGGTCCTACGACATCCAACCCCCAGTCTGCAAAGGTCCAAGAATACTTGGTAGTATGGAGAGGCTCCGATGGCCGATGCACATAGATAGCGTGAACTTACCATGCATGAGACCTCTTGGCATACTCGATGTAGTCGTAGATCATGGAGGGCCAGAAGTATCCCAGCCTCCGAATCTGGTGGGACAACTTCGACCCGGCCTGGCGGGCGCCACAGGAACCAGCATGCACTTCTTGCATGACCTATGGGATCTCAACTCCTTGAAGGAAATAGAGGAGAACACCATCAAATCCGCGCCTGTAAAGGAGCTCCTCAAGGATGGGACCGCTTTGAATGGTGAACTCTGGCGTGTGACATCGGATTCGCTCGTGCTTGGCTCAGTCCGACTGAAGAATGTCGTGCTGGAGATATTCAACCAAGGGAGTCCTCCAGTCAGGAACTGTCTCGATTACCGCACTTGAATCCCCCGGGGATCCCGACGTAGGGGCACCAGCGGTGAGATGGTTCACTCGCGGGCCACGATCTCCCTCCGGAATAACAGGAGCAATGACTCTCCGGTGTGCCACGTGGATAATTAGGTCATCCTGTTCGGGTTCCGCAAGTGATGCAGCTAGGCTGGCCAAAGAATCTGCTCGACTGTTCTGTGACAGGGTAATGTGAACGACCTCTGGCCAGGAGGGGAACCTAGCCATTAGACGGAGGGTGCACTCCAGCGATGGCACGAGTTCTGGCTTTCTGACAGCATAGTCACCACTGAACTGCTTGATGACTAGCTCAAAGTCCCCTTTTACATACATATGGGGTACGCCAATCTCGGGAGCCAACTCGAGGCCAGTGATGAGGGCATGATACTCTGCCTCATTGTTGGTGCATCCTTCTGACAAAAGGAATGAATACGGCTGAACGGATTGCTCCAGGGTAATGAAGATGATACCCAGGCCCACTCTGTTGAGCCCAGGATCATTGAGCCTTCTACTGGTGGGGATCCGAGAGGTACCGTCAAAGTTCATCTTCCACAATGGGATGGCGTGATCGACTGAGAGGATTGCCTCATCAGGAAAGCCTAGTTCCAGTGGCTAGTCCGCGGAGGTTGGGTGGGCAGCTAAGAAGTCTGCCAACGCCTGTCCTTTGATGGCCTTCTGAGGTACAAACCTGATGTAAAATGGCTGGAAGATCACTGCCCAGCGCGCCAACCGTCCGGTCCACATAGTTTGGTTCAGAATGTATTTCAATAGGTCTACCTGAGAGACCAGCTGTACCTCGTTGTGCTGCAAGTAGTGCCAAAATTTCTGCACGACAAATACGAGCGCCAGGCAGATCTTCTCGATGGTAGAATATCTAATTTCCGCATCAAGGAGCATGCGTCAGAGGTTGTAGAGTCTATTCTCTATTTCCTCGCTATTCTTCTAGGTGAGAAGTGCACCGAGGGATCGCTCCAGGGCGTTCATGTAAAGGACCAGCGGCTTTCCGGAAATGGGTGGCATCATGACCGGAGGTTGGAGCAGATACTGCATGATTTCCTCAAAGCGATCTGACACTCTTCGTCCCATTTATAGGCAGCACCTTTCTTCATGATTCGGGAGAAGGGCTTACACTTGCCAGCCAAATTCATAATGAATCGTCTTATATAGGATAAGTTTCTTTGGAGACCACGAAGCTCCCGAATATTGTTCGGGGGAGACATTTAGCTGATAGACATGATCTTCTCTAGGTCGATGTCGATGCCTCAGTATCTAACAATGAAGCCAAGAAACTTTTCGGAGGTGACCCCGAATGCACACTTCAGCGGGTTCATCTTCAAGTGGTGAGAACGAAGGAAGCCAAACACTTTCTCAAGGTCTTTGAGATGGTCCTGGAACTGGTGAGATTTAACCAAAATATCATCCACGTAGTACTCCACTAGTTTCCCGAGAACCGGCTTGAATATGCGGTGCATGGCCCATTGATAGGTGGCACCTGCATTCTTCAGGCCGAAGGGAATAACCTGGTAGCAGAAAGTACCTTGGGGGCCCTGAAGGCAGTGAACTCTTCTTCCTCGGGGGCCATCCAGATCTATTTGTACCCAGAGTACCCATCCATTAATGAGAGGGCTTGGAACCCGTCCGTGGCATCGATCAACAACTCTGTCACTGGGAGGGGAAAATCATCCTTCGAACAGTGCCGATTGAGATCGCGGAAGTCGATACAGACCCTGATCAATCTGTTCTTCTTCTTGACCATCACAATGTTGTCTAGCCACTGGGGATACTGAAATTCTTTGGCGAAGTAGGATTTTATGATCTTATCAACATCGGCCTCAACCATGGCACCGTGAGAGGGGTGCATCTTTCTGGGAGGCTTCTTGAACCCACGATGGTTTGTTGGAAGGCCAAGGCGATTGACGACTACATGGGGATCGAGTCCAGGCATCTCTTCCAAATCCATGTGAACACATCACAGTGTTGTCAAAGAAAGTTTACGTAATGTTGCCGTTCCTTGGGGGGAATAGCGGCGCTGACCAACATGGGTTTTCGGTCCGCCTCGCTACCGAGGTTCACCTTCACTAACTCGTCGACCGTAGAGGATACGCCTTCATCAAAGGTAGGGGGTGCATCTTCCACGTCCTCGTCTCCACTTATGGAGGGATCGTCCATGCGGGGATCCGTTTCAGGGTTGCCAGACCCTGATGCGAAGCTGGTGCCGGCTTGGGCGGCAGAGGTCATCACGTTAGGAGACTCATGCTCTATGGAGACCACAGAGACAAAGGCGGTTGATCCAATACCATCTGGCCTTCAGCCCAAGGGTCAACGCTTTATGACATCAAAGCAGTAGTGTCGCGTTGTCTTGAGCCGGTCGATTCCGGCCCGACGAAACAGACATGTATGACGTACTTCCATTGCCATGAGCCTAACGTCCTGATATCATACTGGTGTAGGGGGCTCAGGGATCACTTGAGCCTGGTTGGTGTAGGAGTACGAGGTGATTTTCTGCCATCACATGGACCCAGAATTATGCCTTCCTCTGGTACCTGAAACAATAAAGCACTCCCCCATGTTGGGGGTCGTGGCCTCCAACCGATGGATTGGGAATACATATGCGTCGTCCAAAACAGCCCAGGGATCACTCCTGACAGTGGCGGGCACAACCTCACCTGCCAGGATCTGGTTGTCCTTGCTCTTGTAATAGTCAGTGTCCAGATAACGGGCTTCACAAGATGCAAAAGGAGACGCATCTCCTTGGAGCACGCCCACTCGACCCTTAGGGGAGTATTTGAGGCACTGTTGATACGATGAGGGGACCACTTCATGAAAGTGGAGCCACGACCTACACATCAACGCGTTGTAGGCGGTACCCTGAGAGACAACCCTGAATTCGGTATTGGTAATTAGGCCACCGAACTGGGTCTTCAAACAAATCATGCCAAGTGGAGTTTTCTCAGTCCTATCATACCCTTGGATCTTGAGGTAAGAGGGATTTTGATTATACTCAGACAGGCCCAGCTTCCGCAGCGTCCAAATTGGGATTAGGTTAATCGTGGATCCCATGTCAACAAGACAGTAGCGGACTTCCACGCCATTGAACTAGATGGTGATGTACAGTGTGCGGATGTGCCCCACTATGGGAAGGTCTTCATCTTCATCGGAAAATGACACAATCGACTGACATTCGGTGTCCACAATCACCTCGGTGTGGAAGGATTCTACGGCCGCCACCTCCATCTCAAATTGGAGGGGGCTCATTAGAGCCTCGACGAGTGCCTCACGCATTTCTGACGATAGGCAAAGGGCCTCAAGGATAGAAATCCTTTCCAGAATGCCGGCCAGGTGCTTTAGAACATCATACATTCAAGCCAAACGTGAGATTATGCTTATAGAAGGCCGCTCTGCGATTGGAGGCATGACAGGCCCGGCCGGCGGGACCAGTGACTGACTGGTACTAGGCACATCTCGCTGTTCACTAGTCGATGCTCTGGAGGTGGCTGCCGTGTTAAGACCAGATGGCTGTACTCGGATGGTGGTAGTGAAGGGCTGGTCGCGGCACGACCGAGGTGGTCCCGCTTGATCCAACAACACAAATGGTGGTGGAGGCAAACCGGTCGACACTGGGTGAGGGGGCTGCGTGTGCTGAGCTCTGTATCGGGTCTGCTGCCAGGTCTCAGTAGTGCACACGGCCTGACTGGAGGTGACGACTGCCCTGCCCCGACGATTCACGTAGCCACGGCTCCACCGACGTTGGCGATGACATGGGACATTGGGAAGGTCCACCTGGCATTCCTCATCGTCGAAAGTCAAAAATGGATTTACCAACTCTACGTTGTTAACCGAAGCGTACCCTGGGAATTCACTCAAGGAGTCATCCACTACCGGACAGAGTCTCCGAGGGATCCCCATTTCTGGGGGCATAAAATCGCCAAGTGTGCGGGATGATGGCGACATTGGCAGGGCGCATTGTTTCTTCTTGCGCCACGCCTGCTCTTCTGGGAAGACGTAGGCTGGGACAACGGTGCCGAAGTGGTGCTCATAGATTCTGAGGGCTCTGGATGACTTAGGCGGGCACAGATGATGTTGTGGGCACGAGCGACCATCCTGCTGGCCATCCAGTCGTTATACTTCTGAGACCCATGGTCGGAAGCCTGTTGCCACTCATCCTCGTTGCCACTGCTGCCATCTGATCTCATGAAGACACCTGCCACTTGCGCCAGGGCTGGGCCCAACCTGACTATGTTGTTGTCATTATGGTCTTGGAGCCATTATTTGAACACATAGCATCGTTGGATGATGTTCCCCAGAGTTTGGTGATAAGGGCAGAAGTTAGGGTGATCAGTGAGACGCGCCTCTTCTGGCTTCCGGTACTCTGGCAGCCACACGATCCTATTCGCTAGGGCACTACGGAAATAACCATGGACCTGGGCCTCGTCAAACAAGTAAGTACGATTCCTTCTATCTAGAAAGGGGGATCTTGGAGGCTATCCATGACCAGGGGCCAGAGAATCATGCCAGGGAAGTGGAGCCTGATTATCTGGCCTCGGTGGTGGTGGTGGTGCATTACGCGGCGGTGCCTGCCGATTTTGAGGTGGTCGTTGCTGGGTCAGAGGCTGTGGACGTGGGGGTGGACACCTATGGCGCTGATCAGCTGGCCTTACTGGTAGAAACTCTAGCTATTTGTGGGCCTATATCTGGGCCATAGAAGCAGGCTCGGCTCTGGCAGCTCACCTTGTAGGGATTATAGGAGGTAGCAGGCATGCCCGATTGGCTTATTGCAGGGATTCTTCGAGGTGCTGAGCCTTGTCAGAGAAGTCCTAGAACCCTCCGGGGTAATTCTAAGTGATCATAGGAGGAACCAACTATTCCTTGACGTTCCCTACACACATCGTCCATAATTTCTCTTGAGTTAGTGGCATGCCAAGGGTGTACGTGAGCCCCTTCCATCAGGCGACGAAGTCCGTGAATCGCTCATCGGGCCTTTGTTTGAACCTGAAGAGGTCTGTGATGTTCATCTTCCGGGTTGTGTAACTAAACTGGTAGAGAAATTTCCTGCGAAGGTCCTCCCAGCTAGTCACAGATTCGACAAGGAGCTGGCTGTACCAGACGAATGTTGGTCCTTCTAGTGTCTGACCGAAGCAACGGAGCTTGGCAGCCTCCTGCTGTGCCGGAGTCCATAACATAGCCCCACACCTCGGGTTGAAGTGGTCCAGGTGCTGTGGAAGGTCGCTAGTCCTGTTAAAGGGGGCGAAAGTGGGGTTCCCAAATCCCGGAGGGGCCGACATATCATCCACCCATGTTGGGTATGGCTTGCCGTCCAGTGGGATTTCCACCTGCCGAGTTTCCAGAGTCTCTAAGCGGGCGATGAGTACTTCCATTAGATCTTCCGGACGCAGATTCCTGTCCTGCCGAGGATCTATAACTACAAGTTCATTGACAAGCTCTTCAATACGGTAGTCATGCTCAGTAGCTCATGGGGAGGCTGGCGTAGCGACTCTCGAGGCAGCGGGAGGAAACTGAGCAGGGTCCGGCAGGTGATCTCGCTGTTCAAAAGGGTTCGGCGAAACATATCGTGCCCACTTTCCATGGGATTCAACCTCTCCTCTGTCAGCGAACACAACATGGTCACGGTTGCCCTGGGGAATCTCATCAAGGGGTAGGTGCTCCTGCCCCTGCTGTCCTGGCCTGGGGTTACTGTAGTCAGGCCGCCGCTTTGCAATGCAATCGGCCAATAGCTCATCAACTCGAGGAGCCGAACCGTGGGGAGCGCAGCCAGGTCTTCCCGATGACACTGCTCACCGATATCCTTGAGATGTGCTTGACTCCCGGGATAAGGCACTTTCTGTTGGTGAAGACGGGAGTGAGTCACCCAGAGAGTCTGGCAGAAACATTCAAACTCTCCCGGGGTGAGTGACTCTGGCATATCAAAATCTGATCCTGCGACCGAACAAATCTTCTCGGGGAAGTGGCCCACTGAGAGGACGGTCCAGAAGATCCACGACTCTGGTTCAGGATCCGGCCCTTGCAGCCCCTGCTCATCAACCGAGAATGTCCGGGGAGCTGGAAACGGTGCCGAGGCAGGCCGGCGGGCCGGTGGGCTGGCCGGCGGGGAATACGGCGAACATGCCGATTGGCCGCCGATCCCTGAGTCATCCTCAAAGGGTTTTAGTGCCCTGGCTGCCACATCACGATAAGATGGTCTGGCAAACAGGCCTCCTGTCATAGTATCGGTGCTAGCTGAAGGTGTTTCATGTCATGACTCTTCCGTCGGTCCCCAAAAAAGTTCCCCAACCTCCCTGACTGAGGTGGAAGGTGCTTCTAGAGGGGCCAGTGGTAACTGCGGGTTTGACCCTTGGGGGTACGCCAAGTCCTAATCCTCCTAGATATACCTTCGGAGGGAGGAGGGAATCATACAGATCTCGCGTTAGGGGAGTACATGGCTGACGCACCGCGTCCCCATCCCTGCCCTCGACTCAAAGGGTTTGGGGGAACGTTCCATCATAGAGTCGTACTCCGCCTCAGAGTACGTGAAATGTACTGGTCTAATTTTTGTCCGGACTCCCCTAAAATTCCTCTTACGATGACGCCGCCCCGCGTTCATGCGCCTGGGTGGATCCTCAGGGTAAGGATGATTTCTGTCAAATAGTCCCCTGGCCGCAATAGTGCTGGGGAAGAAGGGACTGAAGGCCGGGGTGCGAGAAGCACTGGAACAGATGTCGAAAGGGATATGGGGAGGACCGCCATGTGAGTGAGCGACCGGATACGCAACAGCTCCATACTCGTGGCCTGTGGTAGGGGGAGTGATATCATACCCAGTGCAGTGGGCGCTGGAAAGAGTCATACCCGGAGTGTATCTGTCTCGAAAAAGCCTTCGGCTTTCTAGATCAATGGCACGGAATGAGCCTTCATGGTGGGTGGTACTACCACGGATTGGTCCACGGTGGCCATTACCTATGCCCGCGACCGGGAGAGTCGAGCCAACCTGCCGGGGCCTCGATCCCAGTCGGGCATGTGATTTACCCTACCGAATGTGTGCAGGGGTCTGGTAACAGGATTCAGCAGTGGCTCGAGCCATAGTGGTTGCTGACGTTGGTGCCCCAGGACGGGCATTCTCTTCTGCTCGCGCCAGACACTGGCGTCGGGTCAGATGGGTTGGAGCCGGTGGTGCGGGCACAAATATTGCATGCTCCTCGGCCCGGGGAGTTCGGCAGCGGCGTCGATGCAGCCTGGTGGGGGCTCTTGTTGTGAACCCCTGGGTTGGGTCTTCGATCGGGCAGACCCAGACATCCCCCACCTCATCGGCGTAGGGGAGGGAGGTGTCAAGGCACTCCGGGGATAGGCTCCAAAAGTAGTTGAACGTCGGATTGGGGAGAGGCCGCTCCCTGCGCGACCCTCGGGGGCGGCGAAGATGGTGAGGTGCAACCACCTCTAGATCCAAACGAGCCATGCCCCTAGTGGCGATGATCCATTCCTCATCGTACCTATGAACCAGGTCATTGATCACCCTTCGCTGGATAATTTCTAATGGGGAGAGGGGGCATGAGTGCCTGACAGTCCTAGCAATCAGAGCTTGAGTGACTGTGGAAAAGGCGGGAGCGCATGGGGTAGCAGCGTCGGTACTGCCCCTGCCCATGCACCGGTGGGAAGGTGGAGATCGAGCTCTAGATTCAGTGATCTGATTCCTGGAAGCAGGGAGATGAGCCCATTAGTACTAACAGGAAGATAAATCGACAACCAATAGCCCAACATCATTCTGACTTCCATGGTCGGTGAGAGGTTTCCACGCTGACGACGTCACAGAATGGAGTGATCAACATCATGACTGCCTCAACCTCGGGAGGGTTTCACGCCCTAGTGATAGGTTCCTGGACCTGGTGACATGCTAATCTTTTGACACCCCGAACACTAACAGTCTCTGTATTGAGGAGAAGAGCATTCACGTCGGGTTCACATTTTCTGTTTCCGACGCTTTTACGCTGGGGCGTGCGCAAGTGTGTCCGTCACTCATGGGAGGACGCACGACTTGTTTCCCCACATTCCCGCTTTCCAAAGGCAGGCGACATCCGTTCCTTGTTCAGGGACGTCTGCTCCTTGATTGAAACCGGGATTATGGGATGTCGGTTCTTCCTTCCGTGGATTCCTCCTCGGAGTTCATCACCTATTTCAGGTCTCCCTTATAGATTTAAGATGGGCTCGTGAAGCTCATTCTCAGTGCCATATCTTCATGGATGCTAGTTAATTACGCTTCTTCCGTCTAGACTCTCCAAGGGGTCTGGTCAGGGTAGAAAACTTCGATGAGGATAATGGTCACGCTGGGGTGTTGTTGGCATGTCTTGACGCTGAGGGGTTGGCATGTCTGTCTTCTGTCCCTTATCGTAGGGCTTCCCGAGGGCGCAGAAGGCCGAGGCTTCCCACATCCAATACATGGGTTGTGTACCATCTGAGGTTTTCCTCAGCTTCCCATGTTTAACATGGGGTATGCCGCGAGTTTAACGTCTTGCGGAGACAGATCAGACTGACCAGAACACTAAGAGTAGATCAGATTGAAGGACCCCCTAGGGGGAGCACCGATGTAGGGGCCAACACGTGGGAGGCTTCCCGGATACTGTGGAGAGGAATGAGGTGGCATGAACTCACCAGGATATGGCGGCCCGAGTAAGGATCAGGATGGGTGATGGGGTGACGGGTTTGAACCTCGTGGAGGCTTCATACGTATCCCCATGGCCGGGAATAAAAGTCTACGTAGTTCAGGGCATATATTTTAACGTCATGCAGGACGGGATACAGTTTAACGTCATGTGGGATGAGACACAGTTTAACATCATGTGGGACGAGATAAAGTTTAACATCATGCGGGATGAGATACAGTTTAACATCATGCAGGATGGGATACAGTTTAACATCATGCGAGACGAGGTCATTTGGGGGTTATGCTCTGAGGTGGCCCATGGTGGTCGGGGAATCGACGTGGAGAGGTCGGAACGACCGGGTGGTGGGCTTGAACCTCGTGAAGGCTTCCCACGTACCATGCGTTAGCACGGATCAAAGTCCATGTAGTTCGCTGGTATGGGGCTTACGCTCTGAGGTGGCCCATGGTAGGATGTCATGGTCGATGTGCACTCTAAGCCCATGTGAGCCATGCTCGGTGTCAGAAACAAGAGTCAGAAGGGACCAGAAGATCACGTCGGAAAGGGTGCGTCTGTGAGAAGAGGAAAGGGGCTTACGTGTTGAGCGGCCCAAAGGGGAAACAGGGGATTACGCGTGTTTAGCGGCCCTTGGTGTTGGGGATTACTCTAGGATGGAGGCCCATGGTGCGAAAAAGCGCAGTGGGAAAGGGACTCCACTGGCCTTGGCAGTGTGGGGGGGGGGGGGTACGGAGGTGCATGGGTGCAACCATCTACAAGAGAGGCTAGGGGCTTATGCTCTGAGCCAACCCTTCCCCCACAGACAAACGCCACTATGACAAGGAGGATCTCATTTCATGTGAGTAAGAATCCATTCCCGTGGAGACGAGAGGTGTGAAGAATGTCCGAGCCAGGGGGACCCTATGTGCGAGGAATTGGGTTGGACCATAGTTTAACGTCATGTGTTAAGGATGGGGTGCTTAGAAGTTTAACGTCTTGCAGCTTGGACGGGGTGGGTTTGTTCCACACCCCTAGGGCTTACATGACCAACACCCTCTACCCCCTGTGGGTGGGAAGGAATCGATAAGGACATAGTGAAGGGGGGCCGCAGGGTGAACTATCAAGGGGTTCACGTTAGCGTGTCTATGAGAAGAAGCAATAGTCGTTAGCATGCCTATGCGGAGAAGCATAAGGCAATGCAATGAAATGGGAAACACTGCCCAAGGGACCTTGAGGTTACTTCGTACGATCCTGGAAGGTCGTACGGGAAAACAACGCGTGGCGCGCATTCCCGGTAAGGAAGACATCAGGTGCCGGCGCGGAGAGGAAGCCAAGGGGCGACAAGGTAAAGGGTCCTGGGTATTGCGCGCAAAGAGAATGTTTGTGCACAAAACACCAGGATTGCGCGCAATAGTGCCAGAGGATTGCACGGATAGGGGATTACATGCAAAGGATTGGGATTGCATGCACAGAAGGGGATTGCGTGCACAGGGCAAGGATTGCACACAAGGGAAGAACCCGAAGGAGTGGGAAAATTCACTTAAGCCAGTGGAGTTGCGCGCAAAGGCGAACCCTAGGGCAAGGTTATGCGAAAAGAGGAATTACCTGGATGTCATCTTGCGCGCGGGGGAGTCTGAATTGCATGCACGAGAGCCGTTCTGAATTCTACAACCCCAAACCATTTGGGGTCACCTTATATTTATAGGCGCCTGCCAGCGGGGAATCCAGGCGGCGTGTGAAATCTTACGCGCCGGGAATAGTCGGTGCGCCAGTCTTTACCGCGCGGAACCGGGCGCACAAAATTGCGCACACCACCGGCCTGATTTCTCGAATCCCGGGGATGCTTCGCGCACCACTTTTAGGGACTCCGGACCGGGCCTCTGATTCCGAATATGACTTCTCTTTGTCATTTCGAAACTTCCTCTGGGAGTTACGGACTTTTTCGGCATCTACAATCATGATTCACACTGACACACAATAATATAAATTTCATGTTATAATACATCTTTATAGTTCCTATATGAACAACCCATGAAGAAATATAATAACGAAAAAATGATATCCTCATCGAAACTGGGATGAAAAAATGACCCCATAAGAAGAGAATACAATATTAAGAGAGAGATGAACAATAAATAGTCTCCCCACCATAATGGTTTTCTGAAATTTCATTAAACTCATCATCATACTACTGAACATATATAATAGAATGAAGGAGATATTGTAATGACCCATTCTAGTGGGGCCTATCACAGGACTCCCCATGCCTGCCTCTAACAAGTTAGGGGTCGTGACAAGCACTGAGTAGGCATATCACTAGAATGGGAGAAATTTCTTGTGAACCTACACACACACACAAACATCTCTAGGCCCCCAAATTGATGAAATGTAAAAAATCACTATATAACTGATGCAAGCATACAACTATATCCCTCAAACAAAGTATGAATGGAAGTAAAGTAAACTAAATAGTTCTAGAATACAAGACTGCTAAAAAGAGTCAGTAACCATAACTCCAACCTATAAGAAAGGTACTGGGATTGCTGTATGAAAGCTGCAAGAACAAAACATAGCCTATCTAGTCTCACAAAAGAACCGTCTAGTACTTTTCCACCTAAGACTTGGTCAAATGGTAGACCATCTTCAGAAGACACAACTCAAGTAGGAAAATACCGTATTAGGATGAGTATAACAATACTGAGTAGGAAACCCCAAAACCACAATGCAATATAATAACATAATGTACAGTCATCTCTATATAGGTATATGTATACAACACATATAATAATAATGTCTATATATTCTCAATTCAAGACACACAGTCTAGAGGTAAGTCACAAAAACTAAAAACTAGTCCTAGGTTTTCATCTTGGGGATTCCACAAAGCACTCTTCCGGGAGAACACACTCTTGAGTTAGAGTGCACTGATGACATTCGTCTGAGTGGTACTGCTTGTCTAGAACCATCATGAGAAAAATACATGATGTTAAATTTGAAGAGAATATGATTCATAGTTGAGGATCCCAACTAGTTCCTTGGGTTGTTACTAAAAACTCAATCGAGATTAACCTACTAAGTAGAGGATCATAGCCTATTCTGTGTGGGTCATGTCGATACCAATAACCCCACCTAGGTCACAATGACGAGTTGAGGATTATTCTTCTATCCTTTCTTGGGATTACATGAACTCTTTGTAGAAAGTTTTTCTAAAAGTATCATAGTCCTAGGAGTAGGAAACAATTCATACTAACCATCAAGGGAATAATACAGGGAACAATACTTGACAGAACATCTCATAGATTTTGTGGATAAGAGAATCTACCATTGTAGAAATAGGTACACAATGTGTAGTAGGGGAACATGTCATGTCCCTTGACCCTAGGTATTGCCTGTGTTAAACGACCCGGGTCATTTATACAATATTATGTTGAATATGGGTATACATAATGTAGAGGGGTCACATGTAGTGTCCCTGTATCCAGGGTCTGCCCATGTTCTCCGGTCGTGTGCTAGTACACAGTGTCAACCTGTGATTACCTACCCATGTACCAGTACATGGGGTAGCCCATTTACCCAGTCTAGGCCAAGTCATGTGAGAGAGGACACACATTTTAGGTAACTAGTGTACTCCAACCCGGGTCCATGCAAATCTTAAAATACACACATAGCTCATCTAAAAGGGGACACACACCATGTAGTCAGGGACTACATGCCATGTGAATCTGGTTTTTCATTAACCCATCTTCTTCCTCAAACTTGTAATTTCAATCTTCTTGATGAAGTTTCAGGGTCTTGTTCACTATTAAAATTTAGATGTAAGGTCTTCTAGTCACACTAACACTGAATTGGAAGGATTCATGCCTACAATCAGCTCAAAAACCACGATCATAACCATTCTTCATTGCAAAAAAAGTGAATTTGGCAACCAACTTCATTCGATCCAATACTGTACCCACCGTTGTACCTCCATCAAGTCATCATGATTCTATATCTATGGTTTTAGCTCATTTCACCTATAATTAAAGGAACAACGATCGATTGTTTACAATGTGTTTCAAATAATGCGAAGATAAAAGAATGTGTGAAGAAGAATGCATGAATCAGGGGAGAGAAGAATAAACCAATAGAGAGGGGTGAACCTAGATTTATGTTTGTTTTGATATTGGGTTGTTTTTGTTAGGAAGATAAATTACCCTTAATAAATCTCAAAATAAAACTCTGGATAAATCACATAAAATAGTCCATCTCGCAAAAAACGATCGATCTGCTGGCTAATCTGTTCCAGGATTATTTCTTTATTCATCATAGGAATCAAGAATGGGGAATAAATGAATTAAATCAAACACCATACCAAAATTATGACCATTAATTTATGAAGAATCGTCATCGCTTCATCATCAATGGCGAGATCTGCCAGTATTTGTGGGTGTCGTTCGTCGATCCAAGGATTCATCGGTGTTTTCCAAAAGGATCCTCCAAAGGTTCCCCCTCCAACATCTATAGAGAATTCTAGGGTTATGGGCATAACCCTGGATTTATGAAAATGGTTTTATTTAATGGTAAACCACCTAGTTGAATCAACAACTGATATAAAATTTATTTTATTCATTTAAATGTTCATGAGGAATTTTCCTTGATCGACCCATGATAACTATTGTTAGGTCACAACAATGGTAAAACTACCATTCTAAACCCAACAATTCCATTGGATTTTTAATATAGAAAACCATTTGAATGTTATTCAAATTTTTTATGAAAGATGAACATGGGTGCTATTTAAAATTTTAATATATTTCAAAAATTAGTTATGGGTTCATCGTGCCTCAAAATAGAATTTGGTCTCAATGCCTGATCTCAAAATTAATCCACACAATATTTAAAAATAATATATGGAAAATACATTTCATTACATTATTCACAAATTTGGGCTTTACATCCTTGGAAATCAATAATAATGTCTACTAAAAAGATTATGGTATTGAGCACGAATCTGAGCCTCACGCTCCAAAGTGATCTCCTTGAGATTCACATGCTTCCACCAGACACACACTAGTGGAATTGATCTCCCATGAAGGATCATCTCTTGATGATCATCGATCTACAATGGGTACCCATAAAAGGTTATTCCATCCCTGATGTCCATCTCACTTTAGTTGATAACATGTGATGGATCATGAACTTACCTCCTCATCTACGACACGTGGAAGACACCGTGTACCCAGTATAACTATGGAGGTAGTACGAAGCGACACAACACATCTCCAACTCTATATATTATATAAAAATATATAACAAACCTCAGAGATATATTTCTGCTCTAACCCAATCTCCATTATACACATCTAGGTGAAGCCTGTAGGAACACATTTTCTACTAGCATGAACTCCAAGGGACACTGTCATCTGTCGGGGAGACTTCTGACAGCTATATAATGTATTCATCATCTCTTTGATGATCTGCAACTTATCTATTGTAACTCTTACCAACATTGGCTCAGTGAGTGATGGCACTCCTTGGTATGTCCATAAAACTGATGAACTACAATGATTCCTATAAAAAACCACAAATGGTTCCATACCAATGGCGGAATAGTACCTATTGTTGTACAAAAATTGAACTGTTGGTAGGTGATCTTCCCAACTATGGCCAATGTATAACATGAAATTTCATAGAATATCATCAAGAACCGTAATGGTCCACTCTATCTAGCCATCATTTTGTTGGTGAAACATTGTTCTCAAACCTAACTGGGTTCCAGATGCCCCATGTAATCCCTTCCACAACCGGGATGTAAAGCAATCATCATAATTTGAAATAATCTTCAATGGGACTCTACGGATCGAAACAATATCCAGAATATAGTGGCATACCATTATCTCTAATGAACACTACTATCAGATAGTTAGGAAGTGATCCAACTTTTTGAGTCAGTCAACGATCACCCATACGGTATCTTGTCCTATGGATGTACATGGTAAACCATCCATCACGTACTTCAGTATCCCATTCCACTTCCTTTTTGTCATCTCAAGAGGCTGATCCAAACTCACCATAACTTGGGGTTCATCCATCACTTTCTGAAAAGTAAGGCACCAAGAGATGAACTCTGCAACTCCGTTCTTCATCCTTGGCCACCAAAACTGATGCTGGAGGCTCTAATAAATTATTTACACAAAAGGGTCTATCGCTAAAGGGGACATATGAAAGACACTAAA
Source organism: Viscum album (assembly GCA_963277665.1). NCBI lineage: Eukaryota > Viridiplantae > Streptophyta > Magnoliopsida > Santalales > Viscaceae > Viscum > Viscum album. The sequence continues at coordinate 1,517,885,608 of OY728136.1, forward strand.
AGCATCCTTCTGTAACATCACTAGTTTCAACATTCATCCTATGAAAATAACGACATGCTCACCAATTTTTGAATATCTATTAAGAGCATGCCCTATGGAAAATAGAGAATATAGGGACACTTAGTCAGTATCTCCAAGTGGTGCCTCCTTGACTCAATATAAGCATGGATGAGTTACAACCATCGAATAGAGGTAAGATTCTCTATCTGCATCCATACTGGATAACTACAATGAGGCCGACTACCCTGACACCTCGTTCAGCAACTATGAACTAGACCACTTTCTAAGAGAATTTTCTACCATGTTACCCTTCCCATAGGTATAGAAAATCTCACTATCATTGTCCTAGAGTCACTCTAGCCATCACCTCTATATCATGTTGAGATCCTTTTGAGAGAATATATACTTGATACTCTTGTGATTGGAGTTGGTGATTTACCTCCAACCCATTAGGTAGTTTCACAACATCTTCAATGAGAAGACCACTGCTACTAACTCATGATCATGGGTCATGTGGTATCAAATTGTTTGAACCACAATGAATCACAACATGTCTGTACATCAGGACACACCAAGCCTAGTTTTGAATGAATCACATAAGACTACATACATGAAACTCGCCTAAAGAAATCTCAAGATTACAATGCTCTTCAAACTCTACTTCAAATGCTAAAAAGAATTATGGAACTTCTTTGACCAAAAGAAAGGCTTCCACTTTTGTGTCAAATATGTCATTGGAGAAAATATCATGGATAAATCATGTATGAATCTTCTATAATTTCCTATTATCCCAAGTATGCTCTGCACCTCCATCATGCTCTTAGGTGGATTTATTACTAGCATAGCCTCGACCTTGGACGTGTCCATTTCCATTCCATCGATTGAGATAATGTGTACCATAAAGTGGACTTCCTGAATCAAGAAAAAGCACTTAGAAAGTTTTCATCAAAGCTGGAGCTCTCATAGTACATCCAGAACTATCTTTAAGTGTCTTTCATGATCCTCCTTAGATTCTAAGTACACAAGGATATCATTAACGAAGACCACCATGAACTGGTCTATGTAAGGATGATATATCTGGTTAAGGAGTCCCTAAAACACTACTACTATTTTCTTCATGTTAAAGGGAATCACTATGTTCTCAGAATGATCATAATGATATCTGAAGGTCGTCATTGGGATATCCTCATCCCATACTCATAGTTGGAGATAGCCAGATCTGAGGTCAAATTTTTAAAACCATCATACCCCTATCAACAGATCAATGAGGTCATCGATCCTCGATAATGGATACTTGATCCTCACAGTCACCTAGTTTAAGTGAAAGTAGTCCAAATGAATCCTAAAGCTGTTGTACGCCTGTTTGGTAAAAAATATGGCTTCCCATGGTGAAACACTGGGTCTCCTAAAGTCCTTACACTGAAAGTCCTACAACTATACCATTGGATCCAAAACTCTGTGGGAGCCATCCAATATGCTAGTGTAGATATCAGTGTTGTCACGGGGTGTAGATAAAAACAAAAGTCAATATCTCCATAAGGAGGTAAAACTGAAACAACTTTAGAAAATATGTCCCCATACTCCACCCTCACTATAGTAAATTAGACAATCGTAACATCCACTAGACCAAGGGTCAATCAATCCATGTAATGAGTAATCGATTGTTCCCTCATATACATGAGTCCATCCTCTCCTACCTAGTTTTTTATTTTCGCTAAAAAAAGAAAAATGTGTTTTTGTCAACACAGATCCACCGCACCATTCATCTAAAATAGTTAATCTGGTCACATACCATATATATCCAATCCATACCAAGAATGATGTGGTATGGCCTCAATATTGCTTCCAAGAGGTTCCAACCAAAACCCTCACCTCCAAGGGTCATATCACACTATCGACACATGTGTATGATCACTAAGCCTCCTCCAGCTGGTGTCTCCAAGAATAAGGGTCTAGTCAATATTTCATCTAAAATATCTAGTTATCCTACAAGATATAGGGTGAGAAAATAATAACTATCACCTATGTCTATCAGTACGATAGATAAAGTATAAAAGACACATATCGTACCTTGAATCATTCATGGAGCCCCTTGGACATAAGCCTCAACCTCATGCAACTGCCCTACCTCTGTCATCCAACATATTGAGCCTAGCATGGACCTACTTGGGGTGATGGTGGTAATAAGTCGAAACATTAACCACCACCAACATATCTTCCATCTCCACTTCCATATCCTCCACCTTACAGATCTTCATGCTCCTGCCATTTTCTGTAACTTGTCGATCTATCAAAATTATTTCATTCAACTCTATGGTGGGATGGATAATATTGATGGAGATGTCCTCTATTATCAGATGAATAATACTACCTCTCTCTTGGATGAATAGACCCCCACGATGAAATCTGAAATGTAGATCCTCTATCCCAGGACCTCCTACTAAAATTTCCCCCACATCCAGGTTCCTAAAACTAACATTGGCTCCCTTATGCTATGGTATATACTCCTGCCTACCCACTACGTACTATCACTGGCTGTATATGCTCAACTGAGAATATTTGAACCACCAAATCCCTCTAAAGAACCCAAAAATATGTAGGAATTCATAGAGTGATAATTCTAGCTTAGATATCTCTATATATACCTCACTAAAAGGATTGATCCTAGAAGTAATTATCTCAAACTATATCCTTCATGTTCTTTGATAGGTTAGCAAACCTTTATGAATAATCAGCTTCCGACATGTTTCCCTACTGGAGCTAAATAAGCTCTTGGAAATGAACAAACCACAACATAACTAGTTAGAACTCTTATATGGAGATGCAAACTAACTCTGTCCATGAAAGTGTCACCACTCCGTAATCCTGGGTTGTCTAACACCACCATCTTCCTACTGATCCATATAGAATGCTCATCGCCAGGACTGCCATCTGATCTGATAGTGTCCTACCTAGACTAAAAACTTGGGTCATCACATCAAGTGAGTCCTTATCTGCCTGTGGATCAGGATTTCAATAGAACATTATGGGTCTCTATCATTGAAACTCATTAATGGTACTCATCCTACACTCTTCAACAACTAGTATTGCGGGTACCACATGATGCTCTATAGGTGGAAGTATCACCGGAGCACCACATTAAGGTAACATATGGGTAATTGGTCCCTATATCAAATCCTTACAACTGAGGGGGTAATCCTCTTGATTAATATGCAGAATCATATCTTTTATGATTCATAGATGCACCCTGAAAGTAAACAAGATGTACCATGTTCAATGAGTATAACTGGAGAGATGACTTAAGAATGAAATAAAAACCACAAGACACTATTAAATGATGCATGTACCATTATTTTTCTTGCAAATAGGGTTGTCTTGTATTGAGTCTAAAAGTAGGATATCAGAGTCCTAGTGTATGGATGCATTGACTATCACAAAAACACTAGAATACCTGGCCTGAAATCCAATCTCTAAAAAGATAACACTATTAGCCCAAACCAATCTCACAAACTCCGGGTCCTAAATTATAACTGACCACTCTGATACCAATATATCATGACACATCCTAGTGGGTCCCATTCTGCAACTCCTCAAGCCTACCTCTAATAGGAGAAGGGTTATTGACAAGCACTATGTAGCTATATCACATACATTAGTGGCATTGCCTATGTACATGCACACACACACACACACACATCTCCAAGAAAATAAAATACTAAATTGTAAAAAACCACAGTGTAACCATTTCATGCATAAAAATATTTCCCGAAAATAGAGTATGATAGGAAGATAAGTACTATAAACTAGGAATGAATACAAGAAAAACACAAACATTCTACAACCACACGTCCAACCTGTAAGAAAACTACTAGGAATAATGTCTGAAAGCTACAGGAACACTACTCATCTTGTTTAGTCTCCCAAATAATTGATTGGTCCTAGTCCACCTAGGACACCATAAAATGGTCGATCGTCATCACAAGACATGACACATATAGGAAAATTCTTTTAATGGGTGAGTATATCAATAATTAGCCAAAAACCTCAAAACCAAAAAGAAAATTCAAAATAGGAAAGTACAGTTTGCTTTACATAGTTTTATGTCTAGAAAATATATAACAAAAATGTCCAGATATACTAAACCAAGACACATAGTATATAGTTAAGTCACTAACACTACATACCAGACCATGGAGTTATATTCAACGATTACACAAATCACTCATCTTGAAGAAAACTCTCTTGATTTTGAATGCACTGATGAAGTCTATCTGAGAGGTACTACTCGTCAGGGACCATCATGAGGAAGATACACATGGATAGATAGGAATAGAATATGATACACAGATGTGGAGAAGAGCTAGGGACATGGGGTGATACGAAAATATCTGTTTATATTAACATGACAATTAGAGGATCAACTCCTATATAGTGTTTTTCACATCGATACTAAGAACTCCACTTAGGGCACTAGATGAATAGAGGATCCTGCTCCAGGCCCCATAATGTATTCCATCAACTCTATCCAAGAAGTCCTAATGAAAGGCTCATAGTTTTTAGTGTTGGAAATGATTCATTCTGACCATAAATGAAATAATTTATTGAATGAAACCTAAAAAAATAATCCTAGATATGAAGGGAAAAGAGAATAAAGCCATGTAGAAAGGGGTATAAGACATGTTGTTGGGGAACATGTCATTTTCTAGGACCCCATGTACTACCCATGTACAATGTCCCATTTCAAATAAACCATGTCCTCTAGAATTGGGGTGCACAATGTGTAGAGGGGTCACACACCGTTTCCCTATATCTAGGGTCCTCCCATGTACTCTTGTTGTGTAGAAGTACACGATATCAACTCGTGTGTCCCGAGCCGTGTATTAGTACATGGGGTATCCCATGCACCTTGTCCATTCTATGTCATGTGTGGGAGTACACACTATATATGAAACCCATGTACTCCACCCCATGTCCATATACCTCCCAAGGTACACGTCATGTTCATCCAAAAGGGGACACTCAATGTGTAGTTAGGGACTACACAACATTGTAACCAGGTATAAAGAAACCCGTCTTCTTCCTCCCACTCATAGTATCGATATCTTGGATTCCATTATAATGGATTATTCTCCATAAAACATCATATACAAAGGCATCTAGTCAACCTAAGCCCAATTTTATGTGACTTGGACTTCAATCTGCTCGAAAAATGAGATCGTAACCATTCTTCATTACCAATAAAGAACAAAAATTCGGAATGCACCATCATTCGATCCACTTCCACACCCACCATCCCACCTCCCTCGAGTTGTCTTGATTCCATATCTACAGTTTCATATTGTTTCACCACAAATAAAAGGCGCAATTATCATGTGTTCAAAATGGGCTTCAAAAAACACAAATTAAAAAGAACACCTAATAATGTAAACATGAATCAGAGGACAAAATCACAAACCAATTGAGAGTGATGGATGTTGATCGATATTAGAGACATTATTGGTTCTTCGATGTTAGAATGATAAATGAAACTAGATAAATCTCAAAATGAAACTCCTAATAAATCCCGTAGAATTGCCCATCCCACAAATATAATCAATTTTTGGGAAAATCTTTTCATGGATTAGTCACGTTCATTGTAGGAATCAAGAACGAGGAATAAAAAAAATTAAATAAAATGTTATTATATGATTCAGATCATTCTCTTACAATGAGTGGTCACTACATCATCTGTGTTGGTGACACCCATCATGATTGGTGTCTGCTGATCATTGATCTGAGGTTTTTTCATTGTTCGTAAGAAGGATCCTCTAGAGGTTCTCTCTCCAATGCCTCCAAATAATTCGTAGTTTATGTAACCATCCTTGTATTTTTGAAAGTAATATTAATTAATGATAAACTACCTATTTTTTCAAAAAACTAAAATAAAATAATTTTATTAAATATTTTTATTCATTTAAACATTTGTGCATACTTTTCCATGATCCACACACGCCGACCAATGTTAGGACACACCTTGGGTAAAAATTTCATTTTAATGTCAATGGCGACCTTAGATTTCTGATCTGGTTAGCCATTTAGAACTAATTCAGCTTTTTGAGAAAATTTATCAGGCCATATATTTAATATTTTAATGCATTTCAATAATTGTTCTTGGATCACCATGCCTCAAAATAACACGCTATCTCACCACCTAATCTCAAAGATTACCCATATAATATTTAAAATTAATATATGGAATATTCAAGTCATTATAGAGATGAAGATATCTGAACACTGGTCATAATCATACCCAAAACATCCTCTTGAGTGTGAATATGAAACCAAGTTAAGACTACCATAATTTACCACACTTCCTTAGATTCCAAAACATCTTATGATGGAACTACCATACTAATAGCATCTTCAATGAAATTCCCATTCCCCATGGTGTATGTGATATCAAAGTAAAATGTCTCAATATATTCCACCCACCACCTCTGTCTATGATTCATGTATTTAAAAGAAAAGATATATCTCAAATTATTATGATAATAAAATACTAAAATCATTCCTCTAAAAAGTTAGTTTCTCTAAAACTCAAGATCATGAATAACTGAGACAAGATCTAAATCATTTGTTGAGTAATTCCATTTATATGTATAAAGATAATGAGATTCATATGCCCTAACAAGGTATTCCATCATAATCTTGTAACCTTAACCAACAAAAAAAGCATCATATAAAACCACATACTTATTATAGGTCTTAGGTAAGATTATAATTGGAGTTGATATCAGAATATATTTCAAATCATCGAAATAATACTCACATTTCACAAACCATATTAATTTAACCCCATTCCTAGTAGGAGTAGTTAATGGTGGAACCAAATTTGATAAATCCTTGACCAACTATCGATAGTATCCATGAAGACCACATAATCACTAAATCACCATGTGGTTTCATGGATCTTCCCGTGAAACCACTGAATTCAACTTTTAATGACTAATATATAAGACATGCAAAAAAATCATGTGACATAGGAACGTCAATATTGGATCCATAAATTACATTTGAAATATTTACATAAAAACATTAACTGCTCAATATTTAAAAAATCGAAATGAAATTATGCTCACAGACACAATCAGATGTCCAAAAAACCAATGTATAACCCATGAAAAGTACAATAAAAGTGATGAGATACTGATGAAATATCTAGTATCTCAAATCCATAAAAACCATAAAAATGTTATTTATACCAAAGGGCATCGTATGATATTCATAACAGGAATACTGCCTCTTAAATCTATTTTAGTATATCAAACTCCAGAAATATATGCAGAAGAAAAAAAAACAAATAATTATCTTAAAAAACAAATTTACTTCCATTAAATGAAAAAACAATCATTCACATGGGGTAAAAGATACTAATTCATAATCATCACCCAATGAAACTTCCAATACTCTATGCACAATCAGTGTAAACCAATGACCTTCTTGTGATAGAGAAAAGGGGATGGGAAGGTATAATACTATAGTGAATGAATTATTTCACCATTAGTTAATCCAACTGAATCTTGAGAAATTTCAACTCCACTTGTTCCATATGATAAGATGGAATTGAATAAATTTTTTTATCTAGAATCAGATCAATCATGAACTCTACCTCCCCCACTGGAGTAGGACTGCATAATTAATTTGGAAAAATATTTAGAAATACATAAATAATAATGATAAGATTAAAAAAATAATTAATGTCATCCTGCTCAACTAAAATAGTAGAAAAACCTTTTGTGCACTAGGAAATAATGTTCTTCACTACTAGACCTTGGAACCCACTATACCTGAAACACCCAAGATACCCTATTGGTAGTGAAAAACTTGATATGTTGATGATAAAAATAAATATTAGCAAGGTGATAAATAATACATTATATCCTAATGATAATGATGAATACATCCAGATCAAGAATGAGGATATACCACACTACATATGCATTGGATATCGATAGTGGGAAAGAAGGACAATAAAACTTCTCCTCATTCATCTTTCGAGGAGGTGTTGCTGACTCCATAACAAAGTAAATAAGACACATTATTAGATTAATGAAATAAAAAAATTAGAATAAATAAATGAGCTGGAGAGACCAATATAAAATTAATAATCTTGTATTTATGATTCAATAAATATGGTACTTCTAACTCTTTTTGGGACCATGTCAACCACCATAATAAAATCATCTACTATGGGGAAGTGCATTACTCTTGAGGAATCTATAAATAACCTTTCAGTCCATCAAACATCTGACTACACTATAAGATCCATTGGTTCTGATGATCCCTAACCATAATGAGGCCTACATATATCTAGACATAATCAATAATGATAGTCATAGAATATAAAACCATTATACATTATTGGAGGTGTAGGAAAAGAATTACAAGTGTGTCTGAAATTTACATATTTATAGTAATTATGGGGCACACTACAAGCCATAAATGAGGGTTTGGAGTATTTAAATTTTTTAGAACTACCTCCACCACCCTTTTGATTCTTATACCACTTCCCATTTCTTCCCTAGGCATGAGTAAAGATGCCACTGGGTGTAAGAGAAGGGGAGGAAAGACCAACCCTTCAAATAATATCAAACCAATATATTGTAGCCCTATTTATCAACACCTCAATATTATAATGATTAAGAATAAATACCATATATTTGATATCCAGTCACAATCCTTATTGATACATCTAGGCCGTCAGCTGATCATTATTTAGTACCTATAGAGAAAAAAGTATCTGACCTATGAACCAATTAGTATATACCGATAACGAATGACATCTCTTCTAAAATGAGAGGAACTATAGATAATTTTAAATCATCAGAGGCATTGGAAAGTAGTACTGGAAGAAGAGTCTTAAAACCTATATTTTCTAAGAACACATGTCTATCCACTTATACCATGAAATCCCAACATTTATTACTAGGACCATTGATTTTGAATTCCATGTACTTCACCTTGAAATTATCATCTGTATCCAAGAATTTAATGATCTAATTAATATTTTCTAGATGGACCTACACCTCTTAATATTCATTCATACCTATAAAGGATAGTGTCTTGTTAAATAATAACTCCCACTATTGATCCATTCCTCAGGCAGATCCTGAATGTACCTCAAAAACTATTTTTTGGACTTACGATACATTTTGGTCCATGGTGAAAACTAATCACATGATAGTCTTTATAACAACCTGATCCAACGGTAGATTACCATAAAGAGCACCCACTCCACCCTCCTGAGGAACCTATGGAAGATGTCTCAGAGGCATATCACTATACACTAAAAATAGAAGAATAAATAAATGGATTAGAAAATTTTGATTCCGAAAAAGAAAAGAAAAAAATTGATAATATGGTCAAGAACTAGAAATAGGATACAAACATCTAAACATACAATAATAACATGAGTATAATCATGACAAGTGAAATTCAGACACTCACTACAACCTACCCCTCAAGTTCTATCGATCCTATCTCTAATCTTCCAACTTACCAGAACTAATAAGAAACATTTTCTTGATACCAAACTTTAATGAACATAAAAAACTCCCACACAAACACACACCCAGCCCAGCTCATCACATATCCAAAGTGCGTTCTCAATCCCCACAAGCTTGTGACTTCCACCAGAGAATAATAATACAAGAGGGAACAATTTCTCCCAACATAAAGCAGACAACATAATACAAACACATAGTTATATATATATATATATGTACAAAAACGAAGAGATGACCAAATAGATAAGATAAAATATATGAAATAACTAAATGGAAATTTGAGAAAAGAAAAAACCCAAAAGTAACTAGACAGAATCCAAGTTATGATCCCAATAAAAAAGGAAAAAACCCCAAAATGTGAAACATATACTCCATGTGATAAGAAGATGATGTCCCACTATCTCACAATCAGCTACCCAAATCTGCTAATAGAAAACATGCCACCTCACTATAGATCCTTTTCTTTTCCTAGATTAGAAGACATAACAAGGTCTATACATCATTCAGGGGGTGGAAAGTTTGTGATCTAGCTGTCATAGTAGGATCCTACACAGGTGTTATATAATATGTCTCTGTAAAAAATTCTAAAACTTCTCAAATTTAATGTAAACAAGTCATGATAATGGGTTAAATAGTATTTTTTTTATCTAAAGCATGGTAAAACATCCCCCGTTTTCCACAGTTTCAAATAATCCATGTAAAATAGTTTGAATGAATAACACATATATCAGATTAGGTAATTTAATTCAATCAGTAAAAATCAAAATAAATCACATGTGACATCACTCCAAGGATCACTATAGGTCGGGATTAATAGAACACTCATACCGAAGAAAAGAAAATTACACACAACAAGACTATAAACATATGAATTGAATCTAGAGAGCAGAGAAACATCCCATCAAGTGAAACACCCAACAGGTATAACAAGACCCTATAATAATGTGCCTAGGGAGAGGAGTAACACCCCACAAGTGAAACCCTCGATTGTATCATTGTATGATGCCTATTACGAATCCTTACACCTGAGTACCCATGGATTACCCTGTTATACATTTTTTAAACCATTTTATCAATTCGCTAACTGGAAACAATTTCAAAAACCCATTGAAAATGCATTAACAATACCCTTCTCTTTTACCAAAACCATGGGAAAACTATTATTTCTAAAAAAACTTATTTACACCCACAAATAAATAAATTTAGCATTCTATTTTATTTATAAATTAATTAGTAAAATATATAGGAATCATGGTTCTTCGAAAAAATGAATGATATGGAAACACATACCTCATAATCTAGTAAAATACCACCTTAACTAGATCCATAACCACAATAATGAATGTAGAACAAAAAATATAGTTCCTTACAATGATTCCCACACATTAAAATCATATTATATAACAACCAAGTTCAACATAGAGATTATGTCACACATAACATATAGAAAAGAAACCCACCACACTTCAACAAACTTAGAACCTTACCCTAGAGTAAGATCACACAACATATGAAGAAAGGATCATGAAAAACATCATAAAATATCAACAGATCTAAAAACATAGTATAATCATGATGTAACAACTGAAAATAATGAAGAAGTAGAAAGTATACTTACCAAGAGAGATCCAGTGCATCCATCACCCAGATCAATTTAAAAACAAAACAATAAAAATGTAGAGGAGATCCTAAAAATTCCCTTGGACAGCTCCTAGGTTTTGAGAGAGAATATTGCATGCCTAATGAAAATAAAATAGTACGTGCAATGTGGTTAATGTAATTGTCCCCAAACCATTCATGACATGAATTTCATGCCCTGCAAGATACAACAAAAAAAGGGTATTTTTCATATTTAAATAAATAAATTGAACTTTTTTTTACATTTTCTATTTTCAGGGCATGTAAAAGTATCATGCTCTGAACCAATTCATAGAATATGATAGGAAAACGAATCATGCCATGTAACCAATTCACAAAGTGAATGTGTCCAACACGCTGATTCTATAGAAAAAAATAAAAATTACAATAGTTCAAGATAAACTCCAAAGTAAATCCTCTAATTAAATTTTCAAATTTATATATTAACTCCATTTATTTAGAAAAATATAAATCCCCAAACATTGGATCATTTTCAACAAAATTCTCTCCATTCTCAAAAATCCCACAACAAACACAAAAAAATGGGTAATGAAAATAGAGTCGAGGAATGCCTAAAAGAAGGTCATGTGATATTGAAAAATTCATTTTTGGGGAATGTAATTATAATAAATTCATGAGAAAATAATCGATTGAAAATCAATGGGATTATTATAATGTAAGTACTTGAATGGAGAATTGGAAGATAAAGTGAAACCTTACAATATAAGGTAGATTCTTAATGATTGGTATGATCTCCTTAAAAACATAGAAACTCTTTCGAAAGACTCTTTACAAATAAAAAGAAGGTATATTAATGCTGAATGGTTCTAATATTGAGATTAATGGGATAATTGGTGGGTTTATATAAAAAATTATTGGAAATCTTTTATTTGTTTTTTAATATTTTTCTTAGACTTATTATTAAAAAGAATCCAATAAACTTTCCATGATTCAAGATCATAAAATTTGACATGTTGGGCCTATTTTATTATTTTAAAATTTAAGAACTAATCCAATTTAATGTTCATCATTTTTGCGGTAAGCAAGATTATTATTCATAAGTATTTTTTTTAAAATACTATTATATACTTTAGGTTCTAAAATATTGTTATAGTTTAGTATAATTAATTCATTACAACAAATTACATTATTTTAATTATAAATTTTTTTTGATAAAGTTTTTATTGTATTTATTACAAATTTTTTTGTCATTATTCTTTCATAATACTTATCATATATTCATATTGTATTTTACTTTTACCTTAAAAATTTGGCTCACTCAGAAAATTATAAAAAATTCAATTTTATAATTAAAATATATTGAGTTGAAAATAGAAATCCACTTTACCAAAAAATATTCTAAATATTTGAATTTTAATTTTAAAATAAAATTATGATTTATTGAAAAACATCATTTTTTATCACATGATCAAATTTACCACCCTTTTAAAAAATACATAGGATTATAGAAAATAATTTTACAATTTATAAATGAAGAAATATTATTGTTTACAACATGTTTTCTAAAAGTAAACATTTATCTAAAATTTATGAATTTATCATAAAAATGTATTTAATTCAAAATTTTACATATATATTTTCCTACAATACAAATATTGTTTCTTTGTCTAAAAATAATATTTTTTCATTTTCATCTTCAAATCAGGTGCATTTTATCTTATATATAATAGTGATACATCAAATAATAAAATTCAGGATTCGTGTAACTAGTATTTAATTATAAAAAGAATCCAAACGTTAATAATTATTATGGGATAGATACACAACTTACGATCACATTAACATAATACCTAGAGGTAAGGTGCATGATATTAGTATTTTTATGTGGTGGTTTAGCTGATATCACCCTTGTAGTGATATTATCTGGCATGAACTTCTATTGTAAACAGTTACTCTTATGTCTCAGTTCTGGAAGCTTAGATTGGGCTTGGTTGAGGGAAAACCAGTTATACCAGCTCCCTGATATGTTTTGATAAATGAACATCAAATAGGATGTTCCTTCTAGTTGGGGTGTGGTTTCTCCCTTTTATATGAACTATCTCCTATAATTACCCTATATATCCAACAAATCTAATGATAAAATTAAAATGAATACATTTCCACTGGTCATAATTCACATCATTCATAATGAATAATGGTTATTATTCCCGTTGATCATAATTATCCAATTATCAAAATACCTAAAAACCATATTTTATTCCTATAAACCCATTCAAACAAACCCTATCAATAATACATATCATTTTTTCCTCCATCAATATGTCAATTTTATGTCTTATAGTATACTTCCTTTGTATTATTTTAGTAATAACTAGGGGTTTTATTAGATTATATAATACACGATACATGTATATTTTACTTGAATTATTTAAATTGGTATGTTTTCCATTATTAGTTATAAAGGTAATAATATATATTTAATTTAAATTTTTAATTTAGTTTATTGTAATAAAATATTTGCATTATATACTAATATTTTCTTCTATGTTACATTATCCCCTTTAAAAAATTTCAGCCTGGAAATTTGTGTCCTTCCTAAAAATAAATTGGTATATTATTCATTTTTATCTTATTTAAGAGAATATTTTTCTTCTAGAATCTTTTGAGTTCTCTATAAGAATCATGAGTCGGGTAATCATATTCCTCAACACTTGTCCACTATTATCTAAAATATGGACCAATTATTCTTTATATGAATGACCATGTTCTATATTGACCCCATTAATGATATTCTGATGAACTTATCCTGAAAAATAATTTCTTAACAAGGAAACATGGAAGAAAATATGGAAAATGGAAAAAATTTATAAGTTGTACTAGAAGACATGAAACATATTAATTATGATCTAGAATCTAAAATGGTCTTATATATCTAGGACTTAGATTCCAATTCTTTAAAATTATCTTCATTTTTTTTATAGTTATATTTTTAGGAATACATGATCTCCAATAGGAAAATATAATTCCTTGATTTAATTTTCATTATAGAATCTTTTTAAATTCTAGGAAACCTTGATATATTTATAAATTAATTATATATTCTCCGTATTTTCATTCACAATTTCATGTCCAAATAATTTCCCTTATCTAACTTTATCCCAACGCATTGTATTTCTAAACTTTTTCTCATAGATTGGTTTATAAGGACCCATTTTAATACTCATCTGGAAACTATTTATACAAAAATATTCATAAATCAAAAGATGTTTGCCCCAAATCCCTTGATATTCATGTGATCCTTCCCATAACATGTCCCCTGATGCTTAAATTTTCCATTCAAACTACACATCAGTTTTAGGATGATAGGATGTTATCAGGTTTAATTTGGTATTCACATGCTTTTAAAGGATCCTTTGAAACATTTAAGAAAATCCAAGATCATGGTCAGAAATAATTGACAATTGTGCTGGATGTAGTCTAAACTCCTTTTTTTATATACCGATAAGAAAGGCTCACAAGGGAGAAATCCGATCATATAGAGATAAAATGGAAGACATTGTTAATATATCATTGATTACCCATATGACATATCTTCTTTAGGATGTCGTAGGAATAATAGTAACAAATTCAATAGTGATGTTATACCACATCAATACAGGTATGGGTAGTGGATTCTATACTCCATTTGGTTGTTTTCTCTGTACCGTCACTTACGAAAACACCAATAATCTATTAGTATAATCATCAATATTTCTTTTTATATAATCACACAAATAATTATGTCATAGATCTCGACATATTTTTTTACTTTTAAGATATATAGAGAATATGTAGCTATAGGCTTCATCCATCAACTGTTTATTTATCCTTGGAATATATGGGATATAAAAGCATTTATCGAACCTGAGTACTCCCTCTTAATCAAGAAAGAACAAAGGAAACCTCCAATTTTTCATAGAAAATATCATTATTTGTAAGACATGGTTTTATCATTTTATTTTCTTGATATGATCCATTAATGATGGTTGGGAAATCATTTGGGTTAAAAATGATGATGCCTCTTACCTTATGAATTTTATGTCCATATTTACCTAGTACTAGATCATTGGATTTCCTTCAATCCTCATCATTAAAATTACTCCAATGTATTTTCTACTTAATATATAAAAAATTATTTTTGATTTTCCTTGGTGATAATGAATAAAACAACCACAATCTTTTGGATCCTCCAACCATCTCCTTTATCTCATGTTCAATTACTTTTGTTTGAATATGTAATTGGGACTGTGGTGATATATATATATATATATATATATATATACGTATTTGGAACTGTGCAATGAAATAACGACTAGTGGGATAGAGATTTAACAATTTTCATCAGTAGAGTAATGAAAATAAATATTATCTGGCGATCCGAGCCCTGACTAAGGTACCATTGTCTCCTGGGAATTTTTAAAATAAAAAAATAAGTATACAATACCTCAATCTATTTGGACACACTTTAAAATGAAGCTTGTAATCGATAATCATTAGCCAATGTACCTAAGCCCGAATCCCTTTAGATCATCCTCACACTATTCAATAATTTGTCTATACATTGATCTTAAAATTCCATGTTCTAGCACAGAGCTTTGACAGTTCTTCTAACATCGAGATGATCAATTTGATTTCATCCCTTAAATAAATAAAGGAGTTCTTGGATCAAATGAAGAGTTGTGGAATTTCTCTCCCTAGGAATTAAGATGCGGGAAATTTTATCACATTATTAGAATGAATAGTCTATTTAATATGGACTCTATATTTCTTATATAGGGAGAGGCACAACAACCCAGAAAGGGTTCCCCGCCCCCCGAAAAGCAAACATCCATTAAATAAGCAGTAAATTACCTGTTATGATAAAATAACTACATGAGAATGTTCTCTGTATTATATCACCTATTTTAATATATAATTATTCTATTACGTGGTAAAACCGAGTTATTAACATGAATCATAAGTTCCCACTAATATTAAACAACCCTTAAATATTAAAATAATATGTATTCATATAATACTTTCCACAAATTCACTTAATACCTTGAGAATAATATTATTATGTAATTTCAACCAAATTATTCTATACCTGAATAAGAATGATGTTATTTATTAATTGGTTACTGATAACTTTGAAAACACTCAAAACATGTGATGGGGTCCACCCTATGTAATATTCATATTCTTAATAATAGGGCACACTCTTGACTACACCACTACGTGCGACCCTCTAGGCCCTTATCTCGATCATAGTGAATACTATAAAAATACTAATAATAGAGTCTAGAAACCTATCAAGGCCCCAAAATAGAAAAATTAATTCATAGCAACAAAAAACATTCCTACAAACATTTTATTTGTAATATAATCACTTTATATCATGATATCTCATAATGTAGGATTCATAGCTTGAGTCATCATCCATTCTTGATTTATTATTTGTCGATCTTACTAGACAGACATAGCTTTAACTTTCCCGGCCAAGGATTTATGAGGGTACTACCATCCTAGTCTACTAGGCATGAGTTGTCACTTCCCTAACCCAAATGTAACTTATACTTTCATAATAATTCACCAATTTGATTTACCACTAATAAAAAACACAGCAGAAGCTACCTCATCATGACTTCAAATACATGGTTTTTACATTTTATCAAAGTATGTGGTCAATTAGATCACATTGGTAATGATCTCAATTTGGGAGACCAATAAACATGTTCCTAGAAACGATACACCAATGAATCCTTAAACACGTGGTGTTCCAATTAGTGAGTATGTCCTCCCGATATGACATCCAAGAGATAAATAAGAAAAAAAGTCAAGATAAGAAGTTTCAATACTTCTAATATCCAATCACTTGATAGTCAGACATCAACTGTGTCCAATCAATATGATGTATAAAAACCATATGAAATATGTTTATTATTTAATTCATAGTCACTTTATATTATCATTATAGCATGGGAAATACTATAAAATATTGACACTATCAATACTCTATGGACATTTCCATTTAAATAGCGGATTCATAAAAATCGATAATATAATTATAGGTATATAATAGGAACACCTAAATCAATGCATGATATGATAATCCTAAATTATAGATAATGTTAGTTATATGGAACCTAAATTTAAAAAACAATAACTATAACTAGATAAAACTTTATAACTACTCTTTTTAGGTATTACAAGATATGATCATGTTTCTTCAGAGATTTGGATTTTCTCATGGACCATAAATGTCCTCTATACATGGATAAGTTTCTATCTATGAATTTACCCCCTTGAGTAAAAATTCGAAAGAGATGATACCCTCAAATTAATATCTTTTTCCAATATTATAAAATGGAAAATTTTCTAGTGATATTAAACGGATTATCATAATTATTAAACACTACATACTATTTTTAATTGTAAGAAATGGATCAAATTATTGTCTATTATACACTGCTTCTTTGGATCCTTCAAATTCAGCAATGTACTCAGTATATTTAAATTTGGAAAGCACTTTCTTAAATGATACTCTTGGAGAGATATATTCTATGTTACATTGGAATCAATTATATATAGAATTATTTAAACTTATATTTGTCAATACCTTGATAGTATATATACATTGACATAGACTACTAAACCTCTATTTCTACGTAATTAGATAAGATCCCATAAAATATATGTTTCAACTTTAATTCAACCTCCCTAGAGATTCATTCATTATGTTCTTGTCTAACTATAAGACAGACAATTTTTTTCATGTCATCAAACACATTTTACTTGGAAAATAGTGAAACTATTACTAACCTCTTGTAGACACATGGAAAATATTTATTCCAAAATAATATTTTATGATTTTATAACTTAATTTAATCTTGAAAAAAAAAATTCAGTAACTTGCACTCCTTATTGGAATTATGTGGTACCACCATCACATTCTGGTTTCATCATATATAAACAATCCATGAATGGTGGTCTTGAAATCCAATGGTTTATAAAATGATCATAAAATTAATGAATGAAAAGACAACTTGTAATGTATTTAAAAATAATGTGTTTTTATTAAAATTCCTTACTCATTGGTATAATTATTATAACCCCTTGTATAGTCTCACTTGAATTCCCACCACAATATTCATAAAAATAAGCCCTTTCACTTTGATACATGGGATCCATTAAGAAATTTTAACTAATTATGTAAATCCTCAAAGATTTCCACTAACTTATTACATATATTTTTCATTATTATCATTGAATAATGTATCCCCGACCACAATGAATATAAAATGTGGGTTTTACCTTCCAACATAGAATGTGTTTTTAGAACATTTCATTCCCACACTCTCTTGTGGAACTAGTTCCTATGCCAACTAATTGTGCATCTTTGGCATTGACTAAACCCATGTCAATATTTCCCCCACTATCTCAAATAGAGTTGTGGACCCTTTTATAGAAATATAGTCTATAATTGGACTTCTAATTTTTGATCCTAGGTATTTTTGTAATATCATAAGAAATACTTAGGATAATTGTTTTAGATGCACAATGAGTTTTTCTTAAGGAAATTTTGTTTATATCCTCAAGAAACACTTTTCATCTAAACACATGTACTGATAAAATAATGTATTTATGTCCTACTATAAATCATATGATACCCACTTACCATAATTGTTGGAAATTTTTATGGGATATCGTCATTATTTGCGATGCATGTATTGAGATAAAATGGATGTATATGCAATATATAATCTGCAACATTGTTAATCATTTTACTGACATCATGAATCTAATGTGTATAAGAAAATGTGTATTCAGAAATTAATACACAGTAAATTATATTGATAATTGTTAAAACATAAGACTCATCCTATATTATCCATATTATCATCATAGCATTGATTTTGATAAGTTAATGTTCATTTTGGAATTACTCCATGGTATATTTTTTTTATTGATGAATGCTTAGAAATATATTTTCATCCCACCTACACAATGTATCTCATTTATTTTAACTATGAATATACCATTATTCCATTTTAAATTCCATTAACACCTAAAGGAATTTTATTAAGTATATTTACCACTATCATAACATTGGAATAGTTCAATCTCTCAAGTTGAACTAATTCTGAAAGATTTTTGGATTACCTTTATTTATAAATGTTTTTTTCCAAAACTAAGTACCTAAGTGTGTTGATAGTATATATTGTCATTAAATCCAAAATATTCAAATATAATACTAGTTATAACCTTTACAAATAATTATTTTTAGAAAAAAATAATTTTCTTTCTATTATTATGTATGTAAGTTTACATTTTAAATTCATCATGTATTTCCAATCATTCAAGAATTACATATCTATTGGTTTACAATTAATCACCACACAAAAAATTCAATCCAAAATTAGAATAATTTATCCTCTTTATATAATATTCACATGTAAAAAAATGTTATTTTTATAATCAATGAATGGTCTATTAGAACCATTAACTAGTCTATTAGATGTTGCATGTTTCTTACTGGTAACTTAGGAACCACCCTTTATCAGCTTCTTGGAGAACACACTTTAATTATATTAACATTTCTATGCTTATTTTGTTACTATATTCAAATACACATATGTTATAGGAAAATTGTATTAAAAACCCAAAAAGCATTTTAGAAACATTACATATAATTAATGAATTTAGTTAATGAATAATTGGCTACTAGATTCTTCAATTCAGTTCATTGCATTTACATTCCTATAGAATATATGACGAAAATAACCTCTTGTATAATAACCAACGTATTTTCATTAAAAGACGTTACTAATTTGAATTAGTTATAATACTTTTCATTTTCATTTTCACATTGTCTTTCAAACTTGTTCACTATAAGAAGTAATGGATTGGATGTCTTTAATTTATTATTTTCGTAGAAAACCTTACCCAAAAGGCAACAAAGAATTTTCTATATACTATTCAGGTTGTAATATAAAAAAAAATTAGATTTAGTTCAAGATAAAATTTTTAGAATGGGATGTATTGAAAGATCATGATCCATCTTTCAATTTAAACATATCCAGTGTAAACCTCATACATTCGTATCACTTTCCACTTCCTCCTTACAAGCATGTTGGAAATAACACTACATGTGAACTCCTCAATTTCTAGATATTTCATACAAAAACAACACAATACATTGGTGATTTTATTGTTAAATGACCATCATTTTCATCATAGATGCGTCTCCTTTAATCATATATCACACCCTCACTTCTTATGGGGTCTTAATATGTATTAGGGACATTAGAGCCTTGAATTTTTAATATCATAGTATTTTCTATAACTGTCAATACTAGTTATGGATACTATTTCTAGTTTGAACATTATCTTTTTCCAATAGTTATAATTTTTTACTTGTAGTATTAGTTTATATTTTCAAAAAAAAACAAAATATAGTAGATTAATACTTTTTTCGATTACTGATCAGAAATTAATTAATAATTTAATCATAATTTTTTTTCACTATTTGAAAAAAATCTACTAGCCCTCACTCATAGACTTGGAAAATTATATTACTTGAGTATTCTTATGTGAAGGATCCCTGAAACATCCCCTCATAATCTAAAGGATTTGGATATTCCACTACTCATAGAGTTTCAAGTTATGCACTAATCTGGACAAATGCTTTAACTCATGGATTGTAACACCCCATTACCTTTTTATTAGGCATGTTCTAATCATAGATTTTTGTTTCCTTTTTCATTAGGTCAGAATTATCAACCATGAAATTGGGAGTATACATATAATGGATAATTCATGGTTTTTTTGTAATTTTCGACATAAATACCTATATTTTATACTAATATCTTGGCACTAACATTCCATGTAAGTGAAGTACATTACATTTAATAACTACTGGGATAAACTTGTGGACTGCATACATGGCCTAAATGGTTTATACTCTGTGTAATAAGAACACACTATTTATATATAAAAATCCAGTTTTAATAAAAGGTGATGGGGTTTTCAAGCATATATGGATCCTATGGATTACACGACATGTAAATGGGCTACACTCCATGTAAATGTCAAAGTGTTGGATTTTAGGGAACTTTAGGAGTGATATGTTTCATTCATTCTCTATAGAACCCTAATCTCTCATCCCATAGTTCTATGTACGTGATGTTCAGCAACTTATTGACATATGGAACATTTTTTCAGGGATTGATCACTATTTTTGGTCTGATTTCTTCTCTCTAGGTAAGTGTTCTTTCTGTGTCATCCTTAGATTTGGTTGCGACTATGGTTTGGGTATGGTTTTGTAATTGGATCTTGTTTTCCATCAATCCTTTTCATTATCTTTTTGAGCATTTTATTTCGAAGGAAAATGTTTTGGTTTCCAATCCCCATTGAGAAATTCAGTTATGTTTTCTTGGTACATGAGGTAGGTGGATCTATCCATTCATTCTAATTTCCTGAATTTATTTTTGTTCTTATTAATTCCTTATGATTTGAAATAGGATTTCTTATGTTGAAATTGAAAAAGTTATGGGTTCATGTTTTAAAGGGGTTTTCTATTTAAAAATAGAATGTTCTTGATTTGGAATGAAATAGATTTTCTAACCCTAAAAAAGATTGACTGTGATTTGAAATGAGTTTATAAAAATATGTTAATGGTATTTAAAATAGATATTTTAAAACATTCCATAGTGTGAACCATGTATGTGTCGAAAAAGATACACAGGTAAACATTTTTGTATGAATCCACTAAGAGGTAACCTATTGTATATTGATGGACTATTATAGGAGTCAATATTATTTGGAACATTCCTTATAACTTTTTAGGAACATGACTGTCTAATATGTATTTTCCCATAGGCTAGAGCCCGACTGGAAGGTTCATTGTTGTTCCTATTAGTTTATTTCATGATAAATTTTTTATGGATGTTGGATCACATGTATATTTTTATTTTAGTATGTTTACATGCATTTTTTCCGGACTAATATTTTTATGGATTTGGAAAACATGATATGAAATTTAGAAGGATCCCAAGAAATGTTTGAGAATTTTTTTCAAATTTTTTACTAAAAATTATATTATAAAAGTGGTTGTTTTAAAAATAGAACTTACGAATTCTTGATATTTGAACTTTTATATAATCATTGGTGGTTTCTTACTAGGATATGTTGCTCACACCATACATATTATTTTGGGAAACTATTGACCTTATTTTGTAACACACATGTAAGGGGAAGCATTTTCTCTAACTTTGAGACTTATCATTATCTCACTACTCCATTGTGGTATGTTTTGTTTAGGTGAAAATTATTCACATGGAGACTTTTTGGTCAAGACTTATTTTCTATCCTAGTTTAGATTATTTGGTTAGTTGTATATCACTTTTTACTCTCTCTGTACTCCATTTGAATGTCTTTTGTTTCTTACGTTTAAGACTTGTTTTTTATTGTTGTTATAACTCACCCCAAAATGGTCTAATAGAAGTGAATGGTTTGGTTAAACCAGGTTGGTCTGTTACAATTTGGTATCAGATCATATTACTCAACCAAAAATATATTTGATCCTTCTAAGTTGGTTCTGTGTCTTAGGGAGAAAGAAGTAGGATCTTCAAAATTCAGATAGTAGGTTCAGAAAATAGTCCCGGACAACTTACTCATTTGACTAAATCTAAGTTACCATGGGTGGTCTGAAAATATTTAATTAGTCCAATATCTGGTATATAAGCTAAATTGAATTAATTTAATGGGAAAACTACATAAATTGGTCTATTTACTAAATTTTTGGACGTGGTGCATGTGAGTTTGTTTGAATAAACTATGTAGTGAGTTTATTTAAATGGACCTTTTCTTTTCAAATGGTTTTGTCTATTATTATGGTATAATCCATAATTTTTATAAATTCCAATCATTTTAAATCATTGTTTTTGATTATAGAATTTGATCCCATGGTTATTTAATTTTCTCGGGACTAATTGGTTATTGTATTGGGTTAAATAGACTATCCCTCCTAAAAGGGTTCTTCCAAATAAGGGAGCGAAATCCATGATGCTGGTTTCAGAGGTGTATCCTCCAGTGGACTATTCATTGGTTTAAGTTGTTATAACTACTTTTTCGATAATGGAGTCTATGGGAAGCATGATCCTCAGATGCATAGTGGAACATGGTTCAAAATTTACCACTCAAAATCCACCAGTTTTCTTTAGTGACGAAGGGGACCAATAGTCAAAGGAGTGGCTTGAACAAATTGAAAGGATCCTCAACTTTTTAAATACTCCTCAAGACTCTTATGTGGGGTTTTCAACATATATGCTCGAGGGACATTAAGGATAAGGTGGGACTCTATTGTGAAATATATTTTTCATGAGGGCCTTATCTAGTTTTCTTTAAAGAATATATTTAATCAAAAAATTTATCTGGATACATTAACTATGTCAAAGACCTATGAGTTTTCGAACATTGAGAAAGGGGAGTGTACAAATCTAGAGTACTCTACATGTTTTGCTGAGTTGGTGTATCTGACCCCATATATTTTCACCAATTATTAATTAAAGGCTCGTAGGTTTTAAATAAGGATGGGGGATGATTTTTAGTTAATGACAATTATTTTTATCCTCCCAACCATTTTGGTGGTATTGGATAAATCGTATTGGGTTTAGGTACACACTACTGGTTGGGTAGGTTTGGGTGGAGCTTCAGTTGGTGTAGATGTTAGTTAGGGTGGTTCTTATGGTTAGAAAAAGAAGTAAAAGTGTGTTTATTTTTCAACATGACTAGTTTAAGGGAATCTTTAGGGAAACACTAGGTTATCATCAAATAGTTTTGGAGGTGTGGTCATACATGGCCTCAATCTTTAGAGGCCCCTTGGACTTGTCATCTTTATTGGTGATCTATACATCTGAAATGATTCCTTTAGAAGATGTCTTAATCATGTAATACATGATCCTCATTAACTAATGGATCTTAGGTTCATATTGATGGTCCCTATGGTGGTGTGTCTCATTTTCTAGACAATGGGTATATCTGGGTGGTGATGTCAAGAAGGTTATATGTTGAAGAGTGTGTGCCAAAGGAATAAAAATCTGGGCTTGATACTGTTAATGGTATAATGTTTATTTCATCATCTAGGGTTCAATATTTGTTTAATACAGGTGATAATTATTCATTTATATCATCAAATTTGTTTTACACTTTTCTTTTTCTCTAATCTTATATCGTTATTGTTGGATCTTTCTCCACCTTTCCATTGGAGGTCCGAACAAGGTTTCATGTGCAGCTCATGTTGGGTGAAGTTATCTTACCATGAGGTGGGTTAGGAATAAATAGTGTAGATCTTGAAATCATTTACTTGATTATCATCCGGGAATGGATGATCTGTTTTTTGTATCATATAGACTATTATCATTATAGGTCATAGTTCTTATCTACTAATGGGGTCAGTCATGTTTTCTAGGGTGAGTGGGGAACTAGATCATGGAGGGAAGGGGCTAAAGTTCCCTATGCTGGTATAATCTCATGTCAGTTCTTATAATTGTTTTTTAAAGCATTTTACATTTTCATGGGTGGGAAACTACCTTTTTTTGTGCATGAATATGTTGTGGATTTCTAGATGACGTGTTTGGTTTACTACCACAAAGGGAGGTTGAGTTTACTATTGAAATTCTCCCTAGAACGATTACTATTTCTTTGTCATCTACTATAATGACCCCTACAATGTTGTTGGAACGTAACAACTAGCTTGAGGAAGATTAGGTGATAAGATTTATTCTTCCAAGCATGTCAATGCTGGCTTCACATGTACTATTTTCTTAGAATGAAAATAGACATATTAAGTTTTTTATTTATTGTGGAAAGCTGAATTGGGTGACCATTATGAACTAATATCCTTTATGTATAATTCATGATAAATATGATCATATTAGGGAGATTATTGGTTTTTTAATATTGAACTATGATATGGGTATAATTAGTTGAGATTTTTAGGTGATAAAATACCAAAGAGAACATTACAATGTTCATATGGGAATTTTCAATTTCTGGCAATGTAATTCAGACTCTATAATGCTCCTAAGGTATTTATGGTTTTGATGAACAAGACCCTTCATCTATTCTTATACTCTTATATTATTGTTTTTTTAGATGATATATTCATGTTCTCTAAGTCAGAAGAGCCAAATGTGTACCCTTTGGGTTTCATTATTAAAATATTGAAAAAACATCATCTATATGGTAATCCTTCCAGGTGCGAGTTTCTCACATGATAGGTGAAGAATTTGGGGACTGTAATATCTGGGATGGTTCTATCAGTGGATGCTGAAAATGGTGTGGGTAGTTATGTATTAAGAAAATACCAAAAATGAATTTTATATCTAATTTTTTTAATATTTGGTTAGTTATTACATTCCATTTTTTAGACATCTCCTATATTGCATCTATAATGAAAGCATTGAACCATAAAGATGTAATGATTGGGTGGAATGACAAATGTTAAAGATCTTTTGAGTAGTTTAAAGTGAGGAAACTTCAGTAGAAATGTAAATTATCCTAGAACCATGTTCATGTTGTGATGTTTTCTATGATTCCATTGGTATGGGTTTGGGATGTGTCTTGATATAGGGGAAACATATTGAGGATTATCGAACTCATAAGTTACACCCTCAAAAGATCTAACCAACCCATGATATTGAGTTGGAAGATATTATGAACACACTCAAGACATGGAATCACTATCTTTTTTTTTTTGGAATAATTGATAATGTATTCTGATCCTAAAATCCAATAATATATTTTCACATAGAGGGATCAGAACATGTGACAAAGATGTTGGGTTAAGTATCTTAATACCATTGATTTTGAAATATTATATACCCATACGAAATGAAATAGGGTTTTCAATGAACTTAGATGAAGTGTACTGATCCAAGTAGTGAAAGAATCAATTGAAGAGTGGTTTTTGATTAGTTTTTTTAATAATATGAACTTGAGAGTGAAAGAGGTGGGTGAAAAAGTGTTCTTGGATTGGATAACACTTGAATTATATTTTTATCAGTGGGGTTTATTTGAGTAGATGAAAGACATTGAGATCCAATGCATAGGTTAAATCTTAAATGGTGGGGAGACCTCAGGTGAGTGGTCTCTATCCCCATGTGGTGCTTTTTTTCTTATGTAATAGGTTTGATGCTTATCTTTTCTTTGTATGGGAGTTATTCGACATTGGACATCAGTCATGTTGGTTCATGCACTGTTGGTCTTTAAAGAAGTACCATTATTTGGGATGTCAGTATTGGTGTCCAAGGATGATGTCGTCAATTGTGAATCTTGTATCACAATATCTTACTTTTTAGAGAGCTTAGGTGGAACATGAGAGAATTTCAGGTTTGTTTCTATGATAATTCATTATGGAATGGAAGTGGGATGAAATTTATTGGGATTTTATCATTTGTTTAAAATAGACTCATAGTGAGAAGGATGTGATTTGGTAGATTATCGATAGACTTTCAAAAGCATTTAATTTATTATTAACAAATGAAATGAAAAAAGTGGACCATCAAATGGAATTATATGTTTGAGAGATTGTGAGACTTTATGGAGTTACATCTAAATTTTTTTTAATAGGGACTTGAGATTCACATATTGATTTTGGAAGGTTTTATAGGAGGTAATGGGTTCCTTATTGAAATTAATAATGACTTATCATCATCAGTTGGATAAAAAAACAGGGAGGGCTACCCAGTTTCGTAAGGATATTCTGGTGTTCTTGATTTCAATAGATCATAGTAATGGAATTTACCTTTGGATGAGTTTTCCTATTGAAATAATTCATAGGCATCAATTCGGGTATAACCCTTTGATGATTTTAATGGGAGGCATTGTCGATGTCCATTATGATGGTCAATGTTGGGAGAGGAGTCCTTGGTTTTGATTAGTTTGGTTAAGGATATGATGGAGGTGCTGCAGTTGATCATGAAACATTTGATAATTTCCCAGAGTGCTCGTAAATTTTATATAGATCATTATTTTCAGATGTGAGATATTGTGACTTGTGATAGAGTATTTCCAAATATTATCCTTGGTTAGGATATAATTGGTTGGGTAATCAAGGTATATTTTCTCTAATGTTTGTGGGACCCTTTGAGATTATTTAGAAACTAGGGAGGGTGGCCTTCCAGTTTAAATTTCCATCTTTTTTGACATCTATCAATTATGTGTTTTATTTTTCCCAACTGATGAGGTATATACAAGATCCTTAAAATTTCATTAGGTGGGAGGATTTTAAGATTTAAGCCAATAACTTTTTGGTTGAGAAACTAGGTCAGATTATGGTTAACTGGGATATGGTACTGCATGGTAAATTGATCCCCATGGTTTGGGTACTATGGAAGTGTAGATAGCATCTCCATGAGATGTGGTAAAAGGAGTCATTGATAAGGCAGTAGTGGCATTCTCTTTTGCGGATCTAGGATATTGAGAACTTTATAGGGACAAAAAGATTTTATGTTGGGGAGATTGTAAAGACTAGTTACGTTTTTATAAAATGGTTTAATCCTAGAATTTTATTTCCTTTTTAATTTCTTGAGAATTTCCACCCATGAATTTTATAGGATTCCTGTAATGGTGATGTTAGGTATTTTTTGTTATGTTCTATACAAAAACCTAGAGTTTATAAATCTCATTGTGCACTTACCTTCCATGTAAGTGGCGTACCCACCATGTAATGACTTATAGGTAGACTCCACAGACTGGATACATATAATGAAAGGTTTACACACAATGTAATAGGCACACTCCACATAAGTATAAAGGTACACTTTGTATTTAAAATTCAATGTGTTTTCAGCATATATAGACCATGAGGATTACATAATGTGTAAATGGGTTACACATTGTTTAAATGTTATAGTGTTGGATTTTAGGGTGCGGTACAAGTGATATGTTTCATTATTTATCCTTACATTCCTCCTCTACTGACCAAGAGTTTTTACTTAATGATTTTGGGGGGATTTCTTCCATTTAGATAATTTTTTTATTTATCATTATTGTAGATGGATATCTTATCTCTGGGAATGTGTTCCTTTTCGTTCTTCCATGGGGATTTATGCGGGTGGGGTTTTGCTATAGTTTTGTAATCAAATCATGTTTTCCATCAATAATTTTCAATATATTACTAGGCCGTGTATTGTCAAGGTATATTTTTTCGTTTTCAATTCCAATTTTCAAATGTATAATGTTTTCCTACATTGTTGAGGTAGATGGATCTATAAAAGAGTTATAATTTCGTGAATTTCATGTTCTTCTTCTTGATTCCACATGATTTGAAATGGAATTTCATGTTTTAAAACAGAAAAATTCATGGGTTTATGTTTTAAAGTGTTTTTCTATTTGAAGTTACAATTTCCTTGATCTGGAATGAAATGGATTTTTCAAATCTTGAATTATATTGCCTTAGATTTGAAATAATTTTATAAAAATGTGAGCAAGGTTTTTAAAATGTAAATTGAAAAACACTGCGCAGTGGGAAACATGGGTGCATCAATAAAGATACATGAATATACTTAGTGTTGGTGACACCACTAATAGGAAACCTTTTGTATATCTATGGATTTTGGTAGGACATGATATTATATAGATCCAACATTATTTCTTTTTTGGCTCGTGAGTTTCCAGTGCTTATTTTCCCATATTCTAGAGCATGACTAGAAGGTGCAATGTTGTTTTAGTTGTTTATTTCATGATTTATTGTTTCTTGGATGTTGGATCACACACACAAACACACACACACACACATATATATATATATTAGTTTTATTTCATTCTTTTGTTTCATGGCTGTAATGTTTTTGGTTTGGAAAACATGATTTAAAATATATGGAAAACCAAATGAATGTTTCAGAAATATATTCAAATTATTATCAAATTGTTTTATTATAAAAATTATTCGAAAAATATTTTATTATAAATATATAACACATGCATTATAAATACTTGAACATGTATATATTTTTTGGTAGTTTCATACTTGGATTTATTTCTCACACCCTAATTCTATTTTTGGGTAGTTTTAGACCTTATTTTGTAGAACATAGGTAAAAGGAAAGGCATTTGGTGGCATGCTGGCTTCAATTTATTCCACTATTTGGTAGTGGGATGACTTTTGTAGGGGAAAATTGGTCACATGGAGACATGTTGGTCTAGACATGTCATACTACATGGTTTAACATGTTTAACTTAGTTGTATATACACAATTTTTTTCTTTCTACTTTGATTGTATTTATTGTTTTGGTTATATTAGAGACTTGTTTTGTTATCTTTTATATACCTCAACACATAATGGGATGAATTGGGTAACTATTCTGGTTGACTGGGTTTTTTTTTGTTACATGAATCCTTGACCAGTTGAGTTAAGTCCCAACTTCTAATATCATAAACATGATTTATTCAACTACTTCCTCTAAAATGTAAATATGATATAATTGAATACTTATTTTCTGAAAAATTTTGTTATGTCAACCCATCACTATCATACGAACTACATGGTAGTATGAGGTTCTCTCAAATTTGGCTGACAAGCACCGTACACACCCAGTTTATCATAAATTTGGGCAATTGAAGGTGTTCAAGACATAATATTTCATTGAGGTATTATTAATTATAACGACCCATACTTTACATACATTGTTATTACTTCAGAATTGAATCCCACTTATTACAACATATAACAAAACCAAGAAAGGACCGTATAGGTATAGAGTCTTTAGAAACTGGGAAACATAAACAACTGGTTAATAAAGCATCTACTTTTCCTCCCATTTATTTCATCATATCTAGAGTCCCTTTTTTGCATATCCTACTTAATAACCTTCTTCCTGACCTGGGGAAATAAAACATACAAAAGGTTGATCTCAAATGCTCAGTAAGGGTAAACAAAAGAAATATCTATCACATCATGTAAATAAGGACTTAACTTTTGGAAATCTTAACCTGCAAGAGAGATCATAATATCATAACATGGGAAAAATCATAGAAGTGAAATGTAATCCCAATTCATAACATAAAACATGAAACTTTGTGGAATACACACATAATGATAGAGAATCATTTCTTGTTAGTCAAGACTCATTTCCAAGACTATCTTAGTGGACAAAGTCCATTTCTGAACCGAGTTCATTCCTCGTTTCAGTCCTGTTTCACTAAACCGGTATAACCTACCGTTCCAGCCATGTCTATCTCATGAGATATAAAATCTTTACCTAATTAATTGGAGGGAGATATAGGTCCCACTCATCTCATAATGATACCATTCTTATGTGTGCCACAAAATCATAAATCATACATCATTGCATAACCCATGTAGTAAAAATGGGATTCTTAAACAACATGACATCATAAAACAATTCATATAAGATAAAGGAATTCATAAAAATAATTCCATCACAACATAATAAAATCAATGTAGTAATAGGGATAGAAACAGTACCCTATATTATCTTAGATGGAAAATAATTTTGATAAAACACTTAAACTCCATTCTTGAGGAAAATATACTTTCTACTTCAAAAACATTTTCCTTTCTTAACATGTCATACAATTTTAAACTAAAATAAGTTGATTAAAAATAAACTTGAAAACATTTAAAGTAATATTCTTTGAAATAATTTTTTAAAAATCCATTCATGCCGTATAAGTTAAAAGAACATTCTTCTCGTACTTTTTTCGGAAAAGTCAAAAAGTACCCCGTAAGAAAAAACAACAAAAGATTCCTTTCATATCTTTTACTAAAAACTCACCGAAGGGTAAAATTGGATATAAACTATTGTAGAAGTATATAAATATTACATATTGAGGAAAAATGGATGTGGATGATAAAATACACCCCAGTAAATTCCAAAGTATAAACAATCTCGGATAAAAATGAGATTGTGATATTTCCCTTACCTTAGGTCCGATATGCTTTGTACGAGTCCGAAACTCCTGTATAATTATTTAAATAATGTTATTGACTTATTATAGTATCATACTTATTTTTATGATATCATATCTGGTCATATTCTTAGCTTCTTAGTAGTAATATTTCATTGCTACTTGTTACTCGGGTGTTTATAACGTTTTGTTCTTATGCGTGTTTTGTCAAATAAATTCTTATTCTTATCTTTAGGTTATAGATACCTCATTTATAGAATGGTATTAGTGTAATATATATCATATTAATTCATTCAATTCATTTATATAATCATTATAAAATTAATATCATGTAGAACGAGTCACATCCCATCGTGGAGACGGTATTGCGTACGTACACACGAGTGATGATATCGTTCCTATGATCGTGGAATTGTATTGGAGTGCATGTATACTATTTAAGAATAAATATCACTTTATAATAGTCATATATAGTCATTATTTACACCATTATACCCATCCAAGTAAGGTGGTGGTGTAAAATAGATTACACCACGGCGTGGAGACGGTATTCCGTACGTACGCACGTGCGGAGATTTATTTTTCCGTAGGATGGAAAGATGGTGAAATAGGGTTGTTTAATAATTATAATAAAATATCCGTATATGAGTGATAATGATGTTATTACTTCATAATGAAATAACTAAAGAATAAGAAGTGGAAGAAGAAATAAAGATGAAAGAATCAGTAACGGACATTACCTCTTCTTTGAAGTGCTTCTTTGAGACCTTCTTTTAGGGCACTAAAATTGGTCTTTGAAGAATACCAGGACCTCTAGGATGTATCTAGGTAAGTGGAGAGGAGAAAGTATCAGGGGTTGGCCGAGCATGAAGGCTCAAATTGGTGTGAGGAAGAGAGGGAGGAGGATCCCTTTTATAAGGGAGGAGAGGGGCACCTTTGGAATAACTAAAAATATTATTTTATTATAAAGTCATGATCGGTTTTGAATAGCTCCAAATTGAGTTATTTAGAATCTAAGGTGGGTATTGGTCTAAATTCTCTCATCCAATAGAATTTAGACAAGTTTAGGTCATTATATAAACCTTATCTTTTAGTTTTAACTCTTAGTTAATTAGATTGACATTTACCATGTCACTTTGTATTTTTATATTATATAGTTAATAAACATACCATATACATCCAAGAGACCCCCCAAGATGTGTTTCATTAATATATATAACCGTATCTAAGTCATTTGGCCGAACCTTAGATTTTTAGGAATAAAATAACAATTAATAATATAATATTTGTTTTGAAAACTATTTTATGTCAATTTTGACACTATTCAATAGTTGATTTTTTTAAAATTTATAACAGAATGATTACTTCGACCAAAGTTAATTACATTAATCCTAACATGTCATATTAACCTATTAAATTAGTTTAATTCATAAAAAGTCTCAAATTATACTTATTTAGGTATTTCTAATATCAATTATTCTAATTTTTCACTATTATGGTAATTACTGATTCATCATTCTGTCATAAATAAATTAAATTATTTAAAGTATAAAAATTAAAAATAAAATATGATTATGTATGAAATATTTTTTTTTGATTTTTAATGAATATTTATAGTCTAATTTATCTTATGTATAACTATATATTAAAAATGTTTTATTTATTAAACATTGATTTTAACTATTTTAACCCTTCTTTAAATAAATTAATAATAAATGTCCTAATCTAATCCAAGTGGTCCTAAATGGTCATATTTTATTCCTAAGGTTGTTTTTGGTAGAATTACACTTGTCCAATAGAATTATGACATGTCTTAGTGTAATAATAATATCATTTTTACTCTTAATTACCCTATTTACTTTTAACCGTCGTAAAAAAAAGTAAAAAGTTACTATTCACCAAAAATTATTTTCATCTCATTGAACCACATTTTAGTCCTTGATATTAACCATGTCTCTCAAATTTTCGAAATTCCCCTCACAGAAGCGGTAAAATTATGTTTTATGAAGAATTTAGTTTTTTTAACAGCCACTTAGTAGTTTTACTATTTATCAAAATTGAATGTTTTCAGAAAAATAAAATTTTTTTACCCTAGGCTAATTTCGATATTCCGAGTCCAAAAATGAAGTCCATTTTGAAAAATAAAATTTATAAAATTTCAAAAAGTGGTTATTACTATTCATAACGGCTAGTTTTAATAATATTTTAATACCATATCATTGTTTAGTGAAACTCGGTATTGCGTACGATGCAAGCTATCGAGGAAGCTTGCGATTTCGTGTAAAGCAAGCCAAACAAGTGTTGTGTGTAGAAAAAGAATCCTTTGATGATTTATATAACATAAAAACAAAATATTTCACATAAAAGTCTCGAGTGTTACATTCTACCCCCCTTAAAATGAATTTCGCCCTCGAAATTCGTCACTTTGTAACAAACAGATGAGGATACCTCTCTCTCATCATATCCTCAATCTCCCATGTAGTTTCATCTATTTGGTGGTTCCTCCATAAAACATTCACCAATCTAGTGGTCTTGTTTCATAGGAATTTTTCACTATGATCCAGAATCTCTATCGGTTGTTCTTTATAAGAAAGATCTGGCTCCAACGATACAACTTCTGAGCTGAGTACATGTGAAGGATCAGGTATGTACTTTCTCAGGAGAGATACACGGAACACATCATGAACTTGAGAGAGATTCAGTGGAAGCACCAATCGGTAAGCTACCTTCCCAACATGATCCAGTATTTTTAAAGGACCGATATATCTAGGTCTCAACTTCCCCTTCTTTCCAAATCTCATGACTCTCTTCCTGGGAGATATTTGTAAGAACACTTTATCACCCACTTCAAAATCTAGGTCTTTTTTTCGGTTGTCGGCATAACTTTTCTGTCGACTCTGAGCTGCTCTTATGTGTTGTTGAATAGATCTGACATTTTTTTCCATTTCATCAACGAGATCAAGTCCTAATAGCTTTCTTTCCCCAACTTCTTCCCAGCAAGTTGGAGTCCTGCATTTCTTTCCATATAGAGCTTCATAAGGAGCCATCTGAATACTGGAGTGAAAGATATTATTATAAGAAAATTCCACCAAAGGTAGGTGTTGATCCCAACCACCTTTGAAATCCATAGAGCAAGCTCTCAACATATCTTCTAGAGTTTGAATTGTTCTCTCAGACTGACCGTCTGTCTTAGGATGATAAATAGTGCTGAAACTCAACTCTGTATCCAGAGTATGCTGAAGACTTCGCCAGAACATCAAGGTAAATCTCGGATCCCGATCAGATATAATAGAATGTGGTACTCCATGCAATCTTACCACTTCCTTTACATATATCGTGGTAAGCTGATCCAGAGAGAAATCCTCTCTAATAGCAATGAAGTGTGCAGAATTTGTAAGACGATCAACTATGACCCAAATAGCATTATTGCCTTTGGATGTTTTAGGAAGTCCTGTGACAAAGTCCATAGTGATGTTTTCCCATTTCCATTCGGGTATGGGTAAAGGTTGTAACATCCCCTTAGACTTCTATCTCTCAGCTTTAACTTGTTGACAAACCAAGAATCGAGAGACATATTCAGCAACATCTCTTTTCATGCCATCCCACTAGAAGTACTCTTTCAGGTCCCTATACATCTTCATGCTTCGAGGATGAATATAGAATGAAGAACTATGAGCCTCATCCAGCAGCTCCTTCTTTAATTCGGGGTTGGGAGTAACACAAACCCGATTCCTTAACTTTATTATCCCATCACAATCAAGGTTGAATTCAGGAACATTTCTCACCTTCTTTTGTAACTCGACATCATCTTTCCGTGCCTCTTTAATCTTCACATGTATAGATGGTTGAACATTCATATGAGAAAGATAATATTTTCCCCCTTCCATTATAATTCCAAGATCCATTCTTTGTAAATCCATAAATATTGGATCTTTTGTGATCATCACCATGGATAAACTGGCATGGTCTGGTCGACTTAATGCATTTTCCACCTTGTTAGCTTTCCCTGGGTGGTAATGGATTGAGCAGTCATAATCCTTAATGAGCTCCAACCATCTTATTTGGCGCATATTCAGCTCTTTTTGTGTGAAAATATTCTTTACACTTTTATGATCAGTATAAATATCACACCTTTCACCATAAATGTAATGCCTCAAAATATTTAATGCAAAGATTACCACAGCTAACTCCAAATCATGAGTTGGGTAATTTTCCTCATTTATTTTCAACTGTCGTGAGGCATAAGATATCACCATATAATTTTGCATAAGAATACACCCCAATCCATTCTTGGATGCATCACTGTAGATCACAAACCTTTCTCCACTACAAGGCAGTGTGAGCACAGCTGCACTGGATAACCTTCTTTTCAACTCCTTGAAATTATCTTCACATTCCTCCGTCCAAACAAACTTAACTCTTTTCCGAGTCAACTTGGTGAGTGGATTAGATAATCGTGAAAAATCTTTCACAAAAAGTTGATAATATCCAGCCAAACCAAGAAAACATCAGATCGCGGTTACTGTTGTTGGTCTCGACCATCTTTCGATAACCTCTGTTTTTGCTGGATCCACAGATATCCCCTCTTTTGAGATTATGTGACCCAAAAATGCAACTTTTTGAAGCCAAAATTCACACTTGGTAAATTTGGCATAAAGCTTCTCCTTTCTCAGGGTCTTCAATATAATTCTCAAGTGATCTTCATGTCTTTCCTTACTCTTTGAATAGACAAGAATATCATCTATAAAGACTACCACAAACTGATCAAGATAGTCTCTAAAGACTCTATTCATCAGATCCCTGAGGATAGTAGGGGGATTAGTAAGACCAAATGCCATGACTATAAATTCATAGTGTCCATACCTTGTACGGAAAGCTGTCTTTGGTATATCTTCCCTTTTGACCCTTAATTGATGATACCCTGAATGAAGATCAATCTTGGAAAAGTATTGAGCTCCGCGTAGTTGGTCAAATAGGTCATCAATGCACGGGAGAGGATATTTGTTCTTGATACTGAACTTGTTAAGTTCTCGATAATCAATGCAGAGTCTCACTGATCCGTCTTTCCTCTTAACAAACAGAACAGGTGCTCTCCAAGGTGACGCACTAGGGTGTATGAACCCCTTATCAAGATTCTCTTGGAGTTTCTTCTTCATTTCCTGCAACTCAATTTCGGCCATTCTATAAGGTGTCTTTGAAATAGGCAAAGCACCCGGTACGTGTTCTATTTAAAACTCAACTTCACGATTCGGTGGAAGACCCGATAATTTATCCAGAAAGACATCATAAAACTCCCGTACAATAGGAATATTCTTAATTGTGAGTTTCTCACCAACCATTTGAGATAAATAACATTCATTTAGTGTAATCAAGACCCATAAGATGGAAGGAATTTCTACTGGAAGGTTATGTTCATCCTTGCATCGATAGACAATCATAGATTGATCTGGAATATGGACTGTGACTTCCCTTCTTTGGAAATTGATATGAGCTCCATGTAGAGAAAGCCAATCCATGCCAAGAATAACATCAAATTCCACTATAGTAAGGATCACAAGATTTGCAGGAAGCACTTTCCCACAAAATTCAATCGGAGAAGAATTTTAAACTTTTGATGCGACTGTTGTGCCATTAGTGGTTGTCACAGCTAACTCAACATCTAACTGTTGAGGTAATACGGTGATATCCTTAGAAAATTATTTAGAAATAAAGGAGTGGGTGGATCCAGAATCAAATAAAACATTTTATACTTTAGAGTGGATGGTAAGTGTACCTTTCACCACATCGTTATCGTACTCCACATTGCTGATAGAAATTGCATGTGACTTTCCTTTGTCTTTAGCCTTAAGAGTTTGTTGACGTCGACCATCATCATCAACCCTTGGATTTGGGAATTGATTGGAATAATTCCCCATCTCATTGCACATGAATCATTGAAGTGTAGTAGGTTCATTCTGTGCATCCCTTCCTTTGTTTGCATCATTAGACATCTTCTTCCCATCATTACGGAATTCAAATTCCCAACGACATTCCTTTCCACATTTGAAACATTTACTTGTCCCTTTAAGACAACTCCCTCCATGTTTCTTTCCACACTTTGAGCATAAGGGAATGATCATATTCTTTTCAGTGTGATCTTTAGATTTTCCTTTTAATTCTATTTTTCTCTTCTTATAAAACACATATGACTGATGGGTTACTCCAATCTCTGTCCCAACTTTGAGAGCACATCGAACGATTTCCTCGTAGCTATTGAAGACCCTTATGGCTAAGGCCCTTTGAAGACTTGGTTTTAGGCCACTAAAGAATAGATCAATCTTACTCTCAGGTTGGATAATAATACCAGAAGTGTACCATGAAAGTCTTGTAAAATTTGCTTTATAGGTACCAACAGATTCACCATCCTTTTGCTTCAGTTCAAGAAACTCTTTCTCCATCTTTGTTTGGAGAATACGAGGGAAGTACTTATTGAAAAATAAGTTCTTGAACTTGTCCCATTCCATGGACTCAATTCATCCCTTTGCCTCGTATTCTTAATAAGATTTCACCATTGATCAGCATCACCCTCCAAACGATACACTGCTAAGATGACTTTATCATGCTCAGAACATTGAAGAACTGAAAAGATCTTTTCAGTAGTACTAATCCATTGTTCAGAAACTAATGGATCAGTAGACCCGCGAAATGAAGGTGGACGCTGTCTCATGAAGGATTCAACAGAATGTTGCTCATTCCTTTGCTTGTTTGGAAGTCCTGCATGATTCATAGCTTGAGAAAGTTGTGTGAGCATGGCTACAAGATTTTGCATTCCAGCTCCCATAACATTTGGTTGTTCAGGGGGACAATCATTGCATTGCCCGTCGCATTCCGCATTAACACGGTTCTTTCAGGTTCCAGCCATTAACTAAAACCAAGAAGAATAGTGTGAGCAACACTAATTATAATAGGAAAAATACATAATCAAGAATAAAATTTCACACTTAAGGTCTTATCCTAGGTTATTCATGGCCATTTCTAAAACACTAAGATTTTGTTCTATGCTTAGACTTATCCTTAGGGTTCTTACTAAGGCTTTCACATCCCAGTTTCCAAAGGTTGACTATAACCTCCCTCTGATACCAACTATAACGACCCATACTTTACATACATTTTTATTACTTCAGAATTGAAGCACACTTATTACAACATATAACAAAACCATGAAAGGACCGTATATGTATAGATTCTTTAAAAACTGGGAAACATAAACAACTAGTTCATAAAGCATCTACTTTGCCTCCCATTTATTTCATCATATCTAGAGTCCCTTTTTGGAATATCCTACTTAATAACCTTCTTCCTGACCTGGGGAAATAAAACATACAAAAGGGTGAGCTCAAATTCTCATTAAGGGTAAAGAAAAGAAATATCAATCACATCATATACCTAAGAACATAACTTTTGGAAATCTTAACCTACAAAAGAGAATATAATATCATAACATGGGATAAAACATAGAAGTGAAATGTAATCCCAATAATCATAACATAAAACATGAAACTTTGTGTCATACACACATAATGATAGAGAATCATTTCTTGTTAGTCAAGACTCATTTCCAAGACTATCTTAGTGGACAAAGTCCATTTCTGAACCGAGTTCATTCCTCGTTTCAGTCCTGTTTCACTGAACCGGTATAACCTACCATTCCAGCCATTTCTATCTCATGAGATATAAAATATTTATCCAATGAATTGGAGGGAGATATAGGTCCCACCCATCTCATAATAATACCATTCTTATGTGTGCCACAAAATCATAAATCATACATCATTGCATAACCCATGTAGTAAAAATGGG
Source organism: Viscum album (assembly GCA_963277665.1). NCBI lineage: Eukaryota > Viridiplantae > Streptophyta > Magnoliopsida > Santalales > Viscaceae > Viscum > Viscum album. The sequence goes on from OY728136.1 coordinate 1,517,924,545, forward strand.
ATTCTTAAACAACATGACATCATAAAATAATTCATATAAGATAAAGGAATACATAAAAATAATTCCATCACAACATAATCAAATCAATGTAGTAATAGGGATAGAAACAAATCCCTATATTATCTTAGATGGAAAATAATTTTATTAAAACACTTGAACTCCATTCTTGAGGAAAATATCCTTTCTACTTCAAAAACATTTTCCTTTCTTAACATGTCCTAAAATTTTAAAATAAAAGAAGTTGATTAAAAATAAACATGAAAACATGTAAAGTAATATTCTTGGAAATAATGTTTTAAAAATCCATTCATTCTGTATAAGTTAAAAAAACAATCTTCTCGTACTTTTTTCAGAAAAGTCAAAAAGTACCTTGTACGAAAAACGACAAAATATTCCTTTCATATCTTTTACTAAAAACTCACCGAAGGGTAAAATTGGATATAAACTATTGTATAAGGATATAAATATTACATATTGATGAAACATGGATGTGGATGATAAAATACACCCCAGTAAATTCCAAAGTATAAACAATCTCGGATAAAAATGAGATTGTGATATTTCCCTTACCTTAGGTCCGATATGCTTTGTATGTGTCCAAACCTCCTGTATAATGATTTAAATAATGGTATAGACTTATTCCAGAATCATACTTATTTTTATGATATCATATATGGTCATATTCTTAGCTTCTTATTAGTAATATTTCATTGCTACTTGTTATTCGGGTGTTTATAACTTTTTGTTCTTATGCGTGTTTTGTCGAATAAATTCTTATTCTTCTATTTAGGTTATAGATAAATCATTTTCAGAATGTTATTAGTGTAATATATATCATATTAATTCATTAAATTCATTTATATAATCATTATTAAATGAAGATCATGTAGAACGAGTCGCATCACATCGTGGAGACGGTTTTTCGTACGTACGCACGAGTGATGATATCGTTCCTATGATCGTGGAATTGTATTGTAGTGTATGTATACTATTTATGAATCAATATCACTTTATAATAGTCATATATAGTCATTATTTACACCATTATACACATCCAAGTAATGTGTTGGTGGAAAATAGATTACACCACGGCGTGGAGACGACATTCCGTACGTACGCACGCGCGGTGATTTCTTTTTCCGTAGGATGTATAGATGGTGAAATAGGGTTGTTTCATACATATAATAACATATCAGTATATGAGTGATACTGATGTTATTACTTCATAATGAAATAACTAAAGAAGAAGAAGTGGAATAAGAAATAAAGATGAAAGAATCGGTAACAGACATTACCTCTTCTTTGAAGTGCTTCTTTGAGACCTTATTCTAGGGCACTAAAATTGGTCTTTGAAGAATACCAGGACATCTAATATGTCTTTAGGTAAGTGGAGAGGAGAAAGCGGCAAGGGTTGGCAGAGCATGAAGGCTCAAAGTGGTGTGAGGAAGAGAGAAAGGAGGTGCCCTTTTATAAGGGAGGAGAGGGGCATCTTTGGAATAACTAAAAATATTATTTTATTATAAAGTCAAGTTCGGTTTTAAATAGATAAAAATTGAGTTATTTCCATGATAAGGTGGGTATGGGTCGAAATCATCTCATCCAATAAAATTTAGACAAGTTTAGGTCATTATATTAACCTTATCTTTTAGTTTTAACTCTTAGTTAATTAGATTGACATTTACCATGTCACTTTGTATTTTTATATTATAGAGTTAATAAACATACCATATACATCAAATCGACCCCCAAGTTGTGTTTTATTAATATATATAACATTATCTAAGTCATTTAGCCGAACCTTAGATTTTTAGGAATAAAATAACAATTAATAATATAATATTTGTTTTAAAAACTATTTTATGTCAATTTTGACACTATTCAATAGTTGATTTTTTGGAAACACATAACAGAATGATTACTTCGACCAAAGTTAATTAAATTAATCCTAACATGTCTTATTAACCTATAAAATTAGTTTAATTCATAAAAAGTCTCAAATTATACTTATTTAGGTATTTATAATATCAATTATTCTTATTTTTCACTATTATGGTAATTACTGCATTATCATTGTGTCATAAATAAATTAAATTATTTAAAGTCTAAAAATTACAAATAAAATATAATTATGTAAGAAATATTTTTATCTTTCTAATGAATACTTATAGTAGAATTTATCTTATGTATAACCTAATATTAAAAATGATTTAGTTATTAAACATTGATTTTCACTATTTTAACCCTTCTTTAAATAAATTAATAATAAATGTCCTAATCTAATCCAAGTGGGCCTAAATGGTCATATTTTATTCATAAGGTTGTTTTTGGTAGAATTAAACTTGTCCAATAGAATTAGGACATGTGTTAGGGTAATAATAATATCATTTGTACCCTTAATTACCCTATTTACTTTTAACCGTGGTAAAAAAAAGTAATAAGTTACTATTCACCAAAAATTATTTTCATCTCATTGAACCACATTTTAGTCCTTTAAATTAACCGTTTCTCTCGGATTTTCGAAATTCCACTCACAGAAGCGGTAAAATTTAGTTTTATGAAAAATTTAGTTTTTTTAACAGCCACTTAGTAGTTTTACTATTCATCAAAAATTGAAAGTTTTCAGAAAAATACCAAAATTTCACCCTAGGATAATTTCGATATTCCGAGTCCAAAAATGATGTCCATTTTGAAAAATAAAATTTATAAAATTTCAAAAAGTGGTTATTACTATTCATAAGGGCTAGTTTTAATAATATTTTAATAGCATATCATTGTTTAGTGAAACTCGGTATTGCGTATGACGCAAGCTATCGAGGAAGCTCACGATTTCGTGTAAAGAAAGCCAAGCAAGTGTTGTGTGTAGAAAAAGATTCCTTTGATGATTTATATAATATAAAAACAAAATATTTCACATAAAAGTCTCGGGTGTTACATTAATATTTCAGATGAAGGTAATAATTTTATATTAATTATGATCATACTATGTTGTTTCACTCACAACGAAACATGAGTTAATTGAAAAACATTCATCACTTCATTATTCATTTTTATATAATTTAAATTTCATTGGATTCTTTTAGGCATAAAAATTTATAAAATAAAAAGCAATGCATAAAAGTAATAAAATTATCTGACAAGTCTTGATTATATTATATTGGCTAGTTCTTTTATACTTAATGTATCAAACATGAACTAGGGGTATCATACTTGAGTTGGGTCTTGACCCATGATTCAACATGTCCATAGTCCAATGTATGCATATCTCATTAAGATTTTCGCCATGACATGGCGTTGTCCATGACTTTCAACTTCATCATAAATAGTACATCAACACTCACTCACTTTTGATGGGGTCTCAGAAAGATTAATATACATACATATATAGATATATGAACATTCCCATATACATATTTAATAAAATAGGATTATTCGAAAATTATTATAAATTTTAATTAATTATTATTAAAATCACAAATAATTGTAATAAATAATTAATTGAAACTAGGCATGCATGATTGATGCTCAAGACATGTCTATATGTAAATTAAATGTGTGATAAAAATTAAAATTCAATAAAATTAAACATGAAGAATTTTAATAAATTAAAAAAATAATTTAAATTCCAATATTTTTTATCAGCCCCACAATTAATTTAATTTTAACCCAAAATTTAAATTAATTTTTCAAATAATAAAATTATTACTTATTAATCAAAAAAATAATTAAAATTAGTTTTGTTTATATTAAAATTATCTTAGGAATTAGAAAAATTTTCAAGACCATTTCTGGTTATTCTGACCCCATGTCAGTTCAGAGCAAGAATGTCCCAGTTCATGGCTGCTCTAGGACAAAAAAAATTCCTTGATCCATTCTGAGTTGGGATTAACCTTCTTAGAAAACTATGGCGCATATGAAGTTATATATGACTAATGAGAGTCTGGATCATAGTTGGGAATGGGATTTCATGGGTGTAGCTGATGCATGGGGTGGAGGAGCCCATCATCTGGTGGTTTCTCAGAAACCTGAGGTATCTCAAATTGTGATGAGGGTTGTAAAATATAGGCGTCTTCAGAAATGTTAACGTCAGCTTAAGATGAACTAGGAAGTGGGGTTTGATACTAGTGGTGTTTTCAATGCTTGATGTATAGGTACCCTCACTGGTTAGCAATGCAAGATTAGTGATGACATAATTTAGTTGCATGGGTGGTGCAGGTGATAGAGGTTGGGGATGGTAGGTCAACATTGGAAAATGAGATAGAGGTGGTGAGGCCATGAATGTGTGATCAGGTGGAGGTTGTTGACCATGAATCTTCTTCCAAAATTATTTTATTTTTTTTATTTTTTTTACAAGACTAATAATAATCTTTTGAAAAAAATGGTATTTTAATTTTTTACTAGACCCATGAAAATACCAACCCCATTTTTTTTGTTCCTTACAAGATTGACCAAATCATAGATAAACAATTTTTAGACATTTTTTTATCAAAAAATTATTATTTGTAGATAACCCACCATCAACCCCATAGAATTTATTCAAATAGCATAAATAATAGGCCATTTTTAGAACACCAAATCTTTAAAACAATTATACAAATTCATCCACCCACCTGAATTATTTTGTTTAATAGAAAGCAACAAATAAATGGTTGATCAAATTTACATTTCTGTAAAATTCTAGAATTAAAGATAATGAATGAACATATATATTATTCTTCATTTTTTAAATAATAAAAAAAGAAAAGAAAAAATATCCATATTAAAAGTTTTATAAAACCATAAATCGGCGATCCATTATCTAATCGATGAGCATTTTTTTGTTTGGACTAATTTAAACCCATATATGTAATTTAATGAAAACTAATTTTTTGGACTATGAAATTCACAGGATCATTCAGAAATTAATTTTTAGTTCTAGGGTGCACAATTTTTTTCCTAGATATTTAAAATTAATAATCAGTGAAGTGAATAAACAACAGTGATCTGAGACTCGGTAGAGGTCTAATGGTCCCTCATGATTTTTTCAAAGAAAAAAAATTAAATATATGACCACCTCATTCGATTTATCATTGCATTAGATTGTATCTCATTTATAGAATTGTTTTCTCAATGGGTTCGATCTTGAACCCCTCTAGGTTGTCTTAAAATTAATTAATAATATTTTTGAATGTCAATTATCGAATTTTGGGTGCTATCATGAAGCTCCGATGATTCCTTTGATGTGATGATGATCACCTATATCCCATCCCTTTGATCCACAAAGGTGTTCTTACTTGAAATTATCAGACAATTACTTTCTCGATCTAGGATGTGGGAGGAGAGAAAGGATCTCATTTTGTTGGAATAATATATTTTATGGAATAGAGTCTCCCATACACTTATAATGTTGGTCGTTCAAATACATAGAAAGGGTTCCTCAGCCCAAGGAAATAAAGATCCCACTAAGTAAGAAGTACATGACACATTATGAAAAACTAAATGAATCATTAATTAATTTATATTTTATCAAATAATCTTATTATATAATTAATTTATTACATAATAAACCCAAGTCTTTAACTTGGATCGTAATTTTCACTAATATTTAACCACCCTTGAATATGAAAATAATAATCATTTGTATAATATTTTCCATGTACTCATTTATTACCTTGGGAATTTTTTAATAAAAATACAATCAAATTATTTTATAATAAAATAATAATAAATTTACTTATTAATTGGTGATCTATAACCTCAAAAACTCTCAAACATTGGGGTGGGGCACACCATGTCCAATATTCTTATACACTAGAAGAAGAAATACTCGTGAATATGCTATTGTGTGTGACCTTCTAGTCCCTTATCTTGATTGTAGTTAGTACTATTCATAGACAAAGAGTAGAGTCTAGAAACCCATAAAGGCCCCTAAAGAGATAAGGAAATGTAAAAGAAATGAAAACCGTTCATATGGTCATGAGTTGTATAATATAATCTCTATTTCACATGATATATCATAAAGCATGATTTATAACTTATGAAATCATCCAATCTTGCTTTATTATTATTTTTATTTATCTGGAGGGACTTACATTTGACTAACATTGAAAATGATTTATAAAGGTATTACCATCCTGATCAACTAGGCCTAAGATATCAACCCTCAACTAAGAAGGGAACAATTATTTCATGAAAATTTTACCAATGGTGTACCACCAATGACACAGCCAATAAAATTTTACATTACATGACTTGAATTTCATGGTTTTTTCCATGCATCAACGTACGTAATAAAATGAAACACCTTGGCAATGATCTCAAGACATGATACTTATAAACATGTTTCAATATAGGAACTTCTAATGAAAACGGAAACATATGGTTTTCCGATTGGTGAGTATTTCTACATGATCCAACCTAATAGATATTTCCAAGTGAGAAATTCATGTGAATAAGTCTCAATGCTTATATGTTTCTAGCATCTAATAGTTAGACATCAACTATTTCCAATCAATATTATGTATCTAGACCATATAAATATATTTAAAACTAATGTTATATTATCTTAAGGTTCTCATTATATCTGGGAAACTTTTATAACTTTTTTTATGATAAATAATTTATAGACATTTCCATTTAAATAGTTGACACATAAATATCAACACTATAATGTGAAGTGTACATCAGGTATAAATCTCATTATTCATCATATGGTAATTGAAAATCACTGTTATATTGGGTTTTAAGGATCTTACTTTTAAAAAATATTTCACACTTCACCTCATATAGGTAACATCTCTATTTATTTAATGAAAAAATAACTATAGCTAACTCTAAATAATGGATAGGGTAATTCTACTCAGGATAGATAAACTGTCATGAGGAATCAAAAACCAGATTTTCATTCTTCATGATTAAACTTCCAATTACATTTAGGGATGTATACCTATAAATGAAAAATCATTTTCTATCAGAGGGAATTGTTAGCACCGGTTCAATAACCAACATGTTATCTAGTTCCTAAAAAACTATATTCACACTCCTTTTTCCACATGAACTTAGTTCCTTTTTATGTTAACATGGTTAGTTGATCATAAAGTTCTAATTTTTTTCTCTAATTCCATCTATAGTATCTATATAGACCATGAAAACTGTGAATCACGGTCACTATTGTTTTTTGAGGCCACTCTTTTAAATATTTACTCTTAGACGGACCAACCATGATTCCTTCACTGGAAATAATGTGTTCCAAGAATGTCACTTTTTGTAACTAAAACACACATTAACTATTTTTATCAAAAAAACCATCATTACAAAATGTTTGTAGAAGGACCTATTGTAATATCCCATGTTCAGTTCACCAAAGAGTAACCAAAACATAGAGTAACATGTATTCAAGCATGACTCCCTTTATGACTAAGGCAGGTAACTATAAACAAGCATTTATGGTTGTATTATGGGTAGACTATACCCCATTTTTCTCAGTTTGGAACAATAGTAGGGAATAATGAAATAAGTAGTGAAAATAGATAACAACATGGTAGTAGAAAGAACTAAACATCCATGTAAATAAATAACTGATGAAAAAAATAACTAATAATTAGTATCATATACAAAATATAAATGTAATTATTCTATATAAAAATAGGGAATACAGTATATAAAAAACAGCTTTCCAACACAACATGATATAAAAAATGAACAAAATATAAAAATATATATATGTGAAGACTAATGGGAATCTGATCAGTCTTTTTCTTATATACATCATCCAAGTATAGAAAACCAAGAATCCATGGGAAACCTCATTCCATTTCCATACCTATATCCATGCAGTCTATTTGAGTACCAATTGATGTCCTAAACAGGTTATGAGTAAAGTTAGTAGGCCACCACCAATTATGTCAAATGTTATCCATTATAAGAATATTCAATGATGATGGGGTGAAGGTAATAACATAATCAGTAAATTAAATACATTATAACCACATTGGTCAGAATTTCTAATGGGTCACTCATCTGATACTACCTACCTTGCTAAAAGTTGGAATGTTACTAAAATATTATGATTTATGGTTTAATTGTATAACAGTCTCGAGACCCAAGGCTCATTGAAAAGGAATCCCTCAAGGATCATATTCATATAATGGGTGAATAAGTGTAATGAAATATACAATTTTAATAAGCTATTTGGAAAAATTACTTCATGTATATAAATAATTGATTGAATCCATGTTTGTCCATTGACATGGAAGTCACATCATTCCATTAATTGATTGGCACGTTGATCTCATTTAAGGCCTTCCACATAGAGGACCCTTGTATCGCTCTAGGTATACTATGAACCCATTGCCCTACGAGATCATCCAAGACATTCCTCATAGAAACCCACATATTTCTCAAGGAATAGTATAATAACATTCCCCTCGGAACCCATCCATCGAATTCCATGTAGGGAACCCAAGTGCCACTCATGTAATAATATAATGAACATACCTCTGAGTCTATACTTGGAATTCCATATAGGGAACCCCATTTTTCACTCATTTCATAATACAAATCCATCCACCATGTAATCCCATCCATGTAATTCCATATAGGAATCCATGTATTTCACCTATAATTATATAATTACATCTATAATTTTTAATTCAATATTCCCAATAACCCATCCATGAAATTCTGTGATGGATCCCATGTATCACCCTAAATATGGTATACTAATTGGTCTTGCTTCATAGTCTATCTAAACCATTTAGTAACACATTTAATTCAATTTGGACATTTCACTCTAGGGGATAACTAAAACATTAATATAAAAAGTAATTCCCAGGGATGGGCACATCATTCTCTCTTAGGTTCAATTCATGTTACACTTTGTCCACATCATTTAACAACCTAATTATATAAGGGAAAGGAACAAACCCCATGTGTGGTTGATTTTTATATTAAATCTTGATAATTTAGTAAAATATAATATTTTACCCTAAGGGGAAGGTTCATATTAATGTTCTCGACCTCCAAGACATTTACGGGTCACACATGTCATGTAGGTTTGAGCAAATGCATTTAATTAAAGAAAAAAATTACTTCTAAGAAGTTTCACTTAGAATGCTCAATGTGCAGCACAATTGTGAAATATATAGGTGACTAGATTGTTTTTGAAAAAACATTAATTTATAATACATTGATGGGTAGTAGGCTCCTCATCTATAATTAACTTCTAATCATGTTTAGAATTAGAGAAACTTGACATATCATTGAATATGATGAACATAGGCCTATTAGCTCGCATGGATTTAGCATCCATTTTTGTAAGATATATAAGTAAGAAAAGTATGTGTAATGGAGGACAAAATGATAACTATATAATGTGATGAACGACACCAGAATTGGATTCCATACAATGGATGAATCTCAAATCCTATCTTGAAGGAGGAAGGGAGCTCTTCACATGGGCGAGGAGGTGATTTTAGAATGTGGTAATGAAATGGGGGAGTGAATCTTTATATAAGGTAGACAAAACGGGGAATCCATCCATTTTAAAGGGTTCAATGTTAGGTTACATAGTTGGTGAAACCGTGCACTATCACTGTTCGGGGTGTCACTCCCTCCAAGTGGAAACGTGCATGGTTTGAAAAACATTTCATAGCTCACATGACTCCATTGTAGTCTTTTACAACACCCTTTCATGGATTTGTGACTCCAATACATGATTTAATAAATCATGAACCACCCTTATAAGGAAACATAGTTTAGGTTGTACGGATAGCACTAATCAGGCTCTAATTGTGTGCCTCAATTGTTTACTCAAAAAACAATAGCTTTAGGCTTTAAAAATTTCCCATATGATTCTAAACCCTTAGACTCTTAGGTACTATCATGTAAAAAGACAATAGGTTTGAAAATTAATTTAATGTAATCCAAACAACTCTAAAAATAAATTATCTTACAGCATTCCCTCCATCATACAAATCCTCTTTTAGTTCTCCTTAGGAGGGTGGAAAAGAATATTCTAAGAATAAATTCAACCATAAAGCATGTACATCAGCCACTCATTACTGGGCCATGTTCTATATATGTTTGTGCTACCATAACACTCATACTAGTTAAATGACTTGACTCAGAGATCCTCCATTTTCTGATCAATTATACAAATAGTGTTATCCTCAAAAGAACTATCAACAACCAACTTAACCTCCAAATGTTGAAGGAAATGATATGATTCTAAATAATAAGGATATAATTGAGAAATGTGAATGAAATATTCCATGCCCATGTATATTTGTGGTAGTGATATCTAATAAGAAGAAAATTTATCCCTATCAAAAACCTTAAAAGATAAAAAGAATCTTGGCCCTAGATTACCCTACCACCTAATTCGTCGATTCCCTAATCTAGGTGAGACACACAAGAAAACCAGACCCTCATCTCAAACTCCAATGGTCGGTGGTGATGATCGGTAAAATACATATTTATAGATTGATCAATAGGCATATTATTCCTAGTTAGTTTTACAAAATATGAGGCCTCCTGAATGAGCTGAGGTACCAGTAAAACTGCCTCTCCTAACATTAACTTTTATATTGGTAAATTGCTTGGCCTACCATGTAGGGCCTTAGAAGGACCAATTTTTATATTTTAAATTTTTTTGCTACAACAAGAAAACTCACTGAGTGGTAGGTGATTCTCTTATTAACCTCCAAAATCAAGGATTAATGTTCTAGAAAATTCCTCAAACACATGTATCATTTTATTGAATTGAGTGTCAGTCTATGGGAGATATAAAAGACACATCAGTACTTAGGAACCCAGATCATACTACAACCCCTTCCAAAACCATGACCCAAACCTAGCATCCCTATCTAATACAATGGTATGTAGAACTTTATGACGTCATATGATCATGTTTACATATATCCATTCTAGATAATACACTAAATAAGTGTGGTCAAATATTTGTGAGGTGATCAACCCTTTTAAACATGTCTATGATCACCCATATAACATCATAAGCTCAAGGTAACCTAGGTATACCCATCCTGAATTCCATGGTGATTCCATCCCATTTCCAATATGGGTGGTAAATGAATGAAAAATCATAGATGGCCACTAGTGTTTCATCTTCACCATCTGATAGGTGGAACACTACCTAAAAAAAGCTATGTCTATTTTAATCCCTATCCACAAATACTAGCGGTGTAAGTTATGATACATATATGTAAGGCTTGGATGAACTGCCTATACCGATTCATTTGAATCTCACATCGATTTATATGGGATTTTTTAGTAACTCGGAAACATCCATGGATGTAAAACATCTAACCCCATCAACAACCCAACAGGGTAGTGGGTCCTCACCTGAAACACTCTCCCATAAGACCAATCCCTCAAGGTGAGAAAGCTAACTCGTCTTTTTGTTGTTGAAAATTTAAAAAGTTACTGATATAGCTATAATGATTGGATGCCCATGATGTTCCTAAATCTCAGCATGAAGCAAAAAATAAGATAAATAACTTTCCATTGACTGAAGACCACCTGAACAACTTATGTATGAGTCCTCTTGCCTATATAATCAACCACCACATTTTATTTAATAGGTATATAAATAACATTAAAATAAAGAAATTGTTGTCATTAAACCCATATTTAATGTCTGAGGTTCACATCATAACGAGTAAATATATATTTGATGATTTAATGATCTTTATACAACATAAAATTCACTTCAATAAAATGGTTCATACATCAATGAAAGTTATAAACCACTAATTTTAGCTTTATATCATATATCGATTAGTTCTACTTGTGAGGTCTCAACAAATGAGACTCAATAACAATGAATTGATCTTCCTGTATCATTAAAAATTCCATCCCGATGCTTCATGTCACATAGTAAACCATATAGCCTCTTTCATGATCATGAAAAATCAGCATCAACACTGAAGTAATCATTCCTTTCAACTCAAAAAATTATAAATTTAAAGATTCATGAAATGAAGACATGGAAGCTTTCATGGTCTATCTTATGAGTGGTGATATAAGGCTTGAAAAATCCAATATATTGTTATTGAAATACATTACTAGAGCCAAGAAACATCATACATAAAAAAATATTCTTAGGACATGATTATGAAACTATATATCTCACCTTATTTGTGTCCTTGAATACTCTTGATTCTGATATGAAGTGAGTAAGGAAGTGAACAATATTGATCCAAAATATTAATTTTTGTGTTTATTGTAAAAAGGGTGCTCTATTAGAGTACTGAAAAAGATATCATGATGTTTGGTATGTTTGTGCGTATTATGTGAGTACAACAAAATTTCATCCCCAATATTACCGAAAAAGAATCATGATATGGGTGGAAACCCCGTATCATCAGATCCATGAATTATTCCAGAACTTTTATGACACCAAAGAATAAAAAAATATATCCATAAAATCCATATCTACTATATAATTTTGTATGTGGTATATCTAATGGTCTAACACACACATGATTATAGCATGATGTCAAATAAATTTTGCAGAAGGCCCTCACTCCTTAGAGTTGGTCAAAGAGGCCATAAATATGAGGTAATGGATACCTTTTCTTCATAGTAATATAATTAATTTTATATAATAAATTCACAACACAAGGGTTCTATCAACCATCTTGGTGAAAATATCACGAAAACCCCAAGGAAAATTAGTGGGTTATATGAAACCACTTTTTCCATAACCTATAGCCGTCTCTTGAGATACTAAATCTTAGTAATAACCATCTTATAAGGAGGAAGGGATAATGTTGATAATCCTAGTACATGATAAAAAGTAAAATGTACCTATCTATCAAGAGGTAGCGAGGAAAAGTCATTAGGGAAGAATACCATGAAATGATCCACTACAGGAGGAAATGATATAAAATACATTCCTTGATCATCAAGAAAATTTATAGTAATCTAGGCTATCACTCTATAGCGCCCATAATGGTCGGGTATATATCGAATCTCTTGGATGTCTCATTAACGCTCATGAATATAGTTTATACCCTTGGGTGATGTGAAAGACACCATATAGTGGTAGAAATAAAAATGTTCATGTTATAGAATCAACCATTCCATACTAGGAATGATATAAAAACATATCATCTCAAGGATGAAGAGGTCCCCAAAAAAATATCCTTCTATATCAAGGGGTCACTCCTTCCCTAGTAGAGTATCATGTTTCAGTACCCCACAAAATACATAATATCAAGCCAAATTCCTTCCACAATTTCCATATATATAATAGAGGGTTAATAAACTGTATAAAAAAATATAAACTAAATATAGGATACTAAAATTTTAGCATGATCTATTGAAGTAAAAAACCCTATGCCCCTTGGGAACCATCTATATGGTATATATCGGGCCCCATTCATAGCCCAATGATATAGCTGGATTTCCTTAGGTAAACCTGCACTACTAAAACTATGTGATTGGTTTTTGGATCACTGATCCATGGACACATCCTCAGCCTAAACATCTAGTACTACTCTTTTTCCCTTCTGATATGGTGGTAAGGACCCCACTCATGAAAGCACAGTTGGTGCAGATCACCTCTCATTATCCACTATAGGAAAATCTCTACAAAAGTAGTGATGATGAACCATATTTCTGTAATTATGGCACTAGACTGGTTCATTTATAAACTCTGCCTTTATGTTTCCTAGCTTACCACACTAATGGAAAAGCACATGGAAACTGGGATTAAAACTCTAGCTATTTCTACCAGTATGAGAAACATAAAATCGATTCTTCCTACTATTGGTCAATGTAATTTAGGATCTAGGTGTTGAACTTATGAAACCCACACCATCAACATCTCTTATATTATGATTATTAATGAGAAAATGATTCACAATTTCGTATATGATAGTCAATATAAAAATATTATCTGATGATCAGATTTGATACCAAATTCCATCCTTGAATCACATACCTCTAGAAATCTGATAACCTAGATGAATCATTGTATATCACTGAAGCTCTATAAAAAGCGATGAGTAGTCCATAACTGATAATGTTCCCTCCTCTAGGTGAAGAAAATATCTTGATCTATCAGTCGTCAACATATTAGGATAAAAATAATCATAGATGTAATTCTATAAATCCATGTAGACCATATCCCAATTACGATTTTCCTATGTAATAACACCCCAAGCTTCTAAAGTACGCTTCTCTTTGAATAATCCAATAGTGTGTGTTTTACGAAACAGCGAGTTCTAACACACCACAACCAATCAAACTAGCCGTTATGAATAGTAAAACCCACCTTTTGTGATTTATAAATTTTATTTTTCAAAATGGACTTCATTTTTGGATTTGGAATATTGAAATTGTTCTAGGGTGAATTTTTGGTATTTTTTTTGAAAAACTCCATTTTTTGATGAATAGTGAAACCACTAAGTGGTAGTTAAAAAATTGAATTTTTCATAAAACTTAATTTTACCGCTTCCGTGAGTGGAATTTCAAAAATTCGAGAGACACGGTTAATATAAAGGAATAAAATTTTGTTCAATGCGAAGAAAATAATTTTTGGTGAATAGTAACTTTTTTACTTTTATTTACCACAGTTAAAAGTAAATAGGATAATTAAGGGTAAAAATGATATTAATATTACCATGAAACATGTCCTAATTCAATTGGATAATCTTAATTCGACCAAAAACAACCTTAGGAATAAAATATGAACCTCTTTGGTCCACTTGGATTAGATTAAGACATCTATAAATATTTAATTCAAAGAAGAGTTAAAAGAGGTAAAATCAATTTTTTACAACTAAAACATTTTTAATATAGGGTTACACATGAGATAAATTCTATTATAAATATTCATTACAAATCAAAAAATATTTCCTACATAATGATATTTTATTTATAATTTTTAGACATTAAATACATTAATTTATTTGTGACACAATGATGATGTAGTAATTACCTTAATAGTAAAAAATTAAAATAATTGATATTATAAATACTCAAATTAATATAATTTGAGACTTTTCATGAATTGAAATAATTTTCTAGGTTAATATGATATGTTAGGATTGATTTAATTAACTTTTTTCGAATTAATAATTCTGTTATGAGTTTCACAAAAATCAATTTTCCAAATAGTGTCAAAATTGACATAAAAGAGTTTTTAAAACAAATATTATATTATTAATTGATATTCAATTCCTAAAAATCTAAGGTTCGTCCAAGAGACTTATATCATGATAGGTGTATCATTAATGGACCACTTGGGGGTCTCTTGGAGGTATATAGTATGTTTATTACCTATCTAATATAAAACTACAAGGTGACATGGTAAGTGTTAAACAAATTAAGTAAGAGTTAAAACTAAATGATATGGTTAATATAATGACCCAGAACTGTCTAAATTCTATTTTTTGAGTGGTTTTCGACCCATCCCACATAAAACTTTAAATAATACACTTTGGAGCCATTATGAACCGAATATGAATTTATTATAAAATAATATTTCTAGCTTTCCCAAAGGTGCCCCTCACCCCTCTTATAAATGAGAACTCCCCCTTTTCACTAATTCACACAATCAAAGCCTTTTGTCTCAGGAAAACCCTGCCCAAATACTCTCTCAACTTCCCTCACTTCAACCTAGAGTCCTTATTTTGGTCAGAAAACCAACCTATGGAGCCGTTTTGATCATATCAAAAGGAAGAACCTGAAGAAGAGGTAATGTTTTTACCACCCTTTTTCAAGTTCATTTTTTATTCAATGTATTCTTTCTTTGTTATTCCTATTCTAAAATAATAAATCCAGTATCTCTTATATACTGTGATATTATTATAACTTTTTAACCACCATATTCAGTATTATATCCATCCTTTTAATGACATTTCACCATATGTGCGTACGTACGGCTTACCATCTCCACGTCGTGGTGTAATTGTTATTCAATATATTATTTTTTGGATGGGTATAATAATGAAGTGTAATTCATGTAAATAATAAATATAACATTATAATGATTCTGTATATATGATATACCATCCTTTATATATTATTTTAATATCAAAAGAATGATATTGTCGCTCATGCGTACGTACGGACTACCGTATCCACGAACGCGATGAGATTCATTCCCCATCATATCAATTCAAGACTAAATCTCATTTGATGATTAAAATTAATGTTTAAGAACTTTATATCATTCTGGATATGAATAAGGTACATCCTATCCATAACAAACACGACTTATGTAATAAAACATATAAAAGAAAATGAGTAAGTTAACACCTGAAACAATGACAATACTAAGATATTATTAACATATCAATGTTAAAAGATCATATATGATATCATAATTATGTATATGGTTATTGTATAATTTAATAAAAATGTTTTAACTATTATACAGAATGTTAATATACCATCGACTGAGGAAAAGTACAAGGTAAGAGTTTATTTCACAATCTCTTCATTATCCGAGGTTGTATATACGTGATTATCTTCTGGGACCTTTTTTTGATCCACATCCATGTTTCTTAAATAAGTATTTCAAATAATTGTTACTATTTTGAAGACTATGATATAAAGTCATTTATACCCTTTTTGACTTTTTATAATAAGTTTATAAAGGAATCTTTTCGTCGTTTTCCAAACAAGGTCCTTTTTAACCTTTTCGGCAGAAGTAAGGTAAGAATGTTTTTTTAACTTATACGGCGGGTGCGGCTATTTTCTGCCGTTATAAAATATTCAAAGTTTCCCTTACAAGATTATAAAGATATTTTCAAAGTAAATTTTTTATTTTATAATTATGTGACTTTTAAATGATTTCAAAAAAATAAGATATTTCTCTCAAATAGTTTTGATTTCATCTATGTCAATATCTTTTGATGGATTTTAAGCTTATTTGAAGTTTATTTAATTTGATACAAAACATCCATATATTATTGAACGTTTTTTGATATGTTTGACTGTTGATGTGTTATTTTTATACCATTCATGGTTTACGATGAAGTTATTGACATTTCGTATGCTAGTTTTAATACGAATGGTTATGTTATGTTTAAACCTTTTCATATGAGGAATGCATTGGACTTAATAAGTGACGAGTGGAGCCCGCTATAGATCCTCGATGCATCGGTAGGTCTCATGAGACAAACTAGTGTCTTGGAACAAGGCCTTGACAAAATCATATTTGTAGTTTTGGCACGAGGCCTTGGCTACGTGGTGATGATAGTGTTCCATTCTGATTTCCATCATTATGAAAGTGGTTATTGATATTTCATATGATTATTCGACTAGTAGAATATCCATGTGAATAAGTAAATGGAATTATTTCATTTTATCTTTGACATATTATGCTGATGTTCATGTTTAAAAGTATTTTGTTTTAGCTATACATTTCCTTAGATGTTTATGTTTATTTATGAATGTTTCCGCTATATTAGTATCCTTACTGAGAATCTTAGCTCACCCCTTTCAATGTTTTATATTTCCCAGGATGTGAAGAAGTAATTTATGAATGATATGTAGGGATAATATGAGGGGATATGAAGACAAGATGTTTTTGAAGTAGTTATCACTTTATGATGTAACATAAACTTTATGAATATATCTAGTTATTCCAAGGCTGCTAAACTAATTGGTATTTCGAGACTTGATCTTTGTTGTGATCATGCCAATGATATGTAATAATGCACCGAATCTAGGTAACTGAGGTCGGGGCGTTACACAGAGGTCATGTAGGTGTATTCCCATGCATTTAATTTAAGAAGAACTCATTTTAGGAGACATATCATGGAGCCTTTGACATGTGGCATAATGAAGCAATATATAAGAATCTATACTTTTAAGTAAAGTCATTAAAACAACAATATTAGATTGCTTATAGACTAGTCATTAGTTATTATCCTATTATCTAGGATTTAATATGATAAATTGGAGAAATAGAAGAATACATAGAAAATAGGGAATATTAAATCCCATTGATTTAGCATTGTCTATATACAGATGAATAAAGAAAATATGGAAGAGGAATTAACTAATTAAATATATCTATCATATGTGATGAAAAACACTTGAATCATACCCCAGATAAAAGAGGGAGCTTAAATCATATCGGGGAGGGAGAATGGGGCTACGAAAGTGAGAGAGGAGGTGTTGTGTGAACGAGTGAAAGAAAAAATGGGGAAAATATTTAAAGAATATAGGTAAAAAATGTGAAATTCACCCACCTTTAAAGGGTGTGAGATTTGAATGCATAATTATAAAAACAATCTTACAAAACATTCTATGGTGGCACCACCATCACATGGTTTAAGTGCATGGTTTGAAAAATCATGACCAACCCATGATTCCCCTCTATAGTTTTCTAAATATCCCCCACATGACTGTGGGATTCCTTTTCAATTTTTAATAAACAATACACATCCATTACAGGGCCACATGGATTGTGGTTCATCGGTATCACTAACCTCATACTGACTATACATCTTAAATATTTCATAAAAAATGGATATATGGGCTCTGAATAACCCTAGTCACTCCCAAAACCTACATTAAACTATTTGTAACTTTCATATAGAGTAAGAAAGAGGTTTAAATTGTAATTTAAAAGAATCCATACCACTCTATAAAAATGATAACATACACACTAATATGATACCCATTATTCTCAAGAATTGTGAAATATATCATGACATTAGTATCCCATAGATGTGACTCTATCATCTATATAAATTAAAGAAATTATTTCAATTTAATAAATTTATATGACCATTTAGGTTTAGTATTATGGAGAATTAGGAAAAAATAATAACTAAAAAACCCATGTTCATTGAATCAATTGGAACGATTTCCCATTATATATAGAACAAATAAATATTTAATGAGTCTTTATTATCTCCAAAAAATTATTGACACAATAAAATATTCCATACATTTCATACTTTTCCAATATTAATAACCCATGTAAATGAAATCATATTAAATGGGTGATCTTAGAAGCTTAGTATGGGTAAATATAAGTGATAAAAATATAATATCATTATTGAGAATAATATTAGAATATTGTTATAGTCAACATACCTAATAAACATTTACATAAAAGATTATTGATCATAATTCATGATATAATGCTTGGAAGAAAATTATACTTGAATAAAAATATTTTGGAATCACGAGTCAATAAACATGAACTATAATACCATGATACAAGAATGATAACAAGTGTAAAACTATGAGATCATATAAATATAGAATAAACATAAGTATAGGGAACAATATATTCTTAATCCGCGCTATCAGTTCTCACAGTTATGATGAACTAAAATGTACTTTTGAAAACTTATCTCATGAGATATAAACAATTAACATGTAAATTAGAGGGTGATATAAGAACCCATCATCAATTCATCGATACATACCCATGACATAAAAAATAATTATTCATCAATCATAAATAACCATTGGAATGAAAATGGATTCTAGTAAATAAATGACAATGAATCCATGTAAAGGATATGGGTTTAATATCCTTTTCAAATCAAATCACATAAATAAATCATTCATTATCAAAGCAATATGAACCTATGGAATATAAATGTCCTTACAAAAATATTTAGCAACATTATAGTTCAATAAAATTGAATCAAAATCACAAATCATATGGTATTAACACCATAAATAGAGGGTATATAGTTAATTCAATAATTTCTCTAATAAATCTATGAATAGAATCAAGGTGAAAAACCTTCAATAAATGGGAATAAATATAAAGGTTTCACAAAGAAAACTCATTGGAAGAAAATTTATTCCAATTCAAGGTGGATTATCAGGAAAGGAAAAGGTTGTGATGAATCATATATTTGATTGAAAAATAATTAAATAAGCCATTCCATAAATAAATATGTATGGTTTCATTTTCTGAATACCCTTTATAGAGAATAATATATATCAAAGGTTAATGTCTTATATGAAGAAATAAACTATTTAAGAGTTTTAAAAAACAACATTGAAGATTAGAAATATCCTTAATACTTAAAAGTCACTTAAAAAGAAATATTTCATAATACTAAGATTAAAATAATCCTATTTGGAAACAATTAAAACATATAGATAAAGTTTCTTCTAAAATGATAAGTGTTGTAGAGGGATTTTTTACATATAATACATTAAAAATAGATTCTTTTCAGACTATGATGAAAAGAAACCATATAATAAACAATAATAGTTTCTTTAAATAATTTAAATAATGAAAAAATAAAATAAAATTACCTCATAATATTATTTATAGATACATATGTACATTTAAAAAATCATCCATTTAATATAGATATTGAAATTGGGTGGTTCTTGACTGAAATGAAAAGGTAGGGCCAGTTTCTTTAAAACGGGTAAATAATGAGCAATGGGGGAAACTGAATAAGGGAGAAGACGTGTAAATCCATAATAATAAAAAATTGAGAATAAAAATTTATGGGTTTTAAATGTAAAAGTATAAAAATCCCACATATGTATTATATTTCAAAATAAATATCTGTTTGAAAATGATATTGGCTAAGATACCCTTACTATTTGAGTAACTTTTAAATCAAACCCCCTATTTATCATTGATATATTTTTAATAAATAGTTATTCAAAATAAGACATGATACGAATCTTAAAAAACACTTGAATTCTGCAAAATAATTTAATTAGGCATTAGGTACACATTTATAAACAAAATATGGTGTATAATAGGAAATATGCCTCAAGGGGTCAAAAATTGAGATTAAAAACACTTACATAAATTACAATTTATTCAAATGTGGTCTAACCACAAGTATAAAAAAAACTATCATAATAGAATACTTATGAAAATTATATATATATATACACACTTTTATAAAATTAGTATATAATTATTGTCAAAATTCATATTAGTTTTTGATTATCTATTTTCGATATGCATGTAAGTAATCTTGATCATTTTGAAATATTCTTGTAATATAATTGTTATTATTAATTATTTTACCAATGTTAATAATTCCAAGATCATATAAGGTACTATAATTTATTTAATATAATTATTTATATTGTTATAATTTCACTCTATTCGTGTTTTCGTTATACTATTCAATGATTAATTTGGTGAGGAATATGTTTCACTGATTATGAGTAAAAAGTGTGTTTTTTTAAATAACCAGTTAATTTTTTTTATTATAACTTCAAAACCAAAAAGAATATTTATTTATTTATATATTATGTTATTAGAAACTAAATTCTATTATTCCCGCATGATATAAATTTGTAGAACTATTCAAGTTAGTGGTTAAACCAACCCAAACAAGAACATACCACAATTAATGGATAACTATGAATTGATTTAGAAGTAATATAATTAAAATATAATAATAATGATCATATTTAGTATTATTAGGTGATTTATAGTAATTTTGTATAATTATAAAAATAATATAATATATAAATAGTTATTTTATAGTATGAAGAGAGCACTTTTTTCTTTAGAATGCTCTATTTGACGGTTGGATTTATATAAAATTATTTATTGCTCATGTTGTTAATTGTTTGTCCAATTTGTCTTCCAAAACCTTCATAATTTCATATGAAATCATATTTTTACAATAATTCAATTCTAATGACCATAAATTTAAATAATTTATGAAAATAAGAACATAATTCAATCGATCCATAGTGGCAACAATCCACATACATGCATGAATGATTATTTTGTTTTAAATAGAACATGGAAAAGAATAATATGGTTTATAATTTAAGAATATTAAATAATTTATATATATCTTAATTATATATGAAATTCGGGTTTTAAACCATCCATGTTAGGTGGTTAAGAAAAATAATCACATTACTTCGTGGAGGTGGTTTCCTACACGACGCATGGATGCTAGTTTTGTTTTTCATAAATAAAAATAGAAAAGGTGGTTAATTATTATAGAATAATTATGATAAAATAATTGTATAATAATTATTCTCATGTTATCATTTCAATATGGTGTAATAAAATTTTAGGAATACCAAGTGCACAGAAATAAATAGAAATTTGAAAGGGGCAGTTAGAAATTTATTCCTCACTTGCTTTGCGAAAGGGGTTAATCTTTTGAGGGATGGTATTTTGAGAATACCATGAACTGTTTAAGGTGGGAAATATTGTTGATAAGAGGTTTGGGTAGAGTGTTTTATGAACTATGTGGTTTCTAGTGTGATGGGAAGTGAGGAGAGGAGTGCCCCTTTTATAAGTGAAAAGTGATGACATTTTTTTAAATACAAAAAAATATTCCATAATAATAATCCAGTGTTAAGGAAAGGGGATCCCAAATTTTTAATTACTGGATATTGTAAGGGGTATAGAAAATAAATCCTGAGACCAACCACTCCTACACATGTATTAAACATGTTAGTGGTCTCTCCCTCTTGGTTAAACCCTTTTAAACTCTTTTGATTTGTTCTGACGTTTATAGTTTTTATCCTAGTAATATATCCATTTTGATTGAAAATGAATTGGCCATTTTTAAATAATTTAGAACTAATGATTCCAAATCTCAAATCCATATTGTTAGATTAATTTTATAAAAGTGAAAAAATTTTATTTTATAACTCTAAATATATAAAGTATTAAAATATTTGTTTGAAATATATTACATAACATATAAAATGGAAAATATGAGTTTTTAAAATTAAACAAACATGCTTAAAATTAAAAATTCACTTATAAGACAAATAGTTGGTATTCAATTTTTTTAGGAATTTAATGTTCTTACTTATATACTTATAGTTTCATAAATATCATGTAATTTCAAAACTAGTATTTTTTACCATTCACTAAAAGATCATGTTTTTTAAAATAATCCATAAAATTAATATGAAAATAATATTGAAAAATATAAATCCAAAATTTAATTTTATTATATAAAATTAAATGTCTATAATTTTTCTTTTAAACTTATAAATAAAATCATGAAATATAATGAGAAACTGTTTTTAAAGGAAAATATATTCTTAAATACTACTTGTTCTCATTGTTCATTTCTAAAATGGCTAAAAAAGATATAATTAATTAATAAATATATATTTTATTTAAATAAATATTAAAAAATAGCATACTAAGTATCATTAATAAATAGTATAAGATATAAAAATATAGTTTCATAAACACAATAATTAATTAAGTAAATCTTTATAAAATAACCATTATATATATATATATTATAATTTGGTTACACCTATTCACATTATAAAGACTCAGAATGTTCACACTTAAAAATTAAATCTTTTTGATGAGTATTCAATATATTGCACAAATACACAATCTACAACCATAAAATAAGATCTCCAGTGTCTTTATTATACAAATTCAAACTACTCCG
The DNA here is from genome assembly GCA_963277665.1 of Viscum album. Classification (NCBI taxonomy): domain Eukaryota; kingdom Viridiplantae; phylum Streptophyta; class Magnoliopsida; order Santalales; family Viscaceae; genus Viscum; species Viscum album. Next base: position 1,517,947,902 of record OY728136.1, read on the forward strand.
TCTGCATGTGAGCTGTATGATGATAAAGTACATAGCACTATGATGTCCCCATATGAGAAGACTACTAACTGAATGTTAATTTTTCATTCCAGGAGAGTTGTAAGACCCAAAACACAATGTCCCCTCAAAGAGGTCGAAAATTATAGATCTCCATGGAAAAACCCATCACAAAGCTTTTACATTCTAAAGGAAGAGACCCCAAACAATCAATTATGATAAGGGTATCATTAGGATCCCCCACATGAGAAAGGGAATCAGTTGAGAAGTTATATTCTCTCTAAATATTTTAACAACATGTCTACCATTAGTAGAAAAGAAGCAACTTATTTATTGGCAAGAAAACTCCCAAGGGATGTCACTTTTCCCATGGATCATTCAAACAAGGATTTTTGAGTTTGACTCTATTTCCATCACCTGAATGTCTAGCCATTGAAAAATATTTAGACCAGAATGAAGAACCTTGATTTACGTACACAAGGAGCCACCCTGACTATAGTAGGCACTAAAAACTCAAAATAATAATCCTGAAAAATCTATGATAATACTCTCCTCTCAACTGAACAGTCATTAAAGACCCATCATAATTTAGATTCAGGCCTAACCAAGGCGGCTCCCACATAACCCATCTTCCGTGAGAAGAGTCCACAAGGCTCTTCATATGAGATGACACTGCATGTTTTTTGTAATTGGTAATCTTCCATTACATCTTCAAGAACTACCTGTGGATTGATTCCCATTATTATGAGATATATATTGACACCTATATAATTAATCTTATTTCCACAAGAAACATTACTGCCCCATATATAGTCCTTTATTGCATGATGGTAAACAACAACTATACACCGAACAAGTTCAGGATGACCCATGATAATTATGGGATGCTTCATCTTCCTCCCCCAAAAGGATTTACCCCACCGGCATTGGTCTCTCACCACGATATCCTCCTTGTATTATGTGCGGATGGATTCCCATACTCATGGGATACGTAGAGATGCTTGAACATATGTTATTCAGGCCCATACAAAGTTTAATTAATCATTTGGACCTTTTCTCTCAGTTACTGTCTATTCATTATGACCATAAAGATCATGTAGTTTTTCTGAAGGCATACATGCATCAAGTGAGCCATTTTGGATTCAATAATGTTTGGGTTTACCACCCATGTGTTGTGTGTTCACCCTTAGGCTAAACAATTTCTATTAGTCCAAGAATCCTAACATTAAATTGTTTCCATGGTCAATGATATATGAACATAAACTGTTTTCTCACTAAGGATAAAATACCAATGTTTAATGATATATTTAGTTCAAAATTCACGTTATTCATGGTTTGGGGCTTCTTTTATCACTCGAATCTAGTCAGATCACCTAATGGTGATGGTCTCATGCTACTTTGGCTCACCTCCCATCCTGAGCCAACTCCCCAATGGAACAATGAGCTGTATGAAATGAGTTATTTGTAAAAAAACATGGTCAATATTTTATCAGTAATTTGATCTCACCTTTTAGGATGAGTTAATTATAGTCCACATGTCTCGAACATGTTCAACATTCAGCCTTTACTAACCAGTCAACCTTTCATTCAGACCTCAAAGATCTCTATTGACTCTCCTTCTCCAATTCTTGATTGATGGTGGAATTCCATCCTCTGTGTCACCTTTTATGTGCACTCCCACATATCGGGAAAACCTCCTATACCATTCCTTGTTTCCTATTCTGGGCATATCTCACATGGGATTAAGAGTTTTAGTAGGGTGGGTACCAATATACTTAAGCCATATGGGGGGTCCTTGTTCCAAAATATATGACCTTAAACTATGAGCCTCATAGGGATATGTGGTTTGGAAATGGGTCTCCATGGAATTCATTCATGTCATGTTTTTTACCTTACCGCATGAAAAATTCCCCCTCCTTGTCTGTTCCTTTGTATTGTTATGGCGCACAAGCCTCATTGGGATCATTCATGTCAAGTTCATCTCCTCCATGCCATGAAAACATCCTATGAAAAGACATCATAGTCTATGAAACTAGACATTAAAATGTTGTCCAGGTTCCATAAAATTTGAACTTTGTCTGTGTGTAATGTCTAAGTCACACGACGTTAAACTAAGAGATGGGTCCTGATCTCACAACAATAAATTGTACCATAGATCATCATAACTGTATGATGTTAAACTATGTGGTCAACATCCATACTTGCGTGACATAAAACTAAAAAGCATCCCATACCCTCATTTTTAGTTATCCTCTCCCACAATGTTGAACATTTACTCCATTGTTTGCATCATCAGCTATCACTCGACATATGAGATGATGCCCCCTGAATGATTTGTTTGATCATTTTTCATATCGATAAGCCCACACCAATGTTATCTAATCCACTTTGACATAATTCAAAGAGTGTTAGAATCCATCCAGAAAATCCATGAATATACCTCCACAGTTTTCATTCCTTTTATTTGGATCCACATCCTCTTTCACATCTGAAGGGATGACTAGATGGCATGGATTATTAGCCCTATGGATTTCCTACCAATTCGGGAAATCATTTCATAGGATATTAAATGGGATTTGAGTTAGACACTATATTTTCAAATTCGTTTAACGGTTGGTCCTCATTTGTTTGTTCCCATTTCAGGCTAATATGACATGGATGATGTGTTTCGAATATTGTCAATGGTTATCCACCATTTTCATTCCACCATCATTATGTTCTGAATTTTGGGTGTCATGATTCACACATATAATTTCCCCTTTTTTATATTGATCCCAATACCCATTGCGTTATCTAGCTCATGCACTATTGCACATTGGGAGAAGCAAGTAGACTATCAAGAGAGTCCTACTCTCTGGCTAAAACCCCTATAATTCCGGAGACACCCAAGATTTCTCTATGACCCATTTTTATCCCATTAAATCTTTATGTTTTTGTTAATCTCGGATAGTGGAACCATGAAATGCATTTTTCATAGCGATTTACTCAGAACGTGATCTGCCTCTCCCTCCTCATCCTCATTGGACCCCATTCTAATCGGTAATTCGTTGGAACTAGAATACGTGTCCACATGATTCACCGAATTCTAGAATATTTGATTTCATATCATATCTTATTTCACAAAATTGAATTTTAATGGTCGTAGATAACGAACAATGTTATAGATTAGATGTTGTGGGATTCGAAGTTAGGCTGGAAAATGGGCTTGCCAATCCCATTTGTAGAGATCCCTACACGGCTGTGTGACTGTACATGCTTCGAGAAATCCATTTTTCTGTAGAATGCTTTTTATCATCATGGTTCGTTGATCTCCCCATGTGAATGTATCTCCAAGCCTACATCACTTTTCCTTTGTGATCCACCACAATCTTATCTTCTCCGCAGCGTCACTTTTCCTCAAGGATGAAACCATGAACGAATATCCATCATGGTGTCAATTTATCTTCGTGGTGCCTGATTTTTCACTACATTGACCCCAATGGAAATCATTTCCCTATAAATACTGGTCCCACACTCTCATAAGCATAGTCACACCACCCATTCGATGGCCAATCTCCCATTTGACGGTGCTAAGGAGAACCCTGAAGGGATGTTTTTTGAGAAGGCCTCCACCATTTCCAAAGGAGGGAGACTCTTCAAGATGCTCGAGGCTCCGTAATGAATTATAACTTCATGGAGAACTCCCCATGTAATAATATTTTCAATAAGGTAAATCTCTAATCTAGTGAATTCCTTCCTTCACAAAACCTTTGTGAAGCCTCATCCACCATGGGACCCTAATCTCCGCGAACCACTTTCCTTCACCAAGACCTACCATTCAAGAAGCTCCGAACTTTTTGAACATAGATACATAACTTAGGTGCTATACCCCCACACCCCTACTCGGGATCCATGATAGGTTGTGGTCCCTACCCTCTAGGCTGGTCCCTTTACTACAGTTAGTGAACCCCATGATAAGTCTAGAGTCATACTACGTACATTTTGGGCCTCGTTGATGATATTTTACCTTGTTCCCTTAAGTGCACCCATCATCTACCTATAGAATACATTGATTAGAAATACTCCCCTACAATCCATCAAATAAATTAACTCAAAATATTTGTCTTGGTTACTTTCCTAGGTCATGAGTCGAGATTCACTTCTAAAATTCCTAAGTACCTTGAGTTGAACCATTCCTCAAACAACTCCTCCAATCTTATCACATGTCTCCTATATCATGTTGAAACAGGAATTCTACTTTTGAAAAATTACCACAAAAGTGATTTTTAGGAATATTCTTCCTTGTAATTCTTATGACATAACATTAAACTAATCTTCCAATTGTCCTCTCTACATGATTATAATGTGTACTAAAGCCTTTATAAAAAATGTAGGATTTATCTTCTTCTAATAAATAGATACCTCATGCATCTTGAATAAGATGACAATTTTACACATTAAATGACTTTAAAATTAAACACATCGTATCATCCTTGAATTGGATTCCTTATTCATTAAACATTAGATTCCATCCTGGAACAACATGAGGAAGATTGAACAGAAAACCCACTACATAAGTCCCACACAAATCGTCTATTCACATGGTGCTAAATAGAATCCTTACCCATTGGAATGTACATAGGATGAACTCATGGCATGATATGTGGAAGAAATTACATGCATATTCCTTGTGTAATCCCTATCAACCGTTTATACTCCTTAGTGGCTCAAGGGCAGCTTCCACACGTAATCCCCATCAACTGTTGCTGCTCTTTACCAGCAGCCGGAAAGCTTCCACATATAAGCCCCATACACCATCATCAGTCCTTAGAAGAACCTGGACAACATCCATGCATATGCTCCATCAACTATTTTCCCTCCATAGTGGCACCTATGCCGCTTTTGCGTGTAATCTCCATTCACCACTGACACTCTATTGCGACACTGAGTTAGTTTCATTGTGTCAGATGAAAAAAATTTCTCGTGCACACACCCTCTATGAAACAATCATCAGGTCTACCATTTCCTCTTGTTTCTCACACTGAGAATGAATCTAGTGCTCTTATTGCAAACAATGTCCATGAAATGTTCCTTGGTCCACTAACCATGTATAAGCTCCATCACATCCTCTTTGGGACGCTAACCACATGAATGCTCTATTCCCCTTAGCCGACAAGACTATAAAATATATTCCCTATAGAACTAAATAGACTTTGATCCATATCTTATAAATAGGGTACATAGGAAGCCTCTATGAGGCCCAATCCCGTCACTCATCCAAATCCATTTGTCCAAGCTGTTTCAAACCAGTTCACCTTCATTCTGCCTGTTGCTAAATTATATCTCTGAACTATGGGGGGTTTGATCCTTTTAGGGTACATAAGATGCCTCTTTAAGGTTTAATCCCACCCCATATCAATATTTTGTGCACCCTCCTAGGGATATACCCTCTTGATGCGATACCTAACCTTTTTGGGACAAATTTCCCAGATCTAACTCCATAGGGTATTCTAATCCATCCTTTTAGGAATCTAACCATGTATAATCACCAAAATCAACCCATACTCTTCCAATAAAGAGTGTCCCTCTTGAAATGGGATGCTATCTATACGTAATCCCCATCATGTCTCCGGGTAACTGTCATTTTTCTACACACCTATTCTATATTCCATCCTTGAACTACATGGAATTTGATTCCTAGACATTGGTATACATAATAATCCTCCTAGAGGTCTAATCCCATCACCCATTTATCATTCTGGTATTTCTTTTAAGCCTTTTTGTTTTGGGAAGATCATTCCCCAACCATGAGGTTCTACTACCTTCGGGTCCCCATCCATGCACCCATTCATATAAGCATCCTCCGTAGGTGTCTCATTGTCCCACAAAACACTGTAGACATTGATTCCAAATATTCAGGATATTTAGGAATCCTCCCTATGGTTCATGCCCAACAACATCATCTTTAGATCAGTTCCATATAATTCATCCTCACCCTCCGACACATCATTGATATCCATCCTGACCCTTATCTGGGACGCCACATCCCCATGGAATTTTTCAATGCAAAATTTCCACTCCTTAGTGACACCCAGGTTGCTAACCATGTATAATACCCACATAATATATATTCATCCAACCAGGAGTGCCCCTCTGGTGATAGACAGGTAGCCACATGTAAGAACCGCACCACCACTTCAAACTATGTCGGTTTTGATCCCTACCTTCTATAAAGGGTATGAAGGAAGTCTCACTAAGGATGAATCCCATCAAACGGTAACCCATAACATTCAATGTTTTGTAGTGAGCCTCCCTTATCCAGCATCAGTAGTGTTCAAATCTTCGTTCACAATGTGAAAAATTCCCATCTTGGTATACACCACCTTGGGTCTACTATTTTTGGGTGTTATGATCCATCCATCTGGTAAACCTTCTAGTGACACTATTTTGGGATTCACCATAATGGTGTGAAATCTTCCCTTTTTGGTACACACCACCCTGGGTCCAATATTATTGGGTTTTATGATCCATCCATTCAGTAAACCATATGGTGGTCCCTTTTTGGTATGTGCCCTCACGTTATAACATTTTCCCTTCTTGGGACACACCACCATGGGTCCTCTCTTTTTGGGAATTCTGATCTCTACATTCGGTACACATACTTTTTAATGCCCCCTAATGGTGTGCCATCATACCCTTTTGGGACACATCACCCTAGGTACACTTTTTTTTTTGTTTTTTCTGATCCATATACTTAATAAAATGTACCAGGTTCCCCCTTTTAGGGTTGTACCTTCTTGACATAACCTTAATGGTCCAGATCAATCCTATCAATCTTTGAAAGATGTTAAACTCATGACCTACCCTGTGTTGAAGATGGTATTTCTGAGGAAAACCTCATAAACTAATCCTTCAACGTAACAATCTCCGCATGATTTGAAACTAGTGGCATAACCTATGTTAAACTTTTGAAATCAATGAAAAACTCAAAAACATGCATATAGAATAGGATACCCAACAATTGAATTGGGATTCCTTATGTTTCCACACCCCTAAAAATTTTTCTTATGAGGAAGATCATAGGATCACTCATGTCCCAGCGTCTAGAGATGTAATAACATGCATGATTTTATCATTTACGTTGACTAAAGGATGTTGTTCTATCATGTCCCCTTGGAATGTCCTAACAGAAGCGGTGTAATTAACCAACATCTAAAAAGAGATGGCACTAGGAATGAGATTCATGAAAAATGACTCAAATATAGGAGGGAGAACCAGAATAGTTGAAAAATTTCATGGAGGAATCCCAAGAAGGAGGGACTGATGTTCCATCACCCCGTTTCGATAAAGGTGAAAACATTTCTGTAGAAGTGATGAATTTCGCCTACATTTATAAAGTTGGAATGCAGGGTGAAAATCAGCATATCCCCACCGACGATGCACCGCCAATGGATATCACAAAAACATTATCTACCAACATATAATATAAATATTAAAAGCTAGAAAGTGATATTTAATTCTTTAATTTTTACTTAATTATTTTAATGGAACAAATAAAACAAATTTGGAACCATGTGGATATATATTTTATTCATGGATTAAAAATTACTGAAATAAAATCATCCAATAAGATAATAGGAAGTTTCATGATCATTTTTTGGTACTTATAAAATTATTTTTAACCATAGTTACCCGATTTTCCCATACCATAGTAATGAATATTTTTTATAGTTACTATTTATAATGACTAATAATTATGCAGGCATTATTAAATAACATTAATTATTATAATTTGAAATATGGAATCAATTTTATCAAATTAAATATATATAGGTGGTATAATTTAATTTAAAATTAACATCGAAAACGTGTGAGAAATGTTTTTTAAAAAAACATTATTAGTACAAAATTCTTTTAGACTATATGTAAGTATTAAATTCATTACAAAGATCATATTTAGTTTTTTTTAAAAATTACTAATTAAATATTAAACATAATCCAAAATATGATTCTACATCGTAAATACATGAAAATATTATATAATTTTGAATAAAAATCAAAATTTCTCTATTTTCATTGAAAAATTAAAATTTACAAAAACTCCAAAGAATTAACTTGAATATATATTTTATATGATGATTTCAGAAATGAAATTATTTTTATAAAAACCCTTAAATAGAATTTTTTGAAAAAATTGTAATATTTTCTCACAAAATGTAGTAAAATTCATTTTTGAAGATTTTTTTTTTGAAAAATAAATTGAGTTTAATTAAAATTGAGTGATTATTTATTAATAATTTATAATTAAATTTTTATTCACTAAGACCCTTGTATATATTGAATAATATGGTTAATCCTATTAATACCCACTAATATAATATCTATGTTATATCTATAACATTTGAATAGTAATAATTCCTTGATATTTTAAGCTCGGTGTTATGTGTTATATACACTACCAAAAATGTGTTATTTTAAAATCAAATGGTGTTAAATTTTCTCCTATTTAATTAATCTTTTCCATAGAATTTGACCTTGTTCTCAGTAATCAGGGATTTGAAAATTTACTTTTTTTGGGAAAACCCATACTGTAAGAAAGGGTTAATAAAAATTCCACATAAAAAGAGGGAATTGGAAACATGAATATTATCTAGAGTAACACATAATTAGATTTCAGAATAGGAGAAAAAATTTGGGAACTGAAAATATGGATATGGAATAGGAAAATAACACATATAGACTAATAGTGAGTGAAAAAGAACATGTCCAGGAAAATGTTGATGATCAAAAAACCATAAATTTGTGGTGGGAGTATATATAATCAATTCATAAAAAGTGAATATAGAAGGGTAACATTTTTATTTCTTAATCCTTTTACTAAAGTTGAGGGATCATTTTACTATCATGATATAGAACCTAAGAAAATGTACTTATAGGATATCTTCATATTTCATATGAAGAGTTTCATTATTTGATTGGAAATCAATTAATTTCAACTTCATATCTTACTCCAAGGTATCAATATTCATGTGGATTTTTCAACAACTAATGAATTCAAATTAAATATTACTAGATCATATAATCCATAAAATAATGAAAATTTATTCCTTGTTTTTTTAATATTTTTTTTTAAAAAAATGGTTATCAAAAGGTATCTACTGTGGATAAATCATATGTTAATCTCTAATTCCTCAATAATAACACAGAAAGTTTAACTTAAATGACTTAATAAGATAAAATTTAATTAATATATGTCTATCCATATTCAAAATATAATAAAAATAAATAAGGCTACTAAATTTTAAAAATCAATATAACATTAGTCCCCCAAAAAATATAAATTTTCACATAATACCACATACAAAATATGTGAATACCCTGATCAAATATACTCCTGAAATATGGTAATAACCTAAATTAACATAAATTCTTAATCAAAACATGGATTTTCCTAAATAAATAACTCCTTCCTAATTATATTATATATTATTTAATATATTCTATAAATATAAAAATCCAATATACTCTATCAAAGATAACATAATCTACTTTTTCATAAAATCAAAATTCAGTTCCAAAGTCTTCAATATTATACTATTTACAATATTAAATTCAAACATCTATACTTATCATCATTATATATTAAGTGTTATTTATCCATTTATCTTTTTTCCTTAACAATATCACCTTACCACTAAATAACTTTTCTTGATTATTGATACCATTCAATATTTTCCTCCAAATCATTAAAGAAAAACTATTGTAGAATAATCCTTAACTGTTTTATAAATCTTATAACATGAATAATATGGATAAAAATACTTCTTCAACATAATTACTGAATCCCAATAAATATAATATTCAATCATTAAACACCTAGTATTTATATAACATATTTAGTACCTTTTTATAGGATTTTGCACTTAGACTGGGCCATTTACTTAGATAATTCCCATATTCACCACACACAAAACATTAAACTATAAATGGACCAATATGAACATAATTTTCCTCCATTAAAATATTGATTTTATTTTAAAGTTAATTACTTATGATATTTTTTTCTACAAATATACCTTTTCTCATCCATTTTATAAAGTCCCTTAAGTGATTCTTTCCACGTACACAATATATAAGAATCTAAATATTCTTTTCCCTATAGTCTCCACCTCCCGAGTACTACATGAACTCTATCATTATATTCCTCAGTGATTTTTAGAGTTAGTTAAAGTGATAATTATTAATCATATATAATAATAATAATAATTTATTTGACATAATAAAACCATATTTCACTCCTATAATAATCCCATTTGGTTACAAAGAATCATCAAATAGTCAATCACATTTACTGTTTACACAGATCCTTCTAGTTTGATCCATTAAATGAAAGTAAAAAAGAATAGTGAGAGAGACAATAGTCATAGTGGGGATCCACAAAATCCTGAAAAATTATTTATATTATGGGTAAATCATGAGACATTATTTTCAATATAAGACACATTATGTTTATCTTAGGTTATACATTATTATCATCTACTAAAATACTTCATAACAATTCATAAGTAAAATGCAAGTTAACCTAGTAATATCCAAAAAGAGTATAAAACATGTTCAATATAATGTTACAGTCACCATGTACTAGAATGATAGACATGAGATATTAAACTAGTATCTTTTAAGGGTAATTACCCCTAGATGAATCTATGCTAAAACCATGCCAACATATTGTATCAAGATACAAACGTTTTTCTAGGAAAACCACATTACATCTTTCATACCATAGAATTATAATGTTATCCTATTCATAGAATTATCTCCAGTGCTTTTAACAAATTTATATAATTATATTCTCTAAATATTGTCTAAACCATTCCTTCGATACCAACTATATTGACCCATACATTTCTTACAAAAATATTATATATTTTTAGAAGAATATTTAATATATTTCACAAATACATTCCAAAATTCTCTAGAGGTTTAGTGTATTTAGATACTAGATAAACAATATTATTATTATTTCATGAATGATCTGTAGTATCTCCCTTAAATAACTCCCCATTTTTTATCTCTCATAATAAAATAGTACTTAAAACCATTCTTTATATCCTAGGGAAACGAAACATAAGAAAGAGTGAGAAATAGTGCTCAGAAAGTGTGAACATTTCATATATAAATCGATTATCATATGAAATAATCTTATATGAATAATGGTATGTTATCATGATCACAACATACAATGTTCATACTGAATATGCTAAAGTTTATAAACATGGGTTATGACATAAATATTTTTCATTTAAAAAGACATGAATAATAAGAGTGGGAAATCATCATAAATCAACCATGAAGTATATGTTCATGTCATAAAATAGTGAAACCATTATAATTATAGAAAAAATATCAATTTTAAAGGTTAAATATAATTAATATCAAATCATAATGGATCAGAAAACCCTACCTTTTCCCCAAATCATAACAGATCATGAATGGCCATCTACATCCCAAAGTGGATCAATAATATCGTCTTGTTTTCGATAGTGGATTAATCACATTGACATTCATTCAAGAACTATAATTTGAGATATAAAATATTACCCAATGAATTAGAGGGATATAACATTTTAGGATTAACTATAACACAAATAAAGTCATACATATTTGGTCCACATGTATATGTTTATTCATCATATCTTTAAATCATAACTTGTGCAAAGAAAATGAGTTTCATAAACATTTTGTGCAACAAGTATAGCATGAACCATGGAAAATAAATGAGTTTCATAAACATTTAGTCCTCATAATCATAAAACATCCATATAAATAATAAGTGCGATATCCTAGAATCATTTACATAGAAATAAATAAATAACATTAAGGTATTTCATCATAGATAAAAAATCCTTTAAAAAGTCAGATGGATTATTTCTTAAGGAAAATACCATTTCATTTTTAATTCTATAATTTAAATTCCATATATTTCTAAAGTATTATCGAAAACAATTCATTGATTGGTACCTTAAAAAATGTAATGGAAGCTTAAAAATATTTTTGGTCATGTCCATGGTAAATTATTTTCGTTCCATATAAGTTAAATTAAATCATTCCTATATTTTTTTTACAAAAAAGTAAAAAAGTACCATATTTGGAAAATGACGAAAAAGTTTATTTTAAATTTTTTCTATGTAATTCATGAGTAAAAATGTATTTAGATTATTATAAGTTTATAATAAATATTTTTTTGAATTTTTTTTACAGAAAACATTGACATGGAAAAAAAATTATTTATCTATAGAATTATAAAACATATTCAACTTTCCTTAAAATATTATTTCAATATATTAAGTACTTAATAGAAGGAAAATGGAATAAAACCATTTAAATTTCTAGAAATAACTATTATAGAATAAAATAAAAGCTATTTATCAGAGGAGGATAATATAATTTCTTCAATAGAAATTCAAGCATAAAAAATATCAGTTAAAATATGTGTGAATCATAAATGCATTAACAATTTGGTAACATTGAGATAAATACCTCTAGAAATAATTAACCATATATGGATATACATATCCTTATAATTTTGATGAGAAAAATCATCAAATAAAATCATGATTGACAGAAAATTAAATTTTTATTTCAAAATAACTTTTGAGGAAAAAGTGAGAAACCCAAAATAAATTAATGTGTAGTATAAATACCATAAAAAATAAAAAAGTAGTTAATATGGATTATGTCTCACACAAATTAAAAGTGTGATAAAAAACCCTTACCTCAAGTCTGACTCAATATATATGTTCTTTAAATTATTGAATAATAAATTTTTTTTCAATTTTTTTTAATTTCTTAAGAAATTTTAAAATGTTTATTTTTACATTTATGTCATTTATTACTATATTATTTTTACTTATCTAATGAATTATATTCTCACCAGAGGTTTTGATGATATTCAGTTTTTGTGTCCAAAATGTCATCGGTTAGTTGAATATGCTAAAAGATGTAATTGTTCTATAATATATAGTATAATTATATTGATATAATTAACATTTTTATACATAAATTATACTTTTAATACAAACCATTAATCATGGTTATTGAAAATGAACAATGTTACAATCATGAATATTGTAAGCTGTACATAATCTTGAGAAATGATTCTGTTTTCAGTGATCATAAGGGAAAGAAAAAAAGTATTATTTTTTTCTTAATATGACTATCAATATTTTTTAATATAGCATATTATTTATTTAATTTATCATATATATATTATCTATGTGATGTGGTGCTAGAAAAAAATCATATAGCTTCATGGAAGTTCTAGTCCATGTAAACGCATGAACGACATCATCAATTTTTAATAAATGAATTATAAATAATTATATGATATATTACTCTTATGAAATGGTAAATATGTAATGAATATAATATAAATAAAATAAAATTTTTGCAGTAAATATTCAAGAGTGATGATGATGGAATGAAAATTACATCAGTTTGTGAGTCATCAATCCTCCATACAACCAAATGATTTTTTATTTAACATTTGATGGAAGAGGAGATGGATGAAGGTTTTTCCAATTAAATAATAACATATTAGTTTATGGTATACAATAAATATATTATATTTTTATATTTGAATAATATTTTAATGAGGTGGAAGCCTACATAAAACAAGAATGATCAGTTATGAACGATACCTCTTCTTTAGGAAACCTCTTTATGATTATACATATAGTCTTAGAATATAATATTTATAATAAAAATATTTCCTCTAGGATATATGGGGGGACTTAAGGAAGGTATTTGGGTATGGGTGGGATAATACTAATTTACATTAAATAGTAATGAAAAGAGGAGAAGAGGTATGATTTTATATGTGAGAGGAGGGGTAGTTTTGTCATATTTTAAAATATATAATCGATATAAATTAATTACTATTAAAATTTCTATAAATTGAAATAATTTAAATATAATATTAGTTTTGATAATAATAAAATCATCCAATAAAATTTTGTGTCATTTATATTAGGGTATTACCCGTATCATTTTATTTTTACCGGCATTAACCTTTTTTGATGATTACCCTAACAACAATGTTTTTACTCTTTTAGCATCAATATAATGAATATAAAAAGAGATTTGGCCAATAAATGGGTGATTAATATCAAAATATTTTTTTAATATTTTTTTAGAAATTTAAATTATTTTTAAAAATTAATATATATTATAAAATATCATTAATGTCATTTTTAGATATATTTATTTAATTTGAATTTTGAAATAATATGAAAAAATGGAACTCAAATATAATCCTTTCACATAACACTAACATGTTATATTTATCTAAAATATTCCCAAAACAAATTAGTTATTTAAAATTATACAACTTTTAAGATTTTCAATATCACTTACATTATTTTCCTATTAATTAAATAAATTTAGTGTACCATTATGCAAGAATTTATGGTATATATTTCATCACTAAAAATTGTAATTACGTCACCATGAAGAATACATAATTTACATTCAAAACAAATATTTAAAAAAGGAAAATACTTTTTTATCCTTTTCGAGAAACATTATACATATTAAAAGCAAGAAAGTGATATTTTGGCCATTATCTATTACTTAATTATTATAAAGGGTAAAATAAATGAAATATGGAAATGAAGGGCCATATATTATAGAGATGTATGGGTAATGAAAATCTAAGCTCATCAAATATGATTAAAGTCAGTGTTAGGGTCATCTTTTAGTCTTTATCTTATTATTTATAATCCTAATCATCTTGTTTACCTTTATGGTGGCAATAAATATTTACTTTTGTTAGTATTCATAATGACTAAAAACTAGGTAGAACTAATAAACTATTATTAATTTCATTTACTAAATAATATGAAATAAAATTTATTAAATAATATTCAAAAAAATTGAAGAACTTATTTTAAAATAAAACCTAAAAATGAGTCAAGAAGAAAATTTTCAAAAAATTCCATTTAACTAAAAATATTTTATGCCATACCCAAGCATAAAATTCATTTCAAAGACCATAATTATATTATTTATAATATTTGGAAATAATAAAAATTTAAAAATAATCAAAAATAAAATTTTATTTAATGAATATTTGAAAATAAAATACACTTTTTGATAAAAATCATTATTTATCAATAATCATTGAAAAATAACAATATTCATACAAAATAGAAAACATTCACTACATGATAAATTTCATACACAGATTTAAAAAATGAAATTAATATTATATATAAACTTTAATAAAATTTTAATAAAACAATAATAAAACATTATAATAAAAATAAATAAATATCATAATAGTAGGAAACAATTTTTGAAAGAATAAAGTGACATTACAAATACTACGGAAAAAAACATACATGAAAAACGTAGTAGATATTCATGAAATAATGATTTTAATATATAATTCTTAACAAATAGGTGATAAAAGGTTATATGTAAATAACATATATTATTATATATATGATTAATAATATGTAATATATGTATAATAAGTATATTTTTATTTTACAGGAGCTTCCAATTCATATAAAGGAAGGTGGACCACAGTTAAGGGATTTTTTGTCTATGTTTTAAATTTTTTAGAAACCATCCATTTTCACAACTTGTTTATTTTTGGTGGTGTATATATTAGCTATAAATATATTTTCTGATGAATACGATGAATTATATGGGGATATAAATATGAATGCATGTTTTATTCATTTATGGTAGTTATGATTCAAATATTTCCAAAATGGTAAGGGTTTTATGTCACAATATCGTTAACTATCTGAATTTTTTATGATTATGTTTTTTTGACAATAGCATATTATGATATAACACTCAATGAACTCATATATTTTCAGCTCCTAAGGTTATTTTTGAGAATACATGTTTCATTACATTTTACTCACCAAAATTACTCAAGACGCCAAAAATATGATTATAAGAAAAATCAAATTTCTCTTTCTCTTTAGTCAGAAATCTATTTTCATCCATATATATGATTTATAAAATTGTTTTAAAGAAGGTTATTTTTACTATTATCCTATGATTGTTAAAATTATATTTTACCCATGTTTAAATTTTTAAAAAATTTATTATAATGATTATTTTATTCATTTTTTTGAATGAGGTATATTTTGAATTTTTCTAAAAAAATGTAGAAATAATATTTTATTTTAACATATATGACAAGAATTAGATTTAACATAGTTATGACCAATCAATGATTTGAATCATACATTAAAATATTCAAATTTATTATCCAAGAAAACATTAACCTTAGTATTGGGAATTTTTTATGTTCTAAAAAGGTGAGTTCAAAGTGAAAGGAAATTTTCACCAAGAAATTTTATTCTGATCATTTTGAGGAATTTTTATTCCCTAAAAACCTAATTTAATGTTAATTATGATTTACATGGTAAATTATCCAAGTATACCATCCTTGTTATTTCATTATCTTTATTATGATTATAATGAAAATAAGATTATGAAATAAAATCCTTTTCCATGGCCTATGATATTATGAAATTACGAAATGTTTCTGAAACCCATTTATTTTCCATGGGATATGATATAATGAAATTATATAGAAACCCATTTCTTTTCATTGTTCTTGGTTTGATAAATTTATTATTCTTTTTTAGAACAAATTTATATGATTTTTTTATTGGATCAATGGGACCAGGATTATAAATCCCTACAATGTATTGGGTATAGATAAATATTTTATGAGATAAATATTAGTGGAATGGGGAGTGAACCCAGTTCAGTAATGGACATTGTCCACTATGATTGTATTGAGATAGAACATTTACATCTATAAAGGTTTGGGTACTAAACCAAATTCAAAATGATGAAAATGGGAGTAATCCATTAATACCACAATGGTGTGGGGTTTCAACACAATCCACTATGATATCCTAGGAAATAGGACATGACTACCAAAGAACTAATTTTATTTTATTATACACATGACAAAATTCCATGTCTTATGCCATTGTAATACTTGCATGAGCCATTTTCCTATATTTTATTATGATTCATATCTTATGGACTATAAATATTTATTAGATGACTCACGATTAGGATCTATGATATATAGGGCATGGTTTTCAAATTTTATTCTTAGGATCGTATACCCTTGCAAGGGGGGATATCAAAAATTAATAAAAATGAAGGACTTTGGGCCATTCGGGAAAAGATAGGGTATAATTATGAATAACGTTATGGGAGATGATATAAAACTTTTACGAACTAGATATTTATGTGTCCCTGATTCCATGTATACCAGATTGATATGATTCTATCTTGGATTATTAAGATAAGTCACACCCATACCCCAGTGTTCATTTTATTTTATTCCTTTCTTGGTTCTTGATCTATTATAAAATTAACGGGTTGAGTTTTGGACTGTTTTACCTCAGAATTGGATGTTTTTGGAATGATTTTTGGTGTTCCATAGTTGGCACACTATTATATCAATCCATTCACCAGCCAAAGGGAAATAATTGTGGCCGAGATAATGGACTTATCCATGATGCATGATGCAAAACACAGTAGGGAACCAATCCCCACTACCCATGCATCCGTAGACATAAGTGACCCCAGGGTTGGCACACAGTCTAGAAGACCATACTACCAAACCATGCGAACCTCCTAGGTATTTTAAAAATGTTTTACTAATAGTAGTAATAATATTATTACTATAATAATAATAATAATTAATATAATTATGATGATTAATATTATTATGGTGATTATAATGACGATGATGATGACGTAAACAACGATGATGATTATTAATATTATTTCCATATACCTCATCCCCTCCCCCTCATGTCATGCCTCCAAATTTTCCTGTCCTTTTAGTGAAACATGATTCCACTTGACCAATAACCCTATTGTCCAGGTGCTTTCCCTCCTATCCTAATCGATTACACTCCAGATTTGTTCTGTGATCACTCTAGGTTGGTTTTTTATCTACTCATCCATTTATTTTACCTATTTTTATTCTGTTTTATTCCCCTTCATTGGGACACACATGATCAATCAAAACACTAAACTATTTTGTCATATTTTGTTTACTTATTCTTGATGTTTAGGGTTCTTGAGACCTGATTAAGGTTTATTTTTTTGGGTTGTGAAAGGTAGTTAGTTCTCCATCAGTTTCAGGAATATATTCTTTTTTCATTTTCATGGTACCAATTTTATTTATCGATTTTTTGATATCTAGTGTTATATATTATTTATGGTGCCTTATGAATCTTCAAAGAAGTCACATATATATTTATATATATATATAAATATGTGAATTTATATAAGTCCCCCTTATAAATATTGTATTATGGTAATATGAATAAATACATTACGGATATGTGTACTTATATATATGTTAAGATTCATATTATTTTAAGAATAAAATGGTGTATTTGGGTTGCAATCATCAAAGGAAACATGTTTTTATGTTGGTTACAAATGTACATTAATTTTATTTGAACTCCGTAACTTATTTAGTGTTTATCAAGTATGTTTTCATTAATATATAATGTTTTCCTGAAATGAAAATTGGTTGTGACTCTTAGAGATAACTTTTCAATTATTTTATATATTTTACCAAAACATCCAATATGAGAATTTATAGACAAAGAATACTATAAACCATGTTTGAAAATATAAGGTACTAAAAATGACCAATTAAATATCGAATGATTTTTAATAATAAAGTGGTAATGATGAAAACTATTTTCTAAAATAAAACTGATTATTTTTAATTGTTGAGGCTTGGTTTCCAGTTCAAAATATTATTTAAGAGATAAAAGCCCCCACATAAGGCATGCACCATTGTTTTAAAAATATGGTGTGTTCAAAACGATTGATATGTATGTATTCCAGGTAAAGGGGTATGAGAATTATTAATTAATTGTAATGATAAAAGGGGATATGTATACTATGGGAGTCCAAAGGTGATAATTAAACAGTTTATTTTTAATAAATAATATGATATATATATATAAATATATTTCGTGACGATAAAAAATCACCAACATTTGAGCATGGAACATAGGAATCGTAGGTACCTTGGTTGGTAAAATAAGGAATAGTTTTTTTGAACATTCAGTTGGGCCTCATCCTGGGCTCCAAAATAGGATTACACTATAACAATAATTATGAAATGATATATTGTGGCCATCTCTATATCTTTGGATTCATCATATGTAGAGATTCATACATGAAGAAGTTTATTTCTGATCGATCACTAAGGGTATGGGGATCCTAATGACCTAAATAATTTCACAATTAAGGGAAATACAAGGTTCTTTATCCCTTTTCAATGTTATATTTATGGAATCGGTTATAAAAATAAATTTTTTATTCTATTTTACATATTGTAAATAATAAAAATTATGTTTTAATTTTTGTTTCTAGTTACTTTATAAAATGAAAGTTCATTTTTTTTCCATATTGTGACAGTCATTTTTGTGTTAATTAACTTTTTTAATTATTTTTTTGAAATTATATTTATTTTTTGAAATCTATTTGGAAAACATTATGGAAATTATTACTCTTAAAAATGAACCCTATTTAATTTTTTTTAAAAAATAATATCTAAAATTATTGTTTAATTTTTTTTATCAAACTAGAATGATTTAAATATCTCTCTAAAGGTTAGGAATGGGGACTTTCTTTTAATTTTTAATCCATATAATGAAATTTTATGCTCACATTTATTTTATCCATAGTTTTTAATTTTATATTTACCCAAATATAGTTCTCTTATGTAGAGAGTGCGGTTATATAGTTTATGGTGACCCATGAGTTCTCATTGAGGTATGTTTAGTAGGTATTTGTTTCCACTACTAGGGTTTATTTTTTCAATACATTTTTATTTTTTTATTTGTATACTGTATAAGGGATAAATAATTTCAATGAATTTACTTTTGATGATAAAAACATGTTTAAGCCTATGAGGATTGGGAACACTTGTAAGGCCTTGTTGCGTGCTAACTCAGGTGGCCAGTTTTGGGTCAACCAAGGTTGGTTCATGAAAAAACTGTATCAGTTAAATTAGACCAGGTTAGTTTGGGTTGTTTGGCAGTACAGATCTAGGAATCTTGGTATAAAAATAATCAGTCACCGATAAGTGATAGACCACAATGTATTTAGTAGGATTCGTAAATTTTGTGGGTGGTCGGGGATGGTTGTTCCTTAAAAATTGGAGTGTGGATCCCTAATTAATTTGATGTTTTTAGTTTTTGTTTTTGTTTTTAGGATTTTAATTGAAGATTTATGATATTTTATGATAAAATTTAAATGATTGATTGGATTTTAAGAAGGATTTTGAGTGTTCATGGTTACTGAGAATGATTTGGAAAACCATAAAGAGGCGATGGAGCTATCTCTATTGGCATCTAGTGTGGTCAAATGATTTTTACATCATCTATAAAATTGTGCAACCATGGTCTAAGTATAGGTAGTTTTTTTTGTGTTTTTTATAATTTTAATACCTTGATTATTGAGATTCCTTTATTTCTTCTTAGTTTTAGTTTAAGTTGGATTTTGAGTTCTTAACCTTGGGTTTTAGAATGATGTTTGGTTTATCAAACATTAATTTATAAAATAGAAATGGTTGGGTTATTTTTAAAATTAATGGGGAATTATTTTTATCATGAATGGGTTTTTGAAATGAGAAATTATAAGTTAATTAAGAATTTGATAATGGATGATATTTTATAAAAAAAATGGTATGTGTTACACATGGTATTTATTATTAGTGCTCATAGATGGGTGTGGGTGTGTGTAGAAAATATTGATACAACGTATGTATTGATGGACCTAAGAATATATGGGGATGAATTCTTATGTGATGTTTCATAGTATACCATGGGTAAGAATATAAAATCAGATATTTGACATGGTTTTTCAAAAGTAGTATAAAAAGAAAAGAACTTTCCATGAGAAATGGTATTTTTTCTAATGAGATATGTGGTTTTAAAGGGATAGGTGAAGTGGTGTTTTGAATTTTAAATTAGATATATGAAATGGCTTTTAGTCTAGGATGGCTTGAAGTGGAAAAAATTAAATTGAGGAAAGATGTTTGATGTTTGAAATGTTTTTAGAAGTGGTAAAAATGGGTTTTAATTTTAAATTGATGAAAATAGTTTTTAAAATAGGGGGTTGGTTATGATTTTGTATGTGTAATAGTTTATGAGGTTTCTATTTTTAGCTGTGGTTTGATTTGTGGTAGGTGTGGATTTTTGATTTTATTTTATTTATAGTATGTCACACTAAACGGTCCTCATGGTTTATTTGGAGTCTATTCGGGTTTTTGGTATTGGACATACTCACAGTAGAGTGGTGGAGTCAAGCTCTTTTTATTTTAATCTTTTTGTTCATGGTAGTGAAAAACTAATAGTGGATTTAGGGAAATGTATCTTAAAGGAGATCAACATGGGAAACAATTGGGGAAGGGTTTCGTTGAATATATTGAATAACAGAGTTTCCTTTCCTCAGTGTTATCATTGATCAATTAGTTGAAATCTCCTCGTTATGGGTTGTGTCTCTATCTAGATAGTATGGAACGTGTTCTCTTATATAGGAATGCTTCATTTGGGAATTTGGTGGATGTGGTTTCAATAGTAGATTTGGGCTGTAGAGGGTAGCCTATGGCTATTAGAAATCTAATTTATTAAGGTTCCCATAAAGGGTTCTCCAAAAAGTTTGAGTGTTATCCAGATGAACATTTTCATTGGGTGTATTTATTCTTAGTTCCTACTTCATATTGGACAGGATACTCCACTATTTTCATTTAGGGTGGTCATTATGTGAATTCTAACCCATCATTCCATATTTAACTGATGAATTATCATCGGTCATGCCTCTTGGGACACATAAAGATGTTCTATATGTAAATATACCCAAAGAAGATGTTTCGGTAGGAGATTATAAGATCTTAAATGATAGGATGTAAATTATAAAAGATATTATAGATACAAAAATAGGTTGTGGAGTGAATATTTTCACACATTCAAGGTGTTTTAATGTGTGGGGGATGTAGATACAAATTTTTGTCTTTGTTTCCTAAGGGGAAATTATTTAATATTTCATTTCGAATGGTTGTATGTTTATGGGACACTTATTATTTTGATTGATTTGGTCTCCTCATTTCATTTATGACCTATATGGTTGTTATTTTTCATTGATTACTTTTCAATGGTTAGACTTCATTTGGAATGGTTTTAGTTTTAATATAGTATCTATTTGGAGATGTTTGAATCTTATGAAAATTATGAATCTTAGTTCAGTATATTGATTATTTTTAGTATATTTTGTTAGGGCCACATATTATTGGTGGTTCATCTATTCTAGTTCGGTTTTAAATGGTTCTGATACATACCATGTATCTTTCCATTTTTGTTTACACTAGATCCGATGTAGCGTGACTTGAGTAACTAAAAATTCACATCGGGGTTGTTAGATTTCATTGGATAAATGTTTGGGTTTGAGGTCTCATTATACTTGGATTGTTTCAAATTTTTTGTTTTCTTAAGTGTAGTGAAATTCTTGGGGTTAAATTTTTAATGGTTGGAAGAAATGTAAAGCCATGACCATAATTGTTATATTATTAATTTTTATATATAGATCTTTTACAAGGTGTTTGGATTGAAATATATGTGTTTTAACCTTAAAACTGTGAGTTTTTAGAGGTATATGTGTGTGTCAGATGATTGGTGCAAGGTTAGGTGAAACCATGTTCTATCATTGGGAAAATAATTAAACCCAAATAGTTGCTCTGCCAAGGCCTCATGGTTAGGTTCATGACCATGTGATAGCCCCTATCGCCTATGCGGTGAAATAGTGCAACTTGCCTAGGTTTCAAATTTTTTTTAATAATAATAATAATTACAATAGTAGTATTAATATTAATATCAATATCAATATATTATTTTCTTATAGTCCTTCACTCACCCTCTTTTCATGCCACACCCTTTCTTCTCTATATTGTGAGACACCCCATGACTAAGACCCCTCTCATCCATGCACTCATCCTCCTCTACTCATTGATTATTCTCCATATTTCTTCTCTGATCACTCTAGGTTTTTGTTTACTCCTTTCCACCCTATCTTTTTCCTTTTTTATTTTATCTTGTTTCCATTATATAATTAACACATGATACCTTTAACTCCTAACCCAATTTTGGATTTTTATTTTCATTATTATTGATGTTCAGGATTCTTGGTTCTTGATTGAGAATAGATTGTTCCATGGATGTTGTAGGCAGTATATTATCCATCAATTGTGGGTACTTTTTTTCCCCTTTTCCTCTTATTTTTCCTTATTCTATTTAGTTATTTTGTGATTTTTAGTTTTTAGTATTATTTATGGGGTCTTCTTGTTCTTTAATGGTGACTTAATTGTATATGAAAATATTTGCATATAAATAAGGACCCCTGTGTACATATTCACATATGTAAATATTAATATGTACATTGGGGCTTAGTGTTATTATATTTATATTAAGGTACATATGTATTTATGGGTAAACGGGTAGACTTCGATTTCTATCATCGAAAGAAACATGTTTTGTGATAGGTTCCCTATTTCCAAGGCTTTTATTGGAATTCATTGATCACATGAGTATTTTTAATGCATGTTCTGATTATTATATAAGAAGAATATGCTATAAAAATTGGGGTTGAATTTTTGAGATGGACTTTTAGTTTTTCTCTATATTTTACATATTCTTCCAGTATAGGATATCATAATAAAGAATGATCTCATCCTTTTTCAAAAATGTAAGGTATTTTAAATGCCCAATTATATTTCAAAATGGTTTTTATCATAAAATTGGTTATTCTAAATGGTTTTATTCAATGAAAAGTTTCACTTAAATGATGAATCTCGGTTGGTACATTGGAATATTTTTAGGAAATGAAAAACCCCTAAGGCATGACACCATGTATTAGAAATGTAGTGTGTGATAAATGTGGGACATGAATGTATTCTCTATGAAAGATATTGTGAATTATTTTGTATTTGGAAATATAATGGGGTTCAAATTTTGATATGAGTACAAAGGTGATAATTGAATAGTTTATTTTGATTAAAGAATGTGATATGAATATATATACTATCTTGATACAAATTCACCTATATTTGAGGATGGAACAGGAGAATCCATTGTACCTTTGATAGTGGACCGAGGACTAGTATGATGGATGAGTTTTTTGGGTCCTTGAGTAGGCTCCTTGGTAGGATTAAAGTACAACACTAAAAAATCATATAATAAACTGTTTTTATCACTAGAACTGTGTATATGTATTCTCTAGATGCTAGTTCATGAGGATGTTTATTCTAGATCAATCAGTGAGGGTAGGAGAATCCTTAGGACCTAGCTAACATAGCTACTTTGGTATTTCCATTGTGGTTTCTCTCTATTACTCCGGTGACTTATTTATTTGTTTTAAATTTAATTTAGTTTATATTCATTTATGTGTTTCAAATAATAAAAATTGTATCTCACTTTCCAATTTTTGATGTTTATTTATATATTGAAATAACTATTTTTTATATATTAGAACACCTGCTTCTTAGATAATTATATTTTATGAGGAATTTTTCTAAAATGTCTTTCATTTTATAAAAACTATTTTAAAATTTGATGATTTTTTTGTAAAATTGGAATCTCATTAATTTATTTACATAACATAATGGGAAATCATATTTTTATATTATTTATTTTTAAACTATAATGATTTAGATATCTTATTAATGTTATGTAAAATGGAATTTTTTTATCCTTTTGGTATCTCTATTAGTATTTTTTAGGATAATACCTATTTTACCTATCATTTTTTCAATTTAAGTTCTTCCCAGAAATAGTTTACTCAATGAGTGAGTGTGGTTATATGGTTGGAGGTGACACCTGAGGTCAGATGACGGTATGTGTAGTAGTTCATTATATTTTTTCACCTCTATTTTTTGTTTTCGTATTCCATTATTATTATTTTTTATTTTTATATCAATTATTGAAAAAATCATCCCTAATTGAGTTTATTTTGATGTGTGCCACTAGTTTCTAACCTTAGAGGACCAGGAATGCCTATCAAGCCATGTTGTGGTCGGGCTCTAGTGACTAATTAAGAGTCATCCTAGGTTGGTTCATGACATGATACGTAAAAAAAAATATTCATTTAATAATATGAAATATCTATATATAAATTGTCCGGGTCATTATAGTTTATATAAGAGAAATTTTTAATTATCCTTTGGAAAAGAGGATGAGAAAACCTGAGTGAGAAACATAGGTATAAGTCAAAGTAATTGATAATATACCAATGTAATTATATTGACCATGGATGAACTAGGCTAATCCTAAGGTGTCATATATTGAAAAGGAGGTTCCATGATTTATGGACCCAATAAATGATTTTATATGATTCATCACTATTAAAATTGTTTCTTGTAGTATACTGATTGGTTTATGAAAATTATATAAACTAGGAGAATTCATGTTAATTCTAAAAGACAATTAAATTATTTTTCTAATAAGAAATCAAATTAAACGGTAGTTTGAATGGAAAACCATATCATTATGCCTAACAAACTATCCCATCATATGATTTACTAACACTACAAGTGTGTGTTTCCTAACAAACATAATAAGATAAATACTAAGTTTCTTGATTTCCATAGAGGAATGATGATTATTCTTTCATTATGTTGAGAATATGGGAAGACATACACAAGGGAATGTATCAATGTAAATATAATATGTTCTAAGAGAGGAAATCAAGGGCATATAACAAGTAATTACTGATGAAGAATGAATATTTTCATGGTGGAAAATGAATTCCATCCTAAGGAACCATTAATAGTACAGTGTAATATGTGTGGGGAATATAGGAATTATTTAATATGATGTCATAATACTTGGGTGAACTCCTAGCCCAAGGAAATAGATATTCAGTGAATGGATTTATGTGTGTATGTATTATTATTCAACAATTATGTTTTTCAAGTGTTATATCAAATATATTTTTGATATAATTATTTGGAATAAAATAAGTATTATTCCAATATAGAATTTTAAAACAAATGTTTAGTAAGTATAAAAAATGATTGATTAGTAGGGTAATATTGGTGACCATGTGATTTATTAGTTTATGAAAGAGTAATTATGGTCATTTTAATGATTTTTATTTCATTTTTAGATTTATGGAATATATTCAATATTATGTAATTTTTTTGTATAATTCATATTGTATTAATTTTCATAAGAATATATCTTTTCAATTGATTTTGACGTAAAAGTTATCGATTCCATCATGGGTTTATGTTTAAGATTGATCAAAAGTTTAACAGTATCAAAAACCCCTTTTAATATATAAAGTGATCGGATTTAGGAGTGATTTGAAACTTTTACTATGTATTGGGAATATTAATCAATTGATGTTTAAATAAACCTTTTCTATGGGAATATAATTATGTGTTAAGTTATTTATGGCCCACTAGATTGTGAGATAAAGATAATAATGATGGATGAAAAGTGATTCAGTGATAGGGTGACATTATTAGTGATATTTATATCCAAGTCAAGGATTAACTTATAAATTATAATTTAAATTAAATTAATGATTTTTTTGTGAGTTTCATTAAATTAAATGATTATATAGAGATTTTTTTTTTAATAATTAATGATATTTGGGAGTTGATTCATTGGGTTGAGGTATATTTGAAAACTTGGTTCAGCAAGTTTTTTAATAGGAAATATTATTCAGAAAAAATGAAATTATATTTTTATAGGTGTTTATTAATGGGTATGATATATAATTTTGGATTAAAACACTATTTAATGAAGAGGTTATTGAGGTAAATTTTCTTTTGAGATTAATTCTGTCTTTCATTATATATTGGATTATTCATTTTTTGAATTATATTTTTCTAAACAATTTTTGTTTTTTCTTAATTCCAAAATAACTAAATAATATCCTTATATAATTTTTGATATGATATAAATTTATTTCAGTTCATTAGACATGAAAAATTAATCTCAAATACTCATTGTTTGGATTATTATAATAGATTATGGTGGAAATTGAGTAAATGATGAAATTATACGTTAATTTAATCATATTTTTTTTAATATATATGGTATATTAATACCTTAAATCTTGGAAAATGATCATAATATAAAAAATTTACCAAATAACCTTAAATTATGATGACTTTGTAGTCTTTTTACCCGCAATGATTCATGGGTTTTTGGTTGTTAGGATTCTTCTAACCATGTTATCTATAACACTATATTAGTCCATAGGTGTTTGTTTTCTCATCTTTTTGTATATCTTCACATCCCACTAATGTTAACCAATTTGGAAACCAATTTATATAATATTCTAGATGACCTACACATTTTCACATCCCACATTTCATAAGGATGTTCCATTAATAATTTTTAGTTTGTGGCTTTTCAACAAAGAAATTTAAAATTTTAAAACCCATGATTAGAGAGAAAAATTTCAAATTATGAGGATGAAATTAATTAAATAGGGGTGTGGGGAATGTAACACCCCATTATTTTAAAATGAAACTATGTATTATAGAATATAAGATATGCAACACCAAACCGAGAAAACTATGAGATGTTATTATTTAAATATTAAATTATATGGTATGAGAAGTATTAACCACTTGATTAAATATTTATAAAAACCTACTCTATATAAAACAATTAATATATTTTTAAATAATCACTCAATTTTAGGTAAAGTCATTTTATTCTTAAAAAAAGTTTTCTTCAAAAGTTGTTTTTAATATTTTTGGAAGAAATGATTTTAAATAATTTGTGGAGAACTTATAAATAATATTTCATAAAAATAATTTTATTTTTTATTTATCTAGTCAAAATTATCTAAGGATTAATTTGTTACACTTTTATGAAAGGTATGATGTTTTAATGAAGAGTATGAAATATTGATTTTTGTTGAAAATTGTATTATATATTAAAGAATCTAAAAAGATACTTTTTTTAAAAAATGGATTAAAAGTAAAATTAGTTATATAATGTTTTAAGAAATCTAATTAAGTTCATTATAATCAATATTTTTTGAATTTAGGGTAAAAAAAATTTTATATGTAAAAGGCATATTTCTTTAAAAAATGTTTTTATACACATAGTATCACATCTCCATACATACAACTTACTATCTCCATGTATGGTTATAATTCATTTCTCATCACTATATTTTTATAGAATGGTATATTTATATTTTTAACTTTTCTGTATTATAATTATATCATAATTATGAATCTGAAATTTTTATATAATACAAAATTCCATACCATCCAAACCGTTTGAAAATCATAACATCTCTCATGCACATTTCTAGACTACTTCCCCAAAGAATTGACATGATTCATTTTTTATTTGCGTTTTACAGGGATTGTAACAAGGTTATATTTAATTTATATATATGATATTTATGATATAGTAATAATTTTATTAGATTTTATTTTTTATTTTCATTATTTTCATTCCATCTGCTGAAAAATGTAAACCCCCTTCATGCGTACGTATGACATACTGTATCTATTAACAGTGTAATTCAATTTTGTATCTCTAATTTTTGAATTTATATTAATATTTATATAATGAATATATATGTTATTTATATAGTGGATAACGTTATGGGTATTATGGAACCATGATAAATGTTAATGGATAAAAACTACCGAACAAAAACATATAGGGAAAACGAAGCAGATATTACCCAGGACAATGTTTTTGATAAACAGTTATAAACCAAAGGGTGATAAAAGGTTATAAATAAATAAAATATTGTAACAAATATATATATATATATATATATATATATTTGAGTATTGTTACGTAATATATGTATATTAAATCAATATTTATTATAAGTTAATTTCCAATGTGTGTGACATAAGGCTTACATAAGTTATGGGATTTTCATTTCAGTTTCCATTTTATGAGACACATGCCATATTGCATAATTATTTATATTATATGCTGTATATATTGACCGAAAAATTATTTTATTATTATTATTATTAATTTAACTGTAATTTTCATATCCATATAAGGTTATTTCTTTAATGGGGATTATGATTAAAATTCTACAAAAGAAAGCAGGGATTTATGTCATAATCTAATTTTTTAAAAGGATTGTTTATTATTATTTTTAAAATTATTAAATATTATGATATGACTTTAAATAAGATCATGAATATTATTTCACTATGGTTATTTATTTATAATACATACATTCCTATCATTTTACTCACTTTAATTACCCGTGATACAGAAAATTTTTTATTGAGGAATTTCGACTTATTACTCTTTCTAGTAGAATGAATTTTTCATCGATGTACATGTTTTATAAAAAAAATTTAAATATGGGTTTTTAATATTATCCAATATTTTTTATGGAAATTTTTACTTATTTTTGACTTTTAATGAAACTGTTCAACAAGAATATTCTTCTCATTTTCCAAATGATTTCTTCTTTGATTTTGTTTTGCAAAAGTGTGAGTGTAATATTGTATGTTTACATATATGTTAAGAAAATGATTTTTCAATCTCCTAAATAATAAATAAATTGAACAATTCCTTAAAATATTCCACTTTATTCAAATAATTTATTTTCATTATTTTTTGTAATTTTTTATTTTTTAAAATTTTATGTCGAAGTGAAAAGGGTATATTCCTCTAGAAATTTTATTATGAGACTTTAATATAATTTCTAATCTATGATAAAATCATTTCATGTTGCTTATGTTTCACTAGGTATGTTATAAATGGATACCATCCTTATTTATTATATATATTCTATATGTTTATGATGAAAACATGTGTTTGAAATCCATTCCTTTTCCATTGGTTATGATATGATGAAATGAAGAAATTCTTATGAAACCTATTATTTGTCAATGGAATTTTCTATGAAGGAATTTTTATGAAACCCATTTATTTTAATGGGTTATGATATGATGGATATTTTATGATCTTCTGTAATATATATGTATTATTTTCACTATGTCATAGGTGGGCCTGTAATTAAATATATCTCAAATGCAGTAGGTAATGAAAACTATCTAATGATATAAAAACTTATAGAGTGAGGAGTAAACCTAGTTCAGTAAGGGACATTGTCCAATACGATAGTCTCTAGAGTGAACATTGACAACTATACTTATTTGGGTAGTGAACCCAATCCATTATGATAATCATGGGATGGAATCTTCATTGCTATGTTGTTTTGGGAGTGAACCCAATCCATAATGATAGTCTTATAAGCGAGACATAACTACTATGGAAATGATTTTCCATGCTTATTTTTGTTCCATAATTCCATGTATTATACCATTGTTATTCTTTTAAGGATAATTTTATTTGATTAATTTCATATTCATGTTTATTGAACAATCAATAATTATTATGTTAATCAAGATTATGAAATTTGATATGTATGGTATTGTTTTCAAATGTTAAAATCAAGTTATTATAACATTATGGTCTTGTTATTCTTATTTGATCATTGATAAATCCTTCGTTTAACCTTAATGAACATTTTAACTCAAATTTATTTTGTTTCATTTCCATAGGTTATGAAGAAAATTATTAATTATGGAATGTTTAGTAAGGGGGATAGTTACAATGATCATAGTTCTAAATGATGTAGATATTTTCTGAATTGGTTTTTTATATTTATAAATTTAAAAGGTAAAAGACCTATATGATTCTTGAATGTGTTTTTATGATATTTAATGAGTATTCATTAAATAATATGTAATATCTCTATATGAAAAGTATGGTTCTCTATAGTTGGTATTAAATAAATTTTTATTTAACTATCTAATCATAGATCATAAAAGTTGTCTGAGAACTCTATGGATAATTAAATGTATTAGATAACATCCCAATGTCTTGGAGATGATCATTGATAACACAGTTTAATCTTAAGATCAATCAAATTAACAAATGGGTTCCATGATTAAAGACCTTATAAATTATTTTATAGGATTTATCATTATGACTATTTTACCTCACTTAATTTTTTTTTGTTTTAGTCAATGAGTGGAACTATGAAGATTCACTTTAAGGCTGATAGAAAATCGAATTAATTTCATAATGAGAAACAATAAGTAATTCGAATTGGAATTTGAAAACTTATAATTATTCGTAATCATCCCTGCTATTACATGATTAATAACATCTACACGGTTGAGGTTCATAACACACATAATAATAGAGAATGATATTTATGATGGCCATAAATGAAAGAATATTCATCTTCCTATATGTCATGAATATAGGTAGAATAACTCGAGGGAATGTCTCAAAGGAAAGAAAAGATATTTTTTATAGGTGAATGAATGGAATATATCAACTAATTTCATAGTAAATGTGAAGCATTAGATGGATGAAAATCAAGTTAATCCAAAGGTATCACTTATAGTACAATGTATTTTATTTGGGGAATTCCAACAAAATTCAATCAAATTCCCTAATCAAAGGGTTAACTCATATATCAAGAAAAGCCCTATGATGTGAAAGGATTAAAGGGTTAAAGTGTTATGATTCACAAATTTTGTTTTATAAATGTTATATAAGTTATATTTTGGATATAATGATCAAGAATCATCTAAGGATTATTCCACGAAATAATTTGAAAATAAATTAATAGTTTTGGTAAAGAGATGATTTATTAGGGGTAGGATTCTATTTGTGAGCCTAAAATTGAATTATTGAAGACAAAGCAATTTAGGTCAAATTTCCTGATGTTTATTGATTATTTATATTTATTGAGTATATTAAATAGTTTGTGAACTTATTTAAGGAATAATGAAGATGTTAATTTTTGGAAGGATGTTTGATTTCATGCGTGATTAACATTAACGTTATAAAGACATCAAATATTTAAAAGTTTATGGTTTAATATAAATTTAAAGGAATAATGCTACTTCAATGAGTTATGTGTGGATATTTTTATGTAATTTTAATCATTTATAGGGTATTTATAAGAATAATCTATTATGTATTAAATAAACATGTGGGGATGGTATATGGTTTTCTTTTAAGTTAATTTTTGTATATTGGATTATGGGATATATAAAATATTGATGGTTGAAAATTGATTAATTGAAAAGTTGATATTTTTATAAAAATTTGTTGAAATTTTTTGGATTACCTTTAAGGTTAGAATTTAATGTTGAATCATAAAATTTGGTAATGTTAATTACCTTAAAAGATAATACAGTGATTTTTTATGGTAAATATTGATAGTTGGGAGATCTATCATTGGGTTGTTGTATATGCAACCCTTCTGATTAATAAGTGATTTTAAATTAACTTTTATTTTCTATGAATGAAATTAATTTGTTTTAAGGTAATTTTAGAAGTGTGTGATATATCCATTGAGGTTAAAAAATACTTTAATGATGAGGTTATTGTTGTAATTAAGGATTTGGATATTAATGGTTTATTTCTTCTTACGATGATTTATAATTTTTTGGAATTATCTTAAGTGATATTTTTATGGATAATGACTAAAGGTAGGTAGAATATTTGAATATTTTTTTTGATATGTCATATTCTTATTTTAGTAATCCAGACACGAAAAATTCATCTCGAATACTCATCATTTTGTGTAAAACATTAGAATATGATGGAAATTGTTTAAAGGATAAAATTATATTTTTAGGTAATATTATTTTATTTTTTCTATGTGTACATGGTAATTGAATTCATAAACAATATTTAAAGGATCTGTATAGAATAACTTTATCTTATAACTGTTAGTTCTGATGAATTAATAGTCCTTGAAGCCCACATTGATTCATTGTTTTGTGATTTTTATCTTTCTCCAAGCCTTGATACTTTATAAATCTATATTAGTAATCGAGTGTTAGTTTTTTAATTATATATATATTCATTCCACAAATATGTTCTTAGAATTATGAACCTAGTATTATGTTATTATAGATGACTTTCATATTTTGTCTCCCCCCTTTTTAAGAGGAAGCTTAATCAACCTTAATTATGATGTTGGTTGTCAAAGATGTTACTTCAAAAAATAAAACTCTTAATTACTTATAACAATCTCATATTGAGAGGGTGATGTTTATTAAAGCGTGCATTGGGTGGGGGCTGGGTGTAACACCAAAAGAATTTAGTAGAATAATATGTTTTATATTGTATAAGATATGCAATATCAAGCCTAAATGAACTATTAAATATTATTATTTAAATATGACCACTATAACTAAGACATAAAATTGTGGGTATGAATAGTATTAATTCATATATTAAATATATATAAATTTTATTCTTAATATAAATATATTGACAAATATTTAGTAATTAATCATATTTTTACTAAATTCACATTATCTTTTAAAAAAAATTCCAAATATTGTTTTTATATATTTTTAAAGAATAATTTATAAATATATTCAGAAAATTTTATAAATTAAATTTGATAAAATTTATAATGAAATTTACATCATCATGTCAAAAATATATTTGGTTGAATTTTTTATAATATTTTGAAAACTGTGATTTTCAATGAATAGTAATAAATACTTATTTTTAATTAAAAACTGTATTTTCATTTCAATCTGGTAAAACGTTTGATTATTTAAAAATATATTGAAAGAAAAATTAGATATATCAGGTTATAAGCAATCCAATTATTTCCAATGGAATCAATTATCTATTTTTAACTTTCTATATTAATATTTTTATACATATAATAATTTTTCAAAAAAACTAATTTTATGCACGCAATTTATTTTTTTCTTAATTTATGAAATTAATAACTATTAGTGATTCATATTAATTAAATTTATATATTATATATTCAATTACTTTCATTAAAATTAATATAATATTTATATTATGCATGAGATAAAAATAATTCTAGTTTTATTAAAAAAGTTGTATTTTTACAAAAGTAGTTTTCACCGCATTCTAAAGACTTATTTTAAAAGGATTTTATTATAATTACTGGAATTTAATATTATACAATGGATTCAATTTTATTTAATTAGTGGTTTTAAATTTTGTAAACAAGACCCCTTTATTTTTGGTTAACATTAATAATAAGAATGGTAAAATTTATCACCTAAATAAAGGGTAAACTGAGTTATTCTAAGTTATAACTGATTGATAAGGCCATAATTTTTCATCATAATTATTATTCTATGATGGTAATTCGACAAATATCACCTTATTAAGAAAATAAAATTTTTTAACAGATAAATTTCCATGAAAATTACCTCTATGATATTTAATGTAATGAAAGTAACAAATTTGCAATCTCTTAGTTTTCAATATATTTTAAGAGTTCCCTTAGAGGAGAAAAAATTTTATAATTGAATATATATATTTTTTTACAATAATTAAATTTTATTCATGTTGTTAATTTATTTAAAATTATTATTGATTTAATATTTTCCATAAATTCACATGAATCACTAATAAATTTTTATTCAATTAAAAGTAAAATGAAACAAATAGTTTTCAAAATATTAAAACAAATTAAATTCTTATGTTGTATAGTACTCTTGGAAATTAGTAGATGAATAATAAATTTTAGTGATTATTAAAAGTATTATATTTAAATTCTGAATTTTTCTTTATATATTTTTAGTGATATTTAATGAATATTATAAGAATTTTCGTTAATGATATTTTTTCAGAATATAATTTTATTACAAAATTTAAAAAATGAAAAAATATAAAAAGTTGGAGAGGTTGAAAATATATTTTCTAAAATGCCATCTCCCGACCACTTATGTTTAAATTAACACCTTATTGATAAAATTATATCCATTTATGTGTAAAAAAAATATTTTGCCATGGTTAATGTTAAAATTGTTTAACGAAGTGGTTAATCACTAAGATACGGTCAAAAATTATAGAAAACTAATTTTTTTTAATTTTTTACGGAATTAAAACCAAATAATGACTTATATTTAAATATTTGGAAATTTTAAATCATTTTTATTTATAATGAGTTTATTATATTTTAATATTTTAAGATATCTCAAGAGTACCCTTCCCCTCAATTATAATAAAGAATGTATCATTTATCTTATTTAAAGAAAATTTATTTTTCTATCACTTTCATACACTACTAAAATTACTTTTAAAATTATATTTTAGCATTCTAGTGGTTTTGGTATTCCCAAAAGACCATCCCAGGATCCTTAAGAGGAGATCTAAAAGAGTTTTTTAAAAGTAGATGCAATCTCTTTAACCCGTAATTTATTTAATTCTTATTTTAACTACTCTAAACCTATTTTAATATTCATAAAATAATAAATTATATGTCATAAATATACTTAAATAACACTATTTTTATTAAAACACATTTATTTCCCCTCTTTCCATCAAATAGTATAGGATAGTATTTCTTGTACATACACACTAGTTAATATCTCCATGTACGTACACGATTACCATCTCATCAAAATATTTTATTGGTTGGTATTATGATTGGATTAATTTTAATTTTTGAAACTTATTGAATAATTATACTTTTGTAATTTTAAAATCATATCTACCTTCTTACCTTCCAATGCATTGAAAAATGAAAATTCCGGTTGTGCGTATGTGTGGACTAGTACATCAATGACGCGATGTGATTTTATTTTCATTTACATTTATCTAGGATGATAATATGGATAAACATAATGAATATATATGGAATATAGGATATAATAATTATTATGTAATAGTGATTTATTATATACCATTCTTTCTTCCATCGGTTGAAAAATGAAAATAACATTCATGTGTACGTCTGAATTACCACCTCCATGAACATTGTTATTAATTATTATACATCAACATTTTGGAATAACTCTAAACATGTATATAATTAATATATAGGATACCTATATAAATATTAAAATTCAGTATATTCTAGATACAAGTTCAAATTACAAGGTCCAAAACTACTGAACCAAAACATTAATGAAAAACGAAGCATATATCAGACCTTATAGAGATTTTAATAAAACATTGTTGACAAATGCGTTATAAATTGTTATAATTAAATCATATATGGGATGATATATATGAGCACAATTTTATAAAATAGGTATAATAAATATATATTTATTATGTAATTGTTTCCAATTCATACACCAGAAGTCATACCTAAGGTAATGGATTTTTATCTTTATTTTATTTATATAAGACACATGCCATATTGACAACTTTTTTCATTAATATGGTGTATATTCTGTAGATTAATTTATTTACTGTATATTTTTATGATATTTAAGGGAATTCAAAAAGCAATCCAAGTTTCTTTATTTAATGGGTATTATGATTAAAATTTTATCGAAGTAGTAAGGTATTTGTGTAAAAATTCCATTATTTATTAGGAATTTTTATAATAATGTTTCTGATGATGATCTACCATAAAAAAACTGAAGTTTTTTTTACAAATTCATTATTTGTTAATAATACATGTTTTTATTTCATTTTCCTCACTTTTTTGTACTAAATATATCAAAAATTTATATTTAATGAAAATCAACTTTCCCTCTTTCATAGGTTGAAAATACTTTTTATTCCATATTGAGGATTTCAAAACAAGTTTTAAAATTGTTTTTTAATATAATAATATCATTTATGAAATCCATTTAAACCATTTATGATTTTTCATAAATTGTTTAAAATGGATCTTCGTTTCATTTTATGATTGAGGTACATCTGTAATTTTTTTTAAAATGGTGAAGGAAATATTTTATTTTAACATATATGTAATGAAAATGATTTCCATTCATCATGACTAATCAATCAATTGAATATTCAATTACAATCTTCCACATTTTTTTAAATATAAATTTATGCTTAATATTTGGGAATTTCTAGGTTATAAAAACATTCTTTCATAGTGAAAATGACATTTTCATTAAGAAGTTTAACAGTGATACATTAATGGAATAGTTAGCCAATGATAACATCCTATGATGTTACTTATGTTTTAAGGGGTTTATGAACCATGGATTCAATAATTATTATTTTGTTGGATTGTTTGTGTTTATGATGAAAATAACTATATGAAATTCATTCTATTTTCATAGGTTATGAAATTTTTAAATATTGAAATGTTAATGAATCCCATTTAATTCCATGTGATATGTTATATTGAAATGTTTATAAAATCCAAATTTTTTCATGGGTTTTGAAATGATATATTATTTATGATATTTAGAAACAAATATGGATTATTTTAATTATGTAATGTGTGGGACTGTAATTGTATATCCCACCAATTCATTGGGTAAATATAGATATTTCATGAGATAAATAGTAATAGAATGTGGAGTGAACCAATTTCAGTCAGGGACACCATCCACTATGATAGTTTTGGGAGTGAAACATGACCACTATAATGGTTTTGTGAGTGAACCAAGTCAAATTTTATAGTATTGGGAGTGAACATGGACTACTATAATGGTTTTTGGAGTGATCCCAATCCACCATGATAGTCTTACAAGTGATCCATGTCTACATAATAAATGATTTTATATACTCGTGTTTATGCCTGAATTCTCTTTCTTATGCTAGTGTAGTCTCTCATGGATCTTTTTATTGGTTTATTTTAAGATACATGAATTATAAAATTTAAATCATTATACAATGACTCAAGATTATGATATTTGGTATTCATTTTTTGTTTTTCAAATTTTATGATCTTGTTTTTATACCCTTAGGCACCCAACATGCTTATGTGCTCATTTATATCTCTATTTGTTAACCCCACAATGAACATAGGATCATCATTTATTATGTTTCCTTTAACCAATTTATAAGAAATGTATTACGTATGATATTTCTATGAGGGGTGATAGTTATGAATAACTTAGTGGGAGATGATGTAGATCATTTATGCACTAGTTTTTTAGGTTTCCATGTTTCCAAAGATAGTATACCTAAATTATTCTATCATGGATTGTTGTGATATGTAATTTATATTCATATAATATTATGTATTATCAATATATTAAAATTATTGGTTTATAAATGTATTTTATTGGATAAATGAAAAAAATTACTCCTAGATATATCTGTAAATTCCATGAAATATAATAATTATTTTATGCAAATCCATGGTCATGGATATGGATATTTATATAGGAATGGTTTTTCTAATTCAAAATATGGTTTTTGTGTAGTAATTCCATTGACGGATTAATGGGAACTAGTAGATTCATTAACTTGACCACCAGTTGTGACACCACCTTTGAGGTTGGTTAGTGGTTCTGATTTGTTGACATCTCGGCTATGTATTGAGGATTCAATAACAAGACATGGATTAAAAATATCAATGTATATGATTCTTGTAATCTATTCATTTTATTGTGAGGTTACCCTAAATTTTTAGTTGATATTGTTTGGTGGTTAGCTTGTGATGATAAATGGGGTTGTATGCGGTTAGGGGGGATTGCATCGGGACCCCCAATGAGATGAGATGGGTGCAGTCTAAGAGATGATAAAATATTTTAAGAAAGGATAATATGTGACTAGGTTAAATGTTTTTGATTGTTATTAAATAATTAATCATATTAGGAACATGTTGGGAGAGGCTCTAAGATGTTGATAGAGCGTTTCAGTAGGAAATTCCAATGGTGGGTGTAATGTGACTCTGAATTATCCATTAAGGGTTAAAACCAAGGATGTGGAGCAATATAAGATACATTATTAATGAGATAATGATACTATAATGAATTTCATTAGGTGGTATCATATAAGATACATTTTAGTACTTTTGTTATGGTGATTATTTTTGAATTGAGTTTATTTTAGTTTCTATGTCACATGATTAAATTTTCAATTAGAGTAACATTGAGCATTCGAAAATCAAACAAATCAGTTTGGGTGGGAATAAATTATCCAAGAAGGTTATGTGTTGTTCTAAATGTTTAATGGGGCTTCTTAAAAATGAGAATTTCAAAGTTTGGGAAGTTTTAGCCTCACACATTTTGGACGAGGTTGAAAATATCCATGGGATTTAAACTTCCCTTTTGGTTGAAGTTTTAAATTCGGATATCATATTTGGAATGAAACTTAAAAGAATTATAATACATCAAAAATGTTTTTAGATTATTTTTAAGGATTGAGAAGTGCCTCAATATTTTTGATGGGTTCTTGGAGTATCCTTCTTGAGAAGAAATTCTTATGTAATGGTAAAGGGAGGTGCATGGTTAAAAAGTATTTCGTGATAACCTTGCAATAAAAGCATGCATCTCTATATGGGAGACATAAAGTATTACAAACCATGTAAGGGAGGTCATATTGATGGGACAATAACTATATAGGATTTTAGAGGTCAACCACATGCAGTGTACACAGTTTTTTTTGACCATGCACCTTGTAATGTGAGGGTTGAGGTTCTTCGATAGTAACTCCACATGGTCTCAGTACTATATGGTAAACATTGCTCTTTTCCATGTGAGGTTGTGTGTCTTTGGATAGTTCTATCACATGGTTGGTGAATGGTAAATCTAATTGTGTGATCATGCCATGTACCCAATTAAAAATTATAGAAATGAATATTAACCCTCTCTTCATTATGTTTAATCCTTATTTTTTCCCTCATAGAATCTGTTGATGCTCTACCTCCCCTCCTCCACCTAGATTAGATGGATCTCTTTTAAAAATGGTACAGTTGGAAAATATTTTCAACATTTGATTTCAAAGGGATACTCTATAATTATACCTCTTTATTTTTCTAGATTCTCGCATCATTTTGGATTCTTTTTCCTTATAAGATCATATGGCCTTATTTCTGGGTGATTTTTCTTTTAATAAATTTACCTTATTTCATATAAAATCTAAGGCTGTGAATGGATGAATAAAGCATTATCTGTATAACTTGTGTGGTATATAATATGTTCCCTCAGTGTTTCATCATTTATAATATGTGTTTTTGTGTCATATGAAATAATTACCATGCATTGCTTCAAAAATGATAAATACTTTAAATTAAATGCTTAGACCACAACATCAATGTTTGTTAGTCCCCTCTAACACGACATGAGGTTGGTGACCTCAACTTGGGTCTCCCCATTTTCGGAGTGTATTATTTTTGACCCGTATAATAAATTATTTGTTAACTACTAGAATTCATCCAAATGAAGGATTGGGTTGACTCTATGAATGGTTGTTGGATACATTATTGTTAATGAAATGTTTTAATTACAATAAGAAATCTGTATATACTACCCATGTTAAATTTTGATGTATCCCCTTGGATATAATGTGAACAGAATTGAACATTGGATTCCAATGATCAATTTTTTTTTACCATGATCATCAATACCTTGATGTTAAAGGAGGTTAGTGAACCCATTTTAAGCCACCCCTTTGGGGCGAGATATTAAATGTTTGATTTTCCATGTTTTTCCTACATTACCATACACCATAACAATGTCTTTTGGATTGTCCCTAATGATTTAATGATGACATGGGTTTGACCGAGTGATGAAAAATGAATGTGTTACATATGATCCCCTTTGATAAATCTAAAAATAATCTTGGTATTTTATCCATATTAATATAATGAAAATTTTGATTTAATGCATTGATATGTGACTTGGGAACATATAAATAAATGATCAAATATAATCTAAAATTATTGAATGTAGACATGATGTTCCATATTATTTAATTACAATTTATGGACAAGATGTTCCTTAGTAATTATTATAATTTTTGTGAATGTTGATCAATAGATTTTATTTATAATTTTTAGTCATGGAAATCCTTATCGTTATTTGAAATGTTAGACAAGATGTTCCATATTATTATTTATTTCATTCGATACAAATTTCCATATGTATTAAACTTCATTTAATATGATTGATATTATGTTTTACATAAGTATTATTTAATTTTAATTATTGGACATGAAATTCCATATCACATATTGGGTAGGGTTGGATATAATTCTCTATGTTACCTCTGTAAATTGATTGGAATGGAACCCTTATTTAAAATAGGACATGATATAATTATCACTGTAGATGCAAGAATTAGTTACATACCATGGGCCCCCAGTTTATATTTAATGAATTAATGTTTATTGAGAAATTTTGGCTATAGTTGAAGCAGGCCGAGTCAATCGAGTGTCCCATGAGGATCCTGAGAGGAAAGTCTTACCATTTGTTTTCCACAATTGTTCAAAAATAAATAAATAATATATATTTTTATATTAATGGACTATATTATTCGTTAGACTCTATTGGTGGTGGTCAACTGAGTTTTATTAAATCAATGATTGGGCTCATAATTGGCACCCATACAGATATATTGATTGTCGGTTATGATCTAGTTTGTTTATCCATGTTGTTATAACTTATGTTACAGCACCTGGCCTTTGTGTTTTGAATGAACACGTACTCAGGATGGCTTCCAAAGATGGATTTCTTTATTTATTTGTTCCTTTATTATTCTATAACTATATTATATATTTCATGTTGGATGCTTGACAACCTTGTATATGGTTCATAGAATATTAATTGTAAGATATTTACATTGAAATAGAAGACTAAACAGGTATTTTTTTTATTCTAATATATCTTTCAATATTTATTTGCATTACTCTTCCCCACTATGATTATAAGTGTATAGTCTCCCATTCATACCACTATAGACCCTCGCTACTAGTTGGCAGCCTTTGGATTATGAGGAGGCATGCCTGAGGTGGCATGACCCATTAGGCCTAAGGCATTACACTCAAATTGTGGTTATTTAATTTATTAGGGAATTGATTCTGATCAATCCTAAGTATTTTCTTTCTGTGAGAATTTGGAACACCAGGGAGAAAACACATATAATTAAGTGCTAAGGAAAAGTATGCCTCAATGATATGTTTTCCCTAGTTTTTTCAGTGGCAATACCTGTGGAGGTGAAATAAATATATATAAGGTCTGTTAATTTCCACAAGGGGTTATTTTATAAGAATCTGTTTCATCAAAATAAGTATTTACCTTTTCAGTTATATGAATTACTAAATGAGGGTATGATGTAGTTATATGGATTTACATAGTCCAAAACACTAGAATATTTTTAATAATATATTACAATATAATATATTATTTTTAGTTTATACATGAATTCACTAAAAAAAGAAATTTTTTCTTAAATAGATCCGTGAATGGGTAAATTGATATCATGACTGTATCCAAAATAGGGGCTTTTCCCAATGGGTGATATAAACATGGTTTTAAATCGAACCCATCATGGTTGATTTTTTATAGATAAATTAATTAGCATTAAATAAAATATATACTTGAAACCCAAATCACCTTATATTTAAAAATTCAAACAATACCAATTATGTAACATATAATTTCTATATAAACCCTAATTAGAGAAAGGTTTAGGGAGATTTAGAGATTTGGGTGTGCATTCTTCATGTAATTGATGACGGATCTCAAAATGATTGATGTCATCCTAAACCAAGGATTCATCTATGAGGTTGGGATCTTTATTATGATTTCCACTATATTTTTTATTATTATTCCAATTTTATGATAAATTTATACTTTCTAGTTATGAGAGTGATTATAGATCTCTAAAATTATATATAATAAATATTTTCCCCCCAAAAAAATTACTCTCAACGTTCTTCATCATTTTTAGAGTCATTCTTTATGAAAAATGGCCCGACTATAACCATGAACGTTAGTACATCATTTTATAATTATATATAATCATTTCTTCATCAATTGACTATCATCCATAACTATTTCTAGCGTCTTGATGAACCTAACCTATGACAATGGATGGGAAGTATATAAGAATACATGATATAATTTTATGATGAAGTAGCAGAGAAGGAGATGGATTATATGTTTGATTTGTGGTAGCATGGAATCATGAGACGAGACAGTGAGTGATCCTAATGGAAGTGATAAGAATAATTTCTAGGGTGTGGTGAAAAATAATTTATCGGTGATTTTCCATCCAAGGAAAGCTTGTAGTGCTTATAATATTGTTAACATCAGCCCCAATGGTTAGACAATGAATCTATATGTTAGATGTACAAATTAAGGTACAAGATTGAGTGAACATGACGACGATGATATTAATTTTGAGTAAAATATGATGTTTTGGAAATTTCAGGATTATAAGGAAAGCAGTTCATAACTACAAAATTTGTACATTTTCCCTTGTGTTAGCCACAGTTTATATAGGATAAACCAATATGACACCATGTAACTCCAAATTATATATTTTTTATGGATGATGGTGATTGATAATTAAATTTACTTATATTTTAGGAGAGAAATATGTCCGATTTCATATATAACATGCAATACTAAGCTGGAACAAACAACGCAATATTAATATTTAAATATTATAATTATAACCAAATCAATTAATTTTCAGTTATAAATATTAATAACCATGTTATGAAATATATACAAATTTTACACTCAATAAAAATTTATTCCTTAATTCTTAGGAAATAATCAATAGACTTTTTTAGTGAATCCATCTTATTCAATAGAAATACATTTTTTAAAAAAATGTTTTATTTATATTTATGAGGAAAATATTTTTTTTCACTTTTATAAAATTCAATTCATTAAATTTAAATATTTTTAGAAATAAATGTATTAAAATTATCATATGTTTATTTTTATGGTATTATTCGAAATAATATTTATTTTCCAATGAATCATGAAAAATGCTTTTTCTTATTGAAAA
Organism: Viscum album; assembly: GCA_963277665.1. Lineage (NCBI taxonomy): Eukaryota > Viridiplantae > Streptophyta > Magnoliopsida > Santalales > Viscaceae > Viscum > Viscum album. The sequence goes on from OY728136.1 coordinate 1,517,991,671, forward strand.
TTATATTTCTGTTTCAAGAATTTTAAAAGACCTATTTTTTTAAAATTCTTTTAGAAGTAAATTTTCTTCTTCATTATTAATCTTAATCAAAGTAATTTTATTGGAGTCATTTTTAATATTTAATTTTTTTTATAAAATTACATTTTTACTTATGAAATCATTTTTCCGGAAAACTATTTTAGGATACATTTTTCATTTTAATCTTATATAATTTTATTTCCAATTTTTGAAGTTTAATATTTTAATTTTTTTTAATATTGATGTCTAATTTTTTTTATAGAAATACTTTTATTTGGGGCCATTATGAATAGTCATCATAGTAAATTTTTTCTTCCACAATAAAGGAATAATGGTTTAGGTATGGTTAAGAATAATGTTATAAGGACTAAAAAGTAACCCTAACACTTTCTCTAATTTTACTAGAGAAGTGAACTTTTTTCCTTAATCATCCAAAATTCTGATATATGACCTCTATATTCATTTGGTCTGGATTTTGAGATTTATTTTATTTTATGTAATGAAAAGTAAAAAAAATCACATTCTCTTTAACTTATTATCATAAAAAATTTTAAATTAGGTAAAATAGAGGTGATGTTCAGTTATAAATAGTTCTTTGAAATATAAATTATTTTTCATAATTATGGTAATTTTTCTTCAATCTCTAGGGGTGAATTAATTTACATAAAATCATCTGTGATTCCAACTTAGTATTTATTCAATTTATTGAAAAAAATAAATGTTTTTATAAATATTAGAGGTGTCATAATTTTGATGATTTATTGTGTAATAATAATTTTATATATTTATATGACATTTTATGTTAGTGTAAAAGGATTATATATAAATTCTGTCTTTTTATTGATGTATTTAAAGTCATATTAAATGAATAGTTTCAAAAATGGTGTTAAAAATATTTTTTAATAAATAATAAATTATAAAATGAATTAAAATTTAATAAATATTAGTTTTGTAAAAAATAATTGGACATGGTTTAAAACATAAACCATGGTACATTTATCAGTTTTTGTCCATAGATACTAACATTATTGACTGTGAAATGGTGATAACTATAACAATGAGACAATTATCAAAAGGGTTAATTTGGTGTTGAAACTACAATATAGGGGTCAAAACAAAAATAAAACTTATCATAATTTTTTTGGATAAGACTATTTCTACAAATAATAAATATAGATAAGTTATTTACCAGAATTGTATTTTATATTAAGTCAATATGTTAATAAATTCCAAGAAAACCCCTCTGTGCTCGTATAAAAGAGAAAACCTTCTCCCAATTATTTAAAATACAATGAGAAATGTAGTCTAAACCATCCCCACCCATTTAATCATCATATTATAATAAATATTTTATCATAAATATACTAAGATATTACTATTATTATTATTTGAAAACCATATTCCACCTATTTTCGATCATATGAAAAATAAATACATTACCTGTGCATACATATGACATACCATCTCCACATAGCGGTTCAATTAATTTTACAGTACAGTTTGACATGGATCATTAGAAATATTGAGGTGATGAAAATATGTGATCTATTTGAAATAAATATTTTTATTGAATTATAATTTCATATATATCGTCTAACCTTCCAATCTGTTGGATAACAATAACATCACTCATGCATCTGTGTGGACTGCCACATCCACATGATAATATGAATCGTTTTTCATTTATGATTATGTGGATTGTAATAAGGTTATATTTAATTGATAAATAATATATATGTGATTGAATAATTTTTCTTGAATGTAATTTTATTATGTACATTTCATTCACTCCATTAAATAAAATGTTAACACAATGTTCTTGTGTACATATGGTTAACTATCTCTGTGAATGATGTAATTCATTTTTCTATCTCTATATTTTTATATGAATATATATTTTAATATTATATATAAATTATTTATATCATGACTAACATTATGGATATGATTTATCCATAATCAATAGACGTGGACCAAAACCACCGACTCAAAACATATAGGAAAATGAACCAGTTAATACATAATATAATGATAATATTAAAAATATTATTAAAATAATAGGTGATAGAGTATTATAAATGGATAATATTTCAAATTGTAGATATGAATATTTTTATTTTATTTAGGTTAAATTAATCTATATTTATTATACAGGAGGTCAAAAAAACACATGTAGCATGTGAAACATGAGGTAAGAGGCATCCATCTTAATTTTCATTCACAGGGTCATATTTTAAAATTATGGGCCTAATTTATTTTATGTTTTTTACATAAAAAAAATTATTTATTTATGATTATTATTTTAGGGAAATCACATTTACCTTAAATATATTTATTCATTGTATCATGTATATGATTATTGCTTAAATCAAATATATATTCTACATACAATGTAATACATTGAAATTTATTTTAATAATTGTAGAATTTTTTATAATCCACATTCATTAGTTGATCTACAAAATTTTTTGTAAGGAATTAGTTTTCTTAATTTTAATTTATCATTCATCTTGTGAGGAATGCATTGGACATGTATTGATGGGTGGGGTCCATAATTATAGAGCCTCTCATTACATCGAAATGTCTCAATTGGCCAAATTAAAGGGGTCTTACCCATAGTTTTTAACAATATTGAAAAAAAGGTATCTACTATAGTGATTTCATAATTCTATAGATAATAATATCCAATTTTAATCATTTGATTCCTTGATAATTAAATTATTTTTATCCATGAAGTTACTTCATTAATATTATTCAAGGATTCATTTTGTTCTCAGGTTCTTGTTTGAATGTCATGTTTTTACAATTATCTACCTCACCAAATTTATTATATCTTATTTACTCATGATATCTTCCACTACACGTAACACATACTGAGCATATGTGAAAACCCTTTTATTTTTCTCTTTCCCCACTATTTGAAGAAGAATTTTTTGAATAATATCATGTATGAAGGAAATATTCATAATTTATGCATTTAATATTTCCATTTATATATATGACTCATATATATATATAGTGGTCCAATACTACTAAATTAATTTATCATGTGTGGTGATATCCCTTCCATATATGCAAATGTAATAAAGTATACAACATATATGGGTTGCTGGGGCTAGGGATGTTATAGTTTTCATCAATGTATGTTTAGTAAAGACCATGGGAAGTTTATTTTAAATGAGTAACTAGAATAATAAATAAAAATTTCTTTATAGTATTTTATAACTTTTACAATTATTGGGATTTTATTTTATAGCTCAATATTCATGATTATTATGCTCCAATTTAGTTTGTGCTATTATTCAATGATGTGGCTTACTGGAATAAAAATAATCTACACTAATAAACAATACAAAGCTATTGAGCAAAGTAATACAACATGTATTACAGCTGAGACGTTCATGGATATATTTAGGTAGATTACTGTGTTTATGAAAAATAACACATTACAAATGGAAAAAACAAGTTTTTCATAAAAATGATTATCCAATGTTGGATCACTTCATTTTATTGAATCCTCAATCTTTTAATGGAACCACTAATTTAATAGTAGTTGAGAAATGGATCAAGTCTCTCAAAAAGGTATTCTAGGATTTTGGGATGCAATTAAAATGAATGTTTATTTTGGATGTTTATTTTTTTTAGGGGAGATGCTGATCAATGGTTATCGTTGATCTAGATCTCTAAACGAATGTAAAAGAATATAATTTTTGGATTTGGAGCATTTATGTGATTTTATTTGACAAATATTTTACATGAAAAAATTTGTGCTAAAATGGAGAGTAAGTTCCTAAATTTAAAGAAAAAGGAATAATAATATTTATAATATAATGAGGAAAACTTTTATGGATATCCAGAATTTCATCATACAATATACGTAATCTGGAATATAAAATTGAATGATTTTTTGATGGGGTTATTTTGAGTCTCTAAAGGGTAATAGTTTCTCCACAATTTACATCATATAATGAGATAATATCAAGTGATATTAAGATATATAGAATTTCTTATATCCTATATCTTAAAGAGAAATCATGAGAAGAAGTTATTTTAGAACGATGAAATGGTAAATTATCAATAATGAAGAAGAAGTTGGGAATGAATAAATTTATATCGGGTGATAATTGTGGGTAGAAACATTCTTGAAAATTCATAAAAGGTATGAAAGTTTGTTTTATATGTGGTAATAATGGTCACCTTACTGATGAATCCCATTTTAGGGAAGAAATAAATGATTTATAGTTCTTAAACATTAGATAAATGGAGAATTATTCGCACGAATGTCCCATGAATCAAGGGAAATTACAATGAAAGAGGACAACAGGAGAATGCCATGCTTATGTGATAACTAAAACATAAGTTAAAGTTTCATATGCTGTTGTCTCAGATAAAATAATCATAAAATAATATTTATAAAATGATTTATTTGATTCATTTTCTTCACACAATTTAATAGATTTTAATTTATCCATGAAAATTAGATATTTCCCTAGATCCTTGAGAAGGTAGTTGTTTGTAAAAACAATAAAGGGATATCTCATTACAACTAGGATGTGTTAGTATGTTCCCTTTATGACACATAGACTAGAAATATTTACATAATTGATTATTATACCACTGGATGATATTGATATTATCATTGGTATATAATTGATTTGAAAATTTAGTAAAAATATTTTTTATAAACAGATTAAAATTATAAAAAATGATGAGGATGTGGAATTTCTTATCTTTATAGGGGATAAATAATCACATGGTTTCTCTCAATATGCACCTCTAGTAGGTCTTTTTAATGATATTCATATGGAAGAATAAAAGATATAATTTAGGGGAAAAAATATCCTCAAATTTAGGATACACCGATTGTACATGAATAGATTGATCTACATCCTAATGAATTAATTGGAAATCTACTAGAATGAAATCTTTTGATTTCTATTGAAATAATAATTGTTGAAAAAAATATCATTTACTCCATATTGAATATCTATATTGTAATTAATGTAGTTACAGAGAAACAATTATAAGAGTTTACGGTTTAAGGGATTTATACTCCAAAGTGTTTCACATTAGATAGCTAGACTGTTTTTCATTAAGAAGAAATATAGATATATATATATCTATGAATTGATTATAGGGAAATCTGTAGTATTATAATTATTGGAAAATATCATTTTCCTCACATTGATGACTTATTTGACCAAATTCACAGAGAAAAATATTTTTCTATAACTGACCTCATTCAAGGAATAATATGTTATGAGTAAGGAAGGAAAATGTTCCCAAGAAAAAATTTACAATGAGGTATAGACATTTGGATTTTATAGTGATTCTATTTGGAAGGATTATTTCACCCTCATTTATCATGGATTTAAGGATCAATGTATGCATGTAATATAATGATAATTTTGTACTTGTATTTATTGATTATGTCATAGTGTACTACAAAATTTTTGATGACTATGAGAATAACTAAAAACTAATTATTCAGAATCTTATAATAAATGTTCTATATTTTAAATTTAGAAAATTTGAATTCATTATTTATAATGAATATTTTCATGGACATATTATTTCGATGGAAAAAATCATAGTTGATCCAATAATGAAAAATTAAGTCAATGAATTTCCTACTCCAGAAAACATAACTAAGGTATGTAGTTTCATTATTATTTCATGTTACTTTGGAAAATTTGTTCAAAATATTTCCAAATTGTCTATCACATCAACCAATATTACTTATAAAGGGGATATGTTCATATAGACAATGAAATGGGAAGAATGTTTTAAATAATTGAAGAGGATAATGGAAATTTCTATGATTTTGAATCTATCATCATTAAATGATGGATTGTGATATATAGTGATGCAACTATGAATGGAATTTCTTTTTTATTTATATATAATGATAAAATTATTTATTTTAAATCATGAGTGTTAAAGAAAGATAAAAAAATTGTCCAACTAATGGTCTTGAGTTTGTAGCCATAATATTTAATTTGAAAATGTGGTGTTAATTTCTATGTGGTAATAGATGGGAGATATACATAGACCATAAAAAACTAAAATATATCTTTTCATAGAAACATATAAATATGATGTAAAGGTGATGCTCTAGGATACTAATGGATTATGATTTTTTAATACACTACCACATGGGGAAGTTAAATAAGGATACTAATTTAATGAGAAGGAAAGATCATAGAGTACTTGAAAAATTATGGATTGAAAGGGATCCAATAATCATAGATTTATTGAATCTCTTTATGAGAATTAATAAGGAGAGGAAAAAATAAAACAATTTAGAAATGATTTTAAATAAGTATTTATTAAAAAATACAAATATTTCTTAGTCTGATGATGATAATTTTCAAAATAATGTTAATTCATTGAATAATGTTAAAAGCTTCAGACAATGTATATGATGATGGTGTTAAAAAATATGGAAAGAGGTTATATGTTCCATATATACTAATAGTGAGTTGATATGTCCTATGTGACTCTCATATCATGAATTTTCTATACAAACTCGTATAACCCTAATATATATTTTTTTTAATGAATTATTTTATGAGATAACATGAAGCTAGAAATTGCTTATAATGTGTCAGGATGTTTTGTTTATAAAAATAAATAGGTTGAGAAGAAAAACCATACAGTATTCACGTAACATCATTATATTCCAATATGTAAATGAGATTCCATTACTATAAACTTTTTCATTAGATTACTAAATATTCCTTGAATGAATGATACATTATGGGTTATTATTGATCACCTTAGAAAGTCACCACATTTACACACTATGAAATAATATTTTAGACCTAATTTCCTTACATGGATTTATATTAATGAATTTGAAAGGATGCATGGTGCACCTCTTTCAATCATGTCAGATATTTATTCATGATTTACATATATATTATGTAAAATTATTCACAAGGATGTTGATATAGAAATTCAGTAGGGAAATTCCTATAACCATAAAACTATTGTAAATAGCAAAGGGTCAATTAAAACATTAGAAGACATGTTGATGTCATGAACAATTGAATTTATAGATATATAGTTCCATTAGTTACCTTTTTTTATTGTTTTCCTATAAAAATAGTTTCCGTTCAAGAATTAAAATGGTGGTGTATGAAGCATTATATGAAAATAGTTGGTGTACATCAACTTATTAATAAAAAGATAGTGGAATGATTCTTGTTGGCCCAAAACATGTTGAGGAAACAATGTTAGAGTAAAAGAATATTCAGACTCATATTAAAGCATCACAATGTAGGAAAAAGAGTTATATTGATAACCAAAACATTTATTTTTAATTTCATATCTGGGATCATGTTTTCTTTAATTTATATTCTAGGAATTGTGTTATGTGTTTTTGTAAATTCTGAGTACTAAGTCCTAGGTAATATTGAAATTTCGAAATTCTAGAAATAAAATGAGTCGTGGTCTATCGATAGGCAATTCCACCATGCCACTATAATGTTTATTTTGTGTTGTATATATCATAGTTAAATAAATATATTCCATACCCAACACATGATCTGACCACTAGAAAAATAGAATTGTAACCTGCTCTATCATAATATGAAGTGACTATCCAAATTCTTGATGCTATAGAGGAGGCATTTAGTAATTTGATGACTCGACTAGAAAAGGTACATTGGAGAAATCATAAAATAGAAGTAGAAACATGGAATCCTAAGGAGTCATGAAGCAAAGCCACTCTCATTTTTGTAAAGGTTTATATCCATGAAAATTTTGAGGATGTAATTTTTATAGGAGGTAAGAAGGTAATATCCCAATATTTTAAAATAACACTCTATTTGATTGTATTTATAAAACACAACATAGATCTAAAAACCAACAAAATATCATTTTTTTAAACATGACAATTATAATCTGGCTATTGAAATAGAAGTTATGAATAAAAACTTCCACATTATGAAATATATATTAAATTCATACCCAATAAGAATTTTCTAATTAATTATTAAGAAATAAATACTAATTCATATTGTAATGTAATTTTATTCCTCAAAAATACATTTTCATAAAAAATACTGATTTTTTTAGAATATAAAATAATTTTTTTTCATATTTTTGAAATTTTATTTTATAAAATTAAATTAATTTTTGAAATAATCATATTAAAATTCATATTAGGGTATATGTTTTTTGGTTTTTTTGAACGGGATGATTTTTTAGTAAATAGTTGAATTATTATTATTTATTGAGAACTATAATATCCTTACAAGAAATTACAATTCCCCATTTTTCGAAATTGTTTAAATGTAAAATTGCTTCTATATTTTTATTAATAATCAAATTAACTTCATTATAATGATTTTTATGATTTAATTTTGTATAAAATTATCTCTATACTTAGAGAATGTATTTTTCTAAAAAATGGGTATTTGCTGTGATTTGTATTTTACTCTAAAATAAATGTCTTCCAATTATTTAAATTGAATCATAAAAAATGGATTCCATATTTGGAATAAAAATTACCATGTATATTAAATTATACCCATTTATTTTTTCAATTTTTTTGAAATTAGGATTAATATATGTTATATTAGGTTGTAAATAGTTATTTGAATGAAATATTATTTATTTGTATCCATATAATATATTTATAACTTTTAGTGGTGAATCAATTACCATAAACTCTTCGGTGGCCCCAAAACATTATTTATTCAATAACTAAAAAATAAATGTTTTTAACAATATTAAATGTGATATAATTTGAAAGAGTTAATGTGTCCAATAAACTTTATAGATCTATACGACATGTTTGGGTAGTTTAAAAGGATTTTATTTGAATTTCCTGTTTTTCAATATATTTTAAAAGTGATATTAAATGAATTGCATTAAAATCACATTAATAATATTTTATATTAAATACTATTTATTTAAATGAATTAAAATTTTGATGAAATCATAGGTCTGGAATAATAAATTTTGTATTATTGAAAAATTGAAACATGGTCTATTTATGGGTTTGTTTCACCATCTAGTATCATTTATTGCCCTTATAGTTGGAAGAAATTAAAAATAAAGTAATTGTAAAATGTTTTAATGAGGGGTAACACTACCACATGTTTGAACATATATAGAACAATATTTTTCCTGTGCTAAAAAACATGAATATAATACCCCTTTATCTATTCTTTTTTAGCACGAATAAAAGTATTACCTTTATCAGTGATTTTCTTACTACTAATAAATGTATGCCATTTATACCCTCTAAAATGATTGTTTTTAGCAATGATAAAATTCATGACAAATAAAAAATTATATATCATAAAAATTCATATATATTAATATATAAATACATTTTTATTTATATAAATTTAATATTTTTTATAAAATATGTTTTATATGTTAAAAAATATCTAACCACATTTAATATAAAAAATATTTAGACCAAAATGGTATTAAAAATAATTTAAAAATAAAAATAATTATTACTTTTGTAACTATAATTGATTAAAACTAATTTAATAACAATTTGAATATAGAAAAATTCAAAAAATTAATAAAGGAACTAAAATAAGGCGAAAACATAACTTGAACTACAAATGAACATAAATTTTGATTCGGATGTCTATTAGACCTCAACCACATGAAAAATTAATTTGTTTGGAAATATCCATGATGTTGTGACAATGGTAACCCCATTAATCATTTTTGGGGTGAAAATGCCATGGAAATACAACAAAATCGAGTTCTTTACTGGTGTACCCCCTTTTTTTGACAATTGATGGAATTTCATCCTCATCTAAGGGTGTATACTTATATTTTTTTTGTGGAGACATAATTCACTCCCAAGTGATACACAAATATGGTTTTTATGACTTAATTTTTTTATTTTTCAGAATGCACTATTATTTATAAATAAAATATATTCATATATTCATATTTTTATATATTTACACATAACAATTTATGTTTATAAAAATATATGTAAGAATATTTAAATATAAAATATCATTTTAAAAATATAAATCATATCTTAATAGAAAATAACATCTGTGTTATATAAAATATAAATTTATGAATATTTATATACCTATAATATATATATATATATATATATGTGGGTGTATCAAAAAACCAATATGTATTATCTATATATGATTATATATGTATATAATAATTAAAATATAAAATACGTAAATAAATATAAATATGTATAATAATATTAATAGATAGTCACACATATGATATATATATATATATATTGTATATATGTATGTATATATTTATTTATTTATAAACACACACATAGAAAACAGATTTATAAATGTTTTTAAAAGAATCATTTAAATATATATTAACATATGAATAAACATATGTATTAAAAATGTAACTATATATATAAATAAATAGATATAGAATAAAATAGAGAAAAAAGTAACATAGAGGAGTGGTAAAGGTGTATGCACATGAGGGTGTGGTTATAGGTTTGAATCGAATGGGAGAAAACACTGGTGTGGGCTTGATCAAGCAATGCACTAGTGCCGAGAGAGGTAAAAATGAGGGCATGATAGGGGATGGCAAATAAGGGGGATGGGAATAAAGCACTAAAAAAATTAGGGGAGTCAAATTTTCCTAATATCACACATTTTAAGAGTAAATAATATTTTATTAACTTTAAGAGTTCTTTCTGGCACTAATAATTGACCCTTTTGTCAGTACCTCAAAAAAGAAAGGTTCAAGGGGACTTTTATCAGTGCTAATAAAAGGGCCCCTTTAGCAGCAATTTTTTTAGCAGTGATAAAATGGAATTTTTTTACCACCTTTTTAGAAATGATAAAAATAACATCCTTGTAGTGGTTCTTCGATCAATAGTGTTTTTTGTTCATATAATGGGTTCTTCTAGCATTGACAAAAGGGAGATTGTATTAGTGAAAAACTTAAATATAAGGGAGAAAACATAACTAAATCTTCTAAAAATAATATTAGATAATAGTGTTATGACTAATCCTCATCATATATTATAATTAGATCATATTTTATAGATTTATATATGAAATATAATTTATATTTATTATTGACATTAATAAATTCCAAGAATTCCCCCTCATATAAAATGACACATTTCCCTCAATTATTCATACTTTTTTGATCCATTTCTTATAACCAAACCCTACCCAAGTCTTATTATAAACACCCTTATCCACTTTATATTAGTTTTGGACCTTCCATAAGTCTTTCAATAGGCCCCTTAAAAATTAATCTAATGGATGTCAACTAAAGAATATGTAATCATCTATACTAAGTCCTTCAAGTCAATTTCTTATAATACTTCTTGTTAATGTGTTTAAATGATCATAACATAATAAAATAAGTATTATCAATATTCATTTATGTTACTAATATTATGGTATAACCATATTGAATTTCATTTACATCATACTAATAAAGAAAACATCACTCATGCATATGTATAACTTACCGGCTCCATGTGTTAGTGGAATTCATTTTCATTACCATATCCCTTGGATTTATAAAATGATTGAACTAATGAATATATATATATATATGATATTTATGATATAAATATTATTCTAAAATTATAATTTCTTATTTACCTTCTTTCCTTACAATTTATTAGAAAATTATAATTTCACTCATGTATATATATAGATTCCAATCTCTATAGAGAGGCATGATCAATTTTCAATTAAAAAATTACATGGAAGGTTACAAGGATATATTTATTGAATATATATTATATATAATATATAAAAATGATTCTATATATTTTAATTATTATTTACATTTTTCACAATCCATCAATTGAATACTAAAATCAACGCCCATTAATATGTACGTCCTACCATCTCCATGAATGGTGTAATTAATTTCTATATCTATCTTTAATGGATGAATATAAATATTTATAAATTTAAAACATAAATTATTAATATCATGAATATAATTTTGGAGATGGTATAACCATAGTCAATGTAAAATGACCAAAACATTAGATTAAAAACACCCATAAAAAAGATGCAGTTAAATCAAAAAATAATTATTATAGTTAAAAGATTTTTAACAGATGGGTGATAAACTTTTATAACTGGATCATACATGAAATTATAGATATGTTTATTTTTATGTCATGCATTTATAATAAATCTAAATTTATTACAGACAAGGATAAAAATACATATGATGCAAGTTGGTCTTCTGGAAAGAGGATACCTTATTAATTTTATTTCATTGAGAAATATTTCAATATTATGAATATTTATTTTATATGGTTTATATACTACCCATTTTAGGTATTTAGGATAATTATTTTATGTAGATTCCATTTTACCAAAATATTCATATTCATTGATTAATATACCTGTTTATTTCCAAATTTTTTTACCATTATTATATATGTCATTTTACATTGAATGTTATTTCATTATCCGACGGAATTATTGATAATATATATTATTTAATTGGAATTTAAAATTGTTGTTATGGAATATTTTTTATGAACTCAAGTTCATCATTCAACATAAGAGGAATGCATTGGAATTTTAGTGATGGGTGGGGCCTAGAATTATATATCCCATTGATGCATCAGTGGGTCTCTTGTGGAAAATCTATTGGACATATTGAATGGGTCCTGGAAATTGTTTTACACCATCTTATTTGAAATTATTGATAGTATATACATCATTATTTATGATATCATAATGTTTAAAATAATTCATTTCCTTCGTTGAGAAATTATTTATCATTATCTATAAGATTACAGCCTTGATATTATTCGTGGATTCATTGGTTCTCAAGTAGTTGATTAAATGGCATGTGATTCTAGTCATTTACATTTCTATATTTATTATTCCTCATTTAATCATAATATATTATATTTATAAAAACATTACTCAGCATCTAAACTCACCCTTTTAATTTTTTTCATTTCCCAAGGATATGAATAGATATATTATAAATAATACCAATGATGAAGTAATTATTGTTATGCTTTGTATTTTATATTCAAAATGTAATATGTCAATAATATATGTATCTATATTTACAATAAATCTAAACTTATTGCTCCGGTGTGGTGAGATATTGTGTTTATATTCCAATGTGATAATTTATACACCATATTTGGGTCATTGGAGTTGGGGTTGTTACTGATATGGTTGAAATTAAGTACAATACATTTCCCAATATGCGTAGTTCAAAAGCACATATAATGCAGTACTTTGTCACTCAAAAGGGTGTGAACTAGAGTACATCCCTATCAAGTACATGGAATATCAGAACATATTGTGTCGTTTTTGAAAATGAATGTAGTTAAGTACATACCTTTGTAGTCAACAAGACCTACAACACACACATATAAATGTACATATCATGTAGTTTGACACCACACAATGTGATGGTGGATGTAGATTCCTGAAGCACCAAAATTTATTCATGAAAAATATGTTTAATTTACTATATATATTATTGTTTTTTTGTATAAAACATGATGGAGTGATCATTTTAGACTTTAGATTTTGTTTATCTGGAATTTTTATAGTTTATGGATCTAAACACCACAAAGGAAATGACAGGGTTCAAGTGATATGTTTAGAGAAGATATAGTATTTGAGTACTCTCTCGATGAAAAACTGATGATATGGAATATTTCCTTAATATAATTTCTAGATTCAGTGATACCATATGGTTCTAGGGTGTGGGCCCACCATATATGGTGGATTAGGAATATGGTAGTACTCCCTTATTCTTGACCAATGTTGGGTCCCTCATACAATAGATGGAGTTTATACTCTCCCACGTGACGATTCACGGAACCATTACATATTAAACTCACTAAACCTCCACAAAAATTATAAATCTAGGAACTACCATAGTAATAGGATGTCGGAACACTATCTCTATATCCAGTTACTCCCATGTTCAATGTTAAATACTTAGTGAGTCATGAAACCACTATCATGGTTTGATACTCCGTTTTCTGACTTGTATACTTTTCTAAAATCCATACCCCAACTCTATATTATATAAGGTTATGTGGGATTCCAAATAGTTATAGAATTTATGGTTCACTTCACCCTTGACTAACACACATACCCCCAATGAGGTTTTTGATTCCCATATTTTAGATGATGAACCTCAACTATGAGGTAGGGCGTGAGTCATTCAGACGAAGAGGTCGATAGTTTCTTGAATAGACACTCATTATGGGGTTGTTAAGGCCCCAATCTATAGTTATTGAAATGTTTGGAAAATTCCATTCATGGGTCAAACATATGATGCAGGTCTTATAAATATTTAATAATATTTGTTTGTGTTAAATATTTATGTAATAACTGGGGTGATTTCATAAGTATATATAATACATTACATATTTGGGGGTTTTAGGTTATTTTTATATATATGAACATTCATAGATATGAGATTTGAAACTTATATTTTTCTATCTCCCATGTTTTCCTTGACTGTAGGGTAAATTTGGAGTTTTGGGTTTCATTATTTTTCAGTTTTTTCTTGGTTTGTTAGAACTCATGTTTACATATTTTCGTCATTTTTTGGTCCAATTTATTGTTTATGTTTATAATAACCATTACACAATATTAGTTCCCACATGTGTTCATCATAGATGGGTCACAATGGAAAGGATAACTTAGTGGACATAAAGGTGGTCAATTTAGTAGTCTTATTGCATGGTGGAATACAATGATCCATAGTAGTGATGGTTGCAATTAGAGGTTGTTCTTTTAGTTATTATAGTAACCTATTCCTATTTGTAAATGATTTTATAATATACCCAGTGATGTTGTAGTGTGAATGTTTTTTCTATTATTAGTTTTCTATATGGAATTATAATCATCCTCCAATGACCCATGATTGATATATTATATTTTCAATAATATTATATTAATTAATTACGTTATCTATATTATTTTTAATGTTTGGTATATGTATTTTATAGGTTCTATAGACTAAGGCCTCATATATTGTTTGATATGATTACTCAGTTCTAGTCAATATCACTTAGCCAATTGGAGGTGAGTATATGGTGAAACTGTTGACTTATTGCTCAACCAGGTGGGGTACACATGGGTATGTTAATTTAAATATGTAAGGTATTCTTGGTTAATAATGTGTAGATGATATATGAATTCGAGTAAATGAGTATGTTTTTTTATTCTTTTATTTATGTGTTGGAAAAAATTATTTAATTTCCATAAAGATTTTGGAATATCTATCTTTAATAAATGAGAATTTTCCTTATCCTGTTCAAATTTATGCTTCACAAATGACATTTTGGTGGATGGAAGTGGCATAATGTATAGAAATATGACACCCATTATTTAAATGTTATCTATTTATTTTTAATATATTTCATGATATTATGTTTTATAGGCTTGAAAACTAAAATGTTGAAAATTTGGAAGAATTCACACTTTAAGTGGTTGTCTTGGAGAATCAAACAGCGCAACCATAAAAGGGGTGTAAAATTATTCAAGTGATGAAAACATGATAGGAACATTTTTTGGAATTCTAAGCATCTCAACCATAAATTTTCATTTATTATATACATATTTTTTATTTTATCAGCCCTATGGGTCTTCATCCCATTTGGTTCTAGAAACATCTCGGGACATATAAGAGTCTCTCAAGACAATCGTCTTTAGTATTTTTTTAGTTCTATGGTAAAATGGATAATTAAAAATTTAGTAGGGGGATATGTAGATTAAAAAATAAAATTACATTATTACATCCTTTTAAAGTACTGTGATGACTGGTTTTTCAAAATGCAGAAGAGATCAAAAGTTTCTCTATTTTTTGAATTATCAATAAAATCATTGATTAAAGTATGATTAATAGATACTATATAAAATTTAGTAGTACATTGAATCTAAATTGATCAGTATTTTAAACTATCTATGAGTTAATTAAACCCACAAATCCTTAAACAAACATAATTTCAATAACGAAATTTGGAATTAACCAAACTAAAATTTAGGAAGAATAAAGCAGTAGATTAAGAATAAAACAAGTAGGGTTGGTTAGTAAACCAAATACTCCTTTAAATGATAATTTATTAAAACTCATAATTTTAACCAATGTTAAAGTTAAATATATATACTATAACTAAGGTATCTATGACTTTTAACCTGTCATAAGGTATCCAAAATTTTAAACATATTATAAGGATCTATCTTATATCCTTGTAATCCCTGAACGATACCTATTAGTTGTAGCTCAACTTCACACAATATAAGTAATTGATCCTTTTCATCTAAACCATGAAATCCAATGATCATATGCCAATATTTTTCATATTATTATTATCTCAAGAATCTCTTGATCGTGACAAATCCAAAGAAAAACAATTAAAATGGGAATAAATAGATCTTAATAAGGAAAAACTCACCAAATGATTGTTATTTAGAGAAACAATCAGAAAATAGAATTACAACGATTATATTTCCTCATGGATAATAGAAATTTCAAAACATCAAAACAAAAAACAACTTTCAAAATGATCATTTTTCATTATCACATGAATTTTTTATTTTAGATGCACAAATTTCAATTTATTTATATGAAACATTATAACAAAAATCAATGGATAAATTCTAAATAAAATCAGGTTTAGTTATAATAAGATCAGTTACAACTTATTCATCTACTAATTAACTCACCATATTTATTAATATTATGATGAGTAAGATCCATACTACTATATTCTCTCTATATTTGACAGATTTAAACTATCATTGGATAACTAAATTATAGATTTTCATAATTCAATTTAGATCCTTAACATTTTAATTACAGTAAATTAATTCCATATAAATATATTTTTTCTAAAAAAATTTATTTTATATCAGTATTTTAAGATGTTGAAAATGATTTATGAAAAAAATAAGAGGGTTTTTTATTAAACAAAATCCCTTAAAATCTCACCCTTTTTGGAAAAAACATGTTACATAGGAGAATTTGAATATCAAAAAAGCAGTTTAAAAAAAAACCTCCTTATAGTCTTAAGGATATAGAACTCTCCCATTTGTTTTGATAAAATGATTGAAAAAATTTTATTAGATAAAAATCAATCATACTATGGAAAACAATAATATAAATAACAACATAAATAATAAAAAATATCTTGAATTCCTTCAACATTGTGATTTATAAAATGAAATAAGAAAGGGAAAAATAAATTTTGAAATTTTTAATGTAATTTAGTTTGAAATGTTTTTGATCATATGTTATGAATTTCTTTGGAACATTAATATAAATTCAAGAAAAAATTATTTTTGATTGGTTGATTTAATAAAATTCATCTACCTGAATTTCATTTTATCATTTTCATGAATATATAAAAAATAAATGATACGATTCATCATTAACTAACATTGAATTTTCCATTCATTTACAATGATCACAGATAAGTATTCAGTAGCATCTAATACCTTTAATACTTTATGATTAACATGTGGTATTTTAATCATCATCCAATAATATTTTATAGATATGCATCTAATGAGAAGAATTTCAATATAAAAGAACATTGAGTGAAATTACATTAAGATGGTAGGTTTTAAATTGATATTTAATAATTTTTTAATATAAAAAATATTTCATTGATGTATGTGTGGTAGTTAAATACTTGTATGGAGGTTTAAAAGACAACATATATCATTAAAATAAATTTAAGGATTAAATTTTTAATTGAGTTGAATTGGAAAAAAAATATTACCTTCTTGAAAATTAGTAAGAACCCCATCTAAATACAAATAAATTAAACAAACTTTTTAGCAATGCAAATCATGTCTCACCCCAAAATTAATCTACAATAGAAATTGAAAAATATATGAAACAATTACAATATATAAAACCTTATTGAATTCATATTATGATCGATAATCTTAATCATTCATCGATAGTTCAAGAATGATCTTAGAAAAAATTATAAATCATTGCAAAAAGAAAAAAAATTACTGATAAAATATAAAAAACAATTATGTTTGAAAAACAAATAAATTTATTAACATGGTATGTTTTGAAAACTATATTGATTTTAAAATAATATTAATTTTAAAAAATGAAAAATTTGAAAATGATATAAGTTTTAAAATTAGGTATATTTTAAAAAAATATAATTTTGAAAATATGATAAGTTTGAAAATTATATATGTTTGAGAATAATATAATTATGAATATCAGATATATTTGAAAATATTATCCAGCATTTTTCAAGAAGATAATTTATTATATGGAGGTAGATGAAAACTAAATTGGATTGAATATCACTTATGGTTGATCATTCCCAACTTTTATTTAATAAAGTTAAATCTATCAAGTGTAATATATTATCTTAAAATTTTAACAATATTATTTTTTGTTCAGATAATGTCAAGAAAAATATCTCTTTTTGTGTGTGTGATCCTTATGGAAATGGTGAAATAGATATATGTTTTTTTCTTGTGAGTGATATACTAAAATTAAAGAAAAGGAAATGAATGCAATATTATCAAAAAGAGTTGTATTTAAATTAAAATAGAATATATTCAATGAGTTTCTGTTTCATCCGCTACAGTTGAGCACAAAATCATCCAACTACTACATACCCTATTTCAATAGTAGGAAGTGGTACATAATGTTATTTATTTTCAAACCATGAAAATAAATATTATCCTAAGAAATTATATGTTATAGAATTATAATATCAATATATCTTATAACCTCCAATGATAGCGTCTAATTAACATAAAAAATAATTTCTTGAGAATAAAAATAATTCATGTTTTGAAGAACCGTTGAGGTATCTGAAAAAGTTTTTCACCGCATTAAGATGAGATTATTTTAGTTTATATATAAATATCAAATGTAAAAATACTGATCAAAATTTGTTTATTAGACTTATAGGATGATATTATAAACATCAAATAATACTTCCTTAATTGTTTTTATTTATTGATTTACTATATTAATCTAGATCATGTTTGATTTAAGTGAAATTATAACACTAATTTTCAATGAATTATAAAAACCATAAGGTTTGAATAAATTTTTATAATTATTTTTATAATTTTCAATTATCCCTTTTGGTTTTTGAAAAAATATAAATACTAGAGAAAACATTATGATCTCCAATAATGTTAATTTCAAATTAATATTTCATATGTTCATAAATGATATTAGTTAGAAATATTTGAAGAAAATAAATATCATTGATTTTGATGATATCACCTGGTGAATTGTCTCAACTATTCATTCGTTTATTATAATTAAATTTCAAAAGTTTTACTTTTGTCTAGTAATATGTTGACAACAAAAACTAGCTGTGTTTGATTTATTTCTTATGTTCATGCATATAGTACATTCTTAAAAAATATAAAATTATGCCCTTGGTACCCACACATCTTTTAGACCATTTGAATTAGGAAATAAAATATTAAGAACCCATAAATGTCAAAGCATTTTATATTATTCAACAGATAGTTCTACAAAAATTATAGCATTGTGAAAACAAAAATATCATACTTTGATTAAAGAACAATATATACTCTAGTAACTTCATCATTTAAATTAATTTCCAAAATGTGGAATATTGGGGAAATTTTTTTTATCAAATATAAGTATTATTAAAAGTAAAACCAATTCCACAAGATTTTCTAGAGGGTCTTATTTATTACACATTTAATAAAAAAAATAATCACATGATGTAATGTTAGATATTATTTTGTTTGAAAAAAATTTAATTTTTAATTTGAATAATAAAATTGTGATTATCTCCAAGGAAATTATAAATACATAAATTCTGATGAAATAAAATATGATCAAAAAGTTTTTAATTAAAAAATTTTTGATAAATTAAATTATGATCAATTGAATTTATAGGAAAAAATTTTAAAATATAAATAAATTTAATGTTTTGAAAATTTGGATGTTAATTTTGAAATTAAATTATTAAGTTTAATATTATTTTATTTATAAAAATCACAAGCATTCTTCAATATATTTTTGTTTTGATTCATAAAGGAAACATATTTGACCATTTTAGCTATAGTAGGAAAATTTTCTTCATATTCGATTGAGTTAATATACTGAGCATCTAAAGGATCATCATTTTAATCATTGAATGCTGTTGAAAATTATATTCAATATTATAATTATATTTTGAATAAATATATAAATTTTTAATTGATTCTATAGTTACATTTCCCATGAATAATTTCTCACTCATTAGATTGTTTGAATTCAAAATAAAAATTATTATTTCTTTATGTTCCACTTTCATTCAATGAAATTTTTTATGGTGTGTCACATTCAATAACACTCTATTTATTTTATTCTTTCAATATATTGTTTACCATTTCATATTCCAATTTTTATTCATTAGTTTAGGATAATCAGTTCTGATATGAACTTCCTTCTTATATTCATAACATATTACTTCTAAAGTATCTTTTTTTCTTTATCCTTCGTCTCTTTTTTATAGAAATTTCAGAATTTTTTATTTCTGACAGGGTTATTCATTATTTATGGAAATTGGGCACTTTTACTATTAATATTTTTTGAATCACTTGGATATTAATTATTAAATATTCTAGTTTCAATAATAAATTTATAATTGTTATCACAACTATTAAAAATAGTAGAATTAATATTTCCATAAGTAGGACATAATTCGACTTGGTTATCTTTTTCTCCCATTCACATCATGTTTTATATTTCTCTCATACTAAATTATTGATTTTATTAATTCATACATACTTACCATTTTAAAATGTTTATTATCATCGATTTCTATCCTCTTGAACTCTTTTTTTTTGATATTTTCAATTATTTATTCTAGGAGTTGATCTATAAATAAATATTTTTTCTCTCAAAGATTTTAAATTTTTTACTATATTCATAAACCCTTAGTGAATTTGTGCTACATTTTCTCCAATTATGAAATAAAAATGTTGTTAATCATCCACAAGAATAGTTTTGTGTGTTAATAAAACATTGGATGTTTCAAAATGTGTTATCCATAGATTATTCAATAAAATGTTATCCCTTTGACATAATATATCTATATGCAGATATTCTTATTAATTAATAAAAATAAAGTATTAATAACTATATGGTTTACCTAATATAATAGTTTTTATTCATTATATAATTTAATTCTATCATTATATAGAACAATTTAATTTCCTACCATCATGATAAGAAATTATACTCTAGCATGAATTATATGGTATTTTATATGACAATTCATATAATCATAATTTTCTTTATACAAAATATGTCGTCTCTTCAAATTTATGTTATTTTGTGTTCCAACTAGTACTCTATCCATCAAAATACTATTTCCTCAAACAACACGACTAGTGTAAGGAAACTATGATGAAATTGTGTTAATAAAAAATAAATAAAAATATAATAGAATCTTCGAACGATGGTAAATACTGGACTAGATAATTTTTTCCCAAGGTTTAATGGAAAATAAAATAAGGACAGTGATTTGTAGTTTAAAACATAAACTTACTATTTTTTTCTTGTTCATGTATTTTAATGATTAATTATTTGAAATTATGATGAGATCAAGGATTTATATTTTAATTCAATTATAGATGAAATGAATTTTCATAGTAACATTAAGAGATACATAATTAAATATACAAGCACAATAAAAATAATTTTTTCATTACTTTATAGTACTGTTGAAAGAGTTAATATAATGGAACATCAAAGAAACTGAATTTGAAAAAAAAAGTAGCATTTAAAGAAATTGGAATTCAGGATAGAATATTGTTAATTTTTTTTGAATATATCATATTTTATTGATTAGAAAACTAGATAATATTTTAAAAAGAAATTTATTAAGACATATCCTTAAAAAAAGTGAATGGTAGTTTTGCAGACCAATTATATGGAATACATGACTTTAAACCATTCATAAGGTATCCTAGATTTTATAAATATTACGAGGTCAATCATCCTTTCCTCAAAAGCCAATGAATATACCTTTTGGAAGAACATCAACTTTGCACAATTACATTAATTAATATAAATCTTTGTTGAAACAGAATACCTCAATCAAAAGATTGGATTTTCCTCTATCTTCCTATTCATAGAAGACATTAAACCCATTAGTTATTTATATAAATTACTACCATAGAAATTATATGATATTTAAAATTGAAACCAAACACAATGGAAACTCTTAACTAAAGCACTCATAATGGGAAACTACAGTAATTTTATGTTCTCCTGGAAACAAGAAATTTTAAAGCATCAAAATATAAAAAAACATTCAAAATGCTCAATTTTCATTACCATACAAGTGTTATTTTGATTATCATCGTGTGAAATAATTTATAAGTAATTTTTTAACAAAATTAAGTGATCATATATTTAAAATCATTGGATCAGTTGAAATGATATTAGAAAAAAATTCATTATCTACCAATGAACACAACATGTTGATTTATTTATCGATGAATTAGATCAGGACTCCTATAATGATTCTAAATCTAATGATTTTAATATGACACAGAATCTTCAAATCGATAAGTTTTATTAAATAATTTTAGATCTATGTAATTGTACATATCATATGATGAGAATTTTGATTCCTAAAATTAGATTATAGGACCATTATTGTTCATAAATATAACAAATTAAATAAAAAAATAATTCATATAAACTGTGTATGATGTTTTTTATGATTTATAAAATAATTATTATATTGAGTTATTGATTTAAAAAATTCCACAACACCTCCATTATCCTGGTTTCTTCCTCAATAATGTAATATGGATTTAAATAGGAACCTAGATCTTAATTCATCTAAGGATCTTGTTTTTCATATTGTTTTTGTGGAAAAGGGAAAGAAGGAAATTATTAGGAGTGTAGTCCGGGTACCACCATGCACATGTCATATACTCTGGAATCAAGTCTAGGCTGTGTCTGGCCATCTCATGGTCATGTACAGGACTGTGTGATGACGTGGAAGGGCCCCTTATGGAAGGATCTGATTAAGGCATATACATGCCATGTATCCTTAAGGAACACACTATGTATTTTCATTTCTAATTGTTATATCGGACCTGGGTCACATCTCGTTCACTGAAAGCTATTCTTTTGGCCTCATCTCATCCAGGAATGACTGATGCCGACGATCCATATCCGAGCCCCCGACCAGCCATCCGTTATTTGAATCAAACTCTACCTATTACGTTAGAATAGTATCTGCGAGTTCTTCCTTCTTCTAGAGTCTCTTATATTGAATTCTACCCTTTTTTGAGATATTAAATGATGAAATTTTTTAATCATTTTGTTGATCTAAAACATTATAGGATGAGTGAAGAGCCGATGTTCGAATGCGTTATGCATACAATATCGAGGTAAGTGGTTTGTCCTTTTCTATAGTTTTTCTTTGAATTATATCATTAAAAAACCAAAATACCCTAGTTTGGGGTATTACGTGTTTACGTAATTTGACCCTGTTAATGCCTACTATGCATTGTTTTCTTGAGTAGGGATTTTGGATAGTGAATAGAGTTTATTTGACATGCTATAGTTGTATTTGCCAATAATTGACTATTTTGCCTATTGGGTCGAGAAATGCATGTTAGGATGCTGTGATTTCGATGCCTTGTGATGTTAGGATGGAGTGATATTATCTGATATGTTGTGATATTCCTAGTATTAGTTTAGCCAAGAAGTATATTGTGGTTTAAATTGGCTATTGGATATAGTTTTCCACAATGTACTTTCATGGTAATGTGGGAACCTAGTGTACTTAGACTGTAAGGGGAATGGATGCTGAGGGATTCCCTAGTGTGTCTGTTATAATTTTCATGTTGCGATACCATTGGGGAAATGGACATGAGTTCCCCCTCATAGTTTCATTAGTTCCATGTTTCTAGATAACATGGGGAATTGGAAGTTGAGTGCTTCCCTAGAGCATCTCTAGTTTACCATTACGAGACCATATGGGGAATTAATGGTGAGTTATTCCTCATAGATTCTATATTAAAGTTGAACCATAGGGGTTAGACTGTGATAAATTTCTAGAGGGTTTCTTGTGATGTTTGGTTTATTAGTTTTATAAATTTAATTGAATATATCTTGAACTATAGGATTGTATACTTTTGTGTACTTCCCAGTTTATTACATCATTTTTCATATTACCTGCCATATATATTTGAAGAAATTTGGGCACATATCATTAGGTGGTTACCTACTGGGCTTCATCCCACACCCTATATGGGTCATGCTTTTGGGCCCAAATATATTATATTGTTCCAAGAATAGATAAGGTCTAGTACCTTTCTACTTCAGTTACTTGACTATTGTTGAGATGGAGAGCATAGGACCTTGCTCTGGCATGTGATGCTGCTGGAGTTTATCTGTTTTCATTGTACCTTGGTTTAGTATTGTATTTCCGCAATGTGATTTTTTTTGGATGATTTCCAAGACATACGTGACATAAATCATTTATATATATGTGCTGTAGTTGTTTATCTACATTCAGTATTATACTATTTACTTACTGTAATGTATTATTTCTTCTGATACTATTATCTGTCTATTTTGGCTACTTTATTCTTCTAATGAGGGAATAGTTTCCACAATATCACACCCAAGGCCCTCGCTGTTAGTCAGCAACCTCTGGCATTCGGGGAAATGCACATGATGCCATGTGACCAACTGGGTATGGGGAACCTCTAGGCGGCACCCAAAACTAGGATGTTACAATGTGTTATCAGAGATATTATTTTCTTCTTGACGTACTATTTAGAGCTTATAGATTGGGATAGGAAGGAATGGGCATATTTTAATTAGCTATGATAAGGAGTAACTAACCCATGTATATGGAAAAGATAATTTACCTCGAATATTTCAATTTTTCTTGTTTTAAAAATTATTACAATTGATTTTATTTCATTGATGGGTGATTCACATGTTTTGTGATGTTATCATTGATTTTATTGAAGTTCTATTTCTATTTCAACCTGATGAGATGAGGGTATCCCATTTCATGCATCAAATAAGAACTTTCTAGAGATCACATGTCATGTCATTTAGGGTGCATTACAGATTGCATGTTGTTGTGATGGATGTTGTTCTCGATATGCATGTTATTGTGATAGATGCATTGATATAATACCTACTATTTTATATGGCATGGGATTGTGTAAGGAGTTTTTGGAATGAGTGCCAAAATTTGGTCCCTCGGGTGTTATGGGCCCTTATGGATCAAAATTTCATGGAACATTTGAACTATAACAGTTACACATTGTGATATTACATGAATAAGCTGCCATGATTTGATTCGTGGGGGGAGTATGTGCCCCCACCGATGAGAATTTGAAACTAAAATGATGTTTTAGTGCTTTTATGGGATTATAGAGTAGTTTCTGGGGCTTACTATATGGAAAACCTAGAATACACGGTGTGTAATGATGAATACACACCCTGTATCATTATGTGTGGAAGTAATAGTATTTCTTATGTACACACTATGCACTGTATGTACCCGACGTGTAATCCTTGACCACATGACTAACTGTTGGGGCAGAGACATGGGGTTGGGAAATCATTGATGACACACACTATGTACATGGAGTACAGTGTGTTATAAGAGTCGGGTATCCACACGTGTGACCAACGACATGGATGGATGATTCTCAGGTTGTACTTGTCGTGTCTTCCATAAAAATTATGTTTAGAGTCAACCATTTCTCCGACTGTGTCACTAACGACATAGGTGATTGAATCCTATGTGGTACACGCTGTGTCTGTCACAAACATGCCATGAAGTTTTGTTCTAGGATAACCATCTGGTTTAGCCATATAGAGGAACTCGGTTAGGTGAAAGTGGTTCTGGTACACAAAATGTCCACGGAGAACACTCAGTGTGTATGGGGTTTCACACAACCAGTGTTGGTAGGAGAACAAAAACATGTAATGGATTAAGGGAACACATCATTTAGGGGTTATACACGCTATGTATCCATGTTTAAAAAATCATGAATTTTTTATTTATCCCATTCCATTATTTCACTTTTATGTTTCAGTCCTTGAAGATCTTGAATTTATGTGTGCACATGACCTTGTAGAGTCATGCCACCGAGATGTCATCTGGTTGTACACCAAATTCAGGGAAATGACTAGACACCAGATATGGATGATCAAGGACCACCAAAAGATCCTCCCGTCGTGCCTGTCTTGGCACTGGATGTCATTCCAGATACAGGTTCTGATGCAATGTTCTGTGAAGGGATCATGAGGTTTATACAGACATTTAAGGGAGAACCGTATCATGCCCTATCTATGGCATAGTTTACGTGGGTATTTCAGTAGTAGCATTCCACCACCTTCTTGGGGGAAGGAGGACCATAGGCTGTAGAGTCATAGTTAGAATCCTTGCTATCTATCATCAAGAATTTAGAGACACCTCCTGAGGGGAGGCTAAAGCTCGCTATGTACATGCTTCAAGATTTTTCCAAGAGATTGTGGGATGTGATATTACATAAAGGGTGCTGGCAGGAGATGTCTTGGGATGAGTTTTATCATGTATTTGATGATTACTTCCACCCGAAAGAATTTGAGGGCCAACTGAGCTTGAGATTTTATGAAATTTGAGCTGGGAAGTCTCTTAGTAATGGAGTACTCTTCTCATTTCATAGAGCTGGATTGCTTCACACCCATTATAGGGGGTGATGAGTTATTTCGGGAAAGGAAGATTAATTATGGTCTCAGGCATGAAATCCATTCATAGGTGAACATCATCAGGTTTACTTCCATCACCTCTATAGTCAACCATGAGTTGGTCACAGAGCATAACCTAATGGATTTTGGAGCTGTGATCCAGGGCGGCTAGTAGCCACGTGGCATGATACCGGTGTAGGAAGAGAGGGAATACGAGGACAAATTTCCTAAGAGACCCAGTGGAGTGCCTATATTTTAACAATATGGGTCATCTTCAACACGTCTGTCAGATTTTCACACCAGCAGCTGGTGATAGGGGTCCTATTTTGGCTCCTTGTACCATATCAGGACAACCAGTCCCATATCAGACTTGGGGCTGGTGTTCTTCAGGATGAGGTGGAGGAGTTTTCAACAGTTGTCATACAAATGGTTTTTGACAGCCACATGGTAGATTAGATTAGGGATCTCAGTCAGCTTCAAAGGATAGCAGTGCAAGTCAGGATTTTGCGATAGAGAAGATCCAACCAGAGCAGGATCCCGAACCCTCTATAGATATAGTTACAAATCAATTTGACTCTGTTTTAGCATCAACACTTTTCAATATAGGTGCTTCCCATAGTTCATATCTATCACCATTGTGGAGAGCCTTGGGCTCCCTAACTTTACTTTTTCTGATATCTTGATGCTAGACACTCCATTGGGGACAAGAACAGATTGTGTACATTAGTGCAAGGAGTGTCCCCTTGTGGTTGGTGGTTGTCACTTCTTATGGGATATCAATGTCTTATAGATGACATGTTATGAGGTGATTCTAGGAATGGACTTGTTAGTTAAATTTCAGGTTGTAATCGATTTCTATCATCGTATGGTGAGTTTTGCACCATCAGAGGGAAGATTGTTTCATCATAAGGGTGAATGGGATGTCTAGGGGATAAGAATAGGCCTTGAGCATCAAGGGTTAAGTGGAGTTACAACTTAGATTGATATTTGGTATCTAGATGACCAAGGGACCTCACAGATGGACTTTCCTCTAATGGTTGATCAATTTAGGGATGTATTTTTTAGATGAATTTTCTGGTTTTCATCTAGAGTGAGAGGTGGATTTTTCTATTGATCTTGTTACAAGAGTAGTAATGGTGTCCATTCATCCTTATAGAATGGCTACATGAGAGTTATATGAGCTGTAGAAGTAGTTATAAGAGTTATAGGAAAAGGGTTTCAGCTTACCCAATACCTATCCTTTGGGTTTTCCTGTCCTATTTAAAAATAAGGAGGATGGTACCCTCAGCAATTGTATGGATTTTTGGAAGATGAACCAGTTGAAAATCATGAACTGATATTCCTTGCCGAGTATTGATGATCTCATTTATCTTCATTAAGGGGCCCAGTTGTTCTCGAAAATTTGATTGAGGTCTGGTTATCATCAGTTTCATGTTAGACCATCTGATATACCTCTTACAGTAATTCAGAGTAGGTATGGTCTATATGAGTATATGGTTATGTCATTCAGTCTTAGGAACACACATGTAATTTTTTTGGCACTGATAAACCAAGTGTTCCATCCATACATGGATTTCTTTTTTGTGGTTTTCATGGATGATATCTTGGTGTACTCTCACAATTGACAAGACCATGCTACTAATATTGAGATCATTTTGAGTACACGGAGAGAGAATCAATTATATGTTAATCTCTAAAAATTCCACTTTTGGATAGACCAGATTCACATCTTGGTCCATATTATCTTGATGACAAGAGTATCAGTAGACCCATAAAATGTGAGAGCAGCAGTTTCGTGGGAGAAATCGAAGAATACCATTGATGTAGGGAGAAAACTAGTTCTAGATGGTTACTGCGGAAATTTCATACATGACATTTCATGCTTAGCAGCTCCACTGATGGAACTGACTAAGAATGGTGTGAAGAACCCGTGGCCATATTCCTATGAGTCAGCAATTTAGGAGCTGAAAGGTCGGTTTACTACAACACCAATACTAGTTAGTACAGAGCCGGAAAAAAGATATACAGTTTACTATGATGGATCCGGTATCGGGCTAGGAGTAGTGCATATATTGTGGGAAGGAGTTGTTGTATACATGTTTTGGAAGTTGAGGCAACATGAGAGAAATTACCTAACACAAGATCTTTAGTTGGCTGCAGATGTTCGTGCTTTATACTATTGGAGACATTAACTGTAGGGAGAGAATTTTTAGGTTTTTACCAACCACAAAATCTCAAGTACATATTCACTCAACATGATCTGAATTTGAGACAGCGAAGGTGGGTTGAGTACAATAAGTCCTTTGACATTGAGCACACCTATACGCCCGTTAATGAAAATTTAGTGGCATATGCGTTGAGTAGGAGTACATAGATACAGATTGTTCTGGAAGCCAGTAGTGAGTGGCAGCTTATGGATATGTTCTCTGAGATGCATTTGGAGGTGCACAATATACATGGACTAATGTTTATTTCTTCTATTGTTGTTACCTCTACTTTTCTAGAGAAAGTGAGAATGAGGCAGCTATCAGATGAAGAAGTCATAGTCATGCAGGAGAGTGTGTCAGGAGTGTAACACCCCGAGCTTCCACAATACGCTTCTCATTCAATAATGCAATAGCTTTCATTGTATGCAACTTTGAGTTCTAAACACACACCACAACCAATCAAAGTAGCCGTTATGAATAGTAATACCAAATTTTTTAAATTTTATAAATTTTATATTTCCAAATGGACTTCGTTTTTGGATTCGTAATATCAAAATTAGCATATGTTGAATTTTTGGTATTTTTCTGACAACTTCCAATTTTTTATGAATAGTGAAAAATACTTAAAAACAACCTTTTTAATCAAAATAATTTATAGTGATAAATTATACTATTGAGTGGTTTTAAAGTAAAATTAGAATATATTTTTACCATTTTATCCAATGGTGGTCATTAGTATTAATTTCACTTTTAAATTGGACATAAACAATTGTCAATCTTTTGATATATATTGTTTCTTAAAAACACGCTATTTGTTGTGACAGCGGGAATTAATTATGAAATTAATTAATGCAACTTATATGTTTGTAATTTTGTAAAATAGTGATCATTTTTTATTTCGGAATATCAATTATAGATTAGGGTGAAATTTTGGCATTGTTCTGAAAAGCATCAATTTTTGATGAATAGTGAAACCACTAAGTGGTAGTTAAAAAACTGATTTTTCATTTAAATGAATCCTTACCACTTCTGTGATTTGAAATTAAAAAAAATCTGACATACATGGTTGTCATTAGGAAGTAAAATGTGGTTCAATGGGATTAAAATAATTTTTTTGGTGAATAGTAACTTTTATGTTTAATTAATCGCGATTAAAGGTAATTAGTGAAATTTAAGGTAAAAATGGTATTATAAAAATATAAATATACCTTTACACTTGTCCTAACTCTATTGGATGAGTCATGTCCGACCAAGACAATCCATGGGTCAACTTGGGGACCCCATGGAGCCACTTTTGTAGGAAAATGACACTAAAAACGTTTTATTTAATATTAAAATAAAAATGTCACAAACAAGAGTTGTTTTACTAAAACAATTTTTAAATGGGGTTATACAAGTCATATCTTTTACTATAAATATTAATTAGAAATCTAAAACTATTTCCTACATCATGATAATTTTTTTTATAATTTTTAGACATTAAATAAATTAAATTATTTATGACACCATGATGATGCAGCGATTACCTCATTAATTAACGATTTAAATTAAATGAAAAGATAATGTAAAATCTTAGACTTAAACTTGTAAAAAACCTATTGGATGATTATATTTCGAACCCTTATCACCTTATCCTCTAACTATATCATTTTGGGACCTTTAGAATCCGAAAATCATTTCATAATAAAGTAACATTTCAATCTTTCCAAGAGTGCCCCTTCTCTCCTCTTATAAAAGGCCCCCACCACTACCACCTTATTCACACCTTCAAGCCATTTGGCTCGGAAAACCTCTTCCAAAATACTCTCCAAACTTCCCTCTCTTACTCCTAGAAGCCTCACTTTGGGAAAAAGTCTTTCCAAGGAATCCTTTGGCTCAAATCAAAAAGAGTTACCCGATTTTAAGGTAATGTCTTCTCTAATGCTGTTTTGTTTTATTTCGCTTCTCCAACCTCTTAAACTCTTTTTATTCCTTTACTTTGTAACAAAACAAGTATATAAAATATACAAGGATGTTGATATGATAAGTATTTGGTTTACACTTACACACACCTTCATCTAATGGTTAAAGAAAATACTGTTTCTGTGGGTGGCGAAATACTGCCTCACGAAACGATGATTGTTCAATATTCTTTTAACACCTCTAATGGTGTCCATTTTGATGACACTATTTTCAAATATGATATATATATTATTTTTATTTTTTCCTTATTCTTCTGTATTTCTCATTTGTGGCATACTTTATGATTTCCATTATGGGTAAACACGATAATTTCATTTTAGGAAGTGCAGACTACCGCCCCCTCAAAGTGATTTGAATCATTAATTCCATATGTGGGATGTATAAAGTATGGAGTTAATGGTATTATACATTATATTATACCATTATATAATTATAACTTCATTCCATAAATACGAAATAGAAATGAAAGTAGCGTTCATGCGTACGTACGACTTACCGTCTCCATGAACGGTGCATTTCATTTCTTACCTCTAAATGTTATGTAATGTTATAAATGAATGTATATACTGGATATATATTATTTATATTATATATACATCATGAATATACATATGGATATAATGGATATATTACCACATGAACAAAGAGTAATTATAATAAGTTTATTTTTGACTCAAGTACATAAGATCGTCAAAATGACCGTTATTAACATAAATAATTACATAATGTTCATAACATTGTAATAAGTGATATAAAATGAATAATAAACTTGAAAAAGGTTCTAAGTAAATTATAAATTAAGTCTAGTTTATTATTCAGGAGATCAAAGAATAGTCGAGTGAATTCGGACCCGAGGTAAGGGAACTTCTTAACCCAATTTCTATTCTTTGGGTTAATCTCCTAATTTCAAATTATGTCATGATATTATTATATCCTATCTTGTTTTTTTACTTTATTTATGTGTACTTATAGTGAATACACATAATAGATCTACTTTATTTAAAAAAAATTATCTTTGTAAGGGTCTTCATCTCAATCTCCTTTCATTGAGGCATATTTTGTTTTATACACAACTTTTTTTATACGGTGTATAAACCCCTATGACTTTGACTTTTATTCAAAAATGAATCTTATTTTACAAAGCGTTTTACTAAACGAAAAAAGAAATTTTTTTTGTCTTACGTATGCGGCAACAACGAATTCTCTACCGCCGTGACCATTATTTGTGTTTCGGCTTCCTCTACAAGCCATAACTTTTTTTAATGATAAATAAATACAATGTTTCAACTCTCTTTTATTTTGGTATTGAAAATGGTTTTGAAAGTGTTTTATTATATCAATGTGTTGTATTGATAACTTGTGATTGAAATGTGGAAATGTTATATTTCCTTTATGTATGTTTTATGTGATATGATTCTATTATGGTTTATGATATGTTTAAACCTATTCATATGAGGAATGCATTAGACTTAATAAGTGACGAGTGGAGCCCGCTATAGCTCCTCGATGCATCGGTAGGTCTCATGAGACAAACTAGCGTCTTATCACGAGGCCTTGACAAAATATTATTTGTGGTCTTGGCATGAGGTCATGGCTACATGGTTATGATAGTCTGGAATTATGCATTCCATCATTATGAAAGTGGTTATTGATATTAATGTGATTATTCCACTAGTAGAATATCCATGTGAGTAAGTAAATGGCATTATTTAATTTTATTTTTTCCATATTATGCTGAAGTTCAATTTTAAAAAATCTTTTGTTTTAGTTATACATTGCCTTAAATGTTAATGTTTATTTATGAAAGCTTCCGTAATATAGTTATCCTTACTGAGAATCTGAGCTCACCCCTTTCAATGTTTTAATATTTTCCAGGATGTGATAAAGTATTTTAAGAATGACCTACAGGGCTAGTAAGAAGAAGATATGAGTGTGGACTATGGAGACTTTGTTATTGTAGTTTTTCACTTTATTATGTAATGTAACATTTATGAATTTATCTAGTGTTTCCAAGGCTACTAAACTAATCGGTCATTCGAGACTTGATCTTTTGTGATCATGCCAATGTTATGCAATAATTCACTGACTCTGGGTAACTGGGGTCGGTGCGTTACAGTTGGTATCAGAGGCAGTTTAGTACTAACCTTGGAAGCTAGATTTAGATAAACTCTAATTAGAGTACATAGCTCAAAGATAGACTTTGAGGATTAACATAGAAGAACTTCGTAGAATTTTGGTATTATAGAGATGTTGTGAGTTTTCCGAGCAATACATCCCTGTCTGGATACGAGTAGGTTGAGGCAGCCCTGGCACAAATGTACCTAGGTGTAAAACCCAAAAACACCTCTTTGGGCTAGACTCGAATGGGAAATAGTGCACGACAATGGGCCTTGCTGCACTCTTGGTTAGGACACTCCTGGGGGATATGCTTAGGATAATTCACATTTTCTTTACAAACCACTATGAAGGGTTATGAGTATATACTTCCTCAAAGAAAACATTTTTATGGATTATATCCATAAATAGTTCAATTTATGTTAAGTATTTTACAAGTGTGGAATTATGTATTTTGATTCATAAATTAATCTAGTTTATGCCATTGTTTACAAATGGCGCCTAGTGTAAGGAATGGAAACTGTATCAATGCACGCACTCCGTGTAGGGATTTCCCTCCTGCTCAAGATAATTATTGTGGATATGGAGATACAACTGGTGCTAATCAACTTATTACCATATTGGGACAACTCACTCAGGTTATGAATAATAACCTTACTTGTATGGAGCACCCTGATCCGCAACGTGGAGAATGAATGTTAGACCGCTTCATGAGGCATCAACCACCAACATTTAATGGGGGTACAAATCCAATAGTAGCTGAGCAATGGATAAACTCCTTCGAAAAATTATTCCATGCCTTGGGGGGAAGTGAAAGGGAGAAGGTTGTCATGGCAGTCTACCACCTCACTGGAGATGCCGATCAATAGTGGTCGCTGATTAAAAACACAAAGGAAGATGAATAAGTATCAAATATGGAATGGAGAGAGTTCAAAGATCTTTTCTTAGAAAAATACTTTCCACATGACCATCGAGTAGATATGGAAAGGAAATTTCTAAGTCTGAGGCAGAAAAAGGATGAGAATGTCGCAAATTATGAGGCTAACTTTACAAGGTTAGCGAGGCATGCTACAGATTATATACGTAACCCAAGAAGTAAGATTGATCGTTTCTTTGATGGGTTAAAACAATTTCTCCATCGAGATTTAGTATCACAATCCTTCTCATCGTACAAAGATATTTTCTCGTGTGATATCAAGATAGAAAAGAAATTCTCTAAGTCTTATGACAACAAAGTAAATCAAGAGAAGAAGAGAACGGTGGAACAAGAGACAGATAAAGGGAAAAAGGGAAAAGAGGATTTTCCATTATCTGATAATTGTGGGAAGAATCAACCCGGTGCTTGCCTAAAAGGAATGTGAGTTTGTTATAAATGTGGAGAAAAAGGTCACCAAGCTCGTGATTACAAGGGAAAGAAAGAGGCTATCAATGTTGAATGCTACAATTGTAGGGAAATGGGGAATTGTGGAAATGAATGTCCTAAGCATTAGGGAAACTTAAATCAGAAAAGGCCAAGGGATCAAGGACAATCTTATACTATTACTACAATTGAAGTATAATAATTAATTTATTAGTGCTTTTGGACTCAAGGATTATATTCTGGTTATAAGAATAATGTGATATATATACGGATTGTATTGTAGTATTTGTTCTTTTCATTAAGGTCTTAATATGATGAAGGTAATCATATTTTTAGTATGTGACAATAAGAAAAACATTACTTTGTTTGGGGAATCTGATAAATTGATTTTGGAATAAAGAGACTTTTTAGAGAAAGTCTGAACATAGGTATTTTGGATAACTATAAAGGTTGGGATGGAATAAGTTAAACTTTGAATAGTATTGTTTAAGGTTAAAACATTTCTGAAGATTATTTTTGGAATATTATAATACTATATTTTTTGGAAAAGGACAACCTGGAGGGTGGGGCATAACCCGTCGCGTCGGAGAAAGCTGCAGGAATCGAACCCACAACCATAGTGCGATAGGCCTTTACTACCTACCACTAGCCTACAGGAAGTCCCTGGTTATTACAAAAAGTTTTCCTAATCTAAATGGTATGTGTTAATATTTGGAACCTTATAAAAATATGATAAATAGAATATTTTCGAGTTCTATTACCTTTTACAGTGAAAGATGGGTTTGTGGTAAAAATTTATTAAAGAATGAAAGTCTACATGACCAGTATGTATATTACCTTACGTTCTTATTAAATCTCCTAAATAAATTCCTCAACTTTATAAAAGGTAACTTAAAACAAAAATGTTGCCGGTTAACTTTTCCAACTGGGGATTCAATGACCATTTAACAAATCACAAGTTTGTGATTTTCTTATGGTTAACTTTCTCCTAATCCAGTTTTCTACAACTCTCCATCAAACATTGATTGTTTGTTTTTCTCCCATATCCATATTTTCATAGAATCCTAGTATGGGATATCTCGGTGACCTTTGTACTTCTCTTTATTTCTTTTAAAGTTATATTTTTATTAACCTTATTTCCGATGTGGGTTTTCCACAAAGGTATTTTCTATTTTCAACCTTTTATTTTCAATGAAAAATTTCAAATTGCGAGGATGCAATTTATTGAAGGAGGGGAGAATGTAACACCCCGAGCTTCCACAATACGCTTCTCATTCAATAATGCAATAACTTTCATTGTACACAACTTTGAGTTCTAAACACACACCACAACCAATCAAAGTAGCCGTTATGAATAGTAATACCTAATTTTTGAAATTTTATAAATTTTATCTTTCCAAATTGACATCGATTTTGGATTCGGAATATCGAAATTAGCCTATTTTGAATTTTTGGTATTTTTCTGAGAACTTCCAATTTTTTTATGAATAGTGAAAAATACTTAAAAACTACCTTTTTAATCAAAATAATTTATAGTGATAAATTATACTATTGAGTGTTTTTAAAGTTCAATTAGAATATATTTTTACCATTTTATCCAATGGTGTTCATTATAATTAATTTCACTTCGAAATTGGACATAAACAATTGTCAATATTTTGATATATATTGTTTCTTAAAAACATGCTATTTGTTGTGACAACGGGAAATAATTATGAAATTAATTAATGAAACTTATATTTTTGGAATTTTCTAAAATTTACATCATTATTGAATTCGGAATATCAATTATAGATTAGGGTGATATTTTGGCATTGTTCTGAAAAACTTCAATTTTTGATGAATAGTGAAACCGCTAAGTGGTAGTTAAAAAACTAATTTTTCGTTTAAATGAAACATTACAACTTCTGTGATTTGAATTTCAAAAAAATCCGACATACATGGTTGTCATTAGAAAGTAAAATGTGGTTCAATGGGATTAAAATATTTTTTTTGGTGAATAGAAACTTTTATGTTTAATTAATCGCGATTAAAAGTAATTAGTGAAATTTAAGGTAAAAATGATATTATAAAAATATCAAAATACCTTTACACTTGTCCTACCACTATTGGATGAGTCATGTCCGACCATGAAAATCCATGGGTCAACTTGGGGAACCCATGGAGCCACTTTGGTAGGAAAATGACATTAAAAACTTTTTTTTTAATGTTAAAATAAAAATGTCCCAAACAAGAGTTGTTTTACTAAAACAATTTTTAAATGGGGTTATACAAGTCATATTTTTGACTATAAATATTAATTAGAAATATAAAAATATTTCCTACATCATGATAGTTTTTTTATAATTTTTATACATTAAATAAATTAAATTATTTATGACAGCATGATGATGCAGCAATTACCTCATTAATTAAGGATTTAAATAGAATGAAAAGATAATGTAAAATCTAAGACCTATACTTGTAAAAAACCTATTGGATGATTATATTTAGAACCCTTATCATCTTATACTCAAACTATATCATTGTGGGACATTTAGAATCTGAAAATCATTTAATAATAAAGTAACATTTCAATCTTTCCAAGAGTGCCCCTTCTCTTCTCTTATAAAAGGCCCCCACCACTACCACCTTATTCACACTTTCAAGCCATTTGGATCCCCCAACCTCTTCCCAAATACTCTCCAAACTTCCATCTATTACTCATAGAAGCCTCACTTTGGGCAGAAGTCTTCCCAATGAATCCTTTGGCTCAAATTAAAAAGAGTTACCCGATTTTAAGGTAATATCTTCTCTAACGTTGTTTTGTTTTATTTTGCTTCTCCAACCTTATAAACTCATTTTATTACTTCCCTTTGTAACAAAAACAGTATCTAAAATATACTTGGATGTTTATATGATAAGGATTTGGTTTACACTGACATACACCTTCGTCTAATGGTTAAAGAACATACTGTTTCTGTGGGTGGCGAAATATTGCATCACAAAACGATGATTGTTCAATATTCTTTTAACACCTCTAATGGTGGCCATTTTGATGACACTATTTTCATATATGATATATATATATTATGTTTATGCTTTCATTATGCTTCTGTATTTCTCATTTGTGGCATACTTTATGATTTCCATTATGGGTAAACATGATAATTTCATTTTAGGAAGTGCGGACTATCGGCCCCTCAAAGTGATTTTAATCGTTAATGCCATATGTGGGATGTATAAAGGATGAATTAAATGGTATTATAAATTATATTATACTGGAATTATATTATTCCTTTATATAATTATAACTTCATTCCATTAAATATGAAATAGAAATGAAAGTAGCATTCATGCGTAAGTACGGCTTACCGTCTCCATGAACGGTGCATTTAATTTCTTACCTCTAAATGTTATGTAATATTATTAAGGAATTTATATACTGTATATATATGATGTATATGATATATAAATCAAGAATATAATTATGGATTTAATGGATATATTACCCCATGAACAAAGTGTAATTATAAGATGTTTATTTTTGACTCAAGTACCTAGGATCGTCAAAACAACCGTTTTTAACATAAATAATTACATAATGTTCATAACATGGTAATAAGTGATATAAAATGAATAATAAAATTTAAAAAGGTTCTTAAGAAATTATAAATTATCTCTAGTTTATTATTCAGGAGATCAAAGAACGGTCGATTGAATTCAGACACGAGGTAAGGGAACTTCTTAACCCAATTTCTATTCTTTGGGTTAATCTCCTACTTTCAAACTATGTCATGATATTATTATGTACTATCTTGTATTTTTACTTTATTTATGTGTACTTATAGTGAATACACATAATAGTGTACTTTATTTTAAGAAAATGATCTTTGTAAGTGTTTTCGTCTCAATCTCCTTTCATTGAGGCATATTTTGTTTTATACACAACTTTCTTTTATACGGTGTATAAACCCCTTTGACTTTGACTTTTATTCAAAAAGGAATATTTTTTTACAAAGAGTTTTACTAAACGACAAAAGGAATGTTTTTGTCTTACGTATGTGGTGACAACAACTTCTCCGCCGCCATGACCATTATTTGTGTTTCAGCTTCCTCTATAAGTCATAAATTTTTTTAATGAAAAATAAATACAAAGTTTTAACTTTCTTTTATTTTGGTATTGAAAATGGTTTTGAAAGTGTTTTATTATATCAATGTGTTGTATTGATATCTTGTGATTGAAATGTGGAAATGTTATGTTTCCTTTATGCATGTTTAATGTGATACTATTATGTTATGGTTTATGATATGTTTAAACCTATTCATATGAGGAATGCATTGGACTTAATAAGTGACGGGTGGAGCCCGCTATAGCTCCTCGATGAATCGGTAGGTCTCATGAGACAAACTAGTGTCTTGGCATGAGGCCTTGACAAAATATTATTTGTCGTCTTGGCACGATGCCCTGGCTACGTGGTTATGATAGTCTGGCATTATACATTCCATCATTATGAAAGTGGTTATTGATATTGCGTGTGATTATTCGACTAGTAGAATATCCATGTGAGTAAGTAAATGGCATTATTTATTTTTATTTTTTCCATATTATGCTAAAGTTCAAGTTTAAAAAGGCTTTTGTTTTAGTTATACATTTCCTTAAATGTTAATGTTTATTTATGAATGCTTCCGCAATATTTTATCCTTACTGAACATCTGAGATCACCCCTTTCAATGTTTTAATATTTTCTAGGATGTGAAAAAGTAGTTTATGAATGACCTGCAGGGATAGTCAGAAGAAAATATGAGTGTGGACTATGGAGAATTTGTTATTGTAGTTTTTCACTTTATGATGTAATGTTACATTTATGAATGTATCTAGTGTTTCCAAGGCTACTAAACTAATCGGTCTTTCGAGAAATGATCTTTTGTGATCATGCCAATGTTACGTAATAATGCACCAACTCTGGGTATCTGGGGTTGGGGCGTTACAAGGAGAGGACCCAATTCGTGGATGGACCATAAGCGAGGATGAGATATTTTTTTTCATGGTCATGTATGGGTGTCAGCAGACATATGTGAGGAGATAATTATGGATTTACATTTTCTAGTTTCAGTAGTTAAGCTTGGTGTCACCATGATGTACTGAGAACTACACCATCAATATTGGTGGCTAGGTATAAAGAGAGATTTTCTACTTTTGTAACAAGGTGTTACACCTATTAGGAGGTGAAGGCAAAGAATCAACGACCAACCAAATTTTGTAGAAGTTACCAAGTCTCAAGTGGAAGTGGAATGATGTCACGATGGACTTCGTCATAGGAATAATGATGTCATCTCGAGGGAATGATGTGATTTGGGTTTTCATTGACAGACTCATGAAGATTTAAAAAAATTTACTGATCAATGAAACCTTCGGTGTAGAGGAGCTGGGAAGGTTGTATGTCCAAAAAATCATACAGTTACATGGGGTTTCACACTCCAATATTTTAGGCAGGGATTATGGTTTTACTTCTTGGGCCTGGAGGGGACTATGGAGGGCTCTGTGTACACATGTACTTCTAAGTACATCTTACCATCTCCAGATAGATGGCCAATCCGATCACATGATTCATGTACTGGAGGAAATGCATCCACCTTGCATCCTAGATTCTGGAGGTTCTTAAGAGATTCACATACATCTGGTGGAGTTTTCCTATAATAATAAATTTCACACAACTATTCAGATGGATCCTTATGAGGAATTTAATGGTAGGCCATACTGGTCACCCCTATATTGGATGGAGGAAGGTGATGGCGCTATGATGGGACCTCATCTTGTCTAGTAGACCACATAGTTGGTGGAGTTGATTTGGAAGTGGAAGGCTACAAAACAATCACACTAAAAGTCTTATGCAAATCAATGAAGACTACATGTGGTGTTGGTGGTAGGAGATTAGGTTGTTTTACATATCACACAGAGGTTGGGACATAAGAGGAATATGATACAAGTTTCACCTTCATCAAGATACGTCGAGTCGTTTGATGTTTTGGAGAGAGTTGGGATGGCTGACTATCTATTGCAATAACCTCCAAGGTACTGGTCTATGCACAATATATTTCATGTTTCTCAGTTGCGGTGATACTTCTCCGACCCATATCATGTTTTTCAACCCAATTATGTTGATTTAGTGGTGGAAGCATCATTAGAGGAACATCCGATCCAAATTGTTCATCGCATCGTGGAGGTTCTCTATGGTCAGTCTGTTCCTCTGGTATGAGTGCTGTGACAGTATGGGTGAGTACATGACAAGACATATGGGCGGGAGACCGATGTACGATCTTAGTGTCCAGAGTCGTTCTAGGATCCTTCTTCTAAGCCACCATGTTAATGAAATTCGGGGAAAATTTTATTTGGGGGGGGGGGTGAGTTTGTAAGAACCCGGATCCTATTTTAGGTTTGGATCTAGTTTTTTATGTTGTTTTAGGTGAAAGGGAAGAAGTGAAATTTTAGGAATACCTGCCATGTACCTCCTTTTACACACCATGTGCTCTGGCACCATGTCTAGGCTGAGTTTGGCCATGTCACAGCCGCATACATGACCGTGTGATGACGTGGATGGTCCGCTTAAGGTGGGATCCGGTTAAGGCATATATATGACAGGAATCCTAAGGGAGAATGAAATTTATTTTTGTTTCTAATTGTTATATCAGACCGGGTTTGCATATCATTCGAAAAAAAGATGTTCTTTTGGTTTCATCTCATCTACAAGCGATTGGAGAAAATGATTTTTCTCTGAGCCCCTCACCTAACATCTGGTCTCTAAATCAATCTCTGTCAGTTGCATTGGAATCATATCAGTGAGTTATTCATTATTTTAGAGTCTCTTATATTTATTTCTCCACTTGTGTGAGATATTCAAGGATGAACATTTTTGACATTTTTGTATATCTATGATATTCTATGCCAATTCAGGGGTTGACGTTCAAGATTGTTTTTCATATAATGTCAAGGTAGTCATGCATTTCTATTGTTTATATTTTAATTATATGAGGAAAATTTCCCAACACCCTAGTTTGGTGGATTGCATGTTTTGATAATTTTACCATGTTATTTATTTCTATGCATTGTTTTCTAGATTAGGTTTTTTGGATTGTGAATAGGGTTTATTTTCCCTGATATGGATGTGTTTTCCCATGTTTGACTGTTTTGTCCATTGGTCTAGAACTTCCTATTATGATAGTGTTTTTAGGATGGGGTGATATTATCTAATATGTAGTTATTTTCATTATAGTTGTCTATCCAAGTTATATGTTGTGATTTACATTTCCCATTGGATATCATTTGTGCACGATTGACATACACAAGGCTGTGGGAACCTAGTGTGGTTAGGACATAGGGGGAATAGACACTAATGGCTTCCCCATAGTGTTTGTTATATTTTTCACGTTGTGGGACCATAGTGGGGATGGACATGAGTGATGACTTAGAGTGTATGTAGTTCCACGTTGCGAGACCACATGCGGAATTAAAAGTTTAGTGATTCCCCATAGTGTCTGAAGTTTATCATTATGAGACCACATGGGGAATTGATGGTGGGTTCTTCCTTAGATAGTCTATATTGAAGATGAATCATAGGGGTCAGACTGTGAGAAATTCCTTTAGGGTTGCATGTGTTGTTTATTTGGTTAAATTTAATAATGTACATGATTGTAACATGAATTGTAGGATGGTTTTCATTGGTTAACTTTCCTATTTATTACTTCATTTTTTCAAATTACCTTGCATATATATTTACTAAGAGTTAAGCACAGATCTTTGAGTGGTTTCCTATTCGGATTTGTCTCTCACCCTATTTGGGACATGCTTTTTTTCCCAAACAAATTATATTGTTGTAGAAATAGATAAGGGAAAGCACCATTATACTTCAGGTAGTTTACTACGGTGGATCTGGAGAGCATAGAACCAAGATATGGATTGTGATAGTGTTAGATTTTAATTTTTTTCCTTTTATACCTTGGTTTAGTAATGTATTTCATCATTGTGACTTATTTGGATGACTTCTTAGACATATTTGACATGCATCATTTAAATATGTGCTCTAGTTGTTTATCTACTTTCAGTCATACACTATTTACTTATTATATGGTATTACTGCTTCTGCTACTATTATCTATTTATTTCCACTGTGTTACTCTATCAATGAGGGAATAGTTTCCCCATTATCCCGTACAAGACCCTTGTTACTAGTTGGAAGCCTCTGGATTTTGGGGAAATGTACATGTGGTTATGTGACTAACAGGGTATGGGGAACCTCTAGGTGGAACCCAGAACTGGGACGTTACAATTTCCTCAAAGAAATATTTCTTTTTCTCTTATTTTTCTCTTATAACATCATGACTCTCTCACTTATTATTTTTTACATTATCTTTTTAAACCAATTCAGACCATGGGATATGAATTCATTGGTTTATGTTTTTGGATATTATGTTTTTTTATTTGTAATGATGTGTATATTTTTACATTAACCCTAATTTACCTTCATTCATAGAAGTTACATCATTTTTCATACATTGAAGTAATTAATTCCATACACTTCCTATGATTTGGTGAAATATTGTGTGGTTTATTGTTTCAATTTTTTATCTATCACAATAAATTTATAAGTTTATATAAATTATTTCTTTATAATAGAATATTATCATTTTTAATCCCTTTATAATGAAATTAAATGGATATATCAAAAAACACAGTCATTTTTATGGAAAATATATTTTTATACACACCATGTGTTTGATAAAAATTGTATGATGATTTATTAAAACCAATATGAAAAATAATTAATATTTTTTATTTATCATTGATTGATAATGTTGAGTTGTCTTGGTTTTAATATTTATTCCAATGTATAATTACATTTATGTTTGGGATCAATGTTACTTTTCATGATTTTTGTCTTGTTGATTTATATTTTATTTTAAAAGTATGATTTTATGTTTTGAGTAATCATTTCATGTGTAAGGATTTTTTTCACTATGAATTTATAATATTATTGTTAATTTTCCACATTATGTATTATGAAAATTGATTATAAATTGTTCTATTTTCGATATTATAATTGAATATGGGATATGTAATGATATGATTTTATTGAAACAAAAACAATTATAGGGACGTTGGAAGGGTGTAGAATGTCAATTTATACAAATTTATGTATTTATCAATTTATGGTTTAATTTTGATAAATTTATAAAAATATAGTTTTCAAGGATTGAATTTAGAAACCTCATGTGAATCCTTGGGTAGGTAAGTAGTAATTTGAGTGACTAATTCTATATATTTGTGTTTTTTCACTTGATGTTATCCCATATTTGATCTCATTACCCATTTAGGGAAATACATATGATTAAGACGGTGGGGGTAAGTTGGGATATATTTTTATTATCTTTTCATAGGATGGTAGATGGTTTACCCAAGTCGATCCATGGTTTTCTCCTTCGATCCTTTCATGTCACCCCACATTTATATTGATATATATGTTTGAAGTTACCATAATGTTTTATTGGAAAAAGTGAGAGGTGGAGTTAATAAATATTTCAAAATTAGTATAATTTTTTCATAAATGAACCTATATTATTGATTAATGTTAAGATGCTCTCAAAACATAGAATTTTCTCACT
This sequence comes from Viscum album, assembly GCA_963277665.1. Classification (NCBI taxonomy): domain Eukaryota; kingdom Viridiplantae; phylum Streptophyta; class Magnoliopsida; order Santalales; family Viscaceae; genus Viscum; species Viscum album. Next base: position 1,518,035,672 of record OY728136.1, read on the forward strand.
CCCCAATATGTAGGTAATATTTAACAATTAAAAGAACATCATTTTATTTACAATGATCTCCACTGAAATGTGTGAATATATACTTTTTTATATTTTGGTTGACTTAATGAAACTTGTATATCACTAATATCATAAAGTGATTACATGAAGAGATAATATCCTCTAAAATCCTTACTATTTCCCAATAATAGTTGTCAATAAATATATAATTATATTGGATCCCCATAGTTTAAAAAATATAAGTAAAATAGAAAAATGTATCTTGTTTAACCCCTAATGCTTTAATGTGAATGTAAGATATTCTATCCATGGAAACATATTCTTAAAAACAAATTCCTATCACCCACCACTTTAAGAACATTGAAATCAAGGTAATAAGACTATAAAAAATACACTAATAGTCTATTACTCAAAATATTTATCCTTATATTACATAATTAATTATTATTATATCATAAAGAAACTCTATATCATATTTTTAATATTAGAATTATATAGTATTTCAATTATATTAATATGAAAATCCCATAAAGAGTACAGTAACATCGTCTCACTTATTAAAATTTTCAGACATTATATTAAAAAATATCCCATATTTGATCCTCATAAATTGTTTCCAAATATTAATAGTTGATAATAACTAATTACCACTCAATGATAATCTCAAAACTTCTCATTTAATTCTTCCATAGGTTTTGAAATTTTTTATTTATAATTTCTATATTACCCAAACCATTATATTCCATCTATATATAAACATATTCACATACACTTGTGGTGTAATGCTTCCACCCATACAACATCCTTATTATTTAATCCCTAGAATCCCAAAACATCATCTTGATTCATGACTGAATCATTACAATATCCTGATGTTGATTCATTTATGAATTTCAAAACATCAATACATTTTGACCTCAAATAATGATACTAATAAATATCACATGATATTTAACTTTCAAAACATCACTTATATTATTATTTGAGTACCCACAACATCGCCATTTTATTTAACTGAAGAAATACCATGAACTAAAATATAATACCTTCTAAAACAAATTATAAATTTTATCTGTGGGTAATTTCCACATAAATATCATTTAAAACTCTACATTAGTCTTAGAAAAACTTATTTTACTCATAAATATCCTCAAACCACTTATTATTACACTTATGAATGCTTTATTACCCTTGATTTACTCGTCCATATCCTTCATCTATTATTAAGTGACCTCAATTTAATCTGAAACATCCTTAAAAATTTATATGTTAATGACATGAATGTTTATATTATTTTTATTAATATATAAAAAGTAATATTCCATATAACCATTGATATCATATTATATTATTTTTTATGTCATAGAGTTCGACACACCATATAGAAGAAAGATTAGATATAACCTTTGGGGAATGTCTTATCTTATGATACATAGATATCATATACTCGAGTAATGGACCTATCATATTGTAAGACTTGGTTGATTTTTAATGATTCAAATGGTTGATTTCAATTAATTTGGAATGTCAATAACATATTTGTCTATTTTAATACACAAATGCATTAGGTATCATTGACAAGTCATTTCATAAGATTAAATTGATGAGAGGGTTGTTTTCTGTGGGTAACATGGATGTAAATGACGGATTTATTCAATTATCATTGAATCATATTAGTAAAGTTATAGATTGGGTAGAATACATGAAACTACTATAAAGTGTTATTGGCCATGTGAAGTGGGTTTTAAACACTCAAAAATCTACTAGCTGATAATCTCTTATATTAGTGATTATTTCCCTATTTTTTCTTACTTCATAGATACAAGAATATCATGAAGGTTAAAGAACCCCACCCAATGTGTTTATGTGATTTAGTGAAATCCTAGGAAACACCTTGAAGTGAATAAAATATTGGTTGTTCCTTGGTGATAATTATCAAACACATGGTTTATAGAGTTCTACAAGAGTAGGCATGCCATGATGAATGGTATAAATTTTCATTTACAGTATCAAATGATTTTGGCATCAAAGGAATGATGTTCTTAGGTTTAATTTTTTCAAACTATGACACAATGAGAATGGAGGGGTTAATTTTTATATATACATTTTCTTTCATATTGTAGGATATTATTTCCTTGTTGGTATGAACTTGGTAAAATTATCTTCATTAGTTTCAAATTGACTTTAATAAAAAGTAGAAATTGAAAAAATACACAAAAATTTAACTTGGTTTAGAAGTAATGGATAATAAAAGGATCATAAACAAATGATATATCTTTTATACCAACATCTAATTTGATTCACTTGTACAAGTGGATGGAAACATTTCAATTATTTTCAATCCATGAAAATTACTCTTCCTTCAAAATGATTTCATGGATACTGCACAAACCTCCCATGGATCACATTCATTGACATCTCGTTGAACTATACATTAGATTAAATACTCATAAGTTTAACAACAAGAAGTTTTACTATAAATTAAAATTAATATTTTTTGATAATTTATTCCTTATAGTTATATTTTAATGTTTCCCCAAATCATCCATGTTTAATTAAGGTCTAGAATTTTCGCATGTATACTACATCACCCATATCTCCTACTTTACATTAGTATAGTTTTTCAAGGTCATATCTCCCAACATTGGTTTCGAAGATCGTTTCACTTAAATTTTATGTTCTTAATTACCATTTCACTATATTGGTTTGATAATTTCCATTATCTAATGTTCATTCATAAAATATATTTCACTCTTATTATGTTTCACAACATCTTTCACTCATACTTATTCACAATACTATATACATAAAACTACCTCCACCAGATTCCATTTCATTAGTAAAGTTTATGAAACTCCATTCACTTATGTTAGTTCACTAATGTAGGTTTTCCCCCAGCCTTTACTTTGGTCTTCACTCAAAACAGAATTTACTAATTCTCCTCATTCCTCCTCCTTCATATACCCTTTTCACTCCACTCTTTGTGTGAAAATACATTTCCCAGATACTTTACTCATGTATATATATTATAAGTTACTTATGAGAAGAGAGATCCTCTAATCCTCCTAATATTCAATTGTTCCAAATGAGGAGGTAATATAGTATTTAATAGCAAAACCCAAAAATTTGATCAACCCATATCCTATATGATTTGTGCAGTTTCATTCATGTAAATCCATCTACATTTTGTTCCAATACTCATGAAACCACCATCTTGTAAGGAAAATGTGCATAACACCCTTCTTAACTAATGTACATGATTCACACGTGGTGCCCATATTAAATAGTCTGTGACAATCGTCTAGAAAATCAAACAACCAGTCATGTCAACAAATTAGTCGACTAGGAAAATATTAATTCTATAGATTCAATATCACCTTTAAATTACATCAAAAAACCTCTTTAATATCTCGCAATTGTCCATGATACTCTATTTTTAATTTTATTTCACCTACAGATGATAAATTCTCCAAATATTTCACACCAAATTATTTATAAAACAATAGAAATTTTTTCTAATATCTAAGATGATTCTTCATTAACCATGAGAAAAATGTTTAATGTCATGGTTCATTATTCATACAAATAAACCCACATATATACCTGAAAAGTTAATAACTTATTTTAAATTCCTTGATCATTGTGGAAATAGAATGAGAACAAACGTAACCTAAATATCCAACTAAAATTCCCTTAGTTTTGACACTTTGGTAAACAAGGCTCTATCATATAGGTTTCATAATCTCTTCAAAAATATTGATTAATTATTTATATATACATTGAAAAATTTTAATGGTATTGGATACCTTCCATGAATTTTGATTCAAGTATTAATTTCAAAAATGACATTTATTAAAATAACAATTCTAGTCATATCATCTATTGTTAAATAGGTTTCAAAAAATAATATTAATAGACCGAATCATGACTTAAAATATAGGGATATCATATAAATAGATTCATTAAATACCTTTTTTCTATATTACAAACCATATGACATTGGTTAATGATATTCAATGATAACAATTATGTGGGTTTAGAAACATATGTGATATCGTTGTGTATAAAAAAATATGACTATTTATCACATATAATGATCAAAACTTTTGTTATATTGTGAAATTGATAGCATAAAAAATATTAAGCACCATGGGTTGTCAATCATATCCTATTATTGAAACTAAATCATTAAATATGATTCATTTATACAAAATATGTTTTCTTTTTATAATTTTAAATTCTTTTATTAAAATTATAAATTGATTATCAATTATAATAATTGTAATTTTGAATCTATTTATTAATATAAAAATTATTTATAAAATAATAAATTTTATAATGTATAAAATTAATTAATTAAATCAATGTTGTTGAAATATATATAAATAAATATTTCATTATATTAATTTTTAATGTTAAAATACATTTCTCAAAATTAAATAGAACAAATTATTATTTTGATTAATAATTTTTATGTGGGAAATATAAATTTATTTTATAAATTTTTTATGAATTATAAAATTCTGTAAAAATAAATAATGTTTATATTTTTAGGCAGTCACTGAATGCAGTAACATTTTTCATCTATGGTGGGTGGCCTACTAGACACTAATTCCTGCCCACATACCATTTTTTTTCCCTACCAATAAAAGTGATGTGTACTGATACATAGAAGAGTCAGGTGATAGATACAAACCAAAAGGCTAAATAAAATATATATCATTCAATATATCGATCCATATTCAATATTCAAATATTTACTCTTTTAATTTTGTTAACAAGTTTTTTTTATCATGAATGATGTGAATATGAGAAATGTTTTTTTGTGTGTTTTAGAGCTTATTCCCCCTGCTAGATTTGAATATTCTAATGAATTAAATGTTCATATTAATCCTTATTTTCACCTTTTGGTTGGATTGATCTTATTATTTAGAAAATATTTTTTATTCAAAAACAAGAATTTATGGGTTATGTTTTATTAATTACCATTATAAATGTAATATTACCACAAACCTAGATGGTTTAATTTTATTTAGTTTACAAATTATAATCGGATAGTTTAATTAATTAATTTGTAACTGTGAGAATGTTTTATATGAGTAAATAAATGTATTGATTGATTTATTTCCAACCCGCATGTAATAGAACTATTAACCAATTAAGGTGGGATATATATAGTATTAAATGAAAATATTTTCATTATTTTAATTGTTTTAAACCAATATAATTTATTTTATTTTCATTAATCCAAATCTAAACTATCATTTTATTCTTATTTTGAATAATATTAATGTCTTTTAACTCTCTCTACAAGTCCTCAACATATAGAATGTCAATAAACCAGAATTCACTAGTCATTATATTTTCAAAATTTGTTACATTCCATTGATGATAGATATTGAAATACATATTTAATTGATTGATATCATGGAAATATTTAAACAATAAAAATAAAAAACTCTCCAAAATAAATAAAAGTATTTGATATTCCCTAGATGACATTTTGATAAGAGATTAAAATGTGAATTCCTCACATAAATATGTCGTTATAAGACTTAAAAGCATTTTAAAGAGAGGTATGATCCTAAAGAGAAGGTTGTTCTTCATATGAACAGTGATGAATGGGATGATTAATTATTATAATAATATAAATGAGTTAATGTTTACAATTATAATATATATATATATTATATCACATTTAATGTACCATGAAATTGGGATTACATATGCCGATATGATTGACAGACTTATATGAAATTTAGTGCCTCTAACATGAACCTACAACTTCAATCTTGCTTCCGAGGGTATACAAAATATTTATTTCACATATCAACATTACTTATTTAAGAGAATGACAATGATATTTTGATTAAAATTATTAGTAAAATTTTTCAAGATTAATACTACAATTCTTTGTATAAAATGTTATATTAGCTAAAAATAATCATAGAAGAAGTCAGGGACATGATTTTCATGGTAGATGTGGTTTTATGGTAATAATATATTTGGATGTGGTAATGACCATCAGAATTCATGAAAAGAATATTAGAATCTGTGAAATAATAACTCAAGAACTCTAAGGAATAATGACGATTCCAACTACTGGTATAGTTCTATGGGATTTGGGCCTGGTATTTTCTAGACCATATATCATCTTTCTATGATCTATATAGTATCTCCTTTAGATAAGAAGAATAATCCACATTTTTATGAGATATTCTACAATGGGTAAGAAAAAGAGAGCAATTTAATTAATAATCACTTCTCGTTAAAAGATGATTCCACTTACCAAAAAGTTGGTGATTTTACCTATGAATTTTATGATATTATAGGAGGGAAAATAGAAATATTTCATTAGTTATGATATATTATATAATATTTTTTATATATTCTTTATATTTTTTATGTTGTAATATATTAATTTTATAATGTGATTAAAAATTTTTGTGTAAAAATATATTTTCATACCAAATAGTGGCATAACAAAAAAATTATTACAAATAATAAATATTTTTATGATCTTAAAAAAGAAAAATTAATTGTGAATAATATATTAGGTCCTTAATATCATATTAAAGGCACCAATAAAAATAATTTTTCTATTCTTAGTGAGATTTTTTTATAAGAGATTATTTTTTCTCCAGTGTCCAAAAATAATCCTAATAAGGTTTAATGATACATAATATCATGACTACGATTCAAAAACAATATCCCAAAGAAATAAGAAGTAGTTATTCACTATCACTAAAAAATTTAGTAAGAGTCTTCTAAAAAAATGATGTTTATGAAATAAGTTATAAGAATATAGTAATATCAATTGAAATAAAGATCTTATAGTGGTCAAATGTTATAAAAAATAATAAGGAATCAAACATGGTAAAAAAATTCGTTTTGTTAGTTATAAATTATTAGAATTTCATTATCATTTAACACTCATCTACAATTCAATATATTTCAAATGAAAGTAATAATAACTTTTTTAAATGGTTTTATTTCTGAAAATGTTTTTGTAGAACAACCACTAGATCTTCTAAACCAACTTTTTTCAAATTCATTTTCCAATTTAACAGAATCCATTTATGGTTTAACATTGTCTACATGAATGTCTTTAAAATTATCTCTTATCAAGTGGTTTTAAAAAAAAATCCAATTCTTCTCTCTTTCTAAAACACATATCAAACTATTTATTTCTTATACACACATATGTAAATGATGTGATATTTGTATATATCGATAATTTTTTTGATATTAATAATTTAATTAAAATGTAATTTTAAATGATCTTTATGTGTTAACTTTGTACATATATCGATAATCAATTTTTCTCAAGAAATTTATGGTATCATTTTAAAATGATGAAAATAAAACAATGAACTCTTAAATTGATTCAAAATGAATAATGTTACAGAAATTATTACTCCCATGAGTAAAGCATGTAAGATTATATTGAATAAAGATGGTAAAATGGGAAAGGAAAGGATTTTTATATGTATTATTCAGAGTAAAAATTACTAGGATATACTCCATCTAGATATCATGTTTAGTTCTTGTCTATGTGATCATTTCCAATCAAATATAATGGAATCTCATTTGAAATCTTTCAAAATTATTAATAATTTTTGTAAAAGGTATAAAAATCTCAGTTTTTTAATACAGAATGAATATATTTTCAACAATATTCTTTTTCTAATGCCAATTTTCGAAGATTAAATATTTATCAGAAAGCCACAATTATAACATTTCATTTACTATTAAAATATCTCACCACATGTATTAATAAGAAGAAAAACAAATTTTATCGATCTACAATTGAATAGAATTACATATCATTCAAGATATGTTGCACTGAAAAAATTTCATACCAGAACACTCTCATAGACTTCAGGCATACATTACAACATATACCTATCAAGTGAGACAAAAACAGTTCCATAAAGATCTATAAGAATTTTATCCAACACTCTTACACCAATCAAATTGATCGATGAACTATTTATTTAGAGTTAAATTCCGAAAAAGAGATATCTTATGGTAATTTTTTGGAACATAAAAACAGGTCCCTGATGTTTTTTCTGAACATCTACCCCTTGATCATTTATAATTAATTAATGATGAATTAATAATGGTTCACTTTTAATATTTTTTTAACCAATATCCATCTATAGTGTTATTTTATTATTTTATTTTAAATATTTTTACAAATTTAATTTCATGTTTTATCATTCTATACTAGATCTCATCCTGTTACCTTATATCTATAGTCATTTGAGGGAGATCCTTGTCTCTTTTAATTTTGACATTTTTCTTAAGAGATATGTTTTTTAAAATTCATAAATTATTTCCCCCCTAAACACTTCCCCTTATTTTCAACCTTAAAAAACATATAATTTATTTTTATAATATTAATATCAGTTTTAAAAAAAACTTTTATACTATTTATTTTTTATGAATTGGTTCTCTAAAGAATGTAGGATCAATATATATATGCTCTCTTATTTTTTAATGATTAGTTTTTATATCTCTTTATATAAGATTAATAATATCTAAAAATATAAAATATTTTTATCCAAAATAATTCTGTTAAGAAATATTTTAGGAAATAAAAAATAACAAAATGATTTTGATGTATTATTTATCTTAATGGAAGTAATTTAATATCCTTGTATGATGAAATAAGTGAATGGAGTTAAATTAATTCCTTTAGGAAAGAAGTGTAATTGAAAAGTTTGGTACCCATTTTATTTTATATTAATTTTCTCTGCCATTTTTTTATTTTCTATAACTCATATAATATTTATATTGATAACCTATCTTCATTGTTCTTAACCTTCCACACAAAAACTCTCTTTCTAAAAAAATATTAATTGGGGATTTTTTATGTGAAAAAGAAATTTCAAATTTTTTTTATTTTTAAAATATTTTTTCACTTAAATAATATTTTCCCAAATATTTATTTTTTCAAAATCCACATTCCTATTCTTGTGTTTATTATTTATAATAATAAGGGGTATAAATTTATTATGTGGTTATATTAATCAATGGGGAGTTATGGGTTATTATTTCTACCAAGTGGGTGTATCTAGAAAGATAATAATTATTTTTTCAGAAAAATATTTTTTCTGTAAAGGAGGGTTATTAAAAATATGTTTTTCATTGGAATATCATTTATTCTGGATCTAAAATTAGTTACACTTCTATATCAATAATTATTATTCTATGGTTATTTTATATTTATATTTTATGTTTTTATGGTCATTAAAAGGTGGATATTGTTATACCTCTACACCTCATTGTGTTTTCATGATGATAACTGATCACAAATATTTATAATTTTTTTCATTTAATAAATGATTCATTGATTGCATTAAATATCATTCAGTGGAATTCAATTACCCCTTAAGACTATTAAATCCCTTGATAATGCTTAGATGTCATCTCCTTTAATAATTCAATTATATGGAATCATTTTAGAAGTTCTATAGAAGGTTTTGAAATGTTGTATAAGTAGATGTAACTGTATTGAATGTTAGGAATATAATAGAGATAATCCAATAAAAGGAACTTTCTTGTAAGTTCTATGATGAAAGTTTCAAATATGACTGGAATTACCATCAGCTAGGTAATGAAATATTACTATCCAATTGTAAAGACATCAAGGGATGAAGAAATGTGTTTTAAGGATTCTAGACAGCCTTTGAATATTATTTTAGAGACTCGGTTTTTCCATGTAAGTCTTTAAGATATTTATGTATATATTTCTAGAGAATGGTGATAAGATGTATTGTGATTATGAGGCCCGTTGTGTCTATAATTAATTTTATAAAATTATTAAATATATTTTTTATCGAACATGCATGAAACCACAAAATAAATCCGGATAAATCATAAATGGTTTATCATATGAAAAATATGATACCATGGTTGGGTCCTGAACAATATGTTTTCCAAATGTTCAATATAAAATGAGTCATCATGAGACATTACAACCCTCTCTCTTGATAGTGATATGTTTAATTTAATTAGTTAATTAAATCATTTTCCACCAAGTTATGTGTTATAAATTAATCATGAGAGGTGAAATTCCGTGTTTGGTTGATAATTATCAAATGGTCAGCAATTCTCTCCCTCATCCCTCGATTGGATGATCTTGATGATGAAAGTCCAAAATATTGTAGGCCAGGATAAAACAAGAACACTGGCTCTTACAAAATCATTGATGAACACATTCATTTTCAAAAATTTATCCAAAACTATGTTAAGACTCATAAATTGGTGTTTTTATGACCTTCTGGTTAAATAGTTGAGTAGATCCAACTTCTTCTAGGGATTTTCACCAATTTCAATACAAAAATGTCCCTAAGAATTGAAATATTGTTTTATTTCATTTTTTATACACATAAAACTATTAGTGATTGTTGACCAATAAAGAATGGATAAAAATATTTAAACATTGGTTTTGCTGACTTTTACCCAATTTATTTTTGTGTTCTTCACCAATTAGACCCCTTCGTACCGATTTAGCCTTACTGGGAGGTACCAATATCAATCAGACCCCCTGAATTTGCGCCATATAAATGAAAAATGAACATATTGATGAAATAGATGTAAATATAAAATGATTACCAATTATGGAAAATTGTTTTGATGAACATATCATGATAAATAAAATGTGCATTATTTAGGATATACAGTGGTGTACTGAATCACATTAACTCATCAGAAATTAGTTTCCTACCAGAGGAGGGCAGAAAATGGTAACTCCAAACTAGATTTGACATTCCTGATAATTTTAGAGGCGAGATCTCTGAAAAATTGGGATGTAACTATCCACTCTACCATATATATTTCTGATTAAATTTTTGTTTAAAACCCCAGCTACACACTATTTTTGATGAAGAACACAAGACGTATAGCCCCCTCATCTGCTTCGATAGGGTTTCATAGAAATTAAGGGGGACATGATGTGTATCCCCTTTCTACACATCGTGTAAACTATCCCACTTGGAAAACCCATGTGATGGGTCACATGGAAGAGAACCGATGTAGAGTTACATGGGGCTCGGTACAAGGACATGATAAGTAGTACAAAGGCTTGTTCATGGACAGCTAGGACATGCTATGTAGCCCACCTACAAGGCATATATTGGTACATGAAAAAGAAACAATGTTCCGAATAGGGAAACTTCCAAGCTGTGATGTGGAGCCACACACCATAGGGTCCCCATACATGCAGTGTACTCATTTTTCTCTTTTTAGTGAACTTAAAATGATAGTATCTTCCACAATTAGACTAAATTCTTGTCCCACAAATAGAATATCTTGAGTATTTTTCGATGCATAACATGATGGTTCCTCTTGTTCAGTATTTCAAGATACGATATGTAATTATTTAAAAGTGACACCATCTAAGGCGACCCTGATAACAGGAGTCATTAGGAAGGATCATCATTTATTTACTCTTGAGAGGAACCCTCCACTAGGGCTAGGTAGGAATCCTCGATGAATTTTATAGTGCAACCCTCTCAGTGGGTGGGGAATGGGTCCTCTACAGACACCAGTGTGTAACGCTCTTACTGTGTTGGGTATGGGTTCTCGATTACTATCATAGTAGAACCATCCATCCTGGATGGGAGTGGGTCCTGAAACAATGAGTGGAACCCTTAAATGGTATATTGGCTTTGGTAATCATTTACATAGAGTGGAACCCTCTATCTAGTCTGGTTATATGGCATGGACTACCGAAGTGGAACCCTATTATTATACCTAAGTTTGGGTTATCTATCTGGAACATTTGTCCCCTCAATGGTGCGACATTGGGAGGAGTCGTCGTTTGTTGTAGATTTGGTCTCATGAGTAAGAGGGACACTTTCATCAACAAGATAAATTTTTATTATGAGAAGTAAAAATGTGTTTGCGAGTTAGTTCCCCATAAAGCTGATAGTATCATGGTTTTATTATAGAGTTCCTTATAACTATGTGTTCAGGGAAGATGCATGGGTTGTTGGGAATCATTGATGGACTTTTGGAACCATTCACTACTATTCTTCTTGGTATGATCTGTGAGATGGAAATACCCTACTCTCTCATTTGGGTTTCTTTAACTAAGTATATATATATATGTGTGTGTGTGTACCCTTTTTCGGTACCCACTCCTCAGGTTTTGTTACTCTCCTTCTATAGAGGTGAAGAGTCATATGGTATTAAATATGATTTCTATGTCTAGCTTCTCATGGTTGTATGAGTCTAATGTTCTTCTATAGGTGTTGAAGGTGTGATGGGTAGTTCATCTACTAATCATGTTTAGCACCTTATTCATTGATGGGAATACTTGCACTCCATTTTTATTGAGTTGTAAAATTGCAATATGAAATGTTATTTTTTCTATATATATATATACTATTTTATATATTAGCGACCCCTACTCAGCTTCTAAGGATTCCTATTATATATGTTTTTACTTAGACCTGAATGGGATTTTCCCATATATTCGTTATCATATGTAGAAAATGAACATGATGAAAGTGAATATATATGATCTTAGGGATACTGGGTGCATGGATCATATATAGTGGTTATAATATTGGATTTACGAGTGAGGATATTTTTCACCAGTTTATTTTCTAGTTTTATATCAAATTTGGAAACATTTTTTGGGAAACTATTTTCCCATTTTCTTTTTAGTTTACCCTATATTACTTTTTTACTATATGGAAGTCCATGCATGTTCTCTTTATTTATAGCAGTGTTTCATATTTTATTTCATTCCCTCTTCACTTTATCATTTAGTTGGGTATACATGTGTGTACATGTACTTAGGAAAATCCCCCTGTGTTAGTCATGACTTCATCAATTGTTGCTACTCCCTAGCATATAGAGGTTGGATTGGGGTTGTTACAACTCAAGACTAGGTATAGGTTGGGTCATGAAAATTTGTTATCAGAGCAAGATGACTCCATGGGATGTGCTTCAGATGTATCCCTTTTATGATGATTTGTTGGGTTTAAGGAATCAATATCAATGTTTCTCATGTACAGATCACTTGACAAGGAATCTTGTGATGGTGTATTGGTTGACATATCCATTCACCAGGACCATGACTACCTTCTTGTCCACTCGACTTGAAAATACATTTGTTGTAGGGATTAATGGAACATACATAATAGGAGATTGAGTATTTGATTGTCCATCTTGAGTAATCATTCCATTATTTTTGAAATATAGAATTATATATGATCATATGACTGTAGTAATCCTTAATAAAAATAATTATTACTCCACGATTGCCAGCATATATACAATCTTCAGTTCATTACGATGAACCTATGAGCGATGAGGCCTTAGTGTATGGTATATATGTGATCACCTTACTTTAGGTGGGAAGGTAGACGCACCTCAACCCGTTGAGAAGTATATCATCCAAGTAGTTCATTATGATGACGTGACCTGGCTTAGAGCACTCCACGAGTTCCAACATTAGAGACTATTGAGGTTCCATGGAGAGACAGATCCTCAAGAAGTAAGGGATTGTATAGAGTTGTGGTTCAGTATAATCATTCATATCCTAACACAGATGGATCATGTGGTAGTGCTATCATCAATCCTTTTCCATGTAGAATCCGGGTATTGGTGGAGCCTGTTTATCCAAATATAAAATGAGTCGACTGTCTCATGGGATGACTTCTAGTAGATGATTCATGAGGCGTGCAACCACTTGTTCTTACACTGGGTCTGTTTCTAGGATATTATGGAGCTTTAGAAAAGAGTGGTGATGGCGGATGAGTATTGGGTGAGGTTCATAGACCATACAAATTATTCCCTAGACATGATCTGTGAATGATACTTCTTAGAATAGATATTTGAGTAGGGACTCCACAGAGATAACTGTGACAACATTGTACCCTTGTGCATCCCCAAATATATTTTGGAGTTGTATAGGTGACTAGATTTAGAGATATTTTTATTAGGGGGAATTCAGATAGATGGAGTTGGGAGTGGATTCTGGATAATTCAGTCTTCTATCAGCAGCTAGATGAATCTTGGTGCCACGATCTTGATGTAAGAGATACTTCAATGATCATACTCAGGTGCCTAGTTAGAGGAAGCATGGATGACTATAGAATCATGGAGAGTTTTACTTATTTATCTATGCCATGTGAGGTCACATGTCATGAGACTTCCAGACTAGATTTACTGAGCATCATAGACAAATACCTAACAGGCTTCCACTACAAAGGCAGAACAATGATCAGGGATATCCCAAGTGTAGAGAGGGTGGTCCCTAGGGAGGTATATATTGAATAAAAGCAAGAGGAGACATTTTTTGTGGATGTCACCAAGATATCCTTCCACCGCCACCACCAGGTAGCCTATATGAGAATTAGTGATTTGGTGATCAGGATCGCAGATAACAAAATGTTTTGGATGTTTACGATCCCACAATAAACAAGATTATTCAAGGTAAATTTTTTATTTATACTACTATTTCCTTAGTATTATAAGAACAATGTTCCAATAATTCGATTATATCTTGACTCTTGGAATGAGGGATAAAAATTTTACATGAACCACTTTCACAACAAATTAGTCCTGAGGTTCTTAGAGGGAATGCTTCTGCTATATCATTCATCTGATGACTGCATGAGATATCTCTTAGAGGAAATTGGTTTACTTGAGACATTTTGGTCACCATGATAGAACCCTATCACATTATCCTAGGTATGGATTAGCTTTCCATCATCTGAGGCTTGGTTTATTTTAACCATAGACGCGTTAGATTCTTACACAATGAGGGGATGATATTCTCCATTTCAGGTGAGGGTGATCTCATGGAAGGATAGGTGGAATCTATGAGTATGAGGTTGAAGTATATCAAGAATTAGATGGTGAGTTTCTCCCTCAGTGAAGTAGTCTCATCGTGAATATGGTTCCATTTATGTGAGGAGGATTATTTGGACATCATCTTCAAAAACATTCCTCAATTATCTCTATGTCGGGGGATTGAATTTTCCATTGAGTTGCATCTTAGGACTACCCCAATATCTTCTACGACGTATCGTATGGCACATGCCATGATCTGGTAGTTACAGTTGTAGTTGGATTTCCGTGACGAATAAGGTTTCCTCAGAACTGATATTTTACACTTGGATGCTCCAGACCTATTTGAGAAAAAAAGGATGTGAAATTAAAATTATGTGTCGATTATCATCCCATTAACTAGGAAATGATAATGATAAATTATGAATTTACAAGTACTGAAAACCTATTTGACAAGTTTCAAGAAGTGAGATGGTTCTCAAAGATTGATCTCAAGTACGCCTACATCTAGTTAAGTGTTCATAAAGCTAGTATTCTAAATTTGGATTTCCCGTGTTTCTATAGACTGTATAAGTTCTTTGTGATTCTTTCTAATGTGAATAATTACCCTGATGTGTTTATGGATTTGATGAACCTGTTATTCTTTCCATACTTTCCCATGTTCATTGCTGACACTATTGATGGAATAATATTATACTCTATGACATAGGAGGAGCATTGAGAGGAATTGATGATTGTTCTTTCCATTCTATGGTATCACTAACATTACAAAAATATCTCAAAGTGCTATTTTTCTATACATGAGGTTCACATTCTACAGCATGATATTTTTGAACAATGTTTCCCATTGATATATCGATGATCAATGCAATGCTTACTAGGGTTCCACCAATGAAAATGTAAAATGTGTGGAGCATCCGTGTATTGGTAGGGTACTACAAGTGGTTTGGGGAAAAATTCCCTAGATTCATAGCCCCGACCACATTGAAATTGAATGGGAATCCCTTTACCATGTCTAAGCTCTGCAAGAGGGCCATTGAAGATTTGAGGTAGATGATAATGAGAACTATCGTGATTAGACTACTATAGGAAGGTGTTGGGTTCATAGTGTATTGCGATGCCTGAATAACTATGCTCAGTTACATGTTGATGTAGAAGTATGTAGTTATTGTATATGGGCTTAGAAAATTGAGACCCCATGAGTGGAACAACACAAATCATGACTGAGATTTGATTTAAGTAGTGTTCGACCTAAGGATCTGGATGCATTATCATCAAGGACACCGCTATGGGGTTTACTCAAAACACCGGAGTTCTACGCATGTCTTCCCACTAATAAATGTGATCCTAAGGTAGTGATTATAGTTGGAATTTTTAGTAGATTATGACCCTGAGATAGTCAATACTCAATTTAAGGGATACATATAAGTAGATTCCCTTAGCTGTAAGACCTAGTTTCACTTAATATAAGAATCTTTAGAGTAGTTAGCTTCCCAACAACTGACCATGGTGTAGTAGTATTGTAAAAAATTTCATTTTTAGTGGTTTTTATTCCTCAAATTATTTAGAGAGTGAGAGAGTCCATGTTGATATAAATTGGTTCCGAGGTCCCACATGATCAGATATCCATAGATGACTCATTAAATGTATATTCTAAAGGAGGGTATTGTGTCATATTATTATAGGGGAGAAAAGTGGTTCCAATAATGTTTTGAGAGCACGTGACAAGATAATTCCACACTTGTACTGAAGATATTCAACTTAGTGGGGGGAGTACTTACAGTGACCTTTAGTGGTAGTTTTGGTTGTCCGAAATGAGATGAAGTGTATATGAGTTTATCTCTTAGTGCATCACCTGTCAGTAGGTAAAAGGTTTGAACTATTTTATGATAGGTTTGTTACATCCCCTAGGGATAATAAATGGAAATGGGATTACATATCCATGGATTTTTCATAGGGATTCTTGGGAAAATGAATATTCACATCACCCTTTGGGTGATGGTTGACCGACTCATAAAGTCAGCATAATTCTTTTCCACTAGTGAGAATAGTTCGGTAGAGAGTCCATGGGAAGTTGTATGTATAGGTTATCATTTTCCGTCATATTCTAACCTTGTAAAGTCTATCTAAAAATTAATCATTGTTTTCAAAATTATTGTCGAGAGGACTATAGGATGAATTCAAGAAAAAATTACAGATGAGTATATATTTTTACCCCATACTAATGGGAAGGTTTAGCACACTATCCTAGTGTCAGAGTACATGCTGAGGGTTTCCGTGTTAGCCTTCAATAAGAGCTGTCAAGATCACCTTCCCTTCATATAGTGTTCATAAAAAAATATCTATCATTCTAACTATCATAGTTGGATCATAATTCTTTCATTTAGGTGGAATCTCTCTTTCCCCCCAATATTGATGGATCTCGATGATGAAACTACAACGTCGAAAAGATCATGATGTATCGAGCACATCAGATCCTCCAAAATAATTTTAAAATTCATTATTCATCAAATAATAATCCAAAAAAGTGTTGGGAATCATTAATTATTCTTGTTAATTTCTCTGGTTTAATTGTATGAGCAGATCCATCTTCTTCTATGAATCTGAAACAGTTAAAGAACATTCATGTTCTTAAGTATTGAAAATTTATTTTATTTCATTCTTATTCTTACCTCTACTCTATTTTCATTATTTTTTCCATTAATTATTATACAATGTTTTTAAACCATTATTTTTGTGTCATTATCCACAATTTTTATTCTCATTATTCATAGATTTGGGCCCTTGGTCCTAGATTGACATTTTGGGGTGGTACAAAGATCGATCGGACCCCCAGAATTAATGGTGGATTGATATAAAAGGAATGGGTCAATGAAGCATCTATATATGTAGAAATAGTAAAATTTATGAAAGATCGTGTTGATTAATGGATCATGAAAACTCAGACATGGAAGATATGGGATGTACATCAACATGCAGGATGGCACCAAATCATCAAAAATTGGTTTTCAACCACAAGAGAGATAGAAATGGAAGATGTATTCCAGATCCAACATTCTTGAATATTGTAGAGGGTACATATTTTTGAAAAAAGGATGAATTATTTAGATCTACCATGTGGATAAAAAATAAACTTATTTTTCAAAATCACGAATACACACTTTGTATGATAAAGTACAAATAGTGTGTAGCCTTCTTAGTGGGGATGCTAGGGTTTTAGAGAAATTATGGAGTAAAGGGAATGAAGACCCTTTCTTCACACTATGTACCTTATCCAAGAAGGACAACCCATGTGATGGATCAAAAAGATGGTAACCCATATAGAGGTACACAAGGTTTGATACATGGACATGGCAAGCAGCAGATAGAGCTGATTCTGGTTAGCCAAAACATGCCTTGGAGTCCCCCTATATGGTATGTACTTCTAAATGGGTGTGATACAATGTTGCCACCATAGACATGACAATGTTATGATGTTAGTCCACACGCTCTGTGGGTCCCCTCACTCACCATGTAATCCTTAATCTATTCTTTGCGAACATCCAATGACCATATCTCCTTCGTTTGAACGTAGATTTTGTTCCATGAAATCCATATCATGAGTGTTATTACATAGAATGTGACAGTGAACTCGGTTGTTTCTTCTGAGATATGGTGTGAAATGTTCTAAGAATTACACCTTATAAGGAGACCCTACTAACAATATTGGATTGGCGGGATCACCAGAGGCTTACTCCTGAGTGGATCCCTCTAGCTGGGATGGGCATGTGTCTCTGACGATGTATAGAGTGGTACCATATAGTCAAATAGGAATGGGACATACATATATAATTAAGTGGAACCCAATATCTGGGATGGGAATGGGACCACAATGACTATTATGGTTTAACCCTCCAGCTAGTCAGGACATGTTTCCTCAACATCCTAAGTGTAACCATCTGTGGTATTAGGGCACAAGTCCGCAATGAATTAAATTGGAACCCTCTAGAACGGTTGTGCATGGGTCCTCAACATCATGAGCAGAACCGTCTTATTGTACCAGGTAATGGGTCCTCTGTCTAGAACATTTTCCCCCTCAATGGTGCAACACAATGAAGAGACGTGGTTTGATGTAGCTTTCAACTCTAGAGGAAGAGGGACACTTTCCCCACTGCGATACAGTTTTGTGACGCACCTTAAAAAAGTGAGAGTGTAAAGACCCGTAAATTTCAAGGAAATTTTTTTATTAATTTTCTTTGGAATTTTATAAGAACGCAGCTTCTGATGGCACCTGATTCCGAGGCCCGGTGTGCCCAAAATCATTCTCAAAAGTTTGGCTCGGGTACGTTCAGTGAACAGATGAGCGGGTTTTTCTAACTTTTGAACCGGTGCTCGGAATCAAATTTTGAGGGCACCGATGAAATCGCAGTGCCGATATTTGCTTAGAAACGCCTCTTCCGGAGTTTTGTTTGCTCAGTTGTGGTTTTTAATTTTTGGGTTTAAAGTTTTGAAATAAAATAAAGTTGTGCGACAATTTTATTTTTATTTCACTTAAGCCACTTAAAAGCCACTTAAAGCTACTTAAGCTGAGTTGATGCGGATAAGGTGCTATCCAAAAATATCCTACCCTCTTGGTAGGATATCTGTGAGGTGGGGCCCGCACGAGCCCCACCGTTTCTTTTCCGCTAAGTAACGCACCCGCAAAAACCCGTCATTATGAAAGTCAACTGACGCGTTTTCTTACATTCTTAATGCACCATTTAATTGGGAGTTTTTCTTCGTTGAATTAAATGGGCGGTTTATTTGTTGAAATTAATTCTATGAATTAATTTCATTCGTTTCTTAACCTGTTTGAAATCTGTTGGTGTAATAATAAAATAAGACCAACACCGACATCTTGAGGATTACACGTTGAGAGACTTTTGACAGAAATTCTTGTGCCTTCAACCACCTTCAAGAAGAACGCGAAGAACACGAATAACGCGAAGAACGCAAAGAACGCTGTCACCCTTAGATATTGATGACGCTTCATCCGAGACGTTCTTCCCCGCCCTGATCTTAGATCATCCGTTGTGGTGAGAGTTTTCGATTTTTTAATCTCCTTTGTAGTTTTTAACAAAACATGGATTTAATTATTTATAATTAAATCTGTTGTTTCTTGGTCCGTTGAGTTCGTCGACGCAGCGGCGGATTCCATGATGACGCGACTCCATCCACGACGCGACGATCACCTCCTTCCGCGGCGATCAATTTCCGCAAAGAACGCGCGTGCAACGACTTGACGAGGTAGGGATTTTATTTGGATGTTTTACATTCCCGTGTTTTTTTCAATTCAAAATGAAGAACCCGGTTCATGAAAACAATTTTGATTCATTAAAAATTGTTTTTGGTTATGTATTCACGTGTTGAATAATTCTCCCGTTGTTATTATCTAACGCGGAGGGTGCGGGCCAAACGAACACGTCCCAACAACCCTCCGCCGTTCTTCGTGGTTGTGCAGATTTGGCGAGCGATGACAAAACGTGACGCAAGGGCGATTTGATGATCCCCCAGCGAAGAACGGAACCCGGGAGGATCAACGGCACAGACAGTAAGGAAAACGGACCACCAGAGCAACTCCGGTGGCCCGCGGAAGTCTCCGGCGGCGCGGGTCGCCGGCGCGCCGTTGGACATGGCCTCCGCGGTGGATGCCGCGGCGGCAGCCTGCGGACCCGCGGCCGCGCGGGTCCGGCTCGCCCGCACGAGACGCGGCAGAAGCCGCGTCCACTGTCCCCAGCGCGGCCCCACGCGGGGCTTCGGAACCTTCAAACTGTGAGGGCAGCGCCCCGCGACATCCGAGCTGCACAGCCACTGGGCCGACCCGGGCCCAGACCCCCCGTCTTCAGACCGTTTTCGGTCTTTTGCCCGTAACTTCAGCTATGGGCGTCCGAACGACGCGTCGTCAGCGGAAACGTGATCCTTGGATCGAGGAGGTCATTTCGGTATATTACACTCAATGTTTCGGAATAGTTTGTGTTCGTCCAGGTTGGTTCGTACACGAGACCAACGGGGCCCTCAGGGCGGAAACGCTCGTATCTGGAGCTTCAGACGTCTGATTGACGTGCTGTAGACTTTGTTGTTTTCCTCTAAGTGAGACAGATCTTTTGGCATACTCCACCCGAGGTTTGGACGCAGGTGGAGTATGGCCAGGTTGGTTTTGCCTTAAAACCCAACCGGGCCCCTAGGACGAAAAAGCCAATAACTCTCAGACCGGGCGTCTGATTGACGCGCCGTCTGCGACGTTGAGTTCCTGTTGACGATATGAAACTTTTGGATACATCAACATTGGACTTTGAGTCTGTTGATGTATCAACCTCTCTGCTCGTGGAGCGGACCCTCCCGAACGAGCTTGCTGTGTGCGGGTACCCTAGTGCTGGCTACGACTTCGACGACGACGACTATACCGAGATCCTCAGTGGATTCAACTACGACGATGATGAAAACCGTACGGGAATCCTCCGTGATTTCGGCAGTGACTTCTACGGTACATCTTAGGATACGTCAACTCCAAACTACATGTCAGTTGATGCATCGACCTCTTAGCTCGTGGAGTGGACCCTCCCGGAAAGAGCATGCCATGGGCGGAAACCCTAGAGACGGTTGAGATTTGACGACTGCTGATCGAACGACTCGGTGTGTTATGGATAGCCAAGTGGGGAGCGCTTGGTTGTAGTGGCAGATCCACGGTGGAGGTGTGCATGGTTGTAGTGGCACAGGGGAGCGCATGGTTGTAGCGGCAGACCCACGACAGAGGTACGCTTGGTTGTAGGGGCACAGGAGAGCGCTTGGTTGTAGCGGCAGACCCACGACAGAGGTGCGCTTGGTTGTAGCAGCACATGGGAGTGCTTGGTTGTAGCGGCAGACCCACGACAGAGGTGCCCTTGGTTGTAGCGGCACAGGGGAGGGCTTGGTTGTAGCGGCAGACCCACGACAGAGGTGCGCTTGGTTGTAGCGGCACATGGGAACGCTTGGTTGTAGCGACAGACCCACGACGTAGGAGCGCTTGGTTGTAGCGGCACGGGGGAGTGCTTGGTTGTAGCAGCAGGCCCATAGTACCCGATAAGTGGAGTATTACAGCAGTCCAAGGTAAGAGGGAAGCGTTTAGTTGTAGCGGCATAACCACTGTACTTGATGGAGAAGGAGTTTCCCAATAGCTTTGGGTTCAACTTCATGATCGATCTTGTGTAGGTCATTGTGGGGGTTAGTACCTACCGATCCTTTGTGGGTCCGACAGCTTAGATGAAACAGTGGCTACATCTGATCATCTCAAACGTCATACGGAGAAGTACCTGTGTGAGCTGAATCCTGTGTTACTCTCCTTTGTGGATTGTGTTGATCTATCCTGTGTGGATTTACTGTTTACTATCCTTTGTGGATTGTGTTGTGCTATCCTGTGTGGTTTTACGTTTTTCTTTCCTGTGTGGAATGGGTTGTGCTTGGGCTCAGGTGTTGGAGCCGAACGGAAATTGATGACTTAGGTATATGTATGGGCATATACCGAAGCAGTGTCAGATGTTACTTCGTTATTGTATCTTCCCCTGTGGTTTATCCTTTGTGGATTTTGGGAGACCTTCGGGGGTCTCGGGGTCCCTAATGAGTAGCTTATACTCACCCCTATACGGGCTTTGCCTGCACTTCGTTGTGTTGGTTGCAGACGACGGACAACGTTGATCGTGGTGGAGGCTTGCAGAGCAGGACAGTACTTGGAGGTGGACCACTGGGCGGGACGTACTCGGAGCAGACGGCTGGACCGAGGAGCTGTGGAGGCTATCTGTACCCACCCTTCAGGTGGGACATCCAGAGGACGACTCGATGCTGGGGATTTTCTTTTCAGTTGCTGTTTTTCCCTTTCAGTTGTACTTTACATTTGGGCTTGTATTTCTGGCCCCTTTTACTTTCAGCACAGCTTGTTACAGTTTTTACTTAGTGTTTACTTTTCCGCTTGCTTACTCTGTGGTGCTTGTTTACTTTTCAAAGGCAATGCCTTCCCTTTTTCCGGGATTTACGCCTTGGTTCTAGTCGCCAGCCCCTGACCTATGGAAGGCGGGCTTGGGGTAGTCAGGGCACGGGCCCCAAGGATGGGTCATGACAGAGAGAGATTCAGAGCCAACCAAAGTTGGAAGTATCTATGTATGTTTAATAAGTTACATATACATGTGTGTTCATCATAGATGTTGTGATGTTGGGAATCCTTTGTGGCCTTTTTGATCTTTTAGCTACTATTATTACAAAGTGATCAGGGAGATGGGGATCCCCATCCCTCTATTTTGGGTTTCTTTGACAAATAATATATAATATATATTTATATATCCTTCTTCGTTACCCACTCCATGAGTTTGGTTAGTGTTCTTCTAGGAGATGTGAATACACACGAGTATACTATGTGCTTTTCCTTTCTAGATTTTCTTGGTTGGATGAGTATACTCTCATTCTATTAGTGGTGAAGGATTAATGTGTACTTTATATATTCACTATTTTTAACCATTTGTGCATGGATGAGATTACATTCAATATTGATGGATTTAGATTTACTCTTTGAGTTTACCTTTTGTTTATGATATCACTCTCTTTTATTGTATCTCTTACACCTCCACCATCAAATTTTGGGGTTTCTTATTGGTTATGTTTATACTCACATCAGTATGTGCTATTCAAGCATGTGATGTGTCCTATGAAGATGATGGACAAGTGGATAATGACTATAGAAAATATTAGGGATACCGGGTTCTTGGACTACATACAATAGTCATATCTTGGGATTCAATAGCAGAGATATTTTTCATCTATTTATTTTTCATATTCTCTATCAGTTTGGGACACTTTTTTTTGGTTTGGAGTGTATTTTTCCCCATTTATTTTATTTTTACAGTTTTTCAATTTTGTACTATTTAGAGGTCTGTGCAATTTTTGAATATTTATAGTAGTGTTTCATAATTTCTTTCTTCCTGTATAAAATATTATAATGAGTTGGCTATGCATGTCCATATATGTTCTTAAGAAAATTCCTCTCTAAGGTAGTTATGTCTTCTGCACTTGAGTCCACCCTATGGCCTATAGAGTAAGTCATGTGGTCTTTTTAGCCCGATCCCTAGTATTGGTTAGGTCTTGAAATGTAGTGGCTTACCAGTTGATGAAGTATAACAATAGGAAGCCCAGATGGGTGAAAAACTAGGTAGTGAAATAAACTGTGTATCTAGTGGTGTAAAGACATCCCCTCTAAGGATGCATTTAATATGATAAGAATGAATTTATGTGGTAATATTATAATTCATGATACTAATATAATTCTAGAAGGTTACCACACTTATTGAAATCTATAAAATTAGTCACTTGGTGTTTCTTAATGTTAACTTGGGTTCTAATGTTGCATTTAAATATGAATCAATTCCAAATTTCATGATTTATCAATGTCCCCTCAATGTGTGTTTCAATTTTCTCAATATCATAAATGGTCTCAACCATTCTCTCAAATATCTCATACCAATTTTAAATCATAGATCCAATATTTTCTTGAGTTACTTTTTATTTTATTCTTATCTACCTGACCATAGAAATCCAATTGCCATTTCCATGCTACCATTACAATGGAAGTAGATAAAAATAAATTTAATCCCAATCGACCAGAAATTTTAATATTCTTGGTGGACTAGAACTATACGTGAGTATTGTATGACCAATGAATTAACAAATAACAGAATATTTTTTTATTCAAGTATAATATTATTCCCACTTCGCATATACTTTCATATATTTATTTCTGCACTTTAAGAAATCCTCGGGAAAATATACATAATAATGTTGAGATCAAATGATATGTAAGGACATGTACATCATAAGATATAATGAATCAACATGAATGAATCAACATGGAAAGGTAAATAACTAGGAACACATTCCATGTAATAAAAAACTAATATGGAAGTGAGAAAATAATATGGAAAGTTAAATAACTGAAACAAATCCCATTTAAATATTTGGATAAGGTATAAACATTATTTAATGGTGAGAAACAAAAAAAAATTACATTAAATCAATAATACATGAATGAAATGCATCTTTAGACATTTTCACCGTGATAATATTTTTGAAAATAAATACTACACTAAAAAATGTAATTAATAATTATTTGATGACATGTCTAAGGCACATGAAAACTAATACCATCAAGACCTTTCATTGGAAAGTTTAAAACTACAGGGAGAAACATAATTAATTTACCAAACTAATTTTTCATATAATACAATATTGATGCATTGAGGGGATATATAATATCTAGACCCAACCGATCATTGTCTGTGTAAATAATTCCTCATATATAATAATCAATTTATTTAATAGAACATATGAATCGAGAATATATACATTGAACAAATCATGAAATTTATTCAATATCTCCAAAGATATTCAAATAACTATCATAGTAAAAACTCTATAAAAAATGGCATACAGTGTAGGAAATGAACATATCAATGATAAATGATATGGACGATTAAGAGAAATTTAGTGTTCATTAATCATAGGAAATTGAAAATTTCCAGGGGTTTAAATGGAATCAAATAAGTGTATGTCAATACATTCATTAGTCATGTAAATTATATAACATATAGAGAAATAAGAAATACGATATTAATAAAAAATATCCCATATGGTGTAAAAATAAATTGTTGTTGTCCTTAATGAATATAAATACAATATAATGACCATTTAAAAACATTCTTAAGGAAAATATATTTTTATTTTGAAAAATATTTAGAACATCAATTTCATTGAAATTAAATTTCAAAAAAATTATATAAAAATGATATTTTAAAAAATGCTAAACATGTTTTATAGAAAATATTACGATTAATTCCATACATTGCATACAGAGTAATTAAAATATTCCATTTCTGACGAAAAATGTTAGAAATGTATTTTGTTAGAATGATACAAAAATTTTCCTTTGAAAACATTTAAAAAATAAACAAGGTTTAAAACATTATTTAATAAATCACATTGGAAAGGAAAAAAATTGAAAACATTTTTATAAAATATGGTTCTTAGAATAAAACAGGTTCCCCCAATATATATTGAAACGAAGATGGGTTTTCATAAACAAAATTTCTAAAATATGTCCAATACAAAAGAGAGTAAACATGGTTCTATCAGTTGATAAAGGTAATGGATTACCATAGGAGGTGAAATGAAAATGGTTTATTGAAAAATGATCTAATAATTTCCTACAATCAAAATTCATGTGGAAACAAATCTGAACAAAAATATATTGTGATTAAACAATTTAAAAGGCCATAAAGTTGATGTAAAAATAAATAAGAAAATAAATTATGCATTTCAAATGTGAATATAAATAAAATATGTTAAATTGAACAATACATAATAAAAAGTAATTTCACATAGAGTCTTTCAATATTAACAACAATTAGGAAGTAATATAACCAAGTGAAAATATATTGGGTTATGAAATTATTTTCTTCTTGGAAATTCTTAATTTGAATTCTAATAAACGAGATAATTCCAAGTAGAACAAAAAATAACATTAATTGTGTAAGAATCCTGATATCACATATCAATGATGAATAATTTTCACCATATATAATAAAGTAGGTGCACAACAACAATGTGTGTCTCAGGGTAGGAAAATTGAGATGAAGTCACTCACTATTTAGTATGTTTTGAATCATAAGCCCCATGAAAGTGATAAAATCAATAAAATATTAAATAACATGAAGATAAAATAATTAATTATATAATTTATTAAAAGAGTTTTTAGATACCCCACAGAAAGAAGTACGTAGAGAAAATTGTGTATGCCTCATAGAAAGAAAAGTGAGACCAAAATCCTTGAATATTATGGTAACACTTAATCCAGAGTCTCCAAAAAAATAGTAAAAAATTGAAACATTTAAATAATATAATTTTAAAAAATATCCTGGTATAATATACCAAAGTGGTGAGTTGATACACCATAAAAAATTATAAATTACTGAATATTACATTTATCTCAAAGATATAAATAGTGAGATGAAGATCTATTACCTAGTGTTTCATTTGTGTAAATTTTCTATTAAACTTTTTTAGGGTTATAAACATGTTACTAACCTGTAGCATAACCATAATAATATCAATAACATCATATGTTATCTTCTTATAAAATATTATAACCTATTTTTAATAATGATTTATTATTTTCACTATTTTGGGTGTTAGTTACCAAGATTTGTGAGCATCAATTAGCATATTGGAAAACCCATATAATCATTTCTAGGATGTCTAAATCTTGAAAAAACATTTTTAATCCATGACACCAACATTTTATCCTATGTAATTCATTTTTTTACAAATCCATTATAATTGTTCGTAATGAAAATTTGAATTATCCCATGTGTTATCCCCTTGGAGTGTCTAACTAGGTGCTTAGTAAGGATTGTAGTTGTTTACTAGGTTACGCTTGAGTCAGACCCGATGAAACTTTTCATAGTTATTTTCCATAGGTATGTCTATGCCAGAAAAATATCCACTTGTAGTATCATCACAGAGATGTATTTCTAGGAATACTCAAATTATAATTACATTATTAATGTTATATTATGTTCTTATATAATTATCATCAAACTCATTTTTAGGGTTCTAATATCTAATCTATGTTTTCCTAAATATTGTTCCCAAGGATTCAAATGATCCTAATATAATTCCAATTATTGTGACTATAACCATGAATGTATTGAGTCTGTGTAGTGAAACCATTTAATTAGAATAAAACATAAGTAAATCTCACCCCAAAGTAATAAACAATTCAGTAGTCATGGTAAACTAGACACATACATGATTTTTGTATTAAAACTAAATACACACAATGAAACATATTTTTTTATTTATGGTTAAATGTATTCCCACTTAGAATATCATTCCATATCATTATTATTACACTTCTTGGAAACCTAGGGAAATGAAACATAATAAGTGTTATCTCAAATTCTTAGTAATTTTATGCTATATGGAATCAATTATGAATCAATAAGAATGAATCAACATGGAAATGTAAATAACTAAATGAAATTCCATGAAATAAATAATAGTGAAGGAAGAGATTAAATTATAGGGAAATGATAATAAATAAAAATAGAATCCATTTAAATAATAGGATATGGAATAAACAATAAGGAAATTTGAGTAGCTAAAAAGAGTTGAAATTTAATCATTAAACTATGAAAAAAATTCATCCATAGAAATTTTCATAGGGAAAGTATCATATATTCTAAACATTGAATACAAATTAAATAAATACGTAATTATTGGATGTCATGTCTAGGTCAAATAAATACCTATATCGTCAAGACCATTCACAACACAATTTAAAAATACATGTATAATCACATTGAATTTGAACAAATAATTAGTATCATGTGACCATATCATGGAATCATGGATCTATATAAATCCCATTCCCCATCATTTATTTTCTAATGCATTCCTCTTATCGAATAATCGATTTAATTAATAGACAAACTGCCATATAAAATATCCATATTAAATAAATATTACAGATTTATTAATATTTACACAAACAATGAAATTGATTTCACATTAATCACCATATGAAAAAATGGTATATGGTTTAGAAAATGAAAATATACATGATATTTTATATTGATCATTAGGGGAAATTCAATGTTCGATGATCATGGGAATGTGAATATGTCAAGGGGACTAAATAAAATCAATGAAATGAATGATAAAATCTCTGGTCAAAAAATCATATATAATACAGAAAATGAATAAGGATGGTATCAATAAAACACATCACAATTGGTGTAAAAATAAATGGTGGTTGTCATTGAGGAGGAGAAATACTCTATGATGTTAATTTAAAAACATTATTGAGGGAAATATCATTTTTTATTTTCAATTTTTTTTAAATCTTTTTCTTTGGAATTTACGTTTGAGAAAATTTCATTTAAAAGTAAATTATTTATACATAAAATATAATTCTTAATAAAATATCAATTGGAAAATTCATACATGTTGTACAAGGTAAAGCGAACATTCCATTTGCATAATAAGAGTTTAAAAAAGTGAGTTTTTCTAAAAAAGAATAAAATTTTAAATTAATAATTTTATAAAATAAAAATAGAAAAAAAAATTATTTAATAAATAATTTTTTATAGGAAAAAACATTATTCTAATCCAGTTTAGAAAATAAGGTTTTTTGAATAAAATATATTATCTGACTTAAGAGAGAAAAAAGTTGGGTTTTTATGAAAATATTTTATAAAACATTTTGAGTACTAATGAGTTGAAAAATGGATTTGATACATGAAAAAGGTAATGAATACCAATAGATGAATAAAATGAATAACCATTGAACAATGATCCATTAATATCCTTTAATGATAATTTCAGTGTAAATAATCTTGAATGAACTTGTTTGTGAAGTAAACCCCTGATAAGTCCATAATTCCTATGTGAGAATACATTAATAATTATATTTTCTATGTCAAATTTAATTCCACATAAAAATATTCTAAATAAAAAAATAGATGTTAAAAATTGATTACACACATAATATAAGAAAACCAATGACAAAGAGGGGGTAATATAAACCACATAAAATAAATTTGGTTGTGAAATTAATTTCCTTATTGTAATGACTAGTTAAAATTTACTTACATAAAATAAATTAAATTAAAACTCAAAATATCATGAAAAATTAATGAATCTTGATATAACATTTTAAATTTTTAGTATGTACACCATATATAAAAAATTATGTGAACAACAATATTGTACGTCTCAATGAATGGAAATTGAGACAAAGTCCCTTACTACTTAGTTAAACGGGAATAATTTTCACCATGAATGTGTTAAATTAAAAATAAAATTAAATAACATTAACAAATATAAATAATTAAATAATATATCATAATGGAAATTAGATATGATGCAAAAAAATAAGTTAGTGGTGAAAATGTTGTATGCCTCATGAAAAGAAATGTGAGACAAGAATCCCATACAACCGTGGTAACATTTTAATTGGGATCCCAAAAAATAAATGTCAAAAAATTGAACATTTAAATATCATGAGATAAAATAATTCATGATATAAATTACAAATATGGGAAGTATATAAACCACATAAAATAAGTAAGTGGCGTCAATTAAATTTATCTCACAGATGTAAAAGGTTAGATGCAAATAAATTACCTTGTATTTCTTTTTGGATGAATGTCTTTTAAACTATTGTATAAGGGCCATGAACATGTTAATAACATATAGTTAAACCATAGTAATATTTATAACATCATATATTATCTTATTATAATATTTATTACCCATTTGTTAGACATCACTGATTATTTTTACTATTTTGGGTGTTAGTTTCCACGTTTTTCGAGTATGTTTTGATTGTTTACATATTGTTCATCTTATTTAAATTATGATTTCATCATATATATAATGTAAACCATTATTAAATTATATTATATATTAATTTTATATTTATTTATATTATTTTATATTATTTTGAGAAAATAAATTTAATTCCTCATTTATAGAGATGATAGGTTGCACGTATGCATGTACGTTACTTCCACTTCATTGTCATATTAAAAGTATATGAATTAAATGTGATATATATATATGTATTATAATTATAGTATCATTTTCATTTCATATATTTTTATTAGGTTTATTAAAATTATCCATTATAAATTCCATGCATATTAGGAATGAATCACATCGCTTTGAGGAGGTGGTATTCTGGATGTCCAAAAATGATGTTATCATATTATCAAAAAATGAAGTCCATAAAATAATGTATTATATAAAAAATAAATAATTATAATGGAATAAAAAATATCATATATAAACAAATTTTTTATCATAATTACCATCCACGAGATGTTTTAAAGGAAAAATAAACATTCATCGTTTCGAGTAGCAGTAGATATGCATACACATAAACTGTAATCTCATAACCCAATAGAAGGTTGTGTGTGTCAATGTAGTTAGAAACCTTTTAATAATAACATATAAGTATATTTTAGTAATTTATGTTATTATATAAGCATGTAAAAAAATGATGTAGTGGAGAAGGAAATAGAACTAATGTGATTGTCGAAGAACACTCCTCATATTTGGGTAACCCCTTTTGTTTTATGTCAAGAATACATACATGGATAGATTTATGACCAATGGTATGATTTAAGGAAGAGGGTATAGATGTTGGAATATTATTTTGTTTTATTTTGGGTGATCTAAATGGCTTTAGAAAATTAAATTAGTGAGAAGTTTTTGTTTCCTTTCATAGTAGAGAAGGATTGGCATTCCTGTAAATTTTTAAAGAGGAATTATACCCACTTTTTCCCTATTAAAAGTGGTTCAAATAGTGGAAAAAATTAAATAAAATGGATTAGTTCTTTTAATAATAAGATACAATGGATTTTGGATAAGTGTATAGGTAATTTGGACTCTTTAGATTATGGTTTAGTCCCTTATTAAGCTAATGTTTCCCTTAAACACTGTAATTAATTATAATTATTGTAAAAAATATTATTAGTGAAAAACTAATTTCAGCTTATTCTAAATTAAAATTATTTTTATTCCAAACATGGTATAATTTATTCCATATCCCTATCATAGAAATTTTATAAATTAATTTAAATGTAATCTTATATATGGGACAACAAATTGGGTCTCTAATGAATAAATTTTCAATAGCCTACTGAGTTTTTATATCCAATTTCAAAGTTGAATTGATTACAATGGAAAAATTTATAACTATTGATAAAAAATGGATATTATAAAATATTAAAACAATTTAAAAGTATAATATTACCTTATAAATAAATTAGATAAAAACGTGGTAATGAATTTATATTACGAATTTTTTAATATAAATAAAAAAACATCATGGAAAAGTAGAAAAAATTCAAATTAAAATAATTTTTATGCAATGATTAAATAAATTTTGTTTATCATTACATTGAAAATTCATAAATGTTCAAAAATATTTATTTATATATGTTTTCCATTAAAAGGTGTAAAAACTTCTATTATTAAAATATAGGTTTTTATGAGTAATATTTTGTTTTATCTTATCTTATCATTATAAAATATAAAGGAAGAATGTAAACATATTTCATTTGATAGATAATATATATTCTTATATGTTATTAAAAAAAATCATTACCAGAAATTTAATAGTGTGTTTATATCTTAGCATATTATATAAGAATATTTTAATAATATATTATTATTCGGAAAGGCTTGTTCTTGCATGTAACATAAGCTCGGGAAGAACGTAACAATTTCATGTGATAGAAGAAAATATTGTGTTGCATACAATTAAAGATATATAATATATTAAATCTATTTAAAATATTAAATAAACCATAAATACATGATAGGTTATACTCCTTTCAATGTTTGGTGTTGCATCTCAAACATAGTATCAAACAAAAGTAACTCTTTTAAAATATTTGGGGTGTTTCATTTTTCACAAATAAATCCTTCTACGTCTCATCACCATCCTCTATTGTGTTACCTAGCAATTTTAAATGATAAAAGGGGTTATCATAAACCAAAATAATGAGGCATGGGTTTCTTTATCACCACTATGATTAAGGTATTTATATTATCTACCACTCTAGTTGGGGAGGACATAAAATGTCACATTAATATATTTTTGAAATCATTTTCTTCTAGGCTAAATATATATTAACTTTATTATATTTGAATATATTTCATCAATTCACATTCCTTCATAAATTTGATTTGATGTTTTTCATGCTTCATTTACACTAATATTATAGTTAATGAAATAGAATGAATTTATCAATTATATCTCAATCAATTCCAATATTTATTAGTTTTTGTGCATTATATTTTAAAAATAAAAAATCACCCCCTCTTTCCATAAATCTCTATCCAACAATAAAATCACTTAATAGTACCAAAATATGAGAATAGTCCTTATAAATGATAGAATGATCAATGTTTTGGATGTTACCATTCATATAAAACAAGCTTATTATGCCATTATATAAATATTGTGTTATGAATTTAATAGAGATATGAATGATGTACTTGCATTTTTTGTCCCATTATTATGACCAGGTAATCCATTTTTCAAAAGAAAAATGAGACCATGGAATCTTTTAGGATGATAGAGATCATGAAAAAAGGTTCTGTCTTGAATAAAATAGGCATGAGAGGTATGGGTTATTACAGTCTATAATTTGGTGAAAAATAGTGAATGAAACATGATTCAAAATTCATGTGCTCAATATTATTGGGAGAATCAATGATTTGAGAGACTTGATTCACCTATAAGACTGAATATTTCCATGGAATTCATTCTATAATCAATTATAGAATGGCTCCAATAATTTATTATGAATTATAGTTATACTTAATTCTATATTGTTTAACTAATCTACTTATTATATTGATAATAAATAGGAATAACATTGTGGGTCATGGATTAATTTATAATATGATGGTATAAATGGAAAAGGGTAAAAGTTTTATCAATAGATTGAATAAAAGAGGTTATATAGAGTCCATAAGATCTGTTAAACTTAGGAAAGGAAAAGAAGAATAATGATTTATTGTGTAATGAATATCTATTAAGTATTAAAGTGTCTCAAACACATAAAGGGTTATAATATAAAATGTGGGGACTCCATATCAGGTTTTAATGGTATAGAATTAAAATGTTTCATGAAGTGTATATCATACAAACAATATGTTATGTTTGTGTTGTAATTATATAGAAGGTCAGAAATAAGGAAAGAGTTGAATACAAGAGATAATATTATTATTTCAAGTAATAAATAATGGAGTTACTATATTAAGAAATTGGAAGCAAAAATTACTCCAAGAAAAGTGTAATGACCCCATTTTAGAATGGATATCTCACATATAGAGATCAAGGTTTTATAACTTCTTGCCATCTTCTTCCTGGGAGTCGATGACACTCCTGATCTTCCACAATGATGCATCATATCATTGTATTATAGTTATGATGTTTCCATTTCATAGGTTTACTATCTCTTTGGGGACACTTGATTGTAGCTACCATTTCTCTTGTAGCATAAAAGTTCATGCTAAACCCTACTAAGTTTTTTTAAGATGATGCTCTATTGGTTTGAGATTTTATAGTCAGTGATACTCTGTGGGTCATCCTCATTGTTTCATTCACCCTCATATACTCTAGCTTCCTATACTATAATGATTGATGACATCTCTGTTTATTAGTAGTGTGTATATGGTGGTCTATATTGGTGTCATTGGATGTGTTTCGAATCAATTGTTTATCTCGAGTAATGTAGTATATCACTTCTGTTTTTGGTTTAATTAGATGGTTAGGTGATGGTGTTTTTTTAGTGTTTTATCGACAATGACAAAAATGATTTTTGAGTTGTTAACTTAACCTGTGTTTATTTGATGTGGATATTGATTTTATGCGGTGATATTTTCATAATGGACTTGGTTTTAAACTCCTTATTGTCTATTAAGTGTTATTTTAGAGGACCTAAATGCAAATAATGATAGTTTCTTCCCTCTTGTTGTATTTTTTTCTGGGATTGAATATTTCTATAATATTGAGGGTGGTTCTGAAGGAAGGGGTTACTGGTCTTATTGAAGGTCATGTTTTATTTTTGAGTCACTGCCACATAAAAATATTCATTTTGTTTCTGTAATTTCTATAAATACCTGACCTTAAAACATTACCTAATATTTAATTAAATAAATAATTCACACTGTGGATATTTTCAAGTTTAGATTTTTAGATAATTAGGATATAAATATTAAATATCAAAATATTACAAAGTAGACACTACTGCTATCACCGATTTTTCACAACAATAAAAAAAATCCTTAAATAAAACAACAGTTCTTTTCTTGATATAAATCTTCTTGAATACTTCCTTTCTCTTACCCTTCCTTATAACCTGTGAAAAACATTTCAAAAACATGGGATGAGCATAAAAAGCTCAGTAAGGGTTATAACATAATGAAAGGGAACATTAACCCGTCAATAAATATAAATCAATGAAACCATAACTTTCAATCATAACATACCTTATAAAATCATTATATTTATGTATAACTCATAGAAATCATAATACATAATGGTAACTTGAGGAATTCATAACATTACTACGTAGGGAGTAACCCTCGTGGTTATAGTTGGAATACCCAACACAGTATATTCCCTAAATCTCATCAGAGAAACCTTAGCGTTTTACTCCTTCACGTTACCCAATGCATTGGAGAGCTATCTCAGGCTTAACCACCCATAGTTTATCATGGAACCACCCATCTTCATATGCAATTCCCATGAACCATAACATAATCATATTATATAAAACATGCATAAAAGAAACCTAACATTTCCACATTTCAATCAGAAGTTATCAATACAACACATTTATATAATTAAAACGTTATCCAAAACATTTTAAAAACCAAAATACTTAATATATTATATTGTATTTATTTTCCTTTTAAAAACATTACGACTTGTTGATGAAGCCGAAGAACAAATAATACTCGCAGTGGTGGAAAGGTCGTCGTCACCGCATATGTTAAAAAAACATACTTTTTGTCATTTATTAAAACACTTCGTAGTGAAAAGATTCCTTTGGAATAAAAGTAAAAGTGAAAGGGGTTTATACACCACATAAAAGAAAGTTTTGTATAAAATAAAATATGCCTCAACGAAAAGAGATTGAGACGAAGTCCCTTACAAAGTCGGTATCCTTTGATTAAGGATAAATCAATTACATGATTATGTGTGGAAAATATAAATACTCTTAACTTAATTGGATATTTAGTGTAAAACAATTGGAGTTCATATACACATATTCATAGTACGACATAATTAGGAAGTAGAGGTTTGACCCAAAGAATTGAAATTGGGTTTAGAAGTTCCCTTACCGAAATTCGACAGCCTAACGTTTTCACATTAAAATTCAGAAAATGAGGTGATGAGAGAGAAAATGGTATCTCATCACCTGGACATAATATTTATAGAAATAAGTATATAGAATAAATATCCCAACATAACAAGATGTAAATTAAAAAACATAACAAAAAGAAGTCTTTTAAAAATGGGAGGGAGATATAATCCCTTACTGATTTGGGTAACTTTATAAACGTACACCCCATGAAAGAATGAACAAAAATTGCTAATGTAAATACCCATAAATGAGAGTATATGACAATAAGAGTAGAATCATGGTCAGTACATACACCACTCAATGGAGATAGTGATAAATATAGCATGAATCTCACGGGAATAAAAAGTGAGATAAAAACCCCTTATATTGTTGTAATAAATCAAGTTGTATGACCAAAATTTAATAAGCACAAAATGAATCACAGAATTCCATGAATATAATCATGATAATATATATTGAATGGAAGTACAAAAAACACCACATTCAATAAATTAGTGGTGAACAAAGGAAATCTCACGGAATTAAAAGTGAGATAAGATATCCACTTACGAAAATTCGTCAGCCTAACAGTGCAACATAAAAATTAAAAAAATGGATTGAAGATATCAATTAAGTTATCTTATCATATGAAAATAAAATGTATAGTAAGTTTAATATATACGAACATCCCCCATCATAAGAACGATGAGCTTAAACTAAGTGATATAAAAGAGAGTACTTAAAATGAAAGAGAGAGGCTGGATCACTTATCTCAAGTCCGACTTGTCTTGTTTGGT
Source organism: Viscum album (assembly GCA_963277665.1). Classification (NCBI taxonomy): domain Eukaryota; kingdom Viridiplantae; phylum Streptophyta; class Magnoliopsida; order Santalales; family Viscaceae; genus Viscum; species Viscum album. The sequence continues at coordinate 1,518,072,246 of OY728136.1, forward strand.
TCTTTATATTCTGGAATAATAAACTTTGGTCAATTTAAAATTGCTAAAGGACCTATTTAAAGTTTATTATTAAATACATATAACATATTATAATGTTTTAATATTTTTTTAAATTATGTGAATTCATATCAGAAGTTTTTGTCGATGTTCGCTATATGAGTCCAAAAATGAACTGGTTTGAAAAGAATTGTCCATGTAGTTTTAAGTACACCATCACCAGAATAGTATTAATGATTTAAATATAATATATATATATAATATATATTAATTTTATACTATTATATAACATTTGGAGATAAAAAAATGAAATGCACAGTTCATGGAGACGGTAGGCCGTACGTACGCATGAACGCTACATCATTTCTTTGTCACATTAATGGAATTAAAAATAAACGAGATATATATATTATAATTAAATAATAATAAATATGTTATCTAGGTCACATAATTTCATTTATTTAATTATTTATACATTCCATGTATTGCATGAATGATTCACATCACTTGAGGGGGCGGTAGTCCACAGTTCCTCAAATGAAATTATCGCATTTTCACAACATGAAAAGCATAAAGGTATGTTTTAAATATAAAATACATAAAAATAGAGAGGAAATAAATATAAAATATATCATAAATAAACATAGTGCCATAATAATGGCCACCATGAGAGGTGGTAGGAGAAGATAGAACAATCATCGTTTCGTGAGGCTGTAATTCTCCATCCACGGAAACAGTATGTTCTTTAACCATTAGACGGAGGTGTGTGTAAGTGTAGCTCAAATAATTATAATAAAAACATATTAGTATATTTAAAATACTGGTGTTGTTAAAAAATATAGGAATAAAAAGAGTTTATGGGGTTGGGGAAGCAAAATAAAACAAAAGATCATTAGAGAAGACATTACCTTTAAATCGGGTAACTCCCCTAGGATTGAACCAAAAGGGTCTATTGAGGAGATTTATGACTAAGGTAAGGCTTCTAGGATGAAGATATGGATGTGGAGAGATAAAATGAGTAGAGAGTTGTCGAGCCAAAGGCTTTAGAGGTGTGTGTAAGGGGGTAGTGGTGGGGGCCTTTTATAAGATGGAGGTGGGGCACTCTTGGAATGTCATAAAATGTTATTTTATTATAAAATGATTTTCGAATTTTAAAGGTCCCAAAAAGATATATTTCTAGGATAAGGTGATAAGGGTTCGAAATCCACTCATCCAATATGTTTTTAACAAGTTTAAGTCTTATATCTTACATTATCTTTTCATTTTATTTAAATCGTTCATTACTGACCTCATCACTGCATCATCATGGTGTCATAAAGGAAATTATTTTTTTATTGTCTAAAAATTTAGAAAAAATACCATGATATATGAAATATTTTTATCTCTACAATGAATATTTATAGTCTAAGATATAATATATTTAGAAAAAAGTAAAATTGTTTTACTTAGGTGATAAATTCGTTGGTTACATTTTCTTTTCTTTAAAAAAATGATAACAGGTCACTATCACACTAAACTAATTCCATGGGGTCTCTAAGTTGGTAAAAGGTATCCCATGTTCAAAACATACACAACCAATAGAATTAGGACACATTTTGGGGTCATTTTATATTATTAGGACATTATTTTATAACCCTTAACTACTCAATTAATAATTAATCGCGATAATTAAAGATAATTACCGTCGTTACTATTCATAGTGTCCAAAAAATATTCTTAATTACATAATTTGGACATTATGATTCAAAATATGGAATCTATTCTACCAAATTCAAAACACATAAATTGCAGTAATTAATTTAAAAATAATTCTGTTGTCAGAACCAAAGACGAGGTTTTAAGATGTAAAATCTATCAAATGATTGATTTGGTTTTACATCCAATTTAAAAGTGAAATTACATCCAATGACCAAAATTGTATTAAATTATAACAACAGAATTAAATTACACTTTAATACCAATTAAAAGGACAATCTATCTATATAAATAAATTGTATGAAAAGGCAGTTTTGAATTAAAATGTAGAATTTTTCATTATTCATTAAAAATGAACATTTTTCAGAAAAATACCAAACATTCACCCTAAGATATATTTGATATTACAAATTATAAAATGATATCAATTTTACCAAATTACAAACATATAAGTTTCATTAATTAATTTTCTAATCAATTCCCGCTGTCAAAACAAATAGTGAGCTTTTATGGAACAATATCTATTAAAAGATTGACACTTGTTTATGTCCAATTTCAAAGTGAAATTTATTAAAATGATCACCATTGGATTAAATGGTAAAAATATATTTTAATTAGGATTAAAACCAATTAAAAAGTTAATCTATCAATATAAATAAGTTAGATTGAAAGAAGGTTTTGAATTAAAATATAGTATTTTTCACTAAAAATGATCTTTATCGGAAAAGAAAAAAAATTTACAAAAAGTAAATTTTGATGACTTGATTCTAAAGAAGGATTTTATTTTGTCAAATGTAACATATAAAAGTGAAAAAAGTTTATTTAAAATGGATTCTCCATCAAAAGGGAGTTAATCGTCCTTTTAATGAATATTAGAATATTTATTCTTAACATTGGATTCATTAGCATTTTAAGCCTCTAACATTTACTGAATAATGTAAAAACATTTAACAAACATATATAATAATATTTTAGTTAGTTTTTTTAATTCTCTTTATTCCAACATCTAGATGTTATCTACCATTTAAAATAATATTATTATATTATTATTGTGCAATGTAAGATTTCACAGAAACTCATTGTTGCATATTGGGTACGCCATCGAACATAGAATCCCCATTAAAGTAATATTAATATTTTATTCACAAATATTAATCAATATGAAAATGTAATATTCTTTATTTACCTGGGATGTTAAATTCTTCCCCCTTTTGGGAATTGCCTCACAATTATTTTAAAAAAAAATTTGGGCTCGGAAACTTCATCGAAAGCCCCACATCGGAAAAGGAGTCAATTAAACTGTCACATGAAAAGAAAGAAAGGGAAATACAAAGGTCACCTGAGTTAACCCATACTAGGATTCCATGTAGGATAACATGGACATGGAAGAGAAAACAAAGGGTCATGTTCTGATGAAGAGTGATAGAAAACATGTTTAGGAGAAAACTAACCAACAAAAAATCACAAACATGTGATGGGTTAAATGGTATTTGATTCCCCGGAAGGAAAAGTTAACAGAATTTTGTTGATTTAAGTTAATATTAATTGATTAATTTATTTATGAGCTTAAAAAATCATAAGGAAACATACTTACTTGTCGTGTAGACTTTCATCCCTTACTAGATTTCTTAAAAAAACTCATATTTTCTCCAAAAGATGAGTATTTAGGATGACTTGTTCACATTAAGAGTGTTGTAATCAAATTTTAGAGAATCACATAATCCACAAAAGAGAACTATATATTTCCCGGGTCTTTAGACCAAAACCAGATCCAAAATTGTTAGTATGAGATCAGATAATACTAAAAAAGGATAATCCTTTATAAAAATAAATACTACTCTTAATCTCCAAAATTTGTCAAACATTATCCTATGTTTAACAAAGACCATTAAATAAACAGTTTTCCATAAAATTATTCCATGTAATCCAAACTAAGAATGAAACCCAAATCTCTGATGGATTTAATCACATAGTCTTTCATGAAAAATCTTAACATTTATCTCCAATTAACATTAGTTACTCTTAAAGGCTCATACTAAAAATTAATTAACCTAATCATATATACTCGATGATAGGCTAATAATTTCCATATATAACCCAATATAAACTTATTCCTGATTCATAAGATCCTATAACTAAAAATAATTAGTTATACTAACCAGGGACATCATGTAGTCTAGTGGTAGGTGATAAATCCTAGCCGCACTTTGGTTGTGGGTTTGATTCCCGCAGCTTCGTTCGACATGATGGGTTGTCACATGGTCTATGTGTTGTCCTTTTTCCAAAAATACATAATTCTTATAACATTTCCCAAAAAGATATAAAATCTTCAAAAATAACCATAACAAAATTTAGCCACAAAGGTTATCTAATAACTTTAGTTTTTCATCCCAAAATGTATTAACCGGTAATTGCCTCAAAATCAAGGATCATATAATCCCAAATGGTTCTTTATAACTATATCCACAAAAGAACAGTTAATTATCCCTTGAATAAAATTTTCATATATCAAACAACAGGGTTACACATACTATAAAAAGTCTTCTAATGTAACCCCATCTTCAAAATAGCCTTAATTATTTTAAGAATTTCAACATCCTAAAATCTACCATAACTCTTGAATTCCATACATGCTGACTTCTTGCTCATTCAGCATTCTTCATGATCCATTAATAATTCCTTTCCAACTTATTCTAATGTACTTCATTCCTATAAACAAAATCATGAATCATATCCAAAGAATCAATAATAGGAAAACATAAGTTAAGAAATAATTCATACCTTTCATTGGTCATTGTCAATTTCTTCATCCTCAATCGGGATGGCATTAGGTATTGGTAAACGAATATTTGTACGATCCTAGTGATCCCATTCTAGAAACTTCATTGTAGGACAATTGTTTTCATAATGACCATGCACACCACATTTGAAACATTCAATTGATCCTTCAGAAAGAACTTCTTTCCCTTTCCTAGAGTCAACTAGATGCTTCTTTTTTCAATTGAAGGTTCTTGATTTATGACCTTCATTTCCACATCGATAACATCTATATGTCCCTATGGAACATTTTCCTATGTGTTTCATTCCACATCTTTGACTCATTTCTTTTTTAACATACATACCATTATGATTATTACCTAAAATTCCATAAGGAATTATTTCTCGTATATATGATTCATTATAAAAATCACTAAGGTTGATGTGTTCAATCATGACTCCTGATAATTGGTTGAGAATAAACAATAGAGTTCTCATTGCATCTCCCATATCATTTAGTTGCTTGCTCAGAAAACTGTCATAGTTTCCTTCACATCCACTGTTGCTTTGGTGCCTGCTAGATCCATCCATTTACTAAAACCAAAAAGGTCAGTGTGAGTATATCAGAAAAATCATCATGTACTAATGAGGAAGATAAAAACCAAGATATACTTATCCAAGTTATCTCAATCTCATTCAACATAACAAAATAACAATAAATTCTTCTAATATACTGACCATTGTGGTAATATACAACTTGTCACTTGTGCTTAAACAACACTATAACCTCTAAATTTATCTAAACCGACATTTGATACCAACTATAAGGACCCGACCTTAAAACATTACTTAATCATGAATTAAATTAGTAATTTACATTGAAGATCTTTTTAGGTTTAGAGTTTGAGTGAATTAGGACATAACTATTGCATCTCAAAAGATTTCAACATAGACACTACTACTATAACCGTTTTTTCACAAAAATAAATAAAATCCATAAATAAAAAAAGAGTTATTTTCTTTATATAAATCTTCTTGCATACTTCCTTTATCTTACCCTTCCTTATAACCTGTGAAAAAAAAATCACAAACTTGGGATGAGCATAAAATATGAGTAAGGGTTATAACATAATGAAATGAAACATTAACTAGAAAATAAATATAAATCAATGAAACCATAAATTTCAATCATAACATACCTTCTGAAATAATAATATATATGTATAACTCATATAAATCATAAGACGTAAAGGTAACTTAAGGCATTCATAACATTCTTACATAGGGAGTAACCCTCGTGGTTACCTTTTGAATACCCACCACAATATATTCCCTAAATCTCTTCGGAGAAACCATAGCGTTTAACACCTTCACCTTACCCAATGCATTGGAGATATATCTTTGGATCACCCACCCTTAGTTTATCATGGAACCACCTATCTTCATAAACAATTCCCAAGAACCATAACATAATCGTATCATATAAAAATGAATAAAGGAAACATAACACATCCACATTTCAATCACAAGATATCAATACAACAAATTGATATAATTAAAACGTAATCAAAACCATTTTGAATACCAAAATACAAAAAAGATTATATGGTATTTATTTTCCTTTTAAAATCATTAATGATTGTTAAGGAACCCAAAGATCAAATAATACTCGCGGCGGTGGAAAGGTCATTGTCATCACGTACGTTAAAAAAATACTTTTTTTCCTTTTAGTAAAACACATCATAGAGAAAAGATTTATTTCGAATAAAAGTAAAAGTAAAAGGGGTTTATACACCTTATGAAATAAAGTTGTGTGTAAAACAAAATATGCTTCAACAAAAAGAGATTGAGACGAAGTCCCTTACAATGTCGGTATCCTGAGATTAAGAATAAATCAATTATATGATTATGTGTGTAAAATATAAATACACCTAACATACGAGGCTATTAGGTGTAAAAAAATCTAGGTTCATCCACATATATTCATAGTACGACATAATCAAGAATTAGTGCAGTGACGCAAACAATTGAAATTGGGTTAAGAAGTTCCCTTATAGAAATTCGACAGCCTAATGACGTCACTTTAAAATTCAGGAAATGACATGATGACAAAGAAAAGGGTATCTCATCACTTGGACATAATATTTATAGCAATTATTATATATAATAACATATCCCATCATAACAATATATAAATTAAAAGACATAAAAAAAGAATTCTTTTAAAAAAGAGGATGGAGAAAGAATCCCTTACTGATTTGGGTTACTTTCGAAACGTACACCCCATGAAATAAGGACAAAATATTACTGATGTAAATACCCATAAATGAGATTATATTAAACAATGATTATAATCCTGGTATGTACATACACAAATCAATGAAGATAGTGACAAATATATCATGAATCTCACAGGAATAAAATGTGAGATAAAAACCCCTTACCTTGTTGTAATTAATCGAGTTGTATGACCAATAGATAATAAGCACCAAATGAATCACAAAATACCATGAATAGAATCATGATAATATATATTTAATTTCAGCACACAATACACCACATGTAATAAATAAGTTGTGAAAAAAGGAAATCTCCCAGAATTAAAAGTGAGATAAGATATCCCCTTACGAAAATTCCAAAGCCTAATGGCGCCACTTAAAACTTCCAAATATGAATTGAAGAAATAAATTAGGGTATATAATCATATGAACATAAAAATTAATGTAGGAGGAATATATAATAACATCCCCCAACATAAGAAATAGGAGCTTAAAATTAATTACATAAAAGAGAGTACTTAAAAAGAACGAGAGTGGTTGGATCCCTTAACTCAAGTACGACTTGTCTTGTTCATTTCTTTATATTCCGGAATAATAAACTTTTGTAAAATTAAAATTTCTTAATGAAATACATTAAATTATATTATTCAATTCATATCACATATTATAATGTTATAATAATTAGTTAATTATGTGAGTTCATATCAGACGTTTTTGTCAATGTTCGGTATATGAGTCCAAAAATGAACTTGTTTGAAAAGAATTGTCCATGTAGTTATAAGTACACCATCTAAAGAATATTATTAATGATTTAAATATCATATATATCATTTATATTTTATTTTTATACTATTCCAAAACATTTGGAGATAAAAAAACTGAAATGCACCGTTCATGGAGACGGTAGGCCGTAAGTACGCATGAACACTACATTCATTTGTTTGTCACATTAATGGAATTAAAACTAAATGAGAGAGATATATATATATATTATAATTAAATTATAATAAATATGTTATATAGGTCACATAATTTCATTAATTTCATTCTTTATACATTCCATGTATTGCATTAATGAGTCACATCACTAGAGGGGGCGATAGCCCACACTTCATCAAGTGAAATTATCGTGTTTGCATAACATGAAAAGAATAAAGTTATGTTTTAAATATAATATAAAGAAGTATATATAGGAAATAAATTTTATATATATCATAAATAAATATAGTTCCATCATAATGGCTGCCATTAGAGTTGGTAGGAGACGATAGAACAATCATCGTTTCATGAGGCAGTAATTGGCCATCCACAGAAACATTATGTTCTTTAACCATTAGACGGAGGTGTGTGTAAGTGTATCTAGAATCCTTATCATAATAAAATCCTTGTATATTTAAGATATTGGTGTTGTTACAAATGAAAGGAATAATAAGATTTTATTGGGTTGGGGAAGCAAAATGAAAGAAAAGAACTTCAGAGAAGACATTACCTTTAAATCGGGTAACTCTCCTTATTTTGAACCAAAATGTTTTCTTGAGGAGCTTTCTACCTAAGGTAAGGCATATAGGATGAAGATAGGGATGTGAAGAGATAAAATGAGTAGCTTTTGGTCGAGCCAAAGGCTTTAGAGGTGTGTGTAAGGTGGTAGAGGTGGGGCCATTTATAAGAGGGAGGATGGGCACTCTTGGAATGTTATAAAATGTTACTTTATTATAAAATTCTTTTCTGGTTTTAAAGGTCACAAAAAGATATATTTCTAGGATAAGGTGACAAGGGTTCGAAATCCACTCATTCAATAGGTTTTTCACAACTGTAAGTCTTATATTTTATCATATCTTTTCATTTTATTTAAATCATTCATTAATGACATAATCACTACATCATCATGGTGTCATAAATACTTTTTTTTATTTTCTAAAAATTATAAAAAATACCATGATGTAGGAAATATTTTTAGATTTCCAATGACTATTTATAGTCTAAGAGATTATTTATGTAGAAAAAATTAGGATTGTTTTACATAGTTGTTACCTTGGTTACATTTTCCTTTCATTAAAAAAATGATAAAAGGATATTATCTCACTAAAGTGATTCCATGAGGTCTCTATGTTGGAACAAGGCATACCATGGTCAGAAATGAAACAAAAAATAGCTTTAGGACACATTTGGGGATCATTTTATATTATTATGATATTATTTTATTATCCTTAACTACCCGATTACTAATTAATCACGATAATTAAAGATAATTACCATCGTTACTATTCTTAATGTCCAAAAAAAAGAGTCCTAATAACATAATTTTGACCTTATGATTAAAAATATGGAATCCATTCTACCAAATTACAAACAAAACAATTTTAGTAATTAATTTAAAAATATTTCCCGTTGTGAGAACCAAAGACCGGGTTTTAAGAAGTAAAATGTATGAAAATATTTATTTGTTTATACATCCAATTTAAAAGTGAAATTGCATCCAATGAAATAAATTTTATTAAATTATAAAAACATAATTAACCTAAACCTTAAAACAAATTTAAATGACAATTTAAATATATAAATAATTTGGATGAATAGGATGTTTTGAATTAAAATTCAGTATTTTTCACTATTCATTAAAAATGATCATTTGCCAGAAAAATACCAAAACTTCACCCTAAGCTATATTTGATATTAAAAATTCAAAAATGATATAAATTTTACCAAATTCAAAACATAGATGTTTCATTAATTAATTTTATAATCAATTCCCGCTTTCAAAACAAATAACTTCTTTTTAAGAAACAATATATATTAAAAGAGTGACACTTGTTTATGTCCAATTTCAAAGTGAAATAAATTCAAACGACCACCATTGGATTAAATGGTGAAAATATATTTTAATTACACTTTAAAACCAATTAAAAAGATAATATAACAATATAAATAAACTAGATTAAAAGAAGGTTTTGAATTAAAATACAACATTTTTCGCTAAAAATGATCTTTATCGGAAAATAACATAAATTTACACAAAGTAAATTTTTATGTCTTGATTATAAATAAGGATTTTATTTGGTCAAATATAACATATAAAAGTGGCAAAGAGTATATTTAAAAAGGGTTCGTGTAACACCCCGAGATTTTATGAAAAATATTCTTTTTAATTTCATTAATGTCCTGTGTTGTACGCTACAGCAAAAGGATCTTGCACAACACACATCCTTTACTTGCCTTGCACGCAATCACGACCTTCCTCGATAGCGTGTGTAGTATGCAATAACGAGTTTCACTAAACAACGATATGCTATTAAAATATTATTAAAACTAGCCGTTATGAATAGTAATAACTACCTTTTGAAATTTTGTAAATTTTATTTTTCAAAATGGACTTCTTTTTTGGATTCAGAATATTGAAATTAACTTAGGGTGAAATTTTGGTACTTTTCGGATAACATTCATTTTCTGATGGATAGTTAAAATTTCTAAATTTTAATTAAAAACAACCTTTTTAATAGAAATAATTAATAGTGATAAATTATTAATTTGAGTGGTTTTAATGTATATTTATAATATATTTTTTCAATTTAATACAATTTTGGTTATTGGATGTAATATCACATTTAAACCAGACATAAACAACTGTCAATCTTTTGATAGGTATTATCTTTTAAGAACACGCTATTTGTTTTGACGATGGGAATTAATTTTTAAATTAATTAATGCAAATGATATGTTTTGAATTTGGTTAAATAGACATCATTTTTTAATTCATAATATCAAATATAGATTAGGCCTAATTTTTGGTATTTTTCTAGAAACTTTCATTTTTTGATGAATAGTGAAACCACTAAGTGGTAGTTAAAAAATGAATATTTCATAAAACATAATTTTACCGCTTCTGTGAGTGGAATTTCAAAAATCCGAGAGACATGATTGATGTCAGTAGGTAAAATGTGGTTCAATGAGATGAAAATAATTTTTGGTGAATAGTAACTTTTTACTTTTTTTACCATGGTTAAAAGTAAATAGGGTTATTAAGGGTAAAAATGATATTATTATTACCCTAACACATGTCCTAATTCTATTGTATAAGTGTAATTCGATCAAAAAAACCTTAGGAATATAATATGACCATTTAGGCCCACTTGGATTAGATTAGGACATTTATTATTAATTTATTTAAAGAAGGGTTATAATAGTTAAAATCAAAGTTTAATACGAAAATAATTTTTAATATATAGTTATTCATAAGATAAATTCGACTATAAATATTCACCAGAAAGATAAAACTATTTCCTACATAATGGTATTTTATTTTTAATTATTAGACATTAAATAATTTAATTTATTTATGACATAATGATGGTGCAGTAATAATCTTATTAATGAAATATTGACACAATTGATGTTATAAATACCCAAATAAATGTAATTTGAGACTTTTTATGAATTACACTAATTTTATTGGTTAATATGACATGTTAGTATTTCTTTAATTAACGTTTTTAGAACTAATCATTCTATTATTAGTTTTACTAAAATCCATTACTAAATAGTGTCAAAATTGACATAAAATAGTTTTTGAAACAAATATTATATTATTAATTGTTATTTTATTCCTAAAAATCTAACGTTCTTCCAAATGACTTATATAAGGTTATATATATTAATGATAAACAACTTGGGGTTTGTTTGGCTTGTTATAATTAGTTTATTAACCTTATAGTGTAAAAACACAAAAAGATACGGTAAAAGTAAAATTATCTAACTTAAAGTTAAAAATAAATGATAAGGTTAAAATAGGAACCTAAATTTGTCTAAATTATATTGGATGAGAGTATTTAGACCCATCCCCACCTTATCTTTGATATAAATCAATTTGGAGCTATTTAAAACCGAATTTTGCTTTATAATAAAATAATATGTTTAGTTATTCCAAAGGTGCCCCTCTCCTACCGTATAAAAGGGAACCTCCTCCCTCTCTTCCTCACACCACATTGAGCCTTCAAGCTCTGCCAAACCCTGAAAAATTCTATTCTCCACTTTCCTAGAAACATCCTAGAGGTTCTGGTCTTCCTCAAGGACCAATTTTAGTGCCCTAAAAGGAGATCTCAAAGAGGCGCTTCAAAGAAGAGGTAATGTCTGTTACCAATTCTATCAACGTTATTTCCTCTTCCACTTCTTCTTCTTAAGTTGTTTCATTATGAAGTAATAAATTCAGTATCAATAATATACTGATATGTTATTATAAGCATGAAACAACCCTATTTCACCATCTATCCATCCTATAGAAAACGAAATCACCGCGCGCGCGTACGTACGGAATACCGTCTCCACGTCGTGGCGTAATCTATTTTCCACCACCACATTACTTGGATGGGTATAATGGTGTACATAATAACTATATATGATTATTGTAAAGTGGTGTTGATTCTGAAATTTTATGCATACACTCCAATACAATTCCACGATCATGAGAACGATAGCATCGCTCGAGCATACATACAGACTACCGTCTCCACGACGTGATGAGATTCATTCTCCACGTTAACCATTCATGAATGATTATAAAGTATATATAATAAGTAATAATGAAATATATTACATAATAATGATACTGGATTTATTTGTATATATATGTATGTCATCTACTTAATTCCATTCAACTCATTAAGGAAACGAAAATAGCGTTCATGCGTACGTACGACCTACCATCTCCATGAACGGCGTATTTCTTTCCATTTACTGATCTATTATATATATGTATATTCTGAATATATATTATATATAAATCATGTTTTATATTCTAGAATTAAGTAATCATGATCTAAGTAATCATATGAATAAATACAAGTCAAAACACAGACGACAAATGAAACGATTTTACCCAAAACGCTCTTTAACATGGAATTTACAAAAGAACAGGTAAAATAAATTCATAAGTGAACCATATATGATATCATAACAATGAGTATGATTCCGGAATAAGTAAATGACATTATTTAAATCATTATACAGGAGGTTCGGACACTTATGAAGCAAATCAGACCTATGGTAAGGGAAATATCACAATCTCATTTTTATCCGAGATTGTTTATACTTTGAAATTTACTGGGGTGTATTTTATCATCCACATACATGTTTCCTCAATATGTAATATTATTTCCATCCACATACAATTTTTTAAATCCAATTTTACCCTTCGGTGAGTTTTTAGTAAAAGATATGAAAGGAATCTTTTGTCATTTTTCGTACAAGGTACTTTTTGACTTTTCCGATAAAAGTACGAGAAGAATGTTTTTTTTAACTTATACGACATGAATGGATTTTTAAAACATTATTTCCAAGAATCTTCCTTTAAAAGTTTTCATGTTTATTTTTAATCAACATATTTTAGTTTATAATTGTATGACATGTTACGAAATGAAAAGTGTTTTTGAAGTAGAAAGGATATTTTCCTTAAGAATGGAGTTCAAGTGTTTTATCAAAATTATTTTACATCCAAGATAATATAGGGTTCTGTTTCTATCCCTATTATTACATTGATTTGAATATTTTGCGATGGAATTATTTTTATGAACACTTTATCTTATATGAATTGTTTTATGATGTCATGATGTTTAAGAATCCCATTTTTATTACATGGGTTATGCAATGATGTATGATTTATGATTTTGTGGCACACATAAGAATGGTATAATTATGAGATGGGTGGGACCTATATCTCACTAAAATTCATTGGGTAAAGATTTTATATCTCATGAGATAGACATGGCTAGAACGGCAGGTTAAACTGGTTCAGTGAAACAGGACTGAAACGAGGAGTTAACTCGGTTCAGAAAGGGACTTTGTCCACTAAGATAGTCTTGGCAATGAGTCTTGACTAATAATAAATGATTCTATAATATTATGTGTGTATGACACTATGTTTCATGTTTTATGTTATGATTATTGGGATTACATTTCACTACCATGATTTATCCCATGTTATGAAATTATGCTCTCTTTTGCAGGTTATGATTTCCAAAATGTTATGTTCTTATGAATACGATGTGATTGATATTTCTTTTGTTTACCCTTACTAAGCATTTGAGCTCACCCTTTTATGTTTTCTTTTCCCCAATATATAAATAAAGGTTTTAGGTAAGAAAAATAAGGGAAGATCTTTATGGGAGATGTTGAAGATCTTTCACCACGATTAGAAGATTATATTCTGAGTTTCCAAAGACACTAAACTATTACGGTCCTTGTGTTTGTGTTTTTGTTATGTACTAAGTATTCCGAAAAAGTAATTCAATTTCCATGTACGTTAAGATTAGGGTCTCTACAGTTGGTATCAGAGGAAAGGTTTAGTCCACCTTTAGAAACTAGGATGCGAGAACATTAGTGAGATCCCTAGAGATATTTCTATGTTATGTCTATGGATGTCCCTAAGCTTAAGTATATGTTATAGTCCTAGAATTGCGCTAACCATCTTAGAATTAAACCTAACTTGTTAGATATTGAAGGTACTCCCCCTTTATTATATTGTTTTCCCTAGTGTGATTTTTACCTCTCACACTATTCTTTTTGGGTTTTAGACGATGGCTGGAACCCGAAGGAACCGTGTTGATCAATGTAATGGAAAATGCAATGATTTTCCTCCTGAACAAACAAATGTTACGGGAGATGGAGTGCAAAATCCTATTGTTATACTTACACAAGCTATGAATCATTCTGGACTTCCAAATGAGTAGAGAAGGGAATAATATTCTATTGAGTCCTTCATGAGGCAACGTCCACCTTCTTTCAGTGGGTCTTCTGATCCACTTGTTGCTGAATAATTGATCAGTACTACTGAAAAGATATTTTCAGTTCTTCAATGTTATGAACATGATAAATTCATCTTAACTATGTATCGTTTGGAAGGTGATGCTGATCAATGTTGTAATCTTATCAAGAGTACGAGTCCAAGAGATGAAATTGAGTCCATGGAATGGAACGACTTCAAGAATTTATTTTTCAATAAGTACTTCCCTCGTATTGTTTGTACAAAGATAAAGAAAGAGTTTCTTGAACTAAAGAAAAAGGATGATGAATCTGTTGGTATATACGAAGCGAATTTTACAAGGCTTGCATGGTATGCATCTGGATTTATCATCCAACCTGAAAGTAAAGTTGATCGATTCGTCAGTGTCATAAAACCAAATCTTCGAAGGGCATTAGCTATAAGAGACTTCAGTAGCTATGAATAAATTATGCATTGTGCTATCAAGGTAGAAATGGAAGTTGGTGTTACTTATCCATCTCATAGTTTTGACAAGAAATGAAAGATGGAGTTCAAGGAGAAATCTCAGAATAATGTTGAAAAGAAGATGAATGTTTCCCTATGCTCAATGTGTGAAAAGAAGCATGGTGGAGATTGTCTTAAAGGGACTAGAAAATGTTTTAAGTGTGGAAAAGAAGGACATCGAGCATCTGAGTGTCGAAGTAATAGAAAAAGGGTTTCTAATGATGTGAATAAAGAAAATACTGTAGAGAACGCACCACCAACACTTCAATGCTTCAAGTGCAAGGAAATGGGGCATTATGATAATAAATTCCGTAATCCAAGGGTTAGTGATGATCAACATGAGCAACCAATTAAGGAAAAGGACAGAGGGAAGTCACATGCGATCACTATTGGCGATGTTGAATATGAAAACGATGTGGTGGAATTATTAAGTGTTTATGTAATGGGATTCCAAAATAATGTTGTATATAGTATCGTGTAATATTGGAATATTTATGTATTGGTCTATTGTGGTAATCAATGGTACCAGTAACCATAGAATGTGATTGAAATATTTTTGGAAAAAAAGATGATATGCATATAATGAATGGAAAACGAGAAAATGAAATGTTTGATAGTATTCATGAGCTCATGACTGATATAAGGAGAAGGTTATATCATGGTTTGAGTATATAGAATTTTTGGATTTTGGTATGTGGAAAGAGTTAACTTTTGACTGCATTCATGTTTTCACTATGGTTCAATTAATGGGTATTCATTCATCAAGAGAATACATGAAATAAGGTATTCACATGTTTGTAATTTGACCAACAAGATATATCTTATGATATATGGGGGATAAATTATGGGATTCACGTGATTGGTATGTGACATTTCAAGTAACATTTTCTTTATACTATGAGCTTTGACCGAAGTATTTTAGATAATCCTAAAGATTGGAAGGGATTATGTTGGACATAAGTTAAGATAGATATTTTTTCAATATTATTGATGGGATGTAATAGTAATATAGCTTTAGAAAAAGGACAACCTGCAGGACGGGCGAAAGCCCATCGCGTCGGACAAGGCTGTGGGAATCGAACCCACAACCGAAGTGCGACTGGCCTTTATCGCCTACCACTAACCTACATAATGTCCCTGGTTAGTAGAAACTAGTTTTATTTTATTATGCGGTATGATATAAGAAGTATAAGTTAATTTTTGGAATCGTATATGATTAACCTCACCAAAGATGGACTTATGTATATTTGATAACTTTTGCTAACCTTTTGTTTGAAACAGATGGAATGACCCATCATTCTATCACATGATCTATTAAATCTTCATGAATAACAAATTCAACTTCATTTCTTTAAGAGATTAAGTGTAAATTGTTCAATTCATGAACAATAGTGAGATTGTACCAAAATAAAGTAAGTATTTATTCTAATTCAAAATCTTTAGCTTTAGGGAAATGATCTTGAAAACCAAAAATGTTGTCCTAGTGATCTTATATCTGATAAATCGGATGGTACCTTAGATCGTCACAAATTTATGTCTTTGTGAATGCTGGATTTTCCATAGCCTTGTTCTCTACCACTCTCCATCAGAACATGATGGTTATATTTCTCTTCCATATCCATATTTTCACCTATGTGGAAACCCAATGATTAGTTTATTTGGGTAACCGTTACATTTCATACTTTTTTTAATGATTGGTTTTGGTATTCCTTTTTACGATGTGGCTTTCTATTAATGAAACTTTTAAGTAGTAAACCATTTATAACCCCGACGATTTTCGAGGGAGAAATTCATTTTAAGGGGGTAGAATATAACACCCCGAGATTTTATGAAAAATATTCTTTTTAATTTCATTAATGTCTTGTGTTGTATGCTACACCAAAAGTATCTTGCACAACACGCATCCTTGACTTTCCTTGCACGCAATCGTGACCTTCCTCGATAGCGTGTGTAGTACACAATAACGAGTCTCACTAAACAATGACATGCTATTAAAATATTATTAAAACAAGCCGTTATGAATAGTAATAACCACTTTTTGAAATTTTTTATATTTTATTTTTCAAAATGGACGTAATTTTTGGATTCGGAATATTGAAATTAGCTTAGGGTGAAATTTTGGTACTTTTCGGCTAACTTTCATTTTCTGATGAATAGTGAAAATTTCTAAATTTTAATTAAAAACAACATTTTTAATAGAAATAATTAGCAGTGATAAATTATTAATTTGAGTGGTTTTAAAGTATATTTAGATTATATTTTTAAAATTTAAAAAAATGTTGGTTATTGGATGTAATTTCACATTTAAACCAGACATAAACAACATTCAATCTTTTGATAAGTATTATCTCTTAAGAACACGCTATTTGTTTTGACGATGGGAATTAATTTTTAAATTAATTAATGCAACTGATATGTTTTGAATTTCGTAAAATAGACATCATTTTTTAATTCATAATATCAAATATAGCTTAGGCCTCATTTTTGGTATTTTTCTGGAAACTTTCATTTTCTGATGAATAGTGAAACCACTAAGTGGTAGTTAAAAAAATGATTTTTTCATAAAACATAATTTTACTGCTTCTGTGAGTGGAATTTCAAAAATCTGAGAGACACGGTTGATGTCAGTAAGTAAAATTTTGTTCAATGAGATGAAAATAATTTTTGGTGAATAGAAACTGTTTACTTTGTTTTACCACGGTTAAAAGTAAATAGGGTAATTAAGGATAAAAATGATATTATTATTACCCTAACACGTGTCCTAATTCTTTTGGATAAGTGTAATTAGACCAAAAACAACCTTAGGAATAAAATATGAAAATTTAGTCCCACTTGGATTAGAGTAGGAAATTTGTTATTAATTTATTTAAAGAAGGGTTAAAATAGTTAAAATCAATGTTTAATAAGAAAATCATTTTTAATATAGGGTTATACATAAGATAAATTCGACTATAAATATTCATTATAAATATAAAAATAGTTCCTACAAAATGATATTTTATTTGTAATTTTTAGACATTAAATAATTTAATTTATTTATGACACAAAGATGATGCAGTAATTATCTTATTAATGAAATATTGACATAATTGCTGTTATAAATACCGAAATAAATGTAATTTGAGACTTTTTATGAATTACACTAATTTTCTAGGTTAATATTAAATTTTAGTATTTATTTAATTAAATTTTTTATAACTATTCATTCTGTTATGATTTTTACAAAAATACATTACTAAATAGTGTCAAAATTGACATAAAATAGTTTTTAAAACAAATATTATATTATTAATTGTTCTTTTATTCCTAAAAATATAAGGTTCAGATAAATTACTTATATAAGGTTATATATATTAATAATAAAAATCTTGGGGTTCTTTTGGCTTGTTATAATATGTTTATTAACCTTATAGTGTAAGAACAAAAAAAGACACTGTAAAAGTAAAATTATCTAACTTAAAGTTAAATATAAATAATAAGGTTAAAATAGGAACCTGAACTTTTATAAATTCTATTGGATGAGATTATTGCGACCCATCCCCACCTTATCTTCGAAATAAATCAATTTTGAGATATATAAAACCGAATTTGGCTTTATAATAAAATAATATTTTTAGTTATTCCAGAGGTGCCCCTCTCCTCCCTTATAAAAGGGAACCTCCTCCCTCTCTTCCTCACACCACTTTGAGCCTTCATTCTCAGCCAAAACCAGCCAAATTCTCTTCTTCACTTCCCTAGAAACATCCTAGAGGTTCTGGTCTTCCTAAAAGACCAATTTTAGTGCCCTAAAATGAGATCTCAAAGAGGCGCTTCAAAGAAGAGGTAATGTCCGTTTCCGATTCTTTCAATTTTATTTCTTCTTCCACTTCTTCTTCATAGGTTGTTTCATTATGAAGTAATAAAATCAGTATCAGTCATATACTGATATGTAATTATAAGTATGAAACTACCCTATTTCACCATCTATCCATCCTACGGAAAACGAAATCACCGCGCGTGCGTACGTACGGAATATCGTCTCCACGCCGTGGTGTAATCTATTTTCCACCACCACCTTACTTGGATGGGTATAATGGTGTACATAATAACTATATATGATTATTGTAAAGAGATATTGATTCTGAAATTGTATACATACACTCTAATACAATTCCACGATCATGAAAATGATATCATCGCTCGTGCGTACGTACGGACTACCGTCTCCACGACGTGATGAGATTCATTCTCCACGTTAACCATTCATGAATGATTATAAAGTATATATATTAAGTAATAATTAAATATAACACATAATAATGATATTGTATTTATGTGTGTATATATGTATGTCATCTACTTAATTCCATTAAACTCAATAAGGAAACAAAAACAGCGTTCATGTGTACGTACGACCTACCGTCTCCATGAACGGTGTATTTCTTTCCATTTACTGATCTACTATATATATATATATATTCTGAAGATATATTATATATAAATCATTTTTTACATTATGGAATTAAGTAATCATGATCTATGTAATCATATAAATAATTACAAGTCAAAACACGGATGGCAAATGAAACGTTTTTACCCAAAATGCTATTTAACATGGAATTTACAAAAGAACAGGTATAATAAAGTCATAAGTGAACCATATATGATATCATAACAATGATTATGTTTCTTTAATAAGTCAATGACATTATTAAAATAATTATACAGGAGGTTTGGACACTTATGAAGCAAATCATACCTAAGGTAATGGAAATATCACAATCTCATTTTTATCTGAGATTGTTTATACTTTGAAATTTACTAGGGTGTATTTTAACATCCAAATCCATGTTTCCTCAATATGTAATATTATTTCCATCCACATACAATTTTTTAAATCTAATTTTACCCTTCGGTGAGTTTTTATTAAATGATATGAAAGGAATCTTTTGTTATTTTCCGTACAAGGTACTTTTTGACTTTTCCGATAAAAGTACGAGAAGAATGTTTTTTTTAACTTATACGACATGAATGGATTTTTAAAACATTATTTCCAAGAATCATACTTTAAAATTTTTCAAGTTTATTTTTAATCAACTTCCTTTATTTTATAATTGTATGACATGTTAAGAAATGAAAAGTGTTTTTGAAGTAGAAAGGATATTTTCTTCAAGAATGGAGTTCAAGTGTTTTATCAAAATTATTT
Source organism: Viscum album (assembly GCA_963277665.1). Classification (NCBI taxonomy): domain Eukaryota; kingdom Viridiplantae; phylum Streptophyta; class Magnoliopsida; order Santalales; family Viscaceae; genus Viscum; species Viscum album. The sequence goes on from OY728136.1 coordinate 1,518,092,413, forward strand.
TCCATCTAAGATAATATAGGGTTCAATTTCTATCCCTATTCTTACATTGATTTGAATATGTTGTGATGGAATTATTTTTATGAATTCCATTATCTTATATGAATTGTTTTATGATGTCATGATGTTTAAGAATCCCATTTTTATTACATGGGTTATGCAATGATGTATGATTTATGATTTCGTGGCACACATAAGAATGGTATCATTGTGAGATGGGTGGGACCTATATCTCCCTCCAATGCATTGGGTAAATATTTTATATCTCATGATATAGACATGGCTAGAACGGCAGGTTAAATCGGTTCAGTGAATCATGACTGAAATGAGGAGTGAACTCAGTTCAGAAAGGGACTTTGTCCACTAAGATAGTCTTGGCAATGAGTCTTGACTAATAAGAAATTATTCTCTATGATTATGTGTGTATGCCACAAAGTTTCATGTTTTATGTTATGATTATTGGGATTACATTTCACTACTATGATTTATTTCATTTATGATATTATGATATTTTTTGAAGGTTAAGATTTCCAAAATGTTATGTTCTTATGTATTTGATGGGATTTATATTTCTTCTATTTACCCTTACTGAGCATTTGAGATCACCCTGTTATGTTTTCTTTTCCCCAGGATATAAAGAAAGGTTTTAGGTAAGAAAAAAAGCGAAGATCTTTATGGGAGATGTTGAAGATATTTCACCACGATTAGACGATTATATTCCAAGTTTCCAAAGACACAAAACTATTACGGGCCTTGTGTGTGTGTTTTTGTTATGTACTAAGTATTCCTCAAAAGTAATGTAATGTCCATGTACGTTAAGCTTAGGGTCTCTACATTTTGCCATCAAAAGGCCGTTAATCGACCTTTTAAATAATAATAGAATATTTATTCTTAAAATTGGATTAATTTGCATTTGACGACTATAACATTTATTGAATAATGTAAAAACATTTAACAAACAAATATAAAAATATTTTAGTAAGTTCTATTTATTCCCGTTATTCCAATGGCTAGACATTATCTACCATTTATAATAATATTAATATATTATTAGTGTGTAACATAAGATTTCACAGAAACTCGTTGTTGTGTATTGGATACACCATCGAACATAGCATCCCCTTTAAAGTAATATTATTTTTTTATTCACAAATATTAATAAATATGAAAATGTAATATTCTTTATTTACCTCGTATGTTACAATATCACAACCAAACCATGTCTGTTTGGTGTAATGGTTCTCAAAGGGGATTAGGGAAGCCTTTTTTATGGGGTAGTCAGTGATGTTGGAGGTGAGACTAATAAAGACATGGTTCAACACCATGTAGTTTGGATGATGTTATTTTTTCTTGATTTAGGTTTTCTTGATAGTCCAAAACAATTATCAATAGTGTTTTTCTACTAACATTTTATACGGTTCTTGTTTTTAATGACAATTTCATTGTTGATGACTTTTTTGATTTCCATAGATCTTTGAGGATTGTTCGTATGTCTTACAGTGGGGATGGTGGTTTTACATGGATGTTCTAAAAGTGTTTTTCTATGTTTTAGGGTTTTGGTTGTTCTATGTGGTAACCTCAATGGTATGAATACCAAAGGTTCTTTAATGGTTCTGTAGGTGAAGAAGGTGTTGACTTGCATGTCAAGTTGCAAAAATTACTGTGGCTTATAGTCTGTGGTGTTGAAATATGTTTTTTTTTGAAATTTGAACTAGAACATTTAGGTTTTTTGACCTGTGGAAATGTCATATTTTTTTTCCAAATTTTAGTTTGTTTATGATTAATCCAACTATATGAAACAATTGAAATTTATAAACCAATAAATGGATTTTTATCCTGGGTAAAATGATTATCGAGTAATACAAGGGAATATCACTCACATACAAAGAGAATAATATTTGATGAACTTTTATTTTACAAATATTTTAAGAACTATATAATGTCATGTATGACATGGAAACAATGGTTTATTTATAAAATATTTCTACTAAATAGAAATAAGAATTTATTCATGTATAGAAAGAAGTTTTTCTGTCTAATAGAAAATAAAAGTTATTTTCTCAAAATAAATAGGTTTGTGTTCCAAAGCTTGTATCCTATTATGGATATATTTTTTAAGAGGTTAGTGAGAGTGTGTTCTATCTTTTGATGTTTAATTTTAAAAAATGAATAATTATTTTAGTAAAAGTTTAAAGTTATTTTCACTGGATATCTTAAATGTTTTAGGATATGAAGGTAAAGAAAAATGTATAAGTTACATTATTTACCATTCCAATGTTGATTAAAATTGGTATCATTAAATTATTACTTTATATATATAATGACATAATGTAAACTGTTACATTAAATATTCATATATTTTATGGAAAATGTTTGACTTAAATAGTTCTAAGAAGGTTGATGATGTACATATAAAATTTCTATGTTGACAATAGAAGTTATTAACATCTTAATATTATATGTATTGTAGTTATAGAGTTTGAATTTTTTTAAGGACTTTATAATTAGGAATATTATTCCTTAGACTCACCATTATTAAAACCAGCATGGTTCATATATTTCACTAAGTAAATATTTTAGTTGTATAATTTCATTAGACAGTCATAAAGAGACGTGGCCGAAATTACATATAGATATAATGAGATAAAAAATCCTTGAATATGTAGAAAAAATAATGCTAATCTACTAGTATATCATATATGGTTTTTATAAAGTATTTTATGTGTGTTTTTTTGAAATGTTAGAAACGAGTTGATACATATACATTGTATGATACAGAATGTAAATATTTATTAGATGATCCATGTCATATACCACATAATGTTTTTTACACCATAGGTATCCACCAGAACCATGAATCCAGGATCTTCTGTATTCCTTTATTACATTGTCATAGATACAAGACTCAAATCCCAAAGTACCGAATAGATTAGTAGTCTTAGTAAACTTGATGCACATTTTAATTTCAAATTACCTTTAAAATAAAAAAAATTATTTTCATTGAGAACACCGTTAATATCCTTGACTGAAATTTCATATTATAAGTAATAAACTTCTTAGAAACCATGGGATTATATAACATAAGAAAGGGTTGATCTCAAATGATCAGTAAGAGTAAAGTATAATGGAAGAAGTAATGAATCGATGAGAAAAATTCTATATGCCAAAGTCAATAACATAAAACACAAGAAATTTAAATAACTATATAATGTATAATCTATATAGAAAGGAAAATAACTAAAACACATTCTATATAATCAATAATCTACAGATTAAATTCATCTATAGATAACTTCAACGAAACAATCTCATGGATTATAATATTAGTAATTGAATTCTCAATAGAGGAAATGCTTAATTAAGGGATTCCATATTTCCTACCTTCATGGTAATTTTACCATCAAGGCAATTCAGAAGGATTTTTATTATATCGAGTAGAAAACCTCTTGATTTGGACAATCTATTAATCTCATGATACTACTGATGCATCGAGGGAATACTTCAAATGGTCCCTAACCATTGGCATATTTGTGGGAAGGATTCTTTATATATCGAACAATCAACTAAAAAAATTCATTTTCAATAAAAATTTACAAAACCAATATGAAAATTTTTAGTAAATTTATTTCAATAAGATTTATGATATCATATATAAAAGGGTAGAATAAATATGCATCCTACAATAAATAAGTGGTCAGTAAGGAATATATCTAACATATGTAAAAGTTAGATGAAAAAATCCTTACCCTGTGCATTCCTTAAGTGGAATGCTCATTAAACTCTTATTGAATTTTTAAGGCATGTGATTAATTTATAAAAAAATCATATCCATTTTAATTATATCATATATTATCTTTTTATATGAAGTTATCCATCATTCGTTAATAAAATTTCATTATTACCCTTGTTTCGATAGTTACTCCAAATTACATTCTTTTTTGAAATTTTCTAAATCCACTTTATGGGTTAGTGGTAACCGAACACTTCAGAACTCAAATACAACATCAACATTACAAAATAAAAAATTCCAATTTCAAAACAAAAAAACCATCAGAACCGAATTCAAATTTGAAAATTGGAACACCCTCGAGCCATCCACCTTATGCAAATCAAGGCAGCACATCGCCCAAGCCAACATCATCAGTGCTGTTCATCGAGGCGATGTTGACAACATCATTGCCAAAACTATCGCACCATGCCAGAATCAATGGATCATCTCCGGCGCCTCGCCATCATAGGCACCAAAGAATCCATGAACCGAAGAAAATAAATCACCATCGTTGTATTGACATCTTCAGCACTGGCGAGAGAAACTCGCCGGTAACAATGGTCTTGATAGAAACAAAAAGACATCAAACCAGACCATCAACTCTAACAATCCAAAAAAACATTTAGGAAAAAAAGAACCTAAGCATTGCGAAGGGACATATTCATCACATGACGAGAATATCTGGGAGTGGGTGGGAAGAAGGAGACAAGCCATGCCACTAAATCCACGAGACCAAGAAACATTAATGAAAATGGGGAAAAGCTGAGAACCACCCTCCCACCGTCGTTGAAAGTCGAAAGCTGATCTGAGAACAACCCTTGAAGCTGCTGAGTGGAGCCGTCATATCCAGAATTATATTCTGGTCATGGATGTAATATTTATTCATTATATACATTTTTAGAACTTTTCTATAATGGTGAATTTGGAAAATGTATCTCACCACGTTATAATGATGGTAGGACATACATACTCCAAGACGATGATATCAGTCCCTTAATGGTGAAATGATAAAGAATTGGATGGTATATTAATTTTTAAATATTTATAATAATGTAATAATTATAAAATATATCTATTATTTAAATAATAGTACTCTTATATGATATGTGGTCCTAAAAAGAAAATTACTCCATGATGTAGAGATGATAATCCATGCATACGCCTGTGTGATGCATTAATTTTCCATGAGACTAATTCAATATATAATATGGTAGTAATATAATCATAATAAAATCATAGAATATATATGATACTATATTTATCACATTATCATGAAAAAACACATGGATATGAAGTGGAAGATGAAACAGACACGAAAGAGCCAATAAAGATGATTACCTCTTATTCAGTGGACTTTATTTAATATTTTCTTATGTGATTTAGGGAGGGTATTTTGGAAATAAATTAACATCTATAACATAAATAATTATGTTTATAAAAGAATTGTTTTATGGTTGGTTGAGCTAGATTTCTCAAATTGGTTTTTGGAAGTGATGTGTGATGTTCCATTTTATTATTGACATAATGGTCACATTCAAAATCATAAAAATATTAAAATAAAATATGGATATTCTAGAGATAGAGGCTTATAAATTTAAAATACATTAATAGGGTATGAAAATTTTGAACATATATTATACCCTTTTTATATATTTATTAATTTTATGTTTTTAAAATAATTAAATAAATTTTTAATTTTATAAAATATCATTGTTTTCACATTTGAGGTTATTCATTTTATTTAACATTAAATACACAAAGAAAAGGTGGAAATTATAATATAATGATTTATAACATCTCTAATATATTTTATAGATTATAAAAATTGACACCATTAATCATCATAAATATGTCAGAATTTATATTTTAAAAATCAATTATTTTATTTTTTTATAAATAAATAAATAATATTTTAGAACTAAAGAATATTTTAAGGTAATTATATAATTATTAAAACTAAAAAATAAATTTAATCAATGAAAATAATTTCATTAAGATAAAAATATACATTTAGTTTCTTTCATATATTGAATTTTCCCAATCTGGACACATAGATTTTATTAAATACAATGAGAGTGACATTTGTAACAATCCTTGATTTAAATAATATATAATTAATTTTCATGGAAATGTTTCAATTAAACATGTATAATTAGATATTAAGGTTACAATGGTTCAATAAACTTCATCCAATAATTTTTAGAAAAGACGAGGTAACATTCTTACCCCTATTTTTTTGTTTTGACCCATATTTAATTCCTTCAACCCCTACCGAGACAACATGTATTATTACTGTTTAATGCTAAATAAGGATACTATAAAAATATAGAAGAACTATAAATTAGTCGTGGATGAAATTTGGAAATTATCCTAATTATTTGGACACGTTTTAGATTTTTATTAATTTTATATCATTTAATAAAATATTAATTATTTAAAAATATAATTAATGTTAATTTTGATAGTATAAATTACAGGAAAATTTTTAAACCTCATAACTATAGAATAACATTAAAAAACTTCTAATACATCCCTAATATGTCTAGGTAATTTATGAAATTCATGGATGATATTAATTAAATCATATTATATATATTTTAATATATATTTTTTAAAATATATATTTGATATTTCCAATAGTTAAACAATTACTAAATTGTCTTTGTGAAAGCATTTAATTTAAATGTTTATTACCTAAAAATAAAAACAAAATTATCATGGTAAAGAAAAAAAATTATATTTAAAATTACTATTTATAGTCGAATTTATCATGTGAATAACAATATATAAAAATTTAATAGTTATTAAATACATGAGTGTGGTATATTGAACATTCCTATAAAGAAAGACCCAAAAGAATTAAATCCATAAATGTTGCTCCAAGAGTCCATAAAAGCGTCCCAAAAATAATTGTGTTCAACAATAAGACATCAAATAGAATTTGGATATGTGTTAGTGTACTTTTATAATACTTATAATATTACTTTTACCAATAATTAAAAAATTTACCCTTAATCATGGTAATTTAAAAAATACAAAATTTACTATTAATATTTTCCAAAAATAGAAAGGGATATATTCATTAAATTTTTACCATATAATTAAAAATGTTGAATTAATTTTCCAAAATTCAAAACACAGAATTGGATAAAATATATTTAATATTATCTTGTTGATGGAACGTGAAAACAATTGTTTAAAGTCAGAATGCCTAAAAGATTGAAATGTTATTATATCCAAATTCAATGATAAATTGATTATATTGAACTAAAATATATTAAATGATAAAATTTTGATCTATTTGTACAGTAAAACTAAGTAATAATTATAATTTTATAGTGTATATTATTTAGATGAAAAATGTCTCTTCAACTAAAATGAAATATTTTATCACAATTAATCAAAACATAAAATTCAAAAAATGCCGGTTTTTTTAACATTAAAATAATAAGTTAATTATTTCAAATATAAATGATAAAATTAAAAAAATATTTGAAATTAGTCCCCCATCAAAAGGAGGTAGAACTGCCTTTAAAAAAATAAATCCTTCTAATGCATAGAATTGGATTAATTTTTATATTAAACCTATAAAATCATATGTAAGAATATAAAAACATTTAATTAAATATAAATTATATAAATGTCTTGATTTGGTTAATACTATTAATTAATTCCAATTTAATAGCTATGATTTAATAATATTTCATAATTCCTTTACCCAGGGTGTTCCAAGAAACAGAAGTAGTCAAATAACTTATATTACATTAAGAAGATTCATACCATAATGTCATATGGTGTATCATTATCCCCTCCTTCAATAGATTTAATCCACAAAATTTTTTATTTCCCTTACAAAAATTTAAGGTCAATACTTCAAAATTCCATTGTGGAAAACCCACACCGGAAAAAGTATTAATTAAAAATCCTATAAATAAGAGGGAATGGGGAATGAGAAGGTCACAAAAAAATTAACCTTTTGAATTGGATATAATTAGCTAAAAGAGAATAATAATACATGGATGAAAAATCAAACCTGCTTGTTCTAATGGAGAGTGTTAGAGAATATGGCCATATGAATGTCTAACAACAAAAAACCTCAAATCTGAGATAGATTAATAAGGACATTGATTTGTATGATGAATATTAAAGGAATATAGATTTTACTCCAATTTAATTTCCTATAAGAGATTGATAATTTTATTATATAGATAAGAAACTCGGAACATAATATTACTAGATCACATTCCCTGTAATAAGTAAGATCATTTTCTTTGGTTGTGCTTCAATCTATCATCACTTCCTCACTCAATACAGGAAATGTTTATTGATGCTGTTTTTTTTCATAAAATAAGCACATTAATCAATCATAAGCACCACTATTCATTCCTTTTTCCTTTAAATATTTACTGAAACAAAAACGGATGAAAAAAATTATCCAATAAATCATACTTTAACCACAATCACTTATTGACAATGTCGATCAATATCAATTCTAAACATAAGACTCGTCCAATATAATTCATTCCAAACAAACTTTCTGAAATGGTCTCTAAATATCCAAAATCAATATTAACATCAGAACCTCAAAAAATAATAAACTATTATATGAACAAAAAAATTAATCTCCATAATTTGAAATATATACTCAATTTTAAACATAAATTATTCTATAAATGGAAACCATTCCTAAAAAATACTGAAATATATGATTGAGAACCTAAAATATGAATGATATTATCATAATGATGTTTAAATAACTTCAATCACTCTTTATTTGATATACAAATAATTTAATTACCTAAATCACAAAATCTTTAAAATATTTCCATAAATAAACAAAATTATTGTAATTCCACCAGAAATTCATATTTAAATCAAAAATACAATTCAACAATTTTTCATTAAAATATTTTGTTTACCTTAATATTATAGGATTAAAAAAATAGCAAACATATTCGGAAATAATATTAACCACTTAATCAAAAAATAAATTTCTAATCCCAAGGTTATCAATTTGAAAAGAAAAATATCTCAAAAATAATAATAAACTATATCAATTCTATATTTACATAAAAATTCATTCTAACCCAGATATCATTAGGATAGTGGTAGGTGCTCAACCCTTATGGCCCTTTGGCTATGTTTTCTAACTATGTGACCTTTTCAGATGTGAAGGGTTGTCACATGACCTCTGAGGTTTCATTTTTCTAATGAAATATTAATATTATCCAAGCATGTGATAAGCATACTAAAAAATAACATAAATATATTCAATATTATCGAAATATCTTAACAAAAAATAATATATCATATGTTTTATGTTGTATTCCAAATAATATAGACACTCATAATTACATTAAATTAAAATATCATATCAACCCAAATGGTTATCCTTACGTTTAAAAACATTTTCATTAAAAGTAAATTTTTTATTACATAAATAATATTTTCACATATAATAAAAAAATAGGTTGTGTTACGTAATCTATGTTTTCCTAAATTGTATTCTAAACAATAATTCCCTAACACCACATGACCTTATTCGGGGCATTACAATATTACATTGACATAGTTTCATGCTTAAAATCTCAAAGGATAGAATATTTTAATTTTCATACTAAACTATATACATATTTGATAATAAAATTACATTTTAAACATAAAATGAAAATAGTATTTTCTATGAGAACATCATTATTATCAAAGCCTAACCCAATATATAAGACATAAAAAACTTCTTGGAAGCCTTGGTAAAATAAAATATTAGAAAGGGGTGAGGTCAAATGCTCAGTAAGGGTATATTAATGTATAATAAATAATGGATCAATGATAAAAAAATTTATGGAATTGTAAATAACTGAGAGCAATGCCATTCAAATAACCTGATAAGGCATAATAAATATTTAAAAGTAAATAACATATTCAATTTATATTTAATCATTAAAATTAAAATCGAAATTATTCCAAAGATAATTTCAATATAATAATATCATGGATAATAATATTAAAAACGGAATTCTCAATAGATGAAATGCTTATTTTTTAGATGCCATGTTTCCTAGGTATATGGTAACTTTACTATCAAGGCCTTTCATAATATAGTTTTGAATATCAAATAGAAACCCTTATTATTTATAAAAATTATTCATCTCATGATACTACCAATGCATTGAGGGTCTTACATTAAATGGTCCCCAACCTTGTTGTACCAATCCAAAGCATTATCCATATATCGAATAACATCTTAAAAAATATTTTAAATTAAAGAGTCCCATACCAATTTTAATCATTTGAATAAGTTGAATACAATAATACTTATGATATGATATATCAACTTTTAGTATACATACACCACACACAATAAATAAGTGGTGAACAAGGCTTATATCTCATATAAGTAAAAGTGAGATGAAAAATACTTACATTTCACTTTCATTTAGTTGAACGTTATTTAATACCCTTTGAAATAGATTAAGACATGTTATTAATTTTTATCAGAACAATATATATATTTATGGTATCACATGTGATCCTATTATAACATTTTATCCCCCATTTTTTAATTTTTTGAATATGTTGGTGCCAAAGCCTAATTTATTATATATGAAAAGACCACTTTAATTGGATAGAGGGAGACCCATTACATATCCTGAAAGCGCAGTGATCATTTAGACCATTATATATCCCATAGGCCCAAATTTATGGCCCATGGACCATTCTATGAATAGTACATCTATAGTAACTGTCTGCTACAGTACCACAAAGTACCTTCCACTACTATAGTGCCCTACCACCACTACAGTACCCTACCACTACTAAAGTGCCCTTGGTTACAATAATGACGCTTCTGCTACAGTATGCTATTGTACTACTATATTACCTATTCCCAATGGGTTTTTATCCCCCATTTCTCATAAAGGATTAAAAGGTGATTTCCAGTAACTCATACCCCAACTACTATCCCCCATTTTTAAAAAATATTTAGTCATTACCCTTACTTCATGTGTGAATAACTTTATTTTCCAATGCATGTTTAATCATTTCAATCATGGTTCTTGTGAATATAATATAGTCCCATCATATTCAAAATTATATTAAGGTAATTAATATCATATTTATTCATTATATACATTCATATAATTATTCTTTAACGGTGAACACAAAATATAATTCTCATTGCATCGTGGATATGATATTCCCTATTAACTCTTGAGTGATGATATCCTTCCCCTATTGGTGAAAAAGTAAGAAATTGGAAGATATATAAATTTCTCAAGAAACATAATGATGTAATAATTATAAAATATATCAATTATTTACATCATTATATTCTTCCATTTAAAGTGGTGATGAAAAACAAATTATACCACAACATGGAGATGGTAAGTTGTACATAGACACGCACAATGGTTTCATTTTCCATTGGATCGATAAAAAGTAGAATATGATTGTACCATAATCATAATAAAATCAAATAATATATTTTATTCTTCATTTAATACTATATCATGGAAACATAAAATGGAAAGGATGTGTAAGAATAAAAAAACATGAATAAGTCGATAAAGATGATTATCCCTTCTTCGGCAAACATCCATTAATCTCTTCTTATACTATCTAGGGTAGGTATTTTGGGAGGGAAATAACTTGAAAAACATAATAAGTGTTTTTATAAGATAAAGGGGCATGTTTATTTTATCAATACTACTCAAATTATTGTGGATAAATGAGGGTGGAGGATCCCTTTTATAGTTCAGGTGAGTGAAATTTTTGGAAATCCAACAAATATTAAAAATTAATATGGATAGTATAGATATTGAAGCTTAAAATGGACTATGAATTATTTTTGGATGAATTTTATCGTCAATATATTATCCTCTTTTATTTATTCAATTTATTTATAATTTCTAAATAAATATATAAAATATTAATTCAGTAATATATCATTATTTTCAAATTTGATACTATTAAGTTAATATGACTTTAAATACATAAATAAATAAATTTAATTAGAATATATTTCTTTAAAACATATATAGTATTTATAATATTTAAATAAATTATGTTAGACACATTATGTAATCCATAATATATGAAAATTAGTATTATTAAAATCACTTATTATATTTTTATGCAAATTATTGAAATACATTTTTAGCATTGATGAAAATATTAAGGCAATTATATAATTTCTAAAATCTAAAAATACATTTTAATAATGAAACTAATTTTAATAATATAAAAAAAGAAATCTAGTTCCATTAAAATCTTTATTTTTTCCCTCTGTGGATACGAAAAATTTATTAAATATAAAGGGAGTACAATTTTGTAAGTATTTTTTATTTAATGAACTATAAGGAATTTCCATTGAAAAGTGTCCATTAATAAAATAAAATTAGATACTAAGGTGATAATGGTAAAATAAAATTCATCCAATAAGTTTTATATTAGATTACATCACATTAGTACCCTTATATGTTTTTTAACACTTATTTAAACCATTTTACTCTTTCTGTGACAACATGTGTTTTTAATATTTAAAGGTCAATAAAGATAATTTAAAATTAGAAAATGAAAAACTAAATGAGTAATGAATGATATTATATAAATTACCCTTATTATTAGGCTTAATCTTGAATAGGTTTGTATTTTATATCAATTAATAAAATATTATTAATTTTAAAATATCATTAATATCAATTTGGACACTATTCATTACACAAATTTTTAAAAATAAAATAACAAAAAAATAACTTCTAAAAAATATTTAATAAAACCCAAATATGTATATACCATCAATAAAATTGTATTCTGAAATTAATTATAACATGTAATATTTATTTTAATATTTCTAATAAAATTTATTTGATATGTTCATTAATTATACAATTACAACATCATCATTGTAAAAAGTTTTAGAATAATTATTTATCACCTAAAAATTTAAAACAACTTATAATGATTAATACTAACATTTAATAGTTCAAATGAATATTTCTAGTCAAAATTATCTTATGAATAATCTAATATAAAAATTCCAAAACATACTGAAAATATGAGTGTGACATACTTGACATTCCTTAGAAAAAAACAAACAAATTATTAAATAATCTCAGTGGATCCATGAGGACCTAAAATTTGTCTAGTGATTATTTTTGATGAAAATAACTCATCCAATAAAATTACTACACTTGTTTTTATAATTTTATAATACATATAATATTATTTATACCCTTAATTACCCGATTTATTGTAATAGAGGTAGTAAAAAATATACTAATGTTACAATTAATATTTTCCAAAAATAAAAGGTAAACATTTAATAAATTTTTAACAAATTATGAAGAGTATATAATCCATTTTCACAAAATTCGAAACAAATAATTAGATAAAATTAATTTAAAACTAATTCTTTTTACAGGACGAGAAAATGAGATTTTAAAGTGAAGAAGATCCATAGATTGAAAGGTTTTTATATCCCAAATCAATGAGAAATTTATTACAATGAACTAAATTATATTAAATGATAAAAAATTTACCTATTTAATCTTTAAAACAAATTAAAAATATAATTTAACACTATTAATTATTTAGATGAAAAAATAGTTTTCAATAAAAGTGAAAAAATTTAACACTATTCATCAATACGCGAGAGTTATCAAAAAAATAAAAACAATTCACCCAAATAAAAATTTATATACTGATTTGAAGGAAAATGGTTATTGTTTCAAATATAATTTTTTAAATTTAAAAAAATTACATTTAAAACAAGTGCACTATCAAAAGAAAGTAACACTGTATTTAGAAGAATATATCATTAATGCATAAAATTTGATTCATTTATATCTTATTCCTATAAAATTATTTTAATGAAAATATTTTGTTTTGATTAAATATTTCATATATAAATTTAACAATTACATTAATACTATACATTCCCTATAATTTAAGGTCTATGTAATAACGTTATTCCATTATTCATTTAAGACGGGTGTAAGAGAAATATAAGCTATTGAAGAAACAAATTTTATTTAAGAAGAGGCATATTGTAAAATATTGAGATGTTACCTAATATTTCTGGTGTACTAGGGATACATTGTTCATTTTAAGAGTCACAACTCCAAAGGTTGGTCACATATTTAACATGAAATCCTTCATACTTTGATAAATTTGTTATGAAATATATAGGGCTTAGCTGACCTCGGTGTGGTTTGGAATATTAATAATCATTTAATTGGTCAAAAAACTACAAAGATGGGACTTTTACTATTATATGAATATTATTACATCTTATACTTTTACTTTTATATACTGATAAAATTTGAGACCATACATTGATGTTACATGGGATTTAATTTTCTACTTGGATGAGGGAAATGTGATTAACAGCTCTATTATATGAATTATATGTTATGTAATCATTGAATGGGTTTGTATATGTTCATATATTTACGAAATTTTGAGTAATCATCATGTGATTAACATAATTCTTTTCCTATGGTCTCTATATTTCTTATAAAAGGTGTACATTTGAAATTTCATGTTATCATTTAACGTAATTGGTGGACATAGGAATATAGGTATACATGTTTGATGAAGATTCCACTAGAACACATTGTAGTTTGATTAGAAATGATGATTTTCTAGAAACATCCGTTTTATTAAATTTATTTACATGGGGATTCATTGTTCTTTCAATGATACAAAGTCTTGTGGGGTGACACATTATGGTATACCAAATGGGTACTGAATTTGAATCAATGAGAAACTCTAAAATTGGTTTAGAGTTTTATCTAAAAGTGTATTGGACTGGATTTTTATATGGTATTTCATATGATGTAATAAACGAAAATGATAATGATAACTTTCAAAATGTGTATTGGAATACATCAAAAATATATTTGGATATGATTTTGTAAGGTTTTTATATGATACAATATAATGTTAATTGGTATTGAAGTCTCATAGGCATTAATTGATGTGGGATATTATAATAAATATTATATAATTCACATTATATATATATATATACGAAATATTTTGTGACTTTTTTAGTCATATAGTATGAAGAACCATATAGAAAAAAAGAATAATCTTTTTGGAAAAACATATACTATGATACATAGATATCATATAAAGGCAAGATAGACATGTGATACTATATGACAAGGTTGAGTCAAAATGAATTGAATGGATCAATTCATTTCATTTGAAACTACCAAAAATTATTTATTTCTTCAAAAACCCTAAAAAATTAAATATAATTAATAAGAAATTCAATATGGTGAAACAAATTAGAGGGTAATTGTCTGATAGAAACATAGGATGTAATTGAAGACATTACTCATATGTATGTTTATGAATTTTTTTAAATTCATGGATCAAGGAGATTCCCCATAGAATATATAAATAAATCATAGCCATGGGATATGGGTGTGTGATCCTAAAACATCTTCTTTAAATAATTCTCCCCCATAGATATTTTCCCCCCATTTTATTTTGAGATGCTAACCAATCATGGAGTATGAATAATACCACGAAATGTGTTTCAATGATTTGTTGTATTGGATACACCTTCGATATAAGAATCTTTTGTTGATTCCTTGGTGATTATCATCAAACATATATTTAAGTTGAAAATGTTATTAATTATATTGTGTAAGTTGCAAATTTTCATTTCCCTTACTCTGTGTTTTCAATTTTAAAAAAATGGCATTTTTGGGTTTAAAGGGTTCTTAATTTCATTCCATTATTTGAAATATCATTAATCTATACATATAAACCATTCCCCTCCAACACTCTTTTATTTATTATACTTTATCCAATACATTTTCAATTTTATCCATACATATCTAGTAGAGGTTTTATATCACTCTTATACGCCACCATATTTAATATTATATACTTAAAAGGATTAATATTATCCTTACATAGAAATTTTTTTTAAAATGTTTTCTACTGCATTAACGAAAAACCATTTAAGACTAATGTTCATCAAAATAAAATCATATTTAGTCATATTTAACCAAAATAATTCATCTAATAGCTATTCCCAATAACTGTTAACTATACTCAACCATAATATTTAATAAAAAATCAATAATACCATGGGTTATTCAATATCTCCCATTGGATTTTTCCTGACAAATACACTCTAAAAATTTCATCTGATCATAATATTTATAAATGAGAAATATCATGATACCACACATAAATATAAATAACTCTTTTGATGTTAATTCTTTCATTCAATAACAAGTTGTTTAAGGAATATGAAATTGATTGTCCCTCCATAAATAAATTAAAATTTTCCCCTATATGAAATAAAAGCATCTTTGGATTCCATAAATAAATGTCATATAAGAGTTGGTAAAATTTCCCCCCATTGGAAAATAAAATCTAATGAATTTTGAGACACTACAAAAGTTCTCATGTAAGGGGGAAAAGATGGAAAAACATTTTCAGCCTCAAATCATTAAATATATCCCATGGAATATCCTTGGTGAAAATATCTATAAGATGATACTTTAATAGAATATATTAAAACATCCTAACTCTATTAGAAAAATTATATTTTATAAATTTATATTTTATATTATTTTTATATATCGTGAGTTTTTCACTATATTCTGAAATTGATCATTTTTTATTTGATTATCACATGAAATTATTAATAGGTTCCCAACCCTCACTAACAGGTTGGTCAAATGTTCTCTTATATGGAACAATTTTTTTTCATGTTCAATAGTTATATATTCAGCATCAATAATTCATAGATCCATTAAATTATATTTCATTCAATTCCATATCATAGAAATTTACCTCAAAAATAATATTCCACATTATTTTGATTACAAGGGAAAACATTTTCTAGTCTACATAGTATTATTGTAAATATATAAATTCATTTCATCACCACTTCTGTCAATCATAAATAAATCAATGTTCCATTAAGAACTATATTGGACTCTTTCATGTGTGATTCTTTCAAATCACATTACAATTTTACACAAAACGTTATTATATGAAACATATCATGTCTTAATGCAATTATATAAATAAGGCTTCCAATTATCATTTTAAATCTCACTTAATTCACACATTTCCATGCATTACTCAACTTTACATACACTTCTATAGTTTTGGATAGTTATCTAGAGACGTCCTTGACAATATTTTTTAAATATTTATTGTAATATTTCTATTAATATTTTAAAATATATTTCTGTTCTTTCACTATGTATAATACGATAAATAAAATCATCTACATATGATTTCAAATTTCTAAATGAAATTATATGTTATCCCAAATTCTTCACAATATAAATTCCTTTCACCTCAAAATATTATATCATCAATATATTCAATGAAAATAAGGGTACATGTGGTCATCTCTTTCATATATTAGTTTTTTTCTATATTACCTTTGGTGAAATATATTTCATTTAAATATACTTCCAACCTGGAATACCATAATCTCATGAAAAATTTCAACACACACAAGCATTTCTTGAAATCTCACATCATAGTCCCTTTAAATAAAAGTATAAATACTTCAGTATCATCAAAACATACATATTCATTATGTTCTTCACTCAAGAAAGAAAAAATCCCATTTAAGAAAAAAATGTTGTATTTTATGTGACTATAAAAAACTAGGAACATTCTAGTTTCATAAAAGTATAAATTAATAGAAAATTACTCTTCAATATTAAATCCTTAAACTTCAGAATAACCATTTCATAACACTGTAGATTGTTTTTTTTGAAATCTACCCATTCCCTTGGATTTTTTTATGAAAACCCCTTTATTTAAAGTGATATTATTCTATATTAGTCATGGAGAAATATCCATTGTGAAATTCATTTCAAATTGTTCAAGAATATCCTTTATAAAACTGATATACAAATTATTAAAAAAATCCATAAAAAAGATTATGATAAAATTTGAGATACAAGAGCTAGTTGATTATTTCATCATTGTATTATTCTAGTCCAAACTAATTTTTTATAATTACAATTTAAATTCTTGGGTTCAATATGATTATCGAACCTATATACTCAAATTTATTATTCCATTACTCACATTCAACATCAATAGTCTGATCTAGATCTATATCAACATTATTTCATTAATTTTCAATTTATTCATATGCACGTTACATAATTAAACATTCTTCCCTGGAAATCCCTGACCTAGATTCCACTTAATGGGGGCCCAAAACCAAGTGTAACTTATGGCCTTAATAAAATCTCCAAAAATACCAGATGATGTAGACTAGTAGCTGTGGCCAAGAGTTTGTCTATGGGGAGACTATTCCCTCATTACCAGATTGTTTAAAGGAGGATAAATACAAACCAAGGTAAATAGGGGGAAAAATATAAGAAAAAAGGACATTGAGGAAATAGGGATAATGCTATAAATAAATGAAATAACTGGAATACCATTAAAGTATAAAACTAATAATGACCTTATACCAAGTCACTAGAAAACTATAAAACATGGATACAAGATAGGAAGTATAAAATTTACCACAAAAGTATAAATAAAATAAAAATATTCTCCCAATAACCCCTATCACTCTCTCTTTCATCTTCTATCATGTTCCATCCTAAATAGAATTAAATAAAGTGTTCGAATCTGTATGATTTCCTTGTACACACCAAAATTAATGTAACACATCATGTGTACAAACCAACACCTGGAGAGGGGGTGAGATAAGTCTCAGTGGGCCACCATCAATGGTGTTTAAAACAATTGGACCCCGTAATGGTAATGTAATAGTGTAAAATCATATATATATATAATGTAGAATAATACAATGTATCTAAATTCCCAAATACCTTCGTTTCCTCTCATATGGTGTAAGAACATATAACCAATTAATTATTTGATCATTACTAGTTTATAAATAAGCCACATGTAAGAAATAGTGATGGTTTCAAGCTGTAATGAGGCAACCTGTAATTATATTTAATAAAGAATACCCAAGGTAATAATAAAGGCAACATAGAACTAAATGGTCACCAAATCAGTAATAACTATAACCATTCTATAGGTAAGAGTGTAATCTGAGGTTAAAATTCCATGGAATTACATGATATGATTTCTTCCAGAACCAAGGTAAAATGGGGCTAAGTAGTGACTGGGACCTATTGGCTATAACCATGACACCTACTTGTCAGTGGTAGATCCAAGGTGTGTATCCAAGAAATACAACAGTACTATAGGAGGGATCCTATGGTATAACTCCAAGAATCCCATAATATGTAAGGATTGAGAACATCATGGCACTAAACCTAGGAGATCTGTATACATTAATCAAAATGTAGTTCCAGATGGTGCAAGGAATTCCCCGATATGAATCCAACCGAAGATAATGTCAGGACACTACTATATGATAATGAATTCATATAATATTTCATTTATTTCAAGAATTTCCTTTCATTAGTGTTTTATGGCCATGCATCATTCAAACCATTAATCAATTCATAATTTATAAATAAGTATGTTTTCTTCAAGACATACGTCTCATTAGTGTGACTAGGCCAAGTACCATACTAACTATATTACATCCATTTATGGAATATTCAATTATTATGGTTTATTATGCTACCTTAAATCCACATGGCTTGGTGTGATGCATATATTCTACCTATTATTCATTAAAATTTAATCTGGTTAATTAATATACTAAGTAATCATTAAAATGTCTCTTTGATATTTAATTATCAAATATTAAGAACTTACCTAAGGTGGGTCAATAGGATTTGACATGGAACATTTCATTCACCATTACATGATACAATATGAATTTATTATAAGGAGTCCTACCACTACATGGTCATTCTCTAGAACATCCAAATAATGAATCAAAAGTGTCAAAACAGTAAAATAATAAACTATAGAATATCATCCTACACGAGATGTTGTGAATTTAGGGTGTAAAATAAAAATTAATTACATATATTGAAAGAGAATATCCATAAAGTTCTAATGATGATAATAAAGGAATATATCTTCTAAAAATGACACCTGATGAAGTCGGTGGGCCCCCAACAAAATTCCAAAATAAACAAACATAAGTGTTGAGTTATAGACAACACACCTTAGCATTGTACGACTCTACTCCTCCGGTATCATTCCTAGATTTGGATCATTTTGGAGTATATCAATGAAAAGTGGAAAAATTCTCACACCTCGATAATAAGTTTGAGAGTAAGAGAGAAGAAGAAAGGTTTAAATGAACTCGAGTACTTACCATTGGGCATCCAACATGATGAATTGAAGCTCAATCAGATCCCAAATGAAGGATAAGTCTTGATCCCATCCTTAGGACTTAAAATGACCTCCAAAATTAGATCAATGGATGAAAATTAGAATAAAAATAAGATTAGGTGGATGAAGGAGGCTTTATTAGTCCATTAATGTGAAAAATGTAAAATTACCAAGAATTACACATGTGAATGATTTGTCAGCATAATTTTCCAAACCATTAGCAAACCATACTTGAGTACCGAGGAAAAGTTTCATACAACATAGTTAGGGAACAATATTAGGGAAATCATGTCCTTACCATGCGATATGGATCTGATAAAAAAATACAGACCATCTGAAAAGTTAGATCTTACCATGTGGGATACCAATATGGTTTACTCAGACCATGTGGCAAGCTGAGTATTCCCCAACATATGGATTCCAGGCTCTAAAGAAGGATCAGACACCCTCCGAACCTTCACTAATATAATAGAAATATATATATGGTCAAATATAACTAATTAGTCTAATATTTAAAGGACCAATACATGAGTGATAAACTGGGTTCTTATAGTCTTCCCCCCTTAATAGAACTCATCCCTGAGTTCACCTTCCAATGGCGTTATATCACTGTTTGAGAAAAATTATAGACACTAAGTACATATGTCGGCCTACATCTCCACTCTCTTGTCCTCCACACAACCGTGCATCCATAACCCTATTACTAGAGGTACATAACAGCCTTGGAGAGCCTATACTCTCTGGTCAATTATGCACACAAGATACTCTTGAAAGGAATCATTAATAACTAACTTAACTTCCACATGATCAAAGATATGTGTAGGGTCAACATGATATTGGAGAATCTATCAAACATGGAATATTTATTGCATGTCACGGTACAATGAGGTTGTAGAAACTAAAAGGCTACCATTCATACACACTCCAAAATCTCAAAAATCCCTATATAATGTGGTAATATATTCCCTCGCTTCGATAAACATAAATTACTTTTCTAAGGAAATGCCTAAAGGAAAACATGAACACTGACCTCATACTCCAAAGGTCTTTGATGGTTATTGACATAAGATTTATTTCTAGATTGATCAGTATTAATACACTTTATGATCAACTAAACTTGCTCGAAAGTCTCCTTAACGAGATGAGTACATAGTAGTGCAACCTCACTAGCACCTATCTAGAATCGGGGTGAATGTCAAGGTTTACCATAAAAGGTTTAAAAAGGATCCATCGAAATGAACTCTTTGGTGAAATTGTTATAATCAAACTCAATAAGACGGATATGCTTCTCCTAAGACCAACCGTAATCATGGACACATTCTCCATGAAAATCCTCTAGAACCTGTATTTCCCACAATGATTAAACACATGTTTGATAGTGAAAACTTGTTATTAAAAGAACATGTTTTTCTATAGCCTTCTGAAATCCCTACTGGAACTATGACGTGAAACGAGAACCCCTATCTGAAATAATAATATATAGAACCCCATGTTGTCATGTGATCTCACAGACATATAGTCTTTCAAGATCATTAACAAATAAGTTCTCCCATGTAAAAATCAAATTGGATAAATTAATTTATTGATCATAAACTACCATCATAAAACCAATTCCATTCATAAACCTAGGTAACCTTACTACAAAATACATGTAAACCACTTCCCATTTCAATTATAATATTGGATGCTTCTATAGAAATCCTATTGGTCCCTAGTGCTATGCCTTCTTCTACTGATAGGTGGACCACTTATTGGAATAGCCTGATTTTTAAAATTTCATCCTTGGTTACCAATACTGGTGTCACATATCTTGATACATTTCGGATATTCCTAGATGAACATCCCAATGAGAATAATGTGACTTTTTAATCAATTACTCTCTCAAATAGGTAGGAACATTGACACATACATTAATACATAGAATGTCATCTCTATCCATGGACCAATCCTAGGTCGTGTTATCTCCTAATATACATGCACATAGTACGAAGCCTACATGATTTGAAAATTTTATACCCTTCACCTTCTCAAGGAAGGAAGAGGTGAATATCCAAGATTAGAGGTAAGAATTATCTCGACTATCATGAATCTCTAGATTCATATGAGAAAATAGGACCATTAAATTCTATTCAACACTGGCTTCCCATATGGTATATGATTGATTTTTTGACTCAGTTCATCTACAAAAACATTACCCTTCTTAGGCGTATAGGAAAGCTCAAAATTAATGTATTGTAGATATTTGACCCATCAACACTGTTCGAGGATCAATTCACATTGAGTACAGAAATATTTTATACTGTATTGGTCCATGTACACCACCAATAAATCCATCAAAAAATAATGTGTTTTGAAACAAAAAGAATGGACAATTTCAGCAAGCTCAAGTTCATGTGGTGTGTAGTTTATCTCATGATTCCTTAACTGACATGATCTATACAAAAAAAATATTTCCTCTAACATTATCATTGCTCATAGTACGATTCGTGATACATCACAAAAGAATGTAAAACTTATACCTGGATTTTGGAAATTTTGAATAGGCGCTTATACAAGCCCTCTTTTAGTTCCTTGAAGTTATTCTCACATTCTTATGAACAATGAAACTTCACACCCTTCTTTCTAAGACAAGGGATATGTAATGTAAGGTCTGAGAAGTTCTATATGAAATTCTTGAAATATCTATAGATCCCCGAGAAACTACATATATTAAAAAAATTATTGGGATTATCCTAGGAATCTACAACACTAACCTTTTATGGGTCAATAGAAACTTATGATTCTGATATGATATGAACCAAGATGTGATCTTTTTCAATCCAAATTTCTAACATATAATGCTTGGTATAAATATGATGTTATCTCAGTTTACATAGAATTATATCAATGTGTTTGTATTGGAAGATATGAGTGTGAGAATACACGAACATGTCATCCACAAAGACCATGAAAAAAGAATCGATATCGTGGTGGAACTCCCTATTCATTAGAGCCATTAAAATAGAAGGGACGTTGGTATGACCAAAAAACATAACAGGGTACTCATATAGATTATACCTTCTAAAAAAGGATGTCTGAGGTATGTTTGATGAAATTACTCATACATGGTGATGTCCTGACCATAGGTAGATCATTGAGAAAACCACAACTCCTTTGAGATGGTTGAATAGACCATCTATTTTTGGTAGTGGATACCTATTCTGGAAAATAATTAGGTTCATCCATATGTAATCCTAACTTAGACGTAAGGTTCCACCCGCCTTCTTGGAGAGAAGAATGGGAGAACCCCCAGAGGATGTACTAATCTCTATAAAAGTTTTTCCCCCTAAATCATATATCATCTTCTTGAGATCTGGAAGCTCTGTAGGTTCCATCCTGTATGATGTAATGGACATTAAATATCCTCCTGGAACATGATATATCATAAAATTATCATCCCTATGATGATTTAATAGAGAAAAATAATCCATAAAGACAACCCTAAAATGATCCACTACTGGAGGGAAATAATCTTGACATAAAACATGATACACCGTGAATATTTTTTCAATCTTGATAGTCACTCAACCTAGCTGATTATTATTCGGTCCAGCTCTAGCAGCCTGAACATCCCAATAACCCTTACGTAGATAACTGCTTCTCTATAGTGATGTAAATAATACCCTACAATGATATAAGTATAAAAAATATTGATAATAAATTGGCCAATCCAACCTGATAATGAACAGAGGCTTATCATCTCGATAACGAAGAGGTTTTATAAGAATGGGAAATTGCCTACCTCAAGGGGACAGTCCTTACATTGGAATATTCTCTATGACTCTACCCCTGATGGTGTTTCTATGGTCATTAAACCATTGTAATATTGTATCTATATTCCTAGACTTCCATGATATATATAGAGATAAAATAGTTCGAACTACATATATCAAATAAAGAATATACTATAGTACATTTCACTAGAATAGTAATTTTTATTGTAGATGGTCCCGCATTCTGATCATTGGGTATCGACTATTGTGAAAATAATTTTTCCTGTTCCAAGGCCACATGCAATGGATGGTATACAATGATCAAAAATAATATATTGATTCTACTGGTTTTCATAGATCTAGCTACCATGGCCATGACCTCCTCCTTGTCTAGACCATCATGTGCTATTCCAACACCCAAATTGACGCGACACAAATAAACCCACTCCTAAAGGGGAAGCTGTAACTGATATATTTCCACTCAAAGATGGTGGAATGGTCATGTAGAACCTCTTAATGTGAACTATATAGATGCAAGCTCGTCACTCAATTGGGTCCCTATAATAATGAGACATATGGTTCCCCTATCAACAACACTAATGACACAATATGGATTTATCAAAAAGGATAATATGATTTTCACATCCTTGATGAGAAACCTCGAGGAAATGTTTCCTTACACCAAGAGAAATATTGAGCTATCGTGACACTATTCCTCTATACCATGCACTATTATCATCCCTTAGGTTATTCTCAGTGTTAATATCTTGATTGACTATTTTAGAAAATTTAGGATAGATAATGACATTCACTAATATACCGGTGGAATTATAGAACCCATCGTCAAAGAATTTAGCACACAAAATCTCATCACCATCAAGAAGCGAGAATATTTTTAACTTAGTGAAACAAACTAAATATTCCATAAGTAACATAGAACCCTAATCGAGATGCGCGAACTCCATAATAGTTTCACCTCTCAGCGTTTGTGGATATAATAGATCATATAAGGCAGTCTGTAAATCAAACCATAACATGCCAAGATGATGGCCATATTGGATAATCAAATACCACTACTAATTTTCTGAATCATCTAACATATAATTAGAATGTATGACCCTACACTCTGTTGGTGTCTCTAGATTCTCAAAGATTTAATGGGTGGCCTCTAAACATGAATCAATATCATGTGGACCACCATCCCATGAGAAAGTAGTAAGATTCATCACTTAGAACTCGTGCGTCAGATCAAACATCAAACGTGCAAGTTGTTGATCCCCATTCATGGACTGCATGAAATGTTGGAAAATTTCACAAACATGGGAACATATTCCAAAATACGTTATCGATGGTGGTGACTTGAGAGGTACTCCTAAAGGTACGATTGGTGGCTCAGGGCCAACCATATTTGGAGCATGATAGTCACCACCTTCTTGGTATAGGATACAGCGATGTCATGGTGGAATTGCACTAAAAATGCTATGAAAACACCTCAGAATAATAATTTTCTTGAAATATTGAAACAAAAATGGAATCTAAATAATGATGGGCTCAATACCCAAGGTATAATACCCCAAATACCCACTTAGAAGGCCAACTATCATCATGTTCTCATGTATAAGTTTCATTTTATTTTAGATTTATTTACCAGATTGTCTACATTATCATTCATAAAAATGATATGGAAGAATAGTGACATGAATGGATTTCATATTATATGTCTTGTATCATTTAATAACGGATAGTTATTCCCACTAAATTATTAACAATAAACCTAATCAATGAAAACAATACCCATTCATTTTTATAATAATACACCAACTCAAAAAATACTCATCCCAACCCATGAGGGACCATATACCTCAATAATTGAGACCTCATATTATTCAATTGAAACCAAAGTAATTCATGAATAAGTTATCTATCTCAATATCACTGAATAATCACATGCATATCAAGCAATACAATGTAGTGAAAAGTGCCTATATAGAATGGAAATATGAATGACATGTGAATTATTGGTGCCTAATATTACATGTGAAACAATTATCCTTAACCTTATATAATCATGCCATAGATGGAAGAAATCATATATTAGAGTAATAATCAAAAACTCCACATATAATGTGAATCACCTATTGGAGAAATTTTATCAACTATAATAGGAAAAATAATAACATTGATTATAATTCAACCAACCTGTTTTTTACCCCAAACATGGTTTCTTGATACCCGTGGATGACTTGTGATCATGTCCCAAGAATTTCAAAACTCATGAATATTTTCTCCAAATTGTAAATCAAGAAAGGAAAACCACTTTTGATATCACTTTGTGATGTCCCAAACCTGAATGTCACTTAATGGGTGCCCCAAACCTTATAGGCCACATGGCCTCAAACACATATCGCCAAATGCTTGCGGCTTACAACTAATAAAGAGGTCCTATGGTGTGTCTATGGGGTGAATATTCCCTCATTACTACATTGTAAAATATTTGAAAAATATAAACCAAGGTAAATAGTTGAAGAAATATAAGTACATAGATGGAATAATAGAAATAGGGAAAACAATAACAATAATTGAAATAACTATAATAACTTACTAGCATAAAAAACTAATGATAATATTTCATGTCACTAGAAAATGGAAAACATTGATACAATACATAGGTAATAACATGTTCCAAAAAATAATAATAATTATAAAAGGACTCTCCCAAGAATCCTAAGCATGGACTTTGTCTTCTTCTATCACACACCATCCAAAAAAGCATGAAATCAAGTGTTCATATCAGTATGATTCCATTTTCCAAAACATACATTCATGTAATATTCCCCAGGTACCAAATGTTTCCAAGAGAGGGTGTGAGATAAATCTTAGTGGGACACCACCAACAGTTTCTATAACCTCTGGCTCGTGTAGTGGAAATGTAACAGTGTGTAGGAATGCATAAATAATGTAACAAATTAAAATGTAACTAAATTCCAAAGTAACTCATCAATCCCTCAGATGGTTTCTAAACATATAATAAATGAATTATTTAATTATTACAATGTTATAAATAATACACATGTATGTAATAGTTAATATTCCCAAGATGTAACAAGGAAACTTGTAATGATATATAATAATGAAGTCCAGACTTCAAGGGCCTCCATCTCCGTAATAACTGTATCATAGATAAGTATACATGTGTAATACAAGGATCATATTCCACAGTATTCCACAAAAATATTTCAATTGAATCCAAGGATATCATCTATGTTAAAATGAGTCTAACTAGTGACTGGGACCAATGGAATTTAACTATGGCCCATGATTTTCAATACTGGATTCAAGGAGTGTATCCATGGAAAACAAAAATAATATGTGAGAGATCCTATGTTGTCATACATGGAATCCATGATTAGACAACAATCGTGATCTAGGTGGGTCTCAAACTTTGCAAGCCGTATCCTTCAATTAGAATGGGCTTCCTGAGTTCATAGGGAATTCACCGATAAGAATCCAAGGCAATCGTAAGTCTGGCCATTGTTATATGATGTTTATGTCATATTTCATTTGGTTCAACCCCCACCTTTCATTATTTTGATAAGACCGTGCAACATGAAACCATTTAATCAATTCAAAATTAATCAATATGTACATTTGGTTGAATCCTTGGATTTCATTAGTTTTACAAGGCCAAATGGAATGCAACCATTATTAAATCCATTTATGGAATATTAAATAATTAAGGTTCAGTCATCTACCTTCTATCAATATAGTAAGGGGTTCTATATGCATGAAACCAATTGTTTATTCAAATTCATTCACGTAAATTCATATACTTAGTATAAATTCCAAGATCCCTATAACATTTAATTTTCATATTTGAAGATGTTTCCTTGGGTGGGTCAAGTGGATGTGAAATGTAACATTCCACTTACCATTACATGATAAAATATTAATTTATTATTTGGATGCCTACAATTAGTGTGGCCCAGCGCTGGAACATCTAGACAATGAATCAAAAGTGTCAAAACACCAAAAAATCAACTATGGAATATCATTCAACTTGGGATGTTGGGAATTATGAAAATAACCACTATAATGTAATCAAATATTTGGAATGAAAATAACCATATATTTTTAAGGATTATAAACAAGGAATAAAAATTTTATAAATGGAACCTGATGAAATTAACAGGCCAGACATAAAAATTACAAAATCAAAGAACATGAGGGATGTGTTATAGATCACCCACCTTAGGTTCATATGGATCTCCACCTCTATTATAGGAGATTTCTTTAAATAGGATAAAATTATTTATATGAAAATATAAAAAATGATCTCCCCTCAATAACTAGGTCAAGAGAATGAGAAAAGAAGAATGGCTTAACCATACTGATGTACTTGTCGTTGTGTATCCAACATAATGAAAGAAAGCTTGATCAGATCATGGAAGAAGGAGATGTTGGGATCCCTACCTTAGGCCTTTAAAATTATAAAAAAGGAGGTCTATAGGCAGAAAAACCTATATAAATAGTCTTGGGAGGAAGACGGGAGAATTATTAGATTATTAAGGGAAAAAGGTAAAATTACTCAAAATTTAGCCTGAACATGGTTTGTATGCACTGTTTTAATATACATTCACGAAACATGAATGATTGCGTGGGAAAATGGGTGTACCACATGTTTAGTGAAAATTTGCACCAACGGTGGGATATGGCTCTGCTCGAAAATGCAAACCATCCACATGGTTAGTTCTGATAGTGTGACCTACCTGCCTTTTTTTCTCTAACTGTATGATAGACCCATTTTATACTAAAAGCTGGTTTCTATGCCCTAAAAAAGAACCATACACCCTCATAACTTTCTCAAATGGAATAAGAATCCATATTATGTCCAAAATAAATAATTAGTCTGAAATTTAAATGATTCATTCTTGAGGGAAAACCCATTTTCTTACACTTCCTTCTTCAGAAATTTTGAAATCAAGATCATGAATCTTACTCAAATTGGGATTATCATTAAGGATATTCACATAGAAATAATACATATAATTATGAATCCATTCATTTCATAATTTATATATACAATTCTATTGGATAGGTTTCCCATATGTTTTCCTTAACATTTTCATCATACTTTCCCAAATCCTAAATCAATAAAATCACTATGAATCGACTGATAAACATTTATTTTTTCATGAAAATGGTATTATTATTATACCAAATTTAATATTAACTTATGTTATATATGTTATAAGATAGAATAATTTTTTAATGAATAAAACTATACTTATAACCAATCTCTAAAATAATTTTGAGGGTTTGAATTCGACAAACTTGGGTTTTCCCATTTCAACCAAGCTTCCATTCCATAATTTTATTTCTCTATTTAATGGAGGTTTATAAATAGAACATTATTATATCATAATCCAATTTTTATAAATATTTTAATGAATATAATTACTAGTGAACACCTTACCATTATCTATTATTATCTACTTCATAGAATATAATAGATTTTTCTCTACTTATTTTCTAATTTTTTAAATTTTTACTAATTAAAATTTTTTCTATATGAAAATTACATTAGTCATTCTTGAATAATCAAAAAAAATTACTAATAAATATAGATCAAATTTTTTGATTTATTTCTCTTTATTCGATGTAAACATGATTGTATTTATTTTATTTGCAAAGTGACTGAATTTCATCCTTTTATGACTTTGTTTCACCATTTTACCCTTTCGAAATGTGTTTTAAATAAAACCATTTTCACTCTTTATTTGGGATAAATATCACACCACATCTCCTTTTGATACCTTTATACTTATCATCTAACCCATATGTATAATTCTCTTGTAATAGATGTTGTTCATATCCCTTTCACTCAAATATCAAGAGTTGTATTAATTACCAATTTCAAACTGGTTAGAATTGGTTATTTCATCCTTATTTATAATTATTCTACACTATAATAATAAGATGATACATGAATTACATATAAAATATTCACTATTACAATCACCATAGTGTTTTCTAACACCCAAAAAGTTTTGTTCGATCCCCCAATAAACAACACCTCCCAGAATTTTAGTTTTTGAGTATAAATCTTAGTTTAAAAACCCCCGATAATCTTTTTGGAATTTTTATTTACAAAATTATATTCAAATCCATTATGAGAAAATATTTATGATAATATTTTAAAGTCTTTTATAATATGGGATGAAAGAACAATATCGATAATCAATAGATTATTTTTATTAATAGATATTAATATCATCCTCAATAAGAATTGACTTCTAAAAACTTTCTCTTTATAAAATATCTAATATCTATCAAGTTATTATTATTATATAAGGTATGTATCCAAAAATTCCCTACGAAAAAGACCTCATTTTTTCATATCATCCTTATATTAAAAATAGAAAAAAGTTTTTCTGCCAATATTTGGTTAGTGAATTTTTATTCATAAGTTTCTTATTTCATATATTACGTCTCTTCTTTTAAACCCCCCTCATTTCATGACTACATTGACTCCATGGAATTGAAATTTCATACTAGGAAACATAGGTTTTATGTCAATATAAAATATAAAAAATAATTACATTTAAAAAATAATATTTTATAAAAATTATAATGACATATGTAATTTTTGTGTAAGGCATTAATGTATTTCTCTATACCCTCACTCCCGAATCATGTTCTATAAACATGTGGTTTACATAGTTGATTTGATAAAATCTATAAAATAGTGTATATAAACATCCATTATTATAAAAATAAATAATTATTATATCATCTCATTCACATAATGGATCTTTTTAGGATTTGAGATTTAGAGAATTTGGATAAAACATAAATTGGTAAATCCCATACCCTTTGTATCAAATGAATATTTATCTATTCATATTTTAAAATAATTAATCCTTAATATGTCTAAAATATCTTCACAAATTCACTAAAATGTGTTATCTAATGAAACAAGTCACCTGGACTAATTTTTTTCATGATACAGGGAAATGAAAACCTACTAATGGATGAGCAAAAATGATCAGTAAGGGAAACATACAATTGACACAACTACGTCATAAACATGGAATAAGGATTTTGTATGTATAAGTAAAAACCATGAATTTGTTATCAAATTGAAATTGTGAAAGATATAACCATGATAAAAAATGAAAACACGGATATAAAAAATCATAATCTCATTTATATTGAAAGAATAACATCGAACATTGAAATCTTTTATCAACTCATTTTGGCAATAAATTTATTTGTCATTGAGGCTATATTAATTAAATATTCCTTAATTTTTTATAAATACTACTAAAATATAACAATTATTATCCCACTATGGGCATCCCTCCAAAAGAACAAGTTCAAGGTGGTATAATCCACATCGATCACCAAAACTAGAAAACATTACTCTTAATTCCCATCATGCATTGTATGCGAAATTACCACCTGTGGGACGACTTTTGAATTTTTGAGTGATATAAAATATAGACCATGAAGTTTGTATATTCTAAGGCGACATCCCATGAAACACCAGAAATACTATCTATATCGATTATAGTGAGTTTTTATGTTCAGGAAGGAAATTGATCCCTTTCCACATTGGCGTTGACATTGCCACTAGGGAGTCCCCCAGACCGAAGACACTGCAAAAACTAGAAGAACATGCCCATTAGGGTCTCAAAAAACATTGCCACCCTCGAATAACAATAATGATATTGGATCTATCCACATGGAGCATAAGGACCTTTGTTTGTGGGTTCTACTATATCAATCTATCCTAATTGATTGAGTTTAAAGGAATTGTCCAAGAATTTTTTATGGCCACGAACATCCTCAATGAAGATGACCAATCACAATTCTTTCCATGTGGGATTAGATCCATGATGGTGCTTTGTAACTTTTTCAATAGTCCTAAGTGTGACTTAGTGATTCCATTGTATCCATAATAGTTCCCCACTTTCTATATATTTCAACATCCCAAAACAACATGTAGATCCCTCACGTACTAGTCGCACACCCGATCATCTAACCCCAAAACCCAATTCATAATGAAGGACTCCATGTAGGTTGAATGGTTCACTAGTGTGATGATCTCACCCAAAATCTCCCATAGAGTCCCAACCCACCCACATGTAAAGAATAGTTTCACCATTGATTCTTATTTGGTGTCACTGACAAACAAACATTAATATTTCATTAGGATGTGTCTATTCTGAACCAACTGATCTGTTGGATGAGACTAATTATGAATCCTTCATACCAAAATGTTGAACTTCCTTGGAATGTCATTTCACCAAAGGGAATCTCAACAAGCATATTTCACACCCACTAAATGAGTCATGTATCAATAAGAAATTGCTGAGAATGTGCCTGAAGTTTAACGAGTAAAGGTGTATTTTTCTAGATCATTATTAATAATGATACCATTGAATATCTACATATGAAGATAGTTGATAATGGCATGAATGTAGCTCTCAAATTGGGTTTCCTGAGAAAAATTAATATCATCGGATGGGAAGCTCAAGAAGTCGATAACCATCCAAACCCAATTTTCATTCCAAAATTAGATCTACCAACATTTTATAATCCACTTTTAATGATTCCTCAACACCAGTAATTGATGTGAAATCCAAAGCCCAAAGGTGGGAAATCACCCCATGAGTTTAGTACCCCTAAGAGCCATATCTGTTAGACATAAATATTCTCCAGAGAAATTTCACCACAAGGAAGTCCCATATGAATGTGACCCATATGCTATATATCTCCTCCACGGATATCATTAGATTGATCTCCCCACCACTTACCTTCCTATCCATCTTGTCCCAAGAGAACCAATTATACCATCCTTTTACAGAAAAATCCCAGATGAAGATTTTCAAGATCCTTTAAATATTCCTATATACTGTCTTTGGAATGTTGTGTGATAACAACACATGAGTGGGTATGGATAATAGAACACATTTGACCAATGTGATACACCCCAAATATAATAAATCATGTTATTACTATTTGAGATGTGAGCTATATTTTTTGTGCACTCCCATCAAAATAATGAATCTGACCCCCCCCAAGGAAATTGACGGTCAGATATTCAAATGAAAATTTTCTTATCTTCATACCTATTCTATACTATATTTTTTTCCTACATATTTGATAACAATCTAGAGATGAAAATAATAATTTTATGTTGATTAACATATTGTACACTCTAGCTATAATAAGGTACAATGATTTTGTTGAACTCACAGATATTTCTACTATTTCCCTCAATGAAAAATATAATGTTGTTAACAAAAAATATTTGTGAGATAACACACATATTTGATGTAACATGGATCGGGCGTACGGTACCGTTACTCATCTTCCTCTCCAAATATTTTCAAAGAGTGTTCTACACCAAACAGAATTGGTTAGGATACATAAAATCTCTTTTCTTACGTCTTGGGAAGTATTGATTAACCATAAACTCTAATTCATAAAATGAATTTCCAACCAAGGTGAGTATACAACCATAAAAATGAATTCAAATTCTAATCTTGAGAAACCCTTGCAGTTCAACAATTTTTGGACAATACTTCACTCAATTTTTTCATAGGCTTTGGGAATATATTCTGTGATTCCCACATTATAGACCATAGTTTTTTAATGTCCCCACCATGGGTATAAATACACAAAAAACCAAAACCATTTTTGTCTCACATCAAATATCGATGAGTCATGGTTCTATATAATTCCAGGCACCAACCATCACCAGGTTATGTTCAGTGAATTCACCATAAGAGTCATCAATACCATTGATACCGTTCCCTACGGAACCTAATACTGTGTAAAACATATATATATATATATATATATTAAATAATTCACAAATCTATAAATATTAATCTTATATTATAATTAAACAGTCATCAAGAATGTATATATTTTTACCCTTATCATCCAAAGGGATATCCTGATCAAAACCCTACCAAATGAAGAACATGGATGGTCAACCAATACATAGTCAACTTTACAATAGTCATTCATATTTAAATAACATTATATATAATTCCAATACTTTTACCCATGTAAATATAATTACACACATTATAGGTTAACATAATTAAATATGAATTATGAAAAATATGATGTTTACACCATATATCGAAATGGATATATGACTAAGTCAATACTAGAAAAACATGATAACAAACAATCTTCAAAAATAAAGAGTATTAGTATAAAATTATATAAATTAATATGTGAGGAATATTCATTAATGTATTTATATGGTATGAAGGTATATTTATAATGAAATGATAGAATAAAAAACAATACAATCAAAGGGAGGAATATACCTAAATTATATAAAATAATTTCATAAAATATCCTAAATTAATGAAAAAAAATTATGTTAGAAAAAATACTCACCATTAGAAAAATAATTGAATCACTAGCTACTTGAATTATTAAATGCGAGTTGGTTAGTAAATCCCATGAACTAAATGGTGTTTAGAAAACTCATACCACTTCAGTAACTCTTTGAAAAAAAACCTTGAGATTTAAAATGTGATATATATAAATTTTCATGCCATAATAAAAATGGATTCATGGTACAATATCTCAAATGTTATGTATATTGAACTTTTAATTGAAAATAGGCTGAAAAAATAGAATACTTGTCTCAATGAAGATAAATTGAGACGAAACCCCTTACATATATTCCTAACAATAATGTACATACATTAACATTGTATATCATAAACATAGATATAATATTCACTAAATTAATAACCTTAATCATACCAAATTTCATTCACACTCCTCATAAATTTTCATTCCCATATGAATTATTTTGACTTTCCACATAGGGTGTTTATTGTTTTGATTGTTTGTACTAGTTTAACAATAAGGTTGTCCATATTTAATATTATTAATAATTAAAAAATTATTAAATTAATTTTACATTTAGTTATGATTTTTAAGAATTTAAGTTTTTTAAATTTCTATTTTTTCATTATCCTTGAAGATAAAGTTGATAAATAGAATGTTTTGGTGAATTTTAACTAATAAATGTTTTTTTATTAATTGATGAATGAAATAGTGAAATAAATTTTTCCAAATAAAAATTGATTTAGATATTTTTATCATATCAGACCATTACATAAATTATCATTTTCATCCATGGCATAAATGAATTGGGTTGTTGAAGTAGGTTGTTAAACCGACCCAAACATGATCCTACCATGATTTGTGGATGGTTATGAGATTATTTAGGCATACTATTACTACAAAAGATTAAGAATGATATTATTTAACATTTATTAGTATGATATATCACAAATATAAGAATATTTATTAATAATTAATTGATATAGAAATATTAAAAAATTTGAATGAATGATTGTCCTCTTTGTATGCTTATTTTAAAAGATTAAATTAACGATGATCATTTGATGACTATATATTTAATAGATAATATAATTCTTAACACCATAACCTTAATGATATAATAAATTTCATATTATTCCTTAATAGTATATTTATATCAATCCTTTTATAGTGGTGAAGGAAAATGAAAAATGTCACGTCGTGGATGTGATAATCTGTGCAATGCATGAAGAATAATTTTGTTTTTTGAATCGATAGTGTATATTAATAAATATTTATAATAACCATAATATTTTAACATTAAAATATATAAAATATTTTAATATAATTATATTATCATGTTTATAAAAAAATTAATGATGATTATTAAGAAGAAAACAATATTGTTGACCGTACTCTTGTAGAGGACTTGAATCTTCCAAGGACCTATCCTTGAAATATAAGTGATTATGATAACTATGGATAAATAGGGGATTATTTTAGTGGGATATGTTTATAGGTAGATTAATATTTAATATAATAAAATATGGATTCTATGGTTCATTTTATATTTGAAGAATAGAAGTTGAATGTATTTATATGTGAAAGTAGGGGTCTTTTTGAAAACACATTTAAATTCCTCTATAATACAATTTACATTTCAAGGTACCAAGGAATAAAAATTGACGAAAGTGTTGTAGACCATGTATTGGTAGATAAAATGTCAAACATTTAATTGAATGAGCTTATTTAAATTTTCTAGAATTTTACATGTTAAACTAAAATAACACCTTTTACTTTTACCATGATAATTAATTTTAAAATTTAGTCAACAATTATCAAGAGATTAATTAAAATTAACCATATTACCTTATTAAAATATTCATATATTAAATTTCAAAATCATTTAATCAAATAATATTTCTCCATGTATAAAAATTTAATTTTAATATAAAATACACTTAAACGCGTAAAAATGGTTTTTAATAAATATAATTTCATTACAATTTTTTATAAAATTATCATATTTACTAATTTTAAATCAGTAAATTTAATTTATTATGAATTTAATAAAGTATATAATTCATGAATGGAAATACATAATCTAACATCACTTGGAAAATACTTAAATAAAATGAAAGACAAAAAGCAGTTTTTATATCAATTTAACATTTTAATTTATTTATGAAAATGTTTGGCATAGTTTTTTCTCTTCAAATAATATCTAGAAATAAATAATTTTACTATAAAATTTAATATTTGATTACATTATTTGTTTATTAAAATTTTATGTTATTCTTACAATGGATAAATCAATGGGAATTCAAATTTTTTAAAATTCAACATTTTTTACTAAAATTATAAATTTTGGGATACTACTAAAAGATTTATAATAAATAGATTTTGATATGAGTATTTATAAATAATTTTATACTTTTAATAGTTAACATTTCAAAACTAAATAAATATAATTTTTTTAAAATTATAAATTATAATGATAAATCGTTTTTATATAATATGAGATCTTCAAATTGTTACACTTGTTATTAAAAATTCATAACATTTTGAAAATAAATTAGTATTAACTTATTGTTAATATTGAATATGATTTATCATAATTAATAATATATATCATATAATATAAATTTATATCCATAATATTTCATTATTCATAAAAAATACTCTCTTAAATGATAAATGTTATTATTATTCATTTTAGGAAATACAATTAAATTTCATTCATATTTTTTTTCACTATAATTATAGTCCATAATGTGGATAATCATATTAATTCCCACTAATTCTTATACTAGGTTATAATATTCAGACTTAAAGATTTTTATTTTTTCTATATATACCATAGTTTTGATTTTGTTTTGTGCATGTGAAGTGAAAGCTATTGAACACACTATCTTATTTAATGGTAATCATATATTATGATCATGACCTATTATATCTAGAACTTAATTTGGACTTTTAATTAGGAGGGTATAAATTCTAACTTTATTCTTACATATGTTTAATCAGAGTAATTATTTTTATTAATTTTTTCATGCAAAAATTACCCATTTTTGGCTATTGAACCTACACTGTTAGTAATTTTATTTCACATTTTTCTTTTTATCAAAGAGAATATTTTACCTAAATTTAATGGAAATAATTCAAAGAAACATGATATGATACACTATTTTTTAACATGTATTTATTTTTAGTAATCTCTCATCTTCTTTGAAGTGTTTCAACACAAATAAATCATTATTGTTTAATGATTAACTCCCCTTATTTGACAACATAATTTTCAAAAAAAAATTAACATCCTATGTTATTCAAAATTTAACACAATGAGTATCTCATTTTATTTAATGAAATCATCCTTCTTGAGTAACTCATGTTATCTTTAAAAATCAATTTTATCTGATTTCTTCAACAATTTATTTATTATATAAATATTAATGTTTTATATAATAGAATCTTCCTGATTATATTTCATCATATGTTAAGAATAAGTCTCAAAAACTTATTTATCCCTATTTGATGTTTAATTATGTATTTTAAAATTATAATTTTATTCAAAATACTTCTATAGTTTCCTCTCTTGATTGACTACTAGTAATGGAATAATAATCCCATATATCTAGAAACAATCTTATTATTTTTCATCTTATGAGCCGCTTGTTTATACAAACATGTTCCTTTCATTTTTTGGTGCTTATACACCTGATTAACATATGGGAATTTATTAATTTTAATCATCCTCATACTCAAAAACATTATCTTTAAAACAATCAATTCAAAAGTGTCTAATTCCACCATATATGAATGATTTTAATGGATTTTACCATTATTTATTAGGGTTCATTGTAATGATAGACATTAATATCTCACACTAATTACCCCATTTTTCATCATCATCATTAAAATCTTTAGAGATCTATTATTATTTTTCCATTATTTAATTTTTTCATGGATTTTAATGAAATATTTCTACCCATTTGATATTATTTTAAAAAATGGGATATTTTCTCATTTAATATATAATGAGTGTGATTTTAAATTTGTCAATGAGAAAACACATATTGGTCTTGTAATATGGAAATCATTTCATCAAATATGACTGAGAAGTATCGAATTAATTTTCTATTAATCATTGAATATTTTAATGTCTCTCCGAAACCCCTGATGTATTTAATGATCTCATTAAATCTTATAAATAATTCATTAAAAATCCAATAATAATAAATTCTAAAATATTCTAAAATATTACCCTTCTTTTAATATTCACTTATTTAAAATTTAAAATTACTTCCAATAATATTTCTATCAATATCTCATATCTCCTTGGATATTTTTATTGGAAACAAATTTTTTTATACAATGACATATAATGATTCTATAATTATATTCCATAAAAGTATTGTATATCTTAAGACATTAGAAACATTAAATTAATGTTATTCTCTACCATATATAAAAAAATGACATTGATATGGTTATATTAGAAACCATATATTTATGGTCTTGAACTCTATAATTTCACATTCCATTATTTAATTAATTTTCATTATTTCATACAAAAAAATAACCCCCTTTTAATATTTTATTATAATAATGTTTACAATATATGAATTTGGAAACTATGAGTAAGAGAACTATATCATTATATCCCATTTGAAATGATTGAAAAAATGTTTTATAAAACACAATATTTTTTATCCTAATTAGTTGATTCAAAATACTAATATTTGAAATTTCATAATTAGTACCCCATGATATACTAAAATGTTATCAGTTAATTATTCCAATGATACTAGTTTCATTATTTTCTTTGAGTTTCTGAAATGTCAATAAATTTCTCTTTTATGTGTGTGTAAACATGTCTGCATCCCCTTACGACATGATAGTGAAAATTAATTCATTATTATATTTCAAATATTAATTATTTTTTATTCTTAAAATTTATTAATTTATGATTTTGTAGGTTGTTTTAAAATTAGTGAATCATTTCAACAGATTTGGTGAAAAAAATTAAAATATAAATTTTATTGATGTCAATTGATTTTTTTATTTCTAAAATTAGATTACTATCCAAATATATATAATTGTTTGATTTATTATTCATAAAATAAAACAAAATATAGCTATGTGATGAAGAAATCACGTTTAAAATGGAAATATAAATATAGGATACATAATAAAATTTCAGGACAATCGTTTTTGGAATTTAAAGTGAGAATTTCGGATATGAAAGCTGAATATCATAGAATTTCAGGGATACCTATGATCAAATATGGTGACACGTAAAAATTAATCTATGATATCTATTATCAAAATTGGTGGAATGTATGATATATGCTCATTACTAATATACAATTCAGTGATATTTAGGAATAAAAAATGTTATAGAGGGATATGAATGATTTTTCACTTCTTGAAATGTGGATTTTCTATTTAAAAAATGAAAAATTAAGCTCAAAAAAGGATGTATAAGATATAAAAAAATGAACTATTTTGAGAATAGTATTTCATGTGGGAATAAAATATTTTCAATCATTTGTAATGATGATTTTCTAAAAAGATCATCTTGATGTTTTTGGGACCAAATACATTATGGGAAAACCATGAAAGGGTCTTTGAATGTAAATTCATTACCATGTACAAGAAGAATGAATAAAAAATATAAGCTAACATTCAATCCTGTGAAAAAATAATTCAATAATTTTTTTTTTCACAATACCGAATATATCATTGTTAATGTTTGAAATATAAAAAGAATAATTTTCTAAAAGGCTATATAAAATACTATAAAGAATTTAGAATATATCTGGATATCATGATGCTACAATGGAAATGAGTTTGAATTTTGAGGAAGTAATACTAATTTATTTTCAACAATGATTTTCAGACTACCCATTCTATAACACTTCACCAAGAAGGGTAAATCCCTTTTAATAAATTGGGATAGTGTGGAAAAAATAATATGTTTATTTGTGTGTCTCCAAATAAATAATATATATTTTTATACAACAAAAAAATTGTTTGCAATGTTATGATATTTTTAGGGATATTATTACATTCAATTTTTTATTCCCATGCCAAATTTATTTCATTGGTTAGAAAATTTAATTATACCATATTTTAATAATGCTTATATATGTTCTAATATGAATGTTTTTATTGTGATGTTTGAGGATATTACATATATAGGTTAAAAAGGAATTGAACAACACTTTAGTTACTTTTGAATAACCTTCACCTGATTGGGAGTCAACCAAGTTATTATGGGATAATTAACCACTAAGATGTCATGGTGACTATTTTATATTTTACAACAAATATATGAATGAATAATGATAATCAGTAATCACTATTTTATAGAACAAAAACTTTCAATATCAACCTTCTGTTAAATTTAATATATTGTGGGTTCTTTCATGGACCAGTTAATAAGATTAATAAAAGAGAATTTTAAAAATTGTAGCATAAAAATTATCCATTTGAAACTATCCATTAGATTTATCTATTTTGTAAAAAACATTAATAAAATAATTTTATTATTTAAATTTATTAAATCAATTTATATCCAAGAAAATATTACATAATTTTAAAACATTATTTTTCACACCACATTAGTGAAAACCATTGGTCCTCACTATAATATAATAATTTTTTTGATCTTTATCCTAATCCAATATTGGTGTGTTAAAAACATGTAACTATTTCTAGGTAAGTGGTAGAACATTCAGAATGTAAACTCTTGATTTTTATGAATGGATCTAACAAAAAAACAATACACTTTTCACCGACAGATAGAGTGATATTTACTGTCTATGAATAAGGAATTAAGAAATCCCAATAACCATCCATTATAATCTAAGAAAATAACATTAATGAATCATGTTATAATAATAATGATCACAGTAACTCTATATCTTCCATCATGGTAGATAATACTAACCAAAATATTATAGATCTTTCAAGACCACATTTTTTATATCAAAATAACCATATTTATATTCCTACATTTTAGGTTGATTTTGATCTCAAAACCTGACTAATATAACCTTTTCCTATGTTTCATGGTCTATAAAATGAGGATATATAAAATCATATAAAATATTTCATCATGGTCTGTGAAATATTTACATTAAGGGGATTCTTATTTGAGATATTATACATTATATATTCCCCTTGTCTTTTAATGTATTAGAAAAGGAATTTCAATACAACATCAAAGTAGTAGAAAAAAACAACTTGGGAGAATATAAAAAAGAAAATTTATATAAATATTCTTCCCAACCTCAAGGAAAATGGGCTTGTGGAAGGAATTCTATTCAATTCGACAAGTATAAACAAAAAACATATTAAATAACTAAGAACTATACCAGATGTTTGGTGAAATCATTCCATAAATAGAAATTTAATAAACCTAAAATATTATTTTTTTATCAAGGACCACATGATTGTTATTAGTATTTTCATGATTCATTCTTTGATTCACAAATCAAAAATTAAAGAAAAATGTACAATTGATATGATATAAAATCATTTCTGATCATTTGGAATACATAATATCCCATAATAAGTGTCTATGAGGTAATATCACCAGGATCAAATTTATATTATTTATAAATGGAATAACATTCAACACTAGTGTGAAATATGAATTTTATGAAATAAAATAACAAAAAAACATAAGTGAATGCATGTTGTAATTATTGTTCTATAATTTATTTCACTGATTAAAGTATTGAAGTATTCAGTACTAAGTACAATGCTTCTTCCTACCAAAAAATAGCTTTCTAATATAAAAACTGATATAGAAATATATAACTCCTACATAAAATATTTTTTTGAAAATTAATAAAATCATATTGAACCAACTTTTACTAAATATAGTTCTATGGTCAATTATAATAAAACATTAAAAAATCATACCATAATCAAATAATATAATAACATACCTTTCCAAAAAATATATCAGTAAAATCCTTCAATGGGTTGGAATTGACAAATATTGATCCTAATAGATCTAGTAATTTAGGAATATAGAAATTCAATTTTTTAAAAATCCAGCAAGGGATCCTTACTAAAATGATATGAAAAAATCCTCAGAAATTTTAATCCCAACCAATTATAAATCCAAAAATTAATGAGATCATGGTAAATGGAATTATTATTAATGAAATTATCCCTCCTCATAAATATTATTCACCAGAAAAAATAAAAACATTTATTATTAATAAGTGAAAAGAATATATGGAAAAATTGATGAATAAAATAAAATACACAATTACCTTTCTATTCATGAATGGTGTAATCAATGAAAATTCACGATGAATAAATTTAAAAATAGATTTTAGATAACTTTATATGATTGAAAATCAACATAACATATCTTAAATCCCAAAAAAAATATTTCTAAATATGAAATGTTTTTTAATAATTATGCACCAGGAAAAGAAAAATTTATGAGAATAAAATAACAAATTTAGATAGGAATTTTTCAGAATTGATCACATCATAGCTTCCCACAAAATTTCAAGATTCCTTGAAAATTATTATTAATTGTACAATTAAATTCATGTCAATTTTAGATACTTTATTTGTTCTAGGAGTTCCATTTAAATCATGCCCCATTCCATATTTTCTTCTTTACATATTATTGAAAAATTCCAAATAGAGTTATTGTCTAACCGGAAAATAAAACCACTGCAT
Organism: Viscum album; assembly: GCA_963277665.1. Taxonomy (NCBI): domain Eukaryota; kingdom Viridiplantae; phylum Streptophyta; class Magnoliopsida; order Santalales; family Viscaceae; genus Viscum; species Viscum album. The sequence continues at coordinate 1,518,135,289 of OY728136.1, forward strand.
TACCAAGTACATATCTTGAATATTAATTTTTATAAGTGATGAATTTAATATTATAATATTACTTCTATGTTTTGAACATATAGGAATAAATATATCATTTCTAGTTACCAATAAATTTTGGAAGATCATGCATGAAAAGAAAAATTATAGTAAAAAATGTCAATGAAGGTACTCTAAAAATGTAATTTAGAAAATAACAGTTTATTTTTTTATGCTAGAATCTATTAATTCTATTTAATAATAATATTAATTTTTTACATTTTCACTTTTTGATGAACATGTTTTATTTGGAGAACCTCAATTTTAAGAAGTAATTTTAAATTTTTGTAAAAAATTTATATTTGAAAATTCGGTTAAATTAATTTGAAGAAAAATGAGAGTTCTTTAAAAACAAATGATGTTGAGGTAAATTATTATTTCTACAAAGGATATATTTTTATTAAAAAATATATTACTTGATTCGTCACCATTTAGACTATAAACATAACATATAGTGAAAATTCATCCAAATTTGATTTTCTCTATAACACCCCAAGCTTCTATGGTACACTTCTCTTTGAATAATGTGACAGCATGTGTTGTACGCAACACCGAGTTCTAACACACCATAACCAATCAAACTAGCCGTTATGAATAGTAATACCTAATTTTTGAAATTATATATATTTTATATTTCAAAATTAACTTCATTTTTGGATTCTGAATATTGAATTTAGCTAAGGTGAAATTTTCGTACTTTTCATATAACTTTAATATTTTGATGAATAGTGAAAATTACTAAATTTTAATTAAAAACAACTTTTTTAATCAAAATAATTAATAGTGATAAATTATGAATTTGAGTGGTTTTGAATTATATTTTGAATATATTTTTACAATTTAATATAATGTTGGTCATTGGAAATAATTTTACAATTAAACCGGACATAAACAAGTGTCAATCTTTTGATAATTATTATCTCTTAAAAACACGCTTTTTGTTTTAACAACGGGAATTAATTTTAAATTAATTTCTGCCACATCTGTGTTTTGAATTTGGAAAAATGGATTCCATATTTAAAATCAGGATTTTCAAATTGTTTAAATAGGTAACTTTTATTTTTATACATTTTGAATAATTACTTCGGTAAATATTTTATATACCACGGTTAAGGGTAAATCCGGTAAATAAGGGTTAAAAAATAATATAATAATAATACTAAATTATCCTAAAACGTGTCCTAACCTTATTGGTGGATACATATCTGACCATGGTCATCTCTGGGTTGATTTTGGGACCCCATGGAGCCACTTGTAGGTGATAGGGACACTTTATTTTAATTAAGTTAAAATTAATACAAAAATGACACAAGCATATATCTTTTAGCAAAACAATTTTTACATAGGGTTATATATGTTTGATGTTCTACTATAAATATTCATTAGAAAGCTAAAAAGCGTTCCTACATAATGATATTTTATTTATAATTTTTAGTGATTTCATAATTTAATTTATTTATGACATAATGATGATGCAGTAATTAACATAATAGTAATAATTTAAAATAATTGATATTATAAAAACCCAAATAAAAATAATTTGAGACATTTAATGAATTACAATAATTTCTAGGATAATATGACATATTAATATTTATTTAATTAACTTTTTTCAAAGTAATATTTCTGTTATGAGTTTCACAAAAATCAACTATTGAATAGTGTCAAAATTGACATAAAAGAGTTTTTAAAACAAATATTATGTTATTAATTGATATTAAATTCTTAAAAATATATGGAGCGGCCAAGAGACTTATATCATGATAGGTGTAACATTAATGGACCACTTGGGAGTCTCTTGGATGTATATAGTATGTTTATTCACTATATAATATAAAAATACAAAGTGACATGGAAAATGTCAAACTAATTAACTAAGAGTTAAAACTAAAAGAAAAGGTTTATATATTATCCCAAACCTATCTAAATTCTTTTGTTTGAATGGTTTTCGACCTATCCCCACCTTAACCTTTGAATAATCAACTTTGGAGCCATTAGAAACTGAATATGAATTTATTATAAATTAATATTTCTAGCTTTTCCGAAGGTGCCCCTCACCCCTCTTATAAAATGGAACTCCTCCTTCTCATTTCTTCACACATTCAAAGCCTTTTGGTTCAGACAAACACTGCATAAATACTCTCCCAACTTCCCTCAATACAACCTAGAGGCATTAGTTTGATCATAAAGCCAACTTAATGATCCATTTTGATCAAATCAAAAGGAAGAACCCGAAGAAGAGGTAATGATTTCACCACCCTTTTCCAAGTTCCTTTCTTCTTCCACTTATTCATTCATTGTTATTACCATTCTAAAATAATAACTCCAGTATCTTATATATACTTTTATGTTATTATAAATATGGTACAACCATATTCATTATTCTATCCACCCTTTGAATAACAAGTCCCTATACGTGCGTACGTACGGCTTACCGTCTCCACGTCATGGTGTACTTGTTATTCAATATATTATTATTTGGATGAGTATAATAATGATGTGTAACTCATGTAAATAATAAATATAACATTTTAATGATTCTTTATATATGATATACCATCCATTTATATATTATTTTAATATCAAAAGAATCATATTGTCGCTCGTGCATACGTATGGACTACTTTCTCCACGAACGCGATGAGATTCAATCTCCATCGTATCCATTCAAGTATAATTATCATTTGATGATTTAAAAATGTTGTTTAAGGAATTGATATCATTCTGTATATGAATAATATAAAACCTATCCATGAAAAACATGGCTTATGTAACAATACATATAAAAGAAAACGAGTAAGTTAACACCTGAAACGACGATAATACTAAGATATTATTAACAAAGCAATGTTAAAAGATCATATATGATATCATATGAATGTATATGATTCTTGTATAATTTAATAACAATTATTTCACTATTATACAGAGGGTTAACCTACCCCAACCAAGGAAAAGTACAAGGTAAGGGTTATTTTACAGTCTCTTCATTATCCGAGGTTGTTTATACGTAATAATCTACTTGGATCTCTTTATCATACACATCCATGTTTCTTAAAAATGAATTTCAAAACATTTTTAATATTTACTAGAATATGGGTTAAAGTCATTTATACCCTTTTTTGACTTTTTATAAGATTTTTATAAAAGAATCTTTTTGTCTTTTTCCAAACAAGGTTCTTTTTAACCTTTTCGACATAATTAAGGTAAGAATGTTTTTTTAACTTATACGGAAGGTGCGGCTATTTTCCGCCGTTATAAAATCATCGAAGCTTCCCATAAAATATTATAAGAATATTTTCAAAGAAAATGTTTTATTTCATAAATATAAGACTCCTACATGATTTAAAAATAGAAAGATATTTTTCCCTAAAAAGAGTTTTGATTTTATCTATGTCAACATCATTTGATGGATTTTTCGCTTATTTGAAGTTGATTTATTATGATACAAAACTTCTATATTGTATTGAAGGTTTTCTGATATGTTTGACTATGGATGTGCTATTTTTATACCGTTCATAGTTTATAGTGAAAGTATTGACATTCCGTATGCTATTTTTAATACGAATGTTTATGTTATGTTTAAACCATTTCATATGGGAATGCATTGGACTTAATATGTGACGGGTGGAGCCCGCTATAGCTCCTCGATGCATCGGTAGGTCTCATGAGACAAACTAGTGTCTTAGAACAAGGCCTTGGAAAAATCTTATTTGTAGTCTTGGCACGAGTCCTTTGCTATGAGGTTATGATAGTCTGGCATTATGCATTCCATCATTATGAAAGTGGTTATTGATATTGCATGTGATTATTCGATTAGTAGAATATCCATGTGAATAAGTAAATGACATTATTTCATTTTATTTTTTCCATACTATGTTGATGTTCAAGGTTAAAAGGCTTTTTTAGTTATACACTGCCTTAAATGTTTATTATTATTTATGAATGTTTCCGCTATATTGTTATCCTTATTGGGAATTTGAGCTCACCCCTTTTCTATGTTTTATTTTTCCCAGGATGTGAAGAAGTAATTTATGAATGACCTGTATGGATAGTATGTGGGGATATGAGTGTGGAATATGGAGACTATGTTGTTGTTGTAGTTTTTCACTTTATGATGTAATGTAAAACTTTATGAATATATCTAGTGTTTCCAAAGCTAATAAACCAATCGGTCTTTCGAGATTTGATCTTTCTTGTGATCATGCCAATGTTATGTCATAATGCACCGACTCTGGGTAACTGGGGTCGGGGAGTTACAGTTGGCATCAGAGGAAGTTTAGTACAAACCTTGGAAGCTAGATTTAGGTAAACTCTGATTAGAGAACATAGACCTAAGATGAACTTTGAGGATTAGTATAGAAGAACTTCCTAGAATTTTGGTATTGTAGAGATTTTGTGAGTTTTCCGAGAAATACATCCATGTCTGGATACGAGAAAGTAGAGGCGGCTCTAGCACATATGTACCTAGGGGTAAAACCCAAAAACACCGCTTTGAGATAGACTCGAACAAGAACTGGTGCACGACAACGGGCCTTACTGCACTCTTGGTTACGACACTCCCGGGGGATATGCTTAGGATAACTCTCATTTTATTTACAAATCATTATGAATGGTTTATGAGTATATACTTCCTCAATGAAAACATTCTTATGATTATGAATTATATCCATAAATAGTTCAATTTGTGTTAAGTGTTTTATAAGTATGAGATTATGTATTTTGATTCATAAACTGATCTAGTTTTATTCCATTGTTGAGAAATGGCACATAGTGGAAGAAATGGAAACTGTATCAGTGGACGCACTCCATGTAGGGATTGCCCTCCGGCTCAAGATAATTATAGTGGAGCTGGTGATGCAACTAGTGCCGATAAGCTAATCACCATGCTGGGACAACTCACTCAAGATATGAATAAAAACCATACCCGTATGGATAACCCTGATCCACAACGTGGAGGATCAGTGTTAGATCGATTCATGAGGCAACAACCACCAATGTTAAATGGGATTAAAAATCCCTTAGTAGCTGAGAAATGGATAAATTCCCTAGAGAAAATATTTTAGGCTTTGGGGAGTAGTGAAAGGGAAAAAGTTATCATGGAAGATTACCGCCTCACTAGATATGCTGATCAATGGTGGTCATTGATTCAAAACATGAAGGAAGATGATAAAGTATCAAATATGGAATGGAGGGAGTTCAAAGATATATTTTTAGAAAAATACTTTCCTCGCGACCATCGAGCAGATACGGAAAGGAAATTTCTGAGTCTGAGACAGAAGTAGGATGATAATGATGAAAAGTATGAGGCTAACTTTACAAGGTTAGCAAGGTATGTTGGAGATTATATATGTAACCCCAGAAGTAAGATTGATTGTTTCTTTTATGGGTTAAAACCATTTCTCCATCGAGCATTAGTCTCACAATCCTTTTCATCATACGAAGACATTGTCTAATGTGCTATCAAGACCGAAAAAAATTCTATAAGTCTTATGACTTTAAAGAAAATCAAGAGAATAAGAGACCTACTAATCAATATGGGAATGGAAATAAGGGAAATAAGGGAATGGTTGAATATACATCATGTGGTAAATGTGGGAAGAAACACCCCGGTACTTTCTTGAAGGTAACATGAGTCTGTTACAAGTGTGGTGAAAAAGGCCACCAAGTTTGTGATTGCAAGGGGAAGAAGGAAGCTACCATTGATCAGTGCTACAATTGAAAGGATATGGGGAATTATGAAAATGAATGTCCTAAGTGTCATGAGAACTTACCTAAGAAAAGGCCAAGGGATCAAGGACAAGCTTATGCTATCACTACTGCTGATGTAGAAGCTCCGAAAGACGTGGTGGCAGGTAATTTAATGGTTTCCTCAAGTTTAACAAATGAATTATTTGATTCTGTATCATCACATTGTTTCATATCTTCCCAGTTTTCTATGAAAATTAGATATTTCCAATTATATTTAACAAGGGAGTTGTCAGTTAAAACTCCTAAGGGAAGTATCATTGCAACAAATTTTTGTGAATCCGTCCCCATTAGTGCAAGTAAATGTTCTTTATCTGCTGATCCCGTCGCCATACCTATGATTGAGTTTGATATAATCCTCAGTATGGACTGGATTTCGGACTATGATGCCAGGATTTATTGTAAGAAGAAAGTGGCTACGATTATTGATGATGATGATAGGGAACACCTTATCTTTAGAGAAGAATCTTCACCACCTAATTCTTATTTAGATCCAACCCCAGTAGCTCAAGTAAATTAAATTATTGGGGAGGAAGAGAATGAAATAACTATGGGTGAGGAAAGTAATGGTCAAATAGAGGATGTACCTATTGTGAAAGAATTTTTAGATGTATTTCCAGAAGATTTACCTGGACATCCTCCAGAATGAGAAGTTGAGTTTTCCATTTATTTAATTCCTGGATCAAGGCCTATATCAAAAACCCCTTATATAATGGCCACTGTAGAATTAGTTGAAATAAAGAAACAACAAGAGGAATTGAGTAATAAGGGATTTATTCTCCCTAGTGTTTCTCCATGGGGAGCCCCAGTTATTTTTGATAAAAAGAAAGATGGATCTATGAGGTTATGTATCGACTACATGGAGATCAAAGCTATAACAATAAAGAACAAGTATCCCCTACCATGCATTGATGATTTATTTCACCAACTACATGGAGCTCAGTACATTTCAAAGATTGACCTTCGATTTGGATTCCATCAGTTGTGTGTGATGAAGGAAGACATTGCGAAGACAGCATTTCGAACTAGGTACGGGCATTACGAGTTTACTGTAATGCCTTTTGGATTGAATAATTCACCCTCTGTATTCATGGATCTGATGAATAGAGTTTTCAAGGAGTATCTCGATGAATTTTTGGTGGTATTTATTGATGATATCTAGGTATAATCAAAAATCTACGAAGATCATGAAAATCACTTCCGCATTATTTTGAAGACTCTGAGAAGACATGAATTATATGGGAAGTTTAGAAAGTGTGAAATCTGGCTTCAGGAGATTTCTTTTCTTGGCCATATTGTCTCTAAATATGGAATCTCTGTTGATCCTTCTAAGACCATGGCAATCCAAGAATGGCCAGCACCAATGAGTATAACTGAGATATGTAGTTTTATTGGTTTAGCAGGTTATTATCGACGTTTCGTCCAGAATTTGGCCTGATTGTCTAACCCATTAACAAAGCTCACACATAAAGGGGTTAAATTTGTTTGGACAAAAGAGTGTGAAGAATGTTTCGAAGAACTGAAGAGATGATTAGTCAATGCTCCTATATTGACTCTACCATCAGGGAATGATGGGTTCGTTATTTATAGTGATGCATCGAAGAAAGGACTTGGTTTTGTCCTTATGAAGAATGATAGAGTTATTGCCTATGAATCAAGACAGTTGAAAATTCATGAATAAAACTATCCTACTCATGATATCGAGTTAGTAGTTGTGATCTCTGCTTTGAAGATATGGAGGCACTACCTCTATGGTGAAAAATGTGAGATTTATTCTGATCACAAGAGTTTGAAGTATATTTTCTCACAAAAGGAACTCAACATGAGGCAAAGAAGATGGCTTGAATTACTCAAGTATTATTATTGCACGATACACTACCACCCGGGGAAGGCGAACAAGTTGGCAGATACTTTGAGCAGAAAAGACCATGGAGTTTTGAACGTGATGAGAATTGAAAGAAATCCAATTTTGATGGATCTAGTGAAGATGGAGATGGGAATAACCAGGGAAGGTGAAACATCAATGATTCTTCAAATGGTTGCCAAACCATCTTTACTAGAAAGGATTAAGAGTTCTCAGACCGATGATGAAGAATTTCAAAAGAAGATTAAAGCTGTGAATGATGGGGGATTGAGAGACTTTGTGTATGAAGATGGAATTTTGAAATTTGGTAAGAGACTTTGTGTTCCCGATATACCAGATCTAAAAAGGGAATTGCTGGATGATGCTCATAGTTCCAATTTCTCTATACACCCTGGGAGCACCAAAATGAATATATATTCGAAGGAACATTTTTTGTAGGACAATATGAAGAGGGAGATTGATGATTTTGTGTCAAGATGTACGGTTTGTCAACAAGTGAAAGCTGGAAGGCAACACCCTGGAGGAGTCATGCAACCTCTTCGCATACTGAAGTGGAAATGGGACAGTATTACAATGGACTTTTTCATGGGGCTACAAAAGACTCCTAGAAGGAACGATGCAATATGGGTTATTATTGATCGTCAAACCAAGTCAGCACATTTTCTTGATATAAGAGAAGATCTACCACTGGAACGTCTAGCAAGACTATATATTAATGAAGTTGTTAGACTTCATGGATTACCCCTATCGATTGTTTCTGATCGCGATCCCCATTTTACTTCAAGATTCTGGAAGAGTCTTCAGAAATCCCTGGATAATGAACTTCATTTGAGCACTGCCTACCACCCTCAGACAGACGGAAAATCAGAACAGACTATTCAAACCTTAGAAGACATGATGAGATCGTGTTTACTTGACTTTCAGTGTGTGTGGGATCAATATTTACCTTTTGTAGAATTTTCCAATAAAAATAACTTCCATTCTAGTATTCAGATGCCACTACATGAAGCGTTATACAGAAAGAGATGTCTCACACCAACCTGTTGGGATGACGTTGGTGAAAGAAAACATGTAGGACTAGAACTGGTGGAGGAAACGATAAAAAAAGGTGAAGGTAATCCAAAATCACATCAAAGCAGCTCAAAGTAGGCAGAACAGCTATGCCGATAATCGAAGGAAGGATTTGGAATTTCAAGTCGGTGATCATGTTTTCCTGAAGGTATCTCCATGGAAGGGAGTCATACGTTTTGGTAAGAAAGGTAAATTGAGTCCCAGGTACATCAGGCCTTTCAATATTCTAGAATGAATTGGGGCTATAGCTTACCGATTGGCAATGCCGCCAAGTCTCTCCAAAGTTCCCAATGTGTTCCACGTATCTCTGTTGAGGAAATACTTGCCTAACCCAGCACATGTACTCCCCTATAAGGAGTTAGAACTGGAACCCGATCTGTCTTATTGTGAAGATCCCGTCAGGATTCTTGATATGAGAGAACAAGTACTGAGAAACTGGAAGACGCGTTTGGTAAAAGTTTTGTGGAGAAACCATAAGATGGAAGAGGCAACATGGGAACCCGTGGAACATATGATGAAGAACCACCTGAGTATTTTCATGAGATAATAATCTAGAAATTTTGAGGACGAAATTATTTGAAGGAGGGGAGAATGTAACACCCCAAGCTTCTACGGTACGCTTCCCTTTGAATAATGTGATAGTGTGTGTTGTACGCAACACCGAGTTATAACACACCATAACCAATCAAACTAACCGTTATGAATCATAATACCTAATTTTTGAAATTATATATTTTTTATATTTTAAAATGGACATCATTTTTGGATTCAGAATATCGAATTTAGCCTAAGGTGAAATTTTGGTACTTTTCGGATAACTTTAATATTTTGATGAATAGTGAAAATTACTAAATTTTTATTAAAAACAACTTTTTAAATCAAAATAATTAATAGTGATAAATTATGAATATGAGTGGTTTTAATGTATATTTCGAATATATTTTTACCATTTAATATAATGTTGGTCATTAGACATAATTTTACAATTAAATAGGACATAAACAAGTGTCAATATTTTGATAGTTATTATCTCTTAAAAACACGATTTTTGTTTTCACAACGGGAATTAATTTTAAATTAATTTCAGCCACTTATGTGTTTTGAATTTGGAAAAATGGATTCTATATTTGGAATCAGGATTTTGAAATTGTGTAAATAGGTAACTTTTTTTTAGACATTTTGAATAATTACTTTGGTAAATATTTTATTTACCATGGTTAAGGGTAAATCCGGTAAATAAGGGTTAAAAAATAATATTATAATAATACTAAATTATCCTAAAACGTGTCCGAACCTTATTGGTGGATACATTTCCGACCATGGGCATATTTGGGTCGATTTTGGGACCCCAGGGAGCCACTTGTAGGTGATAGGGACACTTTATTTTAATTAAGTTAAAATGAATACAAAAATGACACAAGCATATATGTTTTAGAAAAAAAATTTACATAGGGTTATATATGTTGGCGTTTTGACTAAAAATATTTATTATAAATCTAAAACTATTTCCTACATAATGTTATTTTATTTATAATTTTTAGATATTACATAATTTAATTTATTTATGACCTAATGATGATACAGTAATTAACATTATAGTGAAAATTTAAAATAATTGATATTACAAATACCCAAATAAATATAATTTGAGAATTTTAATGAATTACAGTAATTTTCTAGGATAATATGATATATTAGGATTGACTTAATTAACTTTTTTCGAAGTAATCATTCTTTTATGAGTTTTAAAAAAATCAACTATTGAATAGTGTCAAAATTGACATAAAAGAGTTTTGAAAACAAATATTATATTATTAATTGATATTAGATTTTTAAAAATATAAGGTTCAGCCAAGAGACATATATCATGATATGTGTATCATTAATGTACCACTTGGGGGTATCTTGGATGTATATAGTAGGTTTATTACCTATATAATATAAAAATACAAAGTGACATGGTAAATTTCAATCTAATTAACTAAGAGTTAAAACTAAAATATAATGTTTATATATTAACACAAACCTGTCTAAATTCTATTGGTTGAATGGTTTTTGACATATCCCCACCTTAAAATTTGAATAATAAACTTTTGAGCCATGAGAAACTGAATATGAATTTATTATAAATTAATATTTCTAGCTTTTCCAAAGGTGCCCTTCACCCCTCTTATAAAAGGGCACTCCTCATTCTCATTTATTCACACCTTCAAAGCCTTTTGGTTCGGCCAAACTCTGCCCAAATACTCTCCCAACATCCCTCATGACAACCTATATGCCTTAGTTTGATCATAAAGCCATACTATGGATCCCTTTTGATCAAATCAAAAGGAAGAACCCGAATAAGAGGTAATGATTCCACCACCATTTTCCAAGTTCCTTTCTTCTTCCACTTCATCATTCATTGTTATTACCATTCTAAAATAATAACTCTAGTATCATATATATACTGTTATGTTATTATAAATATGGTACAACCATATTCAGTATTTTATCCACCCTCTGAATAACATGTCACCATACATGCATACGTACGGCTTACCGTCTCCACGCTATGGTGTAATTGTTATTCAATATATTATTATTTGGATGGGTATAATAATGATGTGTAACTCATGTAAATAATAAATATAACATGTTAATTATTCTTTATATATGATATACCATCCATTTATATATTATTTTAATATCAAAATAATGATATTGTCGCTCGTGCGTACATACGGACTTCCATCTCCACGAACGCGATGAGATTCATTCTCCATCGTATCCATTCGAGTATAAATATAATTTGATGATTTAAAAATGATGTTTAAGGACTTGATATAATTCTGGATATGAATTATATACAACCTATCCATGACAAAGATGGCTTATGTAACAAAACATATAAAAGAAAATGAGTAAGTTAACACCCAAAACGACGATAATACTAATATATTATTAACAAAGCAATGTTAAAAGATCATATATGATATCATATGAATGTATATGATTCTTGTATAATTTAATAACAATTATTTCACTATTATACAGGTGGTTAACCTACCCCAACCAAGGAAAAGTACAAGGTAAGGTTTATTTCACAATCTCTTCATTATCCGAGGTTGTTTATATGTAATAATCTACTGGGATCTCTTTATCATCCACATCCATGTTTCTTAAAAATTAATTTCAAAACATTCTTAATATTTACAATAATATAGTTTAAATTCATTTATACCCTTGTTTGACTTTTTATAATAGGTTTATAAAGGAATGTTTCCGTCGTTTTCTAAACAAGGTTCTTTTTATCCTTTTCGATAAAATTAAGGTAAGAATGTTTTTTTAACTTATACGGCAGGTGAGGCTATTTTCTGCCGTTATAAAATCGTCGAAGCTTCCCTTACAAGCTTATAAGAATATTTTCAATGAAAATGTTTTATTTCATAAATATAAGACTCTTCAATTATTTCAAAATAGAAAGAGGTATTTCTCTAAAAATAGTTTTGATTTCATCTATGTCAACATCCATTGATAGATTTTACACTTATTTGATGTTGATTTATTATGATACAAAACATCTATATTGTATTGAAGTTTTTGTGATATGTTTGACTATGGATGTGCTATTTGTATACCGTTCATAGTTTTTGGTGAAAGTATTGACATTTCGTATTCTAGTTTTAATACGAATGTTTACGTTATGTTTAAACCTTTTCATATGGGAATGCATTGGACTTAATATGTGACGGGTGGAGCCCGCTATAGCTCCTCGATGCATCAGTAGATCTCATGAGACAAACTAGTGTCTTGGCACAAGGCCTTGGCAAAATCTTATTTGTAGTCTTGGAACGCGGCCTTGGATATGTTGTTATGATAGTCTGGCATTATGCATTCCATCATTATGAAAGTGGTTATTGATATTGCATGTGATTATTCGATTTGTAGAATATCTATCTGAATAAGTAAATGAAATTATTTCATTTTATTTTTTCCACACTATGTTTAAGTTCAAGTTTAAAAGGATTATGTTTTAGTTATACACTACCTTAAATGATTATTCTTATTTATGAAAGTTTCCGCTATATTGTTATCCTTACTGGGCATTTGAGATCACCCCTTTTCTATGTTTTATTTTTCCCAGGATGTGAAGAAGTAATTTATGAATGACCTGCAGGGATAGTATGTGGGGATATGAGTATGGAATATGGAGACTATGTTGTTTTAGTAGTTCTTCACTTTATGAGGTAATGTAAAACTTTATGAATATATCTAGTGTTTCCAAGGCTACTAAACCAATTGGTCTTTCGATATTTGATCTTTCTTGTGATAATGCCAATGTTATGTAATAATGCACCGACTCTGGGTAACTGGGGTCGGGTCATTACATTCTCTTTAATTAAATCCTCAAATATGGAATTAAAATAAAAAATATAATAAAATTCATTTAATGGGTGAATAAAAGTATCCATATATTATTTCAATCACATTTTCCTCTATTTAATAACAAAAATTGAATAACCTTTGAGTGAAAATGAAAATCATTAATCATGGTGTTTAGGTGATATTCCCAGATCTAGTTTTAAATTTTTGAGGCACATAGTTCTTCCATAACATAAAAAACATATTAAGCCACCTCAAATGAAACTTAACCAAAAAATTATTGAAGTGACTAAAAATTTAAAATGTTTTTAAGGTATAAAAATTATAAATTATTTTTTATTCTTATTGTGGAAACCCCATTCAGATTGTGTAAAAAAATATTGTTCAAACTATCCAAAAGAATTAAAAAAGTGAATTATTTCATGTGATAATCCAAAATATTTTGAGACTTTTCATTTAATATAAGTCCATTTATCTAGTCATAAGAAAATTTCAATTTTTTATACCATTTTTTTCTAAATGACATAAAGATTGCATGAAAATACCAATTACTACATTTTAAATGGATTATCAAGATAATTCTATATGAACATTTTATTTAAGAATAATTAAAGAGAACTTTCTCATATATTTAGGGAACCATTACCTTTAAGGGGATGTCATTTTAGATTGTGAAATTCCCCAGATACAATTGATACAAGAATAGTAAAAATTTTACCTTATTTAATTGAATAGTTTTGGGTATTTTTCATGATGAATTCCCATTTTTTTGAAAATTCATTGACCATTTCTTGGAAAACCTATAAAATGTTTTAAAATAATTGATAAAATGATTTTTTATCTTTTAAAATGGTCATATCATCTTTAAAAAATAAATTACACTTATCCATTTGAATTTATTTAACGGGATTGATGATGATAAAAATATTAAAACTGTCTCTAAAATGTATTACCAAACATTTATTAAACCTGTTAGATATTCTAATAGAATATAATATTCAATAGAAGATTCATAATAAATTTTATTAAGAATATTTTAAAACATTATAGGTTACTATTAAATGATTCTGGATTTAAATGTTTTGATAATTTCAGGAATGATTTTGATGATTTGAAGTGTATAATGAATATACTACCTAGGATAAAAAATATAAAATTAGTAACTCCCATATATGAAATTGTGTAATGATTCTCACCATACTCATTGATTTTTTATCAAATATAATTGAGGGAATACAAGATGTTGTTTTCTATTATTGAGAACACCTGATAAATCCCAAAATCATTAAACAACTCAAAAAATATTTTATTATTTTTTTACGTAAGAGAAAATTAGATATTAGCATCTTACGAATAAAATGAATATTTTCCTAGTTTTTCATCAATTATGTACCTAATAAATAAATAAAATGAAATTATATTATGGAAATATGGATGTTATTAATTATGTAATTTCATTAGGATATAAATAAGAAGAAAGGCACTTAAAATCATGTTGTGGATAACATGAGAATGTTTCTACACATAATTCAGATTGAAATTATTGATATAATAACACTTAATGACTTTATTATATAGAAGACATCTAACTAGGATGAAGGGGAGATACCATGGTACGTAGAAATGGTAATTTTTTTATTACTTTTAAATCTCCCTCACACTAAAACCCATACCAAATTATAAGTCCTAAATATTATTTGAGGTTTTATGTAATGGATGATCTATACAATTGAAATATGTATAAAGACCAAATGAGAATAATATATCTATCGGGGAGTGATGTATAATCTGTACCCAAACATTTGTCAAACCTTATATTGTGTAGGAAATTTGGGACAAGAATGAACTACTAGAATATTACTAGAGTTTTGAATATATAGGAACATTTTTCAATGATGCTTGAGAATTTTTCAAAATATATAATAAATTTTAATTCACTAGAAACATATCAAAAAGAAAATAAATGATTCAAATTCTTGAGTAAGAAGTATTACTTCTTAACTTTCCCTTCAATTAGTTTGGGAAATAAAAAACACCTTCTTGAAAACTATGTTTACTTATTTTTTATGACCCTTGTATTTTTTGAAGAAAACATTACCTTCTACCAAACATAAAAATGATTATAATGTTTTATGAATATAAAAATTACATTACATGATATAATATATCAAACTAAAGGTTATTCTGTTACATCAAAATGACATCTATTTAGTCTCGTGGTCATAATTATGTCTTTTCTATCTTCTTAAAATAGGAAATGAACATAAGACATAACATTGTACCGATACATCATACTTAACTTATATAAGATAATTAAAATAAAAATCAAATAGAATTTCCAATATTCTGAATAATTTTTATATCTAGAGTATATAAGAATATTTTTTAATTTCTGAAATACTTTTATCAATATAACGGTTCTACAAAAATTATTTTAGAGGTTTAGTTATGAAAAATAATTGAGATAAATAAAAGTGAAAGATATATGAGGCCACTACAACAAACTAGAAAAATACAACCTTTGGAGATTTTCCAAAATATAACAGTTCATTTGAAGAGTTTGGGGTAGATATATTCTTTCACATCCCATATTTTCTGACTATTGATTCGAATGGACTACAAGTTCATAGATTTTTTTTATTTATTTATAACGTTTTCATTCTATGTAATCTTTGTCAGGGTTGTGTCCTAAAGAAAATATTATTTTATATTTTGTGTCAGATCACTTTTATAATTGGTGGGTTTTGTGGATAAGATGATTTTGAATCTGATATATTAGATCATTGGATTTTGAGGATAGGAATGAAGATGCAGATCACTTTACTATTGAGGTACATTGAGTATAGATATAAATATCTTATTCTGATCATCATATAGATGGTTTTCCTGGTAAGGAAAAACAGTATTTATAGAAACTATAAAAATTTAGATACCTTTTTTTGATAAAAAAAAGGTATCTAAATTTTAATACTTACTATAAATACTGTTTTTCCATACCATGAAATACATCTATATAATGATCAGAATAAGCTATTTAATTCTATACTCAACGTCCCTCAATTGTAAAGTGAAAATTTATATAACTTTATTCAAGGTTGTTGAAAAATTTTATTCTTATGGTTAAAAGAGTGTATTATTCCAATGTATCTTTTAAGAAACTCTTATGTTATAAGAATTTTTATTTCATGTTTTGATAAGGTTTTAGTCTGCTATGATTAATAAGATATATTTTTTTACAAAACATTCTTATCATATTTTTATTGGAATGACAATAAAAAAGATAAAAACATACTACAATATAATCAGATCATTTCAGATTACAATTTAGCATTCTGGATCATTGGATGAATGATGAGTTTGATAATTTTATTTAAAGAGGACATGTGTTTGGTTTTGTTTATTTTTTTAAAAAAAATCACCTACACTCTTTTAAATATAAACCTAATAGTTTAAATTTCGAGATATTAATTGGAATCAGATTAGGTTCTACTACTTTAGCATGATGGGGGTTTTATTAATTATCAATCAAATGTTTTTCAGGATTTTTTATAAACTCTTTATTTATAAATTTTTTTCACACAAATTTGTTATTCAGTAATAGAGAACCTATTTGTTTAAAGATTTAAAATATGAATATCAGTAGACCACTAATTTTTGATGGGAATGACTATGAGTATGGGAGAGATAGAATGAAATATTTTTTGATCAATAATAGAGTTGATAATTTCTTAATGTTTACTAGGATGTATAATGTTCCCGATAAGGATGTTACATCCTTTACATTTTCTGATAAGTTATAATACTATTTGAGAAATACAGTTTGAAATAATTTATTATGTTCTATGATGAAGAATATTTATTGTTATATATCATCTTGTGAAGATGTCAATATTTTTCAATGTATATTGGAGGTAACACATTAGGGTACATCAAAACTTTTTTAAACAAGAAGATCCATCCTAAGAGAGGACTACCAAGCCTTTAATGTTCTACCTAGTGAATAAATTTCAATGATACACCAATGGCTTATGAAATTATTAAGATTTTACAGTCTCATGGATAAAATGGTATTGATAATGATATTTTGTAGGAAAATATTATTTATATAATCCCCAATGAATGGGAATGTAAATGAAATTTTGACAAGGACCCAAGAGATATCATGAATCTAAATACTGATGATATTATTAGATAACTCATGAAATATAAATAAAAATTAAATAAGGAAAATAAAAAAGATAAAAATAAAAATAAAGTTGTTTTTTCTACAATATCTATTATTCTTAATAATGTCCAGTCAGTAAGGAATGTTGTAACATCTTTAAAAAATAACAATGTTGTTGTATAATATATTTCTACATCATTACAACTTTATAAAAAAATTTATTTATACTTATTTGTGTATGGAGTTTTTCAAAATTTGAAATAATTATAATCCTATTGGAGAATATATTACATTTATTGGCGATGAAAATATATCGAAACTGAAATAAATATTTTATTATAGTGTAATTAATGTTTGTTAAAAAAGTCGATTAAGCTGCATCAAAGGAACAACCATCGAATAAATTGGTTGATTTTTAGAAAAATATAAATTTTGAATCACCCCCACCAGAAAAACAATAGAAATAAAATAAAATAATGGATGATGTTTTTTAATATATAATGGATCACTAGGCACAAAATAAACCATGGGATACAGATTTAAGAATTTATATAGATGAGGAAAAGGACTCAAATGTATGAGGAAATTTTTTTTTGAAAGAAGAATAAAAGAAAATATAATAGTAATATAGGTTTCATGAAGCTAAAATTTATATTTTTTTAAAATTAATAGAGAGAAAATATGTGAATCTAGTTCAATAAGTTTCACATGCTGATCAAATAAATCATGAAGGCAGACTAGTTATCGAAAAATACTCCATCGTTCCATCAGTTAATCCTTCTATTCCTCATAAGGATGAAAAAAGAAGAAGGTACCAAAAAAATCCTCTTCTAGAGAACAATAAAAGTCATCAACCAAAGATAACAGAATATCACCCTCAAAGGAAAAAGAACAATATAAATATTTTGAGATGAAATATTTTGACAAATTAAAATCTAATAAGTATATGTATTTCATTGAAATATCATATCATAATAAGGTATTAAAGAATGAAAAATAGAAATATTTGGATTTTATAAGACCTGATGCCAAATATGTAAAACTAAATACTCTAATGCTATCTTTCGGATTATTTGATTCAAAGGGAACCATTGAAAAAACAGTTTGCTGTATTTTTGAATATTGAAAATGGTTAAAGATAGTATTCTGCATTTTTATAATCTTGAATAAAGGCTTCAACTTATTCAATTCATTATCAGTGAGAATTCTAAATCATTAATTTTTCTAGTTGAATTAGATATACATATTAATGAAAAGTTAAAATGGATTGAATAAATGTCATGGACTTAGAAATGATTGTATAATCAGTTGGTTAATTTTTTCATTCAAGAGGATTGTGATACCAATGAAAATTTTGTACTGTGATTCAATAATTTCTATCTTCTAATTAAAATTGAAGGAATGGAGCCAAAAATAAAATAAATAATCATTTATCCCTACACAACCCTTCTATAACACTAATTATAATGATTCTGTATAGATTTATTTATTTTAAATAAATTCATATACATATAGATTTAAAATAAAAATATTTATAAGGACTCAAATAGATAAATTTGGATTGGAAAGGATGTGATAAAAAGAACATTTAGATAAAGTGTTATAAGAAATATAAAGAGAAGTATTTGTGGATTCAAGTATTTACAAAGTATGAATAAGAGTGGTATGTGACAAGCTGATTCAAACAAGAAATTTTAACCCAGGAGAACAAAAACAACAATTTAATTGATGATTGAAATTAATTCTAAAAAAAATTTATTCCAATGGGGAGGAACCGTTAACCATTTATATTGTTTATCCATTTTGTGTTTTTTAAATACAAAATAAGGGAAAAAATATATTCCCTATCAATGGGAAATGTGTATTGAAATTATTTGGGAATATTGTAGAAATACTAGTGGAGGTGGTACACTCCATTCACCCATCTACCTATAAATTCATCAAGTTTTACTTTTCATTAACCATGTTGATTTTTTCACTGATAATAAATATATTGAATTATTTATACATATTATAATACATTGTGAACATTTCAGGATTCAGGTAACGTGGTTGGAACCCTTGTAGTTTTTTAAAAAGTTTTAGTGATTATATATTCATTTTATAATATTATTATATAATTTTTATTCGATTTTAAATTGCATTGATACCAAATTTAAATCCTTTTAATGATTAAAACTTTTTTGATTATGAGGAACTACCTTAACTCGATGTCTCTAAACAAAAATTAATACACCAATGAACTTATTTATAGATTCATTTTTTTTGAAATTCATGAAATTTAGATTGATTTTTGAATCCCACAATATGACATAATTCCCATCATTTTACTCACTTACTAGAGTTCATTCAATTTTTTTTTGAAATCATCTATATAGAAAACTCATTTATTGGGAGAATATAAAAGAAGAATATATCTTCTATAAATAATTGAGGAAACATATTCACCAATAATTTTAAAATGGATTACTCATAAATATTTAATGATTTATAATTCCTATATATCATCAAGAAATCAATCTTCTCATTTATGATGATGAAATTATAGAAAGAATGAAGAATAAGATTCTAATTGAAGTATAAAATAAATATTTAGTTAAGATAAATTGTTTTATTTACGAACATTCAATCAAAATTTAAAGGAGTTGGTAGGTGAACGAATAAAAAATGGGGTTTAGTGAAGATGTCAACCTTGAATATAAACAATAATTCATCCATTTATCTTCACTTATAACCAAACCTCATCATTATTCCTCTTGAGTTTTTAACATCAAAACATTCCAGAACATAACCATTAAAAACCACGTAAATTCCTCATGAATGACTTATTGAATATATATTTATAAATATAGTAGGCATATAATGAATCCAATTCGATTTTAGAGTGAAAAAATGATTAAAATTCATACATATTGTTATGAAATATATTCCAAGGAAATATGGTGTAAATGAACATGGGAGTATGGAAGAAGTCGAAATTAATTGAATATAATACAAAGAAAAAATGGAATAAATTAAATTTAAATTCTTGATAAGATTGAGTTATATGGTTTTATAAAATGGATCTTATTTCTCTTTATGTTTTTTATTTTTCATGGGTAGTATTTTTTATGTTTATTATTCCCAGAGTATACCGAATTATGAAATGAGGAATTAATATAGGTAATTAATTCATTAATTTTATTTGTATTTAATTAATTTTATTCCCTAAAACTGAATAATTAATTTATTCCATGGATGTTTTGGAAATAATAAAATATTTTATTTTATTTTTTGGAAAATTTTAAATAAGAAAAAATTGTTATGTTAAATGATTTTATTAATTTTTTGGAATAAAATGAATTTCTTTATATTTATTAAAAAATTATTTAAATTGTAAAATGGATGGGAAATTAATCTAAGGATGAAATCTTGTTGAACCAAAAAAATAATGGTCTTGGATATGAAATAAAATATTTTCCTATGCCTGTGTAGAATTTTTATTGAGAATAAATGATACGAAAGATACAATTTAAAATGCCTCTGATATACATAACATCATACATGGTGATACATAAGAAGTAGTTTCTTATATGTTATATTAAAATTTGGGATATGTATGAAATCCTCTCATATATAATATACAATAACATGATATGTAATAATAAATATATTTTCTTGAGTGACATGAATTGTTTTTCTTATATTAAAAAATATACCTAATTAGTATGTTAATATATAATATATTATAAAAATTTATTAATAAGATCTTGTATTGTGAACAAAATGATGATATTATTTCACATTAGACTAAAATATTTTGAATCATTCAAATTAATAATGTCTATAAATATCACCTCAGTTCTATGTGGAACCCATACATTATGAGATTACTGAGATAATATATTCAAATATAAATATTTTACAAAATTGGTATGGTATAAATATTGAAGTCATGGTTTCATCTGATATATTAAATAAATATTTCAGGAATAAAATTTTCATGGAAACCAAAAATATCATGGAAAATTTAAAAAATCCTCAAGGAAGAAGTCCCGTGAAAAAAATTATTAAGTTAAAGAAGGAATAAATAATATTTTTAAAGAAATTTTAATCCATGGAGGTAATGAGTTTAAATCTTGGTGAGTCATTACTTATATATTTTCAAATATTCTTTGGTGAATCTTATTATATTTTAATTATTCACATTGAGGGATGTGATCCCATTTTTTATTTGCATATTTGGGAGTAGAACCTTTAATTTTATTTTTGAGTTTAAATATAGAAAATAAATTCTTCTTCAATTTTTATATGTGATTTTATTTAGCATTATATTCTTTTCACTATTTACAACTTTAGTTGGTAAATATAAGTATTTATCCCTTTAGTATTTCATATATTTGACTACATTAGCATTGTTCTATTGCGCGGTATCAAAATATTACTGATGAAAATTTGTATATTAATGAATTAATATTTACATACTCTATAATAACATTAATAAGATTGGAATTGTCCTATGTGATTGATCAATAATTAACTATTACGATTTCATGGTCACTCCATGATGTTTTACCACAAACATTTGAAGATGGATTGATAAAAGAAATATTAATTTATTTATTTAAAACTCCCTCTCAATATAAAACACAAGTTATGGATACATGATTTTACATTTTCCCCTTGATCATTAAATTAGAATACCGATTTATTATTTAGAGGGAAAATATATTATAACAATTTTTATCCAAAACTAACCATATCAAAAATCCATCTCTTGACATTATCATCCTATTTAATTTTTTTCTAATAATTTCTTAAAAAAATTCTAATAATATACATTTTATTCAAAATAAATACATGATTCTTCACCTCTCATTGTATAAAACATTGAAACTCCAATATATTAATATCTAAACAATCAGTTATAATTTATATTTTAGTACTCTATGATATAAATGTCATGGTGCAATGATTTATCCAATGAAAAATCGTTATTCTGAAAGTAAACACATTAAAAACAATATTTTTAATCAAGACTCAATCTTTGTAGCCTCATGATGTTTGTATATTTAATAATGGAACAAAATTATCACAATTTAAACTCTTTAGAATAATATCATTAATCTATGTAAATTATTTAATTTCAACGCTTTGCTAATATTAATATTTAAATTCCAAAACAAATTATCCTTTGATATTACTCAAGATAATCCATGAAAACAACTGAAAAACATTACAGAATAAATATATAAATATTAAATGATTGTAATTTACTCTTACCATGACTTTGAACATCCAAACTTATTGTTATGTATCATCAAGAAAATTATTCATGACATTATATAATTTCTTCTTAACATTACATATCCATTATTCCCTTTGTGTTTCTTATTAATATCCTTCATTAATTATTTTGTGATCTCAATTCAATTTTGTGTATACATGATTAGATTTCTCTTATGGAGATCTAACACTCTTCAGTTTTTTTATAGGTGATGTATTCTCAAAGATTATCATACATATATTATAGAAGCTATATGTTGGTCTTATTCACATCTAGAGTCAATGTTTCATTCCTAGAATAAATTAAATATTACTCTCATGGTAAAAATCAATTTTGTAGATTTTTTAATGAATTTCACCTCAGAAACATTAGACCCCACCTCTTGTGAATTCAAATAATCCTTAGATATCCTTATGCAATTTCATTCATATAGAAATATAATTATAAACATTCAATGATCCTTCAATAATACTAATATTTCATCATAGTTATTTGTCTCCTTAATGATGATGGTGTCTTTTAATATACCCCGATGATGGTTGTTATATGACATATATCATGATTCTTATCTATAATATCCTATTATTGTTCACCAAGATTGAGTTGGAGAACCACATGACCCCATTCATGCATTCACATATCTAAGAAGCCCTCAATAAGTGGTAACGTCTAAAGAAAACATTAGGGAGACTAAGCCCCCATAAGGGTTTCATTTAAAAATAATTAATAAAGAAACTATATTAATACAAAAATTTATATTATTGAATAAATGATATAGGCTGACCATATAAAAAAATCAGATAAAATTACAAAATTAACTCACATATGCCATATATATTGTTAAAATTTGACCCCCACAAGATGTGGATAATTAAATGTGACATAAAAAAGAAAAAATTAACAATATAACAATAGTGGATCCCTAATAAAATTATTGTAGAGTATATCCATGTGTCACCTTTAACTATTTGACAATATCTACTTGTTAAGACACCTGACCTAGGGTCTTTACCCATCCCTGGATTCAAAAAAACAAATGTTTCACTCACATCAGGGATCACATGCATCAAATAAGTATAAAAACCTAGTATTACTCCACCAATATTACCATACCAAAATTGTGATAATATATTTTATTGTGTTCACTATCTATAATTATAAACAATAATGAGGATGTTCCCAAGTTTGGTCATCATAAACAATCCACGCTTCCAAAGACCATAACCTTATTTTCTTTTTCCAATGGTGGAAAGAAGTGTCATCGCATGCCTTTAAAAAAATAACAAGAATTAATAGGTAATTGAGATTGAGGAGGAAATAACATAGGCAACCTCCCATATATGAAGTAGATCATAAAGAGTTCATATCGTAGATAACCTACCCTATGTATCAAACTATAATACATAACAAGTTATAGTCCATTGGGAACTCTAAGATGTGAAATTTATCATAAGTATGGTTTAACATGTGTAACCTGCATTGTATGTAGAACATATAATAACCCATGGTATGAAACCTTATAATATCAATGATAACAGTACAACCAATACTAACTAAAAATCCAAACCGTATCATATATTCTATGGTAAGGTCGTATGGATTTATCTAAGTCCAAACCCTGATTAAAATACTACATAGTATAACTGTAATCATATTATTATACCTGCTCATTGTTGGGACCACTTTGTATATGAAGATTGTATTTGTTGTCAACAGTTGTCAATGCTGGTCAAAATGAAGAAGGATATGAAGAAGAACTCCAAAGTTAATGGAGATCGGTTGAAGTGAAGTTGCCTGGAGAATTGTTATGGAATCATAGCATTAGATTTCATAATTGAGAAATTCTCTTAGACGATAAATTCAGATGATTGTTGAGCTAATCCTAAGTTCAAAGAACATGTGTCAATGGTGACACATTGTTTACAACAATGAAGAATGGAGAAGTATCATCCATTTGAGGATGATTGGAGCAGAATGGTGAATTATCATCTATCTAAGGATGGTTGAAGAAGAATGAGGATTTGAAGAAGACAATGCAATGATTTATGATTGCATGTGAACCATGCAAGAGCTTACTTGAAGAATAGAATCATATGATTTGCAGAATGATGGTTATGAAAAAGAGAAAATGTGGAAGGGCTTGACATTCTGAGGTAGACAGGCATTTCACATTGTATTCAAATCAGACGATGCTTTGCTGGTATGTATTTCACACAAATCATGAGTTAGGAGAACTTGTGATGCAAGCCTTATGAAGGAAAGGGGGAGAAATGATGATGCCAGTTATATAATGTTTTGATTGGAAGGGATGATGCTGCTGGAAGATAGGAAAGATTCAGTTCCCATTGCAACTCTGATGATGCTTAAGCTGATCTTTCAAAGGATAAATATCACGATAGTGGGATTCGGGATAAGAGCAGAAGAATGGTTATGGGAAGCAGTAAAGAGATAAAATGGCAAAGCAATAGACAATCTGGGGATGGCAGAAAAGCACAGTTTAAGGTAGCGCCGTTTTCCAGTGTTTGCCAAATTTTAGGGCCTGAAAATCGGGAGATGAAGAAATGTGCTTGGCAACTGATGTTGCACATACGATTGAAGATGGTTTATACGTGCAAAAGAGTTATTCAAGGTCAGAACTATGAAAAATGACAATGGCATGGAGTGCGCGGAAATTTAGGCACGTTTCGCGCAAAAATAAAGTGGTGCGCGCAATATCTACGGGATGCGCGAAATAGTAGCGGGTTGCGCGAAAAATCTGCGGGATGCGCGGAATATTGGCATGGTGCGCGAAATTGAGGAATGAAGTTTTCGCGCAAATGATGGTTCGAGATCAGAAGATCGAAAATTGGCAAAGGAATGAAATGCGCGAAATATTGGAGCAGTGCGCGAAATCTGATGTTGCAGGAAAGATTGGGTTTGCGCGCAATATGGAACGCGGTGCGGAATTTTGCGCGCAATTGGTGCTTCATGCTTAGAACGATGAAAGATGGCAAAGGCATGAGGTGCGCGGAATATTGAAGCATGGCGCGAAATATGAAGTTGCATAAAAGAGTTTTTACGCGCATGGAGGAGGTTTTACGCGCAGGAAGAGGTTTTTATGCACAAGGTCAAAACTGCCTATAAATATGGGGTGAACCCCTCTCATTATTAGTGACTCGACACATAGACAAATCCCGAGCTCTGGCGCGCGGAAAAATTGTAGTATAGAGCATTGCGCGAAAAGAAGAAGTGTTGCGCGGAAAAAGATTTGTTGCGCGAAATAGGATGTTCTGCGCGAAAAAGAAGAGTTGTGCGCGAAAAGGATTTTTCGCGCCAAAAGGTGTTTTTACGCGCAAGGCTTGAATTTTACGCGCAAGTCACCTAGAAGGTTGCGCGAAAAATTTGATATTTTACGCGCAAGTCACCTAGAAGGTTGCGCGAAAAATTTGAGGGTACTGCAGGCCTTTGACAGGTACAGAGCACTCTCGAAGCAGCCTTGTGAAGAAGAAATAACTGTGAACCATTCGGTTTCACAAAGAGAAGTTGAACCGCACTCACACGACTGGTGTTTAACACTCTCGTTGTGCTTTGCGAAGTGAAGAAGAACTAGATGTGCAATTGAACTCATATTTGCACAAAGGAAGAATTCAGTATACCAATACACTCAGGTGTTGGTATTGAGAAGAGAAGGAAGAGAAGAAGAATAACAGAGTATGCCCAACTGAAGGCTGACAATTATTCAGGGCAGTTTAAATTCAGATGATGCTTTGCGAGCAGATCTTCAGTGTTTAAATAATCACATTGGTGTATGTGATTCTAGCTAAAGAGAGAAGGTGATTAGTGCAGTCAGTTGCTGCACTAAGAGGAAGAAGGAAGAAGAACTAGTGCAGTTTGTTTTTGCACTAGAGAAGAAGAGAAAGAAAGAAGAGAATTGCTTGCCTACTGCTTTGCAAGTAATCAAGTGAAGAGCACTACAATAGATCAAGAGCAGAACCAACCTTTTGAAGAAGGAAGAAGACTGTCTCGATAGGCAGTATAAAGAACCAGCTAGAGGCTGCAAGTTGGACTTGGCTTTCACCAGTCCAGGGAAGAGGATTGTTTCCCACCCCCCTCCAAAGTGTAGGGACTCACACTGGCTAGAGGATTGTTTTCCTAGCCACTCCATTGTGACAGCATTTTACTTTATAGTGGAGAATCCATGCAGTGGTCATACCCATGCATGGCAAGGACGTAGCTACTCTTATTGAGTGGTGAACCTTGTAAAAATATCGTGTGCACATTTTTACTGCTTTCTATTATTGCATGCGACAGGGAAAAAGAGAATAAGAGAATCAAGATCCTAACAGGTCTAGAGGTACAGGGATAAAAGTTGGAATTGGATTAAAAAGTCCCCAACACTGATTCACCCCCCCTCTCAGTGTTAGGTATATCCCAAACTGGTCCTTTCACTCATGGTATATCTACTCTTTCTATGAGCTGTCATTACACTAGATATTCACATGGAGTTAATCCCATTGTATAAATTTAACATAACAATTCATATTAACCATGAAATATCCTCTATTTTCAATCCCATCTTCTTCAAAATTGATTTTGTGAATAATACATAAGTATAAGATAAGAAGAAAACCCATCATTGATGTAGATAATCATAAATACCCACACCATGCCATTATAAATAAGGTTTAAAAACCTAATTGAAGTCCCAAAACATAATACTGTTTATATCTATCAATATCAAATTGAAAAACTAATCTCAATAAGGTCAATCACATTATTAACATCCTACGTAAGATCTAGAAAAGATTATATTCAAGAATAAAAACATATTCAAACAACCTTATCTATGATAGTTCTTATAGTATGATATCTAATTTGAAACATGGTAGGGAAATATTTCCAATATCTATAATGAGCCTAATCAACATGATACAATGAAAAATTAAAGATCAATTAGCTACCACAAATGAAGCTAAACCCCTCTATATAAAGGATGTGAAATAGAGGACGAGAGAATATTGAAATGAATACAAGATTTGGGATTCCATTTTTTTAGACAATCTATAAAGTAGTGATCAAAATTAATAGCACTCAAATAAGAAATAAATGAGGTGATAGAGATATGGTAACATAGAATGAAGGCCAAATAGAGGAATATAGTTATAGGTGGGTAGGTGGTAATAAGGCTAAAATAGGATTTATGGTGAAATTATAAAAAATTACTTAATGTAATTTATCCAATACGTGTATACGGATCACACCACTATAGTCCCTTATATTGGGTGTTGGTTCCCAATTCATTACACTCGATACCAGGAGGGAGCTAATACAATATCTCAATTGAAGATCCCACAATAAAACTCACCATTTTCTACCAACACCATACATATATGATATTATCTAAAATCAACATTTAATAATTTTTAATTCAAAAAATGATCTACAAATTGTACCTAAAAATATATGGTCCATTAACCCCTGACCCCCTTGAGTGGTTAATCACTTGATTGGTATCTATATTACTCACCATTAAACAAATCTAGAAACTGGTCTTATATATTTGACTCCCAATCCTATGTCTCATACTGAATATATGTTTTCTTCCACTAGTCATATACTGAATTAATTATCTTTACATGTAACACCATCTCACTTTTTTCCATGATACACCCAAGACTTTACTCAAATGACGTTTTCCCCTATAATTCAACATTCTTTCCTCTAATAAAATATGTTGGATTGAGATTTTAATTATCGATCCACAATAGTTAAAATACATCACACATTTCATAACATCTAAAATGAAGATCTATTTAGTAATTTTGAACATCGACCTATGCCACTATCCCAAACGAACCAAAAAAATCAATTTTCCTGCTTCCCCTAATACCATATTAAATTATCTACTAAAATGAATTAATAAAAAATAAATCTTTATCAACTAATGTCTACTCTATGAGAAAGATCATTCCATACTCTAAATGGTAACTAGCCACTTCGTGATCAATTACACCCTATCGATGATCTCTTATTCCAAGCTCAACCCGATGATCATTGAATGTAATTCCTAAAAATAATATATGGTTAACTAGAATAAGATACCATATAAGGATTAATAGGGAACAAATAGTAAAAAATAATGAGATATCTTTTTTTGAGGACTTTATTAATGGTAGATAGAATTTCTATTCTTCCAAAATGTTTCACATGAAATAGATGATCATATCATTGAGAATAAAAATCATCCTATAAATAACCCATCTTTATATGGTTTATAGGTTGTACATATCATAAAATTTGTTCCAATAAATTTTGTAAATTATTCTAGAAAACATATGAAAAATTATTATTATTATTTGATAAAATAATCTTATGTTGGCTTTGAAGATGAAAAAATTCTTTCACACATAGCTTACCAGAGTTATCCACTGACTTGGTTTATTATATAGATAAAAAATGTGATATAGCTTTAAAATTAATACCAAAACCATCATTGCATGATGTTTATTGAGTTTCATTAAAATAACATTGATAATGTACATTTCCAGTTCATCCACTTTCATATAGGCGTTGAAAGAAGTTGATGAATGGATTATTGTTGCTAGTTCCCTAGCTTCAACTGATAGAAGGTGACACAATGAGTCAAATAACCTAGGATTTAGTGGTCAACAAAAGTATTGGGAATGATCATGTTTTAGTTTTTCATAATCATAATGAGATAAAATTTAATTAACATGATAAACTAAATACATGAATCTTTGAGAGGGGACATTTCACAATTAATATAAATTTAATTTAGAATATGAATTACCTCAAACATGATAATTTTGTTGATAAATTCCCATTTTTTCCATGTAGTGTGGTCCTTGTGGTGGAGACTCCAATAAAGGATTCCATTTGGCTGTGTCTAAACATGCTCCATGAATAATAAAATGAAATTCTTATAATTTGAAGTATTATCACAGAGGAACCTAGTGTTTCAGTCAATTCTCTATTGATGGAAAAAAATGAGTTATATTGTTCTATTTAATTTCTTAAGAAGGATAATAGTGGAAAACACTCTCCATGAATTGAGATAATTCTCCAATTATATTTTCATAACACAAAGAATATATCTTATTATATCATAAACTACATTAATTAGTATTTATACATAGGATTAAATAATTAATAGGTTCACAATAAAACATTATGAATTTATATATTCTATGTAATCTCCATGTCTAGTAAAAATAATAATATTATTTCCATGACATGATTATATTTAAATAAAATTTGTTAAATAAATATTTTAATATTTTTTTATATTATTTTATATAAAACATGTCATCTTAATCCGGTTCTTATAATCGTCCATAAAACCTTCATGTATGTTATTGAACATTGAATAATAAAATATTTAATCAAATAAAAATTATTTCTATAATAACTAAATAAATAAATATTCTCTAACCTCATGAAGAAACATATATTTTTGTATTCACATAAAAATTATTTATGTTTTTTTTCACTAAATAAGTAAATAAATAAATTTTTTATCACATTGAGAATAATATATGTAAAGATAAAATTAACCAACATATTCTCAACTAAAATATCTCATGAGTGAATTTACATGTCAAATAATACAAGAATATCTATTGTTCAACATGGAGAGAATAATAATTATTCTTAATATTAAATTCAATATATTTTAATGAGATTTTGGATGCACTTAGTGTTTGTAAGACCGCCATTTTGAGGTTCCACAACATTTTATTATGTATTTTTATGTTATGTAAATCTAGGTGTTTAATTTTAGGAGATAATGGAAGGTTTTTATGATTCAAGGATGTTTTTTATGGTTTTCTGGTTTAATCATGGTTTTAGGATACTAAGAAACCTCTCAACGAAATTACGCAAGAGATTTTGGGAGTTCTGTGTAGGAACTGGTTTTGGTCAAACCATGAAATGAATCTTGTGACAATGAAAGTTTTATGATATAGGTGTTTTATATGATTATAACATGATATTTCAATCCATGTGGAATAACCATGGATCAATTTGGGAGTTATTCATGAGCACTTTCAATGTTGGAATAGAGTTTGTTAAACCATGTGACTATACCATGGGTTATGCGTTAATATATATTTAAAGTAATTTTTAGTTGAATTTCTCCAAAAAAATATAATCACTATACCATTGGCCAGTGTTCTCACACATGTGGATACCTCTTCAAGTTCTTCATACCTCCTATACCTTAGAAACATATTTTAAACAGATCATTGTGTGTTGGATCTAGTAGATTAACTTTATAGTCCACTTTATCTTTTTAGTTTTATCTTCATTTTAGATATTCTAATAATCCATTTATTTTAAAAACATATATATTATCTATGGGGATTATATATGGTCTATGTTATGTTTCTATGATATCATTACTGGATTTATTGATGGAAATGTTTTTTGAGTTCATATCTAGATGTAATGTTGTGTTGTACATCATTTTCATCAGTCATTGTGACGAAGGTGGATTCATCCTCTTTTCCACTTCATAAAGAACTTGATGGATTTTTTATTTAAATTAATTTCCATAAATATCAAAAAATAAAATCTTCTTGAGTTATTATTCGAAACTACTTAGTTGATAATAAAGAAATCGATTATTTTGAATGGGATAAAAAAAATTATGGTCTTAAATTATGGTTTTGGTATAATGTATTAAATATGTATAATTTATTGTTTTAAAGAGTGTAATTGATTTATCTAAAATATATTATTGGTATATCTTTTCATAAATGTGGGGTATGTGTTCATCATTTCATTGGATATGGGCTTTAGATTATTAAAATATTGAATGTAACAAGAATAGAGGCACCTAAAGAATATCTATATTTTGATGACTTGGTTGATCCATGAGAAACCAATAATTAATATGATAATGTCATCCAGAATGAATCTTTGATTGGATAGTATTATGTGGTCTGCGTATTATAAGGGGAATTAGGTGATACATTGTTTCTTATTTCAATTTTAAATTGCTTTGAATTGGTGAAATTGTTTGATGTTACTCAATTTTGATAATAATTATATTTTTTACATTGATCTAATGTGTTATTTACTAGTTTTAGGATTTGGGAATAATCTTTGGGAGGGCCTATTATGTATGATTACTGACCCACGTCATACGTAGTTTTGTATATATGTAGACAATTGTTTTCATGGAATATGTAATAGAATGATCTATTATTTACCTAGAAGAGCTTCATGATGTTACTTTATTGGGAAGGGTTTCCATGATTGGAGTTCATTAATTTATTTTTGTATAGTTAAACAACATCAATGTTTCTCCATTGATACATGTAACACCCTATGAATTTAAAATAAGAACATTATGTTTGGTGGGATATACAAGAAACAACATCATGCTTAAATGAATCATAATTTTTATTAAAACCTAGCTGTTAAATTGGAGGGTTTTAGTTTTTCTTTTTAAATCATTAAAATTATATAAAATACATATTTTTAAAATAAATTCATTAGTTATCAATTTATTAGAAAAAAATAAAAGAAAAAATTTTTTAATTTTTTTTTCTTTTGTGTACAATTATTTTTCCTCATAAAAAATTAATTTAATAATTATTGTTCAATTATTTTAATGATATTTATATATTATATGTTCAATAAATTTTTTATCACTCGTCAAATTTTTTTCTATTAATGAGTCACAATTAAATAAAATTTTATCGGTAAATAATGTTTTTAGAAGCGATTTCTTTCTGTATTTTGAACTTATTATAAATATTTAATTTTAACATATAAATAAAAATCATTATAAAAATAAAACTATATTATTAAATTATAATTTAATAATAATTATAATATAAATTTTAGATAATTTTCTGAAAATATTAATTTTTGGTGAGTAGTAAAAAATAATGATTTTTACTTTGAAAATTTCATTAAGTTAAGGAATTTAGGTGTTATATTTTGTTATAATTTATGTAAAAGTAAAATTAGATCAATTATATATTAAATATCCAAATATAGGATAATATAATCAGTTACATGTCGAATGTTGATTGATTATTTTTTACTATTATGATAACTTAAATGTTTGAAAACAATTTGTTCATCCGATTTCTGTGTTTAATTTTAAATTCAATTTCACAATATCTATGTATTAAATTTTTAAAATGATTAAAACATTTGGAAAAATAATAAATAATATTATATGATAATTTAATCCTCATTGTAGTTCACAATGTATATTAAAAATAGTAAGAAAATAGTTATGGAGTTAAATGTTAAATCATATTTACTGAGGGTCTATCTAATGGTATAAGGAAAAAAGATCTTAAAAATTATATTTTTTCTATTTTATAGAAATATTTTTAATATATATCCTCTATAATTTTATAATCGATCATTTTTTAATCTTTCATAATGAGAAAAGCATCATATAATTTATTTATTTTAGAAATTAAAATGACGTCCTTCCCCACAATTATAAAAGTATACCCCCTTTCTTTACCTATTCATACTATCAAAGAACATTTTATTAGCCAATATCTCTCAAAATCCACACCATACATACATGAAAATGACATATAATCCATTTTTGATCAATAAACATTTCTGGTATGAATTATGTATAAACCTAATGATTTTCTCCGAAAAAGGGGTATAGTTCCAAAACATGAATCTTTATATTACATATTCATTTACCCCGAGAAGTAATATAAAATTATGAGAAAAATAATAAAAACAGTGTCAAAAATATTATTATATGTTATTATGTAAATGTAATATACTATATCCCTCTCTCATAATATACCAAATGGAAAAAGAAACCGTCGATCGTGTGTTTGCATGACTACCACGTTCCAATATGATGTAATTTGTTTTCCATAATCGTCTCCCATGGATAGATATAATGATTTTTTAACAATTATATATCATATTTATTTCATATCTATAATTATATAATTATAACATTACATCTACCATTATATAAAATAATCCAGTAGATAACCATATTTTCACTTCTACGTACGTGTGGACTACCGTCTCCATGAATGGATGTTATTAATTTGAAATATTATTTTTAAATATATGAAAATAAAGATAAATTTATTGATCATTAATGATATATATTCAATAATAAATATAATGTAAAGGAAAATTACTATTTATCAATCTTTTTTCATCCTATTAAAATTGAGTACAATGTTCATCAGTATGTACGACATACCATATCTAGGAATGGTGTAATTCATTTATCATTCTATAAATTTTATTGAATATTCGCAATATTTTTTTAATTAATATATAATCTATTTATATCATTGTTAACATTGTTGATAATATGGAACCATGTTAAAATTACAGGTCTAAAAATACCAAACCAAAACTTATATGAAAAACCAGTGTAGTTATTACACAGAAGAGTCATGTTAATGAAGAATGGTTAATAAATTGTAGATAAAATGTTATATGAAACCAATATGTTATTATATATTTTATTATGTTTCTATAATAGACTTATAATAAATATATATTTATTATATATTAGTTTTAGTCACGTATAAATGAAATCATACCAGAGTTAAGGGTCACTAGTCTCACATTTACTTCCTTGAGACAGATGCCATCTTCACCACTTATTCATTTTCATTGGTGTATACACAAAAAATTATTTCTAATGATCCTATTTATCTTGATTCTAGTTAAATTCTGATTTAATTCATTTATTTTGTGGGTTCTAGGATTTAAAAGTTCCCAAAGCGGTAATGGTTTATTTCACAATCACAATAATATCCAAAATTGTTAATGTATTAGTATCCTTTTAGGGAATTATTATATATATATATATATTGATTAAAATATATTTTATTCTCCCCTGGTTATTCAAAAAACTCATTATTTAATTGTACCATTTTCCTCTCAGTGGTACATAAAATGATTTGGAAAATGATTTTATGAAAATCAATCATTATTTATATTTTTAGTCTGAAATGATTTTTCTTCTACCTCAAAATGTTTGTTATGATTCAATAAAGAATGTTTTTAATATTATAAAATTATTTATTCTATAAATTTTCTAACATGATTGTATTTTTGATTAATTATTTAACAGGTATCTTCTTATCATTTTCCAAAATATGTACTTTTTGATATTTTTGAAAAAAAAAGTGTGAAAGGAATTTGTTTTAACATCTAATACATGAAAATATATTCACATCAGCATGACTGCATAATTATTTGGGAAATTTTTCACTGGATTGTAATGTTTTCATTGATTAACAATTTTACTAATGTTCAAAATATTTTCTATTTTTAAAATTAATTTTAAATGTGAAAAGGATATTTTACCCAATAATGTTTTAATGATATATTTATGGTATTTCTGTTCATCAATAACAAAAAACCATATTTATATTCTTTTCCATTAGGGGTATTATGTAATGATACCATTCTTATTTTTTCTTAAGATGGTTTGTGATAATTTTTAATAAGGATGTAGCAATTTGATACCATTCTCTATATTACACTTGATGTTTTAGGATTATGTTTGTTGATTGGGGAAATTATTAAAAATTATTTTTTATGATTTTGAATCTGTATGTTAATGTTGATTATTTTTCTCCACATCATATTAAGAATGAATTGGACATAGTAAGTGGTGGTAGGGGGAAACAATAGCCTATCAATTCACCTGTAGGTCTCATGGGACAAACTAGATTTGGTATTTAGGTTAGGCCTTACCCAATAATATAAGATGTCATGGAATATTTATCATGTAGCATGTTAATGATTTCTAGAATTATTCTTTACCTTATTATGGGATTAGTTATTTATTTCCATGGGAATATTTTTTATTTTTGATATCTATGGATTCGTTTCAAACATGTGTGATTATTTATATGGAATTATTTGATCATAACTTATTCCTAACATATTATTATTTATGATCATTTTATTTAATAGTCGTAATTTTCTTTATTTACCTTAACATATTGATTATACCTTATCCATTCCAAATAGCTTTATCTGTATGCATACCTTTACTGATTATCTGATCTCACATCTTTCTTATGATTGATTTTATAAGGAAGACAAAAAAGTGTATTATAAAAGATCTGTAGAGATATTATAAAGGAAATAATGGTGTACTCAAATAAAATTCTATGTTGTATTTTATTTTTTCAATTTTAATATGATATTCCTGTGTGTTATTAGTTTTCCATGAAAACTAAACTATTCGGTCCTTAGGGATGTGATAAATTGTATCTTTTTCGAATTAAATAATGTAACTTCGATCCATGAACTACCAGAGCTAGTTCTTTTAGTTTGAATTAGAAGATATTCTAGTAGAAACCATTGAATGTAGATATTGTAAAACATTGATTAGGGAATATAGTAGTATTAATGACATTGTGGTTAATTCTATGTATCCTAATATTTTATTAATGTAGTGTATATTTGGATTTATTTCTTATAGATACCTTTTTTGATAATATATGTTGATGAGGATCTGAAATTGTGGTACCTAGTGGTAGAAAATCCCAAAAGGGTGCATTTGGATTTGACTCAATCATCACTTGGTGCATGAAAATGGCCCTTTTTATACACCCGATTTGAAACTCCCATAGGATTTGTCCTTTCATAATTAATATTTTTTATGAAATATTATGAAGGGTTTGAAATGATAAATATAATGATTGAAGGAGGTTAAAAATAAGGTGAAGTATTTTAAAAATATACTTTCATGATTTAGGAATCCAAAACATGATTATGTATTTTCCCGTGATGATTATTGATGATCATTCTAGGATTTTTGGTTCATTTCAATAGCTGGAACATGGATGAATCATGTTAACACTAAATTTGATGAAAATGTAGAAGTTATGTAAACAATGGGATGATGATTGATGTAAAATATATTGTGACTAGTTTCTAAATATATGATCAACCACCCATACCTAGACTATCTCTCAGACTAACCATCGACGTGAAGGATGGAATCTACTAATAACTCTAGTGGTCAAGGCCATAGTGGAAATAAGGTTAATTTTTTTTTATGTGAGTAATGTGGAAATAGAAACCATGTAGAGTTTATAAAAGGTAAAATAAAATGTTTTCTACCTTGAATATAGGGGAATGGGGAGATATATTTGGGAGAAAATTGTTGAGTTTAATGGAGGGAAAAAATTTGATCATAGAGATCTATTTATAGTACATTATACTGAATATGTGGAACTAGGGGATTATAAAAGAAAACCCTTTTAAAATGTTAAATTTTATAGTAAATAATACTGATGATATAAATGTCACTAAAGTGAGAGGAATTATGTGTTTATGTTTTAAGATTTAATAATGGTATTGTATAAATATTTTTTTAAAGTAATTTTTGTATAATAATCATGAAACATCTATAGATTGTGTATATTTTTAGAAGCATATATTTCTTTATCATGTATTAAATTAAGCGTTATAGATACCATCATGGGGTTACTGGTTTAATTTTGAGCGTATGTTCTAGGTCATAGAAAACCATTTTTTGGTTTTAGGTGATGGTATTTTCATTTGATTAAGGATATTTTGGGTAAATTTATTCTAATGCCACAATTTCTATTATTAAGGATTTTAGTGAAAAATTTATGCAAGGATGAATCCATTTACTTTTTATGGAAATACATTTAATAGTTTTCATAAAAAATATGCTTTATATGATTTTTTATGATAAGGAAATTATGGGATATTAAAAAATTGGAACATATGGTCTATCATGTAGATAACCATGGGATTGAAATGTGATTTTAGTATTAATTTAATCATTGAGGATGTTCATCATATTTTTTGGAACACAATATGGATTGTATTAATATGGGTTTTTAAAGAGGAAACCCATATGCCTAATGACATCGCATCACATCATGAATTATTATGGGCCTTAAGACTATAAACAATGGGTGATAAGGGTGAAAAACATGCCAATGGACTATGTGATGTCCTCTCTAATTTGACTTTTTTTAAATAAATAATTTTTAGGATAAATATTACATTAATTTTGGGAAACATATTATATGATAAAATATTTGAATGTCTTTATGATATTGAGGTGGTAAATGATATTTTTGGAGACGTATTAAAAGGTTCAAGTATATATATCCTTTAATCATATAATAAAAGGTTATTTTTGAAGAATTCTTTTACGTTTTTTGAAGTGTATGTTGAATTTTGTGACATATCCAGTGAGGATAAAAAAATATTTAATTGTGTGGTTATTAGTATTACATGGGATATTGGGTTATTTATTTAAGGAATGATCTATGTTAGACCATTGGTTTTACAATTTAGTTTTTTATATTTATTAATTATATATATATGAAGGTTTATTCATTTATGGTATTATCGTTCATTCTGTGAAGAATTTTTTCTTAATAAAAAATATATTAATATCTCCTTATTATTTTGTGGATTATATGATCCATTATAAGTTAATTTTATTTCATTGGGCATAAAAGAAATAAAAATGGATATTATATTATTGGAGTAAAACATGAGGTCGAAATTTATTGAGGGGAAATAAAAGGATTTAATAATTAGTATGAAATAAAATGACATAAAATAAATATATATTTATGGCCATTCACTATCCTGATAGTAAAAAAATAACCTAACACTACGAGAAGGATCATGTAATTTAAATTTGATACATTTTTTTCATATCATATGAATCGATAGTTTTTTCACCCATCATAGATTTAGGGTTATTGGTAGTTAACATTATCTTGATTATTGAATTTATTGGGATCAATGATCTCTGTCACTCTCCACAGTTATTTGAAAATTTATTCAATTTCTATACTTTATCTTCCAACTTATGTTTTCCTTCTAGGAATCCTCATTATTTATTATTATTGATGACCATCATACTTCACTTTATCTCTTATCAAGAAGAAGTTTTAGAAACTATTTTTATGAAGTTTGATATAAACAATGGTATTTTCAAAAAAAATCAGGAAAATTTTAAAATTACTGGGATAGAATTCAACAATGGTGGGGATAATATATGCCTTTGAAAACTTGAAACAATTACATTAGGTTTTATAGTGTATACGATACTCAACACATATCGTTAAGGTCCCAGGAGATATATTATAATCCATCCCTTAAAATGATGGTTATAAATATGAATAACTAAATTCTGAAAATTATGTGTATTAAAAAAATATAAAGAAATTCAGTGGTTAATAATTGATTAGAAATTGAAAAAATTTATAATTAATATAATTATTTTATAAATAACATTTTTATGTTTGAAATGATTATTTATCTTAATAATTTATATTAATATATATTGGTAAAATATTTTAATGAAAATTTTATATTAAATATTCAATAATTTTTTATCATTTGTAAAAAATGTATTCTATGAATTGGATAATAATAAATCAAATTTTACTCTTATTTTTCCCTCTAAAAAGCATTTTCGTCCCATTTTTCACACATTTTTATAGAAATTAATTTTTTCCACTTTTAAAAATTGTATTTATAGAAAAAGAATAATTTCTTTAATTATAGTGTTATCATAATATCAATCTGAATTCATGTGAATTCTCTAATATGATTAATATTCCAATGAAAAGTTAAGAAATAATAGTTTTTATTAAAAAAATTAATTTCCTTTAAAGAATATACAAGTTACAATATTTATTAAAACTTATTTAAAAGTGACACTAGTTCACTTATATTATAAATAATCCAATTTCTGTTCTTTTAATCTATTATATGTTCATTTTAGGATATAAAAATAATTTACACTTATGAAAACCATTTTGTTGGAAAACCGTTTTCCCTCCCGACAATGGGTTTGATTTAAAATTAAATTTTAAATACTATCTTAATTTAAATTGTTAAAATGTATTACCAATTTGGAATCACAATAATTAATATTATTTATTAATTCCAAATTTATATTTTTTCATAATGAATAGTAAAAACAAGAAAAAATTAATTACCGCGGTTAAGGTTTAAATATGTTTACTAGGGGTTAATCTATGCTGATAAGGGATAAAATATCCAAGAAAATATTGTAATTATTATTTTTTGTATATATTTTTATATTAAATAATTTTATTTTCTATAATTATGAATATATGTTCCTTTTAAAATGAGAAAAACATGGGTATAATTTATTATTTTCAAAAATTCCATGGGTATCCTTCTCCTCAATAATAAGTGGAAATAACCTCTTCTCTCCTATTATAAATTAAATAGATATATAGATCTACCAAAAAACAACAAAAAATAACTTCATTACGTCACTCAACATGATTCGAAATCTCTGGTTAGGTCATAGAACAATTCAAGGAAGGTTTTAGGTGGGAACCTAAAGAGTTTCTCTAAAGAAGTGGTATAGTTTATAACCATTTTTCATTCACTAAAATTATTCCTCTACAACCAAAAAATATTTTCAAATAATAGTAAAATGAAAATATTATGTTCTGTATATTGGGATGTTATTATTTTAGTGGATTAAGCTACATCCATCTCTAATTCCATCTACAGGGAAACAAATCCGTCAATTGTGTGAATGGTTGACTTCCTCCTCAAGAACCGATGTACTTAGTTTTCCACAACAGCATCTTGAAGATAGATTTATGATGGATTTTATGAATATATTTGATATTTAGGAAGTAATTACACTCTTAAAAACAAAATATAACCCAAATTTCTTACCTTACAATCATTTTGAAGACAATGACATTTTTTGTTCATACATTTGGGCTACCACATCTATAAAAGGAAGCAATTTATTATTTATATTAATTATTCATTGATGTTAAAAAGGAAATATTTAATGAATATATATTATTTATACTATATAATATTGATAATGTGATGTTTTATTATAGTTTACCTTCCTTTCATTCCATCTTTCTAAAACTGAAAATAATGTTCTTACTTACGGACAACCTACCATCTCAATGTACCGTGCTATTCATTTTAAAATATCTCAAATTTATTGAATGTTATAAATACATATATAATTATTATATTGTATATTTATATCTTGTTAAAAATTATTTATAACTTTTCAATGTGGAAATAATATAAGGACCTAAACTAGAGAACCAAAACATATATGAATAATTAATGTAGTTATTTATCAAAATAGTGATTTTAACAAGGAATCAGTGGTTAATGGGTTATAAAAATTTATAAGTAAATAATATTTGGTATCATATATAGGTTTATTTTTCTATAATTTATATATATTAAATTATATTTATATATAGGAGGATCAAACATGTAAAAAAGAAAGTAGACTTGAGGTAATGGTCTCTCATCTCAAATTTACTTCTCTGTGACATATACAATATTCACCACATATTTATTTTAGATAGTGTATACAATACTAATTTTAATTACTATATAATAAAATTTTCTATCTTAATTGTATTTAATGTATCATTTGGTTTTATTTCATTTATGGGAGTAGGTATTTAAACAAAACTAATGAAAAAGGGTATATTTCAAAATCTCATCAATTTTCAGAATTGCATATGTCCATGTCACCATTTGATGAATTTCATGATGATTTTATATTAAAAAAATATATTTTCCTTTCATATGGTTATTCATGAAATTTTAATTTCATTTTACAATATTAATCTCTATGTAACATGAAATGATTGATAAAATGTTTTTAGGAAAAGATAAAATTATTTATCTTTTCATTCAAAACTTATTTCTCATATATATATAATTTTTCCTCAAAAGATAATAAACAATATTTTTATTTTTATAAAAAATTTATTAATGAAATTTTAAACCATTATTGGATTTTTAGAAAATTCTTCCAAATGAATCTTCATGCCATTTTTCAAATAATGTACTTTTTATATTTTCTTATAAAATATATAGTGGATTGTTTTTAAA
Source organism: Viscum album (assembly GCA_963277665.1). Lineage (NCBI taxonomy): Eukaryota > Viridiplantae > Streptophyta > Magnoliopsida > Santalales > Viscaceae > Viscum > Viscum album. Next base: position 1,518,176,716 of record OY728136.1, read on the forward strand.
TTATAAAACATGGACCTAATCTTTCAACTTCACATTCCATTAAATTTTTATATCTTGATTAAATAATTTATAATATTCTTTTTGATAAAAATATTTCCCATAATAGTTTATAAATTTATTAGTTTTATAAGGTATTTTCAAATGAAATGGAAATTTACCCCAATATTGTTTTTATTGACATTGTTATTATATTTATACTCATCAACAACAATAATATTTATTTTAATTGTGTTTCATTAGGGATATATTGAAATTATACATCCTTATTATTTAAAAAATTGTATTTTGATCAGTTTCATTAGAGATGTACTATTCCAATACCATTTTTCATACTAAAGCGAATGGGTTTATGATTATGTTTATTAATTGAGGGAATTATTAAAATTTTATATGTTATAGTTTTCAATACCAATTTTTAAACTTATTATGTTTCTCCCCTTCTATATAAATAATTATTTGGACATAATAACTAATAGGCATGGCCTTCTATATCTCATTATTGCATAAGTATGTTTCAGGAGACAAACTAGCTCAGATATTTGGCTAAGTCACTGCCTAATGATGTATGATGTCATTGAACAAGGACTTGAAGGTATTTTTATGATATATAGAATTATTAATTATCTTTTTATGATATTAATTTTTTATGGTTGTGTGATTATTAAATTTTTAATTAAATCAATTAATAAGTATCATGATCATGGGATTATTTAAATGGGATTATTTGATCATTACTTATTCAGACTATAATATTGGTAATTATCAAGTTATGGATTAAGTGGAATCTATATTTATTTACTTAACATTCTGTATTGAATATTCCATAATTAATCATGATAGATTCAACTGTATTCCTACCCTTACTAGGCAATTGGGCTCACCCATATCTTATATTTCCTTTACCAAGGATGCCGGAAAGTGTATAATGATTAATATTAGTGGATATGTAAAACAAAAAAATGAGCTAGTCAAAGAAAAAGCTGAATTTTATTTTAATTTTTAAATTATAATATTAGATTCATGTATGCATCTAGTTTTCCAATATTACTAAACTATTTGTTCCTCCATGATTGATACATTCTATCAAGTGTCAATGTAATATTGTAACCACAAATTCTGGGCTACTACAGTTGGTTTCTTTAAAAAGATTAATTTATCTTTAATGATTAACTTTATTATAACTTTTCACTACTACTATGATATTGTTTTATTTTGAGTATTTATTTGGATTTTTATTGTTTATATCTCATGCATCATGTAATTGGTTTGTTTTTTTGTGTTGTATTGATAGGATATTATTTATAAAAAGGGAAAATAATCCCCCAATGTTTAGATAAACCCTTAATATTTATTACCAATCATTGGGGTCCTCGGGAGATCACCTATGGCTAGTGGAACCTTGGATCATTCAAAGCTAATTCATAGTGTAGTGTTGTCTCAGATGGTATTTGTTTTTGTTGGTCCTTCATATTTGGATAATATCAATGTGATAATAACTTTTTGAACATGAAATAATAATATTGAAATTCAATTAGAACCACTTTATACAAATGTTCAAGTTACTAGGGTTTTCAATATAAAAAATATCTTTAAATTACTTCTTGTTATGTTTTCATCTCATAATCATAGGTTTTTTAGATGTGTGTATCCCATATTGGACAAGTAGTGAGACATCCCAATAGCACCACAATGATCACATTGTGTTTTATGTTATTTTGAAATTTTATATGATGATTTAATAATAATAAATATCAATATTATATTCCCTAAATATACAATTGTGTGATGTCTAAGTGGTGTTCCATTATAACATTAGAAAAATGGAACAAGTTAGATGATTTAGAAATAGGAAGGATGAGGCTATTGAAAATGTGGTTTCACTTGAGCCACGAGTGAACCAATAACTCCTTCATAGAATTGTTCATTATTTTAAAGTAGTTTATAAGGGTAATAAAAACAAAAAACCATGAAGATCCATGTCAGTTATAGAACCAATGATCCAGTTTTCGAGTGGCGACTGGTGGTGTCTCTCCTAAGTGACAGATCCGAATTTATTGCATTTGTATGGTTCTTTGGATGCATGTATTTAGCGTAGGATCCAATATCATATCTTATGAAAGATAGGGTCATCCGAGATGTGCTATGGTGGACATGTCGGTGTTGATGGGAGGTGTGCCAGAATGGTGGAGTGCAGGATAATGCCCGGTTGGGTCGTCGTTTAGTTGCGATGCATTCATCGATCGATGTTGTGGTCTTACTATACCTCACAATTCATCCCCCTCTGGTTTGATCTTGTTTCAAATCCTTGACTCCCAAATATGGTGTGCTCATTTTCTTGCTTGTGGCGATCTTGTTGGGTTTATTATTCCTGGTCTAATCCAAATGAAGTTATTCAAGGATCAATGAAGGGAACTGCGCTTGGAGGTGAGCCATTCTTTAAAATATCGGTTCCAATTTGCATTGCTTTTTTGAGATCATTTCCACTGTATTCACTATGCAAAATCCTTTAATGGTGTAGTTTGGTTCTTGAGGTTATAGGTGGAGGCCGAGGGATGTGTCTTGTTTGATGCTATGTGATCTTGACCTCAGTAGTGTTCTCTTCTGTTTTCCTATTTTTTTATTCCCATGCATGTTCATGAGAAGAATATTTCATTGTGGGTTTTGGTTCTCCTTATTGCATTTGGAACATATTAGCAATTTTCATGTGTTGTTGGGTGGGTGGCCTCAAAAGAGGAAGGGATGTGTTGAAATAATTCATCTGGTCACACATCATCTCCTTGATGGGAGTATGGGTGCTTTGCCATGTCATTTATTCAGTGAAACTTCATATATTGTTGCATTGCATCCGGTTTACATTTTTGATGTTATCATCATGATTTTTAGGGTGGGTTTCTCACAAGAGAGAGAGGTGTGCTGAAACCTTTCATTCGGATCTCCTCCATGTCATTGGTTAGGGAGGTGCTCAGACACATTTCACTGCCAGCACAGTGAAACTTTTGGGTAGAGGGGGCGACACAATTTCTTGATGGGACTCACATTGTGTTGCTTGGAAAGGGGGAGATGCAGTTTTCTGATGTCCACTTGGATGTTTCTTTATTTATTATTTTTTTGATGTTTTTATGTCTTGTTCCCTACTTTTAATGGTTTTCCTATTTTCCCTTCTAAAAGAGGGTTTTATTCTTTCTTACTCAAATGGGGCTTTCCCATAACCCTTATTTAAAAAAACCATGAATATTTAATCATTATATGTTATTTTAGAAACTAAATATGCCAATCCTTGGGGAGGATTTCAAAACAAAAATGTAAGAAGAATGGATTAAAATAATGATACATATCTATTATTTCATTGGAGATCTATCTAACATAATTATTACATTATAGGTTTACATGCTAGAGGATTTTCCACACTAAATGTGGTATTTAGCTATCAAAGATAAACTCAACCAATAACATACATTGGACTGATTTGAATAAATATTGAGAAAATAATTATACTTAATGGATATTAATATTGAAATAATGAAATATTTCTTCAGTATAATGAATGATGAAATACTAGTGATGAAATATGAAACAGTTTCTAGGATGTTAGTTAACTTTTCCCTAAAAGTGGTTGTTATTATTGCTTTGAATGCTTGTATATTTGAGCCTAGAATATGACTTGAATTTCATTCTATGATTGTTTTCCTATTTATTAATGATCATATTAACATGGTTAAAACATAGATAATAATGTTAAGGGATATTATTACAAATCCTATAATAAAAATAACATTATTCTATAAAGGATTTGGTGGTAACTCTAATACTCATAAGAAGCAGAAGAGAGAAACTTACTACCAAAGTGGTATATAAACATAGAATCATTCCACTAGACTAGAAAACATTACTCCACACCTCAATATTAATCCTAAATGTTTTAAATTTGTATATTTAGATCATAAGAAGTTATATTATGCATAAAAACTTAGAGAATGCCAGAGATGTAATCAGATGGGTTATCATGAGAATTATTTCCCTAATTCTATAAATTCAGTCTTTAAAATTAAATATCATTTTTATAAAATATCCAATTTTTCAACTAGATGATTATTTTATAGTAGTTATAATTATCTGAATTGAGAAAACTTAGGAAGTTCCATGTACACCTCGACACCTTAGGCAATGAAACCCTGGTAATGATTCTAGGAATAAGACGGAGTTAGTGAATAGTAATATAATGGAGAGAAAATAGTCAAGGAAGAATAATATTTACTTCAACTATATTAGAAACAATTATACATAATTAAACAACTACAAATTTCATATTTGATACTAGTGCATCGAAATCTTTTATTTCTTAATGTTTCATTAATCAAATGATGATTCATATTGGGATGATTACAAACCTAATGAGTATCCACACAAATATTCTATAGTGAGCATGTAGGGGATTTAAATTTGGAACTCATTCTACAATAGTAAAGGGAGCCAACATTATATTGATAATTTATTGATATGGATATAGTTATCATTGGATTAATCTTAAAAATGTATTTGTCTATTTCTTATAATGCCCATATCTACTATTATTCATGAAATTTAGAGATTAAATATCCTGATGGGTAAGTCCATATTTTTAATGAATAATGGTATGTGAAGGAAGTAAAAATAAGAACATTTGAAAAAATGTTTTGAACTATTACTTATCAATTAGAAAGATTCACATTTGAAATAATGAAATAATTGAGTATAGAATTTATTCAACCATTATACAAAGTTATCATGATGTATTTCCACAAAATTTCACTATTATTCCACCTAAATGGGAATTTTTTATTGATCTCCTTCATGGGGAAATCCTACATATCTTCCATCAGATATACGGTGAGTAATGAAATAAAATTAGTTAAGGGTCCTATATGATAAATTTTAATGTAAATGGTTCATGTGATAAAGTACATCCCTTTGGACTACTCAAGATATTTTAAATAAGAATGAAGATTGGTCATTATTACTTACTATTTATTATTTTAAATTGAATCTAGTTAAGATAAATAATTGATACACCATTTATTGTATTAATAATATTTAATTATAAATTTATGGGATCCCAATGGTTCTATAAAATTTATATATTCTCTAGGAATCACCAACTCCTGTGTATGAAAAATTATATTTGGAAAAAATATTTTAAGTGTAATCATAATTATTATTAATATTTGTTTATTCCCTATGGTCTCACTAATACAGAACATATTTTCATGGAAACGACGAATCATATCTTTTAGTAGAATTTATAATATTTCATTATGCAAATTTGAGATGGAATTACGGTGTATTCTCAAATAAAAAAGGTTAATGAAGATGGTTGAGATAATTTGATGATTATTTCATTAGTGATCTGATTATAAAAAAATTATTTAAATTTTATTTTTAGATATAATATGTCAGTTATAATGGTCATGTCATTTTTTAGATTGTTAATATTTTAGACCCTTAAATGGGAAATTTTTTTTTCTCTAGGAAACCGACAATGTACATCTCGGAGATATATGATGTTATGGGATTCATTGGTTTTTACAATTTATTTGTTCAATAATTACCATGTATTACATATCCTATTAAAATGATCATCTAGAGAGGGACTACATACAATTAGAGTGATAGTTTTCATTAATCCTATTTCAAAGAAATGCTCACTTTTCCACCAGTTTGTTTCTTACTCGAACATTAGAAAAGATATGTAGTATATTGTGTTTTTTTTATATAGACCTCACTATTTTATCATAAATGAATATAATATTTCACATTATTGATATAAATCTATTAATTCATGAAAAAAATTATTAGAACAATGTATTTTAATTGGATATATTGGTTCATTGTTCGGAAATATGGAATCATTATATTTTTTTAGGATAATATAGCTTTTTTTACTGACTATAATATCATAAATGAGATATTTTCATAGAGATAATAGAACCTAAGACAAATTATATAGGTGAAATATCTCCAACTGTTTGAATTTGACTTGCTTTATACACCAGCAAACAAAAATTTTACTACTATTTCATTGTGGAAGAAATCCTAAATTTAATTAGACACTTAATCTCTTGATCCATGAAAATTTATATGTGTAATTACAGATATAGATTTTTATTTCAGTAGGATGGATTATGAAACAATATTTTTTATAATGACACTCATACCAGATTCCCTTGAGAAAGTTAAGGATTCAAAAAGAATTAATCATTAACGCATTACCATTATATGAAAAAATAATGGACGATGGACTATTAATGGATGGAAACATGTTGGGAAAACCATGTTTCATTTCTTTTGATCAAATATTCATTAGGATTTCTTTTATATAAAAATTTATTTTTTCTTATAAAAAATAAAAATCAGTGTTTATCATAAAAATCCAAATGATACGCAATACTCTAAGGACCATTTTAAGTGGTAGTGTATGAAAAGAAATGTGGTTAATTATATTGTGAAATGTTTTACTTGTAATTATTTCAAGGATGAGCATCAACGACCATTTATAATGTATCAATATTTCAATATACATGTATATAAATGGGAGAAAATTAACATAGAATTTCTCACTTGATTACCTAGAACTATTAAAAGTCATGATTTAATCTAAATGATTGTAGACAAACTCAAAAATTCATCCAACTTATTTCTTATTTTTGAATATAGTACAGTTGAAAACACAAAAGATATTTATAATTAGGAAGAGATAAAATTGCATTGAATATATGTTTTAATCATCCCCATCTATGATATTCATTTAAACTCACAGATTCTATGATCAGTTCAAGCAGATTTCTATACCTAAATACCATTGAGCATGGCTTGTCATCCTCGAACAAATGAGTAGTCAAAAATAAAAATTCATATATTAGTAGAAATAATCTAATCTTGTGTTTTAGATGTCTGTGGATAAAAGGAGGATCATTTTCCATTATTGTATTTTTTAAATGACAACAGTTGTCATTCCTTGATATAGATGGCTCCATTTGGGGAATTTTTTGTCCATCCTTATAACTGTCAACATTTTTGGGTAGATACTAGATAATGATATCTATTATAATTTTTCATGTATAGAAGACAACTGATAAAAAACATATGAATAGTAAACAAGGTTTTTTTCCAAAATCCATCAGTAATACCATTCCATTAATTATCATTGTTATTTAAACTTTTATAGGGTAGCTCATATGTAATTGAATGTCTCCGAAATAGTAGGACACCAATTAATGGATAATCAAGGGAAGTTTTCTCCATAGTATGTTAGACCTTTTTAATACTTGGAAGAAATTGCAAATATTTCATATCAGTGGGCTTTATCATGATAATTAATTTTAGCTCATAATTTTATTCATGTATCTATATTGATAACACACCATCCCAAACCAAGCCATGTGATTTTATGGGATATTGTTGGTGTTGAACTAGATGATAAATTTATTCATGCATTAATAGAAATCATGGAGAGAGAAGATGCAGTCTTACATGGAAAAAATATTACATTGGTTTGAGTATTATGGAAATATAGTGTAATTCATAAGAATACATGTGAATATAATAAAGAAATGATGGAAAATTTACCAAACACCCCTAAAGTGGAGACAATATATAGCTATCTGATAATAGAAGGACATATTCTTTGGATAATGTAATATCCCTATATTAAGGAATCATTACAAGTTATTTTATATTTTGGAATATATATAACACTTGGATTGTATTTCAGGATGTGTTTTTTGGGATTTTGATGTGTTTTAATAGGTGAATAGTTTGATCATGGGTAAGGGAAACTATTAATATTTTTCTGGAAATAATGATAGAGATTATGCGAGTTACGTGAGATCAATAAGATAGATTTGTTTTATATGGTTGGTGAAATTTTTGTTAAATCATGTGGCATAACCAGGTGGCCTCTTTAGAATTTTGCAATAGCAGTCACATGGTAGGATCTTGGTTGATTATACTATGAATCCTAACCATGAGATATTCATTAATATATCCAAAAATTAGATTTTTATTCCATACAAAATCTATAATTTCCCTCACATTGGTATAGGATCTCGAACAAGATGATTCCTCTTAGTGGCTTCAGAATCTCCTCTCCCTCAAGAACCTGTTTTCAAAAGATCATTGATTTTTGGATCTATGACATTGAATGCAAGAGCATTTTCTCGACTACATTTTCTCTTCTATCTATATCCTCTCATTTCACTTTGAAAAAAATGTCAGATCTGATATTTTATAGGTATACCATTGTTCAGTAATGTGTTTGTCTAATTTCTTGACATTATATATTAGGGGAATAGAGTTTTCAGAAAAGATATAAAGGTTATGTTGTGCCTTTTTTTCATTTTTATCAATTATTGTGAGGTAGGTGTAATATATCTCATCATTAATTTTTAAATAACTTGATGGATTGAGTGTTTAAATTAGATTCCTTGATTTTTAAAACAATATCATGTTAATTTTGTATTGGAAACCCCTTTCGTGATAAATTGAAAATCTTATAATTTCAATATCTTTTGGAAAAATCACATCATTTAATTTTTTTAAATTATATATTTGGTTTAATGAAATACATATGATAAATTTAATGTTTTATAAAAAATAATTGATTTCTATGTATCTAATTTTTGTTTCATTATTGAATATGTTTTTTGTGTCAGTTTTTTATTTCATTGGACTGACCTTATAATTATAGATATTTTCCAAGGTGTGAGACTACATGAATATTGAGAATGGACACCTAGTGATGATTTGATGGATTGATTAGAAACCACTCCTAATTATGGGGATATAACCTAAAAATCATTTTTTCATGAGTAAGTGTATGTGGTTTGGTTGTGAAAAGTGGAATTTAATGGTTAACTATTTATATTTTTAAAAATAGTTTTTTAAAATTTAAATTGTTTTTATGTTTGTCTATTTTGTTTAAAAATATAGATTAACAATTATTTAATGTGTTATTGTCATATTGTCATTATTTGGGATGGATTTTGGTGAAGTTATATTAGGTATTAATAATCACCCATTCCATATTAACTATTGTTCATATGTATACATAGTCCATCGTGACATAAGTAAGGGAAATATCTCTTATATCTATGGTAGATCATCATGAGGCGACATTCATAGGTTGGTGTTTGGTTCTAGGAATTATATTATGGATCAGATGGAATGACAATACATCATTATTGTAACACCATACGTTTTTAAAAGAAACTTATTAGTTTTGATTGCATAATGTGACATGATATATCAAGATTAAACAACCCAGATAATATATTTTGTTTAAACCTAATCTTTTCAATAGATTTTGGTATATAAAAATTTGAGTTTAAATAAACATTAATATAGTTTCCCCTTATAACCTGGTAATTAATTTCGAGAACATCAATATTACTAAAAACAATTATTAAAATTATATGGTTTACACATGTATAAAATAAATTCTTTGGTTATATATTGATTAGAAATAATATAATAATGATTTAAAATGGAAAAAGAATTATTTTTTGAAAATGTGTATTATTCAAATTATGATTTCATTACACATTTTTTATTTCATTTATAATTAATTTTAATCATATATATAAAGATAATTTTAAAAAAATATCTTCATTCTTGAAAACATTATGTCAAAATTATCTTATAGTAATGTTTTTAGAATTTCTAAAATGATTAAATTTTTAATGAATAGTTATTTTTTATTACAAAATCAATTATTATTTAGTGTATTTAGAAGTATAATTTTTTAAAAATTGATTTAAAAGTAACACTATTAAAATATAATTATATCAAGTAATATTAAGGCCTTTTTAGTCATATTCATTTTTATTTTTTTAGGTTAAAATATTTTATACTTATGAGAACTTTTTCTATGGAAAATCATTTTTCATCATGAAATTGATAATAATATTACATTAATATTATCACTTCTTTGAATTTTATTTGAAAAAATTTGATTCCATTTTTTGAATATAATTAATTAATATTATAAAACTATGATCATGTAAATTTATTTCATAATGAACAATAATAATAGAAAAAAATTATTACTATGCTTAAGGTTATAATGTGGTTATTGGTGGAAATAAAAAATATATATGGGTTAAAATGACCTTGATACATGAAAAAAAATCCTTTTCTATATCTATATTGTGACATTATCTCATCCTTGGCTTGATAATTATTTGTTTTGGAGCCTTATGTTATGTGAAAAATGTTTGTATTAGTTTTTATTTTCAAAATTTCCAACTATATCCTCCTAAAAAATAATAAAATAAAACCTCATATCCTCTCCACATAACTCTCCAAAATTATTTTTCATCACCCCAGACATACATAATTCCCTTTATTACATACTTTCCCACATCATTGAGTACACATATTCATCCATAAGACATTATATTGGGGAATTATGATTAAACCTAAAGAGTTTGTCTGGAGAATAGGTAAATTTATTAACCATGAAAATATATTTTATTTCTTCTTATGAAAAAAGTAAATCATATCCAACTATAATATTTATCTTACAACTCATGATTTCATAGAACATTGTCTCATTAATGAAATTGAATAACTTTCACTTCACGCGACACCGAGTTTGAGCGCACCACGACTTACCAAACTTGCCATCCAATAAGCGATTATGCATAATATTAACTCAATATTGAATTTTATATACACCATATAATTTTAGAATCTATATTATGGGTTTCTTAGACATAATATAGGAACAAATTAATTTTTTTTCAAATAAATGAAGTATTTTTCAAAATATGCAAATTTACCGCCTTGTAATGGAGAAACTTTTTAAAAAAAAATATTTGACACTTTTATATATTCAATTTAATGAAATTAAATTATTCTTTAGAAGTGGTAAATAAAAATTTATTTTGGATAAATTTTTGGTAAATTTCTGATAACTTTCATATTTTGATGAATAATGAAAAATACTCAATTTTTATTGCAAACAACATTTTTAATCAAAAGAATTTATAGTGTTAGATTTTAAATTTGAGTGGTTTAAAAGTATAATTAGATTATAATTTTATTATTTAATATAATTTAGGTTATTGGATGTAATTTAACAATTAAATTGGACATAAAGAAGTGTCAATATTTTATTACTTATTATTTCGTAAAAACACGCTTTTTGTTTTGGTAAAGGGAATTACTTTTAAATTAATTTCTACCACTTATGTCTTTTTAATTTGAAAAAATGGATTCCATATTTGGAATAAGGTGGTAAAAATTGTTTTAATAGGTATCTTCTATTTTTAGACATTATGAATATATTACTATAGTAAATATTTTATTTAATATAGTTAAAAGGTAAATCCAGTAAATAAAGGTAAAAATGTTATTATAATAATATATAATTACCCTAACATGTGTCCTGTTCTTATTGGTTGATACATGTCTGACCATGTCCATGCTTATGTCAATTTTTGGACTATATGAATCCACTTGATAGTGATAATGACACTTTATATTAATTAATTTACTATAAAGTAAAAAATGACACTAACATATATCTTATAGTAAAAAAAATTTCATGTGTTTATATAAGTTATTAGTTCGAATATTAATATTCATTTTATTAATAAAAAAATTTAATACATAATTTTAATTTTTTTTAATTTTTATACATCAAATAAATATAATTATTTGTGACGCAATAATGATGTAGTGTTTACCACATTAATGAATAATTTAAATAAATGTGATTATAAAAATTAAAACAATATCCAAAACCTGTCCAATTCTAGTTGTATGATTTTATTTCTAGCATTATTCATCATATCATCTACTTTAATGACTTTTCAAAATTTATAAACTGGAAATCCATATATAATAAAATATTATTTGGAAACATTCATAAAGATCATCTCCTCCCCCTTATAAAAAACCCTTTCCTCTACCCATTTATTACACCTCTGCAGCCCCATGGCTTATCCAAACTCTGACAAATTAAGGTCTATATATCCCTCTCTTTATTCTATAAGCCTTACCTTAGGCATAAGTTACATCAATGAAGCCTCTTGAATCAAACCAAAGGGAGTTAGATGATTTAAATATAACATCTCCTCTTAAGTTCTTTAATTTTATTTTACTTCTCAAACCCCATAAAATAACATTATTCATTTATTTTATAACAAAAAAACATATACTAAATATACTATGTTTTTTATGAGGATTATTTTAACTACACTTACACACACCTCCATCTAATGGATATTGAACATTATGTTTCTGTGGACGGCAAATTATTGTCTCACGAAACGATTGTTGATAAATCTTCTACTACCACCTCTTATGGTGGCTATTATGATGGGAATATAAATATATATGATATATATGATATTTATTTTATCTATTTTAATCTTTAATTATTTTTTATAGCATACCTTTAATCTTTTCATGTTGTATATATGTGATAATTTTAGTTGAGGAAGTGTGGACTATAGCCCACTCAAAGTGATATGTCACTTTTATACCATACATGGAATGTATAAAGAATAGTGTTAGCGATGTTATGTAACATATATAAAATATTATATTATTATTTAATAATAATATACATATTTATCATTTGGTTTTTGTTCCTTTCAAAATAAAAAAATGGATGTAGCGTTTGTGCGTACGTACGGATTACTGTTTCAGCGAACATGATGAGATTCATTCTCCATCGTAACATTTCAAGAATAATTTCCATTTTAAAAAAAAATAATATTTATGAACATATTATCATTCTTTTTATGAGTCAAATATATCCTATCCATAACAAACATGACTTACATATCATAACATATAAAGGAAAATGAATCAGTTAACACATGAACCATTGATACTACTAAAATATTATTAATAAAGAAATATTAGAAGATCATATATGATATCATATTTATGTATATAGTTCTTTTATTAATTAATATCTACTATTTTACTATTATACATGAGGTTAACGTACCCTCTACCTAGGAATGAGAAATGTAAGGGTTAATTCCTCATTCTCATTATTATCCAAGATTGTTTATGTGTATGTCTTTACTGGGACATATTGATCATCCATGTCCATGATTTATAAAAATTATTTCAATATAAATATATTAAGGTTTTATGGAATGGAGTCTTTTTCTAGATCATCATTTTAAATGGCTTAAATATTTAATCTTTTAAATCATTCTCATTAATGTCTATGTTTTCAAAATTGGTTTTAAGGATATATTTATATGGAAATGATTGTTTTAAAATGTTAATTTCTTTAAAAAGATTGAAAGTGGTATGATACACGTTTATTAAAAAATGTATTTAAATTTCTTCCTTTTTAAATAGTGTGGCTTTTAAATGTTTTCATGAAAAATGGATATTTCTCTCAAAAAGTTTTACTAATCCTTTTAAACTATGTAAACATCCTTTTTGGATAATATTCATTATTGAGGATGATTTGTTATAAATATCATATTCAATATTATATTGAATGAGTTATGCTAAGTATGACTGTGAATGTGATATTTTTATACCATTCTTGGTTTATGGATAATGTATTAAAATTTTGTATGATATTTTTAATATGAATGTTTATGTTATGTTTCAACCATTTCATATGAGGATTTTATTGGACTTAGTATGTGATTGGTGGAGCCATTTATAGATCCTCAGTGCATCGGTAGGTCTCATAAAAAAATTAGATGTTGAATTGGTCAAGGCCATTCCCAATATGATATAAGGTTTTGGCTGAGGAGTTAATCAATTTTAGAGGCCTTTCCCAAGGCATTGACAATATTTTTCAGAATATCCCGCAATATACATTCCCTAATTTTGAAAATGTTATTGATGGTTCAAGAGGATATTCTACTAGTAGAAAAAAATGCCAATGTTTTATTATGGAATTATTTACTCAGCTCAAATTCCTACCATAAAGTGTTATTTTTTTTATTTATAAGGGATGTGTTTTCAATAATTCACCATGCCTCATATTTATGTTATCTTCCGATGTATTCCTTACTTTTAATAAGCGTTTGAGCTCACCTATTTCTTATGTTTTATTTTCCCATGATCCCAAGAAGTATTTTTTGATTGATATAAAGGGTTAAACTAAGGGAATGATGAAATTCTAAAAGGTTTATTTATGATGTGTTTTATGTTATAATGTGTAATGTAACATTTAAGTATGTCATATATTATCCATGATTACTAAATGGATTGGTCCTTCAGGACTTGATTCCTTGTAGTCATGACAATGTATTAAAAAAATGCATTGACTCTAGGCTTATGGGTTCAGGGCATTATAGTTGGTATCATAGGAAGTTTAGAAATACCATTGGAAACTAGATTTAGATAAACTCTTATTAGGAAACTTTACCCAAAGATAGACATTGAGGATTAGTATAGAAGAACATTCTAGAATTTTGTTAATGTAGATATTTTATGTCTTTTACAAGCGATACATCCTTGTATGGATATGAGAAGTTAGAGGCGGCTCTAGAACAGATGTACCTAGGAGTGAAAACTCTGATAAGGAGTTTTGGGCTTAACTCAAGGTATCATGGTATGCGACAAGGGGCTTTGCTGCACTCTTGGTTATGAAACTCCCAAGGGATATGATTAGGATAATTCAAGTTTTCTTTACAAGACATTATGAATGATTTATAATTAAATACTTCCTCAAAGAATTTTTTTTATGATTATAGATTATATGCAAAATATTTTCAATTTACATTATGAATTTTTCAAGTTTGTAATTACGAATTCTGATTCATAAACTAACTTAGTGTATTCCATTAATTAGAAAGGGAACCTAGTAGAAGGAATGGGAACTTCAACAATACACATGATCCAAAGAGTAATGATGATCATATATTTCAAGGTATTAAGCCAACATTTAGAAGGGGAATAATATCCCATGTATTCCCATGATATGAATAAATTATATCATGTGTTAATAAGATAAGTAATGAATTATTAGAGTCTTATGGGTTTAAAGGGAAGAAAGAGAAGAAAAGTATGGTAGAGAGAATGATGAATAATGGAAAGAGGGGGAGGAATGATTTTCCCATATGTAATAACTGTTGAAAGAATCACCTTGTCAATGTCTTGAAGGGAATGAGAGATTGTTATAAGTGTTGAGAAAAAGGACACCAAGTACGTGATTGCAAGGGTAATAAAAATGTTTCAAATGTACAATGCATCATCTACAAGGAGTTGGGACACTACGCGAATAAATGTCCAAATCATCAGAGTATATCTCTAATGATGTTGTTGGGTAATAATCATGTTAATATATTATCACCGATAAAGAGTAATGATTATGGTTATTATGTTGATATTAAAAAATTATGTCATTATATTATAGTATAAACGATGTACTGGTTATAATAATTATGGTGTATATAAGGATTGTACTATAGTACTATTTCATTAAGGATTTGAGATTGTGTGGTACCAAGAAAAGGGACTCAATAGCAAGTCAAAATTTCTCGAAAAAACATAGCTAAAGGAATGGTAAACTTTAATATGGTCTTGATACCATGGTATTGATTTTCGAATAATAGATGATTTATTTGGATAAATTATATTTGATATTATTGACTTCCTTGGAACTAATTAATGATTTTTTTATTCACTTGTTGTTTGTGAATACAAATTTTTGGATTTAAGGAGTACATCAAGTATTATATTATTTACAGATGGAATAAGGATGTACATACCTATTAAAATATGGTTTTCGGGCAATTCATTTTATTATAACATTTTAAGTGAATACACTATGAAGGTATTAACATGTATATTATGTGACATTCCATATAAATCTTGGACTGTGAGTTCAGACAGAAGTATTAGGGATAAGCCTAAATTATGGAATATATTATTTTTGACATTGGATACTATTGATAATATTAAATCATTTATTTTTATTATTTTTGGATTGTCATAAAAACGACAACTTGAAGGTGGGGCGACAACCTGTCACGTCTGGCAAGGCTACGGGACATGAACATATAATTGAAGGGAGACAAGGGTATATCACATACCACTAGACTACGTGATGTCCTAGTTTATATAATGTAGTTTCTTTAAAAGTCTTAAAAATGAATTATAAATTTTTTATATTTGGAACCCTATACGATTAAGATAAATAGAATATTTTTAAATTTTATTATCTTTTGTAGTGAAAGATGAGTTTGTGGTAAGAATAAGTTGAAGAATAAAACTCTACTTGTCAAGTATATTTCTTCCCTCTTATTCTAGGAAAAATTAATTTTTAAAATTTAGGGAAGAGATCTGAAGGCAAAAAATGTGTCATCGTAATACCTTATTTTTTTTGAACCAATGATATTTTAAATCAACGTAGATTCATAGCTTTGAGGCCCTCAATTTTACACATGTATGTGATTAATGACTTCAATTACTCCAAATAAATATTTGAGTTTTTCCTCTAATTATGTGTCTCCAATTTCCACTAATGTTCTTCTAATCGAGATCATTAGTTGGTGGTGATTTTTTATTTTCTCTTTCCCACTAATTAAGACTAAATTTCATTAACCCAATTTCTGATGTGGGTTATAAACAAATATATTTTTCTAATATTATCCTTTTTATTTCAAAGAAAATTATAAATTTTCATGGAATCAATTTCTTCATGGAGGGGAGAATGTAGAACCCCATGATTTCATAGTACGTTTTCTCTTACAAGAAATTCAATAACATGCGCTAAATGCTAAACTGAGTTGGAGCGCACCACAACTTAACAAACTAGCCATTCAAA
Source organism: Viscum album (assembly GCA_963277665.1). Taxonomy (NCBI): domain Eukaryota; kingdom Viridiplantae; phylum Streptophyta; class Magnoliopsida; order Santalales; family Viscaceae; genus Viscum; species Viscum album. Next base: position 1,518,193,511 of record OY728136.1, read on the forward strand.
AAGCGATTATGAATAGTGTTAACTGAGTTTTTAATTTTATATACTCCATATAATTTTAGATAGAATATTATATGTTTCATAGACATAATATAAGAAGATATTAATTTTTTTCTGATAAAAATGGATTTGTCAAAAAATAAAATTTTACTGCCTTTTAATGGAGATCCTTTTTAAAAACCAATATTTGACACTTTTATATATTCAATTTCATGAAATTAAATAATTCTTTAAAATATGAACACTAATATTTATTTTGGATAAATATTTGATACTTTTCTGATAACTTTAATATTTTTATGAATAGTGAAAAGTACAAAATTTTAATTGAAAACAACTTTTTAATAAATATAATTTATTGTGTTAAATTATAAATTTGAGTGGTTTTAATGTATCATTATATTATTTTTTTATAATTTAATATAATTTATTTCATTTTATTTAATTTTACATTTAAAATGGACATAAACATGTGTCAACCTTTTGATAGTAAATATTTCATAAAAACCCGATTTTTGTTTGGACAATGGAAATTAATTTTAAATTAATTTATGCCCCTTATATGTTATGAATGTGAAAAAATGGATTCAATATTTGGAATAAGGAGTTCAAAATTATTTAAATTGGAAACTTTTATTTTTAGACATTTCAAATATTTACTTCTGTAAATATTGTTTTTCCATGGTTAAAGGGTAAATATAGTAAATAAGGCCAAACTAATATTATAATAATATTATTAAATTACCATAAATGATTCCTATTATTATTATTTGATACATTTCCGACCCTATGCATCCTTGGGTCGATTTTTGAACAACATAGATATACTATAGAGTGACAATGACACGTTATATTAAATAATTTAATGTAAAGAAAAAAATGACACAAAAAACAACTTTTTGTAGAACAATATTAACATGTGATTATATAAGTTATTTATTCTACTATAAATATTAATATGAAATCTAAAAAGATTTCCTACATCTTGATATATTTTTTTATAATTTTTAGACATCAAATAAATATAATTATTTATGACATTATAATAATAATACAGTGTTTGCCTTTTCAATAATTAATTTAAATAAACGAGATTATAAAAATTAAAACAATATCCAATACCTATCCAAAATTTATTTCATTACTTTTTTTCGAACATGATTTACCTTATCTTCGACTCTAATGTATTTTGGACCTTTAGAAATCGAAAATCATTATGTAATAATATAATATTTTCAATTATTCTTAAAGATCCCCTCCTCCCCTTATCAAAAGCCAACAACTCTAACTCATTTCTCACACCTCTCAAGCACATTGGCTCATCCATACTCTGCCGAATTATTCTCAATAAATCCCTCTATTAATCTGAGAATCATTTACTTAGGAAAAAAGAACTTCATGGATGTTTTTTGGTCAAAACGAAGGGAGTTACATAATTTAAAGGTCACATCTCTTCTTAAATTCATTTCTTTTATTTTTCTTCTCCAACCCCATAAACTATATTTATTCTTTTATTTTAAAATGACACCCATATCCTCAATATAATAAGTTGTTGTAATGAGATGTTTTTTAACTATACTTACACACACCTCTATATAATGGGTATATAACATAATGTTTTTGTGGACGGTGAACTACTGCCACATGAAACGATGATTGTTCAATCATCTACTTCCACCTCTTAAGGAGGAAATTATGATGGAATGGTAATTGTATATTATATTTAGATATTTATTTTATCTATAGGCTTCTGTAATTCTCTTTTATGTCATTAATTTATTCTTTTCATGTTCTATACATACGATAATTTCATTTGAGGAAGTGCAGACTACCGCCCCATCAAAGTGATATAACTCATTCATACAATACATGGAATGTATAAAGGATGGTGTTAATGTACATACATAACATATATAAAATATTATATTCAACTGTAATAATAATACAACTCTTTATCATTTTTCATTCATTCCATTTAAAATAAAAAATTGAAATATCGTTCGTGCGGACGTACAGATTACCGTCTTCATGAACACGAGGAGATTCATTCCGAATCATAACCATTCAAGAATAATTTTCATTTTATTATTAAAAATAATATTTAAGAATATAATATAATTCTGGATTTTAATCAAATACATCTTATCCATAACAATCATTACTTTCCTAACAAAACATATAAAGGAAAACAAAGCTGTAAACACCTGAAACAATGATACTACAAAAATATTATTAATAATGCAATATTAGAAGATCATATATGATATAATATTTATCTATATAGTTATTAAATAACATAATAATTATTATTTAACTATTATACAAGATTTTAACATACCCTCAACCATGGTAATTGAATGGTACGTGTTAATTCCTGTAAAGACCAGTAAATTTCAAGGGAAATTTTTTTCTTAATTTTCTTTGGGATTTTACAAAAACATAGTTTCTAACGGCACCTAATTCTGAGCCGCGGTGTGCCCAAAATCATTTTATGAAGTTTAGCTCGGCTACATTCAGTGAACGAACTAGCGGGTTTTTCTTAACTTATGAACAGGTGCTCAGAATCGAAATCTGAGGACACCAATGAAATCGTAGCGCTGGTAATTGCTTAGAAACACCTTCTCCGGAGTTTCGTTTTCTCGGGTGTGGTTTTTAAATTTTTGTGTTAAGTAAATGAATAAAATAAAATGGTGCGACAAATTTATTTTATTTTAAGTTGTTTAACCTAAGCTAAGAGGTTAAAGTGGGACCCACAATATCCTACACCACTAGGTAGGATATATGTGGGGTGGGGCCCACACGAGCCCCACCTTTTTCAACCCCCTCCTTTAATTAAATAACGCACCCACACCCCTTTTCTAAAATGAAGTCAACCCTTGCATTTAATCTAGATAATAAACTCCTCATTAATTGGGCTATTTAAAACTCCTAAATTAATTCATTAATTGTTTGTTTCTATTCTTTTTGAAATTCAAAACCTTGGCTTGTGTTAATAAAATAAGACAATTCTTATTTTATTAGAGGTTGGTTGTGCAAGAGGGTTTGAGAGAAATCACTCAAGTCATGAAGCACTCCTTCCTCGATGAAGAACGCGAAGAACGCAAAGAACGCCGACCTCTGACAAAGGTCGACAAGAATTCTAGATCCTCGGAGATCGACGATGTGACGCCGAAGAATCCTTTCTCCGCAATGCGACGAACCTCCTTCCGCGACGCTTCTTCTACGACGCTTCTTCTGTGACGTTCCTTCTCCCGCGACAATCTTCGAATCATCAACCACTTACGGTAGGGGTTTGGGTTCAAATAAATCTTTGTGATTTATATCCTCGCCATGTGTCTAATATTTTTCGGAAACCTTTTAAACCGCTAATGCGGTGGGTGCAGACCAACGAACATGTCTGAACCCACCGTTTCTTCGTTCTTGGTGTGCGGATCAGCGGGCGACTACGAAGCAGGCCGCAAGGGAATTTTGAGGTCTTCGTAGTGAAGAGCTGATCCTGGGAGGACTGCTGGCAAAGACGGTAGGTAAAATGGACCACTGGAGCGTGTCTGGTGGTCCGTGAAAAACCCCACCAGCACCGGCCGGCCGCCAGGAAGTGGCGGCGACCGACGCGCCGCCGGGAAGGGTCGTCGCGGCTGATGCCGCAGCGACAAGGTACTTCTCCCGCGACCGCGCGAGACCGAGGAGGCGGGGACGCGGTGCTATGCGGTGTCCATTGGCAAGGAGTGGCCCCCCGTGGGGGCCGTGGTTACAAACTGGCGGGGGCGGCGTGCCCCCCCCCCCCCCTCAACCCTCGGTCGTTTTGCCCGAGCCCCCTGGCCAGCGCCAGCGCGCCGGGCTGGGCCGCCAGGCCGAGCCGCGCCCAGGCCGGGCCGGGCCTCTCCCATGCTGGGTTGGGCTGCACTAGCTGGTCCGGGCCGCGCCCAAGTGGGCCGGACCCGGACCGGGGTCGGCTCAACCGGGTTCGAGCCGACCCAAGGGGGGGTTGGGCTGCGTCGGACCGGGCCCAGACCCCCCATTTTGGACTATTTTGGTATGTTGCCCATAACATGGGTTGCGGACCTCTAATCAACGCATCGTCAGCTGTGATGCGATACTTGGTTCGAGACGGTCATTTCGGTATATCACACTCAAGGTTTCGGAGTACTTTGCGTTCGGCCGGGTTGGTTCGAACACAAAACCAATCGGGCCCTCGAATTGGAAACACTAATAACATGAGCTCCGGACGTCCGAATGACGTTCCGTCAACTTTGTTGGATTACTCATAGTGAGACGGACCTTTTGGCTTACTCTTCTAGAGGTTTGGGCACAGTTGGAGTATGGTCGGGTTGGTTTTGACTTAAAAATCAACCGGGCCACTGGAACGAAAAGGCCAATAACTCTTAGACTGAGTGTCCGATCAACGCGTCGTCTATTGCGTTGAGTTCCTGTTGACAAAACAGAACTTTTGGATACATCAACTCTGGACTATGTCTTAGTTGATGTATCAGCCCCTCAGCTCGTGGAGCGGACCCTCCCGAACGAGCTTGCTATGTGTGGGAACCATAGAGCTGGCTGCCACTGCGACGACGATGACAACTGTACAAAAATCCTCCATCGATTCGACGGTGATGACTACAACACTCAGCGATCCCACGTGGATCAGTGCTACCGATCCTGTGTGGGTCAGCGCTCAGTGGTCCTGTGTGGGCCAGCGCCTACAGATCCTGTGTGGGTCCGATCCTGTGTGGGTCATTGCGGGGGTTAGTACATATCGATCATTTGTGGGTCATTTCATGGGTTAGTACCTATCGATCATTTGTGGGTCCGATGGCTTAGATGAACTAGTTGATACATCTGATCATCTTAATAATCATATGAAGAAGTATACCTGTGTGAAATGATTCTTGAATTTCAATCTTTATGTTCGATATGATTGACATGATATCATGTATGGACTACTTTATGCTTCCTGTGTGGATGTGAGTTGTGTTTTCCTGTGTGGACTGGGTTGTACATGGGTTCAGATGCTGGATCCAATCTGGAATTGATGAATTAGGTATATGGATGGGTATATACCTCAGAAGCGTCGGATGTTACTTCGTGATTGTATCTTTCCTTTGTGGATTATCCTTTGTGGATTATGGGAGACCTTCAGGGGTCTCGGGGTCCCTACTGAGTAGCGTATACTCACCCCTACACGGGCTACTCCCGCACTACGTTGTGTTGGTTGCAGATGATGGACAACACTGATCGTGGTTGAGTTTTGCAGATCAGGTCGGTACCTGGAGGTGGACCACTGGAAGGGACGTACTCGGAGCGGACGGCTAGACCCGAGGAGCTGTGGAGACTATCTGTACCGACCCTTCATGTGGGACTTCCAGTGGACGGCTCGACGTTGCGGCTTTACTTTCAGTTGATGTTTTCCCCTTTCCAGTTGTACTTTAATTTCAGTTTGGGTTTGGATTCTGGCCAACTTACTTTTCCACACTTACTGTTGTACCCAGTTTTTACTTAGTGTTTACTTATGCTTGGTTGCTCTGTGTTGTTTGTTTTCCATACAAAGGCAATGCCTTCCCTTTTACTGGTAATTACGCCTTAGTGCTAGTCTCTAGCCCCTGGAATATTGATGGCGGGATTGGGGTTAGTCACGGCACATGCCCTAAGGATGGGTCATGACAAATTGGTATCAAAGGAGTTCGGTTCTACCACAGAACTTTGGGCTCTGATATTTCTTCTATGTGAAGCAATAGAGTTAAGGGTATTGGGTGTGGTTAGCAGTCCAGTGTTGGTGTGGCGGCCGACGTATCCGCACACCAGGACCCTGACTTCTGATTTTCAACATAATGCATGAAAACATTGATTGCATGTGTGTTTCAAGTTTTCATTGTGATTACTTTGTGTCAGCTCACCAGGTATATTGTTTGACAGTGGGGCACCTGTTTCATTTCAGGATGGCCCCATGACGGCATCCATCAAGGGTTCCGACCGTTGTATGTGACGACAGCCCACCGAGGGACGAGGCCTCGGTACAGGGCCCTTTGATAGCAGAGGCACCAGTGGTACCTCTACTCACTGAGCCACCAATGCTACTAGCCCCAGCCTCTGACGGTGCACGTCGCCTTAGTGTACTGCACGAGTTCCAGCATCCGTGACCGCATAGGTTCTGCCGGGAGATGCACCCTCAGGCAGCCGAGGATTGGCTGAAGGTTGTTGTACGAGTTTTCAGGTTAGTGAGGACACCAGTAGACCTCATGGTGATCCTTGCAACGATCCTCCTGCACGCGACAATAGGCAGATGGTAGAGCTTGATGCTCCAGGTGCATGATGAGGCATCTCTTCTCTGGACGGACTTTGAGAGCCTCTTCTGCTCGGAGTTCGTCCTAGCCACCCTCCATGCGGTGCACATTCAGGAGCTACTACAGCTATGGCAGGGCATCTTGATGGTTGCCCAGTACTCGGCTAGATTTACAGATCTCTCACGCTATTCAACGGAAATGGTTCGAGACCCATACTTCGGGGCCCGGACCATTGAGCAGGGATTGAGACAGGAGATCAGGGCATCGCTGATCTCCCTCATCATTTCGACACAGGCACATCTTCAGGCAACAGAGACCTACGACCACAACTCACCCGAGATGATTTGAGGTACTATCTGTGTCTATTCCATCCTTTATTCAGTTCTTATAGACACAAGAGTGAGTCATTATTTCATAGCCGCTGCCCTTGTTCGGAGCTCGGAGATTCCGACAGAGCTGTTGGCTTGATCCTTATGGCTAGAGACTCCTACGAGAGAAGACTCGACGATTACACACTAGTGCCGGCAGTTTGAGCTTACTCTAGGAGGCAAGAGCATTTTATGGGATCTTCTTGTAGTGGTGTCGAGGCATTACGACGTCACCTTGGGCATGGATTGGTTATTTACAGTCCATGATCATATTGACTGTATTAGGCGCGAGGTGCGGTGTGTGCGCATCGATGGGAGCAGGTTCACCTTCACCGGTGAAAAGGGAGCCTTCGCAGCACAGGATGGACTCTCGGAGAGGAGAGGGAAGCCCATCACTCATCAGTTGGCTAGCCTCATCCTAGGAGCAGTTGACATGCGGAGTCCTGTTTTTCCTATAGTGGTGGATCAGTATGCGGACGTTTTACCAAATGATGTCCCCGGGCTACCTCCTCGCAGAGAGGTAGACATTTATAATGACCTATACCGTGGGACAACCCCGATATCCACTCCAGCATATCGGATGGCCCCCACTGAGGTTCAAGAGCTACATGTACAGTTGGAGGACTTGCAGGGCAAGGGATTCATCCAACCCAGTATTTCACCCTGGGCTTCCCCGATTTTGTTTGCTAAGAAGGAAGACAGGAGATTGCGACTTTGTGTCAACTATCATCGCCTGAACCAGGTGACAGTGAGGAACAAGTATCCGCTTCCAAGGATTGATGACCTCTTCGATCAGCTCAAGGGAGCACGGTGGTTCTCAAAGATAGAACTCAGATTAGGCTATCATCATCTCAGAGTTCAGGACGAGGACGTGCAGAAGACGGCCTTCAGATGTAGGTATGGCCACTATGAGTTCTTGGTTATGCCCTTCGGCGTGACCAATGCTCCAACAGTGTTCATGGGCCTCATGAACAGGATCTTTCAGCCATACCTCGATCAATTTTTCGTGGTCTTCATCGACGACATTTTGATATACTTGGCGACTGAGGACGAGAACGCCTACCACATGCGAGTTGTACTTGAAACACTCCGAGAGCACCAGCTTTATGGAAAACTCTCGAAGTGTTAGTTCTAGATACTCAAGGTACACTTCTTGGGACATATCATCTCTGAGGCGGGAGTTGCGGTGGATCCTGTGAAGATCGAGGCAGTTCTAGCTTGGTAGCCACCCAGGAGCTTGACGGAGGTGAATAGTTTCTTGGGACTAGCTGGATACTACCAAAGATTTTTGCCAGACTCCTCCAGAGTTGCGGCAACACTCTCAACTTTGACGAAGAAGGGGAAACCCTTTGTGTGGTCAGACAGATGTCAGTAGAGCTTCCATAAGCTGAGAAATAAATTGACCAGCGTGCCTATCTTGAGGCTACTCGAGGAGGGAGTTGGGTACGTAGTTTACTGCGATGCATCAGGGACCAGACTCTGATGTGTCCTGATGCAGGAGCGGGCTGTGATCGCCTACAAATCACATCAGTTGAGGAAGCATGAGCAGAACTACGCTACCCATGACCTGGAGTTAGCAGTAGTGGTCTTCTCTCTAAATATGTGGTGAAACTATCTGATGGGAGAGCGCTTTATAGTCTATTATTACCATCAGAGTCTCAGGTACATCTTCTCACAGAAGGACCTGAACCTGAGACAGTGTCGATGGCTCGAGTTCCACTAGGATTATGACTTTGAGATAGTCTAATCTCATGGAAAGGGGAATGTGGTAGCTGATGCTCTCAGCAGGAGGAAGGGCATTCAGCTACTTGGGGAGGCGATAGAGAAGATAGCTGCTTTTCAGATATCCTTCATGGATAATGATGGAGCAGCCTTTATTCAGTCACTCATAGTAACTCCTCCACTACTGCAACGAGTCAGGGAGGCACAACGTGAGGACGCTGACTGTGAGACGCGGCGTGCGCAGATATCCTCAGGACAGGCACCTGACGGTTTCTCATTAGGAGGAGAGCATGAAATCCTTTTCAGAGGATGTACCTCGGTACCAGTTTCCTTAAGGGAGTAGGTGATGAGAGAGTTTCCCACTTACCCTTTGGCGGTACATCCTGGAGGTGGGAAGTTGTCCCAGGATCTCAGACGACAGCACTGGTGGATGGGCATGAAGAAGGATGTGGAAGAGTTCGTTTCTCGATGCCTCACCTGCCAGCAGGTGAAGGTAGAGCACCAAGTACCAGCAGGCTTGGTGCAACCCTTGGAGGTCCCGGAGTGGAAGTGGGACAGGATATCTATGGAATTCATGACTGGACTTCCACGTACTTCCAGAGGTCACGACTCCATTTGGGTGATTGTCGACTGACTCACCAAGTCTGCTCACATCTTACCCATTAGAGAGCAGGGCTCAGTGGAGAGATTGGGACGTCTCTACGTTCAGGATTTTGTATGTCTTCTTGGGGTGCCATCATCTATCGTCTCTGATCGAGATTCTCGCTTTACATCCCGTCTTTGGAAGGGGTTATAGGGGTGGTTTGGGACGCAGCTACGTCTGAGCACCACCTTTCACCCTCAGACAGATGGTCAGACGGAGAGTACCATTCAGACTCTCGAGGAAATGCTCCATGCATGTTTCCTCAACTTTGGTCGCAGCTGGGAGGATCACCTACCCTTGGTGGAGTTTGCGTAAAACAACAGCTACCACTCCACAATCGGGATGGCACCATACGAGGAGTTGTACGACCAACCCTGCAGATCACCACTGTTCTAGACAGACCCTGGGGAGTCAGCACTTGTGGGACCGGAGATGGTTCAGGCCATGACAGAGAAGGTCCAGGTCATCCTGGAGCAGATGAGGACAGCTCAGACCTGACAAAAGTATTATGCTGAAAGGAGGCAAAGGCCACTAGAGTTAGAGGATGGAGACCACGTCTTCTTGCAGGTCTCACCTCGACGTGGATTATAGAGATTTGGGTGAGGAGGAAAGTTTTCTCTACACTTCATCAGACCATTCCAAGTCCTCAGTAGGATTGGAGAGGTGGATTATCATCTGGCTCTACCACCTCAGTTGCACCGGTTCCATGACGTCTTTCACGTACCTCAGCTGAGGAGATACGTGCATGACACGATGCATATCATTGATGATGGGGAGACGTTTGCAGAGGTCCTGTTGGAGATCGAGGATCGATAGGAGCGAGTCCTACGTGGATGGTCGATTCCTCTAGTGCGCATTAGATGGTAGCACAAGAACCTATAGGAGAGCACTTGGGAGCGGGAGGCTCAGATGCATGCACAGTACACACATTTGTTCCCTAGTTTTTGATGTATCATTACAGGGATGTAAATCCCTGAGGTGGGAGTAATGTAATGACCCATAAAAATCAAGGGAAATTTTTTTGTTAATTTTCATTGGGATTTTAAAAGAATACAGTTTCTGACGGCACCTGATTCCGAGGCACGGTGTGCCCGGAATCATTTTCCGAAGTTTAGCTCTGGTACGTTCAGTGAATGAACGAGCGGGTTGTTCTAACTTTTGAACCATTGCTCAGAATCAAAATCCTAGGACACCGATGGAATTTCAACGCCAGTAATTTCTTAGACACACCTTTTCCAGAGTTTCGTTTTCTCAGGTGTGGTTTTTAAATTTTCGGGTTAAGTAAATGAATAAAATAAAATGGTGCGACCAATTTATTTTATTTTATGTTTTTTAACCTAAGATAAGAGGTTAAAGTGGGACCCACAATATCCTACACCACTTGGTCGGATATTTGTGGGGTGGGGCCCACATGAGCCCCACCTTTTTCAACCCCCCTCTTTTAATTAAGTAACGCACCCACACCCCTTTTTTTAAATGAAGTCAACCTTTGCATTTAATCTGGATAATAAATGCCTCATTAATTGGGTGGTTTAAAACTCCTCAATTAATTCATTAATTGCTTGTTTCAATTCTTTTTGAATTTCAAAACGTTGGCTTGTGTTAATAAAATAAAACAATTCTTATTTTATTTGAGGTTGGTTGTGCGAGAGGGTTTGGGAGAAATCACTCAAGACGTGAAGCACTCCTTCCTCGATGAAGAACCCGAAGAACGCGAAGAACACCGACCTATGAAGAAGGTCAACAAGAATGCTGGATCCTCAGAGATCGACAATGAGATACCGATGAATCCTTTCTCTGTGACGCGATGATCCTCCTTCTGCGACGCTTCTTCCACAACACTTCTTCCGTGACGTTCCTTCTCCTGCGAAAATCTTCGAATCATCAACCGCTTGAGGGAGGGGTTTGGGTTCAATTAAATCTTTGTGATTTATATCCTAGGAATGTGTCTAAAATTTTTCGGAAGCCTTTTAAACCGCAAACGCGGTGGGTGCAGACCAACGAACAAGTCTGAACCCATCGTTTCATCGTTCTTGGTGTGCGGATCGGCGGGCGACGACAAAGCAGGCCGCAAGGACATTTTGAGGTCTTCGCAGTGAAGATCCAATATAGGGAGGACCTCTGGCAAAGACGGTTGGCAAAACGGACCACCGGAGCGCGTCCGGTGGTCTGCAGAAAACCCCGCCGGCGCTGGCGGCTGGAGGCGGCGGCGCCCGTTGTGCCGCCGAGAAGGGCCGCCGCGGCTGAAGCCGCGACGGCAGGCTGCTGGTCCTGCGACAGCGCGTGATCGAGGAGGCGGGTATGCGACACTATGCCGCGTCCGTTGGCATGGAGTGACCCCCCCCCCCCCCGTGGGGCCACGGTTATAAACTGGCGGGGGGCAGTGTGCCCCCCCCCCCGCACCCCCTCAACGCTCGACCATTTTGGCTGAGCCACCTGGCCAGCAGCAGCGCACCGGGCCACACCTTCCGGGCCGGGCCACGCCAAGTGGGACGGACCCGGACCTGGGTCGGGTCGACCCGGTTCGGGCCGACTCAAGGGGGGAGGGTTGGGCCGGTTCGAACCGGGCCCTGATCCCCCATTTTTAGACTGTTTCGATCTGTTTCTAATAACATAGGTTACGGACCGCCGATCGACAAACTGTTAGCTGAGATACAATGCTTTGATCGATACGGTCGTTTCGGTACATCACACTCAATGATTCGGAGTACTTTGGGTTCGGCTGGGTTGGTTCGAACAGGAAACCAACCGGGCCCTCAGAGCTGAAACGCTTACAACTTGAGCTCCGGACGTCCGAATGATGTGACGTCGACTTTTTTGGATTACACATAGTGAGATGGACCATTTGGCTTACTCCGCTCGAGGTTTGGACACAGTTGGAGTACGGTTGGGTTGGTTTTGACTTAAAAACCAACCGGGCCCCTGGAACGAAAAGGCCAATAACTCTCAGACCGGGCGTCCGATCGACGCGCCGTCTATCGCGTTGAGTTCCTGTTGACGATATGTAACTTTTGGATACATCAACTCCATACTATGTGTCAGTTGATGTATCAGCCCCTCAGCTCGTGGAGTGGACCCTCCCGAACGAGCTTATTGTGTGCGGGAACCCTAAAGCTGGCTGCGACTGCGACGACGATGACGACGGTACAGAAATCCTCCATGGATTCGACAACGACGACTACAACACTCAGCGATCCTACATGGATTAGTGCTACCGATCCAGTGTGGGTCAGATTCTGTGTGGGTCAGTGCTCAGAGGTCCTATGTAGGCTAGCGCCTACAGATCCTGTGTGGGTCCGATCCTGTGTGGGTCATTGCGGGGGTTAGAACCTATCGATCCTTTGTGGGTCATTGAAGGGGGTCAGTACCTATCGATCCTGTGTGGGTCCGATGGCTTTGATGAATCAATGGATACATCTGATCATTTTTATCATCATATGAATAAGTATACCTATGTGAGATGAGTCTTGACATTCAATCTTTATCTTCGATAAGATTTACTTGATATCATGTGTGGATTACTTTATGCTTCCCGTGTGGATGTGAGTTATGTTTTCCTGTGTGGACTGGGCTGTAATTGGGCTTGGATGCTGGAGCCGAACTGGAATTGATGACTTAGTTATATGTATGGGCATATACCTAAGTAGAGTCTGATGTAACTTCGTGACTGTATCTTTCCTTTGTGGATTATCCTTTGTGGATTCTAGGAGACCATCGGGGGAATCAGGGTCCCTACTGAGTAGCGTATACTCACCCCTGCACGGGCTATGCCCGCACTACATTGTGTTGGTTGCAGACGACGGACAACGCTGATCGTGGTTGAGGTTTGTGGAGCAGGTCGATACCTGGAGGTGGACCACTGGACGGAACGTACTCGGAGCGGACGGCTGGACCCGAGGAGCTGTGGAGACTATCTGTACTCACCCATCAGGTTGGACTTCCAGTGGACGGCTCGACGTTGTGGCTTTACTTTCAGTTTTTGTTTTCCACTTTCGAGTTGTACTTTACTTTCAGTTTGGGTTTTTATTCTGGCCCACTTACTTTTCTGTACTTACTGTAGTACCTAGTTTTTACTTATTGTTTACTTCTTCTTGCTTACTCTATAGTGTTTTTTACTTTACAAAGTAAATGTCTTCCCATTTATTGGGAATTACGCCTCGGTGCTAGTCTCCAGCCCCTGGCCTATGGACGGCGATCTTGGGTTTAGTCACGGCACAGGCCCCGAGGACGGGTCGTGAAAATTCCTAAAACTCATTTTTAACTGAGACTGTTTATGTGTATGTTTTTACTAGGACAAATTTATCATCCATATCCATGTTTCATAAAAATATTTTCAAAATAAATATTTTTAGGATTTATGGAAGGGTATCTTTAACTAGAGAAACATTTTAAATGGCTTAAATATTTATTCTTCTATATCAATCTCATTAATGTCCATGTTATCAAAATGGGGTTTAAGGATTTATTTATATGGACAAGAATGTTTTAAAATTTTAATTTATTTCAAAACATTCAAAGTGGTATGCGACACTTTGATTCAAAAATGTCTTTAAATTTCCTCCTTTCTAAATTGTGTGGATTTTAAATGCTTTCATGAAAAATGGATATTTCTCTCAAATATTTTTACTAATAATTTTCAACTATGTCAACATCCTTTTTGGATTTTATTATTGATTGAGGGTGATTTATTATAAATAAAATATTCAATATTGTGTTGAATTAGTTATGATTTGTTTGACTGTGAATGTGCTAAATTTTATACAATTCATGGTTTATGGTTAATGTATTTACATTTCGTATGCTAGTTTTAATATGAATGTTTATGTTATGTTTCAATCTTTTCATATGATGAATGTGTTAGACTTATTAAGTGACGGGTGTAGCCCGCTATAGCTCCTCGGTGAATCAGTAGGACTCATGAGACAATTAGATGTGGAATTGGTCAAGGCCATTCCCTAATTGATATTTGGTTTTGGTCGAGTCTTTAATCATTTTTAGAAGTCTTGGACAAGGCCTTGACAAAATGTTGTAGACTTTCCCACATTATACATTCCCTCATTCTGAAAATATTATTGATGGTTCATGTGGTTATTCGACTAGTATAATACACATGACTATATTTTATTATGGCATTATTTACTCAGCACATATTCCAACCATAAAGTGTTCATGTTTATTATTTTTAAAGAAATGTATTTTCAATTATTCACCATGCCTAATGATTATGTTTTCTTCTAATGTATTTATTACTATGACTGGGTGTTTGAGCTCACCCTTTCATTTTGTTTTATTTTCTGAGGATCCTAAGAAGGGTTTTTTGATGGATTTTTAGGGTTAATATAAGGGAAAAATGGAGTTATTAAATGATTATTTATGATGTGTTGTATGATAGAATGTGTAATGTAAAATTATTTTGTGTAATCTATTTACCATAAATACGAAACCGATCGGCCCTTCGAGACTTCATTCCTTGTAACCATGCAAATGTATTAAAATATTGCATTGTGTCTGGGCATCTGGGGTCAAGGCATTACAATTTAGATTTATTATGTCAATGGAATAAACTATATATATAACTTATTCAATCAAATGGGAAATGAAATTGTCTATCATGTGTATGGGGGACCACTACCCTGCAAATCGATGCAATTCATTTTCCATCATCGACTCTCTCAGCCATATATAATTATGGATTTAAGATATTTATATGATATTTTAGATATTAATATAATATTTTATTTATAATATCATGTAAATATTCATACCTTCGAATATATTGTAAAAATAATAATGTCTCTCTTTCGTACGTGTGGAATACCACCTCCACCCTATGATATGAAATGTTTTTTATTTTTTTGACAGGGTTGGTAATAAGTATATATTTAATGAATATAAATGTAAAATTTCATATAAAAACTATCTTATAATTGTTAAATATTATTTACCTTTCCTATATTTCATTAATTAAAAATATATAATCATCGTTCATGCATACATACGACCTACCATCACAATGAACGACATAATTCATTTTCCCAATATCTAGATTTTATCGACAATTCTAAATACTTATATAATGAATATATATTCAATTATTATCATGGTTAATTTTTTTGAGATTATTTAACCATGATCAATGCAAGCAAGCCAAAATTACCCAACAATTCAATTTATGAATAACAAAGCAATTATCACCCGAAACTGAGACATTGACAAAATATTTTAAATAACATGGCCAAAAAGGGCAAGAAGTACATAATATATGGTACAAAATATTTGATTAGGTCCATTTAATAGATTTATTCTTATTAAAATGACCCAAATACCCTCTGAAACATGTACCTGACCTACACCATCACTACCAAAAAGGAATTCCCCATAACTATGGGCTAGATACTAGCACCTGTGAGTTAAAAACAACATCATGGAATGATTTCTCACAACATGAAGCTGAATTCATGAAATATATATACATGGAGTGAAAAAAATTAAAATAGAAAAACAATAAATATAATTCATTTCAAATGTAAACATTAGATGTGATAAAAATGAAATATAGATAAATATTCTTCAAGATGCATGTCAGACAACATTAGACAAATAAATATGAAATACATACTCCCAATGCTATAAGGGGAAAACTCCCAATATCACACCTTGAGATATATAAAATTTGTTGATATAAATATCACCAACTCTCTGTATTACCCTTCCATTCCCTACATTGAACTACATGAAAGGGTCCTCTCACCACCAATGTGCTGTACATGGTTAGAGATGAATGATCTCAATAGGATCCCACATTCGGGTTCCATCACATGTCTCTATAAAAAACTAAAATAATGGTAAAAATTAAATAAAATATAGAATGGTAATTAATTAAATACTTTTTATATCAAAATCAAAGGTAAAATATTTACCCATTTCCATAATTCCATATAATCTATTTAAATTAGTTTGAAATCGTTTCACATATACTAAATAAATCAAGGAAAAACATGTATCACATATCATATCGAATCCAATCCACTAAAAACCCAAAGCATGGGTAAAATTATTCCAAGGATCACACTGGTTGGGAATTCTAGGAAAACCATAATAAAACATAGTCAATAACCTACATCAATAATTTAGACATAATAATTGAATCTAGATATAAGGGTAATACCATAGAAATTGAACCTCCAAACACTACCAAATAAGTCCCTAGAACAACATGCCTATGGAGATGTTTAACAGCCCATGATTAAACCCCTCAAAAACATCAACAAACTACACGTATCGCTATACCTTCCACTTATGTACTTACAACATCCAACCTGAAACATTTTCCAAAAAAAATCATCAAAATCATGATTTGAAAACCATTTCACAAATCAATTTTATAATGACTTGAAAAAACACAGTCCATTAAAAAACATCATAAAACCTATATTACTTCAAAACCCCAATTCCACAGACATAATTTAATCATGGACATTTATTTATAAAATATTATATAAAAAATCAATAAATTTCATCCAATAGAGGTTAGATATAAAACAACCCACCAAAAATATAGGTATAACATACCCACAATAGGATACACAAGACATGGAAAAACACAAAGAAAAAACAGAGGACCCAAATTCAGTCCGTACAACTCATAATTGATTAAAAAAATAATGGTCAATGGAGAAGTCAAATAACAAAATTTACAAATGAATGCTCATGCTGCACCAAATACAACATATGGGCCATCCTCGAGAAAAATGCTTCACAAAATATCTATTGCAGATCAAGATGATTATCATCATAAATAAAATATTGAATTAATATATGACAAAGATGATTGAAAAATCAATCAAAATATAGAATAAAATTGATCTCTTACCAATTGATACATAGAAAAATATAAACGAATATAATTGACTAATTGAAAGGATTTATAAGGACCGAAGATCAGAAAAAATTCAATGTAGAGCTCCTAGGGATTGAGGGAAAAACACAATGTTGGATAAAAAATTAATCATCCCTATAGAGCCATAAATATAACAAATCCCGATACATTCATGTTTTGAATCCATTTCACAACATGAATTTATTTATTAAAAAAACTACACAAAATGCATTACCTCGGATTGAAAATTACAATTTTGACCATTTCATGTTGTAAAGTTGATTAATAGTGTGTAACTTTTCTCCCTTTAAACCAATTCATAAAATCATAGAATAAATGGAATCACATCGTGTAAACATTTCTCAATGTTAAATCAACAAATAAAACGAATAATAATAGATTATGATGAAAAATCACTTAATCCTTTTAAATTTTTAACCCTGAACTCCACTAATAAGAAAAAACATACATCCATGAACATTAGATCGTTTTCCCATGAAAAATATTTCCAACTAAATAATATAAAAAAGGTACCCAAAAAAATAGGTAAAATAAACCTAGAGATGATAAATACCTGAAGTTGGGAAAGGGGATGTTAAAAACTACAAACAATATGACTTTCCATCCCAAGGATGTCATGTGGATGTATGATTTCCAGAAAGGGGTGAGGCCAATGATCCAACATGAATGACACATGCTCCCATAAAACCTTATAATAAGATCTATGTCACCATAAATCATTGAATAATGATGTATTATTCATATTTAATACATTTACATGAGATTCAATGATCTATAATAGATACTAGTCAATAGAAAATTTTGGTTACAACTCAATCTCATACAAAGTCAGAACATGGGAGTGATAATCACGGTACTTCATGATATATGATATATTGATAAATAATGAATTCCCAAAAAATGAAAGGGGGATTCTAAAAGATAATAAACCTTCCATAGCGACACAGGGAGCCCAAATTGTCTGATATATCTATAATCCAACATTCCCAGTTTTCCAAGATGAAGGTGACCCAAACAAGGAGAAACATTCATGAAAATCCATCCAACTATAGAAAAATAAAACATATTGTGTCAATGAGTCACATATGATTTTAGCTGGCTCTATGATATAACCATACACTGATTTATATTATGAATCCATGAAAATGTTTCTTTAATGAGACTTTTCCTTACAAGAGAGGCTTTACCCATCTCTTCTTAATAAAGAGGTGATCTTCATTGGTTGAAATACAAGGACTCAAAAAAAGACAATAATATCAATAACTAACAGATTTATTTATATTTAAAGACAAAAATTACTACATGGGTGTCCAATGAACCATAATGATGATTATGTAGGCATGACGCATATCCTCCAAGATCAGAATAGAACACTTTGTGTGACTTTCTGTCTGTGGATGGAAAGTTGAACTCAACTTGAACTGAGTCCCCATCGCATCCAAGACACTCTTCTAGAATAATGAGGTAAAACATGGATCCTTTTAAAAAATAATGGATGAAGGAACTCTGTGGAACCTCATAATCTCATGTACAAGAAACTTACCAGAGACTTCAATTTTTGTAGTGTCCCTGTTCAATATGACGTGAGACTATTTTTTCAACAAACAAATTACTAACTAGATAGAATTTAACCCTTATGGATACCATGATAATCAAATAAAAAACTACATGTACACCTCATACCATTTACAAATCGATACTATAAGAGGCTAGAGGAACCCAACAGGTTTTAGATGCCTTTCATTTATATGTTGGTAGGGGAAATAATGAGAAACATAATTTTCAATGTCATGCCTCATACCCATACAACATAATCACCCTATCTTTTAATAATATATCATCAAAATGAATATATAGATGACAAATGATGAAAATTTATAGTAAAACAATGATATCGTAATAGATGTTGGGATGAAAAACCAATCCTAAAAATAGAGAATACCATATGAAGTGGTTGACCAACCCGAAATGATTTCCCCACCATACAGGGTCCCTCAAATCCCACTGAAAGCTTCATCCTGCTACTAAATATATATAATATAATTAGGTAGATTTGATGATAACTGAAAACTAGTCAGAATAATACGTGGAGAATATTATTGAGAATCTTGGGGAAACTGAGAGAAAAGTCCCATATGGTTCCACTCCCTATCAGATTCCAAAACATCTTGGGAGGTTACTTTCCTTTTGAGATCATCTATGATTACATTATAATTTCAATGGATATAAGACTTATCGAATTAAAACATATGATGGTATTACACAAACTATCTATATCTGAGATTATATAAATTATTTGAAAAAATATAGCTTATATTTGTATGATCAGAATATACCAAGAATGTCTCCAAAAAAAATACTTCCACCAATATTTTAGAACATGAATTACAATGGTGAGCTTGTAATCATTAGTTGTATAATTATTACTATGTGTTTTATGAAGGAGAGATATTTAATCTACCACATGATCATCTTTATTAATTATTAAACCCAAACCCTCACTAAAAAACCATACACCCTTACGATGAAGAGGTAATATTAGAATAAGAATTGATATCAGAAGTCATTTATGATCATCAAAAAAAGATTGACACTTTCAATCCCATTAGAATAGTAACCATTTTTTGATAATAGTATTAAATGGTTGAACTGAATTTGATAAATCCTATATGAACCATCAGTAGTATCTAGTATGACTAAGGAATCTATGAATCTTAAAAACATTCAGTGGAACATTCCTAGAAAATAATACCTTTACATTCTCAGGATCAACTCATAGTCCTTGATAAAAAAGCACATGTAATAATAAATTTACAAATTAGAACAGGAAATTACAATTTAATGTAATTCTTTTCAAATTATAACACCCCTAGATATTCAAAACCAAACACCAATCATGCATGTTCTCACACTCGGATCTTCATAACCCCCAAATATCATCCACAAACACCACCGATAAATTTCTAAATACTCAACGAATGTCTAGTTACTAAATTCCATGAAAACTAATGGAGTATTAGTTAGACCAAATGACATCACAAGAAATTAATAATAGGAAAACCTACTTCTTGATGTTATTTTTTATATTTCAGACTCCCAAACTCTAAGGAGATGTTAACCCAATAAAATATCAACCTTCAAAAACCACAATTACACATTCAATAGGGAAAAAGACCATCCACATGGGGGAAATTATAATTATTCATAATTTATACAAGGTTTAACATTATATAGTTTAAAAACAAACAGACCGAACCATATACATTCTTAGAAAATATAATAGGGGATTCCCAAGGCGAAACACTAGGTCAAACAAAACCTTTCACCATTAGATCATCCAACTTAATCTTGATCTATTTTATCTCTTCAAGTACCATATAATTTTAAAGTATTGAAATTTTCTACGTACCTAACAATAGGTCAATCATAAAATTAACCTCCCTCACTAGATGAAGACAAGAAAAATAATTTGGTGAAATTTCTGGAAAGGTCAAAAAAATAGTGAGACGGACAGTAGTAGAAGAAGGATTATCGAGATTAACAACTACAACAGAAAACCAACTCACAGTCTTTATGTGGTATGGTTTTCCATGAATGGTCCTTAGATCCTACTCACCCTATAGTGCATATTTGATTGGTAACATCAGTATTTTGAATTAGTATTCACATAAAAAAATTCTAAAGGTTTGAGGGAAGAATATTTATCATTAGTTTTTATTAAAACTGATATTCAAATTCCTGTGGATTAATTATAATGATGATTTTGATATAAAATTAAACTAAATTATTTTAAAATATATATTCAAAGTTTATTTTAAAAACAATATATATAATGAATAAAATAAATTTTATGTCATATTATTGAAAAAATGAACTTATATTTATATTTATTACATTATTTTTTTGAAAAAAATTCCGAAGTTAAAGCTCAAAATAAAAAATGTTTTAGAATAATTTTTTTGGAAAACAAATGTTATAATCATTTTAAAAATTATACAAACAACTAGGGGACTTATTTTTTTCATTCCCACAATGACATATCTCTCAATGAAATTTTGACTGAAGATGTCACAAACAACTTTGACAAACTTTGGTTCTCTCTTCATGTTGATTTCCATCCACCGTTCACCTTCTACATTCAATCATAAAAAACTCTCAATTGACTATAGATCGATGACTACACTAACATCTGGAATAATTATTAATGACCTTAGATTCTATATTGATGTTGATAGTCATCCAAATTTATATTATTTTTGTAGGATAATTTATTATTGATTCTTATTTAAAAATCCTCATACTATTACAATCGACCCACAAACACAATTTAATTTTTTCCTCATTTTCTTACTTTTTTCACCAATTTTTTAACAATATTATTTAAATAACTATATTTACATGGATAATTATTAAGGTTGTTGGAATTATTTTCATGCTCCAAAATTTTTATTCTTTATTTTTTAAAATTAATATTATTTACTTTTTTTCATTTTTTTGTAATTTGTTATATGCTTTTATGTTTAAAATTTTATTACAAGAAGTTCAATGAATGATAATTTGAATAACACGTGTTAGAAAATATATGGAGTAAATGATATATTGTAATATCAATTTCTATTAGACAATCATAATCAATATTACATTAGTAACACATGTGCTCATAAACCAAGGATTTATGATTCCAAAAAAAATGAAAACCAGTCATTGACATATCGGAGACGTTCTTCCTCCAGAAGTAGACCACGAATTAAATTTTTTGGTAAACTATGTGAATTATTATTATATATAACTTCATCATGATAATGTTATTACACAATATTTAATGTCAACTAAATTACATGAATTTTAATATATTTGATTCATGAGTTGAAATGAAGAAAATATGTCAACTAAGATGTATAGATGTTTGATTAAGCATATATGTTGTTCATTACAAGGTTTTTTAGTTTTTATATCCACAAATGATGTGTTCTGTAAATAAATAAAAAATACTTTCAATTGATTGTGTATCAATTATTATCATGAAATAGATAACATATGATATTTATTTCAATAAAAAATTGTGTAATATTTTATAGTAACGATAAAATGAAAATTTTGATATTTAATGGTTATCTTGAAAAGGCATGTAATAATGATATACCATTTTCATGATGGGAGGAATAATATGATTCATTTCAATTAGACTATTTGGAAAAATGATGAGGATGCGAATTTCATTGAAGAACAATGGATTATTAACAATATGACTGTTTATAATAATCAACTTATCATATGTTTACATTATTTCTAATTTTCATGTATATAGGTTTCTGATATTTTCAATTTTATGTTCCCCCATATCAAATTGTAGATTTTAGTGCCATTATAGAATTTTTAGAGCATGTCAGACAAATGAGGATTATACTATTTTAATAGGTATTGGACATTGTATTTTTATCTAACCAAATTAACTACAGTTATGTGGGATGCTGGTCTGTGAATATTAACTGTAATGGTTTAAAATGAAACTATATATATATATATATTATTAGCTATTTTTTATGATAATTTTTTATTATAAGAATTGCCTGTAAGGTATTTTTAATAGCTGTTTTATAATGGTTTATATGTTACTTATGTATAACTTTTTTTACAATTGTTCAAATATATATTTTTAATGATTTTTATGATAATTTTTTGTTATTTGTTCTTTCTAAAATTATTAATATAATATTTTTTAAAATTTCATGTGTAGTTGTTTAGAATTTCTATGCTATTTATAATGAATTTTAATAAGTTATTTTTTATATTTAACGATTTTTATAATAATTTTTAAGATTAATTATGTGTAATTTTTTTTTTATAATTTTCTATTTTGTAAAATGTTTATTAGGATAATTTGTTGTTATGATAATTGTTTTTTATTTCCAGTAATTTTTTATGTTTTATTAATTATGTATCCGTGTTTGTTATCCTATTTAAATATATTTCCAAAATTTTACCGGTTTTAATATATCCACCTTTTATATTGATATTGTGAATATTTAATGGACAATAATTGGAAAGTTTTACAAATAAACACTAATGAATATGGGAATGTATTTGATAATTTGATGGACCCTATTAAATGAAATATTTCAAACAAGTAATTTATTCTATGTCCATGAATGATGTTTTTGAATAAAAAAATTAAATTCAATAAAAATAAAGGATTATCTCATTTGTTATGATTTTATTAATAATTATACACATTGGAATTTAAATGGTATAAGAAAGGAAAATTTATCATTTATTGTTGATGATAATAATTATAATAAGAGGGATGATCGTATTAAATAGTAGATTTACGAAGTAGCGATTAAAACTATAAAAAATAACTATTTAATGATTATATGATGATTTTAAAAAAACATTATTTTTAGGTGGAACTAATTGTTCGCTGTTATGATAAGTTCTGAGACTATTTATCTGGAACAAAAAGTATGGGTGGAGTAATAATCATTTCTCTATGTTTCATGAAATATTAAACATCTGATTTCTAAAAAGAAAACAATCTTCTTGAATCCAATTCAAAGGAATAAAAATATTATCCCCAATGGAATCAAGGAATAAAATGAATTATGATATCTCTAATGATTTTTTGTTTTGTATGGAGGAATATGAACATTTATCAAAATATACAGAATGTGGAACAAAAAACTATAATATGGATGAAAATTTAAACTCTAATTCATTTTAATATATTAATATCTAACATCCTACTAATTTAATGTTCTATATTCAAGTAATCTCTTCCAATAATTAATATTATTCAACTCTGATACATTCTACGGTATATAGGTCAAACCTCCAACTAAATAAAATATGGAACCTTCCAATAATTCCTCATTTGAAGCATCTTTTTCTTTTTAAATTGATTGAAATATTTCAATAGGACATAAATATTATCACATATTTGGTGTTAACATACATCATCATGCCGATCCTCCATAGTGGAAGAGATTTGATAAAATATTTCCAAATTTTCTATGTGGCATTAAAATTACTATAATGAAATTGTGGACAGATGGAATGAATCCATATCGAAGCCTAATTATCCTACATAGTTCATGGACTATATTATTGGTAGCTTAAAACTTGTCCCTATGGAAATATAGGAATAAATAAATAAGTTATGATGATATTTATGATTTATAGACCAAGATAGATGAGAAATGATATTGATGTGTATCTTTAACCATTAATTAATGATTTTAATCTCCATCATTAGGTAGTTGGTAGAATTATTGATACATACACGAAAGTGAATTTTCAATTGTATGTTGTGATAATGTTCATTATATTTTACTCTCTTACATATATAAATATATTTGAATACAATGTTAAGGGGCCTAAATCATGTTTAATTTAGGAAAGAACATACATTTTGATATCAATTACATAATTAAATGAAGATAATAAATATAGTACATTTAAAAAAACTATTATCCTAATCTTAGATTGAAAATTGAATTTACATTGACATGAATATAATCTTCCCCCAAAAATAACATTAGTTGAAGAATATTACGATATGTTGAACAATATATATTTCACATTTTTAATGAATGGATGTTCATGTAATGAAAAAATTATCTCGAAGAAGAAGTGTATTTTTTCAAACTTAAGTATTGGATATTTTTAGAGATAAAACATAACATTAGAATTATACATGTTATCAATAAAATATGTGAAATTTTTATTGGATCTTTATTAGACATAATGTAAAAGAAAAAAATTTATTTTTTATGCTATATTGTACATATCATCAATAGGAATATGATTGGAGTTACGTCCCACTATGGAAGGAAACAATACATATTCACCTCTAACTTCTCACACATTAAGCAAGAGTGAGAGGATGTGTTTTTGATTTTGTCAGAATGGTATTTAAGATACTAGTGCATACTCTTCAAATGTCAATAATTTTGTCTCATTGAAGGATTATAAAATAATATGTATCAAATCTAATGATTTTTATTTATCTAAGAAGTATCTCATGTCATTAACAATGCCTTATATATTGTTGACATGTTTCAGAAGGACTATCATCAGGATATGTAATTTCATCAAATTTATTTTGTAGAATAGTCATTGATCCAAATTTTTTATATCTGTTGAAGAATAAATGTACTCTTATAATATTTAAACATGAAATGTTTCTCCCACCCATCTTTTAATTGATATGGTGAATTAGTTATTAATACTTGGGCCTATTTATTTACATTAGATGCATCATTTAGAATGATATATGAAATTTTGTAAGCGATATATTAAAAATACTAAATGCTTGGGGGCCTATATTATTCAATAATATTCAATTGAATAGGTTATAAGGTGGTGTAATGATTCTTTCATTGAAGTGGAACATATTGGTTTTACTATATCTAAAAATATCAATTTTTATAGTGAGGTTTGAGTAATTCAAGGGTTGATTATGAGGTTCATTCCTTGTGATGATGTGATCTAGGAACTTTTATTAATTTTTTAAAACATGAATTTGTCTCAACCGTATACATCATCACATATTACTGAATTTTTGGCACAATAGTTAATAAGAAAAGAAATGTTTTAGATAATTGAGTATAAGAATACATTATATAATGGTTTAAAAATAAATTAAAAATATATTTCTCTGGATCAGAAAATTTAAAATGGGTTGAATGGAGACATTCATTAAAATTGATCACATTTTATGGTTTTCATTGTAATGTTTAATAACTTACACAAAAAATAAGGATGACAAGAGTATGATTAAAAATATTTGGGGTTATGGTCATCAATTACGCAATATATTTTTAACATTAAAAAAAATAAAAAACCTAATTTCTTGGTCCATGATATATTTTTTATTTCTTGAGGATATATCAAAAATTGATTATAGTAAATTTAGATTCAGATTTTTTAAGTGTAATATGATTGATAGTAATAGTAATGTGAAAATGATGAATATGGGTTTACACTAGTTGATTTAAAAAGGGTTGTTTTCAATGAGGAACCATTTTTTATGGAGACAAAATAAAATAAAAAATTTTATGTCCTTGATTTAATAAATGATTAATGGACCATCGTTTTCCATTAAAAATATATCATTTTTTATGCTGATGATCACGATGTTATGGATTTTTATAAGTATTTTTCATCTCATAATTGATTACCATATGAAAAAATGATTATAATTAATACAGTGTCTATGTCACATGAAATTATCATGCTAAAGAGACATGATAAAACACCAAATTACATTCCAAATAATTATTTAAAATTTTTATATTATATTAATTTTTTTTAGATTTAAATTTTTAAAATTTATTATTTATTCATTATTGGACATTTATTTATATATATTTTACTATTTATATGATTTATGTGTTATATTTTTTATTTAATATTTTTGGAGAAACATTTTTTGATTCGAAAACCCGATGTACATCATTATATTTTTGTCAAATTTATTCTTATAAAAAACTTTTTTGTGACTACCGATATTTAAATCTATAAATATTTCAATCATTTTAGATTTAATTTTATTGTATAATAGTTTAACTTTGATATTTTTTTTCTATGAATCATGAAATCATTGTATTATGAAACATACACATGAGTTACTCTATTTTTTACCTACATTTTTTTATAATAATTATTTCTGAATATTAACTTATATAGACATTTACACGAAAAAAAATTATAATTTTATTAAATAGAGAAGACAAAGGACATGGATCTCAAGGGGATCTAATGAAATAGAAGCTAAGAGTGTCTCTTTTTCAATGGATTGTACACATTTGGTGGAGGGAATCCAGACTAGATAATGATGCAAAGTCATCGACATGATAGTACCTTGATGTGAGAAAATCCATCAACTCATTACCATCATGAAAACTGTTAGTATGTCACTACCCCTTCCCTCAAAAGACACCCATCATGGGCTATAAATGAATAAAAGGAGATAATTTCCCTTGCTTCCCACCTCTAGAAGGCCTAGGGTTGGTGAAAATCACCATGGGTATAAAAATCTCAAAAATTGGGAGTCAATACCCATTTATGGGAAAAAATCATGATATAATATTTATCAGCCACAAAACAATTCCAAAAAACATATTAAAATAAATCCCAAAACTATCCCACATGCATACATAAACAGAAGTGGTAAAATTAAAAAATGTATTCAATGTAAATACCCAATGGTAAAGCTGAAGAAGAAACACAACAACTATCAATGTACAATCTAGTATCCTTCCACATGGACTGATAATCCACCTAGAAAACAAAAAACAATTTTATATATATAGGGTGAGCATAAAAGTACACATAGTAGGAAAACATATATCATGAACATGTTAAAGAAGCATACTAATTACCCTGTGAGAATATAGTTTAACCAAACTACACCTAACTGGAATGCTAACCATCCCAACCAAAACATGGAACACTCAAAAAATAATGCATGCCATGTTATATAATTTAAATAAAATAGATGATAGGGTATTCCACACAATATTCCCACTGTTATTCCAACTTTTCCCAATTTCGTACATCCTAGTGATCCAATGCCTTCTGTATAAAACATCACATCCCACCCACACACACCTAGACCCCAAAACTCATCACATATCACCTTGAAGACAACCAAGAAAACAAATAACATATCATGATGATGAAACCAGATACATCAAATATCTCTGAAGACACTGGGGCCATCACAACCACCATCTAAGACACTGAAATACCTCCAATTGTCACAACCTCTATCATACCTACTTCATTTGGAAGGAAGAGAAGAAAAGTGTGGGTACCTTACCATCTGCACTCTTCATCAGATGTTTCGAAAGATAATATCCTACAAGACAATGGGGGTGTCCGACGCACAGTTCACTATTTGGGTGCAATGCATATATAAATAAATTTGAAAATAAAAATATATACATATATGCTAGAAACACTGAAGCCCAACCTATGGGTTCCCAAACATACCACCAACTCACAACACTGCAACATTTGATGCTACCTCTAAATTAGCAACACCACACAAAAAAGAAATCCCATTTCATATCCCTAACAAATTTACTTAGGAACTTCCATTTGACTAACCAAACAAACCCAAAAGGGTACGAACATTATTAAATAATTATTAATTCACTCCATCACCACCTGCAAACTATCAATCATAATTCAATGAAATAAACATTGTAACAATCATTCATGAGGTGAAGAGCCTTGGTAAACTAACCGACATGACATTATAGGCACATCGTATCATGGCCTTTAAAGATAGTGTGATGATTTTTGGATGATATTAATGGAGAAACTCTAGGAAAATAACACCTATAAACATAACAACCCTTCTTCAAAATCATCCCTCCAGGGTCACTATATCAACAGATCCAAACCCCAACTCATACCCATATACAGTAAGGTAATACAACACAACCATCTAATAGCCCCATCACATAACACTTCTCATCAACCCCTAAAACAATAAATCTCTCATTAGAAGATTCCATTCTATGTCCTTGTAGATGTATCATTTATAAGGTCATTTATAATACCACCCAAACAAACCCACAACCCAAAACCATGTTCACAAACAAGATACTTTAGAAACTAGAGAAAAACAAGAAATTACATAACAACAAATACCAAGGAAAAACATAATTCCATATTTAATAAGGAATCCCTTATTTAATTTCAATTGTTAATTCAGGGGTAATCATTGAAACTATATGATCCTTGGTCATCCATCTGTAAGAAAAATATAAGTGGTAAACTAATTTTCATAAATAATCATTCCTTAAAAAATTCCATAAAAACCATTCAGTGCACAAACAAGGACCCCCAAAGGCCACAATTTTAAATAGGTAGTTATCCCTTAATAATCATAATAACAAATAAAGCATTAACCAAACAAGATTGGGAATCACATTTCCAAATACCTTTTATATTGGTTTGATCTTTTTTTATTATCCTTATTTAATTAGGAAACAACTATCTTATTGATGAAAACATCTATATACCCTTGACACTTGTTTCAAAATAACGAAAGTTGAGTAAAATATTACCTTGAAGAAAAGACGATCAACACTTCCTGATTCGATCCAAACAGGGGAACACCTGAAACATGAAATCCTCAAGGAAAATAAGAATTGGCTAGTAAAATAGTCTACATGACTCATATAAGAACAAGGTTTTCAAGTATCACATATCAAGAGATATCAATAAAGAAGAACAATGGGAATGGTACATATACTCTAGGATGAATTGATCTTACTCACGAGATTAGATATGGTTTTTATTTTCCAATAAAGGGTGATCATCTCAAGGCCACCAGGATTTACCATTATTATGCCTCTTGAATCTTGAGGAATTAAAGATATAATTTAAAAACTTGTATATGTCTCAAATTTTTTTAAATAAGTCATTAAATGTGTCTTATTTAAAATGGAATATAAAAAAGGGAAAAGTAAGATGAATAAGAATCATTGTTCATGAGGAACTGTTAGATGGGAGACCACTTACAAGTGACCACCAAACGATCCCTTAATCACGAGTAACCTCCAAATGAGGTACTGATCATGAGTCATGGCCTGACATGGGAACATTTACGTGTAAACACCATATGACACACCACTTACTAGTTACTGTCAGATGAGGCACCTTCTTGAGTCACATTCAGAGGAGAGACCACCAACGAGCCATCCCTAAGGTGAGACACCACTAGTGAGAGTTTTCTAGGGTGTGGCACCAATAGTGAGCCAACATCATGGTAAGATATTATTTGCGAGTCAATGATGGGATGATAATATAATAAAGAACTTGGAAAATGTGAAATTTTGGAAAAGTGTTGAAAAGAGTCACATTGACCTCCTCAGACTCCTCATACACCAGATTCCCACAAAGGAATGGAACTGAGGGGTCTTATCCATTATTGAAGAAATATAATATATTAATCTATGAGAGACCTAATTCATTGTATTTGATATTAAATAGACCATGTAATTGTGTTTCAGCCCTTAATTAAGATGAAAATTATTTTGGAACCCATCTCCACATCATGGAGGATAAAATTCCTTGAATTAGAAAACTAAATAACATGAAGAAGAGCCAAATAATTCACCTAAAGAGACTCCCCTTGACCAAATTTAGCAATGACCACGAAAAATACATCTCCTTTTATTCCCCAAACAACACCCATCCCCTTAATTATTACCCACATGCATGATCCTTCTGTATTGAGCTTCAGCCCATTAGTTGGGGTTCTAACAAATCCACTAGTCTTCTTTGGTAATTATATTCGTAGTGAATGCAGGTTTTTAAGAACCATTATATGACTCATGAAACATTCTATTATTTGATATGTCTTCCAAAATTAGTAATTGACCACCATGTTTTGGCTACCAATTCCACCCCAAAACATGTAATTCCTTTATGTCTGGGCTAATTCCTGGCTCAAATTAAGCTCAGTTTCAGAATTACATCTCCATAAAGAGACAATGAGAGATTAAAATATTAGATCTTAATTTGAAGTACATTAACAAGACAAGTAAATAGAAACTTTGGGAGTCAATAATGGTAAAATATCTCAATTTATTTATTTTTATGTCATATTTCAGATATTATATATTTTGAGTGACTAATATTTAATGTATTCAATTATTGATGACATTGAATTTTCATTAAATGATTAAATTTTTGAAATCTATATATAATTATAATTTCATTAATGGGGTGATTTTAAAACTTTATAGAATTTTTTTTTTGAAATTTGATATTGAAAACCCATAAATCAATTTGTGGGTTTTAGATGAAGATATATGGAAGAAATTTGTCTATATCAGATATAATGAATCATTTAGGTTATGATAATTAGGAAATATTTAATTTTTTTACTTGATTAACTATTATTTATTTATATAATATATCTGAAGAAGATCTAATCAAGAGATACAATTATATAATTTATACCCCCAATCTTATCATTCATAGGGATTATTTTTTTGGATAATATGATTTTAATGAAATTTGATTCATCAAGAACTCGATCAACTAGTGGATTAGAGGAGGTATTTTTTTGTCCTCCTTCTCCACCAAATGTACATGATAAACAGAAAAGAGTCAAAAATGACAAATGAAAAATATCTTATAGTCTAGTCGTTGGAAGTAGTAGAAAAAATTGTGTGAAATAATTTTTTATTTTCCAAGAATGTTTTAATTTTATAAATTAAAAACACTAATATATTATATTAATTTCTCTTTTAGAATTTTAATTTGGAAAAATCAATATTGAGTACTTTTATCTCTAAGGGTGTGATGGACATCCCAGCTACTACATTATGATTCTCTGAACACCCTAGCCACATAATATAATATGAGGTGAGTGTTAGTGTTTGGAATTTTTTTCCTTAAATGTATGAAATCAAGAGAACCATAAAGAAATACATTAAAATATTAGTTGAAATGATTAAAAATTTTTATGAATGATAATATTCAATCGAAATTTCAGTATATGTTTGAGTGATTAACAAGATAATCAATCTCTACATATCTTTCACAACCTATGTAGCATGCATAGCCTATATAGCCTACCCAGACTACCTACATAGATCATCGACCTCCATATTTGGACAAGACCATATATTGTTAGTTGTATGACAGAGATCCCCATGAATGCATTGCAACATAAAAAGCCTTCAATAATTTTTCAGATTTCATTCATCAGAATCATATAAATTTGGGTAAGGTAAGAATATTAATATTCTTTAGTATTGATCAAATATGTCTACTTAGATTTCCCCCTGAGGAGATTACCAATGTTTTATATTGCATGGGTTATTTTTTTTATTTTTACTGACTATCCTTCTTTATTATCTGAAATACAATATATAAATTACTTTTTAAATATTATTTACATTTGATGGAATCTTAATTATAATGGTTTCTCCAATTAAATTTATAGAGGATAATATAATAATAAATTAACTATTAAAAAATGAAAAAAATATTTTTGGAACCGAATACTTTATATTGATCTATGATTATTGATGGTATAAAAATATTATACAATGTTTTCATTTTACTTGTATAAATTATATGAGTTTTTGATGATTTATGATAATTTTTTAAGAGACCATACACTGAGAATATTAGAAATAGATATCAATGATATGGTTATTTTAGATGACCTCATTATGACTTTGTTGTAGTTTTTTTCCATGTAAATAAATTTATGTTTCTTGTTTTTTCCCTTAAACCAAGAATATGTCTAAAGAAATAATATATAAATTATCTAGTTAGGTATCTAAACCTACTTATTATTCAAATTGATAATAGTTGTTTTTATGGCCTTATAGATTCATAATTTGTTTTAGAATTTTTTTAATATAAAAAACTCTTAATAGAATTTCATATATGTCTAAGGTACTATAAAATACGATGACTCATTGTTCTGTTCCACTCCTTGTTTTCTAATAGAAATAATATTTTTAGGAAGTAATATTACATTTTATTTAATTTATTATTACGATGTAATACATTATAGGTCAGTTTATGTTAGGAATAGTCTATCCAAAATAATATAAATTATATTGGTTGTTCTTTTTATATGATGGTGTTTATAAAAAAGATTGATGCATGTTAGATAGGAATGGTTTTTTTCTTTTTTTGTAACTTTATATATAATTTTTATAATTTATAAATGTTTTGTGAGTTGATATATACAAAAATAATTGTAATTGAACAATTTTAACAAATACCACTTAATGATTATGAAAAAAATACAATCCAATATGTTGAATTAATGGTAAATATATTTTATATTTGGAAATAATTTGTTTTTGTTATATATACATAAATTTATGATGGTTTTTATTTTCAATTTAATTTTTTTTACCCCAATATAATCAACATGGGTGAAGTGTGAAATGTAGTTATTATTTTATAATATTAATGTTTGAGATAATCACAATTGAGACAATGATTTAAATTGAGATGGTTAGTTATATTAATAATTTTTTAATATTAAAAAATAATATTTTTTCTAATATTATAAAATTCATAGTTATCTTTTATTTTCAATTATACCGAGTCATATATGAATGAAGAAAATACCAATATTTTCTGTTTTCATGAAATCAATTTTTTTACATACAATAGAGATTAAAAATTTCTGGTATATCTCATTTAAAAAAGGTAGAGAAATAAGAATTTATATAATCATTTTCTGCATTAATTTAAAATATTCTATTTTTTATCTTCATTATAATGTATTATATATTTATAGAGAAATCCACACACTACACCAGCCTTAAAATTTTCTGGTAAGACAATTTTAGGTAATGTTTAAAAATTAGTAATTATAAAATCATTTTTAAAAAATTTGTTTCTATTATATTTTTTGTTGATTTTAGAGGATTTTGGTTATTTTATATTAATTAATGTTAAATGACAATGTATTTATATAATTTTTTTCTTCTTGAGTTTGTATATTGTGTTTGATTTTACTCGGATGATCTTTTCCTTATGTAATTGTTTTATGTGATGTACATAGATATTTTACAAAATAGTTAAATAAGTATGTTTTATTATTTTCTATATATTATTTTTTATTTTTTATTATTCCTTATACATGTTTTTATAGTTGATATATTACAATATAGGTAATTAAAAATGATTAAAAATGAAAATTTGTTAATAAGAATACCAAATAAATTAAACAATGTGACCTTATTTGTTTTTCTAATTTATATTAGATCATAAGTGCAGTATAATATATATGTATATATAAGTCTGTATATTGGTTTATATTTTCAATTTAATTTTTCATTTACGTAGCTTCATTATTAACCTCAAATTTAAGCAGAGCTCATCACTTTAAACATTTCTCATTCGTATTAATATATGAATCTTCCATCACAACATTGATCAAAGGATTTTTCAAGGTTCTCTTCAAACATTAAAATACTAGTATTATTATAATCATTTAATTAATATTCTATGTTCAACAGTTATTCCTCTTTTATAACCCTAATATTATGTTCATGGTTCAGTTCATCTTCTATGATAAATATTTCTTCCCACTGTGTGTTATAGGGTATTTATTACATGGTTTTGATGATGATGATTCACAAAAAATTTATAATTATAATTATAATTATTTCATTTTATGTGTAATAAAAGTACATTTGAAATAATTATTTTCATTGAAATATTCACTACAAAATGATTGTAAATGTTTTATTCCATTAAATATTACTAGGACATGAGGATTTACAAATATTACTAACATTATCTCAACATTATTCACCTTGTATATGGAAAATTTCTGTGAATTTATTTTTTTTATTTTAGTTATTTTAGGATTATATTAGGTTTTTGGACTTATATTTAATTAAAATATTATTGTTAATTTATAGACATTGAAGATATATATATATATATATATAAGTTGATAAATATATATAAAATAACTAATCATTAATTTCAAACATAACAATAAAATTTCATGCTAGTTGTGAATGTATATTACATATTGAAAGTAATTTTATTAATTTTTAATAGATATTTAGTATGAAAAACTGATTTGTATAAATATAACATCTCTATATAGATGAAAAAATTATCTATGAACTAATATTTTTTTGGGAATGTATTCATTTTCAAAAATACATATTAGAATGAAGAATGACTATTTATTTTGATTAAAAAGACATTAGTTCAGAACTAATATTGTGAACTAACAGATATTAGAGCATTAAATGTGTCCAAATAAAGAAAATACATATATATATATTTATTTATTATTTCAGATATAAAATTATAGTTTTGAAATTAGTTAACAATTTCGCATTTTTATATATCGTGTAACTATGCTATTGAATCTTTTTATCTGCCTTATTAAAGGTGTTATATGGTTTATATTAACAATTAATTTTGAATTCTATGAAAATTTTTATTATGTATAATCCATATAAAAAACATGTTGCCTCATTTTGGATTTTAATTACACTGCACTATATAATCTAATTTCATTTATAAATTAATTCTTTAATGAAGAAAAACATTTTTCATGATTTTCATGGAAAATATATCACCGAAATATAGTAGTCTATGTGCCCTAATGTGAATGGTATATTTTAATTACATCGATTCCAACAAGTGAGTGGTATTGGAATTAAATTATTGATTTATATATTTCTATTTCATATTTGAAAATCTATTCTAAAATACATGAGGCCTTAAGATGGGTATAATTTATATGAAACCCTACTTGATTTTAATTTTTAAATTTTTTATTTTACTAGTATGTAATCTAAAATATATACTATGTTTATTATCGTTTTTATTTTTTATAGGTTTCAAGATTTTGGTGGATGCAATATTTTCTATTTTCTTAAAAAAATTCAACTTTTTAAGTTACTTTATTTAATAACTAACATTGAATTTCTCAAGATGGACTTTATACATTGGTTTTATTTAGAAACCAACATTTATAAATTCTTTTGATGTTATTTATTAAATAAAAATAACGTAAAAAATCCAACTACAAATAACAGATATGACTTCTAACGTCGATTTTATTTAATAATAAATGTTGAAAAACATTTCAATGGTAGTTTTATTTATTAACTAAAGTTGAAAAAACATTTTGACATTAGATAAAAAATTATAACGACATCAAAATTCATATTTAAAATTTCATGTTTGATTTTTGATGTTGGTTCTATTTAATAAATTATGATGAAATGGTTTCTGAAAACTATTTTATATTTGTAAAAATGTTGAAAATATTTTCATTGTTTTTTACAAATTAAATAATTTATTAGTTGAAATTAAATATTCTAATAAATGATTTTAAAATATCCATTTTACATCTTCCATGTCTCTTTATCTTTATAAATGACATCGTAATGTATTTTCAATGTCTGTTTATAAATTACTAATTTTAAGAATCCCCATAAATTCACATTTAAGACAATGATTAGGGTAACTTCTTCAAAAATATTATGTCAAAAACTATAATTTTATAGTGTATATTGAATTAAAATTAGTTTAAATATGTTAATAAGTAGAAAAACTGACATCAAAATTTATATTTCACTAGAGTCCCTAATAAACTTGAGAACATCCATTAGTAGAAAATAACATAACAAACTGATGATAAAATTCCATTAGAATGAAAAACGATCCAATTAATCTGAATGAGGTTGTTAAAATGATATATATTGATAATGATGAAATCCAAGAGTTACTCATTATTAGTTACTGACAGCCATCATGAAGGACACTGAAGCCCCAACTCCTTCATCTTCTATGAGGTTTTCCAAACTCCCAAATAGGTTAAGGAGTTCTATTGGATGTTTAATAAATTAATAAAATTGCCAGTTATAAGTTAGCGGGAGACATTTATATCAAATAAGTATGTCCCTACAAATGATGAAATAAATAAAGTACTTATTACTTTTGTTGGACCTACATTATCCTCATTCGGAAACTCATCCACGATGTGATCTTTCTTTACTCTTAAGGCCTCGGGCTAGAAACCCCTATTCTTTGAAGAAACCAACTACATCATAGTAGCCTTTGAGATGATTATCCTTGACCATAACATGATTTTATCATTGCCTTATGTAAATTTTGTAGACAATGATAACAACTACAAATGTTACACATCTTCATAGGCATGGTACAAGAACATAGGTTGTTTTAAAACATTCCACGCCAATAAGAAGTTAGAGGAATAATAATAACTAAAAAAATGTTTTTATAAGGATCACTACTAATTACAGCTCCCACCACTTCTGAAATGATCAGGGAACATCCTAACCATTCCCTACACACCACTGTACTTACCACTAGGTGTAAGAGAATAGGTAGAATAAAAAACCCTACATTCCAAATCTATCTATTCCATCATTTCCCTATATACTATCACTGAATAATTTGAAAGCTTAAAAATAAATACACATGATATAATATTTATTCTGGAACCCTCTAGGTACATTTATTAATTCTTCTTGTCATTATTTACCCTCTCTGAAGTAAAAACATATTTCTCTATGAACTTAATTGAGTTTTCAATCACCAAATTCTCCCCTACTACAAAATAAAAACTATAGGGATTTCAACATCATCAGTGAATTTAAAAAACACTATATTTAGTTGGTTTGGAAACCCTTCCAATACAAGACTACATGTTTATTCTCCTGAACGATGAATTCCCATAATTTCTTGCTGGGATCCTCATGTCGGAACATTGTGTACATCACTATGGAATTGTTAGAAGTATCTAGGATGACAAATATTTGATCAATAATTTCAATCAAATCCTTTAAACCCCAATGATCATTCATTCCCATAAATGATGTTGTATTCTCACATAGGAACTCCCTTGAAAGATACAAATCCCTTACAACTCCAATATTTACCTTGAAAACTATATTCTAAAATTTAGGCACATTTCGGTCAAAAACATGAACTAACCAAATGATAGCCTTGATAAGACACTAATCTATAGGTATATTACTTTGAGGAGCATCCACTAAACCACAGTTAAGAACCTATATAATTCATCTCAATGGAATAATAAAACACATTGAAATATATGAAATTATTTTCCAACATGATAATATTATTTCAAACGTGAAAACCTTAAGAAAAAATGAGTTAAAAATAATAACATATATCAAGGGACACACATACCAACACCCCATAAAAACATGTGTCTCATTTGGTATAGAGTAGTCCAGACACTCACCACAACCTACCTCTGAACTGTAGACTATCCCATCCCTCATTTAACAACATCTCGAAAACAACCACAACATGTACCTCTAATAATAAACATGGATTAACTCGACACAGATACACCCAAAAATAGTACCTAACCGAAATCACAATATTCTCAAATTATGTTCCCTGTCTCCACAGATGGATAACTAGAAACCAAGAATCAATAAAAACCCAAAATAATGATTTCTACCAACCTCAAAAAAATAACATTACATATATATAAATGATGGGATGTAATAATAGAAGGTAAAAATAGAAATATATAACATATGAAAAGGAAATAGAATAAGTTATACAAATCAAAAACCATTAAACAATCACATAGACACAAGTCCAATTTAAAATCAAAACTAAAACACAAACTATTAT
This sequence comes from Viscum album, assembly GCA_963277665.1. Taxonomy (NCBI): domain Eukaryota; kingdom Viridiplantae; phylum Streptophyta; class Magnoliopsida; order Santalales; family Viscaceae; genus Viscum; species Viscum album. The sequence goes on from OY728136.1 coordinate 1,518,231,593, forward strand.
TCCTTGTGATATCATGGCGAAATTAACACAATATATCCATACAAAGTTGACAAAAACCTCACCTCATCACTATGGTGCCATTACATTCCCTATATGTACTGACATGAGATTTTTTATTCATCATCAAATGGGTGTGTCAGATATAAGATAAACATGCTTAGTCTGATCCCACCGAGGTGTTCGATATCTGTACTTTGTAAAAAATATGATCAATGCTCAACATCAAAGAAAATAAGGCATGATAGTTAGTTAAAGAATTCTAATATCCAAATCCTGGGAAAAAAACATTCCATTTTCGGGTAGATCTAAATAATCTATGTAATGAAGTTCGAAAGAATTTCATATATTTTAAATCAGTCAAAACAAAGCATGTGAACCATATCATGTCAAGTTGAAATCATCCCAAACAACAAACAGAGGTAACATAATGTCAAAGATCACAGTCATCCAAGATAGTGAGGACACTACTACAAATACATAGAAAAGAATGTGCATCATGAATCTTGACATACACATTTAAACTAGAGAGAAGAGGAACTCCAAAAAATTGATCCTCCAGTGAGTGTATAATAATTCCCAATAACAATGGGCCTATGGAGAAGAATTCCCCATTTGTGAACCCCGTGACAACATCAATTGAAATTACATATTTTACCACCTTCAACCAATTTAACCATATATTACATGTAACACCCCAGGTAAATAAAGAATATGACATTTTTATATTTATCCTTTTTTTGAATAAAATTTTAATATTAATTTAAAGGGAAATCTATGCTGATGGCTTACCTAATACGCAACAACGAGTTCCTTTGAAATCTTACGTTGCACTCTAATAATAAAATAAAATTAATTTAAATGTTAATTAACATGTAGCTGTTGTATTGGTGGGAATGAATCGAAATAACTAAAATATGATTATATATGTTTGTTAAATGTTTTTACGTTTATCCAATAAAGGATAAAGGCTTAAAATACGAAAAGAATTCAATTTTAGGCATATTTACTCTAATTTTGACTAAAGGTCCACTTATCAACTTTTGATGGAGAACCGTCATTAAATATAGTCTTGGTCACTCTTATAAATTCTATTGGACCAAATAAAACTCTTATTTAGAATCGGGATATCAGAATTCACTTTGTTTAAATTTTTGATATTTTTCCGATAAAGATCATTTTTAATGAATAGTGAAAATGTTGTATTTTAATTCAAAACCACGTTTTAATCTAATTTATTTATATAATTATATTATCTTTTGAATTGGTTTCCAATTGAAATTAGAATATATTTTTACCATTTTATCCAATAGTGGTCATCGGAATTAATTTCATATTGAAATTGGACTTAAACTAGTGTCAATCTTTTGATACTTATTGTTTCATAAAAACACGCTATTTGCTCTGACAGTGAGAATTAATTATTAAATTAATTAATGTAACTTATATATTTTGAATTTTGTAAAATAGACATCATTTTTTAATTCTTAATATCAAATATATCATTGGGTAAATATTTGGTAATTTTCTGAAAAACTTTACTTTTTGATGAATAGTGAAACAACTAAGTGGTAGTTAAAGAAACTGATTTTTTGTTTAAATGAAACATTACCACTTTTGTGATTTGAATTTCAAAAATCCGACATACATTGTTTTCATTAAGAAGTAAAATGTGGTTCAATGGGATTAATATAATTTTTTGGTGAATAGTAACTTTTATGTTTATTAATCGCGATTATAGGTAATTAGTGTAATTTAAGGTAAAAATAATGTTTTAATAATATGCAATGACCTGGACACATGTCCTACCCTCATTTTATGTGTCATGGCCGACCAAGACAATCCATGGGTCAACTTGGGGACCCCATGGAGCAACTTTGGTAGGAAAATGACCTTAATACCTTTTTATTTAATGTTAAAATTAAAATGCCACAAACATTGTAGTTTTAATAAAACAAATTTTATATGGGGTTATACAAGTAATATTTTTGACTATAAATATTTATTGGAAAGTTAAAAAGATTTCCTACATCATAGTATTTTTTTATAATTTTTATACTTTAACTAAATTAAATTATTTATGACACCATGATGATGCAGCGATCACATAATTATTTAACGATTTAAATAAAATGGAAATATAATGTAAAATCTAAGACCAAAACATGAAAAAAACATATTTTATGAGTTTATTTATAACCCTTATCACCTTATCCTTGAAACACATCAATTTGGGGCCTTTTAAAATCTGAAACGCATTCTAAAATAAAGTAACATTTCCTTACTTTCCAAGAGTGCCCCTCCTCTCCTCTTATAAAAGGCCCCCACCTCTACCTCCTTACCCACACCTCTCAAGACTTTGGCTCAGACAACCCCTGCCCATTTTGTCTCTCCAAATCCCTATCTTACTACTATAATCCTCACATTGGGAAGAAGTCTTCCCAAGGAAGCCTTTGAGCTCAAAACAAAAAGAGTTACCCGATTTGAAGGTAGTGTCTTCTCTTGTGTTCTTTTGTTTTATTTTGCTTCTCCAACACCCTAAACTCTTTTCAATAATTTTTTTGCAACAAAACCAGTATCTGAAATATAATAGGATGTTTTTATAAGAAGGAATCGGGCTACACATACACACACATTAATCTAATGGTTAAGGAACATACTGTTTCTGTGGATGGAAAATTTCTGCCTCACGAAACGATGATTGTTCAACACTCATATAGCACCTTAAAAGGTGGACAATAAGATGAAAATATATTTATATATGATATATGATATTTCTATGTTTTATTTAAGCTTCTTTATTTTTCATTTTTGGCGTACCTTTATCATTCCCATTGTGGGTAAACACAATAATTTCATTTTAGGAAGTGCAGACTACCGCCCCCTCAAAGTGATTTGATTCGTTAATGCCATATGTGGGACGTATAAAAGATGGATTTAAAGTTATTATATATTATTTTATATCGTAATTATAATATACCTTTATATCATTGTTATTTTCTTTCCATTAAAGTATGATATAGAAATGAAATTAGCGTTCATGCGTACCTACGGCTTACCGTCTCCATGAACGATGCATTTCATTTATTACCTATAAATGATTATGTAATATTATAAATACAAGTATATTATGGATATATATGATATATATGATATCCAAATCATGAATATTATTCTGGATAAAATTAACCATTTACCACACGAACAACATGTAATTGTAAGAAGTCCACTTTCGACTTAAGAACCATATATCGACAAAACAAATATTATTAACTTAATGATTACATAATTTTTATAACATAGTCATAAGTGACATAAAAGTAATAATGAACTTGAAAAAGGTTCTTATAAATGTATAAATTAACTCAAGTTTATTACTCAGGATGTTAAAGAATGATCGAGTCAAGTCGGACCTGAGGTAAGGGATCCAACTTCTCTCTTTCTTTTTAAGTACTCCCTTTTATGTCATTTATTCTAAGCTCATATTTCATATGTTTGGGGATGCTCTTTTATATTCCTAATTCTGTAATTTTTATGTTCATATAAAGAGAGACCCTATTTTATCTCATCAATCCATTTTTGGATGATTTATGTGGCGTCGTTAGGCTGCCATGTTTTCGTAAGGGATTTTTCATCTCACTTTTATTCTCATGACATTTATGCTACGTTTGCCATTATTTCCTTTGATTGTTGTATGTAATGCACATTATTATACAGTTTGTGTATTATAATTTCAATTATGGGTATTGAAATCTTCATTGTATGACCCTTCTTCCATGGGGTGTACGTTTCGAAAGTTACCCAACTCAGTAAGGGGACCTTTCACCCTCCTCATTTTAAAAGACTTCTTTTGTTATGTCTTTTAATTTACATCTTATTATGTTGGGATATTTTCTTCTATATCCTTATTGATGTAATTTTTATGTCCATGTGATGATATACCATTCACTCTCCCATCGACTAATTTTCTGAATTTTGAAGTGACGTCGTTAGGCTGTCGAATTTTTACAAGGGAACGTCTTAACCCAAATTCGATTCCTTTGGGTTCAACTTGTACTTCTTGAACATGTCATCCTATGAATATGTGTGAATGAACTCTGATTGTTTCACACTTAATATCCACTAAAATTGGGTGTATTTATATTTATCACACATAATTATATGATAGATTTATCCTTAATTAAAGGATACCATCTTTATAATGGATTTCATCTCGATTTACATTTCCATTGAGACTTCATTGTTGTTATGCACCAATTCACTCTTATATGGTGTGTATACTATCCATTGACATATTATATCATGAATCCATTTATTCTCATGATATTATAATGTTCGGATTAAATTTTATTCCACAATTATTTTTATTCAAGAGTCTCTCATTTTGTTAAACACCCTTTAACAAAAATATCGTTTTAAATGTTTTAAAAATTTATTCATCTAAATATTTATCTTTAATGTCCATGTTTTCAAAATGGTTTTCAGTATTTATTTATATGGACATTAATGTTTTAAAATTATAATTCCAATAAAAGCTTCAAAGTTTTTATGCACCAATTCACTCTTATATAATTAGAGACCCTATTTGATCTCATCAATCCATTTTTTGGAAGATTTAAGTGGCGCCGTTAGGCTGCCGAGTTTTCGTAAGGGATTTTTCATCTCACTTTTATTCTCGTAAAATTTAAGCTACGTTTGCCACTATTTACTTTGAGTGGTGTATATACTTCCCATTATTATACACTTTGTGTAGTATAATTTCATTTATGGGTATTTACATCTTCATTGTATGACCCTTCTTCCATTGGGTGTACGTTTCAAAAGTTACCCAACTCGGTAAGGGGACCTTTCACCCTCCTCATTTTAAAAGACTTATTTTGTTATGTCTTTTAATTTACATATTATTATATTGGGATATGTTCTTATATATCCTTATTGATGTAAAGTTAGTGTCCATGTGATGAGATACCATTCACTCTCTCATCGACTAATTTTCTGAATTTTGAAGTGACGTCGTTAGGCTGTCGAATTTTTACAAGGGAACGTCTTAAACCAATTTCGATTTCTTTGGGATCAACTTGTACTTCTTGAACATGTCATCCTATGAATATGTGTGAATGACCTCTGATTGTTTCACACTTAATATCCACTTATATTGGGTGTATTTATATTTCTCACACATAATTATGTGATAGATATATCCTTAATTTAAGGATACCATCTTTATAAAGGATTTAATCTCGATTTACATTTTCATTGAGACTTCATTGTTGGTATGCCCCAATTCACTCTTATATGGTGTGTATACTGTCCTTTGACATATTATATCATGAATACATTTATTCTCATGATATTATGAAGTACGGATTAAATGTTATTCCACAATTATTTTTATTCAAGAGTCTCTCATTTTGTTAAACACCCCTTAACAAAAATATCATTTTAAATGTTTTAAAGATTTATTATTCTAAATCTTTAACTTTAATGTCCATGTTTTCAAAATGGTTTTCAGTATTTATTTATATGGACATTAATGTTATAAAATTATAATTCCAATAAAAGCTTCAAAGTGTTATGGGGCACTTTGATTCAAAAATCTCTTTTAAATGATTTTTGAAAATGGATTGATTAATTAAATATCTTGAAATTACTTATTTTTATTGAAAATGAAATTTTGTTATTGAAATGTTTATATTTTCAATATTTTATGTGTAATGATGGTACTTGGACATTTTACGGGTGGTTACGTGATAAACCATATGACGGGTGGTGTCGTGAATACCAGGACGGGTGGTTATGTTATAACCTCCAATGCATTGGGTATGGAAGTCGGTCGTATGGCTATTCCATTAAGTATGTGTGGAAGTATTCCATATGGCTATTCCACTAATTATGTGTGGAAGTCGACCGTATGGTCATTCCATTTACTTATGTTTATGTCCCAAGTTACCTTTTTATGTTATGTGTTCTTTATATGGGTTTTATGGTAATATTTTGGTTACAAAAGGGTAAGTAATGTTCTTTTATTGAGTGAAGAGTTTTTAATACTTCATAAAGGTGAAAGGTATTACTTTGATAAAGTATACATTATTTACCTATTGTTTTGAAAAACTAACAGTTTTTATTCTTTGTGTATCCCTTACTGAGCTTTTTATGCTCACCCCAAGTTTTTGAAATTTTTTCATAGGACTTAATTTGGAATAGGGACAGGGATGGGATCAAGGAAAAGTCATGCTATCTAAAACATGGAACTATATATGTTTCATTTTAAGAGTTTTTATGAAAACTTAGTAGAAGTGTCTACATTGTAATATTTTGAGATGTAATAGTTATGTCCTAATTCTCTAAAACTCTAAACCTGAAAAGATCCTGAATGTGAATTATTCATTTAATTCAATTTTAAGTAAGGTTTAAGGTCGTGGATTTATATTACTATGTGAAATATTTTTCAAAATATCTCAATAAAACCATTCATTAAATGAATTTTCAAAAATTCTTTTCACAATTCATTAAAAATACATTTTATGTTTCCAAAAAAGAGAAACCCATCTCTAAAATAAAATTACCACACACACAATTAAACCATAAAAATTTATTTATAATAATATTTATTAACCTATTTCAATAGAGTGACGCCATCATAGTTTAATGATAGAAATACCGACGAAAAACATGGGTCACACAAATCGGCAGTGAGATCAACAAATAGAAAAATATCCTAATAAAAAAGGTGATCCAAGAATCAATATGTGAATCTATAAATGAACTCAGTACGTAAAATTTTTGGTAGAGAATATAGATCACACCATTACTCAATGAACTCTAACACCACACCACATCCAACATAAGGGCTCTTCTCTACAAGAATACCACACAATATAATGAATATATTTTAAAGATCATATTCACAAATCACAGTCTGTATGACCATAGAATAATAGTGTTATCACGATAAATATAAATGAGGAATAAGAAAGAAATATTACCTAAAGAGATACACCATATTTAGAACAAAGATATATCATTGAATTAAATGATTTATATGGATCATAGATCCCAAAAATCATCTTGGAGAGAACATATGGCCTCAGGTAAAAGGATGTGGTCAAATGAAAAACAAAAGACTTGTACAATGACCTTAAACGATATAATACTAAGACATTCATGATGTTAAAAAAACATTAAAGATGAATTTATTAATTAAAAAATTGTCAAAAAAATGTTGCCTCAGATTAGGAATATTTTTTTTTCTATTTCAGGACATGAAATTGAATTAAAATGTTTTAACATTACACACCATGAACCGATTCATGAAGCAATCCCAAGAAAGTATTCACATCATGAAAAACATTTAAAATGTAAAAATTTCTAGCAGAATGAAAATAATCCAAATTATAATGTATTTATTATTTTACGTTTTACATGGTTATACATGGAAACCATTAATTATAAGAAACATAAATCCCTGAACATTAAATTATTTTTCACATCCACGACACTCCTTCCTCAAAAACCCCAACATACACCCAAACAAAGGAATAAATGTAAAAAGATATTAGAGATTTTTCAAAGAGTGTATAATTATTTTACTTATATAATAAATCTAAATTCATCATATAGGATTCATGGTAAAATAAACAAGAAATAAGAGATGGGGTAAAGTATTTTTTTGCAATTACATTTCATTAGATCATATCATAATATTAAGAACCGATTTTATTTAGAGAGGTTTATAAACATACCATTATAAATGTAATATCATGAATACATCATAAATAATGGTATTTTAATGATTTAATTTGAATTATTTCAACCAAAGTAGTTCAAATTAGAAATTATAACATGCTAACAAATTTTATAAGTTAATTTCTTTTCATTGTGTCATACTACTTCATTTTATTTTATATTTTATGATTATGTGTGTAATGAAAATTTATTAACTTATATTTTATTTCAACTTGTTTAGTGATGATTTAAATTTGATACACATAATAAACTCATTAATTAATCCTCAAGTCAACATAATGATCATTGTAATGGTTTCACATTTCATGTTTACTTCCGTGAGATTTATGCCATTTTTAAAACATAGTTCTTATGTGTAGTTAATATAGATATAATTTAATATAAAATATCATGAATACTGTTATAATAATATTTGATTTATAATTTTGATATCATTCCAACAAGGATTATATGATTTATAAGTTACTCATGTAGAAATGGTTTTTGTTAAAAGCTCTTTGCTCATCAAGATTATCACGATTAGTCTCCCAATAATGAATTCTTATGATCTATAATTCATGAAATACATGAATTTTTATCAAATATGGAACCTTCAAGAGAATACATTTTGTATTCTCATTTTCTCCTCTTTATGAACAAAAGAGACCCATATAATTACTTTAATAAAAACTGAATTCATTTTCCACTTTATTCAGACAACCTTTTTCTTTTATATACAAGTTTTACCAAAATGTTTTAAAAAATGTTTTAAAACAATGCAAATGATTTTTAAATGAAACTTTATTCTTGTGTGAATTTTTAAATATTTTTTTGAAAGGAATATCCTTGTTTTTTTCCAAACTAGAAACATGTATCCTTTTTAAAATATTCTTAATGGAATTTCTTTTAACTTACACAACATGTATAGAATTACCCACCATCATGACCACTCATTAAATTAATGCTTCCATTTACATTGTTTATACAAAAATTTTAATTTAATTTTTTATTTATATTTTACAATGTTTCAGTTATTTAATTTAAATATTAATGTGAAAATTATATTTTATGTAATATTGTTTTCCGGAGAACTTTTATGGTATTTCTACTCATAAATTTAAAAAAAAATCAATTATTCGTTATTAGTATTTTTTTGTGATACCATCCTTACTATTTCATTGGATGGTATATGATTAGTTTTAAAGTTGATATACAATATTTATTAAATGAAATATTTTTATCAAGATGGGTTTGGGTTATGTTTATTTTTTGGGAAAGTATTAACATCCCATTCACTAGGATTTCAATAAAAATAATTATTTTGATTATGATTCATCCATTTTATTTATAGGTATGATGATAAAATTTTTCATAGGTATCATGAGACAATTTTTCATGGGTATTTGATCGGGACTATGACAACCGGGCCCCTGTGATAGCACAAACACCCCGCCTTAACTGGGAAGTCGGGTCCTGGCCTACCGGGTACCACCAATTTCCCCAAAGACACATGGGGACCACCCTGGGGCCTATACACATAGCCGAACGGGGCATATGACTAATTATTGTCCCCACAAGACAACACATGTCTTTTCTAGTGTGCTTTGTCCTCACCGACACACACCTAGAGAAACATCCCAAAAGGTCAACCTATCCTGATCACTACTTGAGACCAAGCTTGATTAACTATGGAGTTCTAATCAGGAAGGCTCCCAAAATGGAAGATGCAACTTGTTGACATGAGTCATATAATTTAGTCATTTTACCCTTTCTAATTCGATGGTGTTATAATCACCCCCATTAGAGTTCAACATCCTCATTGTGGGCCATGTATCTCATCCTATGTAATGCACTGCACTTAAGGATGAATACCACCTCTAATACCACCTATGACATTCGAGCCACAGGGACATCACATGCACCCCTCCATAACATGGTTGTCGGGTCTGGGCCAACCAGGTACCATCGGTTTCCCCGAAGACACATGGGCCCCACCATAGGGCCTACCCATGTGCCCAATTGGGTCATCTGACTAAGGATTTTTTACATTGGCCAACACATGTCCTTTCTAGTGTGCATTGTCCTCACTCACAGACACCCTGGGAAACATCATAGAAAGTCACCCTTCCTAACCACTACTCCTGACCATGAATTCTTAATTGTGGAGTTCTAATCAGGATGACTTCCAAAAATAAGGTTCACCTTGTTGACATGAGTCATATAATTTATCTATTTAATCCTTTATCATTCGAGGGTGTTGTAGTGACCTCACCCATTTATGTTTGATGTATTTTAATAAGTAATTGATGGTATATTTATGGTATCAACAATTATTCAGCCACTCATTAAAATATTTGTTATTTATTTTCAATATGAATATTCAATTAGATAGAACATACATTGTTATGATTCAATATCATGTGATTATTTATATGATATTATTTGATCATCATTTATTTCTACCATATTAATATAATGTAACTAAATGAGTTGACATTGTTTCAATTAAAAACCATTTAAAATTGATTATGACTTATTTATATATTATTTATTCCATTGTAATCATACCCCAACTAATCATTCAATCTCAGTCATTTATTTTGTTTCCTTTCCCTAGGATTCTAGAAAGTGTATTTTATAGATAGCCATGGATTTTCTTAATGGATTAATGGTGTACTGAATGAATAGATAATGATTTATTTTATGTTTTCAATTTTAATGGGATATTAAATTATTTATCTAGTTTATGAATACTGATCAAATATTTGTTCTTTTGTGACTTGATTTCATGTATTTATCCATTCTAATAAAGTAACTACTGACTATGGGATTCTAGGATTGATGAATTTATAGTTGGTATCAAAGGAAGTTTAGTAGAACCCATTGAACTAGATTTTTCAAAGCATCGATTTGGTAACATAATGATATAAATTATGGATAAATAAAATAGAACATCATTATGTTTTGTTGAGGAAGATATTATATGCCTTTCTAAAAAATATCCCTATATGGATTCTATAGGTGGACATGATTCTAGAATAGTTATACAAAGGAGATTGAACTCTAAAAAGGGTGCATTATGATTTCACTCAATCATCACCTAGTGCACATTTAAGGTACTCACATCACACCACTTTTAACACTCATAGGGGATATGTTTGGGATAATTCCCATTTTACTACAATCCATTATGTATGATTTCAAAAATATTTTTATGATTTGAAATTATTTCGAATAAAACAATGTTTACGATGATGAAATTATATACAAATTAATTGATCAATATACATTAACAATTCCAAAAGTTTTGGGATTATAAATTATGTTTCATAATTATATGAACTAATATACTGTATGTAACTTTTTATAAATGGTTCCTTGATGAAGGAATGGAAACATTATCAATAAATGTACTCCATGTTGGGACTTTCCTATTGAGAAAGATATTGAATTTGGAGATGCTACTATAGTTGGAACTGATCAAATTATAACCATTTTGGGGCATCAGACAAAAGATATGAATATTAACCTTTCCCATATCGAGTAGCTTATAGATCCACCATGTGTTATAATAATTCAAGACTGATTCATGCTTCAAAAACCACTATCATTCATTTGAACAGAATATATATTTGTAGCTAAGAAAAGGATAAGTTAATTTGAGAATATATTTCTTATTATTGGATGTAATTAAATAGATAAGGTTTTCTTTATATTTTATTATCTCTAAGGGAATTCATATCAGTGTTGTATATTGATTCAAAATACCATCTGTGAGGAGGAAATTTAGAGTATAGTGCAGAGGGATATTAGGGTACTCTTCTTGGAAAAATATTTTCATCATGAATGATGTGCATACATGGATAGATACTTTCAGAGTATAAGAGAAAATAAAGAATAAAAAATTTCAATGTATGAAGACAAATTAAGAAGGTTAAAAAGTCATACTACTGACCATGTAAATAATCCAATGAGAAAGATTGACAATTTCAGTGACATGATTAAGAAAATTAATTAAAGGGAAGTAGTCTTCCAAAAAATTTCATCATACATGGACATAATATCATTTTCTACCAAGAGTGAGAATTAATTCTCCAAGGATCATGGAATTTAAGGTAACCATGAGATGGAGAGGATTTTATATAAAAAAGAATTAAATGTATGATGTAAAAAGAATGGTTTCCCACAAATGATAATTGGGAAATGTGACAACTGCGTATTTTGTTTGAATGGAATGGGAGTTCTCATCATCTGTTGAGATAAAATCCATTAGATGAATTAATGAAATATTAGTAATGAAACCACTAATGATAAATTACTCAAATTTATAGAGATAAAGAAATAAAAAAATGATGTCTTCAAACATCAATGGAATATACGTTAGAAGAAGCTAAGGTAAAAATTAAAATTTTATATGATTAATACAACTGAACTGGAATTATTTAAGATCCAGTGTATTTTTATTCAAGAACTATGTTGTAAATTTATTTTTTACCAATAGTATTTTGGTTATATGATTTATGAAACATATAAGAATTGTGTGAATTTTTAAATCATATATGTCTTCACATAAAAATAAAAATATAATTATGGAAATAATTTTGAGTTTATGAGTTTATAGTTTATCCAATTTTCAATTTCATAAACAAAACTTTTTGAGTCTTTATGTGATAGGAGTATATCAAAATTAAGGAAACTTTTGAGACATTAATTGATGTACAACCCATTGGTTATTATTTGTTTTAGAGAATAAATTTTTCAAAAAATAATACCTTTAAATTTTATGTACATAATATATAATGTATTGATAACCTTTTTTTAAATATCATCACTGATGTTAAATTAATAATGGTAAATTTCAATTAATTGATTTCAAAGAAAATGAATAATTCGTATTGAAAACCCTTTTTTTGAAATGGTGATTTGATGACCACTATTATTTTGAAATATATTCATCATATTTTGGGGGGAATTATATGAATTATATTATGTTTGTTTTATAAAAAGGACAGTCCACATTCTGAGTGAAAACTCATTGAATATAGAAAGGTCGCGTGTCTCGAACCTACAACAGAAAGATAAATAGGGTGAAACAACTACCACTAACCAATCTGACATATCAGTTAAAATTGATTTTTTTTATAAAATATATCGAGGGTAAATAATAATAGAGTAGAATATTTTGAACTATGGGTGTTACTATTTATATGTCTAGATTCATGTATTACATTCGATAGCATATGATAAATATTTTGGGTTTGGTTAATATTTTAAGACATACTAAAGGATTTATCAACATTTAATGGATATTATGATCCGTTAAAAATAATTTTAGTGCTTTAAGTAAAAAAATTATATCCTATATTAATTTAATGGAGTAATAAATGTAAGAAAATTGATCAAAGAATAATCCAAGGATGAAATATGAAATATATATTCCATTTTTTTGACATTGTATAAAAAGAATCACTCAAATATAAGAAAAAGATCCTAAAGAGAAATTTTTATTTAATTACATTAGTATTTAATGAATTAATGGTATTTTACATCATCACAAATTTATATTTTCTTTTGTTTTTTAGCTAATTATTATCAATACTCATGAAATCAGTTATTTATATCATCATGCATCATTATTTGTGAATTTTTCATTTCTTCCATGTCTATATATCAAATTACCAATATTGTTATCTTAAATATGACCCTATTTATTTGGTATTTTAGATTAACATTAATATTTATCTTTCCACATTCTAAGAGGATGCTTTTATACCTTTTTATAGTGCATGATTTAAATGGATGTATTTTTAAACGAAGAACCTTTGATTACTGAGATCATACTCGAAATAAGAGTATACAATTTATTGAAGGTGTGTAGAATGTAACCCCCTATGATTTTATAAATAATATAATTGTATTTTATAGAATATTCCCATGAAAAAATGATCATAAATGTACCACGAAACATATTTATATTAAATTTAATCTCTTTGGTAACATGATGTAAACGAGACCATCAATTTAAAAGAACTGTAATAATGCAAAACTTTATGATAAGGACTTTAAATAAGAAGATATGTGAAATAATAATTATATTTTTATTTTTATATGTCATACAGATGTATAATTTAATTTTAATTGTTATGTATTTAGTAGAAACAAAATATGAATCATTTGAATAAAAAAGAAATATTCACTAAAACATTGTGTTTTTCTAAACGTTTGTTTGGTCACAATATAAAAACATAAATTAAAATTTTTTTGTACCACTTCTGGAAGATAATTTATACCAAATAAAATATGTTTTTAATTTAATAATTATAAAACTAACTCAGAGAAAGTATTTATTTTTAAGAAAGTATAATTTTTCGATGAATAGTTAGAAAAACTTCTTTTTAATGAAAATATACACTACATTTAAATAATTAAATATTTATATTTTGATTTATAATTATTCAAATTTAAAATCAGTTCAAATATAATATTATAAATTCAATTAAGGTAATTTATATATATTAATTTCTTAATTTTGATTTTAAAACATTATATATTTGGGAAAACGGTTTCTTTGGAAATACTTTTTTCATCATAAAATGATGGTTTATTTAAAATTAAAATTTCTCAATTGTATGAATTGAATTTGTAAAAATGTATTCCAAATTTTTCATTTTATTAATATATATTATATATTTATTTCAACTTAATTCTTGTTCATAATGATTATTAAAAATAGTTAAAATTAATTACCACATTTAAGGTTAAAACAGGTTCACCTAGAGGTTAAAATGAAATGATAAGTTTTAATATGACATAGAAACTATTTAAATTCATAAATATGGAAATATTTAGAACCTATATCATACTTGTTTGTATATTTATCCATTTTAGTGCCACATATCCTGTCAAAATGGTTGTCATTGTTTTTATTTTAAAAAACCCCATGTGTGTCCTCTCCCCCAATTGTAAGAGGCCACCCGATCTCATATCTTCCTAAACCAACCAATGATTTTTTATTGGCCAATAAATAACTAAATATCTATAATTTTATACCAAAATACATCCTTCTATCCTTGGTTTGATTAAAATTCCAACCTATGATCACTTTTTGTATAAACCTATGTTGAATTTCTGAACAAGTGGTGATGTATCGTTTTACTTCATCTAACTCCCTCCAATCATCAGCAAATATTAAAAATGTGTAACAAAAATATATAATATATACTATGATTTATGATTTTAATTTCACAACCTATATCTATTTCAACTTCTATCAAATGTGAAATAAAACTTTCAATCATTATTATGATGAACTACAACCTCTTAATCAAATGTTATGCAATATCTATCACCGCCTCTATTAGATGGATATAATGATGAATATATCGTACATCAATCTTGAATATGAAATTAATATACTTGTCATTTTATTATATCACTTATACCTTTGTTTATAATGATTTATCTAGGGTGTTCCTCTTTGCATGTTATTGTATACTGACTGATGAATTTTCCCGCACATTCCCACATTCCGAGGGTGAGAGGAATTCATTTCCTTTTCAGTGATGTCTATTCGTTGACAGAAATAATATAATGGGGTGTCTGTTCAAAATTCAATGGATTCCTAATTTTATTTCATCACATAGTCTGGGTCACAGAAATAGATTTATGAAATGGTTCATGGAACTAATTCCTTGTTCCATCTCATTTGGGACATCAGTTAATTACACTAGTTCCGTCTGGACAATCCAAGGGGTCTTGAAATGAAGCATTTTTATTTAGGGGATAATTCATTTTGAGAATCATTGGTATTTCTAGAATGTGGGACAATGTTTACAAATATATTCCTCATAGTATTGAATCTCATGGAGGCATCTCAAGAATGGAACTTGTGGCATCCCTTATCGATCGTAGGTTATTTTATGCTGAAGGAATGTCTTCTGATGTCTTCTCCATGAATCGCATGTTTAACATGGGGGAGTAATAAAGTTTTACATGGTTTATATATGTATATATACAGATCAAACCTCCATATGGAGGCGGATCACTGAGTTTAACCCCCCTATGGGATCACCTAGATGGTTTATCATATTGACGGATCAGAACACCCAATGATGGTGGACATGGGATGTTGTATCTAATAAAGAATATCTTTCACACCATGATGTTTTTTGGACACTTCAGAGGGTGGATCATAGTGGTGAACCCCAAGGAGGGGTACACCAAGGTTTACCATAGTTTGGGATTTAACCTCATAGAGGAATCATAAGTACACTGCCTAGGATATAGGGATCAAAACTCACATAGTCCAGTTGATGGTTTGAGGACTATACATTTGTGCCTTCTCTAACTGGAGGCTTATTCTTGATTGTATTTTTTGGATTGTATGGGTATTAAACCTGGTAGTTTCTTGGGTTCTTCTTGGAGTAGCGATGATGTTTTTGGGGATTACGTGTTAGAGTGACCTAGATGGATGGCTTGATCTCAACAGGATGTGGAGGCTCTGGTATGAATTAAGATGGATATGGATGAAGTATTAGGGGTAGTGGATGGGAGGGATGGGTTTTTGGGATTTAACCTCAAGGAGGTTTCCTACATATCCCATTTTGTTGGGAATCAAAGTCTATATGGTTCAGGATGGGATGTTGGGGAATATAAAAAGTATGAGGCCCATTTAAAATGGGACATGGGGTTATGGCATATGCATGGGAGTGGGACAATGATGGTGAATAGGTTTCATGGTTTTTTCTAACCTCTAAGAGAACATGAGTCATTATCTTTTTTCAAAAAAATAGAAAGCAATAGAACATACTGTCGTGTCACGAAAGACAATCCATCGAGAGATCGTGTTGGTCTTACTTATGTGATCTTCCTATAGAGGACATATTTTTTTTTGATAATAATCTCATTTATTTTGTGGAAGAGATCATTCCATACACATAGAATCCTTTAAAAGATAAACAAAGTATTATGCAAGAAGACTAAATAAGGCACACATGGCCACAAATCCAAATTTGATTGGGGAAAACGACTGAGAGTACATGAAAGAAGAGGTTCATAGTGACCATCCCCTCTCTGATCCAATGTGAAGCATGTTACTCCATGCCCTGAGGATCTCATTCCATGTAACATATACCCCATGACATCCTAGTATTTCCACAATTTTTGGCATCACTATATAATGTCATATATTGAGGATTCTAGTGTTAGGCAGTTTAACATCATGTAGCTCGGGCCTGGGTGTCACAGTCCTCACCCCTTGGACATAAAAAACGGTTTCTCATTAGCCCTAAATAAGGGGGAATCTTCAGCCATCGTTAGGTGTAACTGTGTGGCAGAGTGGTCAGTTGTGGGGCCCATGTTATAATACTTATTCCGAAAATATAATGTCATTTGTGTACCTTTGATTAAAAGATAAAAGAAAATCATCTCAATATGAGACACATCACAGGGGATCATGAAATCACTTTGAAAAATCCTGGTAGAATTAAAAAATGAGTCTCTCGTGAAGAAGGAGGCCTCAATGATAGGATCTTCATGAATTTTAAGTGATTCATGAAAAAAATGACCTTGTTTAGGAATAAGCTTCACGAGACA
Organism: Viscum album; assembly: GCA_963277665.1. NCBI lineage: Eukaryota > Viridiplantae > Streptophyta > Magnoliopsida > Santalales > Viscaceae > Viscum > Viscum album. The sequence goes on from OY728136.1 coordinate 1,518,248,909, forward strand.
GGATTACCATACCCTAGCTGAAATCCATGAGCTGGAAAAGGAGTGCTTCATGAAAGATGAAAGATATGTGAAACATCAAGTTCCCCGAATGGACTTCTTTCACCATGAAGGGAATTGGTCTTCCAGAAAGGAATATATACAGTAGGATTAGGAATATAGGAATAATGTTATGGGGGTATCATGATGTTTGTAACCTTGGATGATACGTCATTTGGTGGGGTTCATAGTGCCTGGGTTCTTCATGAAATAAGAGATAAGAACTCGAATTGTTGGGGTAGTTGTTCCTTGGATGAGGCATGATCTAGATGTTTATATTCCGATGGAGTCACAACGCTCGTAGGTGAACTGTAATGAAAAAGTTGGATCCATAGAAGGTAGTTCCTTCATCAGGCTTATTATTCCATCTGTCAAATACCTCCGCATGGTAGAAGAGGAAATTTCATATGAAAGAGTTATGTCTTGGCCTCAGACGTTCATGGTGGGAAAGGAACTCTGTGAAGTAGCGTCATGAGGAATGACCTTTATAATATTTTGGGGCTATTTTTGATTGTACTCCACCCTGAATGGAAATTTTCCCCCTTCTTATAAATTTACCATTTTACAAGTAATATCACGAATAATTAATAATTTTTGGAATTTGTTTTTAAATTTGAATTATTTCATCTAAATCGATTTGATTTAAAAAATAGCTTGTGGTAAAATATTTCATAACTCAATTTTGTTTCATTAGGGTATATTACCTCATCATTTTATTTGATATTCAATGATTATGTGTGTAATTAATTTTGATTATATTATTTATTATTTTAACTTGATTTATGTGAACTTGAAATTTATACACATAATATATTCATAGATTAATTGTCACTTCAATGTTATTATATTTGTAAGGGGTTCTCATCTCACTTTTACATTTGTGAGATATATTACGTATTTACCAAATATCTATTTTACGTAGTGTATATTATACGAAATTAATTTGATATATCATGAATCTATTTGAATTAATATTTTATGTTTCATTTTAGATAATTTTATTCAATGTTCTTATCATCCAGATGTTAACAGCATGTTATAAATGTTTCGTAGTTAGTATTTTTAATTGTTACTATATTATAAATTTTTTTTTGTTATTTTATTTTAGTTTTGTTGTTTATAACTAATGAATCAAATAGTTGTATTGGTTTTTTTATTTTTTCTAAAAATGTTGTGTTGTTTTAAAAGTTAAAATCATCCCCCAATGTATTTCTAATCACATGGAATTTATTTTTATCCTTGGCTGTCATGGGGGAATTACATAAGGATAGTAGAATCATAAATCTTATTCACATAATATTTATGGTGAGGATATTATATTGTGTGACCCTATATTTCAATATCATAGTTAACATGGGTTAAATGACATGCAGTATAATATCATTATCTTGAAACCCATAAAATAACCCGCATAGAAATATGTTAATGTCATATTGAAAGAAATCTTCTTAAATATGATACGATGTAATATAATCCTTTTTTCATGATATCTAATCAATAATAATTCATAAATATTTCATAATCCTATATGTTTGATTTTATTACTATGAATTTGTTAAATTTAATTATCTAAGAACTACCATGGATATAGATTTATTTGAAGATTCTACTCCAGTAAAAGGGATAATGATATTTTCTTCCATTAACATAGAAGTTACATGTACTTTATTTTATTATTTTATTAATTATGTATTATTTTTATGCACCCAACATATGCAACATCAAAATAAAAATATATTTTTTTTTGTATTTTTCATTCCTAAATCTATGTATTTTATTAATAATATACATTAGTAATAATCAAATGTATAGTGGCTAATAGAAACATTCTGATATTACAATATCCAACAACAAAAATTACATTTTGAATTTATTTCAATGGGTATATACTTACAACTAATCTTAATAGAGACCCCCATATGTGAAAATGAAGAGAGAAATGAATAATTTATTATAATCCCTCGACATGTAATAGTCAGATATCATATGTGTCCTCTCATATGAATTAATATATATTATATGAAATATTTAGAAATGTCATTATACCATCTCTAGGATCTCATTAATAGTATAATTTCTATAACCTATCCTTGTCAAAAATACACTATTGGAATTATCAAATTAATGTTACATATAAGAGAAATGATAATGTGATAAAATATATCTTTTTATTCTATTAACCCAAAGAAAAAATTTATTTGGTACAAGGGCATCAACTCCAAAGGACTCCTATTGACACGGAAGCCAACCACTAATAAAATTTAATCTGATATACCACTAATGATAGTCATGATTCTACTAAGTTGTATCTACTATCTTTGGGCCTCCCATATTTTTTTGTATGGTTATTCTAGTTATGAAAACATCACCTTTTTTAATAAACTCTTTAGAGGTTTTGTCCTTAACCATTTATATTTTTTCCCTATATTAAAAAATTAAATTCATGTTTAGTACCATGATTATAATATTATCATAATTTATATAATATAATAATAATATTTAATGTTTTCATAATTCTGGGATCTGGAGATTTTTCTTTCATATTTAATATATCTTTTTATCTACATTGGATTTTATAACAACTTGATTTTTGTAGATATGAACACCATTGGATTCACTACATTTTTCTTACCTATCTAATTCTACATAATTATAATTATATTTGATAAATTTTATTAAATACTAGTTTTATATCCCAATGATTTTAGTAATTTCCCAATCAAAAACAAAAGTACGAAAAAAGAATTGAAATTTTATCAACTAATATTGGATAGTTTAGACTATTATTGTGTAATATTCTCATGGTTCTATTTAATATTTCCCCCTTTGAATTATAAAAAATAAATATTTAAAATTTTTATTTCATTCCATACATGATAGATCCCATTTCCCAAGTATATGAATTTTTAATCAAAATAGAAATCTCTTCTTGTGCCATAGCACACCGTCAACGATAAGTTCTTGAATTGTCACTTATGAGATAATTCGTCGAGAATTTATCACACTATAATTTTACAATACTTTTTCAACATATGTACTGTGAATTTATTTTTTCAACCCTATACTTTTATAAATTTAGATCTTTTCCATGTTTATATGGTTTCTAAATTAAGTAATTCATCAATAATTTTTTAACCTTTATCTTAAATAAATGAAACCTAGTTTTTTATTCCCATAAGAAATCTATAAATTTTCCTTGTAAAATTACACTTCTCCCACTAACCTCATACAGATAATTGGATAAAATTAATTTTTAATAAAAATAAAAAATATTATAGATTCATAAAAAATGAATATTACATGATATCCACCTTCTATTATATATTTTTGATTTCATAATACAACTACTTCTTCATTGAATGGGAACTAAACAATCATTTACATGGAAATATTCCAATCAACACATTTTAAAAACCAATTAAATATAAAACCATTAAAAATTCCAAATTTAATTGGAATTAATGCATAGAGCTCGAGGATAACTTATTTATTAAACACCGGTCTAGTATGATGTCTGAGGCCACATTATCCAGTGTATCTCTATCAATAACCATGTGATACTGATGGATAATCACTAGCAGAACCAAAACTAGAAATAAGAAAAACGACTTAAAAACATATTGAAAAAACCAATAAAATCACCCCATACATGTTTATAATTGGAATTATCTATAGATTAAGAAAAAATGATAGATTAATATCCATAGAATAATCATCTCCAACACCACAAAATAAAATCAAGAATATATGGATTGGAATCCTTGAAACAACCTATGGATGAAAAATGGATCATTGAAGCCTTAGAGTCGTAAAAAATCACTACATTAAATGTTACCAACACTAAGAAAACTCCAATAACCATAGAAAATACCATCTCTATTTACAATATCATTTCAATCATACATCATTTTTGGAGAGGAAAAATAATAAAAATGGGAGAGTCAACCTCAGGTCATGTATGGAACACCATCAAACACCAATCCAAAAATCCTAGAAACTCCTTGAAACCATGTATAATGGCCATATTGGGAGAGTGTAGAAGAACATGAAGTCAAAGAATATATTTGGGTTACTAAGGTACTCAACAACAAACCATGTACATAGTTAGAACAACAAACAACACCTTTTAGAACCACCAAAAATAAAAATAAACCATCTGAAATATCGATTAAAATTTATATCTAAAAACCATAAGCTTGATCATGGTAGAAATCCATGAGTCACCATTTATAGAATGATAATATAATTTCACTATAATATTTACTCTTTCACTCATAGTTTCTCTTTTAATACCGTTGCATAAAATGTGCACATCATTTTTGAGGTTGAAAACTAGTAGCCTTCACCAGAGAGAGCCAAAACCTTCTATAGACCATCGACCATTTCATTCATAGAAAAACCTTTAATATAACATTAAAACATCATCATCATCATCTTCAAGGAATAAAACCACTAAATTCATTCATTAGTGTGATCCAAAACCATTTTCAGTCCATCAAAATATAACATCATAACCAAAACCATCGGGTCCGAGTTGGGTGGAATGTAACCTCATATACCCCTCCTCGTACGAAAGTGTCTTACAACTGAAAGTGACGGTATATGTATGATATTGGATTGACTATACCCTTTGTATGAATTCATAACACAATATTCAGTAAAAGATAATAATAGTAAAAAAATATAGAAGTAAAATTGATGAAATGAAATAAACTGAATATATATTAATACAATCCTAAATGTGGTAGCTCTGTATAGAGTATAGGTAGTAGATAAACAATAAAAAAATAAATAAAAATCTACAGGGTACTCTGGAGTCTGTAAAATCCTTCCTTGTTTCCATGATCCACTTCTAAACCGCCCACCAAATGGATTTAACCATTCATTGGATCATAGGTTATGAAATCTACGAGTGCACCAAAATACATGAGTAGGGTGAGTGTAAAAGACTCAGTATGTCACAAAAAATTATTCTTTAACAAGTGTGATCCTAAATAACTGTGTATAACATAGTAATAAATAAATGTACATACTAGCTATTATCTTAATTATAATTTGAGATATTACCAGGCCACCACAAACCCCTGCAACCAATGCATTAGAACAATGTTGGAAAATATTGGAACAGTTTGGGAAACATCACAACATCAGATCTAGCCTCATGATTATAAGTTGTACTAGACCAAGTACCATTGGATAAACACTAAAAGGTATCCATACCCTGATTTTAGATCATGGTTATGTGAAATATATCATCATAGACCCCTTTTCCACAAAATTCTAATCATCCATGATCTTCATTCCCCAATATCATCAAACAAGTTTGATCACAAATGATCATCATACCGTTATGCCATGCCACAATAGGCCATCATAACACATAGAAAATGTTAGTGACATCATTAATTCACATTTCACTTCTAAACATTCTCCCACTATAAGGATTCTATGCCATGATGGGTGCAGCAGTCACTTTGGTACAACTAATAATACCAAAAAAAATATTATATACCAAGAATATCATAAGGAAACAATGGCATTATATGAAATCCAAATTAACATGTCGTGAGTGTATGTGAAATATAAAAAAACCAAGGATAATATAAACATGATCTGAATCACATAAAATTAAATAATCATATCATGTAAACAATCATAAACATGGACTCATATTTTTATGCAACGTTTTAGCACAATATTTTCAACATTTTCACCAAGTTCCATTGAATGTTGGATCAAAGAAACACTATTTTCACAACCTATAAAACAATCAACTACTAATGACTTCAAGAACATGTCCCAAATCAATATATATGGGTTTTAGAGTGTGAAAGGTGGTATAAGTCAAAGGGTAAAAACAATTATTACATGATGTGTGTCATCATCTAATGAGATTCACATGGATTGGGGAATATTAATCGAGGAATGGGTTTTGGAGAATTGGGGGTATCAACATTGTAAGGTGGAGGCTAATACATAGTGTGTGTTGGAACCCCCCCAACTACTGGTACAAGATGAACACCATGGAATAAGGAAGGCCTGGAAAAAGATCCTCATAGTTCATGGAATGCATTTTTGATTTCAAATCATTGTGATATGAAGAACCATGTTGAAAACTAATAGACTACTATATAAATATTATCCGCACCATGAGACGATTTGCTGTAGCATTGAGGTTTGTTTCATGGTTACTCACTACATCCTTTTAGGGTGATTAAATTTTCTTTGAACAAGGAGGATGGATGTATTTTTTGACTTTCATGGGTTCATTATTTGTGGGTTTAAACCTCATCAATTCATCTTATTAATTAAAAAATGATGTATCAAATTAAAATGAAAACAAAATACAAAATTTAATTTCCAAAGACTAATGACCCTCCAGCAACTATAACTGATGAAAAATTATTCATTGTGGGGCAGTGCAAGGCACTGCGGTGCAACCGTCATGAGTTTCCACCACCACGGTGATGAATTGAACATAATCACAAAGGAATTCCATCACCCTGAAATACCATGTCCTTATAAAACACAGTCATGAATTTATATCCTTGATACATCATATCCATTACCATTTTAATGTAGGCCACAATTTGAAGTGTGGTCTCCTATGATACAGTAATACCACCCCTTATTTTGGAAGATATCATTCCAAAACAACCTTTCTTCCACCAAAATATTATATAATCCCAAAATTCATTATCATATATGGATTATCATAAAAAAGGGGGGAAAAGTAAATATTATTAAGGATTTATAATAATACTCCTCCAATGACTTCACATCCTTGAGAAGCATCTATAAGGTTCTTTTTAAAAAATAATATGGCCACTAATCTTGAATTCCAGTCTCTCACTCCCAATTATCCTACTATATCCACCCATACATCCATTCAATCCAAAAAAGTGGTACATAATTCTTTGACTGAATATTTAAATCTGTTCTATAATCCACACCAGTCACCCCTCATATGACACTTCTAGTTCCAAATCAATTCCCTCACACTCTATAATGTGAACAATATTGGGAATATACCACAGAATCTGATAACGATAGAACAAAAAAATAATTCCCTGATAACATAGAGTATGTTATAGATGATACACCACTATCCCCAACCATTCGTTGTTCTTAGTGGGTCCTATAAAATGAGATCCATTCTTTTCCTATTTCCTTATATGTCACATTCCTTAATGAGGAGTCACTATCATGAAAACCTAATCAACCATATGGAACATCAAAGGCCTCATCCTATGGTTGAAATATCATTTTTATATTATCAATGTATTGATCAACCTATTAAGTATTATCACAACTCATAGAGGTATCCAAAACCTTAATGGGGCCAATAACAGCTAACTAAACCACCTCATTCTGATAGAGTATTTAATGAACAGACCTCCAATAAGGAGACTTATATGAAGAAATTTGAATCATGTCATGGAAATGATTTTTAAGGGATATCAACCAGGAATATATAATCATCCCATGACCCATTTAACTTTAGCATGTATTCTTGATCCATAACCTCCAATAAGAATATCGTATTCTCAGATCGTCCATTTTTCAGTGGATGGTTCACCAAACTTAATCTCAGCTGAGTATCTAGGGCCCTCAATAGGCCTATCTCAAACCTTGAAATAAAATTTGAGTCTATTTGTAAAACAATTATCAAGGAAATCACATATTGGGATATGAAATCATAGAAATTGAGCTTTCCTTGTTCTTCCACTAGGCAAGTCTCACACACTATTAGAATGTGATCCACTTTTCTCAACTGATTGATGACCATTCAAACAACTTCACAACTCCTTTGGGTTATAATTAACCCCATAAAAAATTCTATCATGAAGTATTCCAATTTTCACATGGGAAAAATATGTGGATAAATAAAACCATGAAATCACTAGTGTGCATCCTTCACCCTCAAACATGTAGGGAATCGACAGTCGAAATGATATATGTTCCTCTTCATCCCTGACCAGCTGAACAAGAGTATGTAGTCCAGATACTTCTTGGTCACACTAGTATATAATACCCATCTAGTTGAATGGTATTGTATCATCAACTATTCTATAATAGTAGCGGGGACAACTACTCTCCCATGTACGAAGATCACATCATCGACATCCATCGACCATCCACACATCAGATCAACAACAATCAATTACTCCTTCTTAATATCACACTATTAGTCTGACTCACATCAAGCCTATACCTAGATATAATGATAATACATGAAAATCAATGGGGAATGAGTCATAGAACCTTGATCTTTAGAAGCATCCATAATCCAAATTTTTAAAAGGCTCATCATGTACCACTACTAATTGGGAGGATTCTCACCAATATATTTTTCATCATGAGTCTTATAGATAAGAGCACTCGTAATGATGTTACCCTTCCTTGGTACATACACTATATCAATGTCAAACATTAACTGATACTTAACACAAAATACATTTCTCAAGATCAGGTCCCACTATTGGAAGATATATAGAATTTCATTATAGTCTATATTGGAAACAAATATGTCAAAAAAGAGATAGTGTATCCATCACAAAAATTCACAACCATGAACAACAAACTCCAAATCATGTATAAGGATTATCTACATTTTCGGTCATAACTGATGTGACTAAAGGAATCCTCCTTCTATACCAACATCAAATACACACCCAGAAAAATGCTCAATGCAAAAAAGTACAACGAATATTCCCTCCCTTGACCGAAAAGTTTATGTATTGTAGAATCCATCATCCACAACTTCTCCTCAAGGAATTATTCTTCACATAGATCATCCACTATAACTTGTCTCTTTTCTTCATCATCACTATAAAGAGTGATTATTTCCATGATATGTACATGTTCAATTGATATTCCTACCTTGGAAACCACATGCACCAAGAATCTAACCTAAGGTATCCAAAATTCACACATAGATAACATGGCATAAAGATAATGTCCACAAAGCATAAAAAATACTATATTGAGGAGTATAGTATGATGATCTAGTGTCGGAATGTAGATGAGGTTTTTGTTGATGAACAATATGATGATCAAGTATAGGTATGGGTGAATGATATATTTCATGTGGTCCATGAACCCTATATCATTGTCATTAGTCTAAACGACATCACCAAGTACTCCTTGTATTCACACATGATCCAAAAATTCACCTTCAAAATGTCCTCATATTTTCCACATTATTAAAGATAAGATGTTCAAATTTAAATCTAAGAGATCCATTGGGATCCCTTAATATTATCCAAAATATAATCAATCATGGGAAAATGATTTGGGTTTTTCACCATCACTGTTTCAGAATCCAACAAAAAAACATTGTTTAAGGCTACTATATGCATTTATAGTGATTTTTATTAGTTCTTCCCACAGAGAAATACATGGAATGATAAATACATCATACTAAAATTCATTATACTATATATTAATATCCATTAACATAGATTTAACAGTATTATATAGGGATATGGAAATGGGCTCTGTACACATTACATGCCCAATCTCAAGGTCAAATATGCTATCTAGATGGAGTCCTATAAAGTCATGTTTGAAGAAATTCAGATAGGGATTTATGATTGTAGGAAAATGTTAGTGGGATGTTGTTGTTTATTATAAGAGAGAAAAGTCTTCAATATGTGATATAGTCATTTTGAGATGATTCATTTATGGTCCTACTCATCTATATCCTAATTTCAAATCTCCATTAATCATGAAATTATTACTCTATTGGTTTCTGAATGAAAGAAAATATCCGATAATAGTCAATTTGAGATTAGAAACTAGTCATCAAATACATTACTAGAATCAATTTGATGATCACATATCCAGAATCATGAAATCCCATATATGTCTATAGTTGATGACAACTATTGGGGAGTCTGGTCACCATTGGAGATGGTCCACATTCATTCTCGACCTATTTGTTTAATGTGAATAAATTAGAAGATAACATAAAAAAAGTTAATGTACAAAAACAACTTGTCTAGAAATGAATAAATAAGAAGCACTTGTACATAAAAAAGAAGTAGGTAAGGTGGGAGTGATCAAAACAATTTCTTGAACAATAGATGGACCATCTCAAACAGCTAATAGTACCTGATTCAATATAATGACTCATCATGTCCTAGATCCTTGATTCTACATCCTCTTTTGAGGTCTATGAACTATCTCATGACTCAATTACTAAGACTATCTCGAGGCCCCATTGTCCAAATTAATTGAATTGGGAGAATAATACATACAGAAGTGATCTTGAAGGTTGTTCAAGTATGCCCCCTCATTTCCCTTATTGACACATGTAAGTCCACCATCAATTGGATGGTCCCAAAAACATGAATTTCTACAGAAAAACATGACTTTTCTTAGGATTCTAGACCATAGAGAATATGGTATCCATAAAGTTCACATAGTTTTCTACATCTAATAGGTCTCCTATAAACTGAAATTTTGGATCATTCTAGATCTAAAAATCCCATTAATGGTCATTTGTGGTCATCCACATTGCTCACCCTTAAACATGTAATATCCAACAGAGTATTGTAAGAATAGGTTAAACGTCTTTAACCAAATGTGATAGTGAAAATGCATGCTAGGTTATATCCCCTTATACCATAGTTGGATTCATGGGAACATCATAAGAAGACATTGATGGTGTTCGCCTCCTAAAACTAGTCCTCATCTCTAACATTGAATTTTAGTCACAACCAACAAATATATAATAAAGAAACACTATGCTCAATTAAAATAAGTAATGCCAATAATGATATATCAAGCAAGATAAACTATTTAGATTGGATCACTCAATTCATGGAATCTAATTAAGGATCTACAATGTAGTAAACAATAAGTACATATATGGTAGATGAAATTACGTCCATATTCATGATGCATGAACACAACTAAAATTTAATAAATCATAAAAAATACCATCTGAATCACTCAATTTGAATTGTGGCAATGGAAATAGAAAAACATAATTTCATAGTCTATGGAATCATGGAGGTCGATAATACAGTTCTAGCTAGGAACTGTCATGGTTCCCTTGTATAAGACCCAATTATCATAAATCATATCTTCCTTGTGCCACATCAATTTTATTGAAAACAATATTAGTGATCCTAGTAGTATGAGACGATTTTATAACATCCCGACATGAATCACCTAGTCTGAGCATGTGATACACGACCTCTTACATTCCTCCCCATACGAATAAGGTTTCGGACTACTAGAGAGGGTTCGTAATTGATAGTGAAAATACTATACCATATGTTTCATGGATGTCAATAATATTGGGTAAATGTTTAAAATAATAAATAAATAATCTGAGTAATGTTGTGTAAATAATATAAATGGCATAAATTAAAAATATCATAAAAATATAAAAATTACTTCAAGGTGAAAAGCATTAACAATTTATAAGCAGTAGAAAAAAAACAATGAATAAATAAATTTTGTGGGGTAAATCGTAGTCTATACCAGTCTACTCCGGCTCTATGATACACTAATAAACCGTAATACATGATCCCTTTACATTCCTTGGATCTCATTTCAGGGAATCTATTAGTGCCCTTAAATTTCTATTAATGGAGTGAGTACAAGACTCTTTATGAAACCACAAAGGTATCCTTAATAAGTGTTCACTTAAATAATAGTTCATAACATAATAATAAACAATTGTTCACATATGGAATAGTCATACCATGTGTTCATGGCCTAATCAATATGAAACATTCCCTAGCTTTACCTTATTTGACACCGAACATAAAATCATAAGAATGGTCATGGAATAATCACAGTGTTGGAGCTAGCGTCAATATTCTATATATCCATACAATCCCCAAGATAGTAGGTTAATCTAAACTAGGTCATCATTCCTGTACACTATCCCATTGTCAGGTCACAGAGAACATCATGGATAAATGTTTCTACATTGGTCAAATCACTCATGAGTGCCATCCCCCACTATCATCACATTATTTGGCTCATTTATGAACATAAAATCACCATGTCACGACACACTAGGAAATCATGACCCTTCATCCATCTCCATTAATTCATTATGTCAAATTATGTGTCCTAAAACCTATTCTTCTTAGGATATTAATACAAGAGGATTCCACCTATCACATTGTCACTATGAATACAATAACAATATAAAATATACCAAGAATTTCACAAGGAAACAATGATATCATATTATGGATACCAATACATATAATGATCATTATCAGAATCTAAACATAAACATATGTGATAATTTCTACATATTATAAGTCACATCAGTACAAAAAATATTATTATGTTGATAACCATAACAATAGACTCATATTTTTAATTAACCTCTGACCTCACGGTTTTCAATAATTGGAAAAAGGCCTCTTGATGGAGTCATCAATCGAATAACAGTTTGACCAACTAGAACATGATCACCCACCAAAGAATTAATGAAATATTCCCAATTCAATATACCATTGGCTCTAGAGTATAATAATGATGTACCAGAGAAAGGGTAGCACCGATTCTAATTCAAAGTTCATCATTATCTCAGGGGGTTTACTAGGATGGAGCAATAATGTATGAGGAAGTGGATTGGTAGAATCAAGGGTCTCCACTATGAAAAAAAGAGGCTCTTGAATGAGGGATGTGATGGAACCTTTGACTATTTTGAAGACTAAACACAAGGGAAGTCATGGTGGAAGATCACTTTTGTGTAGGACATACAGTTAGGGCATGGATTCATTTTGAAAGTCACCACCATAGTGCAGAATGGGGGATAACATCATGGAGTGGCTTTTCACCTTGACCTTTTATGGTATAGGGTTGCGGTATACATTGTGTTTTATCTCTAAATCCCATAGGGTATCTAGTATTCTATATGAACAAGGAGGTGGAAGTTGATATTTACAACACTTTGTGGGTTAATTTTGTGTTTTTTAATCCTCATTAATTGATATTTTTATTTAAAAAATAATTGATTAAATTAATATGAAAAGGAAACCCCCACCATCAATTATCAATATCCTAATTATGATTCTTATTTCATGGAGACTTAATACCCACTATCATCGGTATCTAATATAGAAAAGAGGCACTACAGCATGGTGAACAACATTGTAGCATAATGTTCATCTATTTATATCACCATGATGATATCAACGGCTCAATCCTAGTAGATCCACATCACCATCATATAGCCTAAAATTTTGGGGGTGCAATGTTGACTAAATAAGCCTACTATAACACAACGATTACCATTGTTTCATAGCCACACATCCTAGAGGATGCTCACTATGGGCATGGAGCCACCACCTGTTTTTGGATATCAATCTTAAAATAACACCCTTTAAACATCCAAAATTATCTATAATCCCAAAAGTCATTTTCATACAACAATTAACAAAATAAAAGAAGAATTGAAGTCAATAATTATATAGTTTTACATGAACAATCAGATTATTTCCTATAAGAATCTTCCACAATGTTTTCATTTAAGGAATTCTGTCATGAAATGAATTATCCATATATCATATTATGGTGACCTACAATGAAATGTATAATTCTAATGGATTTATTAGAGTGACTAGTGGACATTATTTTTCAATTTCACTACGTTAACTTTTATCAACATCATTATAATCCAATCGTGCCTTATATGTATGATTCATACCATCCATGTCATCTTCCTTGTTAACTGCTATTAAATGTTTTACAATAACTAGATGAAATCATGAAATAAATAAGATGATTTCTTATATTGAATCATTTTTCATTAGAACATACTAATCATTGATAGTTTTAATTTTTATTCTTATAAGATACATTTTCATTATATAGTATGAATTGAATGTCACCTAAATCAATGATTAAAAAACTGACTTTTATGGGTATTATATCACATATATGAAATAAATATCTAAATAAAATCCTCCCATTAAGTCTCATAGACTTTATTTTCCCTTTCGAACTAATGTGTATTTGGATATGTGACAATTTTTATGTATAGCTTGATCCCATTTTCTCAAATAGTAATTTGATATCTTCTTATAGAAATATTTTCACTCACATGAATAATATTTTCTATCATAGGGATATTTATATCCTAATTTGATTTTAGGATAATTATCTATGATTCATATGGTGTTCAATGGATACAAGATCATTTTTAAAGTAACCTATAACCATAATATTGAATATAAACACAAGAAACATTGAAATAATGCATTTCTTTCTTATTAGAACATACATGTTATCTACTTTTCATTTTAGTTGGTACACATTTAATTGTTAACACCACTATTTTTAAAATATGGATTTTATGGAATAATAATGGAATATCATTATATATAATACTCTTCACTAATCTAACTTTTACTACAGTATTCAATCTGATGTGTATAAGATGATTGGTGATTAATAAAAATTTTACACAATATTTAATGATCAATAAATTTATTGTTATGATATTATTTAACAAAAATTACATGGGGATCTTTATATTTTACCAAGAAAACTGTCCACTTTAACTTCATATTCTATAATTTTAATAAATGATTAAAATTAAGAAGATGAATTTACCTCTTAAGTATATTTATAATAGTTCACACATATCTCAATGAACTAATTATTGAAGTTATATGGATTTTATGACCATTAATTTATAATGGTTTATTTTATATTGAAACATAATATTCAGTATATCAAATACCTATGAGTGTTACCTCCGAAGACTGTAAAAAAATCATTTATATATATTCTTAAAAATAATTTATATTTTTACTATCTTATTATAAATTGTTATTATTTGAATCTTGTATTTTATGTCATTCATTAATTGATGATATTGTATATATATGACTCTATAATAATTAATCTATAATGTAATTAAGATATTCAATAATAAATATTTATTTCATATATGTAATAAGGTCACATTGTGTCTTTAATGCGACACTAACATAAAGATTTTTTTATCACGCAATACATAGTAATGTTCTTAGGATAATAAATCCACTTAGTAATGTTGGAGTTATGATATTTTCAACTAATGTATGATCTAAAGCCCTTAAATATTACCCATAAACCTTGTAATATTCTTAATTTTATTTATTAATTGTATTGGGATAAAAAAATTATTGACATATTTTATTCTATACCCAATAAAAGAAATGTATATTTTATATGAAATTATTAATAATATTTTTGTGGAAGTGTCTACTATAATCACTATAATATCATTAAATTTTTTCTTATAGTGGCCTTTAATTCCACATGTAATTCCAAAAGACTCCTATTATTTTCTATCCCTATATATATTTGTCTTCATTAACACTTGTTGTAAAAGAACCATTGCATTTAATCTTTTTAAAAACTTTTAACTTTTCATTTAATAAGATCACTATTAGTTGTAATGAACCATGTATCCAAAAATATTTATCAACATGGTATAGAATGCTAATAGAGTATTGTGTAGATTTTAAATAATATTTAGTTTAGTTTTCTTAATAAATATCTATATTCTAGGAGATTATTATGATAATATAGGATTAATGAATAATTTCTTACCAATATGAATTATAAGCTTCACTTACGGACTGGTGCCCTTCAAAATCATGTGTACCTAGTAACTAACTATGAATATGTATTCTAATTTACACGTGTATATTATAATGATAAACTCATTTATATTTTCCATTAGATTATAGTTTTCAATGTGTTAGTGATGAGTTTTAATGGGGTTTGCATCCATGTGTCTTTATATAATTGAAAGATCAATTGAAATTGTATATAACATGTTAAAATAAACATCTGATGCATCCTCTACATTACACAAAGAGGATTCATTCTCACCATGTCTCACCTGTTGTGGTTTATTATTAGGAATAATGGTTTATAGCACATAATATATCTTCTTCTATAGTAGTTCAATCGACAAGTTCCTATATGACGACTGGAAATCAGTGATGGAGAGTTATTTTTCCATATATATGAAGGAAAACTATTTTATATTATTTTTTTACTCATTATTATATATAGAAAAATATATTTTTTAGTAATTTATCATGATTATAGGTTATGAAATAATTAATTAATTAAATTAGTATACCCTTATCGTATAATTTATCCACATTCCTCTCCATTGGATTCAAAATATCATGTCTCTTGAATACAATACTGGAAAGGATCTAAATTTTCCTTCAAATAAACCAAAGGAGGCCGCATCAAATTATTCAAGGGTAGTTAGGTTGGTATTTCTCCTCAAATACACATACTAAGAATCCCTAGATCTATTAAGTGGAAAACCTAAACAAAAAATCTGGAAGAAATATTTCCTTAGATCATGAAATAATTTTATACGAAGTCTTTCTAATGAAATAAACCCCTGAGGTTAAAAAAGGTTATTTCTACCAAAGAATTTCATTACAACTCCTTCATTCCCTGAGGAGGGATAGACAATCACTTTTTTCTATTGTTGTTTTGTAACACAAGTGATGGAAGGAATTATCTAAATCAATATTCAAACTGGGGGATAAATACATAACATATTTGTAAATATTTAGTATTTTATTCATTACATTAATGTCAATATTCTGAAAAAAATTATGATTAAATAACAATGTGCCATAATATAAATCTATTTTGGAAATTTATTTTATTTTACCCTAGAATGAATAAAAATTTACTTAATTTTTGTGGTAATGTTTAATTAAACAAAAAAATAAATTATGAATCAAATAAATATATAAATAAACAAATATAAAAAATGTGATATCTTTATGATATTTTATCTACTGGTTGCTTCATTGAGTGATCATAAATGATCATTAACCAAGCGGGTAGTAACACCTTGAAAATTTAATTATATTGAGTAGAAAAATTTCTCCATTATCTATTGTATATTAATGGTTTGATTGGCCTAGTTTTGGGTTATGATAGATCCCCTCATGCTAGAAGTTCCATCCCTTACATATATTATCTATCAAGGATGTGGGGGATCCAGGTGGTGTGGGTTACAAAAAATAAATATTGGAAATTCATGACAACATATATTTAAAGAGAGAGGGATAATATAAAAAAAGTCTTATAAAACATAATGAAAATGTATCACATAAAAATATTAAATAAATATTTAAATTTAATAAATAAATCCAACACATATAGTTTTCATTGAAGCACATGATAAATCAACACATGAAACCATAACACAATTAGCATTACATGAATTCATTCTAATTAATAAATATTTACTAGAATAAATTAATGAATAAAATGAAAAATAAATAAATTATGTCTATTAATATTATATATTAACAATACTTGAGATATAAAATCTAATACATTATAATTTTAAATATATTAAATAATCTTCAATACATTTTAAAAATTAATGTACATTGTTTAAAATAAGAATCCAGAGAAGCTGTTAATTTTCCTATAAATTAAATCTATTTATTGAATTTAATACTAACATGGAATGTGATGTTTCATGAAATTTCATGTAACCCATGTTGTGTATTCTCTTTTTCATGTTATTTGTTCTAACTCAACATGTATCCCCATAAGACCTATTTTGATATATTCAATATTTCATTTTGAGGGTCAATTCATTTAGTATTCATTGAATGGGTGGAAATATAAAATTCCATATATATATATATATATATATATATATATTTGTTTGTGTGTGTGTGTGGTTTTCTATCTTAGAAAATGCGTGTGAAGTTCCTAGTGTGGTAGATGTCCTTTTTGTGTCATGTATTTATATATTTAACAATAATAATTATAATTAAGAATCTATAACCACAAGAGACACTATAAATCAGTCAATATATATTTGGTACGACATGATTCTTGTCCACCAACATGATAAACTAGCTACAGGTCTTGTATTCTATTCCTCACGTTAATTATTCCATGATTCAACCCACAAAACATGAAAAACAATTCTTGAAAATTACTTTTCACTATTTGAGAAGTGCTAAAGTAAATATTAATGCCATCTAAATGTCATATGATTACGTCTAACCACATATCATGACATGTAGTTAGTATGAGATGTGTAATAATGACCTTTATTGACCACAAACTTTCTTAAATTTATTAAATGTAAATAGATGTGGGTTGGGATAACATTTAAGACATATGCACATCATGTAGTCCCATTCAAACTGCATGCCACACTAGTGGTCAATATGTGATGTATAATGATACCATGTACTAAGACACAAAGAGAGATGATATTTACATAGCTCATTCCTTTTGTTGTAGAACACCGATATATGTTGAAAAATTTAAAACTACACTCCATTCAATCTTTTTATCTAGACACTGACATTGACACCTACATATGGAACCGTTGATCCTTATTCATACATTTTATCAAATTTATGGCCTAAAAAACATGGATAAACCTTTTATCTCATCCCATTAATCTAGAGTAACACTTTGTAATTGAAATACATATGAACCATTTCATGAAAATCATAGAGAGAATATTCATCAAATTTAAAATGCAATCATGAAGGAACATGGTGATTCAAACCATATACCCTTGATCTAGACAAGGAGTTATCGAATTATCCTTATCTTTTTGAAAAGGAGGATTGTTGAATAATATCTCTAATTGTGGAAAAAATCATAGATAGATTATTTATTTATGCACAATATGTCTCCCATATCCAACAAAATGATTTATATTGATATTTTTATAGAGGGTTTACAAATTTATAATTTCACAATGACTAATTATAAATTTCTATATTTTATGTAATTCCCAAGTAAAATAATAATAAAAATAATAATAACAAAATTATTTTTCTTATTATTTTTTGGAAATTTATTTAGTTAAATAACATTTATTAAATATATAAATTAATCATTATTCAAATAATATTTAATAAAATATATCATTTTAATCCAGCCATCACTCAAATTGTCAATCCTCTATAAAGACTACCAGACCATGAATAATAAAATATCTAATGAAACTAATATTATTCATTTGATTAGTAGATAAATATTTTTTTTACAAATCTCATTTATAATTTTTTGTTATTATATTTACATAAATAATTAAATAATTATACTAATTTATTCACTATGATGGTGAATAATTAAATATTCCTTTTTTACATTGTGAATAATTTAAAAAGAGATGAAATTATACAAAAATATTCAAAACGTGAATATACAATTATTGAATTTATTAGACCAATATTGCATAAATAATTATAATCACAAATGTTGAGAATAATATATATTCTTAATATAATATATATTTCAATTTTACGAGATTTTGGGTACACAAACATGTACACGTTAATGACTCTTTATCTTGGGAAATATGTGAACTTAACTGATGTCTGTGATCTAAATTTTTCAAGACATTAAAAAATACATAGATAATGAAGTCAATGTAATTTATAAAATAACCTTCATATTTAGTCAAATATGTAAAATAATCACATTATTATAATATATTATTAATCTATATTAAAAAATATATCATAATATTATATGATAGATTTATCATTATTTTAATTTATGAAATATAATTATCTATTAAATTCCATGGACATTTATTTAACAGAAGATTCCATTTGAGACAAAGGGCCAGTGATATCATCTTCCATTAACATTAAACAATGTAATACTTTATTTACTTATTAAAATAAAGTCGTATCACTTATGATGCACCCACCATATGTTACCTCATGATGAGAATAAGTATATATGGGTTTCATACAAATTTTAATTAATGTGATTCATGATATAAATAATTAAGAATCTCATTTCTATGTACAAACATACACAGTCATGTAGAGAAATATACAATGACACATATAAATATTAGAATTCTTATAGGAAGGTCTATCATAGTAAACTTTCTTCATGGAGATCATAATGTGAGAACATAATGATAATAAGTATCAATAACTTATGATCCTCCACTATATGATAGTCAAACATTATAGTTGTAATATTAGAGAGATTATATTTAGACCATATGAGATATATATGAAACCAATTATTGAATCTCTAGGTTCTCATTAGAATGAAAATCTACTAAAATCATTCAATTCATACGATTCTATAAGGACATTATCATAGTAATATAATAAAAAATAAAAAACATCTAACAAGATATTTATTAATATTATATAAATTTAATTTACCAATTTAGTTTTACTGTAGTAATAAAGATCCAACATTGTGATATCTCTCCACATACCATGTCACCTGAAGAAACACTTAATTTTATTAAATTGCTTCATCAATCTAGCGAAAGTTGTGAGAGACCCTCATCAACTCTTCATGCATAAAATTTGGAAGTATCACCTAATAGTGGATAAAAACCAACCTAACATGATATTCTGTCCAACTTATAATTGTATCAGTAACGAAAAGCTGAGGCCTTTCAATCCAGAAACTATCATCATGTGCTTGATGGACTATCACATGGTCCATATCAAGGATGTAATAACATGAAGAGTAATATTTACATCTTTTTAAACCCATATTATATCAAACATCAATTTCATGAACCAACGAATAATCTTACATTCCACTTTAACTTTCTTATCCACCTACATATGTGTTTTCCTACAAAACACTACTTCCATTATATTCAAATTTCTTTAGTAAAAAGTCATATCAAAACCTAATGTGTTGAGGTAATTTAAATAGTGCCTATTAGTCATAGATATAATTACAATAGAGTAAGAACATATTTTTTAGATCAATTTTAATGAAATTATATAAAATGAATGCATTATTCATCAAATCATACAAATTAAAAAATATTTAATTCCTAAAATGTGTGTGTTTTATGTATTAAAACGTTTAGATTATAATAAAAATATTGTATATATTAAAAAGTTATACATTGTTAAACACCATAAATAATAACTTAATAATAAGACTTTCTTTCTCCTCCCCTGAAGAATACATGATATCATCATATTGTTCTTTTTTTAGCCAAAACCAATAGACCAATATGTGGAATGTTACAGTTAATATTAATATAAAAAATAAATAAATGATGACCCTTGGAATTAATGTAAACCAAGAGAAAAAAACGTATCTTTAATGACGGTGGGAACCATAAGAAAAATCAGCAGATGATTATTGTATTTTTAACAAAATATTTACAGAGGACATCAATCCCTCTAAGAAAATTTATATGACAAAGAAATAATATGAGATATAAGTAGAGGGGAAAATAGAGAAGATAATTTTAGTAATTATAAAAAAGGGAATGGAAAATAAAAATTCTTAATAAAAGTGGAAAATATAAATTATATTTAAGTTATTTAAGCTTTATTTTTCTTTTATTTTTTGGAAGAATAATGGATGACAAATATAAATTCACATCATGGATCAATCAAGGATTATTTTGTTAAAAGAGTCATCATATATTTTTTTTGGATTAGAAGAATCATTTTCTCTCTATTTAAATTATTTATAAAGTATATGGGGCTTTTGGGCAACATGATAATCTTAGAAGTGATAATTTAATTCTACATTAGTTTTCTAGATCGAAGACTTTAGCTTGCAACTCAATGTCACTAGCTTGTCAAGGACACTATTTTCTATTCTTAATTCTGTCTATACTCCACTAGTTGAATAATGACCTCCATTAGCTACTCAGTGGTCTTGATAGACTTAAATGAAGTTCTTACACCTGTAATAGATGTTCAATGCATGTGTACTAGGTACCCGATGAGTACAAGCCAACAATTTCTTCAAGGAATTCATATTCCTTTATCTTGATGCATTCAATAATTCTGTTGATTCATAAGGTGAAATATAAACATATTACACAATATAAACACAAAAAACAATTTCTAGAAACACATTAGTGGTTATGATGATAAAAACACATTATAGGATTCATAATATTCCCATTTTTTAGGGTAAAAAACACTCATTTAAGATAAAAATAAATGATTAAAATAAAATAATAAAGTATAAGAAGTTCGTGAAGAGATAATGACAAAAATGGAGAGAAAATATAATGTATAGATATTTATAAATACCCATTTCCAAGAAATCATAATTCATCCCCTTGAAACATTATTGTTATCAATGATATATTTCCCCTTTTAGGGTTACTGTTATTTTATCCATTAAATTATATTCCCCCCCCAAAAGGTAAAATAATCCCTCTATTAACCCTAAAACCATTAATCAATCACCATAATAAGATATATTAATATAATAATGAGCATGAATTTTTTTACATGCAACACTGTGCATTATGTGAATTGTGAAATAATATAATAATATAATTATTAAATATTAACATTATAACAGAGTCACATAATTGGATGGTTTAAATAAGAGTAACCACATTATGAAATATATATATAATGGTCCTACTCAATTACAAATGTATTTAAACATTCATAAAAAACATGCACTATATTTTTAGTGAAGTTATTTTATGAATAAAATACATTTTTCATTATAAATTGGTTTTTTGGCTATTGTGAGAAAATATTATAAATAATTAAACATTTAAAAATTAACTTTATAAAAATGATATAACTTTTGAAATTATAAATAATAATTATTTAGGATTTAATTTTTGGGAATTTTCTAAAAAGATTAAATTTTCAGAGACTTTTGATAAAATACTAATTTTAACGAAAAATAATTTTCCCTTAAAGATTTTAAAAAAAAACCATTTTGTTATGATATATTTTAAATTTTTTTGTAACATTATATTTAAAATTGTCATATTAATTAAATTTAAATCAAAATGATGGATAATTTTCTTATAATATCATATTTATAAATAAAAGTATTATTTTTGGGGAAATTATTTTTCATCACTTTCTATGGGATTTTGAAAAGTAATTTATTTTAAATAATAAAAATTAATTTGATAAAATGGAATCCATATTTGGAATCATAATTTTTGAATTTTTTATAGGGGTTAAATTATTTTTTCCTGACAAATGGTTAAATGGTAAAAAACGATCGCTATATTAAGGGTAAATAGGAAGAACATGGTTAATAATATAATATAGTTGTTCAAACCATTCATAAACATTAATATAGATCATAGGATGAGTGAAATTATTTCATAACCATTAAATAATATAATGTATACCATTTTCCCATTATTCTTTGTTAAATTAATTTATATTATTTTAAATTAATGAAAATTCTAGAATTTCTATTTATTTATTTTAATAACTATAATAATTTTTGACCTGGATAAAAACACATTAGGAATGGTACTAAAATATTTTTTTCATATTAAATAATTTTTATTAATATTATTTATTTCTGATTATATTTAATGAACCTCTTAACACAAATTCTTATTCCATGTCGATAGAGTGCATGTGCAAGTAGTAGAATATTCTATGAAATGGATTGAAAAAATTAAGTAAAAATATTTTATATGTTGAGTTATGGAATTCTGTTATATTTTTGGAAAAATATAATGTATTGGGTGTGTGTTTGATGTTTATATATTAATTACATTACAATATTTATTTGTTTTAAATCTCAACAATGCAAATTTCCCCAGAAATGACTTTAATGAAATATCATGTTTAATAATATTTCATTCATTTATCTAAACTCATAAAAATATTATCATTGGCCATGTTGATGCATTATTGTCATTCCTATTATCCATTTTCAACTTATTTCTCACCTAACCTTCTATATTAACATTCTATTTCCTAAATTGTAAAAATTTTATATCATAGTAATCGTAAAAAGTATTAACAAGGGTTTATAACTAAGACATAAGAACAAAAAAATAACATAAAATTTTTAATATAATATTTTGTGTCCGTTTTTTAGCATATATTTGTCTTATATATAGAGACTTACTTTCTTCCTTGTAATACATTGAAATATTTCTAAATAAATTTTTTAGAGCTAGCCACTGAGACAATATGTGATTCCGAGTCATGGGGTGTTCAGAAATAATTCTATAAAAATAGTAAATATGTATATATATATATATTGACTGAACAAGATACATCAATAAAAACTGAATAAATAATAAATGGTTGATCACATTGAAAATTTGAAACTATAGTGGCCCCAAGATTATTGTGTTTACCCTATGGGAGATATAAGATTAGTCGTTGTAGAAAGTTTGGACTCATCACTTGTTGAAGGTGCATTAATTGGGTTATTTTAATATGTTAATTAACTAAATAATTAATTTAACATAACATATAATTGTTATAAATATATCATTATGGAATTTTGGCTAGGGTTGGTCTCATAACCCGGGAATCACTATTGAGTTATCCCTTTATCATCTCCATTGGAGAATCAATTCGAATGAAATTGATCAATGAAGGAACTCTTAATTTGATTGGATCTAGATGAAATGAACTTAAAAACTACATCAAATAATTATGTGATAATGTTATTCATTAGATTTCATTCCAAATAGAGGTAGGTAAAATCAATTGATATAGTTTCTCCATTTTGATTAAATCACTTAGCAGATCCATCCTTCTAGTTGGATCTATGCCAATTTCAGACTTTAAAAGTTCCCATGTATAGAAATCTAAATTTAAATCATTTGTTTATATTACCCAAGATTCCATTTCTAGATTTTTGGCAATGAAAAATTTTTAGATGATGTTTTAAGCATAGTTTTTTTTCTTTTCTCCCACGATTCATCACTTTCTTTGCTGGTTGGATCTCCACAGTCCCAGCTCAACCACGTCGAGTGGTAACAAGCTCAAATAGACGTTGAGATTTGTGGGTGATCTATGAAATTAGAATAGATCACTGAGAAAGTAGAGGATCTAGAATATTCATGGTTTATGGGTTCTCGATATGTTGGGTAGAGATCAAAGAATCTTGGAATAGAGACATGATGACAAGATGAACAATCGGTCAAACCCACCAAGAAAATAGATGTGATTTGGAATTGAGAGGAACACCATAATACTATTTCTAGAGATATATATGCCTCTTTAAGAATTATATAGCATCATATAAAAAGTGGTATTGATATTTAAAGCATGGAATATGGATCTAAAAATGATAGTTTTCATTCAAAATCCCAACGACACACCATTTCTAATAAAGAACACACGGCGTCAAGAACACCCATCAACAGCACTAAGGATCAAAGAAATTTTAGGTAGCACAATTTATAATATAAACACAAATTACAAGTACCCCATAAATTTTGTATAACCTATGTTGTTTACAACACCGGTGGGAGTTCCTGTAGGAGTACACAGACACGAGGTCCGGTACACGGACACGATGAACAGGACACGAACCTAGTCCTAGTTATTCTGGACACAACATGTTTTCCACCTATACAGTGTGTCCTAGTTCATGACATTGAGAGAATGTTCCGACCATTGAGACACAAATAGGTTGAGAAGTGGGTCCACACACCATGTGGGACCCCTCATAATCTATGTTCCCCTAAGCACCTTATTAAAAACATCAACATCTCATATCTATTCCTTTTGAACTCTGATTTTTGCCCATTAGTATCTTATCATGAGTGTATTTACATTTATAACATGGTTTATCCCTCAATGGAATCTTTAATGATATGTTATGAAATTTTCAAGGTGTTTCCCTCTAGAAGAGTCAAGTAGTTAAATTACATGACTACTTCTTCCATGTGTTACCATCTAGTGGGGATGGGTAGTAGAGTACTCTGAAGACTTCTTCCGGAAATTACCCTCCAGAAGTGATGAAAAGTTGAGTACCATAATGACATCTTCTAGATGTTACCCATTAGTGGGACTAGGAAATGGAGTTCCCCAAAGACTTCTTCCAATCATTACCCTCTAGTTATGATGGTTAGTTTTGTTCCACAACAACATCTTCTAGGCATTACCCAATTGTGAGGATGGGTAGTGGAGTTCCCCAAGGAATGATTTCAGAAGTTACTAACTAATAGGTTTGTGTAGTGGAGTTCCCTTATTACTTATTCCTAGCCTTAACCACCAGCATGGATGAGTAGCAGTCTTCCTTGATGACATTCTCAAGGGTCACCCTCCAGCGTGGTTTGATATGGTGTTCCTTAGTGACGTTAAGAGTGGAAACCTCATATGTGAACATGACATGTGGCCTCTAACTATAGTTTTTGGCCCCTTTACTATGAGTAATAATAAGGAGACATAGTTTGATATATCTTTGGACTCATGAAGAAGAGTGGTTCCTTTCTCCCTGAGACACAATTTTGTGACATGACCAAAATCCATGCGTTTTAGTTAGTGCCACTCAAAGAGTATGTTATCAAGGAATGATGATTGAGATATATAGACTTGTGTGTTGATGGTAGATATATGAAATTATGGGAATCATTGAATAAATTTTGGAACTATTGGTTACTATTCTTCTTGGGATGAGCTATGAGACAAATATCCCCTTACTCTCTCTTTTGGGATTCTCTAACTGAGAATATATAAATATATATCCTCCTTATGCAACCTATTCTTGAACAAGAACACACTCCATCCATGAGAGGAAAAGATGTGAAGGGTATTCCACATTCATTATGTGTCTATCATCTCATGGTAGGATGAGCCTAATTTCCAATTTCAGTGGAGAAGGCTCAATGGGAAATTATTATACTCATTATGTTTAGTCTATTTTTCTTGGATGAGCTTACATTCACTCTACTTGGGTTGATAAATACACATTAAATATATCTTGTATCTGCAATCTTATACTTAATTTTTTGTCCCCAACTACTACCCATTTACCACTTTCAAGATGTTCTACTGGGTATGTATTTACTCATCCCAATATGGTCCTTACCCACACTTGTCAAGTCATTGAATAAAATAGATAGGATGACCATGACTTTATAGGAGCTTAGGGATAATAGTTTTCGGGACCAAATATTATGGTTGAAGCTTAGGATTCATGACCTAGGCACTCTCAACTATTTTACTTCTTCATGTACATAGTCAGGATGTGATAGATTTCTGGTTGGGTGTGTATTTTTCCCATTTATTTTTTTAGTTAATGCTACCGCACTTCAACGCTATTTAGTGGTCCATGATTTTTTAAATATTTTTAAAAGTGTCACATCTTTTATGTTACAACTAAAAATTTTATAAATAAAATTTCCTTTATTTTAAATTTCCTATGTATATAGAAAACAAATTTAATCATTTTGTTTTATTTTATCCAATTGGATTTAAATGACTTTAAAGTATCCATACTGTTGATAATATAGTCATTGAATAGTGATCACCTGACTAGTATAAATATAGTGCTTTAACCAATCCTTCTGGATTATACAAATGAGGTAATAGAATCATCCGTTAGGATATTACCCTATGAATCCCATTTATTGGAGCCTCTGAGGGAGATATAATTTTTTTACTTTTCCCAAGACCAACCCAAGTCGTGATCCAATAACATAAGCTTGGGAGAAACCTTTTATGGGAGAAGTTCAAGCTTATAGAGATCCTGACCCTAACCATGTCCACTAAATGACCACATAAAATACCTAGCATAACACACCTTACTCTTAGAGAGTTTTCTTGTGTAGTTAAGGGATATTTAAGAGGACGAAATCATTGTGATTGTTTGTATTATTTTTGTATATAATGATTAATATGATTTCTTTCAATTATTTTTACATTGTAATTTTTTTAAACAAAAAATATATTTTTGGCTAATATTCATATTAAATTAAATTATATGTTTTCCTGAATTAATGGATATTTTAATTAAATAATATTAAATAATATTATTATATTATTTTCATTAAATATAAATTATTGTAGAACTTTTTATGATGTCAAAAATAATTTTTGTTATTGTTTGAAAACTATTTTTGTCAAAACCCATCAATTTTCAATTAATGTTGTTTTTTGTCTTGAAAGGGAAAATTCACATATTAAGAATATTATCTAGATAAACTTAATATAGTTTTTTTAATCATAATTTTTAAATTATTCAATGGTAAATTTATCATAATTTTCTAATATAATCGATTTTTTGGGTAAAAATAAAAATTGGTATAAATATATAATGTATTTTATTACATCATAATGACACAATAGGGATGTAATAAAATACTATAAAAGGTATATTCGGCCATATATATGTTTTTAATTTAATATAATGAAATTTTATGTTAATTTTTTTTATAATTCCATATTGAAACTTACTATACTTATAAAATATTTTATGATTTTAAAATTATTTCCATCAATGTGTGGCTCAATTCTACATAAGAAAGGAAAATATATTAAAATATTCATCCATTAACCTTTTAAAATTAATTATATCACTCCCCTTTTATAGAAACAATTGGAAAAAACTTTGTTTTGGCTTGTGGTTTTAAATATTTTAGTGTGTAGTGTCCAAAACAAAAATAATAATGGTTTCCCTCACCTTTCTTATATAAACTCACAAATGAAACCATTTTTAATCACTCAAGATCATCTATGATCAACCCCTGATATTCCCCATACTCTCTAGAGTCCTCCCAATGTTCCCCCAAGCTATAAAAAAACCTATCCCTAGTCTATGGGATCACACATCCATGTAAGGGATCTCCCTCTCTCATTTTTCTTAAAGCACCGCTTTTATGTCACGACTTTTAATTTTTATTTTATTGTTTTGAGATATGTTATTCCATAATTTATTTATATAAATTTTATGTATAAAAATGGGATATTCCTTGAACTCCATTTAATCCCCCCCCTATGATCACATAATCTGACCTGTTACTATGCCAAAATTCCATAAGGGATTTTTCTATTCTCATTTCCATTCAGACATTTTCTTTATATTAAGAATAAAAATTCTATTTCATATGTTTGGATATTATGTTAAATTACTATTAATATCAAATTCTTGTATAAATTATGATATATCCATTTCTATCTCATAAAATGATTTTATGAATTTATATTTGACGTTGTTATGCTGCAAAAATTGCACCATGATTTCCTATTCCAAAATAAATGTGTAATGAATATTATACCCATATCTCTATCAATGTTATTCACTATTATGATAATACACGTAAATCCCCATGATTTTATGATATATATTCCATTTTTATTTCATTTATGTGTTGTGTTGTACAATACATTACGATTAGCTTGTTCTATACACATAACTTTATTAGCATACAGTATACACAACAATATACTTGCCTTGTGTTACACATAATGTCTTGTTCTTTTGATAGAATTCAATTCACACAAAACTGATTACAAATTTTATCCAATTAATTAAATAAATTTGTTTGGATTATGTTATACGGAATACTAGAGGGTTCTTTCACTAAATGAAACACTGACTTGGATTTCATTACACGCAAGAGCAACCTTCCTCGATATCTTGAGTTGTACACAATTCCATGTTTCACAAAACAATGATATATTATTAATATATTATTATTTCATAGGATATAAAATAGCCATTATAAATAGTTTAAACCACATTTATAATTACATAGCATTGAAATTCATCTTAGGTGTTCTCTAAGACATGATATAAGAAAAAAATTATCTTTTTGGGTAAAAGAAATATTTTTATGAGAATTCAGTTTCCCCATATTTTGATGGAAACCCAATTTTGAATCTATAATTTAATAAATCTATACATTATATTTTATAAAATAAATATCTTCTTTAAAATAGGGACATAAAAACATTATTTGGTTAATTGTTTGGTATTATTCTGGTAAAATTCAAATTTAAATGAATAGAGTTAAATAAAACATTTTAATCCACAACTGCTTTTACGTCTAATTTATTTATATAGATAGAATATATATTTTTTGATTTATAGTGTAACTGGACTGTGTTTTTTTCATTTAATCCAATTTTTGTGATTGGAATGAATTTCACATTTAAATTGAACATAAACACATGTCAATATTTTGAATGATTTTACTTCTTATAAACCTTCTTTCTGGTTTTGAAAATGAGTATTAAGATTAAAATAAGTAATGAAATTTTTTTTGTTTGTAATTTTGAAAAATTTATTCCATATTGGGAATCTATTGGTCAACTTTTTTATAATAGGTTGTTTTTATTATTTTTTATACTATTAATAATAACTATGGTAATTTTTATTTACCATGGTTAAAGGTAAATTATGTAAATTTGGGTAACTAATAATATGATAAAGATAAAAAAATTTACTTATCTCTTGAAAAAATTATATTGGATTAATAAAAGTCTACCAATATAACTAATGGGTTAGAATTGATTCATTTAATGGTCTTTTTCCCTGAATTTCATGTAATTATAATTAAAACAAAATAATGTGACAACATACCACTCACATATATCTTAAAAGTATAATAATTTAAATATAGAGATAAACATGATAAAACATAGAACACAAATAGAATCCACAGTGATAATGAAATTATCTACATCATTTAAAATTATTTATAATTTATAGTGAATAAATAATTACCATTAATTACGACACAATAGTGATGTAGATATTATTTTTTCTACAGAAATATCAGATAAATGGTCTAAAAATAATCAATCAAATATCTTATGAACTAATTAATGTACTCGAGAAATTTAATATGTGACTGTAAAATTTTATTTGTATATTAAATATTTTATTTGAATTTATCTTCTAGGTGGATTCAATTTATAGTCAAAGAAATTAATAGTGTCAAAATTGACACTATTTATATTGTATAAAAAATATTATTAAATTATTTAAAAATCGAAAACAATTCTAATAATTAAAAAGTGAAAATTAAATGGTCTAAATTTTTTTCATGCATCTAATTATGGAAAATTTACAATACATAAGTAAATATTTATAACCAATTAATATTTAGAATATTATTACCACATTTAAATTATCAATTACATTAAATAAAGATAAATCAAAATGATAAGTTATTAAATAAAAATAGTACATGATTAAATTTTATTAGTTTAGAGTGTTAAACCCATTATCATATTATCTTTAATGGAATGGATTTTTTTATAATTAGAAGCCAAAAAAATTATAATAAATTAAAATTTAATGACATTGATAAAGTTCCCCTTCTCTCTCTTATAAAAGGACACCACCTCAACCAACTTACTCACAACATTCAAGATCTTTGGAACTTCCAAACTCTACCAAAATAATCTCACAAATTCCCTACATTCCTTATAGATTCCAGAACATGGTCATAATTTAATTCTTGGGATACCTTATCTACAAATCAAAAGAAGATACTTGATAAATTGTAATTGATTTATCACCTCTTTCAAAATGTTTTTCTTATTCAACATCCAATTATTATTTAGTTACCATAAATATGTAATAAATGTAGTATATTATACATTATGATATGTTATTACAATTATATTACAATGTTATACCATATTTTTTCCATTCTACGAATAACAATATCACTATGCATACATACGTACAAATTACCGTCTCTACAATGTGGTGTAATTTGTTATTCTACATTAAATAATTTGGATGTGTATAATTATGAGTATAATTGTAGAAAATAATTAATATAACATGATTATAATTCTTTATTATTAACATACCATCCAATTCCATACCATTTAACCATTAAGTGAATTATATTGTCGCATGTTTGTATGTACGACCTACCGGCTCCACAAAGTGATGAGATTCGTTCTCCAAGTTAACTATTCAATAATGATTATAGAGAATATATATAATAAATATGGATGAAATATATAAAATAACACTACTATTAGATTTCTGTTTATATATATATATATGTATATATATGTGTGTGTGTGCGTGTGTCATTTACTTTCATCAATTCAATTTCATAAGGAAACAGAAACATCGTTCATGCAAACATACAACCTATCATTCCAATGAATGGTGTATTCCATTTCATTTATCTATGTATTATATATATTCATATAATGACTATTTATGAAATTTTAATCATGTCTTTCATTATATAAGTATGTATATCATGATCTATGAAACAAGATCAAGAATAACAATTCAAAACACACGTGATAAATAAAATGATTATTATCCAAAATTTTGCTTTAACATGGAATTTATTAATAAACGAGTAATATAATGTCATAAGTGAATCATATATGATATCATAGAAATTATTATGGTTCTTTTATAGGTTAATAATATGTTTAAAAACACTATATTTGTGTTTTGGACATATTTGAAAGAAATCAGACATAAGGTAATGTATAATTTTTTAATATCATTTTATCCGAGATCATTTATAAATAAGTGTTTATTATGTTATATTTATCATATATGTCCATTATTTCTAAAAATATGTTAAAACAATTTTTATTATATATTAATGTATGTAAAATTCAAATTTGACCCATTTTTACTATTACTACATTGTTTGGAAAGAATCTTTTAATCATTTACCAAATGAGGCACTATCTGAATTTTCTGAAAAATGTACAAGAAGAATGTCTTCTCTAATTTATATGGGAGGAATAGATTTTTACGGTTTCATGATGCCTTATTTCTTTGAAAATTTATATACACTATTTTAAATTTATTTTCGTCTAAATTATTTTCCTTTAAAATTGAACAACATTTTGAGAAAATATAATATATTTCAAGAAGAAAATATATTTTCTTCAATATTTATGTTCAAGTGTTTTATCAGTATTATTTTCAATCTATGATGACACTCCAAAATATGGTTATTTTTCTATCTGAGTTATTACTATGATTTGATTGTGTTAATCAAGGAATGATCTTTTATATGGATTATGTTATGATGGAATGATGTTTATGAAACCTATTTTATTTTATTTGTAATGCTATGATGAATGATTTATGGTTTTGTGGCCATGTATGAATGATTTCATTATGAGATGGGTGGGACCTATATCTCTCTACAATGAATTGGGTAATTTTTTTGTATCATTGGATTGAAATTACTAGAATAGAATGTAAATCCCATTTAGTAATGTTGGGGTATAGTAAATAGTAAATTTGTTTTACTAATAAATGGATGGAATGGTAAGTAAACTCGGTTGAGTAATGGGATTTTTCCACTATAATGGTCTTGGAATAAATACCTTAGCTATTATGTAAATTATATTATCTTATTATTTGAATCCCAAAATTCTATGTTTTATATCAATGATATTATTTCTTGATTCATGATCCCATTATAATTTATGAAATATTAACTACCATGATTTATTGCATGACTCAAGATTTTTCAATATGTTAAATGTGGTATGTTTTTTTAAAACATATGATCATGTTTTTACATTCTTATGTGTTGGTTTGGTAGGATATTTTCCACGGACACCATTACTGATCATTTGATATCACCCCATTTTAGGTTTTCTATTCCCCTAGGATTTGATGAAGGGTAATAAGTAAGATGTGTCAAAAGGGGTTCTAGTTATGAAGGATAAATCGGAAGATGAAATAGATGTTTTATGAACCAATTTTTTATGTTTTCTAGTTTCCAAAGGATCTAAACTTATACGGTCATTGGGAATCTATTTTAGTCATGTATTTTTTATTCTGAAATAGTAATGTAATGTCCATATATGTCATGCAAGGGTCTATATAGTTGTTATCAGTGAGAATGTTTTGTAGAACTTTGGAAAATTGGATGCAAATACTTTAGTGAGATCCCTAGAGATATTTCTAAGGTATAACTGGGGATGTGCCTTAGAGTAATTATAACAATAGGGTACACTCAAAGAATTATAGTAATTATCGTGAATTACTTAGGATTAAACATAAAATCCAATAGATTGAAAATAATCCCCCTTGATTTTATTGTTTTTTTAGTATATTTTTTTCTTCTCACACTATTCATTTGGAGTTTTAGACAATGGATGGAACATGATGGAACCATGGTAATGATCAATGGACATGGAAATTCAATGATTTTCCTCTAAAACAACCAAATTTAATGGGATATGAAATTCAAAATTTTAGTTTTATATATACAGAATCTATGAATCATTCTTGACCTCCAAATTAGCAGAGAAGGGAACAACATTATATTTTGTTTTTCATGAGGTAATGTCCACCTTCATTTTATGGGTCTTCTAATCCACTTGTTTTTGTAAAATGGATCAGTACCATTGAAATGAAATTTTCCATTGCTCTCTTTTAGGAACATGAGCAATTTATTTTGATTTTTTATCATTTAGAAGGTGAATCACACTAGTGGTGGACTCTAGTCAAGAATACAAGGCAATAAGAGGAAATTGAATCCATGGAAGTTGATGACTTCAAGAAATTTTTTTTCAATAAGTACTTCCCTCGTATTCTTCAAAAAATGTTGAAATATGAGTTTTTTGAGGTTATAAAAAATTATGATCAATCTGTTGGTAATTACGAGAAAAATGTTACAAAAAATACAAGGTATGATTTTGGATTTATAATCCAACCTAAAATTAAAGTTAATCAATTCTTTAATAGATTAAAACCATGTCTTATATGGGAATGTGCTATAAGAGACATTATTAACTGTGACGATATTATATGTTGTACTATCAAGGTAGAAATGGATGTGGGTGTTACATATCATTCTCATGGTTTTGATAAGAAATGAAATATGGAATTCAAGGGTAAATTTAAAAGCAATTTTGAAAATAAGATGAATGTTTCATTATGCTCAAAGTATAGAAAGAATAATGTTGGAGATTGTCATAAGGGGACTAGTAAATATGTTAAGTGAGGAAAATAAGGTTATTGAGTAGTTTCGTGTATAAGTAATGGAAAAATGTTTCTAATTTTATGAATATATAAAAGACTACAAAGAACACACCACGAACACTTTATTTCTATTAGTACAAGGAAATGGGAAATTTTACAAACCAATTACCAAATCCAAGGGTTATTGATGATTATCGACGCCAACCACCTCTTAAGGATAATGATAATGAAAAATCACATGACATCACAATTGGTGATGTCGAGTATGAAAATGAAGTTGTAGAATGATTATGTGTTTATGTAATGGGATTCCAAAATAGTGTTGTATAATCTCTTTTATAGTGTTATGGAATATAGGAATATCGATGTATTTTTCATTGTGGTTTTCTATAGGTATATGGTAAAAATAACTATTCAAAGTTACTGAAATGTTTTTGGAAAGAACATTATATGAAAACAATAAAGGATAAGGAGATAAAGAGACGTTTTATAGTTTTAATGACTTCATGACTAATATGAGGACAAAGAGATATCATGGTTTGAGTATATCGTATTTTGGGTATTTTTGGTGTGTGAAAAAAATTAATTTTGAAGGAATTCATTTTTTTATTAAGGTTCTATGGTAATTCATATTATTATAATTTTTCTAGAGAATACATTATTAAGGTATACACATGTTGAAAATGTGACAACCAAGAACTTCCTTATGAGTTGTGGGAGATAAATGTTATGCTGATTTAGTTATCCTCTATTCTAATGTTTTTTATTTTTTGAAAAGATTTTAATGTTATAAATTTATGGATAGTAAATGTTATTTTCAATTTAAATTTTGTTAGATAAATGTATTATCTCACTAAAGGTGGACTTATGCATATTTGATTACTTGTGCAAACATTTTTTCTCAGATAGATGAAATGTCCAATGATTCTATCTCATGCTCCACTAAAACATCATGAATGATCATATAAACATCATTTCATTAAATAAAGGATGAAGTGGAAATTGTTTATGGTATGACTAATGATGAGATTGTACTGAAATCATGTAATTATTTCATCTCATGTTCTTCATATTTAAGAAAAGGATCTAGAAAACCAAAAATGTTAACCTAGAACATTCTTATTCAATGAATTAGATGGTTCCATAAATAGTCAAAAATTTATGGATTCTTGGTTTTTATAAATCCCCAAATATTTTTCTCTATCACTATTGATCAGAACATGATTGTTAGATATTTCTTCAATATACGTATTTTCACTTCCCTGTTATGTTATCTTATGTGGAAATCCAGTGATGAGTTAAATTCGGTAACTATTATGTTTCTAAATATATTTTTAAAATGATATTTTGGTATTCCTTTTTTATAATGTGGGTTTCTATTGAATATACATTCATGTAGTAATACTTTTGAAACCCTGATGAATTTTGAAGGAGAAATTCATTTTAATGGGTTATAATGTAACACCCTGAGATTTTTTGAGATATATTATTTTTTATTTATTTGATTTCTTGTGTTGTATGCTAGTAAAATATTTTCTAGCGCTATACACAAAACTATATTATCTTGTAGTATATGCAATAATATTATTGGCTTGTGTCAGACACAATTTCAGGTTGTTTTGATAGAATCAATTTCATGCAACACTGATTATATATTTTTTCAATGAATTAAAGAAATAGTTTTGGATTATGTTATATTGAAGCCTAATAGAAGAGTTCACTAAACTCAATACTGACTTGGATTGTATTACACACAAAAGGGATCATCCTCGATAGTGTGTGTTTTATGAAATACCAAGTTTCACTAAACAATGATATATTATTAAAATATTAATATTAAATGGTATATGAACTAGCCGTTATTAATATTACTAAGAGAAATTTGAATTTTATATAAAATTAACATTCATCTTATGTATTTTCTAGAACATGATATAAGGACAAATCCAATCTTTCAGATAAATTAAGAATTTCTAAAAAAACATTTTTCTACCTTTTTATGGCACATAGATTTTTAATCTAGTATTTAAAACTTATATATATATATTATATTTTTTAAAAATAAATATCTTATTTGGAATAAGGATAGTAAAATTTACTTTGTTGGATTTTTTTGATACGTTCATATTATAATGAATAGTGAAAAATACTGCATTTTAATTCCTACCTGCAAACCTTTTTTTGGTATTTTATAAAAAGAAACTTTTCAAAAAGTGGGAATCGTGACAATTCAAAAAAAATTCAAACTTAAACATTGAAATATCAACTACACCGCCATCATCACCTTGATCCACGAGCCTCGACATGCGATCCCATCGAGACATCACACGCTAACCTCAATAAATAGATCCTCTCAATTGCTGGGTCACCTCGAGTCTCGACACCAGGTGCGACTTCATAATAATCTGCTTCAAACAGGGTCTCCGATGAGCTACACATGCGACTTTCATTACCAGCACCGTCAGAGAAAAATCCCAATGTACTTTCTTGCAAAACAAAAATCCTTCACTAACTGAACCAAAATCAATCGCAAAACCTCTGTGATAAAAACGACATTCAAAAACTTCAAATCCAACTCCAACAACCATCACAAATTGCAAAAAAAAACAGGTTATACAACATCAATGGGAGTGAGGGTGAGCTTAACTAATGTCTATCTTCACCACTATCGACGGTCCATATCCAAAACAACAAACTCTCCATGGCCACGGACAACCAGGTCGAAGTCACTTAAGAAACCCTACTCAAAAATAAAAGCAAAGAGAAAGTAGAATAAATCAACCATCACCACCATCCGTAGATCCCATAGTGAACATTCTCAACAACATAGCACACATGCACTGATGAACTGGCTCCCTCAACCCATAGAAACTAGGGCCCGACCTCTGGACAGTAACGCCACCGTGAAACCCTATCCAGATAGTGGAGTCGAGAAAATGACATGCAAAATCAAGCGCACTGCTGAAAGGACCTAGCCGAGGAGGCCTCCATCGTGAAATCAGTTCCAAAGTGTAATTGGAATAATCTGTTATCATTTAATCCAATATTGGTCATTCTATGTAAATTATAATTTAAATTGGATATAAACACATGTCAATATTTTTCCTGTTATTATCTCTTAAAAACCCGCTTTCTGATTTGACAATGTGAATTAATTTTAAACTAATTAGATAAACTTTTATATTTTAAATTTTGAGATATTGATTACATATTTTTACTATGTGGGTCAAAATTATGTTAATAGGTTACTTTTATTTTTTTTATATTGTGAATAATAACTACAATAACTTTTATTTACCCCAGTTAATGGTAAATTGGATAATTTATGGTAACTAACAATATTATAAAGATAATACAATTAAAAAAATCATTCCAAAACCATATTTTATGTTTTTAGATGAACAATATAACCTTTGGGTATGGATATATTCATTCAATGTACTTTTTCCATGAAATTGATGTAATTATAATTAAAACAAAATAAGGTGACAAATGTCATTCTCATATATCTTTTAAGTGTAATAATTTTAATATAATGGTAAAAATGATAAAAATAAGATCATAAATAGTCTCCAAAAATATAATGAAATTATCTACATCATGTGATTTTTTAGGTTTTTTATATTTTAAATAAATACCATTATTGATGACACAATAGTGATGTAGAAATCATTTTTTTGATAGAAATATCAAATGAATTGTTTAAAAATAATAAAATAAATATCATATGAACTAATTGAAGTAATCCACAATTTTTCTATGTGTCTATGACGTGTATGTAGTGTATTAAATAATTTGTTTCAAATTTACCTTTTCTGTGGATATTATTTATAGTAAAATAATATAATAGTTTTAAAAATGAAATTATTGATATTTTTTAAAAATATCATATTATTAAATTGTTAAAAAATTATAAAAATATTAAAAAATTACAAAGTGAATATTATATACCATAAAATACCATTATGTATCCAATTATTTAATATTGGAGACACAAAATTAAATATTTATAACCATTTAATATTTATAATATTACTACAATTAATAAAACTAAATAGATTAAATAAGGATAAATGAAAACGACAAGGTTAAAAATAAAATCAAAACATGTATAAATATAATTTTGGGAGATGATTATTACTAATTTTCATCATATATTGTAAATAAAAGAGTTTGGGACCATTATTATTTGATAATTGTTTTATAATAAATTAATATTTCAAGACATTCATAATATTCCCCTCTTTTCTGTTATTAATGGCCCCCACATCAACCCATTTACTCACACCATTAAATCTCATTAGATCGTCCAAGATCTAACCAAATAATCTCCCAAAATTTCAAAAAAAAATCTAGTGGCCACACCATAGGAAAAAATCCATCCTGGGGGGGGGGGGAATTTTGTGCAAATTAATAGGGGATACTCAAAAAAAGAGTTAATTGTTTTATCACATTGTTGAAAATTCATTTCTTCTTCTACTTCCTCTTATTATTATTTTTCCAATAATAAATTAAAAAATATAGTATATTTTACCTTATGAGATGTTATAATAATTATGGTTCAAGATTATAACTTCTTTTATCTATCCTATAAATAAAAATATGACCATTTGTGCATACGTACGACTTACTGTCTCCTGGTTGTGGTGAAATGTAAAGACCCGCAAATTTCAAGGAAATTTTTTTTCTTAATTTTCTTTGGAATTTTACAAGAGCGCAGCTTCAGACGGCACCTGATTCCGAGGCCCGGTGTGCCCGGAATCAATTTCCGAAGTTTGGCTCGGGTACGTTCAGTGAACGGACGAGCGGGTTTTTCTATCTTTTGAACCGGTGCCCGGAATCGAATTCTGAGGGCACCGATGAAATCGCAGCGCCGGTATTTGTTTAGAAACGCCTCTTCCGGAGTTGCGTTTGCTCAGACGTGGTTTTTAATTTTTGCGGCTTTAAGTCAGAAATAAAATAAAGTTTGTGCGACAACTTTATTTTATTTCACTTAAGCTGCTTGGAAGCCACTTGAAGTCACTTAAAGACGGCTTGATCTGAGTTGAACTGGATAGGATGCTATCCAGAAATATCCTACCCCTTGGTAGGATATTTGTGCGGTGGGGCCCGCACGAGCCCCGCCGTTTCTTTCGCTAAGTAACGCACCCGCGAAAACCCGTCAAAGTAACTGAAAAGTCAACCGACGCGTTTTCTTTAATTCTTAACAGACCATTTAATTGGGCGGTTTATTTCGTGAATTAAATGGACTGTTTCTTCGTGAATTAAATGGGTCGTTTCTTTCGTTGAATTAATTCAACGAATTGATGGGTCGTTTCTTAACCGGTTTCGTGTTGGCATGTTTATAAAATAAGACCAACCTAAAAATCCTTGGAAAGGATTTAAAAGAATCTTCGTTCCTCCACCCTCTCCGCGAAGAACGCGAAGAACGCGAAGAACGCGAAGAACGCGAAGAACGCGAAGAACGCCGGCGACCGGAATTCGACGACGCACACCAAGATCTGCGACGTCGACGAGATCTACCCGCGACGTTCTTCGGCGACGCCTCTTCTTCCGCGGCCGACCCTCGTTCGGCAACAAAGGTGAGAATCGGATCTTTTCTTCTCCCTTTTTAATTTCAATATCAACGGATTTAAACTAATTAAATCCGTTTGATCTTGATCCGGAGATTGGCGACGCGACGCCGGATACCGCGACGACGCGACGATCTCCTTCCTCCGCGACGAGCGATTCCGCGACGATCCCTCGTTCGGCAACGACAGCTGCGAGGTAAGGGATGTTGGAATTCTTTTTAAAATCCCGTGTTTATTCTTTTGAAATATAGAACCCGATCACGAAAAAATTTTAATTTATTTAAAATTGTTGATTGGTTTCGTTCTTGTTTCTCCCGTTGATTATGACTAACGCGGAGGGTGCGGGTCTAACGAACAAGACCCGGCAACCCTCCGTCGATCTTCCTTTGTGTGCGGATTTGGCGAGCGACGGCAAAAGCGCGACGCAAGGGCCATATGTTGATTCCGCAGTGGAGGACGCGTCCCGGGAGGAACAACGGCGCAGACGGGAGGCAAATCGGGCCACCGGAGCATCTCCGGCGGCCCGTGGAAGGAGGCGGCGGCGCGGGTCGCCGGCGCGGCGGTGCCGGCGACCGGGGGCGGCGGCGCCCGGCGCGCCGCCGGAGGAGTCCGCCGCGGCCGAGCCGCGGCGGCGGCGAGCCGCCGGACCGCGTCCGCGGTCCGGCCTTCCAGCACGCGGCCCGCGCGGGCCGCGTTTTCTCCAAAGCCGCGGGTTTGACCCGCGGCGGCAGCGCTTCGGCCGCTCGGCCGAAGCCGAGCCGGTCCGGTCGGCCGGGCCGCGCCCAGGCCGGACCGGACCCGGCCGAGCCGGTTCCGGCCAGGTCGGGCCGACCCGGTTCGGCCGACCCCAGGGGGGGTTCGGGCCGGGTCGCCCCGGGCCCAGTACCCCCGTTTCGGGCCCTCTTCGGTCTTTCGCCCATATCTTGGGCCTGGGACCTCCGATTGACGAACCGTCAGCGGCTACGCGATCCATGGATCGAGACGGTCGTTTCGGTATATTATACTCAAGGTTTCGGAAGACTTTGGGTTCGGCCGGGTTGGTTCGTACACGAAGCCAACCGGGCCCTCGGAGCGGAAACGCTCATAACTTGAGCTACGGACGTCCGATCGACGTACCGTCAGCTGTGGTAGTTTCCTCTAAGTGAGACGGAACTTTTGGCATACTCCGCCCGAGGATCGGATACAGGCGGAGTACGGTCGGGTTGGTTTTGCCCTAAAAACCAACCGGGCCCCTGGGACGAAAATGCCAATAACTCTCAGACCGGGCGTCCGATTGACGCGCCGTCTGTCGCGTTGAGATCCTGTTGTCGATACGGAACTTTTGGATACATCAACTTCGGACTACGTGTCAGTTGATGTATCAGCCCCCCGGCTCGTGGAGCGGACCCTCCTAAACGAGCTCGCTTCGTGCGGGAACCCTAGCGCTGGCTGTGACCTCGACGACAGAGCAGAGATCCTCCGTGGACTGCGACGACGGCAGAGCAGAGATCCTCCGTGGACTGCGACGACGGCAGAGCAGAGATCCTCCGTGGACTGCGACGACGGCAGAGCAGAGATCCTTCGTGGACTGCGGCGACGACTGTGCAGGGACCTCAGTGGACTGCGTCGACTACTGCACTCAGCGATCCTATGCGGATCAGTGCCCGATCCTATGTGGGTCCTACTACCGGTTCTGTGTGAGCCACTGCCTACCGGTTCTGTGTGAGCCACTGCCTACAGGTTCTGTGTGAGCCCGATCCTGTGTGGGTCTTCTGCGGGGGTTAGTACCTATCGATCCTTCGTGGGTCCGACGACTTAGACGGATCAGTGATCGTCTTTGACGTCATCTGAAAAAGTATACCTGGTTGAGCTGAATCTTATGTTACTCTCCTTTGTGGATTGTGTTGAACTATCCTATGTGGATTTACTATTTACTCTCCTTTGTGGATTGTGTTGAACTATCCTTTGTGGATTTACTATTTACTCTCCTTGTGGATTTGAGTCTTGCTTTCCTTTGTGGATTGAGTTGTTCTTGAGCTCGTGAGCAGAGCTAGATTTGGGGACTTAGGTATATGTATGGGCATATACCTAAGTCGAGTCAGATGTTACTTCGTGATTGCATCTTTCTTTGTGCTATATCCTTTGTGGATTTCGGGAGACCTTCGGGGGTCTCGGGGTCCTTACTGGGTAGTTGTACTCACCCCTGCACGGGCTATGCCCGCACCTTGTTGTGTTGGTTGCAGACGACGGACAGCGCTGACCACGGTTGGGGGCGTGGAGCAGGACGGTACCTGGAGGTGGACCACTGGGCGGGACGTGCTCGGAGCGGACGTGGGACCCGAGGAGCCTGGAGGCTATCTGTACCCACCCTTCAGGTGGGATTGCCAGTGGACGACACGAGGCCGCCGTCTTTTATTCAGTTGCTGTACTTTACCTTTCAGTTGTACTTTACAGTTGGGCTTGTATTTCCGGCCCCTTTCCTTTTCTGCACTTTACTTTCCGCTTGCTGACTCTGTGTGGTTGTTACTTATAAAGGCAATGCCTTCCCTGTTTACTGGGATTTCACGCCTTGGTGCTAGTCGCCTGCCCCTGGCCTATGGAAGGCGGGCTTGGGGTAGTCACGGCTCGGGCCCCGAGGACGGGTCGTGACAAATTGGTATCAGAGGTGGTCGGTTCTACCGCAAACTCTGATCGTCCTTTCTTTCTATGTGAAGCAATAGTGTTTAG
This sequence comes from Viscum album, assembly GCA_963277665.1. Taxonomy (NCBI): domain Eukaryota; kingdom Viridiplantae; phylum Streptophyta; class Magnoliopsida; order Santalales; family Viscaceae; genus Viscum; species Viscum album. Next base: position 1,518,291,874 of record OY728136.1, read on the forward strand.
TGTATTGAGTGTGGTTATCAGTTCAGGGAGCCCAGTGTTGGTGCGGCGGCCGACGTATCCATACACCAGGACCCTGACTCCTGATTTCCGACTTAATGCACGAAAACATTGATTGCGTGTGTGTTTCAAGTTTTCTTTGTGATTGCTTGTGTCAGCTCACCGGGTATACTGATCTGCTTAATGAAAGTCTCAAGTTTTCCTTGTGATTACTTGTGCCAGCTCACCAGGTATACTGTTCTGACTGTGGTGCTCTTGTTCTCCTTTTCAGGATGGCCCCGCGACGACAGCCAGCTAGGGTTCCGAGTGTTGGGCGCGACGGCAGCCCACCGAGCGACGAGGCCTCGGTGCAGGGCCCTTTGCCAGCAGTGGCACCGGCGGTAGCCTTACCCGCCGAGCCACCGATGCTTCCAGTACCAGATGCTGACGATGCACGTCGCCTCAGGGCACTGCATGAGTTTCAGAGCCAGCGACCGCCCAGGTTTCGCGGTGAGGCGGACCCCCAGGCCGCCGAGGACTGGCTGGAGGCGGTGGTACGGATCTTCAGGCTAGTGAGGACACCAGCGGATCTCATGGTGATCCTCGCAGCGAGCCTCCTGCAGGCGGCGGCAGGACGATGGTGGAGCCTGATGCTCCAGGTTCACGATGAGGCATCCTTGCTCTGGGCGGACTTCGAGAGCCTATTCCGCTCTGAGTTCGTCCCGGCCACCCTCCGAGCGGTGCGCATCCAGGAGCTTCTCCAGCTGCGCCAGGGCAGCATGACGGTCGCTCAGTACGCGGCGAGGTTCACAGACCTATCTCGCTACTCGACCGACATGGTACGGGACCCCTTCTTCCGGGCCCGGACCTTCGACCAGGGCTTGCGACAGGAGATTCGGGCGTCGCTGATCTCCCTCAGCATTCCGACCCAGGCGGGAGTGCTGGAGCGAGCCCTCCTGATCGAGAGCTTCCTGGCAGAGCCTTCTTCAGCAGCGAGACCTAGCGCAGGGCGGCAGGTAGCTGAGTCATCGGCAGCAGGCAGCCGACGGATGACTCACGGGTCCAGGCAGACCAGACCCCCTCGCAGACGGCCTCAGGACACCGGCTCAGCAGTACGAGGCACACAGCGGAGTGCCAGCCTTTCGAGAGGCAGGCTGTGCTACTCTTGCGGCGGGCAGGGTCACATGGCTCGTGACTGCCCGACTCACCGACCAGAGGAGCAGCAGACGGTGGAGGGGCCACCCAGGCAGAGGCAGAGGGTCGACCGTGGCGGTCCGCAGGGAGGAGGCGGACGAGGCAGAGGAGCTGGCCGAGCAGCAGGTGGTGGGCGACGCTTCCAGGCTCTACCCCCACCACCACCAGGAGGGCCACCTCGACCACAGGGAGCTGGAGGGCAGGGACAGGCCCAGCTCCAGGCAGTGGAGGCCTACGACCCCGACATGCCAGAGATGATTCGAGGTACGATCTGTGTCTATTCCACCCTTGCTGCAGTACTTATAGACACAGGAGCGAGTCACTCTTTCATAGCCTCTGCCCTTGTTCGGAGCTCGGAGATTCCGACTGAGCCGTTGGCTCGATCCTTACGGCTAGAGACTCCTACGGGAGCAGACTCGATGACTACGCACTGGTGCCGGCAGTGTGAGCTTACTCTAGGAGGCGAGAGCTTCGGCTGGGATCTCCTTGTAGCGGCATCGAGGCCTTACGACGTCATCTTGGGCATGGATTGGCTATCCACGGTTCATGCCCAGATCGACTGTTTTAGGCGCAAGGTGCGATGTGTTCGTACCGACGGGAGCAGGTTTACCTTCACCGGCGAGAAGGGAACCTTTGCAGCACAGGATGGACTTCCGCGGAGGAGAGTGCAGCCCATCTCTCATCAGTTGGCTAGCCTCATCCTAGGAGCAGTGGATGTGCGGAGTCCGGCTTTTCCTGCAGTGGTGGACCAGTACGTGGACGTCTTTCCCGACGACGTTCCAGGGCTACCTCCTCGTAGAGAGGTAGACTTTTACATCGACTTGTACCCCGGGACAGCCCCGATATCTACTCCAGCATATCGGATGGCCCCCGCCGAGCTTCGAGAGCTGCGGGTACAGTTGGAGGACTTGCAGAGCAAGGGGTTTATCCGACCCAGTGTTTCACCCTGGGCTTCCCCGATTTTGTTCGCCAAGAAGGCGGACGGGAGCTTGCGACTATGTGTCGACTATCGTCGCCTGAACCAGGTGACAATGAGGAACAAGTATCCGCTTCCACGGATTGATGACCTCTTCGATCAGCTCAAGGGAGCGCGGTGGTTCTCGAAGATAGACCTCCGGTCAGGCTATCATCAGCTCAGAGTTCGAGACGAGGACGTGCAGAAGACGGCCTTCAGGTGTCGGTATGGCCATTATGAGTTCTTGGTTATGCCATTCGGCGTAACCAATGCTCCAGCAGTGTTCATGAGCCTCATGAACAGGATCTTCCAGCCATACCTCGACCGATTTGTCGTTGTCTTCATTGACGACATTTTGGTATACTCGACGACTGAGGAGGAGCATGCATACCACCTGCGAGTTGTGCTAGACACACTCCGAGAGCACCAGCTTTATGGCAAGCTCTCAAAATGCCAGTTCTGGTTACGTGAGGTCCATTTCTTGGGGCACGTCATTTCTGAGGTGGGAGTTGCAGTGGATCCCGCGAAGATCGAGGCAGTGCTAGCTTGGGAGCCACCCAAGAGCGTGACAGAGGTGCGGAGCTTCTTGGGCCTAGCGGGATATTATCGGAGATTCGTGCCAGACTTCTCCAGAGTTGCAGCACCACTCTCAGCCTTGACGAAGAAGGGGAAACCCTTCGTGTGGTCAGACAGATGTCAGCAGAGCTTCCAGGAGCTGAGACAGAGATTGACCAGCGCACCTATCTTGAGGTTGCCTGAGGAGGGAGTTGGGTACGTAGTTTACTGCGATGCATCAGGGACTGGACTCGGGTGCGTCCTGATGCAGGAGCGGGCCGTGATCGCCTACGGATCACGTCAGTTGAGGCCGCATGAGCAGAACTACGCCACTCATGACCTGGAGTTAGCAGCAGTGGTCTTCGCTCTGAAGACATGGCGGCACTATCTGATGGGCGAGCGCTTCACAGTCTTTTCTGACCACCAGAGTCTCAGGTATATCTTCTCTCAGAAGGACCTGAACCTGAGACAGCGGAGATGGCTTGAGTTCCTCCAGGACTATGACTTTGAGATAGTCTATACTCCTGGGAAGGGGAACGTGGTAGCCGATGCCCTCAGCAGGAGAACGGGCATTCAGCTACTTGAGGAGGCGACGGAGCAGCTAGCCTCCTTGCAGATATCCTTCGTGGATAGAGACGGAGCAGCCTTTCTTCAGTCTCTCACAGTCTCTCCTCCACTTCTACAGCGGGTCAGAGAGGCTCAGCGTGAGGACGCTGACTGTGAGACCCGGCGTGCACTGATATCCTCAGGTCAGGCGCCTGATGGTTTCTCCCTTGGAGCAGAGCACGACATCCTTTTCAGAGGGCGTACCTTCGTACCAGTTGCTTTACGAGAGGAGGTGCTGAGAGAGTTTCACACTTCTCCCTTGGCGGTACATCCCGGAGTGGCGAAGATGTACCAGGATCTCAGACGACAGCACTGGTGGCCGGGCATGAAGAAAGCTGTGGCAGAGTTCGTTTCACGATGCCTCACCTGCCAGCAGGTGAAGGCAGAGCATCAGGTACCAGCAGGCTTGGTACAGCCCTTGGAGGTCCCGGAGTGGAAGTGGGACGGCATATCTATGGACTTCGTGACTGGACTTCCACGTACTTCCAGAGGTCACGACTCCATTTGGGTGATTGTCGACCGACTCACCAAGTCGGCACACTTCTTACCCATCAGAGAGCAGGGCTCAGTGGAGAGCTTGGGACGTCTTTACGTCCAGGAGATTGTACGGCTTCACGGTGTGCCATCGACTATCGTCTCCGATCGAGATGCTCGTTTCACTTCCCGGCTTTGGAAGGGGTTGCAGGAGGCGTTCGGGACACGGCTCCATCTGAGCACAGCCTTCCACCCTCAGACGGATGGACAGACGGAGAGGACCATACAGACACTCGAGGACATGCTCCGTGCATGTGTTCTCGACTTTGGTCGCAGCTGGGAGGACCACCTACCCTTGGTGGAGTTCGCGTACAACAACAGCTACCACTCCACCATCGGGATGGCACCATACGAGGCGTTGTACGGCAGACCCTGCAGATCACCGTTGTGCTGGACAGACCCTGGGGAGTCAGCACTCGTGGGACCAGAGATGGTCCGAGCCACGACAGAGAAGGTCCAGATCATCCAGGAGAGGATGAGGACAGCTCAGAGCCGGCAGAAGTCATATGCTGACAGGAGGCGGAGGCCACTAGAGTTCGAGGATGGCGACCACGTCTTTTTGCGTGTCTCACCTCGACGTGGTTTACGGAGATTTGGCCGAGGCGGAAAGTTGTCTCCACGCTTCATCGGGCCTTTCCAGGTCCTCAGCAGGATAGGAGAGGTGGCTTATCGTCTGGCTCTACCACCTCAGTTGCACCGGGTGCACGACGTCTTCCACGTGTCTCAGCTGAGGAGATACGTGCACGACCCGACGCACATCATCGACTTTGGGGAGCTGGACGTGGACGATGGGGCGACTTTTGCGGAGGTCCCAGTGGAGATCGAGGATCGACAGTAGCGGGTCCTACGTGGGCGGTCGATTCCTCTTGTGCGCGTCAGATGGCAGCACGGGAACCTCCAGGAGAGCACTTGGGAGCGGGAGGCTCAGATGCGTGCTCAGTACCCCCATTTGTTCCCCTAGTTTTTGATGTATCTTTACGGGGACGTAAAGCCCTGAGGTGGGAGTAATGTAAAGACCCGCAAATATCAAGGAAATTTTTTTTCTTAATTTTCTTTGGAATTTTACAAGAGCGCAGCTTCAGACGGCACCTGATTCCGAGGCCCGGTGTGCCCGGAATCAATTTCCGAAGTTTGGCTCGGGTACGTTCAGTGAACGGACGAGCGGGTTTTTCTATCTTTTGAACCGGTGCCCGGAATCGAATTCTGAGGGCACCGATGAAATCGCAGCGCCGGTATTTGTTTAGAAACGCCTCTTCCGGAGTTGCGTTTGCTCAGACGTGGTTTTTAATTTTTGCGGCTTTAAGTCAGAAATAAAATAAAGTTTTTGCGACAACGTTATTTTATTTCACTTAAGCTGCTTGGAAGCCACTTGAAGTCACTTAAAGACGGCTTGATCTGAGTTGAACTGGATAGGATGCTATCCAGAAATATCCTACCCCTTGGTAGGATATTTGTGCGGTGGGGCCCGCACGAGCCCCGCCGTTTCTTTCGCTAAGTAACGCACCCGCGAAAACCCGTCAAAGTAACTGAAAAGTCAACCGACGCGTTTTCTTTAATTCTTAACAGACCATTTAATTGGGCGGTTTATTTCGTGAATTAAATGGACTGTTTCTTCGTGAATTAAATGGGTCGTTTCTTTCGTTGAATTAATTCAACGAATTGATGGGTCGTTTCTTAACCGGTTTCGTGTTGGCATGTTTATAAAATAAGACCAACCTAAAAATCCTTGGAAAGGATTTAAAAGAATCTTCGTTCCTCCACCCTCTCCGCGAAGAACGCGAAGAACGCGAAGAACGCGAAGAACGCGAAGAACGCGAAGAACGCCGGCGACCGGAATTCGACGACGCACACCAAGATCTGCGACGTCGACGAGATCTACCCGCGACGTTCTTCGGCGACGCCTCTTCTTCCGCGGCCGACCCTCGTTCGGCAACAAAGGTGAGAATCGGATCTTTTCTTCTCCCTTTTTAATTTCAATATCAACGGATTTAAACTAATTAAATCCGTTTGATCTTGATCCGGAGATTGGCGACGCGACGCCGGATACCGCGACGTCGCGACGATCTCCTTCCTCCGCGACGAGCGATTCCGCGACGATCCCTCGTTCGGCAACGACAGCTGCGAGGTAAGGGATGTTGGAATTATTTTTAAAATCCCGTGTTTATTCTTTTGAAATATAGAACCCGATCACGAAACAATTTTAATTTATTTAAAATTGTTGATTGGTTTCTTTCTTGTTTCTCCCGTTGATTATGACTAACGCGGAGGGTGCGGGTCTAACGAACAAGACCCGGCAACCCTCCGTCGATCTTCCTTTGTGTGCGGATTTGGCGAGCGACGGCAAAAGCGCGACGCAAGGGCCATATGTTGATTCCGCAGTGGAGGACGCGTCCCGGGAGGAACAACGGCGCAGACGGGAGGAAAATCGGGCCACCGGAGCATCTCCGGCGGCCCGCGGAAGGAGGCGGCGGCGGCGCCCGGCGCGCCGCCGGAGGAGTCCGCCGCGGCCGAGCCGCGGCGGCGGCGAGCCGCCGGACCGCGTCCGCGGTCCGGCCTTCCAGCACGCGGCCCGCGCGGGCCGCGTTTTCTCCAAAGCCGCGGGTTTGACCCGCGGCGGCAGCGCTTCGGCCGCTCGGCCGAAGCCGAGCCGGTCCGGTCGGCCGGGCCGCGCCCAGGCCGGACCGGACCCGGCCGAGCCGGTTCGGGCCGGGTCGGGCCGACCCGGGTCGGGGCGACCCGGTTCGGCCGACCCCAGGGGGGGGTTCGGGCTGGGTCGCCCCGGGCCCAGTACCCCCGTTTCGGGCCGTCTTCGGTCTTTCGCCCATATCTTGGGTCTGGGACCTCCGATTGACGAACCGTCAGCGGCTACGCGATCCATGGATCGAGACGGTCGTTTCGGTATATTATACTCAAGGTTTCGGAAGACTTTGGGTTCGGCCGGGTTGGTTCGTACACGAAGCCAACCGGGCCCTCGGAGCGGAAACGCTCATAACTTGAGCTACGGACGTCCGATCGACGTACCGTCAGCTGTGGTAGTTTCCTCTAAGTGAGACGGAACTTTTGGCATACTCCGCCCGAGGATCGGATACAGGCGGAGTACGGTCGGGTTGGTTTTGCCCTAAAAACCAACCGGGCCCCTGGGACGAAAATGCCAATAACTCTCAGACCGGGCGTCCGATTGACGCGCTGTCTGTCGCGTTGAGATCCTGTTGTCGATACAGAACTTTTGGATACATCAACTTCGGACTACGTGTCAGTTGATGTATCAGCCCCCCGGCTCGTGGAGCGGACCCTCCTAAACGAGCTCGCTTCGTGCGGGAACCCTAGCGCTGGCTGTGACCTCGACGACAGAGCAGAGATCCTCCGTGGACTGCGACGACGGCAGAGCAGAGATCCTCCGTGGACTGCGACGACGGCAGAGCAGAGATCCTCCGTGGACTGCGACGACGGCAGAGCAGAGATCCTTCGTGGACTGCGGCGACGACTGTGCAGGGACCTCAGTGGACTGCGTCGACTACTGCACTCAGCGATCCTATGCGGATCAGTGCCCGATCCTATGTGGGTCCTACTACCGGTTCTGTGTGAGCCACTGCCTACCGGTTCTGTGTGAGCCACTGCCTACAGGTTCTGTGTGAGCCCGATCCTGTGTGGGTCTTCTGCGGGGGTTAGTACCTATCGATCCTTCGTGGGTCCGACGACTTAGACGGATCAGTGATCGTCTTTGACGTCATCTGAAAAAGTATACCTGGTTGAGCTGAATCTTATGTTACTCTCCTTTGTGGATTGTGTTGAACTATCCTATGTGGATTTACTATTTACTCTCCTTTGTGGATTGTGTTGAACTATCCTTTGTGGATTTACTATTTACTCTCCTTGTGGATTTGAGTCTTGCTTTCCTTTGTGGATTGAGTTGTTCTTGAGCTCGTGAGCAGAGCTAGATTTGGGGACTTAGGTATATGTATGGGCATATACCTAAGTCGAGTCAGATGTTACTTCGTGATTGCATCTTTCTTTGTGCTATATCCTTTGTGGATTTCGGGAGACCTTCGGGGGTCTCGGGGTCCTTACTGGGTAGTTGTACTCACCCCTGCACGGGCTATGCCCGCACCTTGTTGTGTTGGTTGCAGACGACGGACAGCGCTGACCACGGTTGGGGGCGTGGAGCAGGACGGTACCTGGAGGTGGACCACTGGGCGGGACGTGCTCGGAGCGGACGTGAGACCCGAGGAGCCTGGAGGCTATCTGTACCCACCCTTCAGGTGGGATTGCCAGTGGACGACACGAGGCCGCCGTCTTTTCTTCAGTTGCTGTACTTTACCTTTCAGTTGTACTTTACAGTTGGGCTTGTATTTCCGGCCCCTTTCCTTTTCTGCACTTTACTTTCCGCTTGCTGACTCTGTGTGGTTGTTACTTATAAAGGCAATGTCTTCCCTGTTTACTGGGATTTCACGCCTTGGTGCTAGTCGCCAGCCCCTGGCCTATGGAAGGCGGGCTTGGGGTAGTCACGGCTCGGACCCCGAGGACGGGTCGTGACATGAAATTTGTTAATCAATAATACATAATTTGCAGGGGTATAATAATGAATATAATGGATGTACATAATTAATATAACCTAATAATTAATATTTTTAAGTAATATAACTTCTAATTCCATACCATTTAACCATTATGTGAATGATATTGTTGCTTGTGCGTACGTATGGCTTACCGTCTCCACGACGCGATGCGATTTATTCTCCACGGTAACCATTCACGAATGATAAAAAATATATATATTATAAATAATAATGAAATAAATGAAAATATACTTCTACAGGATAGTTAAATAAATATATATATACATATATCTATATGTGTGTGTTTCCTATACATGCTTCCATTCAATTCAATAGTGAAACAGAAACAGCGTTCATGTGTACGTACGAACTAAAGTCTCCATGAATAGTGAATTTCATTTCATTTATATATCTATTATATATATATATACCTATAATGAATATTTATGATTTATAAATCCTTTTTTACATTATATACATATTTATATCATTATCTAAGTAATAAAATCAAGAATAAAAAGTAAAAATACATGCGATAAATAAAATGATTTTTCCCAAAACATTGCTTTCGCCTCGAATTGAAAACTAAATGGGTAATATAATGCGATAAGTGAATTTTATAGGATATTATAAATATTATTTAGGTTATGTTACATGTTAATAATATTATTAGACCCACTCTATAGGAGTTTTGGACACATATAGAATAAATTGGACTTAAAGTAAATGATAATTTTTCAATATAATTTTATCCAATATTGTTTGTACAAAAATATTTATTTGGGTTATATTTATCATAAATTTCCATGTTTTCTAAAAATATTCTCAAACTTTTTTTAATATTATTTTTTATGTCTAATGTTATTTTTACACATTTTTACTTTTATTCCATTATTTAGAAGGAATATTTCTTTTGTCTACCATGCAAGATTCTTTTTGACTTTTCCTGAAAACGTACAAGAATAATGTTTTTTAAACATAGAAATAATTAATTTATTTTTAGGGTTTCATGATGTCTTATTTCCATGAACCCACCTATACACTATTTCAAATTTATTTTCAACTAAATTTTTTTCTTTTAATATTTCACAACATGTTGAGAAAATCAAACATATTTGAAGAAGAATGGATATTTTCTTCATAAATTATGTTGACTTGTTTTATCAAAATTATTCTCCATCTAAGATAATGATATTAAATAATTTTATGTTTCTATCCATACTATAAATAAAATTTTATTGTGTTAATGGTGGAATGATCTTTTATATGGATTAATTTGTGATAAAATGATTTCTAGGAAACCCATTTTATTTTTTAGGCTATGCTATGATACATGATTTATGTTTTTGCAGAACAAGTAAGAATTTTTTCATTATGAGATGTTTGGGAATCATACCTCTCTCTAATTCAATGGGTAATGCTTTATATCACATTAGATTGATAATATTATAACAACAAGTAAATCTAGTTCAATAATGAATGGCAGGAATGAAGAGTAAATCCGGATCAGTAATACTTTGCTGGAATGACAGGAAAACCCGGTTCCATAATGGAATATTTCCACTATGATGGTCTTGGCAGCAATGACATTGCTACTGTTGAAAAAATATTTTGTGATTATTTGTTTTCCACAATTCCATGTTTTATATCCATGTTATTTTCTCACGGTTCTGGATCTAATCAGGATTTATGCTTTACGAACATCCAAAATTAATTTCATGACTCATGATTTTGGAATATGTTAAATGTGGTATATTTTTTAAAGTTATACTCATGTTTTTAAATTCTAAGGATTATGTTTTGTATGATATAATCCATGGTTACCCTTATAAATCATTTCAATTCAACCCTTTCTATTTTTTATTCTCCCCTAGGATATGAAGACGGTTAGTAAGTAATATGTATCAAAAGGGGGTTCTAGTATTGAAGGATAAAGCCGGAGATGAAGTAAATTTTTTTGGAACTCGTTGTCTATGTTATCCAATTTAGAATGGCACTAAACTAATGTGGTCTTTCTGCATTTATTTTTTACATGGTTTAAGTATTTCTCAAAAGTAATGTAATATCCATATACCTCATGCTTTGGTATTTACAATATACTTATTTATTGGGGACATAAATGTATGTATTCCAATTTTCTTGTTCACGGAATAAATTATGAAGTTTAATTAATCCATGATTAATGATCTATGTGGAACACTAATACCTAGAAACTAAATGATTGTGAAGGGTGCACCCTAATAGATCTTTGATTCATTGGGGAATGTTTAGTATCATGATATTTTATGTTCCATGAAGGTTTACTCATGGTAATTCATGTGCAATAAGGGTTTAATCATTCTAATTTCTATTCAATGAGGGTTTAATCATGATAATACATATACACTAATCATTGTATCATGCTAATATCATGTTGATTGTTGTTGCAACATTTCCATGTTATGAATATCATGCTATATCATGCCTTTATGTTTATATTTATTTTTTGATGGTTTGATATTCCTATTGAATAATATATAATATAATCCTCATTTTATTCCATGTGTATTACCTTATTGGGCATTATAGCCCACCCTTTTCTTATGTATGTCCTCATTGTTATCTCATCCAACATGATGCAATGATCATGTAATAGAAGTTTTGAAAGAAGATGTGTATTTCATGTTTTAACTTGTTATTTTATGTTCCTAATCCCAAATGACACAAGACCAATTGATATTGTGAGTTCTATTAAGTTTAATTTTATATAATAAACAATGATTAAATAAAAATAAAGAGCACGATCATTATATTTTGAATCTAAAGATAAGATTAGTTATTTTTGGGATTAGGATTAGAAAAAACATATGGAATTGTTAGGGATAAAACTATGTATAAGAAATGAATCCATAATTTTTGGTGAGTATAGAGTAAGTGGATTATCATGAAAATAATTACCTCTTTGTATACAAATAAGTAGAGGTGGATCATGCACAAATGTATCAAGGGGTAAAAATAGAGAACATTACATTGAGATACACTTGAATGGGAACTGGTGCATGATAACCAGCCTTGACACACTCTTGGTTCAACAAACCCAAGGGATATTCATGGGTAAATATTTATGGATTGTACGAATAATTATTAAGGGGGAAAAATATCCCCCTATGAATTCACTTTAAGACGTATATAATGGATAACATAGACGAAGCCTAGATCTTCATAAGTAATGTAGTTAAATGTAATTTATTAGTTATATTTATAATGTCATTGGATATACATTTATGAGTTTATTAGTTTAATAGTAGACATCCCTAAGTCTATAGTTGATGAAGTAGAACCCGAATCAGAATGAAAAGGTTGGGGTTAACATCCATGGATCAACATATTCATTTATTTCGTAAAAGTGTAGTAGAACAATCCAAACATCACCACAATGCATTGAAGTAAAGATGTCATTGAAAATGGAAAATCTGTAAATTATTGAATTATATGTATTTAACTCATCCCCTGTCACATTTTTTTGGTTAAAACACCTAGAGAACATCATCATAATCCATCTAGTATAATTTTATGGAATTATTGGCATGGATTGGATTTCCATATATTAATCTAACATAAATTTCTGTGAGAGGGAAATCACTCTCCATATGGTGAATCCACACCTGACTCTATACAAGTGCAAGTAGGTGGATGAATATTATTTAGGAACATCATCTAAATAATAGATATTACTGCCCTATAAGAACATGTATCTTTATCAGATGATTGATTGTAAGGAAAAAACCATCCTCTAATACATGCCTATGGTGATGGAATTTTTTGATGCGGTTCCAATTAAATTTCATGTTCTTCTTCACAGAAGAGTTGTTTAATTCTATATAGATCTTATACTTGGGTCATTTCCAATATCCACGGATCCATATAGAATGGATATTTTAGAGCTTGAGGAGATAAAGAAACAACTGTAGGAGAATCTTTATAAAGGGTTTACACACCCATCTTGTTAACCATGGAGTGCACTAATCCACTTTTTCAAGAAGAAGGATGGGACAATGTGCCTTTGTATTGAATATCATGAGATAAAAAAATAATAGAATAGAAAAATTATAATTTAATAAGAATTGATGCAATGTTCGATTAACTATGTGGACCATAGCACCTCTCCCTGGTAGATCTGTGTGTTGGGATATTACCAAGTAATGTTCAAGAAGGAGGATATCACAAAGAATTATTTTTGTAAAATGTACTGGCACTATGAATTCATAGTAATTCCATCTAGAATCACTAATTATCAGAAATCATTATGGACTTCATTAATAGAGACTTGATATATTACCTTGTCAAAATTGTGGTATTCTTTAAAGAAAATATTCTAATATACTCCTAAAATATGTAGGAGCAAGAGGAGAATCTGGGAACTATGCTACAAACCTTGTGAAAGGATAATCTCTATGAAAATGAAAACAAGTGTATATTTTTGGATAATAATGTTCCATTATTGGGTAATATTATCACATGCAATGAGATATCTATGAAACCTTTCAAAAAAAAATTGAGGGATGATCAAGGTTGACATCTATGATGTATATGTGTAGATTCGATTTGTGAGAAATTTATCAAGATGGTAAACCCCTCTAACCAAGCTAACTAAAAGGGGAGTAATGTTTTCTTGGAATGATGTATGTTAATAATGCTTCATGGATGTGAAGAAGAGGTTTTTCACTACCCATATACTCACACTACTCACAATTGGGGAGCATTTTTTAATAACCAGTGATGGATCGAAGAATGTCCTGAGATGTCTATCAATGTAGAATGAAAAAGTAATTTCATATTCCTTAAATAAGTTAAAAATTATTAAGAAAAATTAGCCCACACATGATCTTGTGTTGGAAACTGTGATCTTTCCTTTCAAAATTTTGTGGCATTATCTCTTTGGGGAGAAGTGTGAAATATATAAGTATCAAAAAAATTCTCCAATATATATTCACACCGAAAGAGATGAATATGCAACAATGTATATAGTTATACCTCATCATGGATTACATATACTCAATCCATTACCACCCTTGGAAATAAAACAAAAAAGAAGATTATCTAAGAAGAACAGACCCCAAAATTCTAGCATTGATGAGAATTAAAAATTTTACAATTTTCTTTGATTTGATGAGTATGGAAATAAGAGTCATAAGGAAGGGAACATCATCAATCCTTTCATAATATATTTCTCAACTGTCTCTTTTGGAAAGGATAAAGGATGATCATGAAGATGATGTGGGAATTCATAAAAATTTGGAAACTATCATAAAAGGCCAATCCTCAAGGGTCAATTTTAATGATGAAGGAATTATAGGATTTGTGTGAAGATTATGTGTTCCATCAAATCCATATATAAAGAATGAAATTTTGGATGATGCACATAGTTCAAATTTTTCTATTTAGCTTGGAAACATGAAGATGTAATGAGATGTCCTGGATAACTATTGATGGGATAACAATATGAAGGATATTGTTGAATATACATCAATGTGCCTGGTATGTTATCAAGTGAAGTCTAGGAGGTAGATGTCCCAGGGGATGATACATCCATTTCCTATAAAAACATGTAAATGTGAAAATACATACCTAAAATTTGTCACTAGACATCTAAAGACATCCAAAGGAATTGGTACTATCTGGGTTGTTTTTGGATCGACTAATAAATACCTCCCACTTCATTTCAATTCAAGAGGATGATTCACTTGATCAACTAGAACAAATATATACCAACGATGTGGTAAGAATGCATGGAGTAATAGTATAGAGTTTTTCTAATGGAGATCCATGCTTCAGCACTATTTTCTAGATGAGTCTCCAATATTCTCCAAGAATTGATTTTAACTATAGCATGGCCTATCCCCCTCAAAATTATTGATAATTATAGCGGAATATCAAGACACTTGAGGAAATTTTGAGAGAATTGTCAATGGACATCAAAGGAAGATGGGACTAACATCTTCCTTTGGTGGAGTTCTCACAAAACTAAGTTTAAACTCAAGAATCAAAATGCAAGCTTACGAAGACCATTATGGGTAGAGTCTTAGAACACTAGCATGCTGCAATGACGTTGGGGAATGAAAATTTCTGTGTCCAAAAATTTCTAATCAATTGGTGGCATATCTACTAACATCACCATGGAAGAGATTTATGAGATTTTGGAAGAAGGGAATGCTTAGTCCAAGGTACATAATCTATTTTGAGATCCTTGATCACATAGAATTAGTTCTTTATCTACTAACACTCCTAGAGAACCTACCTCAACTCCATGATGTATTCCTTGTATCTCTCTTAAGGATGTACACACTAGAACAAACACATGTATTCAATCCAGAAGTGGTACCATTAGAGAATGACCTCTCATAGGAGGAGATTCCAGTGAATTTCGTAGATCGTAGAGATAAACATGTATGGAATAGGATGATGTCCATTGTCAAGGTGTTATGGAGAAACCACAAGTTTAAAGAAGGAACATGGGAAAAAGAGTTAGGGATGAAGTAAAGTTTTCCTCATTTGTTTTAATGTGGGAAACTGAAATTTTGATGGAGATATTTCTTATGGGGGGAAGGTTGTAATGACCCTGTCATTTATGAAAATAATTCCATTACTTTTAAATGACATAAGGATATAAAAAACACATGAACTCATTTTGTTTTATCATATCTAGTTTTATTTAAATGACTGATATGTATCATTACATTTGATAATACATTTGTTGAGCAGTAATCACATGACCAATATAAATATAGGGTTTTTGTGACAGAAAAAGGATATAATGGTCTCACCTAGTGGATAATTCCATATGAAGACCTTTTATTAGAGATTTTATGGGATAAATCATTTTTGGCCTTTTCCCCATACCAAAACCAAGCTGAAATCCAACAACATAAGCATGGGAGAAAACATTTATGAGATACATTAAATCTCAACGACATCATGACCCAAAACATATTCACCGAACAACCCCATGAATGCCCCACCATCGTACACCTTACTCTTAGAATGTATTTTGGTGTAATAAATGGATATTTAATAAGACACTATAATTAGGATTATGTGAATTATTTTTAAATATAATAATGAATATAAATTAATTCTATTATTATTACAATGTAAATGATTTTTTGAAGTAGAAATAATATAATTGGTCAATATTAAAATTAAATTAAGAAATATTTTACGAGGAATTAATTTATTTTTAAAAAATATAATTTTTAGTATAAATATTTAATTACTTTTTTTAAATATAAATTATTTTATAGTTTTTTATGAAGTCAAATGTAATTTCTTTTACATTTTGAAATTTTTTTAACACGTCAATTATCAATAAACGTTGATTTCTATTTTAAAAGTGAACATTAAAAAATATAGAAACATATTTTGATAAAATTAATATTATTTTTCAAATTTTGATGTCAACATTATCCAATGGTGAAATTTTTATAATATCCGTAGAAAGACGATTTTTTGTATAAAAATTAAATACCATATAAATATATAATGATTTTTATGAAATCATAATGTACATAAAGTTAAGTAATAAAAAATATAAAAAGTTTTTTCGGCCTAATATATGTTGTAAATTTAATTTAATTTAATTTTAGGTGTATTTGATTTATTTTATAAAGGCTTAGAGAATCCTCCAAGACATATAAAATATTCTATGATTTTAAAATCCTTTCCTTGAAATTGTGACTCACCTCTACATATGAAAGGAAAATATATTAATATATTCAGCCATTATACATTTAAAATAATTTATACCACTCTGCTATTCCTAAAACCATTGGAAAAACAATTGGATGTTTTTCCGTTTTGAATATTATAGTGTGTAGTGTCCTAAAACAAAATTTGAAAGAATTCTCCCACCATTCCTATATAATCCATCCCAAGAACCCATTTCTCTTCACTCAAGATCTTCTAAGTGTGACCAACATATAATCCCTACTCCCTATAATCCTCCCAAGGAACCCTAATCTACCAAGAAACATCTCCAAAGCCTTTAGTATCACACATTTATATATGGGATCCCCTATCGCCTTTTCTTTCAAGCACATATTTTATGTCATGGATTTTAATTTCTATTTTCTTGATTTGGGATATGTTATTCCATTACTATATGATATACATTTTATGTATACATTATGGGATCATCTGTTCACTCCTATTAATCCCCTATATGATCCCTTAATACCACTTATTACTATGAATAAATTCTGTATGGGATTTCTCTCTACTCATTTTCTTTCAAGGATTTATTTTATATTATACATATAAATTCTATTTCATATGTTGGGATATTTTGTCCAATTTTCCACTTACCATAAATTCCATGTATAAATAATGAGATACCACTTTAACCCTCATAAACCCATTTTATAAATTTCTATTTGATGTCATTATGATTCTGAATTTTCATCATGATTTTCAATACCCAACTCAACGTGTAGTGAATGCCATATCCATTTATTTAGCAAGGATATTTACCTTTATGCTCGTATTCTTATTTATTTGGGAAATAAATGTATTTATTACCCATTCCTTGTTCATGGAATAAATTAAGAGGTTTATTTAATCCATGATTATGATCTAAGTATTAAACTAATACATGAAAATGGAATTTTTGTGATGGGTGCACCCAAATAGTGCTCTAATACATTCGGTCATGTTTAGTATCATGATACTACATGTCCAGTGAGATTTTACTCATTATAATTCCTCATAAATAAGGTTTTACTCTTGAAAATTCATTTGTAATTAAGTTTTACCCATGCTAATCTATGTGCAATGACCCTTGGCTCATAATAATATCACGCTGTATGTTGTTGACACACTTCCATGTTATGAATATCCTGAAATAACATGCCTTCATGTTCAGGTTTCTTTTTCAATCCAATGATATTTCTATGGACTAACATGAATGGTATTACTCATTTTATTCCATGTTTATTCTCTTACTTTTGTTTATATCTCTCCATTTTTATGTAAGTCCATAGGTTATCCCATGTAATGATAAGTACGAATGAATCATAATGTAAAATAAATTTTCAATTACAATATTTGATTCATGTATTAATTTGATAAATAATGTTTTTATACCCTTAATATAGTAGACCTATCGATCTGTTGAGTTGTATGAAGTGCATGTTTTTGTAATAAATCATGATTAAATATGAAATAAATAGTTTTGTGAATATATTTTATTTCATTTTCTCTAAACTTTTTCTATTTTAGATTGTGTGTTCATGGAGTTACTTATGAAAATTACTTTCGAGTATGTTATTAATTTGGTGCCTATCACAAAATATAAGCCTATAAATATAGCCTTGGGGTAGTTTTGGATCGTTCCCAGTAATGGGTCAGGTCGTGAAATAATGTTATTAAGAAATGTACATTCCTAAGGACATTTATAGGATGGTTCCCCATAAGTTTTTTTGTATGGTTTTGGGAAATAATATCAAAGTTTCAAGAGTGTCGATCTTAGGAAAGGTATTTTAATGATGATATGGGCGGCCGACTTAACAATTCCCCAGGACCTGGACTACTAGCTTGTCGACTCTGAATGCCACGACATTTGATTCATGGATAAATGATATATGAATCATATAGGATTGAGTATTTGAATATTCCTGAGTCAGGAACCAGTTTTTTTTTAATTTATATTCATAATCATATAACCACATTACTATTTGATATATTTTTGGATGCCTTTATGACAACATCTAGCTGTGACACCTACTTTAGTTCATGAAGACACCCAATGACTGATGAGGCCACATCATAGGGTGCATCAAAAAAGACCCTTCCTATAGGTGGAAAAAAAGTTGAACATCCCCTTTTAGAGTTGTATATTATCGAAAAAATATAGGGGAGGACATGTGCATTCTTAAAAAACTAATCAAGTTGAATCGCTATAGACCACTAACGTTCCAGAGCAAGCCGATCCCCAAGAATCATAAAAATGGATAGAGTCAATGGTCTGTTTCAGGTGTCTTATTCAGACCCCGACGTATTACTTGGTTTCACTGATAGCTATCATTTTTCATAGAGTAGTAAGATATTGGTGGAGCCTCATTACACAGATGCACGATGAGTCAACACTCTCATGGGAGGGCATACATGGAATGTTCCATGAAGAGTTCTAACCATGTATCTTACTTTCATCCTAGATTCCAGAGCATCTAGTGTTGAATATGGGAGGGATGATGATGTACGATTATGTGGAGAGGTTCATAGGACATACATGTCACTCCATTAACCAGAACCAAGATGACTACTTCTGAGAACAAATGTTCAAGTTGGGTCCCCGCTAAGAGACCCTTCCGAGCATTCTACCCTTTTCATCCCCACATATCATAGGTTGATGGAATTTGTACTATTGACTGAGATATTTATTTCATAGGGATTTTAGGATGTTGGAGATAGTAGTGGGAGTCCTAGACCTATGACATATGTAGAAACTAGCTAGCTCCAGTCAATAGGATCACATAGAAGGAGAATATTTTGCATGAAGTCTATGGAACAGAGTCTTATGGGGATGAGGAATCATAGGGGATCAGTGAATCCTTGGGAGGGGAATTTTTTTTACTTATGATTGAGAGGCCACATGGAATGTGAATTATTGACCAGAATTTTTTAGTTTCACTTGCCGATATCTGATAGACCACTGCGGAAGAGGTAGTTCCATAATGAGGGATCTCCTAGGCAGTTATATGGTGCTCCATAGGAGGAGGACATGGAAAAGGATTATGAAATATGGGTGGTGGATTATGGTATGATATCCATCTTTCGCCACCACGAGGAAGCCCACGTCAGGCTCAAGAAGCTGGTAGCCAGTACCATAGACAATTTCATGCTTTGGATGTCTACAATCACAAATCACATGAATGATTCGAGGTACGATCTAATTTTTTTATATTCTTTCAAAAGTATTAGTAGAAATAGATTCCATTCTTTCCTATATGTCATGACTAATGATGTGATATCCACAGATCCCAATTGATATGTTATCACAACATCATGATCTTGAGGATCCAATATGGAACACTTCTTCAGTATCTTCATTTGTCGGTAGTATGTTCTATAAAATGGTGTAGATAGAATCCCATGAGACCTTTTAGTCAATATGATGGAACCCTATAAAGTCACCATGGGTATTGATTGGATTTCGGTTTTCCAAGACCATATTGATTGTCACCACAGTCAAGTAATATTCTTAAGCACTGATTGGATTATATTTTCCTTTTTAATGAGAGAGATATCATGGTAGGACAAGTGGATCGTATGAGAATGATGTTTTATCTGATCACTATAAAACTTAATAGTGTATCCCTTGGGAAAAAATCACTTCATTCATTAGGGTTCCCTTATTTGTGGAGGATATTATAGAAATCTTCCCCGAAGATGTTCATGGAATACATTTGAGCCTAGAGGTGGAGTTTTTCAATGACTTAATATTGGGATTGCCCTGGTATTTTCTATGGAATATTGGATGGAACCTATAGAGCACAAGGATCCACGGTTATAGTTGAAGGACCTTCATGAGAAGGGTTTCATCAAACCTATTGTGCCCTTAGGCGGCTCCTGTCATATTCGTGAAGAAGGTGGATGCGAGTTTATTGATTGGAATGGATTATCATTTACTAAACTAGGACATGATAATGAACAATTTCCCCTTGAAAATAATTTAAGTCCACTTTTTCTATTGTGAAGAGAAATATGGTTCTCTAAGATCAATCTCAAGTCTAGGAACCACCAGTTTATAGTTTTCAAGGATAATTTCTAAAAGTTGACATTCCATTGTCACTATGGATACTCGAGTTCCTAGTGACACCCTTTATTGTGATGAATTCCCCCATTGTGTTTATGTATTTAATGAACCCGGTCTTCTAAAATTACATGTACCAGTTTTTTTGTCTTCATCAATGAAATACTCATCTATTATGTGACGTAGTATGAGCATTCAAAAACAAGAAGTTGTTTTTAGATTTTCTTCGAGATAACCGGAGTTAAGGAAGGCTCTCAAATTGTGACTTCTGGATTTATAATGTTCAATTCCTAGGGAATGTTATTTATTAATATGTTTTATTTGTGGATATAGAAATGATTGAAGCATTGATTTCTAGGGATCCATCCATGAATGTATCTTAGTTGCATAGTTTCCTTTTCCTAGCTAGGTATTATAGGATATTTGTGTCACACATCTCCAAAATCATATCACATTTGACGGCCATAATGTGCAAATTAAAAATTTTACATGGGTATAGATGTTATAGAGGGCCTAGGAGGTTTTAATGTAGATGATAAAGAGGGGTCCATTATTGAGACTACAAGTGCATGGTCTAGAGTTCATTGTGAATAGTGATGCCTTAAGAGCAGGGGTCGAATGCGAGTTGATGTAGCGGCATATAATTATAGAATAAGGGTAGAGGGAGTTAAAACTCTATGAGAAACACTACACAACTCATAACCTAGAGTGATAAGTGGTAGTCTTCTCTGTAATGGTGTCGAGATAGAACTGTTTTGGAATACAAATTGTTGTTTAATAAGAAAACCATAGATTGAGGTAAGTATTCTCAAAAAGATACCTAAACCTAAGATAGACACATTATTTGGAGTTATTAATAGGAATATGAATTTGATATTTTCTATAATCCTTGGAATGGAAAATTTTTAGAAGCATCCCTTTTTAGAAAGTACCATGCTTACTTAGTCTAAGAAGCATCAAGGTAATTGGAGTCCCTACAGTTGACCCACTTAGAGTAGGAAAGAAATTTTTTTCTACAGCCACTGGTGTTGACTCCTAATCTTCTCGAGCGTGTGAGGGAGTATCTGTTGGGAATCATTGACTGTGTGGTTTTGAGTGGCTATATATCCATATGTGATACACCATTTGGAAATTATGATATAGGGAATCATTTCATCATGTTATAGGGGTGATGAATTTTTCTAGTTGATATATTTGAGGATTTAATGGTGGAGTTCCACAATTTCCTATTATCGATACATCATAGTGTAAGGAAGATGTAAAAAGACCTTCAGTGGCTGTTTTGGTGGTCTTATATGAGACAAAATACTCCAGAGTTCATCTCTCGGTGCCTCACTTGTTAATAATGGAAGGCTGAGATCAGTGTTTGTGAATGTTTGTTACAACCTCTTGAGATCTCATAGTTGATGTGAGATGGTGTATCCATGGAATTCTTGGTAGGGTTTCTATAAATCAAAGATATCTAGGATTCCATATAAGTGATAGTTGAGTGGCTATCAATGTTGGTATACTTCCTTGACTTTGGTGAGTATATTTGGGTGGAGAGTATGGGGAAGTTATACATATAGAAGATCATTCACCTTAATGGGGTGCACACGATAACTATCTTCTACCGTGATGCACAATATACATCATGATTTTGGAGTGGATGATAAAAGGCATTCCAAACATTGATCTGGAAGAGTATATCCTTTCACCTCTATATTTATGGGAAGAATGATCACAGTATCCAGGTGTCAGAGGATATATTGAGGGCATGCATGTTATACGTAGTTCAGATATGGGAGGATCACCTACCATTGGTAGTGTTTGTGTACAACATTATTTTTTACTCTATAATCGGCATGATAGCTTTTGAGGCCTCTTATGGGAGACCCAGCAAGAAACCCATGTGCGATATAGAGATCCATGAGATTTATATGGTGGACCTAGTGTTGGTGTCGAGGATGAATTAGAAAGTCCATGTTATCCATGAGTGGATGAGGATGTCGTCGAGAAAACAGAAATCATATATAGATCCCTATCATTAGTCATTTAGAGTATGAGAAGGGATAACACATTATCATGTGTCTCCACACAACATGGATTATGGAGGTTTGTATGGATAGAAAATATATACCTAAAGTTCTTTGGGACATTTGAGATCATGAAAAGGGTTGGTGAGGTTTCCTACTACCACACTCTACCCCCACAGATGTTGTGGGTAGAAGAAATATTCCATGTGTCACAATTAAGGTGATAGGTGCTTGAACTTCCACATGTCACATAATTGGGTGAGTTAGACATTAAGGATGAATTCACATTTTGGGAGCATGTTATAGTTATAGAGGACCATCATGAGCAAATATTTTTTGGATGGACCATCCCTTTGGTTCATATGTTGTGGCCGCATGGAAACATGCATGAGTGATCATAAGATCGAGAGACCCATGTATAGGGTTAGTATCCCAAGTTTGTTTCATAGTTATTGTTTTAGAGGATGAAAATAATGAAGGAGTGAATTATGAAGAGACCTAATTTTTCCTTATAATATTTTGAAATATTTCTAAATATAATTATAGAGTTTTGTGTTCAGATTTCTTGTGATTTTGATGATGGGGATCAAAGAATTAATTTTTTAAAAATATGAAATATATTTTATTTTGCTCACACCTTATAAATTAATGTAAATATGATATCTCCTAATTATCTAATTATATAGGATATCATAGAAAACATGTGTGTCTAGAACATTGTGTTTACCTAAGGCACGACATAAAATGAGCCGGCAAGGGATGCATAGACTAATCGCCTGTTGGCGGTTCCATAAGTGGATTTATTTTATAAATTAATTGTTAACATATAATAGAATTACTATAAATAAATTATTATAGAATTTTGGGAATGGATGGTCTTAGAACCCAAGAATATCTAGAAATCTATCCTCTCTATTATTCAATTTTCTAATAAAATAAAATCAAATGATAATGGATCTATAAATCAAATTGGATCTAGAAACAACGAATGCAATACCTCATTCTAATCATTGTGAGAGAATTTTATTCATCAGTGAATGATAAAAAATGGGGACAGAGATATTCAATTGGTTATTTTCCTCCATTTTTATTATATTATTTATAAGATTCGTCAATTCTATTAGATCTACTATAATTTTAGAATTTTCACATGCCCCTATTCTTAATTCACAATTTGTATCAATTTTTTATCAAATAATGGATGCATGTTATTGATAGTGGACCAATAGATATTGGAATACAATGTTTAAACCTTCATTTTTTTTTGTGTTTTTCTCCCTTAATTATTTACATTGTTCATCGGTTGGATCCATATGATCCCAAATCGACCAATCTAGGTGGTTCTATGAACGATAAAACCCCTAAATTCACGGAGGATCGATGAAACAAGAATGGATCGGTGAGAAAGGCATGGATATAAAATCATCATATTTAAAGGATGCATGTTATGATTTTTTTAGATCATAGGATCATGAATCATAAGCACAACAGCATGCAAAATGATTTGTTTAAAGCTCACAAAAAATAAATGTTATTTTCCATTTAGTGCTAGACCAAAATCAAATTTAAATGCTATATCCAAAATTTTCAACCGTAGATAGTGTTGTATATAAATAGTTTTTATGGATTTGAAAAATGGTATGCCGATCTAGAAATTTTATATTTTAACAAAAATCCAAAATACACGATGTGTTCGGTGAAGAACACATAGCTTGTATCCCCCTTAGTGTTAATGCTTGTGTTTTATAGAAAATTTTGTTGAAACGTTAAGTAACACTACCTCACACACCATGTACACTATCATAGTTGGATAACCCATGTGGTGGACCCCCTAGGTGGACGTTCGTGTTGGATTATAAGGACACGGGGTTCAGTAAACTAACTTGACAACCAAAACACAACCTCGATACTAGTTAGACTAGACAGGGTGTGTATTACACCAACATTTAATTTACTAATTTATTGTGTTTAGACCATGTTTCAACCACGTGACACATCCAGGTGGAGGAGTGATTCCACATGTTGTGTGGGACCCCTCACTTTCCATCATACCCAAGGTTCTTTTTTGAGGTTCTTAGACCATTCATATCTCATTCATCTGAACTCTGATTTTTGCCTGCGAGTTGTCTATACATAGTGTCATTATATATAGAACATGATGATAAACTCAATAATATATTTTGAGATATTATGATAAATTTTTATCATGTTAAAATCCATCATGGTGGGGTAGTGGATTTCTACAATGACTTTTTCTAGGCGTAACCCACAGGCAGGGCTAGGGAGTAGAGTTTCCTGACGACTTAATCCAGTAATTATCATCTAGTGGGGATGGATAGGGGAGTTCCCCAGGGAACAATTATAGGAATTAAACTATAGTGGTGATGGATGGTGGAGTTCCATGATGTTTTTATCTCGGTGTTACCCTCCACCGGGTTGGGCAGTGCAGTTATATGATGACTATTTCTAGGCATTACCCTCTAGCAGGGCCAGGTAGTGGATTTCACTAATGGATTATTCTAGAAAAAACCCTATATAATGTATGGGTTGTGTATTTATCCCATGATTACTTATATTCATTACCCTACCATATGAATGTTCAGTGGTGTTCCCCAACGAACTTCATAAGTGTTACTCTCCTACGGGGTTGGGCAATAAACTTCCGTGATGATTATCCGGGTGGGACCCTCTTTTTGTACTAGGCAATGGGTCCTCTAACTAGAGTATGTTCCCCATAGGTTATGAAAAATAACGAATAGACATGTATTGATGTATATAAGGAATATATTTAAAGAGGAACATATTACACAATAAGACACATTTTTTGTGAGGAGACTTAAAACCATGCTTGTGAGTCAATTCCACACAAAGCAGATTGTATCATGGTGTGGTAATTGAACTACATAGACTTGTGTGTTCATGGAGGATGGGTGAGATGATTTGAATCATTTATATAGTTTTGGATCTATTTCTTACTCTTATCCAAGGGATAAAATGTGAAATGGAGTTTACCTTACTCTCTCATGTGGGATTCATTGACCAAAAATATATATATATATATATATCCCTATTCTTTATCAAATTCATGGAATTAAACAATCACCTTATATGAAAGTAATAGATAGGTGTGTTATTACACAAGATTCCTCTATCTAGCTACTTATTGTTGTATGCCACTACTATTATACTATAGGAGGTGATGGGGAAATGGGTAGATCATTTACATAGTGTCTAGCTCCTTATGCATGGATGATATTACATTCACTCTCATTGGGTTGAATTTTTATCTATGACTGTATCATTTATATAATATACTCTACTTACTTTTGTATTCCCCACTAACCCCCCTTTACACCTTTAGTGGTGTTTTGTTGGTTATATATATACTCTCCCTTTCAATGGCCTTGGACACATGTGTTGTGTATTTTGGAGATTAAGGATAGCTCTACCATGATATCGAAGGTTCATAAGGAAACTTTGTGCTTGGAATATTTATGGTGGTTATATCAAGGGATTATTGAGTTGGGATCTCTCAGATATTTTACTTTTTCCAATTCATTGCAAGGTTGGGTCACATTTCTGTTTGGGTGTGTATTTTTTCCATTATTGTTTCTTCTTATGGTATCATATATCCATAGTGTTTTGAATTCCCAGATTTTTTAGTTTATTTATAGTAGTGTTGTGTCTTTTATTTCCTTCCCCCTACACATTTTCATTGAGTTGGTGACATGTGGGCATAAAGGTTCATAAGAAAAGGCCTCTATGAAATAGTTATGCTTTCAGTTCTTGTCGCCACCCTGGGCCTATGGAGGTGCGCATAGGGTAGTTGCATCTTGGTTCTCTGTATGGGTTTGGTCATGACACTATATTCTAAATATATAAATCATAATCCACTTAAACATGAAAATTTATTTATATTATAAATTTATGAAATTACATGGGTATCCCACTCCTCTTTTATATATAGAATTCAAATATCCCCTCCTACTCACACTCATTAAGCTACATAGTTCAATAAAATCCAAGAAACCAACCTTCCTATTGTCATATACATTATATAGTTTATTGTATTGCTAAAATTACATCCTGAGGGTCCTTAAAGACTGATCCCAAGCTGGGTTTTCAATGAATAAGTAATCATAGTAACTGAAAATTTTCATTTTTCATCCTATTATACATCTATAAAATAAATATTAAAAATTAAAATATAATAAAACTTGTAAATATAACATACTGAGAATTTATTATTCTAATTTAATAACTTTGTTTGTCTCGTTTTTTTAATCAAATGCAAAATGATTGTATCGCTCGTTCATATGGCTGGATTACCACATTCATTAAGTAAAATGATTAATTTTCTACCATCACCTCACATAGATGTTTATAATGATTTATTTAATATATATTATATATATATATATTATAATGTATTTTTTAATGGTGGATAATTATTTAACTTTATTTTTCATCTATGAGAATATTGAAATTTTATTCGTTCGTATGCATATAATACTATCACCATGAATGGTGTAATTTATTTTTATATCTACATATTTTATTAATTATTATAAATATGTGTATAATGATTATATAATATATTTAAATCACTATTAAAATAATGTATTTTATGGAACCATGATCTAGATGAAAGTACCAGAACTTCTTAAATGAATCTAACTTGACAAAAATGTCGACACACAAAAGGAAATTTAAATATAGAATTATAGATAAATGGGAATTGAAATGTTATAATTGTGTAATATATGGTTTTATAATAATTTATATGGTTCTATTATATTTTTTTAATATACTAAAATCAGTTATATTGTACTTTTATTTTCTTTTGAAGAAAGTCATATGAGAGGTTAGAGTTTCTAATCTAACAGTTGTAATTGTGAGATTTATTTCATATTTAACCCTTTTTTCTTTTTTATGGTGTTTATAAATCCCATGGATGAATTTAATTTTAATTATCTTGAATAATATAGGGATTTCAAAACATTATATGTTTCTTTATTTCTATAGGTTTTTATATTGATATTACCAAATTATTAAGGGTTCTTCCTAATATTGTTATGTTGATTTATATTTCATAGCATACAAATATCTATGTTTAGGAGGTTTATATACTTCCCATTGAAATGTTACATAATTAATTTATTTATATTAATTGTATTTAATGTTAATTTTTTTAGTTATATAATTTAGGGGGCTAGAATTTAATTTTTACTAAAGGGGTAACTGTTTATTATTATATTTTCATTTTTACCAGGATTTTTTCTTCATAAATTTATTGTACTGAAGTTATATTATCTATCTATCCAAAATATTAATTATTTTATTAAAAAAATTTATTTTCATATATTAAATTTGTCCTTTTATTTTTGTATCATTAAATAATATAGATACAAAAATAATATTTTAATTAAAACAGACTTTATTTTACTTATATATGGAGAATATATTTCTTTCATTCATATATTTTCATTAAAATATTTCCAAGAATGTGATATCTAATCCCATATGAATGTTTAATGTAATTATAACACATATTTTAATTTCTATATAAGTTTTCAGAAGGAATAATCCTATATTTTTCTTAATGTTGTTTTTATACATTTTTATAAAAATTTGAGGGAATATTTGTTTTAACATAGATGACTTGAATAGAACACCCCACTATAATGATCCCTAATATTTTTGATATTCGTTTTTTACGTGGATACTTTCAAATGCAATGTTTTTCTTAATATTTTGCATGACTTTTTATATTAAATAAGTGATTTCAAGATGATAAATTTATTTTTGTCAATAATTATTTCAATGATTTAACACCTTATGATTTTATGAAATAATGTTTTAAAATAAATTTAGAATTTTTGATATTTTGAGTTACACACAATACAAATTCAATATTGTGTTACAAATAACACTGAGTTTACATTGTGTGACCCACAACATTGACTTTATAAAACATAACATTTTATTAAAATTTTATTATATAATATTTACCACCAAGGCATTGTAATGGCGTGTATGAATCAGATTGAAAAAATTGTGAATAAAATATTTTTTAAAAAGAAATATCAGATGAATTATTTTGTGTAAAATTATCTAAATAAATATTTTAAAATAAAGGAATCATTTTTCTAGAAGACTAATTTTATTAAAAAAACAAATTTTACCTAAAAAAGAAAATAAAATTTATTGAATTATTTTATTGAAATTGAAATATTATATATTCAAACAACATTTTTAAATTCATCTTATTTGTTTTTAAGACAAGAGATAAGAATAAATGAAAATTTATGCCTAAAATTTTATTTTTAGAAAAGCAGTTTTGTCTCTTTTTTACACACATATTTTAAAACTAAAAATTCATACTTTTTGGAAATTTATTTATATAAATAAATTTCATTCCTGAAATATTAATTTCAATGTTATATTAGGGTTAATCTTTCTGGACTTTAAGAAAATATCATTTTTTTATGAATTATGAAATGTATAGAATTGTAATGTGAAACATCCATTCCATTTAATTTATTTATAAAGTAATGTATTATATAAAATTGGGTTGAAATTATAATTTGTTAAATTATATGTCTATTGATATAATTTAGTTCAATATAATCGTTATTATAGTGAATTTTGATATAAAACCTTATAAACATTTGAACATTTTCTCTACAAAAAACATCTTTTTCATCATATCTCCAAAATTTATAAAAAATTGAAATTTCCCCTTCTATGATTTTAATTAAAATAAATGAATTAATTATTTATAAAAATAATAATTAGTATTATCGAACATGTTCAACATAATTTTTTACCACTATTAGTTGCCAAAATATTTAAAATTATTTAACATGGTTAAGGTGAAAATGTGTTTACTAGGGGATTAAATAGATAGATTAGGGATAATATAACCTAAATATGTTTATAAATGATATTTATTGGTGATATTTAGGCACTATCATTTTAAATAATATATAATATTATTTTATTAACCCTTTTTAATGTAAAAAAACAAGGTCATACCTTTCTCTTCGACAAAATTATATGTTTACCACTCACCTCACATATAATTGGCCACCCCCCTCATATCCTCTTCACACCCCCAAAACCATTTGGTTCATCCAATAAATTCCAAAATAAATTCAATAATTTCACCCTTTCATTGTAAATATTTTTTTCTATAAATCCATCATGGAATACATTTCTTGAGATCTTAAAGAGGAAACCAAAAGAGGAGGTAACATTCTTCAAGGAGTTTTTTTAATTAATTTCATACTCCACCTCATTATATTATCATTAAACTGTGATGATGTATTAATATAAATATGGTAAAAGTAAAAATAATTTTTTATTTTAGGTTCATGACCTATAACCATTCCCACATCCATTAAATAGGTTATGAAATCATGATTCGTGGGTACAGAAGACTATCATTTAATAAACTGATTTCATTTGTTTTTCCATTAACACCTCTCATCGTTGGGTTCATGGATGTATATAAAGTATAAATATAGGGAATCTAGAAATTTTTTATACATAAAAAGTCATTTATTATTTTTTACCAATTTAAATTCTATTTCATATGATATATGATATCATTGCTCATGGGTATGGTGGACTATCACCTAACAAAGCAATTGGATTTATTTTTCAACAATGCATTACATGAAAGATAATAAGAATAATGTAAATGAATAAATGTGATAAAAAAATTATTTAATTCATGAAATATTTATCCTTATAAAATGATAATTTATCATTTTCTTTCTTACCTTTTCACTCAATGATGGATGATAACATTGTTCAAGTATGTTCAAACTACCACGTTCACAATGTTTTTGCCTCTTTCTTTTAATCACCACTCTCCAATGATGATATGTATAAAAATATTGAAAAAAATAATATTGTATTTATTATATTTTTATTATTTGTGAAATATAAAATATTTTTTCCTTATTTCCATAATGATTTCAGAAAAATTGAAATGTTAGTGATGTGTATGTATGGTCAATCGTCTTCATGACCATAACATACATAATTTCACAAAACCATATTTCATGATTGTTATTTTGAATATTATTTTTTAATAAAAATGATAATTTTTTAATGATTTTTTTTGATATGATACACCCCTGATCAATATAATAGTTCCAAAAATAACAAATAAAAACAGATAAGAAAAACAATGGATTTATTTAATGAAACATTGCTTTAACATTGAATTATTAATAAAAAAGTATTATAAATTCATAAGAATGTAATATATTGTTGGATATTTAGGAGTATGTTTAATTAAAATATTTATAATATACTTTAATTAATATATTTGAGATTCTAATGTATATTAATGGAATCAATAAAAATGGTAAAGGAATTTTTTCACCCTTTTATTACAAGGAGACAAACAAATTCGGCAAATTTATAGATTTTGGGGTTTATATATTACCCTTTTGACATTTTATATCCTCGATATCCATATTTTAATGATAAATAATGTTTAATTTCATGATATTTATAATTCAGGATTAAGATTGAAATAATTAAAAAATTAGTATGATATTTCTTTCTCGATATTTTTTCCATGAGATATGTGCTATTTTATAAAGATATATTATTCTATACGTTGTATAAACTTCCTCTTTGGGATTTAATATCATTAATTTATATATTCTAATGATATTTTATGTTTCATTTAATGTTTTTCCTTCATGGGGTCAGCAATTCAATGCCACTAAAGTGATAAAGATATTATGTTTCAATCTCATCATTTAAAGATATTATTTATGATTAAGTCTCCTTTGTTTAAATTTTATGATATACCTATCCTGAATTCCTATGAATTTTGTGATCCTATTTTGTCAATGAGAATATATATTTTCCCTTTATTTTTCAATTCATTATTTACTCATGATTTAAAAATATTTATGACAAATATTCATTATTTCTCTCTTCTATTGAAGACCCAGGTTTAAATAAAACCATGTTCTCTAAAAATTCTATCAAAAATAGTTTTTATAATTATTAAAATTATATATCAATGAAATTTTTATCGATTAATGAGTTTTTTAATTTTTTTTAAAATAATCTTCTTATAGTTTTATAGAGCACAACTATTTTGATTTTTCTAAAAATGTGAAATAAAAAATTACATTAACATTTATTACAGGAACAAAATTTCCACCGATATGCCCAATATTTTCAATTAATATTCCTTTATAAATTTTCAGGTTTATTTAAAGAGAAGAGTATGTAATTTGTTTTTAAATGTTTTTTTCAAATTGTAAAGGTTGTTTCTGTCATGAAATATTTTAATGTTATTTTAATAATTATTTTATAATTTTTAAAGGTTATATTAAAAGAGAAAAACTATCAAAAAAAATTTATTTTAAAAATGTGATTTTTAAAGAAAATTTATTTTCCTAAATAAATGTTCCAAATGATATATCAAAATAATCATCAAACTAAGATAAAATACATTAATGTATTTTATGACTCTCTGGTGATATGAACCTACGATATGATTCTTATTAATTATTTTAATATTTTATGATTACCATATGTTTATACACCCAAATTTTTTCCAGGGGCAATACAGTGATACAATAATTATGAAACCTTCTTTTTTATCAATGTGTAATGCTAGGTTGAAATGATTAATAGATAATGAAGAATGTGTTTTTTATATATTAAGATATAATGAAAATTTTATGAAACAGAATTCATTTCCTCAATAATGATATGTTGAATATTTTATGATCATGTTATGAAAATAAATAATTTTTTCTTTATGTGATTAGTGGGGTGTAGATCACTTTCTCATGCATTGGGTACATATAGATAACAGAAGAGTAAATATGTTATGAGTGAACCATATTATATGTTCATAATGTTATGCATGAATCTGATTAGATATTCACAATGTTATTGGTCAACCTGATTACATGTTCACAATGGTATGAATGATCCAAATTACAGGTTCATAATGTTATTCATGGCCCTAATTATGTTCTAACAATACTATGTGTGAACCTGATTATGAGTTCGTAATTTCATGTCTGAACCTAATTAAATTGTCAAATTGTTTTGTTTGAGCCCGATTAGATGTTGAAAATTGTATACAAAAACATTATTCCATGATTATATTGTAATGTGTGTTCCCATATTCTTGGTCTATGGTTTCTGGTGTGGACCAATTTGCATATCCATAAGTTTATAAGAGGAAATGATTAAATTTCCCCCACATAATGTGTGATATTGCTCTATTTATACATATTCATAAATTTATAAGATTATTTTTATCACATAATTCCACATCCTATACCAATTTTATGCTCCCATCACTCATGTTCATGAAATTCTATATGATTCATGCATTATGATGTAATAGTATTTATTCAATGGCACTAAATTTTGATCTTCGATAATCATTGTACGGTTTTGAAAATAAATTATCATTTTATAGTTCCCTTATTTTCATGTTGTTCATATATATTTCCCTTTTCTAGAATTAACGAGCTTCAAGTGACATCCTTATGTTTCGTTTATCAAATGTATGATGAATTTTTTAATATAGGATAGGATTTTGAAGAATAGAAAATGTGAATATCATTATGAGATATGTCAGAGATATTTCACCAAATTATGAGATTTTGAAACTAGTTTCCAAACATAATAAAATACTATGTTCTTCAAGAATTTCTTGGGAAATGTATTAAATATTTATCATAAAATATGTAATTTATTTGTTTGAAAACCTAGGTATGATGTAGTTGGTATCTTGTGAAAAATTTCATTATCCATTTAAAACTAATTTCTAAAAACATTAGTGAGATCCCAAGGTTTGTTAATAAATATATTTCAATGGATGTGTTCACATATAGGTCTATTGATTAGTTAATGTATAGAATAGTTTCCCTGAATCATGGAAAAATATTGTGTGAGTGATTTAAAATAAACTAAAAGCATGTATAGAGACTATAATTATATGGGTATATATAAAAATATAACCTAGGTTTACTAAATATGACATTTAAAAATTGAACTCAACTCGATAATCACTAGGAGCATAAGGACTGGATATACTGCACACCAGGTTAGACACTCATAGAGTATATTCTCTAGAAATTCACAATATCTCTATGAACCATCATAATGGATTTAAATATATTTTGACTATAAATTATATAGGTTAAAACTATTATCTCATAAATTGAATATAATATGTCAATATTATAAAATCAAATATGTTTTTTCATGATTATGTTATTTTTACACTATGACTAGTGTTGATGATGCAATGCTTTTTTGTTTTATCCAAAAGAGGAAACCAAGAGGAACTAGGATAACAATAAATGTTATGGAAATTTTTTAATGAGAATAAAATGTGTCAATAACTAGTGTGAAGGATATTGGGATTATTCCTAATCAGTTATAATTGAAATGATTAATAAAAATAACCTTAAACTACTTCGAGAATCTCTAAAGAAGTGCAAGATAGATTTAAATAAGAGTGCGGGTAGGGGAGACCATGGATGAAAGTATACTTGATTTCTAATATTTCTATAATGTTGGAATAATTACTAATGAGGATGCTTAATATTGATAAGAAGATGTATTGTGTGTGGAAAATAAGAACATAGTTCATGTAATAACATTTGAATAATAAAACATTTAGTTAATGCAGTGGAGGGAAATATTATTGATCCTAAGATATTGTTAATGGATGAATGATTTAAATATATAATGAATGGTAATAATAAAAATCGATGCCACAAGAGTAAATTTCTTGAAGGGAATCAGCAAGGTTATACGAGTAATGACATTGCTACCAAGGATGAAGTGACTCTCAATGAAATATAAAGGAAACGAGGTATTAAAGAATAATATGACCAATCCAAGTTATTTTTTTATAAATTATGTTAAATGATTGAATTTATTATATATTTTAATTCAAAAATATTAATTATATAAGGAATTTTCAATATACATTGTTCATTAATGATTTTCATGAATATGTTGAATGTCGTTGAGGGGCGAGAAATGTGATTTAATGGAATGGTGATATTTGTGGAAATAAAATGATTATTGTTAAAATAATCCTTAATATGTTCTTTATTATTATATAATAATATTGGGATAAATATATTATTTATATGGAAAATGTGAATTTGGTAGTACTGATTTCATGGGAAATTATTAATGAATAGAAAAAAATTGGTTAATTTTATTATTTATGCATTTGTCAAAATTTTTGGATTTAAGGAACATATCCTATAATTGGGATACAATATAAGGAATGAGAAAGAATGTATGTTTTGTAAGAAATTTTTTGAATATTTTTATTGTTATCATGTTTCACGTAAATACAAGATGGAGGTATTCACATGTTTGGTATTTAAAAATAAATAGATTCTTTATCATATATGGGGGTGGGGGTTAATGTTATGTTTATTTTGAGAAATTTTGTGGCATTATTTAGAAATTTGAAATTTTTAAGTTGTTATAGGTTAACAGTTTATGGAATGTTTTACATATATCATTGGATTAGGTTTTACCAATTAACATTCTACTTCACCATATAAAAATTTTTTCATATTGGATAACCATTGTTAACATTTTTTATCAAGAGGTATAAGGAATGAATTATAATTATTGAATAGGTCTTGTGATATATTAGTTCTTAAGTCATAAAATAAAATTCATCTTTATTTCATTAAGTAAGATATGAAGGAAAAATAGATTCATGTACAATCAAAGGATATAATTTTCTCAATATACAAAGGATAGTTAAGCAAAGGGTATATCTCTACCATTGAAATTCTTGATTTTATTGGAATGGTACACTATCAATTAGAACTTCCACTAAACCACCCTCATGATCATTAATTATTTGATATATCTCTCTAGAGGTAGTACATACATGATCCATCACATGTGATAGACTCAGTGGTTATATTGTTGGAGCATGGTATTCCATAAAAGGAATAGATTGTATATATTTTTGTTACTGAAGAGAATATTCTAAAAAAATGATAGCTTACCAGGACAATGTTATGGTGCAAAACCACAAGCTTCATGAATCTATGTGGGATCTTAATGGTTTGAGGAAAATGTTTCCTCAATTTTTGTTACTAATGTGAAAACTTTTGATGATGTAATTCATTTTAAGTCGTTATAATGTAACCCGACAAGTATTTATGTAATTTGATTTTCAATTAACTTAAATATTTTAAATATTTTTCATTAAAAAATCTATTTTTTCTTCTCTTACTTGATAAACCATGTTTATATTGTGTTACACAAAACACAATGTTTAAGAGAAACGTTTCATAGAGTGAAAATATTATTATATGATAGTTATAAACTAGCCATTTTAATTGAGGGTATGAATTGGTTTAACTAAATAATGAAAATATATGGTTTACACATGTTTATAAAATTAATTATTTAATTACCAATTAATCAAGATTGAAAATAAAATCTAGTTTTATATGTAGAATGTTTTTTTATAAAAACTATTGTATGCACACATACACATTTTACATCAAAAAAATAAACAAAAAACAACTTTTGGTGAAGGATTTTAATGAAATTTATATAATACATATTTGATAATATAGTTAACATAAATAATTTGTTTTTTCTTGAAAATATATAAATATAATTCAAATTTCTTACTTAAAAAAATATATTTTAAAAGAACCACATATTATAAGATCTTATTTTGAAACAATGTTTTGAAATGATTAAAAATATATTTTCTAAAGTGATGTAAATATTTGAAATAATGATTTCAGAATTATTTTATGGATATATTTTTATTTTTTTACGAAAAATATATATTATGATGAATTGAAAAAAAATTATTCAAAAAATTAATTTTATTTGAAGATAATTATAAAGATATATTATATTTAAAAATTGTTTTAAATTAGAAATTTTTCAATTATATATATAATATTCCAAATTTGGTCATTAGAAAAATATTCAAATATAAATTTTATTCCAAAACATTTTAAAGAGTTGAACAATTTCTCTTTGAAAACTTGATTTTTCATGGCATCTGTGGGTTTAATTTTAAATAAAAATTTTCCACTTCTATAAATGGAATTTTGAGGAATGTATTCCATACTTTTAATCATAATAATTAATATTATTTATTATGGTTAGCTTAATTTTTTTCTATAATAAATAGTAAAAGTAGTGAAAATGATATACTTTGCTTTGGGTAAAATGGGTTATTTGAGCGTTATACTAAAAAGAGACAGTTTATAATTACCTCATCACTTGACTAATTTTTTATGGCCATATACAGACCCTATAATATTTAAGACTTTTTAATTTCTTAATTTTGGACCCTTTTCGTATATGAATAATGTGGGTACAACTTTTTATTCTAAAAAATTAGAAGTTTTTTAGTTACCTCACTTATAAAAGGCCATGATCCCTCCTCTCCTATTCGTACATTAAAAACAATTTCCAGCCATTAGATTTATAATTATCTTCCAAATATCCTTCTTAAATTTCTAGTATCCATATTTTGGGTATAAATACAACCATACAATGAATTTTGTATAATCCTAATGAGGATAAACAAAGAATAGGTAATGTTCTTCAATAAGAATTTTCTTTTTATATCAACTTCAAATTAATTTATTTATTTTATAACCATTATAACAAAATTAAATCAGTGTATTCCATATAATTATATGTTTTAATGTAACATGATTATCCTAAATCCATACCTACATTAATAAAATGGGGTTTTAAATCATCAGTTATGGGTACGACAGACTACTACATCACAAATTCATGTTAATCATTTTTCCAATAACTGCTCTCAAGATTGGGTATGATAATGGATAATGTATATATATATATATGATAGTTATATCAAAATAATACCTGTGGAGTGATTATATTATATATATACCATTTTTAATTTCTATTCCATAGGTGATAATATAATGTCTCTAATGTGCAATACATACTACACATCCCAAAGTGATGTGATTAATTTTTTCCCAAATGAATTACATAGAAGACAATCTATATAATGTTAATGAATATATGATAGAAAAATTAACTAATTATGATATCCATGAAATATTTAAAATTCTCAGAAGATTGATAATCATTTTCATTCATATATTTTCACTCACAGAAAGAAGATAATGTCCTTTGTGTACATCTGGACAACTACATTTATTATGTGATATGACACCCTCTTTTTATAAATACAGAATATATATGATATATATAAGAAAATTTCAATATATTATATGGTATCTGTTGTATTATGGACATTATGTAAACATAATAAATTCTTTACCTCAAATACATAACCATTATTGAAAAATGGAAATGTTTCTCTTATGTATAGACGACCAACCATATCAATGATCATAAAAAACACAATTTCATAAAAAATCAAGTTTTTTGGTATTAATAATATAATTGATTTATAAATACGATAATAATTTGATGATTATTATTTTTGAGCTGATGGAACCTTGATCAATATATGAGGAGAAAAAATAAAAAATAAAAACATTCTAGAAAAAAACTATTATTACCGACAATATTACATAAACATTGATTGTTAATAAATACGTAATAAAAGGAAATAACAATTTCATATATAGTGATATATATTTAATTATGGATTTTTAAAAAACTAAAAATAAAATTATTATTATTATAAATGATGATCGCACATGTACAATGTGATATGAGAATTATTGTAATTGATTTAATGTTTCTCTTTTATTTATTGGAGACATATGAATATTCACCACTTGTTTCTTATATAGTTGTTTATATACTTCTTTATTGAAATATTATTTCACAAATCTTTTTATTTTAATGATATTTAGAGTTTCATTTTTTGTTATTCTTTATTGGGTCTTACGATATAAAAGAGTACTAATTTTTTTGGTATTTTTATCTCAATTTTCATTCGTTGAGACATATATCATATTATGCACTAGTATTATTTTATGAGATATATATAGACTATTTACCATGTGATATCAAAAATTTATTTATCATTATAATATTTTATGTTTTATTTAATGTCATTCCATTGGTGAGCCTACAATTCAATGTTGCAAATGTTCTAAATATTTTATGTTATAGTCATGTTGACTATCGTTAATGTTTATGATTGTGTATCCAATGTTAAAATAAAATGATAAACCTTAAAATAATTCCCAGCATTTTTATTATCTTATATATATCATTATAATATATTTTCTCATTCATGTAATTATCATTTGGTACTCAAGAGATAAAAATAAAGCTTTCAAGGGATTTTTTTATTTCTCTCTTCTATTGAAAACTATTTTTTCTAGGACCATATTTTCTAAAATTAATTTCCATTTTTTACAAAATTAAAATTGTTTTATCACATCACTATTGGGTCATTATAATATCATAAAAATCATTATATATTTATAAAATATTTAATTTTTATGCCATAATTCAACCGTATCAGAAAGGTTTGAAAAATTACCCATTGGAAAATTTCATCATCATGATTCCATATTTAATTTTCATTTTATATAAATAATTTTATTAATATTTCAATTTTGAATTAAAAAAAATTTATTTAAAATTCACAGGTTTTGGAAAATGTAGTTTTCAGCCTTTAATAAGAATTCAACATGACATCAAAAAAATTATATAATCATTAATATTTAATAAAATTAGTTTAATAATATGATTTTATTAAAATATTATTTTATTAAAAAATATTTTAATTCATCAAAATATATTTCTCAATTTAACTTGAATATTAACAAATAATACTATTTGTTATTTAAATGTTATTTGAAAAGTAACATTAGTAATTTTATTTTGTGATGATTGGTATATACATAATCATAATGATAAGGTCTTGTTACATATCACATTTTTACAGAAGCATATTCCTTAAGGGTAAGGCATCTGATGGTGGGGATTTCTTGGGGCCCTTCACTGAACATGGTATGGGGTGTGTTCTCGATGACCTAGATCTTCTTCCCTAAACGGTTTTGCTTGTGATAAAAACAAATTTGGATCTCATATCATGATTGTTCTAGGGTAAAGCCCCCAAATTATATTTCCCTTGGAAGATCTGATAAAGTAATTCATAGTGTATGATCCTACTTGCCGAGGCTATTACATACTTTTTCTATTCCAAAAGGATTTTTTAAAACCGTATCTTTATACTAGTCGTTTTATCACTATTCAATATCTATATTATCAACAATAATGATATTGAATGGCCATTTTAATAAAATTGGATATAATGAAAAATGGAGTGCATGTATTTTCTATATCGAGAAAACATTCAATTAAAATAATTGTTATTTTTTTCATAAATGTTCGGTTCTTCACAACCATCCCCCTAAAATAATTCACACACAAAAATTTTATTTTCACTCATTAAAATAGATGAGGGTACCTCTGATTCATCCCTTCTTTTGGTTCCCATATTGCTTCTTCAAACATGTTGTTTCACCACAACACCTTGACAAGGGGAATCAAATTATTTCTTAGAAACATTTCTTTATGATATATGATATTTACCAGTATCTCCTAATACAAGAGGTAATAGTCAAATGGTACCACATCTAGATTGAGTACATGTGGTGGTTCTGGTATGTACTTCCACATGATTGATACATGGAATACATCATGTACTTGAGACATGTTCGGTGAGAGTTCTAGTCGACAGGCCACTGATCTGGTGTGATTGAGAATATAAAAATGGAAGATATACCTTGGAATAAGCGTTCCCTTCATTCCAAATCATATACCTCTCTTCCATGGACATATTAAGTGGAATATTATGCCCCTAACATCAAAATCTAGGTCTATTCAATGATTATACAAATAAATTATTTGTATAATCTGGGGTTGCAACTATTTGTTGTTTGATTAACTTAACACTCTATACCATTTCATTGATCATTTTTGGACCTTGAAGTTTTCTTTCCCCATCATCATCCCAACAGGCAGGTGTTCAATGCCTATTCCCAAAAAGGAAGTCATAAGGTGCAATTTGGATTCTTGATTGGAAACTGTTGTTGTTATAGAACTCCACCGATGAAAATTATTGGTCCCATCCTCCTATGAAATCCAATAAGAAAGATCTCAACATGTCCTAAGGTGTTTCTATTTTTCACTCAAATTGGCCATTACATTGACGATGATAAGATGTGGTGAATATCAAATAAGTGTTCACAGAATATTGGATACTCTTCCAGAACATTGAGGTGAATCATGGATCTCAACCGGATATAATCAATTGTGGTACTCCAGATAGCCTTACAAATTCTCTAATGTATGTCTGTGCTAGTTGATCCAATGTGAAATCCTCTTGAATTTCAATGAAGTGTATACTAATTTTAAGATGATCAAAATCATTTCATATTTAATTGTTTCCTATGAATGACTTAGGATGTCTGGTGACAAAGCCCATGGTGATGTTTTCCCATTTCCATGTTGGTATGGGTTATGGTTACACTATCCCCTCAGATTTCTAAATCTCATCCTTCACATTCTGAAATACCCATCACATTGATTAATATTTAGCAGTATACTACTTCATGTTATCCCACTAATAGTTCTCCTAGATATCTCAATACATCTTCATTTTTTTGTTGAATGGAGATATTTTAACAATGTGAATCATCCAAATAAAATAATTAACTTTTGATTTGATGGATCACATAGTCTTGAACACAATAAAATAATTACTTCTTCATTAAAATTAAACTTTAAATATTTATCTTTTCTGATAGTTTCAAATTTCTTTTTAATTCCCACATTATCTGTTATAGCATCCTTAAACCTCCAAAAGAGACTATTGAACAATAATTTTTGAAATA
This sequence comes from Viscum album, assembly GCA_963277665.1. Taxonomy (NCBI): domain Eukaryota; kingdom Viridiplantae; phylum Streptophyta; class Magnoliopsida; order Santalales; family Viscaceae; genus Viscum; species Viscum album. Next base: position 1,518,332,940 of record OY728136.1, read on the forward strand.
ATTAATGATATTCCCTTATTTTTATCCATATTTCCATATTTGTTAAATATATGAAGTTTGGATCCTTTTCCATTCTCATAAATGATAGAATTTATGGGTCTTTTTATATAGAGAATACACCACCTTGATCAGTTTTCCAATGAGGTAATCGATTGAGGATTCATATTCCTTGATAAGCTCTAACAATTTTCATTGGTGTATATTCATCTTTTTTTATGTGATTATATATTTGAGATTTTTGTGATCTATATATATCTCACACCTCTCCCCCAAGAGATAATGATTCCATAATTTCAACACAAATATCACTGTTGTCATCTCTAGATCATGTATTGGATTGTTTTTCTCATGAATTTTCACTGCCTTGAGGTATAGTGAATGAATTTTTCATTCTACATCAACACACTTCCCATTCAATTTTACAAATCATCGCTGATGATTACAAAATGATCCCACTTGTGGGTATTGTGAGTATAAGGGAAGTGATAATCCTCTCTTTCCACTCCCTGAATCATTATTCACATTCATCATTTTAGGAAAACATGAATCTCTTCCGAGTTATCTTGGTAAGAGTTTTGGAAAATCCTAAGAAATTTCTCACAAATCATGGATAATATCCATCTTACCACATGATTATATGGATATCATGATTATATTTCAGCCTCATATATGCTTTAATTACTCTTTTTGGAAGGATCAATTGAAATTCTATTTATTATGAGGATATTACCCGAGAATGGGACTTCCTTCAACTATAACACCCACTTATTGTACATTACGTAGTGATTCTACTTTCACATGGTCTCTAGCACAATGATCTGATTCTCATCATTAATCTAATTGGTTTTGGAGTATGTTATAACATAATTTATAAAAACTACCATAAACTAGTCTAGTTAATATCTAAATAATCAATCAAACATGTTCACGAAAATTGTTGGAGAATTAGTATAAGGCCCCAGCCTTAAACCTTACTTAATATTGAATTAAATGAATAATTAACATTGAGGATCTTTTCAAGTTTAGAGTTTTTGAGAATTAGGACATCACTATTACATCTCAAAAGATTACAAAGTTGTCACTTCTACTAAATTTCCATAAAATAACAACTCTTAAAAAGAAACATGTCTAGTTCCATGTATTAGATAACATGACATCCCCTTGATCCCATCTTTGACCATATTCCACATTAAGTCCTATGAAAAAAATTTCAAAAAAACTTGGGGTGAGCATAAAAAGCTCAGCAAGGGATACACAAAGAATGAAAACTGTTAGTTTTTCAAAGAAACAAGTAAACCACGTATACTTTATCAAAGTAATACCTTTCACCTTTAGGAAGTAGTAAAAACTATTCACTGAATAAAATATAATTACTTACCCTTTTGTAACAAAAATATTACCATAAAACCCATATAATGAACACATAACATATAAAGGTAACTTGGGACATAAACATAGTTAAATAGAATAACCATACGGTCGACTTCCACACATACTTAATGGAATAGTCATACGGCCGACTTCCATACCCAATGCATTGGAGGTTATAACGTAACCACCCGTCTTGGTATTCATGGCACCACCCGTCATATGGTTTATCACGTAACCACCCGTAAAATGTCCAAGTACCATCATTACACATGAAATATTGAAAATATAAATATTTCAATAACAACATTTCATTTTCAATCAAAATAAGTAATTCCAAGATATTGAATTAATCAATCCATTTTCAAAAATCATTTAAAATATATTTTTGAATCAAAGTGTCCCATACCAATTTGAATCTTTTATTGGAATTATAATTTTAAAACATTAATGCCCATATAAATAAATACTGAAAACCATTTTGAAAACATGTACATTAAAGATAATTATTTAGAATAATAAGTCTTTAAAACATTTTAAACGATATTTTTGTTAAAGAGTTTTTAACAAAATGAGAGAGTATTGAATACAAATAATTACAGAATAAAATTTAATCCGAACTTTATAATATCATTAGAATAAAGGGATTAATGATATAATATGTCAAGGGATAGTATACACACCATATAAGAGTGAATTGGTTCATGACAACAATGATGTCTCAAAAAAAATGTAAAATGAGATGAAATCCATTATAAAGAATGTATCCTTAAATTAAGGATAAATCAATCTCATAATTATGTGTGAAAAATATAAATACACCCAATATAAGTGTATATTAAGTGTAAAACAATAAAATTTCATTCACACATATTCATTGGATGACATATTCAACAACTACATGTTGAACCCAAAGAAATCGAAATTGGGTTATGAAGTTCCCTTGGTAAAATTCGACAGCCTAACGGCGTCACATAAAATTTTTCAAAAAGGGTTGATGAGAGAGATAAAGGGTATCTAATCACATGGACATAAAATTTACATAAATAAGGATATAGAAGAACATATCCCAACATAATAGCATGTGAATTAAAAGATACAACAAAAGAAGTCTTTTAAAAATAGGAGGGTGAATGGTCCCCTTACCGAGTTGGGTAACATTCAAAAAGTACACCCCATGGAAGAAGTGTCATAAAATGAAGATTTAAATACCCATAAATGAAATTATACTACACAAAGTGTATAATAATGGGCAGTACATATGCCACTCAACGGTAATAGTGGAAAATGTAGCATAAATGTCACGGGAATAAAAGTGAGATGAAAAATGTCTTACGAAAACTCGGCAGCCTAATGGTGCCACTTAAAACTCCCAAAAATGTATTTATGAGATCAAATAGGGTCTCTCATAATATGAAAAAAAAAATTAAAGTATGAGTAATATAAAATAGAATCCCCAAACATAAGAAAGATGGGCTTAAATGACATAAAAGAGAGTACTTAAAAAGAAAGAGAGAGGTTGGATCCCTTACCTCGGGTCCGACTTGACTTGATCGTTCTTTAACGTCCCGAATAATAAACTTGAGTTAATTTAAACATTATTAATAACCTTATTCAAGTTCATTATTCCTTTTATATCACTTATTGCCATGTTATAAACATTATGTAATCATTTAAGTTAATAATGTTTGTTTTGTCGATATTTGGTTCTTAAGTCGAAAGTGGACTTCTTACAATTACATGTTGTTCGTGTGGTCAAAGGTTCATTATATCCAGAATGATATTCATGATTTTTATATCATATATATCATATATATCCAGAATATACATGTATTTATAATATTACATAATCATTTAGAGGTAAGAAATGAAATGCACCGTCCATGGAGACGGTAAGTCGTACGTATGCATGAACGGTACTTTCATTTCTATGTCATATTAATTGAATTAAAACCAAATGAGAGGTATGTATAGTGTAATTAAAGAATTATATTCATAATTTATATGTAACATAAATCATATATAATAACTTTAAATACATCCTTTATACATCCCACAAATGGAATTAACGAATCAAATCACTTTGAAGGGGCGGTAGTCCGCACTTCCTAAAATGAAATTATCATGTTTACCCACAATGGAAATCATAAAGGTATGCCAAAAAAGAAAAATACATAAGCTTATGTAAAACATAAACATATTATATATCATATATAAATATTGTGACATCTTAATGTCCACCTTTTAAGGTGTTATATTAGTGTTGAACAATCATTGTTTCGTGAGGCAGAAATTGGCCATCCACTGAAACAATATGTTCTTTAACCATTAGATGTAGGTGTGTGTAACTGTATCTCGAATGCTTCTCATAAAAACATCTTAGTATATTTATGAAACTGTAGTTGTTACAAAAGAAATTAATAAAAAAAGTTTATGGGGTTGGAGAAGCAAAAAAACAAAAGAACATAGGTGAAGACATTACCTTAAAATCGGGTAACTCTTTTTGATTTGAGCTCAAAGGCCTTCTTTGGGAAGAGTAATGCCAAATGTGAGGCTTCTAGGAGTAAGAGTGGGATGTGGAGAGACAAAATGGGTAGAGATTGGCCGAACCAAAGTCTTGAGTGGTGTGGGTAAGGTGATAGTGTTGGGGGCCTTTTATATGAGGAGAGGAAGGGCACTCTTGGAAAGTAAAGAAATGTTACTTTATTTTAAAATGATTTTCGGATTTGAAAGGTCCCAAATTGATATATTTCTAGGATAAGGTGATAAGGGTTAGAAATATACCCATCAAATAGGTTTTTGACAAGTGTAGGTCTTAGTGTTTACATTATCTTTTCATTTTATTTAAATCATTAAATAATGAGGTAATCGCTGCATCATCATGATGTCATAAATAATTTAATTTATATAATGTCTAAAAATTATATAAAAAATAATATGATATATTAAAACTTTTTATCCTTAAAATTAATATTTATAATAAAAAAATCTGACTTGTATAACCCCATTTAAAAATTGTTTTAGTAAAACAACTCATGTTTGTGTCAGTTTTACTTTTACATTAAATAAAAAGATATTAATGTCATTTTCCTTCCAAAGTGGATCCATGGGGTCCCCATGTTGACCCATGGATTGTCTTGGTCGGCCATGACACATCCAATAATGGTATGACATGTTTCAAGCTCATCTTATATTAGAAAAACATTATTTTTACCTTAAACTACACTAATTACCTCTAATCGCGATTAAAAATTTAAAAGTTACTATTCACCAAAAAATTATTTTATTCCAATTGATCCAAATTTTACTTCTTAATTACAACCATGTATGTCATATTTTTGAAATTCAAAACACAGAGGTGTCAAATTTTCATTTAAATGAAAAATCAGTTTCTTTATCTACCACTTAGTTGTTTCATTATTCATCAAAAATTGATGTTTTTCAGAAAAATACCAAAAATTCACCCTAAGCTATATTTGATATTCCGAACTAAAAAATGATGTCTATTTTAAAAAATTCAAAACATATAAGTTTCATTAATTAATTTAATAATTAATTCCCACTATCAAAATAAATAGTGTGTTTTTAAGAAACAATATCTTTTAAAAGATTGACACTAGTTTAAGTCCAATTTCGAAGTGAAAATAATTCCAATGACCACTATTGGATTAAATGGTAAAAATATATTCTAATTTTACTTTAAAAACAATTCAATAGATAATCTAATCATATAAATAAATTATATTAAGAAGAGGTTTTGAATTAAAATACAAATTTTTTCACTATTCATAAAAAATGAACTTTATCGGAAAGATACCAAAAATTTACACAAAGTAAATTTTGATGTCTCGATTCTAAATAAGGATTTTATTTTGTCGAATATAACAAATAAAATTGTCAAAAATTGGATTTAATAGAGGTTCGACATCAAAAGGTGGTTAATCGACCTTCTAAAGAATATTAGAATGTTTACGCTTAATATTTAATTCATTCACATTTTTAATCTTCTATCATTTATTGTAAAAAGTAAAAATATTTGACAAACATATATAAATATTTTGTAGTTAGTTCTATTCATTCCCTCCATTACAACGGCTAGGCGTTAACTACCATTTAAAATAATTTTATTTTATTATTATAGTGCAACGTAAGATTTCAAAGGAACTTGTTGTTGCATATTGGGTAAGCCATCAAGCATAGCGTTCCCTTTAAATTAATATTAACATTTTATTCATAAATAAGGATAAATATAATAATGTCATATTCTTTATTTACCTGGGGTGTTACAATTAGTGAGTCTGAATTGAATCTCTATGAAATCATAATGCCAGTACGTCGTACGAAAAGCAGTCCTAGTGATATCCTCCTCCTTCACCTTAACATGTTAGTATCCCTACCAAAGATCCAAAATAGAGAAGTATTATTCTTCATTTCATTTGTCGAACAAGTCATAAATTTGGGGAAAACTATACACATTATTTATTGTGATTTGGTTGAGATCATGAAAATCAATGCATTGGCACATTGGCCCATCCTTCTTCTTGACAAAGAGCACTATTTATCTACATGGTGAAGCACTTGGGTGTATAAACCCATTATTAGGATTCCCTTGTAGTTTTTTTCTCCTCAATCAGTACAAAATCCATTCTATATAGAGTCGTTAATATTTTTAATGCCTTAGGTATAAGATCAAATGATAATTCAACATATCATCTAGTAGGATATCCAAGAAATTCGTTAAGAAACCAATCTTCAAATTCTCTCACAATAGGCATGTCTTAAAGGATGGTTTATTCCTTGGACTCAATTATCTATGAAAGATATGTGTTCTCCTCTGATGTAATATACATTCAGGTGATGATGGTCCTAAAGAAGATTCATCATCCACCTTTCACATGTATATAATTGAGGGTCGATTTACCATCTGGGAGTGATTTCTCTATCATGAAATTTTATGTTGTCTATATGTGGGGAAATCTACTCCATGACAAGAATAACATAAAATTCTACCGGAGGGAATATGATGAGGATTACTGAGATATTTAATTGAAAAATAGTGACATGGAAGAAGTTATATACATAGGATACAAAAATTACCACATTTATCATTTTCACTAACATCTCATCTTACATGCTTTTGGGTGGTGTTTTGATTATTCTACTAAAGTATAGGGATATAAAAGAATACATAGAACTATTAATGATAAACCTACAGATCTCTAATTTATATTGCTTCAATAATACCTGATTCAGTCAGGGGATGATTAATTTTTAACTGTTATATATATAGGGGAATAGAATGACAAAAACGGATACCTTTTAAATTACACTTATCTCCATTACTTAGGATTTTATAGGATTAGATCTAATTTATCCATGATTTGTATCCTAACATATATTATTTTGGGGTTTTTTCCATTTATAACAAATCGTATGAACCTTGTGAATTTCAATAGCATATTCTTCAAGAGTGTGGAACCAAAGAGTGTAGCAAGGCTCGTTATTTTGAACGAGTTCCACTTTGAGTCTACAAAAAAGTAGTGTTTTCATATTTTACTGCTAGATACCTCTATTCTAGAGCATCCTCTACTTGTGAATATCTAGACAGGGATTTATTTTCATGATAAATCACATACTCTATACTCAATTAAAATTATGGATTCCTTTATTATAGTTAGTCTTATCCATGATGATTTTACTACTATTTTACAATACTATTCCTAATACCAACTAAACCAATCCTCTGATACAAACTATAACAAACCTGATGTTTAATTCATATGTAAAAATTTTATATTATATAAAATCACACTTAATAAAACTCAGATGATTGAGTGGTCTAGTGTATTTGGGGCCAAAAACATTACATAACAACTTAAAACATGATATACAAATCTTTATTGAAAAACTCATTTACATGATAGTTTCTTCATACATAGAATTGAATTGGACAAATTGAGGACATCCATAAGAAAAATATGAGATATGAAGCCCAATAAGGAAATAAACATAGCATAACATGATGAATTTAGTACATTTTATTCAATTGACATATCAACGGAGCACAAAAGAAACATGAACATTAAAGCATGATATATCATGAAAATCATAACAAGAAAATGTTGAAACAATGTATTGCATGATAATATCATGATCCAAGGATCATCAGACATTGATTAACATGAGTAAACCCTTGTTGTAGATGACTTATATGTATTCCCTAATATCAAATGGAGTGTCATGACCGAAAACATTAACCAACGCATTGGAGCTCTATTATGGCACACCCTTCCTAAACATTTCATTTCATGCATAAGTGTGCCACATAGATCATATAACATGGAATAATTCCACATAACTAGTCATTCCAAATAAATGAGTACATGAGCCTAAATGTGAATACCATTGATAGATAACTTTGTATTGTATTCACTACACAATTTATTACAGTGGAAAATGATTGTGCAATTTCAGCTTCATAACGACGTCAAATTGAAGTTTGTAAAATGGGTCAATGAGAGGGATAATAGTCTATAATCATTTATACATTAAATATAAAATAAGTTAATTGTGGATCATAATATCCCAACATATGAATTGGAATTTAGATGCCTAATATAAAAATAATCATGAATGGAAATGAGAAGTTGGAAATCCCTTAATGAATTTTGGAATAGTAATGAGTGGGATAAAGAAATCATTGGGGGTATTAGTGGGAGTGAATGGAAGATAACATCATTTATAAATAATTCTGACATCATGTTTTTTTGGAATAACATATCCCAAATCATAAAAATGGATATTAAAAGGAAAAACATAAAAGAGGTGCTTGAAGAAAAAGGAGATAGAGAGAGAGAGATCCCTTACATGGATGTGTGAACCCTAAGGCTTGGAAGAGGCTTATTTGGAGCTTGAGGGTGACGTGGGAGGACACAAGGGAGTAGGGTTAAAAGGATGGTCAATCATAAAATAAATTTAGTGAATATAAATGAGTTCTTTGGAGGTCTTATATATAAAAGGTAGGGGAATTAATTTTTATTTTGGTTTTTGACACTACACACTAAAATATTAAAACCCAAAAACTATATCATAGGTTTTTTCCATGGTTTTTTGAAAAGGGGAGTGTAATACATTATTTTACAAGGATAAGGCCTAAAGATATTTATATATTTCCCTTTATTATGTGGAGGTGAGTCACACATTCCAGGAAATGAATTTAAAATCTTAAAATATTTTATATGTCTTGGAAGTTCACTAAAAATTTATAAAACAAATCAAATAAATATAAAATAACATTATTTGAATTGAAAAAATATATATATTTTTTAAAGAAACGGTTTATCATATTTTATTTCATCCTTAATACAAATTATAAAAAAAATTACTCTTGGAAAATTTAGACATCCTTATACAAAAAATAATATTCATTTTATCTAACTATTTTTCTAAATATGTGAATATTTTTCAATTAATATAAAACCCCATATTTATTGAAAGTTGACGGGTTTGGGAAAAACTAGTTTACAATCCTTAATACAAATTACATTTGATGTTATAAAAATTATAATATAATTCATATATAATAAATGTAATTTAATAAAAATATTTTATAAAATTATTATTTAATAATAAAATATATTAATTAATCAAAATATATTTCTTAATTGAATTTTAATATTAACCAAAAATACTATTTTTGATTTAAAAATAATTTACAATGTAACAATAATAAAATTAATTTATATTCATTATTCTTCACATAATCATAATGATAGGGTCTTGTAACATATCCCTTTATTACACCAGCATCCACACTAAGAGTATGGTGTGTTGTGGTGGGGATTTGAAGAGGCTATTCTGTGAACATGGTTTAGGACATGGTCTCAGTGAGCATGAACTTATCCCTTAAATGGTTTCATTCATTCCCATGTTGTTGGATCTTATCTTAGAATATTTCAAGGATACGGAAAAAATTTATTTCTCCCTCTGAAGCACCATTAAATTGGCCTCAGAGTGTACGATCCAACGAGTTGAGGCCATTAGTTCTATTGTTTGTGAAAAACATATTTGTTAAAACGATAAATTTATAATGGTCATGTGATCAAAGTTCAACATCTATATTATGAAAAATAATGATACATAATGGTTCTTTAAATCCGATCGGATATATTAAAACAAAATGAGTGAATTTGTTTTTTATTTACAAAAGATATTTAATTAAAATAAATGGGATTTTATTCATAAATGTTTGGGTTGTTATAGATCCCATCATTATATATACATGATCATAATGATATAAGATGTTATATATGAAACAATTCATTGGATTATTCCAATTTAAATCTCTCTTGGAACATGTTCATTTATTTCCTTATGATTCAGATTTTATGAACTTCAAATATGTATGCCATGAATCACGATACTAACCATAGATATGAAAGGCATGGTTCTATTATTACATGATGTTGTTATTATACACTTATGTTAATATTATTCTTACATATCTCCCTTGTTTACTCAAAATGAGCATATAAGATCTTCCTTTCTTTTGTTTAAATTCCCCATGATATGATGAATGGTTTTTTGTAGGGTGTATTTGTTAAGAGTACTAAAGGTGAATATCTTTCTGGGCGATGTTGAAGATCTTTCACCAAAATAGAGTATTGTGTACCCAGTCTCTAAATACATAAATCCATTATGGTTCTAAAGAATGTGTTCATGTATTTTATTGAATACTCATATTAAAATGTAAAATCCAGGTATGATGTTCCTAGATCTCAATAAATGTTCTTTAAGACATTTTTAACTATGATAACATCCTTTGATGCTACTTACGCTTCAATGGGGATGTGATTCTATGATACCAGTCTAATCCTTTCTTACGATTGATTATGCTTATAATAATTAAATTTTTAAGAAACCCATTTTCCCTTCCATAGGATAAAATTTAATGCATTGAAAAATATTTTCTTTATCTTGTGGAAGATATATAATTGCATTATGAACAAGTGATAGGAGGTTCCATTTTAGTCCTTTATAGAATTGGGTAATGATAAATTACATATGAGATGAAAGTGTACTCCATGGGTTATCTCAACCAAAAAATAGGGTATAAATAATGTTATCCGAATGAAATAAGACGGTACATGGGTGGTTAACCGAATTTTATAATATTGTACACAATTTGTAATCTGAATCCCGATGTAGGAACATTGGTGGTTAGCCTAGTCCTAACATGTGAGTCATGTTATGGTTGGTACCGTTGACATAAAATTTCAATTATTATTATTATGAGATTATTCATTTTACTATTTTATGACTTGATCTTTTTACTATGTTATGATTTCATGTGACATGTCCTTTAATTCATTTACGATTCATGTCTTATAAACTACCAAGAATTATGTCATGATATATTATTATGACCAATGAATTGTTGTGTATGATTTTCCATTGTTATGATCATGCTCTCATACCATTATTTCCATGTTGTTTAAAAATATTATCATTGAATGATATATTCCATGTTTACCCTTAATGAGAATATGATCTCACCAATTCATATTTTTTATATTCTTTATGATATGGGAATGTTGTTAGGTATATTAATCATAAGAAGAGTACTAAATGTGATGAACACAGTGTTAAATGATGTTGATTTTATATATGAACCAGTTTTTTATCTATCTATGTTTCTAAATACACTTAAAATATGTGGTTATTTCCTGAATCATACTGATATATATGGAATATTAATCTAAAATTATGGAATAGTTATGTATGAAATACATTTGTCCCTTATTTCACATTAGATTGAGGTTTATTTATATTCCGTCTTGGAAGATAATACATTATGGGAACCATTAATATAAGACCAAGTATATAATAACATCCCATGTTATAGTAAAAAAGGAGTGCTAATTTTCCTAGAAAATAAATACCTATCTAGATTATATAAAGTAGATGTTATTGTGTTATAAATGAACATTGGGTTAAAAATAAAAAATTGGGAATATTTTGTATTAACATGATCACCAGTAGTTCTTGATGAGTGGGGATAACACTGTACAATGAGCTAAAAATCCCAAAGCTATATTCTATGGTAAATTTTTGTTTTCATTATTAACCATTAGTAAGGATGTTAACAAATAATGACTATTGATGATGTTGGTTAAACATAATGTGTCATAGAGTGAAGAGAATGTGTCATGGTCTATATATCATTTGAATTATTTCTCAATGATTATATAATTTCTTAGTAAGATTGTTATTTCTCACAATTTGAATTTTGGTTTTAGTTAATGTATGCATGTTGGAGGAATAATTTTAACATTGAATGTGATAGATAATAAAATAATTTTCCTCATGAGAATGTAAATGAATGAGGATCATGAATGTGAAACATTATTACTGAATATATTCAGCTATCTCATGGTATTATTAATAACCCCAAATTGGGAATGTTTCCTAACACACCAACAAATAGAAAAATATAGTCTCATGGGAGTTCAATTGATGAATACCATGAAGGAAAAAAATTCCACATCCTTCATTTTGAAAATCTGGGAACAAGTTCCATGGGAAAATTCTCAAATAATGAGAATTTTCATTATGTATAAAAAATAAGGTCAAAATAAAGAAATTTTAGATGAAAAATGAAGTGGGTTGTGGAGGAAAATGAAGTTCATGTAAATTTACCACTGTTAACACCTCTATTTTGAGTGCATGTATTTTTTAATTGAATGTAGTGTTTGAGAAGGTATTATGTGTTTAGAAGTGGGTTAGGTGCATCTGGGTTGCCAAAAATGAAAAAATGATAGCATTGTGGATATAATATATCAAATTTATCGAAAATATACTCACTAGACACCTAGTGAGGCTCAAGGTCATAATTTATTTTTTCCAAAAATCATGGGCATACCAATGGGGCTCCGGAGTAGAACTAATTCTGTCAAGTTCCCACCAGCCTACCAGTCGAATCGTTCAGGTCCAAGAAAGACCCATCAATTTATATAGTGTTTTTTTAAAACCAAAACACTTCTATTTTTTGTCATTATCTCTATTACACCTTGATTTTTAGTGACCTTGGTGCCCTCTTTAATGATTTTGGGACCCTCTATTCCATTTCTTATCCATCAATTGATGTCTGATCAACCAATTAATGTTTCATTTCCAATCGGGAATGATCATAAATGATTAGTTCAATCAAATTATCTGATTATTGGTAAAAATCATAATAGATGTATATAATATATATATGGGGGTTTTCATGGTCTACCAAAGGTTTTTTATCATTGATAGAATAAACACTTGGATTCAATGAATTAGAATTTTCATATCTATCAAACCATGATCATTGTTGGTATAAAATGTCTTTGCCTAATATTGACCTTGATATATATATATATATATATAGTATGGATTATCATAAACATGACCTTAGATTGTATATCATCTAAATCATAAATGATTCTAGAATCTAATGGAACTTTTGCACTTGGATGGTGACTCTTGTAACCCACTAATTGTTTCGAAAAACATAGGAAGTCCTTAAAATTATAACATGTTATGTGGTTTCCTAAAATGATATTTTGGAATTCATATGATGAAATGTTAGACCTATGTTTAAATATTGACCTCATGAAGTATCTATGTGTAGCTTCATGAACCATATGATTGATTTTTTCTGGCATATGGTTTTTTATGGCTTTGTCTACCTATTGAAATTCTGTGTTGTTTTATATGTCATTGTATGTAAATTTTATTCATGTGATACTATATCTATCTCTTTTAGTTGATCTAGGTTGATCAGTATGGAAAATATCTCCGTTGAGAGGGATGTTTGAGATATTGTTCAATAGGTACTTTTGTTATCCCTTATAGCATGATGTGTTAAAAAGGTTCTCTAAAAAATCACATCATAAAGGGGGACATTGATGCCATGAATGGTTTAAATTCATTAAAAATGGTGTCAAGGTTGGTAGAGGAAGTCTCTTAGGACTCCTCATATATTTTAAGCTACTGTTATAAACTAACATCTTACAAGTGTTTTGTTTAATTTCATGGCATATATCAATATTTCATATTCACCTACATTGAGAGAGATTGGTGGTGTCTAACATATTTTCAAACTCGCACCCTACCCAAGAATTTTTATGCCCTTTTATATTTCATAACCAATGATTCAATAAAGGGAAAGGAACCTATGGTGAATGATTGAGTGTGTCATGATGAGATTAGATGGGTTGTATGATGGATCTTTGGCATAATGGATACTTCTATCCCTATGTAGTTTCTTTCACTCATAAATTTATCCATTCCCATGGGGTATATTTTATAGATTTGATATGATTTGTGTATCATAAAATATTGATACTACATGGGCTGGCATATGATTTATGATTTTATTACCCAAATGATTATTTTTAAATTATTGTTGATGATTGATATTCATCCAGTATTGTTCTCTCACGTCTAGCTAATACATAGGGAATAATCTCTCCATGGTTTTTTCCATCACCCATCAACAATAGTCATAAACCTATTCAACATGTGTAGGAAATAATGATGTCATTTGGAATTCCAAATCCGCCTCATTGGCTTAGGTATGGTAGTTAAACAATTATATCATAGCACAAGGTTCTCAAAATCTGTTCTTCTCTTTACCATAATTTATTGGTATCTACATTAGTTGAACCATTCTATAAAACATTATGTGTTACATTTCTTTTTATTGTTTTCCTTTTTTTATTTATCATAATTTTTATTATTAATTTTTGTAAATTCATCCTCATAGATATATGGGGAATCCAATTACACCGCCAATGGTGAAAGTGGATACAATTAAGAATTATTCGTTAGGTTAACCCATGGGTCATGACATAGAATTGATCCAACTGCGACTCCTTTGAATAGCTCCTATTAAAAGAGTTCGATCCCACAAGGATACACTAATGACAAGGCATTATAAACATGAGATCTATCTCCATAAACCAATATAAATCCTTAGACTCATATGCCCTAATATTATAGAGGACTAGATAAGATCTATAAAGATATTTTCTGACATGGTAGAGACCCTAGACGACCAAAATGTTAATATTACATTCCATATGATACATAACACCACAAGAATATGAGGATATGTATTGATTTCTGCTAGTAAATGTGATGGGATGACACTAGAAACTATCAAGTAATACTTCTTCAAGTAGTTCTAAATTAATGAATTGATTCAGGGATCATGCTCTCGATTACGTGGAGATATAGAAAAGGATGATCACAATCTCTTCCTACTGAAGATGAATCTCTTAGAAGATTCAACTTTCTCTTATTCTAGTGAGAAATGTGACTAAAATATCATAAAATTTCAAGATTTGTTTTCACCTAAAGTTGAATTGATGTCCATGAACATCATTTTGAATAATTTTATTACATTGTTTCATAAGGAAATAACAATTGGGAATGGAATAGGGATGAGATATCATAAGGTATCCTTCATGAAAATAGTTGTTTGATAGGGTATATATCTAGAATATCAACAGTAACTAACTGTGGGAAAAATATGAGGATTTTAGAATATGGATTTGTGGGTAGCAGTAAATATATGAAGTATAGAAGAGTTTAATCACCTTATTTTATGGTAAATTACTGTATTGGGTTATCAAACTATGGGAGTAATGAAAACATTCTCATGGCCAATTTAGGTCCTCATAATACATTTCACCAAAGTGGAATGATTATTTATCTAAATTGGTATTATAAAATGTTTTTGAGGATTCACATAATAAATTCATTATTGGGTTCAGGTACATAAACTCAGTTTCATGGGAAAACCCCATAAGATTTAGTAAATCAAGTTGTTGATCCTATGGGGTTTCATGAAGTGGATTCCGGAAGTACAAATGTAGTTGACCAGGCATTAGCTGATGGTGTAGAGGGACCCTCAGTTAATATATGTATGATCCAAATTTATTTTACATTATTTTTTTATTTGATTGATACAGGTGATTTCCATTCATTCATATCACCCCTCAAGGTTATTTTTGATTCCAACATGATAATTTAACATTCAAGTTATTATATATTGATACTCCCATGGGAATAAAACTATATCATCTTAAAATTTACCCATAATGTATGAATGTTGCTGAGGACATTTTTCATGTTTCTAGATTCATAATTATGGTGATGACATGTTTTTATGTGATCATTGGAATATACTTACTAATCAACTACCATGAACACATCAAATTTTATTAAAGATATTTGTCTTTTATGTTTAATAATGGGATATGTTCATGATTATAGTTCAAAGAATCATTAAGGTAGTAAGATCTAGAATAGATCCCCACCGATGAGAATTATTTCACCATAGGTGGCAAGCCAACTCATTATAGTGGATCAGGAGACAACTTCTTCATCATTTCCACCTATGATGGCCATATATTGAGGTGTCTTTCTAATGGATTTTATTATGTTTCCTAATCATAGATGAGTTGACATTGAGATAAATCTCATTCCAAAATGACGGATTATATCAATTCCATCATATCTCATGGAACATTTTTTTATAAAAACAAATTCATGGTTTATATTATTAATCACGAGGCTAATTGATTAATTATACCTACAATATAACCATATTGTGATTAAATTTTGTTCACCATGTTAGTGTGTGATAGTATTCATATTTTTTTGAATACCAGATGTTATGTAAGATCATTATTCAAAATATGCACCCATTTCTGGAGTAGAAAAAATGATGATCTATTTAGGAGAGTCTGATTGTTCCCAAACATTAATATAGGTTATAGACACCATAATATTTGGATACGATAAAAATACATATAAAATATAACATTTTGGATCACGTTTGAATTTTTTGGGTATAACATTGAATAATTTAGTTTGCTGAACACTTTTTTAGTGTTCCAAGAACTGATAAAGATTATTAATTGCCTATAAATAGACTCAACATTATTGAATTCATTGATTAAATTATATTATATTCCAATATGATGAAACGACAAGATATAATTCTATAGATCGTGTTGAGTACACATATCATAAATTGACTCTACACTATGTATTCAAAGTTTCACTTCTAGATAACGTGGAGTTATTTCAGGGGTACATTTCTTCTTAATAAATAATATTAGTTATCTAGAGGAATAAAATGTAGTTATGTTTTGGGAACAACTAAATAATGTGTTTATGATATATTTTTTTCATTGGTTTCCTGGGTATTATAAAATATTATTTTTGAAATTTTCTCAGTAGAAGAATCCCCTCACCATTCATACCCAAAAGTGATACAAGATTATGTATATATAATATTTTAATGATGAATCTATTGAATTGAAAAAGAGGATGATGTCATCTTTGATTCATATTCTTCTTGATCAGGGAATTTAGTATGAAGTGATCTTTGACACAAATGTTTTTGTCCCGGTAGTTATGTTTATGTAGGGTGATACAATAGTCTCTTATGGGTCTTGTCATTTGTGACCAAATGAAGTTATCTCCCATAATCATGACCTAGATTTGATGTTTCTCGTTCATTCATGGAAATATTAGTGACATTACATCTTTAGTGAGAAATTTTTTATATATATAGGCCTCAAGAGTCCATTACATATCGTCTCTTTGTATGACGAGAATATTTATCATTGGTGTAAAGTGGAATACTTGTATATGTTCTACTTAAAGAAAGAGTGTGCTATTGGGAAATGATATTTAGATAAATATGAACTTATCAAGAAGAAATTACAATTTGGATAGTGAATATAAAAAGTGTCTTAGAGGCTCATGGATATGTTGCAGGAATTTTTTGTGGGTATAATTATGCATCAAGGGGAAGAATCTTATGCACCCATAGTGGTAGCATCTTCATTGGTTGAATAATTGGATGCCAATATTGAGTTTTATAGAGACTCAAAATTATAATATATAAATATAATATTATAAGAAATTAATATAATTTACATAACACAATGATCCATTATAGAATCGTTTTGGTCAAGTTAATTTGGAAACATGGGTATGTGTACAACTAGTTAGTAAGTTAGATATATCATCTCCCAGAATGTATCTTATAAGATTAAATTTTCCTAAACATATCATACATAATACCTTTCTTTATAAACTAGGGAAATAAAACAAAATAAAGGGAGATCTCATAATCTTAGTAAGGGTAAAAAAGGGAGATATCAATATAATAGGTGCATAAGCATATGGTAAAAATAAGAATATCATTTGAAAACCCATACTCTACATATCATAGATAAAAAACATGAATCATGAAATAACTTTTTGGTAGTACATAGGACACGATAAGAAATGAATCATAGAACATAAACCATAACATCATAACAGTGGAATATGATACAAATTTTTTAATTCACAATAGTATATAAAATCATATGTTAAGGCTATCCACCAAGACATTAATAAAATTATTGGATTGGAAAAACCACCAATATTTCTGATTTTGGATTTGGATAACCTCTCGTATAACATATTTTGGAATTGGGATAACCTCTAATGTATCAAATTTTCATCTTGTAATTACAACTCATGTACACATTTTTGTGTTTGGGAAGACCTATTGTCTTTAATTTGAGATCATATAACATTAATCATTACCCAATTCATTTGAGGGAGGTATAGGGGCCCAGCTGAAACATAAATAAATAATTGTTATTCCATAAGAACATAAAACATACATCTTATCATATCCTGTTAAAATTAATGGGTTGCATAAACATTTCTCCATAGGTTAACATGTGGACAAGAAATGTGTTTCATAAACATTTCATCATTTCTTCATAGCATTACTAATGGAAAATAAATGAGTTTAATAAATATTTCAACATTTTATAATTTCGTACCCTTGAAAAATGATTTAGTTTCATAAATATCAAGTTATTCTATATTTAAACAATCCATAAAAATAATAAATATATAACAATTATTTTATAACTTTAGTAATGACTAAATAACATCAATGGATGACATCTTAGATGTAAAATGATTTTCATGGTCAATTTGAACATTGTGTATGAAAAACACCCATTCTGCTATGAAAAAATATTTTTAAAATATAAAATAATAAAACATTTTCAAAATATTTTTCATTGAATATAACTTTTGAAACATAAAAAGTAATATTCAGTGATCATTTTTCCAATTTATTTGAAGACAAATTTTTCAATTTGAATATAATATATTTTGGAATAAAAGATAACAAGACATTGTGATTTTTTTTGAAAATAACCATTGAAATCATGAAAGGGATATTTATATAATTTTGTTCATGATGGTAGAAATGTATTTTATGTTATATATTTATAAAAAATATTTCATTCTCATTTGTGCTAAAATACAAATAGTTTTAGTTTGGAATATGACATGATGATTCATTTTAAATTATTGTAAAAGTCAGAGAAAATGAAAAACCTATTTAAAAAATCATATAATAAAATTAAAAAATTCAGAACATAATTTATATAAATTATCTATATGAATTAAAAAAAATTTCATAACCAAATAGGGAAATAAATATAGTTTTTTTTAGAAAAAATTATTTTTGAATGATGAGAAAATTAATAGAATAAAATTAAGGGAAAATTTTATTTATATGAAATTTCCCAAGGATAATAATTTTTTATTTTCTTTAGTAATATATAATAATATTTCATCATTGAAAACAAAAACATACACAATCCTGATAAACAAATAGATTGTAATGTCTAAACCCTGACCACTTCAGTAACATTGAATCATAAGCCCCATAAAAGAAAACAAAAAAATTGAAAAATTAAATATAATTAATTGAATTAGAATCATTATATCACATCTCAATGTGTATATCAATACAAAAAAAACATAGTTGTATAACATAACATATTTTTCAATGAAAGAAAATCGTGACAAAAAGCATGTACATTAACTATATAATTTTATCGTGTTCATTTAAATATACAATATAATAAATAAATGTTCAATATACATGTATTAAAAAACCATAATCATATTTATCGTACCACTTATAATTTACTTGGGAGATTATATTACATGTTAATTAACAATTCCTTGATAAAATCATGTTTCCGGTTATAACTACTTCATTTTTCATGTATGCTTTGGTTTAGATTATTCAGTATTTTAATTTTCCTCCTGGATCCATAATCTAAATAATTTTAAACATGATATAAATATCATATTTTTTCCTTATATAAGAATTTAGAGTTATTCATTAAAGATAGAGATAGGAACGAAAACAAACTATTAATGGAGATGGTAAGCCGTACATACGCATGAACCCTATATCCATTTTTTAATAGTTAAACACATAGGAATGTAAATAATATATTATATTAAATTAATAACATTGATGTTATATATATCACTTATTTTAAATAATTTTAAAAAAAATTACCTTGAATGTAAAAAAAATTGAAATGAAAATCATATCGCTTCGCGAGGTGATGGTCTGTCATACACATGAGTGACGTCATCATATTCCCATGTAATTGAATTTATGAAATTATAGGTGATATTATAATTATATTAATATAATAATATCATATATATCAGATATAAATATCAAATTCATTGTTATATCCCAATGAGAGAGCGGGTTATGAAAAATGAATAACATTCGTTCGAGAGGCGGTAGTTTTTCATACAGATGACCGACAGTTTCGTTTCACATTTGATTGAAGAGGAGATATACATATGTAATTAACTAAAAATAATAAAATACAATGATATTTTCAACATTTTTTTATTATCTTCTAATATTTTAATATGATTTAATGGGAATTGAATAAGAGATAAAATAAAAACACATATTTACGAATTTTACATCTCCTTCAAATATTTGTTTTATGTTTTTAAGTAATTAATTATTAAGAGGGTTCTCTAATAATAACATGTCATATAAGATGTGGGAATGAAAATAAAATATTAAGGTCAGCAATGTTTTTCTAAAATAAATGGGTTCGATAATGTGAGTCTGAGAGAAGAGTGAGATCCATTTTGTAATTGAGGGGGATCGGACAATCATGAAATCATCAAAAAGAATAAAGTGTACCAAACAATTTCTAATTAAAAAAACACAAAATATGAATAATTGTTCATCCATAGTAGTTTTATGATTTTAACATGTCCATATAATGGATTTTGAACAAGGTACTATTCCATTTTACCACTAATTTTTTTGTTGAACCCCCGCTAAACTCGTTTAACATTAAATTCTGTAATTAATTATTAATTTTTCTACTATTCATTTTGACAAAAATAATTTCAAATTAATATTTAGTTTTAATTTTAATGTTTCCAAATGTGGAATAAATGTTTCTAAATTCCATTCAAATAATGAATAAATATTAATTTAAAATTAGACTCACCGACACAACGAAGAAACGATTTTCTAATGAGAAAATTTCATAATTTCAAAATGTATGTATATAAATATTGAAAATGTTATTGGCCCTAATAAAAGAATTTGGATTAATAAAAATATATTTAAATCAAATTTTCATGTTTTTTAAAATACATATTTAATTTTTCAAATGATTTAAATGAAAGACAATTTACAATAAAATATTTATTTCTAACTTTTTATTGAGGAATTAGTCTGTTCAAAAATTTAGTAACTGATATTTTTGGAATTTAAATTTCAAAAAAATGCTTATTTATTCAAGAAAATTCATTAAAAGTGGAAAAAAGTAGTTTTATTTTTTGTTAAGAAAATTTAATGAAACTATTTTTTTGGGAAAATAATATTTTCAAAACATATAAAAATGCTACTAAAAGTATTGTACTTTATTATATTTATGTTTTAATTATACGTAACAATTGTACTTAATATTTTATAAATGGGTACTCCTGTTTATACTTCCATGTTTATCGGAATGGTTTTATTCCCTTTATTTAGTTAATTGTATATCACATTTCCTTAGAACTCGGTGTTGCATTTAACATAAGTTATAAGATAAATTTAAATTATTCAAATAATAAATTTCCTTACAACATAGGGTGTTACATTATACCCTATATAAATTTAATTTCACCCTCAAAATTATATCACTTTGGTAAAAAATACTCATGATACTTCTAGCTCATTTAATTATTATGTTCCCATGTATATTCTATATGGTGGAGGTTTCACTATAAAAATTTAGCCAGGTGAGTGGACTTGTTTCATATTACATTTTCTCTACAATCTAAAATATAAATTAGTTATTTCATTGTAAAAAACATAATTCACTAGTGGTATGACCATTGAGTTCTTTATATGTGAATTATTATGGTTTCCCATCCTTTGGAGAGATATAGGGAACAAATCAAGAACCTAAGAGAGGTTTGATGAAAACACATATCAGTAATCTATCATCCTAACACTGTCATGAATTAAAAAGGGACTTACATACCAAAGTATTTGATACCAATTTTCTAAATATTATAACATTCACCCATGATGAAATTTACTGAAATACCTTCTCACTAATTTTTGTAAAGACCCGACCCCAGTTGCTCGGAGCCAGTGCCTTATTTGATTATGTTGGAATACATACAAGGAATACGAATCCCGAAGGACCGGGTAGTTTAGTATTATTGGAAACAAGATACATACATAAGTTTATCATTACAACATGAAGGGAAACAAAAACATTATTTTAATCCACTAGAAACATCTCGTCTCCTAGATTATACTTGTAAGTCATTCACAAATTACTTCTTCATTTCCTGAGAAAATGAAACATAAGATAGGGGTGATCTCAAACGCTCAGTAAGATTAAGCAATACAACGGAAGATAATATAAACATTATACATGGTGAATAATTGAAAACACATGCCTTTAGTAATAAACTTGAAACATATTATGGCAGAAATATGAGCTAAAAAAATAATGCCATAATTAAACATAATTATGGGTATTCTACTAGTCGAATAACCACATGAAACATGTGGCCCTAAATATAGTCATAGAGGTATCTTTGGGCATTACTTACATAATCTTGTAACCATCTTGGCTACCTTAAAATTTGTAACCCTCACGGCTACCTTACTTTGTGTAACCATCACAGTTACACTTGGAGTAACCATACGGCCGACCTCCAACTTACTCATACCCAATGAATTGGAGAGAAATATAGGCCCCACCCTTTATAATAATCAATTCCCAAGAACCAAAACATAATCATACAACATAAACAATAGCATAAAAAAATTGCCTTTGAATCTTATAAAACAGAATTTTAAAAGAGGATTTTAGAAGAAAAGTCCCTTATAAACATCATATACTTGAAGTGAGACTTAATAGAGAGTATGGAATATGTATATACACTGTAAATACACATAATGAAACATAATATAAACAGAACCCATCACACAAACAATTTAAATAGCACATAAATTACAAAGTAGAAGGTTAACCCAAAGAATGGAAATCGTGTTAAAAATTCCCTTACAACAATGTGATCGGTCGAATCATATGACCAGAACATAATGAATATCAATTGGATCATTGAATAACATGAATATAAAGAGAATAATTCTATTATATATATCAAATGACAGTACACATATTCCACATACAAGAAATAAGCAGTGAATGACTAAAATCTCACAAAAATGAATGTGAGATGAGGAACCCCTTACAACTTTGTAATCAATTGATTTGTATGACCCAAAATTAATGATTGTCAAATGATAAATTGAATATCATAAAAATAAATATATTCATGATATGTGACAATAATGGGCAGTATACATACACCATACAAAGTAAAAATAGTGATTACGGAATATCTCACAAAAATGGAAGTGAGATGAAGAAACCCTTACCTTAATCTTGTCTTACTTCAAACTTGTTAAATCCTCCTGTATAATGGTTAAAATACTGTTATTAGTATTTTACAGAAACATTTTCATGTTTATATCATCTTATATGGTCATTTCATAACCTCATTTCACCCCTTATTTATTAGTATTTTGTTAATTGCATTATTTTGGGTGAGTTCTTTTGTGATTTTCACGATCGGTTCATGATGAATCACTCTTGTTGATTGGAATTGAAACTCCAGAATTCGAAAGGAGTAGAATTTACATATTTCCAGTACCATAAATTTTACCATTTAACACTTTGATGCTTTATATGATGATGATTAATAAGTTAAAACATTAATAATGTTCGTTTAGATCATTTAAGTGGTTCTTTGATAATTACAACTTCATTTAGTCTTATAAATTTGAATCATGAGTAAAAAATAATTCCAAAACCTTATATGAGTCATAAAACATATATTATAACCTGGTTCAACCATACAAATGGTTTCCTGACCAGACTTTAAAGAATTAACGGAAAGTGAAATTACATCGTCCACGATGTCGTTAATTCGACACATCACGGACAATGATTTTATTCCTTAAATAAGTGAGAGAAGAGATGAATAATGATTTGTAATTTTCCATAAACATGACAACATCCAGAATATACATGATTCTGGAGATTTCATGACTCTTGGATAAGAGGGGGTGAAGAAAGAAGAGAAAGGAATCATGAAATAAAGAAAACATGATAAATTTCTTACGAAAATTCCGCAGCCTCACGACGTCTCTTAAAATTTCATAAAAACAAGATTGATTAGATGAATGGAATATCTCATCAATAATAAAAACATTGGACAGTAAGTGGAAATATTTAATGAAATATCCCAACAAAAGACAAAAGGAAAGGAAGAGAATAACATAAAATGGAAGAAAAGAATGAAAATGAAAGAGGATGTTTACCTCTTGTTCTCTTCTCCTTGAGATCCTCCTTAAGGGCTTTGGTCGTGGTATTTTGGTGAGACCAGCAGCTCTAGGACGTG
The DNA here is from genome assembly GCA_963277665.1 of Viscum album. Classification (NCBI taxonomy): domain Eukaryota; kingdom Viridiplantae; phylum Streptophyta; class Magnoliopsida; order Santalales; family Viscaceae; genus Viscum; species Viscum album. The sequence continues at coordinate 1,518,357,192 of OY728136.1, forward strand.
GGGAAGAATATTTGGGAGGGAATTTGGTAGAATTTAGACAATGCTCAAGGCTTTAGAGGTGTGGGAGGAAGAGGGGAGTGAGAGTGGTATTTATAGTGGAGGAGGGGAGGTTTTTTAGATTATTTTAATCATTATTATAATATTTTTATCAAGACTATGAATAATCTCAAAAAAAGTGGCCCTAAATAGTGATAATATCATGTGATTTCGAATCAAGTGTCCTTGCATCACTTATGATGTCATAAACAGTGCATATTTACTAATAAATTGATTATACGGTATTTTATCGTATTTCACTATTCACTGAAAATTCAAGAGTTTCAGAAAAATACCAAAAATTTACCCCTACCATTTTTCGACGTGTAGAATTAAAAAGTGAAATCCATTTTTCAAAATTAAGTATCTAAATATTATTAATTTAATTTTTAAATAAGGTCACAGTTAATTTGAAATATAACAATATTTAAGTGCAACTAGTTTTATGTGACATTGGAAAATTCATTAAGATCCCATTATCCTATTGCCTTGGGAAAATAAAATAATAATAATATTTACTATTCATGAGGTCATATTACTATTCATATTACTATTCATAATACTATTCATAAGGGTATGTTACTATTCACAAAAAAAACAAGTTTATTCTATCAGACTCCAAATGACTTACTGAGCACAACTCTAGATGAACATTTTTTTAAATTCAAAACATAGAAAAGGATAGATTATAAAATTGAATTCTATATTTATTTCCAAAACCTTGCGGTGTTACATTATTCTCTCCTTCAATGAATTGTGTCCTCACAATTCATTTCATATCCACAAAAGAAAGCTCTCGGACGTTCTTACCACATCTCCCATCGTAGAGGATCCTTAGGTGCGTTCAGTGGAAAACCAAAATTGTTGCTCAACTCCTCTAGTTCTCTGACCCAGACACACCTCGGACAGAAGGGGTTGAACTCTTACATCGAACACTCAGGCTTCCAAAGGGAGGCTCGAACAGTTCAATGTTTAGAAATGTACGAATGAACCAACATACGAAGAACTCACCGAACTATGTCTCGACTGAGAACATCTAAGTCATAGATAGTGTTGTACAAGATAAAATTAAGGAGTTGGTACATGTAAGCTGCACAAAGGTTTCCCCCTAAAGCAGCCTCTTGAAAACATAACCTGGCCGTATAGTTTCTTCCTAGGGCGAAACATTGGAAATTCCCTTCGTGGTATTTCCCTTTTCGCCTGAACTCACCCAATTGTGCCATGGATAAGCGGTAGTAAATGGAAGCATTCCCTTGGAAGGTGCAGAGAATGTCCGGACTGTTTGTCACTTAATATAGTTTCTTACACATTTTTCGAAAGATTTTGAGAGGTAGGTACCCTTCTTCACAGGTTTTGATTGCAATGATTTCCAGGATCTCCACAGGAAGAGATAACATATGGGTTTGTCCTTCCATCTGAAAATTTATTATAAAAGTTTACTTAGTGATACTCATTTAAAAGTATAACCGATGAAAGGATAACAAAAAGAAAAGACAACATGCTATATTTGTATATAACCACAGGTTCAAAAATTAATGCTGTTCATGGTTTCCCAAGACCCCCAATATATGAATCCCCAAACTAGTTCAAAGATTTAAATCTCCCTAAACCATACACAACACTAAAAACATGTTACTCCAGAAGTCCCTTTACCAGAGACACCACCGATGCTAGGGTTCTGAAGACCTCCGGTGAATTCCTAAGGTATTATTCAGCTGCTCGATTTCCTTAACCCAGACACACTCCAGATAGCTAGGGTCGAAACTATGCTTAAAGCACTCATGCTTCCATAGAGAGGCACGGGAAGTGTGGAGGTCATAAATTTCAGTGTGGATTAAATCCCGATAATTTCCACACACCACATCATTTTGAAGATATTGATGTCGTAAAGTTCTCCATACACACTAAAACTCCAGATCTGAAATAGGTAGGTCGCTCGTTGGTCACCATCTAAAGCAGTTTCAAGAAATTACCCACAGCTCTGTAGTTATCAGCCAGAGTGAAACATAGAAAAAGAGATTCATGATACTTCCCTCTTTTCCTATATGCAGCAAATTGTGCATATGCAATACGGTAGTAGACCAGATTGCTTCCTTGGTAAAGATGGAGAATGTTTGGATGATTTGATACCCTATGGAGTAGTTTACAAGTCAGACGTATGTTGGCATAGGGCTGGTTCTCTTCAGAGCATGTCTTGACAATTATAGTCTCTAACAACTCGGTAGGTAGTGATAAAATATTGGTTGGTTGACTCATCTTCTATCTGAAATGTTTTAGTAAATCAACATTCAGTATGGAAAATCCATTTTAAACCAAGTTATTGCTTTATATAAAAACATAACAAACAAGAGAATACAACATCATTCGTTTAGACATGATTTATAAAACTCAATAAATTACACAATCTCTTGATCCCTTTCACAAAACAATAGTATGGGCTTCCTGACATCATTGGTGATGTCCTTCTACCTCCACCGCCTAAGGAGGAAGGATTTATTCAACTCTACTCCCAATGAAGAACAAAGCTCGCGGGTCTCCTCTTCCCAAATACACTCTCGGAAAATTAGATCGTGTTTAAACCCAAGCTCTCATTTGATATAGGTTTTTTTCCAGAGATAGGAACGAGTAACATCAAGTTCTGCAACATCCGCTAGGATTTGGTTTCTAAAGATCTTTCGAACCACATCATATTTGAAGGATTCGATGAAAGATTCAAAATCGTAGAGGTCCCCAAGCATGCTAAAACTCAATATTTGGTACATAAAGACTGCGCGGAAGTCCAGCTCCTTTGCAGCTTCTCCGCAAGCCATGATGGCCAACCATTTCTTATCCAGAGTAAAACACAGGAAGAGTCCCTCATAGTACTTCCCTTTCTTTTTATAATTCTCGAATAGTGCAGTTTCCATTTGGTTATACACAACTTCTGATCCCTGAAAGATTCAAAGGACATTTGAGTTGTTCGAAACATTGTAATGAAACTTGCGGGATAGTCGGAGGTTTCCAAAGGGTTCAAAGTCTTCTGTACATGACTTCAAAATTATAGTTTCTAGGATTTCCATGGGAAGGGACAAAAGACTTGTACTTTCATTTTCCATCTGAAAATAAAAAAAACATCGCTCTTAGTATTGTTTAAGCAAGTTAATAATTGTCCAGTTCTGGTTTCCAGAGTTATTCAAACCCAATACTATGAGGAAAATTTACATTAATTCCCTTATAATGGCTTAAAAAATATGAATTATCCTAAGCATATCCCCCAGGAGTGCCATAACCAAGAGTACAGCAAGGCCCGTTGTCATGTACCAGTTCCCATTTAAGTCTAGCTCAAAGCGGTGTTTTCGGTATTTACCCCTAGATACATTTGTGTCAGAGCCGCCTCTACTTGCTCGTATCTAGACAGGGATGTATTTTCTGTAAGTATTAACATATTCTATTACTTACCAAAATACCAGGTTGCTTTTGTACGTTTATCCTCAAATACTATCTTCGGGCTTTGTTCCCTAATCTACGTTTTCTAAATCTAGTTTCCAAGTTTTCTACCAAACTTTACTCTGATACCAACTGAAAGGACCCGACCCCCGTTGCCCAGAGCCGGTGCCTTATTTGATTACGTTGGAATAAATACAAGTAATACGAATCCCGAAGGACCGATTAGTTTAGTATTATTGGAAACAAGATACATACATAAGTTTATCATTACAACATGAAGGGAAACAAAAACATTATTTTAATCCACTAGAAACATCTCGTCTCCTAGATTATATATGTAAGTCATTCACAAATTACTTCTTCATATCCTGAGAAAATGAAACATAAGATAAGGGTGAGCTCAAATGCTCAGTAAGAGTAAGAAATACAGCAGAAGATAATATAAACATTAGACATGGTGAATAATTGAAAACACATGCCTTTAATAATAAACTTGAAACATATTATGGAAGAAATATGAGCTAAACAAATAATTCCATAATTAAACATAATTATGGGTATTCTACTAGTCAAATTACCACATGAATCATGAGACCAAAAATATAGTCATAGAGGTATCTTAGGGAATTACTTACATAATCTTGTAACCATCTTGGCTACCTTAAAATGTGTAACCCTCACGGCTACCTTACTCTGTGTAACCATCACAATTACACTTGGAGTAACCATACAGATGACCTCCAACTTACTCATACCCAATGCATTGGAGGGAAATATAGGTCCCACCCTTTATCATAAACAATTCCCAAGAACCAAAACATAATCATACAACATAAACAATAGCATAAAAACATTGCCTTTGAATCTTATAAAACAGAATTTTAAAAGAGTATTTTAGAAGAAAAGTCCCTTATAAACATCATATACTTGAAGTGAGACTTAATAGAGTGGATGGAATATGTATATACTCTATAAAAACACATAATGAAACATAATATGAACATAACCCATCACACAAACAATTTAAATAGCACATAAATTTTAAAGTAGAAGGTTAACCCAGAGAATGGAAATCGTGTTAAGAATTCCCTTACAACAATGTGATCGGTCGAATCATATGAACAGAACATAATGAATATCAATTGGATCATTGAATAACATGAATATAAAGAGAATAAAGCTATTATATATATATATATATCAAATGACAGTACACATATTCCGCATACAATAAATACGCGGAGAATGACTAAAATCTCACAAAAATGAAAGTGAGACGAGGAACCCCTTACAACTTTGTAATCAATTGATTTGTATGACCCAAAATTAATGATTGTCAAATGATAAACTGAGTATCATAAAAATAAAGATATTCATGATATGCGACAATAATGGGCAGTACACATACACCATACAAAATAAAAACAGTGATTACGGAATATCTCAGAAAAATGGAAGTGAGATGAAGAAACCCTTACCTTAATCTTGTCTTACTTAAAACATGTTAAATCCTCCTGTATAATGGTTAAAATACTGTTATTAGAATTTTAAAGAAACATTTTCATTTTTATAAAATCTTATATGGTCATTTCATAACCTCATTTTACCCCTTATTTGTTAGTATTTTGTTCCTTGCATTATTTTGGGTGAGTTCTTTTGTGATTTTCACGATCGGTTCATGATGAATCATTCTTGTTGATTAGAAGTGAAACTCCAGAATTGTAAAGGAGTAGAATTTACATATTTCCAGTACCAGAAATTTTACCAATTAACACTTTGATGATTTATATGATGATGATTAATAAGTTAAAACATTAATTAAGTTCATTTAGATCATTTAAGTGGTTCTTTGATAATTACAACTTCATTTAGTCTTATAAATTTGAATCATGAGTAAAAAAGAATTCTAGAACATTATATGAGTCATAAAACATATATTATAACCTGGTTCTACCATACAAATGGTTTCATGACCAGACTTGAAAGAATTAATGAAAAGAGAAATTACATCGTCTACGATGTCGGTAATTCGACACATCGCGAACAATGTTTTTATTCCTTAAATAAGTGAGAGAGGAGAGGAATAATGATTTGTAATTTTCCATAAACATGAAAACATCCAGAATATACATGATTCTGGAGATTTCATGCCTCTTGGATAAGAGGGGGTGAAGAAATAAGAGAAATGAATCATGAAATAAAGAAAACATGAGAAATTTATTACGAAAATTCCGCAGCCTAACGACATCTCTTAAAATTTCATAAAAACAAGATTGATGAGAGGAATGGAATATGTCATCAATAATAAAAACATTGGATAGTAAGGGGAAATATTTAATGAAATATCCCAACAAAAGACAACGGGAAAGGAAGAGAATAACATAAAATGGACGAAAAGAATGAAAATGAAAGAGGATGTTTACCTCTTGATCTCTTCTCTTTGAGATCTTCTTTAAGGGCTTTGGTCTTGGTCTTTTGGTGAGGCCAGCAGCTCTAGGACGTGGGAAAGAAGATTGGGGAGGGAATTTGGTAGAATTTAGACAATGCTCAAGGCTTGAGAGGTGTGGGAGGAAGAGGGGAGTGAGGGTTGTATTTATAGTGGAGGAGGGGAGGTTTTTTAGATTATTTTAATCATTATTATAATATTTTTATCAAGACTATGAATAATCTCAAAACAAGTGGCCCTAAATAGTGATAATATCATGTGATTTCGATGCAAGTTTCCTTGCATCACTTATGATGTCATAAATAGTGCATATTTACTAATAAATTGATTATACGGTATTTTATCATATTTCACTATTCACTGAAAATTCAAGAGTTTCAGAAAAATTCCAAAAATTTACCCCTACCATTTTTTGACGTGTATAATTCAAAAGTGAAATCCATTTTTCAAAAATAATTTTCTAAATATTATTAATTTAATTTTTAAATATGGTCACACTTAATTCAAAAAATAACAATATTTAAGTGCAACTATTTTTTTGTGACATTGGAAAATTAATTAAGATCCCATTAATATATTTCCTTGGGAAAATAGAATAATAATAATATTTACTATTCATGAGGTCATATTAATATTCATATTACTATTCATAAGGGTATGTTACTATTCACCAAAAAAACAAGTTTGTTTTATCAGACTCCAAATGACTTAATGAGCACAACTCTAGATGAACATTTCTTGAAATTCAAAACATAGAAAAGGATAGATTATAAAATTGAATTCTATATTTATTTCCAAAACCTTGGGGTGTTACACTTTTAATTCTAGATAATGTCGACGATTATTAATACAAAAATTCAATTATATTTCTACTACCCTTATGTGATGTTGAGTGGATGATACCTCATTTAACATTTTTTAGCTGGCATTGTCAAAATAGATTTATGTATCCATCTTTATCCCATTAAATTGGATTTATATAGTTATTTCTGTATAGGGATTAATAAATTCCCCTCTGAATACTTGAGTGAGAGAAATTTTTGTATATAAAGAAACCATAAGATGGTGTTGATCCAAAATAAATATGAAATCCACTGAGAATGATCTAATCATGTCCTTTTCAGTTTTAATTATTCTATCAGGCTAACCATATATCTATTGGATGATACATAGTATTGAAATTCAACTCTATTTCATGATCTTACGGAATGCTTCCCTAGAACCTTATGGAAAAACATGTAACGTCCCGGACTCAGGTGCCACAAAACAGGTGTCCCGAGACCGGTTCACCACATGACCTCAACCGCATTTCCCCAAACGCTAGAGGCTGCCGACTAGCTGCGAGGGCCCAGGTCTGATAGTTGGAAAATTATGCCCTCATTTGTCAAAGTGTAGCACAACGGAATACCGAATAAACATACAATGATAGCGGAAGCAGTAAACATACACAACTGAAATAACTACAGTAGTGGATATAACCAACAGTATATAAGTGATGATGCTACATGTTTCAAGTTCTAAGAAAACATCCAGAACATGTTATACATCAATACAGTAAAACAAAATACAGAGTACAACAAAACAAGAAAAACAGTTGGTAGCGGCATCGCGAGCCTAGGCTCTGTTTCTTTCCCTCCTACTCCTCAGCAACAGTCATGTACCAGTATAGGGACTCTTGCCCCTATCTACACCTAAATCAATGTAATATGTTTGGGCCAAAGAGCGTGACCCAAACATGGTGTGAGAAATATATCTTAGTAGTCACCCACCAAAGGCATGTTCCCAACTACGTGTAAGCATGCAACAATAGTGTGAAATAGTAAAATGCAATAAAGTAAGAAGTACTGCCAAGTAACTAACTTAACAATTAAATTGCAATTTTATTATTCATTTAATTCAGTATATACTAGAAATCACCACAGTGCATTTATAAACAAATAGTCCACGTCCTCAGACAAGCAAAACCTTACCCTCGGGTAAGCAGAATCCAACCCGTAGGTATAGCCCTCATTCGTAACAGAAATTTCCCTCAGGCGTAGGAAGTGTTTCCCTTAGGCACAGAATTCAAGCCTTCAGGCATGAAAGGTTTCCCTTGGGAGAAATACTACACCCCTCTGGCTAAATAGTGCAGTTCCCTCATGCTAATCACAACAAAACCCTCAGGCTAAATACAACAATTCCCTCAGGCTAAATAGGTAATCGGGCCATTCCCAACTGGTAAAAAAGTAGTAACAAGCAATTCCTCTCAAAGGAATTCTTCAATTACTACTTTAAAGGCACACCCTCGGGTATCCTGGCCAAACAGCTAAACAGAGGAACGCACCCCTCGATATGGTCCTGGATCCAAGCAACGATCCCAAACATCATTTTTACATCTTTATTTAATTACCTATACAGTTCTAGGTAGTTAAACTAGCCATGACCTCAGCATCATGACACCCCAATATGGGTTCGTAGATCAAAAACACATAAAAACGCACGACAGTTGGAAAAATAACACCAAGCCACCTACCTTATACACCAACGAACATTATACCCGAACGCCGACTGCAGAAACACCCATGAACGTCGTAGATCTGACGAAGAACAAAACCCATTAAAATGTAAATAACTTATGTTAGGAGAAGAATTGGTAAGAACGGTACCAGGAGAGGAGAGGGCGTACCCGTGCGGTTCCAACGAGATTGTCTGAAGCCAAATCGGATTCCAGACGAACTCCCGGCGGATCTTAAAAGGTCAGGCCTCCTACTTTGGCTCCAAAAAGGCTCAAATTCCTCCTCTACCAAATGAGGAGGCTACTGCCTGTTTTAAGACGAAAAAACAAAGTACACAACATGTACTTCTGAGTACACGGGGTGTACTTATTTCATTTAACTGTTAATTTTGCGGCACCACCACACTGTTCACCCTTCGACCTGAGTACACGACATGTACTCTTGAGTGCACAACTTGTACTGTCGCCCAGCTGGCTACGACTCCACCGCCATACTATTCAAGCTTGCCGAATGACTACATGGCGTGTTAGGTACCACTACACAGCATGTAGTCGGTTCCTACACCCCTCGTCACCAACAAGGCTACATGCCCCGTGTACTCATCCCAACACGGACAAAATTACACGGTGTGTGGACAAAGTATAGGGCATGTAGTTTTGAAATTTTTCATTTTTTTCCATTTTCTATATTTTCTCAAAAAAACTTAAGGAAAAGGAAAAAAGAAGAAGCACATGCCTCAAAAATAAGAACCGGGTTCTTACAAACATCCCCCCTTATAGCAATTCGTCCCCGAATTTCCCTTCCAAGGGTGGTGAAGATAAAGCTCAGAACAGCTCTAGCCACTGAGCACGTACGTCGGCCTCCCACTCCCAGGTCTCATCCTGCACTCGGCCATGCTGCCATATCACCCGTACGAGAGGAATTGACCGGCCCCGGAGAACCTTCGTGCTCCTGTCAACGATATAGATCCGATGCTCCTCAAAGGATGCATCATGCTGAAGCTCAACCTCCTCTTGTTGAAAGGTATGAGACGGGTCTGAATGATAGAGACACAACTGAGACACGTGGAAGAAGTCGTTCATGGATCGGTACAACTGTGGTAACTGTAGCTGATAGGCAACCAGCCCGACTCTCTCCAGAATCTCGAATGGCCCCACATACCTTGGTGAAATTTTACCCTGTCTCCTGATCCGCTTGTGTCCTAGCCTCGGTGAAACACGTTGAAAAACCTGATCCCCGACCACGAAATCCAAAGGTCTTCTGTGAGGATCAGCATCAGAATTTTGACGAGACTGCACAGTAGCCATCCTCTTCCGAATCAACTGGATCTGCTAAGATGTCTCCTGCACGAGCTGTGGCCCCAGAAAAGTTACCTCACCTGCCTCTAACCAGCACAATGGTGATCAGCATGGCCTACCATATAAAGCCTCGTATGGTTCCATCTCAATAGTTTTCTAAAAACTATTGTTATAGGAAAACTCGACTAAGGGTATATGCTTCTCCCAAGAGCCCCCAAAGTCTAGGACGCATGCGCGCAACATGTCCTCTAGCACCTGTATCATCCCCTGTGACTGGCCATCATTCTGAAGGTGGTATGCTGTGCTCAGATGAACCTATGTACCCAGCGCCCTTTGAAAACTCTACCAAAAACGAGACGTAAAGCGGGAATCCCTATCAGAAACGATAGAACGAGGGACCCCATGAAGTCATACGATCTCTCGGATATACAGTCTTCTGAGATCTTCCACATTGAAGGTCTCCTTGATCGGCAAAAAGTGAGCTACCTTTGTGAGTCTTTCCATAACAACCCACACGGCGTCATTGCCATGAGGTTTCCTCGGAAAACCCATCACGAAATCCATCGCGACTTCATCCCACTTCCACTCTGGAATGGGTAACTACTGTAACAGTCCATCTGGTCTCTAATGCTCTGCCTTCACCTACTGACAGGTGGAACACCTCATAACAAAACCAGCTATCTCTCTCTTCATACCCATCCACCAGTACTGACGTCTCAAGTCTTGGTACATCTTGGTAACCCCGGGATGAACTAACCAAGCTGAAGCATGAAACTCCCTCATCAGCTCCTCGTGTATATCCCCTGGAACCCATACTTGTACATGGAAATGAAAAACCTCATCATCGCCTATCGTCAAACTAGGAGGAGGGTCCTCACTTTCCACTGAATCCCGTAAAACTAGGCCTTCTGAATCAGATAGCCACCTCATCATATCTCTATCCATGAAGGCTGAAGTCACAGATAATGAGGAAAGATAAGTCTACCCCTTACTGTGGTGCACCTCCAGATGTATCTCAGAGAACAAAGCCATGAGCTCCCACTCACCACTGGCCTCCTGCACTGCCTGTATGTGAGTCTTCCTACTCAGTGTATCAGCTACTACATTACCTTTACCAGGTGTATAGGCAAGCTCAAAATCGAAGGACTGTAGGTACTCAACCTACCTTCTCTGCCTCAGATTCAGGTCATGCTGAGTAAAGATGTACTTAAGGATTTTGTGATTGGTGAAAACCACGAAATTCTCTCCCAATAGATAGTGTCTCCAACAACAGAATTCATGCACAACTACAGCCAACTCGAGATCATGCGTCGGGTAATTCTTCTCATGTGGCCATAACTGCCGAGACCCGTATGCAACAACTCGATCACCCTGCATCAAAACGGCTCCCAGTCCAATCCTTGATGCGTCACAGTAAACTGTATAGCTCTTCCCCTGCTCTTGGAGTATCAGGATCGGTGCTGATGTCAACCTTTCCTTCAGGTCCTGAAAAGCTGCCTCGCAAGCTTATGGCCAAACAAACTTCACACCCTTCTTAGTCAGACATGTCAATGGTGCTGCTAAGTGTGAGAAGTCCTGTATGAAGCATCTTTAGTAACCCGCCAGCCCTCAGAAACTCCGTAACTCAAACATGTTCTTAGGCTTCTCCAAGGAAACTAATTCTCTCACCTTCTCTGGGTCTACTGCAACTCCTGCCTCTGAGATAATGTGACCCAGGAAGTGAATCTGGTCCATCCAAAAGTAGAACTTCGAGAGCTTAGAATATAGCTGATTCTCTCTCAGTGTACTCAATACGATCTCAAGATGGGTGTCATGGTGGTGTCGAATGTGATAGTACACCAAGATGTCATCCACGAATACTACCACAAAAGAATCAAGATACAGATGGGAAATGTGATTCATCAGAGCCATGAAAATTGCTAGCACGTTCGTCAGTCCAAACGACATAACCATGTACTCATATAGACCATAGATACTCCTGAAATCTGTGAGAGGTATATCAGATGGCCTAACACGTAGCTGATGATATCCAGATCTGTTTCGCGCGGAATCCGGGGATGACCTCCTGGACGGGAGATTCAAACGTTCCGATCGGTTTCTAACGGGTTTGTTCATAGAACCAGAAACATCCAATGATTCCACATCCGTTTGGACCTACTTTCCAAAGGCAGGCGCTCATTAGCTTATGGGCTAATGAGGCTTAGGAATTTACATTGGTCGAGAGGATGGGAGGTCGGACTCATCACACCTTTTTGAGGGGAATTATTGTCTACTCCGGGACTCTCTTTATAGATTTAAGTTAAGTTCGTGAATCCTTATTACATTACCAAGTATAAAATGAGCTTTCCTTTAGTTTTAACAATCAATGATTAAATATGCAAGAAATTTAGAGAATATTTTATATGTATTCGAGGTTCTTCATCATTATAGAATCATCTATATTTGTTTAGAGATTCTTGGTCAATGGTATCCTTCAAAACATTTATATAAAAGTCTCTTGGTCATTTTGATGACCAGGCTGGTTTTAAAGCCACTCAGTGGGGCACTTGAAGTTTATCGTCATTCAGAAGGACAGAGATTATTTCAATGTTGGGATCGAACCCATGAATGGGCTACCTACGTATCCTTTGTTTTGAAAAAGGAATCAGAACCCACGTAGTTCGAGGAATGGGATATGATGTTTTATGATTGATGGCTCAAAGATGAATGTCATAATTACTTTTACACTCTAAGCTCACGTGAGTCATGCTCGGTGTGAGAAACAAGAGGTATTGGTAAAATTTAGACAATTGTGCCGTAAAAGATGCAATCATAAGAATTTTGTTTTGGGGCTTATGTATAGATACCTTCCCAGATAGGCGAAGGTTTAGGATTTACTTTTAGGGAGAAAATCCAAGAACAGGGTCCACAAAGTTATATGTGCTTCATGGAGATTTGAATACTCTAATCTTGGGGCTTACTCCTAAGGAGGATGCCCAAGTTAGGAAGGGACTTATGATTGGGTTTTATTCCTGAAAAGGAAACCCAAATCAAAGATAATTTGTGACTGGTTAAGAGAAATTTTAAGAGACTTGGGGCTTACTCTTAAGAAGGATGCCCAAGATTTATGACTAGGACATATTCCTGAGAAGGAAGCCTAGGTTAGGGGACTTGGGGCTTACTCCTGAAAAGGAAGCCCAAGGTTATGACTGAGTCTTATTCCTGAAAAGGAGACCCAGGTTAGGGATTAAGGTTTGGGGCTTACTCCTGAGGAGGATGCCCAAGATTAAAGGACTTGATTGGGGCTTATTCTTAAGAAAGATGCCCAAGATTTATGACTAGGACTTATTCCTGAGAAGGAAGCCTAGGTTAGGGGACTTGGGGCTTACTCCTGAAAAAGAAGCCCAAGGTTATGACTGAGTCTTATTCCTGAAAAGGAGACCCAGGTTAGGGATTCTCTCATCTTAAAGGATGAGGTTGAAATGAATGAACTCTCAATCTTTGGTGACATAAAGATGTTTAAATCACTGGGTGTTGAGAGGTATTTCACAGAATTCCTTTCAGATAAGGATGTCAAATCAAGAAATCATGCCATAAATGGCTTTTGAAGAGTATCTTGAAGACTGAATCTTGAATAGGAAGGGTGAAATGGCTTAATAGGGGTAAAAATGGGCAAGATGGGCACCCAAAAAGCTAGGGGCGCGCAAGTGTTGGAGGTCGCGCAAGTCCTGCGGCGGCGCGCAAGTTTTGGTCGCGCAAGTATACTTGCGTGACATGAGGGATACTTGCGCGATTTTCAACCAGAGTTGAAATACTTGAGCGACTCTTTATTAAACCCTTTATAATCCTCTTGAAGTTCTTCCAGAGAAGGGACGCATAAGTTATATTGAAGGAATTAAGTTGGCGCGCAAGTGTTTGATAAGTTTCAACACTTGGGCCTTCCTTCATCTCTTTAGATCTTCCGTTCTAGGTAAGAGATTACCTTAGAAGTGTTTCAGAAGCTTTGAGAAGAGACTTGGGCGTCGGGTGCATTGATCCGAGTTTATGGAAAGAGATCCTCTCGAATGGGGGGCCCACAGGGTCTATTTATAGGCAAAAGAAGACCCCGGGCGGTTACTGGGCGGTTACCAGATATGTCGTGCAAGTCCCTTGCACGACCATGAGGAGTCGCGCAAGTGTTGAGTCGGCGCGCAAGTGTACTTGCGCGACCAAGAGGGAACTTGCGCGATACATGGGCAATGTTCTCCTTTTGTATCCCTTTGTCGATTTTTGATGTTTCTTCAAAGGATTAATCACTTTGAGCTCAGATATTCCCTTTTCCGAACTTTAGATTCTGTGACGAAAGGAGCGTCAACAAAAGTCCCCCCTCAGAGTTGGATCCGGAGAGAAAATGAGGATTTGACTCTGAGGAAATTGAATTCCTCAAAAGGAAAAGGGAGGGCGCGCAAGTCTTTCAGCGTCAGTGGGTGGCGCGCAAGTGTGCGTCGCGCAGGCCTTAATTGCTCTGGGTACGGCGCGCAGGTAGGCTTCCGAGCCTATAAATACACGGCCTCACCTCCGTACAAGTATCCGGATTTCCGGAAATCATCCCTTCTCGAGCTCTCGCCGCGCAGGTCACCTTGACCGCGCAAGTGTCTCTGTTTTCTAGGGTTTCCTCGATGTCGCGCCACTGTAAAGGTATTTGTACTTGCGCGGTTTATACTTGCGCGTCAAAAACTAGCGCGGTACACAAGACACTTGCGCGATATCTCCATACTTGCGCGCCTTAATGCCTTAGCCATTTTTCCCGAATTCTTTCACAAATTTTATGAAAAATAAACCCATTTAAGAGTTTAATTTGTTCAACTTTTGTGCAGATTCAATGGTTCCCAAGGGAATTGGAATGGCTGATGAACTGGCTAGCAAGCGGATTGATGATATGATGAACATTATTGGCCATGATTATTATGATATCTGCGACAGCACTCTCCCAGATTTGGCTAAGTACTTGAAGAAATATCATCCTATTTTTCCACAGAGCATCCATCTGCTTCTGTGTGGTCATGGTCATCTACAAGGAGTCAATGTTCCAAATGCAAACAATTATACACCTGAGATGCAGCTGCGCTGCTACTTCTCTATTTCGGTTATGCTGTGCATTAAGAGTAACAACAATGGTGTGAACTTTCAAATTCTTCCTCCATGTCATTCCTTTGCAGATATGAAAATGGCAAACCCATGGGCTGAAATGTTTTCCACTGCCGGTTGGTGGAGAGAAGACAAACATGGTATTAGAGCAATATCTGAAAAGAGTACTCTCTCCAAATGGCTCTTTACTTCCAATGCTCCATTCTCAAATCCACGTATCCATCTTCCAAGTCTCTTAGACAGAAACAGAGTCACTGTTTGATCAGCAGAAAATTTTCTCAAACCGCACTCAAGAACATCCTTTTACAATTGTTCCAAGAAGAGCTGGTATCACTGCATCTCTTATTGTATCCAGTTGAATGAATGAATTCCAGGTGGTTGCTGATGAAGCTCGGGATGACGCAAATCAAATTAAGTGTTATGTTGAAAGCCTCTTGTAATTCTTGAAAAAAAGAGAAGAGACTCCAGTCTGTGGATGTCCTTCTATCTCTTGTGTATCAATGAAAAGCACTTTTGTCTTCAATCATTTGTACTTGCATTCTTTCATTACCTGCTTCAAATTTACTTAAGCCAATGGGCTTAGTAAGCATAGCTTGATTTTTACTAGGATTATTACAAATAATCCTACAAACTTTGAACCTTTTAACTGCTCAATATTACCTAAATCATACAAAAATGTATATTTAGTGAGCTGGAACTTGACTTTTATTCATAGTTCCTCTGTCTTTTGTGTGGGCAGTTTAAAGTCATGCAAGCCGGACATAAAGGGGCTAATGTTTAAGGTTGAAATAGCTTTGCCCGAAAATGGATTAAAATGGATTCAATTCCTTGACAATTTATCTGAAAACATATTTACCATACTCAAGTATGAGGGAAAAAATGTAAACTATGGCTTAAGAATATTTGAATCTGAGGAATGATATGAAAAAGAGCTAAATAGCATTAGAAGAAGTAGTTTTCAAGAATGAAGTTACTATTATTTAACAAAACCCGTTAGGGGGTTGAAATATGCAGGGCCACCTATGGGCATTGGCTGCATAGTCAAATAAAATAGCATCTTTTGGCTGACAAGTCTGTTATGTGGACTGTTTATGCAAGGCCACCTATGGGCACGTGCTGCATAGTCAGGCAAAAGAACTCCCAAAAATTTACTTTCCTAGTGATAAAAGCCAGTGAAAGTTTATGGAGATTCAAATTTTCTAAAGCATAGAGTTTGTTGTATGGAAAGAGGTACTTGAATATGGAGAAGATATTTCCAAACAAGAATATCGAAGAACTGGATGAATATCACTCATACGAAGGTCTGACCCAAACGTAGGGAAGAAGAATAAACCATAGACTTGAATACTTTCAGATCATGAAAAAGGATATGGGACAAATACGTTAAGGATGGCTATTTTTGCGGATCCCTACATACTGTCGTTTAAGACAAATAAGGACAAAAGAGGCATTCTTCCCAAGAATGAAGTTACTATTATTTAACAAACCCGTTAGGGGGTTGAAAACATGCAGGGCCACCTATGGGCATTGGCTGCATGGTCAAATAAATAGCATCTCTTGGCTGACAAGTCTTTTATGTGGACTGTTTATGCAAGGCCACCTATGGGCACGTGCTGCATAGTCAGGCAAAACAATTCTCAGAAGTTTGACATTTTTGTGACTAGAAGTCATGAAAAGGGTTATGAAGATCTGAAAATATTTAAGGTTAGGATTATAATACATAAAGATGGGTATTTTCCAATGTATATAGAGATACATAGGTCAATGAAAACCATAATCATGTTGTGGCTGGGTCCTGAATTGAAACTTGGACTTCACTACGTATCTCATAAGAATGAGAATCAAGCCATACGTAGTTCTTGAAATGTAGTTTAACGTCGTGCAGGACGAAAGTATGAGTAATCTTAGTTTAGGGTCATAGAATTCGGACCATAATAATGAATACACAGTGTGTGTCTTCATGAGGACTTTTCAACCAAGGGACTGAAAGTGAAATTTGGGGTTAGGCCCAAAAGACTTGGGACTGGATTCGAGGGACACTCGAATGTTCCTACGTATCCCATAAGGATGGGAATCAAGTCCACGTAGTTCTAGAGCTACCCTTTGTACAAATTTGGTTCGTACATGTGAAGGGTAAAAAGGGGACTTTAGTGCAATGATGGTTTTAACCTAAGATAAAAAGTTTTAGGCATTACCATGTATGTACGTAGTCTTTTGAAAAATGAAAACCATGATTGAAAAAAAAAATCAATGTTAATAATGGTTCCTTCTCAAATGAGGAAATCAAAGAATATTGTAGTTTATTGTCGTACCGGACAAAAGTGTTGTATAGTTTAACGTCATATAACAAGGACGAAAGTGAATCAATGTAAAGATATTGATTCCAGGGGTGGTTTCACAAATCATCATCATATGAGATGGTGGTGAACCAATGTGAATAGATTGTTTTTGGGCTTGAACCTTTGGGAGGTTGCCTACATACCCAGCCTGGAGGGCAAGGATCAAAGTCTGTGTAGTTCAATTAAAGAATGAATTAATGATCAAGTTGTTCTTGTGGACAATGATCTAATAAAAAAAATGTTGTTGGGACTTACACATGGTTAGTGGCCCAAAGGGAGTGTTATGGTTGATGTTCGCTCTAAGATCACGTGAGTCATACTCGGTGTGAGAAACAAGAGGTAATAACAACCTTAACGATGCACAGTTTAATGTCATGTAGGACATATTAAGGACTTTCTGTACAGTTTAGCGTCATGTAGTTAGGACAATGGGGACAATACAGTTTAACGTCATATTGGACGAAAGGGGGATTGTGCAGTTTTAATGTCATGCTGGACTTTTGATGATTATATAGTTTAACGTCTTTCCGGACGTGAGTGACTTTTATACAGTTTAGCGTCATGTAGTTAGGACGTCACAGTTTAACGTCTTACTGGACATATTTGCAAATAGTTTATGGTCATATACATGGACCAGGGATGATGCAGTTTAAAGTCATACGGGACCATTGCTGTATAGTTTAACGTCATATAGCAAGGACGAACTGGTGCTGTACAGTTTAAAGTCATGTAGCTAGGACTAAGGTGAACCAATATGAGGATATCAGTTCTGGGGATTTTTTTTTTTACAGTTTAATGTCATGCTGGACGATGAAAGTGCCACACAATTTAATGTCATGTTGCTAGGACACAATATAGTTTAATGTCATCTCAGACATATACAGTTTAGTGTCATGTAGGACATATTAGTAACCAATGTGACAGTTTAACGTCATGTTGGACGATAAGGGAACTGACACAGTTTAACGTCATGTTGGACGATGAAAGCGCCACACAGTTTAATGTCATGTTGCTAGGACACAATATAGTTTAATGTCATCTCGGACAAAATATAGGAACTTCTATACAGTTTATTGTCATGTAGGACAAAATCAGGGACTATGCAGTTTTAAAGTCTTGCAGTTAGGACTATTGGTGCTGCACAGTTTAGTGTCATGTTGCAGGGACATAAGTGCGAATAGTTTAAGGTCATATGCATGGACCGTACAGTTTATCTTCATGCGGGACGTATTATAGTTTAGTGTCATCTCGGACAGAAGTGTCACACAGTTTAATGTCATGTTGGACGAAGTTGTAGTTTAAGGTCATACTGGACCATGGTGTAGTTTAAGGTCATACCGGACCTGGGTGTAGTTTAAGGTCATACTGGACCTTGGTGTAGTTTAAGGTCATACTGGACCTTGGTGTAGTTTAAGGTCATACTGGACCTTTTCTGTATGAACCAATTGTAAGTCTTGGTTCTGGGAACAATATTTTGTGTTTATACAAAATACTTCTTCAGAAATCTGGCATTAGTTGGAGTCGTGATGTGTTCTCCATCCATTGAAATCAGAGAATACGCTCCATTGGAGTAGACCTTATGTACTGAATAAGGTCCTTCCCATTTTGGTTCAAGATTGGGAGGCTTCTTTCCTGGTATCATTGGTGTTCTGAGAACCAATACCAATTCTCCCTGAATGAATGAACGAAGATGAACTTTTTTGTTAAAAGCTCGTGCTATTCGATTCTGATAGATTTCCAAGTGGTGCAAAGTGCACAATCTTTTCTCATCTAACTGTTCCAATTCATTCAACCGCTTTTGGGATTGCTCATCTGTTGATAACTGATCACAAATGGCTATTCTGAGTGAGGGCAATTGAACTTCAATTGGCAAGACTGCTTCTGTTCCATATACCAATGAATATGGAGTAGACCGCGTTGCATTGCGAGTGGTAGTCCGATAAGCCCATAAATCATGATAGAGTTTATCAGGCCATGACCTCTTATCTTTATCCACCATCTTTTGCAGTATATTTGAAAGAGTCTTGTTGAAGGCCTCTATCTGGCCATTAGCCGCTGCATGATATCGAGATGAATGGTTGGACTTAATGTTGTATTCTTGATACAATCTCTTTACCTCAGAAGAACAGAAGTTGGTGCCGTTGTCTGTCATGGTATGAGGGACACCAAATCTAGTAATGATGTTAGACTTGATGAAGCTAACAATGCATTTAGAACTGACTTCTTTGAGAGGTACTGCCTCTGCCCATTTGGAAAAGAAATCAGTAGCAGTAAGAATGTACTTAAACTGCTTGGTCGTAGCTGAAGGGTAAGGTCCTACCACATCCATTCCCCATGTGGAAAATGGCCATGAGTATTTAGCCGTATGAAGCAACTCTGGAGGTTGATGAATGAAATTGGCATATACTTGGCATGAATGACACTTCTTTGTGAAATTAACACAATCTTGTATCATTGAAGGCCAGAAGTATCCAAGCCTTCGAATTTGATCAGACAATCTATGTCCAGACTGGTGGGCACCACAGACTCCTGCATGCACTTCTTTTATGACAGCCATTGTCTCTTCACCATCAATACATCTGAAGAGAACTCCATCAAAACCCCGTTTGTAGAGAATTATCTCGAGGTGGTTTGGACCATCATAAAGAGTAAAATTGACCACACGTCGCCGAATTTGTTCTCTCTCGGCTCTATCAGGTGGAAGTGTTCCATTTTGAAGGTATTCCCTGATAGGTGACATCCATCCTGTAGTATGACCATATGGTTCAGGAATGGGACTAATTTCATTAATTTCCTCTGTTCTGACTTGAACATAAGGTGAAATTGCATGACGGTGGGCAATACAGATGGTTGTCTCGTCCCGATTTGGATCTGCTAATGCTGTGGCTATATTAGCCAGTGCATCAGCTTGAGCATTGTGTGATCTTGGGACATAAGAAAATGTCGGTTCTTAAGGGAATTCCGACATTAACTCTCTGACGTAATCATACAAAGGGATTAATTCTTCTTTTCTGATGGCATAATCCCCATTGACTTGTTTGATTACCAGGTCTGAATCACCTTTCACCTTTAAGTGATTCACTTGTGCTTGAAGTGCTAACTCCAAGCCTGCAATGAGAGCTTGGTATTCAGCTTCATTATTGGTACCACCTTCCCACAACAAAAAGGAATAAGGTAACACTGCCTTATCTGGAGAAATGAGCACAATTCCTAAACCAACTTTGTTGAATTTAGGATTTTCCATTTTCTTCCCTGTTGGACTTCTAGAAGCACCATCAAAATACATTTCCCATGTTTGAGGACTCTCTTGAATAGAAAAAACTTCCTCATCAGGGAGTTCGATATCTGAATACGTGTCTTCCACTGAAGGGTGTTCAGCCAGGAAATCAGCCAGAGCTTGGCCCTTAATTGCCTTTTGAGACACATACTGGATGTCGAACTGCTGTAGAATAACCGCCCACCTTGCCAGACGTCCAGTAAGCATTGGACGACTAAGGATGAATTTGAGTGGATTATTACGAGATACCAATTGGACCTCATGATGTTGCAGGTAGTGTCTCAGTTTCTGAACTGCAAAGATTAATGCTAGGCAGCACTTTTCAATACTCGAATACCGGGTTTCTGCTTCAAGCATAGTTCTACTGAGATAGTAGAGACTATTTTCATTCCCAGCATCATTCTTTTGAGCGAGAAAGGCACCCAATGATCGCTCTAAAGCTGTCACATAGAGGATAAGAGGTCTACCCTCAACAGGTGGCATGAGTACTGGTGGACTTAAGAGGTATTTCTTGAGAACATCAAATGCTTCTTGACATTCTTTAGTCCACTGGTAAGTGACTCCTTTCTTCAATAATTTGGTAAAAGGTAAACTTTTGCCTGCCAAATTGGCGATGAAACGCCGAATATAGGCTAAGTGTCCTTGAAGTCCTCTTAATTCTTTCAAATTCTGAGGAGGTGACATACCAAGGATTGATTTGGTCTTCTCAGGATCGACTTCAATACCACGATGGCGTACAACAAAGCGAAGGAATTTTCCTGAGGTTACCCCAAAAGCACATTTTAAGGGGTTCATCTTCAAATTATGTTGTCGAAGCTTGTGGAATATGATTTCCAAATCAGCCAAGTGATCAAAACGTTGTTTGGATTTAACCACCAAATCATCTACATAGCATTCAACAAATTTCCCTAAAAAAGGTTTGAAGATACGATGCATGGCGCGTTGATATGTTGCACCTGCATTCTTTAAACCAAAGGGCATAACCCGGTAACAAAACACACCTTGAGGAGCTTTGAAGGCTGTATATTCCTCATCTTCTGGGGCCATTCGGATCTGATTATATCCAGAATATCCATCCATGAAAGAAAGTACTTCATAGCCAGCCGTCGCATCAATTAAGAGTTCTGTAATCGGAACTGGAAAATCATCTTTGGGACAATACCGATTAAGATCTCTGAAATCGATGCAAACCCTAATTTGTCCATTCTTTTTCTTTACTGGGACAATATTAGCCAACCACTTGGGATATTGAACTTCTCTGACGAAGTTAGCTTTGATAAGCTTATCCACTTCAGCCTCGATTTTGGAAGCATAGGTTGGGTGTGTTCTTCTCGCGGCTTGCTTGAATCCTCGATGTTCTTTTGGCAAACCCAAATGATGGGTGGCAACATCAGGATCAAGGCCAGGCATCTCTGTATAATTCCAAGCAAAAATATCTTTATTTTGCTTTAGAAAAGAAATATACATCTATTGTTCTTCAAGGGTCATGGCCGCACTAATTAAAGTGGGGCGTGGATCTTTCTCTGTACCCAGATTTACTTCTCTGAGTTCATCCACAGTGGTAGAGATACCCTCTTCAAATGCTGGAGGAGCATCTCTAAGATCTTCCTCTTCCTCTTCATCATGTGTTATATCTTCCGTTTCTACTTGCAAAGTAGATGAAAAAACAAAATTCTCATGATCATAAGAGATGTCAAAATTTTCACATTTTGAAGAAGAAGCTTCCATTTCCGACCCTATTGATGAAAAAGGGTCTTCTTTGGGAAATAAAGAGGAGATGATGGATTGAGAATCGACATCAACATTCACCTCTGGTGTTGCTATAACTTCTTCTGGCCTGATTAGCGATGTATAGACTTGTTGGATTTCAGCAGACGAAATGAAAACGTCACCACTTATGCTTTCATCACTGCTTGGTAAGTTACCAATTTCTCCCATGTTGTCTGGCTCGATTACCGTAATTGACATTATGGATCTTTCCATAAGAGTATTTTGATTTGGGCCTATTTTGTCAATTTGACTGATAGGTAACACATAATCTGTACTCACATGTGAAAATGGATTTATTGGAATTTTTTCCAAACCATATGGAGCATTAACTTTGGTAATTTCCTTCATTGTAGATTTTTCTCTTCCCTTCATTTGATAAAATTCCGCCTCAATGTATTGAGACTCACATGTTTTGAACGGGGCCTTATCACCATACAATGTTCCAACTTGACCATCGAAACAGTATTTGAGACATTGATGGTATGATGACGGAATAGCTGCATGCTGATGTAACCAGGGTCTTCCAAGCAAGATATTGAAAGCTGAGTCTTGATCAACAATCATGAAATCCGAATTGGAAACAAGATCTCCAAACTGAGTTCTGAGCGTAACTTCTCCCAGTGGTTCTTGTTCATTTTTATCATATCCTTGCAACATCATGGTAGAAGGAGATAAATCAGATTCCGTGAGGCCCAATCGACGAAGTGTGCGAATGGGCATGAGGTTGACTCCTGAACCATTGTCAATAAAAGCTCTTCGAACATCTATACCATTGACTTTGCCAGATAGGTACAAAGGTTTTATGTGCCCATGCACAACATCATCTTCATCTTTATCAGTAAAAGATATCACTGCATGGCATTCTGCAGGATTATTCTCTATGTGATAAATTTCAGCTGCAGCAATTTCATCTTCAAACTCTTGAGGACTTGACAAAGCTTCGATGAGTGCTTCCCGAAGATCTTTTGATAGATTCAAAGCATCCAAAATTGATAATTTGGCTGGTACTTGGGCCAAGTGTTTCAATATATCATACTTTTGATCTAGAGGCCTGCGTTTCCCAATAGGAATATGCGGTTTAGCAGGTACTTTGGAAGCAGATGCTTTGGAAGCTGATGCCTCTTGTATTGAAGTTGGCAACATCTTTGGTTTTGAAAAATTAGACTGATTAGATCCATTTACTTGCTGAGATAAAGAAGATGGAACATTTAATCGGTCTTCCAAAATAACTGTGCCGAAGCTGAGTTGGCCATTGGCAGAAGAACTTGCTTGTTCATTTTGAGCTCGCTGAAGGGCTCTACCACGAGTTTCTGCTGCATATACAGTGCTAGCCGGGGTAGAATTAGAGTAGTGGCTTCGGAAAGATCCACGTCTTCCCCTATATCCTGAACCTCTAGAACTTCCTCGGGTTCCTTTATTTGATACAGGGAATTCAGGCTCATCAAGACTGGAATATGAATCTGTTAATTGAATCATATTAACAGAACCAAAGATCAATTCTTCGTCTGATAAAGACTCTGCCAAGTTAGCATGTTTAGGCTGTGCCGTTTGGTGGGACGGTGCCCGTGGCTTTGAAGTAGAAGGCATGAAATCTGCCAAAGTCAAAGACAATTTAGGCTTTGATACATACTCATCTTCTTCTGATTCCTCTTTCTTCTTTGAATTGCTCTGCCCTTTTGAGGATTTGTCTTTTGATGGAGGCTTTACTGCAGCTTTTGTAGGAGACACAATTGGCTTCTTCAATTGTGTTCGCAAAATGGAATGGGTCCGATTGATTGTCTTTCTGACCATCCAATCATCATATTTTTTCGCAGTTTTGCTTTTGACTTCCTGCCACTCGCCTCCTTCCTCTGGATCTGTAGCGGTAATACACGCTACATGAGCTGAAGAACCCTTTAATTTGACTTGTCCCAAGTCAACCATCTTTTTTAGGAGGTCTTTAAAGACAAAACACTCCTGGATGGGATGTCCCAACATTTGGTGAAAGGGACAATAATTGGGACGGTCTTCATCTCCTTCCTTGTTTGGTCTCTTCGGCACTGGTAATTGAACCAAATTATTTTCCAGAGCTGAAATGAAGTAACCAGGAACTTGCTCACTTCGGAAAGAGTATGTTTTACTCTTCATATCCTCAAATTGTTTTCGTCGTTGATCTTTTTGATCATTTGGACGAAACAGCCTTTGTTGTTGGCGTTCAGGAGGTGGAGCCCTTCGAGAAGATGAAGGTTTTGAAGTAGAAATAGGTACAGGTGCCTGTTTAAGCATAACTGTAGCAGTTTCTGCTTTACCCATTCTTCTTCCTGGAGCTGATGGAATTACACGAGATTTAACCTTAGCCTGCATAAGGGAATCTTCAATCTGTTGAGCGATTGAAGTAAGGTCTCGAAACCCTCCTGTGTATTTCACAGGGATCAATGGCGTGCGTAATTCGTCACGCAAATTTGCCACACAGATTGGCAACAATTCCTCCTGAGGGAGTGATAAACTCAAGGAATACGTTAATCCCTTCCAACGAGCAATGAAATCAGAGACTCTTTCATTCTCCCTTTTCTTGCAGTTTGTAAGATCGAAAACTGTCGTTTTTGGCAAAGTTGAGCTGAACTGAAGAAGGAATTTTTGACGAAGATCCTCCCATCCGATGACTGACCGGGATTTCAAGCTTGTATACCAGACAAAAGCTGGTCCTTGCAAGGTTCGCACGAAGCATCTGAGTTTCACTGCTTCTTGTTGCTCTGGAGTTCCCATCATAGGATCACAACAAGACACGTAATGCGTCAAATGTTGTTTAGGGTCACCTGATCCATTGAAAGTAGGGAAAATAGGGTTTCCAAAACTGGATGGAGGAGAAATTGAATCTACCCATTCAGGGTAAACTTTCTTTTCAGGTTGAACTTGCGCCCGTTTCCCTTCCATAGTTTCTAACTGAGCTGTTAATGACTCAATAGTAGTTATTAACTTTTGAGAAACGTCAGGTTGAACTTGGTTTTGGGTAGGTGCAATGAATGGAGCTTGGACAGCCGTGGAGGTTGGTGCTGCAACTAATGGTAGTGCTGCCAACCGTTGTTGCGTTTGACCCGTAGGATTAGACCTCTGTGGGTGTACTGACAAAGGAGGATATTCCTGATCCATCTCAGTAGTTACAACAAATTCCTTCGGCTGTCGGACTTCAGCATTCTTAAGAAGAAGACTACTCTGAAGTAGTTATGCATTCAACCTTCTTAATTATTTCATTTCTTCCTCCTGTTGTGCAAACCTTTGCTCTAATGAGAGCGATTGACCTCCTTCAGAGGAAGGGTGATAAGTAACCTGATTGTTTCCTTTCCCCTTATTGGATCCTTTTCGGAGAGGGGGAAGTGGGTTACTTGAAGGAATACCCAGATTTTTGGTAAGCCTTTGATTACGTGTGCGCACACCTTCTTCATTTAGGTCTGTGTGCGCAACTTCTTGAGCAGGAACCTCTTCATCTGATCCCTCTGATTGAGCCTCATCTGGTGAATCAGCAGCAACGGCAGTGATGACATTAATGGATGCATATTTCATGGAATCCTTTCTATCAGCATTTCTGTGATATTGTCTCCTTTTATGTCCATGATAAGGCATGGCATTCCGTTGACTTGATCCCTCAGGAATTTCTTGGAGAACCGTCACTTGAAGAGAATATCCTGACATCTTGGCTCTTCATTCCTCTTGAGGCTTATTCCCTAATCGAGAGAATACTGACTTTCTCTGAGGGAGGGATTGAAGATTTGAAAAAGTCCCCAGTCCGGTGGACTGGGGGTGTTCCTGTTGCTTCTGCTCAACTCCTCTAATCCCATTCATTGATTCTGAGGGTTGGGTTAGAGAAGTCCCCAGTCTGGCAAGCTGGGGTGTCTCTTGACATGCTATGTCTCAGATCTTCTTAAAATCTCTCTTGATCTTGCGGATCTTAGTTCGGAAATTAGCTGGATGCATTAACCTGTATCCACTTTTATCACCTGGTTCAACAGACCGTTGGATGATTTCCGAAACTTCTGTCATTTGATGACGTGTTTGCTCCAGACGAGAAGCTTGTGCAATATTCTCGCCTGCTTGATGTAGGAGCAATTCAACAACCTGTTCTCTATATACTTGATTTTGAGAGGAACTAGTTGAAGCTTGATCTCGAGCAAGATTTTGATTATGAACAAAGCCCATTGACTGTGGCCGGCCATGGGCAATAACATTGCATGAGACCATTTTCGGCGGGCTCTGCTGACCAGAAAGCACTGTGAAATGTAGTGCTCCATGAACACCCCATCCTCTGATATGAACATTAGATGGAGCATTAGAAATTAACTGACGCAATTTTCTCAGCGCGCCAAGGCATGAACGTTGAAGGGTTCTCTGTTGCTTTTCAGCCTTCGGATACCGAGAGACTGATAGAGATGCCAAATCAATCTGGCGTTGTAACCCTTCTATTATCTTAAGATGATTTTCATATTCATCGTAAGATAATACCTTCTTCTTTAATTGACAAAGAGTTTTCCATATGTTGAGACGAATATCATGGATTCCATCATCCGTCAACATCTTTGGAATGTCATACTGTGAATCAGCCACAGGCCAAAACATGACTGGTACTTCACCTTTTGCCAGTTTTTTCCTCATGTTCAGCATTTCCTCTTTATCATTAAATGAAGATTCTTCTACCTGTTTGGACCAGAGTTGGTGTTTCCTTGTTGCTTCATCGGATTCAACAAGATTGGTAGAGGAATCACTATTCATGCTGGAAGATGAATGACCCAGGGAAGGTTCGGAGAATAACCTGAACCCCAAGCTATCTTCTGATGGAGAAAGAGTTTCACCTGCCGATAGTAAAACTTCAGACATGACTGGTTTTACGTTTGCAAGTGCCTCGAGATAGGAGGGCTTTCTCGTCACTACATTGCCTTCTGAAGAATTTTCGAGACAATGTGAATCACTACTGCGGAGAGGACTTTCGCAGCGAAGTTCATCACCATGAGGAGGACCTTCATGGTGGGTTACAGCAAAAGATGAGATCTCTTGCTCCTTGGTCTTCTGACCACACAGAGGGTTCCTGTGGTTCTCATCTGAAAAAGAAACTTCAAGATTGACCGAATTTTCATGAAGCAAGTCTTCATGAGGAAGTTTCTGTTGAAGACCTTTGGGATTAATGTTCCTGTTATTGGGAACTGAGGGAGTAGAATCTTGAATTCCGATAGATAAATGTCTGAGGGCTTCAATAACTCCAGCACCGAGCAAGGCCTTGTTGCAGATTGGCCTTTGATCTCCTGACTGTGCTGGGAGGATCTTTTTCTTAGATGCCTTCTTACTCGCTTTAGAAATCATTTGATGACGAAAGTGATTGCTCTGAGCAGGTGTATGTGCCTGATCAGGAAAGATGGTCAGGTTAGGCTGACGATCATCTCTCAAATCAGGTGTATGTGCCTGACTTGGTTGTCCATATGATATGGGGGAGTAGGCCTCACAACCCTCTTGGACTGGAACAGATGTGTGTGTCTGTTCCGGAGTGAATTGTTGATGTGTCACTCCACTGCTAGGGATAGATTTATGTGTCTGTCCCTGAGATGATGCTAAAGCTGTTATGATATTCTGGCAAGCATCCAGAATATGAGCAGGAATTTGCTTCTGCTCTTTCACCATTGACAAAATATGTTTGGTGACTTCAGCCGCCGGAACAGGGATATACGTCCATTCCGGGCTTGGAGTAGGTGTATGTGCCTGCTCCTGTCCTCCTTTTCCTGTCAGTGAATCCTGACAGTACTCAAGTGTGGAGGCAGAGAGTTTAGTCTGTCTCCTGTTTGTCGTCGGGGCTTTCCGACTGACTTCTCCGTGTGCTACCAAACGAGACTGTTGGTAGGCTTGATTAATATTAGCAGGTGTATGTGCCTGCTAATTACACTTCGTCAAACGCGTTTGACGAGATCCACCATATGTAGTCAGACGAGCCTGCTGACTAACTGCTGATGTATAAGCAGGTGTATGCTCCTGCCTATGGTACTCCGCCGGAATTGCCTGGCGGGATCGGCTTGATGCTGCCAGACGAGTCTGCTGGACAGCGGGATTAAAACGGGCAGGTGTGTATTCCTGCTCGTTGTTTGCCACCAAGTTAGGTTGGTGGACTTCTCCGGAGATGGCAGGGATGACAACCTGCCTATTGTTAACCGGATTCCATCTCTGGCGATTCATCTTGCCTGCTCGGGTTCGAGGAACCTGAGCTGAACGCCTGGAGTCGGTACCCTCATCATGTTGAGGGCGCACTACCGCACGAGTCTGGCGGCGATTGTTGATGGGAGCCCTTGAGAAGGACTCCTGTCTTTTTGAATTAAGGTCCTGCGGGACCTGCTCATTCACTTCCTCGGAATAAGGGAGTGAATGGAAATTGCGTTCCGGGGATAACGACCCGAAATGGTTGGAGACGGTAGTCAGCACCGTCTGCTTCTTGATTGCTGGTCTCCGTTGTCCGGACGACCAGGTAGAATTGTTAACTTGGAGGGCTTGACGAGCGGCCTCCAGAGTTGGGATAGTACCATTGCGACGGTACTCCTTAACCAGTGCATTAGAAACACAGCGTTGAAGACGCTGAGTTGGTGATGTCATCCTCAGAGCGGATGACGTTCCAGCAGGAGTAGCAGCATTGGTTTTCACAGCAGCAGACCTCACAGTAGAGGTGTTCCCAGCAGCAGTATTCACAGGGGTGAACTTAAGGAAAGCCATTTTTTGTAGAAGATCTTGAAAAAAGAGTGCCTGTTCCATGTAACAGACATAATCAAGATGAATCCGGCTACTGCATCTTTTGGATGATCATATGTCAATGATTGCCTTGTTGGCCCAAAGGGCCTAACAGATAAGAAGAACATCACTTTAACTTGGTTAAGGATTCACGTCGGGTTCACCATTTTTGTTTCGCGCGGAATCCGGGGATGACCTCCTGGACGGGAGATTCAAACGTTCCGATCGGTTTCTAACGGGTTTGTTCGTAGAACCGGAAACATCCAATGATTCCACATCCGTTTGGACCTACTTTCCAAAGGCAGGCGCTCATTAGCTTATGGGCTAATGAGGCTTAGGAATTTACATTGGTCGAGAGGATGGGAGGTCGGACTCATCACACCTTTTTGAGGGGAATTATTGTCTACTCCGGGACTCTCTTTATAGATTTAAGTTATGTTCGTGAATCCTTATTACATTACCAAGTATAAAATGAGCTTTCCTTTAGTTTTAACAATCAATGATTAAATATGCAAGAAATTTAGAGAATCTTTTATATGTATTCGAGGTTCTTCATCATTATAGAATCATCTATATTTGTTTAGAGATTCTTGGTCAATGGTATCCTTCAAAACATTTATATAAAAGTCTCTTGGTCATTTTGATGACCAGGCTGGTTTTAAAGCCACTCAGTGGGGCACTTGAAGTTTATCGTCATTCAGAAGGACAGAGATTATTTCAATGTTGGGATCGAACCCATGAATGGGCTACCTACGTATCCTTTGTTTTGAAAAAGGAATCAGAACCCACGTAGTTCGAGGAATGGGATATGATGTTTTATGATTGATGGCTCAAAGATGAATGTCATAATTACTTTTACACTCTAATCTCACGTGAGTCATGCTCGGTGTGAGAAACAAGAGGTATTGGTAAAATTTAGACAATTGTGCCGTAAAAGATGCAATCATAAGAATTTTGTTTTGGGGCTTATGTATAGATGACTGCCCAGATAGGCGAAGGTTTAGGATTTACTTTTAGGGAGAAAATCCAAGAACAGGGTCCACAAAGTTATATGTGCTTCATGGAGATTTGAATACTCTAATCTTGGGGCTTACTCCTAAGGAGGATGCCCAAGTTAGGAAGGGACTTATGATTGGGTTTTATTCCTGAAAAGGAAACCCAAATCAAAGATAATTTGTGACTGGTTAAGAGAAATTTTAAGAGACTTGGGGCTTACTCTTAAGAAGGATGCCCAAGATTTATGACTAGGACATATTCCTGAGAAGGAAGCCTAGTTTAGGGGACTTGGGGCTTACTCCTGAAAAGGAAGCCCAAGGTTATGACTGAGTCTTATTCCTGAAAAGGAGACCCAGGTTAGGGATTAAGGTTTGGGGCTTACTCCTGAGGAGGATGCCCAAGATTAAAGGACTTGATTGGGGCTTATTCTTAAGAAAGATGCCCAAGATTTATGACTAGGACCTATTCCTGAGAAGGAAGCCTAGGTTAGGGGACTTGGGGCTTACTCCTGAAAAGGAAGCCCAAGGTTATGACTGAGTCTTATTCCTGAAAAGGAGACCCAGGTTAGGGATTCTCTCATCTTAAAGGATGAGGTTGAAATGAATGAACTCTCAATCTTTGGTGACATAAAGATGTTTAAATCACTGGGTGTTGAGAGGTATTTCACAGAATTCCTTTCAGATAAGGATGTCAAATCAAGAAATCATGCCATAAATGGCTTTTGAAGAGTATCTTGAAGACTGAATCTTGAATAGGAAGGGTGAAATGGCTTAAGAGGGGTAAAAATGGGCAAGATGGGCACCCAAAAAGCTAGGGGCGCGCAAGTGTTGGAGGTCGCGCAAGTCCTGCGGCGGCGCGCAAGTTTTGGTCACGCAAGTATACTTGCGCGACATGAGGGATACTTGCGCGATTTTCAACCAGAGTTGAAATACTTGAGCGACTCTTTATTAAACCCTTTATAATCCTCTTGAAGTTCTTCCAGAGAAGGGACGCGTAAGTTATATTGAAGGAATTAAGTTGGCGCGCAAGTGTTTGATAAGTTTCAACACTTGGGCCTTCCTTCTTCTCTTTAGATCTTCCGTTCTAGGTAAGAGATTACCTTAGAAGTGTTTCGGAAGCTTTGAGAAGAGACTTGGGCGTCGGGAGCTTTGATCCGAGTTTCTGGAAAGAGATCATCTCGAATGGGGGGCCCACAGGGTCTATTTATAGGCAAAAGAAGACCCCGGGCGGTTACTGGGCGGTTACCAGATATGTCGTGCAAGTCCCTTGCACGACCATGAGGAGTCGCGCAAGTGTTGAGTCGGCGCGCAAGTGTACTTGCGCGACCAAGAGGGAACTTGCGCGATACATGGGCAATGTTCTCCTTTTGTATCCCTTTGTCGATTTTTGATGTTTCTTCAAAGGATTAGTCACTTTGAGCTCAGATATTCCCTTTTCCGAACTTTAGATTTTGTGACGAAAGGAGCGTCAACAAGATCTCAAGTCAATCTTCGACAACACTCGTTCTCCACGAAGCTGATAAAACAGATCATTTATCCTCAACAAGGGATACCGATTCTTAACTGTTAACTGGTTCAGCTTTCGATAATCTACGCAAAGTCTGAGGGTACCATCCGCCTTCTTCACAAAAAGGATAAGAGAACCCCAAGGAGAAGTACTGGGTTGGATAAAACCCTTCTCATGTAGCTCCTCTAACTGCCTCTTGAGCTCCTGCAACTCAAGCATGGCCATCCAATAAGGAGGAATGGACACTGGTGCTGCTCCTGGCACTAGCTCGATAGATAAATCCACCTCACGCACTAGAGGTAGACATGAAAAGTCTTCCAGGAAGACATCCCTGAAACGATTGACAACTGGGGGGAAATCCGTCTGACAAGTCCCATGATCATCTAGATATAAGCTCGCAATCTGGGCTATGACTCCACCTCACCCATGGTGATCTGGTCCAGCTCGACTCGCCTGAACATCCCATTCTCCCTTTTATAGAATCTCTCCACCCTCTGGTG
Organism: Viscum album; assembly: GCA_963277665.1. NCBI lineage: Eukaryota > Viridiplantae > Streptophyta > Magnoliopsida > Santalales > Viscaceae > Viscum > Viscum album. Next base: position 1,518,389,119 of record OY728136.1, read on the forward strand.
ATGTGAAACTCACCCATGCGACGATAGCAGTCTACAAAGGCTCGATAGGGAACCAACCAGTCCATCCCGAGTATGACGTCATAGCTCGTCATCTCCAAGATATAGAGGTCCCAAAGGAAGTGACACCCACCAACCTCAAGGGGGAACTACTTGCACTGATGCACACCAACCGTTCTAGTCCCCAACGGAGTGTCTAACATCATGATATCAGAAGAAGAAGAAACACCGAGCCCAAGGCTCTCCACAACGGGTACATATATGAAACTATGCGTATCACCTATATCAAAAAGTACTAAAGACAAGATAGATGCTAATAGAATAGTACCTCTGACTGTAGAAGGTTTGAAATCCCGCTCATGCTTGGTCTGTTGCACTACATATGCCTGCCCAGTGCCACGGCCCTGCGACACAGCCTGGCTACCCTGAGTTGTCTCGCCCTGCTGCCTCTGTGATCCTGGTGTCTGGCTACCATGGCCACAACCACCATCTCTACCAGCACGCCCTGACGTATTCCAGTTCCCAGACTGGTAAGAAGGAACTGGTCCTGCTCCCGCACGCGGAGTCTGCACAGAACCCATCTCACTAGCCACGGGTGGAAACGCCCTACAAAAGCGCTGCAGATGACCCATCTTGCCACTTGCTCAGCACTCCACTGGGTCTTGTGGACACTGCGACCTCTTGTGCCCCTATCTTCTACACTGGTAGCACCTGATCGGGCCACCTAAAGACACTTCCTGGCTGGTACTGCCACCCTGAGAGAAGCCCATCTATCTCTTCCTCTTCCCAATAGATATAATACCAGTAACTGTTGCTAAACCGCCCTTTCCCACACCACTCGATTCTCGTAGGTTCCTCTCTATAATCAGCGCCTGGTTCAAAATCGCGTGTATATTAGGCAACCTGAAAACATTCATCAGCACTCGGATGTCATACCGAAGACCATCCTCAAACCATATAACTCTCAACATCTCATCACCCACCAGCACGGGTGAAAAACACTGAAGCTCCGTAAAACGAGCAGAATAGTCCATCAACGACATAGTGCCCTACTGAAGATTCATGTACTCTCGAGATCTATCTTCCCTCAGCGTCTTGGGAAAGAAGAAGTCATAGAAGACTGCCTGAAAATCTTCCCATGCCATGTCCCTGTGATAATCTGACTGGGTGGTAATATCCCACCACCTCTTGGTGGAATCATGCAGCATGTATGTCACGAGCTTGACCCTCCGCCCTGGAGGGGTCTCCAGATGCTCGAAGATAGTCTGCATCGATCCTAGCTAAGACTTTGCAGCCTGGGGTCCTCCATCCCCTGAAAACGTAGGCGGATGCTACTGCTTAAAGATACGCGTCAGCTCGGCCATAGATGTGGCAGCCTGCGGTGCTCTCTGAAAGGTCTGCATGAACTGCAATAATCCTTCACGGAATTGCGCCTCCATGCCTGTGTCCAGTATAACAGCTAGCGCCGCATCTGGCTCTATTGGAGGATCAACTAGTAGCCCATGTCCCACCATCTCCGGAGTATAATCATCGCCGCTTTCCTGGCGAAAAACTCGCGGTCGTCTCGGCGGCATGACACTACAAGGTCAAAAGCACACCATAGATTCAAGATTATTAATACTGAAAGTGAAGGAACCACAAAGGAACAAGACGAAGAAAGCATGTCAAAACTTTCAAAACAATACTACACCGCGTGTACAATGACTACATAGTGTTTACTTTACTTTCCTTCCCCTGCCTGGGTCCTTCTACATGGCTAAGACACATGGCTTCCTTCGAACAAAACTAAACAACGTGTATAATATTTACACGGTTTGTACAGTGCTATTTTCCAACTGCCCATGTCGTCTGTGACACGGATGACTACTCAGCTTGACACTACACGGCGTGTTACACCAGCACACGGCATGTACAACACCCAGTTTCCCAACCACACGGCTAACTCCACACGGTCTGCCCTCGGACCAGACTACACAGCGTGTCCCAGAGGTACATGGCATGTTAAAAAGGAGGTGACACCGGCCTGTGTTGTTAGTTACATAGAAAAGTCCCCAGTTCACACGACAAGGCGTGCACATCATTGACACAGTGTGTTCTGTGAAGGAGTTCACTGACTTGTGTTGTTAGTTACACGGTCGGACTCCAGGTCAACACTACACGGCGTGTACAAAAGTTACACGGCGTGTTTTACCCAAGCTCATCCCTACCCCGTGTCGCCGCCCACACGTTTTTTGACACGGGAAGAGACTACACGGCGTGTACTCAGGGTACACGGCGTGTACTCAAAAAATTCATTTTGTTCTCGAACAGAAGGTCATACACAGCGTGTATAAAGATACTACACGGCGTGTATACTGGGTTTCCGGGCAGTATGCCTCAGAAACTTCTCCAGAACCCAGAAAATACTAAAAACCAACACCTAAGTGTCAAATTTCGATCTTTGAGGGCCCATTCTCCCCACGAATCAAAATTTGACATCTTATCTGTGTTATAACCAATACATAGTCAATGATCCACCAAATTTAGGTCAATGAGGGACCATACTCCCCAAAAACCAAATTTTTGCGTTCATTCTATTATTAGGCTCACATAAAATTGACCTATCACATGGCTGGTATATTATCAGAGCGGCTATCACAACAGCATGCTTTTCTAGCACAACAAATATCACAACAACATGCGAATTTCTAATGCACCTACATGGCATGGAAACTATGCATGGCTTGTGATATCTAGCATGTGCCTATATGATGCATGAGATGGAATACCCTCATCTCATCGGGTTGCAACTAAATAGAACCCACAAATAAAATATAAATAGCACAATCTCAATTGTGTCACCCAATGGTGAAAACATATCAACCGTAAAATTGAAAAATCAAAAGAATGCAAAATACGAGGTAGACTGGTTTTCCCTGTTCACGGGTTAGCTACGCCCGGGGACAGCATATTACCAATTACCGTTCCGTCCTATCCCTAACTACAGCTCCAAATAGTAAGTCAAAGAAAAGAAACCCCCTCTGATACCACTTTGTAATGTCCCAGACCCGGGTTCCGTGCAACGGGTGTCCCGAGCCCGGTTCGCCACGTGACCTCAAGCGCATTTCCCCAATCACCAGAGGCTGTTGACTAGCAGAGAGGGCCCAGGTCTGATAGTGGGGAAACAATGCCCTCATTTGTCAAAGTGGAGCGCAATGGAATACTGAATAAACATACAACGACAGTGGAAGTAGTAAACATACACGACTGAAATAACTACAGCAGTGGACATAACCAACAATATATAATTGATGATGTTACATGTTTCAAGTTCTATGAAAATAGCCAGAACATGTTATACATCAATACAGTACAACAAAATACAGAGTAAAACAAAACAAGAAAAACAGTTTTCATCGGTATCGAGAGCCTAGGCTCGGTCCCATGCCCTCTTACTCCTCAGCAACAGTGAAGTACCTATATAGGGACTCTTGTCCCTATCTACAACTGCAGCATAGTAACCTGTTTGGGCCAAAAATTGTGGCCCAAACAGGGTGTGAGAAATATATCTTTGTAGGAACCCTCCAAAGGCCCATACCCAACTGCGTGTAACTATGAAACAACAGTGTAAAACAGTAACATGCAATAAATTATGTAGTACATCCAAGTAACTAACTTAACAATTAAATTTCCATTTTATTATTCATTTAATTCATTATATACTAGAAATCACCACAGTGCATTTCTAAACAAACAGTCCACGTCCTAAGACAGGAAAAACCTTACCCTCGGGTAAGCAGAATCCAACCCGCATGTATATCCCTCAGGCATAACAGAAATTTCCCTCAGGCGTAAGAAGTGTCACCCTCAGGCACAGAAGTCAAGCCCTCAGGCATGAGAAGTTTCCCTTAGGCGAAATACTATAGCCCTCGGGATAAATAGTGCAGTACCCTCAGGCTAATCATAACAACGCCCTCATGCTAAATACGACAATGCCCTCAGCCTAAACAAGTAATCGGGCCATTCCCAACAGGTAAACAAGAAGTAACAAGAAATTCCTCTCAAGGAAATTCTACAATTACTACTTTAAAGGCATACCCTCGGGTATCCTGGCCAAATGGCTAAACAGAGGAACGCAACCCTCAGGATGGTCCTGGATCTACGAAATGACCCCAAACAACATTTTTACAACTTTATTTAATTACCTATACAATTCTATGTAGTTAAACTAGCCATGGCCTCAGCCTCATGACACAACAATATGGGTTCGTAGCTAAGAAATGCACAAAACGCATGAGAGTTGGAAAAATAACACCAATCCACCTACCATATACGCCAACAAAAGTTATACCCGAATTCTGACTCCATAAACGCCCATGAATGGCGTAGATATGACGAAGAACAAAACCCATTCAAACAAAAATAACATACATTAGGAGAAGAATTGGTAAGAACAGTACCAGGAGAGGAGAGGGCTTACCCGTGCGGTTCCAACGAGATCGTCCGAAGTTGAATTGGATTCCAGACGAAATCCTGGTGGATCTTTGAAGGTCCGACCTCCTCCTTTGGCTCCAGAAAGGCTCAAACTCCTCCTCTGCCAAATGAGGAGGCTACTGCCTATTTTAAACCGACAAAAAAAAGTAAACGGCGTGTACTTCTAAGTACACAACGTGTACTTATTTCATTTAACTGTTCACTTGGTGGAACTGCCACATTGTTCACCCGTCGACCTAAGTACATGACATGTACTCCTGAGTACACGGTTTGTACTGTCGCCCAGCTGGTGGCGACTCCACCACCTTACTATTCAAGCCTGTCGACTGACTACACTGCGTGTAAGGTACCACTACAGGGCGTGTAGTCGGTTCCTACACCCCTCGTCGCTGACAAGGGTACACGCCCCGTGTACTCATCCCAACATGGCCAAAAGTACATGGTGTGTGGACAAAGTACACGTCGTGTAGTTTCGAAATTTATCATTTTTTCAATTTTCCATATTTTCTAAATAACACTTATGGAAAAGGAAAACGAAGAATCCCATACCTCAAAAATAAGAACCGGGTTCTTACAAAACAAAAATCCAAATTAAACAAAATAGGTTATGGTATTTCATATGTAACACCCCAAGATTTCATAGTACGTTATTTCTTCAAAGTAATTCAATAACTTGCACTACACGCACCACCGAGTTCAAGTGCACCACGACTTACTAAACTAGCGGTTAAAAAGCGGTTATGAATAGTATTAACTAAATTTTGAACTTTATATAGTCCATATAATTTTAGAATCCATATTATGAGTTTCATAGACATTATGTCAGAACAAATTCATTTTTTCGGATAAAAGAAGTATTTTTTAAAAAAAAATCAATTTTACCGACTTTTAATGGAGAAACCTTTTTAAATCCAATATTTGGAACTTATATATGTTAAATTTGACTAAATAAAAATATTATTTAGAATTGGGACATCAAAATTTACTTTGTGTAATTTTTTGGAATTATTACGATAAAGTGAAATTTTAATTATTAGTGAATATATTGTATTTTAATTCAAACGTGCCTTTTAATCTAATTTATTTATATGGGTAGATTATCTATTTAATTGGTTTTAATGTATAATTAGAATATATTTTTACCATTTAAATAAATGTTGTTTATTGGAATTAATTTCACTTTGAAATTGCACATAAAGAAGTATAAATCTTTTAATTGTTATTGTTTCTTAAAAACATGGTATTTTTTTAACAACAAGAAGTTATTTTAAATTAATTAATTCCACTTCTATTTTTTGAATTTGGTAAATTATACTTCATTTTTGAATTAGGAATATCAAAATTTTCTTAGGTTGAATTTTTGATATTTTTCTGAAAACTTTCAATTTTTGATGAATAGTGAATAACACTAAGTTATTGTTTAAAGTCGACTACTTATTTAAATAATTATTTATTTTATTTATAATTATTTTAGGTTGCATTAGATACATAATACATATATATGTTCAATGTAATTCATTTGAGTCCTTTTGTAATAATATTATATATACAAATTTTATTGAACTATTGACCATCTTTTACCCACCTCCTAGGAGAATTTTCAAATTGACATAAAACATAATTTAACCAATTATGTGACTTGAATTTCGAAAATCTTCGAGTCATGGTTAATATAAAGGAGTAATATGTGGTTAAATAAGATAAAATAATTTTTGGTGAATATTAACTTTTTACTTTTATTTACGGCGGTTAAAGATAAATATGGTAATTCAAGGTAGAAAGCATATTGTAATAATTAAAAATTACCTTAACACACGTCCTAACAATATGTTATGAGTAATGGCCGACCATGGGAATATTTGGGTCTATTTTGGGACCCCATGGACCCACTTATGAATGATAATGACACTTTAGATTAATTAATTTAATGTAAAGAAAAAATTGACATAAAAAACCTTTTAGTAATTAATTATTATGTGGTGTTATATAAGAAATAGTATTGACTATAATTATTCATTAAAAATATAAAAAATTTCCAACAACATGGTATTTGTTTTATTATTTTTAGAAATCTAATAAATTAAATTATTTGTGACACAATAATGATGCAGTATTTACCTCATTAATAAATGATTTAAATAATTTAGATTATAAATACTAATATAATATCCAAAACATCTCCAATTTTTATTGGATGATTTTATTTTGACCATGAGTCATCTTATCTTCAACTCTAATGATTTTTTGATCTTCAGAAACTGAATATCATTATATATTAATATAATATTTTCACACTTTCCTAAAGATCCCCTCCTCCCCCTTATAAAAGGAGACCATTTCTTACTAATTCATCACACCTATCAAGCTTTTAGGCTCGTCCAAAATCTGCCAAACCAAGTTGACAAAATACCTCTACTCCTCCTATAAGCCTTACCTTAGGCAGAAGGAACTTCAAGAATTCATTTTGGTTCAAACCAAAGGAAGTTACCCGAATTAATGGTAACAATTTCTCTTAAATTCTTTTCTTATATTTTACTTCTCCAATCCCAAAACTCTTTTTGTTACATTATTTTATAAAAACGCCATTATCCTCAATATACTAGGTTGTTTTTATGTGATGGATTTTAATTACACTTACACACACCTCGATCTAATGGGTGATGAACATAATGTTTCTATGGATGGAAAACTAATGCCTCACGAAATGATGATTGTTAAATTAACTCCTACCTCCTCTCAAGTTGGCCATTATGATTACACTTTATTTATATATGATATATATTATTTTTATGTTTTTTTCATGATTATGTTTCTTACATTAATAGCATACCTTAATGGTTTCAATTATGGGTAAACATGATAATTTCATTTGAGGGAGTGTGGACTACCACCCCCTCAAAGTGATATGACTCGTTAATACTATATGTGGGACTTATAAAGGATAGATTTAATGATATTATATATTATATTATAGTTTAATTATAAAATACCTATGTATCATTATGTTTTAATGCCATTAAAATAAGAAATAGAAATAAAATTAGCGTTCATGCATACGTACAGCTTACCGTCTCAATGAACAGTGCATTTCACTCTTACCACAAAATGATATGTACTATTATAAATACATGTATATACTGGATATATATGATATATATGATATCGAAATTTGGAATATAATTCTGGATATAATGATATTTTGCCCATGTGAACAACTATTAACTATAAGGTATTCATTTTTGACTCAAGTGCCAAATATCGACAAAATGAACATTATTAACTTATATGATTAGATAATGTTTATAACATGGTAATAAGTGATATAAAATGAATAAAAAACTTGAAAAATGTTCTTAAGAAAATAAAAATTAACTTTAGATTATTATTCATGATATTAAAGAAAAATGGGTAAAGTCGGACACGAGGTAAGGGGTTTCTTATCTCAATTTTTATTCTGTGAGATTTCCATTGTTCTCCACTTGTTGCATGTGGTGTATTGTGTACTGCCATTTGATATATATTATCATGAATAAAATAATATTACAAATATTATGTGATTTATTTTGTGATTATTGACTATTTTTCATATGACTCGATTGATAACAATGAGGTAAGGGTTAATTGTACAATCTCTTCATTATCCGAGGTTGTTTATACGTAATTATCTAATGGGACCTTTTTATCATCCATGTGAATGTTTCTTAAAAATGTATTTCAAAATTTTTTTAATATTTACTAGAAAATGGGTTAAATCCATTTATACCCTTATGTGTTTTGAAATAAATCTTTCCGTTGTTTTCCAAACAAGGTCCTTTTTAACATTTTCCACAAAATTAAGGTAAGAATGTCTTTTTTAACTTATACAGAGGGTGCGTCTATTTTCTTCCATTATAAAATCATTAAAGCTTCCCTTACAAGATTATAAGTATATTTTCAAAGTAAATGTTTTCTTTTATAATTCTGTGACTTTCAAATTATTTCAAAAAAAAGAGATATTTCTCTCAAATAGTTTTGATTTCATCTATTTCAAAATCCTTTGATGGATTTTAATCTTATTTGAAGTTGATTCATTATGATATGAAACTTCCAAATTTTATTGACGGTTTTGTGATATGTTTGACTCTGGATGTGTTATTTTCATACCATTTATAGTTAATGGAGAAATTATTTACATTTAGTATGCTAGTTTTAATACGAATGTTTATGATTTGTATAAATTTTTTCATATTAGGATTGTATTGGACTTAGTAAGTGATGAGTGGAGCTCGCTATAGATCCTCGATGTATCGGTAGGTCTCATGAGACAACTAGACGTTGAATTGGCCAAGGAACTTTCCCAATTTGAGTTACGGTTTTGGCCGAGGCCTAAATAATTTTTAGACGTCTTGGCCGAGGCCTTGACAAAATGTTTCAGAATGTCCGACATTATATGTTCCCTCATTATGGAAAAAATATTGATGGTTCATGTGGTCATTCAACTATAGAATACCCATGATTATGTTTTATTATGGAATTATTTACTCAGCTCATATTCCTACCATAAAATTATCCATGTTTATTATTGGTAAAGGCATGTGGTTTAAATTATTCACCATGCTTAATATATATGTTATCTTCCACTGTATTGATTACCCTTACTGAGAATTTGAGCTCACCCCTTTATATGTTTTATTTGTTCCAGGATTCCAAGAAGTGTATTGTGATTGATATGCAGTTTTAAGCTAAGGTATTAATGGCTTTCATAAAGGATTATTTATTTTGTGTTGTATGTTTCAAATTGTAATGTAATATTCACGTATGTAATCTATTTTCCAAGACTGCTAAACCGATTGGACCTTCAAGACTTGATTCTGTGTAATCATGCTAATGTTATGTAATAATGAACCGACTCTGTGTAACTAGGTTCGGGGCATTACAGTTGGTATCAGAGGTAGTTTACAAATAACCTTGGAAACTATATTTAGATAAACTCTGATTAGAGCACATTACCCGAAGATAGAATTTGAGGATTAGTATGGAAGAACTTCCTCAAATTTTGGTACTGCAAATATTTTTTGAGTTTTACATGCAATAGATCCCTTCTTGGATACGAGCAGGTAGAGTCAGCTCTGGAACTTATGTATCTATTGGTAAAACCGAAAGAACCCGCATTGATATAGACTCGAACGGGAACTGGTGCATGACAATGGGCCTTGTTGCACTCTAGGTTATGACCCTCTCATGGGATATTCTTAGGATAATTCTCGTTTTCTTTACAATCCACTATAAAGGGTTTCTAAGTATATATATCTTCAATGAAAACATTTTTTTTGTGATAATGGATTATATCCATAAATTGTTCAATTTACATTAGGTATTTTACATGTTGGGAATTATGAATCGTGATTCATTAATTGACCTAGTGTATACCATTGTTTATAAATGGAACCCAATAAATGGAATGAGAACTCCAAAAATACGTATGATCCAAAGAGTAAGAATGGTCATATCATTCATGGAATTATGCCAAAATTTAGATGGGAAATAGTAACCAATGTATTCTCAATATATGAAGAAATAATATCATATGTTAGTAAGATAAGTAAAGAATTCTCTGAGTCATATGGATTTGAATGGAAGAAAGAGAGGAGATGGATGGTAGAAAGAATGATGGATAAAGGAAATAGGAGAAAAAGGATTTTTACATATGTGATAAATGTAGAAATAATCACATTGGTAAATTCTAGAAGTAAATGAGTGTTTGTTATAAGTGTGGAGAAAAAGTACACCATGTACGTTATTGTAAGGGTAAGAAAAAGTTTTCAAATGTAAAATGCTTCATCTTCATGGTGTTGACACACTACATGAATCAATGTCCCAGTCATAAGAGTATACCACAAATGATGTTATTGGATAATAATAAAGTTATGATACTACCTAAGATGAAGATAAATGACTAGTGTTATTATGTTGTTATAATATAATTATTTAATTTTAGTGTTGTATCTATAGTATACTGTTTATATGAATTATGGAGATAAATAAGGATTGTACTGCAGTACTATTTTATTGAGGATTTGAGATTATATGGTTCTATGAAAAGTGACTTAATAGTAAGCTACACTCTTTGGAAAAATACATAGCTGAATGAAATGTAATCCTTAATCAAGTCCTGATAACAAGGTAGTGATTTTTGAATAAGGTATGGTTGATTTGGATAAAATCTATTGGATATTCTTGACTACCTTGAAACTGATTAATGATTTGTATATTACATCAATGATGGAGTTTACAACATTTTTGGATAGAAGGAGTATATCTAGTATTTTCTAAGGAATAAGGGAGCATGAATGTAATCAATAAGGTTTTATGGTAATTCAGGATGTTGCAGTGTTTTAAAAGAATACATTATGAAGGTTTTTACAAGTTATTAAGTGGCAAAAAGGATATTCATTGTGTTTACATTCCATATAAATTTTGGACTAGGAGTTTTGATAGAAGTATTTTGGATAAGTCTAAAGGTTGGTATGGATTAATGTTGAAATTGGATACTATTGTTAAGGTTATTTTTGGATTTTTATAAAAATGACAACACACAGACCGTTTGACAACCCGTGGAGTTGGACAAAGCTATGGGAAGAGAACCCACAACCATAGTGTGATTGGGATTTATCGCCTACCACTGGACTACATGAAGTCGCGGGATTGTATAATATAGTTTCTTTTTTTAAAGGGTATTATATGTGAATTATAAATTCATTTTTTGGAACCCTATACGAATAGGATAAATAGAATATATTTTTTAGTTCTATTATCATTTAGAGTAAAAGATGAGTTGGTGGTAGAAATTAGTTAAAGGATGGAACTCTACATGTAAAGTATATATATATATATATATTAATTTATTTTCTTCTCTTATTATATGAAGAAATTAATTCTTAAACATTAGGTAAGGAATCTTAAAACTAAAAATGTTTTATCCTAATACCTTATGTTTTGTTGAACTAGTGATATTTTATATCATCATAGATTGATAGCTTTGAGACCCTCAATTGTACAATATTTTGTGACAAATGACCTCAATCACTCCCTATAAATATTTACATTTGTCCTCAAATTATGTGTCTCTAATTTCCACCAATGTTCTCCTAATCGAGATCATAATTTGGTGGTGTCTTTTCCATTCCACTTTTCTTGTAATTAAGACTAAATCTTATTAACCCAATCTCCATTGTGGGTTTTCCCACAAAGGTATTTTCTATATTGAACGTTTTATTTTCTAAGAAAAATTTCAAATTGCGAGGATGCAATTTATTGAAGGGGGGATGACTGTAACACCCCAATATTTCATAGTACGTTATTTCTTCAAAGTAATTCAATAACTTGCACTACACGCAACAACGAGTTCGAGAACACTACGACTTTCTAAACTAGCCATTCAAAAGTAGTTAAGACTAATATTAACTGAATTTTAAACTTTATATAATCCTTATAATTTTATAATACATATTATGAGTTTCTTAGACATAATGTAAGAACACATTAATTTTTTCGGATAAAAGAATTTTTTTTAAATGGAATTTTACACCTTTTAATGGAGATCCCTTTTTAAATCCAATATTTGAAACTTATATATATTAAAATTCAATAAATAAATTTATTCTTTAGAATGGGGAAATAAAAATTAACTTTGTGTAAATTTTGGGAATTTTTATGATAAAGTTCATTTTTTAATGAATATTGAAAATATTGTATTTTAATTCAAAAGTGCCTTTTAATATAATTTATTTATGTGGTTAGATTAGCTTTTTAATTGGTTTTAAAGTATAATTAGAATATATTTTTAACATTTAATCCAATGTTGTTTATTTTAATTAATTTCACTTTGAAATTGGACATAAACGAGTATCAATCTTTCAATAGTAATTGTTTCTTAAAAACACGCTATTTCTTTTAACAATGGGAATTAATTTTAAATTAATAAATGTCACTTCTTCTTTTTTTAATTTGGTAAAATAGACTACATTTTAGTATTTTTAATATCAAAAATTATCTTAGGGTGAATTTTTTATATTTTTCTGAAAACATTCAATTTTTGATGAATAGTGAAAAACACCGAGTTATTGTTTAAAACCGACTTTTTATTTAAATAATTATTTATTTTATTTAAATTTATTTTAAGTCATAATAGATACATAATACGTATATATGTTCAATTTAATTCATTGGATTCATTTTTTAATAATATTAGATATATACAATTTTCTTGAACTATTCACCGTCTTTTACCCACCTCCTAACTGAATTTGCAAATTCACATAAAACATAATTTTACCACTTATGTGAGTTTAATTTCAAAAATCCAAGAGGTATAATTAATATCAAGGAGTGAAATGTGGTTCAATAAGATAAAAATAATTTTTGGTGAATTGTAACGTTTTACTTTTATTTAAAGCGCTTAAAGGGAAATATGGTAATTCAAGGTAAAAGGCATATTGTAGTAATTCAAAATTACCTTAACACAAGTCCTATCTTTATTGGATTAGTAATGGCAGACCATGGGCATCGTTGGGTCGATTTTGGGACCCCATGGAGCCACATATGAATGATAATGACACTTTAGATTAATTAATTTAATGTAAAGGCAAAAATGGCATAAATCAAAACCTTTTAGTAATTAATTTTATATGGTGTTATATAAGTAATCTTTTTTACTATAAATATTCATTGGAAATATAAAAAAAATTCCTAACTCTTGGTATTTGTGTTATAATTTTTAGTCATTGAATAAATTAAATTATTTTTGACACAATAATGATTCAGTATTAACTCATTAATAAATGATTTAAATAAAATAGATTATAAGTATTAAAATAATATCCAAAAGATGTCCAATACTTATTGGATGATTTTATTTTGACCATGATTCATATTATATTCGACTCTAATGATTTTTGGACCTTTAGAGACCTAATATCATTATATAATAAAATAATATTTTCACACTTTCCTAAAGAACCCCTCCTCTCCCTTATAAAAGGAGACCACTTCTATCCAATTCCTCACACCTCTCAAGCCTTTAGGCTCGTTCAAACTTTAAAAAATTAATCTCCCAACATTCCTCTTCTCCTCATATAAGCCTTACCTTAGTTATATGGCACTTCAAATAGTCCTTTTGGTTTAAACCAATGGAAGTTATCAAAATTAATGGTAATAATTTCTCTTAACCTCTTTTATTTTATTTTACTTCTCCAACCACTAAACTATTTTTATTCCATTATTCTATAACAAAACCAGTATCCTCAATATACTACAAGGTTTTTATGAGAATGATTCAAATTACAGTTACACAAAACTTCATCTAATGGGTGAAGAACATAATGTTTCTATGGATGGAAAACTAACGCCTCACAAAATGATGATTGTTCAATTACCTCTGACCGCCTCTCTTGGTAACCATTATGATTGAACTGTATTTATATATGATATATATTATGGTTATGTTTTCTTCATGCTTCTCTATTTTTCTTTTATACCATACCTTACTGGTTTCCATTATGGGTAAACACGATAATTTCATTTGAGGAAGTGCGGACTACCTCCCCCTCAAAGTGATATGTCTCTTTAATACTATATGTGGGACTTATAAAGGATGGAGTTAATGATATTATATATGATATTATACTGGAATTATAATATACCTATGTATCATTATGTTTTGAGTCTGTTAAAATAATAAATAGAAATGAAAGTAGCATTCATGCGTAGGTACAGCTTACCGTCTCCAAGAATGGTGAATTTCATTCTTACCCAAAATTGATATGTACAATTATAAATACATGTATATAATGGATATATATGATATATATGATAAATAAATCATGAATATCATTCTCAATATAATGATCTATTGACCATGTGAACAACTTGTAACTATAAGGTTTTCATTTTTGACTCAAGTGGCAAATATCAACAAAACAATAGTTATTAACTTAAAGGATTACATAGTGGTTATAACATGGTAATAAGTGATATATAAAGAAAAATAAACTGAAAAAAGGTTCTTAGGCAATTATAAATTAAATTTAGTTTAATATTCAAGATATTAGAGAATGAACGGGTCAAGTCGGACACTAGGTAAGGGGTTTCTTATCTCACTTTGAATTTCGTGATATTTCCATTGTTCAACACTTATTGCATGTTGTGTATTGTGTACGACCATTGGATATATATTATCATTATTCTATTTATATTCATGATATTCTGTGATTCATTTTGTGATTATTTACTATATATCATATGACTCGATTGATTACAATTAGGTAAGGGTTAATTCTACAATCTCTTTATTATCTGAGGATGTTTATACATAATTATCTACTGAGACCTCTTTATCATCCACATCCATCTTTCTTAAAAATGTATTTCAAAACAATTTTACTATTTACTAGACAATGGTTTAATGTCATTTATACAAATATGTGTTTTTAAATGAATGTTTCCGTCATTTTCAAAAACAAGGTCCTTTTTAACCTTTTTGAAAAAATTAAGGTAATAATGTCTTTTTTAACTTATACGGAGGGTGCAGCTATTTTTCGCCTTTATAAAATCATCAATGCTTCCCTTACAAGATTATAATAATATTTTCAAAGTAGATTTTTTCTTTTATAATTATGTGACTTTTAAATGGTTTCAAGAAAGGAGATATATTTCTCTCAAATTGTTTTGATTTCATCAATGTCAACATCCTTTGATGGATTTTAAGGTGATTCGAAGTTGATTCATAATGATACAAAACATCCATTTTGTATTGAATGTTTTGTGATATGTTTGACTATGGATGTGTTATTTTTCTACCATTCATGGTTTATGGAGAAATGATTGACATTACGTATTCCTGTTTTAATACGAATGTTTATGATATGTTTGAACCTTTTCATATAAGGAATGTAATGGACTTAGTAAGTGGCGGGTGGATCCCGCTATAGCTCCTTGATGCATCAGTAGGTCTCATGAGACAACTAGACGTGGAATTGGGCAAGGACCTTTCCCAATTTGAGATATGGTTTTGGCCAAGGCCTTAATCATTTTTAGACATCTTGGCCGAGGCCTTGAAAAATTGTTTCCGAATGTCCGGCATTATACGGTCCCTCATTATTGAAATAATATTGATGGTTCATGTGGTCATTTGACTGGTAGAATTCCCATGATTATGTTTTATTATGGCATTATTTACTCAGATCATATTTCTTCCATAAAATTATTCATGTTTATTATTAGTAAAGGCATGTGGTTTCAATTATTCACCATGCTTAATATTTATGTTATCTTTCACTGTATTGCTTACCCTTACTGAGTGTTTGAGCTAACCCATTTCTATGTATTATTTTTACCAAGATTCCAAGAAGTGTATTGTGATTGATATGCAAGGTTAAGCTAATGGAATAATGGCGTTCATAAAGGATTATTTATTTTGTGTTGTATGTTATAAAGTGTAATGTAATATTCATGTATGTAATATATTTTCCAAGGATGCTAAACCGATCGGTCCTTCGGGACTTGATTCCTTGTAATCATGCCAATGTTATGTAATAACACACCGACTCTAGGTAACTGGGGTCAGGGCGTTACACCATATAACCTTAGCATATATTTATTGTGTAATATAGAATTATTATCAAGCATCAATCATTCTATGATGTCAATTATTTGTGAATAGTTTTTACGGTGATCAATTAAAATCCATATAACATTATTCCTAATATATGATTTGGGAGATCAATGAAAAAATCTATTGTTTTGTTTTCTATTTTAGTTTTTAGTTTTTTTCATTGGTGTAACATTTACATAAAATGATGTATCTTAGTTATAAATTGTGTACATACCCAACAATGAGAGATAAACATTACAGTATCTCTCTTCATGCCATCCTAATTAAAATAATCTTTTAGATATCTATATGTCTTCATACTACAACAAGGAGTATAAAATGAAGAACTATGAGGATCCTATAAGAAATTTTTCTTCCAATATTATATTAAAATCATAAAGATTCCAAGATCTTATCATTCCATGATTAACAATATTTATGTCACAAACATTTCTCCCCTTTTTTGTAGCTCCATATCATCCTTCTAAACCTATTATATCCTCACACAGTTGTATGGTTGAATAGTTATTTGATAAATGTAATGATTCTCCAATTAATTCAACATTTCAATATCTATCATTTGAAAATAGAGTAATATTTTATATTTTGTGATCCACAACATAGATATTCTTACATGATCCTTTTGACTCATTGCATACACTACATAGTTTTCATTCCCAAGATGATAATGTATTGAGAAGTCAAAATATTTGACCATCTCAAGTATAATTCTCTGTAACATTTTAAAGTAACATTATGTGAATATGTTTACTAATATTTTATTTGATAGGTATTTATATAAAAATTTAATTTGTAATTATAATTCTTATTAATCATTAATGAAAAATTAATTCTTCTAACTCTACATCATGAGTTGGGTAATTTTTTTCATAAACCTCAATCATTCATGAGGTATAAGCTATAAACATGTCATATTTACTAAGAATAAAACTCAATACCTTATTGGATGAATCATTGTATATTAAAAACAATTCATCAGTGAAAGGTAATATAATCACAATTGCACTGACTAATCTTCTATTTTTTTGATTGAAACTTTCTTCACATTCACCCATCTGGAGGAACATGATTGCCTTCCGAGTTATCAATTTCAATGTATTATATATTTTTGATAAATTATCAGAAACTCATTGAAAATATGTATCCATAAAAATAAATCATAGGATATTAGTTACCACTGCTTGTCTTGGACATCATTCAATAGCCACAGTCATTATGGATCCACTAATATTATCTCTATTGAGACTATATGACCATAAAATAAAGTATTTTATATCCAAAATCCACACATTGTAAAATTTTCAATAAATATTTCCTTCTAAAATATCTCATGTAAATTATCAAAAACATATTATATTCTATTCATTTTTACATATATATATATGAATATCATCAAGAAATTCTATAAAAAATAATCAAGGTAATCTCTAAAGACATTATTATATAAATCCTTGAATAGACATGTGAAATTATTATTAATAAATTACATCACTATACATTCATAGTTACCAATACATGTATACAATTCTATCAATATAATATATTCCTAATGAAATTCTCTAAAATAAGTATATAACCCAATGATTGTGTTGCAATAAACATCTCCAAAAAATCTATAATCTTGATAATATCCTATCATATAAAAAAGTGTGTGTATAATACATTGAACTTATGATAAAAAATAATTCATAAAACCATGATTTTATGCATATATATTTTATTAATATTACATGGAGACATATATTCTTCCAAAAATTAAAAAATTCTATAGTTGTTTCATGAATATTATAAATTATATATCAATGGTAAAAATTCCACTAAAAACAATCCATGATACCAATGCATAAAGACATCAATTCATACACTTAAATTATTGAAATATAATAGGTTATTAGTTGGTACATAAGTTAACACTTATATTAAGAAATTGGCGTGGATATTGTCCATGTTCCCCACACATATGAAATTGAACTCCTCAAAAATTTGTCTCTCTATGACCCAATATTGCACACATAAATGATCTTTCCCTAAATTTGATATGTTCTTATAGGTTCCTCTTACCACATATTTGACGCACAAAAAGTTTAAAATTCATTCTTCTATGATCATTACCACATAAAATTTAATAAAATTTCAACATACTCTGAGTTTAGGAGTTATAAATTTCACTAAAGTTCACATTGTTAATCTATATCATGGTTGATGATTGAGAAAAATAATAATATCTTTCACTATATACGTAATCTTATTTGGTCTCTCCTCAACACATTATCCATCAAATTAAATTTTAACCTATTTTTTTCACGTTCAATCCACTGACAAAAATAATATTTTTTGTGCAAGAAAAACTAATATATGTTTAAAACACAAGTTCATGGAAGATAATTTCGGATGAATAAATCATGACACAATTATTTCAATATATGACACCTTAGAGTTGTACTGGGTGATTCATGGACATTATTGTTGTATTGTAAGATGTATTATAATTAGTTTTGTAATCTAAAAAGCATATCCCCTTGTATTTTCAAACTAGGTGTGCATTAAGGCACTCTGTAAGGTACCAAGTAATGCTTGAATCAAGCAAGACACACATTTTTCAGAGTTATTACCCAAAGATACATATGTCCAAGAATCATTCCCACTTATATTTTCTTGATAGGGATATAATTTATTGGAAACCAATCACTCTATACATAACCAATATTCCATGATATTTTCTATAATAATAATTATCCTTAATGCTATCCTTAGAAATATTCCTATGGATCTCACTATCGTTTTCACATATTTTTTCATGGTCAACTAAACCTTTCTATAATAAAAACTATAAAGACCCAACATCTCATACATATACATTACATCTTAATAAATTTTTATTTATTACATAACATAATGATTAATCCATGAATTAGTTAAGTATTGTTCCTTTTAAAACATCAACACATAAACAATTGGTTCATAAGTGAGAGAGGTCATCATTAACTATGTTATTCATAGAAATAAATCTTACTAGATATATCATACATAATACCATTCTTCATAACCTATGGAATAGAAAAATAATAAAGTGTTATCTTATATTCCCACTAAGTGGTAAAATGGGAGATATTAATATAAAATGAAAATAATGATATTATAAAATGGTAACAAATTTTGAAAATCAATACACTAATATAATATATTGTATACTTAAGTCTTGGAATAAATCATACTGGTTCATAAGATAGGAATCCAAATAGTATAAGAGAACATGAGACATGATTTCATAACCTTTTCATAAGATATATATTGTTTGAATAAATTATAGAATAAAAATGTTTTGGCCATGGATATCCACTGTAAAATTTATAAAAACTTAGGTTTGTGGATACAACTTGTGTTCCAAATTTATGGATAGGACAGCCTCCCAGGTACCTTATTTTGTGCTTGGGATAACCTATGGTGTACCTTCCTTCCTGCTTGGGATATCCACTAGGGTACCCTCTTTCTTACATGAGATAAGACAACATGTACCCTTTGTTACCATATAATGTTAATAAATAAACAAGGAATTGCAGGGAGATATAGATCCCAAAACTCACAAATACCATAAATTTGTTTAACAAAAGAGTCTAAATAATTCATCATACTAAAAGTCATCAAAATAAATGGGTTTCATAATTCTTTCAGCATAATATAACACACAAAAAAGAAATGAAGGTCATAAAAATTACTTCATTTCATCATAGAATAACCCATTGAAAAGGAATGATTTTTATAAACATTTCTTTATATTATCATTATACAACCTATGGAAATGGATATTTTTATAAAAAACTTATTATCATAGACATGGACTTTATATATAAAGAATAAGGATTATTCAATTGGACAATATCCATAGTAAACATAATTAATTTCAAAGGATGTCATTTTAGATTGAAAATGATTTTAAACAATCATTTTTAGCATTTATTGAGTTAAAATTCCTTTCAAATTCGTGAATATTTTTTTACAAATAAAAATTCAAAAAACATTTGGAAAATCCATTTCATTTAAATTAACATTATAAAACTATAAATAATGGGTTAAAGATAATTTCAAACTGTTCTTGAAGTAGATTACCATTTTATGTATTAAATCATTATTTAAAAACACAAATTTCACTAAACAATGTTAAAATCAATATATTAGAATTTTTTTTAAACATATAATTTAATATTTAAAAAAATTATTATTAAATATGCTGGAAAATTTCACTCATGTTGTACATAGTAAAACAATGATTCCATTCACATTTTTAGAAAAATCCAAACACACCTTATTTCAACAATGTCATTAAGATTCCTATTAATGTTTTTCAATAAAAAGTAAATAAAGGTTACAAATAAGTTTATAAAATAATATTGTATCACTAAAATATTATTTATAACACTTACAAAAAGCATATATTTGGACGAAAAAATTGTTTTCAACTGATGTGAGAAATAATGTCCGGTTTATTCAAAAAAATTATAATATTGACAACATAAAGAGAGGAAAATGATTGTAAAACATGTTTTATTTAGAAATAAAAATAGTTGAATAAAATTCATGAATTTCATGTGAAATAGATCATAATCTTTCCTCATCAAAGGACTAATCATAATCATTCCCAGAAAACAATGAGATTATTATATCAAAACCCTAACCAAATTTGTGGCTTTTGAATCGTGAGCCCCATTAATGCATAATATGTAATGAAAATTTCTGTTTCATGAATTCAATGATATTCATTAAATAACATGTAAAAGGAGAAGTATATAAAACTCATAAAAAATATATTTTTATAGCACAACATATGTTCTAATAAAGTAAAATTGAGATAAACAACACATTTACATAAATCATGAATTCCATTGTACTTGTTCGAAAATAATGGAAAATAATTATTGGTATATTGTATATTTATTAATGAACCACTCTAGTATTTTTTTGTAACATAAATTATTTACTTATGATCTTTTAAATCATGTTTATTAACAACTCCATGTCAAAATAATATTTTGGGTAATGAGTGGTTTATTTTTCATGTATGTTTTGATTTTTATCATTGGCCCTTTATTATTTATAATGGTTTGATAATATAAAAACGTTTAACCATTATATAAATATAATATATATTAATTAGATAAATATTTTGAGTAATGTATTAAATATAGAGATAGAAAATTAATTACACAATTCATAGAGATGGTATAACCTGCATACACATGGATGATGTTTTAATTTTAAATAAGGATTAAAATGATGGAAGATAAATAATATATTATAATTGATTTTTTTCATATATATCAGAAATTTTAAATTTAAATCACCCTAACTAAATTCAATTTAATGTGTAACTAAAAAAAGAATCACATTGCTTCTGTGGTAGTCCACCATACACATGAGAAACATTATCGTATTACCAAAAAATAGAAAGTTATAAGGTATCTATGATATTATTATTACATAAGAATAATAAATTTATATAGATAACATATAGTTCACATCATGTTTTTCAAAAGGCTTTTAGAAGGAAATTAGTATTCAATTGAAGTTGAGTTTGATATTCCATTCTTAGATTGGATGGTAGTGTGAGAGAACTGTTTATAAATTTAAGTATATTATTAGAGCATGAATTATGAATTTTGAATGAGTTTGGGATGATAAATTGGTTCTGTATGGGATCTCCTACAATAATTTTTTCTGGTCTTCAATTAAAATAAACCCCCTTGAGGCAAAAATATGGTAGTCCATATTCATCGCAGTTATATTAGCATGAGGTCGGTGAGTCATCAATTGATGGGGTGATTATAAATATTAGTGGCCTCCAAATAGTGGTAATTGAATGGATAAAATATGGTCATTTCTTAAAACTTGTAGCATTATTAATATAATAAGAGGATTAAACCCTTAGAGTTCATTTTATGAAACATGGTTTTATTAAGGGTTTCCTGATATTTGGGGATGATACATTTAGATACATTTTCAATATTTTTACAATGGTTAATTGAGAAACTTGAGATAGTTAATTTCTTTAGTAGGTGTCCAACTGATTGAATCCTTCTCCACAGTATCATGACATGTATAATGTGTTCAATGAGTCACACCATCGATGGTACGATCCTAATCATACTCATGTGTATGATTGCATGGCAGGAATGAGATGTGTTTTTTCGGAATGACCTATTTGAGTTATAAACCAATGTGATAATGTACCTTGATGTTATTAAAATCCTCTTTTTTAGATTCAATATAAGTACATTCATATTTAAGAAGAGATATTCATGTGAGAGATATAGATTCATGAATAGATAAATATGTTGGGAAATAAAAAATATTGGGATACTTCTAGAGGAAAATAAGTCACAAGTGGTGGTGAATTTTGACCCCCAATATTTGATGAGTATTATTTTTTTCAACTTGTACATAGAATTTGAGATTTTTTAAGTTTTTAGTGGTTGGATAAAGGTAATATAGAATCCAAAAGTAAAATAAATCTAGAATGGTTACAAACACATAATATTTTATTCTACCATACTATCATCATCTAGTTGGTTTGATGTAGCCAACTAGATATTGATATTTCCAGGAAGAAGTGAATATACCAACAAACCGCCGAATGGTAAGTAGTTATTGTGGGTAAAAATGATTCGACCCAAGGCCCACATGCATTCTAGTTGTATTGTTTGGGTCCCATAAAGGACCACCAGTTCATGTTGAATTTTTTAAAATCCAACCTTTAATATTTTTTATCTCAGTATCTATTTATCACATTTATTACAAGAAACATAAGATCCCTCTCTAGTGATATGGATGCATTCTATTTCTTTTCATCTCCATTGTTCATCCCCAAAACATAGGATTGATCCAGCCTTTCTAATCTGTCTAGTTATTCCTTATTTTATATCAATACACTTCTATTATCCTTGATTAAAACTGACTATAATATAGAATTATTCATCATATATTGTGGGATTTATATGTTATAAAAAGGGTTTTTTTATTGTCAATAGAATCAACACCTGGATTCAAGGAATTGTCATATTTTAACGATCAGACCTTGAAAGTTGATGGAAATAGTTCTTCCAATGAATGATTGACCATGACTAACCTATATGTTGTGGGTTTTCTTAGTCATTGATCCTAGATCACAAATGATTTAGAATAAAAAATGGCTCTAGGATCCATGGAACCTTTTGAATTATATAGAGACCCTAGCAACATCATCATTATGTAATCCATGGTAGGAAGTCCTGGAAATTAGTTCAGGTCATATATGTTTGTGGGATGATTTTCAAGAAAGCATGTGTATGCCTATGGGACCTATGATTGATTATTGATCACTTGAGATGAGTGTGTTTCCCCATGAACCTTATTTTTGATTATTTCTCACATATTGTTTGATATGTATTTTAATCCTTCATAATATGAAATGATGTTTGATCTATCATTTTTATACTTTTTTTCATTTTATGTTCTCTCTATCATTACAGTTGATGTAGGGTGATCTATGTCTACTACCCCCTATGAAAGATGTGTCAAGTATTGATGGACTAGTAATTCGGATGACCCTTAAAGTGGTATGTATCAAACATGTTTTTAATCAAATTTCTTTGAGGAAGGGATGTATTAGAAATGGCGGGTTGATATTGTTTCCATCATGGTTATAAAGCAGGTAGATCCAGTCTCTGAGTACCCATCACATATATTATGTTTGTATGATATTAGAGAATATTTATAGTGTTATGTTTACATTTATGAAATATATAAGAATATCTTACCCACTTATGATAACGGTCATTAGTGATATTCAACTTATTTTTTTAATCACACCTTTCTCTTGATTTTTTTCTATATTTAGATTTCGTAAAAATTGTTTTGATGGAGGGTAGTAGAATCTTAGTGGATAGTTGAGAAAGTTAATGGGATATTTTGGCTAATTTAGGATGGAAATTAGGATGTATGGTTGCTGAATTTCCTATATATATATATATATATTATTTTCCTCTTATATTGATCCACCACCTATGGGGGTATCTTTTGTTGTTTTGGTTTATATGATTTTCCTATTGTATTGACACAACATGAGTTGGTATTTTTTGAATGTTGGTATTAATCTGATTGTTATTTTTTATTCATTTATTATTATTATTTATTTTCATCTATTTATTACATTGATATTAACTGGTTATTGAGGATATATTCTCCCCTCACCGTTGATTTATACCTCTGTAGTAGTTGAAATCCTTTTTCATACTAGGAGATGCACTTGAGGTCATGTGGCATTATAGTTCAGTCATAGTTTCTTAGTTTTGGGGGGATACATCATTTATAATTTAATATATTCTATACGGGGAACATGGGGGTTATCTGAGTCAATTTCTAAATAGAATGGTTCAATACAAGACATAATAATATCCTATACAATCCGAATCATTAAAAAATATTGATTGACATTTCAATGTATTATGTTTCAAAAATTGTGTTCTAGATGTATTAAATAATGATATTATCGTTATAAGAATCATAAGACATCTCTTTAAAGTGTTATAGTTGTTTTATTTTAAGTATTTTAAATCATATATTCATCAGTTATGATCAATTATAAAATTAATTATTTGAAACAACCCATTTCATTGTGGACATTTTTTTCAAAAATAATAAATATTCATTAGTGTATTGCAATGAATTAAGTAAAAATTACATTTTACATGGAACCAAATAGTCATACATTACTCACAACACCATGTTGGACTATGTAACATGAATTAATGACTTGACATATGATACACACCACAATGACTTTTCATACATTACACACAACATAGAATATCTACAAAACATCACATTAATTATATAATTATTTAAATGAGACAATATAAACTAAAAATTAAAATTGTTAATATTAATAGTAATAAATAAATTTCAAATAAATTTTATAAATTATTTATGAAAATAATACATATTGGAAATGAGTTATATGAACACTGGTAAAGTAATTTTATGTTTTAAAATATCAATTTCACAAATAAACCTCTTTTAATAATAAAATTAATATTACATACATTTATAAATTTATTTTATAAAACAAATTTAATTTTTTAATTCTTAACATCAAAATTGTATTAGGGTGAATTCTTGATATTCTATTGAGTGACGTCATTTTTTGATGAGTAATGAAAAATAATTCTTTTTAGTTAAAATTTTCTTTTTAGTTTATTTAATTATTAATGTCAAATGAGTTTACCAATTTTTTTTAAGTTCAAAATAGTAAAATATATCATCTATTAATAAAATTTTACCCACTAGATAAATTCAACTTTTAAAATGAATATAAAATATTTCAAAACGTTTGAACACTTTTCCTATTTAAAAAACAGTTATTTCATCGCTTCTGTGAGATTAACATTAAACATAATTTTTTATCTTGTATGATTTTCATTTTGAAAAACTAACATAAATTACTATTCAATATAATATTTAATGTCTAATATGTCCGACTTAATTTTTGACTAAAATTATTAGTAAATGTCAATTAAATTAATTACATTGATTAAGTCCAAATTAAAGATTTATTAGTGACTAAGACTTAAAATTAGGGACCAAAATGACAAAGAAACTTGTAGAAGATCCATTTTGTCCCTATTTAGTCGATTTAAATTCCATTATTTAGTGTTTTGTTTTGTAATGACTTTTTTTGGGGTATGCACACTTGTAGACATAACTTGCTTCTAAAAATTCCATGTGAGTCCTTTTCCTTCCCTATAAAAGTCACAACCTCTCCTAATTACTCACACCACTAAAACCTATAATTTTTTTCCTATACCTACTAGAGACTCATCCCAACATCCCTGTATTAATCCTAGAATTTGTCCCTTGGGTAGAAGGAAATCCGAGGAAGCCTTTTCACAGAATCAAAAAGGATTTTCAAGATCTGGTGTTAATGTATTCTCTCAAGACCGTTATTTTATTTTCATTATACACCTCTAAACAATATTTCTTCAATTTTTATATAAAATAACTTTTATCCCCAATATAATAGGATATTTTTATGCTATTTATTCAATATACACTTACACATAATTCCATCTAATGTATAATGAACATATTTTTTTATGTTTATAGTGAACTACTTTTTCACTAAAGGACGATTGTTCAATCATTATTAATGCATCTCATGGTAGAATTTATTATGGAAAATATATTTATATATGTTATATTTGATATTTATTATTAATTTTTTCTATTTTTTTATTTTCAACAACACATTACTTTTACATTTCATTTTGTGTTAATATGATAATTTTGTTTGAGGAAGTGTAGATAATCGTCCCCTTAAAGCAATGTGATTCATTCACAAACCACATGGAATCTATTAATTATGGTTTTGGTTAAATTATATGATATATATGATATTATAATTAAACATAAATTATTATTATTATATATATATATATATATCAATTACAAACTGCCTTTTATTATGAAAATTAAAATGGAAACAATGTTCATGCACTCGTACGACTTACCGTCTCTATAAACAATGCATTACATTTAATAATTATATATATTTTAGATTATTATAGTAAGAATATAACTAATATAATTTATATTTATATCATTGATCATATTCCGGAATCATGATACAATTACTAGGACAAACAATATAACAAATTAAGACATATGTGAATAATAAAGAGAATATCACTTGAAGTGAATCCTTAACATAGGGTCACTAACAAGTGGGTCATATATGTTCATAATAAACTAATATTGGTATTACATATAATTATATGATTCTTTAGGATATATATAACAAATTTATATTTTTATACATCTATTTTGAGTGAGTATGACGATAGTCATGACACACAGGGCAATGGGATTTCATCTCACTTTTTATTCCCATTATAGAAATGCTTTGTCCTTCAGTCTTCCCTTTTATGTGGTGTATGTAATTACAATAATTTTTTTCTACGTAATATATACCAAATTTGTTTTGTATAAACATAAAAATTTTATGAACATTAAATTATGGGGGTTTTGTTTCAAAATTTACCAAACTGGTAAAATGTTTTGTCTTAAGTTTCCTTCTTTGAGACTCATGTTTTTTAATAATCCTAATTTTTTTTTCTAGTTCTATATAATTACATTTTACTTATTATATAATTAATATTATTAATTTAATGATATTTTAAGAATAATTTCATTTCTTTTTCTTGAATTGAGTGTATGATCCACTATTACCAGGTTATAAGAGTTTATTGAGGTAATCGTACATCTTTTCATGACTGTTTCTATTTATGCATCCATTAATGAAATATTTTTATCCATATCTCAATAATACTAATGAGTTTCCTTAACTTTTATTTATTCAGGAAAACCTAATGTATTAATATCATATTCAAAATACTTTCAACTTATGATAACTTTTCCAATTAAAATCTGAAGGTCACTTTCTCCGGTTAAATTCTATTGTATTAAAATAACCTATTTTCAAAAAAGTTAACAAAATAGTTTTCTAAAATGTTTTAAAAATATTTTTGAATCCCATTTTCAAGAAATAATAATTTTATAAATGTTTTTTTTCAAAGCTCCTTTATATTTTTTGACGCTATTCTAAATGATTCATATTTTCCAAAATGTTTTATGTTTTAAAAATATTTTTTAATGCAGAAAGTATATTTTTTAGAAGAAATTTTTTTAAATTATATTTCAAAATTATTTCCCATCAACGATAACATCCATTGGTTTTACTCATGCATTAATGGTGAATTTATACAATTTTTACATTCAAATTTTTTCTCTGAATGGATTATATGGATGATATTAAAGGAACCAATTTCACATTCATGCATTATATGCATTTGAATCCGGCTTCATTTCACAATTTATGTTTATGATAAAATGATTATTAAACTAGAATAATTCCATAGGTTATGATATGATTAAACTTTTATAATACCCATTCCATTTCATTGGATATGATATGATTATTTATGATCTTATGGTACATGTATTATAGATCTCATTATCTGATGGGTGGGACAAATATCTCCCTCAAATTTGTTGGGTAAAGAATTATATGTCATGTGTTAGACTATGATAGTATTCAGAATATACCTTGGCTACTAATATTTCCATGGGAGTGGCCCATGAATATTAATATTTCATTATAAGTTAACTCATGCTACCAATATATCCATGGGAGTAAACCATGACTTCAAAAATGATATGGGGAGTAACCCTATAATACCAAGATGGTCATGGAAGTGATGCCTTGGATACTATGAAAATCATATTATATTCTTATGTTTCATTGGAAATTCCATTTTTATTCAATTTTTCCTTTATGGATTATGTTATCTATTTCCTTATTATACATTTCTTATGAAATGTCATTCATTATTCCATGATTCATGTATATGATCATTGATATGTATGGTATGATATTGTATTTTCATGATCATTTTCTAATACCCATATGGTCATGATTATGCATACATGTCTCCCTTGTTTAACGTATGTGAGATTTTAATCTCACCCATTTTGATGTTTATTTACCCATGTTATAAGGATACATATTATGTTTGATGTTTCTAAGAAGGGTTTTAGTCAGGAATAATGTATGGGGAGATAATGTAGCTCACTTATGTAAAAGTTTTTATGTTTCTATAGAGAAACATCATTTTCATAAATTAATATTACATCATTATAATGTAATGAACATAATTATATTACACCATGAGGATATAGAGGTTTAGTCTCTTGAAAAAACTAGGACAATTCCTAACATTTACCACATCAAAAATAAACATTTACTTAATTCATTTTTCTCTAGCTTCTTATTGTCACACAACCTCTCCTTAGTACATGCAGTCACCTGAGGATATACATTAAAAAGGGATGATCTAAAAACCCAGTAATAGGATAGACATTAATAGTATAATAATGGGTGAGAAAAATCATAACATAGGAAATGTATCATGAACATGAGAGGAAGCATTAATAAAAGGCTAGAAATGTGGTAGTTCATAAAAATTGAAACATAATGTCTCTGTCGTTAACTAATAGACATACTTCTGAAGAAAGATAGATTCTTGTTCGCAAATCATTTCCCTTTAACTCATGATATTAGTCACTTTACACAATTCATTAGAGGGTTGTATAATTTTGGGCACACTCTTCACATTGAAACATTCAAATTGTGCTATATAATTATGACTGCACTCGTCACATCATAACATTATAATTATCTTTCATGCCATAAATAACATATTTCAAAAATGAACATTACTAAACCATGTAAGGGAATGAGTCTCATCTCAAAATAACACAATAATAACCTTTTTGTTGTGATGTAAATGTGAGAATAACAAACCTGATACAATAACCATCAACCTTGATTGAGAAGTAAAATCTTTGTTTTTGAATGAAGATCTCTTTTTGAAAAATTGTGTTTCTATTTATATTTATTTGAATAAATTTATGTCCCATAAAATTTAATATAAAGATGAAAAAATTAATTTTTAGGAGTGACCATATAAAAAATCGAGTAAAAGAGGGAGAAACCGATGAAATATAGTTTGGTTCTAGAATTTTCCCATACCATGTATCCGAACACTTTCTTCACAATAATGTTATATATAACCAAATTATATTCATTAATTAAAAATTACAAAACCTTTTTCACTTGAATATAGTTTATTAAGGTTTCATTTAGTTATTTTATGGGCCTTTGGATGATTTGTAGAGTTTAAAAACATTGTTCATGAATGTTTTTCTTATGGTTTTCTCGAGTGGTTCACTTGAATTCATAATTTGATGTTCAGGTGGAGTTTTCATAAACATCAAAACTGATATTTCAGGTTATTAATGACATTATAGAAGTCTATAAGAACTTATAATGAATTATATTATATAATATGATTATGAATCATTAGAAAAGAATTAAATTTTGATGTTTTTGGTAAATGTGGGAGGTTTTTCATCCACAATGAACCTATTTTGTGTAATCATTTAGTAATATTTACATATGTTAGATACAGAAAATTATATAGGATTTAAGACATATAACATATTCTTTTTCAAACATAAAATTAGTTTCATGACCAGATCTGAAGGTAGAAATGGAAAAAAGAAGACATGTTGTTCTTGATGGTGATTAATTGACACCTCTCGAACAACATTATCTTTTATAAAATAAAAATAATTGGAGAAGGGGTTTGGATAATATAATATCCCATTAGTATCATAAAATTCTATTATAGGTCAAATACTATAGTTAACATTCCATGTGGATGAGTATAGGTGGGAGATAATATGATATGAACTTGAAATTGAAAGGAATTTAAAGGAAAAAGAGAGGGGAGGAAAATTACATCATGAATCCTTCTCTTGAGATCCTCCATAAGGATGACAATATTGGTATATTGATGAAACCATAAGCTATTGGACTTTGGGGAGGGTCCCGGAATGATTTTTGGGTAGTTTTTAGATTAGGCATGAAGCTCGAGATGAGTGAGGAAAAGGGGGTGTTGAGGGTGGTATTTATATTGGAGGGGAGATGGTATTTCTCAATATTAAATCCATTAATTTATTATTTCATTAAATGACATTGAATGTTGAGTCTTCAGGAATATATATATATTAATTTTATCATGTGATTCCGAACTAATTGGTATTAACTCAATATAACAACATACATGACTCTATAATTAGTGTATTTAGCTTATTTTGTAAATTATGGTATTTATCTATTCATAAAAAATTCAGGTATTTCAGAAAAATACAAAAAAATAACCCTAACCATTTTTCATTGTGTAAAATAAAATAATGGTGCCCATTTTTCCAAAAAAAAATCAATGTATGATTAATTTGTTTTTTCAATAAAATCATCATTTATATCAAAATTACTCTTTTGAAAACATTTTTTTACTTATTCCAAAACATAGGTACATTGTTCTTTAACAAAAATATAATATATATACTATCATATCTAAGGTTACTATTCATATGGGCATATCAGTATTCATATGGGTAACTTTATTATTCATAAGGGCATGTTGCTATTCACCAAAAATCATGTTTTATTAAACTCAAAAAATCATGATGAATAAAACAATGTATTACATATTTTTGAAATTCAAGACAAAGAAGTAGAAAAATTATGTTTAATGGTAACATAATTTTTAGTATTATTTTATTATATTGGGAATCATAAAGTTATTATACTATAAGAAATAATTATAAGATAGCAATTCCATTGATAAATCTTTGGGTCATTACATTCTTCCCCCCTTATAAAATTTCACCCATGAAATTTTGTTTTACCCAAATTGGTGAGGGTAAACCTCCACAATCTCCACTTCTGGTTCCCATGTAGCTTCTCCAAACTTATGGTTTGTCCACAACACTTTGACAAGGTGGGTTGTCTTTATGTATTGAGCCTTATCTCTCTGGTCCAGAATCCTCATTGGCTGCTCCTCATAAGAGATATCATCTTCTACTTATACCACCTCTACATTCAGCATATGTGACATGTCTGATTTATACTTCCTAAAGAGTGATACATGAAACACATCATGAACATGAGATATATTATTTTTGAAGTGATAGTTGACTATCCATGACTCCTATATGGTCAAGGATCTAATTGGAGCCAATTAAACATGGGCATAGCTTTCAATTAATTCTAAATAGCCTGACTATATTCCATGGTGATATTTCAAGCAATACATTGTCCCCAATGCCAAACTCCAAGTCCCTTCGATGGTTGTCAGCGGTGATCTTTTTCCACCTCTGAACATTATTGATGTGTTTTTGGATGACATGAACCTTCTCTGTCATCTCTTGTTTAAGACTGGGTCAAATTATATCTATTTCCCCAACTTCACCCCAACATGGTAGAGTTCTACATCGCATTCCAAACAGATCTTCATATATAGAAATCTGAATACTCTAGTAGAAGCTATACCGATAATCATTTTTTTATAGATTTTCAAAAAGCCGGTTTGAGGGTAGTCGGTTCCCATGCTGCTCGGTTTGAGGAAAACCGTGAACCACACCCAAATTCAAACAATTACAGCGATTAACAGATTCAAATTTCAAACATCAGGTCCAACCACGTGTCCCGCCTCGAGCCCCGGGCCCGTCACGCGACTGCATGCCACTCTGACACCTCGACACGCGCCACCAAGTGCTGTCACCTCGATCCGTACCATCGCCTCGAAACGCGCCTCAAGTCACCGGCGAGACACGCCGGAACGACTACTGATTCACCACCGGTGACCGTACCAACCGTCAACCGTCATTGTCTACCGTCGGTCGCCGTCGTCACTAACATCTCAGCGTCCATCGACTTCATCGGAACAAACAACAACGGCGCAAACTAGATATCATCGGGGGAAGCCGAAGAGAAACCATCACAACATACAGAAACATCCACGCACTCAAAATCACCATCCTCAAAACAAAGAGGGATAGAATCATCCCATGCTCATGAAGACGCATGGACCTCAAAAAACCGTGGCCTGAAGCCGCCATATCCATCCTTGTAACGTCAACCCAAAACCACCCATCCAGGAACCAGAGGCACAAAGGAATGAAAAGAAAAAGAAACAGAAAAACGCATAAAAACCGAAAAAGGATCCAGTGAAAACTAGATCTAGTTCCGAAACCCAGCGCCACCAGCCTTCAGCCCCCCAGAAACCACGCCCCTCACCAGATGCCTGTGACCACGAACGGGAAGACTCCATCAACCCGCAGACTCTGGGACTCGGTCATTCGATGCCTGCGCCACCGTGAAGAAGGCTGAATCAAGCGCACCGTCATGGTGACCAAGCCGAGGAAGTCCCGCAGCGATCCACAAACAAGAAGGGGGACGAAGCATCGCCTGACCGGGGTGAAACCAGGAGGCGGCGCCGGGAGAGAAACCCTCGCGCAGCGTCGCCCCTTACGGGCTCATCCGATGGTCACTTGGGTTTCCCTCTAGTAGAAGCTATAGATATATGAGATTTCAACCAATGGTAGATTCTGATTCCATCCACATTTGAATTATATAGAGTATACTCTTATCATAACTTTGAGCATCTAAATAGTCCTTTAAATTTGGCCATTTGTTTCGGGGTGATATGTTGTGCTGAAATTTAATTCAGCACTCAAATAATGATAATGAATCCTCCATAATTTATATGTGAACCATGGATCATAATCAGAGGAAATTTAGATTGGAACACCATGTAGTATCAAAAAAAATTCCACTTATATCTTTACAAGTTGTTCAAGCAACATGTCTTCCCGAATAGCTATAAAATGGGTAGTCTTGGAGAGTCAGTAAAACCCAACCCATATCACATTATTTCGATTCGACATCATCAGGAAACCCTTGAAAATGTCTACAGTATAATTCTACCATTTCCCCCTTTGGTATAGTCAATTCCTGCATCATCCCATTGGATTTTTTTCACATTGATTTAACATGAAATCATTCCAAGCACCTTGATATATATTATTTAATCTCATTCATCATGTTGTCCCTCTAGATGTGTTCTAATAGATCATGAAACATTTGGTTACTCCCTGAATGGATAATGAACAATGAGCAATGTGCATTGTCTAATAGATTCTTCCTTATCTCAGGTGATGAAGGAACCCATATCTATATTCCCAACTGAATCACATCACCATCATCGATATGGAACTTGTACAGATTCCATTACATTTCCTCATTCAACAAATTTTGCAACTCTAGATCATCCTCTTGTGCTTCCATAATATTCAATTGGATGTATTTTTGTTCAATCATTTGGGAAATTTACGATGTATCTGTTGCCCTTATGATTTTCAAATCCATGATTTTCATATCCATGAAGATAGGGTCATTCTCAATCAGTAACAAGGATAGAGTAACCGTTTATTTTCTTAGAGAACTAGCTACCTTGTTTTTCTATCCAGGATGATAGTGAAGAGAGCAATCATAATTATTGATTTTCTCTAACCATATTCTCTGATGCATGTTGAGATAATTTTGTGTGAATATATAATTTAAGCTCTTGTGGTCAGTGTATATGTCAAACTTCTCACCATAATGGTAGTGCCGAGAGATTTTCATTGAAAAAATCATGGATTCCTTCTCTATATCCTGTGTTGGGTAATTATACTAATTGATCTTCAACTATTGTGAGGGGTAGTTTATCACATTATCATTTTCCATGAATAAGCAAACCATGCATTTATTTGTATCATTAATGTATATCACAAAACCTTCTCCACTTTTCAATAATTTGATTACATTAGAATTGATCTGCCTTCTATTAATATCCTTAAATTTTATCTTACATTCATCCTTATTGACCTTCTTTACCCCTTTCCTTTTTAACATAGTTAGTCGGTTTTAAAAATGTATGAAATTTATCCGAAAACATCGGTTGTACCTAGCTAATCCATGAAATCTATGAATGTTTGTGACATATTAGGTCCTTGTCCATTCTCAATATCCTTTGTTTTTGATGGTCAAGAAAAATAAACCCAATTTTGATAACATGTCCTAAGAATGTGACGTGCTTCGTCCAACAGTCTCACTTTCTAAACATTGCATATAACATCTCCATTCTCAAAGTCACAAAAAGGTCTAATATGTTCTTCATATTCGTCATTTCTCTTGGATTATATGAGAATATCACTGGTAAACACAACCTAAGTTATTTTTAATGGAATGTCTAAATACACTATTCATCAAATCCTTGAAGATTGCAGGGACATTATTATGTTCAAAGGGAATCACTATGAACTCATAGTGTCCATAACTTGTATGGAATGAAGTATTCTTAATATCATCCTTCCTCGCCATTAAATGAAGATAACCATAACAAGGATCCACCATTGAGAACTATTGAGATTTTATTCACTAATCGAAAAAGTCATCAATCCTTGTAATAGGATACATGTTCTTTATGGTGATCATGTTTAGTTCTTGATGGTAGATACACAGCTACATTGTTCCATCCTTGTTCTTCTCTTAGATCACTAGTTCATCCAAAGGTGATGCACTAGGGAATATGAACCCTTTTTCAAAATTTTATTACAAATTCATCTTTAACTTCTCCTGTTCGATATGAGCAATCTAATATGGACACTTTGACATTGGAGTATCACGGGGTATTAGTTCTATTGAGAACACTACCTCATTATCCGGGGGATGTCTGAGTATCTCATCGGGAAATACAGCACTGTATTACTTCACGATGGGAATTTCCACAATGTTGCCACTTTCTATTGACTCAACCATTTGGGCGAGGTATGCTTCTTCATATGGAATCAACACCCACATAGTTGGATGATTTTTCCAAGGATATTCAAGATCTTCCTTGCATTTATAAAGGGTCATGGGATGGTCTTGAATATGAAAAGATATTTATTTTTCCCAACAGTTGATATGTGCTCTATATAATGACAACAAATCCATTCTAATTATATTGTCAATTTCTACAAATAGAAGTATTACATGATTCATAAGAATAATATTACCACATAGGTTAGTAGGAGAAGAGTCAAACACTTGGGTTGCAGTGATTTCACAACTTAGTGTTTTTACATATATCTCTACATCGTGGTTTCATGGATTTGATTCTATAGTTCTAGAAAACATTAAATATATAAATGAATGAGTTGAACCAGTATCAAATAAAATATTTTCCATTCTTGATTGAATAGTTACTGTACCTCGTATGACATCATTATCTAGTTCCACTTTCACACTAGCGATGTCATAAGACTTCCGATCTTCCTTTATAATAGGTGTTTGATGATGCTGATTGCCCTTGAGAACTCAATGTTTAGTGCACTTGTTGTATAGTGACCTTTCTCTCTTAAATTGTATCATTGAACCATGTGTGGTGTTCCCCTTTCTCCACTAAATTATCCTTTCTTTTAATGTCTTTTTAACACTCTTGATCATGGTGACCTTCTTTCCCACATATGAGGCACTTCCCCATCTCATTGAGGAGGTTACCACGGTGCAACATCCAACATTTTTGGCATGTGGGTCATTGAGTTTTCTTCTAACCTTTATCATTAGATCCCCTAGTCTAAAACTCCATCTTTCATTTCTTATCACCATATCCATGGGACCATTTTACATACTCCATATCCACTTTGAGAGAACATATAACATATTATTCATAACTCCCAATGTCTCAAATTGCAAGATACTTTCAAAGGTGTGTTTTTTATCTACTAAAGAATCTATCAATTTTCAAATCACAATTAATATAAAACATGAAGTAGAGTTTTCAAGCCTTGGTAAATTTTATTCGTAGGTTGTGAAAAATTGTCCTTCTTTTTTTATGATCTCTATGAATTCTCTCTCTATCATCGTACACAAATTTTTCTGTAAATACTTATTAAGAAACATGATCCTAATTTCTTAAATCTCCACCCTTTCCTTGGCGTTATTAATAATATCCCATAAATTAACAAGCCTCCCTCTCTAGATGATAAACAACTACTCTCACCTTCAGCATCACAGAACAGCGAATCACCGAAAATATCTTTTCCATGGTGTTGACTAATTTATCCACAACAAGTCGATCAAATTATCACCCAAAAATTGGTGGCCAATGCCGCATAAAACAATCTATAGCTAGCTTCTCCATCATTAGTGATGGTGGAAATTTTTATTTATACCAGTTATTTTTAATAACATGAGATAGTTGGGTAAGAATCTCCATGATGTTTTGAATTCTTCCTCCCAAATCATTGGGGATTTCATTTAGGCAATCATTCCATTGTCCCTTGAATGTTTAGTTGGCCTGGTTAAGCTTGGTTCCCACCATAATCATAAATAAAAAAGGATAGAAAAAAACATGATTCAATAAGTCATGAATAACTTATTTATTTTTAAAATTTACGCTAAAAATATAGCATATGGGTTCTGTATGTAATGATTCTTGGGTGCATATTTTTACATTGTCTCATACTAGAGGTTCTCTCTACGATTCACTAATCCTAATTTCAAAATTAACTAAACCATGAAATTTATAGCACTATATAAACCATTTCATTTATTACTTTACTATTACATTATTTTAAAGATAAACTACATAATAGTATTACACCATGAGGATACAGTGGTTTAGTGTCTTGGAAATACTAGGACAATATATATCATTTTTAACATCAATCATAATAATTTATTTAATTCCTTATTCTCTAGTATATGATGTAACCTTAGGATATACATACAGTAGTGTTGAGATAAAATCCCTATAAGAGGATAGATAGGAAAAATATAACAATGGGTGACAAAAATCATAACATAACTAAAAGATCATGAATATGATAGGAAGAATTATTTAAAAGTCTTGAAATGTTGCAATGCATAAAAAAATAAAACATCATGTCTTAATGGTTAAATACAACACACACTTCTAAAGAAATTTATCATCTTGATCACACATCATTTTAATTTAACTCATTAGATTTATCACTTTACCCAATACATTGTAGTGCGATATAATTCTGGGCGCACTCGTCACACTAAAACATTCATATTACTCTATATAATTATGGGTGCACCAATGACATCGTAACATTATCATTATCATGCATTCCATAAAGAACATACATAAGAAAATGAACACAACCAACACATGAAACATATAGGGTCTCATATCCATGGAACAGATTCATAAACATTGGGTTCCCAAAAGAAAGTGGGAATAACATTCTTGATACAATAACTATCAACATTGAGTGAGAAGTAAAAGTTTTTATTTTGAAAGAAGAGTAATTTTAGAAAACATTTGTGTAAAATTAATTTCTATAGAAAACATTTATATAGAATAAAAGGTAATATAATTGTGAAAATAATATTTTTAATGTGTGACCATTCCAAAAATGGGGTAAAAGAGGTCAAACCTGAAGAAATAAACTTGGGTTCGAGAATTTCCCCTAACCATGTATCCAATATATTTCTTCACATTAATGTCATATATAACCATAATTGATTCATTAATTAACAATTCCAAAACCTTGTGTAGATGAATATAGTTTATTATGCTTTTATTAAGTTATTTAATGGGAATTTAAATGATTTATAATGTTTAAAAACATTGTTCGAGAATGTTCATTTTTATGGTTTTCTTGGGTGGTTCACTTGTTTTCATAAATGGATGTTTCTGTAGAACATGGATAAACATATAGAATATATCATTCATATTTTTAATGTAATTAATTCAGTATAAATGGTCTTATAATGAATTATTTTATATAGCACGTGGATGAATAATTAGAATAGAAATAAATGATTATTTCTTGGGTTTATATGGGCGATTTTTCGAACATAGTTATCATTTTTTGTTTAATCATTTAGTAATTTGTAGATAATCTAGACCCATAAAATTTAATAGTGTATAATACATATAACATATTCTGGTTTAACAATAATTTTTCATTACCATATATAATGGTAGAAATGTATAAAAGAAAACATGTCATTCTTGGTGGTGATAAATTAACACCTCACTAACAATGTTTTCTATTATAAAATAAAAAGAAGTGGAGAAAGGGGTTGGATGATATAATATACCATTAGTATAATAAAATTAATGTATATGTATAATAATGGAGTTAACCTACCATTTAATATAGGATATCTGGGGATATATTAAAACATGAACATGAAATTGAAAAGAATTTAAAGGATAAAGAGAGAGGAATTACCTCTTAAATCCACCTCTTGAGATCCTCCATAAGGAAGCTAGGCTTGGTATTTTGATGAGAAAAAAATCTTTTGGAGGAGTCAGAGGGGCTTGAAAATATTCTTGGGCAGTTTTTAGATAAGGATTGAAGATTGAGATGTTTGAGTAAATGATGGTGTGGAGGGTGGTATTTATAGTTTAGGGGAGAGGTGATTTCTCAATATTAAATTCATTAATTTATTATTTCTTCACAAGACAAGTAATAGTGAGTCTCCCAAGACAAAATAGAGTAATTTTATCATATGAATCCGAAATAATTGGGCTTACATCAGTAGAAAATAATTCTTGACTATATAATTAGTGTATTTCGCTTATTTTGTAAATTAAACTTTTTCACTATTCATCCCAAATTCAAATATTTCAGAAAAATACCAAATAATCCCCTTAAAAAAATTTTGACAAGTAGAATCCAAAAATGAATAAAATTTTTTAAAAATAATTTTCTAAATACGATTAATTTAATTTTTAATTAAAATTACAATTTGCATGAAAATTACAGTTTCTAAAACAGATGTTTACAACAAAAATAGTTACATCAAGATTTCCAATAAATATTATATATATACTCTCATTAGTGTGTTTAATATTCATAATAGTATATAAATATTCAGAAGTGTAACATTAGTATTTATATGGCTATGTTATTATTGACCAAAAATCAAGCATGTTGTATCATACTACAAAATTCACCTTTATCATAATCATGTATGTCGGAATTTGAAATTCAATTCATATAAGTGGAAAATGTATGCTTATTGTTTAATTAGAATTTAGTATCATTATAGGTCATTGTTCTTCTTAAGGTTATTATACTAAATGAAATAATTATATAATGGATATTCCATAGATAAAACTGTGGGTCATTACATTTTCCATGTTTCCAGTGTTACTATACTAGTACTATCTTAATGTATCTATTTTTTAAATGTTTTATGTAATCCGAAAATTATTGTAAATGTAAATATATGCTATTATTAGGTTCATTATAGTGGGTATCATAATAAAATTATTGTTATCCTTTGAAAACAAGGATGAAAAAACAATATTTATAACCCTACTAACATGTCTAATTTTATGTATAATGATGGGTCAATGTTTCGGAAAATTATTTATAATTCTGGTAATGGATAGAGTGATGTATTTTCTATAAATACATCTTTGTCGGAATATTACAAGTCGATGTGGATCTCAAATAGCAGTAACTAGGGTAAAAAAACTGCAATAAGATGTTTTTTTCCTGACTCACTGTAATCTAGTACTAAACAATTAGTCGTGTTGTAGACTTGGTTTATCAATCCAAGGGGATATGCTTTTTAAATTCAAAAACTCTTAATGGGACATGAATAAAGATTAAAATTTATGTTTTTTATGATTTACCATTGATAAAAATTTGGTGTCATAGTTCATGGAATGTGTCATTATTTAGAAATCATATAAGTGATTTTTTATGATTGTGTGGATTGAAATTATGATAAATATTTTAAAAATTATGCTTATAATTTTAGTCGGTGGTGTAACATGAATGAATTGCACTTATGGTTATTGCATTGGATAATGCAATGATTATCCTCATGTGAAACTGAATGCAATGGGAGAAGGAATAAGAAATATTCTTTCTTTTCTCACAGATATTTCTCAAGATGATATTGCTGGTGGATTTCCAAATGGGAAAAGGAGGGAACAACATTATATTATGTATTTCATTTATGAAACATCCATCTTTTTTTCAGAGGATATTCTGAAACAATTGATGTGGGAAAAAGTATATGTACCACTAAAAATGTATTCCCAATTCTTCAGTGTTTAGAGCATGAGAAGGACTTTCTGCCTCATAATCATTTAGATAGAGAAGAAAATAAATGGTGGACTCTATTCATGATTACTAGGAAACAAGATGAGAATGAATCCCTGGAATGTGAAGAGTTCAAGAACATATTTTTCAAAACCACATTCATGTATTTTTCAAAACAAGATATACAAAGAGTTCCTTGAGTTAAATAAATAGGATGATGAATATACTGGGACATCTGAAGCTAATATCAGGAGAAATGCGAGTTAAGATTTCATAATTATCATACAACCCAAAGGTAAGGTTGACATGTTCTTCATTGTCTTAAAGCCAAGTCTCATAATTACATTGTTTATAAGATGAATTTGTATCTATGAAAAGATTGTGTGCTATTTAATCAGGGGTGAAATAGAGATTAGAGTCACATATCAATCTATAAGAAATGAAAATTAAAGGATGTATGAGTTTAATGGAAAATATAAAAACCCTGATGAAAATAATACAACATTTCCTTTAGGCTTTAAATGTGGGGATAAGTGTGGAAGAAATTTTCTTAATTGATATAATAAATTTTTTATGTAATTAATGGATGGTCACCAAGAAATTGATTGGCGATGTGATGGGAAGAAGTTAGGTAACAATGTGAAAGTAAAAATATCATCCCAGAAATCACCTTCCATGATTTAGAGCTACAAAAGTAAAGGAGATTGGGAATTATGATAACCACTGCCCAAACTCAAGGGCTGGTGATAATGATCAACTTCAAAACCCGCTTTAGTCGATGGATATGGGAAATCTCACCCATTCACTATTTATAATGGGGTTAGATAACAATGTGAAGAAATGAACACTTACTAACAACTCAAGTATTACTAATCCCATATTTGACACTATATCTACCCACAATTTCATATCTATTGAATTTTATTTGGATGTTATGATGTCACCAAAAATATTAGATGTGGAATTAGTTGTGAAAACACCTAATGATATGATGATTTCATCTCATGTCTACAATTCCTCTCCAGTTGATATTTGTGATAATGTTCTTCCTGTATATATTTTCATTCTTCTTTTAGATGAATTTTATGCCATAATAGGCATGGAATGGATTTATCTACATGAAACTCACATCAATTATCACGGAAGTAAAGTTACTTTTGATATTTCAAAACTTCTTATGATCATCAATCCATGTGATAATATGAATGTAGTTTAAATAGAGATCACATCCATTTTATGCATCTTAACTCCCAATCAAATAGGTTGTTTAACTCAAATGTTTGCGGAGTGAATCAACATAGATGATATAGATATTATTCAAGATTTTTTGGATGTATTTCTTGAATATTTTCCCAGTTTTACCAGAAAATGTGAAGTTGAGTTATCAAAATAACTCATACCTTGTTCCACACGAAATTCAAAGACTCCTTATTAAATTTCCTTGATTTAGTTGCATGAATTGAAGAAGAAACTCTAGGAAAATCATGATAAGGGATTCATTCATCCAAATGTGTCACCTTGAGGTGCACCAATTCATTTTGTGAAATTAAATATAGATTAATATTACTCTATATTGATAATTGGGAGTTGAATAAGATTATAATAAATAACCATTATCATCTTCCTTTTATTAATGATTTCCATGATCATCTTCATGGAGCACAATAAATTACCAAGATATACATCTGTTATTGATATCATCAATCAAAGGTCATGAATGAGGATTTACCCATGATGGAATTATATAAAATATATAGACACTATGAAAATATAGTGATTCCTTTTGGTCTTACTAATTCATAGACTATCTTTAGGGATATAATTAATTGTGTTTTTAGATATTACCTCCATATATTTGCGGTAGTCTTTAAAGATTATATTCTTATCTATTGATATAAAAAAGGAAGATCATGAAGATAAATAGAAAATTGTTCTAACGACCCTACATAAAGAGAAGATATATTTAAAATTTACAGTGTGTGGCTAAAGAAAGTTATATTTTGGGGAACCTAATCTCAAGATATGGTATAGTAGTATATTCATTAATGACGGAGGATATTGAATACTAGCCTAGACAAACTAGGGTGACTAAAATCCATATCTTCCTTGGATCAGTTGGATATTATCAGTGGTTTGTAGAAAATTTGTCATGAATATCTAATCCTATAACCATGTTTTCTCTGGAGGGAGTCATGTTCCTCTAGACGGATGACTGCGACGAAACAGTCATGGTTCTCAAGAGAGGGTTAGACAATGCACATGTGCACACATTTACCTATAGTGGCGAATGGTTTGTAATATAAACCATTGAATCCTATAAGGGATTGGGATGTGTTATTATTAATGATAACATGGTTATATCACATGCCTCGTGATAAGTGAAGATTCATGAGTAGGATTACCCAAATTATGATTCAGGGTTTTTAGCAGTAAATTTTTTATTAAAGATATGGAGTCATTATCTTTCCTGAGAAATGTGTGAGATATATTCTGACCTTACAAGTATGAAATTATTATTCACATATAAGGAGTCTAACATGAACATGAATAGATGGTTATAATTGATAATTGATTATGAATGCTCAATACATTACCACCCTGGGACAGTGAACAAGCTAGCCAATGCTTTGAGTCAGAATGATCATTCTAGATTATCCATGATGGAGATAAAAAGATATCTAATATTTCATTATTTTAAAATGAGTGATCTACAAATACTAAATGAATAAGAAAAATTATCTCCCTCAAGTTAATGTTCAACCCTCTATACATATAAAAATTAATGAGGTGTAGAAGGAAGATGAAGTGCTGAATAATAAATCCAGAAACGTTCATGAGTTTAACCTTGATTAAAATTGAATGATAAGATTACAGAGCTGTGTTTGTATTCCTTCAATACAAAATTTAAATAATGAGCAGCAAGAGGATACTCATAGTTCATCATTATTTATTCATAAAATATGTATGATGATTTATAGGGTCTTGAAAGAATAGATCAAGTGGGATGGAATGAAGAGAGATATCAATGTTTATGTATCCCAATTCATGGTATGAAAATAAGTGAAATCTGAAAAAAAAAAGATAAGATGGATGTTGAATCCATTACCAATACATGAATGATAATAGGAGAAAACAACTATGGATTCTGTAGTTGGACTACCAAAACCCTCTAATGTGTTTAATGAAATATGGGTGGTAGTCTATCACCTTACTAAGATATAACACTTCATCGCTATTGGTGAAGACTTCTCTCTAGTTTAGTATTCTAGGATCTACATTAAAGAAGTGGTAAGGTTGGATGGACTACAACATTCCACTATATCAGATCGAGATTAGAGGATTACCACAATGTTCTAGTGATGTCTTCAACAAGAAATTAATAATTAATTGTGTTTCGTCACTACTTATCATCCTCAACCAGAAAGGCTGTCTGAAAGAATAATTTAAACCCTATCGAATACGTTAAGAATTTGTTCTCTGTATTTCAAGGGTTGTTTGGATGAACACCTTCCTATAGTTCAGTTTTAGTACAACAATATCTTTCACTCACGAATTCATATGGAACCTCATGAATCTCTTTATGCGAAGAAGTGTATATCTACTACACGCTCGGATGAAGTTAGAGAAGTAAATATATTGGTTCCTGATATCACTGATGAAATGGTAAAGAAGAGTAGAACCATTAAACAACATATCAAAGTAGCACAATTTCAGCAAAACATTTAGGATGATATCCATCTGAATGATATTGAATTTTAAGTTGGTGAAAAAGTAATTCAGTAAATCTCACCTTGGGAGAATGTTATGAGATTCAAGATGAAAGGAAAATTATGGCCTTAGTATATCGATCACTTTGAGATTCTTGATTTTATCAGTATGATAGCCTTTCTCATAGAACATGATAAAAATCACACTCAATTTCATGATGTGTTCCATGTATCTCTCTTGATCAAGTACATACCTTACCCTTCACATGTACTTGACTCTAAGGTCATACCGCTGGAGCATTATTTGTCTTACGAAGAACATCCATAATTTTTTTTGGACTGATCAGTGAATGTTCAACAAAACAAGACCACTCGCCTAGAAATAC
Source organism: Viscum album (assembly GCA_963277665.1). Taxonomy (NCBI): domain Eukaryota; kingdom Viridiplantae; phylum Streptophyta; class Magnoliopsida; order Santalales; family Viscaceae; genus Viscum; species Viscum album. The sequence goes on from OY728136.1 coordinate 1,518,433,893, forward strand.
TTTTGTGGAGAAGACACCAGTTAGAGGATACTAAGTGCGAATTTATGTTATAATGAATAATAATTATCCTCAATTTTTTACTCGAGTAATGAATTTTGAGGAAGAAATTAATTTGATTTGGGGTAGAATGTAGCACCATGAGTTTTTATGGACCTTTTTCATATAAATTAAACATTCATTTGTGTCTTGTGATGAATTAAGTCAAACAATCCTTCTAAGTGACACCAAATTGGCATACGTTACAAGAAACATTAACTTGGCATACATTACAGGAAACACCGACATGACGTATGATACACACATCACTAACATAATGTATATCACACACAACAAATTTTTTTTACAAAATGTTATTTTAAGGATATACTTATTTAAATGACAAAATAATAACCTATATGTTTAACTTATTAATATCAACAATAATAACTAATCTATAAATATTTTTTGTTATTTTTATATAAAAAAATAACATATTGATATTGAATGATATGATTTTTGGTAAATTCTAGTCATTTTTAAAAATATCATTTTATCAAATGAACTGCTTTTAATAATTAATTAAATTTTAGATAAAATTATAAATTTAACTTGATAAAATAAACATAATTATATAAATAAAAAAATTAAAATTATCTTAGAGTGACTTTTTGGGGTTTTTGTATGTAATTTTATTTTTTGTTAAATACTGAAAAATACTGGTTTTTAGTTGAAAACTACATTTTGTTTAATTAATTTTTAATTTTAAAAATTTTTGCAAAAATTTTAAGTTAAAATTTAAAAACTATTACATATATTAATAAAATTTAACTCATTATAATAAATTTCACTATGAAATTGATTATAAAATCATTACAAACATTTGAACTTTTTTCCATTACAACCCTATTAGTTCGTCTTGTCTCTGTGATTAGCATTAAACTTAATTTTCATACTTCTGTGATTTGAATTTTGATATATCAACAAAAACCATCGTATTTAGTATAATATTTATATTATATTAATTCAATGATATTTTTTTATAAAAATTATTATTAAATTTTATTCAAATTAATCATAGTGATTAAGGAATAAAAATGCTTGATTAGGGACAAATTCTTAATATTAGGGCCCTAAATAACCCATACATTTGTCCAAAAATCATTTTAGATCCCTATTTAGTCAATGAACCTTACATTTATTAGTTTTTTTAATTTCTTTTAATTTTATAGGTAAGAACATGTGTCCACATAACGTGTTTATAAAAATTTCACATGAGTCCTTTTCCATACCAATAGAAATCCACCACCTTCCCCAATTAGTCACACATCTCAAAAAACTTATTATCTAGAAATCAATAAAATATAAACATCAAGACATCCATATATTTATCTTATAACCCTTTATTTTGGTAGAAGAAGATCTGTGGAAGAATATTGGTACAAACCAAAAAGAGTAACCCGATCTAGAGGTAACATATTCTCTCAAAAAAATTATTTTATTATCTTTCTCTTACCCCTCCAATTTAATTTTCTAATTCTTGTATAAAAAAACTTTATCCTCTTTATAAAAGTATTTTTATTCTATTTATTATTCCAACACTTACAAACTCATCCATCTAATGGATAACGAACATACTATTTATGTGTTCGATGAAGTACTACCTCACTAATCGATGATTATCCAATTTTCTTACTGCCTTTCATGGTGGAAATTATTATGGAAACTATCTTTATATATTTTAGATATTATATTTATTTTGTCATTAATCTTATTTATTCATATTAATATCACATAACTTTTACTTTCCATTTGGTATTTATAAGATGATCTCATCTAAAGAAGTGTGGACTACCACCCCATAAAAGTGATGTTATTTGTTCGCACACCACACGAATTGTAAAAAAGATGAATTCAGTGAACATATATTATATATATAATACAATAATTCTAACTTAATAATTATATATTTATATATATTTCATTTACATACTTTCTTTCAATATGTCAAAAAATACAGAAATATCAGTCATGCATACATACGGTAAAACATCTCCATGAACAGTGTATTTCATCTCATACTTTTATATTATGTGTATTATTATAAATTAAATATAATAAATTTACATGATATTTATATCTTCATTCAAATTACTTAATCATAATATAATTATAAGGACCAACGGAATGAAAAATTAAGAAATATGCAAAGAACACAATGAATACTACCCGAAGTGAATCATTAACATAGGATCATTATTAAGATGGTAATTTAAGGCCATAATAAAAAAGTATTCGATAATATATATAATTATATGGGTATTTAATATATTTATAATAAAAATATATTTATTATATACCTAGTTTCAGTGAGTACTATGAGAGTCAAGACATACTGTAAGGGGATTTCATATCATGTTTTATTCTTGTGAGATACATGCTATGTTCGCCTCTATTTCCTTATATGTGGTGTATGTACTGCCCATAAATGTATTAAATGTATTTATATATAAATTTATGGGTATAAAAATACAAATTTTATGAAATTTCATTCATGAGATATTGATTAAAAATTTGTTATATCGGTGAAAATGTTTCTCTCAATTTTCAATTTTTTTACTCAAGTCATGTTATGAACATAAGAGATTTTTTGAGGATTATATACTTATATAATTCATGTTCTATCATTGATATATTTATTTTCTTGATATTATAATCTTTATTTATTTTTATATTCATACATGGAGAGTGTGATCCCACATTACTATGTCGTAATAATTTATTAATGCAATTTTATTGATTTTTTAGATTGTTTATGTTTGTTCTTCTGTTGATGAAATCCATTGATCCATCCCTCAATAATACTCATGAGTTTCCTTATAATATAATTATTTTGGATATACTTGTGTATTAGAAAAAATATTAACTTTTTGTACTAAAGATAATGTATTTATATAAAATCTGATTTCCTCTCTCTCTCGTTGGAAATATATTGTATTCCAAAACCATGATTTCAAAAATGATTTAAAAAACCTTTTCAAAAAAGTTGTCAAAAGAACATTATATCCCATTTCAAGGAAAAAGGAGTTTGAAAAGCTTTTCTCAAATATTCAACTATAATATTTTAAATATATTTTCAATGAAAAATTATTTCAGAACTGGTATAAGTTTTAGAAAGAAAATTCAACAAAGAAAGGATATTTTTCACAAGAAAAGTTTTAAAATGATGTTTTAAAATTATTTCCTATTTATGATAACATACCTGGTGGTCTCTCAAGACTTTATGGGGAATTTAATCATTGTTTACATTATTATTCTATCTCAAAAAGGATTTTGTTTTGATGGCATGATGTTTATGGGACCTGTTTCACAATCACATGTTATATGTGTTTGAACCCCGCTTATTTTCATGTGTTATGTTTATTAAAAATTGTGTATGAAACTTGTCTCATTCCAAAGGTTATGAAATTATTACATGTTTAAAATATAGAATTAATTTCATTGGTTACAATGTTATTATTTCTGTTCTTTTGGAACATGTATAGATGATTTAATTATGTGACTCATGAGACATATATCTCTCTTAAATGCATTGGTTAAAAATTTAAATATCATGATAGAGAAAAATATCATCTAGGGAATGATAATTTACTCTAATGATTATCATTGGAGTAAACCATTACTACCATGATGGTATGAGGAGTGAACTCATGATACCAATTTGGAAATGGGAGTGAACCATGACTAACAATATGGTATGGTGAAAGAACCTATATTACTAATATGGTATTGGCAGTGATTTATTGGATACTATGGAAATCATATTATATGATTATGTGTCTACTAGAATTATATGCTTCATTCCTATATTATTCGTTCATTGCATACATTTTCTATTTCTTTATTATTCATGTCATATTAATTTTAAGGATTTTTGCCACGATTCATGTATATGATATTAGATATGAGGGGTATAATCATATCTTTTTCGAAATCATCTTATAATACTCTTATGATCATGATTATGCATAAATGTCTTTTCATACACTTAATAAGTAATTTATTACACCCCATTTTATTTCCTTCCCTATTTTATGAAGATATGTATTATATTTGATGTTTCTAAGAAGGTTTATAGTCTAGAAGAACCTAGTGGGTGATAATGTTTCACATATATATGAAGCTAATTATGATTCAATGGTTTTGAAGGAACTAGAATATTATGATCTTCGTGGGTTTCTTTTTTTAATGTTTTATGTATTCTGCAATTGTTATATAATTTTAATGAACGTCAAAATTAGGGTTGTTATATTAGATGTTTGGGGATATGTACCAACCCCAATACTAGTAACCAAGAGATATTTAATACATTATTACATTGGTATGGATAAATGGGATCAGACCATACATGTTCCACCAATTTAGTAGCCATGAAAGACTGTATACATTCGTGATTCCCATATTTTATTAGAAATATAAATTAAATTTAGTACGAATAATTCATTCATCCTTGATATTATTCAAAACATACTTCCTCATATCATTTGGAATGGGAGGAATGTAAATGGTTGAGCACATATTTTCAATAATGAAATATATAATGGATGTTATGAGGAGTAAATAAGAAATAAAAAATATATTAAGGTAAATAAGTGGAATCAAATTCCATTTAATCAATAACATGAGAAAAACTGACTCCATTGATAATATAAATGTACCAATATAATGGATCGTAAAAATTGAATTGTCAATGAAGGAAATGAATACTATTAGACATCATCATCACATACATAATGATATCTATTTTCTCAAGATGATGTACAATGATAGAGTAAAAAAATTTCTAAATACCCATTTAATTTAGCTAATAGATTTTCCTTTTGAGACATTTTGATGCTTGGAGGAGCTATATAATTTCGGTTCCCACACACCACATCATGTATAATCAATTCCGCATATATTTAATATTATATTCAATTTATTACCTATATGAATTATCAACTAATATTAATATTGGGTAAAGAATAAATATTTATAAATATTTATAATGTTAATAAAATAACAATATAAAAAATGATACAAGTATTAATAAATAACAATATCCATAATAAAAATAATAAATATATTTAAAAAAATTAGTATCCATAGATCATAGGAAATATATTTCTTTCGATGAAGGATAATTTTCATGAGATTAATCAATAGGTGTGAGATACCATCAATAATGTCTATTTTATATTAAAATCAATAATTGTAAATAATATATGAATATGGAAATGAAAAAATTAAAATATTTTTTGATTAATGAGTTAATGGGTACAATATAGTTAAAGGGTATAAAATAGTTATCATGGTGGGAAAGTCCCATAAACCATATATGTTAAAATAAAACATATATCCTATATTTTTATAAATAGAATCGAAAAAGACAATTTCATTAAAACATTAGAATGATTACATTGAAACCATTTAATAATGTCAAGGAAATAATTAAATTTACTTATTAAATCACATGAGATAATAAGAAGAATTTTTTTATAATGATGTTGACAAATATGTATAAGAAATAAAAATATACACAATAAAACTAAGGAGTAAGTCATTCCTTTCTATTAAACATATATATTGAAAGAAAATATAGAACTGAGTCATTAATCATCATAAATAAATTTATATTCATTTTGAAAAAAAAATGAACAATATATAATCCTCCAAAAAATAAACTATTGTGTAATTCTAAACTTGTCTTAATTGGGTGAAAATTGAGATGAAATCCCCTACCTAATGTTCAAGATGCCTTTATAGTGATTTTAACCCTCTTTATAAAAAATTAGAGATATTATACATAAAATATAGAATAATATACATATATATATAATTTCAATTATGATCCAATTATAATATTTTTTCACTTGTTTGAAAATAATGGTTTTACTAGTCTCTTTATTTTGGGTGTAAACTACATTATTTTTTATATATGTTTGGATTCGATAGTATTAATCCTTGTACAATGATTATGGTTCCATATTATCCAAAATTTTATTCTTAATGTTGTTAATATATATTCAATATCTATAATTATAAATATATGTAAATATTTAGATTTATACATTAAATTTTGATATTGAAAATTTAATTACACTATTCACGTAGACGGAAGGCCATAGGTACGCATGAATGTTGTTTTCATTTTTAAATTGATGAATTAAATGATTGGTAAATAATAATTAATATTTATATAATATTTATTAAAAAATATATATCATATATATTCATGTAATCAATATTTATTACCATCCATTTAAACCATAAATGGAAAAAAATTCACGTCGCTTCGTGGAGGTGGTAGTCCACTAATACAAAAGAGTGACATGATCGACATCGAATTAATTTGATGGTTATAATATATATATTTTATTATAATTATAATGAACATATATTTCATAAATATCATATATATAATAATTTTTCCGTGATTATAACAATTCCGTTGAAATGGTAATGAAAATTGAATTACACCGATTCGGGCAACGATATGACGTACGTATGCACATGTGATGTTTTCACTTTTTGTATAATTAAATAGAGATGAAATATTTATATAAAATAAAAAAAATTATATTTATGATACCATAATTGTTATATTAGAACGAGTAAACAAATGTAAGGGTAAGTAGAAGAAGAAACATATATAATGGTCTCAACAAAGACAATTACCTATTTTTCAGTAAAACTCTTTTATATATCTTAATTAGGTATATGGGGTAGGTAATTGGGAATAAAATGACTAATATGGAGTGTATTATGGTGTTTATAATGAAAATGTTATGGGTTTTTTTATCAATTATTTCTCATAGTGGTGTGAATATTTGAGGTAAGGGGAGTACTTTAATAAGAGAACGGAGGAGCATTCTTGAAATTTGTTGAAGTTTTACAAATATATAAATTATATATCATTCCCAAATGTTCCAAAAAAAATAAAATTAGAAGGCAGGTTGAGGATGAGTTTATATCCATTCTTAAAATAATTTTTCTATTGGATTTAGTTTTTTTCACCAATGACATTTAATTTTATCTCCTCATGAACCCTTTGAAAATTAGCACAGTATTAAACCCTTCATCCCATTATGGGTTACAAATGTTATAGTATACGGAAAAATCAACCATAAATGGAATATGTTTTTTTAACCATATACAATTAATTTTTCTACAAATAATATTTTTATGTGTAAAAAGCTATTTAGTGAAATAATATTTTTCATGATATATTATTAATGTTATTTCGACACTATTCATTTAATATGTTATAAAAAACAAAAGATACAAAGATGAAATTTGAATATATGCTTTTCAAACTACCATAAAATTTCATATCAATAAATAAAATTCAGGGGAATGATAAAATCATTAATATTTTATCACATTTAATTTTTTATTAAAAATTAATTATATATAATTTTTATTTGAATAAATATTGTTTACGTGTTTACAAACAATTAAGGTACTTATATGAAGACTAAAAATTATAAATATATTAACATGATATATAATTATTAATCATTAAAATAAATATTTATAAGTGAAAATATCCTATTTTATCTATATTTCAAATATTTTATATAATAAAAAAGGGATAAACATATTTTTATTTTATTTAGATAAAATATTTTAAAGGTAAAAATCATTGAAAAATAGAAAAAAGCCATATATTAGAAATTTTCATGATTATGGATTGAATAAATGTATTCTAATAAAAATAAGGACTGATTCATTGTTTCTTTTTTTCCTTATGACACTATTTTTTCAATTATTAAACAAATTTACCATTTCCATGGTAACAAACTATACAATTATTACTATTAATAAAGAAAAAAAATTAAAAGGGTAATATTTAACAAATCTCTACCTACATATTTAAAATATGATTTTTTTAAAGATTTTATTTTCGAAATTGGAATAATTAAATTTCATATTAAAATTCAATGCAAAATACTTTTTCTAGAAAATACAATTTTAAGTATATAATTGATTTTATACTAAATTATGTCATAAAAATGAATCAAATGATCTTAATTGGATTATTCGAAATAAAATAAAACATATTTGACTTATAAAACTATTTTAAAGAAAATGGGACTTTCTAAATGTTATTTAAAATAAATAAGGTTTTTAAGAAAAAAAATTATTTATCACTATTTATTGTAAAATAAATATTTTCAGAAAAAATTATAGAAATTAAAAAATATATAATTTTTATATTATGAGTTTAAAAATGTTGATATATTTAACATATTAAATTTATAAAATTGGAAAATATTATTTATATTATCTTTTGACAGTAAAAAATATAATCATTTTTGAAGAAAACTAAATTTTAATGAATAAAATGACATCACTAGAAAATGTAGTGTTAGTTTATTAAGAATTAATAACAAAATTTGTATTCATTTTAAAATTTATATATATTTCTTAATTTGGTTATTCATATTCATAACTGCAAATTCAAAAACATAATTTTAATGTTCATGTTTAAATAATTTATTTTCAGCTATTTTTAGCATATCTTTCCGTATTTTATATGCTATAAAAATAGTATTTTTTCAGAATATTTTGATATTATCTGATATTTCCAGAGAACACATGATTGAGGGACATATATCTCATAATTTTTTTGATATTGGGATAATATTTTTTTTGGGATAAAGAGATTGATATTGAAATTGTTTATTGGATTCTATTGATGGCCACAGAATTTACTAGTGATTTAGTGAAAAAGTGGTTTATGTTTTATTTGATGATTCTTATTAAATTTTGAATTTATGGCCTTGGTATATCGATCCCTTTAAGATTCTTGATTATATCAGTATGATAGCCTATCTCATAGAACATGATAAAAATCACACTCAATTTCATGATGTGTTCCATGTATCTCTCTTGATCAAGTACATACCTTACCCTTCACGTGTACTTAACTCTAAGGTCATACCGCTGGAGCATTATTTGTCTTATGAAGAACATCCATAATTTTTTTGGAATGATCAGTGAATGTTCAACAAAACAAGACCACTCTCCTAGAAATAGTTTTGTGGATAAGACACCGGTTAGAGGATACTAAGTGGGAATTTATGTTATAATGAATAATAGTTATCCTCAATTTTTAACCCGAGTAATGAATTTTGAGGAAGAAAATAATTTGATTTCGGGTAGGATGTAGCACCATGAGTTTTTATGGACCTTTTTCATATAAATTAAACATTCATTTGTGTCTTGTGATTAATTAATTCAAACAATCCTTCTACATGACACCAAATTGGCATACGTTACAAGAAACATTAACTTGGCATACATTACAGGCAACACCGACATGACGTATGATACACACATCACTAACATAATGTGTATCACACACAATAAAAAAAATACAAAATGTTATTTTAAGGATATACTTATTTAAATGATAAAATAATAACCTATATGTTTAACGTATTAATATCAACAATAATAACTAATCTATAAATATTTTTTGTTATTTTTATATACAAAAATAACATATTGATATTGAATGATATTAATTTTGGTAAATTCTAGTCATTTTTTAAAATATCATTTTATCAAATAAACTGCTTTTAATAAATCATTAAATTTTAGATAAAATTATAAATTTAACTTGATAAAATAAACATAATTATATAAATCATAAAATTAAAATTATCTTAGAGTGACTTTTTGGGGTTTTTGTATGTAAGTTCATTTTTTGTTAAATACTGAAAAATACTGGTTTTTAGTTAAAAACTACATTTTATTTAATTAATTTTTTATTTTAAAATTTTTTGCAAAAATTTTAAGTTAAAATTTAAAAACTATTACATATATTAATAAAATTTAACTCATTATAATAAATTTCACTATGAAATTTATTATAAAATCATTACAAACATTTGAACTTTTTTTCATTACAACCCTATTAGTTCGTCATGTCTCTGTGATTAGCATTAAACTTAATTTTCATACTTCTGTGATTTGAATTTCGATATATCAACAAAAACCATCGTATTTAGTATAATATTTTTATTATATTAATTCAATGATATTTTTTTAGAAAAATTATTATTAAATGTTATTAAAATTAATCATATTGATTAAGGAATAATTATGCTTGATTAGGGACAAATTCTTAAGATTAAGGCCCTAAATAACCTATACATGTGTCCAAAAATTATTTTAGATCCCTATTTTGTCAATGAACCTTACATTTATTAGTTTTTTTAATTTTTTTTTAATTTTATAGGTAAGAACGTGTGTCCACATAACTTATTTCTAAAAATTCCACAAGAGTCATTTTCCATACCAATAGAAATCCACCACCTCCACCAATTAGTCACACATCTAAAAAAACTTATTATCTAGAAATCAATAAAATATAAACATCAAGACATCCATATATTTATCCTATAACCCTTTATTTTGGTAGAAGAAAATCTGTGGAAGAATATTGGTACAAACCAAAAAGAGTAACCCGATCTAGAGGTAACATATTCTCTCAAAACAATTATTTTATTATCTTTCTCTAACTCCTCCAATTTAATTTTCTAATTCTTTTATAAAATAAATTTATCCTCTTTATACTATTATTTTTATTCTATTTATTATTCCAAGACTTATAAACTCATCCATCTAATGGATAACGAACATACTATTTATGTGTTCGATGAAGTACTACCTCACTCATTGATGATTGTCCAATTTTCTTGCTGCCTTTCATGGTGGAAATTATTATGGAAACTATCTTTATATATTTTAGATATTATATTTATTTTGTCATTAATCTTATTTATTCATTTTAATATCACATAAATTTTACTTTCCATTTGGTATTTATAAGATAATCTCATCTAAAGAAGTGTGGACTACCACTCCATAAAAGTGATGTTATTAGTTCGCACACCACATTAATTGTAATAAAGATTAATTCAGTGAAAATATATTATATATATAATACAATAATTCTAACTGAATAATTATATATTTATATATATTTCATTTACATACTTTCTTTCAATACGTCAAAAAATACAGAAATATCAGTCATATATACATACGGTTAAACATCTCCATGAACAGTGTATTTCATCTCATACTTTTATATTATGTATATTATTATAATTTAAATATAATAAATTTACATGATATTTATATCTTTTTTCATATTATTTAATAATAATATAATTATAAGGACCAATGGTATGAACAATTAAGAAATATTCAAGGAACACAATGAATACTACCCGAAGTGAATCCTTAGCATAGGATCATTATTAAGATGGTAATTTAAGGCCATAATAATAAAATATATGATAATAGATATAATTATATGGGTATTTAATATATTTATAATAAAAATATATTTATTATATACGTAGTTTCAGTGAGTACTATGAGAGTCAAGACATAGTGTAAGGGGATTTCATATTATGTTTTATTCTTGTGAGATACATGCTATGTTGGCCTCTATTTCCTTATATGTGGTGTATGTACTACCCATAAATGTATTATATGTATTTATATATAAATTTATTGGTATAAAAATAAAAATTTTATGAAATTTCATTCATTGGATATTGATTAAAAATTTTCCATATCGGTGAAAATGTTTCTCTCAATTTTCAATTTTTTTACTCAAGTCATGTTATGAACATAAGAGATTTTTTGAGGATTATATACTTCTATAATTCATGTTCTATCATTTATATATTTATTTTATTTATATTATAATATTTATTTAATTTCATATTCATACATGGAGATTATGATCCCACATTACTATGTTATAATAATTTATTAATGCAATTTTATTGATTATTGAGATTGTTTATGTTTGTTCTTCTATTGATGAAATCCATTGATCCATCCCTCAATAATACTCATGAGTTTCCTTATAATATATTTATTTTGGATATACTTGTGTATTAGAAAAAATATTAACTTTTTGTACTAAAGATAATGTATTTATCTAAAATCTGATTGCCTCTCTCTCTCGTTGGAAATATATTATATTCCAAAACCATGTTTTCAAAAATGATTTAAAAAACCATTTCCAAAAAGTTGTCAAAAGAACATTATATCCCATATTCAAGGAAAAATGTGTTTGAAATTCTTTTCTCAAAGATTCATCTATAATATTTTAAATATTTTTTCAACGAAAAATTATTTCAGAACTGGTATAGGTTTTAGAGAGAACATTCAATGAAGAAAGGATATTTTTCCCAAGAAAAGTTTTAAAATGATGTTTTAAAATTATTTCCTATTTATGATAACATCCCTGGTGGTCTCTCAAGACTTTATGGTTAATTTAATCATTGTTTACATTATTATTATATCTCAAAAAGTATTATGTTTTGATGGCATGATGTTTATGGGATCTGTCTCACAATCACATGTTATATGTGTTTGAACCCCACTTATTTTCATGTGTTATGTTTATTAAAAATTGTGTATGAAACTTGTCTCATTCAAAAGGTTATGAAATTATTACATACTTAAAATACAAAATTAATTTCATTGGATACAATGTTATTATTTTTGTTCTTTTGGAACATGTATAGATGATTTAATTATGTGACTCATGGGACCTATATCTCTCTTAAATGAATTGGGTAAAAATTTAAATATCATGATACAGAACAATTTCATCTAGGGAATGATAATTTAATCTAATTATTATCATTGGAGTAAACCATGACTACCATGATGGTATGAGGAGTGAACTAATGATACCAATTTGGAAATGGGAGTGAACCATGACTAAAAATATGGTATGGGGAGAGAACCTATATTACTAATATGGTATTGGCAGTGATTTATTGGATACTATGGAAATCATATAATATGATTATGTGTCTACTAGAATTCTATGCATCATTCCTATATTATTCGTTCATTGCATACATTGTCTATTTCTTTATTATTCATGTCTTATTAATTTTATGGATTTATGCCACGATTCATGTATATGATATTAGATATGAGGGGTATAATCATATCTTTTTCGAGATCATCTTATAATACCCTTATGATCATGATTATGCATAAATGTCTTTTCATACCCTTAATAAGTAATTGATTACACCCCATTTTATGTTTCCTTCCCTAGTTTATGAAGATATGTATTATATTTGATGTTTCTAAGAAGGGTTATAGTCTAGAAGAACCTAGTGGGGGATAATGTTTCACATTTATATGAAGCTAATTATGATTCAATGGTTTTGAAGGCACTAGAATATTATGATCTTCGTGGGTTTATTTTTGTAATGTTTTATGTATTCTGCAATTGTTATATAATTTTAATGAACGTCAAAATTAGGGTGGTTATATTAGAGGTTTGGGGATATGTACCAACCCCAACACTAGTAACCAAGAGATGTTTAATACATTATTATATTGGTATGGATAAATAGGATCAGACCATACATGTTCCACCAATTTAGTAGCCATGAAAGACTGTATACATTCATGATTCCCATATTTTATTAGAAATATAAATTAAATAGAGTACGAATAATTCATTCATCCTTGATAGTATTCAAAACATACTTCCTCATATCATTTGGAATGGGAGGAATGTAAATGGTCGAGCACATATTTTCAATAATGAAATATATAATGGATGTTATCTTGAGTAAATAAGAAATTAGAAATTTATTAATGTAAATAAGTGGAATCAAATTCCCTTTAATCAATAACATGAGAAAAACTGACTCCATTGATAATATAAATGTAACAATATAATGGATCGTAAAAATTTAATTGTCAATGAAGGAAATGAATACTATTAGACATCATCATCACATACATAATGATATCTATTTTCTCAAGATCATGTACAATGATAGAGTAAAACAATTTCTAAATACCCATTTAATTTAGGTAATAGATTTTCCTTTTGAGTCATTTTGATGCTTGGAGGAGCTATATAATTTCGGTTCCCATACACCACATCATGTATAATGAATTCAACATATATTTAATATTATATTCAATTCATTACCTATATAAATTATCAACTAATATTAATATTGGGTAAAGAATAAAAATTTATAAATATTGATAATGTTAATAAAATAAAAATATAAAAAATCATACAAGTATTAATAAATAACAATATCCATAATAAAAATAATAAATATATTTAAAAAAATTAGTATCCATAGATCATAGGAAATATATTTCTTTCGATGAAGGATAATTTTCATGAGATTAATCAACAGGTGTGAGATAACCATCAAGAATGTGTATTTTATATTAAAATCAATAATTGTAAATAATATATGAATATTGAAATGAAAAAATTAAAATATTTTTTGATTAATGAGTTAATGGGTACAATATAGTTAAAGGGTATAGAATTGTTATCATGGTGGGAAAGTCCCATAAACCATATATGTTAAAATAAAACATACATCCTATATTTTTATAAAGAGAATTGAAAAAGGCAATTTCATTATAACATTAGAGTGATTCCATTGAAACCATTTAATAATTTCAAGGATATAATTAAATTTACTTATTAAATCACATGAGTTAATAAGAAGACATTTTTTATAATGATGTTGACAAATATGTATAAGAAATAAAAATATACACAATAAAACTAAGGAGTAAGTCATTCATTTCTCTAAAACATATATATTGAAAGAAAATATGGAATTGAATCATTAATCATCATAAACAAATTTATATTTATTTTTTTAAAAAATGAACAATATATAATCCTCCAAAAAATAAATTATTGTGTAATTCTAAACTTGTCTTAATTGGGTGAAAATTGAGATGAAATCCCCTACATAATGTTCAAGATTCCTTGATAGTGATTTTAACCCTCTTTTTAAAAAATTAGAGATAATATAAATAAAATATAGAATAATATACATATATATAATTTCAATTATGATCCAATTATAATATTTTTTTCACTTGTTTGAAAATAATGGTTTTACTAGTCTCTTTATTTTGGGTGTAAACTACATTATTTTTTATATCTGTTCGGATTCGATAGTATTAATCCTTGTACATTGATTATGGTTCCATGTTCTCCAAAATTTTATTCTTAATGTTGTTAATATATATTCAATATCTATAATTATAAATATATGTAAATATTTATATTTATACATTAAATATTGATATTGAAAATTTAATTACACTATTCACGTAGACGGAAGGTCGTAGGTACCCATGAATGTTGTTTTCATTTTTAAATTGATGAATTAAATGATTGGTAAATAATAATTAATATTTATATAATATTTATTATAAAATATATATCATATATATTCTTGTAATCAATATTTATTACCATCCATCTATACCATAAATGAAAAAAAGTTCACGCCGCTTCGTGGAGGTGGTAGTCCACTAATACAAAAGAGTGACATGATCTACATTGAATTAATTTGATGGTTATAAGATATATATCTTATTATAATTATAATGAACATATATTTCATAAATATCATATATTTAATAATTTTTTCCATGATTATAACAATTCAGTTGAAATGGTAATAAAAATTTAATTACACCGATTCGGGTGACGATATGACGTACGTATGCACATGTGATGTTTTCGCTTTTTGTATAATTAAATAGAGATGAAATATTTCTATAAAATAAAAAAATTTCTATTGATGATACCAGAATTGTAATATTAGAACGAGTAAACAAATGTAAGGGTAAGTAGAAGAAGAAACATATATAATGGTCTCAACAAATAGGATTACCTATTTTTCAGTAAAACTCCTTTATATATCTTAATTAGGTATATAGGGTAGGTAATTGGGAATAAAATGACTAATATAGAGTGGTTTATGGTGTTTATAATGAAAATGTTATGGGTTTTTTTATCAATTATTTCTCATAGTGGTGTGAATATTTGAGGTAAGGGGAGTACATTAATAAGAGAACGGAGGAGGATTCTTGAAATTTGTTGATGTTTTACAAATATATAAATTATATATCATTCCCAAATGTTCTAAAAAAAATAAAATTAGAAGGCAGGTTGAGGATGAGTTTATATCTATTCATAAAATAATTTTTCTATTGGATTTAGTTTTTTTCACCAATGACATTTAATTTTATCTCCTCATGAACCCTTTGAAAATTAGTGTAGTATTAAACCCTTCATCCCATTATGGGTTACAAATGTTATAGTATGAGGAAAAATCACCCATAAATGGAATATGTTTTTGTTTTAAACCATATAAAATTAATTTTTCTACAAATAATATTTTTATGGGTAAAAATCTAGTTAGCGAAATAATATTTTTCATGATATATTATTAATGTTATTTTGACACTATTCTTTTAATATGTTATAAAAAAATACAAAGATGAAATTTGAATATATGCTTTTCAAACTACCATAAAATTTCATATCAATAAATAAAATTCAGGGGAACGATAAAATCATAAATATTTTATCACATTTAATTTTTTATTAAAAATTAATTATATATAATTTTTAGTTGAATAAATATTGTTTGGGTGTTTACAAACATTTAAGGTACTTATATGAAGACTAAAAATTATAAATATATTAACATGATATATAATTATTAATCATTAAAATATATATTTATAAGTGAAAATATCATATTTTATCCTTATTTCAAAAAATTTATATAATAAAAAAGGGATAAACATATTGTTATTTTATTTAGATAAAATATTTTAAAGGTAAAAATCATTGAAAAATAGAAAAAAGCCATATATTAGAAATTTTTATGATTATGGATTGAATAAATGTATTCTAATAAAAATAAGGATTGATTCCCTGTTTCTTTTTTTCCTTATGACATAATTTTTACCAATTATTAAACAAATTTACCATTTCCATGGTAAAAAAATATACAATGATTAATATTAATAAAGAAAAAAATTAAAAGGGTAATATTTACCAAATCTCTACCTACATATTTAAAATATGTTTTTTTGAAGATTTTATTTTCAAAATTGGAATAAATAAATTTCATATTAAAATTCAATGAAAAATACTTTTTCTAGAAAATACAATTTTAAGTATATAATTGATTTTATACTAAATTATGTCATAAAAATGAATCAAATCATCTTAATTGGATTATTCAAAATAAAATAAAACATATTTGAATTATAAAACTATTTTAAAGAAAATGGGACTTTCTTAATGTTTTTTAAAATAAATAAAGTTTTTAACAAAAACAATTATTAATCACTATTTATTGTAAAATAAATATTTTCAGAAAAAATCATAGAAATTAAAAACTATATAATTTTTACATTATGAGTTTAAAAATGTTGATATATTTAACATATTAAATTTATAAAACTGGAAAATATTAGTTATATTATCTTTTGACAATAAAAAATAAAATCATTTTTGAAGAAAACTAAATTTTAATGAAT
This sequence comes from Viscum album, assembly GCA_963277665.1. NCBI lineage: Eukaryota > Viridiplantae > Streptophyta > Magnoliopsida > Santalales > Viscaceae > Viscum > Viscum album. The sequence continues at coordinate 1,518,451,308 of OY728136.1, forward strand.
AAAATGACATCACTGGAAAATGTAGTGTTAGTTTATTAAGAATTAATAACAAAATTTGTATTCAGTTTAAAATTTATATATATTTCTTAATTTGGTTATTCATATTCATAACTGCAAATTCAAAAACATAATTTTAATTTTCATGTTTAAATAATTTATTTTCAGCTATTTTTAGCCTATATTTCCGTATTTTATATGATATAAAAATAGTGTTCTTTCAGAATATTTTGATATTATCTGATATTTCCAGAGAACACATGATTGAGGGACATATATCTCATTATTTTTCTTTAATATTGGGATAATATTTTTTTGGGATAAAGAGATTGATATTGAAATTGTTTATTGGATAATATTGATGGACTTAGAATTTACTAGTGATTTAGTGAAAAAGTGGTTTATGTTTTATTTGATGATTGTTATTAAATTTTGAATTTATGGCCTATATTTTATATTAATTTTTTTTTATGGAATAATTATATAGATAAATTTTTGGTATAATTTATTTTTTCACTTTTTTTATAGTGACTTCAATTACTTTGGGAATTGATTATCATGTTTTTAGGGAATTTAGTATCATTGTAGTTATGTGTTTGGTGTTTAAAATTATGAGATACTCTATGTTTTTTATATATTATTGATAATATGATTTATGATGTTTATCTACCTTATGTACAAATTTCTATTTTTTGAATATTTCTAGACATATTTCTAGGGATTTTTATGGATAGAAACCTATGGGTGATAAAGGTTAACATTGGGTGTTATTATTATCGTTTTAGAGATTAATGTGTTATTTCTCATAAAATGATTCAACCACATCAGTTAATCATTGAAAATTATTTTTTTTGTAAATGTTTATATATAGGAGTAATGAAATACCATTCTATTATATATCATATGATATCATAAAATATAATTTTTGCACTTCAAACACAAAAATTTCAAATTGAATATTCATTTTATAGAGTAATAGATAAAGGTGAATTTCATAAAAAACAACACCAATAGAAGAATGTTTTCTTCCAAAATGGAAATAAATAATGTATATATTTCTTCATATATTCTCTTTCATTATATCAAATTAATCTCTCAAATTTATGAGAAGGATGTTAAAATAATAATCGAATTTTTCACTTTATTTCTAATGAATTAATAATTTTTTCACAATTAAATAATTTATGGTTTTGAGGAAAATAATAATATCAATACATTGTTCTCGTTCACTATTTAGTAGTCCATAGATTTTGTTTTTCTCCCCTAAGTCTATATTTTATCATTCTACCAATTTCCTCCGTATATGGGATCCTGATTATGTGTTTTTTCATGAAACCTCTAGTATTCCCACTTCCCATCTTCAACAGACGTTTTATTATCACTTTGTCATATATGGGTCTTCAAAAATGTTATTCAAAAAAATTAAACCTTTTATAAAATAGATAAAATTTCTTGTAATTTTTTAATGTTCCTATGTTGAGGATGATAATGAAATATCCAAGAAATTTAGTCTAAAATAATAAAAATCATGATGGTTATCTTAGCACAAAACAGTAAGCTTTTATATAATTCTTGCATAGTATAAATATAATATTATTTTAATAGGATTTTTATAACCTAGCTATTATATTTGATGGTATAAATATGAGTATCCATATTATGAAATATATTAATAATTTTCATACATAATAAAAATTTATTTAATAATTATTATGATATTGGTATACAATTTTTAGGGAACTTATTTTATACATCAAATTTTTTTTATTTAGAAATGGTTTTTATATTAATTGATGAGAAAATAATATATTATATTAAATGACTACAATTTATATTTTATAAAATGTATATAATTTTAGAATCCATAATGTTTGTTTCGGTGCGGATGTGCGTCGGGTTACGCTGTTCCGCCAGGACGCGTTCGCGCGTGCACCCGTCGACCCGAGGGGATGGGCGCGCGGCTTGTGGCCCCGCAGTCCCGCTTTCCAAGGGCGGGCGGCATTCATCCCTTATTTAGGGGCGTCTGCTCCTTGATCGAAACCGGGATGATGGGACGTCGGCTCCTCCTTCCGTGGACGTCTCCTCGGAACTCGTCGCCTAATCCGGGTCTCCCTCATAGATTTAAGAATGTTCGTGAATCTCGTTCCCGGCGCCATGTCTCCATGGACACCGGTTAATTACGCTGCTTCCGCCCGGACGCTCCAAGGAGTCTGGTCGGGGCAGCAACCTGCGGTGAGGAGACCGGGTGGCTCCAGGTGTTGGGGCTTGTTTTAGCACTGCGACTCTGCATGTCTGCCTTCCGTCCCTAATAGGGCTTCTCGAAGGCGTGATGGCCTGAGGCATCCTACGCTGGGTGCGGGGAACTGTGTTACCTGAGGTTTTCCTCAGCTTCCCATGTTTAACACGGGGTATGCCGCGAGTTTAACGTCCAGCGGGGACGGCATCGGACTGATCAACACTAGGAGTGGATCAGATGACAGAACCCCTTGCGGGGAACCTCCGGCGTTGGGGCCAGCGCATGGGCGGCTTCCCGGGTGAAGTGGAGTGGAATGAAATGGCATGACCCCACCGGGATGTGGCGGCCCGGGTAAGGATCAGGGTGGATGATGGAGTGAAGAGCTTGGACCCCGTAGGGGCTTCCTACGTACCGTGCGTTAGCACGGATCAAAGTCAGCGTAGTTCGGATATCCAGATTAACGTCATGCTGGACGTCGGCAAGCCGACTCACGAAGAGGTCGAGGCCGCCGGGCGGAGGATTGAACCGAACCACCTCGCACAGAGGGGGATGGAACGGCCGGGTGGATCACAGTTTCACGTCGTGCTGGACGATAAAAGGAGAAATAGAAAAAGGGGCAGTGGGGAAGCACAATGGAGATACACACGTGCAGTCTCCCACAGGGGCGGATTCATAGGTGAATCGACGCAAGTGTGAACCCAGGAGGGGTCCACTGATGGACGAACCGACGTGAATACGACCGGGATGACCAGGTGGTGGGCTTGAACCTCAGGGAGGCTTCCTATGTACCCTGTTTAGAAGACAGGGATCAAAGTCCACGTAGTTCGTTCTGTTTGTAACACTATACCCCCGTGGGCGAAGGCCACTCCAATCCCGACATCCCTGCAGAGACGAGCGGGTGGGGGCCACATCCAAACCGGGAGGACCCTGCGCGCGGGGCACGGGATCAGGTGATGCGGACGGTTTAACGTCTTGCCGGATGAAGTACAGTTTAACGTCGTGTGTTGAGGATGAAGCGGACGGTTTAACGTCTTGCCGGACGAAGTACAGTTTAACGTCGTGTGTTGAGGACGAATATGCTTGGCAGTTTAACGTCTTGCAGCGCGGACGATCTTCTAGGCAGTTTAGCGTCGTGCAGCTTGGACGTGGTGCAGTTTAGCGTCATGCGGGACGATGTACAGTTTAACGTCATGTTGGACGAATGCTGAACAGTTTAACGTCTTGTAGCTTGGACGAAGTGTCGTTTAACGTCGTGCGGGACATAGAAGCTGCTGATAGGTCTGTGTCACTTCGCGCGAGCCTGGAGGGCCGCACGGGAAGACAACGCACGGTGCGGGCACCCGGGATGAGGGTCATCGGGCGCCACGCAGGCGGGTACCCAAAGGGGGTCAAAGGGGGCGACCCCGGCGGATTGCGCACAAAAGAGGAGATTGGCGCGCAATACCGCGGGTCGGCGCGCAAATGGGCGGGCTGGCGCGCAATTGGGCCAGCACTTTGCGCGCAGATGATTGAGATTGCGCGCACCAGGCTTCGGATAGCGTGCGGGGGCAACGGCTCATTCCCTAACGAATGGCCACTTTGAAGAGGGGGGGTGCGCGCAACCGGACTGGATTGCGCGCACCCCGGGGGCAATTGCACGCAAGAGGCTTCTTTTGCGCGCGAATGCCTCCGGGTGAGGAATTACTCAAAGGAAAGGAGCCAAAAGGATTACGCGCGAAGGCGAATCCCGAGGCTTTATTGCGCGAAAGAAAGGAGGTTACCTGAAGGTCGGCATTGCGCGCGGAAGGGGTTGGATTGCGCGCACGAGAGACCTTTCGAATTCCGGCAACCTTCAAAACGTCGGGGGTCGTCTTATATTTATAGGCAACCCAGGGCGCGGAATCCAGTTCGCGGGCGCGAAATTCTCTTCGCGGGCGCGGAATCGGGCCCGGCGCGCAAGGGAGTCGCGTGGGCCACGGGCGCGCAAAATTGCGCGCCGGTCCAGCGCATTGCGCGCATCCCGGGAGGTTTGCGCGCGGCTCATCAACTTTGCGCGCGGGTCTCCAAAATTCCGCGCAAGGCCTCCGGGCCCTCCGAAACATGCTTCCGACTCCAAATATGACCTCGATTTCCGCATCCGGAGATTTGTTTGGGAACAAAGAACTTTTCCGGCGTCTACAAAAGCCCCCCCTCGGAATCTGATCGGCGAGAGGTCGCAACGATCGGGTTCCGAGGGAGACGCCGGAATGCCGAAGTCCTGGGTGGCGCGGGACTGCGGCGCGCAAAAAAGGGCGTCGGGCGCGAAATTCGCCGCTGCGGTCGCGCAAAGCGCTTTCCGCGCAGCGCGGACCCCGGCCTCGCCTATAAATAGGGGCCCTAGGTCCCCCCGTACCATACACCGGCCTTCCGCGCGATAAGCATCTAAGCTCTCGTGTGCGAAATTGCCTTTTCCGGCACGGAATTCGCCCACTCGTCGCGCAAACCCGTACAGAATTCGGCCTGCTTTTGCGCGAACACCCGGGGTTTTACGCGACGGACTTCCCGATTGCGCGCCGTCCACTAGGATTGCGCGCCAACTCTCAAACTTCTCTACCAGCCTCGTCCGCTCCCGCACGCTTCATCCCTTTACCCGCACGACTCCCGATGCTTTTGAGATGGCCGCGAATCAAGGAAATGAGGGGGATGCCGCCACTCGCAGAGCTGAGATGGCGACGAACGAGGAGGTCTACGGAGCCAAGGAGATTGTTTCCAACAATCAATCCTTGTTCGACTTGCTGACGCCGGCCCAGAAGACATATCCGCTGTCGGACAACCTGCCGCTCTGGAACTTCGGCATCCTGGATGAGGTTCCGGTGCCAGGGTTCGAGGTTGATGCTCCACGGACCTGGGTGACTCGGGAGGACGAGCTTCCCCGCTATAACATCACCAACAATGGGCATCCTTCCAGGGAGACCAGGCACTTAGATGTCTACGTCCTGAACCCGAGGACGCGAACCATTGACGGGGGTGAGCCTACTGTGGAGAATTCTCCAGCCCTCTACTCGAGCACATACCGCCAGAGTGTCACTGACGACACCAAGGGCTGGCTGAAGGACTGGGACTTGCGATTTGGGGGCAATTTCACCAGTGAGTGGGCCTGGGCGTTCTGGGTACGCCACACCTGCGATCACTTCACGGAGGAGCTGCGGTACATCGGCCTGTTTGAGGCGGTGTGGACGTCGCAGTTCCACTTCTACCAGCAGTCCAAGCTCGGGCTGGAGCTGTTCACCCGCTGGTCCCCGGATACCAACACCTTCCATCTTCACCATGGGGAGGTCGGCATCGGTCTCTGGGACATCCACTGCATCGGAGGTATCCCGCTGGAGGGTTACCAGTACGATGAGTTCCTGCCTCCGAAGAACACCTGGGAAGACAGGTCACAGACTCCCATTCTGACCTGGCATCTGCTTGACCTGGCTACACAGCGGCTCGGGATCAAGGACTTCTGGAAGGACATAGCCTACAAGGAGTGGTTCTGCCAGTTCTTGGAGCATGACCCGGCGGTCAAGATGCCAGGCAGGGGGAAGCGGTGCCAGACCGCGGCTCAGAGGAGCCGGAACGGGTCGTACCGGCGGGTCCTGGAGACGGGCGACTACCGCTCATGGGGGTACCGCGTCATCGAGGCCCGGGACCCAAATGTCTGGTACGCGGCGTTCCTGGCCGCCTTTCTGAGTGGGTGGCTCCTGCCAGTGCGGGACGCGAGGATGGGCGTCCGCCCGGCGACACTGGCGATGGCGGGCGCCATGGCCGCCAACAAAATATACAACCTCGGGGTCCCAGTGCTGGCGAAGCTGTATGCCATCCTGGGACGCATCTCGCGAGGGGGGTCGCCACGAAGGATCTGTGGGCCCTTTCAATTCTTCCACGGCTGGGAGGCTGCTCACCTCGGTGGGTACACGTTTCCAAACGCCATCATTCCTCCGGGCAACGGCCTGCGACCCTCCCTGCTGAACATCGCGGGGGTCGCTCCGATGACCCTAAGTGAGGAGGGCGTGAGGATTTGGATTGGAAATCACGCCAATTTCAACTTCCGCCCGTTCCCCACTCCCGTCGGCCAGATGATCGACAATGGGCAGGGTCCGCTGGAGCAGCATGAATACTTCCTGAACATGCGGGGCGGGGTGCTCGTGGCTCGGATCGATGGGAAGGTGATCTGCGAGCCTTACGTGCCAACCCGGCTCGCCAGGCAGTTCGGGTGCCTTCAGCGGATGCCGAAGAGGGTTTTCACTGCTGTCCGGGAGGAGACGAACCCTTGCGTCCTTCGCCAGATGTGGCTGATGTTCGCCGCTTTCGGCTCTGGCGACGTCATCACTCTTCCTCCTACCGGGGTCGACGCAGGCTTGGCAACCGAGTACGCCGAACACTGGGCCATCACGTACCCCGAGGGGCTTTTACGGAAACCAGTTCGGCGGCTCGAAGTCACCCGTGCAAAGACCGGGCGTCAAGGAAGGAGGCGAAGCACCGCCACACGGGGGAGAACGGAGGCGCGCCAAGCAGCGGAGCCGGCGCGGGCAGGGACTTCGGCGGCGGGCACATCGCAAGCTGCCGCCACGACTTCAGCGCCCAGAGAGAGGGCACATGCGGCGGTCGGGGAGCGGCCCGGGAAGCAGGTAAGGCGTCTGCTCGAACCCTCCCACGACGCAGTCTTCCCGGTGTTGTGGTCGGCCTGGATGACCCTGCGGCAGTCACTGGGGACCGACGCCATCTGGCGAAAGATACTTAGAGAAGGAATCCATCTGCCAGAGGTCGGGCGCCTCCATATCGCCGACAGGGTGGACTTCAACCAGCAGTATGCGTATCTGACGACCATGGACGAGTACGCGCGCCAACGTGGTCAGCGTACGGAGCCATCCCTTCTGGTGAAGGTGATGCTCGGTCTAGATCCCGCTCCAGAACAGATGCCGCTGGCGGAAGATGACAGTAGCAACGACTCCGAGGAAGAGGAGGAGATGGGGGAGGATGAAGGCTCCGAGGGGAGATCCCATCAGGGGAGCCCGCGGGAGAGCGGCGAGGTGGCCGGCTCTGACAATGTTGATGTCACTGAGCTCCTCGAGGTCCGCTTCCATCCCTACTCAACCTGCTTCATCCATTCTCTTATGCAGCTTCTAACCCATTTCTCCATCTTTCTCAGGAGCACACGGATGTTGGTCAGGCGTCCTCAGCAGGAGTAGGAGAGGCACCAGCAGGACAAGGCGGGGGCCAGGCACCCATTATCGAATTGACAAGCGCGGAAGGGTCCCCTGCTGCAACTGTTCCTGCGGCGGCCGGGATAGCGGAAGATGACGCTCTGAACTCCCGTAAGTCTCCTTACTTTACTGCTGGTGCTTGCCGTTGACGATCCGTGACTAACCACGGCATGCTCTGCACAGTGATCTCAACACTGGAGGCTCGTCGGGTTGCCGAACCCGGGCCATCCACGAGTGGACCGGTGGCAGACATGCCGCCTGCTCTGGAACAGACTTCCCACACCGAGCCGGCCCCACCAACTGCTGATCAAGGGGCTACGGACGTCGGCGGTGCTGACATCAGAGAGAGGTCGGGGGCTGACGAGGGTGTCAACGCCGCTGGGGAGAGAGAATAAGGTCGCCCAGATGTTGGGGAACCTATTCCCCATGAGGACATCCCAGGGGCGGACCCTGCAGCAGACCTGCTGGCTGCCTTCCCTGCCTACCGGCCTGCCGACCCCGAGGAGATGGACGACTCAGACGCGAAGGCAGCCGAGGAGAGCCGGATAGCACGCCGAAGGGGGTGGAAGTGCATCCAGCGCTTCCTCAAGCGAGACCCATCGGAGTGGATGGGGCGCATGGGATCACTCCAAACCTGGCTGCGCTTCCTGTGTGTCGGGGGAGCTGATTCTCAACGCCTCCATCTGACGGTCCGTGATTTCATGGCCGAAAAGATGCGCGAGAGCCGCCGGCGTGCCGACGTCACACAATGTCGGGACATGTCGGAGAGCACGCGGGCGCTCCTCATGGCAGAGCAGGAAGTCCGGCGTCTCGAAGGGCAGGCGGCAGAGAAGGAGGCCTTCGTCGCAACGTGCACCGAGCTTGTGGAGCAACTAGCAGCCCAGCTGGTTGACGCCCAGGTACAGCTGACGGAGGCGTGCCAACAGATGGTCACAATTCAAGTCGAGCGGGAGCGTGCACAGGCCAGAATCGACGAACTGCGTGCTGCGACCGCCGACGAAGAGAGGGTACGCAGAGAGCGAGAAACAGCTCTGGAGGCCACCAGCCAAAGGGTAGCGGCGTTAGAGAGACTCATTCAGCACGCTAATCCCTAGGGGCTTTGTTTTTTCCACTCCTAGAACATTTTGCTTCCGCTACTTTGATCCATTTGTATGAACCAATATATTTATCTACATCTTTTGGCTTAACATGCTCAACCACAATCTATTGTCTCGCGGGAGCGTTAACCAAGCTTCAGGCATCCACAATTGGGCCTGGATTTCTAGAGAAAAGAGGGAGGTCATTCCTAGGAAAGGAGACCTCAGACCTAATCAATGCATCAACCCCCTAACTTGTTCCGACACACGAGCGGGACAATGCTAGGGGTGTTGGGATTTTATCCGAACATAGGGAAATGAGAAAGGGTGAATCGTGTGTCCCGAATTCAGAAATCCACAACGGTTGGCCTTACAGGAAATGCCCAAGACGGCAAGCGGACAATGGATCAATTGACCATACTACTGCGATAGACAGACCGAAGGTCATCATCCATATTGCAAGAGGCGGATCACATGTCATCATCAATGCCGCTTTGGGGGTTCCTTCAGGCACAAGGGTGAAAATCCAGATCAACAGGGCATGCGAAGCGTGGGGCGAAGTGACGATTTGTTCGGATAGAATCCAACGCTCTCAAAATTGGGCCACCGTGGGGAAAGCGTATTAGGCGGATGCACTAATATGGCCGTGAATCACCCCAATTCTCAGACAGAACCTCTTTGACGAGGAAACTGTCGCTTCCCATCATTGCGATGGGGCATCCCGAGCTGGATTAGGGAGAATCTCACAACTGCACCACTCTACCCGAAGTCAGGCCAGACGGCCGGCGACGAGGAGGGGCGGGACTTAGCGGTCCCTGAGGCTGGACCCGAGTCGAAATTCCCGGGCGTTCCTACGTACTCCATCAGGCTGGAGATCAAGCCACACGTAGTTCTGAAAGTGCAGTTTAACGTCATGCAGGACGTAGAATCCCATTTGGGGAGATCTTAGTTTTAGGGTCGTAGAGCTCGGACCATAGGGGAATATCTTAGTTTAAGGTCTTAGAGCTCGGACCATAAGGGTAGATCTTAGTTTAAGGTCTTAGAGCTCGGACCATAAGGGTAGATCTTAGTTTAAGGTCTTAGAGCTCGGACCATAAGGGTAGATCTTAGTTTAAGGTCTTAGAGCTCGAACCATAAGGGGATATCTTAGTTTAAGGTCTTAGAGCTCGGACCATAAAGGGAGATCTTAGTTTAAGGTCTTAGAGCTCGGACCATAAGGGGAGATCTTAGTTTAAGGTCTTAGAGCTCGGACCATAAGGGGAGATCTTAGTTTAAGCTCTTAGAGCTCGGACCATAAGAACCTCAAAGTACGCCACATCGTGGTCCTATCCCCTGGATATGCGAAGATGCACTGAGGGATAGTGTCAAGAGTGTCGAGATTTCGCCTGGTCAGAATGGGAGGTGGAAAATGTGAATCATGCGGCCATTCACTCAAGGACTGGGGGCACCGGCGTAACGATATGGGAGTACTGCCGACCGTGGCGGAAAAGCAGCATCAATATTGCACTAACCGTTGATGGAATGAGGCAGCAAACGAGCATCGACCGCTCAATCGCAGGATTCATATCGATTTGCTGCCCGAGGCCATTGGGGGCACCAGCCCGAGTCGGTGGGAGAGCACTGAGGCATTGTGTCCAAACCGCTCACGGGGGCTCCACCCAGGGCGTAGGTGATGGGTCCGAATGAAAGGGAGCATGAAGCCTGAAAATGGTAGGAACCTGACCAAGCTGAACCTGACCCTCCTGGCAATAAACCAGAGTACTCTTGACATCAGTGGACCACTGCAAGGGGTCGAGGGACACGCCTTGAGGGTGGCCTGAAGGCGGTGGATTCCCCAGAGAAGGGGGAATCTCTAAGAGGTGGGGGGCTAGACCCGAAGTTTCAAACATCCGGGCATTCCTACGTATCCCATGAGGATGGGAATCAAGACACACGTAGTTCTTGAAGCGCGGCGCAACACAATCGGGCACCAGCTCGGGGAGGGGTGTGGGTCTGGCCCTCGCACACAGAAGAAGCGGTATTTGATATTTCTTGTTTGTCCTTAAAGGTGGATGGTTTTTCTTTGTGCAGCGACATGCCTGTGATTAAGGAATCCCTAGAGTTGCCACAATAATCAAGACATGAAAGGCATTGATGAATGGCGTGGTTATTAACCAGCGCCCAACGTGAGTGTCCCGTGAGGAGAACATCACGATGCAGTGCCATTTCTCGTCGGGCGGCCAAGACGATCACAGTTTACGGTCGTGTGGTAGGACCAGACAACACAGTTTAAGGTCGTGTGGTTCGGACCATGGAGGAATCCGCTTATCGCGATACGGCGGACTCAGCGGAGGTGGGAACATACCCAGCCCTGCGGTCACGCACGATTCCAGGAGAAGGATCCTAGGATAGGGGCCTGCGTATGTCCATCACCCGAGGGGCAGAGATGCTAGCCTCCAGATATACTGGGCCCAAAACGCGATTGTTCGGGCGACTCCTTCCTCCTTATGGGGACGAGGGTCCAGCTACACATGGCCCTTAGGGAGGACATTAGCATATATCCTTGGTGCTCAGATCGTGGGAGCCTCGACAGACACCATTACCCTGGTTGTCCTGCCTAACGTGTAAAGGTGTACTGAAGGTCATTATGAAGAGAGTGTCGAGATTCCACTACAACGCACGAAGGCGGAGTGTGATGAGGACCGCGCAACCAATGTTCGGAGCCTAAAAGAGCCGACATGGCGATCAAGGATGTCGCTGACCATATTCGCAACACAACATCCGATCGCGTCAGCCTAGGACGGGGCAAGCAAACGAGCATCAACCGCTCAAGCGCAGGATTGATATCGATTTGCGGCCCAGGACCCGCCGGTAAATCGACCCGGAGCGGTAGGAGAGCACTGAGGCATCGTACCCAAACTGCTAACGAGGATCCCTTTGAGTGAAGGCCAGAACAAGAGGAAACGTGAGGCCCGACAAGCAACACAGGACTTGTCGGGATTGCATCCGACACTATGGGTCATAGACCAAAGTACCCAAAACATGTTAACAGATCACCGGAAAGGGTCGGAGGACTCACCCTGAGAGCAACCAAAAGACAGCCGATCCCCGTGATCAACCAAGAGACGGGGCTGGACCTGAAACACAAGCGTCCAGGCGGTCCTACGTATCCCATAAGGATGGGAATCAAGCCGTACGTAGTTCTTGAGAGGCAGTTTAACGTCATGCAGGACGATGAGGGGTGTGAGGTAGTCTCACACACAGGGGGAGGCGTACGGCGCGGCCAGTAGACCAACGTGAATGAGGACACAATCCCCCGCTCACGCCACACGCCTCGCACAAAAAGGAGGGGAACTTGGGCCAGAGGTCCAACGCGGGATAGAGGTTCCCGGGAAATGGGGTTGGGCCTGAAACATGAATGTTCAGGCGGTCCTACGTATCCCATAAGGATGGGAATCAAGCCGCACGTAGTTCTTGAAGAGCAGTTTAACGTCATGCAGGACGAAAAGAGAAAAAAAAGGGGGGGAGCAGAAGGCATCCCCAAACGTGGGGGGCGTACAGCGTGGCGAGAAAACCGATGTGAATGAGGGCATAGCCCCGCGTCCAAACCATACGCCACATTCCCAGAGGCAACTGGGCCAAGGGCCCGAGGTGGGATGGAAATTCCCGAAGGATGGGGCTGGGCCTGAAACATGAATGTTCAGGCGGTCCTACGTATCCCATAAGAATGGGAATCAAGCCGCACGTAGTTCTTAAGAGGCAGTTTAACGTCATGCAGGACGAATGCTGAACAATTTAACGTCTTGTAGCTCGGACGTAGTACAGTTTAATGTCGTGTTGGACGAATGCTAAACAGTTTAACGTCTTGTAGCTTGGACGAAGATGCTTGGCAGTTTAACGTCTTGCCGCGCGGACGATATGCTGGGCAGTTTAACATCGTGCAGCTTGGACGTATGCAGTTTAACGTCGTGCAGGACGTGGTACAGTTTAACGTCATGTTGGACGAATGCTGAACAGTTTAACGTCTTGTAGCTGGGACGAAGATGCTTGGCAGTTTAACGTCTTGTCGCGCGGACGTGGTACTTAGGCAAAGTACTGCTTGAGGAACCTAGCGTTGTTGGGAGGAGTGACGCGCTCACCATCCATAGTTTCTAGGGAGTACGCGCCATTGGGATAGACTTTGTGGATGACAAGAGGTCCCTCCCACTTGGGCTCCAACTTGGGTGGCTTCCTGCCAGGGATCATCGGTACTCTTAGAGCCAGTACTAGATCACCCTGCAGGAAGGAGCGGAGGCGAACCTTCTTATTGAAAGCTCGAGCCATTCTACTCTGATGCCTCTCCATGTTGTGCAAGGCGCGAAGTCTATTCTCATCCAGTGCTTCCAACTCGACTAGACGGGCTTCAGCAGCTCTGTCCGGCGCTTGCTGGTCATAGACCGCAGTGCGCAAGGACGGTAACTGGATCTCGATGGGCAGGACGGCCTCAGCTCCATACACCAGGGAATAAGGGGTCATCTGGGTGGAATTGCGAGTCGTCGTCCGATAAGCCCAGAGGGCGTTGGGGAGCTTGTCCGGCCAACTCTTCTTGTTCTGACCAACCATTTTTTGCAGAATGTTAGAGAGGGTTTTGTTAAACGCCTCGATCTGTCCATTCGCCTGCGCATGATAGCGAGATGTATGGTTCGAGCGAATGTTGTACTTGGCGTACAACTTCTTCAACTCGGCTGCTCGGAAATTGGCTCCATTATCCGTGAGGATAGCGTGAGGCACTCCAAATCGATGAATGATGTTGGAGGTCACGAAGTCAGCGAATGGGATTTGACCTCTCTGAGCGGAATCGCCTCTGCCCATTTGGAGAAGAAGTCTGTGGCGGTCAGAATGAACCGGCACTGGCGAGCCGTCGCCGGTGGGTAAGGTCCCACAACGTCCATCCCCCAGACTGCAAAGGGCCAAGAATACCTGGTGGTATGGAGAGGCTCCGGCGGCCGATCCACAAAGTTCGCATGAACCTGGCACGCATGGAACCTCCTGGCATACTCGATGCAGTCATGGATCATGGAGGGCCAGAAGTATCCCAACCTCCGAATCTGGTGGGACAGCTTCGGCCCAGTCTGATGGGCACAGCATGAACCAGCATGAACCTCTTGCATGACTCGTGGGATCTCAACTCCCTGAAGGCAACGGAGGATAACACCATCAAATCCGCATCTATAGAGGATCTGCTCCAGGCCGGGACTGCTCTGGAGGACAAACTGCGATGCGCGGCGTCGAACTCGCTCGCGCTCGGGCCGATCCGGCGGGAGAATGCCATGTTGGAGGTACTCAACCAAAGGCGCCCTCCAATCAGGGGCCGGTTCGACTGCCATATCTGGGGTACTCGGGGATCCGGGCGTAGGGGCAACCGTGGTGAGATTACTTACCGACGGGCCGCGATCTCCCCCCGGGATAACGGGAGCGATGAGCCTGTGGTGCATCACGCGGACGGTCAGGTTATCCTGTTCAGGCTCCGCAAGTGACGCAGCAAGGCTGGCCAAAGCATCTGCTCGACCGTTCTGTGACCGGGGAATATGGACAATTTCTGGCCGAGAAGGGAACTGGGCCATTAGAAGGAGGGTGCACTCCAGCAATGGCACAAGTTATGGCTTCCTGACAACATAGTCGCCATTGATCTGCTTAACGACCAGCTCGGAGTCCCCTTTCACGCACAGATGGGGAACGTCGATCTCGAGAGCCAACTCGAGGTCGGTGATGAGGGCACGGTATTCCGCCTCATTGTTGGTACAGCCCTCTGACAACAGGAAAGAGTATGGCAGTACGGCTTGCTCCGGGGTAATGAAGACGATACCCAAGCCCACTCTGTTGAGCTTAGGATTATCAAGTCTTCTACCGGTGGGGCTCCGGGAGGCACCGTCAAAGTGCATCTGCCAGCATGGACCGGCATGATCGACCGAGAGAATGGCCTCATCAGGAAAGCCTAGATCCAGCGGCTGATCCGCGGAGGTTGGGTGAGCAGCCAGAAAGTCTGCCAATGCTTGCCCTTTGATGGCCTTCTGAGTCACATACCTGATGTAGAACTGCTGGAGAATCACAGCCCACCGCGCTAGACGTCCAGTTAACATAGGTCGGCTCAGGATATATTTCAACGGGTCTACTCGAGAAACCAACTGTACCTCATGGTGCTACAAGTAGTGTCGTAATTTCTGTACGGAAAATACGAGCGCCAGGAAGCTCTTCTCGATGGGGGAATACCTGACTTCCGAATCGAGGAGCATGCGACTGAGGTAATATAGGCTATTCTATGTTCCCTCGTTGTTCTTCTGGGTGAGAAGGGCACCCAGGGACCGTTCCAGGGCGGTCACATAGAGGACCAACGGCTTCCCGGATACAGGCGGCATCAGAACAGGAGGTTGCAGCAGGTACTGCTTGATTTCCTCGAAAGCGGTCTGACACTCTTTATCCCATACATAGGTGGCACCTTTCTTCATGAGCTGAGAAAAGGGCTTACACTTGCCGGCCAGATTCGTGATGAATCGGCGTATATAGGCTAAGTGGCCTTGGAACCCTTGCAGTTCCCGGATGTTACCTGGGGGAGGCATCTGGATAATCGCCATGATCTTCTCTGGGTCGATCTCAATACTCCGGTATCTTACCACAAATCCAAGGAACTTTCCGGAGGTGACCCCGAAGGCACACTTCAACGGGTTCATCTTCAGGCAGCGAGACCGGAGGAAGCCGAACACTTTCTCAAGATCTTTGAGATGGTCCTGACGCTGGCGCGATTTGACCACCAAGTCGTCGACGTAGCATTCCACCAGTGTGCCGAGGATTGGCTTGAATATGCGGTGCATCACCCGTTGATAGGTGGCACCTGCATTCTTCAGGCCGAAGGGCATGACCCGGTAGCAAAAGATACCTTGGGGGGCCCGGAAGGCAGTGAACTCCTCATCCTCAGGGGCCATCCGAATTTGGTTGTATCCGGAGTATCCATCCATAAAGGAGAGGGCTTGGAACCCTGCCGTGGCGTCAATCAACAGCTCTGTCACTGGAAGGGGAAAATCATCCTTCGGACAGTGGCGATTGAGATCGCGGAAGTCGATACAGACTCTGATCTGCCCGTTCTTCTTCCTGACCGGCACAATGTTGGCCAGCCATTTGGGGTACTGAACTTCCCTCACGAAGTTGGCTTTGATAAGCTTGTCAACTTCAGCCTCAACCATGGCACCGTGGGACGGGTGCATCTTCCTGGGAGGCTGCTTGAACCCGCGATGGTTCGCCGGGAGACCAAGGCGGTGGAAGGCTACCTGAGGATCTAGCCCCGGCATCTCGTCATAGCCCCAAGCGAACACATCACGGTGCTGCCTGAGAAAGAACACGTACTGCTGCCGCTCCTCAGAGGGCATGGCGGCACTGACCAATATAGGTCTCGGATCTGCTTCGGTTCCAAGGTTCACTTGTACTAACTCATCGACCGTGGCGGAGACGCCCTCCTCAAAGGCTGGGGGAGCATCTTCCACGTCCTCTCCACTCGGGGAGGGATCGTCCACGGGAGAGACTGCGTTGGAAACTGCATTGGGGCTACCAGATCCTGCTGGGCCGCTAGTGCTGGCATGGGCGGTCGCGGTCATCTCATCAGGAGATTCACAGGCCGTCGAGACCATGGCTACGTCCAACCGTTGAATCGGGAGGACGTAAGCGTCATCCAAACTTGCCCAGGGATCACTTGCAACAGCGACAGGCTCGACCTCACCTGCCAGGATCTGCTTATCCTTGCTCTTGTAATAGTCCGCGTCCAGATAGCGGGCTTCACATGAGGCAAAAGGAGAGGCATCTCCCTAAAGCACGCCTACTCGACCGTTAAGGGAGTATTTGAGGCATTGGTGGTATGATGAGGGAACCGCCGCGTGAAGGTGGAGCCATGGCCTGCCCATCAATGCGTTATACGCAGTGTCCTGAGAGACCACCATGAATTCGGTGTTGGCAACCAAGTCACCGAACTGGGTCTTCAAACGTATCTTGCCGACCGGGGTTTGCTCGGTGCGGTCGTACCCCTGGATCCTGAGGTCGGAGGGAATCAAGTCATCCTCAGACAACCCCAATCTCCAGAGCGTCCGAGTGGGAATCAGGTTAATCCCGGACCCCGTGTCGACAAGACAACGTCGGACTTCAAGGACATTGAACTGGCCGGTAACATACAGCGGACGAATGTGCCCCTGTATAGGAGGGTCTTCATCCTTACCAGAGAACGAGATGACTGCCTGACATTCGGCGTCCTTAATCGTTTCGGCGTGAAAGGCCTCTGCAGCCGCAACCTCTGTCTCAAACTGGAGGGGGCTTCTCAGGGCTTCAGCGAGTGCCTCGCGCATCTCAGATGACATGCGCAGAGCCTCAAGGATGGAGAGCCTTGCTGGGATATCGGCCAAGTGCTTCAGGACATCATACTTCTTTGCCAAGCGCGAGCCCCTGGTTGCAGGAGGTTGCTCTGCGATTGGAGGCATGACGGGCCTTACCGGTTGGGCCGGCGGCCGACTGGTACTTGGCGCATCTCGCTGTTCACTGGTTACAGTCCGGGAAATGGTCACCGTACTGGGGTCAGGAGGCCGGGATGGACTCGTGGCAGGGCGGAGCTAGTCGCGACGCGGCTGAGGCGGTTCTGCCTGGTCCCACACCACAAACAGTGGCGGAGGCGAATCCGTCATCCCCAGATGGGGGGCTGCGCGCGCTGAGCTCGGTTTTGAGCCTGCTGCCTAGTCTCAGTGGCGTGCAAGGCCTGGTTGGAGGTACCAACGGCTGTGCCCCAGCGACTCCTGTTGCTGCGGTTCTTCCGACGGAGGCGACGACCGGGGACACTAGGGAGGCCCACCTGGTGTTTTTCAACGTCGGGAACCGAAAAGGGATTTACCAGCTCGACGGTATTTACCGAAGCGTACCCAAAAAACGTGGGGGGAACCTAGGCCATCGACGTCGTGAGACGGAGTGCCCGATTTCCCCTCCCAGCCCCTGGCGGGTCCCGTGCCCCGGTGCTGAATGCTCGGTCGAGCAGCATGCTGGTCTTCCAACACCTCTGAAAGCCATCGGTCTTCGTATTGAGGAGAAGAGATTCATGTTGGGTTCACCATTTTTCTGTTTCGGTGCGGATGTGCGTCGGGTTACGTTGTTCCGCCAGGACGCGTTCGCGTGTGCACCTGTCGACCCGAGGGGATGGGCGCGCGGCTTGTGGCCCCGCAGTCCCGCTTTCCAAGGGCGGGCGGCATTCGTCCCTTATTCAGGGGCGTCTGCTCCTTGATCGAAACCGGGATGATGGGACGTCGACTCCTCCTTCCGTGGACGTCTCCTCGGAACTCGTCGCCTAATCCAGGTCTCCCTCATAGATTTAAGAATGTTCGTGAATCTCGTTCCCGGCGCCATGTCTCCATGGACACTGGTTAATTACGCTGCTTCCGCCCGGACGCTCCAAGGAGTCTGGTCGGGGCAGCAACATGCGGTGAGGAGACCGGGTGGCTCCGGGTGTTGGGGCTTGTTTTAGCACTGCGACTCTGCATGTCTGCCTTCCATCCCTAATAGGGCTTCTCGAAGGCGTGATGGCCTGAGGCATCCTACGCTGGGTGCGGGGAACTGTGTTACCTGAGGTTTTCCTCAACTTCCCATGTTTAACACGGGGTATGCCGCGAGTTTAACGTCCAGCGGGGACGACATCGGACTGATCAACACTAGGAGTGGATCAGATGACAGAACCCCTTGCGGGGAACCTCCGATGCTGGGGCCAGCGCATGGGCGGCTTCCCGGGTGAAGTGGAGTGGAATGAAATGGCATGACCCCACCGGGATGTGGCGGCCCGGGTAAGGATCAGGGTGGATGATGGAGTGAAGAGCTTGGACCCCATAGGGGCTTCCTACGTACCGTGCGTTAGCACGGATCAAAGTCAGCGTAGTTCGGATATCCAGTTTAACGTCATGCTGGACGTCGGCAAGCCGACTCACGAAGAGGTCGAGGCCGCCGGGTGGAGGATTGAACCGAACCACCTCGCACAGAGGGGGATGGAACGGCCGGGTGGATCACAGTTTCACGTCGTGCTGGACGATAAAAGGAGAAATAGAAAAAGGGGCAGTGGGGAAGCACAATGGAGATACACACGTGCAGTCTCCCATAGGGGCGGGTTCATAGGTGAATCGACGCAAGTGTGAACCCAGGAGGGGTCCACTGATGGACGAACCGACGTGAATATGACCGGGACGACCAGGTGGTGGGCTTGAACCTCAGGGAGGCTTCCTACGTACCCTGTTTAGGAGACAGGGATCAAAGTCCACGTAGTTCGTTCTGTTTGTAACACTATACCCCCGTGGGCGAAGGCCACTCCAATCCCGACATCCCTGCAGAGACGAGCGGGTGGGGGCCACATCCAAACAGGGAGGACCCTGCGCGCGGGGCACGGGATCAGGTGATGCGGACAGTTTAACGTCTTGCCGGACGAAGTACAGTTTAACGTCGTGTGTTGGGGACGAAGCGGACGGTTTAACGTCTTGCCGGACGAAGTACAGTTTAACGTTGTGTGTTGAGGACGAATATGCTTGGCAGTTTAACGTCTTGCAGCGCGGACGATCTGCTAGGCAGTTTAGCGTCGTGCAGCTTGGACGTGGTGCAGTTTAGCATCATGCGGGACGATGTACAGTTTAACGTCATGTTGGACGAATGCTGAACAGTTTAACGACTTGTAGCTTGGACGAAGTGCATTTTAACGTCGTGCGGGACGTAGAAGCTGCCGATAGGTCCGTGTCACTTCGCGCGAGCCTGGAGGGCCGCATGGGAAGACAACGCACGGTGCGGGCACCCGGGATGAGGGTCATCGGGCGCCACGCAGGCGGGTACCCAAAGGGGGTCAAAGGGGGCGACCCCGGCGGATTGCGCGCAAAATAGGAGCTTGGTGTGCAATACCGCGGGTCGGCGCGCAAATGGGCGGGCTGGCGCGCAATTGGGCCAGCCCTTTGCGCGCAGATGATTGAGATTGCGCGCACCGGGCTTCGGATAGCGCGCGGGGGCAACGGCTCATTCCCTAACGAATGGCCACTTTGAAGAGGGGGGTGCGCGCAACTGGACTGGATTGCGCGCACCCCGGGGGCAATTGCGCGCAAGAGGCTTCTTTTGCACGCGAATGCCTCCGGGTGAGGAATTACTCAAAGGAAAGGAGCCAAAAGGATTACGCGCGAAGGCAAATCCCGAGGCTTCATTGCGCGAAAGAAAGGAGGTTACCTGAAGGTCAGCATTGCGCGCGGAAGGGGTTGGATTGCGCACACGAGAGACCTTTCGAATTCTGGCAACCTTCAAAACGTCGGGGGTCGCCTTATATTTATAGGCAACCCCGGGCGCGGAATCCAGTTCGCGGGCGCGAAATTCTCTTCGCGGGCGCGGAATCGGGCCCGGCGCGCAAGGGAGTCACGCGGGCCACGGGCGCGCAAAATTGCGCGCCGGTCCAGCGCATTGCGCGCTTCCCGGGAGGTTTGCGCGCGGCTCATCAACTTTGCGCGCGGGTCTCCAAAATTCCGCGCAAGGCCTCCGGGCCCTCCGAAACATGCTTCCGACTCCAAATATGACCTCGCTTTCCGCATCCGGAGCTTTGTTTGGGAACAACGAACTTTTCCGGCGTCTACAATGTTAACTAAATATTAAATTTAAATTTGGTTATTTTCCTGAAAAAATTAATTTTTTGTGGATAGTTGAAAAGTAGCAATTTTGTTATAATCAATATTTTAAATTAATGTATTTACAAAGAATTATCTTTTTCATAATTTAATTGACATTTTTAATAGTTCTATATAATTAAAATTAATTCAACAAATTCTTATGGTATAAAAATTATGATTAATTTTGGAATACATACATTTTTATAGATAAAATTTATTTTCCTTAAAAAATAATTTTCAACTCTTTTTATGGGTTTATAAAATTAATTAATACCCCATATAGAGATTTAATTTAAAAAAATTATTTCCATATATTGAATTAAGATTTAACAAATAAGAAAATATTTCACCTTTATTTTGTGTTCAATCAATAGTAACTAGGAAAAAAAGTCTGCATGATTTGGGTGAGATGTGCAGATTAAGGTAAAAACTAAAATATAAGGATTAAAAATCATATATAATATTTAATTAATTTATTTTTATGGTATTTATTAAAAAAATACATTAAATATGCTAAAAAATATCATTTTTGTACTAATGGCCTATTGTAAATAACATTACACTATTTTATTTAAAAAGAATTTCAAAATATATCTTTCCTACTATTAATATCTGTAGTATTTTGGGACACTAAGAAACAAATGGAAGGATTGGATATAAAATTTTATTTTTAAGATAAATTTTCCATAATTATTATGTTATTTTTATTTAATTTTTTCTAATTAAATAATTATCTTAAATTACTATGCTGCACCCACACCGTGCTTGTGAATGTTGTAGAAAAATAATTTATATGATTTGAATAACATAAAAAGTTATTGTTTTATGATTTCAAGCTTTTTATCAATTTTTTAGATAATTATAATTTATTAGGCGTGTTTTAAAATATAATATTTTAATTAAAATTTAATTTTTTTTAAAATAATCTACTATGTGAATAGACCTAAATATTACATTAACGGTATCCCATGTGAAATTATTTTTTATCAGGCTTTTAAAAATTGATAACAATATTATATTTATACATCTGAGAGGGATATTTTTTAAAATATCATCTAGTTTAAATTTATGGGTTAATTTTTCTTTTATAGTAAAATTCATGAACCATAAAATGTAAAATAGTTCTATAAAATGGTATTCGTCAAAAGGGTTGACGAGTGGGGGTGTTAAAATAAAGAGATAAGGTTAAAAAATCACCTAGAATTGTTAAAAATATTATTTTAGGATATTATTTGGAAATATATTAATCTTTTATTATGAATATCTCAATTTATAGACACATTAATAAAAATTTAATTTATATTAATACGTTATCTAATACTACAAGTTCCCTTCTCTTATCTTGTATAAGGAGACCACCTCTCCTCTATTATTGAAACTAATTTATCAAAACAACTTGAAAGGCCCATAAAAACCGCATATAAATGTCCTTATCAAAATTGTGGTGTTTTTTATTCTTAAAATTCCATCCAAAGTTTCCTTATGGAAATATCCAAATAGGGTTCTTGAAATAAGTGGTAGTCATCTTAACTGAGCATTTTAATTAAGATATTCGCATATGGATTCCTTTCAATTTTTGCCTAAAAATTCCAAAAATATTAAAATAATTATGCACCATATAATTACATTTTGATACATTAATAACATAACCCCATTAATATACATTTTATGCTAAATGGGGAATGAAAGAATCGCCCGTATGTGTGGGTGGATTACCATATCGATGAACTGATACATTTCATTTTCAATCATTACCTGACATGTACTTTTATAATTATTGATTTAATAAATATATACTATATTTATGAAATTATTACTATTTAATTTTTACATATTTTTTACCGTTATTTTGTTCTATCTATAATAAAATGAAAGAATCAGTCGTGCCTTTATAGAGACTACACCCTCCATTAATAATGTAACTATATATTTCTATCGAAATATTTCATGTATGGTTATAAATATGAATATAATGAATATATATTATATTAATATTAGGATAAAAATAATGGATATTATGTAATTATCATTCATGGAACACAACATCCAAAAGGAAAGTTATAGTAAAAATGAAATAATCGATACCCAAAAAAGATGATTTTAAAAATGAAAAATTGATAAATTGGTGTTGAATTTTTATAATTGGATCATATATTTTATTATAATAATATATATGATTATTTTTTATATTATTATTAAATTATAATTTATTATAAATGATGTTAGATTTCATAATACAAATGCTTGATGTGTGGTATGGGTTTCTCATATAACTATATTTTTTGTGAGGTACATGCCATATTCAAAAATTGTTCTATTTTTGTGGTGTATATACTACCCGTGATTTTTTTGATATTTCTCATGAAATCTATGTGCATTTAAAAATCCTTAGAAGGATATTTATTTCATGTGGTTTTTATTCATAGATAAACAATGTATCAAGTGTTTTTTTGACTAAATATTATTTCATTGAGAAATATTTGATGTTATTCACTAATCTATGTTTCTTAGGATTATATATAATAACTGTATTTTTAATATCTTTAATATATTTTTATTCATGTTATTTATTTTTTTATATGATTTTATTTCTTTCATTGGTGTTTAAATTTATAATTTACCCAAGTTATAATTATGTTATATTACAATATGATTTTAGTGGGTCTGTTTATTCATAAATTTCTAGTAATGAAATTATATGAATTTATATTATAAATACTACCAATTTTGTTACCATATGGTTATTTATAGAGATTAAATATTTTTCATTCATTTTTATCTCTTTATGTAACCAGTATACTGAATAATTTTTAATGGAAAAAAGATCATGTTTTACTATTTAGTTAGGAAAATTTTTCATCCTTATCCATTATATAATTAAAATATTTCAAAAAATTATTTTATAATTCATCTATTATTTTAAATTAATTTTACTAATTCTTGAATTTGTTATAAATATTAAAAAGGAATATTCTTTTTATATTTGGAACGAGGAATATTTTGATGTTCAGGTTAAATGTGAATTGAATCTTTGTTTTTATGTTTATAGCGTGATTGGAATGTATTCTAAATTTATAGATTTTAAATATCTAATTTTATAATTATCATGTTATTTTCATCATTAAATGCCCAAATAATAATTAAAGTCAATTTCAAAAATGAAAATTTTAGGTAATTTATACTATGATAAAATAACTTTTATATTACATATATAATACATGGAATATGATTCTGTGATACTATACATATTATTTATTTAGATGGTTTGTGGATATGATGATGAAATATTAATAAAAACCATTTTCTTTTCCATGGGTTAATTTATGAGGGAATGGTAAATTCATTCATGATCATGCTATATGAATATGAATATATTATGAATATATAACAATTCGTTCCATTATATTCCACTAATGTATTGGGTAATGAAAAATATTTTATTAACTCAAATATTATATATGAGGTTATTCGATTAAAAAAAGAGCGAGCACATGATTTTGTCCCATTCCCAAAAGAGGCTACATGAATGGTTATGTGAAAACAAAAAGTGGGTACCTTGGAGGTAATCCCAAGGCCAAAGTAGATACCTATGATATTGTCCTGAGACTGACATATGATGAATTTATTAGTGGGGAGACATGATATAATATTTCTATTACTATTATTTTTAAACACTTTCTTCGAATCTATTATAACAGAATCATATGCCAATGATAGGTTCTGGTGGCTTATGTTATGGATTCTTTTATGATTCATGACCTATAAATAACCTTGATTTACAATATGACTCATGATTATGACCTATGAATAGTTTAAAATGAGTTTATATTTTATTCTAATTTTCTGATGCTCCTATTGTCATGTTAGTTTTATAATCCATCATTTACTTATATCTTCCATGTTTACCCATGTTTAACATATGAGCTCACCCGTTCTCATGTTTTATTTTATAGATGAAATTAAGAATAGTTTTTTATATTTAATTCATAATATGGGTACTATATATGGGGAAGATAGTGGGACATGCTTCAAATTATTTATATAAACATGTTGTATATGTATCCTTGTTTCCAGACAAATTAAACTTTATAGATATGGAATTAATTGTACTGATATGTATTGAATATTGATCCAAAATGATAATATTATTTTATGAAATATTCTACTAACCTCAATTAATCAATTATCAGCTTTTTATTTGAAAAAATAATTATTGATAAAATGTGTTAGATATATAGGCAATATAATAATGAACATTGAAAAATAAATACTCTTTAAATTTTTTTGAAATATGTTTAATAAATAAAGAATACAATTTCATAGAAAAATTGTTATTTAGACATATTTGAAAAAAAATATTACGAAAAAAATTACTATAATATCATTCCAAAATAACCTTTAAAATTTAAAAAAAATTCTAAATCATGGGGTTTTTTTGAAGATATAATCTAAATAGAGATCAACAAAGATTTATTATAAAATTATATCTCTCATTTGAATGTGGTCTCTCAAAAAGTGATTTCACATATAAATATTGATAGTGCGTTCATGATGAACAAAATATCAATATAATTTTATAACAACATAAATATTACATTTCTTTAGATCATAAAGAAATGTTAGCCTAAAATCAAAAATATTTTGTTTCACACGTATATTTTCTGTAAAAAACTCCCTATGACCATATATTCCATTAAAATTATATGAAGAGTAACTAATTATTTTATATTTACCACTCCAACTGATTAAGGACTGTCTAAGAATGTTACATGCACCGCATGTAATCTTCCAATTTACTTGAATTCTGACAGAAAAAACATTAAAAAAAAGAATGATGAAAATATGTTCTTTTAGGATAAAATAATAATTGATTTTTAGAACCACTTAATAAAAGAAAAATTTCTTTTTAGGTTATTTTAAGTGTGATTCTTTAGGATTATATTATAAATGGTAAAATAAGAAATCACTAAAAAAAATTTAGCATATGTTTTAAAAAGTTAAATATGACCCCAATCAAACTTCTATTATTATTACTTTTTTGTTTGTTAACTAGATTCAACAAACATTATTATAAATGAAATAGATATAGGTGTCCAAATTTTCATTTCCTGAACTACGATATAATGTGTTTGTAGTTCATTAGTGTTTTTATATTGGGTAAGAAAAGTGATATCCCCATTTAAAGATATTCTAAACCAAAAAAATAATTTTAACTCACCCAAAAAATACATTTTCAAAACATTATTTCATAATATTTAAAAATTAATAATAAATAAATTTAATTTTTTTAAAAAAATATCACCATCACCATTGATTTATGTGATTAAAAATAATAAGAAATGTTTTTTAATAATAACAATGCAACCAGTATTCCCAATATGTAATAAATTGATGAAATAAAACAACTTATAGTTTCATGCTAAGAAAAAAGTATTATTTAATACCATATAACCCAATTTTTAAATAAAAAATAGATTTTTAAAATTTTGAGTTTTCAAAACTAGGTGGTTGTTAAAAAATATATATATAATGATTTTGAAAATTTCTTTTTCCCCTTTTTAAAAAGGATAAAATTTATATGGGTGGTGAAGCTAAAAATGATTATAATAGAATATAAGTGATTAATAGAGGATATTGGTTTATTGAAATTAGTAACTTATTATTGATTATAGACATTAGAAATGAGTCAATCTTTGATTTATATGATGATACCATTCCTAATTAATTTATTTATAAATACACAATTTTGTATAAATAAATGGATGGTTGCAGGATCTTTTAACTAGAGTCCAATCTTTTTTCAATTATAATTTTTATATCTCTTATTATATAAAAACCCCAAATATCCATCATAAATATTATATTCATGATATTTATGCACTACATAATATATAAAATAAAAATAGACTTGTTAACTCAATAAATTATTCCTAGTACTTGTTCCATTATGAAATTAACCAAAATATTCTCCAAGGGATGATATTAATGTCATTGAAAGGTTTTTGGTAAAGTAATAGAATAATTTCCAACTGTGATAGGCATTAAGTAAACTGTGTATGAGTCAAAATTAAGGATTTAAGTTCAACCACATATTCTAATTAGAATGAAAGTTTTGGTATATTTTAATCAAATTTCATATTAATGAATTATCCAACTATTATGGTTCATTTGTTATAAATTTTGTAGGATTTATATTTGTTCGAGTACCCAAGAAAAAATACATCAAGAACAGGGGATCAAATTTCCTAATGTTTTCATTAGTTTGATGAGTATTAAATTTACATCCAAACATATTTAAAAATACTACTCTTGGAATTTAATTTTTCTAAAGTTTATTAGAGATATTTTCTAGGAAGTGTATTTTGATAACATGGTTGATGATAAATCAAGAAATATTAACTACCTTATCCCAACATCAATGTTGATTTTGAAATATATGAAGATGGTTCATTATATTTCATGAAGAGTGTGATAATTTATTTCCAGTACCCCATTATGATGATGTATTTTCAGAGTGAATAATGTGTGATTATATAATTATAAATAAAAAATATTTATAAAAAATAATTGTTATCATACTCTACACCATGATAAAATTAAATGGAAATTATTTTATTTTTTTATTTTCAATATTGTGGTTAATATTTTGATGACATTACATTATCCTTAATTTTTTTCAAATAAAATGATCGAAGTGAATCATGTATAATTTTTAAAAATCATAAAAAAATATGATTTCCACTAATAAAATTTTATTGAGTTGGTTTAAGAAGATCTAGGAGTACAGTATCAAGATTTTAAAGGATGTGACAACTTTATTAAGGTCATAAAGCTGATTTTAGTTTCATAAAATAGTTTTAATGGTTTATAAACAAAATAATAATTTAGATTAAATTTTGGAAAGTAACTTACTAGTTGAGTTTTAAATACAATTTATTATTTGTGTGTGTGGTACAATGATCATATATTCAATGCTATATCCTAGAATAACAACATTTAATTCTAAAAATTGTAATATTTTGATATTAAATATAAATTAAATTGATAATATAATCATTTTAAAAATAAATAGTGCTAAAATAAATGTTTTTCTTTTTGACTAAAAATTGTCAAAAAATAATTTTGGATTTTGTTTTGAAAACCATGGTATTAAAATTAGAAAATTCCTATAATATTTTTTTAAATAATTAATGTATAAAAAAATATATTATATGATTTGATTTTTGAAACCTATTTTACCCACATTAGTGATTTAAAATGTTGAATTATTTCGAAATGTCACATATCCTTCATCATGGTTTTAAAGACGATTTTTGGTACCTATGTATTGGGTCAACATATTTTCTCTAATTGGGATTTTTGTACACAATTTTTTTTTTCCGTAGATGATATATTGATAGAACGAGGGAAAATTTTTTGTCTACCATACCATGGACTATTTCCATTATATTCATGGATTAAATTTATAGTTTTTTTGAAACAAATTATTAAAAAAAATTTCTAAATTAACTGTTGAAAAAATTACTTTTCAGATGACCTATCAAAATTTGAAAAAAATGGGGTTATTGAGAAGTTGACTTTTTTATTTTCTTATGTTCACCATTGGTGAATTTCATGATATATTTTTTTTAGAAAATTTATAGATGATTTATATTCAACCCTATTGTATTGACCATTCAATTTTGATGATGATTAATTTTTTTTGATTTTGCGTTGATCATATTCTTAAAAAACTGGATTATATTTATTTTTTGGATCATGTACCAATGAAATAATTCTTAAAAACATATCTATGTTTATTATTATAATGTATTATATCATTATAGATTATTTATTTAGATGGATTAGGGGAATATGATAAATATTGTGGATAATATAATTATGATTCTGTGTCCACTTTTCTACTATCAAAAAATAATTTCACGAGACACTTGAGGATTTCATCACATCACTCTATGGAGGAGATAGGACCACCACTTTATATACATGTTGAATCCATAAATGAGTTTGTCCATTTATTATTTCATAAACTTGATAATGTTTTTGATCATGTAGAATTACATACTTAAGTAACCACTCATTTTTTCATTGTAATCATGTAATTTTTTGTTTAGTATAACGATACACATTTTCATCATGTTTGTATTATTTATTTATTTTGATGAATCTATTAGTCATATATTCCAGTTGATAAATTTTATCACCATCATAGGAATCATAAATAATTTTTTTATGGTGATTGTATTTATTTAGATAATTAATTTAAACTCCTTTTAGATTTGTCAATTTATTATGATATCTTAAGTCATGATAGATAGGATTATCCCCCAGATATACATTTTGTTTATTTCATTTTCTTCTCTTATTGTTTACAATTTACATTACAAATTTCTTGGTAAGAACTAAATCGAATTTTCACAAAATATTAAAAAGAAAAATCATAACTAAGAGACATTAAATTATTAAAAATTTCATTAACAATAGTAAATTATAGATTATATATTAATTTCAATGTATACTAATTGTTTCAAAATATTGTGTATAAATATATCCTTATATCATTAACATCACATGATCCTTCAGGATTTTCATTTATAAATTTACATGTTAATTGAGGATTTTTAGAACTATTAACTTGATTAAACATAAAAAAATATAAACCATATTGTAAATGAATCCAAAATCTATGATTAAGTCAAGAAGGCATTGTTCAATTAGGATCCCAATTTCCTCTTATTCATTACAAAGTGTAAATCCATGCATAATGTTTTTTTAATTGGGTCATCATATACTAAAATTAATATTTTGGATGAGTGTTTTTAAATAATTATAACCCAAAAAATTAGACAAATGGGCATGTCTCATAAAGTTTCCTTTGGGACCACCAAGGGTGTTTGAGAAAGATCCATTTTTAAAATGATTAATCATTGAAATAATTTTATATATGGGAAATTGAAATTAATTTTTGAAAAAAAACGATATTCTAATAAAACACGTTGATTCCCTTAGTTGTTTTGTATTTTAAGAGATAATATTTCTGGCGAGGGTGGGGAGGATATATTTAAATTTTAAAAATGTTTTTAAATTAATTCTATTAAATAAAATTTCTTCTCATGAAATAATAAAAAAAATAAAACAATCAATGTAAATAGAGCATAGATTAAATTAAAATTTTAATAGATGGTCGAATTTATATTGAAACATTTTATACAAGAGTTTTGAAATATCTCAATAATTATCCCTTAGATCTCTTTTCCTCAAAAAATCCTTAGGGGGTATATTTCCCCCTTATTTTTCATCGAAATAAACAACCAAACAATAATTAAAAAACACACATTGCTTAAATAAGAACCATGATACAAAAGATCTACCATTGTTTTAACTAAATCTGTGAACCATACACCCTCACATCAATGGTTTTAAGAAACTAAATAATAAGTAGAAGATGATGAAGGTTTGTTTTTAAAATCCCTTTACAAACCACACTACTCTCTCTCAATTTGAACCCAATGATTTCATTAAATTAATATAATTAATATTCTAATTATGTTCATTATTTAAATAATATAGAACCTATTATAAATTTTTTTAATAGTTTTAATATTTTGTATTTCCATTATTATGAGTTATGGAGTTCAATTTCATTGTTTTGTTGGGTTCGTTATCATGGTTTTATTAATAGGTTCATTTGTATAAGTGCCTGAAAGATCCTGAAAAATGAAAATTATTTCATAGAATTGAAGTCATGTGTTATTGAGGAACCTAAATAGGTTTAAATTTTCATTATAATATTTTTCTCCAATAGATGATGATGATTTATTATATAAAACATTAATGAAAATTAAATTGATTAATTTGGTGGTTTTTACATCAATTATAATGGTTTTATGACCATACTTGAATGAATTATAGTAAAATGAAAATATATCATCTGTGAAGGTGATAAATAAACACCTCAGAGACGACCTTTTCATTTATAGAATAAAATGGAGAGGATAAGAGAATTGGTGATGAATTATTCCATTAGAAAAACCAAATACTAGTTTATATAAGATAATTGAATTATCATGACTGTTGGCTAAGGGGAGGTAAGGATATAATATCAAAATAAAGAACTTGAAATGAAATAAAAAGAAATGAATGGGGATCTTACCTCTTGAATTTTTTGCCCTTGATAACCCCCTAAGGTTAATTGGATTGGTACTTTATTGAGTCTAAATGCTATTAGATGTAGGGGAGTGTATTGGTTAGATGAATGGGTAGAATTTTAAAATCTCTCAAATCATTAATGGTTTATGGAGAAGACATGGTTATGTGTAGTATTTATATGGGAAAAGAAGGGTGTTTTTTGTATATTTTATTCATTAGTTTGTGTAATTTTTTATCAAGACTACATAAAGTTTAATCCTTATCACTAAATGTAATAAAATAATGATGTACTGTTTGATATCATGGGACGACATCAGCTATACATAATCTGTAACCCAATTATTCATATATTTTCTATACACTGTAAATTAATATATTTCACTATTCACAAATATTAATAATATATAAAAATATAAAATATTCACCTAAAATAGTTTTTTATGTGTAGAATTAAAAATGAACACTATAATATTAAATTAATTTTATAAATATCAGTATAGTCACTGTGAATTAAAATTATCATTATCATTGAAAATAAATATTTGATAATTAGAAAAGATTTTATAACACCTTCTTTTTTTTGAAATCTCATAAAATTATATTATAATAATAAGTGAAATAATAATAATTTATTAAAAAAATTTATGGACAAAAATTTTCTTTTAAATTATTAAAATTATTATAATATTATAATTAAATATTTATGACTAAAAAAATAAAAAATATTTCCATATTAAAAATATTTATAATATTACTTCCTGAAATAAATACATTTTATTTTAATTGATGAGGTAAATAAATATTATTTATACATTTAGTGGAGATTTTTGGATTCATTTTGTAAAATTACAATTTGTAATGTTTATATTACTTTTTTAAAGATCAAGTTAATATTTAATTGGTATAGGATCCTTAACTTCTAGAAACACCACTCATTTCATTAACTATTCATTAATAATGTTTTTATTGTATTATATTTGTGATTTTATTTGACCGATACTATTTAAAGTCATTATATGAAGGGAATCTCTAATAATAAAATTTGGGGGGTTTTTCGCTAGGTTAAGGAAAATTCAACAAAATAAATAATTAATCAATGAGAACAAACAAATGAAATGTTAAAGATCAGGAATACAAATTCCATGATATAAATAAAATGAGAAGGATAAATATAATCAATATGGAAGGGTAATTAATTGAAAACAATTTCAATTCAAAAAAACATGATGACGAGAAATAAATATGGGAAGGTATGAAACTTAAACACATTCTATTTAGTTAATGAACCGAGAGTCAAATGGATTCATATATTTGTTGATTTAAAATCTTGTGTATAAATAATAGTTGAATCAAAATTATGGAAGCACATAATTATTCAACTTCATGTATCTAGTACATGATCTGTTATACCGTCAAGATCTATCCTCAAAATAGTTTAAGCATATGGGTAGAAAACCTTTTATTTTTCATGGGAACAAACTCAATGTGTTTTTCACCAAATAATTTTGTCACATTAGACTATTGAATCGTCGAGGGGATATAAAAATTTCATTCCCCACTATCCACTACATGTCCAAGTCATTCCTCACATTGATTTGTAAATTTAATTAATAAAAAATATTCCTTGACAAATATCTGTATTGAATCAAGAATACACATTAATCCAATATTTAAATATAATAAAAAAATTCAATGTAAACACAACATGACTAATGGTAAATAATTTAGATTATTATCATATCCCTGAAAAATGTTATTGATAATTAGAAAAAACTCAATGTTCAATGATAATGGGAAATTGAATATTTCAAAGGGATTAAAGGAGTCAAGGATGTTTATGTCAATACTCTAATTTTTAAAATCAATAAAAAATTAACTAGAGGATGAATAGAAATGGTATTAGAAAACAATTTCTCATGTGTATTATTAATAAATGGTTCTTGTCACTAATGAATAAGAATAATATAAAAATATCTTTTAAAAAATCGTATGGAAAATATAATTTTTTTAATAAAAATTAATAAATAAACATTGGTGGGAAAATTAAATTTCAAAAAAATATATTAAAAGTAACCTTTTAATCATGAAATGTAACCTTGATTTAATTATTGGTGAGTAAATTTGTACATTTCATATGAGGAATAAAGAACATTCTTTTTGCATAGTAAAAAAGGATAAAAAATTGCTTGTTCATAAATTCATTAGAAGGCAACATTGAAAAAATTATTAAAATAAAAAATGGTGAAAACATCATTATGAAGCATTTTGGAATCATTAAATACTTTTTTATTAGAACCATTTTGTAAAATAGTGTTCTTAGATGTAAATAGGTTCTACAACTAAATAGATAATGAAGTTGGGTTTTCATAAAATCATTTTCAAAAAATATTTGAGTACCAATTTTTTTGAAAATGGTACCAATACATAGAAAATGACATGATGAAATATAATAGATAAATACGAAAGGTTTTATTAATCAATGTTCATATAATCTCCTTTACAGGAAATGAAATATCAATAAAATTCTTCATGAGGAAAATAATATTTGGATATTCTAAAGTGTCCCATGCCACTTTGTAAAATTATAAATCATAATACATTTGAAATATTAACATTAAAATCATTTAGTATATACCATTAAAATAAAATTTTTAATGATATAATATATACAAATTAGTAATATATACAAAAAAATATAAATAAGTGTATAATATTTCATTTACCTCATAGATGTAAAAAAAGAGATTAAAATCCCATAAAATGTATTTCATTTCTACTAAAATACATTTAAAACCATTTATAATTGATTTAATCAAGTCACTAAAATATTAAAAAACCATCCACTACCACCATTATTTAGGGTCTTAATTGTCTAGTTTTTTGACTCTATTTTGTCAAGTTAAAATTTTCTCCTTATCATGGATTAATCATCTAATGTGAATAATTTATCATTTTATTATCATATATATCAAATATATATTAATTTATAATAATTCAAGACAGTTTGAGATATGAAATGAAATGAATTGTTCATGGAGACGGTAGGATGCACTTACTCATGAATACTTCTTTCATTTCTATTCTCTATTGAATTAATGGTAAGTAAATTATATATATGTATATGTATATTATAATTCCATTATCATATATATTACATATTTATTACATATTTTATTCAAATAAATCTTTAAATGTTTTGTGTATAGTATGAATGTGTCACACCGCATTAAGGAGGTGGTAGTCCACACTTTCACAAACGATGTTATCATATTTACAAAAAATAGAATGAATAAAGGTATGTGTTGTAAAAAATATAAAATGGAAGACATATATTATTAATACCATATATATAATATATAAACTATTTTGTCATCATAATTTCCAACCATTAGAGGTGGTAATGGAAAATGAATGATATTATTTTTTGAGGTGATATTTCTCTTTACACATATACTGTAACATCTTTACCCATTTGATATATGATAGTGTATATGAATGTATAACCCTTAGAAAAAAATTATTATTATATTTATCAATTTTGTTATTATATGATCATGGAATAAGAAGAAATTCACGGGGCGGGGGGGCGTATGAAAATAAAACTAAAGTGCTTATGGAATGATGTTACCTCTTCTTCGTGTAAGTCGTTTTGGTTTCACTAGGGGATTCCTTGGAAGGGTCTCATCCCAAGGTGAGGATTATATGATTTGGTTTAGTGATTTAGGATATATTTAGTCACATTTTTTTCAAGTCAAATAGTCTTAGGAAGTTTGAAGAAGTTGGTGGAATTAGTACCTCTATATAATGGATGGTGAGTGACACTCTTGTAATTTTTTCCAAAAAGGAATCCCAACCACATATTACAATATCCAGTAGATTCAATAATTGATCAAATTAAATACAATTGATTATAGGATATATATATATATATATATATCCATCTAATGGGTTTTTATATGTTTAATGGTCCTTCGGTCCATAATGATTAAGGATTAGTCCTTTGTTAAGCTAATTTTTCACTTAATCGTTTTAATTAATTTTAATCACTTTCTATAATAGTTAAAAAACTATTTTACCATATTATATATTATATATTGTCCTTATTTCAAATAAATAATCCATTTTTTTAAATTTTAATCACATAAGTGGTTGAAATTAATTTTAAATTAATCTCATAGATGGGAAGATAACGCGTTATTTTAATGTAAAAAATGTCAAAAGATTGAGATGTTTTTATATCCAATTTATATATGAAAATTATTCCAATGAAATAATTTAAAATAAATATCAAATAAATTCACTAATTATAATTTTAATAAATTTTATTATATTGTTTTTCCAAATAAATAAATTATATAAAAATAAGTTTTGAACTAATATTTAGTATTATTAACTATTCATCATAAAATGAATCTTCACGGAAAAACAAAACTCCATTAAAAATTTATTTTTAAATTTCAGATTTTATATTTATTTTCATATATATAATTTATAGAAATTATTAAAATTGGATTTAAAATAGCTTTTCTATTAAAGGAGGGTAAAATTTACTTAATTATCATATATGATTTTATGCGAAATATCAAGGTTTTTCTTATCTTATTCTTATCAAATCTATTTAATGAATGTCAAAAATATATTTATTGAATATATGTATATATATTACATTAATTTTAATCAATATTTGAAATTAATTTAATTTATTATGACCAATCAACTTTTAAATCATATAATTGTTTTAAAAAAATCTATATATATTCAATTAATTATGATATTAAATTATATTTAATTTCTAAAAAATAAATTAATTTCATATTTATAAAATCCATATATGTTGATAATTTAGATAATCCTTTAAATAATCTCTGAATTAATCTCTAGGTTAAATCTTATGTTATTAAATAATAATATTTTAATAATATATAATTGTTCGGTAAAACACGGTCTTGAATGTAACACCACCCGTTGATGATACTCATTGTTTCATGTGTCATATTCTAACGAGGTGACTTGTGAATTTGAAGTTATAAATATTATTTAATTATTTTAAATAGTAAATATATTTTAAATTCTTGGATATTATATTCCATTATGTTCTTGGTGTTGCATGTTATACATGCTATGAAATAAAATATGCATATGTTAGATTTTTTTCCCTGCTAGGTATTAATGTATAAGATGATAAAGAATAGTAAATTTTTTTAGATGGATGTAGGATGATTTATTTCATCATTTATATATATGTAATTATCTTATTTTACTAATGAAATATATAAGGATTTTGCAGTATATGTTTTTTGTTATAGATATGAATGAATATATTGAGAAGTACTAATGGCTTTGAAATTTAATTTTATATAAGGGTAGTATTTTATGTAAAAACATGATTAAATTATTATAAATCATAATGTGTTTATGAATTTAATGAAGTACTTTTTATTTTGAATAAAATGTTTATAAATATGGAAATAGTAAATTTGATAGTATTGATGTGCTTGGAACAAATTAACAATTTTTTCATAAATTTGTCTTTGTTATAATATATGGTGTTTAAATAATTATTATATTTTTAGAATTTATACAATAATATGAGTTTTAATTAAAGTAACTATGATAGAGATGAATTTTTAATATTGTTTTATAGGAATTAAAATTATAAAAAAAATGGATGGTGGAAATACATATTTTATTAGAAAAAAATGAAAAAAAGACGGTATAAGAAAACAATGAAAATGTGCCAAAAGCATAAAAGTTAGAAACCGAAATTTTTTCTCAACCTTTCAAAATTTTTTGATTATTTTTATTGAATAGTATTCTAGACGACTCTTCCACATCTGTGCTCCCAACATTTGCATCTCAAATAGAGACCACTAATTGAGTGAAGTGATTGATACATTTCATATATAGTGTAAATATCAGTGCTTTTAGAATCATAGATATCAACATAATGCCCTTTGAATTTTTCAAGAGGAAAATCACTTTCAATTTCAGTCATCATTATATCTACCTTTTTTATTCCAGCATAAAGATTTATTTCTTGATTCTTTTTATCTTAATGAGGTGTATCTGATGTACCAAGATTTGTATCATACATTTCATCGGCAGAATATATTTTCTATTCAGAATTAGCAATTTATTCACATTAATTTGGTTGGTCGACCAACCTGTGAATATAAACTAATGATCTTGTCTTCTTGTAGTAAATCAGTTGATACCCCTATTTTTGAATGATGCATTTTGAACAAGATTGGACCACAATAGTCATAAATTTATCTTCAGATTCTAACATTTTTTATCATTTTTATTAACTGATGCCCCCATCATTTCATGAGAATGTTTTGGATCAATTTTTTTCTGTATATATTATAAATTTTTTCATTATGTTATCAATTAAATATAACTACTTGAGATTTGAGGAGCCATTTGATTCCTCTATGTCTGATCACTTCTTTATTTTCTATAATTATTAGCCTTATTCATATTAGATTCATTAGAGTAGAAGACAAACCTTATTTTCATCTTAGATACAGAAGTAGGGGATTTAGTATAAAATCAATTATTTGGTCGACCACCATTATCAATTTCCATTGGTTTGGTTACAACATTAGTAAAAACTCAAGACTCTTTTAACTTGTATTTGAAATTATCACCGGTAATGTAATTTACATCATCAATATGATCAGAATTTTGGCCATATTTATTATCAAGATGTAGCTGGATCTGTAGAACTACATCGATATTCAGAATATATTATTTTTTATGCTTCTAAAGATAGTTATTTAGATCTTGTCCATGTATAAATCAAAAATTGCATATTATTGTGATCCTTAAATTATTTAAATCATTATCGATACCATTCTAGTCCGAACAGAGTTTTTGGATTTTCTCATACATAATCTTCAACATTATAATGACAATAATAGTTGCATGAATTACTTAATCCACTAATTACATACCCAATTCTACCTCTACTATGAACCTACCGGAGTGGAAAATCTTTTCCACTTTCACTTGATTTTGAATTACAATTGGAATGTCGATTAACAATGAAATAATATAAATAATTTTATGAAGAAAAAGTATCAAATTCAACCCTTATACCATTAACCGTATTTGAGTGGTGGTGAAACCAACCTCAAATGGATTTAATTTTTATCCCATTCATGAAGGTTAATAATACCTAGTTATAGTGAAATTAAATCAAATACATAGGATCAGACTATCCAATATTTAGATAAGAAAATCAAAGAGAAGTATCTGCATCCTAAAGAGATGCATTTCCATAAGGAAAATCCTCAGATTGAAAAATATTCTCTATCATTTTAACTATTTTTACTTGTAGAAATCCTTAAGGTGTGATGATATGAGCTTTGATGGAATTATAATCTATTTTATGATTCTCCAAAATAACTTTCGGTTCTTCTTTGATATGTGAAAATTTTCCTTTTATTGAAGGGAATATTCAGTTAATGATTAGATGATAGTGATGGAGAACATCACTATGTCCCTTTATCTCTATATCAGCACTTAGTAGATGAATAATTTTTTCCTACATGAATCTAGAGAAATGATCAGAATTGAGTCTCACTAGAATAATAAATCTATATGCCATGACGTCAGATTTATAGACAGACAAAAATATACGAGGAGGAAACCATAATCGCTCATAGTTGATTAGAGAGAATCTCTCTCCATTTCTCCCTCATCCCACCTCACCCCAAATGAAATTATTATGATGATTGAAGAGAAATTTTAATAAATCATTTAAAATGTTTCATATTTTAAATTTGAGAGAAAATTCATGTTATTTTGGGGATTAATTACATGTTGTGTCTGATAAATATAGTGACCTTTTTTATAATTATTAAAATTTGGATGTTCTATATGTTTTCCCATTTATGGAATTGTGTCAGTTGAACATTGGATAATGATTTAGAGATTCATGTTTTATGTGAAAATATAAAGATATGTTAATATCAGATAACATTTTTTAAACATTTTTTTGATAATAAATAATGATGAAAAAATGAATTATCATTAAATTTATTGATATTATGATATCTTAGAGATTTTGTAATAACAAATTCACCATAATTTATTGGTTAATTACATGAAGTTTGAATTGATCAAAGCCTAACCAATGGGTGGGATAGTGATTTTATGATTTAATGAAATCAAGAAATTGTATATTAGAATGAAAATTATTCAACATTAGAAAAAGGTTCATAAAAAATATTTTTTCAGGTTATCATCATTTTTGATAATATCATTGACCTTTTTCATGCAACTTCAGATTATGGTTTTGTAGTTGTTATCCTTATAAATAACACCAACTTTCTTATGATCAATGAAATATATCACTCGATATAATTATTTATTCATTTATTAAATGTTAAAATCATTACATACAACCTATTTTAAGTTATGTGGAAATAAAAAAATTATTTGTTACACTCAATGGCCTGAAGGCCTTGTTTTTTAATTGATTAGGGATAATCTTCCTTTTATGGGTTGAATGTGAACTAGTACATGACCCGTAGGCCCAAGGCCCAAAGCCCAACATGACCTGCAATACATGACCTAATGATCAAGTAATGATTCAAGGGATAAATTAATTTTAAGAGGGAGAAAATGTAAAATCATGGGATTTTAAGAAACATGTTTTCTTAAAAAAAATATTTATTTTTTAGAACGGTATCATTACACACAATAATGTCATTATTCAATAACATCCATGACATTTGACACTGAGTATCAGCGAATCATGTAATAATAATATTTTCAATTTTACCATTATTATGTAGCCATACTATATATATGTATGAATAGAAACAAATAATTCATCAAATTATATTTTAATTAATATATGTTTATTTATGAAGTCTTAGTGAATAATAAATCAATTTTTGTAAAGTGATTATATCCATCAAAAATATGTTTTCTTTAAAAATTAGTTTTATTTAATTTTATGAGAAATTTAATTAGAAAATTTAGAAAATACATTTTATAAAATTAATATTTTTTTATATAATCTTTTCTAAATTAACCTATGGATAAATTTTAGGCTTTTTCAGAAAATATTTATTTTTTATTCTATAGTTAAAAACACATATTGTTTTTTAAAACTACCTTTTGTTTTCAATAGTAAATGTGAAAAAAATTACCAATTAATATTTAATTTAATAAAATGGATTAATTATTAACATAAATTACACTAAATAAATTTTGAATCAAATTTATATTTTATTTTATTAGAAGAATTTTTTTTAGATAAAAAAGGAATTTTTAGAAAACTGATTTAAACTGCCAAATGTTTTTATGTTACAATGAATTAAAATATTCATTAATGCTAAATGGTTTAAAATAAATTTATTTCCTAAATATAAATATGTTTTAATTTATATTAATATATTTATTATTTTTATTTATAGGAGTATTATAAAATCATCTTCTCTTTGGAAAAAAATATTATCGAAAATTCCCTTTTTCATCCCAACTGCTGGTTTTGTTTTAAATTATCTTTTATAAAAATTAATATAACATAATTACAATGATAAAAAATTATTTTTAACTTTTTTTTAATTATAATTATGATAATATTTGGACAATATTACTTTTTGATCAATAGTAATAACAACAGAATGTTAATTAAATATTTTCTTTTTTGATTGAATTATTAATATAGTAAAATTATAGTCTTGTTTTTAATATAAAATAAGTTCAACAATATATCGTTTAGTCTAGTTTAAATAATTTTAATCTGTTTCATATTGAATTAGGATTGAAAAACATTGTATACAATTTCCCATTTTTCTCTTGGAAAACAAACATTCACATCGCGTATGTGGGATTAATATTAAATTAAAAAAAGTCAAAATATATGATTTGGATTCATAAAAATTGATCAAATTTTTTTAATAGTAAAAATGTAATTTATAAAAAAATAACATACATAATTTTCAAAAAGAATAATTAAAACAATAAAATTTAATTACACTGATCATGGTAAAAATTGGATTAAAGGGGTACAATAGAAAAAGATTAGGTTTAAAATTATTTTTTTTATAAAATCTATTTTTGAGATATTTAGACCATGTTATGTCTAATTAACTATATTATTCTGTTTTTATACCTTATATAATTTCAAAAACATGGGTAAACCTTCTAATTTTCCAACAATTTTTATTGTGCCCCTCACTCCATTTATAAAAGGCCACCCGCTATCTTCTATTCCTCAAACCATAAAACAATTTTGGTTCATCAAAAACCTTCCGAGTTAAAAACCCAGCATCCCTAATCTAATAATAATTCTGAAAATTTGTCCTAAAAATATCCTAGGTATGCATTTTGAGCAATTCTAAGGAGGTTATCTAAAAAAGAGATAACATTATTCAATGAGTGTTTCTATTTTATCTATTCCTCCACCTCCTTAAATAATTATTCATTAATTATGATATAATATCGCTAGAATATTCCACACACATATATATATGTTTATATGAAATATTAATGACCTAAAATTATTTCCTCTTTCATCAAATTGGTTACGAAATCATCATTTGTGTATAATATAGACTACCACCTCGTGAACTGATGTCATACATTTTTCGATTACAACCTATCATGGTCAAGTATGATAATAAATATAAATTATATGAATTATATTTAAAATATAAATATACCTCTGGAGTAATTATATAATATATTACTTTTATTCTTTCAAATATATACGGGATATGATAATGTCACTCTTTTGTATGGTGGAAAACGGCCTTGCAAGGTTATGTGATTCGTTTACACAAACAATTTACATACAAGATAAAAAAATACTAATGAATAAAAATGTTATAAATGAAATAATTATTATATTAATGAAATAATTTTAGTTCATAAATTTTAATACATAATTTAATTTCTTACCTTTTCCCTCAATAAAAGATGAAAACTTCATTCTTGTATGTGTGGACCACCACCGTCACAAAGTGATGTGACGCTCTTCTCATCACCAATTCACATTGATGATATGTAATATATAATTATATATATAGTATTTTTATGGTATTATTATTAATATCATGTATGTAAAATAAATTCGATACCAATTTTCAATCATTATGGTTGAAAAATCTAAATGTTACTCTTGTATATAGACAACCTACCGTCTCCAAGATCATAACATACTTTTTTTCTAAAAACTAAATTTCATGACGTGTATTATAAGTATAACTGATATAGAAACTTGATAATTATTTAAAGATAAAAATTATAGATATTATGAATCCAGGATATAATTAATAGGACTAAATATACAAAATCCAATCATATTGAAAAAACAAAGCATTTATTACTCAAAACATGATGTTTACAATGAATTGATAATAAACACGTAACGAATGGTGATAATGGAGTTATATATAATATAATATATATAATAATGGTTAATATTTTTTTAGAAAATTTATATTCATTATAAATATGGTTCTAAAATGTATGAAGTAAGTTAGGACATAATATAATTAATTTTTAATATCACTTTTATTTCTTAGAGACATATTCAAATTCCCAAATCCATTTTTTTCATGATGTATATAATTAAAAATTGAATTTTTTTTATAATTAATATAAATGTTTTAGTGATATTTAATGTATCTTTTTTATATTAATTTTTAGTGGGATTTAAAATTCGAAATATTATTAAACCGATAAGATATTTCTGTCTCGCTTTTTTACTTATATAAGACACGTGTAATATTAACCACTTATTTACTATATGTGGTGAAAATAATTCCTATACATGTATTTTATAATGATTGAACTTATAATTATATTTATTTTCAAATCTATTTGAGGATCTATATTTTTGGGGGTTCAGTTCAAAATTTACCAAATTGATATGGAATTGTTTGGTCTCAATTATCCTTCATTGAGACATATGTTAGGTAATGAAACTATTATCATCACGTGGATACATACCAACCATTTATATGTAATATCAATTATTTATTTATCATTAATATGTTTTATTCTCCTATTAATTTTATTCTTTCATGGGGTCCACGTTTTAATGTTACCAACGTGGTAAAGATTTTATGATTTAATATCATCATCTATCAAGACAGTTTATGATTATGTTTGTATTAAGAGAAAATTATGACAAATTTAAGCAAGAAAAATATAATTTTTCATATACACAAGTTATTTCATGATAATAGTATTTTTAACATTGTCTTCCTCTCTTATTGTCACAAATAGTTCAAAAAAAGGTTTTTATGAAAAAATATTCTTTTCATTTGAAAACCATTTTTTCAAATCCATTTTCTAAAAATATTTTGAATAATATTTCTAATATTTTTACTCTTTTTATTAATGATTATTTTCAATATTTTAATTTATATTAAAATTTATATAATTAATATTTATATAATTTTACATACAATTCTTATTTTTATTTTACCAAAAATGTGAAAGGAATATTTATTTTAACATGTATGACCTGAAAAAAATATCATGCCATCATTACAATTAATTGCTTTGAATAATTATTAATGTTATCCAAGGATAATGTAAAATAAATTTAATTTTAAAATATTTTATTTTTAAAAAAAATATAACTTGGAAAT
Source organism: Viscum album (assembly GCA_963277665.1). Lineage (NCBI taxonomy): Eukaryota > Viridiplantae > Streptophyta > Magnoliopsida > Santalales > Viscaceae > Viscum > Viscum album. The sequence goes on from OY728136.1 coordinate 1,518,494,244, forward strand.
GATATTCTCTTGATGGAATTTTTTAATTGTTTTTTTCGAATCATTTAAATGTTTTCAATGTTTTTTCCTATAAAATTCGTTACAAATTTGTTATGTTTTAAAATCTGTTTCCCAAATATGAGAGGTAATTTTAAAATGGAAATGTTTTAAATTATATTAAATATTATATTATTTTTTGAAGATTCGTAGTAAATAAAATGATTTCCAAGATATTATACAATTTTTCGTTATTTAAATGAAAAATTTATATTCTCCATGAAATTATCCATGTGATTTATATCTTAAAATAATCTTCCATAAAAGATTAAATATCACTATTTTATTTATTCATTGTTGCAGATATGAACCAAGGATACCATTATAATTCATTATTTGAATCGTTTGTGATGAAAAGATAGATATGAAACCCATTTCCCTTCCTTGGGAAATGTCGTGATAAAAATCATATAAAACATGGTTATTTATCCATCAGTTATGAAATAATGAAATGATTATGAATCAAGTATATTTTCAATTGGTTATGATATGATGAATTTTTTATGACTCCACTTTAATTTTTATGGTTATAACATGGTGAATATTCTATGATCACGTGGCACACATAAGTCTTATTTTCATTATGTAAAGCATGATACCTATATCTACCTCAAATTCATTGGTTAATTTTTTAAATATCATGATATAAACACGAATGGAGTTGGGAGTTAACCACATTCATTAAGGGATTGTGTTTTCTATTATGGTCTTGTTAGTAATCCATTACTACTATGTTGTTTCATGGAGTAAACCCATTGCACTATGATATCCATGGAAGTGAGTCCTATCTAATTTGGAAATTATTTTATATGCTTATCTATATGAAAAAATTTCATGTATTATTCCAATGCTATAATCTCATGGATTCTGTTAATTTATTTGAAAATCATTTATGAGTTTTGACCTATCAATATTTAATCCAAGAATCCCAATTCTAATCATTAATATGCAGGGTATCGTTTCCATATGTTATTCTCAATTACTAATACCCTTATGTTCATGTTAGGAATATGTATCTACCTAGATTACCCTTATTGAGAATATAATTTCACACTTTATTATATTTTATTTTCCGAGGTTATAAAGAATGGTTTTAAGTATGGTATTTTTTTATATTCCATACATGAGTTATAATTTTAATGTGTTTTTACAACGATCCACTCTTTTTTATTTTTCCACTTTTTAAAAACTATTTCTTAATATATTTAATTATTTTACATTTTATAGTTAATTAATTATGGAATGTTTACATTATTTTTTTCTTATACGGAATTTTGTTTTATTTTTCCTTTAAAGTGTTTTTTAGTGATATGGTTCCATAATAAAAGGACACATCATGATGACTTCTAGATAAAAATTTATAATGTTGGTGAATTTGATTTGAGGATGAAAAAATTCCCAAAGTTTTTGTTTGATACCCTCAACACTTCTTGTGAGTCTCGGGTTACCATTAATAGATTTATAGCCCTGTCAGATGAGGATTTAGGTGACATGACATGTTGATTCTAGTTAGTTCATTATAATATGTGGCTATGAACACAACCTTCTGTGTTTATATGAATGTGTGATTTTATGTATGTTGGAATGAATGGACATGTTTATGAATGGATGTATATTATTATTCTTGTATGTATTTAGTCATACATGCATTCATTCAAAATATTCATACAACATTATATATTCATACACACATATATATTGGTATGTAAGTATATATTTATTTAGGGATGTATATACACATATTTATCTATATATACGTATGTACATTTGTATGCATGTATATATGTATGTAAGTATAAATATATAATTATATTTGTATGTTTGGATATAATAATGGTTCATGAATGAATGTACGCACATAGGAATGTATGTTTTTCTATGTACATATGTACATAACAAATTAACCTCACGTTACCTTGTTTTTTATTTATATAATTATTTTTATATTTATCTTATGATTTTTTGTTCACATTTATTGATGTTAATAGGAAATGATGGAGTTTTTCATTTATCAGTGTTTTCGTATGGTTAGTAAAATCTATGCAACCCACCCATGTGAGGGATGGAAATAAATTTCACATTGGGTTGTATAGTTGGGGAAGACTTCTCCATTCTATATGGCCATAATGTGAGGTCACCCAAGGTTTATCTAGTTCCATCCACATGGTTTGAATATTGTTTAGTAAATCTTGATAACAAATTAGGGAGATATCATAAATTCATTGAAAATAGATTTTACTCATTAAAATACACAGTATTATGTATTTTGACTTCTCTTTTCCTCACATTTGATCTTTATGGGCATTAGACACCTCCACTCATCAATTATCAATTATTCTAGGGAATTCCCTTGTATTTCATCCACTCTTGAGCGTAGTTCCCCATGATAAACTTATCTAGACCACTGTATCTCCACTTATTTATCCCTTTCCTATTTTAATTACCCTAGAATAATTATAGAAATATTGGGTATTGACTTGATTGATTTTAACATGTTGGTTTTTTTTTTAGTGTCCTATTGACTATTTAAGTGTCTTTCTTAACTTTTTTGTAGAATATTAACACCACTGCTATCTATGGAGACATAATGAGATATTTTTCTTCAATCAAAAATCATTAATATTAACAATTTGAATTTCTAACAAATAATATAAAATTATTACTATATTTAATATATTATTTTATATTTATATATTTTTCATTCCAAAAATGTTGATTTATATCTTAGTTTATATGAATAATGAAAGGGTTTTTTCTCTTATAAAACGACTCTAATTTATTTTCATATAACTATGCATACTTTTTTATATATTATATTCTATGTAGTATATTTTAAAATAAATTCCACCATCAAAATATGTGTTTTATAACTCATGCTATTTTAATGGAATTAGTACTTAATAATGGTCCACGTTCACTTATAACATTTTTCAATATTATTTTATTTATTCATTTGATTTAAATAATTTATTTGATTTGGTTTCAATGATGATGTTATTATTTGGTTTCTCTAATGATGTTCTAAGGAAAAAATTAAAATTTAAAAAAGGGATTGATGTTATAATTATTCCCTTTAAGTTATCATTTATTTGTTTTTTATATAAATATTAATATGTTTTTGAGTAGGTGTAATGTGGATGAAATTATAAAAGTTATAGGACATGTATATTATATTTATATTCTTGATAAAAGGGGATACATCTTCAAGGGATAATTAGAGGTGATGGAGAGATTTTATTGATAATTGTTATGATAACAATGATATATAATAATTTTTTGATCAAATTCATTTACACTTCATGGAAAACAATGGGTAGATTGGGGGTAAATATATATATAATCATATCACTAGTTTATTATTTCTCCTGGGATAGTGGGACTATGTTAGTATCACACCCTTCCCTAGGGATTTACATCTTGGTCAGGCTATGTAGAGTAAATAATTGCATTAGGCATGTTAATCTCATATGGTTATTATTATATAAATTTGAATTTCATGTTGTCTTATTATTTCCCTTTCCTTCCTAAGTGTTTCAAGGATTATTTGGATTATTCTATTCTTATGATAGTGAACTTATGGGTATTTTATATTTACCTATTTCAACCATTTTCTGATTACTATATTAATTTTTAATATCACTATTATTTTTTCATAAATGTCCGAGCACATCTCACTCATAATATAACTCTTAATTTTGAAAGGAATATTATAAATTTTTGTATTCTTCTTTTATTTATGATAAATATGGTGTTTTAATGTATTTTGTCTAAACATTACTTTTTTTTCAAATATTGAGTTTTCCGAAAAATATTATAGGGATCGTTTTGAGACCATAAATCCTAAACATTATTAATGTAATGTATGTTGAGAAATTTCAACATGATAAATTTATTGTTCAAAAAAATTCTTATATTTTATTATATTCTAAAATATAATAAAATGTATTTAATATTAAAAGTTCATGATTGAGGTATGAGGGGATATCTACTATGCATGTTTTCTCATGCCTACTATATAATAGGTTCTGTATGGGTTCCAAATGGATATAGAATATGGTCATAGGATTTTGATTCATGTATTAGGGTGGTTCCATAAAAGAAGTATTTTTCTTATTTAATGGAGATGGGAAATAACTTTTAATATTTAATATTTGGTTTTTTATATTACATATTGTGTCATTATGTATTGTTACTATTAATTTCTTACATTTCAAATGGATTGTAATGAGATTTTATAAATGTATTTTTGTAGTTATATTTGATTATATATCTTTATATTCATTTTCCTAATTTGTTTTAATTTAATTATATATTTTTTTTTGTTCATTTACATGACAACCCCCTTTTATATAGGGTTCATTCTAGACTTTTAGGTTCAATTACTTTAATTATTACTATATTTAGGGAGAAAAATTGTTCCATTAAACTACTATTTTAACTGTCAAGAATATGTTTTTAGGCTTTGATTATTTGGAACGTTATCATGGTGTGTTCATGAAAAAAGGGAAAAATCAAAGTTTTTAATTTGGGATTAATTTCTGACTATATATATAAATAATGACTCAGAAGATCCATTTTCAATTAAGTGTCTTTAAAACACTCTACATATTGATCCTTTAGTTACTAGGGGTGTTTGAGATGTGTTTGTCTCCAACATACCCCTTTTTCATAATGTTTTGAGTTAGTGTGGGCCATCATTACAAAGGATGGTGGAAAATTAAACTTATTAGTGAAATTTTTTGTTGTGCATTGGTTGTTATAATGGTGGGATAACTGAACCCTTTGTGTTTCTGGTTCATACTCATGGATTCAATTAATGATTAATGATACGTTCAGGAATACTTCTGAATAATAATAATTGTTAACCTAACGAAACTGATTGATTGATAAATTAATTTTAATATGACACTACAATAGAGGAATATAATGTATCTCATTTTACCCAAGTATTCTAGCACTCTATAGATTAGGTCTACTAGAACGACAGTACAAATATTATATCCTTATAGGGAGGAATTAGACTCTGATTATATTAGGGTAGGAAATCTATAGAATTGGAAATAGGAACATGAAAGGGGGTTATTATGTAATAGTTTTAAGGAAAATAAAACCCATGTATTTTAGTGATGTTTAATGGGACACTACATAACTACCTAAATTATTAGATGTTGATGACTTCATATAAAAATGGAATTTTCAGACTAGAGAAGGGATTATTATTTTAAATGGGGATCATATATGTATCCAAAGCACTTGAACATCTAAAATAAATGTTTTTACATGAAAAATACCTAGTTGGCATTTTTAGTGCTGAAATGAGGGTCATAGAATCACTAGGGTGACCCTTAGCTAAATGTTTAGTTACAAGAAGCCCACATGCTATGAATAATGAGCACCATGACATTGAATATAAAGGATAATGTGTATATGGAATAGTGGTAGGGTTAAACCATGGTGGTGTTGTAGGGAAAGTCTATGTCAGACCCTTATAGGTATATAGTGGTGGATTTCACAGAGGAATTGGTGTCGAGATTCTACGTGGGGAGTATTGAACTATAAACTAGGGGCCACACCCCATCATGAATCAAATCAAGGTGGAACATGATACAACCATTAGGGGATACTCTGTAGAAGGTACTATTGGGGTCATATCCATGCCATCTAGGGGATGACTATGCCCCATTTTAATGATCCATACCACAATTCAGCATGGATGTGTATTGTTATGTCATAACCCAAGTAGGGAAAGGATCAATGGATCAGTAAGGTTACATTTTATTATTGAAGTCAACTAATTTCTCACCCCTATATTTTATTGGTTTTTGGGGATTATGTGATCGCATTTGAACGACTCTCCCCCTTCTTATTCCTACATAGATTCACCATAATAGATTGATGTTTTTTGGGTGTTTTAAAGGCAATTTCAAGATCAATATTAAATCTTCCACTATTAATTCCTCTCAATATAGACCATTTATTAAAGATAAATTCAATTTTCCTTTTCAAGGTAGATTTCACAGATTAATGGTTAAATAATCCTTATTTAATGGGGATTTCATGTCTAGTGGAATATAGTCGACCTAAGAATAGTATTACACGGTGTATTTAACCATATGGACTGAGGATAGATGGTACACTTATTTTGTTTTCATATTTTTATTAAATTAGATGAAATTATAGATTTAATGAGTGACTGTGTTTGGGGATTTTTCTTAGGATGGTGTCAAGGTTGTGATAATGACCATCCATGTACATTTATCTTTAGTTTTAGTTTAAAGATGATTCAATGTGATTGTTATCCAAATATTCAGTATAAATTTTTTTTAAAAATTAAATATAATTTTTTATAATTAATTATTTGTGTCACTTCACATGAGGTAGGTTTTCATGATTGTTGATGGGATTGGTTGAGGGTGTGAGAAGCCTATATTGGATAATAGGTGTACCATATAATAAAAGCTCATCATAATATTTCAACAGGAGTATTTAGTATTATATAACTAAATGTGTTCATTTATGTAAATATGGGATAGGAAATGCTTTGGGTATAAGATCTATGAAGGAATTATGCATCTTATACATGGAATATGTTCTCATCTACACATGATTAAGTATGAATCATCTATAGACTATGTATTCAAAGGTAAATGGAGTTTATAAAGCCAATGTGATAATTTGGTTTTCTCTGGGGGAGTGAGACATGATGTGGCTATCCATGTGAAGCACCTAGAGCTGGTGGTGAGGTATGTGGTGAATGGGACTAAGATATGATGAGTGAGATCATCATACATCTCATTAGTGATTAGTAACTCCTTTTCAGGTTTTGATGACTGTTTTGGTGTCCGAGGAAAGTGGCATATTACCTCCTACATGTGACATTCATATAATATAGGGTTTTTCTTGTAAGTGGTTAAATGATAGATCTAACTTATGTGAAATAAGTTAAGATGATGGTGTGTGATGTGGGTTTTAATATGTAGTTTTAATTTGAATATAATGGGGGGTTTGGGGATGAATTGGATAGTACTATTTGATGGTATAGTTGGGTAGAGACTTCGGGATATTTTTATCATTGAGGTATTATAGAAATGAATAGTGACAAAAATTGGGGAAGAGGGTCTAGGCCTCAAATTTTTGAATTAATTTTAATATCTGCAGAGCTACATGACATATTTTGGGACACTATTTACTACTGCATGTTTTTGTTTGATAATGGAAACAAATTTCTATATGGTTTTGTGGATAATAAGGTCTATCCCCACCATGATTAAGGTAGAATTGGATGAACCTATATGTGTGGGATTGAGTCCCTAGTATGTATGAAGTTAGGGAAGACATTTAGTGAGATGATATAGCTTCAGTCATGTTGGATTCACCTTGTCTAAGAAGAAATCTGTGTCGACCCATCACTGGGAATAAAGGCCTTGTTAAAATTGTTGAAAATTAGGAGTGAGGATATTAGTTCAAATGGTTATTGTTATGAGATTAGATAATAAGGGCACCTATAGTGATAAATATTTTAATGGATGTGAGCATAGACTTATATAGAAAGACCCTACCATATGTAGAATGGTACTAGGAAAACCATGGATGTGAGACTATCATTAGAAGAATAATGGTTGTAGATCATCATATTATAACCTACCCAAGAGTTTGTACTTGTTGATATTCCAATAATTTCCTACTATATATCCTTGGGTACTAAACAGTACATATACCATGTAATTATGGAAGGATTCTATTGTGGTATTGAATTAAATATCATCAGGTGTTGTGGTTTCCAGGTTAGCTGATGATGACACAAATAGCCTGTGTTAATCACCATATTTCACGGTGGATTAGTTAACACACAATTATTTAGTGATCATGTTAATTTATGAATTTTATTTCCTCATACAGATATTTCCATACAAAAAACTATACTAGGGGTTAATTTAGTGATAAAACCATGTTATATTCTCACAAAATAAAAGGGCTCCTTGGTGCATGTGAATAATTCATGATTTCATGAGGATGAGAAAAATATTTATAGTGGTTTTTGATGGGGTAGGTAAATGTGTATTAGATATTGGGATGAGGGGAGGATTGTGGATGGTATTAGATCCTATTTTAAATATTTTGTTTCATTTTATTACTTGTATATATGATCAGTATATCGAGTGGTTGATGTTTTAATACATTTGTGAATTAAAAATATAATTTTTCATATCAATATTTTTTTTTTGAGTATTGACATTTTGATGTTTTCTATGGATAAAATTTTCTTGTTTTTTTCTATTTTCTCAATATAAAATAGGGTTATAGTCTACATATTGTATGTACTAGTTATTCACCACTCATTAAAAGTATTTAATGTATGAAGAGGAATTATTAAGGACACATAAGCTCTAGAAAAGACATGTGTCAAAGTATATAGTGTTACTAGTTGTGTCAAATACAATTTTTATTTTCCATTCTATTTTAGAGAATGGTATACTAGAAAATAGGATAGGATGGATCATTTCATAAAACTAAAATTGGTGTATCAAGAACATATTTAGAGAGGGAGGTTCATATTAAATGGTGAATGAGATTGATGATCTTAATTTTTTATGTTATGACTTATATATTCATTCAATTGTTTTATGTTAATGGAGATTCAGATCAACGTTTTTTGATCAAGTATCATTGGATAGAGTCTCATGTACAGTCATCATTATTTACATGTTCTATTTCCATGAAATAAATTATTTTATGTGTGATTATTTCTCAAAAAACAGCTTCAAATCTAGAGAGTTTTAAAAAACAACTTATATGGAATTTTACCAAATAAAATTTTAGTGTAATTACACTAAATCTATATATTATTTTAACTCTTTAACAATTTTCTAATGTAATTTCATGGGGATTATATAGATTTCCATTTTCTTGTTACCACTATAGGTTCCTTTGTGAATGCGATGTATATAGACCTTTAGTGGGTTTAGGAATACATTTGACTAATCTATAATAAAATTATTATGGGTTTGATTTAGTAATAGTCTACATGAGAGGTGATTAGAGGTCGACCATGAGTTTCATTGAGGATGAAGGTTATGTTATATAAATTATCAACGATAACCTATTTGGAATATAGTTTTTTAGTAATATAATGGTATTTGGATTCATTTTTCTACTTATTGAGGCTGATTTTCAAGGGAAATATCTGTTTTATTCCTATCATTTTTTTTATATGATTATTGTGCTGTGGTGGGAGCATGCGAATATTATTATTGTTTTGGAATGATGTAGGAGCGTTTAGTTTTTGTGTAGTTATTCTACATATGAGTGAGTCACCTAAAGCTATTATATGGGTTTAATATACGTGGGGATCTTGTTCAATGCATTATGTAACACCCCAAAATATTAAAATATGATCATGATACCTGATAGCATGCATGGGATGAAACACCAAGAATAGAAATGAATATTAAACCCAATGAAATTATTATATATAAACTATTTTAAATAAATTATAGATATATTATAGCTTTCAATTTTTTAAATTCTTCAGTTATCTTCAATTACATGCAATAAAAACTTTATTCAATACCTTGCATTACATGCAAGACTATGTTTTTATGAATCCTATTCGTACTATTATTTTAAATGAAAATTATTTCCACTAAATTAAATTGGTGGTTATGAATTAGATTAACTATCTTAGAGAATTATATCATTGAATTCAATGGTTACCAATAAATTAAAATGAATATATAAACCAATGGATAAAAAATATAATATTTTAACAAAAAATATTTTTCTATGCCAATGAAATTTTATACTAATAAATCAAATTAATTAGTATTAGAATGTCTTATTTCTATTATATATATATATATTATATTCAATAACTTATTTAAATTCATCCAATTTATTTTATAGTTATAAGCTACATACAAATCTATTTTTACACATAACAATTAGAATTTATTTAGTTGTGGGTTCTCTACTATTTAGTGTCACTCATTTTTTGGATATAAATTCTGAAAACATTATAAATAATATTTGAAAAAAATTAATTTACAAAATATTAATATTATAATTATCATAGGGTGAATTTTTAGTTTATTCTGAGAAGATTTAATTTTTGATAAATTGTGAAGAATACTGAATTTTAACTGAAAATTTTCATTTTTATGAATAATTTATAAGTTAAATTATATATTCATCTAATTTTAATGTAAAAAACATCAATAATTCATATATTAAATCAAATTAAGTCATTGGATTCATTTTAATAATGAATATTGATATAAAAACAATGTATACTTTTTAAATGTTTCACTTTAAAATCTCACTATATCATCCTGTCTAGGAAAATAATTTTAAAATAATTACTAAAAATAGTACAGATTAAATTAAGGAAAGATGATTCGATATTTTTAAATATAAATATTTTTAATTTATAATAATTACATCATTTATTCTGATCAATATTAACAATAAAACAAGTTAAAATTATTTAAAATGAATAGTAGAAAAACATGTTTACGAAGAGACAAAAAGTTAAACATAAGGGGAAAATGACATAGAAAAATGTGAAAACAATTTTTTTGTTCATATATGGACCATATTTATTATTTAATTGATAACAAAACATTATTGGGGTTGTGGTCCATGAAAAAAAAGTTGGAGTTATTCAATCTTTCAAAACAACTACAAGAGTGCGACTCACCCCATTTTTAAAAGGACACTGACTCTCTTATTCGATTGATACATTCAAAACACATTGGTTACACGAATCCCAAATAAGCCCCTTAAAAATTTTCCTCCCTAAATGATATAAGCTTCATATTGTGTAAAAATCCAACATAAAAAGGAATTATTGTAAACCTAAAGAAGATACCCAAAGAATATGAAATGTTCTTCAAAAAGTGATTTTTTATTTCCATATACACCTCCTTCAATTAATATTATAAAATGATATTATAATTACCAAGTTATAATCCTTATAATAAAATTTTTTATGCTATGTTTTTGACCTAGAACATCACACACTTCCATTAAAAGAGTTATAAAATAATCGTTTTTGTGTATGGAAGATTACAACCTCGTGAACTGATGGATTTCATTTTCCCATTACCACCTTTAAAGGTATAAAATAATGAAGTATTTATAGAATATATATGATAAATATGTTATATATTATTTTATTACTATTAATTAAATTTTTATATCACTCATACTTTTATACATTATAGTATTTGGTAAAATGATATCTTCAGTCAAATGTACGATGGATTACTACCTCACGAAGTGATGTGATTTATTTATAATTAAATGAAGAGTAATAAAGATGGTTTCAGTAGAAATTTTTAATATATATGATTTAATAATTATACTATAATGAGTATATATATAATTTAAAATTCATACTTTTAATATGGAATGAATATGGAAACAACATTCAAGAGTAAGTATGACCCACCATCTTCATAAATGATGTATTTCAGTTTATATCACCAGATTTTATGTATGACTTCAAATAATTATATAAGAATTATATTTAATATTTATATCAAGGATCTAATTAAGGATATGGATAAATCATGAATTACATAGGAGGAAAAAAATTAACAAGTGGAATCATAGTAAAAAATGGAAATTAACACCCAAAATAATGAAAGTAATAAAATATTATAATCAAAGATATGATAACTTATTATAAAATATTAATATATTATATAATAAAATTCAATAATTTTTCTTTTATAATTTCCTAAAATGTTTCGTCCCTCTACAATTTAGGTTAAATTGTGTGTCAACAACATTAAAGTGGTATCTAGGGGATTTCATCTAAACAAAATTTCACTGAGGCATAGAGAAATGTTACAGACTTGTTTAAATTTATATATTGTATATACAATTCCAAGAAATTTAATTTCTTGAATACATCATTCTTCATGTGATTTTAAGATTCAAGTTGAATTGATTCATTTCAGGTTATTTTAATTTAATGTTTTCAATTGGTAATGAGATCCATAACCCAATTCCTTTTCAGTTGATCACATTTGTTCTTCATTATAAATTACATTATAAGATTAAGTGTGCAATTAATTTTGAAAAACTGGTTTTTTATTTAAATGATTTTATTTGGATTTTATATTTGATACACATAATCGATTTATTGATTGATAGTCACTTCAATTTAAGAATTTTCATTGGATTACTTCACAATATAATATAATTTGGGATTGATTATAGATGAATTTACATCAAATTAGATTACCTAATCCTTTTTTAAATACCCCTTTAATTTTATTATAATAAATTTATTAAGGATTATTTTCATGTAATAGTACATTTGTTTACTTTTTTTACATATAATATTTTAGAAAATTTCAATTAGGAAACCGTGTATCATATCTTTCTATAGTCAGAAAAACTAATTTATTATGAAACCCCAATTTTATAAAGAGGTTTTCAAATATATACCTTAATCATTTAAAAGTGAAGGACTAAATAAATTCTATATAATTTTACTTTTTACCAAATTTCATGAATGGAATCTTATTTTCAATTTATGAACAGAACACTTTTTAACTATTTTACAGTGTAAAAGTAATGATCTTTTTACCTTGTAAGTCATGTATGATATTAAACGATGTCATTTTTATAGATATTAATTCTCATTGTGGAAAAGATATTTTCACTGAATTTTTTTAAATATGATTTCCAAAGAGAAGGACTGTCAAAATGTTTTTCAAAATGAAAAGAATTTTTTCACTCAAAATTTTTTTAATGTTATATTTATGTTATTTATATTCATTAATGACAACCACCCATTATTCATAATCTAATTATTATAAATTGTACTAATACACTTATTAATATTGTTAAAGATGGAGTATGATTATTTTTTCCACATCCCGCAATTACATTCATTTCATGGAATCATTTCATAAGTCATTAACATCTCATTGAGTTATTCAATTTATTGGGTTCATTGAACATTAAATTACCCCAAAATATCGATGTCATTTTCATGGATATTTTAATTTCATAATTTGTATACCATTTATAAATGTCTTGTTTACATTGAACATTACTTGATTAACTGGGGAAATATTGATAATTTTTTATCCTTTAATCAATAATGATATTTGATAAAGAATAATTCTTATGAATTAAAATGACTATTCAATATATGGGGAATGCATTGGACAAGTATAACATGGGATAGAGACCATTTATGGGTAGACCCTAGATTCATTGATAGTCTCATGGGATGATTTTATTGGATATCCTCATATAAATGTTGTTTCAACAAATATGCTTTAACCCATCCTCTTAATGTTCTTTGTGGTAAAGGATACATGTACTTGAGAAAAATGGTTTTCAATAATTATATATTACATTCATCCAGATTATGTTATTACTTTCCATGATATTTTCCCTACGAAAAAATATATATATTCATTTCATTATTAGTTTATTGATTATGTGGAATGGTCTTAAATTATTTAACTACGCATAATGAATATTACTTATCCAAGTATTATAGTAATAAAATTTATTATATTTTATGTTTTATTGGTTATTTACCATAGAATATTGTTTACATAAACCCATATCAGTTCATTGATTACATGGAATGTGTGTACATCTATTTACCCGTCCATTTTATTATGATCTCTAATTCATTATTTTTTCTTCTTTAGTGAACTCTTTCTAATAATTTTATCCCATAATTGTTATTTAATTTTTTCCCCATGATTATAACAATTTAACTATGTCTGATATGATGGGATTCAATATAGGGAATACTTTTCTTTTCTAAAAAAATATTTTTTACTTTTTAATTCTAAATTTAATGTATAACCCATTCATTTATATAATTTTCCAAGACAACTATACTAATTCAGAATTAGGGACACAATTTCATTGTATCTTATAACTATCTAACTCTCGAAGGAAATTAATCTAAGATTCTAGGGTTGGGTTCTTACAATTGGTTTCATAGAATGTATTGTATAATCTCTTGGAAATAGACTGATGAAAACATATATTTGGGAATATAACCATGTAATGTCCTAAACCTGGATGCCACTCAATAGTACTTCGAGCATGGTTAGCCACATGGAATCAAGTGCATCTCTTCAAATTCCAGAGGATACCAACTATTAGTGTGGGCCTAGGTGAGTCATTGGGAGGATTATTCCATCATTAAGAGAGTTTAATAAAACTAATGTATCACACAAGTCGCAGAAGAAGAAAGACTATACAATAGAAAAATTTGTTAAAATAATAATAGTATAAATAAAGGCATATGTTAGATCATATACAATATGCTGTTTCATTTCAAATGATTATAATAAAAAAAATTGCATTACAGTCATATAAAATAAATTTCCTAAAAGTAAAAAAACAGGAAAAAGGGATCCCAATAGAATAGTATGCCTCAGCAAGGTTCCAGGATCTCATGTTCCTAAGTAGTTTCTGAAGAACCTATAAGAGGGTGATTTCCATTATCAACGCCTATAATCATATAACCTATTGGGGTCTAACAAGCCACCAAAACATGGTGTGAGATGAAATCCCAATATAAAACCACCCATGGTATGTACCAATCAGTTCATTAATTTATATGACTAATAATGTGCAATGTGTAATTAAGTAAATAAAGAGAAATATAGATATAACACACTTCATTTATAGGTTTACTTTTATTCATTTAAAAATTCAATTATATTGAATTTATAATCCTTGAGATGTGACTCATGTCCAACAACACCCTTGTAACTTCAAGCACAACAAATTCCTCAAAATTCAAATCTATACAATACATTTTAGGAATGAATCCATGATTTTTCTTCGTCAAAGAGATGCATTATAAGGAAATTTGGTTTCAATTATTTCATTTAGAAATTGAGTATAACTTTGAAAATCCTATGTTTGAATTCAAAAATTACACCAGGTATAATATCAACCAATAACCTATGAGTCTGTACTTGGAGGCACTTTTAGGAACCTATTATTTCTATATAAGTGTTAGAAAGTACATGTCATCATAGTCCTTCCTTTTAAATCAAATATGGAAATCACATGTATCTCCCATGACATATAATTGTAGCGCTTTTTTACTGTTTCACTGAAATCCTTCACTTGGATCAATGCACCACTAATCAAATTAGTCATTCCTAAATATTTCTATCCATGGAATCCCTCAATGGATACATGTATAACCCTTGTATTAATTAAATACAACTAATGAGTCCATCCATTTCTCTGAAAGTGAAGAGATGTATCACCCGAGGTATAAAGGTCAATAGTCACAATAGTATATCCATGGAATTCTAATCTGAATCCATGTATCAACCAAGGATGGTAATCATTTTAGTAATTCAATTTCATTTAAAAAATTCATATAAAATCCCTCTCTTAAATAAAAAACATCAACATGGAATTAAAATATATTAACTCACATGGAGAATGAATTATGATGTAATTCAAACTAAGAGATAAATTATATAATAAAGAAACACAAGTACATTACTCACATGTGAATGGTAATACAAAGAAAGCATTAATTAATCCAGAAATTAAATGTATGGATCAAGGGAAACACATTAATCCCATAACTTTAATTCATTTCACATTTAAACAAAATCATTAATTGATTACAATTCAATATTACCAATTGAACCCATGGGATATTATATGCACATCTCAAGGGAATCACTGGTTATGAAAGGAATCCATCAAAATAGACATTTAAACCAGCACACACAAAGGTTGGACATTTCAATGTATTAAAAATATAAAATCCATAAAAAATCCTATTATATTACATATTTCATGATTGGAATTAATATGGTTTAATTTACATTTAATTAAAGACCTGGAAACTAGGAACATGACAACCTCACACATATAAACGACCCAAAATTAAGGGAAAATCTTTAGACCACATACCATATGTCTATTCTATGATTCTTATTTGGTATCAATCATGGATTCAGCCTAGATGAGAAAAATATTAATAATGAATGTAGAACAATAAAATCGGGAGAATGATCCTAAATCTAAATAGAATAGTCAACAGACAAAACAACTAAGAAACGATAGAATGTAATAAGGCCTTAACATTACAGATCCAAGGAGATGAAACATTTCCAATATGGATATTTGATAGAGGGATGATTTCGCATCCAACGTTAGGATCTTAGTGGAGATTTTCCAAGAGGGGATTGACCATACTCTATGACAGGGAGGCTTCAATTAAGTTTTAATAAGATTTATAATTTAATTAACAATTATTAAATAACTAACAATGTAGGGCCCAAATGGTTCTAATGAAATTTTTTACTAACCATGTGTAAATTGTGTATATTCCCTGTAGGTCAAGTGTCAATCTATTTATTTACCTATAATGTTTATTTACCATGTGAAAACCATGAAAATATCCTCTTCCATGTTTTGTTAAAACTACAAAATAGGTCACACATGCATGTGTCTCCTCCTACACAGTCTCATCAAACCAAATGGCCTATAAGAAACCACTATCTAGCCTTTCAATGTTTACAAAAACCATTTTAGGTTCTCAAAAAGTCTTGTACAAATATTACTCTATGAGAAAAACCCAAAACAAAGGGTTATGGGCTCTAAACCACCCCTGAAACTTCCTATCATTTTATTACATCATTTGGAATGAACATTAAGACATATTTATGAAATTATACTAAATAATGATTGAAAACACAAGATTCATACCTAAATGAATAAAATATTTATGAAAAAGTTTTCCCTTTATGAAATTCTCCCATGAATTTTTCTTGTGATGGTGGTTATGGATAATCAGAGTATAACTCCCACCACTATGATCGTACATCAAACTCCTTCTCCCATGACTTATATTGAACTTGTGCGTGCTTCCATAACAACCGTACTAATGGAATATACCATTCTCATAGAAAATACAATTCTTTGAGCCACAATATGTATAGAATTATCCTAAAAGAACACATATTCGTGATGCTCATCCTCTTCAAGAATAGAAGAATGAGATGTTTCTGAATAGTAGCATCATAGCTGAAAAAAATGTAGATATTAGGAATGTGTTGGTACCTTTGAGGTAGTTTCAACTCATAGGCTACTACACCAACTCTCTCTATAATCTCAAATGTCCCAACGTATCTATGTAAAATCATACCATATCTCCAGATCTTCTTATATCCCAACCTCTGTGAAACATGTAGGAGAACCCAAAGCCCATCCTCAAATAGTAGAGCATGTCATTGTTGATCAAAATATGATTTCTTTTTATATTTTTTAGTATCCAACTACTTTTGAATCAACTTCACCTGCTTTGTGGTCTCCTGGACAAGATAATGTCCCATTATTGTTGCCACTCCTACCTCTAGCCAACACATGGCTCACCGGCATAGCCTATCGTACAAAGCCTCATATGGTGCCATCTGAATAGTTCCATGAATTGAATTATTATAATTGAACTCATCCACGGGTGTATGCCTCTCCCAAGACCCCCTGATATCATGGATGCATGCCTCTATCATGTCCTAAAGCACTTGAATCATGTACTCTGGATGGCCTCATATCTGGGGGTGGAAAGATGTAATAATAAGCACCTATGTACCAAATGACCACTACAGATTATGAAGGAATCAATAAGTAAATTAGAAATATTTATATGAAATGATAGTATGCCGAACCCCGTGTAGTCATACAATCTCATGGATGTACAGCCTCCTAAGAAGACCCACACTGAAGGTTTCCCTGATCGGCATGAAATCTGAAACATTCATTACCCTATAAACAGCAACTCAAATAGAATTACTACCTCAAGGAAACCTCAATAATCCTATATTGATATCCACTCGACATCATTCCATTTCCACTCTAGAAGCGGTTGCTACTATAAAATTCCAACAGGCTACTGGCGCTCTCCCTTATCTTTCTAACTACTGGAACCTATCATGTAAAAAGAATTTATATCTATTTTCATACCTTGCCACCAAAACTGTTGATGGAAATACTGATAAATCTTGGTGACAATAGGATGTACCACCCAAGAAGAAGCATCAAAATCCCACATCAGATCATCCTGCATTTCTATAGAGAACCATACGCGACCATGCACTCACAAGTTCTCATCATTGGCAATGGTCCAATTATGAGTAGGGTCCTCGCCTTCCTTACTCACTCATATGAAAAGTCCTACCAAGTCTGATAGCTACCACATATGAACCCAATCAATAACTACTGAGGGAAATGATATATTATAAAGGTATTTTTTTGTTAAATTTTATGAACCTCAAAATTCATATCAAATAACAACACCATAAGCCAGAACTCATTACTCGGCTGATGCATTGCCTATATCTGTGTCCTCATATGTTGGGCATTAGCCACAACATTTAATTTACTATTCTTGTTGGCATTCTTGAAATGAAATGACTAAATATATTCCACCCACCTTTTATTCCTCAAATTTATATCATTTTATGTAAAAGATTAACGTAAGAATTTTTTTTATATGAACATAAAAAATTCTATCCCAAAATGTAATGTCTCCAACAATGCAATTCATCAACAAATATAGCTAACTCAAGATTGTGAGATGGGTAATTCCTTCAACATGGCCTAAACTTTCCAAACTAATACGTAATGACTCAATCTCCTAGCATAAGAACTTCCCTTCGCCCGATACCTAATGATTTTTAGTACAATGTAAAACTCCATCAAGGATATAGAAAAATTAGTATCAACATTAATGTAAATATCACATTTAGTTCTTGAAAACATCTCTCATAGAAATATTTCCATGAATACATTACACTCTTCATTTTAAATACCATCAGTGGCACTACTAATAAAAATAAATCATGAATGAAAATTTTATAGTAACCAACAATCCCTATGAAAATATACACATTAACGACGTTATTGGGTTTATACTAGGAAACTAAATCTATCACATTCTTTGGGATTATTGATACTCATCTCTCAAAGATGACATGACCATGGATGTGAATATAATCCCTCTAAAATGGTTCATTGCGAGCTGACTATATTACTAATGCTACCAGAGGGTATTTGGAATGATCTCAATGAGTTTTTCATGTTAGTGTCGATTGAGAAAATACTCTAAGATATCATCCACGATAATCACCACAAATTAATCAAGATATAGAAGGACCACTTGGTTCCTCAATTCTATAAAGACTACTGAAACATTCATGTTATCAAATGACATATAAAAATACACATATAGACCATACCTTCACTGGAAGGATGTGCGAGATATTACTAATGGTCTAACACTTACTTTATGGTAACCATATCTGAAATAATTCTTTTAGAAAACATGAGATCCCTCTAGATGATTAATGATATCTTCTATTCATGGAAGAGGACACATGTTCTTATCAATCAATTGTTTCAATTTATGGTAATACTTTCATAGTCTTAGTGTTTCATCTGCCATTTTCAAAAAAGAAGATGGATAACCCCATGGAGAAGTACTAAGATGGATGAAACCATTTACTCTAAAACCTCTAGTGGCCACATGAGCTCTTGCAACACTATTGTAACCCTTTTATATTGAGAAATGGATTCAATTTCATTCCATAACACTAGATTGATAGAGAAATACACCACACCTACGAGATGTAATTTTGACACATTATCTCAAATTATTTTCTTCAAATGTTCAAAAATTGGGGGAAAATCATCCTGAGTAGTTCCCTTATCATATAGGTACAAACATGAAATTTGTCCAGTCATTCCACCCAGAGCATGATTCTCGGGTCAATATCGGATCTCTTGGACATCACATGCACAAATGTGAATGAAATTCACACCCTCTAGTGGCATGAACCTAACCCAAAATCAATATAAATAATCAAAATTCTATAAAGGGAATCAATCAATCCATTCCACAAATAAGATAAAATATTTTCATCTCTTGGACATTGAGATCACATACAATGTGGAACCCATTGATCTCAAGGGGAAACTACCAGAACTGATCCACATAGTCCATTATGATTCCCAACTGAGATCCCAGTGTCATCCATTAGAATTGTGAACATCAATGAAAAGGCTCTTCACAATAGGAACAAATATTAACCATGTGAATACCTTGTATAAAAAAGTATTGAAGCAAAAATGAAGGCTACTAGAATAGTACCTTTGTTGGTAGAAGTTCAAAGTTTATGTCCCTAATGGTTCTATCGAACTCTATATTCCTATCCTACTACACAGCCCGCTGACACATCTTAGCTACAACGAGATGATCCACACTATTTTCATTGTATGTTTGTGGAATGACTTCCATGGCCATGACCAATACCTTGTCTTGACCAACCAACATGACTACCACTCTGTACCTGCTGAGAGGCTTCTCAACCTACTCCTGAACATGGTTTGGATACATATGTTCTCTTATTAGCTGGTGGTGGAATCAATTTATAGATGTGATGTAGATGGCTCTTCTTCTGCAAGATTGACACTCAAATGGGTACCTCGTACATTGTGGCCCTAAATGTGTTGGGTATCGGGACTGCGCAATGGAAGCCAGTGGGTCGGGATTTTAAATTTTTTTGGCTTCACCAGAGTGAAATAACCCTGTCAACTCCGGTGATCTTGTCCTATCTTGGTCTGAGGAGCTCACAAGGTTCTTAAGGAGAACAAAAATTAAACTGAACATTTGCCATATTCAGAATTGATGTGTTGGATGTCGGCGATCATTGCTCGAAGACTCCAACGTCGAAGCCCTCTATATCGTCCACACACGCCTCGCAAATCTTCCTGCGTGCCATTCGTCATGATCTGGGTGCTAGCGCAGATCTTCGACGCTCACATCAGTGCAGTAATGATCACCGCAAAGGAGGAAGCTTCGATCCGGGATGGATGATCTTGAAGATCCTTCTTTGCTTGAGAGTCTCTATCTATAAATTCCAGGAGGACAAAGATTCTATCAATCTAGAAAAAGGAATAGTAATTGTGTGAGAGCATCTCTCTCACTTATATAGGGAGTGTTAAAACACGTGGTATAGGTTCCTTCCCCCCGTGTAATAGACGTCTGCTATATAAGCGATATAAATAATTATTTATCACAAATAAAATTATTCCATAAATAATATTTATAATTTATCACATACTTGTAATATATAAATATATATTACATGATAAATTTGAGTCCTTAACTTGACTCATTCCTCCTACTAATATTTAACAAACCTAGGATATTTAAATCCAGTCGAATAATATTAATACGTGTATTTACTATATAACTTTGGAATACATGTTATAAATAAAGTCAACGAATTATTATAAACTCAAATAATTAATGAATTTTTTTATTCTTTGGTGATCCATAGAACTTGGATAGTGCTCGGACACTTTGGCGTGGCCCACCATGTTCTAAATTCCTTTTCCCAGAATAGGGCATATTCTCAAGGCATTATTGTGTGTGACCATCTAGGCCCTTATCTTAATAGTAGTGAATAATACCACAGACCTAGAGAGAGGTCTAGCAACCCATAGAGGCCCCTATAGAGATAAGGCAAAGTCAACGAAATGACATCCTTCCTATGAACACAGTCAGTGTAATCTAATCTATTCGTCACCGATATCTCAATAAAGCAGAATGCATATAGTGTCCTCATTCATTATTTTCTTAATTATGTTTGTTGATTTGTCTAAATGGTCTTACCATCAACTACCATGGTCATGGATTTAATGAAGGTGCAACCATCCTAATCAACCAGGCCTGAGATATCTCTTCCTAAACTCGGAAGCGACAAATCCTTTCTCGATCATTCAATCAATGCCATGCCATTAATGACGTACTCAATACAAAATACCTCAACACGACTTTGTCGCCATGGTTTTCGCCTTATATATAATGTATTTAATTAAATGACATTCATTGATAATGATCGCATTTCAACAGATCATTACACGTGTCCGTAGATAGGAACAACCAATGACACCAGAAACATGTGGTGTTTTTATTAAGCGGGTCTGTCCTCATGATATCAATAGCTAGAGATCATCATGTGTGTACTTCATGAGATGAAGTCTCAATGCTTATGATCCCCCAAAAACTGATGGTCACACATCATCTGTTTCCTTTCAGAATGATATAACTGGACCATACGACTTTAATTTAAGATTACTGTCATGGCGTCTCAGGGTTCTCATTATAGCCTGGGACCTGCAATAACCATTTGATTCAATAGGTAATCTAAGGACATTTCCATTAAAAAAGTGGATGCAGAAGTATCTACACTATCATGTCAAGATAAGAACATTTATAAAACAAATTGAATACATGTAACAGTAATCAAATTACAATACAAGTTGGTTCTAGGGCACCCACTTTCAACACTCCCACTTGCACTAAAGCCAACTGCTAACAGGTTTCAATCTGCTAGCTCTCACATGTGAATAATGCTTATGTTGAGAAATGGATTTAGTCAAGGGTATGCCAAGTTGTCCTCTGTGGCTACTATAATAACTGCCACTTCACCTCTTTGATTAAAATCCCTCCAAGGATGAATCTTCCGAAGAATATGTTTTGTCCTCGGGTGAGACCTAGGATCCTTGGCAAGCACCGCTGCAGCAGTATTATCACAATATACTAGAACAAGGTCTTTACTTCTAGGTAGCACACCAATGACTGAGATAAAGCTACATATCCAGACTACATCCTTTGCTACATCAGAAGCTGGAATATATTTGGACTCTACTGTAGAATCTGCAACCACAACTTTCTTTGAGATTCTCCAGCTCACTGCCCAACCATTAATGCATAAGATGTAGCCTGACTGCAATTTCATATAATCATGATCTGTCTGGAAACTAGCATCAGTGAATCCCCTCACATCTAGTTCCTCATCTACTCCATACACTAGGAACATATCCTTAGTACACCTCAAGTACTTAAGGATAGATTTTACAGTTTTCCAGTGCAGCTCTCAATGATTGGCTTGATATCTACCCACCATGATTAATGAAAAGGAAACATAAAACCTAGTACATATCATGGCATACATGATAGAACACACTACCAAAGAATAAGGGACTATACTCATTCTGTCAATCTCCTCCTGTGTTTGTGGACACATTTTCTTGGATAGATTTACACCATGTGACATAGGTAATAATCCTCTCATGGATTGTTCTATATTGTACCTTTTGATTACCTTTTCAATATATGTACTTTAACACAGTCCAAGAAGCCTCTGAGATCTATATCGAAAGATATTGATCCCTAGCATGTAGGTTGCTTCACCTAAGTCTTTCATGGAGAAGCAATCATTTAACAATGTCTTAACTGACAATAAGACTTGCACCTCATTTACAATTATTAATATGTCATCAACATATAAAACTATGAAAACGATAGCATTCCCTTAATCATTTTTATATAAAAAATGCTCACTATCATTTTTGACAAAACCAAAATCTCTTATGGCCTCATCAAAGCGAACATTCCATGATCTTGATGCCTGCTTCAATCCGTAAATGGACCTCTGCAACTTGCATACTTTATTGGCATTCATTGACTTATTAATCCCATGAGGTTGAGTCATATAGACATCTTCAACCAAATTCCCATTTATAAAAGCCGTTTTGACTTCCATTTTTCAAATTTCATAATCATTAAATGCTGCTATTGCAAGGAATATTCGGATTGATTTAAGCATTGACACTGGTGAGAAGGTTTCTTCATAGTCAATGCCTTTACGTTGTCTGAAACCCTTTGCAACCAGTCTTGCTTTAAAGGTATTAACCTTACCATCCATGACCAGATTTTTATTGAATACCCATTTGCATCCAATGGGATTTACATCAGCAGGAGGGTCTACCAAAATCCAAACATGATTCTGGTACATGGACTCCATCTCAGAATTCATGGATTCTTTCCATGTAGTAGCTTCTTTTCCTTCAACTGCTTCCTTGTATGTTATAGGTTCATCATCCTCAAGGATCATTGTGTTACCTATCTCGGTTACAAGAAAACCATAATGATCTAGTTCTCTAACCTCTTGCATAGACCACCGCAGTATCTGTGTCTCAGGAACAATTTCTTCATCCACTAGTTCTTGTGGAGATTGTTCCTCTACCAACTCTTGTTCATCTGGAGCATTAACTGCATCAAAGTCAATCTTGCTCCCACTATTTCCAGTAGAAATGTTTTCCCATTCTATTAATGTGGTGTATCTTGCCACAATGACTTTTTTACATAAAGGGTAATATAGGTAGTGTCCTCTTGTTTCCTTAGGATAACCTATAAAGATTCACTTAGTGCTTCTGAATGCTAATTTTTCAGGTGGTAAAGTCTTGAAAAATACCTCACACCCCCACACATGCATGTGTGTCAAATTGGGTATCTTTCCATACAATACCTGGTATGGAATCCAATCTATAGCTTTAGTTGGTACTTGGTTAATGGTATATGCTGCTATCTGCAAGGCGTATCCCCAAAAGTATAATGGAAGAGTTTAATGACTAATCATTGATCTAACCTTGTCAAGCAAGGTCTTATTCCTCCTTTCACTAACACCATGCCATTTTAATGTATAAGGAGGAGTGAGTTGGGATAATATCCCACACTTCTTCAAGTGATCAATGAAATCTTGGTTATGATATTCTCTGCCTCGGTCTGAGCGAAGTGCGTTTATCTTCTTACCAAGTTGGTTTTCTACTTCATTTTGGTATTACTTAAATAAACAAAAGGAATATATCTTATACTACATTAAGTAGATATATCTATACCTACTAAAATCATCGGTAAAAGTAATAAAGTATAGAAAACCACCCCTTGAATCTACTGGAAATGGGCCACATACATCAGTATGTATTAATTCCAGTACTACATTGGCTCTTTCTCCATTTCTTGAGAAAGGTGATTTGGTCATATTTACTTGTAAAAAAGCTTGACATACTTCTAATGGTTCTATTTATACCAAGTCTATATACCCTTCATGATGTAATCTTTATAATCGCTTCTCTTATACATGACCAAGCCTGAAGTGCCATAGGTGGGTGTTATTTACGTCATGTTGGTTGTTTTGGTCATTGATTTCTATTACTGAGTTTTCAAGTTCTAGCATATATAAAACATTGTTAAGATGTGCCATACCATAACATATGTTATCCCTATATAAGATACAACTTTTATTTCCAAACGTGAAATAAAAACCCATAGTGTCTAAAAATGACATAGATATATTGTTTTTGGTAACATAAGGTACATAATAGAAATTGTTTAAAACAAGATCCAAACCAGTTGGGAAAGTCAAGTGATAGTCTCCCACTTTAAAGGCTGCCAGACTTGAACCATTTTCATCTCGGTGATCTACTTGACCTTTTGAAATATTCTTGAACCTACTTGGTTCCTATATATGAATACAAATGTGTGAGCCACATGTTGTATCCAATACCCAACATGTAGATAAAAATAGATTACATTAAATGCCAAAAATACTCGAAGTAGAAGCATCTTCTTGCTTCTTCTTCCCAGCTGTGTAATTCTCCTTCTAGTGGCCTTTCTTGGCACAACCAACGCAAACAACTTCCTACTCATTAATTTGACTTTGAATCTTTGGCTTCTTTGCAGAAGATGCATTGGTTTCTTTGGCCTTGACATAACCTTAGAACCCTTTGCCTTGCCCTTGTTTTTCTTGTTCACCATAAGGATAATTGAATTGGTCTTTTTTATTTCCTTTTCCACTTGGTGAACTAAATCCAAAAGATCCGGGAGCGACTTTGTCATATCATTCATATTATAATTGACAATGAAAGTCAAGAAGCTTGACGATAAAGAGGCAAGAATGAGATCCAATGCTAGTTCTTGGTTCAGTTTGAACCCAAGGGCTTCAAGCCTCTCAATATACCAAATCATCTTGAGTACGTGAGGACCGACTTAGTTCCCTTCTACTATCCGGCACTTATAAAGAACACTTGAGATCTCATACCTTTCTTGCCTATCCCTCTCTTCGTATAGTTCTTGGAGATGTGAAAGAATCTTTTAGGCGTCCTCTTCCTCATGCATTTTTTGCAATTGGCTGCACATGGATGACAACGTGATGCATTGTACATTAAGTGCATCATCAACATGATTTTTCCACTTATCTTTTTCCGTCTTGCTTTCTCCTTGAGGAGGCTCGGTAGGAATTGGAGATTACAGCACATATAACTTCCTTTCTTTGCGTAGTACTATGCGCAAGCGCCTGTGCCACTCCTGGAAGTTATTGCTGGTTATGATATTTTATTTATCCAAGATCGATCGTATTGATAAAGTACTAGTGGGGTTGGAGATTTCCATTTTGTATCTACATCAGAGAAAAATTTAGTAGTTTGTACTTTTTCTTGATTATGTTTTGACATTTTATGATTAATAAATTATTATATCATTTAATGTCTACCACTATTTTAACGAACCCTAACATCCCTCACTATTAGATTCTGAATACTCTATCCCTTGATCATTCTAGTGGAAAGGATCATCGAAACTTCCCTCGTATTTTACAAGCTAGGGCTACAACACTACATGGAGGGTTTCAAGGTAGGTGCTATGATGGCTAACAACTTGTTCTTGTGGTTCCTTGTGTAGTTGACTAATGTCCCAGCTTTTTGGAATCTGAACATGATTCCATCAACCTCATTCCTATAAAGTGATAGAAAGTTAGGTAATTCTAATCTGTGACTACTCAATTTAGTTATGTCGACCCATTTCTCACATTGAAACGCCCCGGCAGTAAGAGGTACTCTCAACTGAGGCTGATGAGCACCCAAATAGTCGGTTTTGTTTAGATGTGAGAAATGGATGGCATTTTGAACTTAATATATTTTGGAGGTATTTTTATTAAATATTGATTGAAGAATAAAATCTTTTTCTATTTATTATGTTCAAATAGGGTTGTCATGCTCACAAATGAACATGCAATAGAAAATTATTCGTCACAACTTTATGCATTTTATCTTGTTTACTATCCTATGTGATCATGCAATAATCATGTAGATGCATAAAATAATAAATTGTGCATAAAGTAAAACATTCATTCTGAATGGTCTTGAGCATTCTATAATGATCGACCGATAACGGATCAATCATCGCTTAGGGGCATCCATACATGAGTCGATACATAACTTGTGTCGTTGCTTGCCCCAGTCCAAAGCTCCCAAATCCTGTCTGGACTACCACCTCAACATGGCGGGGTCTACCTCTCGGATCGTCACTGTATAAATAAAAATAGACTCGCACGCAGGCGAGGGGGTCTAGGGTACAATATACAACCGGTGCAATGGACTCGCATTCCCTTATACGTATTTGAATTAAAAGACGATTCGAAGACCTTAATTTATCTAATTAAATATTAAAATCATCGCATGCATTGAATAAATAAATAAATAAATAAATAAATGCCAGAAATATACAGGTCGGTCAATAGCTCAAGACCAGTTGGGGTAAAAGCGCAATAAAAATTAAATTGTAATAAATTTAAATTATGTGATGGTGTCTTAATAAATTAAATGAATTTGATTAAATTAAAATAATTTATTTTATCAGGTCCATTTTTTTAAATTTATTTTAATTCCAGAAATTAAATTAAATTAAACCATTAATTAAATTATTAAACTTATATTAAATTATTATTTTAGATGAAAATAATTTAAAACCCAAAATTAATTCCAATTAATTTAATTTAAAAAACTAAATTAATTAAAACTAATTTAGTGCAGGGTTACCTCTACCTGGAGAGGAGTCTGGCGGCACTACGTACCGCCGCGGGATGTCATCCTCAAACCACGGCTTGACTGCGGGGTGAACGCAGCGTGACCGCGGCATGTCTGCAACATGACTGCGCCATCCAACGACTCTCAGGGCGGCTGCAACTTCAGACATAGAGTGAGGGGAGAGGGAAGAGGCCGGAAAAGAGGTCGGACAGCCACATGGTCGACATCCCACTGCCCCGGTGAGCCGACGAAGCTGATGTCCGGTCTGGCGTGGGCGCGGTTCGGCCAGACGGAACCAGTTTGGAGGAAGCCGGTAAGGGTCTGGGGCAGCCGGATGGAGCCGGTCCGGGGCATCCTAGAGGAGGAGGCCGGCGTGGGTCGTGGAGCCGGCTAGAGGATGTCCGGCGAGGTCTCGGGGCGGCCGGACGGAGCCGGAGCTGCCCGATCGTGAAGTGGGAGGCACTGTGAGGTGGGAGGCCGGCCGACAGAGGGAGAAGGAGGCCCGGTGCGGGCTGCATCCGGCACGAAAGTGGAGCCCGATGCAGGATCTGGGTGGCCGGAGGGAGCCGGTCCGGCAGAGGCTGGTGCGGAGGAGCTTCCAG
The DNA here is from genome assembly GCA_963277665.1 of Viscum album. Taxonomy (NCBI): domain Eukaryota; kingdom Viridiplantae; phylum Streptophyta; class Magnoliopsida; order Santalales; family Viscaceae; genus Viscum; species Viscum album. The sequence goes on from OY728136.1 coordinate 1,518,522,617, forward strand.
TAGCGAGGGAGAGGGGGGCTCTAGGGTTCGACCTCCCTTGGTGTGCCGCATGAGGAGACCCCAAAGGGGTTTTCCTCTTTTTTTATACAAAAGCATGAAGACCCCCATTGGGGTATTGGTCTTGGTCTACCTCCATTATATATTTTATTATTAAAAAAATATAATATAATATTTATTATAAACATAATAAAATATTTATTATAAAATTTTATAATAATAATAAAAAAATATTTTTGATGTTAATTCTCAAATTGAGATTAACATCAAATGAACTGAAACATGAGACGTCTATCCGATTAAAAATTTCAAATGATCGTATCTTGATCATTCGTATTAGAAATGACACGCGGTCGAATCCGAATGAACCTTTTTAACACCCCGAAATTAAAGTTAATGTATTTTATTGTTTTTGACTTAGAAAAACCTTCTGATCCCTCTGATACCGCTATTGGGTATCGGGACTGCGCAGTGGATACCGGTGGGCCAGGATTTTAAAAATTTTCTGCTTCACCGGAGTGACATAACCCTGTCAACTCCAATGATCATGGTCCGGCTTGGTCCGAGGATCTAGCAAGGTTCTTACGGAGCACAAAAATTAAACTGAACATTAACCATGTTATGAATTGGCGTGCAAGATGCCGGTGATCATTTCTCTAAGACTCCAACGTCGAAGCCCTCTTGATCGTCCACACACGCCTCACAAATCTTCTCATGTGTCGTTCTTCAAGATTCGGGTTCTAGTGCGGATATTCGACGCACACTTCAGCGCAGTGATGATCACCACAAAGGAGGAAGCCTAATTCCGGGATGGATGATCTTGAAGGTCCTTCTTTGCTTGAGAGTATCTATCTCCAAATTCCAGGAGGAGAGAGATGCTCTCAATCTTGACACATGAATAGTAATGGTGGGGGAGCATCTCTCTCACTTATATGGGGAGTGTTAAAACACACGGTATTGCTTCCCAGTCCCCGTGTAATAGACGTCTGCTATATAAGGAATATAAATAATTATTTATGAAAACTAAAATTATGCCATAAGCAATATTTACAATTTATCACTTACTTGTAATATATAAATATATATTACATGAAAAATTTGAGTCTTTATCTCGACTCATTCCTCTTGCTAATATTAAATGAACCGAGGATATTTAAATCTGGTCGTATAATATTAATATGTGTATTTACAATATATCTTGTAAATACATGTTATTAATAAATTCAACGAATTATTCTAAACTCAAATAATTTATTTATTTATTTATTCTTTGGTGATCCATAGAACATGGAAAGTGCTCGGACCCTTTGTCGGGGCCCTCCATGTCCTAAAATCCTATTCCCAGAATAGGGAAGATTCTCATGGAGTTATTGTGTGTGACCCTCTAGGCCCTTATCTCAATAGCAGTGAATAATACAACCAACCTAGAGTGCGGTATAGCAACCTATCGAGGCCCCTTTTGAGATAAGTCAAAGTCAAAGCAACGATTGCCTTCCTATGAACATGGTCTGTGTAATCTAATCTCTTCGTCAACGATATCTCAATAAAGCAGAATGCATACTAGTGTCATCATTTTTTATTTTCTTTATTTTGTTTCTTGATTTTTCTGGATGGTCTTACCTTCGACTACCATGGCCATGGATTTAATGAAGGTGAAACCATCCTAATCAACCAAGCCCGATATATCTCTTCCAAAACTCGATAGCGACAAATCTTTTCTCGATCTTTCAATCAATTCCATGCCATTAATGAAGTACCCAATACAATATACCTCACCATGAATTTTTCACCATGGTTTTCCCCTTATATCAAATGTAAGTAATTAAATGAAATTTAATGATAATGATCTCAAGTCAAGAGACCATTACACATGTCCGTTGATAAGAACAACCAATGACACCAGAAATATGTGGTGTTCCTATTAAGCGGGTCTGTCATCATGATCTCAATAGATAGAGATCATCAAGTGCGAACTTCATGAGATGAAGCCTCAATGCTTATGAGCCCCCAACACATGATGGCCACACATAATCTGTGTCATTTCATAATAATGTAAATGGTCCATAAGACATTACTTTAAGATTAATATCATGGCGTCTCAGGGTTATCATTATATCATAGGACCTACTATAACCATTTGATGCGACAGGTAATCTAAGGACATTACCATTAATAAAGTTGATACAGAAGTATCTAAACTATCAAGTCAAGATAAACACATGAATAAAACAAACTGAATACATGTAACAATAATCAAAGTACTATACATGTTGGGTCTAGGGAACCCACTTTCAACAATATGTACCAGCCTAAAACAATTGTATAACCTTGTTTGGATACATGATTATATGTTATAACTAATATTATCACCACATAGAATCTCCAAAAAACCCTTCCAACTATCGATCGATGCAATAACAATCATAGGTGTTGAACAGCCATGACTCAGACCTCCAGATTCTCTCAGTTTATGCTCAGTGAACATCATATTATTCATTATCCCATATAAATTACTCATCAAAAAGAAATTTACCTATTATCAGATTTCATACATGATTTTTTCCTCAATTCACATTGTTTTTGATAAATCATCACCCATCGGAAAAGGTGTGAAATAAATAAGATCAGCAAAATGGCATGAGTAGCCCATAACAGACAGTGTGCCATGATCGAGATGTATAATCTCTCAGCCTCTATCAGAACTCAGTTTAATAAGATATTAACAATCATAGAAGACTATATAAAAATATTCCAAATACATATTGAAATGGTGTTTTGTTAGTGTCATAACATCCCACCATATCTTGGTACAATCACGTAGCATATACATAGTGAGATTTACACACCTCTTAGGAGGATTTTATATGATCTTAATGATAGCAAAGATGGCCTCTAGCCCTTACTTTGCAGATTGTTGTCCACCATCCCATGAGAATGTGGGTGGATGCTGCTACTGGAAGAAAGGATTAATCTCAGACAGAGACATGGACGACTTTGGTGATCCCTAAAAGGTCTGCATGAAAATCATAAATCCCTTACAGAACTATGCATCAACACCTACGTCTAGTACAACATTTAGTTCCATGGTAGGAAAACCAGATAGTCAACCAGTATCTTGTGGACTACCACCTTCTTGAGTATAATCATTTACACCCTCCTAGCATAAGACATGTGGTCGTTGTTTCGGAATATCTCTACATTGCCATACACGAACCACATTTTTCATTCATTATAATATTTTTAACTCAAAATTGAATAATATAATGCAGAAAAATTACACGAATTCCTATATAAAAAATACCAATTTTCCTACAACATGAGTCAGGTCACAGTGTTTAATCATTGATGTTCTCCAACAATGAATCATAACAATGTGGTATTCCAGATAACCATCATACTTCTCTATTTAAATTAATAAAGGGATATTCCATAAACACTTTTATGATGTTGGTTTTTCAAAAATTGTATATTCAAACATAAAACCCATGATTATTATAATCATTTTTAAATGTGATGATGCAATTTAATTAACATCGGGAAAATTTAACTCCTTGAAATTTTAAAATATTATCATAAAACTAAATAGTGTGATTGACACATAATTAGAAGAATAGAACAAAATATATACCCCATTTACTTATGAAATATTTACCATTATATATATATTAAATCTATTATATATATTCTAGTGCACACAATACCGAGTTAACTTGTATTGCACACAACAATTACTTTCCTCAATAAGTTGCATTACACATGAGACTGAGTTTAATCTAATACTATTAATATTATTATTTAATATGAAAAATATCACCAATATAAAAAATTGGTGTTTATTAAAAGAATTAACATAATTATAAAAATATATTTCTAAAATTAGTAGATTTATATTATTTATAAATGAATATAAAACCCAATTCAAAATAAAATTAATGTTTGTAAAAAATAATTTTTTTCACCAAAGGCAATATAACATAATAAAGAAAAATATTTTCTATTAGTGGGTGGAATTAAATATATATATATATATATATATTATTCTATAAAATTTACCTTAAATTCACCCAATATATTATATAGTTCTAAGATAATAAATATAAATCCAATTTTATCCAAAAAAGGAATTATTTTTAAAAAGGTGGTTTTTCCACCTTATAATGGACCACTTGGATTGAAACTATGTTTTTATAATTTTCTAAATATTATTTTAAAGAATAAATTTAATTTTGAATATTAGATGTCATATTTATCATAGTGTGTTCTTTTTTTTATGTCTCTGAGAAGTTTTATTTTTTGATGAATAATGAACACCAATGAATTTTTATTGAAAACTAACTTTTAGAATTAATAATTTAAATGTTAAATTATGTTTTTAATTTTTTTGAAGTTGAAATATCCTAATTAAACTTATTTTAATTATATTTAGGTCATCAGAATCATTTTTTATATTTAATAATGATTTAAAAACATTTTAATATATTGAATATTTTTACATTAAAAACATTTTTTATTGTCGCATCTTCAAGTTTTATTTTATGTTAGTTTTTATGACATGTGTGGTGTTTGTAACGACCCAATCTTTTTGGGTAGTATATTAACTTACTCTTAATGATTTAATAAGATGTTAATGGTTAATGCAGAAAGTGGAGTCGATGGCTTCATCCAGTAGACTCGAACCTTATGATGCCCACTTATCAGAGCTTGGGAAGGAGGTAGTATCTATGGGCTTCTCTTTGGACCAAGCCCAAGCCGAACTCCAGCGTGTCAAGATTGAATGAAAACACCTGCTGGAGAAGTTCAAGTTAGTAGAGATTACTACTAGGGAAATGTTATCTGAGCCTCCCTCATATTCTCTCACCATAGCACACCTTACACTTAGGTCATATGCCAGTGTTATAAGGGGTTATGTGATGAGACCCTAGCTTCTTTGTGTAATCCTTTGGGATGAACGAATTGAGATTTCTTCCATTAGTGATGTTTGTGAAATTTCAAATGTCCGGATAATTTTAGGATGTATTTTATTGATGAATTTTGAAAAAAGGATATTTTAAAATATTTATGTAAACCCTAAATAATTAATGATGTGTAATTATTTTCAAAAAATGGTCTTCAACAAAAGTGTTCAGTAAGGAATTTGGAGTCTAATAAGATCAACGTAATTTTTAATGAATAGTAAATTATGAATAGTGATTTTACGCTTAGGATTAGTAATGTGGAAAAATGGATTAGTAATTTCATTCAAAGAAAGTTTTAATATAATTTACCCACCTAGATTAAGTAATGTGATTCAATAAAATGGGTAAATAACGGTTTCCTGAATTATTAGCCAAATATTAGTTTTTTCGGGTGAATACTGTTTTTTAATTAAAAATTTAATTAAAAATAATTAGAAATTTATTTTTATAAAAAGGAATTTATTTTTGACCTCAGAGCATCGATATTATGTTATGGTAATTTTTGGGGATTTTTCTGAAAAAATGAATTCTCGATGAATAGTGTTTTTATTTAAAAATTAAAATAAAAATATTTAGAAAATTATTTTTATAAAATGGAGTTCATAAATATAATTATACCATCAATATTTGTTTAAGGTGAAATTTTGGTATTTTTCTGAGAAAGATGAATTTTTTCAGTGAATAGTACAAATGCAGTTTTAGGGTTTCGGTATGTTTAATGACATCATAACAGTGTCATGATGATGTCATGATATATTTGAAGGGTTGTCCGGCCAAGGGTGATGAATTATTGTTTTGGGGGCCCCATTTGGCCTAACCCCATGGTAAATTCCAAGGGAGAGCACATGGTTTTGAGAAAAGCACTTGTGAGGTGTCCCTTGGCCATTAATGCCTTGTCCCCTCACTTTCCCTATAAATACCCACCCTTTCCTCCTTTATTTTTCACTCCCAACTCTCCCCCAACGATGTTCTGGTCTCCTTGCCTCCCTAGGAGTCCTCCCAAGGTGCCCTCAATCCCTCAAGGTCCAAACCTTTGAGTTTTAAGAGTTACGTTTTAAGGTAAGGGATCCAACCTCTCTCTTTCTTTTCATGTAATCTCTTTTATGTCATTCCTTTTATGCTCCATGTTATTATGTGAGAGGATGTTCTGTTATATTCCTCTTACTTCACTCTTCATTTTATTTGATGAGAGATCCACTCTTACTCTCATCATTTCGTTTTATGAAAGTTTAAGTGATGTCGTTAGGCTGCTGAATTTTTAAGGGATTCTTTCACCCTTCTCATTTTTCAAGTTTGATTTTCATGTGAAGTCTTTCAAGATCCTTTTTATTATGTTGGGGTATGATCTCTATATCTATCATACTGATATATTATTATCATATGATGAGATACCCTATTTGATCTTGTAAAATCCTTTTTTTATTGAAGTTTAAGTGATGTTGTTGGGCTGCCGAATTTTCATAAGAGAAATCTTATTTTTGTCTCACTTCCATGTTTTTCATTTCATATGGTATATCTTTAAAATTTCATTACCATGTTCTTAAATCCCTTATATTCTATCCCCATACTGTTTTATGGATCATTTATGAGTGGGTGACCCATGTTCCCTCTCTTTTCAATGTTTTCTAAAACCTTGTAACAGAGCCGTTATACTGTAGAATTTTCGTTTCAAAATGCCTCTCTCTTTTCTCAAAATTATTTTATGTTATAAAGTGAATACTCAAAGATATTAATTCTATAAGGGTATTCACATATATATCAAAATTTTCTATTTTAAATTCTGGGATTTACATAAACGAATCCCGCTTCCCCTTTCCGTGGGTTTAAAGTGACATAATGATCATGTCTTTAAAGTAGTTTTTAAAATGTTATGATTATGAAATGAAACCCATTTCTTTTATGATATATTGGTTGTTTATGAAATGATTGATAATGAAATATGTGGCTCACATGATAATAAAGACATGTCATGGGTGCGCCCAGATAGCGCTCCAATGCATTGGGTAAAGATTTAATCTCTAGAGATGACTTTTTAGACTGATACCTTGGTGAATAACTTTGGTAAATTTTAATGACACCTTGGGGATGGACCTTGGTGAAACGAAATTATTGTAAATATTGAATGTTGCAGCCACATCTTCAAGTTATGAAAAATTTTATTTTTATTATGATGTATCTCATGATTTCTTTCTCATGCCATAAAGTAATTTTCATGTCCTTATTGAAGTATCTCAAGTTCACATGTAAAATGTTTCTCTTGTTTCCCTTACTGGGCCTTCTGCTCACCCTTTATTTTGATGTATGTCCCTAGGTTATGAGATGCAGTAATGAACCTAGGATGAACATAAGTATAATCCTTTCAAGTGTTTAAGAAGAATGTTTTATGTTCTTTTCATGTATTATGTTCCTTGTTTCCAAGACACTAAACCATAAAGATCCTCAGTTCCGTGTAATGAAATGAAAGTTATGTTATAAAAATAAGGGATGCTATAGTGTGAGTTTTAAAAAATTGATACAATATTTTGATTAAGAATATTTTATAATTTCTAATAATTCCATATGAATTTTTGGAAAATGTGATCAGTAAATTTAGTTAAATATAATCACATCGATTAAGAGAAAATCAGATTTACCAATAGACAGAATAGTAACCATAAGTGAAAGAACCTATAAACTTATCAAAAACCCATTATATTTCTATATATAGAAATTTTACATTATTTTATCGATAATAGATATTTATTGGTGAATGGTTACATGAAGAAAAATTTTTATATTTCACACTTTCAAAACACTACAAGAGTGCCACTCACCCTACTTATAAAAGGTAACCCCTATCCTAATATCCAAAAAATTTAAAACCAAATTGGATCATAAAATATATACCCAAATATATTTCAAAATTTCATAAAATCATCATATTATAATTATCTTTGGTATAAATTTGATATAATATGGCAATGGTGAAAACTTAAGGTGGATACTTGAAGAAGAGGTAATGTTCTTCTAAAATTGTTTTTATTTAATTTCATATACACCTATTTATATTACAAATATATAGTTATTATATAATATTTTTAGTATCCTTAATGTACTTATATATTTTTTATTTTATGTTTACAACCTTAAAATTCACACACTTCCATCAAATGGGTTCGGAAATCATTATTCTTGTGTACGTCGGACTACCACCTCCCCAATAGATATCATTCATTTTTCCTCTACCACCATTCAATGTTGGGGATAATGATGGTTTTATAGATTATATATTATATATAGTATATTTATGATTTTTTTATTTTTACTTTAATATTTTATCATATATACCTTAATTATTTCAATTATTTGAAATACGATAACATCACTCGTGGTTACGACTGACTATCGCATTAAGAAGTGATGTGATCTTTTCATGATTTACAATGAATGTATTTTGGGAAGTTTAAAAAATACTTATATATTTTACAAAATAATTTTAAAATAATTTTAATATTATATATCATTTAATTTTCATTTTTTTAATTCAATAACAAAATGGATGAATGTCCGTGAGTACGTATGACCTACCGTCTCATTGAAAAGTGTATTCGATTTCGTCTCAGAATTATTATTGGATAACATTAAATAAAAATATTATTAATATAAATTTATTTTATATCATTTTTTACATTCTGGATATGATTGAACCATTATCTATGTAAAAGTGAAAAAATTAACAACTCAAAAAATACTCAAAAAACAAGGCATTAACACTCAAAACAATGAATATAAATAAGTATTATTTACAAATGGATGATAAGATTTTATAAACGAATGTTATATGATATCTTAAATATTATTTTTTTTATAAGCTAATGAATTTTTTAAAATAACTATATATGAGGTTAAATAATGTACGGCCAAATAAATTCCCATGGTAAGTGATTTCATCTCAACATATTTTAATTGGCACAGACTAAAATGTTATGTTCCCAATTATAATTATACGTTGTATATAAATAAAAATTATATTTAATATCATGAATTATTAATTCCTAATTTTGTTATAGGTTTCAAAAATATTTACATCATCTATGGAGATTTTAATTAGAACATTTCAAGTGGAAAATAATTTCAAAACTCAATTCCCTTTCATTAGGTTATATTACATCTTCATTATCAATAATATTTTAACATTGTGGATCTAATTAATTTTCTATATATATCTTTCAATTTAAATATTTTTTAGTTTTATTAAAATTTGATATATATAATTGATTCATTAGTGGATTATAATTTAATTGTTATGATCATGGTAATGTTTTATTTCACAATATCATCTTATTTGAGATTATTTACACATGAATTTAAAATATAATAAATTAGTTGATAATTATTTAACAAAACGATTAATTTTGTTAAAAAATTTTTATTAAAGAATATTTTCAGGTAACATTACCATTTTCTACTCTTTGACACATAAAATATTTTAGATAAATCAATTAAGAAACCCTGAATTTATTTTTCTCTTTAGTTGGAATATAAATTATCTTCTCAAAATTATGTTTCTGAAAGAATATTTTAAAAATTATTCGTTTCATTTTAGAAATTATTTATTATAGTCATTTTACCCTTTTTACTTTTTAACAAATTTATTGAAATGAAACATCTTGTTATTTTCTAAACACGTATATTTTCATTAATTTTTATAATGTAAATAGAGTGTTCATTATAGCTTGTAATCATCTACAGAATTACCTTTTTCCAATTAATTGAATCATACCTTACATGTTAAAAATGATAGTTTAAATTAATTTTATTAAATATGAATTTCAACAATAAAAAATTCAATATATTTTTCAAAATGAAAAATATTTTCAGAAATATTTTTTCTGTAAATATTTTTATGTTGTTTAAATTCATCATTGAAAAAAATAGCATTCTTCTTACTGTAATGGGTATAAATTGTATTTATATCATTATAATTCATTTTATTGATGTAATATTATTACTGTGACCATCGAAAATATTGACATTCACTTACATGAATCTTTTTCATAATAATTACCATCCAAATGATTTATTCTCTTTCCTATGATCATTGAAGGTTAAATCACTCCTATATATCCATATCATTTTTTATGTTTGTGATTATTGATTAAACCTCATACGATTTTTACATATAATTTTTATATAGAAAATAATATTATTATCTGGGGATATATTGATAGATTTGTATCATTTACTAAATATGGATATTTGATAAGGAGCATTGTTTATGAATTAAATTGATTTTTTTATATAGTAGAAATTACTTAGACTGATATGACAGGGGTTGGATATTTTTAAAAGTAAAACCCTTGATTCAATGGTGGTATCATTGGAGAATCAGTTCGCTAGCCTTAGTGAAGTGGGTTTTCACGAACTATGTTTTACATCATCTAGTAAAATGTATTGATGATAAAGGATCCATGTACATGTGAATCATGTAAAAAAATATATAATAATTTCTATTATTAATATTTGGTTAATATTATACACAATATTCTCACTCTGAAAAATTACACAGATGTATTTCATTATCATTTTATTGATTAAATGACATGGTTTTCAGTTATATACAATTCCAAATTTATTATTCCTTATCCTGTTATGATAGAAATTTTAGAGTTTAAAATGAATTTTTTTAGTTTTTTTCTATTACATATTCATTATACACTACCTTATCATATTATTTATTTTATGTCATGTGTGATTACTTATAAACCATGCCATATTGAATTGGATCATTTATTAATTATTGTTTTCTCAATGTTTAACCCTCACTGAGAACTTGACCTCACTATTGTTTCTTTTCATTTCCTTAGGATCCCATGAGTTTTACTGTTACTTATTAGTATTGATACACATTGTGGAATAATTTTATTCTCAATAAAAATAATAATGTGGTAATTTGTGTGTTCCAAATATAGTTTGAGACTCATGCATTTATATTTTTTTCTATGACTCCTAAATAGATAAATACTTTGGGATATTATTTCATTATATATTATGCCAATGTAAAGGTATTTGGTATCATCTTAGGGATGATAGGTTTGGGGTTTTCATAAGTTAGGAACATGAGCCTAGTTTTGATAGCATGTTTGGCATGTGTGTGTGACTCATGGTTAATGTTCATGGGAGTGTACAACCATTGTGATTATTTAAAATAGGGGTAGATAATGGGAGGTAATATATGACCAGGGTCTCGATGGATCAATATTTTTTGATAAGGAGAATTTAAATTTTATTTTGTTCTCAATGAAAATTATTTATGTTTAAGGTTAGGTGAATTATACTTACACATGATGCATGTTGACTTGCAGATCACTGAGTGGCCATGTGCAGGCCATGGAATCGTGAGTATGGAAATGTGATTGAGGGAATAATATACAATGTGTTCAGTGAGAGAAATAATTTTCTATGGGTAGTATGAGGTGATTTTGGTGATGTATAGAGTAAAATGGTTTAGATTATAGGGTTGATCCATGATTGATGTGTTAGGGTACGAAAATATGGGTGAGTGTGGTTCAGGAAGAGCGACACACATTCAATGTTAGGAACCAGTTGGTTTGGTTATCATGGATTTCAGTAAGGGATTAAATATTTTTTTGAATAGAACCATTATGAATGATATTATTCATTAATATGTGTATTAGTGAGGTATTTTGGTAGCATTCCAGGTGATATTGGAATGGGTAGTGGTTAGTCTATCATATTGGCATTTGGATTCAAGTAGGTTGCACACTTCCAGTCATTAAATTTGATATTTGATGAAAAAAGTTTCAAGTATATTTGATTGTTTGGGTTGGATGGGTGACATTAATGATTCATATGGTGGGGATAATCATATCAATCATTGTAGTTTGACCCTCTTGTCAGAATTTTTGTAGGTGCGATGAGACCAATTGTTAAATTGTTAAGGTTATATTAGGATATCAAGGTGTGGTAATATCTATTAATAAATTATTCATTATAATATATTTAAATAAAGATGAGGATGTAATATTATATAGTGTTGGGTAATTAGAATTTTACTAAGTTTGGGGATGTGATCAGAGGATTAATAGGATAAAAGGCTCATTAGTGCTGGATTGAAAGTATAGTGTTTATAGTGAATGGTTGGTGACCTAACAGTGTATTTAAGATGATTTTTCTTGTTAACATTGATGATAATCATTGAATGATTATTATATTACTCTGGGTGGTAATTTATACGAATTATCTAAGTTAGCATGATGAATCACCGTAATCTATGACCAATAATTTTGTAGAGAGGTCCATCAAAGGAGAAATTATGGGGGGTTTTCTATTGAATCAGATGCTGTGAGGTGGAAATCACACTGATCTTATTAGTGGAGCATTCGATATTTGAATCTTATACCAAATTAAAATTTATATGAATGAGATATCCATTTTTTAGAATTAAATTATTTTTATGTAGTGTATTTTACTGAAAATCTCCATAATCATGAATATGAATTAGTACAAGAGAACATGGTTTCTTGGGTTATATTAGTGTGGTTGAGAGTTACCACAGTTTTGACCAAGTTAACTAGATGGTGGATCTATATTAGTTGAAAATGGAGATTTATTGGTAGGTTTTTAACAAAAAAATTCACTTGCCATTTGAGGATGGATCATATTTAGTTGGAAGTGAATTGAGATAAATGGTAGGTCTATTTTGATGGATGGATTATAACCTAAGATTCTTGAGGATGAGTAGAATTATAGTAGGGACTTTTTAATGAGAATCGTCTTCTTTAGAAGATAAATTCTTAAATAATTTTAATTTTTGGCAATGTAAGTTGTATTTTAATGAATTGGTTTTTGGGACATGAATCTATGCATTGAGACATATCATGGAATTGTTTTTGAATGTGGATGGATCCTCAATTAGTGTTTTTGAGTGCTAAGAAGACCATTAGATAATGGTCAAGGTGACCCTTATCCAAAATATACATTATTTTTTTTTCTTCATGGCAAGTTGATTGATCACCAAAACAAGGAGGATTGATTCCATAGAGTCTAGGGAATATCATGAAGGATTGAACCATTGTGGGGTTGTATACTGATGCACCGCACCATAGCTGCAAGGATACTCAATGGTGGGTGTTTAAGAAAAATTGTAGTCATGTTTCCCCAAGTGGGTGAATTCAATGAAAATCACATGGTTATTACACAATGTTTATAGGTTTGAGGGATAAAATTGTATGGCCCACAGGGTTTCTTCCAATGAGTATATTATTCTATCTTCACCATAAACAATGGGTGATAGCTATGTGGTAGTTAGGTGGGACACACCACAAAATGACCTAAGCATGGGGAGATAAAATGAAATATAAAAGTACACAACCACAATTTCCCCCATGGCATATTTTTTTGGGGAAGATTAGTTAGTTACCAATTCAACACCATTTTATTTTAGGGGTTGGAAGAAACAAGGGGAGGCCATTATGTTATCTCTCCCCCTCATTTTTTTCTCCCATGACCCCCATTCTAGGAGGAAGTTCATTGTATAGTTTGATGGAGATTTTATGTTGGATCCTCAGTTTTATAAATTTTTCATTGTAGAAGTTGTATCCCTCTAATCTCAATTTGATTTTAGTTATTTTTTTGGGGGATTATTTCAACAGAGCATGGTAACATCAACTTGATTTAATGGGGCTTCTTGTGTGGTGGATAGATGAGGTCCTGGTATTGTTATCGCATGATTTCTTTCATCTTTTAAATTGAGTTAATCCATTACCCTAATGTATATAGGGTTTTTTTTAAAAAAATGGATTTAATATGAAATTGAATTTTTTTTATTGATTGGAAATTTTCTCATGAGTGTGTAGGTCATGCTCTTTTATATCACATGGTTTTGAATCACCCAAACTAATATAGAATGATACATGACATCATGTGCACCTAATTGGGCACAATAAGAAGTTTTATAATGAAAAGTGACTAAAATGATTAAGGGGGAGAGTATTACCTCAATGTTAGATGTCTATCAGAGTAAAATAATAATCTATAAGAAAGATTAATAAAAAATTATGATATGTTGTGGGAAAATATTACAGTGTTAATAAAATAATTTTAACATTATAACATACATGAAAAAATTATTTATTACATAAATTAAAAAATATAACTCCAAGTGATGTTGATCTATATAAATATAATGAGGAAATTTAAAAACAACAACTATGAGAAATATACAAAAAATTATGGGATATTTTCAAGTGTCTCTTGTATCAAAAATCAATAGTATAAACCCAAAAAAATTTCATATATCCCTCTCCCATTACTAGATAAATGGTCAAGAAGTATATATAAGAATTTAGATGACCATGAATGGTGTGATAAAAATAAAATAATTTTACCAATAATGAACACATATAATAAATGACGCAATTGTATAAAGGTGGATTCATTAAAAGAACTAAATAAATGAACCATTATAAATGATGGCAGGACATCATGTAGTAACCATGAAACCGTGAATCACTATCTATATATTATATACATATATACTAGAGGAAAAGTTTTTATCAAACCCTTTAAATAATTAGATAACATTTCCCATTACATTTCATATAGTTTGTGGATTCCTAAAGTACCTTTACCCATCCCTACTCACTCAATAAAGGTCACATCATCACACTGGCCCATCCATTCTCTGTCAAGAGAGGTTACTTCAATCAACATACAAAAGTGGTATGAAAGTCCAATACAAAAAAACAAAACTTCTTTATCTAAACCCCTACATCCTTTATACATGCCATACTTGCCTCATCAAAACCTGGAATGCTGCTCCAAGGTATAAAATTTTTAGCATAAAAACCCTACACTAATAAATTAATAAGGGAAAATAATTAAATAACCCTCTAACCCATAAGAACACCTTTAAGGAGGATAAAAATATATACAATTCTGCATGATCACATTGTTACCAATGGAAAATTTATTACGTGGATACAATGAAAACATAAAGCAAGATGATACATCAACATCATATGAAATTCATAAAATGCTATGGACACCAACCATAGAAGTGAGGAAACTAATTCAATAAGAAGTGCCACCGAGAACATGTCATCATCTTAGAATCCCAGAATCCAGCCCCATATTTGGACATTAGTGTTATTGAAATTATAATAAATATGGTCTAATTATAAAAATGTATGAATGTATAATATTATATTATATTTACTTGGAATTCCCATGTATAAGAAAATGATACATTAATCAATGACTATATGAGGAAGTTAGATCCTAGACAACCTTAGATTGATCCTTATTCACCAAAATCCTAAAAATATTTAATGGGATGGAAGGGTGTAACTCAAATATGGATACTGAGAAAAAAGAATATGTTACAATAAAAAACAACATAAGAAAACATTCAACCATGTATTGAACCACTATAGATTGTATACCAATGCTTCAATCCGGGAAATTTCATGTTTTGAAAAATGGATTCACACCATGAATTTTGTTCTATAGTATCCTCTTGAATAAAAAATCATTTTACTTATCTAAAACAAATCAAAATGTAATCTAACTAACTAAAAAATTATTAATAATTAAAACATTCCTAAAAAATAAAAATGTAAATAAGAAGACAACATGAAAATATATCGGGAATTAATAAATCATTGAAAATGGATTTAAAATCCCCAAGATGAGTTTTTATGAGTCTCCTCCAAACTACATTGACCACTAAACATGGATATTTGAATCCCAAACAAGAGATTCATCATGGATGGGTCCATGTTTCCAAAAAACAAAAACCAGAGGCACTATCTTTTCCCACAACACCATATCACTCTAAACCATGATCTTTAATGGTGGTTACTCAATTAAAGAATATTATGTCAACACTATATTACAAAAATAAATCCATTTAACATGTTTTGGATTTTATTTATAATGGTTTATCACATGAAACATGTAATGAAAACCTTGATTCCAGGTAGAAATATCCAACCAATTATTTATTATCCTAAATTTTCACAAAATCTCAAAAAAAAATTGGACATCATGGAACAATATTCCCCTAATTCGTCAAATTATGATTCATTAATCTTGGAGACTCCCCAGAAAACACCATGTAACCACAAAAAAATCCAAGGGTTATCTCCTCAAATTTTAAAATGAACTCTTGTTTCCCTATGTGTTAACAATATGGTTATGAGACACCTACATACACATAGAATAATGGTACACCAAGAATGGCTTGATCACTACCAAAATAACAACCCAAAACTAAATAAATACTGAAATGGATTGGTTTACAATAAATTTACTGAAAAGAATCCATATGAATCAAATCATGGATTATTTTATTATGTTAATGATATATTAAATCCATATCGTCAAGTAATTGCCCATAATAATTTATTACACAATCTAGGAGAATATCATCTATGATTCATATAATTATCTAATTTAATCTATTATTTTTAATATTTTCAATAAATTCACTTTGATAGGGTTAGGTGGGAACTAAATAATTCAATGACTTGTAGACCAAATACATCCCCAAAAAATCATCAGATTCAAATTCTAAAATACATATATACACTTCTTATATCAATGAAACCACTGATATTCCCACCCATAGAAGTTCCAATACTTCCACTCTCACTTCATGGTCCATCAGAAGAATAGAACATTAAACAATCATATTCAAAAAATTCTCAAACAATATGCATCAGTCTATTGGTGATATTTAATTTTCAACTGTAGTTCTGATCTCAATGCCTTCTATATGTCATTCTGAAGCTCTAACATAAACAATACATAATGTACATTCGTGATACATTTAGAAACACCATGAAGTTTTTTATTTCTCGAGCATAAATACTACACATAACATCTAAAAATTGATTATCTCAAATTTTAAACTAGTCATCAAAAATCATATCCAATTATCCACCAGTCACCCTTCATCATGACCTATAAAATTCCCATGTATTCCCTTATAAAGTCTATAATCACCTCATACCACTTCCATAATGGCACTGGAAAAGGATTAAGAAACCCACATTCTCACTAGTGCACCAAATTCACCCATTTTCATGTAATACAATGACAAGACAACCCAAAAACAATAATCTTCATAACTGACCACAAGAATTGATGTGTCATATGAAAATACATTTTGGTCGTTCTCAAATGTACCACCCAATATAGGGTGTGGGAATATTTCAACCACTCCTCCATCACATAGGTAATAACCGTCACACATTAATTTACATTAAGTACTTTTTTTCTATCCTACGACCTCTTTAGAATATAATTATCCCCCATTAATGGACCTTACACCACATACCAATCTAAATTAGATTCATGTTATGACTTTACTCGATGAAAAATTGAATAATTAATAACAATGGGAGTGTAGGTCATCGCCCATTGAACATCAAATACACCAACATTCCAATCCAATATCTAGGTCATAATCATTCTCTCATCCTCTATGGTTCCTATCCCTAGTTCTTATGATTTCATACTGAGGGAATCTCTAACAACATTCCCCTTCACGAGGCTCCATATCAACTCAAAATCAAATGTATTTTTGTACTTTATATAATATCTATGTCTTAGGTTCATGTACACTAATAGAATATATATCATAAGGTTTTATGGTCTTAATAGACAAAAAATATCTCACTAATGAGAAAAAAATCCATTACTTCAATGCATTGACCACCATATATACCCCCAGGTCATGAGTGGGGAAGCTTCAATAATGGATTCATAATTAAGGAGGATCATAAGTGACTACCAAAAATCTTTAATTAAAAAACACCCTAATATAACTCTGAAATAATCTAAATAAAATTTATAAAATTCCCCATATTAAAAAAGAAATTGACTCGATGAAGACATTACCCACCTCATTAATTCATGGAAAGAAACATCACACTAATTTTTCCACACTAACATCACTCGCTTCCTTATAGGCACACTCTTATTTGCTACTATGTGAGATATATATTGGATGTTTCATCTATAAAATATTACTATCCTAATAAATATTGTGAATATTAACACATTCCAAGGTTGATCTCAAGACAAAAATGCCTCGACATTCCCAGGATCATTAGAGATTCCCACTTTAGAAACCATGTGTTGAATAAAGTGTACATCCTATATCTGGAAGTAATAAATTCATGAACTTGGTATACATCCAATTTACTTATAGTCTTCTAAAAAAATTTCAAGTTACCTAGTTGTTAACATAGGTCCCTCATGTATTCCATATTATTATCAATGTATACCATGATTAAAGGGTTATTTCAAGGGTGGGAAACTATGTTTATGAGATGCATGAACACCACTGGAGAATTATTTCATACAATGGAATTATGAGATACTTTTAATAAGAATACCTGATTGTGGATTCCATATTTGGTATAACATTATCCCTAATACAAAACCAATCGTAGCATAATTGACGGTCAATCTTGTGTAACTATCAAGCTCCCCTAAACATGTAAAAAAATATCATCAGTCCACATTAGTGGAAAAGTAATTTTCCCCACAAACTGATTTACTATCCCTTAAACTATGAACCAATAAATTCTAACATCCACCTTCTTAATGAACACGACTAAATCACCCCAATTATAAGTACATGAGTGAATTTATCACTTCAACTCAAGGTTATAAAGCTATACCTTAATCACATTCAAAATAACCATCACAATTCAGTACATGTGAATTGGTATAGTTTTTTAACCGTATATAATTTTAATCTCAAATTTTATATATCTCTTATGAGAGAATTTTTTGAAATCCATTGGAAATAAAACCCAGTGATGGTCATCCATTGTTATAGAAATGTTTGGAACCAATACTTTATCCAATATAAGAACCAAATCATTAACTGGCACAAAAATTGCCACAATTCGGCTAGGTATGTATCATATAATGAATCACTCTAGACTACACCCAATTCTAGGAATGTAATATTCTCTTATAAGGGTTTTAAAGGATAGTTTATTTATTAAAAAATATATGGAATTTGGAAACCCATTAATAAATCCATGCCAAAAAAACCTCAAAATTTGTATTTCAAAAAATCCAAAAATTTGACAGAAAAATCTAACCTAAATCCTAAATTGGACCCTCTAGTAAACTTTGATGGTAATAAATATGTATCTTGAGAGGTATATCAAGATCTAAAAATAGAGGGTGAAACCAATAGACAACAAGAAACTAGTGACATCATGGTTATAAAAAATTAAGTGAAAATTTCTTGTATCAGAAATCATATAGAAAGTGTAGAAATTACCAAAATTGTACCAAAAACCTTTAAATACCCCACAAAAGAGTATTATAGAGCATTATTTAATGCATACAAAATTTATTTCCTGTATCCGTGACCCTACCCCATGATCCATAGCTCACTGGAGGAACCAATTTCTATAGAGATTTCAATTATAGAAGATCATATCCCCACCCTTCTTTATAGGAAGACATCCCTAAAAAGAAAAAATATCTATTTGAGGTCCTATTGACAATGTTCCTAGGCAATAATTGTGATATGAACCTATAAACAGAAATGAATGGAAAAATATCAAGAACAAACTATTGATATTTCCAATTATCATGAAATAATGACACGCCATCAGTTGACTGATACACATCATGTGGAATGGTCAACGATACCCACACTAAATTAACTTTGTAGGAGTGATTAATCTAAAAGATATGACCTCATACCCTATCCCTATTACAAATTAAAATCTTGTAATGTCTCCCATGATCTCCAGTTCCCACTATTGGACGAATCACCCACAACACAAATCAAGAGAGTACTACTAATTGAGGGAGAAATTTATACTCCACTATCATATAATAACCCCTTATAAATAGTGATACAATTACATTACATGTTCGAATATATGGTCAAATAAAATTTTTGGACCTAAAGATGCATCTTTGATGTATATCATTCTCAAATTTTATGGCCTAGAATGCATAATTATTTCCAACAAAATAGAAAATAGATCAATTATAGATACAATGTTTCCATGATAGATATGGACATCCTCCACTACAACACTATTATGATCAAATGAGCTTCATCCTGAAATATAACTCCTAATAAATAACTATTAGAAAAATAGGTTCTTGAAATATTCACATGACATACTATCATTTTTCCTAGCCTAGATCATCATTCCACTCTTCGTTTTAGATGTTCCCTATAACTTAACTGCTTCCTAATTCACACATGACCACTAGAAGTCTCTACATGGTTAGAAATAAAATATATAATCCTAATATACTTTTATAAATCCTGAGGGCCACCTATGCCTTATAACGATGGAGGGTACTATGACAATAAATTATTTGTTTATTAATCCATGATCAACCCTATATAATGGAAAAACAATACCTCCAACTAGTAGGTTGAAGAAAATCATTGGATAATGGTTCTCTACCACCTTAACAATAATAGAATAAATTGGGGGATTCTCATCTTTACTCTCCTAATCATATAATGATATAATACTACTACCCCCATCAAAATCATCTTCACCATGTACCCTCGATGGAATCATTATTTATTGATAAAAATACTTTGTTTAAAAATAACTAAAACATTGATTTTAATATAACATATCAAATATACAAATACTTATTCATTTAATATATACAAACATATAAAATTATACTATGAACCATATATTTAAAGGCAACCCCAAAAAAAACTAATAATATCCTTCTTAGAACCTACCCATGGACTAATAAAAAACTATATATACACCTTAGTCGCAATCACATATACCTTAACAATAATAGAATAAATTGGGGGATTCTCATCTTTACTCTCCTAATCATATAATGATATAATACTACTACCCCCATCAAAATCATCTTCACCATGTACCCTCGATGGAATCATTATTTATTGATAAAAATACTTTGTTTAAAAATAACTAAAACATTGATTTTAATATAACATATCAAATATACAAATACTTATTCATTTAATATATACAAACATATAAAATTATACTATGAACCATATATTTAAAGGCAACCCCAAAAAAAACTAATAATATCCTTCTTAGAACCTACCCATGGACTAATAAAAAACTATATATACACCTTAGTCGCAATCACATATACCTATCAATATACAATAATTCCTTTGTAATATTAATTAAATGTCATCAACGATGTATTAAATAAAAAATTAAATTATTTATTGACGATATTTAAATATTATAAATCTATATTAATCAAATTAATTACGTTTTAGAAATTTAAATGTATGAGTGTATCAATGATGTTTAAACTCACTCTATCATTCTTATCAATCCATGAGAATGTCCCATAAACTATAATACTGAAATAATTCCCAATAGAATCATCAAATTATAATATTACAATCAATGAAATCAATAAAAATTTCTAGGCACTCATATGTAAACTATGAGTCCTAAACATACACAAGAGTGGATCTGCCACTAGTATCCCATTCATATTACATATACTGTCCCCAGACCAAAATTATAAATCAATGAAAAATTATATTTTAATCAATTTTGTAACACCACAACCCGAATAACACAATCTCTAAAAGTGTGGAACATTGAATGATGAAAACTTCTCAATATGTATGAGGCTTCTGAAAAGTGGAGTGGTCATGAATGATACCATGTAGAGAAAATTATAACTATATTTGATGTTTATCGTATTAAAAGAAGTGGGAATAATAAATGTGATGTAAAAAAATAATGTTATGAAGTATAAACTTATAGAATAAATAATAATATAATCATAACAAGATAAAATAGATATAATAAAATATCTATTACATATATTCAAAAGGGATCTATACATGTGGTGGATCTATGTAGATAAAATAATCAAAATAAAAATATAAAAAATAATGAAATATATAAATGTTACCATTAAATGATTGAGTATACCCTCTACCCCTTTAGATTATCATCGACTCAACAATTTTCCTGAGAGCTATTTTTCATGGCTAGATACCTGATCTGTAATTTTTCATACACATCATGATTACATGGATTTATTGTATAATAATCCCAGTATAACAGCACCAATTATTCCTTATCATTAATGTTTCCTATGTATGTTTGTGGATGCATTGAAATAAATAAATTTAATAAAAAATAATAAAAGAGTCATGGTCATTTTGCATTAAATATGCCAATATAAATACCCAAAAATACCTACATTGAAACTGTGCTATAATAAGGTCTTCTTTACCTTAAATGTAAAATATAACACCTGGCACATGACTTATCAAAAATACCATGACCTCATCAAGTACCCCAACTAAATCTTACCCAATCATGTGAGGTCATTTATAACACAAAAAACCCATCCCTTATTACTCAGGGGAGATCACATCAATAAGGTTACATTAAGGAAAAAATATGAATAAAAAGCTAACTCAAACAAGATAAATCCACCCGCCAAACCCATGCATCATTTATCAATGTTATTCTAGTATCTTCAATTCTAGAAAATCTCCCCCATGGTGTAATTTCAAGGGTGGAAAACCCTTATGCCAACAATAGAATAATGAATTCTACACATTAAATAGACAAAAAAACAAGTCACTTGCCTTATAAATTTTCTACCACTCTACATAGTCATACTTGGTAAAATGTTTCCATATAAAAAATTCATGAAAGGATTGAATTGTACACAACTAAATAATGATATATACAAGTTCATAATAAATCCATAGAATAATAAGAACTTCCTATATCATGAATTAAAATGATTAATCACAAATAATATCCACCTTAAGTATTCTACCCACCCAAAATTGATGAAACAATCCCCATATTTCGACACTAGGGTTCTAGAAAATGGAAATAAGAAGGGATAAGAATAAAGAAGGATATAAGGCTTTTAAAAACTATGCATAACTAAAAGTACCATCCAAAATGAATACCACTTAGAATCTAGGATGATAATAGAACAAGAGTAGAAAAAACTACATAGATGGATCCCTACACACTAAAATCCTATAAGGGGATTGAGGAAAGGAATTAGTAACACAAATAGGGTTTTTTAGCTTAATTAATTAGTTACCCATAAAGAACTCTCATTGAACCCTTTCATGGTATAAACTAAATAGTATCACCATGAACAAAAATATATAGAACCCAATGTGTTCTACCTTGTACATTTCAAAATATGAGCCATTCCTTCACACAATGAATAATTTCATATACTGTATTCTTTTGCTATAGTATTATCACGTTCTTTTTGGGAAAACAGGAGAGGTACCCCAATAAACTGAAAGACCATAAATAAGTAAAATATGTATAATTAGGCCATAATTAAATAGTAATACACATTGAAATTTTGGGGGGATCTATTACATAGAACATCATGTTGTGGCTAGTTGTAGGTTTAGTGCGATGGTGATGCCCAATGATTTTCTATGCTAATATACCTTTGGAATTAATTTTGACTAAAAGGTTATATTTATGGTTGTTAAATATTTTTTTCTATTAGTATGATATAGCTTATACGAAGAGAGGAAGGGTATGGATGAGGGTTTATTATTGATGGAATATACAGTAAATCATTTATAGAGGTATTTGGATATTATGATACAAATAAATATGTATGTTTGTTAATGGGTGTACATGACTATATTATTGTATAGTTTAAAATATGAAGATTCTATAATGTGATTCCCAAGTAATAAGATATAAAATTTAACTAGGCCTTTTGAACATGGAATAAGTGATCTTTAACACATAGGTATGTAATTATAACTCGATAAATACATCACTAGGGGTTAGGGTGTAAATTGAAATTAAGAGAGACTATAAGTTGGTATTGGGGTAGGAGATTTGATTTAGGTATTGAAGGTTGATTTCATAAATCTAGACAGTTGGCAAGAGGAACATGGTGCTGAGACATGATGATTAAGATAGTTGTATATCTCACTAGTGGCTAGAAACTTTCTCAGTGGATACTGGTAGAGTTTTGGTGTATTGAGCGAGTGAGAAAAGTCATTATGGACTTGAAATTAATAGAAAAAGGGGTTTTATTCTAGTTGTTCAAAAGAGAGATGTACTTTACTGTATGTGAGGTATGATCAAGGTACGAGTGGTAACACCTTATTTTTTTAAAGGAGATGAATATGTTCAACAAAATTTTTGATATGATGCACCGAAACCAAAAAAGTATTGATTACTTAAATATGAACATTTTAACAATTCAATTAATTATTTTTATATGATAATTATTAAATACACTTTCGAAATGTTTTTTTGTTTCCAAAATTTATTGAGAAATTATTTTTAAAAAATCAATCAATTTTTTGGTAACATCTTTTTGTTATTCACAATAAGTTTTATTAAAATTATTCCTATTTAATTTTAATGATAAAATATTGTAATTGTTTTCTATAATATTTATAGATTTTTTTGATAGAACTAATATGTTTTTTATATCATATTATAAAAATTAACATAGGTTTAAATTTTGGGATTTTTCAGAAAATATATATTTTTTAGTGAATAGTTATATGAACAGTTTTTAAGAAAAAAATTAATTTAATTTGATAAAAGAATAAATATAAAATAAATTTTATTTATTTATTGAATTTAGAGTAAACATAATTATTATTCATTTATATTAAATTAATTATACTTAAATTATATGTATACAAAACATTATTACACGTTTGTTTTTAGTATTAAAAACACATTTTTCTATAAAATATTTTAAAATACATAATGTTTCTCCATTTTAATATATTAAAATATCCCCCAATTAGAAATTGTTTAAATTTATTTTATAAAATTATATATCTATTATTTTTTAAAAAAATTATTATAAAAATGGATAATAGTTAAAGAGTTAAAGTAAAATAATCATTTCCTTAAAAATGCATTATTTTGAAAATAGATTTTCTTTTGGGATATTGGGTTTTATATTAAATTAAATTATTCCACCTTTATTAATTTATTTTGTTACATTTAATTCCATAATTGGAATAATAATTATTCATAATTATTAATAATTGTAACTAATGTTTTTGAAAATATGATTAGTAAATGTATCAACTATGTTTGACCACGAAAAAAGGAAGATATGTTAATTTAGGGAAAAAATAATTTATCTAGGAGTAGAAGAAAAGAGACCCTAACGGTGTTCTTGTTTATATTTATGTACCATTTAATTGATTATTATATTTATTCCTATTTTTATTTAAATTATAAATGATTAAGTAATAATTTTGGAAAATAATTATATTTTGAAATGATAAATACAAAATTGTGTTTTTATGTAAAATGTAATTTGAATTAAAAATTTAATTTTAATGAACTAATGGAATTATTAAACAAATAAAATTTTTATAAAATAATTTTTATAATTTTTTTTTGATAAATATAATTTATAGTTTACTTTTTTTAATAAAAAATGTTATTTCTATAATTGTTGGAAAAATATTTTTGTCAAAAAAACATGTCATTTCTCAATAACTGCCAATTCAGTATTAATATTTATAAGATTTATGAATTTATTTTAAAAAAATCAATAGTAATTCTATAATCAAAACAAAGAAATTATGTAATGGAGAATTATTCATAATTTTTTCAAGCGGTATAATTTCTTGTTTAAAATTATATATCATATAAATATGACCTATGTATATTGACATCATAATGACAACAAAGTGATGTATTAAATATTATAAATGGTATAAGCAACCAAATATATTTCTTACTTTTTTAATAATGTGTTTTTATGGTTATTTTATTAACTTCCAAAGTCTTTTATGAATCCTTCAAAACAATTAATATATTTTAATGTATAAAAATAATTTTTTGAAAAGTATGAATACCATTTAAATCAGAAAGGGTATTATTTTATAATGATAGGCCATTGTAATTAAAAATACAAAAACTAATCCCATTTTTATGATACTATTGGAAAAACCATGGGAATGATGTTGTATTCTGTTGTTATACTATATAGTTTTTTAAAACATTATATGAGAAATGACAATGATGTACCCAATAATTTTCTATTTAAACCCACCATTGATCCTATTTTTTATTAATAAATATACTTGTATTACTTCCCCAATCTTTCCTCCCCTTAATATTGTCCTACCAATGTTCCACCAAGATCTCACGAAGCATGCCCCAATAATATTTGTCACACTATCAATGTAAGGTTTCTTCTCTTTCTCCACATTATTCTTGAATAATTATTATCATATTCACATTTTTATCTATCCGTTATTTTAGGATATGTAATTCCATATCACCCATAATGACCCAGTTTTTCTTAAACTATGATATACTCATTTGACTCTCATTAATAACTTCCATGAACTATTATCTTCTGCCATTATGTTTTCAAAATTCCCCCGCAATTTTCCCAGCCAAATAATTATATAGTGAACAGTTGTATCCATTTCATATCAAGGGTTTTCACCATTATGAACTTAGAATTCCTAGATTAGGAAATTACATGAATGTGTTCCACAGTACCTGATCATGGAACAAAATGTGATAAAAAATTTATCCATTTCGTATGATCTATGTGGCACACATAAGATTGATAATTAAATGAATGTGATATGTGGGACCAAAATTATATTTTTCTCTACTGCATTGGGTAATGTTTTCGACTCGCGAGATTCATGAAATATATTAGGGTGAGCACCTAATCTACTAGATTACATTTTACATCATGATAACATTGTAGTTATCCTTCACCTATGTTTATGATGTATTGGTTTATGTTCCTTCTTAATTTCCCATGTTTTTTATATTATCTTGCTATATCATGACTTATATTTCATGTTTTTTATTATAATCCTTTTTTGTGTCATTTATTGGACTATTTCATATGATGATTCACTTTATTAATATAATTCCATGTTTATTCCCATTATGGGCATTATTGATAAACCTTTTTTTATGTTTATCATTATTTTATCTCATACAGTGTTAACTATGAAGGAATAGCATGATCTGGTTGAAGAAGTTTTCAATAAAGATGTTTTATTCCCCATTTTACGTTGTTATATAATTAACCTTATACTAGTAGAAACATGACTAATCGATATTTTCAGGTGTATTAAGCATAATATTATGTAACGAATAAATAAATAGTGTGAAATAAAGAGTAAAATTGTAATACTACGTGACAAAAGAAATGGTTAGTGATTTTTGGGATTATGATTCAAAAACTCTAGCGATATCCTTAGGGATGTAACTATATATAATAAAACATACCAATATTAATTTAATGTGTAGATTAAGTGGTTTATAATGAATATTAATCATTATCTCGATACAACACTTGGATGGGGCTCTAGTACATATGTATAGAGGAATAATACCCAAATCATCGTGTTCAACTAGACTCGACTGGATACTGGTTCATGATATGGGCCCTATAGAAAACCTAGGTTTACACTCATAGAGGTTATACATTAATAAATAAACAATATAATTATGATCCATTAACAATGGAAAATTAGAATCAGTATATTAATCAATGTTAGGATATAGATAATGGATGACATATATTGAATAATATAAATCCATACATTATGAAAATATATATCATTTATATGTTTTCTAATTAATGTTTTTGGATTCTTGTTTATATGTTTAATAGATTATAAATATTAACTCTTAATTTTACATTATTTTAATATATGGATGGAAATATTATGAAAACTTTGTTATTAATTGGTGGATTATGTGATCTCTTAAAATGTTATTCTTTTAATTATGACATAATAAAATATTTCATCTTGAGCGCTCATAATTTGGAGAAAATATTAGATTATGATGAAATTGACTATATGATGAAATTATACATTTCATGACAGAATAATAATTTATGTCATTATTCCATATGGTAAATTAATTACTTATCTCTTATAACAGAATCTTAAATAAATTTATCATATTAAAATAATTTATGAAGAATTGATTGTCAATTTACCAATCACTGATTTATGGTTTTCTAGAAAAATATGTTTTCTTAAAAATGATTTATTTTCTAAAAAAATATTATAATGTGTTTCTAGAACATATAGGAAATTTATATACTAAAATTATATAATTTTTTTATATGTTCATATCAAAATTAACTTAGGGTAAATTTTTTGAATTATTTGAGAAATATATATTTCTCAGTGAATAGTGAAAAATATGATTTTTTTTAAAATATTTATTTATTTTTATAACTGGATTGATATAAAGTATAAATTATTTTTTAATATGACATAAATTTAAAATAATAATAATGTTTTTATATATAATTATTTATAAATAAATCATCTTTTTATAATAATTTTTTACATGTTTATTTTTATGATTCGAAAGTGTTTTTCTGAAAAATATTTTAAAATAGATATTGATTCTCCATTATAAATAATTAAAATAAAACCTCATGATAAATGATTTAAATAAATTTTTTCATTATAAATCTATCATTAATAATTGAAAGTCTTGTATTGGAGGAAACTATTTATAGAGTTAATGTATGATATTATTTTACATTAAAATGCATTTTTTGGAAAATAACATTCATTAATTCTTGGGAGATTTGTATTAAATTAAATTATTCAACCATTGTGAAAATATATTCATAAAATGGATTAAATATTTGTAATCATCCTTATTAATATTATTTAATTATGTTAAATTAATCTTTTAACAATATTAAAAGTAACATTACTAACTATTAGTTACCATGAAAAAAAGAAAATCAGTTTATTAATGGTAAAAATAATTTGACCGAGACTTGAAATAATGTTTCTGAAATTTTATGATAATTTATAATTTATTTTTATTGAAATTTTTATTATATATACTCAATTTTTTTGAAATTATAGATGATTATGTAACTATTTTGATAAAAATATTTTTGATACAATAAATTTTAAATTATAAATTAATTCTTATATAATATAATTAAGACATTCCATTTCTGAATTAATTATTTTATTAAATAAATAAGATTTTAATAAATTATTATTATTATATTTCTATCAATAAAATTAATTTATAATTTAATTTTAATTATATAATATGTAATTTATATAATGGTTCGAAAAGTGTTATCATCAAAAAAACATGTATTTCCCAATAAGTGTCAAATCTATTTTAAAATATAAAATACCCATATTTATAAAATTATTTTCATAAAATGAATATTTTTTTAAACATAATTTATAAAATCTATAATGGTGATGTTTTTATAATTTTTAGAGAATGTATCTTTTTTAGGTAAAAATGAAATACCATATGAATATACATTGTGTATTATGACATCCGAGTGATGAGAAATTGTTATAACATATATTATAATCATATACATGAACAAACCTAAATTTTCACTTTAAATTAATTTAATTTCATGTAAATTTTGTTAATTTTATAAATTATTTGTGAATTTTCGAACACAAATTATATATTTTAATTATTAAAATCATTTCATTAAGAGTTTTACTCACTTGCATATCCTCAAGGGTATTATATTTTTATGTTCAGAACTTTTTATTATAAAAAATTCAGAAAGTATCCATTATGAAATATGATATTGGAAAACTCCATGGAATGTTTGGTGTTTTTTAATTTTATTATATAGATTCCAAAGCCAATGTCTGATAAATTGTAAAGAATTCTTGACTTATTTCCTATTCAAACCCACACATGCCATGTAACATCCCAGGTAATTAAAGAATAAATAATTTTCATATTTATTAATATTAGAGAATTAAATATGAATTTTAATTAAAAGGGGTTGCTATGTTCGATAGCGTACCCGATACACAACGATGAGTTTCTTTGAAACTTACGTAGCACACTAGTAATATAATAATATTATTTTAAATGTTAGTTAACAAGTAGCCGTTGTACTGGCGGGAATGAATAGAAATAACTAAAATATGAATAGATATGTTTTTAGATGTTTTTACATTTACCCAATAAAAGATAAAGGCTTAAAATACGGAAAGAGTTCAATTTTAGGCTTTTATACTCTAATTTTCACTAAAGGTTCACTTATCACCTTTTAATGGTGAACCGTCATTGAATATAGTTTTGATCACTCTTATACATTCTTTTGGACCAAATAAAACTCTTATTAAGAATCGGGACATCAAATTTTACTTTGTGTAATTTTTGGTACCTTTCTGATAAAGTTCATTTTTTTTATGAATAGTGTAAAATGTTGCATTTTAATTCAAAACCTCTTTTTGATCTAATTTATTTATATGATTAGATTATGTTTTGAATTGGTTTTTAAGTAAAATTAGAATCTATTTTTACCATTTTATCCAATGGTGGTCATTGGAATCAATTTCGATTTGAAATTAGACTTAAACTGGTGTCAATCTTTTGATACTTATTGTTTTGTAAAAACACGCTATTTGCTCTGGCAGCGGGAATTAATTATTAAATTAATTAATGTGACTTATATGATTTGAATTTTGTAAAATAGACTTCATTTTTGAATTCGGAATATCAAATATAGCTTAGGGTGAATTTTTGGTAATTTTCTGAAAAACTTCAATTTTTGATGAATAGTGAAACCACTAAGTGGTAATCAAGCAAACTGATTTTTCAGTTAAATGAAAGTTTACCACTAATGTGTATTGAATTTTGAAAATCCGACATACATGGTTGTCATTAAGAAGTAAAATGTGGTTCAATGAGATTATAATAATTTTTTGGTGAATAGTAACTTATTAAGTTTTTAATCGCAATTAGTGGTAATTAGTGTAGTTTAAGGTATAATTAATACTTTAATAATATGAAATGACCTAGACACATGTCCCAACCCCATTGGTTGTGTCATGGCCGACCAAGACAAGCCATGGCCTAACTTGGGGACCCCATGGATCCACTTTTGTTGGGAAATAACATAAATTACTTTTTATTTAATGTTAAAGTGAAAATGACACTAACATAAATTGTTTTACTAAAACAATTTTTAAGTGGGGTTAAACAAGTCCAAATTTAGATTGTAAATAGTCATTGGAAAGCTAAAAAGATTTCCTATATCATAGTATTTGTTTTATAATTTTTAGAAATTAAATAAATTAAAGTATTTATGACATAATAATGATGCAGCGATGACATCATTATTTGGCGATTTAAATAAAACAGAAAGATAATGTAAAATCTAAAACCTACACATGGCAAAAACCAATTGGATGAGTGTATTTCTAAGCCTTATCACCTTATCCACGAATTCTATCAATGTGGGACCTTTTAGAACCGAAACACATTTTCAAATAAATTAATATTTCTTTACTTTCCAAAAGTGCCCCTCCTCTCCTCTTATAAAAGGCCCCCACCTCCACCTTATTTCACACACTCTTCAAGCCTTTGGCTCGGCCAACCCCTGCCCATTTGCTCTCTCCACATCCCTCTCCTCATCCTAGAGGATTCCCTTTGGGCAGAATCCTTTCAAAGGAAGCCTTTAGGCTCAAACCAAAAGAAGTTACACTTTTTAAGGTATTTCATTCTCTCATGTTCATTTGTTTTATTTTTCTTCTCCAACCCCCTAAACTCTTTTTATTTACTTCTTTTGTAACAACACCAGTATCTTCAATATACTAGGATGTTGTTATAAGATTTATTTGAGCTACACTCTCACACAACTACATCAAATGGTTAAAGAACATACGGTTTCCGTGGATGGCGAAATTCTGCCTCCCGAAACGATGATTGTTCAATACTCATTTAACACCTTCAAAGGTGGCCATTATGATGTCACTATTTTTATATATGATATGTAATATGTTTATGTTTTACTTATTCTTCTGTATTTTTCATTTGTGTCTTACCTTTATGGCTTCCATTATGGGTATACGCGATATCTTCACTTAAGGAAGTGCGGACTACCGCCCCCTCAAAGTGATGTGATTCGTTAATGCCATATGTGGGACGTGTAAAGGATGGATTTAAAGTTATTATATATGTTGTTATACTGGAATTATAATATACCTATATATATCATTATCATTTATTTCCATTAAAGTATGAGATAGAAATGAAAGTAGCGTTCATGCGTACGTACGGACTACCGTCTCCATGAACGGTGCATTTCATTTCTTATCCCCAAATGTAATGTACTATTAAAAGTACATGTATATAATGGATATATAAAATTAATGATATATCTAAATGATGAATATAACTCTGGAATTAAAATATACATAAGTCTCATTTAGTTTTAATTCCGTTAATATGACAAAGAAATGAAAGTAGCGTTCATGCGTACGTACGGCTTACCGTCTCCATGAACGGTGCATTTCATTTCTTACCTCTAAATGATTATGTAATATTTTAAATACATGTATGTACTGGATATATATGACATATATGATATCTACATCATGAATACCATTCTGGATATAATGAAACATTGACCAAATTAACAACATGTAAGTGTAAGAAGTCTATTTTTGACTTAAGAACCAAATACCGACAAAATGAACATTATTAACTTAAATGATTTCATGATGTTCATAACATGGTATAAAAGAAATAATGAACTTGGAAAAGATTCATAATCAAGTAGAGATTAACTAAAGTTTATTATTCAGGAGTTTAAAGAACGGTCGGGTCAAGTCAGATACGAGGTATGGGAACTTCTTAACCCAATTTCCATTCTTTGGGTTAATCTCCTACTTTCAAATTATGTCATTATATTATTATGTCGTATCTTGTATTTGTACTTTATTTATGTGTACTTATAGTGAATACACATAATGTATCTATTTTATTTTAAAAATTATCTTTGTATGGGACTTCGTCTCAATCTCCTTTCGTTGAGACATATTTTATTTTATACACAACTTTCTTTTATACGGTGTATAAACCCCTTTGACATTTAAGTTTATTCAAAAGGAATCTTTTTTATACGAAGCGTTTACTAAATGACAAAAGGGAATGTTTTTGTCGTACGTATGCGGCGACAACGACTTCTCCGCCGTCGAAACCGTTATTTGAGTTTCGGCTTCCTCTACAAGCCATTCCTTCTTTTTAAAAGAAAAATAAATACCATGTTTTACTTTGGTATTGAAAATGGTTTTCATAATGTTTTTATATCAATGTGTTGTATTGATATCTCGTGATTGAAATGTGGAAATTTTATGTTTCCTTTATGCATGTTTTATGTGATATGATTATGTTATGGTTCTTGGGCATTATTATGAAGACGGGTGGTTCCGTGATAAACTAAGGGCGGGTGAGCCCGTTATAGCTCTCCAATGCATTGGGTAACGCGAAGGAGTGAAACATTAAGGTTTCTCCGAAGAGATTTTTAGGGAATATACTGTGATGGGTATTCCAAACATAACCAAGAGGGTTACTCCCTACGTAAGAATGTTATGAATGCCTCAAGTTACCTTTATGTCTTATGATTTCTATGATTTATTCATGATTTTATGAGGTATGTTAAAGTGATTATGTTTTATGGGTAAAGTATGATTTCACTCTTATGTATGTATGTACCCATGTTTCCTTTCCATGTTTTTATAACCCATACTGAGTTTTTATGCTCATCCCAAGTTTTTGAAATGTTTTTCACAGGTCAAGGGAAAGGTACATGATAAGATGATAGAGTCAAGGATGTGTCAAGAATTAATCCATGTTTTATTTTAAATGTGTTTCCATTGATGGGAATGAAGAATACTATCTTTATGTAACCACTTTGTTTATATGTGGAATGTAATGCAAGTTTTATGATCTAATTCTCTAAAACTCTAAACCCGAAAAGATCCTCAATGTGTAATCTTGTAATAACTCAAGATTAAGTAAGGTTTAAGGCTGGGGCCTTATAGTTGGTATCAAAGGTCGGTTTAGACAACTTTAGGAGTTAGAAAAGTGTTAAATTATAATATGATTGAAATGATATAGCATTTACGGATTACCATGTTGCTTCGCCTAAGATATTTCCATGTTCAGAATGGTTTTCCGTAGGGGAAACAAAGCAGCTATGTTGGGACGACATCAGGAGGAAGACAACCTTCCAAATCAGCAACCTGAGATGGTTGGAATCGGAACTGAACAGTTTGTTGCAGTGATGGCACAGTTGACTCAGGCTATAAATGGTGGTGGTATCCATGCATGAGATCAGCCAGAACAACCGCAGAGGAACATGTCAGTGGTGGAACATTTCATGAGGCAACATCCACCATCATTCAGAGGATCATCTGACCCTGTGCTAGCTGAAGGGTGGATTAAGGCACTGGAGAAGATTTTTGATGTCATGGGGTGTTCAGACAATCAAAAGGTTAGTCTTGCTATTTACCGTCTGGAGGGTGAAGCAGATCAGTGGTGGTCTATGGTTAAAAACATCAGGGATACCGATGAGATTGATGCTCTTGACTGGGATGACTTCAAAGGTATCTTTCTTGAGAAGTATTTTCCTAAGGCTGTTCGACTTAGGATGGAAAAGCAATTCTTGGAATTGAGGCAAGAGGAAGACTCAGTGGCTGCCTATGAAGAAAGGTTCACTCGATTGGCAAGGTATGCTCCAAATTTTATTCGGGACCTTGATAGTAAAATCAATCGTTTTTACTCAGGATTAAAGCCAAAGTATCGAAGGGCATTAGCTTCTCGAGAGTTTAAAAGTTATGAAAAGCTTTTTCGATGTGCTGAGAAGGTGGAAATGGAGTTTATCGATGACCAAGTGTTCTATAACAACCAGCAGAAGAAGAGACCGAGGTGGCAAGAGAAAGGTAAGAATTCTTCAAAAAAGTCTGATGGTAAGAAAACTAAGTTTCCAGTTTGTGATAAATGTGGCAAAAGGCATGCTGGGGAATGTCTTCTGAATTCTGGGAAGTGCTACCGATGTGGTAAGATGGGACATAAGGCGCGTGATTGCACTGAAAAGGATCAAGGTGAAGGTAAGAATAAATTTGATTTACAGTTAGTGAAATGTTATAAGTGCAATGAGATGGGTCACTATGCAAACGAGTGTCCGACAAGGAGCTTGAGTGATGGGAAGCAGTTAGACTACAAGCATAAAGGGGTGCTGAAATCCTTTGCAACTACTTCAGCAGATGTTGGGCCATCGAATGAAGTGGTGTCAGCTCCAGGGAGCTCAGTATTTTTTGAAGATTGACTTGAGGTCGGGGTACCATCAGTTGAATGTAAAAGAAGCAGACGTTCCGAAGACTGCGTTCCGTACTAGATATGGCCATTATGAATTTGTAGTTATGCCTTTTGGGTTAACCAATGCACCTGCCGTATTCATGGACCTTATGAATAAAATTTTCCATGAGTTCTTGGATAAGTTTGTGTTTGTGTTTTGAGGTTTGTGAAGAGGTTATGTGTGCCTTGTGATTCACAGTTGAAGAGAGAGTTGTTATGTGAAGCTCATAGTTCTCCGTTTTCAGTTCATCCGGGCAGTACTAAGATGTATAGAGATCTGCGGGAGTATTACTGGTGGGATGGAATGAAAAGAGATATTGCTGATTTTACTGTGAAGTGTTTGACTTGTCAACAGGTTAAAGCAGATCGGCAGTTACCAAAAGGGATGCTTCAGCCTTTACCAGTGCCAGAGTGGAAATGGGAGAATATATCCATGTACTTTGTTGTTGGATTACCGAAGACATCTCGAGGTAATAATGAAATCTGGGTTATTGTTGATCGCTTGACTAAATCTGCTCATTTTCTTTCTATACGAGATACTTTCTATCTAGATCAAATTTCCCGTTTGTATCTTAAGGAGATAGTCAGGTTACATGGAGTTCCTCTCTCCATTGTATCAGATCGTGATCCCAGGTTTACCTCTAACTTTTGGAAAGGCCTTCAGAAGTCGTTGGGTACTGAATTAAATTTTAGTACAGCTTTTCATCCTCAATCAGATGGGCAGTCAGAACGAACAATTCAGACATTGGAGGATATGCTACGAGCTTGTTCTATGGATTATCAGGGAAGTTGGGACCAACATCTTTCTTTGGTTGAGTTTTCATATAATAATAGTTTCCATTCGAGTATACAGATGGCACCATTTCAGGCATTATATGGGAAGCGGTGTCGAACTCCAGCTTTCTGGGATGAAGTGGGTGAAAGAAAGTTGATGGGACCAGAATTGGTAGAAGAGATGGCAGAAAAAGTTCAGTTGATTCAGAAACACATGAGAATAGCTCAGAGTAGGCAGAAGAGTTATGCAGATAACCAGAGGAAGGATCTATCTTTCGAGGTACACAATGTTTTTCACGTTTCGATGTTGAGAAAGAATATGCCAGATCCATCTCATGTTTTGAGTCCAGAGGTAGTTCAGCTGGAAGAGAACCTATCTTATGAGGAACAACCGGTCCAGATTCTTGACCACAGGGAGCAAGTGTTACGGAATAAGGTGATTCACCAGGTAAAGGTTTTGTGGAAAAACCACATGATTGAAGAGGCAACATGGGAATCTGAAAATGCTATGAGGGATAAATACCCCCACTTATTTTGATAAGTGAATAAAATTGCGAGGACGCAATTCCCAAAAGGGGGGAAGGATGTAACATCCCAGGTAATTAAAGAATAAATAATTTTCATATTTATTAATATTAGAGAATTAAATATGAATTTTAATTAAAAGGGGTTGCTATGTTCGATAGCGTACCCGATACACAACGATGAGTTTCTTTGAAACTTACGTAGCACACTAGTAATATAATAATATTATTTTAAATGTTAGTTAACAAGTAGCCGTTGTACTGGCGGGAATGAATAGAAATAACTAAAATATGAATAGATATGTTTTTAGATGTTTTTACATTTACCCAATAAAAGATAAAGGCTTAAAATACGGAAAGAGTTCAATTTTAGGCTTTTATACTCTAATTTTC
This sequence comes from Viscum album, assembly GCA_963277665.1. Taxonomy (NCBI): domain Eukaryota; kingdom Viridiplantae; phylum Streptophyta; class Magnoliopsida; order Santalales; family Viscaceae; genus Viscum; species Viscum album. Next base: position 1,518,559,442 of record OY728136.1, read on the forward strand.
ACTAAAGGTTCACTTATCACCTTTTAATGGTGAACCGTCATTGAATATAGTTTTGATCACTCTTATACATTCTTTTGGACCAAATAAAACTCTTATTAAGAATCGGGACATCAAATTTTACTTTGTGTAATTTTTGGTACCTTTCTGATAAAGTTCATTTTTTTTATGAATAGTGTAAAATGTTGCATTTTAATTCAAAACCTCTTTTTGATCTAATTTATTTATATGATTAGATTATGTTTTGAATTGGTTTTTAAGTAAAATTAGAATCTATTTTTACCATTTTATCCAATGGTGGTCATTGGAATCAATTTCGATTTGAAATTAGACTTAAACTGGTGTCAATCTTTTGATACTTATTGTTTTGTAAAAACACGCTATTTGCTCTGGCAGCGGGAATTAATTATTAAATTAATTAATGTGACTTATATGATTTGAATTTTGTAAAATATACTTCATTTTTGAATTCGGAATATCAAATATAGCTTAGGGTGAATTTTTGGTAATTTTCTGAAAAACTTCAATTTTTGATGAATAGTGAAACCACTAAGTGGTAATCAAGCAAACTGATTTTTCAGTTAAATGAAAGTTTACCACTAATGTGTATTGAATTTTGAAAATCCGACATACATGGTTGTCATTAAGAAGTAAAATGTGGTTCAATGAGATTATAATAATTTTTTGGTGAATAGTAACTTATTAAGTTTTTAATCGCAATTAGTGGTAATTAGTGTAGTTTAAGGTATAATTAATACTTTAATAATATGAAATGACCTAGACACATGTCCCAACCCCATTGGTTGTGTCATGGCCGACCAAGACAAGCCATGGCCTAACTTGGGGACCCCATGGATCCACTTTTGTTGGGAAATAACATAAATTACTTTTTATTTAATGTTAAAGTGAAAATGACACTAACATAAATTGTTTTACTAAAACAATTTTTAAGTGGGGTTAAACAAGTCCAAATTTAGATTGTAAATAGTCATTGGAAAGATAAAAAGATTTCCTATATCATAGTATTTGTTTTATAATTTTTAGAAATTAAATAAATTAAAGTATTTATGACATAATAATGATGCAGCGATGACATCATTATTTGGCGATTTAAATAAAACAGAAAGATAATGTAAAATCTAAAACCTACACATGGCAAAAACCAATTGTATGAGTGTATTTCTAAGCCTTATCACCTTATCCACGAATTCTATCAATGTGGGACCTTTTAGAACCGAAACACATTTTCAAATAAATTAATATTTCTTTACTTTCCAAAAGTGCCCCTCCTCTCCTCTTATAAAAGGCCCCCACCTCCACCTTATTTCACACACTCTTCAAGCCTTTGGCTCGGCCAACCCCTGCCCATTTGCTCTCTCCACATCCCTCTCCTCATCCTAGAGGATTCCCTTTGGGCAGAATCCTTTCAAAGGAAGCCTTTAGGCTCAAACCAAAAGAAGTTACACTTTTTAAGGTATTTCATTCTCTCATGTTCATTTGTTTTATTTTTCTTCTCCAACCCCCTAAACTCTTTTTATTTACTTCTTTTGTAACAACACCAGTATCTTCAATATACTAGGATGTTGTTATAAGATTTATTTGAGCTACACTCTCACACAACTACATCAAATGGTTAAAGAACATACGGTTTCCGTGGATGGCGAAATTCTGCCTCCCGAAACGATGATTGTTCAATACTCATTTAACACCTTCAAAGGTGGCCATTATGATGTCACTATTTTTATATATGATATGTAATATGTTTATGTTTTACTTATTCTTCTGTATTTTTCATTTGTGTCTTACCTTTATGGCTTCCATTATGGGTATACGCGATATCTTCACTTAAGGAAGTGCGGACTACCGCCCCCTCAAAGTGATGTGATTCGTTAATGCCATATGTGGGACGTGTAAAGGATGGATTTAAAGTTATTATATATGATGTTATACTGGAATTATAATATACCTATATATATCATTATCATTTATTTCCATTAAAGCATGAGATAGAAATGAAAGTAGCGTTCATGCGTACGTACGGACTACCGTCTCCATGAACGGTGCATTTCATTTCTTATCCCCAAATGTAATGTACTATTAAAAGTACATGTATATAATGGATATATAAAATTAATGATATATCTAAATGATGAATATAACTCTGGAATTAAAATATACATAAGTCTCATTTAGTTTTAATTCTGTTAATATGACAAAGAAATGAAAGTAGCGTTCATGCGTACGTACGGCTTACCGTCTCCATGAACGGTGCATTTCATTTCTTACCTCTAAATGATTATGTAATATTTTAAATACATGTATGTACTGGATATATATGACATATATGATATCTACATCATGAATACCATTCTGGATATAATGAAACATTGACCAAATTAACAACATGTAAGTGTAAGAAGTCTATTTTTGACTTAAGAACCAAATACCGACAAAATGAACATTATTAACTTAAATGATTTCATGATGTTCATAACATGGTATAAAAGAAATAATGAACTTGGAAAAGATTCATAATCAAGTAGAGATTAACTAAAGTTTATTATTCAGGAGTTTAAAGAACGGTCGGGTCAAGTCAGATACGAGGTATGGGAACTTCTTAACCCAATTTCCATTCTTTGGGTTAATCTCCTACTTTCAAATTATGTCATTATATTATTATGTCGTATCTTGTATTTGTACTTTATTTATGTGTACTTATAGTGAATACACATAATGTATCTATTTTATTTTAAAAATTATCTTTGTATGGGACTTCGTCTCAATCTCCTTTCGTTGAGACATATTTTATTTTATACACAACTTTCTTTTATACGGTGTATAAACCCCTTTGACATTTAAGTTTATTCAAAAGGAATCTTTTTTATACGAAGCGTTTACTAAATGACAAAAGGGAATGTTTTTGTCGTACGTATGCGGCGACAACGACTTCTCCGCCGTCGAAACCGTTATTTGAGTTTCGGCTTCCTCTACAAGCCATTCCTTCTTTTTAAAAGAAAAATAAATACCATGTTTTACTTTGGTATTGAAAATGGTTTTCATAATGTTTTTATATCAATGTGTTGTATTGATATCTCGTGATTGAAATGTGGAAATTTTATGTTTCCTTTATGCATGTTTTATGTGATATGATTATGTTATGGTTCTTGGGCATTATTATGAAGACGGGTGGTTCCGTGATAAACTAAGGGCGGGTGAGCCCGTTATAGCTCTCCAATGCATTGGGTAACGCGAAGGAGTGAAACATTAAGGTTTCTCCGAAGAGATTTTTAGGGAATATACTGTGATGGGTATTCCAAACGTAACCAAGAGGGTTACTCCCTACGTAAGAATGTTATGAATGCCTCAAGTTACCTTTATGTCTTATGATTTCTATGATTTATTCATGATTTTATGAGGTATGTTAAAGTGATTATGTTTTATGGGTAAAGTATGATTTCACTCTTATGTATGTATGTACCCATGTTTCCTTTCCATGTTTTTATAACCCATACTGAGTTTTTATGCTCATCCCAAGTTTTTGAAATGTTTTTCACAGGTCAAGGGAAAGGTACATGATAAGATGATAGAGTCAAGGATGTGTCAAGAATTAATCCATGTTTTATTTTAAATGTGTTTCCATTGATGGGAATGAAGAATACTATCTTTATGTAACCACTTTGTTTATATGTGGAATGTAATGCAAGTTTTATGATCTAATTCTCTAAAACTCTAAACCCGAAAAGATCCTCAATGTGTAATCTTGTAATAACTCAAGATTAAGTAAGGTTTAAGGCTGGGGCCTTATATGCCACCATTTAATTTCTAAAAAAATAAATGAATCACATATTTAATGTTCAATTCCATTTCTAGTGTCCTCCCATTGTTCCCCAATCTATCAAAAATATACTCCATAGAATTTGCGGCCACACTCTCTAGGTGTGGGTTTTTTTGTTTCTTTTATTTATTTAGGTATCTTTATTATCATATTAACTTTTTATCCAATTCTTTCCGTTCAGATATGTTCATCCATTTCCATACTATTTCCCATATGATTCCTAGGTGATTATATACTTCATTACCTATAATCAATCAATTTCATTAACAATTATATTCCCCCATATAATGTAAAAATTCCATCGTGATTTTCATTATCAAACAATTTCATTGTGAATGCTCATAGTTTTTTCATATCAATGTGGTTCATTTTTTTTGAAATTATAATTATTATATTTTGGATTTACATGAATATATTCCATAATTAATTATTATGTAAGAAAATATAATGTCAAATAATTCAATTTTGTATGATCTATGCGACACACATAAGAATGATAATGAAATGAATGTGATTGCTACACCTTGAAAATTAAAGCACTCCATCATAGTGGGTAATGATTTAGTATATTGTGTATCCATTCAATGGACTAGTGAGTTAACCTAATCCATAATGGTACATTTACCTTCATAAGGTATTTTCATATATCCTTGAACAATGATTATGATACAATACATCAGGTTGTTACCACATTTACCATATGGGATTTATATTATCATTTTATATCATGCCTAATCATTTAGGTCCATTATTCACAACACATTTATGTGTCATTTATATTATTATTTCATATAATTTATTAGATTATTCATGTTATTCTATGATTATTACCTTACTATGATTTATAACTCACCCCTTTCTTATCTCTGTCACTTGGTTATCCTAGACAGTGTTATGTATGATGGAGTAATATGATCGTGATAAGGATGTTTTCAATAAATATTATTTATTCCCAATTTTATGGCATTTTTTAATGTATTTAATTTTTAAATACACTTTTAATCTCTTTCTCCCTTGCTAAATTATGAGTTTTATTTTTTAACAAAGCATAACATAATGTACTATAAAGAGAAGAATTGTTATATGAGTCATGGTTTTTTATTAAGATCAACTCATTAGGATAGAAAAAGGGTTTTGGACATGTGATTTTATTCCGGATATTGTGGAAAGGTCCACATATATAATTTGGTTGGTTTAGAATCATGGAGTGAAAGGTGTGAGTATTTCATATGAATAAAGATGAGGGACAACAAAATGAGTTGTAATAACGTTTTCTATGAGTTGGTGAGTTTTGTTATTGGATAAAAAAATCCGTTTTATTACTGCATGTATTTGATAATGGTAGGAGAAAAATTATAGTGTGTGTATTTCAATACTAAGGAATGGACCCACCATGGGGGAGACGGAATTAGGTGGACTACAATGTGTTGGATGTTTTCCTTATTATTATTTACATCAACAATTAAATTGAGTGAGACTGTATGGTATGACTAGTTGGATTCACAATGACTGAGAAGGTCATGCGATGTAAAATTACTTGATTTACCGGGATTTGGTTTGGATAATGGATAATATTTAGTGACAATAAGGGTATAATTGTGTTATGGAATGAGATAAGAGGATAACACCAAATCATGTAAAAATGTTGGGTCCAAATTTGATGTGAGAATCTAATGCTTATATCATACCCTATGTGAAAAGGTAGAGGATGAGAATTGGATGTGATACTATCCTAGAGGGATGGATGTGATATGATATTTATTGTGACAATGATGTAACATAGATGTATCAAACATCATCTTAGATTAATATTTAAAAAAATATAAATATAAATGCTCGGGGAACATAATAGTTTAGAATATTTAGATACATAGAATCATAATATTCCATCATAGTGAAATGTCTTCAACATCTGTCATAAATAACATCACATTTATTGATGCTACATAAAACAATTAATTATAACAAGGGTAAAGGAAACATGTGATTGGGGTTACATCAGATGCTCAGTAAGGGCAAACGATGGATATATATATATATAAGCATTGAATGAGAATAAGGGTATGAGAATATAATAATAACATTATATTATCATACCCTACATATCCTAGATCATAATAAACTATAAATTAATAAATAGTGGTAGATTAAAATACATGAATCATGTGTTAATCAAGAAAATATTCCATAAATGAATAACATAGAAGCATGACATGAGATTTTGGGAAGAACATAAACCTGTAAAATCATTCAATATGCCATGGATAATTTAACAATCATAGACGGTGACTACACCTCCTGTGAAGAACACACTACCATCCTCATTCGCATCCCTTTTTATATAGTGGAACTGGTTAGAGATTCTTATAATGGTGGATCAATCCGATCAACATGTTCTAATAATTATAATTTGATTTATATATATATATATATTAATAATGAGTTAAAGGGAGGTATTAGTACCACAAATCATGTAATATGTAATTGGATCACAACACGATATCTGAGCCACCCCCTCATATATTCTTTAATGGGCTTACCTAGTACTACATGGGCCTCCCAATCATATGTAATGTAATGCACATACTCGTCGTTATCAGGGACACCCCATCATATAAGTTGTTATGAGATTACCCACCACTATCAGGTCCACCCCATTGTATAAGCTGTATTGGACATACCCAATGCTATTTTAGAAACCCTATTGTAAATGAAATGTCAATAAACCAAAACATGAATAAATAACAATGGTCTTTCATATCATATTATAAACTCATTAACATAATTATTCTTTCAAAAGCTGATTAACAAACATATGAAATGTGTTTCATATTAATATCAATAAAAAAATATTATCCTTGGGAAAATAAATAGGTTTCCTAATAGTGTCTTTGATTTATGGTCTACTCATGTAAATTAAAATATATTTAAAAAAATCATGCCAACCAAACGTTACCATCTAGAGAAAAAATATAAATGATATCCTTAGATCATATACCTTGTAAAGATTAAAAAATATCAATGGATTTAATCATATATGGTAACTAATTTTTATAGGGACATTTAAAACAATTCATGGGGAAAATATATCTTCTTATTTGAAAAACAATTTTTAACACATATAACATTTGAGAGGCGTTTTCACTGAAAATAACCCCAAAAAAATAAAATTGATGAATCAGAAACAATATGAAAATCATTTTAAAAAATAAAATGATTTTAAAATATTTTCACTTGGAAAGTATAATGAAATATCATATTTAAAAATTCATGAAATATTTTTTAAAAAAATTGTTGGAAAAAACACAGATTTCGTACTGATGATAAGGGGATATTTTGATTTTCTCAGAAATACATTTTCATTACCTTATTTACCAAATAGTGGAAAATGGAAATGTTTCATGTGGATATAATGAAAAACTATAGTATTACAATTTTTATGGGAATTATTGTGGAATTAATTACAAAATACAATCAATAGAAGTTTATTAAAAACGATACTAATAAATGAGGTGATTTTTATAGTAAACATTTACCGCTTTGGTAAATTTGAATAAAAAATATTAATGGAATAATAACATTACATGAAGCATAGAATATCATTATAAAAATTATATTAATTATATAACACATGAAATGGAAATATATATACCTCCTAAAAGAATACTGGTTCATAAGAAAACATGTGTCACTAAGAAGGCAAATTCAGTCAAAATCACCTCACTGATTGGGAAACATTTGAACCATAAACCCAATGAATATAAGATCAACCAAAGTATATATAAATAAAAATGGATTAATGTATATTATTCATTGAATAAATTCATGGTATGTATATACAAAATACAAAATAAATTATTAGTGAATATGGCATACGTCTCACAGAAATAAATGCATTGCTTGAAATCCTTGTACTACATGAGTTCATTTATAATTATTAGCCAAGTAAAAGAATAAAATAAAATAAATCCTAGAAATTCGTGATATTAAGGTAAATTTAGGATACTAAATGTCTTAGGTAGGTATACACACAACCCATATTGAATAATTGGTGATGATTTCATATATGTAAGAGAAAAAATGTGAGATGAAAGAACCATAATTTATGTTTGGTCTTTATTCATCCATATTAAAGCCTCCTTTATAATAACTATAATTTTCTAATAAATATAATTAAGAACCATATAATCATATATATTTCAGTATATTATTTCATTATACCTTTATATAACTAATTTTGTAATAATGTAATGTTATTGATACATATTTGGTAATAACCACATTGTTGTTTCATATAGACCCTGACTTTTTATTCTTCATCCTAGAACATAAATAATTATTTAATTATTTTAAATTTTTTCAAATGAGATTTAAGTATCATATATATTAAATATGTATTTATTTATAATAATCTAACAAATATAAAAATAGGAAATGAAATAAACTGTTCATTCAAATTGTAGGATATATGTATACATGAATGTTGTTTCAATTTTCATATAGTATTTTAAAAGAATAAAAATAAAATGATGTATATATTTATATATTATAAATCATTTAGATGTATTATGTAATATATATCACATAATATTATTAAACCCATCATGAAGACATTACATGTAAAACGTGAAAAAATATCTTTCCTTTAAGGAGGTGGTAGACCACAAATACAGTTATCCTATTCAAATAAATTATAAATAATTAAATAAAATGTTATATAATAATTGTAAAAGAATATATATATCATATATATCATTTATATCATATAAGTATTTTAATATGTTCATTATTACCTTCCATGAAATGTGATAATGGATGAACGAATGATACTAGTTCACGAGGCGATCATCTACTATAAACTTTAAAGATTACTGTGTATCCCAATTGATAGATATGTGTGTAAGTGTTGGTCAAATAAATAAAATAAAATAATCCATGTATATTTTCAATAATGAGTTTATTATATAATTATGGAATTATAAGATTTTAGGGGCATAAAAATAAATAATATTAATTTTCTCATAGTAGAATGTTACTTCATTAGGTAACTCATTTTAGTTTTCACAAAAGGGGTTATTAAGATGGAATTATTGACAGATGGAGATATCTATGATTAAGGGATGTAAATTATTCTCTAATTGGGGTATGGTTTTTATAATCCAATTATCTAGATAGGTGTGAATAATTAATGGGGGGTGAGTGCATTTTTTATAGTGGAGGATGGGTATTCTTGTAAATATTAATAGGAAAACAACATTTAGAGGTCTACATGACAACATTTTCTTCCAATAATGGAACATTTTTGAAAAACTATATAATATGGTCTAAATATGGATATACAAGTTCATTTGGAAAAGTTTCAAGATCGTTTATCCATTTAATATTAACGTTTAACCACAATGTAAACTCAGTTGTTCTTCAATCATTATAATTAATTTTAATTGTTTCTAATAATATTTTTTGTTAAAAAACTAATTTTACCATATTTGAATTTATAAATTAGTATAATTCCAAATATGAAATCCATTTTTAAAAATTATAATCATACAACTATAAGAAATTAATTTAAAATTAATCTTATAGATGTGATGAGGAAACTAGTTTTTTAAGTGAAAAAATCAAAAGATTGGAATGATTTTATATCTAATATAACAGTAAAATATATTAAAATGAAATAAATTGGATTAATATATGAATAAATTATATAAATAAATATTAAAAAATAATTTAATTTAAATCTATAAATAAATAATAATAATTTACAATTTTTAATTAAAATTCTGTATTTTCAATATTAATCTAAAAAAATATTCTCATAAAAATATCAAAAATTCACCAAAATTAAAGGTATATTTTTATATTTCATGAAGGAAGCCTATTTTTTAATATAAAATTATAAAATTTTCAATTATTAGGTTTAAAATAGTATACCATTAAATGGTCGTGAAACACTCTTTAACAATAATACATCTTGTTATGCCTTAATGTTGTTTCATTCTTTTGTTACATATATCCAACTTATTAAATGAATTTCAAAAAAAAAATTTGAATTCATAAAATATAAATTTCACATAAATTGATCACTAATAGTGAATAATTTACTTTATTAATTTAAATTTCCCTTTTGGGCTGAAAATTAACCCTTTTCAAAAAAACATACTTTTTCAATTGTTTTTAGATTCATTTCTAATTAATTGATATCCAATGAATTCGTTGTATGGACATGTGTAAACCACAGTTTCATAATTTAGTTAATATTATTGATAAATTACATTCATATAGCGAGCGTATAACTACCAAAACTTTTTAATAATATTATTTATTGTATATTTTAGTTTTGTAAGATTCGATCTTGCGTCTAAAGTAAGCTACCAAAGGAACCTATAATTAGGTTTAATAGAATCTGAACGCAGTGTTGTGTGTACCAAAATATAATATAATTTTTGTATATAGTAAAATAATTACTTGTAATTGTGTATAATAGAAGCATATATTTGTGTAGTGTGTGATTCAATTTATCAAGGAATTTTAATTTATTTAGAAAAAAATTAAATCATAAAAACATGGGCTACTACATCCTACAACCCTTAAAATAAATTTCACCATCAAAATTTTTATGTGTTAGCAATGTTTGAATACATGAATGTTCTTTTTCTAGAAACATGCATCATATAAATGAACAGTAATACATTCTATGAAATTATAAAATAAAAAACATAACGAATACCCAGATTAACTCATAATTAGGTTTCCACATAAAAGAATATAAATGGGAATGGAATATTGCAAATCGAAGAAAAGTGTAAATAATAATTGATCATAATTGAGGTAATTCAAATTAAGAAAGTGAATAGTGAAGGGAACATTAAGAGCCTAAAAACCATATTTACATGATGAATTAGAAGACCATCATTTCAACAAAAACAATGGTATTAGGATAAATATTTTTCAGAATCCTTTTCCTAAAGTTGACATATTCATTTTCTATATTTCAACATATGTGAATATACTTAATTGACCTTATTCAATATCAAATGCATAATATATAAATTTTAACATGCCATTATCGATTTCCACTTTATCTCTTAATCCATGAAACAAAGGTGAATTTGTCATTCTATATGTACTAACAGGTATTAGGGGTAAAATGATAAGTCATTCCATATGTCTTTAGCTCATATCACATCAACATGGTCTCCACAGGACAACTAATATGAGTAAATAGTCATATGGAAATATAATTCATTATTATCTAAAATTTCATCCTAAAAATAACTTAATCCATTCCATAACTAACTCACCATGTAACCCTTCATAAATATGAAAAAATTATAAATAAGGTAACTAAATTACAAAAAATTAGATTAATTTTTTTCCTTCAAATATATTACTGTATCTCCTAGTTGTCACATACAAGAAATGTGGATAAATTTATCATGTGGTCTCTTGATACATGATAATAACATAAATTATCATAAAACTATTTTTAAAACAAGATATGTTTCTTATTCAAATAATTACAAGATATATTCATTAAATACAAAAAATTTGTAAACCTCATCTATGATAACATAGAAATTTTTTTATCAAATCCATTATTAGTTCCACTGTAATAAGTCCTATCGATTTTATTTTATCTATATCAATCATCACACTATCTATGCTAAACACAATTTTATCAACATCATAGCTACTATAAGGGTAACCTTCATTTAAACAAAATATTACCATTTAATTAAATCAATTTGTTATGTCATGCTAACTATTCAATAATCGTTTTGCAAATATATAATTGAAAGTGTATACTACACGATTCATAAAACATAATTCTCAAATTCTAATACTTAAACACATCGATCATCAAATTTTATTCTTAAACCATCCATTAGGATTAATCATCCTATTCTGTAATACCCCTTTCCTCTAATAATAAATACAAATCATGTATTAAGGTTCATAAACCTCTATTTAATCATGCTTCATACTTTTAATGTAAACTATACTATTTTAGAATACCGTAACATTCACATATCAATCATAATCACATTTTTTCATCAATTTATCCAACAATTAACCACCTTCATAATTTCGGTCAAGAGAATTCCAATTAGGAAATCAACTTTCTTTGCACACATCTTTAAAAATATGGAAAATTAAATGTTATAAATGTTCTTTCTATTTACATTCAATGACTCAACCCATATTGAATAGTGTGAGCAACACTTATCACGATATAAAACCACATAATCATGAAAAATAACATATTGAATGTCAAATTTAGGATGCATTATTTAATGAATGACACCATTGGAAATTCATTATCATCTTTTATTTAAATCCTTAAAGATAGTTCATAATGATTTTGTTAATTATAAATCATATCCTTAGGTAGTTTCACAACTGTTGTGAAATAAAGCTTGATTTCAGGCACCAGTTCCTGATTTAGTTTTAATCAAATTAATATTTTTGTGGTTTTTATAACGATCTACTTCTATGCCAGATCCACATCTACTTATAGTATCTAGAAATGGATGTATTACTAAACCCCCACTTTCTTGTCTGTTACAAAAAATACATGTCATTTTCCAGTACATTAACTCTTTCTTGGACATATCTGTAAAGACAACCATAGTCATCTCTATAGAAATATAATGAGGTATCTCTTTAATTTTTTCCAATCAACGATTCTAATGGTTTCATAATCCATTCATTAGATAACAAATATGGTGAACCAGTATTAACAAAAATGGATTTTATATAATTTTAGATTAAAATTGATCATATTATAAATGTATATTATCGAAGATCATTATAGGTAAGCACCTCCTAAAAATAAGAAACACAATCATCTATATTTGTTAATGATGTTCAAAATATCCCTTAATGACCTTCCCCTTTAATGCTCTAATATAAAACATTTATTTTAATCTTGTGATGGAAAACATAATAAGTGGGGGAGAATAGATGTTCAGTATATGTAAAAAAGGAGGTATGTAAGAATAACATATGCATAAGTGTAGAACCCTATGTTTGAACTGTATGACCCTTTATTTATACTTATATATATATTGATGGGGTAATGTTTTTAAATCTTTATAAGGGTTTTGGGTAGATTTCGGGGATTGTTAATGGAACACTATTAGAGAATAGTTAGTGAAAACCCTCCAACACATGTAAGAAACCATATAAGAAGATGGAAGTGAAAGGGATATGGTGCACGAGTAATGTGCATAGTTTTTGACATCCTGAAACCACCCCTACTAAATCATTCATTTGTGTATAGTGTTCTTCTAAATAGTTTTAAAAGGTTTTTTAAACCATGTGGGCCTACCATGCGAGTTCCCCCTTGAGGTAGTAGTAGGCGCACATTAGGACATGATTTGTCTTACCATGCATGACATAAAAAGTGGGTTTTGAAAAAGGGTTCTTCAACAGGATTTTCCTAAAAAGATAATTCTATAGTCCATGTGGACCTAACATTTGATTTCATCTTCACCAATTTTATGGAATATCTCACACTCATTTTAGATGTTTTTTAAAATATTTTTGTGATGGTTTAAAGGATAATTTCACATGGAATGTCTAATCTATTAGTAGATTTGTGGTTTCCCTTAGATATACATCTCCCTTTCTCCATGTTTCTTAGATAAACATCCACTACTTATAAATCTAAGTTCTTTTTCTAGTAATGATGATATTTATCCCTGTTGATGTTATGGGAATGGACATAAGGTAGTTTTGTGGGGTTTTCACCCAGTTTTGGTGTGCATTGTCATCATTGGTCACTTTCATTGAAACCCTCAAGGTATGATGCTCCACCCATGATTCAAGATTCCATAATTTCGTGGCTTAACTTCAAATTTATTTGTACTCTTGAAACTGGTAGTAAAATTGATTTGTGAATCTAGTGTGAAATATCTTCAGTATTGATTTATTGACTTTTGGATATATGATAATATCATGTAATGTGAGTTATTATTTGATTTTAACATTATTTTTTTAAAATTAGCTGCTTAGTAATATTTATGGAAAATAGTTGGTGAATTTTTTTATTAAAAACATAATTTTATTGAAAAGGATTTGGCATAAATGTGGCTTAAGGTCATTTTCAATAAATGGTTATTTTTTGATACGGTGTAAGAATTTTTTTATATGGACCTTAAAAAGTAAAGTTTCCTATGTTGTTTATAAATGTTTATCTGATTTTCGAGGCTTTAGTAATGTTCATCTCATTTTTGTGGCTTTAGTGACTTTTATGTCTTTGTTCAAAGGATTGTAATGTGGTGTGATATGCCTTAAAAAATGGGATGGGGTTGAGGATGATGTTCTTCCATTAATTTTAGCACAAAGATCATTTAGTGGAATTATATGTCTAGAAGATATATGCATCTAACCCTTAAAAACATAGTTGGTAGGGTACTCTGGATTGAAAAAACGAGGGATGGATTGTTTGGTTTATTTCTGTGAAAATTGGTTTGGTGGATAAAATATTTTCATAAGGGTGTGTTTAACTTGTTGTAATTTTTTTCTTTGTTAATGGTTGGGTGTAGTATATTTTATAGAAATTTTATAACTTGTTCTATCATATTAGCAAGAGTAGGGAATTCATTTGTGGAAAACATATTGTGTATTATTAATTTCCCAATGCTTTGTATATTGGGGGATTTTGTAGATGATGTATTTTGGGATATAGGTAAATATAAATCATCTCATTTATTTAGGGGATCATAATGATTCTTGGGATGTATTATGGTGGTGGATCTTTGATATTGGTTTAATTTTGTGGATTAATGTCATCTTGTCATTAGTTTTTATTCATTATTTTGGAAATATAATTTTGTATATTGATGTTATGTTTTGTTGTCATGGGCAAGTGGATAAATTGAAATACATTTTTGAAATGCATCATGTATTTTTTATGCAAAGGAATATTTAGATGGATGATATTATTTCTTAGGGAAAATCATTTCCAACCATTCATGATTCCCTCAAAATTTATTTCAATCTTTTGGCACGTTGGTGATATATAATAAGGCCATGTAGCTCTTCTTCCATGACTAAAGACAATGAAGATGAAAATGGTGTTACAAGTGGTATCCAATTGTTTGGTTGTTGACATAAAAGGTAATTCAATCTTTAATGGTTATTTTCATTCATTTCTAGTTTTTGATTTGACACTAATTATTGTAATATTAGTTGATTTAAGAGGTTTTAAAGGAGTAGTATTATTGGAACTCGAAATGTATAGAATAAAAACACAAATCTAATAATTATATTCTAATATTTATGTTTCCATGGAGATGGGTAAATATGTGTTTGGGGACACTTATAGGTGTGTAATCTCATTTTCGTTGTTGTAACGAATGAGAAGAGCATATCATGCATGATATAAAATGACTTCCTACTTTGATTTCATATGTCATCTGGAGTAATGTTTTATGTTGTTCTAAGAATGTGTTTCTTTTTGAAAAAAATATAGGAAAATTGATTTCAAATGTGATATTTTGAAAAAGGATTAGTTGCGGTATTTTAAAAAGTATATTATTTTCTAAAAAGGTTTTATTATTAAAAAATTGATTTAACATTAAAATTTGGAAATATGGAAAGAACAATTTTTATTTTTACAATCTTATATTATTTGAAATTTTGGTCCATTAGTTTTTAGAGTGTTAGACATACGATTGTTGTTAGGTATTTATAAAAAAGCCACGGGGTATGCGTTATAGAGACCAACTAAACGAAGCTACTGAAAACATGGTTTCACTAGATCCCCTAATGATCCAGCTGTTAATTAAGAGTATATTGCACATTTTTTAAGTTATAGATAGAGAGAATCAAAAATATGAACCAAGGAACATGAGTCATTCAGTTCAATTCAAGATCCATAATCCACCTATTATATGGGGTGATTCTGAACATGAAAAGGTAGTAGTGTGGCTATTTTGGATGAGTCGAATCTTAAATTTCCTAGGCACACTAGTATATTTGAATGTCAAGATAGCAACATACATTTTGGTAGACCATTCACATCAATGGTGGGAGGTACTGGCCCAAGCTAAAGTGGACCTTGTCATGGACTGGTTGGATTTCAAATAATTATTTAACAAAATATTATATCCTCCCATGTTCAAAATTCTGAATAAATAGATGTATTCATCTTAAAAAAATTATACCTATTGGTGATAGAGTATGAGGCTCAATTGATTAACTTAGTCGAATTTTTACCAAAGGATGTGGCAAGTGCGTCTTTAAAGGAAAATATTTTTGAATCAGGAATGAGAAGGAAAATCTATAAGAATAATGTGGTGCTCTGTATAATGAATTATATAGATTTGTTATATTAAGATAGAGTGGATGAAATAGATATCTTGGGGGCCATGGGTGGAGGAGATATCATGATACCAATTTGGAATTGTGGGAAATCTAATTCGAAGAGAAATCAGATGATGGAGAGTTATATCTATAGTGGGAGTATGAATTAAAATAAAATGTTGGGTTCAGTGAATTTCCAACCAAAGCCTCAAAGAAAAATAGGTTGTTTATATTGATTTTTGTAATGAAACAAGATGCACGATTTTTAGAACCACCCGAATCAATCCATAACTGAATCCATATGGGACATCTTCAACACTACTGTCGAAATGATCCAAGGTCATGTGCTCATGAATCTTTATAGGTGTCTCATGATTAATATGATTCCATGAAAAGAGAGAAGCAGGATACACCATTTTAGGAAAATATTGTTATCCATAGTGATTCTAGGAACACCATTACTCCTCAATTGGATCATTGTTAATAAGGTAATAAAAAGAAATTTGTTGCAAGTAAACATGTCTTCAAAGCTGAGAATGTTATAGAAGATGATCAACCAGGTCCATCGATGATTAGTGGTATTATTATTTTGAATTATACCTTTATGAAATCATGTTATGATACATGTGAGCCTCATTTGTTCAATTTTTCTCATGTTGATTAATTTTAATCTGTCAATGTTGAAATAATGTCTTCTCTTTTGAAAAATCAAACTCCACTATTTAAAAAAGAGTATAGAGCCTTCTTGTATAGATCATTTCATAGTGAAATTGATGGGGTTGAATGATATGTGGATTCTCAGGGCATGAGTTGGATGTGTGTGATGTAATCTTGGGTTTGGATTGGCAGATTATGTTTATGGCGTATATCAATTGTAAGCGAGAATGGTGTCAAGAATCTCTTTAGAGGGGAGAATAATGAAAAGTTGGGTCAAAAAAGCATGTTGGCACCATCGGTTGGTGTTATCTCATATCATATAGTGGCTTGGTCTTTGGAAAAAATTTAAGAGATTGATAGAAGCAGTATTCCATATGTTTTGATTGATTTTTGGATGTATTTCATGAATAATTAGTTGGGTTTCCACACATAAGGGATGTGGAGTTTATTATTGATCTTATTTAAAGAACCTTTCCTTCCTTACAGAGGACTAACGGAATGGAACTAGAATAATTATGATGAATTTAATGCACAACTGGAAGAACTAGAAAAAAAGGTTTCATTCATTCTATCACATCTTTGTGGGGAGGAAAAATCTTGCTCAATAAGAAGGTAGATTGATATCTCCAGTTATGGGTAGATTATTGTAAGCCTAAAATTGTGAAAATAATTAATCTATATCCACTCCCATGTATTAAGGATTTTTTTATTAGTTTAGGGTAGTGTAGTGGTTCTCCAAAATTGACTTGAGATTAGGATATCTTTCTTTGCTGTTGTGGTAGGAGGATTATCTGAAAAATGATTTCGGGACTAGATAAGAACACTATGAGTATGCAGTTAGACCCTTTGGTTTTAAAAACTAACCAAAGGTATTTTGGATTTGATTTATCATATATTTTAGAGATATATGTATTTTTTCCTACTAGTGTTTGTTGATGAAATACTACTGTATTAGAGAACATTAACTGAACGTGAACAACACTGGGTAACAGTGTTGGAAATATTGAGAGTGCATCAGTTGTATTCCAAATTATCTATGTGTGGTTTTTGGATACAATAGGTAAGTTTACACGACCATATTAATTCAATAATGGATTTATATCTAGATCTAGAAAATATAGAGGTTACCATTTCAAGGAATACACCAAAAAATGTTTTTTAGATACATAGTTTCTGGGTCTAGTTGGTTTTTACTGAACCCTCATATATTAATTCTCGTTATTATTATTATCATTAATATATTTTATTAGGATTAATGTTCAGTTTTTAATGTAATAATGTTCTATTTGAATGGAATGAACAATTTCAGAATTATTTTGAAGAGATTATGGGTCGTCTTACCACTACTACAAATATAGCCTTTAACAGCACTAGAAATGTCCTTTAACAATGTTTGAAAAGAGCTCTAAAAGCCGGCGTAGGCAAAGGGGGTCCCCTTTATCAGTTCACCAAAAAACCCTAATAGAGACCCCTTTTATCAGTGCTAAAAAAAAGAGCTGATAAAGGGATTATTTTATCAGCGCTGAAACAAAGTGCTGATAAAATGGTCCTTTATCAACACATTCTTTTTAGAACTGTAAAAAGACAAATTTTATTAGTGCTTTATTTAGTGATGATAAAACTAAAAAAAATTAATAAATTTTATAAAATATCCTAGAAATTTCGAGGGGGGTATATGGTCCCAAACACGAAACAAGGTTTCAGCCCATACAAATGTTGTCTTTTTTGATTTAAAAAAACTTGAATAAATACACAACAGTAATTACAACAGAAGACCTTTCCCAGTCTAGGTTATGTAAAATTAGATAAATAAATTACATTACAACAAAATGATTCGAATTGAAAATAATGATTATTTACTGTGTTTCTTCGACAATATAGTTTTAACGCAACAAGTAGGCTAAACCTGACAAGTATTTATAATAGGTAGGTTGAGCATAAAATTCCAGTAAGGGGTTTCAAAACAACCGATAAATTTTTTAAAGCATCCCTTGAAATAAATTAAAACATACTTTCACAAATACTTGAATATATATATGAAAATGGTATTTCAAAAATTAATTATGCTTGGAAGCTATTAGGAATTATCCTTTGAAATTATTTTGTTTTTTGGGTCGTTACTATTACGTTGAATACCATTATTAAAATAAATATGTACGACAACTGGTATTCACTAAGACTTATGGGTTTTCTCCCCATAACGTCACACAACTCACTAGTGCCAATTTTGAAAACATTTTCCTATGGACCTGCCTTTCTTATTTCTTACCTAAAAACATTTCCAAAATATATAAATAATATTATTTTCTTCCAATGAAAATGATATTCCTCATGTCATCACAATTTCCTCAAAATGTTTTAAAATAATTTTAAGGAGAATTGCATACAAGGATGAAAAACACACTTTTATGTGAAAACTGTAATTTAATGATACATGGGATGAAGTGCGTGCAATATTGAATAATTCTAGAAATGCCTCACATGAGCTATAAGATGGCCATACCTATTCATACATGAAATTATAAGAGATGAAGATGCAAGTTCACACATGAAATAATAACTTGACCCATAACCACACATTAAATAATAACAAAAATCACATGCAATTATGTATACAAGGTGAATACAGGAAATTATTCATACATAAATATTTAAATTCTAGTTTGGTAGTTGATAAATATCATTTATAAATTATAAGTAAACGTGAAAGAACAAATCCACTTAATGTGTTCATATTTTTATACATGTATATGTATATATAAATAAATGCACACACACACACATGTATGTATGTAGTTTCAAAACGTGAAACCCTTGAAACCATAATATATTTGGGGAACAATTATTTAAAATAAGAATACTGATCATATATTAAAATTAGATTAAAATGATATGGTTTTCCACACACACAAATATATATAACTATATATATATATATATTTACAAAACAAATGAGAAATAATAAAATCCCGTACCTGACATAAATCCAATAGGGCAGTGGGTTCATGAGGGAAGGAGCGTGGCTGTGAGAAATTCCGATCAAATTAGGTCTGAAAATTGGGTTTATATTACAAGGTATTACCAATCTTCCATTAGATGCTTGGTTTTTTAAGGGAAATTTGTAGATGCACAAATCCTATGTGAAAGCCGACCCTTCGTTGGATTTCTTTTAAGAAAATATTTGAGTTCCTTTATTATTTAAATTTTTATCATTTCAATTATCGTATCATATTTTGTTTTTGTTTTTTTATTCATTATTAAACTTGCATTTTATTTGTCAAGTCATCACATCAACATTTTTCTTCCATATGCCATTAACTTTTTCCCCTAATCAATACAATTATTATATTATATATATTTTAACAGTTATCATTTTGTTTTTTTTAATTATTAACTCTCTTTTAAAAAAATCATTCATATGTATATATATAATTTTTTTTATTTATATTAATAAATATTTTTATATTAAAACAAACTTGTGATATATATATAGATATATATATATCAGGATTTTTAATAGAAAAAAACTACTTAAAATCACCCTTTTTTTAACATCACATGAATATAATTATTTTTAAACAAAACATGATAAATACCCTCAATAACGCCACTCACATTAGTTTATATATATCATTTTATTTAATATATTATTTAATTGATTTGAGTTTCACGTTTTCCACCAAAATCTACTTTAAAATTTTCTTCTTTTGACTTTTATCCCCACATGTCACACCTCACTCTTCCTAATAAATTCAATCATTTAACTTTTTTTTATCTGTTATACACATATGTGAACATCTTTTTTTTCATTTTCTTTTATCATTATTTTTGTTTTTAACATATTCACATCATCAATTTTTAAACAAATCATGAAACTTATATATATATATATATATATATATATATTTGTTTTTATTTTATATGAAAAAATATCTTTGTAATCAAAATGATTAAATTATATAAATAAATATATAAAATTTTATTTTAAAACATATATCGTTTTATATTAAATTTTCTTTTGATATTGGTTTTATCTTTCCATTTTCATGATTTTTTTTAGCATATCACGTTTTGAATTTTTTTAATAAGTCATCATTGCAATATTGTTTTAAGAATTTTTAAAAAAAATCAAAAATAAAATGTTTTAATATATAAAGAATAAATCAATATAGAACAGTAATAAAATAGTGCATATAGATTATAAAATTGAAAACAAAAGTTATATTTTTTTATATTTTTAAATCAAATAATACATATAAAAAAATATATTTATTAATAGACATATACTTATATATATATATATATATTGAAGCACGTTTTTATATATAAGAATATATATATAACTTATAATTTATATTTTCAATTAATATATATATATATACCTTTATTTAAAACATTTCACATTTTTTTAAACTTATTTATAAGATTGAATTTTTTTTAATCAAATAATTATATACATTTATAAATTTTAAATTTTATAAAGTAAAATCACAATATATTTTCAAACATTTATAAAATATATTAACATAAAAATAATAATTTTCTTAAAAATATGTTTACCATTCATTATTAAAATTATTGTTATTAAATTTATTTTAAAAAAAAATTAAAATGTTATAAATAAAATATAAATTACTAATTAAATTTCTTGGGGGTGTTACAGGGGTGTTTTTACAGCGCTTGACCCCCCCCCCCCCC
Source organism: Viscum album (assembly GCA_963277665.1). Classification (NCBI taxonomy): domain Eukaryota; kingdom Viridiplantae; phylum Streptophyta; class Magnoliopsida; order Santalales; family Viscaceae; genus Viscum; species Viscum album. The sequence goes on from OY728136.1 coordinate 1,518,580,941, forward strand.
CCCCCCGTTATCAACGCCTTCCCCCACCTCCAGTGCCTGCACGCTCCCCCTCTACCCTTTACCAACTCTATACCCCGCCTTTATCAGTGCTAGCCCCTTAAATTCACCCATGTGCGCGCGACCCTGCCTCCAACTAGATTTGATCTCGGGACTTCCACCCTACGCGCCTGAAGCCTTTTATAACTCTCCTATATTGTTTTTTTCTCTTATTTATGATATATCTATTTATATATATATATATATAGTTATATTTATTCGTATAGTAATATATATTTATATTAATATATATATAGTTTTATTAATATATATATATATAGTTATATTAAAGTATAAATTTATAGTTATAGTAATATATATATATAGTTATATTAATATAATATATAATTATATTAATATATATATAGATAAATATGCATATATTGGTATTCTAAATAAAATGGATATTATTTATTATTTAGATAAAGCTATTATATTTTATATGTAAATATGTTCAATTATTTATTTAAAAAATTAAATTTTTTTGTGTGAATATATTAAAAAATTTGTATATATTGTAATATATTTGATTATAAATAGTGGTGAATTATAAAAAACTATAAAATTTCAAATAAATAATATCAATATAAATGTAATACCTTGTAATAAACTCACTTCCTATAAAAGAAGGCAATAATGTCCCCTTAAACGAGGCTGAAAATGCACAAAATGTTAAAAAATCAGTTTATCACGATTAAAAACTCAGTTTTGGAGGCCTTTTGGGACTTTTTTGGAATCGAAAAAACCTTGACTCCCCCTCCCCGAGTCACCGGGGTCTACAACATATCGCAGGCTTCGATTTGATATGTGGTAGAGTTCAAACGGACACTCGGATCAGATGTTATGGCCTTTTGATGTTCGAGTTGAGTTTTCAACATATTTTCAGTCTTTTTTGAATTATTTGTTTTTTGGGTCTTCAAATTGTAATGAAATGACAATTCCTCCATATTAATTAGAAATTTATTAATTAAAAATATTTAATTAATTTTTTATAAGACATTTTCACTAAATATCTTATATATTAAATATATTAACTGTAAATGTATATTTATATATATTTTAAATATATCTAAAAATTATATATTATGTTTATATCAATATAACTATATTTATATATTTATTTATTTATCTATTAATATACTATTTTTTAATAATTTGTTTATTTGATGTCGACCCTTCATCAGCGCTTTTAAGAAAAAGCACTCATCAAGGCCCCCCTTTATCAGCGCTACTAAAAAAAGCGCTGATAAAGGGGGTCTGTTTATCAGTGCTAAAAAAGCACTGATAAATTTGGTACCTTTATCAGTGCTAAAAAATTCGCTGATAAAGGAGTACGTTTATCAGTGCTTTTTTTAGCACTGATAAAGGAACCCCCCTTTATCAGCGCATTTTCATTAGCGCTGATAAAGGTTCGCGTCAGGAAAAACTATTTTTGTGGTAGTGTACATCAACACCAATCTATGTTTTTCCATAACTAGGGAAAGTCTACATGGTGTATTTATGATGTGTCTGGATTAGGATTTGGTTCTTTTCTAATGAAAAAGGATCATGTTATTGTGTATGGATCAAAGTAGTTAAGGATCTAGGATAGAAACTATGCAAAAAATATTTTATTTAGAGTCTATGGTGCTTGCTTTGAAAATGTGGTGTCATTATCTCATTGATGAGATATTCATATTGTTTACTAATCATAAGAGAAAGAAGCATATTTTTTCACCAAAAGATCAGAATCTAAGGCATAGATGATGGATTGAGTATCTCTGGATGATTAAATTTCACTTAATGTATGCAATTTGAAAAGGAAATCTGGTTGTATAATCATTAGGTATAAATTTATATGCTCAGGTGGGAAAAGAAGTTTCAGATTAGTGGAAATTGATTTCATCCATAGACAACATGGGGTTACAATGTGAATAATAAGGCCATGTAGTGGTTTTTATTACATTTTCCATTGTTAATTATTTGGATAATATGATTGATGGTGCATAAGCCAATGAATAAATATCTGTGGCTATAAGGTAAAAAATCAATAGTCGGGAGATAGTTAAGGGCTGGATACTTGATGAAAATTTTGGTTTGGGGTTTCAAAATCAAATTTTTGTACTGATTTATTATTAAGATATATTCCTCAGTGATAACATTCATTTGAGATGGGGAATCCATCTTGGATTTCAGAAAATATATAAGTCATTGAAATCGATATTTTGGAGGGATGGAATAAAAAGAAAAGAGGTTATGTTATTATGGAGATGCTTGACTTGTCAGAATCCTAAGGCATTGAATTAGTGATCAATAGTTATTTTATAGTAATTACCAATATCTATGTGTAAATGGGATAAAATTTATATGGATTTAGTTTGAGGCTCCCCAATAATTATTCGAAAGAAGGCTGACATATGGGTGATTGTGGATGAGCACATCAAGTAAGCCAATGTTATCCCTAATTATGAATCTCTTACGGTTGAGGATCGGTAAAAAATATATATTCCCAGAGTGGTAAAGAGTAATGGTGTACTGATTTTGATTGTATTAGATAGAGATCCAATGTTCACATCGCATTTGATGAAATCCTTGCAACAAGACCTTGGGAGTCAGTTGATTATGAGAAAAACATATAATCCTCAGATGGACGAGTAATATGAGAAGACGATAGACAAGATTTATGATATATTACAGAATTTTGTGATAGATTTTGGTGGCTCATGGGAAGATCATTTTCCATTAGTGGTGTTATTGAATAATGATAGTTATGAAGACCCCATACATGTGGCAGTGTTTGAAGCATTCCATGGGTAACCTTGTCGTATCCACTCTAATGGGTGAAAATAGGTGATAATTCAATGGTTAGGATGAGCCTATTCCAAGAGACTGCAAAGGAGATTATTTTGACTAGAATGATAATAGTGATGGCTCAGAGTCATCTAATTTAATATATGAACCATCATTGATTATCATTGTCTTTCAAGAAGCATGATCATATTCTTTTGAGAATCTCTCATCGTCTAGGTCATTAATGTTTTGGGATGTGGGGAATGTTATCTTAGATGTATATTGTTACATGATAGAAACATGAGAGGGTTGGAGATGTGGAATACTGGTGGTAATTTATACCATTGTTTTGTGTGATGCACAATGTATTTCATGTACCATAGTAGAAAAATTATCAGCTGGATTCTGATTATGTCATTCAATGGGATCACCACGGTGTAGATTCAGATGCCTCCTTGGTGTACATGCTAGTGCGAATTATGGTTAGAATGAGAAATTATTTCATTGAAATAGAATCTATATGGTTTGGTTATTATTTCATCATGGTCAAATTCAAGAGGAATCTAGGTAATATGTGAATGAAATGATCAGACAACGGTCTGATCTCTTTCAAAAAAGTGGTGTTTTCTAATTTCTGAGGATGAAAAGTCCAATGGTGGGGAGAATATAGAATCTTATTTATGATGTAAGTGACCATTTATTTGTGTTTTATATATATATAAATAGTTGGGGTAATGATTGGGAATGTTTAGAAGTGTTTTTTTGATGTTATTGGGGTTTATATTAGTGTTTACGATTTTAGAATGCTTAATGAAAAGGGCGAAGCACATGTAGAAAACATTGCATATAGAGGCCAAGCCAGGGGAGTTGTCTCATGGTTAAGGTGCATGGTTTTCCAAACTGTGCTTCCTCTACTTGAAAAGATATCATCTTGGGATAGAGAGATTCTACAAGGTTGGTGCATAGTTTGTCAAATCATGTAAGACAACAGTGTGTGGTACCCCTTGTTGTAGTATCAGGCACACTATTAGCACACTGGTTGTCTAACAGTTTAACTAAATCATGCACAATATAAAAAGGGGTTTTTTTTAAAATGGGTCTTGATCATGATTTTCCCTAAACACACCATTATTTCTACCATTCAACCCTAACTCAATATTTACACTTATCCAATGTCAAGAAACATCTCCGAAAATTTTTGGAAGTGTTTCCAAGGGTTTTATTTTTAAAAAAAGAATATCTCCCTTGTTATGCTGCCTCTCTTGGTAGTTATGTTTTGTTTTTTATATCAAATTCCCCCACTCTCCAGGATTCTTATATATAGATTCATTATTGATAGATCATGGGATCTTTTTCCAATAATGGAGAGATTTATCCTTTTGGTGTTTCGGGATGGGATCTAATGCGGCTTTGTGGAGTGTTCACATTGTTGTTGTGAGTGTTTGTGTCACAATTCATCTTCATAAAAAACCTTGAGGTGGATGGCTTCACACTCAACTCATATTACTGGAAATAGATGAAGTAATGTCAAATTAATTTTAATTCATGAAATAGGTTGTGAAATTGAGGTGTGAATATTGTGTGAAAACTCATTACTATTGATTTATAGATTTTTGGTAGTATGATATTCTCGTGCAATGCGCATTGTGGTAGGATTTTAAAGTGGTTATTTTAAAATAGGGTTCACAGTTTGATTTATTTAAAATATTTAATCAAAATGGTTTTCAATAACAATTTTGTTTTATTCAAATGGATTTGGAGTTGATGTTGATTAAGTAAATATTCAATAAATGGTTAATTTTGTGGAAATGGCTTAGGCAAGGGTGATGGAAATGTTTTCTGACAACTCTTGGTCGATATGTTTTTTTATTAATGTTAAATTTATGGTTGTGGCATAAGTGAATGAGAATGAATTGTATGGGATGGGTATAGGGAGATAAGTACAACTATAAATGGATTGGAATGTGGCATGAAGTAAAAAAATAAAAAATTATGGGGTTGGATATGATGTTTCACAATCAACTATAACACTAAGCATGAGTTGTGGAATTGTATGTACTGATGGAATATGCATGACTCCATGCAAAATAGGATGGGTTATGAAAATGTAAATTGAAAAAATTAGTGAATAATTATTTGGATACTTTTTGGCATTGTTTTATTTTTGCATAAACACTTATATTAATGGTTTGTTTTGCTTTATGGAATTTTTTGTATTGTTAATGGTTTTATATTAATTGATTTATAAAAATTTTCAATCTTGTTCAATCCAAGTTGCATGAGTAGCTGTGTAATTTTGGAAGATATATTGTGTATTATTACTCTACCCTATGATAGAACATGTGTACTTTGGTCGATGAGTTATTCCATGACACAAATAAAAGAAAATAAACTAATTACATTTGTGTTTTGTCTTGATGCATGGGTAGTCTCATGGTTACAGATATTGGAGATTGTTGTGGAGGTGTGGTGGTATATAATTATGTCTTGAGTTTTGTTGTTTTAGTATTCTTCTGGGTTATCTGGTTTGGTATTCATATGGAATATATTATTTTTGTTGTCAAGTGGTTAAATTGAAATACATTGTTGAAAATAATCATGTAGTTTTTTTCTAATGGAATGTTTGGTTGGATTTTTTATTTCAATGGGAAAATCTTCCCCCACCATGCATGACACCCTCCAGATCTATTTCCCTCCTTTGCCTCCGTGGGGATATCACTTAAGACTAAATAGCACTACCACCTCAACTCATAGCAATGAGGAGGGGTGGGATGTTACAACAAGGGTATGAGAATATGATGATAACATTATATAATAATACCCTAAAAATCAAATATCATAATCAAGAGTCATGAAATAATGATTTTTAGTTCATAAGACTTGAATAATAAGGTAATCAATTGCATATACCTATAATACATAACATAGGGGTAAGAAATGTGTTTTTGGAAGACAGATAAACTTATAAAATCATTACATAAGTCAATAATTATATCTAAAACATACCCATCACATCATAGGGACTACACCTATAGGGCATGAGACACACCTATCCACATTCATTCCCATTTCGGTATAGTGTATTAGGTTATACCTTCTTTGCATAGTGGATAAATCGAATTGAGATGTTTCCGTCATTATCTTATGACATAAAATCAATACCCAATGCTTTTGACAAATATATATTCCCCACACATATTGTAATCTATAATGGCCTCACTGGGAAAAATCAATGACACCCAAATATATATTCTATAACTTGCTTACCCCATTATATTTGGGCAACCCCATCATATAAGTTGTAATGGGCTTACCCAATTCCGTCTAAGCCACCCCATTGTATAAGATGTCATGGGATTACCTAGAAATTTATAGTCCACCCCATCAAAAATAAATAATTGTATTACTAGATGTTATATGGTCCACCTAACCATATATGTAATTTATATGAACCACAACATGAATAAAGTACAAAGCGATTTAATATATTCATAAAAACTCATGAAAAAAATTATTGGTTCATAAATAGATTAAATCATGGATAAAAAATGGTTTATTATCATTATAATTGAAACATGATTAGACCATGTAAATTAATCAAGTTTCATAACAATCGCATTGAAACCTCATTTACTAGTACAAAATAAATTGGTTTTATAAAAATCATTCCATCAAAACATAAACCATTTAGTGATAGAATATAAATGGGAACACTGGATCATATATATAGTAATGAATAAAATGTATCAATGGATTTTATTTATGTGGAATATAATTTTTAAATGTTCATTTAAAACATTTATTTGGGATAATATCATTTCTTTTTTGAAAAATTCTATTTAAAACCGAAAATATTTTCAACACCATTTTCATAGAAAATAACTTGGATAACTAATAAAAGAATAAATGGAAAAAAAATTAAACACATTATAAAAAAAATTAAATTAATTTTCCTTGAAAATTAACATAAAATATCATTCACAAACAAATTAAATATTTTTAGAAATTATTTTTTGAAAGAACATATACTTCCAACTGAAGAGAGAAATAAAGGCTGATATTCATAAGAAACATTAAAAAATATCTACATACCAGAGAGTGAAAAAATGATACTATTAGAGGAGGATATAATGAATAAAAAAGGGACTAAATTTTAGTATAATTATTGATATATGGATCATAATATATTTTTAATGTAATAATAATCATAAAAAATCCCTAAAAACAATGAGATTATTGAAATAATATTTTACCACATTGTTAAATTTGATTCAAAATACCCATAAAATAATAACATTACATGTGGAATAATATATCAGGATAATAAGTATAATAATGATATTACATTTCTAATGGATGTATATACAAATCGTAATATAATGCAGGCTTATAACAAAATATGTGTGTCAAAGAAGGAAAATTGAGGCAAAATTTCATTATTGTTTTAGAAATTTTTTAACCATAAACCCTTGGAAAGGGAGATCATTAAATGGATGTATAAATAGCTATAAATACAAAGATAATAACCTTATAATAAATTATTCTAAATTATATATAACACACACATCAATCGAGTGTTGAATATGTCATAAGACTTGCAAAAATAAAAGTGTTAATTGAAATCCCCCTAATACGTGAGTAACTATTTATTCATGAGCCACGTGAAAGAGTAACATCAATTGAAAATTTAAATAACATTATTTAAAGTAAATTGATGTTATAAAATTTATTAGTGAATTTTATAAAACACACATAAATAGTATGTTTGTGAATATAACATATATCTCATAGATATAAAAGGCACAATAGAAAAATACTACCTTAATTATTGCCTTTATTTGTACACGTTGAGAAATACTTTATAATATATATAGGATTATTATCAATAAAACATTGAGAAATATTTTTTTATATTATACAATATATGATATTTTAATACTTTATATTAAAAGTTTATTTCAAATTTAATATTAATGATATGTTTTGGGTAACAACTCCTTTGTTTTTCATGAATGCTTTTACTGTTTATTCTTTATCCTCTTACATAGATGATGATTTGAATATTTTTAGAATGTAAAAAATTATATAAATATCATTTATATTCAGTATATATGTATTTATAATAATCAATATGTTATCAAAATAGTATATTAAAGACAGTATTCAGGGAGACAGTATGTCGTACATACGCCTGAACATTGTTTCCAATTTCTTTTTATATTTTACATGAATGAAAATAATATTATTTATGATTATATAATCATCCATTAGAATATGTATATCATATATATGACATATTTTTATTAACCCCATAATTAAAACATTCCATGTAAATATTTAATGAATCATATCAGTTTAATGAGGAGGTAGTCCACACGTCTACAAACAATGTGGTCGTATTCCTAAAAATGGAAAACATGATGGTATGTGTAATATAATAATTAAAAAAGAATAAATATGTCAAATAAATAATATATATCATATAAAAATAGTAATTTCATAATTCTTACCATCCTTGAGTGGTGGTAATTGAATAATGATCGACATTGGTTCGTGAGGCAGGTGTCCACCGTACACATGAATGATGATTGTGAATAGCATTTTTTTAATGTGTGTATAGGTTTATGTAAAACCATTAACAATAAAATAGGTAACGATATTTAGGATAATTATTTTATTATATTAGCATTGAATAATATGAATTAATTGGTCAGGAATGAATTAAAACAAAGGTTCACGATGAAGAATATTTCCTCCACATTGGGTAAACACTTTGGGGTTGCTCCAGATGGCTTCCTTCTTTCGAATTATGTTAAAAGGGATGATTCAATGATGGATTGAGAGATTTTGGGAGATTATATTTTAATGTAATGGATAATTTAATCTGCTTAATGGGTGTGAATATGTTGGGGGTGGGGTGAGTGCCCTTTTTAAAATAGTGGAGGTTCATCATTCTTGGAAATATAAAAAGGAAAATACTATTGAGATGTCTCCCATACATCATATACCTAAAATAAGAGAGAATTTATGATAAAATAGAGGATATAGATAAAAAATTTATAGATAATGGATTTTGGAGAATATTCTTGGTAATTTAACCATTTAATATTAATGATTAATGAAAAAGGAAACTCATTTTTACCATAATACCTATAATTAATTTTAATTTCATTCAATAATGTTTTTATAAAAATAATTTAACCTCATTAAACAATAAAATTTTTATGATTTCAAATATGGAATCCATTGATCATAATTAAAGTTACAAAATTTTATGAAATTATTTTCAAATTAATACATTTGATGGGATGAGAGACATGTTTTTTATGTGAATTTTTTTAAAATATTTATACATTTTATGTATAATTATATAATCATTCCACTAGAATATTTATCACATATATATATATATATAATATTTTTATTAAACCTATCATTAAAGCATTCCGTGTAAATATTGAATGAATCATATCCATTTGAGGAGGAGGTTCTCCACACGTCTACACAAAATGTGGTTGTATTCCTCAAAATGGAAAGCATGATGGTATGTGTAATATAATAATTAAAAAAGAATTAACAGGTCAAATAAATCATATATATCATATAAAAATTGTAATTTAATAATTATTACTATCCTTGAGTGGTTGTAATTGAATAATGATTGACATTGGTTCGTGAGGTAGTTGTCCACTGTACACATGAATGATGATTGTGAATAACATTTTTGGAAAGTGTGTATAAATGTAGGTAAAACCATTAACAATAAAACTGGTAACTATATTTTGGATAATTATTTTATTATATAATCATTGAATAATTTGAATTTATTGGACAGGAATGAAATAAAACAAAGGTGCGTGTTGAAGAATTCTTCCTCCACATTGGGTAAACACATTCGGGTTGCTTCGAATGGCTTCCTTCATTTGAATTATGTTAAAAGGGATGATTTAATGATGGATTGATAGATTTTGGGAGAATATATTCAAAAGTAATGGATTATTGAATGGGCTTGATGGGTGTGAATATGTTTTGTTTAGGGTGTGTTCCCTTTTTATACCAGTGGAAGATCATCATTCTTTGAAATATAAAAAGGAAAAAACTATTGAGATGTCTCCCATACATCATATTCCAAAAATAAGAGAGAATTTATGATCAAATAGAGGATATAGAAAAAATATTTATAGATAATGGATTCTGGAGAATATTCTTGGTAATTTAACCGTTTAATATTAATGAATAATGAAAAAGGAAACTGATTTTTACCTTAATACCTGTAATTAATTTTAATTTCATTCACTAATGTTTTTTTTAAACAAATTTAATTTAATTAAACAATAAATATTATTATGATTTCAAATATGGAGTTCATTGATCAAAATAATAGTTACATAATTTAATGAAATTATTTTCAAATTAATCACATAGATGGGGTGAGAGACATATTTTTTATGTGTATTTTTTAAATTATTGACACATTTTATTATTTTAAATTTCAATGTGAATGTGACTCTCATTACGTAAATAAGATTGATATATTTCTAATTTGACATAATATAATCTAAATCTATATAAAAATATAATTTAACTATAAAAATAAATTATTATTAAATCAAGTTTTCAATTAAAATTCAATAATATTCACTATAAATCTAAAGCTAAAACTTTTTTGAAAAATAAATTATATTATCCAATGTATAATTTTCTATTACACTTTCCAAAATGATATTTTTTCCAAATAAAAAATAAAAAAATTCAATACTTAGTCATAAAACTATTCATCCATTAAACGATGATAAAACCGACATTAATAATAATATAAATTTTTTTACCTATATATGGATTTTTTATTATTCTTTGACTATGAAACATATTTGGGGAATATCAAGACATTTGTTTAATTTATATTAAATAATTTTCATTGATATATCTCAATAATAGTGATTAATTTAACTTATTAATATTAAATTATTTTGTGGGAATAAAAATAGTTTTCTCTCATAAAAACACATACATTATTTTCAATTGTTTTATATTTTCGTTTCTAATTAATTTATAAGAAATAAATTCTATTTACAAACATGTACATACTATATTTTCATACATTAATTAATATTTTTCATTTATTCCACTACAATGGATAGATTACAACTATAAAAATACTTTAATAACAATATTAATTGGATAAAGTAGTTTGGTAAGACATGGTCATTGCGTCTAATGAAATCTATTGATGAAAATTGACAATATGTATAGAACAAGATAAATATAGTTTTTTTGTAATTTAAGTTAAACTCAATGTTTTTTATAGAAAAATATTATCATCGTTTTGTTTATAACACCAAAATATCCAAGTGTAGAGTCAAATAATAGACATCAAGGAAATTGAATTTATTCAAAAAAAATTATTCATATAAAATAATGGTATTAAAATCATGGAAGAAAACCCTACCTTGATGTGGGAAGGAACCATTATTTGGATGGTAATATAACTTATGTACTTAGGTACTGGCCAATATGTATGGTATGGGGTGACGATGATATTCATGAGTGGTGCTGAAGAATGTATAGTTGGGTATCATGTTTGAATGGTTAACAAAAAAATAACCCATCGACATCTGTACCTCAACAAGCATTGTCATGACCAATTTAATACATGATGACTCGAAGATAATTATATTTTATGTATTTCATATACTGATGAATTTAAACAAATATTAGGGGGTATGTTAGGGGTTATTTGTGAGACTCTACTATTTTATATTCGTACACTCTGCATGGGATTTAAAGTTCCCATTCATACCTTATAATTTATTCCAAGCTAGGCACAAGACATCTAATAAATTGTGATTGGGAAGTATGATGGGCATTGAAGTTTAGGATGAGGTGAGGTTCATGGATGGTATTAGATCCTCTTGTATTCATTTGTTTATAATGATTACTTGTTTAGATTATCCGACCATTGGTTAACAAGTTGAATTATTCATGAAATATATCACCATAGAAGTTGTTGTATTATTATAAAATATTTACTATGTTTAATATATTGTGTATTATGGATATTGTTTTATATTTTATTATTAATCACTACAATTTTAGGATATAGTCTCCCCATTGTTTGGGATAGGTCCTCACTGCTAGTTAAGAAGCTCTACCATATGGGGAAGAGAAATTGTTGTCTTATTGCCTATAGAAAAAACATGTAATCTAGGTTAAGGAGTTGTACATATCATATATGTTAGTTTTATGTGAAAAATAATATAGTGGTCCCATTAAAGGTAGTTCATCCATGACCACATCAATGAAGTTTAGGGTCATAAAGAATAATCTAATTAGTTAATGGTGTCTTTAAATGAATGATGTGGTAGTTTTTTCTTAGATTATCCTTTCAGTGTAACACCCCATGGAATTAATATATGATCTTATTTAAATAATTTTGTATGTTTGATTCCTCATTCCACATTGAACATAAAACATCAATGATATTTCGAAATATCAACAGAAAATATAAATATATAGGAATATTCATTAATACATATTCATTGAATAAGATAGAATTAATATTAGTAACAAAATTATGAATTATATGTATATAGAAAAAAATAATTTTTTCATATGAATTAAATTCAATTAGTTTACCTAAAATTTATAATTAAATCTATTATTTTTTAGAAATATTTTTTTAAATAATGTACTTTTTATTTGATGTTAAAATCCACTTCTAGAAAGGTATAATTAATGATTAATTATGCTTCATATTATTAATTAGATAAAACCAATTTATTTTGTAGATGAGGTGAAATAATAATTATAACAGTTAATATTTCAAAATTACATTTTTCAGTGAAAAATAATTTTTTATTATATTATTTGATTTTATTCAAAAATAGAATTTTTAAATCATAGAATTTTAAAATAAAAAAATTATTCATTTTTAAATTCATCATTTATAAATATACATATTATTAATTTTTGAGAATTTTTTGATTTTGATTGTTTTTTGTCAAAAAAATAGAATATTTATAAAACTAGTAATTTTAATGAATTTTTTATTATATAAAAATGTCCTAAAGTTCATAAAACCTTCTATGTAATAAAACAAGAGATTATGTATAAAAAATTAAATTTTATTTTTTAATATGATAAACATATGTCAAACATTTGAAAAACTAATTAAAATGTCACATTAAAATGTTTTTTCGGTATTTTCCTTTGAATTATGTATTTGCAAGTTAGATATAGTCTTTAACACCCATGAAAACCCCCCCATTTATTTGTTTTATAATAAATAAATTTATATCAATTCATTAACTTCGAAATATAATTTAATCATGTATGTATAGTTTATTCATAAAAATTTTATTGTTGCTAAAATTTATATTACATGATTATGTGAATTTATTTTAAATTTAAATTCATTAATATTATAAAATTTCATTATAAAAAATAAATTCAACGTTTTCAATTTCTTTTATAATATTTATATAATTTATTTATTACTTTTTGTCTTTAATAATAATTAATATGGAAAAAATTTAATTACCTAAGTAAAATAAAAAGAGGTAAATTGGGGTTAACCTGGTGTAAAATTACTAAAATTCTAAAAATGTTTTGTTAATTGAATGGTTGAGATTTTAAGCTAACATGAAATATTTTAACTATAAATTTAAATTTTTTTTATCTTAATACCATGAAAAAGAAATTTCATTTTAGAAAAATGAAAAGATGTTTCCAAAATATCCCTTACATTCACTTATAAAAATATAGAACCTCTACCCAAAAATGATACACCTAAACATATAATTTCCCCATAAATCATTAAAACATTACACTGCCTAGAACCCTATCCCACTAAAATAATACAAGAGTCACAAATAATAATTCCAAGATATTTTATTTCGGGAATAATTCAACGTTTAATTGAAGTCCCCGACGTATGAAACAAGGATTATTTGGAAAAAACATTACAACAAAAATATGAATTGTTAAAGACCATCTGATTAAAACAGTTATTTATTTAAATATACCAAACGATAATTTATATAATATTATCAAATTGTAATTTCCTTGATTATAATAATATAATTATGTGATATTTATAATGAATTATTATATAAATTATCAAACCAAAATTGTTTGGATTTATAAGGAAAAATTATAACTAATTATCAAATGATAATGATATGGGTTTATTCATTGAATTTTTTTTAAATTATCAAATGATATTTTTTTAAAATTATCATCGATAATTACATATAATTACCATAATAAATTTATTAAAATTTTAATACATTATTTTAATTTAATTATCATATGATATTTATTATAATTCATCTATAAATAAATGTAATGATTTTTAAATGTGAATATTTTTGATTTATAAATTGGTAATTTCAGAAATATAAATAGATAGTATGTGTAAAATTATCATAAAATAATTATATAAGGATAATTAGTAAAATAAATTATTAGAATATGATTGTACAATTATGAAAGTATAAAAATAAAAGATTATTTTTTTGACATAGAATATATATATTTTTGAAGGAGTAATATGTGAATTTTCAAAAATAATTATCAATAATTATTACAGAGAAATGACATAGAATTATCAAAGGTTAATTTTTTGAAAATTAATTAACATTAGATATTTGTGAAATTATAATTTTTAAGGACTAATTATGACAATATAAATATTGAAATTATACAAGGAAAATATTAATGGAATTGTCATGTGATTAGGATATTGATTTATTATAGGATAATTATGATAATTTCACGGATAGTTTTTAGTGGCTTAAAAAATATATTTACGAAATAAAACATTTTTTTTAACAAAATTTTATAGATATAAATTATAAAATGTCATGTCTGTAATGATTTTTTAATATATTTTCACAAACACATGCGTCGACAAAAATGACAATTTGCAAATTATCTAGGAGGGAGAATGAATAATCACATGTGATATTATATATATTCTATAAATAAAAAAAATTGTTTATAAGATCCATTGATAAAAATAGAGAAAATATGTTCAATGATTACGATAATAAATCTACAAACGTGTGTTCTTGACTTTTGAGCATTCCACAACATCTATCAATAATCATTGGGTGATTTATCCTAGCCTTTGAAATTTATAGAATTTCATGAGGGAAGTTATTTACCTTATTGGGCTCACGATTATACTTTTTTCCATCATGATTTTATTTTTTGGCATTTTGGTTAACCGTTCTTGATTATGAATTCATGTAGGTGTGTGTATCCCATAATAGCTATTGTTTCTCAATGAGTAATATTAGTGTATCATTTTTTCATGTATAGTTATGGTGAAATGTTATTGGGTATACTTATATATAATCATTATGATATTCTATTCCTAATTGTGTGCTTTCTGTGTGTATGTGTTACCATGCCTTGGTGGATGTTAGGGGTATTTTATATTGGAGGATAGTCATGACATATTCCTCCCCAAGTGGGGGATTTAACTTAATTACAAAGATAATTAAAAGGAAATAGAGCACATAGTGGAGTTATGTATTATCCATGGTTTCAATTTAATGGTTTGATAGGGTAATCCTTGATTTTATAATTTATATTCACCATGTGTTATCCTGGTCGATGTGAGTACTATTTATTATCACATAGAGGATCCAGGATATATGGTAATCTTGAGGTTTATATGACACCATGTATAATGTAAACAAAACAATGAGAACATAATTCAATTACTTTTTTTCTTCATATAAATCAGTTTTTTACCTTCCTTCATAGATCCACATTAGGTACGACTGTGGTTTGTTGCAGCTTCTTTAGTCCACTACCTCTTCGATTTGGATTGTATATCTATCCCTTTATCATTAATTATTATTATTATATAATACACATTTAGATTATATAAAACAATTTAAAAGATGGATTGGTCATGTCTTATTAAGTATTTTAATCAAAAACAACATAGTAATTTCAATTTCCATGTATATTTAATGAGATACCAAACAAACAGCAAGGGCCTTGTGATGGATGGTTGATTAGGTGGAGCATAGTGATGGAGAGGAATATAAATAATGACATAGGACACCAATAATCATTAAAATTTACTCTTGAAAAACTAAAATAATGATATTTTTTTTATTAATATTGTGAAATGTTAATATATTAATGGTATTAATTATATTTATAAATATACCACATGTATTGAGAAATATAAAATTTTTTTTCATGAGTTATACAGGAAACCACCTCCACGATATAAATTGTTTTATTTTACCAAACCACATATAAAATAAGGATTTATTGTTTATATTAGAGAATAGATATTTTTTATGATATCAATGGTATTTTCTTTTAAAATTTAAGAACCCATTAATGATATGATCATCAAGCTGTCATTGTTAATTTAATCATTCATAAAAATGAACTCAGTGGAAGTGGATCACTTCATTATATATAATTATATAATATAAATTATAATATCATTATAATTCATTAAAATTAATAGAAAACCCATATAATCACATAATATGATCATTATTCATCTGTTATAATTATATTATAACTAAACCACCTCATAAACATTCATTAAATTATGGTACTTTCATGTTTGGGTCAGTTGAAACCCAAATTGAATATTAATATGAAATTATTTCATGAATGACTATGGGGACATAATTAATAATATAATTATATATATATATATATATATATTTAATTTAATATTTTATATTAATATTTTCTTTATTAAATTAGAAAATAAAATTCCATTATCAAGAATAATTAAAATATATTTATTTTGGATTTCGTCATCATGGATAAAAACTAATGAACATATGAAAGTAATTTTAAATAAGATAAATATTTATATATCATCCATAATAGTATTATTATTTATCTAATACTAATTAACATTGAAATAATATTTATCCTGGACATCAATATTATGAAACTAGTACAAATAATGAATGTAATAAACAACTGAGGTGGAGAACCAGAATATTTCCTGTTGAGAATGTCTATTTATATAGTTTATAAATTTAAATTGATATGATTAATTTTATCAATTAAGTGATTAATGTTGATATGTTTGTGACTTAGGATGTTGAAGTACAATCATGGATTTCATGAATAAAAGTTAAGGGGTTTCATCTCAAATTCATATCTCTAAGATGTTAATGGTATTATGAACATAATTTAATTTATGAGGTTCATATATTATCGATTTTATAGATCATATCATTAATTTTATCTTAATATTGTTACTCGATGAATAATTTAAATACCACTATTTCAATGGGTTTGTATTAATATGTTACTCAATCTCCAACAATGTTTATGGTCCCTATTATGATTCTTTGATTTATAATACATTTTGTGCACCATGTATAATTTTTTTGGTGTACTGACTATCCATGAGTATTATTTTATTATAAAATTTTATTTAATGGGATTTACTTGGAAAATCATATCATCATATTGAAGTGGATATAGATTTATTTTTTCCCCCATTAGTGTAGATATTTGGTAAATCAATTTTGGATTATCAATTTGTGATCATTATTTGTACGTATTTCATGTAAATTGAGTACATTAAGCCCCTTGATTGTGTCATGTGGTGTTTTATCATAATTTATATTTTAACCATATAAACCCTATAATGAATATTCCTCAGTTCTTATTTTATGTTCTTTTATATCTATACAACATCCTTATCCAGATGATTTGTCGTCAGTTTACTCAAATATTGTATTAGTTAGACAAAAAATTCATTATATCATGTAAAAAATATTTTAGATAATTATATTGGATGATTTCCAAATAGAAATAATTTTATTTGATTTTCAGGTGTAAAATTATTGTAATTTCATTTATTATTACTCTAATAATTAAGATTACTAATGAGAGGAATATGCATTATTTGATCACCCACCTTCTTTATAGGAATGGGTTATGATCATGTTGGCTATTTTACTAACATAGGGAAAATTATTGAAATTCTTGAATATTTTTTTCTGATAAAATATGTTGATCATAAACTTATATACCATATTCATTATTATACTGGTAGACATGTTTTTATTCAGCTTATGATTCCTTAGGGAATGGTATGAAATGTCTACTTGAAACTTATTGTGAATTAATTTGACATATAATGCTTATTGGTGGGAAACGATATCATATACCTTCCTCAATTCATAAAAATAATATCATGATAAAAATAATGTTCTGGTATTTGGTTTATTACATCCCAATTTTGGATGATTTATTGACCTCATTCTCAAGAAAAAGTAATTGTCCCGACACAAGGCCTTGAAAAAATGGTTTTGATGACTATAATTATGCATTCGATTAGTATGGGATCAATACTATCTATGCATGTTTATTTTTTAATTTTTTGGATATATAATGCTCTTATTTCAGGTTGAGTATGGATTATTATTTTTATGATATTCCGACCATAATATGTATTCCATCATTATTTCATGATTTCCTATCTTATATTTTTCATTATAGAGCATTTGAGATCCCCACTTATTATTTATATATTTTCACTGGTTATGAAGAAAAAATGTACATGTGACATGTTAATTTGGATAACACATGATTATGAATTTATTAGAGGTTTTAATGACTTCTCAAGAGATATGTAGTTTCTTATATATAATTGAAATAATTACATTAGTTTAGAGTTAAATTTACATTATTTTTTTATGATTGATCCTAAATTTCTAAATATATAAACATGAAAATATATTTTGATGTAAGAGTTGAAATAAAAAAAATTATTTTTTTATGGATAGATATATCCTCGATTTTAAATCTGTTACCAAAAAATGTATGTATAGATTGTGTCATTGAGAAAAAGATATGTGAGAATGGGTATGAGGTTTCACATTTTGGTTCATCCCATATAATGGAAACTAAACTAATGAAGGTATTGATGTGTCCTATAACAAGATATTATTTTATTTATCATCTCCATGTTTGGAAATGTTGAAATATTATAAATAGTCATATAAGTAAATGATTGACATGTCATATTATGCTTTCCATATATGGAATGTTGGGTAATCGTATGCCCATAACATAGGGAATCTTATACTATTAACCCAAGTACTTGGGTTTCTAATGCCAATAACATAATAACGATTTTAAATATTAAGTAATACCTCTTACAAAAGGGGATATTGGATAGTAACTGTATTGGGATGTTTTGATCGAACCTACTGGAGGGGTCCCCTATATCATATTTAACATGATCTAAAACCACCATATTTTGAATTTCATTGTTTGAGGTAGTATATAGGGACTTATCCTTGAAAATTTTCATTATGTGGTTAGTTAGTTATGGGGAAGCAAATAATGTTATCATGAAATAGGGAATAAATGGACACCAAGAGGTGTATCTCAACTCAATTCATATGTGGTTGTGTGGGGAAACCATGTTGGTTTCATGTGTGAAGTTCACACCCAAGTCGAAGACCAATGTGGGTAGGTTCCCTAGAATGGGACTATAGGGAATTATAACCCTAGTAAGATGGCATGTATGTTAATTAATCTAGTTGTTAGAATAAGGTGATGTGGGATCCTGGGTATGAGATATTAAATAATTTTTACAAGGTAGGAGACCTAGGATAATTGGAACCTAGGTATAAGATATAGTTGAATTGGAACCCTTGTACGAGACCTGGGTAAAGTGGGATCCCTAGAATAAAGGCCTGAGTGAGGTAAAACCTAGGAATCCATGTAATCCAATGAAATGGGTGCTCTGATTTCTAGAAAATAGTTACATGATCTAAGGTGTTCAAAAAACAATGGGTTTTGATTCCATGTGGGTAGTTCCTATGTGGTTGGACCCCCATGTGGGTGGCTCCTAGGTGTCTTGTAGCCCAAATGTTTGAGAACATAGGTAATATAGAACACATAGAGAAACTAGGGTTAAGAAGGGTTGAGTGTGACCCATTATTCAATATTCACTGGTTTTGATCAAAAATCACCTTTTAGTGTCTATGGAAGACATTCTCATTTTGGAAGAGGCTCTAGTGATCAAGTGATATTGGTCTAAATTAGATTCAATTAATAAATTGAATGAGAGACATTTTATAGGAAACACACACATTGTAACCCACATATGGTGGTGAACACCTTGTGAACCCAGGTATTCTTGGGTATATGTAATTGGTTGTAGATGAAGGAATACACATTCTATTACATATACAATAGGATACCTAAGGCACAATTCATGCACACAACTATGTTTGGGAACATAGAACTAGGTTTCATGACACTACAGAGAATGATAGTAGAGAATTTAATATAGGGTGTGAATTGAAATTCATGTAAATATTGAATATCCATGGAGTTGGGCACATGTAAATATAGTCAAGAGCGTGGACATGAATAGAATGAACTACTCAACAACTAACATCTAACATTAATAGATCTTGATCAAAAATTCTATTATAACTACATGATAATGCTAATTGAATCTTTTGGGATACACTATGACCTTGGTTATAGTTTCCTGGAAAATGTTATTTTTTGATGCAAATAAGTTCCTAGAATACCTAAAAAGGGTTTATGGATTGAACATCCCTTTTTAATATTAATGGCTGAAAAAAAAATCCATTTCTTTGTTGGAGTTTAATCTATCATGTCACTAAACTAATAATTGTTTATAATGAATATCAACCCTTCCATGTGTGGGTATTCATGTAGAACATTTACTCCCCATTGGTTTATTCATCACAGAGGTAGATGATTTTTTTACTAAAAAAGACTTTTGTTGTTAATTTGGTATCATATCATGGATTCCACTCCAAAGAGATAACTCATCATTTTTAGGTCCAATACTGTGTCTCAAATTCAATCTTTAATCTAAATTAGTTTTGAGATTATTTTTATTTGTTTTTTCTAACTATTTGCAGGAGACTATGAGAAAATTTAGGTTTTGGAGGGTATCTTAGAGATAACCCATGGTTCATATTTTAACTATTAATGGATTAGTAAACAATACAAAGATAGTGTAGTCTCTTCTGGGAATCGTCTAGAGGTATTTTTAATGTTATATCATTGTTTTTTGATATTTTCTTAAAACCGAGTTTAGTTTTGAAATCTAAAAATTTATTTCAAAATATTGATTCATTGAGATTATAAGTTGTTTTTATTTTTTCATTATTGATATTAGATGATTTTTTTTTTTAATAATTATTGATGTTATTTAAATTTTTTAAATTCAATTTTATATTAGATAAGTTTTTGTTATATCTTTTAAAGGGGGGTGGTTATATTAATTTAAAGAGGTGTAATAAAATGGTTTTAAATATAAAAGGATATATAGATTTAAAAATTATGTTTAAATTATTTTATGAATTTTTAGGTCGAATCCCATAAAACACCAATTAGTTTATTTAATGGTTTTCAAATATATGATCATTAATGTATTTAATTAAAAATGTTTTGAATAATATATTGTGTCTTATTTCAAAATGAGAAATCAGGATTCTTATATATTTGAAGAATAATTAATATGAATTCATGATAAATATTTATTTCCTTCATTTATTTTAAAATATTTTGTATAAGTGTGGTGTAAATGTATTTTCTGAGATTGGTCAATTTTTTTGGATATTAGAGCTTCTGATTTTTTGAATTTTCAAAGTTATAGGATTGTGTTTTTTATTTCATACACTTTTATAATACTCACCAATATTTTATTTATAGATTCTGAGATAGGGTGACGATTTATTATATGCATGAAAGTTCTTCAATTGATCATACTCTTTCAAATATGGTTTTCCCACCTACAACTATTATAGAGCATGCAATTATTTCTTTTCCAACCTAACATAGATATTATGTTCAAGAGTTTCAACATCGGATACAAACACTCATCCTTCAGAATTAGGATTCCCTTATGGTGGGGGAGTGACTGAAGAATATTGAAGGAACCATCAATCATATTGAACTCTTATAGTATCTCTTGGTTGAGTGATATCTTTATTATTGAAGGGCCATGATGGAAGCACTGGGATATTTATATTTAGACTGTGGCATAGGTGAATTTTTCATGGTATGGTTTCAAGGAATACATCATTTACAAATAATCCATGGAAACTCTAATATTGACGGTGTAAAAGGAATTGTATTTCCACATGTAGAATAGCTAGTCTGTTTTAGAGTACGTGCATCTCTTAATCGAGCTAGTGCCATATCATGGTAATATCTAATTTCATTATTCTATTAAGTATTCATATTTTGGATGAGTAATTAGAAATGATATTTAACTGAATGTTTTATCATATGTCCCTACCATTATGTAGAGGTGGAAAAGATAACATTTATAGTTGATTCTAGGTTGGTTGGAATACTTTAAGAGGTTGAAATATCCAAAAAAAATTCACAATAGTCAGTGGAATCTCGGTAATATAAAATAATACAAAATAATTTTGATGAAATTGGTGGTGGAATAAGCACATTATACAACATTTTATAATGATATTATATATATATTATTCCACTATCATGCTGTTAGTGATATAATTTGATAAATAAGAAGTAATCACATAATGAATCTTGTATGACCTATAATAGTTTTCTGTGCATGGGTCATATGGAAAGTATATGTAACACCCTGAGATTTTATGACAAATATTCTTTTTAATTTCATTAATGTCTTGTGTTGTACGCTACACCAATATTAGCTTTCACAACATGCATCCCTGACTTGTCTTGCATTACATGCAATCGCGACCTTCCATGATAGCGTGTGTTGTATGCAATACCGAGTTTCGCTAAACAACGATATGTTATATAAACTAGCCGTTATGAATAGTAATACCCACTTTTCGAAATTTTATAAATTTTATCTTTCAAAATGGACTTCATTTTTGGATTCAAAATATCTAAATTATCCTAGGGTGAATTTTTGGTATTTTTCGGAAAACTTTCAATTTTTGATGAATAGTGAAAACACTGGGTACTTTTCAAAAACTGAGTTTCTATTTAAATAATTATTGATTTTATTTAAATTTAGTTTTGGTCAAAATTGATAAATAATACCTGTATATGTTCAATTTAAGTCATTAGAGTCATTTTACAATAATTTTAGATATAAAAAAATTTTATTGAACTTTTCACCGTCTTTTACCCACCTCCGAGGAGAATTTGCAAATTCACATAAGTCATAATTTTACCGCTTTAGTGAGTAGAATTTCAAAAATCTGAGAAACACGATTAATATCAATTACTAAAATGTGGTTCAATGAGTTGAAAATAGTATTTAGTGAATAGTAAATTTGTACTTTTTTTTACCACGGTTAAAAGTAAATATGGTAATTAAGGGTAAAAATGATATTATTATTACCCTAACACATGTCTTAATTCTATTGGATAAGTTTTATTCGACCAAAAACAACCTTAGGAATAATATATGACCATTTAGGCTCACATGGATTAGATAAGGACAATTATTATTAATTTATTTAAAGAAGTGTTAAAATAGTTAAAATCAAATTTTAATAACTAAATCATTTTTAATATAGGGTTATACATAAGATATATTCGTCAATAAATATTAATTATAAAGCTAAAAGTATTTCCTACATAATTGGTTTTTATTTAGAATTTTTATACATCAAATAATTTAATTTATTTATGACAAAATGATAATGCAGTAATTATCTTGTTAATTAAATACTGACATAATTGATGTTATAAATACCCAAATAAATGTAATTTGAGACTTTTTATGAATTTCACTAATTTTATAGGTTAATATGGCATGTTAGTATTGATTTAGTTAACTTTTTTCGAACTAATAATTCTGTTAGTATTTTCACAAAAATCAATTACCAAATACTGTCAAAATTAACATTAAATAGTTTTTAAAACAAATATTATATTATTAATTGTAATTTTATTCCTAAAAATATAAGTCTCGGAAAAATGACTTAGATAAAGTTATATATATTAATAATAAACAACTTGGTATTCTTTTGGCTTTTATTACTATGTTTATTAACCTTGTAGTGTAAGAAAACAAGAAGACACGGTAAATGGAAAATTATTTAACTTAAAGTTAAATCTAAATGATAAGGTTAAAATAGAAACTCAAACCTGTCTAAATTCTATTGTATGAGAGTATTGAGACCAATCCCTACCTTATCTTTGAAATAAATCAATTTGTAGCTATTAAAAACCGAATATGACTTTATAATAAATAATATTTTTAGTTATTCCAAAGGTTCCCCTCTCCTCCCTTATAAAAGGGCACCTCCTCCCTCTCTTCCTTACACCACATTGAGCCTTCATGCTCGTCCAAACACTGCCAATTTCTCTTCTCCACTTCCCTAGAAACATCCTAGAGGTTCTGGTCTTCTTAAAAGACCAATCTTGGTGCCCTAAGAGGAGATTTCAAAAAGGCGTGTCGAAAGAAGAGGTAATATCCATTACCGGTTTTTTCAACTTTATTTCTTCTTATACTTCTTCTTATTTAGTTGTTTCATTATGAAGTAATAACATCAGTATCACTCATATACTGATATGTTATTCTATGTATGAAAAACCCTATTTCACCATCTATCCATCCTATAGAAAACAAAATCACAGCGCGTGCGTACGTACGGAATATCATCTCTACGCTGTGGTGTAATCTGTTTTCGACCACCACCTTACTTGGATGGGTATAATGGTGTAAATAAATAACTATATATTATTATTTTCATGTGATATTGATTCTGAAATATTATACATACACTTCAATGAAATTCCATGATCATGGAAATGATATCATCGCTCGTGCGTACATACGAACTACCGTCTCCACGACGCGATGAGATTCATTCTCCATGTTAACCATTCATGAATGATTATAAATTATATATAATAAGTAATCATGAAATATATGACATAATAATGATACTGGATTTCAGTGTATATATATGTATTCCATCTACTTAATTTCATTCAATTCAATAAGGAACCGAAAACAGCGTTCATGCGTACGTACGGTCTACCGTCTCCATGAACGGTGTATTTCATTTCATTTAATCGATCTATCATATATATATGTATATAATGAATATATATTATATATAAATCATGTTTTACATTCTGGAATTAATTAAATAAGGATATAAGTAATAATATCAAGAACGAAAAGTCCAAACACGTACGATAAATAAAACGATTTTTCCTAAAACGCTGCTTTAAAATGGAACTTACAAAAGAACGGGTAATATAAAGTCATAAGTGAACCATATATGATATCATAATAATGAATATTATTCTTCAATATGTAAATGACATTATTTAAATCTTTATACAGGAGGTTCGTAAATGTACGAAGCATATCGGACCTAAGGTAAGGGATAATTTTGCAAATCTCATTTTTATTCGAGATTCCTTATTCGTAAGTTTCTATTAGGGTTATTGCTATAATTCATGTCCTTGTTTTATAAAAGTTTATTCATGTATGTTTAAAGTCCCTTTTTACCCATTTTAAATTTTAACCCATGGTATGGAAGGAATCATTCTTTCATTTACCCTACAAGGTACTTTTTGACTTTTCTGACAAAAGTACGAGAAGAATGTTTTTTTTAACGCATACTGCATGAAAGGATTTTTACAGTTTTATAAAGCCTTATTTTAATGAAGCTTCCTCCAAAATATTTCATGACTTTTATTAAAAAAATCCTTTTCATTTAAAATTGAACGACATTTTGTGAAAATAAAATGATTTTGAAGAAAAAATGATATTTTCCTCAAGAATTCATTTCAAGTGTTTTATCAAAACCATTTTTCATCTAAGATGACATTATTTCATATGTGTATGTTTCAAGTATTATGTCTCTATTATTTACATGGTTTAACTTTTCTTATGATGAAATGATATCCAATATTTTTGTATGGATTATGTTATTATGGAATGATGTTTATGAAACCCATTTTATTCTTGGGTTATGATGAATGATTTATGTTTATATTGTGGAACAAGTAAGAATGATTTCATTATGAGATGGGTGGGACCAATATCTCCCCCCAATGCATTGGGTAAAGATTTATATCTCATGAGATAGACATGGCTGGAACATTAAGTTAATCCTGTTCAGTGTTACCGGACTGAAACAAAGAGTGAACTCGATTCGGAAAGGGACTTTGTCCTCTATGATGGTCTTGGCAGCAATGCCTTGGCTACTATGGAAATCATAACATGTGCTTAATGGTTTACACAATTACATGTTTTATTCCCATGCTATTTTATTATGATTGATGTTCCCTTATGATATATTCCTTACGTACTTCCAAGATTCATGTCTTTGCTCCAGATTTTGATGTTAAGATTTTATGTTCAAGTTTTTGCATTCAAATGTTTATGGATTGTTTTATGTTCTCTATGTTTACCATTACTGGGCATTTGAGCTCACCCCTTTTATGTTTTCATTTCCCCATGATATAAAGAAAGGTTTTAGGTAAGAAAAAAAAGGGGATGATCTTTATGGGAGATGTTGAAGATCTTTCACCATGATTAGAAGATTATATTCTGAGTTTCCAAAGACACTAAACTATTACGGTCCTTGTGTGTCTGTTTTTGTTATGTACTAAGTATTCCACACAAGTAATTTAATGTCCATGTACATAATGCTTTGAGTCTCTATAGTTTGTATCAGAGGGAATGATTTGTCAACCTTTGGAAACTATGATGCGAGAACTTTAGTGAGATCCCTAGAGATATTTCTAATGTATGTCTAGGGATCTTCCTAAAGATTAGTATAATCATAGGTTATAGTCCTGGAATTACGGTAACAATCTTAGAAATAACCTATTATGTTAGATATTGAAGGTACTCCCCCTTTATTATGTTGTTTTCCCTAGCATGATTTTTACCTCTCACACTATTCTTTTTGGGTTTTAGACGATGGCTGGAACCCGAAGGAACCGTGTTGATCAATGTAATTGGAAATGTAATGATTTTCCTCCTGAACAAACAAATGTTATGGGAGATGGAGTGAAAATTCTTATTTTTAAACATACATATGCTATGAATCATTCTGGGCTTCCAAATGAGTAGAAAAGGGAACAATATTCTATTGATTCTTTCATGAGGCATCATCCACCTTCTTTCAGTGGGTCTTCTGATCCACTTATTTCTAAACAATGGATTAGTACCACTGAAAAGATATTTTCAGATCTTCAATGTTCTGAACATGATAAATTTGTCTTAGCAGTATATCGTTTGGAAGGTGAAGCTGATAAATGGTGAAATCTTATCAAGAATATGAGGCCAAGAGATGAAATTGAGTACATGGAATGGGACGAGTTCAAAAACTTATTTTTCAATAAGTACTTCCCTCGTTTTCTTTGAAAAATGATGGAGAATAAGTTTCTTGAACTAAAGAAAAAGGATGAAGAATCTGTTGGTATATACGAAGCAAATTTTACAAGGCTTGGAAGGTATGCATCTAGCTTTATCATCCAACATGAAAGTAAAGTTGATCAATACTTCAGTGGATTAAAACAAAATCTTTGAAGGGAATTAACTATAAGAGACTTCAGTAGCTATGAAGAAATTGTGCGTTGTGCTATCATGGTAGAAATCGAAGTTGGTGTTACATATCAATCTCATGGTTTTGACAAGAAACGAATGATGGAGTTCAAGGAGAAATCTCAGAATAATGGTGAAAAGAAGTTGAATGCTTCCTTATGCTCAAAGTGTGGAAAGAAGAATGGTGGATATTGTCTTAAAGGGACTAGAAAATGTTTTAATTGTGTAAAAGAAGGTCATCAAGTAGCTGACTGTCGAAGTAATGGAAAAAGGGTTTTTAATGATGTTAATAATGAAAAGACTACAGAGAACGCACCACCAACACTTCAATGCTTCATGTGCAATGAAATGGGGATTTATTCTAATCAATTCCCTAATACAAGGGTTAATGATGATTGACAGGTGCAACCACTTAAGGCAATGGACAAAGGGAAGTCACATGCGATCACTATTGGCGATGTTGAATATGACAACGATGTGGTGGAATGATTAAGTATTTATGTAATGGGATTCCAAAATAATGTTGTATATAGTATCGTGGAATATTGGAATATTTATGTATTGGTCTATTGTGGTTTTCAATAATTTTATGGTACTGGTAACCATGGAAAGTGATTGAGATATTTTTGGAAATAAGATGATATGCGCATAATGAAGGGATAAGTAAAAAATGAAATATATGACAGTATTCATGAGCTCATGAAGGATATAAGGACAATGTGATATCATGGTTTGAGTATATAGAATTTTTGGGATTTTGGTATGTGGAATGAGTTACCTTTTGACAGTATTCATGTTTTCACTAAGGTTCTATGGTAATTTATTTTTTTCAAGAGAATAAATGATTAAGTCCTTTGAATGTTTGTAATGTGACCAACAAGACATATCTTAAGATATATGGGGATCAACGATGGTATTAACATGCCTGTTATATGAAATATCTCATAGTCATTTTCACTATAATATGAGAATGGACTGCAATATTCTGGATAAGCCTAAAGATTGGAATTGATTATGTTGGACATAAGTTATTATTGTTTTTTTAGAAAAAAAAGGACAACCTGTAGAATGAGAAACAACCCGTCATGTCAGACAAGGCTGTGAGAATCGAACCCACAACCGAAGTGCGACAAGACTTTATTTCCTTCCAGTAGACTACAGGATGTCCCTGGTTAGTAGAAACTAGTTTTATTTTATTATACAAGATGATAGATGAAGTATAAGTCCATTTTGTAACCATATATTAATAATTTCACCATATATGGAATTATGTTTATAACTTTTGCTAACTTATGTTTGAGACAGATGGAATGACCTATCATTCTATCACATGATCTCCTAAAACTTTGCGAAATACAAATTCAACTTCATTTCTTAACGAGATGAAGTGTAAATTGTTCAAGGAATGAACAATGGTGAGATTATACCAAAATAAAGTAAGTATTTATTCTAATTCAAATTCTTCAACATTAGGGAAGTGATCTTGAAAACCAAAAATGTTGTCTAGTGCCTTTATATCCGATGAATCAGATGGTACCCTAGATCATCACAAATTTATGGCTTTGTGATTGTTGTCTTTTTCATAGCCATGTTCTCTACCACTCCCCATTAGAACATGACGGTTAGCTTTCTCTTCCGTATCCATATTCTCACATATGTTATCCTATGTCGAAACCCAGTGATTGGTTAATTTGGGTAACCGTTACGTTTCATACTTTAGTTTTTAAATCCAAGTTTTGGTATTACTTTTTAGGATTTGGGTTTCTATTAATTAAACTTTCAAGTATTAAACAAATTATAACCACGACGAATTTCGAGAGAGAAATTCATTTTAAGGGGGGTAGAATGTAACACCCCGAGATTTTATGAAAAATATATTTTTTTAATTTCATTAATGTCTTCGGTTGTACACTACACCAAAAGGAGCATGCACAACACGCATCCCTGACGTGTCTTGCATTACATGCAATCACGACCTTCCACGATAGCGTATGTTGTACGCAATACCGAGTTTCACTAAACAACGATATGTTATATAAACTAGCAGTTATGAATAGTAATACCCACTTTTTTAAATATTATAAATTTTATCATTCAAAATGGACTTCATTTTTGGATCCAGAATATTGAAATTATCCTAGGGTGAATTTTTGGTATTTTTCTGAAAAAATTCAATTTTTGATGAAGAGTGAAAGCACTGGGTTATTATTCAAAAACTGACATTTTATTTAAATAATTATTTATTTTATTTAAATTTATTTTAGGTTAAAATTGATACATAATACCTATATAAGTTAAATTTAAGTCATTGGAGTCATTTTATAATAATTTTAGATATATAAAAATTTTATTGAACTTTTCACCGTCTTTTACCCACCTCCTAGGAGAATTTGCAAATTCACATAAAACATAATTTCACTGGTTCTGTGAGTGGAATTTTGAAAATCCAAGAGACATAGTTAATATCAAGGACTAAAATGTGGTTCCATGAGATGAAAATAATTTTTGGTGAATAGTAACTTTTTACTTTTTTTACCACGGTTAAAAATAAATAGGGTAATTAAGGGTAAAAATGATATTATTATTACCCTAACACATGTCCTAATTCTATTTTATAAGTTTAATTCGACCAAAAACAACCTTAGGAATAAAACATGACCATTTAGGCCCACTTGGATTAGATTAGGACATTTATTATTAATTTATTTAAAGAAGGGTTAAAATAGTTAAAATCAATGTTTAATAACTAAATCATTTTTAATATAGGGTTTTAGATAAGATAAATTCAACTATAAATATTCAATAGAAATATAAAATTATTTCCTACATAATGGGTTTTTATTTATAATTTTTATACATTAAATAATTTAATTTATTTATGACACAATGATGGTGCAATAATTATCTTATTAACTAAATATTGACATAATTGATGTTATAAATACTAAAATAAATGTAATTTGAGACTTTTTATGAAATAAAATAAATTTTTAGCTTAATATGACATGTTATTATTAATTTAGTTAACTTTTTTCGAACTAATCATTCTGTTATGATTTTCACAAAAACCAATTACCAAATAGTGTCAAAATTGACATAAAGTAGTTTTTAAAACAATTATTATATTATTAGTTGTTATTTTATTCCTAAAAATCTAAGGTTCTGAAAAATGACTTACATAAGGTTATATATATTATGAATAAACAATTTGGGGTTTGTTTGGCTTGTTATAGTATGTTTATTAACCTTATAGTGTAAGAAAACAAGAAGACACGGTAAAAGAAAAATTATTTTACTTAAAATTAATCTAAATGATATAGTTAAAATAGAAACCTAAAATTGTCTAAATTCTATTGGATGAGAGTATTTCTACACATACCCACCTTAGCTTCGAAATAACTCAATTTGGAGCTATTAAAAACCGAATATGACCTTATAATAAAATAATATTTTTAGTTATTCCAAAGGTGCCCCTCTCCTCCCTTATAAAAGGGCACCTCCTCCCTCTCTTCCTCACACCACTTTGAGCCTTCAACCTCAGACAAACCCTGCCAAGATCTCTTCTCCACTTTTCTAGAAACATCCTAGAGGTTCTGGTATTCTTTAAAGACCAATCATTGTGCCCTAAGAGGAGGTTTCAAAAAGGCTTGTCGAAAGAAGAGGTAATATATGTTACCGATTCTTTCAACGTTATTTCTTCTTCTACTTCTTCATCATTAGTTGATTAATTATGAAGTAATAACATCAGTATCACTCATATACGGATATGTTATTTTAACTATGAAACAACCCTATTTCACCATCTATCAATCCTACGGAAAATGAAATCACCGCGCATGCATACGTATGGAATACCATCTCCACACCATGGTGTAATCCGTTTTCGACCACCACCTTACTTGGATGGGTATAGTGGTGTAAATAAATAACTATATATGATTATTTCTAAGTGATATTTATTCTGAAATATTATACATACAATTCAATGAAATTCCACGATCATGGGAATTATCTTATCATCGATTGTGCGTACGTATGGACTACCGTCTCCACGACGCGATGAGATTCATTCTCCATGTTAACCATACATGAATGATTATAATGTATATATAATAATTAATCATGAAATATATGATATTATAATGATACTGGATTTATGTGTATATATATGTATGTCATCTACTTAATTTTATTCAATTCAATAAGGAAATGAAAACTGTGTTCATGCGTACGTACGGCCTACCGTCTCCATGAACGGTGTATTTCATTCCATTTAATCGATCTATCATATATATATGTATATAATGAATATATATTATATATAAATCATGTTTTACATTCTGTAATTAATTAATTAAAAAATATAAGTAATAATATCAAGAACAACAAGTTCAAACACGTACAATATATAAAACGATTTTACCCAAAACGCTGCTTTAAAATGGAACATACAAAATAACGGTTAATATAAAGTCATAAGTGAACCATATATGATATCATAACAATGAATATGATTATTTAATAAGTCATTGAAATTATTTAAATCATTATACAGAAGGTTCGGAAACGTACGAAGCATATCGGACCTATGGTAAGGGATAACTTTGCAAATCTCATTTTTATCAGAGATTGCTTATTCGTAATTATTTACTAGAGTTATTGCTATAATCCATGTCCATGTATTATAAATGTGTATTGATGTGTGTTTAAAGTCCTTTTTTACCCATTTTGACTTTTACCCCATGGTATGGAAGGATTCTTTCTTTTATTTACCCAACAAGGTACTTTTTGACTTTTCCGACAAAAGTACGAGAAGAATGTTTTTATAACGTATACAGCATAAAAGGATTTTTATGGATTGATAAAGACTTATTTTAATGAATATTACTCCAAAATATTTCATGACTATTTTCAAAAAAATCCTTTTCTTTTAAAACTGAAGGGCATTTTGTGAAAAGAAAATGATTTTGAAGAAAAAAGGATATTTTCCTCGAGAATTCATTTCATGTGTTTTATCAAAACCATTTTTCATCTACGATGAAATTATTTCATATGTGTATTTTTCAAGTATCATGTCTCTATGATTTACATGGTTTCAATTTTCTTATGATGAAATGATATCCAATTTTTTTGTATGGATTATTTTATGATGGAATGATGTTTATGAAACCCATTTTATTCTTGGGTTATGATGAATGATTTATGTTTATATTGTGCCACAAGTAAGAATGATTTCATTATGAGATAGGTGGGACCTATATCTCCCTCAAATGAATTGGGTAACGATTTATATCTCATGAGATTGACATGGCTAGAACGGTAATTTAATCCGATTCAGTGTTACAGGACTGATATGAGGAGTGAACTTGATTTAGAAAGGGAAATTGTCCACTAAGATGGTCTTGGGAGCAATTCCGTGGCTACTATGGAAATCATAACATGTGATTAATGGTTTCCACAATTAAATGTTATATTGCCATTCTATTTTATCATGATTTATGTTCCCTTATAATATATTCCTTACATACTTCCAAGATTCATGTCTTTGCTCATGATTTAGATGTTTATATTTTATGTTCAAGTTTTTTCATTCAAATGATTATGGATTATTTTATGTTCTCTATGATTACCCTTATTGGGTATTTGATCTCACCCATTTTATGTTTTCTTTTCCCCAGGATATAAATAAAGGTTTTAGGTAAGAAAAAAAGGGGATGATCTTTATGGGAGATGTTGAAGATCTTTCACCACAATTATAAGATTATATTCCGAGTTTCCAAAGACACAAAACTATTATGGCCCTTGTGTGTCTGGTTTTTTTATGTACTAAGTATTCCACAAAAGTAAAGTAAAGTCCATGTACGTCAAGCTTTGGGTCTCTATAGTATCTATATTTGATTTGTGTGTAATAGAGTTAGATGAAATCAAACCCCTTTAGAACAACCTTAGGTTTTTTTCTACTGAACATGATAAAGATATATCTACTACTTGAGGTACCATTATTATGTTTTTATTAACTTATATAGTTTATTATTATATTATTTTATTTGATATTGTATTTTTTATGACCTTTTATTTTTGTTTAATCAAAACCTGTTGAGGTTTATATATTATGAAAGAACATATGAATCAATTGTGACCAAATATAGGATCTATCTATATTGGTAGTTGTTTCTCGTGTGGGTGTTATGGGGAGACAATTAGTGTTTATTTTGTAGAGACTTTTAAATATGTAGAGCATATTATAGTACAATAGTTAATTTGTTTTAATAAATTAATTTTTGGTGAATTAGTGCAGTATTGTATTTTCAATATGGTGGGAATAATAATGGGTATATTC
The DNA here is from genome assembly GCA_963277665.1 of Viscum album. NCBI lineage: Eukaryota > Viridiplantae > Streptophyta > Magnoliopsida > Santalales > Viscaceae > Viscum > Viscum album. The sequence goes on from OY728136.1 coordinate 1,518,614,627, forward strand.
TATTCTTTATTAACGATTCTTTACTCCTAGTGAAGGCATCAGTATAAGAAATTTTGATAGAGATATATCATTAGCCTCGTAAAACCCCACCATATAAAGGAGTGTACATTCAAATGCATTGAAACATTTTTTATAATTTGATCTAGATACTATTAATGTTACCTGTATAAGAACAAGTAATGTGTATCCTATATATTAAAATTACATTCTAATGATTATGTTCTCGTTATTCATTATTTCTGTGAGGTTCATCGAAATGTTTAGTTAATGTTTTTTATAATTATACTTTTTTGTCTATCATTGTCTTTTTCTTTATAGATTTCATGTTGTTTATTAGTATTCACAACTAAAGCATTAATGAGGAAGTTAAACCTCATCCAATATTTGATCGACCTATTTTAATAAGGATTCCAGGAGAAGAATTTGATATGGGGATTATTGTCAAAAGGAAAAATCAATTTTTCTTATTATTTTATTAATTTATTTATTTTAAAAAATATATTTTGATATAGGTTTAAATTTAAATGATATTAATATATAATGAGAAACCAATAAAAGTTACATAGTTTGTTAACATTTAGTAAAAACCACATAACCAAGTCGTTCATCGGTTTGTGAAACATTTTATATGTTCTCAAAATGTTTGGATTATAATTTTACCAAAAATGTAACCAAACTCTAAAACATCTTATTTGTGTTTAATTACATCCACATAGATGGTGAAACTATTATGAATCTATGTCGTTAAAATATGGTAACTATTTTGGTTAGGTAAATTATGATTTTACCCTTTCATAATTTACAAACATTATGTCTTTAGAATCCAATATTCGTCTAATTAATAATATAGGGGTACACAACACCTATAACACATAATCCTACATTCCTCTTGGTACATCACATGGTTTTATTCCACTTTTGATCTTAGTTCTTCATGATAAATTGATATAGATCACCTCCAATAATCTCAGTATTTCTTTTCCACTTAATTTATTTCACTAGAATGGTCTTGGTGACCAAGGGATTCATCTTTCAGGAATTTAAATTGTTTTTTCATATCCTATTATTAATTATGATCTTTTTAGTGGTTTTAATTCCTCGTTGTCATGGATTAAATCCAAGGTTAATGAAAGTAAAAAAACTGAGGTAGGTTTCCTAATGTACAAATCATTAATATTAAATCCATGAATGATTGATCATTTTTATTCTATTGATTTATTGTATTAATTACTATTCGATTTTATCTAGTTTTTGGTCCATATAAATTTTTCTTCTCCATTGGTTTCAACTGATAATGAAATGGTTTTTTCATATCTAATTTCATATTTTTTTCCTATATATATTCACACCATGTGTTTTATTAGTTGACTAAGTGGCTCTTTTCAATAGAATTAAACCATCAAATGGATGATTTTGGTACTCAAAACAAAATTTACATTCAATATAAGTGTGATATTTGTTAATTTAAAATCTATTTTATTCTTATATAATTATATGAGATGATTTAATATTCTTTAAATGAATTTTTTCAAGAATATTTTGTAATAGTCTTTCCCTAATGATGTTCAAACGCATGATTGGAATTTAAAAAAAATTATTTTCTAATTTTATTTTACTCTATATGTGAGCCCCTTTATATAATTTGTTTAAAGTTTAATTGTTTATTTAAATGGATTAATTTGGATGAATGTATCTTGGATAGTGGAAATATTAATTCTATTGATATTAATTGATAAAAATGTTTCTTTTGTAAAGAATTTTCATAGGTAGAAGACATATTTGATTGCTAGTTATTTTGATTACATTAATATAAATTAATTTCTATTACTATAATATATATTATTTATTAAGGAAAACCTGAGGTAACATGGTTTTAAAATATTTTTGACACATTAGTTATGGATTCGTCCGCTCATTATACGTTATCATTTTTTGGCGGACTGCATTGTACCTCACATTCCTACTTTCCCACATTAGGCGAAATCCATCACTTTTTCAATGATGTATACTACTAGAACGAAATGGGATAATGGAATATTGGTTCCTCCTAACATGGATGAAACATTTGAACCAATCACCTAGTCTTGGTCTCCCTCATAGATATAAGACATTGTGGTAGTAACACATTCCCAATGCCATCTCTTTGTGGATACTGGTTTGTTACGCTTCTTCTGTATAGAAATTCTTAGGGATCTAGCAAGTTAAAAAAATTTGGTTATGAATGTTTTAATGTTAGTAATTAGTGGAATGTCTAGATTTTTTAACATTGTAGCACCTATATTATTCCCCATAAGAGGGAATCTCAATGGTCTAGAACCCAATGTTTCCAATGGAGACCACATGGTATCTTATGCCTATGGCATGTCATACAACTATTTCCTCAACATATCATGTTTAATAGATGGTATGACATGAGATTAGAGTGTTGTGGAGATGGATATGAGATATTGGGATGTTCCATAGAAAGAGATTAGAGAGTTTGATAACTATGAGGGAATTCCTTGATGGTTTACTATATGGATGGATCAGAACACCAATTGATAGCGGAATCAAGATGATGTGTCTAAAAAATATTGTTTCACACTGTGAAAGACGATCTTGAAACCAATAAGGGAATATCAGTGAAGTTAACCCTAAAAGGGGGACACAAATTATTACAATTGTCTTGGAATGATCCTTATAGAGGATTCATATCTACCCTATATAGAAGAGATGTTTCAAAACCCACATAGTGTGAATGGGTAATTTGGGGATTAAACATTCCTAGAATCCATTCACAAGAAGATCAGTTTGGGTTGGATGAACATGGATTGAATGGGGATTGTACTTGGTAAGAATCATTGTTTTTGCAAGTATTATTAAGGATGTGGGAGACATGATCTCAAAGAGATGTGGTGGTCTAGGTGAGATTGAGAATGGTGATGGGATCAAACATCGGGAATGCTTCTTATGTATCCTAGTGGGTGAAAATCAATGTCTATGTATTTTAGATGTGGTGCTGTGAATCCTATGGATGTGTCTTGGGGGAATCTAGCGCATCAACATGGACTGGAAGGATGTGTAACTCATGGTTTTGGGCACCATATTCCTGAGATATAGATACTCTTGTCAAATAAAACGGTAGGAATTGATGATGGGATTGAACCTAGGGGACGATTCCTACATATCCCAGTGGCTGGGAATCAATTTTCACATAGTTCAGGATGGAATTGGGGCATACAAAGATCAAGATTACCATTAAAATATTATGGATTATTCATGGTTAGTGTTCCAAATGGATGGATCAGAACACCTCAGGGAGAAGAATCCATGGGGATGTGTCCCCATTAGTGAAGACATCACCCCCTTGGGGTAAATATCTAGGAGGGAAAGCTAGAGATTTCAATTAGTCAAGATTGGTCCCCAGGGAGGATCCCTGTGTACCCTTTTTATATTACTAGGATCAAAACCCATGTATTTCAAATGTAAGGGGCTTGGTAATTACACACTATAGTGTTTGAGATGGAGTCACATTTACTGTTATTCCCAAGTCCCACGTGAATCATGTTCCGTGTTAGAAAAAATTGAAGTATTAGTAGACCTATTGATCATATTGTGAATAGTGCAGACATAAGTGGTAATGTGTGGGTTATACACTAAGACAACCAAGAGTGATGGAGATTTGGGATTACACTATTTGGAATGCTGGGGTGGATCTCATTTCGGGTGATGATGATTTCATTCTCTATCAGAATCTTGAGGAATATTTCACTCCCATAAAGATTTGTGGATGTGTATAATTCGCAAGGGGTGACTCCCCATGTAAATTTCCTAGGGTGAGATTACAATTTAACTTCATTTTTTGAAGAAAATAGGTCTTTTCAGTTTAAAATCATGTAGATCGGATGGGGAAGCCTCAATTTGTACGCCCTTGGACTTATATAGTTGTATTTCGTGGCCCTTTTAGTGGTGAACTGGCCAAAAAATACCTTATGGGTGATGGAGGATTGGTCACTCATGGGATCCATGTTACAATGTCTATTCTAGAAAGGAAAATCTAATATAGAACCAATTAAAAAAAAAGAGGAGGCTTGGCATCACAAAAAGGTATGAAAAATGAGGAACTTTGAATTCACTTCACAAAATCAAGGAGGGACACATTAGATAAGAGCTTCCAAAGAACGGGGCACCATCTTTTGGAGATTTGGAAAAAAGGGTGCTTCGTAAAGGGAAGAGGATTTGCATTGAAAAGTCCCTCACAGAGTGTTGAACCATTGCCTTAGAATAAAGATTATTATAAGATTTATTTTCAATGGATTAATTCTTCAAAATGCCGCAAAATCCCAAAGGAGATCCATCCATTAAAAAGGTTGGAGTCCATAATAAAGGGTATCTATACTATAGGTAGGATATATGAGGAACAAATGGATGATTGACTCACTGTGATAATGTACAATGGGTGATCAATTTTTGGGAAGGTTTTACGGTGATCGACAGATTTTCAATAAAGATGAATGAAAGTAAAATTATTTGGGTAACAATTTCATTTGGTGGGGGAGTATTTATAGGGAACTTAGTATGCTGATGTTGGGAATTGAACAAAAATATAAAAGGAAACCACAAAGGGGTAGATCTTGGTTGAACTTGAAGAGATATCATTCAAATAAATTTTCCTGTTCATGAGGATAATTAGGTAGGTGAATGTATTATAGTTGACCTTATCATGCATGGTGGTGAGGGGTCTCCATGTAAGAGCTTTACGAGGTAAACTTTATTGGTCAATTTTTGTTTTTTTATCCTGAATTAGATTCTAACTAGCCAGGACCTTCTATATAAATTATTTGGAATGTATTTGAACATCAAAAATTCCCCATCTAAATTATTGTCATAGTGAAAAGGAGTGTCAGATTATAATGGTCATTCACTAATACACATGGATAGTCATGATGTTAAATCACATTGATGGTGTTTAAAGCATATATACTCACATTGACTGTGATGCTCAGGGGAACTTTGGTCTCCATGATGCTTGATCGGTCACCACAAATAAATAAGATGCAACAGATCCATTTTCTACAGTAGATAATTCCAAAAAATTCATCGAGATCTCTCCTTTTGTGAAGATAGTCACCTCACTAATGCATCATTAAGAATTAGATTTCAAGCTCTTATGTACTGAAAATTATTTTTTGAGGACCAAGCATCACTATCTAATACTACTTCATGGCTCGTGTAGATCCAGTGGTCTCATTATGATCTGCTTCTCAGTGAATGGACATCATGATTGATCATCACAAATAACTCTACAAAATTCACAATATCATTGATTATATGGATTCTCAATAACATTCCAAAATGGATCCTTCTAATGCATCCCAAAGAGAATGAATGGTAAAAAACCTACTAATTTGGGATAATGATAGAATGTATTCTAATTCTTAATCACATGTTGAGATTCAATCCGATGTTTTAAAGCTTTACCCCTTTTGAAAACGGCTTTCATTGTATGAATTTAGCCTGAGGGGTGATGTATTCATCCCATAGGTGAGTAGAAACATACCATCCTACTAGTTCAGGTGCATGAAATTACAAAATTAGTGGTAAAGGGACCCTTACGGATATATTGGGATGGATTAAACTCCCATAACAGTTGACTACCTCTATAACCACCTCAAAAATATCAATGGAAAATCATGGGAAAAGGATGAATCCATACTAAAATTTAATACAATCCTTATGGTAGGTCTTGGAAACCCCAAGAAGGGAAGGATCAATGGTATGGATTTATGGTAGGGTATAAAAATTACAAAAGAGTGGGTGATGGCCTTTTGGGTGTTCACATCTTACACCGAGTATAATATGGTGCTGAGGAATGTGGGTTTTTATTTAGTTATATGAGAATCCTACTTCCATGTCCTTAAACCATGGGACATCATGCCTAAACTATTGAGTATATGGTCACCAGACACCTACACATTTCATATTCACCATGTGGTGGATTTCATTAGCCTCTAGGCTCTCCATTAGATTTTCAGAATCCTAATTCAATAAGGCATGTATGAAAATTCATTGGAGGATAAAGAGAAGATGTTGTTTTTGGGGACGGAATTGACGAATCATGTGCCTGTTACAATCAAAAATAGGAATACGACCAAGGACATTCATATCAATTAATGTTTTGTTTATTTTATGAACATCGCATCAAAGGTGTCATACAAGGGAGAGGAATCACCAATTAAATTGATAATGGGGCCCATAGCCTATCCAAGGGGATCACCACAAAGTATTTATGACTCATATAGGAAGATCATGGAGGATAACTAGTGGTAGTTGTGGGGGTAAAATATCAATGATGTGCAGTGACCAATAGTCTTGCTGGCTATATTATACTCATCTCTCATCTATGGGTGGATGTTGTAAGTGAGATATGTACTTACGGAAGTGTTAATTAGCATGTTTATCAGGTTGGAATTGTTATTCATTGGGAAGCACACCCAATTGGGGATCTTGGTGTGGGAAAAGAGTTATAATTTACATCATCGTATCAGAGATGGGAAAGAGATAATACACATGTTCATACCATTTAACTTTTTTACAACTGTATATAGGCATACATGGGTGGGGGTTACCAATACCTTAATCCAATCTATTCCCCCAAGATAATATTTCGACGCACAATTCTAAACATCACGGGGAATTTTCCAGTCAATCTAGGACTAGTGGTGGTACTAAGTAAGATATTATGAGAAGACCAATTCATCATTCACATATTTCCTTTTTTATGGTAGAAATCATTGATAACAGTGGACGAGCAGTTGTACCCCCTTTCCATTTGAGGAAAAGTGCAAGTGGTTCGAGTGGATTATGCACCAATTTCGGAACCATACCCCACCACAACATTTTGAGGAACTTTAGGTGTTTGCTGAGGCTATCTCTAAAGGTATACCTGGGAGTATTACTAGATGAAAATACATATGTGATGAGGAACTTGTAGATCAAATTCATGTGTGAGGATAAAAAGAAGTGGAATGAGCTACAACCATCAACAACAGCATTTGGACTAGTCCATACATATACACATAGTTTGGAAGCTGATTATTTTTTTTTAAATTCTATAGTGGTGGAATATATGGGATATGGAAGGAGGGTCTTGATGCCCTTGTGGCTAAGTTTGAGTGGTGAAAAAAGAATATGGTAGGCCTGATGAACACCATGGTGATGATGTAGCAGTAGTGAGGTCGACAGTTCATAAAATAGTACTAACCCGAGAGGAAGGGTAAGAAACAACAGTACCAGATCTTGTAATACCAGCTATGTAGACCCCAGATGATGGGGAGATATCAATGAAATTTCATAGGATATATACATAGGCTCATGTGTAGTAATTTCACCATGTAGGGATTCCTAGATGTGATATCTATCAAGAGTCTTAGAAGCCATGGGACACCTACATGTTGTTTAACAAAAAATTATGACCTGTTGGATTAGTTGAATAGGTACATGATTCATATAAACATGATTAGATTCACTAAATTTTGATGAAACACATCCCAAGAATAGGGGTAGAAGTTCATAGTAGACATAGATGATGTAGTACATTCTCATGGCCTTGTGCATCCAATGAAAAACTCAGTGAATGTGATACAAGACATGACTACTCCCCAAATACAATGGGGGATCAACTGGTAGATCATTTCCCATTTCCTAACAACTCGGATGTATCATGGATTGAAGAACTCAATAAAGGAAACCTTTAGGAGCATACTGATATTGCATCCTGAAAGGAAGATGCCCTAGTGAAAGGCGAGATAGAATCCCCGAGGGATACTTCCTTAGAATGGATAACTGAAAACCTGTAAGTAAGTGTCAATTTATCTTCCTATAAAATCACATTTTTATGTTTTTAATATGTTCAAAACTGACATCTTTTCTGCATAGGATAATATTTTACAAGCAACCCCTTGTCAAGGGGACGAAGATTTGGCCAACATGTAATTTCTAGTGGAAAAGTTTTCATTCAATATTGTAAAAATTTGTAGGATAGTTGGAGGTGAATATGTTACAACTTTTGATATAGAGCCAATGGTTCCCTCCGTCATATACATGGGACCACATAATGGAATTTCAATGATAGAAACCCAAGATCATGAGAATCCATCGTTTTCCCATTGTATGATCCCTACAATATAGATTCATATTTATTTATACTCAATGAGATTGACTAATAAAATCCATTTCTAAACAGTCCTGGGAGTAATGGGGTCTATACTAGTTATAATGGTTAGAGGACCTAAGGATCCTTTCATAATATGGACATTGGTGTGCACGAGTCTAGGTATCTGAGCCTTCCAACCCCCAGTTTCTAGTGAAAATTCAATTGTGATTGTGGGTGGCATCACGAGTCGGGAGGAATGTATATATGAAAGGATAATTATTATAGAGATAGGATTCATTGAAGAGGATAAACCTGGTGATATGGAACCTGACCCACTAGACATGATTCTAGAGAAGGGTCTTGATGCTAAACTCTTGCAAACATTTCTAGAGTATGAACATGCTGATCTAGAGGTGATAGAGAATACATATTTTGATGTGATCAAGGATAGTCAGGCTACTCAGTATTAAGTGTGAATGTTAATAAAATTCATCATCTAAAAAACATTTTAACCGTATTGGAAAATAATAATGGTATTGATTCACTATTGTCTACATGATATTTCCACTAGAGGAGCTGATGAACGACGTCTGAACATGCTGATTTGGGACTACCTCATAGAAAATATACGTGAATGTAAAGAACACCTGTATGTTCCATGGTTTCTAATTAATTCTGATAGAATCAAGAAGATACATAATGCTGAACAAGATATCGAACATGGGGAAGATCAGCTAGAAAATATCCACTCCATCATTTCCAATCAATTGGTACTCATTACACAATTCCATCTCTAACTCACTGAGGCCAAAGAGAAACTAAAGAAGGTGAGTTATCAAATGGATGATATTTGACTTGAAAATTACCATGCATGGATCATGGATAATTATATTCATTTCATGTACAATGATGATGGGAGGGGTATCAGTAAGTTGTAGGAGACTCTGGATGCCACAGGTCAGAACGTGGTTGAGTTAAAGTGCTCAATTGACGGGGAAGATCCATGGAGGGGCAGATTTTGGAAATCATCTAAAACATATTTATTTTCATTCTTTTATAAACTACATGCATTAACACACTCTCATGTATATTAATTTATCCTCTATGATCATACATACAAAGAAACTAATGATAAATCATTTTTCACATGTAGGACATGAATGGTTTTAGAAACAAGGGATGCCCACTTAACTATCCACATTTTATGAAAGTTCCAACCAATCACAGAATTATCAGTGTATGATATTGTTGACTGAAAAAATAGTGTGTCTGATTTGAGTGGTTGTAATTTCTAAATATATGTCTCAAAAAGTCCAATTCAATTTTTTTTCAATGTACAATAGTGCACGAATGGTATAATGCCAGGGGATTTAGATTCAATCTGAAAAAAGAAGGAATAAGATGGATGAATCACTATTCCCAAAATATGAAATAAAGGATAGAATGATATTATGGTATGAGATAGCTTTTTACAGTTTTTGAAAATGCAGTATCTATAATTCTATCATGACATAGGAAAAAACAAGGGCCGATCGCGGACCATATTAGATACATGTGACCAAAATCAAAGTGTTTTTTAATTTCTTTTAGGGAATTTTCCAGTAGTGGTATGTGAGAGAATACAACATAGAAAGACCATTAGTTGGAACCTTTTAATGTGAAATGTGATGAGGATCCAAATGAGGGGAACAAAAAGTTTGTATTTGAGTGATATAATGTTAAAAATGATTCCAAAATTCTCAAGGTTCTTCCATCATGACTGAGAGGACACCGGTGTATGCATAACGGTTTGAACAATGATTGAACCAATATTCTAGGAAGATCATCTCTGATGTGGTCTTAGGATTCCTTTTCTGTTTACATTTTTTATACGAGGATGATAAAAATGTAGTTTACCATTGTATGGTAAGGATGACATGTGGCACAATTTAATGATATATGATCAAGATGTGTGTCATAGTTTAACGTCATATGACTGGGACATCACACGTAGTTTATGGCCATACTTACTATACCTTAGAAAATGGTTTAGTGTCATTTTACACTAAATAAGAAAATGTATACTCCTAATATATTTTTCTTTAAAAAAGGAAATAAACCCAACATGAATGATAAAATAGATTCTTTTTCACCATATATGTAGTAGGGAATAGATGGGAAAGAAGTACATGTGACATGGTGTGGGGAAAATATCATAATGAGGTTCATTGTTTACGGTCATAATGAATGGACCATAAATATGTATGAAGGTCCCAAAATAGGTTAATAAATCTATGGATGGGTCCGAGAAAATATTTCCTTGAATTTATACATATCTCATGTGGATATGAATCCCTCCATACATATTTCTAGAATTCAGTGCAGTTTACCATTATTTAGTAAGGTTGATGGTGAATTAATGCTAAGAAGGGAAATGAAGTTACGGCTCAACCCAAGACCGATGATCTGGGTGGCACTACGTATCCTATATAGATCTAAATCAAGACACACATAGTTATTGTTTGTTAATACACTTATAAAGGTCCCAACCATATATAAAGAGATAAGGAATTTGATATTTCGTGTTTTTCCTTTCGTAAGCATCTATTTTTTTAGCAACTCCGCTAGGATGAAAAGTATGGGTACTTCTAAATTAATAAAATCATATGTAGGCATTGATTAGTGGAATGGATGGTGACCAATGACATGGGTTATGTCCTCTCAAACATGGCAACCATAATGTTGTGTTGATTTTTCATCAAGTTTCTAGGATGATAATGTGATTTTTAGTGACTTATGGTAGGACTGATCCATAATTTTTATCATAATATGGTGAGGATAAAATGTTACATGGATTATTTTCAGGGAACCATTAAATTAGGGAGAGGGAGTAATCCCAGGAAAAAGATTCTTGGTGCAGAAAAAAAATCCCAACTAGAATGGGGGACAAAGAGGGACACACCACACAACACACATCTAGGAAAATCATGAAGAAACTCATTGTTTAAGGTCATAGATTTTTGAACATGCCTATCCTAGATTAGGGTCATATATTTTGGACAATAGAGGGTGGGTATCCTAGGATGACATATGTAGTGTATAGGAATAGAAAATAAAACATAAAAGAAAACAAAATTCTCAATTAGACAAAAAATATTCCCAAGAGAAACATAACGATGTTTATAGGTTAAGGTCATAGTGTTTCAAACTGACTATTATGATCCTTTTATTTGTGGATACAAACACTACCAGGAATCATATCACCACATGATCAATGATTGGTGCAGGAATCAAGGAGTAATGTTTGGTTTTCCCATTCATATGGGACCACAAAACCATATATAAGAGATGTAGAGTTATAATGTACCATCCACTCTACCATTCCCACACAATGTGTGTGGATACATAGAAGGATAACACTAGGGGTGTTGGAGATCCAATAGAGCATAAGGTGGTGGAACATGTGAGTTAAAACACCCGAAAAACGAAAAAATGGGGTCATCATTGTTATGCAAGATAACTATTGACCTTAGTCAAGACACAATATTATTATTTCATTACCAGGGATTGGTATAGAAAAATTAGAGTTGACCACAGACCACTTTTTATATATGAAATTAGACATAAATGTCATCCAATGTCTTCTAGGATGTTTCTCTAAAATTGATGGTTATCCAAAGTGTAACACCCCGAGCTTCCACGATACGCCTCTCTTTCAATAATGCAATAGCTTGCATTGTACGCAAGTTCGAGTTCTAACACACCGCAACTAATCAAAGTAGCCGTTATGAATAGTAATAACCACCTTTTAAATTTATAGAAATTTTAAATTTCAAAATGGACTTCATTTTTGTATTCCTAATATTGAAATTAGCCTATTTTGAATTTTTTGTAATTTTCCGAGAACTTCCAAATTTTTATGAATAGTGAAAAATACTTAAAACAACTTTTTTAATAAAAATAATTTATAGTGATAAGTTATACTATTTAGTGGTTTTAAGGTATAATTAGAATATATTTTTACCATTTTATCCAATGGTGGTCATTAGAATTAATTTAACATTGAAATTGGACATAAACAATTGCCAATCTTTTGATATAAAATGTTTCTTAAAAACACGCTATTTTTCGTAACAGCGGTTAATTAATTATAAAATTAATTAATTCAATTTATATGTTTGGAATTTTTTAAAATAGACATCATTTTTTAATTTGGAATATCAATTATAGCTTAGGGTGAAATTTTGGCCTTGTTCTGAAAAACTTCAATTTTTGATGAATAGTGAAACCACTAAGTGGTAGTTAAATAACTGATTTTTCGTTTAAATGAAATATTACCACTTCTGTGATTTGATTTTAAAAAATCCGACATACATGGTTGTCATTAAGAAGTAAAATTTGGTTCAATGAGATCAAAATAATTTTTTGGTGAATAGTAACTTTTAAGTTCTTAATCGCGATTAGAGGTAATTAGTGTAGTTTAAGGTACAAATAATGTTTTAATAATATGAGATGAGCATGACACTTGTCCTACTCCTATTGGATGAGTCATGGCCGACCAAGACAACCAATGGGTCAACTTGGGGACCCCATGGAGCCACTTTAGTTGGAAAATGACATTAATATATATTTATTTAATGTTAAAATTAAATTGACACAAACATGAGTTATTTTACTAAAACCGTTTTTAATTGGGGTTACACAAGTCCAAATTTGGACTATAAATATTAATTAGAAAGATAAAAAGATTTCATACATCATAGTATTTTTTTTATAATTTTTAGACATTAAATAAATTAAATTATTTATGACATCATTATGACGCGGCGATGACCTCATTATTTAACGATTTAAATAAAATAAGAAGATAATGCAAAATCCAAGGCTTACACCTGTCCAAAGCCTATTGGATGAGGAGATTTAGAAACCTTATCACCTTAGCCTCGAATTATATAAGTGTGGTACCTTTAGAATCCGAAAAGCATTGTGAAATAATGTAACATTTCAATCATTCCAAAAGTGCCCCTCCTCTCCACTTATAAAAAGCCCCCACCTCTCCCACCTTATTCACACCTTCAAGCCATTTGGATCGTCCAACCTCTGCCCAAATACTCTCCCAACATCCCTCTATTACTACTAGAAGCCTCACTTTGGGCATAACTCTTCTCAAGGAAGCCTTTGGCTCAAATCAAAAAAAGTTACCCGATTTTGAGGTAATGTCTTCTCTAATGTTGTTTTGTTTTATTTTTCTTCTCCAACCCCCTAAACTCTTTTTATTCATTTCTTTTGTAACAAAAACAGTATCCTCAATATACTAGGATTTTGTTATAAGAAGTATTCTAGCTACACTTACACACACCTACATCTAATGGTTAAAGAACATACGGTTTCTGTGGATGGCAAATTTCTGCCTCACGAAACGATGATTGTTCAACACTCATATAACACCTTCAAAGGTGGCCATTAAGATGTCACTATTTTTATATATGATATATAATATGTTTATGTTTTACTTATGTTTCTGTATTTCTCATTTATGGCATACTTTATGATTTCCATTATGGGTAAAACGCGATAATTTCATTTTAGGAAGTGCGGACTACCGCCCCCTCAAAGTGATTTGAATCGTTAATGCCATATGTGGGATGTATAAAGGATGGAGTAAATGGTATTATACACTATATTATCCTGGAATTATATTATACATTTATATCATTATGATTTAGTTCCATTAAATATGAAATTGAAATGAAAGTGGCGTTCATGCGTACGTACGGCTTACCGTCTCCATGAACGGTGCATTTCATTTCTTACCTCTAAATGTTACGTAATATTATAAATGAATGTATATACTGGATATATAAGATATATATGACATATAAATCATGAATATAATTCTGGATATAATGGATATTCTACCACATGAACAACTTGTAATTATAAGAAGTTTATTGTTGACTCAAGTTACCAAAGATCGACAAAACGACCGTTATTAACTTAAATAATTACATAATATTCATAACATTGTAATAAGTGATATAAAAAGGATAATGAAATTGAAAATGGTTCTTAATAAGGTAGATATTAACTCTAGTTTATTATTCAGGAGGTTAAAGAACGGTTGAGTCAAGTCGGACACAAGGTAAGGGAACTTCTTAACCCAACTTCCATTCTTTGGGTTAATCTCCTACTTTCAAATTATGTCATGATATTATGATGTCTTATTTTGTATTTTGACTTTCTTTATGTGTACCAATAGTGAATACACATAATAGATCTATTTTATTTTAAAAATTATCTTTTTAAGGACTTCGTCTCAATCTCCATTCATTGAGGCATGTTTTGTTTTATACACAAATTTCTTTTGTACAGTGTATAAACCCCTTTGACATTTTACGTTTATTCAAAAGGAATCTTTTTTATACGAAGAATTTTACTAAATGACAAAAAGGGAATGTTTTTCTTTTTGTACTTATGCGGCGACAACGACTTCTCCGCCACCGTGACCATTATTTTAGTTTCAGCTTCCTCTACAAGCCATCATTTTTTTTAATGAAAAATAAATACAAAGTTTTAACTTTCTTTTATTTTGGTATTGAAAATGGTTTTGAAAGCATTTTTATTATATCAATTTGTTGTATTGATATCTTGTGATTGAAATGTGGAAATGTTATGTTTCCTTTATGCATGTTTTATGTGATATGATTATGTTATGGTTTATGATATGTTTAAACCTATTCATATGAGGAATGCATTGGACTTAATAAGTGACGGGTGGAGCCCGCTATAGCTCCTCGATGCATCGGCAGGTCTCATGAGACAAACTAGTGTCTTGGCACAAGGCCTTGATAGAATCTTATTTGTATTCTTGGCACGAGGCCTTGGCTATGTGGTTATGATAGTCTGGCATTATGCATTCCATCATTATGAAAGTGGTTATTGATATTGCATGTGATTATTCGACAGTAGAATATCCATGTGAAGAAGTGAATGGAATTATCTCATTTTACTTTTGCCATTTTATGTTGAAGTTCAAGTTTAAAAGGCTTTTGTTTTAGTTATACATTGCCTTAAATGTTAATGTTTATTTATAAAATCTTCCACTATATTGTTAACCTTACTGAGCATCTGAGCTCACCCCTTTCAATGTTTTAATATTTTTCCAGGATGTGAAGAAGTATTTTATGAATGACCTACAGGGGTAGTCAGAAAGGGATATGATTGTGGACTATGAAGACCATTTTATTGTAGTTTGTTTACTTTTTTATGTAATGAAAGACTTATGAATGTATCTAGTGTTTCCAAGGCTACTAAACTAATCGGTCTTTCGAGACTTGATCTTTTGTGATCATGACAATGTTACGAAGTAATGCACCGGCTCTGGGTAGCTGGGGTCGGGGCATTACAGTTGGTATCAGAGGCAGTTTAGTACTAACCTTGGAAGCTAGATTTATATAAACTCTGATTAGAGCACATATCCCAAAGATAGACTTTGAGGATTAGTATAGAAGAACTTCCTAGAATTTTGGTATTATAGAGATGTTATGAGTTTTCCGAGCAATACATCCCTGTCTGGATACGAGCAGGTAGAGGCGGCTCTGGCACAGATGTACCTAGGGGTAAAACCCGAAAACACCGCTTTGAGCTAGACTCGAACGGGAACTGGTGCACGACAACGGGCCTTGCTGCACTCTTGGTTACGACACTCACCGGGGGATATGCTTAGGATAATTCTCATTTTATTTAAAAACCACTATGAAGGGTTATGAGTACATACTTCCTCAATGAAAACATTTCTTTTTATGATTATGGATTATATCCATAAATAGTTCAATTTATGTAAAGTGTTTAACAAGTATGGAATTATGTATTTTGATTCATAAACTAATCTAGTTTATGCCATTGTTTAGAAATGGCACCTAGTGGATGAAGTGGAAACTGTATCAATGCACGAACTCCGTGTAGGGATTGCCCTCCTGCTCAAGATAATTATTGTGGATCTGGAGATACAACTGGTGCTGATCATCTTCTCACCGTACTGGGACAACTCACGTAGGTTATGAATAATAACCTTACTCGTATGGAGCACCCTGATCCGCAACGTGGAGGATCAATGCTAGACCGTTTCATGAGGCAACAACCACCAACCTTCAATGGGAGTACAAATCCTACAGTAGCTGAGCAATGGATAAATTCTTTAGAGAAAATATTCCATGCCTTGGGGAGTAGTGAAAGGGAGAAGGTTGTCATGGTAGTTTACCGCCTCACTGGAGATGCCGATCAGTGGTGGTCGCTGATTCAAAACACAAAGGAAGATGATGACGTATCGAATATGGAATGGAGGGAGTTCAAAGATCTGTTTTTAGAAAAATATTTTCCTCGTGACCATCGAGCAGATATGGAAAGTCAATTTCTGAGTTTGAGGCAGAAGGAGGATGAGAATGTCGCAAAGTATGAGGCTAACTTTACAAGGTTAGCGAGGCATGCTTCCGATTATATACGTAACCCAAGGAGTAAGATTGATCGTTTCATTGATGGGTTAAAACCATTTCTCTGTCGAGCTTTAGTATCACAATACTTCTCATCATACGAAGATATTGTCTCGTGTGCTATCAAGACAGAAAAGGAATTCTCTAAGTCTTATGACAACAAAGTAAAGAAAGAGAAGAAGAGAACGGTGGAACAAGAGACAGATAAAGGGAAAAAGGGAAAGAAGGATTTTCCATTATGTGATAATTGTGGGAAGAATCACCCTGGTACTTGCCTAAAAGGAATGGGAGTTTGTTATAAATGTGGAGAAAAGGGTCACCAGGCTCGTGATTTCAAGGGAAAGAAAGAGGCTGTCAAAGTTGAATGCTACAATTGTAGGGAAACAGGGCATTATGCAAATGAATGTCCTAAGCGTCAAGGAAACTTACCTCAGAAAAGGTCAAGGGATCAAGGCCAATCTTATGTTGTGACTACAGTTGAAGCGGAATAATTAATGTATTGGTGCTTTTGGACTCATGGATTATATTTTGGTTATAAGAATAATGTGATATATATATATATGGATTGTACTGCAGTACTTGTTGATTTCAGTAAAGTTTTAATATGATAAAGGTAATTATATTTTTAGTATGTGACAATAAGAGAAACTTTATTTTGTTTGGGGAATCTGATAAATTGATTTTGGAATTAAGAGACCTTTTAGAGAATGTCTGGACAGAGGTATTTTGGATAACTACAATGGTTGGAGTGGATTAAGTTGATCTTTGGATAGTATTGTTTATGGTTAAAAAATTTATGAAGATTATTTTTGGAATATTATAATACTATAGTTTTAGGAAAAAGGACAACCTGCAGGGAGGGGAATAACCCGTCGCGTCGGACAAAGCTGCAGGAATCGAACCCACAACCATAGTGCGACAAGCCTTTATTTCCTACCACTAGCCTACAGGAAGTCCCTGGTTATTACAAAATAGTTTTACTAATCTAAATGGTATGTGTTAACATTTTTAACCTTATACAATTAGGATAAATAGAATATTTTTGAGTTCCGTTACCATTTGGAGTAAAAGTTGGGTTTGTGGTAAAAATTTATTAACGAATGAAAGTATACATAACAAGTATGTATATTCCCTTAAGTTCTTAGTAAATCTCCTAAATAAATTCCTCAACATTAAAAAAGGTAACTTAAAACAAAAATGTTGTCGGTTAACTTTTCCAACTGGGGATTCAATGACCGTTTAACCAATCACAAGTTTGTGATTTTCTTGTGGTTAAACTTTCTCCTAATCCTGTTTTCTATAACTCTCCATCAGACCTTGATGGTTTGTTTCTCCTCCATATCCATATTTTCATATAATCCTAGAATGGGCGATATCGGGTGACCTTTGTACTTATCCTGCTTTCTTTTAATGTTATATATTAATTAACCTTATTTCCGATGTGGGTTTTCCTCAAAGGTATTTTCTCTTTTCAACCTTTTATTTTCAAAGAAAAATTTCAAATTGCGAGGACGCAATTTATTGAAGGAGGGGAGAATGTAACACCCCGAGCTTCCACGATACGCCTCTCTTTCAATAATGCAATAGCTTGCATTGTACGCAAGTTCGAGTTCTAACACACCGCAACTAATCAAAGTAGCCGTTATGAATAGTAATAACCACCTTTTAAATTTATAGAAATTTTAAATTTTAAAATGGACTTCATTTTTGTATTCCTAATATTGAAATTAGCCTATGTTGAATTTTTTGTAATTTTCCGAGAACTTCCAAATTTTTATGAATTGTGAAAAATACTTAAAACAACTTTTTTAATCAAAATAATTTATAGTGATAAGTTATACTATTTAGTTGTTTTAAGGTATAATTAGAATATATTTTTACCATTTTATCCAATGGTGGTCATTAGAATTAATTTAACATTGAAATTGGACATAAACAATTGCAAATCTTTTGATATAAATTGTTTCTTAAAAACACACTATTTGTCGTAACAGCGGGAATTAATTATAAAATTAATTAATGCAACTTATATGTTTGGAATTTTGTAAAATAGACATCATTTTTGAATTCGGAATATCAATTATAGCTTAGGGTGAAATTTTGGCCTTGTTCTGAAAAACTTCAATTTTTGATGAATAGTGAAACCACTAAGTGGTAGTTAAATAACTGATTTTTCATTTAAATGAAATATTACCACTTCTGTGATTTGATTTTAAAAAATCCGACATACATGGTTGTCATTAAGAAGTAAAATGTGGTTCAATGAGATCAAAATAATTTTTTGGTGAATAGTAACTTTTAAGTTCTTAATCGCGATTAGAGGTAATTAGTGTAGTTTAAGGTACAAATAATGTTTTAATAATATGAAATGAGAATGACACTTGTACTACTCCTATTGGATGAGTCATGTCCGACCAATACAACCCATGGGTCAACTTGGGGACACCATGGAGCCACTTTAGTTGGAAAATGACATTAATATATATTTATTTAATGTTAAAATTAAATTGACACAAACATGAGTTATTTTACTAAAACAGTTTTTAAGTGGGGTTACACAAGTCCAAATTTTGACTATAAATATTCATTAGAAAGCTAAAAATATTTCCTACATCATAGTATTTTTTTTATAATTTTGATACATTAAATAAATTAAATTATTTATGACATCATTATGACGCGGCGATGACCTCATTATTTAACGATTTAAATAAAATAAGAAGATAATGAAAAATCCAAGGCTTACACTTGTCCAAAGCCTATTGGATGAGGAGATTTCGAAACCTTATCACCTTAGCCTCGAATTATATAACTGTGGGACCTTTAGAATCCGAAAAGCATTGTGAAATAATGTAACATTTCAATCTTTCCAAAAGTGCCCCTCCTCTCCACTTATAAAAGGCCCCCACCACTCCCACCTTATTCACAACTTCAAGCCATTTTCCTCGGCCAACCTCTGCCCAAATACTCTCCCAACATCCCTCTCTTACTCCTAGAAGCCTCACTTTGGGCAGAACTCTTCTCAAGGAAGCCTTTGGCTCAAATCAAAAAGAGTTACCCGATTTTGAGGTAATGTCTTCTCTAATGTTGTTTTGTTTTATTTTTCTTCTCCAACCCCCTAAACTCTTTTTATTAATTTCTTTTGTAACAACAACAGTATCCTCAATATACTAGGATGTTTTTATAAGAAGTATTCTAGCTAAACTTACACACACCTACATATAATGGTTAAAGAACATACGGTTTCTGTGGATGGCGAATTTCTGCCTCACGAAACGATGATTGTTCAACACTCATATAACACCTTCAAATGTGGCCATTAAGATGTCAATATTTTATATATGATATATAATATGTTTAAGTTTTACTTATGTTTCTGTATTTCTCATTTATGGCATACTTTATGATTTCCATTATGGGTAAAACGCGATAATTTCATTTTAGGAAGTGCGGACTACCGCCCCCTCAAAGTGATTTGAATCGTTAATGCCATATGTGGGATGTATAAAGGATGGAGTAAATGGTATTATACACTATATTATACTGGAATTATATTATACATTTATATCATTATGATTTAGTTCCATTTTAATATGAATTTTAAATGAAAGTGGCGTTCATGCGTACGTACGGCTTACCGTCTCCATGAACGGTGCATTTCATTTCTTACCTCTAAATGTTACGTAATATTATAAATGAATGTATATACTGGATATATAAGATATATATGACATCTAAATCATGAATATAATTCTGGATATAATGGATATTCTACCACATGAACAACTTGAAATTATAATAAGTTTATTGTTGACTCAAGTTACCAAAGATCGACAAAACGACCGTTATTAACTTAAATAATTACATAATATTCATAACATTGTAATAAGTGATATAAAAAGGATAATGAAATTGAAAATGATTCTTAATAAGGTATATATTAACTCTAGTTTATTATTCATGAGGTTAAAGAACGGTTGAGTCAAGTCGGACACAAGGTAAGGGAACTTCTTAACCCAACTTCCATTCTTTGGGTTAATCTCCTACTTTCAAATTATGTCATTATATTATTATGTCTTATTTTGTATTTTTACTTTCTTTATGTGTAACTATAGTGAATACACATAATAGATCTATTTTATTTTAAAAATGATCTTTTTATGGACTTCGTCTCAATCTCCATTCGTTGAGGCATATTTTGTTTTATACACAAATTTCTTTTGTACAGTGTATAAACCCCTTTGACATTTTACGTTTATTCAAAAGGAATCTTTTTTATACGTAGCATTTTACTAAATGACAAAAAGGGAATCTTTTTCTTTCCGTACTTATGCGGTGACAACGACTTCTCCGCTGTCGTGACCATTATTTGAGTTTCGGCTTCCTCTACAAGCCATCATTTTTTTTAACGAAAAATAAATACAAAGTTTTAACTTTCTTTTATTTTGGTATTGAAAATGGTTTTGAAAGAAATTTTATTATATCAATTTGTTGTATTGATATCTTGTGATTCAAATGTGGAAATGTTATGTTTCCTTTATGCATGTTTTATGTGATACGGTTATGTTATGGTTTATGATATGTTTAAACCTATTCATATGAGGAATGCATTGGACTTAATAAGTGATGGGTGGAGCCCGCTATAGCTCCTCGATGCATCGGCAGGTCTCATGAGACAAACTAGTGTCTTGGCACAAGGCCTTGACATAATCTTATTTGTAGTCTTGGCACGAGGCCTTGGCTATGTGGTTATGATAGTCTGGCATTATGCATTCCATCATTATGAAAGTGGTTATTGATATTGCATGTGATTATTCGACAGTAGAATATCCATGTGAAGAAGTGAATGGCATTATCTCATTTTACTTTTGCCATATTATGTTGAAGTTCAAGTTTAAAAGGCTTTTGTTTTAGTTATACATTGCCTTAAATGTTAATGTTTATTTATGAAAGCTTCTGCTATATTGTTAACCTTACTGAGCATCTGAGCTCACCCCTTTCAATGTTTTAATATTTTTCCAGGATGTGAAGAAGTATTTTATGAATGACCTACAGGGGTAGTCAGAAAGGGATATGATTGTGGACTATGAAGACTATGTTATTTTAGTTTGTTTACTTTTTTATGTAATGAAAGACTTATGAATGTATCTTGTGTTTCCAAGGCTACTAAACTAATCGGTCTTTCGAGACTTGATCTTTTGTGATCATGCCAATGTTACGAAGTAATGCACCGGCTCTGGGTAGCTGGGGTCGGGGCATTACACAAAGAATCATGAAACCAACCCATTAGGGGTTCCCTTTAGTAATGGAAGAGGATGGGGAACCCGATAAAAGGATGCGAGAAGTGTTGAAATGGAATTGCAGAATGTCCCTAAGGTATTGAAAACATAATTTATTAAGCCACAACACATTCAAAAATTTCATGGTGGATAAACCATAGGTAGAATTAGACAATTCATCAAGGATTTGGTTTCTAAGGGGGCTGAAATCCATTATGGGACTCGGGGGTAAGTTACATTGGGTTGAAAATAGTTTATGGTCATGGTTCCTAGATCAGAAGCTACGTGTTAAAGTTCTGAGAGTATTGTTGGAACCACGGTCTTCTATGAATGATTTGGAGTATGGTTTTTGTTTGTTTTCAATCCTTAGTGGATGTTCAGAATGTGTACCGGAAAAGAGATCATTCAGTTCAAGCAGACAACAGTATTGAAGGTGGTGCTGTTTCCCAGTGTTTACCAAATTTTTGGGCCTGAAAATTGAAAAATGGAGAAAAGTGTTTTTGGAAAAGAGACTTGCACGATGTGTACTTGAAGGAGAGAAAAATTGTGTGCCATATGTTTTTCAAGATCAGAACATGGGAAAATGGCAAAGGGATAAGGGTCGCACATGTTTTGGGATGGTCGCGCAAGTGACCTGCACGCCGTGAAGAGACTTGCACGTTGATTCCTAGGTGGATTGGAAACTTGAACGTCTATTGTTTTTCAAGATTATAACTTCAAAATATGGAAAATGAAAGAAGGTCTCGCATGTATTTGTGTGGTCGCGTAAGTGATTAGTGCGACAGAGGCTAGGGAAAATGAGATGCGCACCAGAACCTGCGCGTCGTGGGAAGACTTGCATGCCACTGCACAGGGGGTCCAGTTTTCCTATAAATAAAGGAGCACCCCTCCTCATTTGGAATGTAGTTCTAGACATAGATATTTTTTGAGCTCTCGTCGTGCAAGTGGTTGAGTCGCCCAAGTGGTTGTTGGGTCGCACAAGTAGAGGCTGCGCGTCGGCTATTGGTTGTGCGTCCAAAGTGGTTTGGGATTTAGAGGAGTTGTGTCGCGCACGTTTGGAGTTCAAAGAGGCTGTGTCGTGAATGTTGTTTGGAGTCACCTGCGTGCCGAGTTTTTACCTCGCAAGTGACTTTCACGCCATTCTGTAAACTTTCACACCAGAGCTTGGAGCAGCGCACTAGGGTTGTTAAAGTACATCCGTCCTTTTGAAGCTGCATGAAAGCTGGAGGATCAACCGGTACCCTCAGCGCAATGTGCGATTCATCGTCAAGTGAGAGTTGGACTTCAACAGAGCATCTACATACAACAGAGGATGCATTGTTATGCAATGATGAAGAGACCTCCATGTCTATAAACTGAGTGTGGCTTCACCAAGCGAAGTGAGCCAGGGGGAGTCAATGGGAGTGACCCGAGGGAAGCAGTGAGCTATCCCTAAACCTTTATAATGGCAGTGAGACTGGGACACAGTGATTGTGCCCAAACCATTGTAATCCATAGCTAGTGAAGATTAATAGAATTTGTTATGAAAGAAAACATGTCAGCGTATGCTCCTTGGACGTAGCCCTTAGTGGTGAACCAAGTAAAAAGTGTTGTGTCTTCTCTTTTCATGTGAATGTTTTCATTCTGATCATATTCATCAAACAGGTTCAATAAGTTCCTACCAACGTGCGAACAAGATCCACCACATTAAAAGAGAAATTTGTCACCCTGATTCACCCCTCCCCTCTCAGTGTGTCCTGGGGTCCTTCAAGTGGTATCAGAGGGTAAAGGTTGTTGGTGTTGAATCTGTACTTTATCATCATGGAGAATGCAATCATTGTCAGGGGAGTCCCTCACTTCGATGAAAGTAATTTCTAGATCTGGAAGAACAGAATGAGTTCTCATCTAAGATCTCATGGAATGGAAGTTCTATTTTCTACTGTGCAAGGAATACAAGTCACTAATCCAACAAGCATGGATATGACTGAAACAGACAGGAAAATTCTTGATGTAGATGCTAAAGCACAAAATGCACTCATTGTAGCCCTTTCTGATCAGATCTACCTAATAATGATGAATTTCACCTCAGCAAAATCCATGTGGGATAAACTCGGGAATATTTATGAAGGAGATATCAAAGTGAAGGAGGCAAAACTGCAAGTGCTGCACAATCGGTTTGATGATCTAAAGATGCATCCAGACAAGAACGCAGACTCATTCTTCAATAGAATTAGTGAATTGGTTGGAGCAATTAGGGGTCTAGGTGAAGAAATCAAAGACATTGTTATTGTAAAGAAAAGATTAAGAATAATTCCACCTCTATACAATGAGAAGGTGTCATCCCTTGAGTAAAGAGATCTTTCCAAACTTTCTCTAGATGATCTACTGAGCAGCTTGGTAGCATATGAAATGAGAGTCAAACCAGAAGATCCTATGACTCGTGTGAGCAAGGAAATGGCATTCAAGGCCATGGATAAAAAAAATATCAAGATATAGTAGCGGTGAATATTATGAAGAAAAATAAATTCTTCCTCTCATTGCAAAGAAGTTCCATAATGGAAAAGGGAAATTCAAAGGTAAGTTACCTCTCACATGTTTTAGTTGTGGAAAAGTAGGGCACATTTCCTCTCCGTTCTTAAGAAAGATCAATGATGAATATAGTGAAGATGAAAGCTTCGAGAAGCCTTAGAGAAGGTTCTCCAAAAAGGGAGACATCAAATTGGGAAAGAAAATGCAAAGGAAGAGTTTTGTCTCATGGAAGGAAAGGAAGAATATTGATAAATCCAAACTAGTAGAGGTGGCCCTCAAAGCTACAATGAACAACAGTACCTAGATTCTAGATAGCGGTTGTTCATTTCTTATGACAGGTAATGTCGGCCTTCTAATAGATATCAAAATGAAGGTTGATGGTACAGTACGATTTGGTAATGATGGAGCTCTGAAAATCAAAGGGAGTGGAAGAACCAAATTAGCTAATGGAGAACTAAAGAAGATTGAAGTCTTTTACGTAGATGGCCTACACCATAATCTCCTCAGTGTGAGTCAACTCTGTGACATGGGACTTATAGTTACTTTTAATTAGAATGGATTCACTATCAAGGGAAAGACAGGCAATTAAATTATGAAGGGATGTAGAACAGAAGGCAACTTGTATCAGGTTGATAGCGAAGAAAATGTCTGTTACATGACTATTGAAGAAGAAAACAATTTGTGTCATCAGATACTGGGACACATCAATCAACAATACATGGAGAAAATATCAAAATTGGGAATTGTCATGGACATTCCCAACCTGAATCATGAACGTGAAAAATCTTGTGATGCTTGAATTCGTGGGAAGCTAGTCTGCAGTTCATATCGACCAAAGAAGAAAAGGGCATCTCACCTTCTTGACCTGATTCATACAGATGTATGTGGGCCGATAAATGTTTCTTGAACTCATGGAGAAAGGAACTTTGTCCTTTTCATAGATGATTAGAGTAGAATGGCATGTGTGATTGTCATTCACAGGAAATGACAAGTCCTTGACTGCATGAAAACATATCAGCGAATCGCTGAAAATGATACTGGACGAATAATCAAAGTGTTGAGATCTAAATATGGATGAGAATAAACATCCATTGAATTTTAAAAATTATCTTGAGAAGCATGGTATACAACATGAGGTTGCTACTGTGAGAACTCCCTAACAAAATGGAGTTGTTGAATGTATAAATCGATAGGTGAACAACATGGCACAAACTATGCTAATTGAGAGTCATATTCCACAACATTACTGGAAAGAGGCTATTCAAGATGCAGTGTACATTCAGAATCGAACAGGACTGTATATGGGTGAGACGAAGACACCATATGAATTGTGGCATGGATGGAAGCCCTCTTTAAAATACTTTCGTGTCTTTGGAAGTAAATGATTCATCAGGAAAAAAGAATAAAATCACGGGAAGTATGGAGACAATGGAGATGACGGAATTTTCCTTGGTTACTCAATGAATAGAAAAGGCTACAAGTGTTTCAACAAAAATTATGGAAGGATTGTGGAAAGCAGTGATGTTAAGATAATTGAAGAGAAAACCCCAAATGCTTCAAGGACCTTATATGCTGATATGATAGAAAGTCAGGAAGAAAGTGAATGTGAAGAAAAAAATGCATAAATAGGGCAAGCAGAACAAAATACTCAGCAGTCACATCATGATGTTGACTCAGAAGAAGAATTTGGAGAAGAAACTGTGGCTGAAGAGAATGCAACTGAACCTCATAGGTGAAATTGAAGAGCTGAGATTGATCCATCCAAAATAATTGGGGACAAGAGTGCACCCACTAAAACAGGAAGGATGAGTAATAACACGCAATCTGCATTTCTATCAGTTGTAGAGCCATACTCATTTGAAGAACCTACAAATGATGAATCTTGGGTGAAAGAAATGAATGATGAATTAGATCAGATTGACAAGAATCAGACATGGGATCTTTTCCAGAGACCCAAAGGTCACAATGTGATTGGTACCAAATGGATCTTCAAAAATAAGTTTGAAGAGCATGGAAGTGTCATCAGAAACAAGGCACGACTAGTATGTAAAGGATACATCCAGATTGAAGGCATTGATGTTAAAGAAACATTTTCTCTAGTGGCTAGACTAGAGTCAATCAGGATTTTCCTTGCCATGGAACTCCAAAGAGGATATAAATTATTTCAAATGGATTTCAAGACAGAATTCTTGAATGGTGTACTCGATGAAGAAGTCTACATTGAACAACCTGTGGACTTTGTTTTGGGTAATGATGAAACGAATGTCTTAAAACCGAAGAAAGATCTATATGGTTTGAAGCAGGGACTATGGGTGTGGTAAGCGTGGTTGGATTCATATCTCAAGAAGCTGGAATTAAAAAGAGGAGGAGTAGATCACAATCTCTATGTGAAGAATTATCCAAAAGATCAATTCAGGGTTCTAGTCTACGTTAATGATATCATATTTGGTGTCAGTAGGAAGAAATCAGTGGATGAATTTTCCAACCACATGAAATCAAAATTTGAAATGTCTATGATTGGGGAGCTCACATATTTCATGGGGATGTAGGTGATTCAAAAGAAATAATAAAATTTCATTTTTCAGGAAAAGTATGCAAGAGAGCTGCTGAAGAATTTTAATATGCAAGACTCCAAACCAATTTCAACTCTGATTGCAGTTGGAACTAAACTTGGAAAGCATGAGGATGGGGCCTCTATTGATCCCACCACGTATAGGAGGATCATTGGGAGCCTACTATACCTGACAGTGACACGACTAGATATTGTCTTTTCCACATGCCTTACGGCCCGCTTTTAGAGTAATCCAGAGGAGGAACATATGGCAGCAGTAAAAAGAATCATGAAGTACATTCAAGGTACACATAAATTCGGGTTATTTTTTACAGCAGTAAGGGACAGTGAATTATCAGCATTTTCTGATGCTGACTAGGCTGGTGATGTAGTAGACAGAAATTCCACAAGTGGTGGAGCCTTTTATATTGGGGAGAAATGTGTTGGCTGGTTGAGAAAGAATCAAGAAAGTACTTCTCTTAGTACTGCTAAAGCTGAGTATATCTCTGCCAAAAAGGCATGCACTCAACTAATATAGATGAAGCAACAATTAACAGATATTGGGGATATGGTGACGCAACCAATGGTGATTTACTGTGATAACAAGAGCACAATTGATCTTACGAGGAATCATGTTTATCATTCCCGTACAAAACATATTGAAATCTAGTATCACTTTATCAAAGAAAAAGTTGAACAAGGGGTGATTAGAATGGATCATGTGGGAACTGATGAGCAAGTGGTTGATATCCCGACCAAGCCACTATTAGCGGCTGTGATTGAGAAGCATCGGTTGAACCTCGGTTTTCTGCCACCTCCCAGTGGATAAGGAGGTTATGCAATACCCCTCTCCCCGATTATGATAAATGTTTTTATCTATTTATGGTTGTGATGCAGTTTTTTGGTGGAGATACTATCCAGTGGGAGTATGGTTTGAGCTGAACATTGAAGAAATTATCAGGCTTTGGTTTAATTGTCAATAGGGGAGAAAGGAATAAATTCTGGCATGTTGAGACTTGTAATACTCCTGTGACACAATGCGAATTCATCCTCAGTTATAGGATGAGAAGGATAAGAAGGAATTCATCAGTCATGTAATGATTCTTGGGCATCATTGATAATTCCAAAACACTAGAACCCAATTCAAGCTTCTTCTCTTGTTTCTACACCGAGCATTGCTCATGTAGACTTAGAGTGTTGGCTGAGTTGATTCTTGAGTTTTTGGTTAGCACGTGGATGGAGACCTCTTGAATTTATTTTCTGATTTCCAAAAAACCCAAAGGGGGAGATTATTGGAACCATGGTCTTCTATGCATGATTTGGAGTATGTTTTGTGTTTGTTGTCAATCCTTAGTGGATGTTCAGAATGTGTACCAGCAAAGAGATCATTCAGTTCAAGTAGACAATAGTATTGAAGGTGGTGCCATTTCCTAGTGTTTTCCAAATTTTTGGTCCTGAAAATCAGAAAATGGAGAAAAGTGTTTTTGGAAAAGAGACTTGTGCGCCATGTACTTGAAGGAGAGAAAACTTGTGCGCCATATGTTTTTCAAGATCAGAACATGTGAAAATGGAAAAGGGATAAGGGTTGCACAAGTTTTGGTATGGTCGTGCAAGTGACCTGTGCACCGTGAAGGAACTTGCGCACTGATGCTTAGGTGGATTGGAAACTTGCGTGTATATTTTTTTTCAAGATTAAAACTTCAAAATATTGAAAAGGAAAGAAGGTTGCGCAAGTATTAGTGTGGTCGCGCAAGTGAGTAGCGTGACATAGGCCAGGGAGGATGAGCTGTGCGCCGGAACCTGTGCGCCATGGGAAGACTTGCACATCACCGCGCAGGGGGTCCAGTTTGACTATAAATAAAGGACCACCCCTCCTAATTTTGAACGAAGTTCGAGACTTAGATATTTTTCGATCTCACTTCATGTAAGTGGATGAGTCACTCAAGTGGTTGTTGGGTCGCGCAAGTAGAGGCTGCGCGCCGGCTGTTGGCTGTGCATCCAATGTGGTTTGGGATTTAGAGGCGCTAAGTCACGCAAGTTTGGAGTTCAAAGAGGCGGTGTCGTGACAGTTGTTTGGAGTCACCTGCACATCAAGTTCTTACCGCACAAGTCACTTGCGCACCATTCCGGAAACCTGTGCATCGGAGCTTAGAGAAGCATGCAAGGGTTGTTAAAGTACATCCGTCCTTTTGAAGCGGCATGAAAGCTGGAGGATCATCCAGTACCATCAGCACAAAGTGAGATTCGTCTTCAGGTGAGAGTTGGACTTCAACAGAGCATCTACATACAACAGAGAATGCATTCTTATGCAATGATGAAGAGACCTTCACGTCTATAAACTGACTGTGGCTTCACCAAGGGCAGTGAGCCAGGGGGAGTCAACAGGAGTGACCTGAGGGAAGCAGTGAGCTATCCCTGAACCTTTTTAAAGGCAGTGAGCCTAGGACAGAGTGATTGTGCCTGATCCTTTGTAATCCAAATCTAGTGAATATTAGTGGAATTTGGTACGATCGACAACATGTCAGCGTATTCTCCTTGGACGTAGCCCTTAGTGTTGAACCAAGTAAAAATTGTTGTGTCTTTCTTTCCATGTGAATGTTTTATTTCTCATCATATTCATCACACTGGTTCAACAAGTCCCTTCCAATGTGGGAACAATATCCATCACATTAAAATAATAATTTGTCACCCTGATTCACCCCTCCCCTCTCAGGGTGTCCTGGGGACCTTCAAGTGGTATCAGAGGGTAAAGGTTGTTGGTGATGAATCTGTCCTTTATCGTCATGGAGAATGTAATCAATGTCAGGGGAGTCCCTCACTTCGATGGAAGTAATTTCCAGATCTGGATGAATAGAATGAGTTCTCATCTAAGATCTATTAGAATGGAAGTTATCTTTTCTACTGTGCGAGGAATACAAGTCACTGATCCAACAGGCCTGGATATGACTGAAGTAGACAGGAAAATTCTTGATGCAGATGCTAAAGCACAAAATGCACTCACTGCAGCCCTTTCTGATCAGATCTACCTAAAGGTGACGAATTTCACCTCAGGAAAATCTATGTGGGATAAAATCGAGAATATATATGAAGGAGATATCAAAGTGAAGGAGAAGAAACTGCAAGTGCTATACAATCGGTTTGATGATCTGAGTATGCATCCAGATGAGAATGCAGACTCATTCTTTAATCGAATTACTGAAGTTGTTGGATAAATTCGGGGTCTAGGTGAAGAAATCAAAGACATTGTTATTGTAATGAAAATATTAAGAATACTTCCACCACTGTACAATGAAAAGTTGTCAGCCCTTGAGGAAAGAGATCTTTCCAAACTTTCTCTGGATGATCTACTAGGAAGCATGGTAGCATATGAAATGAGAGTCAAACCAGAAGATCCTACAAATTGTGTGAGCAAAGAAACGGCATTCAAGGCCACGGATAAACTGAAAATCTCAAACGATAGTGGTGGTGAAGATGACGAATAAATATAAATTCTTCATCTCATTGCGAAGAAGTTCCAGAAGGGAAAAGGGAAATTCAAAGGGAAGTTACCTCTCGCATGTTTTCGTTGTGGAAAAGTAGGGCACATTGCCTCTCAGTGCTTAAGAAAGATCAATGATGAAGATAGTGAAGATGAAATCTTCGCGAAGCCTCGGAGAAGGTTCTTCAAAATGGGAGACTTCAAATTGGGAAAGAAAATAAAAAGGAAAAGCTTTGTCTCATGGAAGGAAAGGAAGAATATTGAGAAATCCAACATAGTAGAGGTGGGCCTCAAAGATACAAAGAACAATAGTACCTAGATTTTGGATAGCGGTTGTTCATCTCATATGATAGGTAATGTTGGCCTTCTAACAAATATCAAAAGGAAGGTTGATGGTACAGTACAATTTGGTAATGATGGAGCTCTGAAAATCAAAGGGAGTGGAAGTACCGAATTAGATAACGGAGAACTAAAGAATACTAAAGTCCTTTACATAGATGGCGTACGTCATAATCTTCTCAGTGTGAGTCAACTCTATGACTCAGGACTTATAGTTACTTTTAATCAAAAAGGCTGCACTATCAATGGAAAGACAAGAAATTCACTTATGAAGGGATGCAGAACAGAAGGCAACTTGTATCCGGTTGATAGTGAAGAAAATGTATGTTACATGACTGTTGAAGAAGAAAACAATTTGTGACATCAGAGACTGGGACACATCTGTCAAAAAGACATTGGGAAAATATCAAAATTGATAATTATCATGGACATTCCCAACCTGAAGCGTGAACATGAAAAATCTTGTAATGCTTGCATTCGTGGGGAGCTGGTCTGCAGTTCATATCGGCCAAATAAGAAAAGGGTCTCTCACCTTATTGATCTGATTCATACAGATGTATGTGGGCCGATAAATGTTTCTGGAACTCATGGAGAAAGGTACTTTGTCCTTTTCATAGATTATTACAGTAGAATGGCATGTGTGATTGTCATTCACAGGAAACGACAAGTCCTTGACTACATGAAAACATATCAGAAAATCGCCGAAAATGATACTGGACGAACAATCAAAATGTTGAGATCTGACAATAGAGGAGAATACACGTCCATTGAATTTGAAAATTTTCTGGAGAAGCATGGGATACAACATGAGGTAGCTATTGTGAGAACTCCACAACAAAATGGAGTTTTTGAACATAGGAGTCGAAAGGTGAACAACATGGCATGAACTATGCTGATTGAGAGTTGCATTCCACGACATTACTGGAAATAGCTTGTTCAAGCTGCGGTGTACGTTCAGAATCAAACATGACTTTATATGGGTGAGACGAAGACACCATATGAATTGTGTCATGGATGGAATCCCTCTTTAAAATACTTTCATGTCTTTGGAAGTAAATGATTCATCAGGAACAAAGTAGAAAATCGAGGGATGTATGGTGACAATGAGGATGAAGGAATTTTCCTCAGTTACTCAATGAATAGAAAATCCTACAAGTGTTTCAACAAGATTTTAGGAAGGATTGTCGAAAGTATTGATGTTTAGATAATTTAAGAGAAAACCACAAATTCTTCAAGGACCTCATTTGCTGATATGATAGAAAGTCAGGAAGAAAGTGAACGTCAAGAAAATACAAATGCTGAAATAGGTCAAGAAGAACAAAACACTCAGCAGTCACATCATGATGTTGACTCAGAAGAAGAATCTGAAGAAGAAACTGTGGCTAAAGAGAATGCAACTGAACCTCATAGGAGAAATTGAAGAGATGAGATTGATCCATCCAACATAATTGGGGACAAGAGTGTACCCACTCAAACAAGAAGGATGAGTAATAACATGCAATCTACATTTCTATCAGTTATAGAGCCATCCTCATTCGAAGAAGCTACAAATGATGAATCTTGGGTGAAAGACATGAATAATGAATTAGATCGGATTGAAAAGAATCAGTCATGGGATATTTTCTAGTGACCCAAAGGTAACAATGTGATTGGAACAAAATGTATCTTCAAAAATAAGTTTGATGATCATGGAAGTGTCATCAAAAACAAGGAAAAACTGGTATGTAAAGGATACTCCCAGATTGAAGGCATTGATGTTGAAGAAACCTTTGCTCCAGTGGCTAGACTGGAGTCAATCAGGACTTTCCTTGCCATGTAACTCCAAATAGGATATAAAGTATTTCAAATGGATGTCAAGACATCATTCTTGATTGGTGTACTCGAAGAAGAAGTCTACATTGAACAACCAGTGGGATTTGTTTTGGGTACTGATGAAACAAAGGTCTTAAAACTGAAGAAAGCTCTATATGGTTTGAAGAAAAACCATGGGCATGGTAATCGCGGCTGGATTCATATCTCAAGAAGCTGGAATTCAAAATTGGAGGAGTAGATCACAATCTCTATGTGAAGAATTCTCCAAAAGATCAATTCAGGGTTCTAGTCTACGTTGATGATATCATATTTGGTGGAAGTAGGAAGAAATCAGTGGACGAATCTTTCAACCACATGAAATCAGAATTTGAAATGTCCATGACTGGGGAGTTCACATATTTCATGGGGTTGTAGGTGATTCCAAAGAAAGAATACACGTTCATTTCTCAGGAAAAGTATGCAAGAGAGCTGCTGAAGAAGTTTAATATGCAAGACTCCAAACCAATGTCAACTCTGATTTCAGTTGGAACTAAACTTGGAACGCACGAGGATGGGGCATCTGTGGATCCCACCACGTACAGGAGGATCATTGGGAGCCTACTGTACCTGACAGCTACACGAACAGATATTGCATTTCCCACATGCTTTAGAGCCCGCTTTCAGAGTAATCCAAAGGAGGAATATATGGCGGCAGTAAAAAGAATCATGATGTACATTCAAGGTACACATAACTTCGGGTTATTTTTTGCAGCAGGAAGGGACAGTGAATTATCATCATTTTCTGATGCTGACTGGGATGGTGATGTAGTAGACAGAAAGACCACTAGAGGTGGAACCTTCTATGTTGGGAAGAAATGTGTTGGCTGGTTGAGTAAGAAACAAGAAAGTACTTATCTTAGTACTTTTGAAGCTGATTATATCTCTGCCACAAAGGCATGCACTCAACTACTATGGATGAAGCAACGATTAACAGATATTGGCGATGAGGTAAAGAAACCAATGGTGATTTACTGTGATAACAAGAGCGCAATTGATCTTACGATGAATCCTATTCAGCATTCCCGTAAGAAACATATTGAAATATGGTATCACTTTATCAATGAAAAAGTTGAACATGGGGTGATTAGAATGGATCATGTGGGAACTGATGATAATTTGGCTGATATCCTGACCAATCCACTGTTAGCGGCTATGTTTGAGAAGCATCGGTCGAACCTCGGTGTTCAGCCACCTCCCAGTGCATAAGGAGGGTACGCAATACCCCTCTCCCCGATTATGATAAAAAAATTTATCTCTTTATGGATGTGATGCAGGTTTGTGGGGGAGATACTATCCAGGGGGAGTATAGTTTGAGCTGAACGTTGAACCAATTACCAGGCTTTGGGTTTATTGTCAATGGAGGGGAAAGGAATATATTCAGGCATGTTCAGACTTGTAATACTCCTGTGACACAATGAGAATTCATCCTCAGTTATAGGATGAGAAGGATAAGAAGGAATTCAACAGTCATGTAATGATTCTTGGGCATCATTGAGAATTCCAAAACACTGGAACCCAATTCAAGCTTCCTCTCTTGTTTTCTACATCGAGCATTGCTCATGTAGACTTAGAGTGTTGGCTGAGTTGATTCTTACGTTCTGGGTGAGAACATGGATGGAGACCTATTGAATTTATTTTCTGATTTCCAACAAACCCAAAGGGGAAGATTGTTGGACCCATGGTCTTCTATACATGATTTGGAGTTTGGTTTGTGTTTTTTGTCAATCCGTAGTGGATGTTCAGAATGTGTACCAGCAAAGAGATCATTCAGTTCAAGTAGACAACAAATGGAGAAAAGTGTTTTTGGAAAAGAGACTTGCGCGCCGTGTACTTGAAGGAGAGAAAACTTGTGCGCCATATGTTTTTCAATATCAGAACAAGGGAAAATGGCAAAGGGATAAGGGTCACACAAGTTTTGGGCTGGTCGTGCAAGTGACCTGCGCGCCGTGAAGAGACTTGCACACTGATGCCTAGTTGGATTAGAAACATGTGCGTCTATTGTTTTTCATGATTATAACTTCAAAATATGTCAAAGTAAAGAAGTTCGTGCAAGTATTTGTGTGGTCGCGCAAGTGAGTAGCACGACAGAGGCTAGGGAGGATGAGCTGCGCGCCGGAACCTACGCATTGTGGGAAGAATTTCACGCCACCGCGCAGGGGGGGTCCAGTTTTCCTATAAATAGAGGACCACCCCTCCTCATTTGGAACGAAGTTCAAGACTTATAGATTTTTCGATCCCTCGTCATGCAAGTGGTTGAGTCGCGCAAGTGGTTGTTGGGTCGCGCAAGTAGAGGATGTGTGTCGGCTGTTGGTTGCACGTCCAAAGTGGTTTGGGATTTAGAGGCGCTGAGTCGCGCAAGTTTGGAGTTCAAAGAGGCGGTGTCGTGCAAGTTGTTTGGAGTCACTTGCGCGCTGAGTTTTTACCGCGCAAGTGACTTGCGCGCCATTCCGGAAACTTGCATGCCAGAACTTGGAGAAGAGCACTAGGGTTGTTAAAGTACATTCGTCCTTTTGAAGCTGCACGAAATCTGGAGGATCATCTGGTACCCTCAGCACAAAGTTAGATTCGTCTTCAGGTGAGAGTTGGACTTCAACAGAGCATCTACATACAACAGAGGGTTCATTCTTGTGCAATGATGAAGAGACCTTCACGTCTATAAATTGAGTGTGGCTTCACCAAGGGCAGTGAGCCAGGGGGAGTCAACAGGTGTGACCCAAGGGAAGTAGTGAGCTATCCCTGAACCTTTGTAAAGGCAGTGGGCCTGGAACAGAGTGATTGTGCCCGAACCGTTGTAATCCACAGCTAGTGAAGATTAGTGAAATTTGGTACGACCGTCAACTTTCCGGTGTATACTCCTTGGACGTAGCCCTTAGTGGTGAACCATGTAAAAAGTGTAGTGTCTTCACTTTGCATGTGAATGTTTTATTTCTGATCATATTCATCATACAGGTTCAACAAGGTCCTACCAACGTGGGAACAAGATCCATCAGGTTAAAAGAAAAATTTGTCACCCTGATTCACCCATCCCCTCTCAGGGTGTCCCGGGGTCCTTCAAGTATCGACTATAGGGTTCTTAGTTTAACTCCATGTCCTTGATTTATATCAGTTCAGTTTAACATAATGCAATAAGAAATAAATTTTTTACAGTTTACATTCATGCAACTACAACACACTATAATAGAAATTTACTTTTGCGGATGATTTTTAGTGGATGTTTTGGGAACCACCGCTAAACCATTTTTCAAATTTGTTTTGTGGCAGTTTAAAATAATGCACTGCGAAACAATATTTATTTTACACTATTGACCCTTCCCCCTCCCCACCCCCACCCCTTCTCACCTCGTGACCCCGCTTCCCACGGCCCCCTGCTTCCCTCGTGACCCCAGCCCCCTGTGACCTCGGTGACCCTGTAACCCCAGTAACCCCACGACCCCGGCGACCCCACGACCCCAGCAACCCAGGCCCTCCACGACCTCAGCATCTCCACTTCCTCCGTCTCCCCGGACACCGGCAACCTATACAAACCCTAAGGTTTGAATTCTTGAAATTTTACCTCAATTAATGTCTCCTTATATTATGAATTATTAAGATTCATTGTTGATTTTCCATTCGATTCATTAAACATACACATAACCCATGTTTAATATGTTATCCTTGATAGAAAAATTTATTATCACTTTGTTATTATTTATGTTTAATCCCTATTGAATATTTATATAACTTAAGGTGTTCAATTGGAATATCCCTAGGTATTGTGCATTGTTAGATGACCAAACCACATTCTATGTGGGTTTTTCTTGAATCTTAATTGTAATCACAATAATGAATTTGACGAGAAGGGTTTCATGAGACCATATCACCTATTTCTACATAATAAAAGAATACTCCCTTGTTAAACTAAATTGCTGATATATTATAAGGCCTAATTGATTATAATAAATTAAGAAACATTGGTATGGAGTTCATTATACTTTTGATACTCGATCATGGAGTCCATCAAACATGTGTTACTCAAGCATATCATCCATTACATGTGTGGTACTCGGGAATTATGTCCCTTATACTTGTGACACCCGAGCATGGAGTCTCTAATATTTAGAATAATTAGTCATTGAATCACTTATTCTTTTAATACATGGTAATCACATCCCTAATAATAGTATTACTATGGTATGGAGTACCTCATACTTGTGATATATGGTCATGGAATCCTTTATACTTTTAATACATTTCCATTGAATCCTCTTCAACCATATAAGACTCTAGTAACTTTATATGGATTCCTGAGTAATGCCTCAGGTCATGCAATGTTACTCACAAGTTGTAATCGTTTCTTTTTGGTAAAATTGAATGATTTAGTGTTTCTCCCATAGAAGCCAGAATTTCAATCCAAAAAACATAAAACCGAAATGTTCTTTTGTTCTTTCATTTACTTTAATTTGAATAAATTTCTTCTTTGTGTTTAATAGAATGGTATTGAATTCATTCTAACTTATTGTAGTGGTTTGGATGAATATAATTCTTCCAAATTCCCAAATATAAATTTTAGAGAGAATTCATTCTGTGATCTATTTCCACCTATGTGATTCTGATTATCTTATTATGTTGTCCTCGAGGATAGTACTAACACCCCTAATTTCATCTCCAAATTCCCATCATGATTATACTATGAAACTACAAAAACCAAGACCGAAAACATCATATATTCTTCAAATACCCTAGTTTGATCCCCAAACCACAACAGTCGCATCATGAACGAAATTTATGATGTGGTCTATACCATACCTCATCAATTTTTATGCAACAACACTAGTAAGTTCTTCTCTAGTTGACTTATACCAAAGACGCTCAATCCCATCCACCAATGTGCTATCATATCCCGACCACGATGCCTGAAAACTCAAGGAATTAAAAAAGTTCAGTTCCCACAACGATGTTTGAATATGACTCTTAGTTCAACTCCATGGTCATATCCTCGATCGTCCCATTTAACCATAATTAACCACTCATGATCTCTAAAACATAGTGATAAGAGTTATATATATATATATATGTTTATATTTATATATGATTTATGTGTCATATATTTAGGATTTAGGCATGATTTTTTTCCTCTTGTCATGTACCTCCATACTAGATGATACAAGTCATGATATTATTTCTGTGTCGATTTTTTGGGAGTTATAGATTCTTATTTAGACCCTTATCATACATTTTATCAACTAGAGAATTTCCACTAATGGTGACTATCATTCAATCATACTTTCTGGTAATGTGATTTTATCCCCAATAAAGAATGGGTTCATTCATGGGATTCCTTTTTAGTAGAGATGATACCCAATAGTATCATCCTTGGTTTGTATTGGTTACCCTTTTCTATTGTTATATGGTGTTATGTGATTTTGTAAATGAGATGAGTTCCACATTCAATATTTAATGGGACCCTATTAGGTGTATCACATAGCACCAACCCTTGAGAAGTGGTAGTGATTTTCCCATTAGATGGTTGCATGGTCGTATATGACTTAGGGGTGGTTGAGGATATACTTAATTTGAATGTTGAATAATTCAAGGGTACTCATATATGGAAAACCATGGTTGTTTCTTAATGGGAACCTAACATATGCATCAAAATGCATTCCAAATATGCAATTCAAGTGTTATTAAGTTGGATTATCGATTCCCTTATAATTATCTCTTTTTTCTCCCAACATGAATAAATCTTGTGGACATAGATACTGTGAGTTCTTATCTCATAATTTTGTCAAAGTGAAACAATCAATGCAATGAATTAAAATAAGAAATTATTTTATTTGTTTGGAAATTTAGAGTAGGATCACCCACTTATTGAATCCTTTTCCTTTTAAAACTAAATACCCTTGATATTATTTATCTGGCGATGGAATATTTGGGGTTGGAATACCCTATTTGAGTGGATTCGACCACGTCAGATGGCTTGGATAGCTCATTCTAATCCTTGTCAACTTTAGGAATATCATCATCTACCCAAAAATAAATTGTGGATTTCTCATATTCATATATAGATGCTTTATATGTTTTCTAATAAAAATCATCTTTTATTATCTTTAGTTCATCTTCTAGGGTGAATTTGTTGTCTTTTTAGGAAATGGTTACATCTGGCTATTTCTATGCTTCTTCATCAAGATTGGAAACATTATTTTTTTCCCCATGAACTGTGATTCCAACCAAGTTATGCTTATGTTACTTTTTTTATCTAATATTATATATTGATGCTATAAAGGATTTTAAAAGTCAAGGGTTGAAATTTTGGAGATTTGGGAGGAACATGACAGTAAAATTGTTTAGCATATCATTTAGTGTTGACCATGTGGTAATTGAGTAATAAGGCATTGTTGGTTCTATTGATGATTGTTATTATTTCAGCAGATTTTTCTTAGCCATTAATTTCCAAGAAAACCATTTGGATGAATGAACTATACTATAGTTGTTTTCTCATACCTTATGAATCATTTTTATATCAACATAGTTATTCAAAATTAACAATGTTATTTGTTTTTCATGGTAAATTAGCAACCACATTGTATGCACACTCTTTCTCTTTACCAAAGAAATACCCTTATCCCAAACACTAGAGGGTTCATATCTAACTCAAGAGGTCATATTTATTATATTATATTTCTTTAATCTTACTCTATTGTATTTATGAATTTATTTCCCTATTTAGTAGTAACTTTTTGTTTTAATATTTTTTTATTATTGTGTAGGAACGTTGTGAAATACATGGATAAAAGCTGGATCACAATACTGAGGAACACACCTCAGTATCTTAAGGGTTTGAATGTGTTTTTAGATTTTGGAATTTATAATCGATCCATTGAAGGGATAATAAGATGTACAATTGCAACATGTAAATTTAGAACATGGTTGAAGAGAGATGATGTTTATGAACATTTAATACTGAAGAAATTCCCTAGTCAATATTTGTGTTGGATTTGGCATGGAGAATCAAACGTTAGAGAGAGATTGAGCGCTGATGTTAATCCATAGAATGAGGTCCCAAGTTCATTGAAAATGGAAAATGAAATTCAAAACCTCATAAATGGTGCATTCGTCACTACAAGGAACCACTATCAGCATCAAAACATATCAGAACAACAAGAAGAGGTTGATACAAATTGCAACGTGAAAAGTGATGTTTTTGAGACTGTAACACAAGAAGATGAAGATTGTAACATATAATTGGATCCTCCTCTTGATTATGTGGATCCAAATTTAAGAGAAAACATCACTGAGTAAAATGAGTTTCATAATTTAGTTGACGAATGAAATCCAGAGTTGTATAGTGGGTGTTTGAAATATTCCAAGCATTCATTTCTGTTGATGTTGTACCATATCAAATGACCATATTTAAACAAAAACATGGAAATTTCCATCATATTGGAATTGATTCATGATGCATTTCCTGAAGAAAAAAATATATGAATCATTTTATGATATGAAAATAGTTGTTAAAAATCATGGTCTGAATTATACAAAAATACATGTGTGTTCTAATGACTGTATGCTTTATTGGGGAGAGGAGTCAAGTAGACCGAATTGCAAGAATGGTTCTTCTTATAGATGGCAGTCAAAGGGTGATGTTGGAAGTATGAATGAACATAATTTTATAGGTAAGAAGAAATGGAACACAGCTTCAATGCTTTTGCATTACATTCCTTTGAAGCCTCGATTGAAAAGATTATTCATGTCATCGAAAACCGCCAAACACATGATGTGGCATTATCTGGATAATAACAATGATGGGTAAATGTGACATCCACATGATTCCCAATTTTTGAAGACATTTGATTCATTACATCAAGATTTCTCAGCTGATCCTAGTAATGTTGGATTGGGATTGGTTGCTGATGTATTAAACCCATTTGGGACATTGAGTACCAGTTATAGCATTTGGACAATTGTTTTGATCCCTTATAACATGCCTACATGGATGTGTATGAAACAAACATATTTTATCATTTTGATGATTATCCCAAGAAAAAAAATTCTTTTCAATGATATTTATGAATACATGCAGCATTTGAATGAAGAATTGTAGGATTTATAGAGCAACGATGTTGAGACATTTGATGATTATTCTAAAACAATGTTCAAAATGCATACTACTTTAATGTGGACCGTTAGTGACTTCCATGGGCTTTGAAATTTATCTGGTTGGAACAGATAAATGGGTTTGGCTTGTCCCGTTTGTAACATTGATTTTGGGCCGAAAAGGCTACCTCACGGTAGAAAATGGTGCTTCTTCTGCCATCGATGATTTCTCGATGCATCTCATAGATTTCAGCAGAACAATCAAAATTTAATGGTTCCATTGATTGTAGACCACCTCCAAAGCTATTCATTAGTTTTGAAATATTGACACAGTTTGAAAATGTTTAAATATAATTTAATAAGGTTCATCATTGTAATGATAGTGGAAAATGGGTCTGAAGTGCATTGAAAAGTGAAATCAGAAAGCAACAATGGAATAAAAAAGTATATTCATTAAATATCCATATTGGGAATTTAATTTGTTGCGGCACAATATTGATGTGATGTATATTGAGAATAATGTCTGTGATAATTTGATTTTCACATTATTTAATGAGAATGGAATGTTTACGGATCATCTCAATGCTTGTAAAGACTTCCATGTAATGAACATAAAACGTGATCTCTGGCCATATGAGAATGAAAATTATGCTCTGGCCATTTTTTAAATGAAAAATAGGGATAATGATACATTCCTTCGAATTATAACGAATTTGAAGGTATTTGATGGGTATTCGGGTAACATATCGAGGTGTGTTGACATGAATAATCGTAAGTTACATGGATTGAAAAGTCATGATTCACATATTTTGTTACAATAGTTACTATCATTGGCATTGCGTACATTATTACCTGAAAATGTTACTGTTGTTGTACTCCAATTCTGCACATTTTTCAGGCAATAATGTGAGAAATCTGTACATCCATTTCAGCTTTACAACTTACAGTAGAGGTTTGTATTGACCCTTTGTGAAATGGAGATGATCTTTCCTCCATCATTTTTTAATGTCATGATTCATTTAACTGTGCATTTGGTTGAGGAAGCTAAATTAGGAGGCCTCGTTCATTATCGTTGGATGTATCAAATATAGAGTTATTTAATTTATATTTTTTTCCTTTCAGTAAACAGTTTTTGGCCTTTAAATTAATGCATAATTTTATTATTTTATTTCATATATATCTTGTGCAATTGAAAGAATACATGTGAAATAAAGCTCAACCAGAAGGCTCTATTGTTGAAGGCTATTTGGTTGAGGAGTGT
The DNA here is from genome assembly GCA_963277665.1 of Viscum album. Lineage (NCBI taxonomy): Eukaryota > Viridiplantae > Streptophyta > Magnoliopsida > Santalales > Viscaceae > Viscum > Viscum album. The sequence continues at coordinate 1,518,656,569 of OY728136.1, forward strand.
CTTACCTTTTTCCAGATATTTTAATGGTATTAAGGCAATATTTAATCGATTTGGATGTGTTGACGTCAGATATACTCAATCTTAAATGCATCATAAATCCAAAATATTTCTTTATATTGGCCAATTAGTTGGGAGGACCTCAAATGTGACACTGACAGAATTAGAATTATTATGGGCACATATATATGTGTTTCTTAATAGTGAAGTTGTAGATCCATTTATTGAAGAGTTGAGGATACAAACCAAGTGACGAATGATAGGCTGAACACGAAATGAGAATGATATAACGAAAACTGTGAATAAAGAGCATGTAAATTGGTTTTCACGATGTTTTTGTTAATAAATATTGCAATAAATATGAATATTAGTTTGACACATACATTTTGTAATTCAATTTAATTATACTTCTTTTTTTAGATCATGAATACTGATACTTGAGCTGACTTTTCAGAATATTTGATGTTTCTTTCTACAGATCCTATAAAATAAATTAGAATGTTTGACGCTTATAATGAGAATGGATTTAGATTTCGTACAGTCGATCGGGAAGTGGGTTTAAAAACATAGAATAGTGGTATATTTACATTTTCTGAAGTGGGATACTATGGAAAGATGCATGATATTATTGAAAATGAACTACCAAAGTCATTTTTCTTGTTTTTTTATTCAAATGATAATGGGTCGATATTATCAGAGGTGTTAAAACAGATTCCTTGCAATTTACTTCTGTGAACTTCTCTCACTCGATGGATATTGGTGATCGTGAACTGCATGATCCATAAATCATAGCATCGCATGAAAAAATGGTATATTATGTGAATGATATTATGGATGAAGGGTGGAGTGTAGTTTTTCGTGTAATACAAAGATATTTTAATGATATGGGTGATGAAGTTGATGTTTTGACCACTAAAATTGAATTTCATCAAAAATAGGAAGCAAAATTATCTGTCCATCATGATATTGAAAATATTAGTCTAGAAAGGTTGAATGAAGTGGATTAAGTAATGGAGAAGGAAACTGATATGATTGAAGTGGAAAATGATTATATTTACAATTATTTATTCATTAAGCAACCACCTATTTTATTTCTGCAGTCATTCATTATCATTGTTATATATATTTTGTCTGTTACTACATGTAATCTAAAATCGATTTTAATTTTTTTTTCTGCATATTTTTTTTTTGAAATATATATTTTGAATAAAATTTTATTTTATTAAATGACATGAATACCAAGGAGGAAGTGGTACACTATTTCATCTATTTCTGCAACAAATGACGATCCATCAGGCACCTTCCCCACAGAATCTGAGACACCAGCTGCCTACACCCCTGCACCGTCTCCCCCTACACCATCTCTCACACCATCTGTGGGTGTCCTAGTAGAGTCTAATTCATTGAGTCTCCCATCAGGAGCCTCAGCAGTGGGGCGGCGACACACCCCTTCCAGTTCATCACGGATAAACTGGAGTGTCACTATCATAGGTACAAATTTTAATTAAATAATTTTATTGCATTTTGATTATACTAATTTTTTTCTTGTTGAAGAAGAAAAAATGAAACTATGGAGGAAAACATAAAAAGTTCAGATGTTTGGAATATGAATGGCGAGAAGATAGTAATGCCATTGGATTCTTATGGGGACCCTATGGATGATGCCACGGGGTTACTTGGCCAGATTCTTGTCAAGCTGGAAGCGGAGGCCATTTCCCTTCCTAATTCTTAAGATGATTGGAGACATATTCCTATAAGCTGGAAAAATTATTTTTTTTATTCCCAAATAAAGGTAATTTTATTACATTATGGTTTATTTGAATTTCATGTTACTAATAAGTTCAAAAAAAATTCTATCTACAGATGTTCTTCCACTTTACAGTTGCTGATGTGATAGTACAGAAGTGGAAATTGAAAATCATGGTAAGAAATTGAAATATTTCAAATAGATATTGTGGCGTGATTTCAACGATACTTCGTTGACTGTGCAACAAATGTATGAGAAGCTACCCAGCGTGGTACCGAATGAACAGTGGAATGTTTTTTTGACATACATCGTGATGAGATACAGATGGTATTGAAATATATATTTTTATATTATCCTAATTTTATATTTATACATTTCTATGAAGAGTATATTTCATTGAATGCATTACTGTTAAATTTCATTTTATTTATTTCAGTATCTCTCAAGACAGAATGCATCAAACTGGGCTAAGCATGTCATCCCTCACACCGCGGGTTAAAAAAAATTCTAGAAAGAAAACAACATTGGTAATATTTTAATTAGTTAAAATATTTATAAGAAAATATAATATTATTAATATATTGAATTTTTTATATATCTTTGGTTAATGCATTCACAGAGTTTAGGGCATGAAGCATCTTGAACTAAACTGTGGTTGGATGTTCAGAAAATCAGATCGATGTTTTGTTAATGATCCTGCCAGAGATGTTGGGGTATGAAGTCAATTTTTTCTTATAATGACTTATTATTAGTTTTTACTATGTTATTATATATTGATATTTGATTTATACGTAAAAATTAATGATCTATGGGATGCAAATCCTAGGCATTCCTACTCTATCTCCCAGGATGACCCAGTTGCTAAAGTCCTTATGATGGAGCCTCCTGGTAGAGTGCGTGAGATGGATTTCAGAATCATACCATCTAAGGTCTTTGTCATGCCTCAAGGGATTCTATATGAATATACTTTTATTTATAGTCAGTCTATACTTGATGATTCTCAGAGGGAGATTGCTTCTTTACGAACCACAGTTCAAGACCAGGGGGCTCAGATATTCGCTTTGCAGAAAGCGATGAATGATATACATCTGTACATGAAAAGATATGCCCCTAGTGGTAGTTCATCAAATGGTTTTGATCAGGTAAATAAAAATCAAATCAAAATCATTTAGTTTTCAGACATTCATTTTTTTTAAGTTTTAATATAAATATGCAACAATATTTAATTTTCAATATAATTTTCTAATAGGTGATAGAAGAATGTGGAGATGAAGGTGGAGAAGGTGACGATGCATAATCAAACCATTAGTAGTTGTATTGTTGATGTGTTGAAAAAATATGGGAAACATTTGTTTTTGTATGTGACATGTGTGGCACATAGTTTCCACCAAACATTTTCATGTCCTAACATTTTCTTGAATTCTCATGTTTTCTTTTATGCATTTTATATATTTTTGATGATTCCTTTTATGTCTTTATTTCTCGAGTGTGGTGTACATCATTCAATTTAGGCCTATGTTTGAATTGGTAGTCAATATATTGGATGACTAAGAGTTAATCCCAATGTTTATGTGTTGAACAAATTGGGTCATTTCATAGTGATCAAGGGGATTGTGTTGTGGACACTTTGGTGAGGCAGAATGTTTGGATAGTGATTCTTCATGCCTTGTTAATGGTTATCATATTATATTAATGATGATAAAATGTTGTCATACCCAGTATAAAACCCAGGATCCTCTTAATGTAAGATGGTACTAAACCTTATGAAACTAGGATTCATTGGATGATGTATATTGGATGATCTAAAAGTCTTACATTATATAAAAGTTTGATAACTCTTATGATAATTATGATATGTTCAAAAACAATACCTCACTCAAAACATGGATGCATCACATTATGTGAGATGAAAAAAATCATTTTCTTCAAGACATGACATTAAACTTTATCCTTATCTCATTCCTTCGAAATGTGATGCCTCATGATAATCATTATATTCCAAAATTCCCTCTATATATATGATTACCCCTAGTTCCAATGTTGTTCATATAATATACCATATTCTAGAACAACAGGTGTCTTGATTCACACTCTCATGGGATACATAATTATGCTTAAACGTCCTTTTTTGGGTCTAGATGTAAATTTATTAATCATTTGGCCCCATTACTCCATTTACGGACCACAGATTATGACCTTAAATAATGTTATCTTCAAATCAAAATGTTCATGTGGTTCCTAGGACAACATTAACTCCTTATACATTGGTTTTTACTGAAACCATGACACATATATACCATATAGAGAATCATAATCCTAGTCCATGAATCATGACATTAAAATTTTCATCATTGTCTTGGTTGTATGATCTTACACTATGTGCAATCATATTCTTTATTTCTTCATGGGTTGAAGGGCCTATTATTTCATATAACCCTAGGTTTTATTCAACAAAAAAAATTATTGATTCCCCCAACTAACCAATCTATAATTTAACAATTTATGTCAAGATATCCCTAGTCCAAGCATTATGAAAATAAAATATTCTCATACATCCATCACATGGGTTTATTCATCCCTGGAGTTTCATCAAACATCTATTTCCACAACATTATAGAACTATGGGTGGCATCATTCCCATTTCCATGGGATATGTATGGATGCATATATCTTCTATCATTGCGCTTAGCTCATGATTCACCATATAATTGTCATCCTGATTTTTTCAGGTCCCTTCTTCCCCTCATTGGTTTCACCCCTATAATCAATTATAACTATATAAATACCCTTGATTCATTAATCAATCATGGCTCAGCAGGGCTTAGGTGTTGGGAGGAATTCCACCTCAAGCATGGTTGAGTTGCATGATCACCACATGGTCCAAATTCTATAACCTCAAATGAGTATTCCATGTCCATGAATCACTAATATAAACTAATTTTAAATCAACCATAGAATGTGTTGTGTGGTGTTGTACCCATTATCTATCAATTCAGGTCATGTTTTTACTCCTACTCACTATAGATATCCATTTATGATGTGCCACTATATTTTCCAAGCATCACGACCATAATTGTTTTACTAGTTATCTCCATTCTTTTTTAAATTTTGAGTAATTAATCTGTTAGTCTATTGGTATTTCTGGTTTGATTTGTTTTTCAGGGAAGTGGCCTAGTGAAAGCGGAACATCTATTTTTTTCTGCTCAGATTTTCGCAGTGGTTTTAACCGCCAATAAAGTATACTGGTAAGAAATTAGCGGCGGTTAAAACAACCGCTAAACATAATTATTGTCTTACATTTAGCTGTGGTTTGAACCGCCTCTATAGAGTTTCATCACCCTCTTGCATTCTGTGGCATTATTCTAGACTGTAACCACCGTGAATAAAATAAAATCCATTTCCCATAAATCCCCCCGCTAAATTAAGTAAAACCACCATGAAATGAGGTAGCTTTGATGCTTCCCATAAACCACCACTAAATGGAAATAACCACCGTAATAGATTTCGGACGCACAATTCAGTGGTGGTTTCTATAAACCATCGCCCAACCATATAGCAGAAGTTTAAACCGCCGCTATATGCAAAAATAACTGCCTCTTATAGGCGGTTTTCTTGTAGTGACATGAGGGGAAGAGAGGAATCTGGTGAAGGAGGAGCGTGATGTAAGAAAAAATTATCCAGATGTGAATGGTGTACGAAGAAGACCACACCACACCACACACATATAGGGGATCCATTAAAAAGTTCTTTGTTTATGTTATAGAGTTTGGTACATATTTATCCTTGTTTTAGGTCCTAGAATATGGAGCATAGATGTTGGGTATCTCGAGTGTACATATGTAGTGTAGAGGAATCGAAAATCCTATGGGAAAAAACAATGGGCTAAAATAGACACAACTTATTCCATAGAGAACCAAAAATAATATCATAGTTTTTTGGCATAGAGTTTGGACATGAAGATTGTGTAGATTATCAATGTGGATTCAAACCATAAAAAGAAAAATAATCCCATGTGAGCCATGATAGGTGTGAGAAACAATGAGTGATGTCATTATTTCTCCATAATATGGGAGTACAGAACCATAGAGGTGACATGCAGGGTAGGAAAATCCCAAGTACACTAACATTCCCACTAAACATGCAATAATGCAAAAAGTGACAACACCAGTGGTGTTGGATATCCAATAGAACCTATGGAGGTTGAAAGTGTGATTCGCAAAACCCTGTATATGAAGCACAATGAGGGTCATGTGATGATGGAGGATAACTAGGGAACATGTTCGAGACACAACATCCATATTGTATTATTAGGGTTTGGGATAGTCAAATGAGTGGTGACTGCTGACCCTCTTTGAGATAAGAATTATTTTTCAAAATTTCATCCAAAATCATTAGCTGTGTTGGCCATGAATGGTCAGTGAGAAAAAGTATCATGACAGCAATTTTTTTTGAATCTAGTCATATAAGGAAGAGTATTGTGAACCGAATAATGGGATGTGTGATTCATGGAAACAAATTATGAGAATGTCCCCATGAAATACAACACTCCAATTCTCATGCCTCCACACATTCAAAAATATCAGTGTAGAAAATCCATAGGTGAGAACTGAACTGTATTCAAGGATCTAGTTCTTGAGGGGGATGAAGGTCGTGATGGAACTCAGGGTAAAGTTATTTGATATTGTAAATAGTTTACGATCGTGCTTCGTGGGTCAAAATATCATAGTTTGAGGTCAAAAAATGTGGAAAAAATAGTTCCTAGATTAATGTCACAATCCAAGGACGTATCTATGTAGTTTAATGTCATGTAGTAAGGAAGAAATGTTACGTATATTTCTGTCATTCTACTATGACAACAAAATAGATAAATCCCAAAGGGGAAATTTTTATTGTGTCGAATAACATGTATTAAATGAGGATAAAATAAGCCTCAGGATATTCCATTAATTCCCAAATGTAATCCAATGAAAATGGGATAAAGGGATTATAAGGTTGTTGAACCAACGGCTAGTCCCAAAGATAAGAATTCCATTAATCGCATAAAATCCTATAATGATGGGAATCAAGACACATGTTGTTCTGAGGTATGGAATAGAAGAAAACCGATGTGTGGAGGGGATGATATCATCTCAAATGAGAATATTGTGGCTATTAAACAGTTTGATTTCATACTACTTGGACAATAAAAGTCATAGTTCAATGGTCTTAGAATTTTTACCCAACACATGATTCTTCTAAACTATAAAAGTACAGTGTGGCATAAGGAGGAGACCTGATGTGAATGGGGGCTAGAGAGAGCAAACAATGCAACATATACATAATAAACCACACATAGTTTAATGTCATTAGGGCTACTGAAAAATGTTTTGGAAGGTTTGGGTTTCAATGATGAAAGACAATGTGTTTGGGAATCCCTATGTATCACATATGGATTGGAATCATGAAATGCATAGTTATAAAGGATATGTGAATTTAATGTCAAGTGGTAAGGAAAGAGGTGAATAATTTTTTCTATTTAATGTCACACAGTAAGAAAAAAGATGAGGAAAAGTATCCGTCCAAAAATTTAAGAAGTCATATATGGAATTAACCAATGTGAATGAGGCTCAAGGAGGCCACATGCCATAACGCATGATCATGATGGGACTCACACATAGTTTATAGAAATAACATTCATACAATAAAAAATGGGAAACATGAGGGATTCATTTAGAATGTTAAGAAAAAACCAACGTGAATGAGGGAAAATGAGGCTCAAGCTATTGGACTCATCTTCAAGGAAAACCTACAAACATTTTAAATTCATAGAGAATAGACTCAGTATTCCATTCCATTTATCCTCATGTGGTATGGATTTGGGGTATTGTTTAATTTCAAATAGAATTTGAAATATTAGAATCACACATGATAGTATTCGTTATGCATTTTACCATCTTTATACTTGGACACGATGTAAGAAATATTCCAAGAGGGATTGTAGGGCGCATCTGCAATGACTTGATACGAATAAATACTAATGAGAACCCAAACCAAGTTATACATTTCCAGAATAATAAGGTTCATAGTTTAAGGTCCTTGATATCATCCCATTGGTTCGTTGTTTAGTCTATATTCATGCATCAAGGATCAAATAATAGTATATCATAATGCGAGACTGACCAGATGTATTGCATATTGGAGGATGAGGGGTAAATTTCATATACGGTCATATAGAAAAAACAATAAATGTTGTGTAGTTAAAAATACTATATCTATGATGTAGATGTTTAATGTCATGATTCATATATGTGGGATGACAAAGTTTAATTTCATAGAGCTTAGAACATTGAAAATGATCTATGTTTGGGTCTATGAGTTTTTTCTTATGTCTATATGTATTCCAATAGAATGGGAATCAATTTGTACATAGTTCTTGAAACACACCATAGTATTAGACCAACAATGGAGGTGGAAATACTATCTCATAAGGAATATAAATAATGTGTTAACTAACATGGGGCATCCATTGATTTTTCAGGGCGTGGTTATAGTTTAATTTCATGAATTGTGGATGAAAAGCTCTTAGATTACTATCACAGAGTTCAGACCATAGGGGATCTCGTGAAAGGGTTATATATTATGTGATGTCCTGATTGACTTGATGTGAATGAGGACCATAATGGATCATTAAATGAAACATATCCCATTAAAGGATTCTGAATATTTTAAATTCATGATGGATGGAATTGAGTGCATAGTTTAAGGTCACAGACCACATGACATGGTGATATTTTATCATCATGCAAAATGAAATTGTATTTTAACATTATATTGGATTAGGAGACAAAAATTATCATAATGTATATTGGAAAAATAAATATTAGTCAAAGGTCTTATAGCTCAGACTTTGGGGGTATATTAATTTCATGATGGATTAAATAGATGTTTAATGTCCTAAAGTGTGAGTCATCACAAATAAGCTTCTTGTTTCTTGGTTGAAATATATTGTAGTTTAAGGATTTTGAGCTCCAAAAATTGTGGAATTTTAACATCATGTTTATTAAAATTGTATTTTAACATCAAGTAGGATGAATATGCATAATTTAGCATTAGTTTATATGGATTAAATATGTATTAGATTAATTTCATAGAACTCATACTGTGTAGTGATCATATGAAGTACTATCTTATGAACATGGATTTAGTGAGAGGAATAAATCACTCAAAATACATGGTGACCAAAGAGTTTGCACTGTTGGGGTAGACATAGTGGATGGTGTGATGTCCTTCCAATTTTGGATGCCATATTGTTGATTACATACAAGATATCATCAACATTATCATATCCAATATAGTGTCACCTTGAAGGAAGAATCAGCTGAGAATTCTATTGTTAAACATTATGGATATCTTTTTCTGGTGCCTCTCAAGACATGCATGGCCCAAATCATATTCTCATTTAGATAATCTAATGCATCTAGATATACATATAATACTTTTTCAGACATCTACTGATAATATAATTTGGTATGGATTTATAGAAATATAATATTTAACAGGAGGGTTGCCTATGTTCTATAAACCTTGGAATATGGAGCCACCCTTGTGAAATTACATGTCTTCATCCTATAATCAGAGAGAGTATTGGGGTTTTTGTCCATCAAAATTATTTTATTTTGGCCAAATCACTTCTGAAAAATGTTTAAGATGGTCTTATTTAATTCTTTGATCTTCCAATTTTCTTGGGCAATGTCTGGAGATTCTTAGTAGGACAATACATCATACTAGGCATACAATTTTTTCAGCTAGACCACTCGAAAGTTAGGTATGTTGTCTGTCAGAATATTATAAGGGAAAAGAAATCGATGGATGATGTTAGATCCCATGAATTACACAATAGGTAGTGCCTTGACATCCATATGCTTAATCGCTTATTACCACATGGAAAAGAAATATTTTAGGGTCAGGAAGAATTGACAATACTGAGTTGTTGCTAGTGGATATGGACCGAAAATTTGAGTCCCGAATATGCAACCGGATAAGAGTAATTCATAGTACAGAGGATATACGTAAAAAGGTGAATTTTTTTTAAGGATTTTATATTCATGGAACCCCGTGGAGACCTCCATACTATCAAATACAATGGTGGGATAGACGATTCCCATCTTTTGAATCTGGTGGAATAGATTGACCCCTACTTGATGAGAACCATAAGTCCCAACATGAAAAAATTTCACAACATGGGGAATATTATCTCATTGAATGAAATGAATGAGGATTCCATCTAGCCCACATCACATTATATTTTACTCTAGGCTAGGACCAATCTGGAGGGTTAACTAGACTATACAGTTACATATTCGCTCACTTTTGACTCTTTCAATGGGATATTGTCATGCTGTAGATACTCATTGATAGGAGTTTCCCAATCGGATGTTTATTCATCTTAAAGGGGTTCCATATGTCCTAATATTGAAGAAACGATAATTAGATTATTTATATATTATTATTCCTTATATTCTATATTGATAGGGGCGTTGACTCTTCAATGTGCCACATAAATGAACAAATATTCATGGTCACATTATATTGGAAATGGTGAAATAATTTTCAGGGTGTCATTTCAACCATTTTATTATTTGGGAACATGATTTACCAATGGATGAGATGGAAATTGGTCCATTACATAGTGGGAATTCTTCATCATGATCATGAGTTTTGGCGTCCTGATGATATAGTCTCCTTTGGTCAACATGATTACTAGACTAGAGTCCCCATTCATATAAAATATGTGATGATCCATATGAAGTGGAAACTCAAGACCAGTGTTGAGTGCCTAATACTATACCTCATTTTTTGTGCATCCCTCTGATATTAAGAACAAATAATGTAGAATGTATTTTGTAAGAAAGAAAATAATAATATGCTGGCATACTATGTTAAGCCTGGTAACATTGATCCTTCTTCCGTCTGGTCATCGAGAGGCACCATAAAAAATACATAATCACACATGGAATGGTATGGTACATTTAAAGTATGACCTCATATGAAAAATCATGATACATGGACTATTCTTTAGGGGTCAAATGAGTGGAAATGAATCTTTTTGGCACCTCATCCTTGAAAACCTTCTATAAAATGAATTTTTGGTTGAACTGATAATGTATCATTATTTAGGATTGTATATTTCATGTAAAAATTGGGCAGTTTGGAAATTATTTTATTGGAATCATATTTGATTCTAGCAGTATCTCATGATGCTACCAATAATGCTGAAAATTATGCATTGCAAAAAATATTTTGAGGAAGCTCATGTCAATGGGATAATATCAAAAATATGAATCAATCATAATGTTATTGAGATAGTAAATATTGTTCTATGTCTCTTTGTTTTTGTTATAGGAGAGTAAGGTTCCATGGGATCCTTCTAGGCCTGTCACATTAATGACTAGCGATATTCCACTAATGGGTGGCTTCAGAACTAGAAGATATAGTAGATACTTGTTTATCTCTTCAAATGTAGTTTGACACTCTTCAAACCACTGGTAGACAACATCGTTTATCATGATTCATGAAAATGGATTACAAAGTCCGGTTTGATTCATAATGAATTGACATATGTAGGTAAAGTGGCCTTGAAATCCACAATGATATCAGAGGTTTCTCAGAGGAAGCATCTGTTTGGTTGATTTGATAATCATGGGTTCTATGGGGATTCTTCTATATCTGAAAATGATAGAAGGGAACTAAAAATATGTCACCCCAAAAGCATATATCAAGTGCTTTAGCTTCTATTACATGATGTAAAGAATGTCGAACACCTTTTTACGATATTTTATATGGTCCTAATGATGGATGGATTGCGCCACCAGATCAACCATACATCAATCCTCTAGAATCCATATATATGGATTAAATATGTTTTTATAGAAAACTAATAGGTAATTCAAGCATTCATTAAGAAAAAAGGCATCGTATGATATAAGAAAGTACCCTATGTCGCACTAAATATGATGAATCTTCATCTTATGGGGATATTAATATATGATTATTACCTGAATATCCATCCCTAAATCAGATATCCGGGTACCCAGATGTTCCATTGATCAGTAATTATATCACTAGAAGAGGAATATAATCCATTTACTATTAGTATCTTAGAAGATGATGTAGAATTTGATCTATCCATTCATCTTCTAAAATGAAATGATGTTGTCCAAACTCCTATGGTATTGAACTTCATTAGAGATTATTTGTTTGATGAGATGATCAACATAGTCCTTGACAACGACATGGTGAGATTGGTTAATCTTCTTGGGATGTTGTTTGAAACTACAGTGACTCATTGGGAGACAAAGATATTGGATGACGGCCTAAGGATCTAACCTTGACATAACATCATAATTCTAGGAAATTAAATCATGTTGTGGATTCAATAAATCCGCATACTATGGTAGTTCTACACCATGCATGGATGCACTGATTAGTGTAATACATAGATCTTCCTCAGTGCTAAGATCCACATATAACAACTCATTGACAGTGGTGGATTTTCCTTATTCAAATCTAGGAGAAGCATTATCAATGTCCTCCTAATCATCTGAAGAGGTGGGATCATTTGAAGGAGGGGATTCTCCCAAATTAACTTCTGAATTAACTGAACCTGAAAGAATGTTGGTGCCGACTTGATATGCAGTAGAATCTTCATCACGATGCCCTTCTACTATTTAATCTAAGGAATCAAAGGTTGTAAATCCAATTAACTCAGTGATTTGACCTGGGGGTCAGCGTCGGACAGTGTCAATGTTGTATTGGTGGGTTAGTCTATATTGGCTTAATTGAGCTTACAAAAATAAAAAACTCATATTGCTTGGGCTATGAGGAGTACTTATCAATACATTATAAGGGTAAGGGGTTCTTTAATCACTTTATCCTATCCAGTGCTAGTGTATGTGGTAATATTTGGATGTTCTGTATTATTAGAAACTGGACTTCCCCTCATATTAAAAATTCCAATACAACATCCCATGTATGGATTGGTGGCATCCAATAGGTAAATCTAGATGATAAAAGCATTGTCTAAGTACAGCTATGGTCCAATCACAATAATGGTGTTTGCAACCTCCTTGGTATGAACCCTTTTATCATTATTCTGGTAATAGTAGACATCCATATAGAGGGCTTCACAAGAAGAAAATGGAGTTGTGTGGGCTTGAATAATTCCCACTCAACCATTTTTTAGTATATGATGTAGTGGATATATAAGGAGGGGACATCTTCATGTATATGAAGAAAGGGTCTAATCAAAAACACATTGTAGGTGGTATCCTGTGAGAAAACCATAAATTCATTGATTTCTATTTGGAAACTGAACTGGGTGTTCAGGTTGAACATCCCACATGGCCTCTTTTCTATCCTATCATAACCCTAAATCCTCATATCAAAGAGACTCATATAAAATTCATGAAATCCTATATTGCTGAGGGTCTATTCGTTATGATATAAATCTAAGATCTTATGTAGACAAGATAATGGAGGACTTCCACACCATTGAACTGTCTAGTGATGTAAAATGAAAGGATGATCCCCTATATGGGAGAACAATCATATTCTTTTATAAATGAAACGTTGGTCAGACATTCTTCCAAATAGAATTCAACATAATAGAGGGTCTTTATAGATTCCACCTCTATATCGAATTGTAGGGGGATAAGAAAATAATATTTGAGGGTCTCCTATAGATCTTCGAACAAATGGTGGGCCTCATGAATTGAGAGTGTTGTATGAATGGTAGAAAGATGATTATGTTCATCATAATTTATCAATAAGGACCCATTCCTACTGGGATGAGGTCCATATCTCAAAGGAGGTATGGAAAGAATGTCTATTTGAAATGGTGGATTTTATCTTATTATTGTAATATACTATGACTTTTAGGTTGACCAAATAAAATCACTACTAGATGATCATTGGATGACTGAAGCCTGGCTGCATCTGGATGCGGCTGATCAAATTGTGGTTGTAGTGGCTCTGCCAAATCGAGTATCATGAATGGTGGTGGATGTGAATCTAAAAATATGGGATGCGAGGACTATTACTAATAGACTATATTTTCATTCTTCTATCTATTATTGGCAACATTAATGAATTCTTTGAAGCATTGGCCTCATAATTTTGATGACTCACATAACCACGATCCTAGAAACGATGACATCAGTAAGGAACATTATTAGGACCTACTTGATACTACTTATCATTGGGAAACATGTTAAGATCCCCCAACTAAACAATTATAATGGAGGCATATTACTTATGATCATATGAATCCCCAAATTTTTTATGGATACTGAGGGTGATCCTTTTTTCTGGGGGCATGAAGTCACCAATATTATGAGATGGTTTCACCACTAGTGAGGGACTCTTCTTTCCGTTATTAAGATATTGTCTAATATTTTGAGATGTACAAGAAAGTGGTGTGGATTCTTAATCATAAACTGGAGAAGGTGAAATAGATTCATGTTTCTCGGGAAAATTCAAATGAGAACATTTGATACCAGGTTTGAGAGAAACTTTCTTGATTGAAATCTAATAATGATACTTCTGTGAACCACTATTGGAGACCAAATACCCCTCACAGTCTCAACCATTATTAGGATTTCTAGAAATAAATGAAACATATGTCATTGAAGGTCCCAATATGAGTAAATTATTATCAATCTGGTCATAGGTATGGTTATCACCCTTCTTAATGGTATTTCCATGGAGCTTGTGATAATGGATGTAGTTGGGGTGATCGATGAGATCAGCCTCCTCAGGTCTCATCCATTACTATAGCATCAGTATCCCATGATCCAATTCATAATGATAATTACCAAGAACCTAATAATTCTTAAATGAATATGTCCACTTCCTCTTATCTATAATGCGATCTCAAGAAGCCTGGACCAATCGAAGGGCAGGAACCTGATAGGTGGTTGGAATTTGTTATCCCAACTAGGTGGTGAAAACACATAAAATAGTAGCACCTGCAGATTCTGCATTAGGTGATGTTGAGTCTGAGGCTAACCATGAGGCTATTTAGCTTTATGAAATTATAAGTGATCATCTACCAGTAAAAAAATTTGCATCATGGGGACTCTATCAAAGATATTTTGGAAGTCTCTACCTCGGTGCTTCATCTTACATGAGAAATATTAGGCGATGGGAATGAATTCTTAGCATACTATAAGGATTCCCCTAGACTAAAAATGAACACATGAGGAGGGGCATCATAGTTTTCAGTGATGAATTCAGGAGGTCCTTTTCATTGGTAATTTATGCTATAGGGAGGAACTCAGCATGAGATAGAAATGATGTGAGGAGGACGGTCGCATTGGTTGTCCATGGAATGTGGAAGACCTCAATATATTTAACCATAGGCAATGTGAGGGAGTCATGTATGGATATAAACAGAGTGGGTATTAAATCTTATTGGACTATATATTTTATGGGGAGGGCCTCCGTACTTGACCTCATCAATATAGGACTTCCCAAGAAGATTGATGGTGGTGTGGGTGATTGAGACAGTCAACATGACCTAACATTGGGGTGGCTAACATCTCAATCCTCATAGGACAATAGTAAATCTCTACATCATGATGACAAGAATTTGGGGAAATAATTTATGGGTGGCATGGGAAATTGTAGCAATTGATGATTATTCTCCATAAAAGATATATTCTAAAGCATGGCGCGACGCTAGTGTAGTGTTATCTAGACAGGGGATGGTAGATCAGGAAAAAAACAACATATTCTTTGGCCTAGTGGACTGGTTGGTGCTCTAATGGTGCCATGTGGGAGCCCTAATTAATATCTCCTAGGTGGTCCTTGTGGATGGTATAACACAGACGCCTCTTACCTCATTATCATTGGGGAATGTTCTATTGGACCACTTCAGGGAGAGGCTCTTGTAGTAGTTGGTCATATTTATGGGTAGTAGTGGCTCCCTATGCATCCGAGAGGGGAGGTAGTGGTAGCGAGGATCAATATCCTAGATGTCCATGTCCCTCTTGGGAATGACCCCCTTCTACCCATATCTATGAAAAAGGGTGTTTATCAATAGAATATGTATAATTTATGTGGGTGAGATGCAATATAGGATCCTAGTTTATGTTGTTGTGCATGAATTTGTTGCAGTAGTGCAGTCATGACAGATTAACACATTAGGGTTCCTTCTTCCACTACATCCATGGGAAATGGTTGGTTGGATTTCTACATCAATGATCCTATAAAGTATGAATATTCATCTGTCAATATTGATATTAGGAAAAAAATTCCCAATTCCCTAATGTTGTTCAATCTTTCAGGACTATAGAGATAGATCCATGCTAAAAGTGATGGAAAAGGGGATGCTCAATGATTAACTATGCCAAATTATGGTGACATTCATCTCAGGTCCACTATTTACATGGTGGGACCCAGTTCTAGATAGCTGGATTTGGTGACACACCCATATACTAATGTATTTAATGCTACTAATCCAATATTTGGGGAAATTTATCACCAGAGACACAATATTTTCTATTTCCGACACTTTCTTTTGGTTTTTGTCCAATTGTTGTTCAATATTGTTTTTTGGCGAACAACATTGTACCCCTCATTCAAACGATTAAATGGTGGGTAGCATCCATAAATTTCACATTGATGATATCCCCATGATCTGAAATAGATGATGGGATATCAGTTACTCCTTCCATGTATTCCTCCATGGATATCATCACATAGTGTGGGCCTCCCTCATAAATTTAACATGTTGACCGTGAAACTAATTCCCGGTTCCATCTCTTTGTGGACACTGGTTTATAAAAATGTGTCTATCAGGACATTTAAAGGGTTCAATCTAGGGAAAGATCATTCACTATGGAGATTAACCATGTTGGTCATCAGTTCCTTATCTAGACATCGGAACATTGGAGCACCTATATTCTTCCACAAAAGAGGGATTATCAAGAGTTGGTAACCCAAGGCATATTGTTGTGATCACAAGGTCTCTCATGCCTAAGGTGTGTATTATGAGTTATTCCCCAACATCCCTTGTTTAAAATGAGGTATGTTGTGAGTTTAATTTCTTCTAATGATTGATCAATGAGATTAGGGAATTCTATAGGAACGTATCAAAGTGGTCAAACCCAAGTAGGTAACTCCTTGAAGGACTAATTGATGGATGGACTAGATTTAACAATGAGAGAAGAAATAATGAGGTGTGTCTTAAAAATAGAGGGTTTAAAACCACAAGGACTTTTCTGGACACCACAAAGGGAGGATCACTGAATTTCACCTCTTAATGGGGGACACCAAGGTTTAAGACTGGCAGGGATGGAACCTCTTAGAGGATTCTGAAGTACCCTGTTTAAAATATTTGGATCAAAACCATACGTAGTTCGAATGGGTGTTTTGGGACTTACACTTATCTAGATTACATTGCAAAGGGGTCACCGTTTGTTTGAGGAACATGGATTGTGTGGGAGTTATGTATGGATAGCTTCCTGGGTGATACTCATTGGAGTGAGTATGTTGATGAAATGTTCTCACTAGGATGTGGTGGCATAGGTGAGAATGTGAAAGGAGATGAGATTGAAACTTCGAGAGGCATCCTATGTAAATCAGTGTCTGGGAATCAAATCCCTTATTGTTTATGATGGGGGAATGAGACACTAAGGATGTGTCTCAGGAAAATGAAGCCCATGGATTTGGACCCAATAGATGTGTAATGTTTGCATTGGGGAATGATCCTCCCGATAAATTGGGACATGATGGAATGACTATGATTGGAATTTATTATAGGAATGTACCTCTAAGATGCTTCCACCATATCCTAGTGGATAGGAATCAATGTCCACATAGTTCAGGATGGTTTCAGGGCTTACATATAGCTAGATTCACTTTGATATACTGGGGATAATTCATAGTTTTACACCAAAATTAATGTATCAGAACACCTGTGGGAGGAGGTTTCTAGTTGGGAAGTGTCCAAAAAATGGAAGATTTCACATCATGGGGGTTTATAATTAACATGGATCTCCATTTTTTACTACTGGCCAGTATTGGACCTCATGGATGCTTCCTATGTTATCTATTTCAAAGACATATATCAAGACCAACATATTTAAAAAAGAGGGCATGGGGTTAACACACTAAAGCAGACCATATGAATTCATGACCACTATTATTATCTAACTGTATGTGACTCATTTTAAGTGTGAGAAACAAGATGTTGACGTGGAAATGATTATTGGGTCCCGATAGGTGCAACAATGAGAGGTGGTGTGGGTTTTACACACTAAGACAATCGAAGAAGAATGATATTGGGGCTTACACTGGGGGGGATTCTTGAAGTGTATCAAATTATACATGAGGAGGATTCCATTCCCATCTAAAATGGTGAGGAATATATCAATCCCATATAGACGAGTGGGAATAGAGAAGGCTTGATGTGAAACACTACTTGTACATTACAGATGAAAAGACATCAATTTAACATCGTGTGCTGATGATAATGGGGCTTGTAGTTTAACATCCTACAACTCTAATAGGGATGGTTCACTGCATACCCTATTGTAAATACACAGTGGTAACTTTTGTACATTTTATTGTTTCATAGCCCAAACAATGACAGACTGGTGGTGGAGGAGGAGGGGTCACTCGTGGGGTCAAATTTGACTTGATTTTTAAAAATGAACATTCCATTAGCATAGCTATGAAAAAAGATTATATTTAAGGCATCAAAATAAGGTGTCCACACAATAAATCATGATATCACTACGCAAAATCATGATGGGCCTGATGGGAGATGAGCTCATGATGTAAGGGGCCCCAACAAGAGGATAATTTAGTTGAATGGGTTCTCCTTGAAGGGAATATTTATCTTGATGAAAACACCCACATGGAGAATGGGACCATTGATTTATCATAGTGATTAATAGAACATTTCTTTGTAAAGTATTAGTTCTTCATGGAGTCTCTAGAAACCCAATGGGGATCCATCATTTATGATGGGAGGAGTCCTTCATGAAGGGAATCCCTACCATTTGTATGTTCTATAAAGAACAAAGGAATGATCTCTAATGGTGCTCAATTACCATGGATGATACATTTTTGTCTCAGGTTTGGGGTTCTCGGGATCTTCATAGAAAGGGAAACCATATGGTGAATTATTAGGTGAATGGTTCCTTTCTGGTGGGGGATCCTAGTATTTATAAGAAACAAGGCATCATGGTGCTGGGAGGCATACATCGAAGGGGTTGGGCTTTATTAAAATCATAAAGTCGTTCATCTAAGATGTTTGTGTAGTCACGAGGATCATCATATGTGAAAAAGTTCCATCATTCACCATCACATGGGTGGTGGTGAGGGGTCTCCATGAAAGAGAATTTTGAGGAAGACTCCATCGGGGTATTTTTAGGCTATTTGAGCCCAAATTGGGTTCGAACCAGTTGAGAAATTCTTTACATCTTCAGGAGCACATATTTCAGAACCAACAAAAATATATGCATAATGATGGAACTAATTTATGTTTTCTTTCTGCTCTATTGGCCTCCAGTGAGGATCATGCAATGCTTTTGGGTCCATTCCACTCAGCTAGGCTATCATGGGTTAAACAAGGAATTTGGATATTGAGTTGGATATGAAAATTATTATAAGGATTCAATTAGAAATTTTTCAAATACTTGAATCTCGATCTACTTGTTGTTTTTAGGATGATTGTGATTCTAATAATATTATTATAGTTGACTTGTGTTTCTGTTATATGGATATCGTACAATTATTATTATGATAATTATTTTGGCGTATAATATATTTAATATTTTACTTTTCCAAATTAGAATTACATATCATTCATTTTTTAAATCATAAATTTAAAAATTGTATTATAAATTTGGATTTTCTATTATAATCTCTTACTTGGTTATTTTCATATAACACTTTATAATGGTTCCTTTACATATAATGTAATATATTCATTAAAGTAATTCAAGGTATGTTCTATTTTCAATACATTAAAACTAAACATCATAAATAGACGGGTTTTTAGTAATGATATATTGATACTTGTTTTATTCAAAAATAAAAGTTTATAGAAAGGGTATGTGGAGGATACATACTAGGATTGTTTTCTCATTCATATTATATTATATGTTCAGAAAATTTCCCACATAGATATATCATATGTTATTTGGATTCCATTAACAATATCGTGGTAGTGCCAAGAAAATGGGCGTTTTTCATGACTTATGGTAGTGGGTTATTCCTTTTATTTTGTATCCTAGTGGTTTTTCATATTGGATATCATTATATTAGTTATTTAATAAATTTATTTATTATATTTCCCTTAGATTTTGTGGTGATGTTCTAGATGTCTATATTGGTTTCTATTTATGATTAATGAGAACTATTTAGATTCATTTACCTTATTTGGCTTTGTTTATATATAAAATAACAAATTTTCGTTTACATTATAAATTTGACTTAAACGGTGATAATTCCAGATCCATTTGTTATAGTTTCTTTTTTATTTATGATTTATCAACTGAAATTACTTCTATTGATGAATATATGGATTCCCAAGCCATTGTTATCAGCTCATTGTGATCGGGGATGCACTATGGTCAATGTCAAAGGCTGACTCAAGTACCTAGATCAAGGATATCCTGACTCTGTTTGTGACAATTTATATATATGTATATATGTATTAATGTACATACACACAGACACACATATATAAACATACATGTATTTATGTATGGATATAAACAAGTATATATATATATATATTTCAATTTATGCATATAGATGAATGTGTGTATGTGTGTCTATATATATTTATGTAAAAATATGTATGTAGGGATGTATCTATATAAGAATGTATAAATTTATGGATAGATGCATGCATGCATGAGTGCAAGGATTTATCTATCTATGGATGGATGTATGGATGTATGTATGATTTTCTATATGTAATTATGTCTTTCTATATGTTTATTTGTGTGTGTGCATGAGACTGTGAGTATTGGTGTATTTGTGAATGTGTGTATGTGTGTATTTGTGTGTGTGTGTGAGTATGATGGTATTTGTGTTTGTGTGTGAGTTTACATACGGATGCATGCATGTATTTATGGATGATTTTAGTAATAGATGGGGGTGTATTTTTTTGTATATATGTATATTTATTTCTCTCTGTGTGATCATGCAAACACATGCATGCTTGTGTGTGTGTGTGAATGTTTTCATTGTTTTATGTGTGTCATTGTGTGTGTGTCAATGTGTGTGTGTCTGTGTGTATCTGCATATGTTGGTATGGTTTTAGGTATGTATTCATGTATGTTAGTATATATGTTTATAGGTATGTATGTATTTACACATGAATGAATGAAAGTATGTATATAAGGATGCATACAATCATAGATTCATCTATGTATGTATATTTGTATATGTGTGAGTGTACACATGCGTTTATGTAGTTATGTGTGAAAACATGTGTGTGTGGGCACGAATTTGAGTGTCAGCCTGTGTGTTTGGATTCAAGCATGCATGCATATATTTATATATATATCTCTAAATATCATTGTGTATGCATATATGTCAAATTGTATATAAATATGTATTTACATATATATATATGTGTGTGTGTGTGTATATGTAAATGTATGGTTGTTTGTATGTATGTATATAAACATGTGTGTCTGCATATAAGTAGGTCACAACCAGCTCCCGCAAAATATTCCCCTCTTGAGATGCCAATGACGGAATAGTGATAATGACCCCCCCCCCCCTGAGTCCGACCACCAGTATGCCCCGAGGTGGAGATTAACACTAACTATATAGAATATCACAAAATGGGAGGCATTACCACTTTTATGGTAACCATGATCGGGAGATCAGATTTATCATCCACATAAAAAATCTATTAAAAAACTAAAATAAATCCAAAATCCATCCCACATGCATGATCAGATATATAAGATTTACAAAAAAAGAGTCTCCACAGTCAATAACAAAAACCAGGCTAAGTAGATACACGAAAACCATCCTAATGTCTGGAATAGTAAGGTCCATTATATTATGTGTAATCCTCCAGGAGAACTGAAAACAAATATATATACATAGGGTGAGAATACAAGTATACTTATTAGAAAAAAGCAATGTCTCTCATGAACATGAGAGTGAAGAATACAAATTCCCTTGTGAGAAGACAAAAAAACCAACAACACCTAACAACGAATACAAGAAGTCCCAACCTCACCAAGCTATGCTCCCCAAATTACAAAAGTCATGTAAAGTAACATAATAAACACATCGAAGCTTGGGAAACCCACATTACTTACCTATAGATAAATTCTCAAACCTAACAACAAATGTCCTGTCACTTCAACACTATTGTTCAAGCTTCACATCACTACTCACCAGCAAACACATTTTCCTCAAGGATAGTCCTATAACATGGGAATATGAATCTCACAACATGTCATCCGCACTCACTTGGAACACAACCTGACAACATCTGGCCTAAAAAAACCTAGGCCACAACCATACCACACCCCTCCCGTAGACACCTAGGCCACAACCATACCACATACCAAAGACACCTAGGAAATCACAACACACCTCATCTCATAGACATCTGAGAAATCCAACCTCTCCCACAGTCACCTAGGTCTCAAAAAAACACCACAACCTTCTAATAAAATAATGGGATTGGAATGCCTTGAATAGGAAGAAATGACGATATAATAACTCACTATCCATCATCCCACCTAGATGTTTGGAAATGTCACCCCCATGAAAATGACAGTGTTCAAAACATAGTGCTCAACTAGGGTGGGGTGAATATAAAAATTTGAAGAAAGAAAAAGTATATATATAGATATCAAATACTCATCCAAACCTATGGGTTTTTTTTTTCAAAAACAATCAACCAGACCACCAAATCACCATTACTGGAACCTCTAAATACATTTACCATGTTTTGCAATAGTCACTTATAAAGTTGATAAATGAAAACCAATTCATAATATTCCACAACTCAAACCATTCCCACATACAACTCATTCAACAAATATCAATATTTATTAACAAAACCATTTTATCAATTCATCCCTATATGGGATACTACCAATCAATTCACAAAAAAAGTCACAAAATGAAAACCACACAGAGGATTAAGAACCACAATAAGGAAACTCACATCATATTATCACTCCATTAAACACACCTACCAAACCCTCCCATCATCATTCTTCAATATGATTCCACTAAATCCATTGCACAATATAAAAACCCCCCAACACACGTCAAGACCTTGCAACACACCTCATCACAATCAAACCTAATAGCCCCACTGTATAACAAAACAACACCCATCACGCCCCACAACATTAAGATAGCACAATCCAAACCTACACCCCCTCTAGTCAATCACTTCACATCCATTCCCCCATCAGTCAAACTCTCCATTCTAGGAATCCAATACACCACAAGTACTACCCCACTGTAAAATCATGATCTCAACCCCAGCACCACACAACCAATAAGGGACAATACATAAAAAAATAACACACATAACACAAACAAAATAGTCAAGGTAGGGTGTCTTATGACTTATCATACAAATGTTCTTTAATCCCACTTTGATAATTTTTTAGTTGTCATAAAGCAAGTTTGATCCTAAGGGGTCCATTTATATATCCAAGTATACATGGTTAATCCATTTCATATATACAGACGTCAAACACATGATAAACAATAATCCATCAAGATTCATCACTAATATATAAAAAATGACCAACAATTTTGATGATTTTAATTATTAATAAAACACATGCACCTCAACATATATTTAAATAGAAAAATAGAAACCTTCATCACTTTTTCCCAACCCCTTTATATTGATATAAAAAAATGGAACTATCTTTATTTATTCTGATTTTTTTTTATCTTCATAAGTGATACATTCGTACACCAACCCTACATGATACATATAAAAATGAGAGACGAATGGATACCTACCATGAAGAATATATTATCATCCAATCCGTAATATGCCAAAATATTGTGCATGTAGTAGGGAATATCCTGCAGGGAAGCATGTTCCAAACGCCATAATACAAGCACATGATTTCTCGGGGAATAAATGTTTTGGTAGTCTCATATGAAGAGAAAATGAAAAATCATAGAGAATATAGGATGTCTTGTTTAGAAATATTAGATCCTATATCAATGGAGGAATGGTTTTAAATTCCATTAAATATAGATCTTGATCAAGACATTGAGTTTTGGATATCTAAATGTCTCCCAATCATTAGGAATTTATAGATATATTTTATTTCCTTTTAAACAAAATCAAAACCATTAACATAAGGTATTAAATTAAATTCTTGATAAATAAAATGTAAAAGGGAAGAAATTGTAGCAATATAGAAAATTGGAGAATAACTAAAAATTAACAAACTAAGGAAATGACACGTTGTTCGGTGAGTGATTGTTGTGAGACATCGATGGGTGAGTCAATGAATTATGACTCATTTTTGGATGATTAATCAGTGCGAGTTACTGGTGGAGAGATTATGATGATATGTCACCGACAAGAAACACCCTCACAACCCACCGTTAGTGAACCACCTTTCAGATAACCTATTTCTCCACCTACCAGATGATGACTCACCATCTAATGCGATACCATTGGATGAAAATGGATATTTGAGAATCTTTGCAAATGAGCTATGTGATCTCCTAGAATACCTTAGACACATGGTTTCTTCAATGTAATGGAATGATGAGGTCTGAGGAATTAAATTAGATACCTCTATATCTATTCTCACCCATGAGAATTAGAAAATCTACCAAAAAAAGCGGACCAACAAACCACCATGTAATATTCCCCTCAAGTATCATTCTATACTTGAAACACCGCAACAATATGGGCATCCCATGGGCTAATGATAAACCACAATGTGTTTCATGATAGCTCAACTAAATCCTAAGCATCCAATAATACATTATTCAATAGAAACCACCCCAACTAACAATAAGACACACCACACAAGAAAAAAATTACATAATGTATTGATCAATTTCAAGATATTACCCACTATGGGAGGCACTGACTCACCCACATGGGTTTAATCACCTCTCAGTTAATGTGTCTTGATTATCAATCTAGTCCCCCCATTTCCAATGTCAGTATTTTTAACACATTGAGTAAGAAGGAATCAACTCTTCTCATAACAAATTAGGCTCAAGTATTACATTGAAATGGAAAAAATAACAAGGGAAAATTCATAACAACTCGTAGTATTGGGTACACATATGCATCTACCTTTACCAAGTATTCTGCACTAGTCCACCATCCCTCCACAACACTAAAACTAAGGGAATGTCACATCCGCACAACATCACATCCTGGAAATCCTAGATCTCAACTGGATGCTTCATTATCATTGCTTCATCTTCGACATCCAACTCTCCCCTGTCAATGGAATGAGAGTCGTCATTAAGATAATGAAAATTCTAAGTGACATGAAGGATTTCATGGAAATTATCAAACTGAAGTGATAGTAAAAACATGTATTCCACCTCACCAACTCGAACCAACACCTTAAAGGGTCCAATGAACCATGGAGAAATCTTGATCATTTTGTCGAACCTCTACTACCCACATCGAGGTGAAACATTCAAGAAGACATCGTCACCAACCTTAAAAACTAATGGTCTCCTCCAGTGACAGGAATATGAATTATGCTGGTCATGTGATGCTTTTTTCCGCTCACAGACAAGCTTAACCTTCTCTGTCCAGATCATCACAAACTCAAGATAAAGGGAAGTTCTCTACCCAACCATATTCTATCACAAAAAATAATGCCATGGTCTACCATAAAAATCATCAAATGTATTTCTTCGAATGGAAGAGTGATAGCCATTATTATAATAAATCAATACAAAGGTAAATTATCACACCCAAGATCCACTAAAGTCCTTAAAGCATGCCTGAAACATGCCCTATAATGTTTGGATGGTTCTCTCTATCTATCCATCCCTGTGAGGATGGAATGTAGTGATGACATGTAAATAAGTATAAAAAGAATGCTAAAATCCCCTCCAGAGTCATGTGGTGATGATTTTATCCATATCTGAGACAATGGATATCATAACTCCACTTAGTAGATATGCCTCATCCATATAGCATCTTACCAAGGAATCAATTGTGCCTGACTCCATAATCACTATTAAGTGAGCCGATTTCATCTATCGGTTGACTATTACCCATATTGCATCATAGCCTCATTGAGCCTTGGGTAATCCTGTGAAAATATATATCAAGATATAATCCCACTTCTACATGTGTAAATACAAGGGATGAATCATACCACCAAGAACCCGGTAGTCAACCCTCACCTTTTAGAACATTACGAATCTCTCCACAAACATTTCTACATATTGTTTTATCCCAAGACCCCAAAAATATTCTATCAACCCACAATACATCTTATAAATTACCAGGGGTACCTCTATGGGTGATCTATGAGACTTACAGGGAACTCCATCACTAATAACTTGTAGAAAAAATCTCCTTCCAAAGAATATCATCTCATTTTGACCATCATATGAAAATAATTATAGGGAATCAACATGGTCCATGTGTTCATGCATCAACATTACCTATGAGTATCCCCTTTGAGACTCCTCCACCTACTGCATCAGGTTATATTCCACCATCATATTAAATCGAAAAAATAATCCACCATTGATTCTAGAATCGATGTGAATCATTGAAAAATCCCCCTATCACCTTCCAAGAGTATGTGGATTCCAAAACTACCTCCTTATGTGACTTCCTTCTCAAAGCATAAACCATGAAATTTCCCATTCATAATTTTTGAGAGATGTTAAAGTTGTAATCCTAGAGAAACGTCATCCACCTCCATTTTCTAATGTTTAATTATTACTAGGAAAAGATTATCCTCAAGATCTTGTGATCCATGAATACTATAAAGCACTCCCCCAATGAGGTAATTTTTCCACATATTCTGTGTTAACATGACCACTATTAGCTCTTAAACATGGGTTGAATAGTTACATTCATAGGGACATAACTTCCTAGACCCATAAGAGATCACTCCCTATTGATTCATCATCACACATCCCAAACCTAGATGGTAAGGATCACAAAACACCTCGAACATCAACCCTTATTCTAAAAAAATGAGTAATTGAGAAATAGCCAATATCTCATTCAGATAGTCGAACACTAACTTTCTTTGATCAATCTACACAATAGCCTAGTATTTTCAATTCATTGATGTTAATGGAGCTTCATCTCGAGAAAAATTAGATACAAATCTCTAATAATTTCCCCCCAGATTCAGAAAACTAGAAACTTCAACAAAATTCATGGGTGACAACTAAGAAATAACTAACTCAACCTTTGATGGGTCCACTGCCACTCCCTAATATGACACAACATGCCCATGTAATTATACATATTGCATCAAGACCTTCCACTTGTAAAAATTCTTGTAGAGATGGTGATGATGAAGAAACATCCAAGACAATCCATAGAACCTCAGTATTCCCCTCCTACAACGTCAAGTAGATCCTGATTTCATTGATTAATAAGATGATGAATCATTCCATCAACTCACAGAATATGTTGTTCATGTGACCCATGAACATGGATGGTGTGTTCATAACACCGAAAAATTTAACAACAAACTCAATGTGCCCATACCTGAACCTGATGCATGTATTTAATATTTCACCCTACTTTACCCTCAACTAGTGATATCCTAATGGAAAATCAATCTTATGGAACCAATATTACCCTCTCATCTAGTCAAAAAGTTCATCTCTCCTAGGAAGAGGATTAATTTTTTTTGACTATCACCCGATTCAACCACTGATAGTCTATGAAAAACTTCATACCCCCACCCTCCCTCTTCTCAGTGAATACTAGAGTACCTCACAATGATACAATGGGTTAGAAGCATCCCTTCTTCATCAGGTCATCAATCTCAATCCAAGGATACCGCAAATCAAAATATTTCATTCGGTAAGGATCCATTGAGACTGGGCTAGCACAAGGTTATATGACTATCCCAAAATCAACACCACGATATAGGGGTAGATTCAAAACCTATTTATGGAAGACATATATGTACTCCACAAAAAATCTGAGAACCTTCTCTAACTCAACATCCATTGATTTCACTAAAATCTCATCCAACAAGGAAAGAAGACACTCCCTATACCAACTTCCCACATGACGAATCTGCTATCAGAAAAAAACCACATGCTGACCATCTTTGACTAAAAACAAGACTCTCCGCATGAGGCATTCGATAAAAGAATGTCTAAGTTATAATAATCTATTCCATGTATGGTCTCATATGGCTATATCAGAAGCAATAGAATATCACCATGGGACTGATGTGGCCCCATCATCAGTCTGCATCCCCGAGACACTACAATTGTGATGCTCTAACCACTTAATAGTGTACTCAACTCCATGGGAATGAGACATCTTTTTACATATAGTCCCTCAACATGGGTTATTATGGGGGGAACAAAGGAGTCTGAAGCCCCAGAATAAAACCTAGATCAATCAAGAGTACTAATCAAACATATCGTACCTCAAAAAATTTCTACTCCCTTCTAGGACTACTACCATTATGGATTGGAACTGACCATTCCCAGCTCATCTTCCTTTCTACTGATGAAAAAATCCCCAACTTCTCCTGGGTTGATGTAACTATAGAACACCCAACAGTTTTCCGCTACCTATTTCATCTCCCCTAAGTAGAGCATGAGCATTATATCTTTGCTGCTGGAACTGCCCTGTAGGGTACTGCTGCTTTGGAGGGTGTTGGACCTTCCGACCATCACAAACTATGCTTGAAAAGCAATCAGATACTAATTATGGTGATGGCCGAGAACCCCCAAAAGTAAAAACATTGTCTCCAAGAAAATAGAAAAGGCACGTGGACTAGACGATTGAAATAGAATATTTTTTCATTGACTCCCCTTTGGTCAAAACCTCGAGGGACCTAATGCAGAAGACTTTCTTCTAGTAACCCTACCTCTTAATGAAACCCAATGGCACCCCACTCATGGTAGACCTCCATGAATGTGAATCCTCTCATCTACCTCCTCCCTCTTCTGGACCTCTACGTACATTGTTAATGTTAATGGTGTAACCACGTACTGGAGGATTGACAAAAGTTCCTCCTCTAAGTGTCTCACACGAGTCTCCTCATTTGAAAACATATTCGGAGAAAACCGAAGGATATCGTTAAACATGATCCCCAACTCATGTACAGACGTAAGTTCTTTATTAAAGGAGGGTAACTATGGACTTTTATTTTCCTTCATGTTTGATGAATGGATTTATTCTTATAACTCTTTTGTGAAATCAAACCAGAAAACATCATCCTCCTTCCTCTCCCTAGATATAGTTTCCACCGCTGATGTGTAACTCCCTACACATGGAACACTGTGATAGTATTATGATACTTCGTTAGAGCCCGGATCAAACTAAATGTGATCACAAGCTCCTCGATCCAGTTCTCCTTCTCTATATCCAATACTCCAAACTCGTAAATTTGAATATCTTTCTATTGGAATGAACATAACTCCATATTCAACTAATCATCCACCTCTGGTCGATCAAACCTTTATTTGTAGACCGAGTCATCCTGAGGACCTGCCACTATTTTCACTACACACAGACGACTACCGGGTGTCAAATCTAAAAAAGCGAACATGGAATACCTAATCATGGGTAATTTGGATATTTTTTTATGATTCATTTAAATTCATTTAAATAATTTTTTATCCATTTAAAATTTACCCAAACACAAAAATTTAAAGAAGAACACATGTTGATATTAAACTTGTACCTTTCCTAGGGTCTCTAACATGTAAACGTTGTCGCCTTACATGTTCGGTCGATAGGCTCAATGTCCTTGCATCAGATCACATGGGGAACTAATATTTCATTTCCTAGCTAGTATTCCCTGGCCTAGGTCACATACAAAGGTCACCTAAATTGTTTACCCAACCAACCCAACAAATCCTCAGCGTACCTAACTCCAAACACCATCATATCTCTTAGATTGTGGCTATTATCAATATTTCAGGACTGCCCTCCAACCAATTATTTCCCTCTTGAGATGGTAATGATGGATGAAATATAATTACCCCCATGTCCCATCTCGAGTAGGCTTTAGTTTGGAGAAAACACCATGGGTATATAATCTCACCAAATTGGAGGGATGTCCCTTTTTATAGTAACCAACACTGGATGATAAGATGTACCAACCCCACAAAAAACTAAAATACATACATAAATGAAATCCAAAATCCACTCTGTATACATGTTAAAAAATATTACTATTACAAAACATGGGTCGTCTCTGTAAATATCAGAAAAAGTATAAGCATCAACACAACCTTTTTTTTTCTTATGTCTGAGATATTATGGTCAAAGACTGACTGTGTACACCACCATGAAAACTAAAAATAGTTTTATGTATTTAGGATGAGCAGACAAGTGTTTTCAGTAATAAATTCCAAGGACTGCAGTGCGGAAGTGGGTGAAGTATACTAATGCCCTTGTGAGAAAATAGTATTAAACAACAACACCTATCATATAATATTAGCCATCCCAACATCACCATGGAACACTCAGTATATTAAAATATTTATGTAAAAAATATAATTAGAATCTTTATGTTTTGGGTACCCTGCACCACTTACCATATGTTAACTGCTCATACCCAAACTAAAACGTCTTGGGTCTTGCACACTCTTCCACAAGCCCCACATCACAACCTGTCCGCAAACACCTTTGGCCTTAGAGATAGTCCCATTTCCTAGGTATAAAAATCTATCAACACCTCATGCACACATAGATTTCCACAACCATACCATATCCTACCCCACAGACACCTGGGCAACAACCATACATCTTACCATTTGAAAACACCAAGGCCAAAACCATTAAATATCCTAAAGACAACTAGGAAGTCACACCACACATCATCTAGTAGACACCTGGGAATTTACACATCACCCACTGACATGAGGGCCACACAACCACACCACAAACATAAAAAATTATCTTGGGAGACCAATTCTTATATTAGGTGGGATGGAAGATCTTATAAACAACTATCTATCTTCACACTATTATGTTGGGATAAGTCACCCTTCCCCATCCCAATGGGGGTGTTTGACACATAGTTTTCAATTAGGGTTGGCTGCATATTGTAATTACAATCAATTAAATATATATATATATATATATGCATCAAACACTAAGCCCAACCTATGGGGTTTTCCCAAAAAACAATTCGACTACTAAACTTCCTTACAATTCCGCCTAAGGAATTCTGCAACACTAGCAATAGACATATCAGAAGTTGATAAATGAATTCCGCTTCAAAACATGTCAGAAATTAATACATATTCCTAGGGAACTCATTTAACCAATTAATAGTCTATATAAAGAAAAAAAGTTTTGAATTCCATCCCCACCCCAGAAACTCCAATTGAAAACGTGCAAGTTGAGACACAACATAAATCATGTAGAAAAATAAGAACAAAGGTAAGGAAACTCAATTCATATTTTCACTCTGTTAAAAACCCAAACATTCACGACCCACATTTTCTAAGATTAGGGATGTGGAAAAAACTTCCAAACCCTGCCATTTTCAATTTATGGATGGATAATGACCTCGAGTCTCACCTTTGTTAGACCCTGATGTGGAAACTAGAACATCGGGTATAGAATCACAAGTAAAAGGAATAATTTCCCTATTATAGATCAAAATCATGATATTAGATGGAAAATACTAGAACCAATGAATAATTATAAAAGTAAATCTCAATATCCATTCCAATATGAAATTTCAAAATAAACTGATACTAAGTATAAGAAAAACCCTGAAGTAAAGTAACAATAAAATGAAAATCAGTAGTAAAATATGTTCTGATGCCTGAGCTATTTTGTTATGTCATAGTCCTCAAATCCCTCGTAAAATCCTAAAAGCAGTTTTTTATGCATAGGGTTAGAATAATTTTGTACTCAGTAGGAAAACCATAATCTCTCATGTAAATGTGGGGATACATTCTAATGCCCCTTGAGAAATAGAGGTATCCATAACTCTTAGAAATAGATTCTATCATCCAGCCACACAAAGAATGATACCCAAATAATGAACGCCATATAAAATAATAGTAATAGCACATCAATATTTGGGTATCATGTACTGTTATCCCACTGGTTGTTTTGAAAATCCTACGAATAAGACCCACCATAGAAATCCCACAATAGTCCCACTGCCACCCCCCAACAACTACCATATGGGTAATTCGAACTGCACATTTATCTTTCCTGCAAAAACCTAGGCCACCACAACCACACATCCCGCCTAATGACACCTGGTCCACCATATACACACTTCCTGCCCCATGACCCCTAGGCCACCACAACCACATTCCCTCCTGCAAACACCTGGGCCACATCCTGAAGACACTTGGGAGACAAACCTGTCCGCAAACACCTATTCCACCACACCCAAACACACCTAGCCCAACGAATCATTGACCATAATGATCCCAAGGCCATAATAGCATGCTAAAAGATTCATGGGATACATGGGTGAGAGATCATGAATGATATAATAACCAGTCACTCATCGTAATGTTGGAAAAAAACACCCTCCCCCATGAAATAGGGGTGTTCAGCTCGACGTTCTCAACATGGGTGGGATACATATAAGGAACATAGGAACTATATTTTTTACATATACATAATGAAGAAATCATCCCAACCTAAGGGTCCCAAAATTAACAACGATCCCACACACAACCACTCTTGCTACTACCCTTAAATGCACAAGTACACAACAACCACAACCAGAGCACAACCCATTTCTGGAAAAAAGATCTCCATTGTACCCATTATTA
Source organism: Viscum album (assembly GCA_963277665.1). Lineage (NCBI taxonomy): Eukaryota > Viridiplantae > Streptophyta > Magnoliopsida > Santalales > Viscaceae > Viscum > Viscum album. Next base: position 1,518,689,291 of record OY728136.1, read on the forward strand.
TTATAATTTTCATGTGATTCCTTTTATAGAAAATTCAATAATTATTGAGAAACTAACATGCGTAAACAAATACCCAAAAAATGAATGAAAACATCCAAGAAGGCATTTAATAAATCATTACGAGTTCTGTTGTAGACACTAAAATAAAAAATGAGATCCCATGAGATCCCTTGATGTATTAGAACCAAAATAAGAAACACTATATTATGTCTAGAACATTTACCACTATCCCCAAGCGGCCTCAAGTTCGCACACCGACAACATGTCAACCATAGATTCCATTATCACTTATTTCACCACACAAACATTTTCCAGAAAAAACATACATATAACAAGAATAGAGCATGAGAGTTTTCAGAAATTTCCAACACCAATCATTATTCCATTATTCCTTTTGGTTATTCATGGTGATCACCCAAGAGTCCTTATCCATCAAGAATCTATTTAATCTACCATGTTTATATGATTAATAGGATTCCATGTTACATCCATTTAGTGAAATGATTATGCAGAAAATAGAGTTTCATTAGTGTGCATGAAAGGAACACCAACGTCCAAGATTTTTAGTGGACATGATCCCATACAATTCACAACATAAAAACACTGGAAAAAACACAACAACATAATCATCCTTCCCACCCATTCATTCTTTCAAAGTCTATTTGTTATTTTCATTAGAGATGGTTTCATCTATGTCCTGAGGGAACATCATCACACCCACCCCACATGAAGCACAATAAAGGGAGATGAAGAAAGAAAACCTACTTGGATGACCAAAGATCGATGTTCTTTATTGTGCCAAGAACAAGGGATGCATGACTTGTAGGAAGAACACGATGGATGATCTGGAAGGGCAGAAACATGGGCACATGATTCGCCTCCCGAAGAGGGACTCTAAGGAATCCAATGGAAATGTTGTAGACTAATAAACAAGTAGTTCTCAGTGTGATAAAAGGACCAATCCTAGAGTTATGATATCTGAAATCTCAAAGTGTTTGAAAAGTATATCATGGTTTGACAACACGGCTGGGTGGTTTCACATGTTGGAATTAATTAAGATTTAATAATTTCCACATAGATAGAGAGATAAACCATAACATGACAGAGATTAAATAGGTTATATTTAAACCAATAAAAACACACAACATGGGAATAACTAGAAATGTGGAAAATGGTGTGAAACTGATTAAAAGGACTCACATTTTGGTATGTCATGGGTCTCCAACTCCTAGGGGATTTAAGATATCCTTTACCAGACTTAAAAAGGTCTTAAAACACTTTAACTGAGGTAATAAAATTTTAAAGAGTGGTTATGGGAAAACTGGGGAATGAAACCAGACACCCTTTGGTGGCACTATTTGGTGGAATCGATCGGGGCCGATCAGGGCTGATTGGTGGCACCAATAGGTGACACTGCGGTGACACCCCACCATTGACACCAGTGCCTTCCTCACTCACCGATGGTGTTTAGGACACCATGAACAATATAAATTTGACAAAGTAATGGACCCCGGAGGTTTGAGCCCTTACATCAGATGCATCTCTAACTATTCTTTCCCCTGAGAAATTCAAGAGTAAACTTGAAAAAAGATTGTGGTGCGAACAACCACACCGAAAGATACCTATCAGGTATAAGCCACCCTAAGTTTTTCGTACATTGGCATAAAACCTTGACATCCATGAACACCCATCGATGGTTGTCAACCAAAATATCTTGACAAACCATAAAGATCACACTATTCTGACACATGGATTAAGGAGTTCTTTCTTCCGTGTTAAGATACTATCCACTATTGGCAGCACTATATCACCCACATGAGTTTAATCAGATCTTAACTAATGTGTTCTGATTATGAATAATGTTCTTCATTCCCCACATGTTTGGAATTTTCATACACATTCATAGAGAATACGAAACAACGAACCTCATGGTCAACATTCTCAAGCATTACATCACAGAAGAGAACAAAAAAACATCAAAGAAAACATAGAAAGAAAAATCAAATTCACAATGGGTACAAGGCATGAATCTGTGATTCTCATTCTCAAGTACTCTCCTCACAGCCACCATGACTCCACAATAAGAAAATCAATGTAATAGTTTTTTCATGAAGCACCTTGTCCTCGTGATCCTCGATTCCTACCAGTCACTCCACGAACATTACATCATCCCTGATATCAGACTCTACCAAGTCTTGGAAGTGGGAGTCATCATGTAGATACTGATGGAGCTATGATACATGGAATACGTAGTTGATCCTCTCTAACGGTGATGGTAATTCCAGCTAATTAGAAACCTCACAGACTTTTCCCAACACCTCGAACGTTCCGATGAACTTAGGAGAAAGCATACCCCCAACCACTACTCTGTTATCCATTCCCAGGGGAATCATTTAAGAACACAAGGTCCCCATAAATGAATTTGAAGGGTATCATCCTATGATCAACACACAACTTCTACCAGTCCTTATTCATCTTCATCCCCTCACACACAAGATGAACCTTCTCATTGTTCTCTGTACCACCTATGGTCCTTGAACACCTTCCTCCCCAACCTATGTCTAGCACATGGTTGAAAAATGGAAACATAAATACAAGGATTCAAATAGTGTCTTTATAACTGTAGATTGATAGCTATTGTTGTATTAAAAAACTACCAGAATAAAGTGTGATACCCAGGATTCTATGATGTCAAGAACACACACTCTCATTATATCGACCTACATATGGATAGTTCTCTATGTAAACCCATCCATCTGAGAGTGGAAAGCAGTGCTAAGGAATATCTAGGTTCCAAAATCCCACATTAATACCTTCCAAACTCATGAAGTAATGTGTATATCTTGATTTGAAATGACGGTTCAGGGAACTTCATCCAAACATACTACTTCACCCACTTACTTTTGTTCTAAGGCATCCACTAAACTCAACTCCTTAACCGTAAAGAAGTGAGATGACATTTTCAATTGTTCCACAACATCAAAGATGGAATTAGAGCCTCCCTAAACCATACACAGTCTTGTGATGAAATCCATTGAGACATCTTCCCACTTCCACTTAGGAACACTTAAGGGCTACAATAGACCACTAGGAACACGGTGTTTGTCCTTCACCTAAGGACTCCTAAGGCACTTTTCCAAAAACTCCACAACATCCAGCTTTACTCTGGGCCACCAAAACAGACCTATAAATACCTAGTAAATCTTTGAAACTATTGGGTGTACCTCTAGGGATGAGTTATGGAACTCATAGAGAATAGACTCACACAATAATTGTAGGAAAAGGCATCCAATAAAGCATCATCCTATTTTGACCATCCTCCAAACATACTTCTAAAGCATCAATCTGTCTAACATGATCGTGCCTCACATCAGCATCTGAGTCTCCCCACTGAGTCACCTCATCCTACTGTACCAAGGATGACTTCACTTTCATCTGAAATATAATGCATCTACCAACCTCCACTATCATGATCATATGTAAATCATTCAAATCCTCCATTTGATTCCAATAATCTTCTGACTCCCAAACCACTTAATGTTTTGACTGCTATCTCAAGGAATTGGCCACCACATTCCCCTTTACTATGATATAGGAGATCTCAATGTCGTATTCCTAAAAGACCTTCATCCACCAACGTTGTTCCAAGCCCAGGTCTCACTGGGATAAGTCATACACCAAAATATTCTGATATGTGAAGACCAAAAATCATTACTCGAGGAGGTAATGAAAATACCACATCTTTATAAACACCACTGATGGAATATATTTGTCAGGGGTTTTATAGCTATGTTCATTAGGGAATAAATTCCTATAAGCATAAGAGATGACTCCTTGTTGCCACTTCATCAAACATCCAAATACAAGACCATAAGCATCACAGAACAATTCAAATGATACCCCTTCCATTGGAAACCTCAATAATGGGGCACTAAACAAATTCCATTTCGAATAAGTAAATGATTCTTGGCATATCCCACAGAATATGAATTCCATGTCCTTTCATGCTACCCTCCTTGCATCCTCACTCGCAAACGAAAGCTTCACACAGCCACCACTACATGAGAACACATACCTTCTTCGGAATCAGTCGATAAAATCATTCATGGATAACATAAATTAGATTACTTGGATGACATAATATGGATTCATTTGTAGTATAAGAAGATCCCCACTGGACTGATGTTACCCCATCATCAGTTTGAATCCTTGAAAAACACCAATCAGGCTAGTCGGACCTCATATTGGCCTACAAAACACCAGGGGTATGGGACGTCTCTATGTGTATAGACCCAAGTAATGTGATTTATTGGGTTAATCAAATGAGTGTGAATATACAAAATCAAATAACGAAATTTCATGAGTAATAATAAGATTGATCATACATTAAATAAACTCTGGCCCTGCTGGAACGAGTGCCCCTGTGTCATGCATCTTCCACGACCTAAATCCTTTCCCCTCAGCTATTAGTTAACTCCCGTACCACTCCCTTTTAGAGGTCCCTAAGGATATCCCTATGGTCTGCCTCCTCCTATAACGTATGCTCTCATAGGGTCATAGGTCTGTTGCTACTGGTGAAAAGTTCTGGTCAGTAACTGGTGCTGCTAAGGTGGGTGAGGAACATGCCCATCCATATTGTTCCGGACTCAAATAGGGTACTAATTCCATATATTCTAATGATGTCCATAGGTAAATCACCTAGGTCTTATCCTCGTAGAAAAAGGGAAAGGATTAGGAGATCTAAATTGGAACAGTTGTTGCCTTCTCCCCAGCCATCGAAACCTAGAAGGCCCTCATGCAGGAGAGCTATTGCTAACAGACAACCTAGTTGACAAATCAATTTTCTCCCCTCTCATGTAACAACTCCCAATATATGAATCCTCTTAACTAATTTATACATATTCTAAACCTCCATGTACATATGTAGATTGAAATGTGTTACATTGTACTGAATAGAAGTTCAGTGTGCGTCCTCTAAGCATCTTGCCTGCGAATCCTCATCATGAAAGAGTTATGAAGAAAAATGAAGGAGATACTTGAAAATGATACACAAATACCTTACCAAAATACTCCATTACTGGATGGAGATCATCTCACGCCTCTTCCTTTCCTTCACTATGGGAGAAAATAAATTATGCCCAGAACTCCTTCTCAATGTCCGCCCATGAAACATCTACATCATTCTTATCCCCAGTATAATGCATCCACCACTGATGTGCCATCCATCTCATATTAATAACTTCTAGGGTAACGTTGTACTCATTTAGATCTTAGGTCTTGTTGAAAGTGATCACCAACTCAACGAGCCTGCTCTTCGACTCCATGTCTGAGACGCTGCCCTCATACTTTCCCAAAGTATGCCACTGGAAAGAACGAAGTGCCTTCTTCCACTGGTCAATCTCTTCCACTAAATCATACCTACACACATCAACCATATCAAACCCTTATTCCTTGACTTCCCACAGTACTTGTGGACAAATCATGAGTTCCATAAATGACAAAAGAAACAAGGAGTTCCTATTCCCATGTAGTGTAAAAGATTCCATTCAAATTCATCTTAAAATTATTATTTATTTCAAATTCAAAAAAACACCGAAGAAACACAAATACACAAATAATAATATTGAATATATAATTACTAGAATATCTACATTACATTTAGTGTTGCCTCACTTGGTCGTTCAGTAGGTCCAGAGTCATTGCATTAGAACTAGGGGGCCCTAAAATCCCATTTCCCATCCCAGCATCCCAAGACTATTTCATGATACAAGATTTCCAAACACTATTTCCCTACCATCCCATGATATCCACATTATGCCAAACCTCGAAATCCATAATATCATTCAACCTCCAATTGATACAATTCATTCATGACCTACCTTCACCAATATGAGGAAAGGGAGAACAAACTGCCCAACCCTTCCTTCTTCGTGATGAAGGAGAGATAATGACCCCTGTGTCCCGCCTTCAATATGCCCAGGAGTGGTGACTAGCACCAAGCATGAAGAATATCATGTAAATGTATGGAATAACCCTTTTATTGAAAAAGATCTGCATATATGATAGTAAATATCATCAACACTAAGGAATAATGATAAAAGTAAAGCTAAAATTATATTCCCATATCCTGTTCAAATAATCACATATAAAGTTCAAGAAAAATTATAATGGAAATTACCAAAATAGAGAAAATCAGTAGTGACAACTGGTCCATTGCACAAGATGGTAAGGTCCGACATGATCCACATTGTCCTCTTTGATACCTAAAAGGTGTTTTATATACATAAGGTGAGTATACATGTATAATCAATAAGGAAATCAAAATCTATAATGAAAATGTAGAGAGACATACTAATTCCCCATGAGAAATAGAGCTAACCAAAATACACAGAAAGAGAAACTATCCACCTAGCCTCACCAAGCACACTCCCTAAATAATACAAGCTTAGTAAATTAATAGTAATTGCACAGACCTCCCCCACAAATCCCATTATAGCCCCATTGTCGCCCCCTACATCAAATTATGGCCCATCCCAACAACATGTTTATCCCAACCGAAAATGACTGGGCCAACACAAAAACAAATCTCGCCCATAGAAACCTAGGTCACCACAACCCCCCCCCCCCCCATAAACACCTTGTCCACCCTAACCACACATCCCACCTGCAGACACAGGGGCCTCATCTGGAAGACACTTGGGAGACAAACCTGACTGCACACACCTATGCCACCACACCGTAATGCTCCCTGTCAGACGTGTATTAATCCACGTAGAACCTCAGGCCATCACAGCCTACCTGAAGTGTCTTGGGCTACCTGGGAGAGGTATCCAGAAGGATCTTATAACCAAAAACTCATAGGAATATTGGGTAAAACACCATCCACCAGGAAATGGGGGAGTTCAGGACGATATTCTCAAAATGGTTGGGTTGTGTATAAGAAACACAATAACTAAATTTTATACATATTGGTAATCAAGCACTCATTCCAACCTAAGGGTCCCAAAACATAAAACCATCATGCTGATAACTACTCTTGTTGCTACCCCTTCAAAAAAAAGTACAACATAGCCACAACCCGAGCACAAACCATTTCTAGAAAATAGTTCCCCATTGTACATTCTATCGTTATCATGTTCATGTGATTCTATTTAATGAAAATTCTGTCAACACCGTGGAACTAATAGGCATAACCAAAATCCAATAAAATAAATGGAAGAAAAATTCCAATCAAGAGTTTAATAATTCACTCCTAGTTCTCTTTTAAATAACAACATCAGAAACAAGACATATGAGACCCCAGAAGGTACTCAAACCAAAACGAGCCCCAACATACCGGGTCCATAACATTTACCAACAGCTCCATGCGACTTCAGATTCACAAGACATCAACCTCTCAACCAGATATTCCATTCCCCATTATTTCTACCCACAAACATTAAAATGAAGAACCATGAATATCACTAGAACATTGAAAGTGGGTTTTCAGATTTATCCAAGAGTATTCATTATGATACCTCTTTTTTTTGTTAACCAATTTGATCACACAAGGGTTCTTATCCATTAGGAATCCAATTAATGAATCATGTTTATGTTGTTAATTATTTTCCATGTTGCAGTCATTCAAAAACATAATTATCCATAAAATATAGATTCATTAGCGTGCAATAAAAGACCACCAACGGCCATGATTTTCTATGTACATGATCCTATACAATTCACAATAAAAAATCAATGGTAAGAATAAAGCAACATCATCATCCTTCCCAACACTTCATTCTTTAAAAGTATATTTATTATCTTTTTCAAATTTGGTTTCAACAATGTCTTGAGGGAAAATCATAATAACCACCCCGCATGACACACAATAGAGAGAGATGATGGAAAACCCACTACATGGATGATCAATGATCGATGTTCATTCTTCTCCTAATAACACGAGATGAACGACTTGTAGGAAGGACAACAAGTATGACTGGGAAGGGATCTGGCATAGGCGGACAATTCATATCATGAATTGAGACTCCAAGAAACACAAAATAAATGAAAGATACCGATGAAGAAGATGATATTGGTTTAATAAAAGGAACGATCCTAGAGTTGCGAGAAGTGAAATCTCAGTGTTCATGAATATATGATCATGGTTTGACCACGCGCCTGGGAGATTCCACATGTTCGAATTAATTGAGATTTAATCACTCCTTAGGAGATAATGAGATAATCCATCGCACAGAGAAGAGTTGATAGGTAACATTTGAACCAAAAAAACTCAAAACATGGGAGTAACTAGAAACACTGAAAAGGGTGTGAAATGATTAAAAGACCACACTTTATGGTATGTAAAGGGTTTACCCACTCTTAAGGGACTTGAAATATCGTTTACTATACTTATAATGGACTTAATACACATTAAATGGTGTAAAAAAATTATAAGTGTAATTATGGGAAAACTAGGGAATGAAACTTGACACCCCTCGGTGGCACCATTATATGCAGATAAGTGGAACTGATTAGAGAGACACCAATTAGGGTAGATCAGTGGCACCAATTGGTGAGTCCCCGGTAGGTGAAACCACAATGTCACCCTGCCATTGACACTAACTCCCTCCTGACTCACTAATGGTGACTAGGACACCCTAAAAACAATAATTTTAATACATTAGTGGACTAAGGAGGTTCCATCCATTACAAATACCATTCACTCCCATCATCAATCTTCAAAGTAATTTTTTCTAATCCATTCCACTATAATTAAAAACCCTAACACATAACCAAACCCTGTAACACATCTCATTATAATCAAACCTAACATAACCACTATACAATCACACCACACCCATTAAACCCCTCCACATAAACATAGAACGATGTGAACCTACAACCCCTCTGCAAAAACACTACACATCTGTTACATAATCAATCAATCTCTCAACCCGAGATTATATTACACCACCTGTATCAACCCACCATACATCAGTCCTCTAAAAACCAGCACTACAAGAACCAAATAAGGCCTAAGATAGAATAAAATAGCATAAAGCACCCAACCACACTAGTCATGGTATGGTGAATTCATATTCAAAAGACACACGTTATTTAATTACACTTTGATAATTCAGGGGATATAATAGAGTTAGTTTGATCCTAATGAGTCTCTTTATTTAATCTGGTATACATGGTTAAGCAATTGATTATACAAATCCATAAAAAACATGACCAACAATAGTCTATAATAGGAGATCTAGATTACACAAACCAAGGACACCAACAACCATGAGTATCTCTTGGCATACAACCCATACAACTCAGAATATCAATAAACAGCAAAATAGAAGCATGTGTATTTTTTCCCCTGCACCTATATATTGATATTAACCAAATTAAATTGTCCTTATATATTATGAATTATTATATATTCAAGATTGATTCATCCATATTCCCACCACTCATGATACCATAATAATTGAGAGTTGAAGGGATACCTACCTCGATAAACAATCGAATATGAACTCTTTAAGGCAAAAAAATTGTACGCATGCACAAGGGAAAAATCCTACACAGAAATGAGATTTGATGCACACTATAAAAGAGATAGAATCCTTGGGAAATAAAGGTGTTGGGATAATCATATAAAAATAAAAGTAATGCACACAAATAAGATATGATCTCATCTTTTTAATGTTCAAATCCTATATTAATATAGGAATAGTTTTAAAAGCCTTTAAATTTGTATCATGATCATGACCATGTGTTTTGGATATATAAAATCTTCTCGAGCAATATTAATTTAAATATATATTTTATATCCTTTTAAATGGACTAAAAACAATTTAAATAAGGTATAAAATTTATTTCACATCAAATAAAAAGATAAATGGGAGAAACTACAACAAAATAGAAAACAAGAAAAAACATAAAATTTAAAAATTGTGGAAATGACTCACCATTAGAAGATTAACCATAATGAATAATCATCGAGTGAGTCACCAATAGATGAATCATTAGGGGAAAAGTCACCATTGCGAGTTATCAATGGAAAGATACTAATGGAAATTCACTATTCAGTGAGTCACCGTTCAATGTGTCACCATCAAGACTCACTATGGTGACACACTATTGTGACCCACTGTTAGTGACTCACTATTTTTATGACCTACCATCACCACCAACTGGTGCAATAATTACCATTAGACAAGCCACCGTTTTGAAAAATTTTATTTTTGAGAATATCTCATAATGAGCTACCATAACCTCCTAGAAAACATCAGACAACATGTTTCAATGATGCAAGTGGCCAAGGGGTACAAGCCCTTAAATGTATATATGTATGGGATGATTTATTTAGTATTATGTTCAAGAATAATAGTATGAATGTATTTATGTTTTTAATTATGCATAGATCGATTGATGAGTAATGTCCCAGAAATTCCGTATAATTATTTTAATTACATGGAATTATTTTGATGCATTGAAATCTGACGGCGCACAATACCGACACCCAGAGTTCCCGGAATGATCTGTAAAAGTATTTTTAATTTTTAATTAGTGTGATTAATATTTTTTAATGAAAAACTGAAATAACAAATAAATGATTACTCAGATCAGAAATCTGAGGGCAACGTTGTGCTCAGGATGACGGTTTTACCCTAGGCGTGACTTATGTTTAGTCTGAATGGGCCTTCTATGAGAAAAACAAAAAATTGAATAACTGTAAAAAATATTATTAAATAAATTATTTTATTTTTAAAATTCTTATAACTCAAAAAACCATAGATAGAATTGAAAATCTGATACCACCACTAAACTCATGAGGGAATTCTTTATTTAAGAAGATACTAACTTTTGCTGGTGCGGGACACTATTAAAAGTTAGTTTTTGGCCCTAAAAAATAATTTACTGGCAAATATGATATTGTAAAATACATAACATTTAACCTTTTACTAAAATTGGAAATCCAAGAGTACTGTTGGGTTGGTTTGGGCGTGTTTCTCTTGGGCATAGCCAAACCTCTACTGACGTGGGTCGAGGGTGACAGTTAATAACTTTCTGAACTTTTTTTCAGGTACCTTCATTAAACACGCAAGTGACATTTTGTAACTTTTGAACAAGTTCTTGGAATTTAAATCCAAGGACACTTTTGAACTCGCAGCGCATGTATTCTCTTAAGGATACTTTCACCTAGACGGTAGTTGGTCGAGGGTGAAAGTTAGTTTTCGTGTTTTTCGTGTAAATAAAAATAAAATAATGAACAACATTTCTTATTTTTTATCCTCCCAATGGAATGTGTGGAGGTGGGGTCCAAAAGAGATTTAATCCTCCCCATTTTTTAATTCATGGTGGTGGGGACCACCTGAACTCCTCTTTAATATGGGGAAGTTGCTTGGGAAGCCTACCAGTTAGCTGTGTCAATGTAAATTAAATTACTAGAATTTCAAATAAAAATTAATAGCATCATTGGAATTTAGGAAGGCTCATATTAAATGAACCTTCATAAATTCAACGATCATTACTTACCCTCCCCATCTCATATTTATAAGGATCTTGTGGGGGAGGGGGGGTTTGGGATGACTTCACCTAGAGACGAAGCTCTGGTAATGTGTTGCAATGCTCGATACTTGGTGGATGGAGCTGGTTCCGATGGGTGGTGATGAGCGACCCAAATGACGAATCAACGAACGAGGAACCAACCCCGATCCTGGATTGGAAGCTTCTTGTGGGTTCACTGAACGCTGACGTTCTTCAACAACCTCATATTCTTCCTCACACCTCCTCCTTCGAAACCTTCCAGGTAAGTTGTGATTTTGATTAATCTTCATTGATTTTTCTTTTAAGTTTAATCTCTCCCTATGAGCCTCTTTATACCTCTCTAACACGAAGGGTGCAGGACAAACAAACATGGCCCAACCACTCCTCAATACTTGTGATTTTTGGAGCGATCTACGCGATGGAGGAGGATGGCGACCGGTGCCAGCGACTAACACCGGTGGGGCTCCGGAATGGCGTCTGACACTTCTTCTGGCAGCAAATAAGGTGAAGGCGCGACTGCCCAGTCGGAGAAGGGTCGTAGTGTGGCAAGGGCGGTGGCCGGCATCGGCTGGACACCCGAAGGGGTGGAGGAATGCATCCACACAACCCAACATACAAGATCCGCGATATGAGGTCGCGAAAGTGAGGGCGGGTGACTGACTCGCTGCCACCCGCTGATGATGGTGTTGCATGCCACATCACCACACAGAGGAGCGTCAAGCCATCCGGCCGGCTGGGGGTGACCAATCGGTCTGCCTTAGCGGACCCCACCGCAAGCCACCGCTGTCCGCCCATTGGGTCGGGGTGGGTAGGTCCGACCCGATCGGACTGGACCCAGACAAACGTCGACCCATTTCTCTCTTTTGGATATCTTAATCTACGGGATTCTGTTTCAAAAACTGTCAGCGGTGTTAGAATCCTCGGAGCGGGAAATACCTTTTTGTATACAACACTTGAGTTTTGGTTAATGTTGGGGTATGACCAGGTTGGATCGAACACGAATCCAATAGGGCCCTCAGGACTAAAAGGCCAATAACATACCAACCGAGCATTTGATTGATGCACTATCTGTTGCACTGAGACCCCTTTTATGTGGCGGTCCTTTGGAATACTTCTTCGTGGGACTTTGTCGAAGTTGGAGCATAAAAAAGTTGCTTTAGGTGCAGATCCTCCTAGAATCAAGCAATCATAGTGTAGGAAACCTATAGCTGGATGTAACTTTAGAATGGGATCATTCATGGGTCTGTGCTTGAGGATCCCACAAGGATCCGCTCTTGGAATCCATGTGGGACTACTCTAGTATCTTGTATGAGTCTGCTGTACTAGGATCCTGTGTGGGTCTGATGATGTAATAGGATTCTATATGGTTCTGTTGTACTCAGATTGTGTGTGGGTATAATGATGTACTAGGATCCTATGTGGTTCTGCTGTAATAGGATCCAGTGTGGGTCTAAGGATGTACTTGGATACTGTGTGGGTCTGCTATATTGGGATCATGTGTGAGACTGATGATGTACTAGGATCATGTGTGGGTCTGCTGTACTAGGATCCTGTGAGGGTCTGATGATGTATTAGGATCTTATGTGGGTCTATTATATATGTATCCATTGTGGGTCTGATGATTTACAAGGATCCTATGTGGGTCTGATGATATAGGTTCCTATGTGGGTCTACCTCTTAACAGAGTAAGATGATTTAGTAGTTACACCTAATCATCTCTACTAGTGTACCTATCATATACCTAGTGTGAGTTGATTCCTTTCCTTCGTGGTGATACCTTTGTTGTATTCTTCTGTGTGGCATACCTGTGTGGTACTTTCCTTCATGGTGATAACTTCGTGGTATTATTCAGTGTGGTGTACCTGTGTGGTATATCCCTTCATGTTGATACCTTGGTGATATTCTTTTGTGTGGCATACCTTTGTGGTACTTACCTTCATGGTGATACCTTTCAGTTATTCTTCTGGTTGGCGTACCTATGTGGCACATTCCTTCGTGGTGATACCTTAGTGGTATTATTCTATGTGGCATACCTGTGTGGTAATTACCTTCGTGATGATACCTTTGTGGTATTCTTCTATGTGGCGTACCTGTGTGGTACTTTCATTCACGGTGAAACCTTTGTTTTATTCTTCTGGGTGGCATACCTGTGTGGTACTTTACGTTGTGGTGATACATTGGTGGTATTATTCTGTGTGGAATACCTGTGTGTTACATACCTTCATGGTGATAACATTGTCGTATTCTTCTGTGAGGCATACATGTGTGGTACTTTCATTCGTGGTGAATACATTGTTGTATTATTCTATGTGGTCTTACCTTTTTGGTACTCACCTTTGTGGTGTTACCTTCGTGGTATTCCTTCCTTTGTGGAATAGTTTAGCTTTGGGCTTTTGAGTTGGACCTTGTGTTTCCTCATGAATGAGACGAGTATACTTGATAACTTGGTTAGATTTATGGGTATATACCTATGTAGGATTTACATATGTTTATGTGCTTTTTGGTTTATCCTTTGTGGATTTCGTGAGACCATTGAGGGTCTCAGGGTCGCTACTAAGTATCTTTATACTCAACCCTTCACGGGCTACACACGCACCTTGTTGTGTTTGGTGCAGACGACAAACAACGATGACTGAGGATGAGAGTATGAGGATTGGAGGTAGCTCAGAGTTGGACATTAGACGATGTGTACTTTAGAGATGGCCATTCGAGAGCATTACCTACACTTTAGTTTGGATCCATGGTGGGTGTTCACAAGAGTTGATTCAGTTTACTTTTACTTTTTAGTTTTCTTGTACTTTCTAGTTGGGCTTGTATTCTTGCCCCTTTTTCTTATTTTACACATTCTTTTTACAATGAATTTTACTTGTGTTCATACCTCAATGTGTGATTTTTTGCGTGTGTTTAATGTTTATAAAGGTAATGTCTTCCTCGTTTTAGGGAATACGCCTTTCGGTACTAGTCGCCAGCCCTTTGCATATGAATAACATTTTTGGGGTAGTCACGGCACGGGCCCTAGGGGAATGGGTCATGGGAAATTGGTATTAGAGGGAGGTTATACCATAGAACATTGGACTATGTTATTTTCAACAGAAATAGTGTTAAGTGTAGTGATTTTGGTTATCTATTTAGGGAATCCAGTGTTGGTGCAGTGGTCGACTTATCCATACACAAGGACACTGACTTCTGATTTCTGACTCAGTACACAAAAACATTCATTGCTTGGGTGCTTAGAAAAATTTTCTTTGTGATTTCCTTGAGTCAGCTCACCAGGTATAACATAATGACCATGGAGAACTGATTCCTTATTAGGATGTTGTCGTGTAGACAACCAACTAGTATTCCTGAGATAAAGGTCATGATGATGGCCCACCGAGTGATGAGGCTCCGGTGCAGGGCACACTTACTATGTTGTCAACTTTTAGTGGTGTACCAGAATCACCACCACTAGTTGGGCAGTAGTTACAACAAGCCGCACTGGCAGACGGTGCACACTGACTGAGTGCAATGCACGAGTATCAGTTGCATAGGCCTCTGAGGTTTCAATGTGAGACAGATTCCCATGCCGCTGATGGTAGGCTAAAGGTGGTTTCTACAGTTTTCATCCTAGTTGAGACACCAGTAGTGTAGATGGTGATCTTAGCTACTAGTATTTTCCATTAAGTGACCACAAGGATGGTCTGCTTAGTGATGAGGCTTATGTACTTGGACCGTTTCCCGAGATGGTACCATTGGGTAGTGTGCCCGCTATATCATTACCCATTGGTCAACATTTACAACTGGGGGTACAGGTAGAGGACACATATAGTCTTAGTGCCTTACGGGTGATTGAGAATCAGATACCCCTCAGGTTCCAAGGTGACCCCGAATCATAGGCTGCTGAGGAATGGCGTGAATAGGTGGCTGGGAGTTCTCTAGATCTTCTACAACAATGGAATGATGACATATCAGTTGTTGAGTATTCATCGAGACATATCAATAATTCATATTACAAAATGAATACAATATGATTAGCGCTTCAGGGCTTGGACTTTAGTGAACACTGTGTTTAAGGATGTTTGAGCCAGCACTATTCCTCTAAGTATTCATACTTATGTTGGGGTGCTAGAGAGTACCATTGTGGTTGAATTTTTTTTGGCTAAGAGGATACAACTAGTGGATGTTAGTACTGGGAAAACAGGAAAGTGGCGCCAGTCATAGATACTTGGTCATGTAAAAATGTTTTAGGAAGAAAAGGTGTTAGGGATAGATGAATCATTAGGGTAGCAGACCTGGAAGCAGATCTAGTAGAGCAGCATGAGGTGGTTTACTTTTTGACATGTTACAACCAAACCTTTTTTTGGACCCCACCAGGCTCAGGGTGATGGATGACTGGGGAAGGGATTAGCTTTATGCAGTCAAATAGTTTGACCCAAGGGCTCTAATAATGATTTGAGGTACGGTCTGTGACTACTACTAGCTACCGTTTTAATAGACTTAGGTACCAATCATTCCCTTTTTCTACGAATCAAGTTCATGACCTAGAGTTTCTGGTTAAGCCATTTACTTGAACATCATGTCAAGATATACCTTGTGGAGGAGACATGATATTCACACATACGCCAATAGTGTGATCTGACCCTTGAGGCGAGATTTTCGGTTGGATCCTCAGAGTGGTAGCATCGAGGCCTTTCGGCATTAGTTTGGGTATAGACTGTACATCCAATGTTCATACTAAGATTGATTGTATTAGGATGAAATGTTTGGGTTTCTCTACTAATTTTGAATGGGGTTTTCCTTGACTGGAAAAAAAGGAAATCCAAGCAGCAGAAGATAAAATCATTAATAGAATGGTGCGGCCAATCACTCCAAAGCTGGCCATAATTACCCTCGTGGAAGAAAATGTTTTGAGTTTTCAGTTCCAAACTAGAGTTGCAATGCAGAGGTACATCTTTTAAAAATACGTTTTGAGGATTCCCCCCCCCCCCCGTCAGGAGAGGGAATTCGGGATTGGCTAGGTACTACCGGAGTTTTGGACCAGACTTCCCCATGGTAGTGGCACCATTGTCAGCTTTGACAATGAAGGAAGAGGCTTTCCTATGGACAGAGATGCATTAGCAGATCTTTCAGAAGTTCAAACTATGACGATGGCTATAGTTCCTCCAGGACTATGACATTGTGATAATATTTACTCGTGGGAAGGGCAATGTGATAGCAGATGCCCTCAGAAGGAGGTTTGGTCGGCAGCTGCCGAGTGAGCCATCAGAGAAGCTTGTCACGCTAAAGATATCCTTTATGGAGAGAGATAAATCTACATACCTCGAGTCTATGACTATCACTCCCCCACCCCTTCATCAATTTAGGGAGGCACAACATTGGGTTATTGAATGCGAGGCTTGACGTGCTCAGATATCCTCAGGGCCGACACCTGATGGATTTTCCGAAGGTGGGGAGCACTTCATCCTCTTCCGAGGATGTACCATGGTACCAGTGGCACATCAAGAGAGGTGTTTAGGAATATATATATGTCCCCTATGGTGGTACATCCTGGTTTGGTAAAGATGTACTAGGACCTTCAACATCATTAATGGTGGTCAGGGATGATAAAAGTAGTGGAATATTTTGTATCATGAGGCCACAATTGTTGGCAAGTAAAAACATCTCAGATCTAGAAGAAGTCTTATGAAGACATAATGAGGGAGATCACGTCTTCCTTTTGGTCTCAACACGATGAGGTTTTTAGAGATTTGGCTGAGGGGGCATGTTATCACTTTTTTATATCAGTTCTTTTTTGATCCTTTGGAGGGTAGGCGATGTGGAACACTGCTTGGCTCTTCCATCATAGTAAGAGAGGGTGTGCAACATCTTCCATGTATCCCAGATGAGGGCGATCAATACCTTTGTTGCGTGTACATTGGTAGCACATGAACCTCTTGGATAGAACATAGGAGTGGGAGGCTCAAATTCATGGTCAGTACCCTCGTTTTTTCCACTATTGTACCTTTCGGGGATAGAATTTCCTAAGATGGGGAGTATATAATTTCTTAAAAATCTGTATAATTGTTTTATTATATGAAACTATTTCGAGACTATGAAATCTGACAGAGCATGATTCCGAGGCTCAGAGTGCCTAGAATGATCCATCGAAGTTTTTTTAATCATTAATTAGTGTGTATAAGGAGTATTCTTGAAAAGGTTGAATAAATCTTAAATGGTTACTCTGAATATAAATTTGAGGGCACCATTGCACTCAGGATGGCAGGTTTACCCTTGGTGCATCTTATGTTTAGTCGGTACGGGCCTCCTGTGAGAAAAACCAAAAATGGGATAATCGTAAATAAAATATTTAAATAAATTATATTATTTTTCAAATGCTTATAACTTGCAAATGTTAGCTGAAATTGAAAATATGAGACTACCACTGAACTTGTTAGGGCATGCTTTATTTAAGAAGATAGTAACTTTGTCTATCACGAGCCACCAGTGAAAGTCAGTTTTTGAGCATAATTAAAAGAATTATATGACTGCTATTTAATTGTAAAATCCATAACTATTTAACGGTAAATAGGATTGTAAATCCAAGAGTAAAATTGGATTCATTGGGGCGTGTTTCACTAGGTCAGATCCTAACCTTCACCGGTGTAGGTTGATGGTGACTATTAATAATTTTCCGATCTTTTTTTGGGTATGTTTAGTAAACGTGCAAGAGTTGTTTTGTAAATTTTGAAACAGTGCTTGGAATTGAAATATGACGACAACATTAGAACTCACAGTGCCAGTATTCACTAAAGGAGACTTAACCATGACTGCAGTTGGTCGAGGGTGAAAGATTTTTTTGGGTTTTTTGTGGACATAAAAATAAAATAAAGAAGAATTTTTTATTTTATTTTTAACCTCAAAATTAAATGCTTCAATTTGGGGACCAACAGAGCTTTAATCCTCCCAATTAGTGAGTTCATGGTGGTGGGGACCACCCAAAATCATATTTAATACTGGGAAGTCTCTTGGAAATCCTCCCATTAAATTTCTCCAATGTAAATTAAATGTCTTTATTTTCAATTACAAAGTAACATCGTCATTGGAATTTAAGATGGTTACTATTAAATGAACCGTCATAAATTCCATGATCGTTATTTATCCCCCCCTCTCCTATTTATATGGAGATTTGGTGGAGTATTTTTCATGACTTCCTCAAATGATGAAGCTCGGGTAATGTGCCACAATGCCTGCCACATAGAGGATGGAACAAGTTCCGGCAGCCGGTGATGAGTGACCCTGAACCATGAATCGAAGAACAAGGACCCAACCCTGAGCCCTGATCGGAAGAGCATTGTGGAGACATCGAACACCGAAATTATTCAACGACTTCGTCTTCTTCATCGCACCTCCTCCATTAGAACGTTCAACATAGAGTTGTGATTTTGATTAATATTCATTGATTTATCTTTTATGTTAAATCTTTATGCATTAGTTGCTTGCTACCTCTCTAACGTGGATGTTGCATGCCCAACGATCATGGCCTGACCACTCCACAATACTAGTGATTTTCATTTTGTTCTACAAGATGGAGGTGGACAGAGACCGTTGCTGGTGACTGACAACAGTGGGGCTCGGGAATGGTTGTCGGCACTCTGGCCGACCATGAAGAAGGCGGCGGGACGACCACGACACCGGAGAAGGGCCATGACACATCAATCCCCTCGGATAAAGGGCGGTGGCTAGCCTCAGCTGACCATGCGAAGGGGTGGTGGAGCGTGTCCGCACTGCCCGAAGTACAAGAGCCACGACCTGAGGTCGTGGTAGCGAGGGAGGGCAGTGACTCGCCACCGGCTGCCGGCGATGGTGCGATGTGTGATCGTGCAATGCGGAGGACCTTCTTGCCATCCGACTAGCTGGGGGAGAACAAGATGTCTGCACTAGCAGGATGCACCATGGGCTGGGCCACGCCTGTGGGCCGGGGCGGACCCAGCGGGCCAGGTCGACCCAAACCAGGTCAGGTCGGCCTCGGCCAGGTCGAGCTGGGTTGGTCGGACCTGGTCAGACCTGACCCCGACCGAATCCAACCCTTTTCTCTCTGTCAGCCATATCATGAGCTACAAGCATCTATTGGAAGAACTGTAAGCATGATCCAGAAACCATGGAGCGATACGGGTCTTTTGGAATACCCCACTTGAGTTTTGGTTAAAGTTGGGTATAACTAGGTTCGATCGAACACAAATCCAATCAGGACCTCAGAACTAAATGGACAATAACATACAGACTGGGCATCTGATTGACGCACTGTCTGTTGCGCTAAGACCCCTTTTACGTGGAAGTCCATTGGGATGATTTTTCATTGGACTTCTTGGAATTTGGATTATCTACCTATGTCTTGAGTTTAATATCATACCAGAATCAAGAGAGCATAGTGCGGGAACCCTAGAGTTGGCTGTAACATGAGAAAGGGATCCCTCATGGGTATACGCTTGAGAATCACACATGGATCTACTCTAGGAATCCATGTGGGACTACTATAGGATCCTCTGTGGGTCTGCTATACAAGGATCCTGTGTGGGTCAGATGATGTACTAGGATCCTGTGTGGGTCTGTTGTACTAGGATCCAGTGTGGGTCTAATGATATACTAGGATCCTGTGTGGGTCTCCTGTTCTAGTATTTTGTGTTGATCTCATGATGTACTAGGATCCTTGTGGGTCTGTTATACTAGGATCATGTGTGGCTCTGATGATGTACTTGGATCCTATGTGGGTCTGCTATACTAGGATCATGTGTGGGTCTACTATAATATGATCCAGTGTAGGTCTGATGATGTACTAGGATCCTGTGTGGGTCTGATGATTTAGGATCCTTCATGGGTATGCCTAATAACATAGTAATATAGTTCTGTAGTTACATTTAATCATTTCTAATACTGTAAATATGTTATACCTGGTGTGATCCAAGTCTTTACCTTCGTGGTACACTTCTATGTTGAGTACCTATGTGGTACTTACCTTTGTTTTGATACCTTTGTGATGTGCTTCTGTGTGGCGTACCTGTGTGGAAATTTCTTTTATGGTGATACCATGGTGGTATTCATCTGTGTAGTGTACCTATGTGGTACATACCTTCATGGTGATACCTTTGTGGTATTCTTCTTTGTGGCATACCTGTGTGGTACTTTCCTTCGTAGTAATAACTTGGTGGTATTCTTTTGTGTGGCGTATATGTGTGGTACATACCTTCGTGGTTATACCTTTGTGGTATTCTTCTGTGTGGCATACCTGTGTGGTACATTCCTTCATGGTAAATGTATTGTGGTATTTTTTTGTGTGGCGTACCTTTGTGGTAGACTCTTTCGTGGTGATTTTTTTGCTGGTATTCTTCTGTGTGGCGTACCGCTGTGGTATTTACCATTGTGGTGATGCCTTTGTGGTATTATTCTATATGGCATACCTGTGTGGTATTTTTTTTGTGGTGAAACCTTTGTGGTATTCTTCTATGTGGGGTTACCTTTGTGGTACCCACCTTTGTGGTGTTACATTTGTGGTATTCATTTGTTGAACAATTGATCTTTGGGCTTTTGAGTTGGGCCTTGTGTTTCCTCATGAATGAGATCGGTATACTTGATAACTTGGGTATATGTAAGGCCATATACCTAAGTAGGGATTTTATATGATTACATGATTTTTGGTTTATCATTTGTGGATTTCGTGAGACCATTGAGGGTCTCAGGGTCCCTAATGATCAACGTTATACTCACCCCTGCACGGGTTATGCCCGTATGATGTTGTGTTTGGTGCAGATGATGAAAAATGCTGACTGAGAATGAGAGTAACAGGATTGGAGGTAGCTGAGAGGTGGACATTAGATGAGGCGTACTACAAAAATTTCCATGTGATAACTATACCTATTTTTCAAGTAGGATCCTTGGTGGGTGTTCACATGAGCTGTTTTAGTTTACATGTACTTTATAGTATTCTTGTACTTTCTGGTTGGGCTTGTATTCTAGCCCCTTTTTCTTACTATACATTGCCTTTTTCCTATGCAGTTTACTTGTGTTTTTATCTCACTGTGTGCTTGGTTACGTGTGTTTACAGGTTATAAAGGCAATGCCTTTCTAGTTTTAGGGAATACACCTTTCGGTGCTAGTCTCCAACCCCTGGCCTATGGAAGGCGGGTTAGGGGTAGTCATGGCACTGGCCCTGGGGATCGAGTCATGAAAGGATCAATGAAGGTATAGATACATGGATTAATTTATCAATGTTTGTATGTTTTTATATATGTATATATGTATATATGCATGAATGAATGAATGTATGCATGTATGTATGTATGTAGTTATATATTTATGGATAGATCCATGAATGAAAAATGATATAAAGAAAAAAGTTTATGTGTATATTTGTATATATGTTTATATTTATCATGGTAGGTGGGTTAGTATGATTGGATGTATCTATGTATGTTAGTGTGTATGTTTTTATGTATTTGTATAGGTATGTTAGTACGAAGTGTATATAGGTATGTATCTAAGTATGTTTATATGTCTTATGTTTGTATATATAGGTGAATATTTAGTGGTGAAATGATATTAAAATTAAAAATAATTTCTTAGTGTGGAGAATTTGAAATGAAGATGTTGCTACTAATTATGTAGTGTGACACACGGGTGTTCAATATTCTTTTAAATGCGTATTTGTGTGAATTCTAATAATGAATTAGTTGTGAAATTATAATTAAAATGGGAGAGGGATATATTTATTTATAACCCTATAAGGGATATTATTAGAGTCCTAACATAGTTTCGTAACCCTGAAGTATTTCTATCTACATTGATTTGTTAAAATTGTGTTTCTCATTATGAAATCCATTCTCAGAAAATGATTATTACAACATGACTATTGATCAAATGAGATTGTCACAATGTGTGTAAGGTTCATGGTTGACGTGTAACATATGCTAGTTTAAATATAATGGAAATTTATATTATTGTGGATATATTATTATTTATTAAACATTAGGGGATTTAGTTCTTATTAATTCAGATTTTTACCCATGAAACTCTGGCCATATTCAGATGAGGAGAGATACATATAGGTCGATGGGCGATGTGATGTCTAGATAATTATATATTTATGATCAATAAAGATTTATTATGTAATCAAGGATCTATGCATGGAATAGGCTTTATCAAGGACAATATGGGATCTATAAAACTCAATTTGAGTGTATTTTACTGACTTTAGAACTCTCTAATTGAGAAAATCCTTGAAATTATTAGCGGAATTACATTTTATAGAAATAATTATCTTCTATATGTAAGGTGAAAACATAATCCTACCTAGTAGCCTTATTCATTGTGTGTCTCCTTCCAAGAACTAGGTCCTATGAATATTTTATCATATCAAGCATAATATTACATTAATTGGAATAATAAATTTCATATGCACAGTACAAAGAGAATATGGTACAAAATATTCTGACATAAAAAGAGTTCTAGTATAGCACACAAAATATTTACTAAAGAACTAGATCAATTACCGTGGACCATGTGATATTTTAAGTTGGGATTCCCTATGGTTTCATAATTTCAAACCCCCTTGATTTTCATTTTTATGATTCAACACATTTTTTATAATAAAAAATAAAATTTAGGGAGGTTATATATTTATATAAATATGTTCTTATGGATGTATTTATGAATGTATGTATGTATGTATGTTTACATATTTGTATGAGTGTGTGCCTTTATATCTTTTTATGTATGCATGTATATATGTATGTATGTATGTAGCTATGAATGTGAGTGTGAATGTATGTATGGGTGTGTGTGTGTGTGTATATTGTTGCTTTTTATGTATTAGTGTGTGTGTTTATGATTTCATTCATGTATGTGTGTGTATCTTTGTGTTTTTTAGATATTCCCTTAAATGTTTGTATAAGCATCTTCCTATCTATTGTTTTCTCTATGTGTGTGCATGTATGTATGCATGCATTTATGTGTGACACCGAGAAGTCATTTTGTGGTAAACTATTTTCTTATTTTTTATTTTCATCATTATTTTTCTAATGATATTTTTTAGTATGGAATTTTATAGTGATTTTGAGTTCTGGGATAGATGAAGTTTAATTTTAGGGAATCAATCTATAGTGAGGGTGTCGAGGGTGGGGATGCAAGTTAGAGGTGTGACTTCTATCATAGAAGAGGTGGCATTGTAGAGGAGGTCATCAATACAATTGTGGCCTAGGGCCTAAGGACAATGGATAAACTATTTTTAGGTACCCAATAACATAGTAAATGGACCACACTATAGTGTTATTTGTAGAAGAGAATGACTATCTTCTATATTATGGAACCTGCACCATGGTTTGGAGACATCGGCATAATTTTTTTGTGAATGAAATTCAACTATATCGATTAGGGGTTTCATCCACCAGATTATGGAGTATATTTAATGGGATTAGTTGAGATGGGGGAATCGCTCTATAGTCAAAATCACTACTTTCTAGAGTGTGAAACATTGTTATTTTAAAATATAGGAAATTGTCTTCATTTCAACCTATAAAATACATACATCTCCAACAACATTTTTCCTTTCATGTGATCAAGAAACATCATTAATGTCGGTTTCATTGTTTCTTTCCTTGGTGTAAACAAGTAGGTTTTTGTGTAAATATTCAAGGTTATTCTCAATTTCATTTGGATTTTCATGAATTTTCTATTCTAGAGACTTATTCTTCATTGGTTATTTTATTTCAATTCCCATGTTGGTCATGGGGATTGAATTTCGGGGTAGGTATAGGTGGGAAATGTATTTTCAAAGATGTTTTTTCTTTAGAGGATCCATTACATTTTTCTCTTCTGGTTTAAATCAAATGATATGAGTTTGTTATGAAATCGATGTAGGTGTCTCCATATAACAAGTCTACCATATTGAATCACTCTGATTCTCGAATATTACACTGTTAAGGTTGAGTATTTTATTTGGGTTAGTTTATTGAGGGATTTTATATGGTCATTGTTTTTTAATGGATATTTTAACATTGAATGGTGATTTCTATTGGTTTTCCCTTTATTCACAGTCTTTTAGTAACTAGGGTTTTGATAAAATGTTTGAATGTATATTTTAATTCTAAATTTCATCCTAAAGGACTTTTTTAATGAATAGTATCTCCCAATTTTTGTTATCGATATTTTAAATTAAAATAATTTATTTATTTGAATGGTTATTGTATGCACATAGGACACCTTTTTCATGTTTTGATAACCTGAATGAGTGAACCTACTATATATTGGGTGGTATCAAGTGAATTTTTTCCTATTTTTACTGAGTAATCATTAATGGTGGATTTTGACCCCAGTTATACCACTGGAGAGCCAAAAAAATTGAGGTTCATATATGCTTTCTTGTGATCATTTACCATGTTCTAGTTACCTTAAGTCACAAATTTTACAGACCCATGTTGTGTATATTGTGCTTATAGAGTAAGGAAATTATTTACACACCTTCCTATTATATTTATGTTAGGATGTATGTTATGTTATTTATATTTGTTTATGTTCATGTTTTTACATGTTCAAGATTTCTATGGACATTGATCATATTTATAAAAACAATTTCTTTCTCATATGGTTTTCCAAAAAAAAATTATTATAAAATAATTTGATATTTCAATGAAATAGTTTTCAAACCTAAACATATTGTTTTCAATATTATTGTAATTTTATGGAATCATGTTAGTATGATTTTTTTATTTTCCTCCCAATATGTAAATGTATTTTCATGGATGAAGTCTTGGTTATGGATGAAAAATGTATATGGAATGGTTCTATAACTTATAGAGGATTATCTTCATGCTCGTCATCCATCACCAGTTAGTGATGGTGTTGACAGTGGTTCATAAAGTGATTTGTTCTAGAAGATATTATATGTATCTTTAAGGGATCAAGTTGGATAATATATGAATCATCCATTTCATACATTACAGTATTGAATTATAGTTATATTAATTATTTTATTTTTACCCATTGCATGTATTAATAAATTGAGGTTGTATTTTTTGTTATGGATTATGTTGAAATATAATCTGTTAGGATTTTGTTTAATATTATATTCTGTTATTTATTTGTATGGATGTCCATAAAATGGATAAGTCATTTCAGATTTTTAGTTTTATTCTATATTTGGTTGTATACTATTTTTTTGTAGAATAATTCCTAGTTAGAATGTTTTTATAACATAAAACTAGTTTCTAAACCAATTATATTGGGAAAAAAACTCTATTAATGAGATGAGTGGGTTCTGGTTATGGGTCTAACCAATGTGGGATGGTTCATTAGAAAATGGTTTCATATAACCCTTTGGTAATTAGGGTGTGTCCTGGTAGTATAGAGATTTGATTATTGGATCTCTTCAGGCTTGTCATGTGAATCTGACTGATCACCACCTTTCTTGATGATACATGAGTTTCACCATGATTTAAGGATTTGAGTATTGAATTAGGATTTTGGTTTTCATTACATTTTTTATTATTTGATCACCATTTATATTTTTTTGGTGGACTAAATAAACATTGAGATCAAATTTGAAGGGAAAAATAATTTCATGGTAAGCTCACATAGTATAAAAACTAAGGTGAATCCCATGAAAATGGTTATGAAAACAACACCCTTACTATTTCATGGTAAGGGAATTCTCATCAAACTATGAAACCCATGCATATACAAATATTTTTCCCTATTGAAGTTATTTTTTAGAAATATTTTGATTGAAGTCAAACCTTAATATGATGTACTCTTCTTAAAGATTTAGCAATTTGACTTTATTTATGTTTTTATGTTTTTAGATGGGAATTGTTGGATGTGTTTTTTATTATCTTTTTATTACATATGGTTTAATGATAATATTTCTCTAAAAAGAAAATTTTATAAAATTTACTCATTTTAAAAACTATGATATTCAAAACAATTTGTTCTTGTTTACCAAAAATGATTTTTAATTGAATTACTATGGATTTAAACTTATGTGTAGTTGTTTAATTTTAAAGAATTTATAATTTATAAAAGATTTTTTTAATGTGGATGAATTTATTAATTGTTAAGAGTTGTAGAAAAGAGATTTGATTTTATAGAGAAGTTTTTATATAAAATGTGATATCATAAAAGTTTTATTTTTATAGTTAAATTCATGGAGTGATTAAAAATATAGGATATATTTATGAAATCTGTGCAAACTACATATTTTAAGGTGGTTTATTTTTTTCCAATACATAATTAAAGTTGTCGGTAGCTCCATTCTACAGGTGTCTAAATTTGATGATGTAAGATGGATTATTTATAATATAAGTGAAATTTTTTACAATCCTATTTGGTTTTGTTAAATAATTATTTATTTATTTTTAAATAGTGTCTGGTTTTTAATGAAAATGGATTTTCAGTGTGATCTGATTACTGCGAATTAGGGCAATTAGTTTGATTTCATCAAAAAATTTGAACTATGATAGATAATTTGTGAAGTATAATTTATTTATATTTCTGTTTTGGGTTAATTAAACAATTCCATCTGGAATGGTCTTAATGTATTTTAAAATATATGTTTTTTTGGATTACCCATAGCGTGATTCCCCATGTGTCTTAAATATATCCCTCCATGTTGTAAAATATACCTACAACTAATATTGAATTGGTGGTTTGTAATAATATATGTTTTTGTACATCAATAGTCATCCCACCATTTCAATAAATATTAAGAACTACTCAAATTAGGTTATTGGTCAATGAGAATTTAAAAAATATATATATTATCAGAAAATCCATTAACCATCAATGGTTTAGGTTATTATAGGCTCTATTGGTGAAATGACAAATGTTTGGTGAAAACCCCTTATTCCCTCTGAGTTACATGATGGAACAAAAAAATCATTATGATGATGTTTGTTTATTGGTGTTATCCCATTGATGGGAAATAGAAGTAATCCACTGAATTACTCAACCATTATCTAAGTATGTAGATGATAAAATACTATATAGACTGATCATAAATGTATTATTCTATTCAATGAGGTACATTTCCTGACTCTCTTGATAGTCATTTTCTTATGAGAGTTCACTATTTGTAGCTAAAATAATTTATATTTTATATCTCTTATGTTTGATTAGAAAGTGGTAAAATAATGTATTTGATGCAGCTATTACTTAGGTGGTCAACTATTTTGAGGGGTTACATATTGGATTTAGAGAAAATATTATTTATCAGATATTATTATTGATTTATATTATTTAAATATTTTATCAATCCTATTTTTATAGTTGTGTTATAGTTTTCAAATATACCCACTCGAAATTAACTTGTTTTTCCTCTTGTGGTTTTGATGGGATGTTTACAAGGAAGTAGTTTTGATTTTTAATAGTTTCTAATTGGAAAACTCCGATACATGCCCGAGTAATTTGGATGAGTTCTATAACATTACAGATTGTTCTTTGGATACTACCTAGTTGAAGATTATTCCATGGTTAGATTCTTATATGTTTTTCCATGAGAGGGTGTTCCCTGGGCTAGGTCCTAGGTTGTTTAACCATCCGCTTCATGAAATATGGTTGGAGACAATGTTGTTAGATGTCACTTCATGGTTCTGGGATTGATGTAACTTTATATTTCCAATATAATGTAGTACTAAAGATATTTGGACTTGGATTTTTCTCTGTTCGGTATCATTTGTGTTTTCCTTCCTTTATAAATCATTGAATTGATTTCTTGGGTGGTTGTTTGTGTATAATAAATGATTATTCAATATAATAAAAATTAAAATTATAGATATTTTAAAATTTAAATCATTTATTTATTGTAATTTATGAAATATTTAGGTAAATTATGTTTCAATAATTTGGATATGTTAATAAATTTCACAAACTAGTGACACCTGATTAACTGATATGTTTTTGGAAATGTTGGAAAATTGAAATATTAATAATGATGTTCAAAAAATTGTAATTTTCTTTTAAATTACTTATATTTTCCATTCATTTTATTTATAAATTAATCATTATTACCTTGTGCCCTCTCACTTCACCTTCCTCCACCTGAATCCTTCCCTGCATCACACATCGCTCTTCTCACTCCCTTCCTCTGTAGCTTGTAGCCGACATGCCTCCTCTCTACCCCTCTTGCCACCATTATCTCTTTACATCATTCACGATACTCATCCATATCATCATCCCAGATCCTAATCACCCTGCTCTAGCATCCCTTCCTCCATTCCTCCCCTCCACATGCCCTTATCCATCCCTTCCACTTTGGTGCCCATCCTCCCAACTCCCTTCTTCCATGACCCCTATTACCCTACTCCCCATCACCCGACCAACATACTGCCCTACACCCTTCCTCCGTAGCATCTTATTTCCCTTATCGTAACCTCAAGCGCCTGACTTCGAACTAATTCCTTTCACAAAATTTGAAGCCAACAAGTTTTGAACATTATATCATGACACCCCTAACTAGTGGTCGGACAACTCGTCAAAGCTAATTAGTTTTAATAGTTTTATATAATTCCATTTATTTACTAATAATATTTTGTACCAAAAAAACAATATATATATATAGATATAATATTATATATTCATATTCATATATTAATATATATATATGTGAAAAATATATATATATTTTTGTATATATATATGTGTGTGTGTGTGTGTTAGTGTTGATATATAAAAATAGATATATATTTAAATAGTTGTCTATATATGTTTGTGTGTGTTTATATATTTATATATATACATTTAATGAAATTTAAATATATGTTGATATTAATGCAAATAAATTTAAATAAATATAAATATATATATATATATAAATTGTATATATATCTATATTTTTATATATATTTATATTAATATATGTATATGTCTATATATGGATATATATATATGTTTATTTTATTATATATTATAATATGTAAATTTATATATATATTTTTATATTATATATTTGTTTTTATATGTGTGCGGGAGTTTTTTATTTAGGTATATATTTATAAATATAAGTTTATATTTTTATATAAATGAAAATTAATATAATTATAAGTAGAATAATATATTTATATAGTTAGGTTTTATTTAAGGCATTGCTAATAACCCACAAAAATAGAAATGTTTTTTTAAAGAAGTTTTTAAATATAAAATATATGAGTATTTATATATAAATATATGTATATATATATATGTAAATTTGTGTATGTTTGTTTATTTATATATATACATATATGTGTGTGTATTTTTTTTGTATATAAATATATGTATATATACCTCTCTAAATTTATATTTATATTGATTTAGGGAAATGGGAAAAAATGCAATACAGAAAAGTGCGGAAGTACTCAATGAGGATCGGACTCGAGACCACATAGAGACCCATAAGGGAGCCTACGAATAAACCACACACTAGGGAATATATATATATATTTTAATTTATGATATTTAAATATATGTAATGATATTTTTATACAAATATAAATTTATATATACAAATATAATTATATATATATATATCAGTGTGTGTGTGTGTGTGTAATTCCATATTATTATATTTATATATAATTTTAAATGTATTAAAACTGTGGTAAAAAATGGAACCAATTTATCCATGTGTAAAAACATGGAAATTTTTAAATTTAGTGGCTTTTTCTAAAATTTTTGTTATCTATAAAATTAATGATGTATTTTTGAAAAAAAATTTAAACATACATTTTGTAGTGATTGTTTCCATTGAGACATTTTATGAATTTTTTTTTGTATTTGTGACAACCTTCTTAGGGATTTTTTACTCACTAGTCCCATAATAATAGATAAATCAAAAATAATGGGGAGACCTTAAGTGACTGGTCTCTATCTCCCAATGGTTTCATATGCCTCTGGAAAGGTTTTGTTATTACATTTTCATCAAATACATGAGTGATGGAGGGTGGGGACTAATTTATTTTTCTATCCATTCCATGTATTCCATGATTATATATGATATGGAACTCTAGTTTTCATGATCAAGGATGAAGTGGGTGGTTCCGTATTTTCCATATTAGTGCCTTACCTATAGGAGTGTTGAAGCTTCAATATAAAATTCAATGAGGTTTGTACTACCTCCTATAATTTTATTGTGGATGTGGGATAAGATCATTATGGTCCTTAAGATTGTCTTTTCACGATCACCTAGTGAAAATAACGAGATTTGGGTGATTATCGATAGAATAATGAAATAAATCGACCTTACTCCTACTAAATTGTTAAAAATGGGAGAAGAAAAATGAATATTATATGTTTCCTAATACAACATGACTCACTAGGACCCCTCTATGGTGGTTGAAATCTACATGATGCTCCCCATGTTTGCCTCATGTTGGTAAGGGTATGTTGACAATCACTGTTTCAGGATAAAATTTAAATGGGTCTGCTTAGCTTAAATTAGCTATACACTATGAACAACTCCATAAAAAACATAATAATGTAATGAAATTAATATATCAACTCAATAATATGGTGAAATTATAAAAAAAACTCCTCGATCCATGGGATTACCACATCAATTCCAAAATCATAAATTAAAGGAAAGTAATACATGATCAACATTAAGTGAACCCCAAACTATCATTGATATGAGTAATTTTCTCACTAACACCCTTGATTTTGAATATATAAAACTAGAATCACAACAAGGTAATGTTATTATCTACCAATGCTGGATCCAAAAAGATTTCCACTAAACAACTAATCATCATAATTAGACCCGATATTGTCAAGAATTTTTCACGAATAGGGGTTAGTATAAAAATAAGCAATTGGATGGCCCAAATACAATAATTTAATATCAAACTATCAGGTTCATCATAATCATATATCATTGTTAAGGGATAATGGTGAACTTATATATCTATAAAGGAGAACCCAATATAGTTGAATATGCCTCGATCATCAAAGATAGATACATACCTTGGTGTTATGATCCATAAAAAAATACATCTGGCCTATCCAGATATATTATAGAATCCCTATACCATGCTTATTTGGGATGGAATATGAAATATGGTAGATGATCCCCAACCATTCACCGCTATTAGATGTTGAAATATTTATTATATCGATAGAGTATCCAAATGCAATTTAAAAGGGATAAATAATGATTCAATTTTATATCTAGGTAGAGGATCCATGAACTGTATATATATATATATATATGTGAGTTTATTACAATACAAGACCCATATGTTGAGTATACTAGTCCCAATGAGTGAAATACCCACCCTACTTGATGATGTTGAGATGAAAATACATCTTGAAAGATCTTTTCTACTCGAGTGGGATGAAAACTATTAGAGATTCTATGAATGTAATTCCAATCAATCATCAATGGATCTCTACATATAGGATGTCTCAGAATTTTCTAAATGACTCATGCCATATATTAGACTGTAGAGATAAGGCCTTTATCATGTTATATATTGTTAAAAGTGTTAATGGACTACTCGATTGTGAATATATCAACATGAATGAATATATATAGTATGCAAACCCATTTAATATAATTAATAAATGTGTTCCTAATTGATAAATGATTTTATGAACCTGTAGGGTTACTGAACATGTACTTCAGTTTATCATTGAATTTACAAGGATATAAACAACACATTCCTCAATGATATGATATTAATATTTAAAACATCGAAGATCATATTATCAGTTTGGTCATGATTTGATATGGGTCACCATTTGTAAAATATCCAGTGAATTCATTGGTATTAATCATTGTGTTATAAAAAGGGTATAAATCCATGATAAAGATAAATGTAATATTCCCTATCACCGTTGAAAACCATCCAATCATTCATGGGGAATAGAAACCAAGGATAAATGATAGAATATGGAGAGTTGAAAAATGACAATAAAAATATAATATTGAGAAAATTAATACACTAATGGTATCATTTACATATCTATGAATTTTATTTAAATAGTAGTCCATGCATAGAAAAATAAAACATGAATAACACGAATCCAAAAAAAACAATGACCTGCGTATATAATTATTCATTCACTAGTGAAGAAATACATTCACATGATTTCTCAGGGTAACTCTGTTGAATTTATCATCATTATTGGTTTCTTTATGATTTTTAAACAATGAGAATTATCCAATAGTAAATCATCTCAAATATATCAGGGTCAGATGATTAACTCTAGTTATTTCATTAAATGATATTTCTAGAGATGATAAATTCAGTAATATAAATAATTTAATTTTTTATTAATTATTTACTATATTCCTCTAAATCAAAACATTATTGCGATCTTTCATAGGATCCAATGAAGTTGAATTTTTATTATCCATATGGTGAAACCAACATTCCCAGGTGAACTATATCCGTTGGGTGCCCATCTGATACTCCAAATAGAAGTAAAAGAATAATTATTATATATGTTCTACATGGTCTATAAAAAATATTATGTTTAAGAAATGAATATCGTGGCTCTTTGATTCATGTATCTTCATGTCTCCTATTTTACAAAACAAAACAGTTTAAATATAAATCTTCCATTGGTTTGACACAAAATAAATTATTCATTTCACTCTACCCACATTTTATGGAATTTCTCTGTGTAAATCACCATATATTAAAATAGATAAGGGTACTATGAGAACATTGTGTTAAAATACCCAATTATCTCCCCAAAAGGTTTCTTTACTACCAAAATATACAAAATAGTGGAATTGAGAAGCCGTGAATAGTATTCACCTACTAACTCTTGATAAGCAATCAATACTCCAAAATTGATGCTCCATCAATAATATATATTTGACTATATTCAATGAAGAGAATATATCCTGAATATATCCCATAAGACATGAAATATAGAATAACTCATGAACTAGTTGCAACTGTGGGGGAAATGAAAAGTGTCACACAACCTTGCCTACGCCTATGTATAAACTATAAAGGATCAATGAACATCAACAATATCTTACCATGTAAAATATATCCACAATAAAAATGTAGGTGATGCCTTTTGAAAAAATAATGTCCATCATCAATCATTAAATGACTTCCTCAATAGTTTGTATAAGACTTTTTGTGTCTTTAAGATGTTCTCATCCAGTATTGAATCACATAAACCATAACAATTGTTTTAATAACTAGTATTTTACCTACAAGTGAGGACTCACCCGTCACTATCAAATATAGGGGTGAACTAAATGGTTTACCGTACAGGTCCTTGAATGGTGGTAGGCTAATTTTGGATTGATAATTATCCTTATAATCGAAGTCCTCCATTAGGAAATTTTCCACCCAACTAGAGATGAAGTATTTCATTTAAAGCCCCAGTATATCCTCAAGAACATAGAATGATAAAATTCTTTGGCCGTTGTTATAAGGATGCAATTTTTTTCTCATCATCCCATCGGTCTAGAAAGCCTCATTAAAATATCTCAATATATAGTAAACTAATGATAATCATAGTTGGAGATGATTGTAGATAGAACCCCATGAATCCAAATGATTTATTACACCTAAAAAATCACAAATCATGCCAGTAAAATCGGTTCACAGATATCAAGAATGTGAGTTGTCATTGTGAATTAGACAACTATCACGCTATCAAAATTAAGACCTCTCAC
This sequence comes from Viscum album, assembly GCA_963277665.1. Classification (NCBI taxonomy): domain Eukaryota; kingdom Viridiplantae; phylum Streptophyta; class Magnoliopsida; order Santalales; family Viscaceae; genus Viscum; species Viscum album. Next base: position 1,518,723,438 of record OY728136.1, read on the forward strand.
AGATCAAAGAAGTCCCATAAAAACATAAATTGATATTTTATCCGACATTCACTCTTTAACCTCAATGGGTTTAGTCATCCCTTCTCATACATGGTTCTACACCTTCACTAACTAATGGGAAATGTCTTATGATAAAAATTCAAGAACACACCTCTTCATTCCAACATTCCAAAACATGAATTTATGGTATTGGTGTGTCTTCAATACACAAATATATACTATTAATGGGATATAGTGAAATACCATAACCCTTATTTCACAATATATATTGGACAAATATCCATCATTGAATGTGTAATACATGCTCCCCACCATTAAATAATCAATATGGTTTTCCAATAATGAGTTTCTTAGTATTAAACACCTATCAATCGATATACATAAGATGAATCTCCCTTTTGAACATAATATTTATACTAGAAACTACCATCAATTAGAAATAAGATACTCATAGAATTTATACTAATGATAACAATAGTGAGGATATCTACAAAAAAAACTCTCACAACAAGTGATAATGAAAATACCAAGAAAGGGAATCTCCAACCTTATTTCTATTTCCTTTTTTATAGACTATCTTATTTTAATAATTCTATCTGATATCTAGATAAAAAAATTTCCCTTGTGAGAGATCCCTATATTTAAAAATAGCGTTGTGACTCTAGTCATCCATGATGATTATAATATAATCACTATGAAGGTAGTGACTCAGGTCATTGTGGGTGAATACTACCATTGCTACAGACAAGTCATGGGTCACATAATCTATCTTATACTATCTCTAAATCCAAGACACATACCCAACCACAACTCACCACTGAATCAACAAACATCAATTCCCGTGTAGAATAGAATTATTGTAAATAATGTAGTCAACTCCCTCCATTAAAAGTCTCATGATATGGGCACTGGTTAATAACTTCAATAGCTTCTCAACGGGCCTTTGAAATTTATTTTTCCAAATGAATGTGATCCATTTTTTGTGATAGGTAATCTATGGATAAATAAATTCTAGAAATTATATACACTTACCATTTATAATATCGATCCAATCTATGGAAACAAAACAAATCATCCCTAATATTAGGTGAATCCCAATATATTATATCCTTGAACTTTTTTAGGTATAAAAATATTTTGACCTCTATGATAACTTGTATAATGAAGAGATCCTTCCTATTCAAGAAAGGTCACTATATGATCATTCCACACATGTTAGTCTCCCAACAAAATTCTAGGATCATCCTAAAATTTCCAACATGAGATACTTCAAATTTGGAATGACTAAGGTTTATATTGATGAAGACACTACCAAAGGGTCAATGATGGGTTGGATGATTATTATCATGGTTCCTATGAAAATAATATGGGGGTTCATTCCAAATGGAATAAAAAGATCTCTTTATGTCCATAGTGGCATCATAATTCTGTCCCGAGGATATCCTTATTACCAACCTATAGAAGATGATAACAGTTGTTGATATTGATATATTAGAAAAAAATATCATTCCATAGATTGTTAATGAGGTCTTCAATCCTCAGTGATTGATATTTTTTTTTATTTTCACCAAATATAATTTTCGATAATCCAAAAAACCTCCATATCTCAACTGAATTCCTAGAAAACAATATCAGTGCTACCTTGGAGGATATGTTTGATCTAAAAAAATATTTCTCTTAATTTCCATCGGACTACCAACTAATCTCATGGTGATCTATGATGGTCTATTCTAAAAGTAGCATAAGATATTAGAATGTACCCATGGTGAATATATATATATGAAATACCTGGCCTCTAAGTGGGAAGGTAATATTGGTAAATCCAATTGTTATATTACAATGTATTCCTCAAATACATTTGGGTGATAAATGTCATATGTTTTTGTAGCACCAAGGGTAAATCCTTGTAAGTAGTCATTCATTAGATAATTTATCATATTACTCTTTTTTTAACATCTTGTTACCTTGACACATGTATTCTTTGACTTTTATGTGTGGTTTTTCTTATTTTATGGTACATCGTGGGATTCGTACTAAGGAATGGACTTTTTAAGGGAAAATAAAATATAATCCCATGATGTATAATTTTGTGTACTAATGGTGTCTGGGTATAATTGTTTAAACAAATTTAAAAGGTGATCCTTGTGATCGAAGATCCATATGTTTTGGTTCAATGATTTTATTTAGAGAACTAGTATTAAAAGTTATTGAAAGATATATTCACATAGTGAATGGGTTAAAGGATATAGATATGTTTTAGAGTTGATATGTAAAGTATAATAAATGGAGTGAAAATATTACAGGTTGTGAAACAATCACTCATCATGAAAGTGCTGATCAAATTTAATTCATTTTGATTTGATTCATTTTTAGCATAATTTTATTTCACCAGAATGTATACTGTGAATGGGATTAACAACATTAATTCCATAAGTCTAGTTGGTTTAAGAAGTATACACAACTAAATATTTTTTCATTCAATTTGACTGAATTACTATGAAATACTATAGAAATTATAGTAAATTATGGTTGATATCCCTATTTTAATATCACTACTTTCGATGTATGACTCCTATGGGAGTTACATCACATTTTCAAAGTAAGTGATATTTCTTATTCTTTGATTCATTTGGTATGTATAGTATAATTGGTGGAATTGTTCACTTATATAATTTTTTATTTGGTGTTTTATAACTATCCCTTTTAGTTTCATATCATTTCTTATTATTCCACGTCTGTTTTATGGTTATTCAATCTCTATTGTAAACAGTCGATATGTTTCCAATGATATTGAGGTTGGTTTATCTAGGAGTGTGTTTGTAATTCATGAATTATATTTTGTTCATGGGAATTCCTTTGAGTTATTAAATTATAAATAATCTTTTAAAAATAGTAATATTTCTTTATAAATGATTCACATTATTGATTGGGTTTGGAATTAAATATGGATTTTCAATTATATGAAATGGATTTATTAAACACAAGAAAGGTTTATGAATTGTTTTTTGAAAAACATAGTACACTAAGAAGCATGGGGGGGGGGGGGGTAGGGACATGGATATGTCACTTTAGTGTTTATAAAACCAATAGAGGTTTTATCATTTATTCAATTCCCACGATTTATTCCCCCTTTTATCATATTTGAGGGTATCATGGGATTTTAAAAACTTACACGAGGTTATGGTACCACTAGTTGAGAGTCTACGAAGTGGATATAACTAATACATTTTCTGGAATCCAACATGTTAATTTCGAGTGTGTGTTTATCCTATTCATACTTACTGATTGTTCTATGATGTGTATGGTGTTTATGTACCAGATATTTCATAGATTCTTGGAATCTTTGGATGTTATGTCCATGGATGAAATTAATTTTTAGTCTATGTCAGATGGGTACCACATTGACCATTGGAAAATTAGTTTTTGAATATATTGGGAAAAATAGATGTGTGACAGGCCTTCAAGATGTGAAATTTGGATTCAATAATTAATGTTTCTGTGGAATTTTATATCTTATAGGGGAGTCATACTTGATCCTTGAATGGAACATACTGATATGTCCTAATAGTGGACCAAACATTTGTTTGAGATCTCAAGAATCTTTTTTGTATGGTTATTATAGTCGAGGTCTTCAGGTGTTCTCCAAGATTGCATATTTGATGGAAACTTTAACCGGTAAGGGAGTAGAGTTTGAGTGGAATGTCATGTATCATAGAACATTTTAAGAATTAAATATGAGATAGAATTCAACATATGTTTTGATTCTTCCATATCTAGGATCAGGTTACAATTTTTTTTCAAATATTCTGGATTTGGTTTTTGGTGTGTCATGATATAGTGAATAAATGTTGTATCCTATGGATCCCAATAGTTATTCCCTCATGAGATTAACTACTCTACCCATGATAAGTAGTAAGTCCAAATTATGCATGCACCAGAAATGTGGCATCATTACCTATTTTTTGAATGGTGTATGGTGTTTTGTTACCATAAAATCCTAGGGTATTTTTTCATGCATATTGATAAAAATGTTCAATATAGATTCTAGGTTTATTATCTCTAGTGTTTTGATATTGATATTGATTGTACCCTTAGAGGATATAATTTGGTCACTAATGATGTATGCTAGAAATTACTTATAGAAATATTGAAGGGATTAGTATAAGAGTATTCATTGATGAGTTTGTTTGCTATGATGAGCTTAAGAATGTGAAAAGATAGAGGGTGTGCCAATGTGACTTTGATGTAGAATGGCTTATAATTTTATTAGTTTATTTTTATCTATTAGATGACCTTGAGTACAAGTTATGTTTTAGAGTCATTAATAATGAGGGTTCCTCGAGTGAGTGGTATTTGTCTACTAGTTGTAGTTTCTATTCATGAAATAGGTTTGTAGTTTGTTTTCAAATTAGTTAGGAGTTATTGGATAGTTTAAATCATTGTTGTTGGTTTAATCACCTATAAACTACCATGATGTGATGTGATTTGTAATGTTGGAATTAGTTGATAGAGATTAGATGGTTGATTGTTTTTGTTGTACCATGGTGTCATAGTTTTAATATTATTAAGTAAAAACCCTAGATACCTTTTTGTTTATTACATACCTTACTCCTTGTGATTTATAAATATGATGCAATATTTATTGATTTCATGATTGGACTACCATGGAATACTAGTGAGAAGAAAGTGAATTGGGTGATCGCTGATCGACTCACAACATTGGCAATTTTCCTACCTATGAATGACATGATGATGGTGGAAGAACGTTAAGAATTATGAATCTAAGTGATTTTATGACATCATTGGGTTATATTTTGGTTTTTTCTGATTGGGACCCAATGTTGACATACAAATTTTGGAATGGTGTGTAGGATTTGATGGGTTTCCAAGTGAAAATGTTCATAAAATATCATTTTAAAATATATCAAATGAATATAAGGGAAACATAGGTCATAGATGGAATTATATATGATTGTGTGCCTAATTTTGATGGTTCTTGGGGAATGAAATTGCTACTATTCAAGTTTTATTATAATAAATTTGATCAATCCTCGATCAAAATGGCACCATTGAAGGATTGTTCGGGATGACCATGTAGATATCCACTTTTTATGGTTGATTTGTATGAGAAGTCATTAGTTGGGATGAGTCTTGTTCAATATATTAAAAGAACAATTTAGTTTACCTAGAAGAGATTTACCATGAAAAATATTTGTCGTAAATCTTATAAAGACCATCGTCACCAACTGCTGGAGTTTGATGTTGGTGATGGGGTCTCTCTTGGAGTTTCAACTATCATATAAAATAAACTGTTAAGTAAAAATATTATGTTCGGATCCCAATTTGTGGGTGTCTTGGAGATTATAAAAGTGTAATCAAGGTATTGATGAGATAAGGGATAAGATATTTCGTTGTGAGGAAACAATGTAATTAAAATTTTGTGAGTCGATGATATTGAGGACTTTATAGGGACATAAATAATTTTATTGTGGGGAGATTATAACTCATCATAAGTTTATTTAGGTACTCTATGAATTTTATATATGATTGTTTTAGGTGTATTTTTGGATTCTCACGAATATAGAACCTTTATTGGGAGAAATATCCTAATGCATGATGATGTATGAATGTCATGATTATATAATTCTAGGTATAATATGTTAAATTATTTTTTATGGTTCCTCTTCAGAATATAGAGACTTATGTTTAGGATTAATGATATTCTATAGAAAAAATGATTGAGGTGTACCAACTAGACACATTCATATTGTGAATGGGTTAAAAATGCAGATATATTGGAGGAAATATTTCATGAGTCTCATAAAGGCTGCAAAAACATTACAGAATATGAAACTATTACATATGATAAAAAATTTATCTGATTTAATTTATGTTCAGGTGATTGTGTATTTGATGTATTTTTAAATAATGGGATGTCACATTATGCAGATGATTGAAAATGTGAATTCCTTGTCTCTTGTGTTTTAAAACATGCTTCACACCTAATATTGGTTTATTCGGTGTATATGATTTTCTAAAGAACCCTACAATGTTTGGAGTGGTCTTAAGACATTTTGATACCTTATTTTAGTGTTTAGAATCAATGGTGGTTTCCTCACATATCCTTAGTAATCATCCTTTTTGCATATTTGTTTCTGTTGTTCGTAATGATTGAATTGGATGAATTTGTGGTTCTTATTCATAATAAATTAATATTTATTTAAATAGATTTCCATTTTTTATCATTCCTTTTATTTTGAAGGATAATCCATAGTCTTGAATCTCTATTATTGAAGGTGGATAGATTTCCATTATTATTGATGATGGTTTATATTTAAATGGTATAAAATTCAATAGTTACTTTGTGATATATTCAATTCCATTGGGTTATGGAATAGAAATTGACGATTTTACATATAAAATGATTAGTTGGAATGGATCCAAATTTATAAATATATTTGGATTTTAAAATATATTATCTTTGATATGAAAATGATTTATTAAATGTGATCATGGTTATTGAAATAGTTTTTTTAACGTAGCACATTTGGAACCTTAGTTGTGTGGAGAAATTGAAATGTCAATTTAGTACATAAAACACCAGGGGTTGTTTTGTGAAATTGATAGATTATGGTCGGAAATGATATATTTTGGAGTTAAAATATTCATTATTAGGGATCATTTATTTCTAGTATGTGTTTTTATAGGGTAGAACATAAATGTAGTGTTTTTTCATTTATACCTGGTTTATTAAAAGATGGTTTATTTAATGGATATTTTCCCACATGTTTATCTTAGCAATTATTCTTTTATACATGTTTTGTTCCTCAATTTTGGGATTATTCTATGTATTTATGAAAAAAGTAATTTTCACAAATGGAATTGTTTATTTAAATGAATTATAACTTTTTTAGAAATATAGAATATGTGAATCCACGATATTATTACTTTTATATATTCTTAGGTGAAATCCTAATGGGTACTATGCTCACAAAGTACATATTTCATCTAGAAGATGTAGGACATGTTATTTTAGAAATAGGGATTGGGACTGGAATCATAATGTATTCCATATTATCTTTTTCTCTTTCAGTTTCATATTGGGATGGTCCGGTGGGGACATATAGTTGTATAGAGACTTGTTTAGTTTGGTTTTATTTATATTTATATTTTGTCTAGGGTTTCTTAATGTTCATTCATATGGATATGTTTTCAATTATTCATTAGTTTAAATTGATGTTTCATCAGTTATACACGATTATTTTGGTATAATCATGTATCTAAACATTTGTCAGACCACATCGGGTAACTTTTCATTTTAACCCGAGATGGTTCATTACATTGTCATGTATATCTATAATATAAACATAACACTATTCCTTGTGTATCAAAACACATATGGATTCCTAGACAAGTGTGACACAATTAAAATGTCAAAAAATAGGATTATATATTAAAATATAATGGTAGATGTGTTTTACATGAGACAACCCATTTGGGAAATCTGATGTCAATCATTACCTACTTTTCACAAACAATATTGTCTATAGGAAACTGTGTTTGGAACAAAATATATATTTGGATGAATGAGGTCTAGAAAAGAGTTTCATTTGAAGGAATCATACACATAGTGTTTTAATTGTATTTATACTCTCCATATAATCTCTTATTATTCATTTAAAATATTCATCCTTCTAGTGATTTATTTTTTAATTTTACCCCTCCAATGAAATCGATATTTTCAAACCATATTGCATATAACTGTTTACATAACTAACATTTTGAGTTACTCATCCATAATTATACATGAAATATATTTTCACATATCCAAATGAATCTCATGAATATGGTATTAGAACTATTCACATTGAGGATTAAAAAAAAAATTCATTTAAAATCAATACTTTAGTGAGCCTAGGGACACATATAGCAAACCCCTAAATTTCTAGAAATAGAATAAGCCTCATGGATAGTGTGATTCTAGACCCAAATAATCTATACCTTGGAAAATTTTAAATAAAATATAATCCAAATAATCTTATATATAATTACTAATATTTATAATCTGGAGATTCTGCTTTACTTTTTTGGGTTTTATCTCTTTTCAATGTACAATAATTGTAAACATGGTGTCAAATTATTGATGATAAAATTGGGAGATTTTTATTGAAATTCCATTTAATTTTCTAAAAGGTGTTCCAAATCATGATTATGATGTGAAAATAGATTTGGAAGATTACTTTAATGTTGATGGATTACCCTGTCTCTTGGATGTTTCTTATGTTCTGCATTTATTTATATTGAAATGAATGAATAATTTTCTAGGGGGACATATGTAATATATATTGGAACATATTTCATAATATTACATTAGTTCTACAAGATAATTATTAATGATTAAAAAAATGATGGAAAATGATCATTTTAACTTCTACCATGGATTATAGTAAATAATATTGATGATGGGGTTTTTTTACAGTCAATATCTTTTTATTGTTGATAAAATTGATGGTACATAGAATTTGACAATAATTGGATTCCTTGATGAACATATGGGTACATATTTAAGGTGGCAGCCTCTACATGTGATGTTCGTATGAGATGGTATCATTGGTGAAATAGAAACTTATTAAAAATAGATTGTTCTAGTTCAATCCAATATAGGTTTTGAAAAGTGATAGTGTAGATATATATTTAGAGATATAATATATCTTTTTTCGTGTAAGACACAATATTTTTATGTGTATATAGAAACTATATAATTTTTTTTGAGGTTCATCGTAATTATGATCCTTGTTAATTATTTTTTGTATGATGTGTAGAAGTTATTTAATGGTTTCGAGAATGACTATAGTTTTTTTTAAATATTCTTGAAGTAGTTTTAGTGAAGTATAGAAATTTATTGCCGAAGTAGGTTTTTTAGTAATGAATGAATTCATGTGAATTCAGTGTGATAAAAAATGGATTCAGAATAACATCAATTAAATTTTTTATGACATCATGAGTTTCATATGAATTTACCTATGGATTTAATTACATTATATGTATTTCTATATGACATTGGTTAAAAAATAATATTCTGAGTCAGATTTCATATGATATTAAGGTTTTCATATGACTTCAAAAGTTATATGAAATTAAATTTTTCCCAAAAATTATAAAAGGGTTGTATTTGTTTTCCATTCAATGAGATATCTAATTAAAAATAGTTTAGTAATTTTTATGAATAACATAAGTTAATAGTTGATATTAAATAATTTTATATATTTTGAATAATGAAAAATATGATAAATAAAATATTTTTTTATCAAGGTGGAAACATCATGATACTAATTTTCTATGATCAATGGATATATGAATTAAGAAGCGTATAGTGATTTTGGAAGATATACCATTAGTATATTAAATAATAATTTAATGATAATCCACATTGATGGAGAGGAGACCATGATTGTAAATGTTCATGGTCATAAGGAATTGTAAAGAATATGATCACCATGTTGTGGAAATAATCATTTTATGTGAAATTCAATGACGTGGAATAATGAGGCACATCTAGGAAATCATGTCAATGGAATGAGGGAATACAAATGGCTACTCCACAGTGGAAACAATGGAGTGACTAGTGTTTAATAATTGATCATACAATGAACACACGCTATATTGTTGATCATTTTTTTAAAGTGTTTACCTATGAGACATGGAGAGTAGTAATTATATGTGGAGGTTACTATAAAAACTACAATTAGAGATAACTGATGATAATTTAATAGTGTGTTGATCATGACATGGTTCAACATGAGGACGTCTTCTTCAATTTCATTTGATATTGGTTATTTTCTGAGACCTATTATGGGGAACGCAATGCCACAGTACAAAATGGTGTTGTGTGTCTCATTCTTGAAAAGATTATATTTTAAAATATCTTGAATATTAAATAAAACTATGTCATTAGGAATACTGGAGAAAAATGAAAAATGAATTATGATATTATTTTAGAATGAAAGTGTGATAATTATAGGGAGATGTATTCACACCATAAAGTGAATATATATTAATATAAGAAGAAATAAGTTATATATTGAGATGCATCAGTGTGTTTATATACATATTTTATACATCAGAAAAATAGATAAAAAATATATGGTGTTGCACCTATTGAATAGACAAGGTTTTAAATGGAAATGGAGTGATTGAACTAGATACACAAAAGGATAAATTTTTGAGTGACCTAAAAAACATATGATGAATATAAATTAGGTTTCATATATATATATATTGATCATATAATGGGAAATGATGTCAGCGAGACAACCTACTACATCCATTAACTATAATAGTCTGATGAATCATGAGGTATCATGATTCATTTCTAAAAAATAGGAAGAATATCATTCACATTGTCAAGGGGGAATGCATGAGCCTCATTGATTGTCTATATAACATGATGTTGAGAAAATATTATATATTATAAGGAGTTATAAAAAAAATCCATTTCTTACTTTGTATTTGATCAATGTTAAGATAAATGAGTTCATGTATATAAAATTTTGTCATGATTTATTTTATAATAGAAATAAAACATTTAATATTGGATAATTACAATGATACACTAAGGACAAATTCATCTTTTGGTAGAATAACCTCTTCAACAAACCCTGCTATTTTCTTATATTTCATTCATATTCTTTAACTTTTATACTGACCAAATGTTATATAGGGATATATACTGATACAGAGATATATATATTCTCACTGAATAAGTGAAGTGGTGTAATGGGTTTGAAGAAAAATTAGGGAAACAATTATACCATAGATTCACCTCTCGCTCAGGGTTGGAAAATCCCCTATGTAATCTTATCAATTATAATAAAAGACATAGTCAAAATTCTATTTGATTCTCTTAGAAAAAAAAATTTAGAAATTTTCTGGATTTTCGTAAGGCTTTATGAAGTGAATGTTCGACTTATCATATGATTTCCTCGTTAATTAAACCATGTAAGATAAGCCTAGAAAAATAAATATGATCTGGGAGAAAACACCATTGTGGTTTCATTTATCCTGAATAGCCTTACCATATTTTATGATGTCTAATCATGAAATGTTCTATGTTTCTCGCCTCAATATGTACATTAAAGACCCATATATTGGTTTATTAAGTGGGGGGATCTAACTTTGGAACTAAACACCGACATGTTTGAAAAGAGTTTTTATATATTCATTCATCAAAAAATGGTGAATCTTGGTAAATATATTCATCTCGTCTATTTGTTTATATTTTTTTTATATATATGAGTTATGTGATCATGAGTCTTGTATGTGGGAGAAATGACGTCAATTTTTCTCTAATGAGGAACTATGATGGCTTTTATGGGAAACAATGTGTCATATTATGGATAATTATGACACCCATATTTCATTTTTAGGTGTTACATTATCTATTTGATAATTATTAGATTTATTTTTCTATTAAGTTGTTTTACATTGGTATTTCTAGATATATTCGTTTTCTAGGATAGATGATCTGAAATTTTTAAGGAACCACATTCTAGAGGAGAACTACTTCCCCACAGTGAGTGTGTTGAGGGTAGGGATTTTCTATGTAGAATTCTAATTTCCTAGGATGGGGTTTCATGGATGAGATTAATTCATGAGACAATATCTCCATGATATAGTGGTTTGGGGTTTTGGTATGATAGATTTTCCATTTTGGGGGATCAACACCATAGCCAATGGAGAACATCGTAGCACTATAGAAGGGATAAAAATTGTGTTCCATTTTCAAGTCAAATAAGTTATGGTCAATATGTCAATATAAAATGCATCTATAAAGGGAAATAGTTTAAGCTAATTGTACTTTTCCCATGTCTTGGTTCAGATACCATGCCACTATATTCCTTCTGAAGTGTGATCCATGTTTTTGTTTCAAACACCATGTTGTAGAGGGTTCTACAAAATTAATAAAAAATGTGAAATGTATTTTTTAACTAACATATAATTTTACAACCTCCTTCCTCCTTTCTCCCTATCACATGATTATGAACCCACTAAACCAATAGATACTTATATTCCTTCTTTTATTAGAGTCAAATTGTTGGTTTTGATTGAAATCATAATTGTTGGCCTCAATTTATCAGGGATATAACATATTATCCTCTTTTATACCCTTTCTTTTTTATTGGTCATTCTTTTTCCTTGAACTAATTCAAGAACTATTTTTATTTTCGAATGTCATGTTGTCATCTAAGTCACCTATAGTATAATTTTCCCCGTCTCCTAGGAAAAAATAATTTCCTGTTGGTATTAGCACAATACAATATGAGATATTATTTTTTATTATCATAGATTATGTAGGTCTAAGTTTTTCTCTTTGGAAGGAGTTCGGGATGATGATTTCCTATTAGAATAGTGGATAAGACTTTTTCATGTTTGAGTTTCAAGTTGGTTGGGACCAAACATTTGATGTTGTTGGGGGAGGGGGGGTAAGTTCATTTACATTACCAATAATCCTTCTACTTCCCAAATTATGTCATAAAAGGTGTGTGAAATGTATGAATATGCTTCTGGTGTTCTTCTGATCTCACCCCCCTTCACAACAGTTGATCATGTTGGGATCTATGAAGATGAATAAGTGGATGTAATGCGGGAGCCTCTAGATCAGTAGGATCCCTATATCTGGCCTAATGAAAAACTGTTTCTAGGTATTTTCTAAAAAGTATGTTGATGATTTTCAATAGATAATATGGTATATGGAGACCCCAATGTGGAAAATGTATTGTACTAGTTCAAAGAATATGGCTAAAGTAGTGAAATGTTTTAGTGAAACATATTCATTAATAGTCTCAGGTAGCGAGCGGGATAGTCACATGGCCTTTGATGATACATCAAGCCTGTATTTTTATGGAAATATTTTGGAATATTCAGGGTATAGTTCATTATTGTCCATGGAGGAAGAGGGGTCATATAAGATCCTAGAACTCACGGAGTCACACAGTGCTTCAGTGGAAGAAACATAATGGTGTAAGGACTATTCATAGATACCTAATAAAATTGATAGAAGGATAGTTAAAAAGGTTGGGTAAATAAGGAATCAAATTATAAGGTCAATTTGTAGGAGAAGGTTCATGAGAAGTATATAAATCTCTCATAATTTAACCATTTAGAAGAATATGAAGTTTGTATGGAATAATAGAATATAGTATATACTGATAACAATGTGTCATAAGAAGAAATTTCAATCAAATACATGATGATATTGTTTTAAATAGTGTAAGTAGAAAAAAAATATTGTTAGAGATCATTATCCACTCGAAAGAAGAAATTCCCGAAGGAAACATCCATATGAAGGATAAAATTGAGGAGGCTAATAGTATATTAAAATGAATGATCCGTGTTCAAATTAATGAGAATCCATGGTTATATATGGAAAAAAGATAAAACTTTGGAAACATGATTCAAGGAAATGGATATTAATATGGAATAATATGTTCATACATGGGATAAGTAGGCAAAACATTTTGAATAAATCAATAATGATAACCCTAAATGTATGTTAACTTTATTATAAGGATCATTTTATAGAGATATGTGTTCTAGTAATATCTATATTTTCATTATTTATTTTTTGATTCAATTATGTAATAACTGATTCAATTTCTTGACTTTTTAAGGTTTCTAAGATTTAAACAAAAGCGAACATAAAAAAAATTAATTTTTAGTGATATATTTTTCTAATGATTGTTTCCAAGGAGAATTTTAGAGTGATTTTTTTATTGTGACCTAATGGAAATAATTATTTATATGAATGGTTGTTGTTATCACATAATATAATTGAGGATAGTATTTCAAACATGGATGAATGACCTTTGTTTTGAATTTTCACTTGATAAATAATTATGTCCCAGTTAGACTGAGTGAGCTAACATGATGGATTTTGGATGTAGTGAGATATTTAGAGCACCTAGAATTGTGAAGTTTAGGTATGTTGACTTGTAATCCATTAGGGTCACCGATTTAATTTTATACTCAATGGTTATAGACCCATGATTTCAATGTTCATCCTGATGGAAAATTCAATTATTTATCCCCCTCCATTTATTGGGGTCTAATGATGTTGGATAAGATATGTTTCCTCTTTAAATTTCTATTTTTCTTTGTCATGTGGATATGGGTCTTTTTCCATTTTTAGTAAAAATTAATTATTTGTGTATGGTTCATAAAATAATTGATCTTATAAATAATGTTATATTTCAAGGAAATGATTTATAAACTAGAACTGATGGTTCACAATGAAAAAAAACGTTTTATAGATTATTGGTGGAATCTAAATAAGGTTTTCCTCAAACCATGCTTCTTAAGTTATGTATAAGAATAATGGATTCTCCATGAAATAGGAAAATGTAATGGTTCCACACCTTATAATAGAACATCTTGATTTGAATCATCCTTCTACATATTTGGATGGTTTTTACATTATTCCACACAAATATATGTTGTATTAGAGTGCCTTGTGATACTCAAGTGTTAATGATTTATAGTATATGTGTCACTAAGGTCATCTATGACTCTTTTTCATATTTTTTGTATTATTTGTGAATTATTTATCACAATCATTTGGATTTATACTTTGACATTGGATTTTTTGTTATTATTTTTGTTGGGGAAAACAATGTTAGGATGTGGTATATTATTTTTTCACTTATTTATGTATATGGATATTTGTCATATGGATATGTTATATCTGATTTTCATATGGAATACTTATTAGGTTTTATGAGATTCTAAATGTGAAATCATTCCCACATTGTTAGTTTTGATACATTAGAAATTGTTTCCAAGTTAGAGCTATTGAGAATGTTCCTTTGTCCATGTGAGGATCCAGGTTGGCTGATAGGTCGTGTTATCCATTGACACATTTTATGCTGAGAAAGGATGGGTGATAGGCACTGTAAAATCACGCCAATATTTTTTCATGTATGTATATACGAATATATGTTACTATGTTTTTATTTTTATCTATATATATGTGTATATATATATTATTGTATATATATATATATATATATATATCCTTGAATATATGTGATTTAAAATAGTTCATAACAACAAATTCTCACATGTGGTGGAGTAAATAAAATTATAGAATAACCTAATTAAATTGAAAAGGAAATCATGAAATAAGAAAAATAGTAACTAAATAACTCTTGATATAAACATCTAAATGGATTTGATTGTTTTGATAATAAAAATAAACAAACTACTTAAAGAATATTAGTATTTATTTCAATATTTGATATATTTTTCTAAATTTAATCATCCTTTATATTAAATAATTAATGACTCTTTATACAATATTGTAGTTGGGGTCAATATTTTCCATGGGATGATCCAAAATAACATGGGAAGATTATCTCTCAGGATTATGATAAATATAATTACATATGAATCCACTAATGTGGATCTCTTTTTTTGTTTGTTTGATTCACTAAGGCCAAAAAATTAGAGGTTCTAGTAGGCCTCTTAAAAATTGTTATAGAACAATTAATGTTGTCCCATTGAGTTCAATATTTATACTTGTTAAAAATCATGAATACATCACCATCAATATTGGTTTATTTACAACTTCCCGCTAATTATTTTATTCCATTAATTTTAGTATTCTCAAAATAATTAATAATAACATCACAATTGATAACTCCTTCACTGTAACAACACTATCTTCCCAAGGATAAAATATTGGACATAGTACTTAACAAAATGTTTTTATAGAATAATATTTTTGACATGCCACTTATTCTGTTGATGATTGTATGAAAAATTTATCCATTTTCTCCATTTCACAATTCACTTTAATGGTACTCTAAAAAATAGATTTAAATGGAAAATTAAATGAATAATTATCCTCTATTATAAAATCCCTCGGAGAATCATCCCATTGGTTGAAAACATGTAGAGTCATCATCTAGAAGGTATTTTTATAAACATCCACACCATGTATATCATCAAAAACATGTAATGAATCAGTATAAATAGTTACATTTACATATCTGTTTCCTATATGACATCATGAACTAGTATATCTTCACCATTGGATTGATCAATGAAATCAATTTCAATAGGATTCACTACAACCAGAGACATATCATTATATTATCAAATTCACAAGAAACATGTAAGGATTTATGAATCTTAAATACTTTAATAAATCATAGAGTGTTTCATCATTAATATTTTAGAAAATGTATCTACTGGAAATGATTTTCCCTAACCCGAATAAACATTAGAGGGCCAATGATTCATCGTTATTTGATCCAAATAATGATAATTACCCATGTATCTTTATATACCATTTAGTTTCAACAAAATTCTTCCAAAACAAGTTTAAAATCATTCTATCCATACAATTATCAGTTAAATAAAAAAACTAAAATTACATTTTAATGAACATCTTTGTAAGAAAACGAATCTTAGTTCTGGTATGTCATCCCTTTTTCTGGTGTTTTTAAGTAAAATAAATTTTCTGGAAATTTTAGAAGTACACGCCGTGTAATTTTTGAGTACACGTCGTGTACTCTGATCCGGCTTGAAGCTGTGTGCTGGCTATGCCCGGGCTACACATATGGTGTGTAGGGGTGACGTGGATGTCGTTTTTGGTGGAGTACGGAAAGGACCCAGTACACGCATTTTACTCTAAAAGTACACATTGTGTACTTTATTTTTTTCATTAAATGGACCGGGGTCACGCCTAACCCCTACTTCCATCTTCATCTCCAGTTTTCTACTGCCTAAAGGCGACCGTACAGCCGGATCTTTTACGGGCTCTCGCCTCGCCGTCCATTCTCCGTTTCGAGCATGGTTGATTGTGTTGGAATCGCAGTGGTGAGTTTTCCTTCTGCTTGGGCCTTGTTTCTTGATTCCTCCTTGTTTTCAAGTTATCGTGGGATGAAAGGTTTGTGCATTTTCTCAGATCTATGTCGTTCTAAGGGGAATCTGTTGTCGAGGTTCACGTATTTCGATCTCCTAGGATCGAGGTAGGTGGTTTGTGCCTTTCCATAGAAAGTTGATGGATATTTTGTGCAATTTCTACCAATACCCTTCAACGGGGTATTGCATGTTTCTTGTTTTTCTATTGTTGCCTGCCTGCATTGCTTGATTGCTTTAGAAGAGGTTATTTCTTGTGATTAGAGAATTTTTTTTGAGCTTAGATTGCTTTTCCATGCTTGTTCTGCCTGTTTGGTATTTTTCCAGTTGTCATGCCTAGTTGTAGGATTGTGGACTGTTTCCTTGTTTTTCTGTCAAGACTTAGTTGATATCTAAGTAGTTATTGACGTTTAATTGGATGATATACATGTGCTGATCATGTTTAGATATACTCAAGACTGTGAGAACCTAGAGTAGTAGACCAAATGGATAATTGACGGAAGGGCTTCTCTAGAGTGTCTTTTAATCACGATGCGAGACCAATGGGAGAATTGATGGTAGGGATTCTCCAGAGTGTCTTTTAATTATAACGTGGGATATAGGGAGAATTAACGTTGTGTTCTGCCCCAGAGAGCCTTTAGCATGATACGAGACTATAGGGGAAATTGATGGTGAGTGCTTCCCTAGAGAGTCTTCTTAATTACGTAGCTGAACCAGAGGGGTGAGACTGTGTGTGCTTCCCAGAGGGTTGCTAGTACATATAGGTTGAACCATAGGGGTTAGACTGTGAGAGCTACCCAGAGGGTTATCTGTTTCCTCCTTTGTTGCTGGCTGCTTACTTGTGTGTTATACTTGTTAAAACTGTGGATTGTAGCTATTTGTGTTTTCCTATTTACTGCTTCTTGTTTTTGTACTTCCATGTGTTCATTGACTATTAGGAACAAATATTTGGGTGATTGCCTACTATGATTGTATCTCATACCCTGGTTGGTCCATGCTTTTCGTCCCAAGCAGACAATGTTTCTACAGGTATAGACAAGGGAAAGCACCCTTCTACTTCAAGATCTTGATTGCACCAGGAGCTGGGGAGCATGGGACCGAGCCGTAGCTCGCGATGATGAGGGGATTATTTTGTTTTCTTTTTCACTTTGTTTTAGTTTTATTTTAGCACGTTGTTGTGTTTGCTATTTTCCTTAGATACTTGTACCTTCTGAATCATTTTCTTCATAGTTATAACTCTACAATGCTTTCGTTGTTTGGTTTTTGTTGTTATGCATGTTGTTTACTACTTCAACTGTTTATTATTGTTTTCATACCTTGTATACCTTACCGAATGAGGGCATAGTTTCCCCACCAAATCACCAAGGCCCTTGCTGCAAGTTGGCAGCCTCTGGCATTCGTAGAAATGCGCTTGAGGTCATGTGGCGAACCGGGTACGGGGCACCAGTGTAGGGGCTCCGGACTCGGGACGTTACAAAGTGGTATCATAGGATTTCTTTTCTCATGTCTTACTATTTGGAGACCATAGCCAGGGATAGGATGGATTTCATACTTGGAATTATTCTATGCTTGGGAGTAGCTATCCCGTGTACAGGGAAAAGCTATACTACCTCGTTAATTATACTTTTCTGGTTTTGAGATTTTATGGTTGGTATGTTTTCACCTGGAGGGATTCGTATGACTTGTGCGGTTAGTGTTTTGATATTTCGGTTCTATTTCTGTCGCAACCTGATGAGATGAGGGTATTCCATATCATGCATCATATAGGAACTTTTAGAAATCACATTCCATGCATCCATTCCATGCCATCTAGGGTGAATTAGCGATTTCATGTTGTTCTGATAGACTCTGTGTAAATTATGCATGCTGTTGTGAAAGATGCTTGATAGATTCTATGCATTTATGTTAGAAAACTATTTGTTTTGTTCCTTGCTTATAGTTAATGCCAAATTTTGGTTCTTGAGGTGTTATGGGCCCTCACGGATCGGAATTGGGAACTTTCCTCCTTGTTTTTGTTTTCTGGAATTATTTGCAGTTTCTGAGCTACTACCCAGAAAAACCCAGAATACATGGCGGGTACTTTTTAGATACACGCCGTGTAGTTTTTAGGCCATGTCACTGACCGTATGAGCAGAACACGGTGTTGTAGGAGTAACTTCGAGAACACTCCATGTACCTTTGGTACACGCTGTGTGATTTCGGAGCCGTGTACCTGGTCGTGTCACTAACAACACGGGTCGGGGAAGCTCGGGTAGAACACGTCGTGTCCGTAGGGAACACGCCGTGTAGTCCTGTCCAGGTACCCGGCCATGTCATGAACAACACGGGCCGGTGTGACCTTTTTTTTCTCACTTCTTGTCCGTAGGGAACACGTCGTGTAGTCCTGTCTATGTACCCGGCCGTGTCACGAACAACACGGGACGATGTGACCTTTTTTTCCGCACGTCGTGTCCATTCGGAACATGCCGTGTAGTCTTGCCTAGGAACTCGGCCGTGTCACGAACAACACAGGACGATGTCACATTCGACTATAAAAGCCATGTTTGTTCGGGGCACGCCATGTAAGGTTCATCCGTGTAGACGGCCGTGTGCTTAACAACACGGGCCGCCGAAGCCTTATCCAGTACACGCTGTTTTTGTTTCGAACACGCGTTGTAGCCTCGTGCTGAGTCGGACCATTTGGGTTAGCCATGTAAGGAGACTCGGGCAGGGGAATAGTTTTCAAGTACACGCCATGTGTGGGGGTCAACATGTCGTGTAGTTTGAAGTGTACACGACTCGTAGGGCAGGGGTACACGCCCATGTCAGTGGTTTAAGAAGACACGCCGTGTAGTTTATACACGTCGTGTAATCATGTTTTGCAATCTTGTGTTTTTTTTGTCCCCTATTCCCGTTTTATACTCTTGTGTTCCTTGTCCTTGTTTTTCCTGATCTAAGGTGTGCTTTTGATCTTTCAGAGCTATGCCTCCGAGACATCCTCCGGTCATATGTCTGTCGTCAGGCAGTGATCAGACGCCAGACAGGGCTGATCAGGGACTTCTGGTCGATCCCCCAGCCGAGCCAGCCTTGGCACCGGTTGTTGTACCAGTCACGGGCACTGATGCACAGTTCAGGGAAGTTTTAATGAGGATGATGCCGTCCTTCCAGGGAGCACCGTCTACTGCCTCGTCTATGGCAGACTTGATGCGGGTTTTCTAGCAGCAGCATCCTCCCACATTCTTGGGGGAGGGAGGACCTTAGGCTGCAGAGTCATGGCTGGAAGCCATGCTGACTATCATCAAGCATCTAGAGATGCCTCCAAAGTGGCCGGTAATGCTCTCCACCTACATTCTCCGAGACTCCCCCTAAAGGTGGTGAGATGTGATCTCACAGGCGGGTCAGAAGCAGGCTGTGGCTTAGGAGGAGTTCCAGCACGTGTTCTACGACTACTTCTACCCGGAGACCCTGAGGGTCGATCGAGCTCAGGAGTTCATGAGCTTAGTGTAGGGTACTCTATCTTTCATGGATTATTCCTCTCTTTTCACAGATCTGCAATGTTTTACACCCCTTCTAGATGGTAGTGGGGTGTTCTTGGCGAGGAAGTTTGAGGATGAACTCGGGCGGGAGATCCGCTCGCAGGTGATCATCATCCAGCTGACTTCCATTACTTCCATCGTCATCCAGGAACTGATTGCGGAGCTCAATCTAAGAGACTCTAGAGCTGCGAGTTAGGGTGGTTCTTCTTCCAGAGCTAGATTTCCTTCAAATGACAGCAAGAAGTGCCGTAGGGAGCCTACGCGCGGTGATGCGAGGAAGTGAGACGCATCATCAGGCAGCCAGGTGACATGCTACCAGTGTGGCCGGATAGGGAACATGAGGCCGCAGTGCCAGAGAGACACCATGGAGTGCCGAACATGCGGCTAGATGGGTCACCTTCAGTGTTTCTTCCAGGTATTCACCCCAACAACAGGTGACCGGGGTTCATCCATGACTCCTCATCTAGGAGCAGCCCCACCAGTCTATCACAATTCATGGAACTGGAGTTCTTCCGGTCGTTCGGGCCAAGGTGGAGGTTGAGGTCGTGGCAGTCAGCCACCAGTCCCTTAGCACCAGCAGGGAGGTTCAGATCAGAGTGGTCAGTCAGGGGTGTAGGGCCACGGTGCAGGCCAGTCTTTCACTGTGGAGCAGACTTATCATGAGCAGGATCCCGACCCTTCTATTGTTCGAGGTACGATTTTAGTTGCCTCAGTCTTATCTTCAGCCCTTTTCGATAATTTTTCTACGCATATTTTTATCCTTGTTGCTATTGTGGAGAGCGTTGGGCTCTGTGTCTTTTCTTCTGTCGACTCGTTGACACTAGACACAACTTTGGGGACGAGGACATCTAGTGTACGCCAGTGTAGAGAGTGCCCTCTCGAGATTGCTGGGTATTGCTTCTTATGGGATCTCTATGTCCTAGAGATGACATGATATGATGTCATCCTTGGCATGGACTAGTTGATTCCCTTCAAGGCAGTCGTTGACTGTTATCGCCGCAGAGTCAGTTTCATTTCACCATAGGGTGAATCTTTCCTTCAAAGAGGCTAATGGGATGTTCGGGTGAGTCGGGCGGGACTCGAGCATCTTGGGCTAGGAGGGGTGACAGCCCATATTGCTAGTCTTTATCCGGATGATCAGGGGACTCCACAGTTGGACTTTCCTCCGGTGGTGGATCGCTTCAGGGACGTCTTTCAGATGACTTTTCACGTTTTCCTCCGGAGTGTGTGGTAGACCTCTCTATTGATCTCATGCCAGGAGTGGCACCAGTGTCCATTCCTCCCTACAGGATGGCCACACCTAAGTTGTAAGAGCTCAAGAAGCAGTTGGAGGAGCTATAGGCTAAGGGTTTCATCCGACCCAATACTTCTCCTTGAGGTTCGCCTGTCCTATTTGCAATGAAGGCAGACGGTACCCTTCGGCTTTGTGTGGATTATAGAAAGCCTAACCAATTGACGGTTAAGAACTGATATCCATTTCTCAGGATTGATGACCTTTTCAATCAGCATCGAGGAGCCTGGATGTTCTCGAAGATTGACTTGAGATCCGGTTATCATCAGTTGCGCATTAGACCATCAGATATATCCTTGACAGCTTTCAGGAGCAGGTACGGTCTTTACTAGTATACAGTCATGTCATTCGGTCTCACGAACGCCCCTGCAGTTTTTATGGAACTTATGAACCGATTGTTCCATATTTACTTGAATTCCTTCGTCGTTGTCTTCGTGGATGATATCTTGGTGTACTCTCACACTCGACACGACCATGATACCAATCTTGAGATCATTCTGAGTACACTGAGAGAGCATCAGATTTAAGGTAAACACTCAAAGTGACACTTTTTGATGGATCAGATTCACTTCCTGGGTCACGTCATCTCAGGGGCCGGAGTATCTGTGGACCCAGAGAAATTGAGAGTTGTAGTTTCCTGGGAGCAGCTGAAGAACGTTTTTGAGGTACGGAGCTTCCTATGGCTAGATGGATACTACATACGCTTCATTCAAGAGATTTCTCATCTAGCAGCACCCTTGACAGGTCTGAGCAAGAAAGGGGTGAAGTTCTTATAGTCAGATTCTTGTGATTCAGCCTTTCAGGAGCTTAATGAGAGGTTGACATCAGCACCGATACTAGTCCTGCCAGAGCCAGGTAAGAACTACATAGTTTACTGTAATGATTCGGGTATCGGGCTGGGAGCTGTGCTTATGCAGGGAGATGGAGTCATTGCATACGGGTCTCGGCAGTTGAGGCCACATGATAAGAACTACCCTACACACGATCTGTAGTTTTAAGGTGTTGTTCATGCCTTTCACTGTTGAAGACACTATCTTCTGGGAGAGCACTTTGTGGTCTTCACTGACCACAAGAGTCTCAAGTATATTTTCACTCAGCGTGATCTGAATCTGAGGTAGCGCAGGTGGGTCAAGTATCTTCAGTCTTTTGACTTCGAGCTTACCTATACGCCGGGAAAGGGCAATGCCGTGGCAGACGCGTTGAGCAAGAGAACTCAGATTCAGGCAGTTCATGAGTCCTTTAGTGAGTGGAAGCTAATGGCTCTGTTCTCAGAGATGCATCTAGAGTTGCACGACAGATGGGGACAGACCTTTCTATCTTCTGTAGTTGTTACCTCCACACAACTTGATCGGGTACGAATGAGGCAGCTATCAGACTCGGAAGGCTTAGTCCTACGGGAGAGTGTGTCAGGAGGGGACCCTCTTCCTAGATGGACAGTGGGCGTGGATGAGATCTTGTGTTTTCAGGGACGCGTATGGGTGCCAACACATATACGCGAGGAGCTAATGCGGGATTTTCATTCCTCAGTTTGGGCAATTCATCATGGCGTCACCATGATGTATCAGGATCTTCATCCCCAGTACTGGTGGCCAGGTATGAAGAAGGATGTAGTTGGTTTTGTCATGAGATGTTCTACTTGTCAGCAGGTGAATGTAGAGCATCAGTGACCATAAGACCTTTTACAACAGTTACCCATTCCCGAGTGGATGTGGAATGATGTTGCGATGGACTTTGTGACTGGGTTTCCATGATCTCCTAGGGGAAACAATGCTCTTTGGGTTGTCATCGACAGTCTTATGATGGTTGTTCACTTCTTGCTGATCAAGGAGACCTTCAGTGTTGATGATCTGGGATGACTTTACTTCAGAGAAATCATTCGTATGCATGGAGTTCCGCGCTCTATTGTTTTGGACAGAGATGCATGCTTTACCTCTCGGTTCTGGCAGAAACTTTAGAAGGCCTTGGGTACACAGGTAAATTTGAGTACAGCTTACCATCACCAGACTGATGGTCTATCCGAGCACACGATCCAGGTGCTTTAGGATATGCTCTGAGCTTGAATCCTAGACATTGGCGGTTCTTGGGAGAAGCATATCCCTCTGGTGGAGTTCTCCTACAGCAACAGTTTTCAGGTGACTATTCAGATAGCACCATACGAGGCTTTGTACGGTAGGCCATGCCGATCACCCTTATGCTGTCTGGAGGCAGGAGAGGCAGCTTTGCTGGGACCTCATCTTGTTCAAGAGACTTTAGAGTAGATAGAGCTGATTCAGAAGAGGATGGATACAACATAGTCTCGATAGAAGTCTTATGCTGATCAGCGAAGACGACCTCTAGAGTTTGAGGTCGGTGATCATGTTTTCATATGTGTCGCACTGAGGTTGGGACACAAAACGATACAGATACAGGGTAAGCTTTCCCCGCGGTACGTCGGGCCGTTTGAGATCTTGGAGAGGGTGGGGCTGGTCTCCTATCGGTTGTAGCTACCTCAGAGGTATCAGGCCATGTACAACCTCTACCACATATCTCAGCTCCGATGTTGCTTTTCATACCCATCTCACATTTTCAGCCTGAGGAAGTCTAGCTTGAAGCAGATGCGTACTTTGAGGATAATCCTATTCAGATTGTCGATCGTAGTAAGAAGTTTCTCCGCGGGTAGTCTGTTCCTCTGGTACGAGTGCTATGGCAGCACGGGCGAGTACAGGACTAGACCTGGGAGAGGGAGGCCGATGTACGATCGCAGTGGCCGGAGCTGTTCAGGGATTCTTCTTCTCAACCTTGTTAGGGAAATTCGGGGACGAATTTCATTAAGGGGGATGTTTTTAAGAACCCGGATCTTTATTTAGGTATGTCCTCCCTTTTTCTACAGTTTCTAAGGAAAATAAATTTTCTGGAAATTTTAGAAGTATACACCGTGTACTTTTTGAGTACACGCCGTGTACTCTGATCTGGCTCGAAGCCAAGTGCTGGCCATGCCCAGGCCACACACACAGTGTGTAGGGGTGATGTGGAGGCCGTTTTTGGCGGAGTACGGAAAGGACCCAGTACACGCCGTGTACTCTAAAAGTACAAGCCGTGTACTTATTTTTATTAAACAGACCAGGGTCGCGCCTTACCCTATTTCCATCTTCTTCTCTAGTTTTCAACCGTCTGAGGGCGACCGTACAACCGGATCTTCGACGGGCTCCCGCCACGCTGTCTGTTCTCCATTTCGAGCATGGTCGATTGCGTTGGAATCGCAGCATTGAGTTCTTCCTTTTGCTTTAGCCTTTTCTCATGATTCCTCATTATTTTGATGTTATCATGGGATGAACGTTTTGTGAGTTTTCTCCTATCTACGTAGTTCTAAGGGGAATATGTCGTCGTGGATCACGTATATCGATCTCCTAGGATCGAGGTAGGAGGTTTGTGCCTTTCTGTAGAAATTTGATGGATATTTTGTGCAATTTCCACCAATACACTTGAACGGGGTATTGTGTGTTTTCTATTTTTCCCTTGTTGCTTGTCTTCTTTTCTTGATTGCTTTAGTAGAGGTTATTGCATGTGATTAGAGTATTTTGTTTGTGATCAGATTGCTTTTCCATGCTTGTTCTGCCTGTTTGGCGTTTTTCCAGTTGCCATGCCTAGTTATAGGATTGTGGACCGTTTCCTTGTTTTGTTGTTGAGCCTTAGTTGATAGCCAAGTAGTTCTTGAGTTTTACTTGGACGATATATGCACACTGAGCATGTTTAGTTATACTCAGGACTGTGAGAACCTAGAGCAGTAGACCAAATGGAGAATTTACGGAAGGGCTTCTCCAGAGTGTCTTTTAATCACGATGTGATACCAAGGGGAGAATTGATGGAAGGGATTATCGAGAGTGTATTTTAAGGACAACGCGGGATATAGGGGTAATTGACATTGAGTGCTTCCACAGAGAGCCTTTAGCACGATACAAGACTATAGGGGGAATTGACGGTGAGTTCTTCCCCAGAGAGTCTTTTTAATTACGTAGTTGAACCAGAGGGGTGAGACTGTGTCTACTTCCCAGAGGGTTGCTAGTACTTATAGGTTGAACCATAGAGGTTAGACTGTGAGAGTTACCCAGAGGGTTACCTATTTCTTCTTTTGTTGTTGGATGCTTACTTGTGTGTTATACTTGTTAGAACTATGGATTGTAGCTTTTTGTGCTTTCTTGTTTATTGCTTCTTGTTTTAGTACTGTCATATGTTCATTGACTGTTACGCACAAATCTTTAGGTGATTGCCTACAGGGATTGTATCTCACACTCTGTTTTGGGCCATGCTTTTGGGCCCAAGAAAACTATGTTACTGCAGGTATAGACAAGGTAAATCGCCCTTCTACTTCAGGATCTTGATTTCACCAGGAGATGGGGAGCATGGGACTGAGCCGTGGCTCACGACGCTGAGGAGATTATTTTGGTTTCTCTTGCAATTGGTTTCAGTTGTATTTCAGCACATTGTTTTGTTTGCTGTTTTCCTTAGATACTTGTACCTGCTGCATCATTTCCATTATAGTTATATCTCTACATTGCTTCCGTTGTTTGGTTTCTGTTGTTATGCATGTTGTTTACTGCTTCCTCTGTTTATTGTTGTTTTCTTACCTTGTATACCTTACCGAATGAGGGTATAGTTTCCCAACCGACTCACCAAGGCCCTTGCTGGTAGTCGGAATCCTCTGGAATTCGGGGAAACACATTTGATGTCATGTGGCGAACCAGGTATGGGGCACTAGTGGTTGGGCTCCAGACTCGGGACGTTACAATCGTAAAAATACCATGTTTTAAATTCATCATCTAGATGAATTTTTTTAATCCATAAGAAATATCTCCAAAAACATAAAACCAGGAGATGAAATTATGTGAGATATTTTGACTTTTTTATTATGTATTTATTAGTGAGATAATATCAATAATAGTTTCTAAAAGAGCTTCCAAAATTATAGTGATGTAAGATAATTCATACAAAACCAAAATATATATTTTTTGGAATGAATGCCAACTCGCATTATTTCTAAGAATATAGTCACCACTTACACACTTGTTTCTCAAATAATATGATTTTATAGAATCCTCATATCTAAAATATACAGTTGTATTCATTAGGTAAAAATATACAGTTAACCTTATCCTCATCATGAATACTGATATTCAAATTGGATAAACTGGTTACCTCAGTTGTTTGATAGATCAATATAAGATTAATCAAGTAATTAAATATTTCTTAAAATAGAACCCTATTAAAATCAAAATCTTGTGCCCCAACTCCTTCTAATTAGAAGATATTAGAAAGAACACCTTTTTCACAGAATTTTGGTGATGAAGGAAGTGAAATATTTTATATGATTTGGCCTTCCTCATCCCTGAATCGGTTTATTAAGAGCTTGTGTGTGTCTGTGTGGTCCTAAATATATGTTTGTGTGTGTGTATGTTTTTATATCTATCATTGTGTATGTTTTTATTTATTTAATTAAATTTTTATATATGCGTTTATATATGGATACATGAACACATGCATCCATAAATGTGTGTCTATGTTTATGTGTTTGTATGTGTTTACATGTGTGTGTGTGGATGGATGGATGTTTGGATTCATGCATGAGTATTTGTGATGTGAATAAATAAATATATATATATATATATATATCTGTGTGTGTGTGTGTGAATGATTGTACATCTAATGTCTAGATATATTAATGCATTCATTGGATATAATCATTCATGAATTTGTGTTTTTATGCATGTATGGATGCATGTATGCATTCTTTGATATATGAATATATGATTTTATGTTTGAATGCATGAATATATGGATACATGGTTAAATGGATGGATGTATGTGTGAATGCATTCATGAATGGGATAAATGTATGAATTCAAGAATGTGTTGATTCATGAAAACATGGATTATGGTTTGAAATGATATATATATATATATACATAAACCCTTTCATGTTTGTATATATGTATCTATGTTTGTAGGTAGGTAGATAAGAACATCTTCATGTTGGAATGCATATATGAGTGTGTGTGAGTGTGTGTGAATGTGTGCAAGAAATTCAGTAATATCCTCTACTTTTAATGTTGAGTGAGGTTAGGTACCACTGAGGGGTGGGGTTGGGGGTCAGTAATACTCCATTTTTATGAATTCTTCAATTTGTCCTCCATGACAAGTTAAATTCATGATCCTATCAATCACGAATAAAAGAAAACCCACCTTCTATCAGAAATAATATATGAAAATCAAATCATATAATTTTTTACAAGGTTTCCCCATCAAATCAAATACATTTTCAAGATTTATTTTCCCCAAATCATATACTCTGAAATAAATACAAATGTGGTCCCACCATATACCTTCCCAATCCAATGAACATAGATTCCCACTATTTCCCCCTCTGGAGTTGTGATAATGATTATAGATCTACTCTACCTAAAATAATGTTATGATCCAAATATTGGAAAGATCATTATCTACTTCTTGACAATTTTGCACAAAATGATATCAAAATCCACCAAAATAATCGTTAATCTTTTGGTCTTCCCATTTATAGTTTATTAGGAAATAAATCATATAAATAGATATTCCATTCATTAATCTCACTATAGATCCTGATTGATAATGTTATTCCATGTCATTATGAATAATCTTTCATGCATGTCTTCTTCTCCAATCAGAGAACACTTTTCTTCATTCCCATCTTCGTTCTCTTCGATATGTGGAAGTATCAGGTTCATAGTGCTCAATATTATTATTCTTATTAAAATATATAGATTTATTTATAAATAAACACATGTCAAACAACACATTTCATCATTTACTATTATTTATATTTTCAAATAATATCATCATAATAATTATATATTATTTCCATCCTAATTATGGAATCTCGAAGAATTATCACTTCGAATCCAGGACATTAAAATTTAAACTAGGGAATGATAATCTTGTATAATTTTCAACTAAAATCACTCAATACCCCATTAAATTCATCAGTTTAAAATTCCCAAAATTGACAAGCTTATTTTTATTATAATATTATATTTTAAATACAACTACTTCATTCCCATAATCCATTACATTTTAATAAAAAAATGAATTTTCCACCACATATGCATACCTTCAAAACTAGTAATGTAGAAAACATCCTTACGAAACAAGGGCTTCCAATTTTTTACATACGTAGAACAACCTTTGTTTTGATGATTAATTCTCAACATGAATCTAAAGAAGTCATAATATCATTTTGAGATTTAATTCAAGGAATTACATAGTATGAGAATCATCTCCAATCGAATAATAATTTATAAGAATATCATTTTTTGATTTTTATTCAATTTAATATAAAATCCTTTTATTTATCATTCATATATTTCAGTATCATCATACAATTCTTCAACATTACCCTATGAAGTTTAATTTCTCTATATTCATAGGCTATAATGCATTTTAAAATTTATTAGAGTGTTCTATTGATTATTACAATGATTAATTATACAATGATACCCTATAAATTCAATTTATCTAATGATTTTTTCAACATTGGGATTGCGTATCATGTGATTTTCCCATATACATTATGATTTTATCTAATTTTGAAAATAGTTTGTTCCAAATCAGGGTTTATTATTAATATATTCACCCAATGATTATGATGATTTCATAATAGTTTGTACCATAAGAATTCAATTTATAGACAATGAAGGCACTATGATATACCTTACAAAGTTGGGGAGTGTCCTATTAAGTTATCTTAAGATGGTACAATGTTCCTTATAATTATCAACGGTTGTACCAAATGAAATTTACAAGGTTTATTTATTTTCTAAATAATTGATATCCAACAAAAATCATACATTATAAAGTCTTGTTTCTACACGAAATGATGATTTCTTATACTCTACAATGTTAATAGGGTCGTTTCAATATATATTTTTCACAGAAGTACCAAAATTAATAACATTCTCAATTATTATTGACACATTTTTTATTCATATTGATGTCATCAATGCCACTGAAACTAATCTCGAATACATGATCCAAAAAATTAATGTCCTTATTAAGGATACTATGGCTTCCTCAGACATGATCATACATCCAACTAGTTATACTTATTTACGATAATAATACTTAAAAATATTAACACTATATTATATTATCCATGATTTATTCCAAATTTAATAGAAAGTGTTTCAAGTTAGGTATATTTGTTGACCACAAAGATCAATAGTATCAATTATCAGATAATAATCACTACATTATCCTAAACCATTCCAATATAAAGTTTGAAGATAATTTTCACAAATAATTAACAACATACTATTAATGTTTTTCTATAGATACTTATTGATAAAAATACACCACTTTTATTTGTTAGTACAATACCCACCATTGAGTTTTTTGGTAATACCGTTTTAATATTTACTTAAATAAAATGTGTATAACCCACATTAAAATATCCACAAAACATGAATATATGTTTTGATAAACCCTCATAATCCAACATCATATCACTTTATTGAATTCAAATAAAATACTGATTCAGGCTCGAGAGACTGATAATTACACATGATATTATTTTCAATGAGCATTTAGTAAATAAAATCTAAGCCTACATGGTTTAACCAAATATAAAAAAACTGAATTTCTTATCCCATTATAAAACATCCCTCTATAATATCCCATAAATTTGACACCATAATCATTTTATAATTTAAGGGACATTTCAAATTAAATATACAAATAAAAACAAGGTACACTAAATTAGGCACAACCTTCAAAATAATTATGACTAACACATTGAAAATCCAATTTTTTATATGTTTCAATATCCCCAAAACCCAATATAAATATATATTATAATCTAAAATATAGAGGTAATGGTGATTATAATAGTTCATTCTTTAATTTTATAAAACGGTCTGTAAATTGTAAATGTTAGTGGAAGAATAATTTTGGAAAAATCATCCTCGATATTGATCCACCTCAAGGGATAAATTCATTTTATTTATATTATACAATTTAGATAACGCATTGATAAGAAATATATTTTCATTATTTTGTTTAGAAAACTCATATTCACCTACATTGAAAATTAGTAAAAAATACAAAATAAATATATAATAAAGGGGGATCAATTATATTCTCAACTGAAAGACAAATATTGAGTGTTTTATCTGAAACTTTTATTTTATTTATTTCATTTATTATTTTCATGGTTAGTGATTACTTTATTATTATTAAATATAAAAGTATTCACGGTTACCTTCTACTAATGTGTTTTTTATTCATGTTGAGTGATCCTCTATAACATAGTCATTAAGAAAACATTACTTCTTTATCATATCAACCACTTTTCTTATAAATTTATATTTATATTGAAGAATTTTAATGTAATATTCCATACCCTGCACTACCTATACACTCATTTAACGTATGTATTCAACAATTTTTAATTCACTTCCTTTAGATGGATTCATATGAACTATTTCTTTAGAATTTGAAAAAACAGAGTTCTCCTTATTTTCCCCATCTATTTGAACATCCCCCAAATTTTTATCAACATAAAATTATTATAGAGTAACTTAGAAGAATTTCTTATTTTTATTCCCAGTTTTATTAGTTTTTTCACATGATAGCATTATATGCTATCTACAAAATGAATTTCCTCCCACTATTTTCAAAATCATATTTCAATTCACACCATAGAGAATATCCTCTATTAGGATAGTCCTGAACTCTATATCTCTATGAACTTATCTATATGATATAATAAATATTTTATATAGTAATCCATGTATATTATGGATTATTAAATGTGTGTTAATTATTGTATCAACATTATTTCCCTATTAATTTACTCTCAAATTATCATAAAACCTACCATGGTTCATATCTCTTCCTTAAAAGGACATATTTTACTAGAGAGAGTAGAATTAATGTCTATAACATCCATAACATAAGAAAATACATTTAAAAACTAATATTTTAATGATTAAATTAAAACATTAAAAAAAATTTGTTACATTCCTACTTGATTTTGAGCCTTCTTTTTCATAGGGGTAGTGGTTTTCTTGCAATATTATTATCGTACATTGTTATATAAGATTTTCTATTATACTATGTCTTCGTCTAATCATTATTACGTGTGTTTTTAAAAAAACTCTATTATAAATAGTAGATTGATATGAATATTTATTGGGTGTAGAATTTTTTTTCTTTTTTGATCCCTTTTTCTCACCATGTTATGATGAATCAACATCCAACATGACAACCCCAGTGAAGTATCCTATAATTTTATTCAACTAATTTATCACCCTAAAACAGATTTATTGTAACTCAAAAATATATTCTTCTTTGTCATCTAACTTTTCACCAATTCCCCTCTAAATATTAACTTTCCCCACCAAATTGAATTTATTTTGAATTATTTCTTCAATAAAATTTTATTCCCTTTTAAAAAGCAAATCATTTTTTCAACACCTTTTTAACATGTATAATATTTTAATTATAATCTAGTTTATTTTATCATTTATGTCCTTCAAAAAACATGATAGAATCCAATAAATTTTTATCCTATCATCACTATGAACACTACTAGAAGTTTAAAAACCTACATCCACATGATCTATAAAGTTTAATTCAACATATGATTTAATGAATGATGGTGACTAAACTATTTCCATCCAAATTATCTAACTAATATTTCTTTTTCTTAGGTAATTCTTCTAAAATTACCCAATTATTCATTTTGAGGTTTATCATCTTCCACATCTATTTAATTTTTTGAATCACTCTTCACTATATACTCTTTTGTAAAATTTTCAATATAATTGATATTTTAAAACTATGGTGGGTTCTCATTTTTTTTATAAAATTCCATTTTTGTATCCTTTTGAAATAAGTGAAATAATTATATTACTTTATATATAAATTTCCAAGATTATTAACATCGCATGATCTTAAATCCATATCATCTTTAACCTTACCCATTTATAGGACCTCAAAATTTTTATCATAATTTGTATTTCTTCATAAAAGAGAATATATTTTTATTTTCATACACTATGAGTAAATTTTATAGATAATCTACTGAAAGGTAATTTATATCCTCTGATGATGAAATTTTATTATTGAAGAAATATATATTATTTCTCATTTGTTTTGTAATAATAATAGAGTCATCCATATTTTCATAGAACATCGAATATTACTATGATTTCATTGAATCTAGTAGAATTTTCATCAATGATTTCATCATAAACCACATTAATTTCTTAAAAAATTATTCCTCCATATATTTTACTTTATCATCTATGAAATTTATATTACCTTTATAAATATTCGTTGAATTATCCCAAATATTTTTTCCCTTTATTTCGACCTAAATTTTTTCCACACGATTCTTGAGAGAGACATCAAATTATAATAATTGGATTTACAATAAATCATAATATGTTTCTAGTGAGAAAAATACAAAAGGGATTATTCAAGAATTTGTTGATACCTCATAGTTTCATTATATCTTCCTTCAAGACCATTATATAAGATATTGGATGACAAACTATTCCTCTAAATGTGATAGTTATTTACCATCAAATGTGGAAACACTCTAAATATTCATATAATATAGATCCTATATACTGAGAAATGTTTTTATATATTTGGAGTTAATCAGTATTAACACTGATAAAACATCTATTGTACAATTATTTTTATGTCCGATGGCGGGATCACAGATAATAACTTTTTATGAATTTTTCAATTCATCCTATTAAACTTTTTTATTGTCCTAATACTGTCAATTTGAATGAACTAATCCTCAGCTCTCATGTATAAAAATATTTAGAAGCCACATTACACAATGTTTCATTAGGTTCATCCATGTTATACTACTCTCTTTTGTGATTTGTGAGTCCCCCCTAAAAATATATTCAACTTTATACACCCAAGGGATTACACTGTGGATCTTTTATGTATAATAAACATAAATTCCCACTGTGTCACCACTATAATTCCCCATTTGAGATTTTAGCTTACAACATCCAACTATAATGCAAAAATGGAAATATATGAGTGGTATTTTTTATATCTATATCTCTTACACAGGACATGGTTTTTGTATTACAATATGATCAATCCAGAACACCTTGTTTTAACTTATATAGTTTTTATGAAATTTTGGTTTTAATTAATAGATTTACCTATCATGAAAATTACTCAGGATCCAAAGTGTCTTATTTCATCCATAGAATTATGAATTGTCAGGAATGAATGTCTTATTTTAATACTATAGAACCACCTGTTTTGTTCTCTTCTTTTATTAAAAATAAATGGAAGTATCTATACCTCAATAATCAATATTCATAGATTTTTAGAACTACAAATTTATAAAAATATATATCATGTGTCAAAGATAACATTTTAACATTACCTATAGTCATTATAATCAAATAAGAACTTGGTAATATTAAAATGTTTTTTTAATAATATTTATGTAAAATCCCATAATTCATGGGATAACATCATCTCATTAAAATATAAAAATTTCAAGTAATTTCCAATTGAATTTACATTGGAAATAACTCAAAACTCTATGTATTACAATTTAAATTACCTGATGAATCAAGCTTATTTATCATATCATCTTATATTAGAAATATCACTCCTTCTTTATCTACAATAAATCTGTTGCAATTCAATTAAAAATGAACTTCACTCGACATATAAATTCCCCTATGATGTATAATGTGGAAAATTACTTTTTTCATGAAGGCATCCTCTTTATCAATAAACAAAATCACCATTGTTTAGATGATAGATTCTCATAATGAATTTCTATGAATCAAAATATAATTTCAACATTAAACTCACTAAATAATTTAACATTTCCATAATCATAAATTGAATCTCAATTTATTTTAATATTGAATTATAAAAGATAATTTAATTTTTTAATATCCTAATATTTTACTTTATGAAATTACTTTTCTACTGACATTTTAATTTTTACCTTTTAGGCATGATTTAACATTTTTTATATGGTTGAATATATTATTAATTTTCTTTGATCGAGTACATTTTCTCCAAATGATGTAGTCTATTATAATGGTACCCTAAAAAGTACATATAATTTATAATAGTTACAATATATTTTCCATATAACCTATGATTCTCCCATGTATATTTTGATGTTATTTTATAATTTTCTATTAAAAAATTGATTCTATGTACACTATGATTATTATACTTTAACAAATGGTTATATATTAAGATTCGAGCTTTTAATGTACAATGGATTTGTTTTTTGCCTTATGATATTGGGTCACACTTTACCAAGGTTCATTAAGATGTTAAGCCAGAGATTATGAAGTCCAAGGGATATACCCTATAATCTGTGCAGTGTTTTATACTTCATTAAATATTCAAACTCCAACCTAACAGGTACCTTATGAATTTATGGTAGTTTATCATATAAATATCTATTGTACCCTCAAAGTTAATAGGGTTTTCCATTTTCTATTTCTCATTTAGGAATTTCAATTTCATAATTTATTATACATTTTATGTAATATTGTAAATCACCCCAAGCTCTTATAATCTACTTCAACTCATAAAAAACTATTTATATAGAACAATTGTTCATCATTATAAAGGAAACTATAGATTCCTAAAATATTCTAACATATCTTGCAAGATACCACAATTAAAATAAATTATACATCAAAATCATTGGAGAAATGTAATTTTTCATGGATTTATTCCAACTAATGTATTTAATGTTTCATCTTTATCATCTATAATTACTAGGGATATTAGTATAAAGTAGTGTGAGTTATAAAATGAATATTTTGACAGAATATATCCCATATAGAATTAAATTATGTAGCCTCATTTTTCTTCAACAACATAAATTGACATTAATTATTCATAGCCATATTGTTAACATAAAAATAAATTATTTGGATAGTTGAATCCATCATCTATGTTTTTTGGAAATACCCTTTCTCGTATTGAAAAAACTCATTGTATCTCATCATCCAATTTTTGAAAATAAATATAATGGTAATGTTGGGGTTATTCTCACCTCATCATCCATATTTATCACCCATTTTCAAATAATAATTTCTTATTGATTGAATCATTAGAAAATAATAATAAAACATGATTTTACTTGAACATATCCTTTAGTTAATCAGCTCTAAGTGTATATGAGATAACCCGATATAAAAAATATAATATACTTAACGATGGATATCAGTTTTGTATATAAAATCACATACATGTTATTCTATACCCATTTTATGATTTACGGGATACATTCAAAATGATTTATAATGAAAAAAATAACATGTATCAAACTTAAAAAACATATCATAATGATCAAGTGTTGACATTCATACTCCACCTTTTTATCAACATAAAAACAATAAAAAATCATATATATATATATATATGATACCATAGAAAAAAGGAATTATATTAAGGTATTAATATATATTTCCATAGTGTTATGAATCTCTCTAGAAAAATTATATAAATGAAATGTTGATTTTAACAACTACTCTCTCAACATTACTCCACCTAAAGAGATGGACTCACATTATTTTTTTTCTTAAATGTTATATATCTCTATAATGACAACCTTCTGTGTTGTATAGTGTGTAAAATAGTCATTATTTTACAAGAATTACATGAATGTTCAGGCAAAGAGGCATGAAATAGAGCTTATAGAGGATCCTTAATATGTATAGCTGTAAAACTAAAGAATATACTTTACTTATATCATTGTCTATTAGTTATATATTATGTTATAAGTATGGTAACTGTTCACATTCTTATTGACATCAATCAGAAGTATCATTCTTACATTCTTCACATGAATTGTCTCATCATGTGGAGTGGTGTTATCTACCTTATTTATTAAGGAATTTTCAATTGTTTTTCTTTGAATTCTTGTTTCCATCAATTAAACGTACGCTTCTACAATTTTCTATTATTCATTCATTCTCGTCCCAGTTTTGCCAAACCATTAACTCAAGTTTGATTGAATTTTAAATTTACTATTTATTGTTGATATTTTTGAAAATAAATGTTATCTTATATTTCCTTTTTCCTCCATTATATAAAACATAAATATGATATTTAATTTTTTTTTTAAATTTCGTTGATCTAGAAAAAATCTGATTGTCCTTATTTTTATATTATGATTTCGTTAGAATTTCAAAACATCCGTTGGTCTTCTACGTACATAATGATTTTCCATCATTTTTTAAATTTTCTTCTCCTTTAAACAATGGAGAACATATAATTGTATTCAAGTAATGCACTCTTCAAATATATGATCTTTTTGTTAAAATATGAAACATATTTCTTCTTGAATTCCAATTCTTTCCCTAATAGGTAGAATTGATGTAAATCTTATCAGTTATTGACATATATGATTATTTTATTTCATATTTTCACATAGGATCCCCATTATTTCATTATTTTGTCTTAAAATGACATATTGAACATATAAGAGTATATGTATTTTTCAACAACTTCTAAAACAGAAATTATTTTTTTGAAATAAGAACCATACATCTTGAAAAAAATATAAAATTTTGTATGTGCTTCCCTATAACATGAACATCATTTCGATTAGTATTAGTTTCCTTCATGGAATATTCCTTTATTCAATTTATTTAGTATAGTTCCAATATTAAACATATAAATTCTAATTAGAATCATGTGTGTTATTAAGACTAACAAGGTTTTAAATACGATATTTTTAAAAAGCATAATTTTCTGTAGTATTCTATTCCTTATACCAAAAATTATTATAACCATATTGAGAAAAATAATATTTCATCTCCAAAATCATAGTGAAGTATACTGAAAAATTATTTAACTAATGTTTTCCCAAAATTAAAAATAATTATGTCTTAATTAACACTTCTTCATTAGAATCCTACTTTATTCTATATCTCAAACAATATTTTCCTCATCATAAATATTTAATTTATTTTTATTTTTATTTTTAACACAAGATACTTATGTTTTTATCAAACTATTGATTCTCTTTGCTACCATTATTTGTCTACTTCACATGTTTCCTTTTCATTATTGGGTTTTATA
The DNA here is from genome assembly GCA_963277665.1 of Viscum album. Taxonomy (NCBI): domain Eukaryota; kingdom Viridiplantae; phylum Streptophyta; class Magnoliopsida; order Santalales; family Viscaceae; genus Viscum; species Viscum album. The sequence goes on from OY728136.1 coordinate 1,518,761,283, forward strand.
TTGTTATCCAAAACGTCTTATAACCCATATTTCGACATCCACACAAGATCTATCCTTTATTCACAATCATCACTACGAGAGGTAGGAAACCCTGTATTAAAATAATACAAAAATTTTACTTTATCAACAGACAAACTTCTTGATGACGAATTATCAGTTTCCCCCATTCAAATAAAATTCCACTTATTTCTTCTTGAGCAATTCTTCTTGATTTATCCAATTTCTATTTTTGAGTATTGTTATATTCCTCATCTATTTAAAATTCAAAAACCTTCATCCATATACACACTAGAAACATATGTAAAATAATAATAGTTATAAAAACTTCATGGGTTTATTCGTGTTCCAATACACATTCCCTTTTTAAAAAAAATTAAATTAAAGAAATAATTATAATGATGTATTAACCAATATTTTATTTATCAGAATCACTTAATTCCACTCATTCTTTGTTATTAACATTACTATTTATTAGGGCCTTATTATCCATCTAACATTTCTCATTCCCCTACAATGATAGTATACAATCTTGATCATATCATATAAGAAGATTATATAGCTTTTCTAATGTAATTTCTTCTCTATCCTTTAAGAATGAAATTTTATAATCCACCCTATATTGATAATTTCTCATAAAATTCTTCGTAAGAATATCTTCATACATCTTATCACCATAACCCTAAATATTTCTGACAATTTAATTAACTTTAATGTTAAATTGATCATTTTTTTCATTTTCTATCATTTTTATTTCATCAAATATTCTCATCTAAATATGTAATTTTTTCTCCTTTATACTTATAATTACTTTTTATCCTCCCATAAATTTGTCCAAAATATCCATTGGAGTTTAATTTCCTATAATATTTATTCAAACAATTTTTTTTAGAGAAGTATAGAAAAATAAATTTACTCTTCTCCATTAACCTAAAAGATTCATGTTATAAATTCATGTAGTTTCTCTATATGATATGTGTGGAAAACCCACTCTGGTAATATATCTAACATTATGGCCATGATATAAAATATAGGAAAAAATCATATTACTCCAAATTTGAGAGTTATTTCCATAAAATACAGGGAAAATAAAAATATTTGAATGATTTATCATATTAATTATCAATAACATATTTGATATTTATAGGTGAAAGGTATTATCTCTGAAAACACTTGTAGGTACCAAGTTTTCTTGGGTACCACATGGGGTGAATCGATGGTACAATATTTTTCGGAATTTATCAGTCTGAAGTCTTATAAAAATTGAAATCTTAATCCTATAAATTTTCAATTAACATAGTCTCATATAAAATAAAATTGTATATGAGGAATGAACATAACGCATTAGTTTACATATTTTATCCATAAATCATACTTTGTTCCATAAGTTTTTTTCACCTCAAATAATTAATTACACACTATATACCAGTGTACTTACACTATGGACCTTTTAAATCCCACAAACCTATATCCCCACTTTATTTCCACCCAATGTTCTTTCTGAAGGTTTTAGATTCTCACTTCCTACTACAATGATTCCATCCAAATGATGGAAATATAATTTGTTCACCTTCCAACTTCTATATAACATGATATTGATCATCCAACATAATCTATGTGGAGAATGTAGTTTTCCCATGTATAATACAACAAGATCTTCAAAAACTAATAAATAGATCCTATAGTCTAAAAAATCACCCCAAATAATGTGTTATTTAGTTCTTTGTTAGTATTATTTATAATGATGCATGTACGTATAATTATCCTATTAATAAACTCCCTAAATTAGTCTCTCCTAATTTGTACTCGATAATAGGATGTATTTGCAATCATGGTATTCAAAAAAATTATGCATTTTATATATAGATTTATTCATAATAAACCATGTTTCAAACCATATATTTCCCTAATTCCTCTCAAAAAATTACTTTTTAGTAATAAAATAATATTTCCATAATAAATATGAAAAATACCATAATTCACAGTATTATTTTTCCACATTCTAATTTAAATATATCTTGGATATTCTAGTATAATTTTATCGTATTCCCAGTTAAAATATAGTCTATGTATTTGTAATAAGTTTCCTTGAATACTCATTATTTACTCTCTAATATTGTGATATTTACAATATCCCTAGTTATTTAACTCTAATATATCCACTTCATTTAAGATCAAAATAAATTTCTATTAAAAAATGTATTTATCTATGCAGTGGGATGGGGAAAATATATTTTTGGTGTGGAAGCATCCTATCCAAATTTTATAGAGCCTCACCTTTGGTTCGATGATGGATTCCCCAAATGATTATTAATTAGTCACAATATCAATTTGATGATTGATTAAATGATGAATAGAGCATGCACATCATCAAAAATTGATTCAATAATTATCATAATATTATATTGTTACTCTTCTTTTATATATTGTGAAATCCACATATTTCTCATTATGATATTTATTATTCTCCCTAATGTTTTTTATATATACCCAACAAAGTCAAATTTCACTATTTTCATATTGAATAAAATATAATAAAATATTTCATAGAGTTCATTTGAACATTATATACTGGTATGTTATTAATATTCTATATAAAGTCCTTATATATTATTTTGTTCCCCACAAAGTATTTTTGTACCCTACGATTCCCCCCCCCCCATATTTTTTACGATGTTAATTTTTTTTCAAAAAGTATCATGCCTTATAAATTTCTTTTATACCCAATGAAGGCACCTTATGAATAAATATTCCATATAATAATTTCAATTTTACAAAGGGTTTTAACTAATGAAGGAATAGTGAAGTACCTCATGAAGATGTGTTGTACCGTATGAAGGTACAATATGATGGTATGTTATACCTTCTAGAATTTAATGAATATTCCCGATGGAGTTCATAGGTTTTATGCCTTTTTCAAATATTCAATATCTTGAATTCCCACTACTTTACTATGTCATGGTTTTATACAAAATAAAGGTACAATATAACTTATAATGTTGTTACAAAGAATCACCATAGGGCACATGGGCTTCTCAGGTATGTGGTAGATGCACGGCGTGGTGGGATGAAAATTTTAGATCTTTCTAAGCACTGGACACTGTGGGTTGAGTCCGTCTGGGTGCAGCCCAATGCATTTTGAGCTCGTGCGGTTAAGGGATTATCCACATGCCTAATTTAATATATATATATATATTACTATTTATACTACATTAATATTTTATATTTTTATTAAACATTTAGGTTTAAACCATGCAATATGATTTATCATCATAATTATCATGTTAATTCAACAAACATTCACATGTTAATTTTAAGTTGGATTATATTAAATATTTTAATATGATATTATAATATTAATATTATAATTATTCACCATAATCACATGACGTGTCATCCGACCTCTCGAAAAATGGTACTTATCTCCCATGCACATTGTTTCAATTATAAAAGATTTATTATATTCACAATATATTTTTGGTTGATATATTTATGATATTATTTAATTTTTTTTTTAATAAAATAGGAATGGAACTCATGAGAACCCTAATAGCCTCCTTTGGAAATAGTTGATGTTTTAAAAGGAATTGTTCATTCACAGGTTTAGCTATTCGCATCACAACATGACCAACATTATCATTTATCACCCCTCACTGAACCATCACCTTCTTTGAATCATAATAATTCATCCTCAAATCATTGTCATCACATTCCACTATTAACCCATTAAAATATGTTCTATAAAATTCCTAAAACCATAGAAATTTTCAATCCACACTTCTCTCAACTACTAACATTAAAAATGAGAAAAAACAAAATATTTAAATGATTATAAATAGTATATAATTTTAAAAATGGGGAAAACTACGTGCTTATATGGGGAATGGAAGGTTTGATATTTTTTATTTGTATTATATGTTGGTTTTGTGGACAAACCTGCCTGGGCTCAATCCCGTGCGAGCTTGGTTCGTCCCACCCATGCCTGACCATTTGACATTACTTTTATAATGTGGGTTGGGTTTACTAATTATCTATTTTTCACATAGGTAAAAAAAAATTATGTAATTATTAGGTAATCATAGTAAATTTTTTTATTTATATAGAGGCCTTCTATCTAACATTTTGTCCTCAAAAAGAATTCATCAATATAAATTATTCTCTATATTTAAATAAGCTATGTTTTCATCAAATAATATCACACCACTAGCTAGTTATCCTTATGAAAAACTATTACTCGCTCGTTCATTCACATTGTGATATAATTCAATAATATAATAAATTATCAACTACTCAATAAAAATACATGATGCACTGCTCCAATAAAATACTTGTTATGATGCTCCAAAAAATATCCACATCTCAAAAAGCGGACATGCACATGATCTGGTGCTCTAAAAATTGATTCCCAACAACAATTTAGTACAATTAAATGAATCTTTTAACTAAAAAATTAATATGATCAGCTGCTCCCAAATATTCTATTCCACCAGTCTTAGATGATGGTATTCTTCTCCAAAAACTAGTGTTACTCAATCATGTAACATTTAATGTTGGATCAAAAAAATGAATTTTTTTATTATAATTAATATATAGAAATAATAAATTAGTGGTAAAAAATATTTTAATTCAATTTGATTAAACATTGTGTGTTAAAATACTAGAAAAAATAAAGGATAATGTTATGTAACCACATCATCATAATATGTAAGACTATAAGTATGAATTAATTTTACATAATTATGGAAAACATGAAAAAATCATACATTGAAAAAAAATAAAAAATAAAAATACAATACCAAATTAGATTATAACTCATTTACCATGTGGAGAACCCGATCATTGACACCAAAGAGATAGTTGATTTTTAAATATTGGATTACATGTGATTGATCGACGATGAAGGTCATCATCATGAGAAGGTGTGCAATCCTGCACTACTCTTATACACATTTAATGATGGTTGTAAGAAGACATAGTTGATATCCTATACAATGTCACTGATTAGTATATGGAATGTGGGCTCCTCCAGTAGGAACATTTTGAAAATGGCATTGACATGGTGCGAAATACTCACTAAAAATCCCCCACAAATAACTATATCCACCAAATAACTAAACATTTATTTATCTATCAGTATGGTCACGACCATGCAACTAGATTTGGATCAGCCGATATCTTTTTTTATTCCAATAAAATTCTCCTACTGATAAGCTCCAACAAAACCACCCAAAAGCAATAAAAGTCAGAAATTGAGTGTGATTTTTCCCCTAATTACTTATATAAAATCAGTGTACTTGTAAGTTCTCATCACTCTATTTGAGACATGTTTGTTGTCGTAGGTAAGTCCAAATTTTGAATTCCCAAAGTCTGATAGCTTTGGACTGAACATATCACCCATCTTGATTGGTGGAAATATATTCCAGAGAAATTCAATTTCTTAGTCTAGAGATTACAGAAGCGTTTTTTCCCTATTTGTGCATCGATTTATTATTATAGTGTTTTTTTAGAATCTAAGTGATATTATTTCCATTATCATAAGTAAGAATATACCATGAATATCATTTTTTAAATAGAGTGGGTAATTGTTTGTGGAGATCTTTTTGAATGTTCGTCGGATTATCAATGCTAGAGAATTCTATTTAGTAGTTTCATTAAATTATGTTTATTGGTGTTAGAAACCAAAAGAATGGAAGGATGGCATGGCATATACTTCTTATGGGTGGATATTATTTTATTACATAAGAAATGAATGAGTTTCATCAAAATGGTCCCTCCTTGTATAGTTCATTATTGGAGGTGAAGGCCAGATGGCATGTTATAGACCTCTCTCCTCTTTTGAAACACTGGGTTGAGGCAACAACTTTATGGAATTGTATTATGATAAGATAACCTTCACCTTCTTCTAGATAATATCCTACCATAAACTATATTTTTTTAATCCTCCCACCCATAACCTTTAACTGGTCATTGATAGATCATGTAGTTATTGCTTTATTGAAGGGGTATTTTGTTCAGGATTTGAAATGATCAATGCTTTTTTCCTTTAGAGCATTTTATGGGAAGAATTATTCTCTCCTATAAAAGGATAATTCCATACATAATGGCCTAGATCTATTCCATTCATACTAAATTTTCCAAGAGATAGTGGAAATGAACTTGTATATCATATGTAACTATCTCCAAATTTTCATTTCAGCTCATTTTTTATTATATATTCGATCCAGAAGTGCAATATGTTTATTTTAATTGATATTGAGCTTCTCCATAGGTGTCATAAATAAAATCAGGTAACTAAATTTATTGTGTAGTATAATTAATAATCTTCCTCTTTTATAAGTATCAAAAATAGTATTTCATACTAAATCTTATTAGGAATTGTATTTTGATCATAGTATGGAAAAAATGATAATGTTTTCAATATATGATTCCATGGAAAAGTAATATTATTTCAAATCATACAAAAATAAATTACTCAATTTACATTAAAAGGATAAAATAAAATTAATAAGATATAAAAAAAATATAAAATAAAATAGTAAGATCAATCACTATGTAAATACATGTTATGACATCAAATTTGAAAATTAAGAACCTAAAAATAAATAGTAGAAAAATAATTTATTTTGAATTGTTAAATACCAGTTGTGCCACATGAAGTGGATGTTGTGGTGTATTAACTTACTGAAATAATCAATTGAGAAGGAGTTGTTTTGGTGGAATTAGCCGTAATATGGTTGGAGGTAACCATCTACAATTCAAATTTTATATGGGAGGTGCACCAGATTTATACAAATCATGTTGCAAAAATGTCATGGAAATGAAAAATTTTATCCATTACATAGTAATGACATTACAGAAACTGAAAATTAATAGTTAAGAGAAAATATTGTACTATAACTACATATAGAACAATTATTTGTTAAAATGAGAACTTTAAAATTTTTATAATAATTCTCAAATTGAGTTAAAGGAATGGGTGGTAGTTTAACTGTTTCTTATTTAGTTAAAAAATAATTATAATCATGACATAAATCCCACTGGTAAGAAAAGGAAATCCAATTTGTTCATAATCATATTTCTAATATTATTTAACCAATAATGCAAAAAAAATAATTATGTTCACAATCTCCCCCACTGTTATTATATATATATTTATAATTTGATATTATGGTGAAACTGAACAATCTGAGTATCATTCCTAGATTGCAGATATAATTTGGCCTCAAACCATTGTAAAATTATCTGCATCATGCTACCCACTTTTTCTATAGAAATAATATTTTTAAACATCTTTATGACATATGTATTTTTACAAAAAAATAAAAACTAATCTTCCTTCATTAATGCCAAGGAGTTCATGAAATAATCATGAAAAAGTCATCTTATATTATAAATAGTGACTTAATAGAAAATTTTTATTAGTTTATAGTATCTATTTCGTTAGCATTGGAAAAAAAATAATGATCATAGATAAATATAACTAGATAAGATTAAAAGGGTGATAAATCACCTCCAATGACAAAAAAATCAAATTTTATTATTACATTCAAGTTAAGGAAGAGCATAAAAATGATTCCTTATAGGGGACTAACAGTTTTTAAAATAAAATTATTGTCATTAATTTTTTTTAAACAAATGAAAATGTTACACTATTATTTCCAATATCTTAGAAATTCATATATTAATTCTTAATATAAATAAATTAGGAGACACATTTTTCTGTAGTGATCTTCCATGTAAAATATTACATTTTGTAATAAAAATGGACACTGGATGGTGAATTAAATAGTATTAATCAAAAAACAAAATACATCACCTCCCCAAATGATAGCTAAATCCATCAAACCACTATGTTATTAGTTTTGGTACAACATGAAAATTTTCTCCCACAAATAATTATATTTCTCCATTACATTAACTATGATTTTTTTATTTCCATCAATGCAACAAAAAGGTATGATTTCATGTAAAAACTAGAAGTGGAAATTTATCCCCAAAATTAGAAGAAGATAAATAACTAAAATTTGATAAGTAATGCTAATAGAACATACTAAAAGTATGATCAACAACAACGGTATGGAATTTCACTTGCTCGAGATGACAAACATCATTTTAAACAACTAGATAAAATTATATGGTTTGGTTTTGGTTCACATGGAAATATAACATTAATCAAAGAATATGTATGTCATACAAAATAAGTAGGAAATGAAAAATATAAACTCGTACATGTAGATAAATGATGATATTTTAGATAGAGACAATCATTAATACATAAGAATGACTACTCATTCCATGGCTTCAATTTTAAACCAATGATAAATAATTTACTTATAAAACATAATGAAATACACTAACCAATCAATACTCGGATATCAGAATGTTAGGTTCAATTATTATTCTATATTGTTCACAAAAACATTAATACATCACAAATTGTATAATGGTTTTCATAAACATCATGAAATGGGGATATTTTGCTAATGAGAGTACAAATTCAACAGTCATGCCAAAATGGGAAGATAAATTTTTGAATAGACTTACATAAAAGCTTCAAATTTACCGAAAAAGTCGCCATCTCCATTAACTCACACCTTAATTTAAAGTAGATTAATATGGATTTACATTGTTTGGGATCTAAAATAATATTACACATAACACGATACAAGTAAAATATTTCTATTTTCTGAGAAAAATAACGACCAATGAAAAAAAGATTCCCAATTTTTCTAGTTCCAACCTAAAGTCATTACTCTGGAAAACTCTAGCTACATTGGTTATATTTTGTAACTAAAAAAATTAAAGGATAACTATTAATATAATTAATACCATAAATTATTAATAAACAAGGAGACATACCAGTTCTCATTAAAGTTTATCACAAATTATATTTATTACATATAAAAGAAAATATTAACTAAATAAAAAAATGATTATTCTATATTGTCAACCCTTATAATGATAAATAAAATTACTAAAAATAAAATATGGAAACCTACTTCATGATAATATTTATACATTCATATTACCATAAAAATAAGACATACATTGTGATATAACCCATATAAAATTCTAAAACTAGCAAGTGAGACATCGTGATGTATAGAAGCCCTTTTAAAAGGAATGATAAACTCTCATCTTCTCAAAAAATATTTCAAAAATCAGATCATAGAAATATTGTTAAATATAATTTAAAATGATTCAGTTCAACAAAGGGGAACACAAGGATGTAATGGCTGACTCATGGATACAAAACATATATCCATAATATATGTTTATCTCCATCATTGTTAAATAAATAGATTCTAAGGTGACAAGTGATTGAATCATCAGACCATGATTCTGAATCATTGTCTGACTAATTGGATCGTACAATAAATTAAAAAAATAGATACTTCCCTTAAAACATATACAAATAATTAATAATAAATTGTCTATAATTTTTTTTATAATGCAATAATTTTTATTAGTAGACTCACTTCAAGCAATGAGAATCACAAACACCAATATTTTTTTAAAAGACCAATATCTTCTTCTACCTCTCAAATTCTCGAAAAAAGGAAAATAGAATATTTTATATTGGACATATTCAAATTTGTATCCACAACACATGAAACAATGTTGATATCCTCATGAAGATAATTCATTATGATGTAGTTGAAATTTTTTTCTCCAGGTTTATCGATATCACACTTTCACACATCTATCCAATGTTTCTCGACCACTATGAATCACCTAAAAGTGGTTTAATGAATTGGAAACTAGATTTTCTGAAAAATAGGCATTTAACAGGAAATATCACACATAGTAAACATTCATCAAAAAAATAAACAAAAATCTATACGTAGCACACGACAAACGGATAAAATTTGAAGTTAATGAACAACACAATGTAATCATTATCAAATTGACAACAATGGTAATTTTTTTTAAAAATAACATGAGTCATCCACATAAGAACAAGAAGAAATGATCAATTTTGGTAGATCTCTATCAATTATTTGATCTAGAAGAAACACATGGGGAAGACAATATAGTCCCAATTGATGATAATCTAAATCGCTTGGATGCCACATTCTGGAATTGATTCTCGTAGAAAACTCCCAATATCTCTTGGGTTGTATTGTAACTAATATGATTAGGATGTGAAATTCTTGATATCCAATATGATAATATGTAACGAATGTAAATCTATTGTTATACATGTTTTATTAGTTGTGAGGAGTGATAGTGGTGGAATAATTTGTAATAAGCAATGAGTTGTTCACCAAGACATTCATCTTACATGTATACAAATAGATAAATGGTGATTAAAAATATTAATACACACTAATTATTACTAATTGTGAAACAGTTAAGTAAGAAATAGAAAAATACTTATAATAATTCTATATAACAATATTTTATGAACAATTGGGAAATAATTCAATAAGTATTTTAGAAATATCTATTAATGACAAATAGGGAAACACATACATAAAAATAACCTTGAAAAAGACATGTTTCCACTACCTGTATGAAATTATGTAAATTTTAGTGCCATCTGAATGTATTTCCAGGAAGCTTCTAAATCCAAGAACTACGTTTTTATGGTATATAAAACCATTGAGAGAAGTCAGTGGGTATGGAGCCCTATCCTTGTCAAATAAAAACAAACAAAGAAGAAAAAAAATGATTAGAATATTTCAATGTCAATCTTGATCTTGAAAATAAGATGAAATTTACTTCCATCTAAGAAAAAACCCAAAAACCCTATAGAACATGTATTTGAATGTGAAGAAAAACAACATAGTTAATGATACATACCTTCAAGAATTTAGAGATTCCTAGAAGCCCATACATGTAACCCAACTAGAAATAATAAAATTTGTTCATGACACCAACCACATTCAAAGATCAATTCATACTTTAGTTTAAAAATTTTCCATTAACACAATGTTACATATTCAAAAAACATAAAATGAAAAATGAAATCAACACTATATAACTCCATATTCCCCTTTTCTGATAGAATGGAAGTTTATTAAGATTTATTTTATATATTGATTCCACAAAGGCGGATAGGTCCCATTAGAAGATGAGGAAAACACAAAGTGATAATAGGTTGAACAATATTTGAGTTTAGTTGAATTTAAAATCACAGAAATCTTTATAACCAGTGTACCTAGAACACATTAAACCCATCAAAGATTACATCCCCTCCTGCAGATTAGTAAGGGTGATCCATCTTCATTTAAAAAAAATACAACAATTTATTGACAATGCAATTGAAATGTTATAGTAGAACAAAATTGTACAACAAAATTATTTGTTTAAGATATTTTATGCTCAAAATACAAACTATTATCAAACTTTTTTTCTATATAAACTAAATCGATGAAAACATGTGAAAAATAACTTCTTAAGATAAATGTTTTTCATTTTAGTTCTATTGAATTAATTGAGATGTATTTGGTGAGAAATAGAAGTATAGGAAGTAATTGGTTGGATGTATTGTAATAATGTCTGAGAAACTCGTATGAATCTAGAAATATGAATTGATGGAGATAACTAAAAATAATTCAACAAAATTATGAGATAACACCTATTGAGAATAAAAATATTTCACTATAGCTTACAAATTTCATATGAATTTTCTAAAATTAAAATTATAAAAGGGGTGAAAAATGCTACGGAGAGGTTACAAAGGAGAGAATATTGTATATATGATTCAACATAATCCTGATTAATTTAGGATTATGGGAAATTATGACCTATCAATAAAATATGTGTAAGAAACATGAAGATAGTTGAAGAAGAAATCATAACTATTGTGGGAGGTAGGGCTTGGAGGAGAATATCACTTCTGGGATCCCTAAAAGGCATGACCAGATGAGGTGGAGGATGTGGATGTGGAATTGGAGGTGTGAAGAATCTAGGGGTAGATGAGCCCAAGGTGGTGGAGGATTTAATGGTAGAGCAAGTATTCGGTGAGGAGGGCCTTGGAAAAGTTGGCGTCATGACGTAGATAGAGACATGTCTCGAGAGGGGAGTGGTGGAGGGAGATAGATAGAGAGGGGAGTGGGATATTGTGGGAGTCCTGGAGGTTGATTGGAATCGATGAGGAAACATGGTGGGAGTGGGGATTCAAGAAGGTATTGAGATAGATACTAAGAATGAAACCTAATATAACCTCAGGAAAATCACAAGTTGGAGGAGAAGCATGATGGTTACTGTGGGAAACTAAAATCGGAGGAATGTAGCAACCACTATTATTTTGGGATGAGAAGCATTGGGAAGATCATGATTTTTGAGGGAGGAATATAGGTTTTTAGGGGATGTGGAAATCTAAATTTGTGACACATATGAAAAATATACCGCACTTTAGTACATATTGATGACAATAATACATCAAAATTTTGACTCTAGTTGTATTCTTATATAATTTATGATAACATTAGTAGATTTTTATTCAACATCAACATTTGTTTCAACCATAACAACATTAAAATGATTCTTTGAATTGATTCTATGAAATAAATATATCTAAGATGCAACCTCACACAACATTAACAAAATAATTTTACATTACTTCTCCATATCTACATTGATAGAATAATAAATCTCATTACATTGGATTCATTTTTATATTAATCATTACATGCTTCCTATTGGTCAAAGTGGATAACTCAAGATGCAATGATATTGGTTCCTTAAAGAAATGAAAAATATTTAATTTTAAATGTTTTAAAAAATAAATTACCCAATTTACAAAATAAACCAGTAGGTTAAAATAGTTATATTTTATAATTTGTTTTATTCAATTTGTTTCCCAAAAGATCTATCACAACTCTATTATAAAATGTTTTTTTGATATATTATTATTTTGAAACTAATTTAATAGTATCAAACACTGAATATAAAGTTGTTGTTATATCCAATTATTAGTTTATTGATTTTCTATATAGTTTTGAAAACAAAAAAATTACTATTCCCAAAATAGATTTAATAAAATACATAAAAATCACATTATAATAAAAACAATGTTTTATTATAATTTCAATACCTATTCATATCCAAATGAAAACAACATACTTCCTAGATGATTGTAAAAAAGCAAATAGATCTGCATCCATGAATCTGTTTTTATAAAAAACTACACTCAGGACAGTCCAGGATATATATAGAAACATTCATTATTCCATGTGGAATCACACGATTAAAATGGAATAAAAACGAGAATATATTTTAAATTATGTTACAATACAGGAGTATTCATTTATTGAATAAATAGAGTTAAATATAAAATTATAGAAAAGTAATCTAGAACAATGAATGAAAAAATAATAAATATGTGAAGATTTCATGAAGCTCAATCTCGATATCTTAGTTGATAAATTGTCACATGATCATACCCTAAAAATCATCAGCTGATATTAATGTTATTTTTAAATAAAAAAAATATTTTTCAGGGACAAATTGTTTTCAGTCAGTTCATTGTTTTACATTTTATCTAGTATCTCTAATATGGATGTATGACATATCTATAGTTTTTTCCATAACTTGCTCAACTTTTAAAGATAATCATTCTCTAATGATTCATTGGATATTATTAATAATTTAATCCTTATAATATTTATTAATTAAATTCTATAACATTTAGGAAATGGTAAAAAATATAGAAACAGTACATTTTAAAATTCCAATGAATTTATATTGAAATGATCAATATGTCTTGAAGAATATACATTATCTTTTCTTATAAAAATGATCACATGGATTGGGGAGTTGTTATAAATACTAGGAACTATAATTTCATTCCAATTTGAATTTACTTGAGTTGTTCATGTGGTCATGACTTTCATTGAAACAATAAAATGAATTATTTATACGGTTCAAATTCTTTCTCTCATGGTCGAATTAATATTTCATAAGGTTGGTACATGTCATAATATGATATGTTCATGGCTCCTTGTAGTAGGTTCATTTTTAATTACGGTATCTAAAATAACATAATTATTGTGTACAAAAATGAGAGAAATTATTCTAACCTACAGCATTATAACTTTTTTGTTCATTAATTCGGTGGTTTTTTTTTTCAATTAGTCACATTTAGATTAATGAATGAAAATCTCAATGCATATAAGGTCACTTGATCTTAATCAAAATGTTTGTATAAGACATAGATAGAATTTTGACATGATCAATTCAATGTTTATGTGGTTATCAACAAACAATTACATTACCACCATGGTCAGTTGAACATCAACTTTTCATTGTTTGGAATGATCAAATCAATAATTATCCATTTTTACATGTTTTTCAAGAAAAATAGTTTAACAAATTAAATGATTAAATTCATTAATTATATTATAAATATGATTTTTGACCCTTATAATAATAAGATTCTAGTTTATTACAAAATCAATGTTTTCTGGTAAAAAATAATGATATATAAAATTAGATGAAATGAATACGTCAAAAATATATTTTCATGAAGTTAAAATATATATTATTCAATTATTTCATAAATTTTATTAATCAATCATGATTTTTTTCCCACATATGGATTATAAAAAAGTAAAATAGTTGAATAATGAAAAGAAAAAATGTAGGAAACATAAAAAATAAATATACTGAAAAAGAGTATTTCATTAAGACCTCAAAAGGATTAAAAAATTACAAAGAGTCCCTATTCTGTATTCTACTATAAAACATAATATGGGACATCCTTGTTGTCTGTATGAAGTATGGACTCCTTCCCATTGGATGTAGAGGATGGGAATGAATATGTAGTCTAGGATTAGGGGTGGAAGTAGGGTAAGCCCTTAAAACAAAAACAGAAATTGTTCTATAATTATCAAAAAAATTCATAGGTGGAAATAAAAAAGGATTAAGGGAAATGTTAGAAGGGGATGAGAAAATAGGTATAGAAGGATTATATAGAATAAATTTATTGGTAGTGTAATGGTCAGGATTCAATAGCTTTGTAATGTCACATGTGACATAAGATCCACATTTCTTAGGTTGAAAATAGTCATATTTTTTCTCCAATTAGGTTTCCAAAGTAAGAATAAGAACCTTGACCTTATTTATTTGAGATATATGGGCTTGGTAGAAAGGAGGTATAATTTGATCCAATGAAAATGATATAAACATAGTCTTTTGTTCTGTGTGGGGGGTAGATTTTAATGAGATATATGAAAATTTACATTATAATTATCTCTCTATATATAATATCATATTTAACATTATTCTAGTCCAGCTCCTTGGTTGGGGAGGCATGGGTGTGAAATCAATGAAAAACTACTACCCATTTTCATTTGAATTCATCAAAACACTTATACCTCATTATAAATAACATATTTGATTTTCTCATCATCAACATCAGTAAAAAAATATTCATGGGGTGGAGTAGTTAATGTTGACTTATTTAATGTTGAACATAGAAACATTTGGTCATGATTTAATATAATATCATAATGGTTAGTTTGTGAAGCACTAACATGTGATTTCAAGGCCACAATTTCTACTTGCATTAGTTATACTATAATATGAAATCATGGATGAAGATGAAAATTGAAAAAAGTGACATACTTAGATATATATTCTCCAAAATTGGTTTCATTGATGGAAAATAATAAAAAGTTCATTCAACGCCCCATCATGTTTGATTAGAAATCAATCAAAACATAATTTTTTACAATGGACATGGAAGGGATGGAAGGTGTTGAAAAAGGTATAAAAGGAGATGGACCAACAGAAAAATGCCAACTATCAACCTTGATGTCTATTTATGTAGATCTCATTGACTGATGTTCTCCTAATATTAAATCATCAACTTCTTCTTGATCTTCATGAGGAATATAATGACGTTATTTAAAAATATTGATTACATTTTCCTCCACAAGTTCCATAACATTATTTGAATAAGAATGACAAAAAATTCCTTCAAAAATCCGATCCTCATATGGTCTTTAAATGGACATATCATGTCCAGTTTTAGAATCAATATCATGTATTAAATTTCATTCAAGAATTCTTCGTGTAGAAGGTATATTTGTTTCATGAATTCTTTGTGGGATTCACCCATTATCGTAATCATTCATGTCAATGAAATATTTAATAAACAGTTTAGTTACTGAGGACTTCTCCCACATAGAAGGTACTTCCGGTATACTTGGTAGAGGGTTTATTTTAATATCTAGAGAGTTATCAAAACATTTATAATCCTATACATAGTCATCATAATCATTCAATTCAGGTTTTTCCATAGAACCTTTATCAATTACATTAATGTCATCAAGATATTTATCTTCTAATTTTTCATCATGATTGGGTAGAGATATACGATAAGAATGTAGACTTTAAGAAATAGTAGGATAGGCTCACTTATTATAGTCATTTAGTTTAGTTATCTATAATTTTTTCCTATTCATTCATATCACCATCAAAATCAAGATCATATGATGGATATACATCTATAATATTTGGTTAAATATGTTTTTCAACTATATCCCTTTATAAAATTAGTTACATCTAAATATCTAATTTCTTATAAGGATTATTTGTGATAGTAACACAATCCATTATATGGGATAAAATTAACATTCATGTTCCTAAGAATACTTTTATTTATTCACAAAAAATAAGGAAGTTATATGATCATCCAACTTAGGTATCGACCCCTTATACTGTAAAAAGGATGACATAAAATATGGATATTATATTGAAATTATTTTTGTTGAGAATTTATAGATATCATTAATGTGAATTAACAAAAAACATGTTATGTTGATATGGATCCAATTTTTAATAAATATTTAAAACATGTTACCCTGATGCATCATGATGTAATGTTCTAAATTCCTAAATAAAATTAAATTTTGAATGAAATTTCATAGTAGTCTGAATTCACAAGTCATATCAACTATTGTTTGAATTTCAGGTGTCCAATTCCAAGCCACTTATTTAAGGGAACATTCAAACTCAAAGTCATAAGGTTTAATTAGATACAATAATTGATAGTGTACATCCTCTCCCAAATGTGTCACAACTCTGATTTTTCATATATTTATGATGAAAAACCAAAAAAAATCCATTATTGATTTTCAAACTGGTTCATCATTTCTTTATAAGGATAACTTATATATTTCAATAGAATTCATTAATATGATTTGGATATAGTCACAAACCATTATAAAAAAACCATTTATGCCAAACATGATTATAATTTTCATTCCATACTATATAATTTTGGTTCATGATACATTGAGCATAGAATTAATTTTTAGAAATCATTTGTCAATTGATCAATGGATTATTCGGCAAATTCAATAAAGTTCTCGAGGTTACCTGATTCTTGTTTTATTTCAATTCATGATGTTATTTCTATCGAGGTGTGGCATAAAGATCCAATTTCTCCCATGATAATCTCATGCTAGAATTGGTTTCATAGAAGATTTTGATTTTATATTATGATATGTTCTGGGAAGGAGGGAATACATATTTTCTGAGGCATGAAAAATAAGATGGGAATTTTGGGAGAGATACATCCATAAATTAATTATCCAAATTGAATTTAAAATTAAATCATTTGGGAATTTAAAATAATAAAAAACATTAAAATATTTACCATAAAAATAAAATAATAAAAATCATAATTACAAATAGTCAGAATAGTTATACCAACAAAGTGATGAAGATAATATTAATAGTGCATGATATGTATTCAAACCACATAAGTAAATGTTTATGATATGTGTAATTATTTAGTGATTTAAGTTCCCCTGTTGGTATAATGATCATATAAAAAACTAGTTGTGGTTGGTATATTGAGAATGTGAATAAGATACCTTGGTCACATTGTTGTCCATGTGAGTTAAGATACACAGTTACTTGAAAAAGACAATACAACATATTAAACAATTCTTAAATGACGAGAAATCGTTATGAAAAAAAAAATTAACTACATAACCATAAATAATAATTATATTAAAAAAAATGGGAGTTTTAACTAATTTAAATGATTCATGAATAGTTAATCATTCCTAAATGTTGTGTAATATACATTATTCTACCAATATTGAATTATTTGGTAAATATGTAATATATTTTATTTTCAAAACCATGGAATTAAGAGCCATATCTCTGTTTTGAAAATGATATCTAAAAAAGTGTTGTATTATATAGAAATTTTTTATCCTAGAGCAAAAAATAAAAATAAAATAAATTTTTATAACACATGTGTTTTAATAACTTATAATTAAACTTTGAAATTCACATCCATATCCTAATATTGTGTGTTTAATCCATTGATTTTTTTTCACAACAAATGCTTGTACCTATGTTCAATGATTTACGTGAAGATAATGAAACAAAGAAATGTTCCAAATATACTATGAAACTAAATAATTTTAAAAAATATGATCACTTCTAAATGTTCTATTTATATATAACATAATAATTATATTATAAAAATATAATTATATAAGTCAAATTCAATTCTATTAGGGAAAACAATCCAAATATTTTGTATTCTTCGGTGTTTTGTAAATAATTTTAAAAACAATTAAATGATATTATTTTGGGGATTCTTAAAATTTGATCCCAAGAGGACACTAAACCTAATACCCTTTTATCAAGTACTTATGTATATTAAACATCCAATAATACCAATATATGTGGTTTAATTTACTTATATTCTAGTTTCTTCAAGAACTAACGAACTACATAGAATCGTGGGATTATCACTACCTTTGGTGCTATCTTTAAAAAATATCATAAAAGAAACATTATTTATTTTATTTTATTTAAAGTATATTTTATATTTCTTTTTAAAAATTTGAGATCTAATAAATTATTTTAACTCACTAATTATACACATTTCTATTACATTTTTTATTATTTTGTAAAATATAACACACAAGGATTTTTTAAATGACCTGAAAATAATTTCATAAAATTATCTTTGAATTAATAAATTGAAAATTTAGGTTTATCAAATACATGGGGTGGGGGGTTAAATAGATAAATCAAAATCATATACTCATATTGGAAATCCCTATTAAATTACAATTGATATAGTTTTAAATTAAGATGCATAGAATATGAAAACATTATTATGATATCCACGGGTATATATACCAGTACTAGGGTGGCATCATATTTAATACCTTATTATTGATAAAATCATTACGCATAAAATATAATTTTGATTATAATGAGTTTTTCAAACCAATCAACCTTGTTTCTATACACCCACTCTGTTCTCATAGGTATATTGTCTTTGGGTCATTCTACTCCTTTCCACGCATAATTCCCTTCAAACTAGATCAATTATTCTTCCATTTATATTACCCAATATTCACCATTCATTTATTCATTGATGCTGTAGATATAAATTTATGAAAAGATAAATTTTTTTCAACATAGATTCTCTACGATCCTGTTTTTTGATTTCCATTATCCGGGTCTCCTATAATAGCATATGGGGGGTGGTTTTTGAGGATTCGAGTTATTCGAGGAATCAGAGAAACTATTTCCTACATGTCTTATTTTTATTAAAGGATAAATTTATGATCTATTCTACGATATTTATCAGGAAAACTTGTAACACCGTAATGTTTTCTGGATAATGTTTTTTCTCAAATTTATTTACAATTTGGATTATTTATAATTTCAGCCAACACTGAATATAGTATTATTTATATGAATTCGATACATTTTTCATTCTTTATATGAATCAAAATGTTGCGCATACACAACCCACAGCACATAGTGTATCTTGAGGTACACGAAAAACTATGTCTGTCTTGTGTTACACATAATAAAGTGTCCCTTCGATAGTTTGTGTAACACAACATGTAAAGTTTAACGAAGTAAAATATACTATTAAAGTGAAAACCTAGACGTTGAAATGGATCAAAATAAAATGAATAAATACATTTTAAATATATGATTTGTCAATTTCTATAAAATTATTCCTTTGTTTATAGATTTGTATACGTGAATGAAAAAATGATTTGAAAATAACAAGATTACATTTCTATGAAAAATATATATCTATGTACAAACACAATTTTATCTCAATAAACTAAAGAAAAATATTTTAAGAAATTATTGAAATAAAATAAATATATTATAAATTATATCATTAAATTTTATACTCATTCAATATATTATGGATTATGAAAATAATAACAAATCTATATTTATGAATAAAAACTTGTATTTTTTCCAAAGGTAAATTTATATCATTTCAATAGTGAAAAAATTTTAAATCTAACATTTGAATCATTTTGTAATTTTTATATATCATGTTAAATTTAATTTTCAAATCAAAAAATCAAAAAATGAGGTTACTAAGATTTTTTTCCTCTTTTTGTATCATTTTTTATGAATAGTGAATTATACAACTTTTGAATTCAAAAATTATTTTTCATCAAACTTATTTATAAGTATAAATTAAGTGTTTTATTAATTTTAATGTCAAATTAGATCAATAATATATGAATTGATACATCTCGGGTCATTAGATGCAATTTTACATAAAATTGGATATAAAAACATTGCAAACTTTTGAACATTTATTCATTAAAAACCAGCATTATTGTCCCACATAGGGGAATAAATATAAATTAATTTCTACCACTTCTAGGATTGGAATTTTAATAAATGGATTCAATATTATGAATAAATATATATGACATTTTATAATAAGGTTAAATTATTTCAGAACAAACATTTTACTAAATGTGTTTAAAACGAATTAATGTGGTTTAAAGAAAAAGTTTAATAAAAAAGGACTAATCCTTACACATAAGGCCCAAAATGACCTAGAAACCAATCCAAAATCCACTGCATATTCATATTTTTACCTTCTGAAACCTTGTATAAATATATAACAATTAGTGGGGACAAATTTAAAATGGAAGAGTTGTGTGGAATTTCCATTTCAAAAAATTTACATGACTTCCATTGATCATCCACTATATAGAGTTACTCACCCCTCAAACTTATTCATAAGACTAAAGAAATTTAGATCTCCAAGAATATACTGATATGAACTCCTAAATTATATCCCTTTATCCTATAATCCTCCCTTTGGGATTAAACCTAATCATGGAATCTATTTGGTTCAATCAAAGATGAATTACCCAAAGAAAAGGTGGTTTTAATGTGTATAGAGAATGTTATAACATAAGGTACGAGATTTGTCATCTCTCTATTATTTATGTCGGATTTATTATTTATTTACCTCTAGTATATTTATTTATTTTGTATATTCGCACCATGAATGTATTATATTTTTAAAATTATTAAATTTATGATTAATTACACATACTTTTAATGATATTTAATTCATTGGTTTTGGGTTCTAGAGATAAAAAATTGGTAAATAAATATTGTCTCAATTTTCCTTCATTGAGATAAATTACATATAATGATCTTATATATTTCGATAAAAATAATATACCAACCTTTGAAATGTTATATCATAAATATCATTTAATTTTATAGTACTCTTTATATAATGTCATTCTATCTATATTATTAAATTCTATTGTTACCAACGTGACAGTAGTTTATTCATGCGGTCTCATCATTTAAAGAGGTTGTTTATGATTATGCTTCCATTCATAAATTATTATTGTCCATATAAAAATATTAGTAAATAATTTTCATATAATTTGGTTATATCTAATTGTCTTTGTACTATTTTTCCACAAATTTTTTCTTAAGATATTTATGAAGGTGTTTTTAAGAAAAACCATCATTTTCTCATTCATCAATTTGAAATATGAGTTCTTTTAAAATCATGTTTTAGAAAAATAAATTAAAAATTTGTATACTTATAAAACATTTTTTATTTTTTTTATTTTTTTTTATGAATTTTAATGAAGAATGTGTTTCTAATTTTTTTTCAAGAATACATTATACATATTAGATGTATTTTCACTAAAAAAGGTTTTCAAATATTTTCATGCTTTAAAAATTCAAATATTTTCAAGGAAAATCGTATTCAAAATGATTTTTGTCATAAGTTCTTTTTTAAATAATTCAATACATTTCCATCAAAAAAAATTATTTAGTAAATAGTAATTTTTTTATATGACATGTATTTTGAAAAGTTTGATGAAATGGATTTTTGAAAAAAGCCTATTTTTCAAAATAAATGTTCTACATTTTATTTAAAAATCATTCCCCATAATAGATGAAATAATTTATTATAGATTATGATTCACTAAGGATATGATATAAGATTACCATTCATATTCTTCCTTGAATGGTTTATGTTTTGATTGAATGATTTTTATGACAAAAATTTACCTTATATGAGTTTGTTCCTTTTGAAGCTCAATTATTTTAAATAGTTATTATATAATGAAATGATTATGAGACCTGTATATGTACCAATGGTAATTATATGATGAAATTTTTATGCTAAAAATTTAATTTCATGGGTTATTATATGATAATTTCGTATAGTCATGTGGAACACATTTATATGATTTTATTATGTGACTGGTGGGACCTATATCTCCCTATGATGCATTGGGAAATGAGGGATGATTAATGAGTATATATGTAATATGTGACCCTTATGACATGTTCACAAGGTTATGTGTGAACCTGGTTACATGTTCACAATGTTTATATGTGATCTTGATTACATGTTCATAATGTTTTTAGTGAATCTTATTACATGATCAAAATTATATGTGTGAACCTGATTACATTTTCAACATTCTACATGGAATGAGAATCATGAACAAAATTTTATGTTTGAGCCTAATTACATTTTTCTTGTCGACCCGAAAACATGATCACAATGTTGTGCTTTGAAATGTTAAATGTCTATCAGAATATAATAAGGGATAATTTCAAATCCTTAACTTAATGAGTGATGTTTCTTATTCTTATAAATGTTCATAATTCAATAATAATAATTTTATTAAAAAATACCATATTTTGTTTCAATATTATTCATTCATCTCATATTCTATTGATTCTATTACAATTAATGTCTAATAAACTACTATTAATTATGCCACAATCAAAGTTCATGATCATTGATATATAAGGTATTATATTATAAGGGTGTTATAGTGATATCATAGCCATATATTCATTATTAAGCCAATGTATCTCACTTAATTAGCCTTACTCAGCAATAGATCTCACCTGTTTCTTATAATTTTTTTCCCATGTTATAAAAAATTTGGTTAGGTAGGGGTAATAAAGGGGAAGAACATTGTTGGAAACATTGAATATATTTCACAAGAATATAATTTTCTATTTCAATTTTACAAATCCACTTAACATATATGGTCACATGTATTATTTCTGTTTAAACTATTAGGTATTCCACAAAAATATTGAAATGATAGTATATAGAATGTGAGTTTCATTATAGGTGGTATCAAAGTAACGGTTTAGTTAACATTGGGAAACTAGAATGATAAAACATTTGTGATATCCCTTGGGTTATTTATAAGGATATATATAGGGGTCTCTCTATGGATAAGAATATGGTATCACATATCAATGTATGTTTCATAATTTAGAAATCATAGAAGTAATTTATATTTATTAAGAGGTTGATAAGTCCATCTCACACTATTATTTTTGGTAAAGAAAATGGATAGAACCTAAGATAACTATGCTAATAAAGAATTCCTAGAAAATGAAGTGGTTATCGTTAAATTAATTCAAATGAAATGGGAGATAAAATGAAAAACCTAATTGATATTTTTTCTCAATAAATGATTCATGGTGAACATACAACTGATCAATGGGGTGAACAACACACTATTTTGACCCTCATGAGGTTGAACCCACATTATTTTAGTTGGCCAAATGATATGATAGTTTTTAAAAAATGGATCATTACAAATAACATGGTTATTTATTTTCTAAAATTTTAAAAGCGTGAAAATGTAATGTTGACTCTCTACAATATAGAAGTTGAAGAATATATATAGTTAAATCCTATCAAGAATACATGTATACATGATGAAGATTACTCTATGTACTTGGATGAGTTCATAAATATATTTTTTCAATAAGTACCTTAACCATATACTTCATTCGAGGGTGAGGATGGAATTAAAATAACTTAAGAAGTTTGATGAAGAATCTATTGGTTCCTAAGAAGTAATTTTGTTATGTATTTCAATGTGATATTATTGAATTATAATTCATACTGAAATTATGATTGACCAATTATTTAGTGTCCTGAAACTAACTCTCTTAAAGGAGTTATCCATAACAGATTTTGATTGTAATGAGGGAATTTTTTTATGTGAATTAAAAGTGGGAATGTAAGCTAGCACACTTCTTGGTTCTGGTGATAATGAATAAAAAATAGTGTTAAATAGAAATAAAATGACATAACACATATAGAGATGAGAAATTTAAATCTTTTACATTATAAAACAATTGGAATAAACACATAGTTCTGTTCTTAAATGGAAGAATAAAGTTCTTTTTGTGTGGGAAGCATGTACATCAAATTGAAGAATATATAATTAATTTGAATTGGATAATTAGTTAAATGAATAGAGAGAAATCCAAATAGAATAGAGAACCCACAATAAAGTTATTCATGTGTAAGAAGTTTGGGCATTAGGGGAATTAAGTCCCCAATACAAGGGTAATCTGGGTGATAAGACCCAGTAACCTCTTAGAATAAAGGAAAAAGGGAAATCTCTTGCAATAAAATTACATTAACTAAATCATGAAAATTTTGGAAAATATATCCTACCCCTTAGTTGGGATTCTCATCACTATTCTATATGAATCATCCAAATTAAAATATTATTATCCATCCTTTAGATATGTTTCATTTGATTTTTTCCATATACATGGATTTCAAAAAACTAAAATCCAAATTAATGTTCTACTTGTGGAAGGATAAAGCCATGTATCCAATTAAAATATTTTTGGTATATGATAAGAACTAATTTAAAGAATAAATGGTGAATTATAATTCATAATTGTTATTACGAAAACAATTTATTGAATGGTATATGCCAAACATTAAATTAGGGTGTATAGTGTTAAGATGGTATCTCGCTATATGAGTATTTATTCATAATGTAAAACACGTGATATACTTTTTGTCTTGATAAAGATAGATTGAATGAAATATCTTTCTGTTTATGCATCCCAGGATCTACAAATCATTTTGGAATGAAAAATTCACATTAATTTCTTATAATAATATATGAATTAAAAATTGATCAATGCACAATATAGTTTAATGTTTTCATAGAACCATGTATGTGTATCATAATATTAAAATTCAGAAACTTTAGGAAAAAGGAATTGAATTTTTTTTCATGTTATTATCATTTTTGATGATATCAATGACTTTATTTAATATTCTTTAGGTTATGTAATTTTTATTGTTTGCTTTCTCATATCCATGTTCTATATTACTCTCCATTAAAAATTAATAGTTGGATTTATCATACATGTTCCTATTTTATGTACCACATATGATCCCCCATCTGGAATACAATTTATGAGTAACTTTGAGGAAAAATAATGTTTCCAACATTTCCTTTTTAAAGTAAGTTTTAGTATTAATTTTTATTATATGTGTTTGTATGAGTTGAAATTCTATGTATTAATCTTTGGATATCCGAGACAAATTTTATGGTGAAATACATTTTAATGGAGGGAGAATGTAGAAACCTAATATTTTTTGAATTAATTTTTTGAATTTATTTAAACCTTTTCATATGATTCTTTTATGAAATCTAATTACATATACATTTTAATTTTAAATCACTACATTGGGGTTTCATTATAAACATAAAATTCTCGATATTGCGCTATAAAAACTACATACTATATATTTAAATATATGAAACACTATGTTTGGATTGTGTTACACATAATGTAGTGTCCCTTCAATAGCCTCTGTAACAAACAATAACATGTTTTACCAAACAAAAATATAATATTAATAATGGTATTAAAATATTAATATAGCCACCACCTAGCCATTGGAATGGTTGAAAAGATTAAGATTAGCTAAATTAAAAAAATATGTTTTGAACATGTATATAATATGGATCCATTGGTTATAAATTAGTTTATATGAATAAAATAACTATTTGAATGTAAAGAAAATACATTTCAAACAAAATTATTTTTCTATGAATTAATAGAATTTTATATAAATAAATTAAATAAAAGGATTTTTATTAATGGTTTAAATATTATTTATTTATTATATATTCAATAATTTTTTATACACATAAATTTATTTTTTAGGAAATATATAAGAATAATTCTAACCTCATTAATAAAAATTTGTATTATCTAAGAAGTAATTTTACCACATTTCAATAAAAAAACCCCTTTTGAATATGTTCATGGAAATATTAATACATTATATATGATTAATATAATGTTAATTTTTTTAATATATATATATATAAATATTTAGGGTTATTTTATGGTATTATCTAATGTTGTTTATATTTTTCATTAATAGTTAAGATAATAAATTTTAATTCAAATTTTTTTGTGTTATTTATCTATACGGATAAATTATGTATTTTATGAGATTTAAGGTAAAATTATATCAATTATTCATATATTAATACAATAAAGGCCATTTTAAAAAAGGTACATTTATATTGGACATAAAACATTGCACATATTTGAACATTTTTACATTAAGAACTTGCTATCTCATCCCATGAGTAGGATTAAATTTTAATTTTTTTCAAAAACATATATATTTCAAATTATGAATAAAAATCATTAATTACATGAAATTATCATAGTTCATAATTTATAAATGATCAAATTAGTTTTTCAAAAAAATAATAATTGTGTTTTGATTAAAATTCATTACAACAATTTAATGAAAAATTGGATTATCAAAGGACTTAGACATAACATTAATCCCCAAAATGACCAAGACACATGTCCATAGGAGTTTTGATGTTAACATCTCAATCAGTCTTGGATTGAATATTATTCATTAATAGAGCCATTATTAATTTAAAAAATGAGGGTGGAATTTCTATTTCAAGAAATTTAAAAGATTACCACTCCTCCTCCACTGAAAAAATGCACTCACCCCTCCCACTTATTCACACCTCTCAAACCCTTTAGATCAACCAATATCAACTGAAATAATCTTCTATTATCCATACCATCATTATTTAAACTATAAAATGGGTAGAAATACATCCAAGGAATCCCTTTGGTGTTGACTAAGAAGATATACCCAAATATGATGAGGTTGGAATGTGGGTAATTAATGTTAAAGCTTAAGGGTAGAGTTTTCTCAAATCACATTTATTTATATGAGATTTATGAATTATTTTAAACTCAATAATTTTTTATGTTTATTAGAAAAATTAATTTACTCTATGATTCTTATATATCTATTTATTGTTTTTAGACATCACATAATTGATATTTAATTCAGGGGTTATGGTTTAGAAGTTACCAAATCGGTAAAGTAATTTTTTCTCATGTTTCCTTCATTGAAACACATGATTTTTTACACACACATATATTTTTGTATGAGGGAGATACACTACCACCATATATTGTCTTAAAGGTTTAGTTATGGGACCTCCCGAGTGCCTCTCTATAAGTAGAAGGTTTCCGACATGTAGTAGGGGTGTGACTAGTATAGCGGGGAGTCAATATCGCCTGGTATGAATATTAATAGAATTAGAAACAATTCATAAATAATGAAAAATTGTCATTGTAAACATATTGAAAAAGAAAAAAATAAAAACCAATGTAATAATCTAATTATTATATAAGGAACCACTAAATTACATGCATGAATGTAACTAAATGACAACATAGAACAATAAAACAAAAAACTACAAGACTCAAATAAAAGTCAAAAATTCCTAGGCTCTAAAACCAATGTCATTATCTTCTCAAAACTCCTTCCCAATAATGAAAAATAAATCATATTCGAGGTCCTCTTCTCTTTCCCATCCTGAATCCTTGAAATCTACCCTCGTGCCTACGTGCATCCATATATCTCTCTGATTATAACATAGTAAGTATACATCATTGTGTCTAAAACAATACATCATGATAGAACGTCATTGAAAAGAATAATATAAGTATTTGAATAAATAATTCATTAATTTATATAATACAATAACAACATACATGAGCTCGATTCGGTAATAGATTTGAGAATGTCTTACAACCATGCCAACCAAAACCATATTATCAAGGTAAAATAACCTACTTAAGATACATGCCAGAATTTATCCAAGCATGTCATAAAACCACTCCGCCAACAACCATATAAACTTGGTATAGTTATAAAATCCTATTTAGGTAAAATAAAAATAAGTATAATAAAATTATAGGTCAAATACATATAATAATTAAATCATTTCAGGTCAAATCCCCATAAGCGTTATAGTAAGGGATTGGGAATATCCTACTCTCTATAAGCATTATAGGATAGGACTCGGCCAAGCCCACTAATGATCATCAATGATACATATAATTGTTCATGTTCCAATGATGATCCTAATATGTTATCATTACAACATATATAACATTCCCTATCATACCACATGGGTATCATAACATCACATCGTATTTCTAAATTTTTAATTAGTTGAAATACCATTATTCATTCATTTGTCACCTATAATACAATTTAAAATTGATTTAAAAAATTTATCATCAAGAAATAATCCATTAGTTAGGGATTCTATAATGATAGATCACACTAGATCATATGTCAATGAAAAACACACTTTAATAAATTTTCCAAATCAATTAGATTTAAATGTTTTCTCACATAAGGGGTAGTAATAAGACAAGTCAGATTTGAATTGAATAGAATGGAATTTGTGGAATAATAATATTTTATTTATTCAATATGGCCACACATTTCACTGATACATTCACAATATGGCATAAATATGGAAACAATCAAACCATTGTGTTATGATTTAGCCCCATACCATTAACTAATGTTCAAATAATTCACCAAACAACCAATTACCCTGATGAAGAAGTGGAATATGATTTCCATGTGGTTCCTAGATCATACATGATCCCGATCAAAACCAAATATGAATCCATTCAAATGATTTCAATTCAATAGTTAGAAATCCAAAGGGGAGGGGGATGAAACCAAACCAATGAAACTTTTTCAGGATTGAAGATAAAAAAGGAACGTCTTGAAGGGTGTTTGATAACAAAAATATCTATGAGAATTCTATAGGGCCAATAAGATAATAGATTTAGTGTAATTGAATATATTTTAGCAACATTTTATTTTTAAAATAGCTGGTCATGAATTTATATGAAGTGTAATGTGGTTACAAGTCATGAAAATGTTTTTAATGGATTTCAGAGGAAACCACTAAATCAGATTTTATTTTATAGATCCCCATAAACAATTAAATGATCTATTATCCTTTACATTATGTGTAAATGTTCTATTGTTTATATTTCAAACTATTATATTTTTAAAAAACCTGAAATCCTTTTAATGGTTATCATCTTAAAAAGAACCAATATTAATAGTTAGTCTCATTTATACTCAAAATCCATTAATTCACATCAACATAAATCCACTACAATTAGTTTTATATATCCAATTATTATCTATATATCTGAAAAAGACTTTTCTAGAAAGGATAAAAGTAAAAAATCACAGGGAAACACACCGATAAAAAAACAATATTTTACAACCTCCCCACATTATAACAGTTCATCCTTGAGCTTCTCCAAGCATCACTTTGAGATCTTAACAAAAAATTATAGACAAAGTGTTCACTTATAGGACTCACTTTTTAAGGTATCCTATGGAACATTCCCTTTTTTCACTATAATTGAACCAATGGTATTTTCCTACCCCATATATATTTTCCACTATGATCCACAACACGTATTTTATGTTATTTAAAGGAAGCATCCACCAAATTCTTGACGTCTACTGCATCTATCACATGGGATGTGTCTGGATGATATATTCATAGTTGAGACATGTAGAAGATGTTGTTAATAGAACTATATCAATGTTCAAGGGCTAAATGGTATGCCATTTGTCCCACCATTTCCGCAATTTCCAATAGTCAGAAAAATTAGGTAACTATCTTTCCTTGGTTCCTAATATGACATTGCCTCTTCCTTGGTGACCCACAAAAGAAAACATGATGAACAATATTATACTAAAAAGGCCATCTTTGAAGGAATGCATATTATTTCTACATGTTTTTATGGTCACCAATCATACTCTTATCAACTTTTCTTTTTCATACAACTCATTTACCTGACAAGGAACATCTAGTACCGACTCTCCTACCTCCTCCCAAAAAAGAGGAGAAAAAAACAAGCTTCCACAAAAATCATCAAAATGATCTAGTTGGATTGATTCATTGAAGATATTATTTTTTCAAACTCCATGAGTACCATTTCATTCTACCATGAACATCCAAATTACTAGACACATGATCAAAATATGTCATCTAGAACATAAATATTCTCCTCAAATTGAAATTATATTTGTAGGTGATAGGATATACTAAAAATAACATGTGATCTGAAGTCATATTAATGAACCATAAATAAAAATTATGATAATGATACTCATCAGAAAAAAAAATGCATCCTAAACACCTCACACACCTATAGAAATCATAGATTATCAAATCTGATGGTTTCCTTAATAGGTAAGTAGTGGGATAAAATAGTCTTCAAATCCAAAACAAAAAAACATCATTATTAGGTGAAAAAATGGGTAATATCATCATAAAATCCATCATGAAATCATCCAATCTCCACACCAAGATGGGTAAATTCTACAATATCCATGTTGTACATTGATTCTCGGGTTTCACATGCTGACAAGTGAAGCATCTATTAATGAACTTTTCCACCTCTTTATTTATTCATGTCCATCAGTACTCTCTATTGAGATCATGATACAACTTTGTGAATCCTAGTTGAACAACCCATTTAGTATCATCAATCTCCTTCATCATATCCTCATGTAATCAAATAGGAACCCACACACATCTGCACAAAATAAGAGAATTTTGACCTTCATGAGTCAATTCTGAAATTGCCTCACCCTAATATATTTTTTTCTCATAATTGATCCCTCCAAACAAAAAAAAATTTCAATATTAATCTAGTCCCAAGGCATGGGTATAAAAAAATTTATATTTAGAGACACTATTCTCTAAGATTCATGAATATCCATATCCATGTATATAAAGAGGACATTATTTACTACGTGTCATGTGACTCCCATACTCCCTCTATCTTTGACATTTTGCTCAGATCATAATCAATGATGTTTCACATTCTTAGTGTATAAGATAATCTAATGTAAAAAGACTATAGATACTCAACCCACCGCATATGATTAAAATTATGGTATATAGAGGAAAGATTTAATTTAGGTAAATGTGATCTATGTATATCATAAACCTTTCACCCACGAGCCAATGTCTCTAATATCATAGGTAATGGAAAAAATTTCTATGTAAAGATCATGGGTAGGGTAATTCGTCTCATGTATTATTAGATAACCAGAGGCAAAATTAACAACTTGATCCTCATAAATTATAATTTCATTGATTCAAACTCCAGATTTATCACAATACATGGTATATTATTTTAGTGCTATCAGGAAAATGTTGATAGATGCTGATATCAGCTTACATTTCAGCTCATGAAAATATCTCTCATAATAATTTGACCAAATAAACATCACCTCTCTCTTGGGAAGCCTAGATATTGGCACTTCAATATGGGATTAATATTAGAAAAAATATTGTTAATAATATGTTAATCCTAGAAAGCACTATATATTGAATATGTTCATTGGATGTTCCCAAGATACCACAAATATTAATTTTGGTGTGTCCATTGAAACTCCAACCTCTAATATGACATTTCCTAAAATGTTTACTTCATTTATCCCGACCAAAATGTAGTTTGATATTTTTATATCTAGTGTTCTCTTAATGTACTCAGGATGATATCAAGATGTTTTTCATGATCATCTTCTAACTAGGTGAAAAGTAAGATAAAATCAATGAAAACTAAAACAAAATAATCACGGAATGTATTAGTTATCCTAGTCAATACGTCCATGAATACCGTATGTGCATTTCATCAACCCAAATGGAATAAATAAGAATTAATATAAGCCTTACCTAATCTTAAATGTAGCTCAAGTAATGTCTGATAGTCTCAGCCTTAACTGGGGAAATCCTAATCTCAATTCAATTATGGAGAAGATCTTATAACCACCCTATTGACTGAAAATTCATCAATATAGGGAATACGATACTAGTTCATGACCGTCATCGAGTTCAACCATCGATAATCCACACATATGTGCAATGATCCATCATCATTTTTGGATATGAAAACTGGAGAACCCCAAAGAGATATAGTTAGAGATGTGAATACATTTGATTACAGAACATTAAATGATAGTTCAACTCCAAAATATTTGTTGGGGCTATTCTGTAGTGGAAGATAGAGACTAGCTCAACTCCAGGATCAAACTCGATCGTGAACACATTCCCTCACTTGGGAGGTAATCCAACGAAGATTTCATGGAAAAAAAATAGACTACCATTTAATGGAAATAATACCATTAAATTGTACCATTATATTGAGAAAGACTAGAAATGTGAGCTATGAGACAATCAACCCTACATGGAATTGGACTTGCATGACCAATATGATTATCCCACTCACCCTAATAAGAATAGATTCTTCCATTTTATGATAAGAAACAATCTATACTACTGTAATAGATGATATGTTGTTGATATATAAATAACCAATCCATACAATGAATCTAGATGAAGCATGTCCTTTCAAGAATGAATGGTTCCCAAGAGAAATTTTAACGACCAATCTCTAGAGAACACACTTTGAAGTTTTCGATACTCTTTAATAACACTCCAAATAGAATTACAATGGATTAAACATCATCTTTGTTTTCTAAATCCAATTGAAATCCATTTTCAGAAGATAATTTAATGTAGAAAGTGATAATCTTGTATCAAATAGGACACAAGCTAAGGATGATGATACAATAATCGTACCACTGATGGTATTCGTTCAAGCATCCATGTTAACTAAAGTAGTTTATATACCCTGAAACTGATTCTTCCCCCTTCCCTAGGATCCTGTATAACTACCCAAATCGATATTTATTACATGGTCTTATTTTGCATGAAATGGGGTTCCATGTCCCTTACTCAGCCTGAATAGCCGATGGAAGTCCATCTACTAGCCTGCTGATGGGAAGTTGATCCCCTTCCCAACTTTAGTTCTTTTTTGGATCATTTTCCACTAGTCTTATGTGTAATAATATCATAGAACCTCTATGGGTGACTCGATCTACCAAAAATATAACACTAAACTATGGGGTAATGACACTACAGGTCCATTTGAAAATTCTCACCACATTGAAAGCACTGGAACAGAACATGATATTAAGATGGTAATCCATTACTCAGATTTCTCAACCAACAATTACATTTGAAGAAACTGTTAGAATTGTGATTCGTAAAACCCAAAAAAGAAATTCCTTATCTCTCATCTAAATAATTCTAGTCCCTCCTTAGTTCCTCTATCAAATTCCCATACATGATGAGTGAGCGATTCGTCTCATAATCATGGATTGATAAATGGAAAACTATTACCAACGACCTAGTATCCTAATGAAGGCCATCCCAATAATGTATAACACTGTAAATATCATAAGTTTCTGAATATTTCACCAGGTGCTGTCGGTAGGTAAATCATCCGTCATAGTACACCACTAATAAAACATCATGCATTAGATGCATGAACTCATAATATTTTCTTTTCCCTTAAGTTTTTTGTATAGAAATGGATGAAAAAATTCATCTCAAATTCCATATAAGATTTCTAATCATTAAAACATGGTTCCTCCTAATATACAACCCATGAAATTAATGTCCATAAAGAATATAAATAGAATAATACAAGCTCCTATTTCTGGGTGTCTCGACATGCTTGATGTAATGACAAAATTTTATAGTCTTTTATTTTTAAAAAATATATGGATTTATTTTGAGACTATGAACTAATACATTCTGGAATTTTTAGTCTGAATGTATCCCTAATTTTTTTTTAAATATATTAAAATATTAAATATAACAGCATGACTGGTTTTCTAAAAAATGCTGAATATGTTATAAATATGCACCATGATCAGAAATATGAGGGTACTGTGTTATTTAGAATAACATATTTCTTCTAGTAGTTACATATCATTAGTTAGAATGGTTTGATTGTGGATATTCATCATGACAATTTTAGATGAATAATAAAAATTGATTGAAATATATTTTATTTTTATTTCATTGACATATAGATAGTTTTATCTTAAAATAATACACTATTCAACGATCCATGATTAGTCTTATATCCCCTCAACTATCTGGAGTTTCTTGGAAGAACCCTATTGAAAATCTTCTCAGAAAGATATTGATAGAACCTTGAATAAACAATTTACAAACCCTAATATTGGTATATATCAACAATGATAATGATTTGGAAAATATTCTTCATTAGTAAGCAATATGAATATAAGAATGATCCATTATTTCAATATTCTATATTGTTATTGAAATACTTTGATGATAACATGCTACTACACAAATAGTTTACCAAGTGGATCTAACACATTTGTGGGATAGATGGTTTATGACTTTTATCATGATTTGATTATAGAGATTGGTTTATGAATCTTTTATTAATTTTATGAAAATGTATTCAGTCTAGAACAAATATTGGATGAGGATTGTTCCTTGGGATTGTTCCTGGTTCGTTTCACCCTATGGTTCCTACATTCTTTATGTGGGTTCATCGTTCCCCCCACTCCCAATATAGAAAAATTTATCTCATCTCCTTATATTCATGGGCCAATGATCCAAAAATAGAGATATAGAATTGGATCACTTGATGGAGTTGAAAATGATGATAGCATCAGACAGATTGAAGCAATTTTGGAGCACCCAGTCTTTGGGTCAGTTGTATGTGAACTGATGAAATCAAATTTATGAAATTATTGAAGGCAAAAATGACATAAATTTTGCTTTTTAAAGGGAAAAAATAATGGATATAATGTTTATATGTGAATGTATCTCTATAACCTGATACATGGAATTTGACGAGGTGTGCGAAGGTGGAATAAATATTTCTAGAAAATGTGATACACATAGTATTTAGTCCTAGATACAAGGTGTGTATTCATCACCAGACATCCCAACATGTATCCTGGGAGTTACACATGCACATGGTAGAGTTCATGGGTTCCTTACATGGAATGTACTTCTCCACACATCACGGAATAAAACACATACCGGGAATACCCCGTGTACAGGTACAAGGATAGAGACACATGGGCTAACACTATGTATTCACACATGGCCAGAGTAAATGGGAAGACCTAAGATGCAAGAACATAGTGGGTTGCCCCTTCTACAAGTCACATAACCCACTTCTACCTCACATGTTCTGAATACATGGGCCATTGTACAAGAGCACTACCAAGGGTCAAGGGAAATGAAGTGTAACCCAACTAATGTATGTATACAGTTTCTACATGGTTTAAACTTATTTTCCTATATATCTTCAGTAGGATTTATTAGGGTCCATTCCATTATTTGTGTCTATAAAATTTTGGGTGAATAATTTCATACTCATTAGACTATTATCCTATTAGAAATTCTTATTGAATATAGTTGTATGAATCCCTTGAGAGGCCCAGTGTGGGATCCTCTAATAATTCATTATTTCCTAGGTGGAGTTATTGTTACCTACATGATCAACACTATGTAGACGTTGATCCTCCACAGAGTGGTATAACATTAATTGATTTGTTGGTATAACCACATGGACCTAGCTATGATCCTAATTGGTATATCATGTCACTCTCTTCAGATCTATCAAAGTATCTCTGTCATGGAAACACCCAAATTTAAGTACCCTGTGGACATACATCATCAGTGTTACCAGACTCATGCATGTGTTCTCATGGATGCGTTCGTAATGGAATCATTGATATGATATTCCTATTGTTAGTATATAATGGTTGTGACTTACCTCTTTAATGTGAATAATGTTTGATTATATCTAGATAACCATGTTATATGTTCTGTATACATATACATCTGTAGGCTTGACTGTACATTGCTTCATTGTATTGATTTGTGGTTTCAGATTTTCATATTGTGTGTATTTATACGCACCCATGAATGGGATTTTACCACATGTGTTGTTTCTTGTGATAAAGATATATCTTTTGATGGAGACATAGACACTATCATAATAGATGTTACATTGTGAAATTAGGTATGATGAGGTGTTCCTACAGTTTCATGTATTAGTTTCAATACCTTTATTTAAAAAATGGACATATTTTTATAGACTCATAATAGTGGGAATTTATTCTGGCCTTGTTACATTACATTAGATTCTTATCATACTCTGGTTGGGGGATATAGTGGAATAAATCCATTTTTTACTTAGTGGTTTTTAAATTTCAGAATTTTTAGTCTTGGAGATGTGTTCATGCATACGATTACATAAGCAATGTCTCACATATTAGTGACATTTCTAATTGGTGGTAGTCAATAGCCCCTGGCCTATTGAAGGTGATCTTGGGGAGTCATAGTATGGTAACGACATGGATTGGTTGTTACCGTGTTATATCAGAGTGGTTAGTTAAACGTTAGGTTTGGGAGTCTGTGAGATTTGTTTGCGATAATAGTGTTAAGTGTTTTGAGTTTATAATTTGGGAGAGGGACACTTTTGTTTGATTAGCAGCTAATATAACCATAGAAAAGTACTTTTTTAACATAATTTTCAAATCAGTACATGAGAACACTAGTTGCAGGGAAAATAATGGTACCTGCATCACTTAGGAATGGTTTGTGGCTTCCATGTTCTTTTTGAGGCATCTATCGACATATACCCATTGACCATCATTTATATATTTTTTTCATTAGGATACCACTACGATGCATTCAATCTAGTATTTAGTCTCTTGATGAAAAAGGTGACCCCTCAGCAAAGAGTCTTCGGTACATGGACCAATTCCCTAGATGTTACCTCTAGGTAGTGCACCATCCATACTTCCACTTGTAGAGAAGCATGTGGTAGACATAATACCCGTATATTGGGTGTGATCATGAAGAACGCTTCATGGGTTTTAGTGATAAATACGCATTAGGTTCTGAGTAGAGAACAACCCATAAGCGGTTGTGTACTGGGGTGAGGAGGTGAATTGATATTTTTCTTGGTTAAGAAACTAATATATTAAACGGTAGTCATAGAGGAAAGCCATCTAGATGGATCAACAGGATGATGGGGGAGTTTTGGCTACCACACTCTGGATGAGGCAACTCATTCATGAATATTGTTCTATCGCTTTTTCAAAAAGGATTTATCATGAGTTACATTGAGAGTTTTGAATATTCAAGACCTTATCAGATCCATTAGGGAAACAAGACAATGAGTGATTATACGTCGAGGTTCACCACCCATCCTAGGAACATGACAGATATGGATCAAGATTATCACTTCAAGTATCATACCTTCAAGTAAGGTCTATTTATAGACATTAGAGAAAACATTATCACTCTATGAATTAATATATATATTGAGGTGCTTTAGAAGTATTTTTTGGTTGAGTGCTTCCTGATGGAGAAAATAAATTCGATGACATTCATTAGTGGGAAAGGATGATAGGAGACCTCAATTACAAGGAGATAACGTCAGTCTGAGGGACCTGGATATGGGATAAGTTTTAGTAAGAAGTACATGTAAAGAGTATATGTTGTTCAGGGAAATCAACGTGGGTCCAATCATTAAAGAGAGATGTGATGATATTCATTTGGCGAATGTGGACATCACACATGAGATTTTCCAATCCCCCTTGCTTCTGATAGGGAGACATTGGATGTACCAATTAAGAAGTGATAATAGCTAGTTTAGGTGGATCAGTAGGGTGGAATATGAGGCTGAGGAGTTTGGAAAGCAGTAGTAGGTGGTAAACATTTCGACTTGCTACCACAACCACCCTTGGGTGGTCTATTCTAGGATTAGAGAGATGGAGGAAAGGGGAGAGGACTACTACATGCTGTCATGTTAATAATTCATGGGATCTATAAATGGATTGGGGAATGAACAATGCCTTTTCTAATTTATCTTCAATAATAATAGACACAGATACTTCTCATTACTTTCTTTCCATATATATTTTTAATGACATAGAGATTTATATTGAACCACTAATTCAATCATTACGCATGGGACCACATACATGACATGACTCAATGATCAAACAGGAATTCCAAAAATGTTACCTGATTCTTAGAGGTGATAGTTTCGGTTACAACCTATTGGGGGTTGTGTCGAGGCCTTGCAACATCATACATGGTATGGATTAGTTTTCTACACTCCATGCCCATATTTACTATATTAGGTGAAGGGTGTGATGTGTCCTCAGTAATGGAATGTGGTTTTCCTTTGTTGGTGAAGAAGAAACTCATGAATCATAGGATGAGATCATTCAAAAGAGGGTACAATATATTAAACAGAAGCTGGATATCATGAAACAGTATGCAACCAATGTTTTCGGGTATCCGTTTCATGTAGTAGTGGTGGTTTAAGAGAACATATTTTATGATGATGTTGCAGGATTACATCACCATCAAGAGATATACAGATGTATTGACATACACATCATGATGAAACCAATATCTAAACTATAATATCAATTAGATCCCATATAACATCATGGGATGAGGGTGTATTTGGGGGATTCACAGAGCAAGGGCTTCATGAGACTCAATGTTTCACCCTGAGTGGCCCCAGTTTTGATTCCAAAAATGGTCGACAAGATCTTGAGGTTGTGTGTGGACTATCAATAGTTGAACCATCTGACCATGAATAACAAGTATCCCCTATTCTGGATCGATGATTTATTAGATCAGTTTGGAGGGACTTGCTGGTTCATTTAGGATGACCTCCAATCATTATATCACCAATTGAGATTACAGTATGTGGATATACCAAACATGGATTTTAGATTTCTTTATGGTCACTATGGGTACTTTTTTATTCCCTTTGGAATGATTAACTCCCAAGATATGTTCATGGGACTCATGAATCAAATATCTTATCCTTATATAGACTGGTTTGTGATATTCTTCATTGATGATATCCTTGTGTATTAGTCTTCTGAGGAGGATCACATGATACACATAAGGATGGTTCTAGATGTACTTTAAGAGCACCAAAATTATATAAAACTCTCTATGTTGTAGTTATAGATTCAATAAGTCCTTTTTCAATGACATGTTATCTTAGTTTATGGAGTGGCAGTTGACCCAACCATTTTTGAGGGATGGTATGTATTGGAACAATCTAGGAGTGTAATGGAGGTTCAGAGATTCCTCAGGATAACAGGATATTATTTGATATTCATACTTAATTTCTTCCGGATATCATCACCTATAAAATCATTAAATACAATGTGTTAGAAATTTTTATGGACAAAGAAGTTCCAATATGATTTATTGAATTTTAGGTAGATTTTGATGAGTGCTCCAGTCATGAATTTTTTGGAGGCAGATGTCATGTACATAGTGTTCCTTTATGCATCAAGAACTGGGGTTGGATGAGTCCCGATGAATAGGTAACTAGTGATCGCCAATGGTTAATTCTATTTGAGACAACAAGAGGAAAAATACAAGGCACGTGATCATGGGTTTGTGGTGTTATTCGTCACATTGATGAAGTGGGGACACAACCAGATGGGTGAAAAATTTATCAACAATTAACATCCAAAGGGTATCAATTATATCTTCTATTAAATGTATAGAATCATGAGATAATGGTGATGGAGAAAGTTTATCTAGTACTATGAATTTTAGATTGTGTATACTATTGATATGGTGAATGTGGTGGATGATGATCTCAGTGTGGGATCTAGTTCATAGTTGATGAATGACGCATCAGAGCAGTTAATGTCATAACAGTTATCCCTGGTGAATGGATATATACCATCTTACTCCCATTTGATGCTTATTAACCCTCCACTCATAACGTGATTCATGGATGAAGAACTAGGTTATACTTATTGCGAGACTCTACATGCTCAGATATTCACAAGGAATGCTCCTTATAGATATTCAGATGTTGGGGATCAGTTAATTCTACTAAAAGTACACACAGTTGTACTAGTGGATATCTAGGAAGGGGTTCCATGGGAGTTTCAAATGTCCCCTTTGGTGGTACATCCATTTGTGTTGAAGATGTACCAGGTCCTTCGATGTTAGTTTTTGTGGCCACAAATTAAGAAGGGAGTTGTATAGTTTGTCTCTTGATGCCTTACTTATCCAAAAGTGATGTATATGCACTATGTTCTAGCAGAATTGGATCAAACACTTGAGGTTTTAGGATTGAAGTGGGATGAGATATTGATTG
This sequence comes from Viscum album, assembly GCA_963277665.1. Lineage (NCBI taxonomy): Eukaryota > Viridiplantae > Streptophyta > Magnoliopsida > Santalales > Viscaceae > Viscum > Viscum album. The sequence continues at coordinate 1,518,801,783 of OY728136.1, forward strand.
ATTTTGGGATAGGTTTACCATATATATATATGGGATACAATTCTATCTGGGTGATCATTTACCAACACACCAAGTCCGCTCACTTCCTAACTATCTAGGAGCTGAGTTCCACAGGGAGATTGTGATTCCTCTATATGTAAGAGAGAGTTAGTATCCTTTGAGATCCAATGATGATAGTTTTGGATCCTGATGATTTTTGACATTCCTGTTGTGTAAGGTATTCCATGAGGAATTTGGGACCATGTTACGCTTGAGCATAGAGTTCAAGAACATAAGGATTAGTAGACTGAGAGATCCATTATGGTTTTGGTAGACATGTTGTGGGCTTCCATGATAAAAGCTTGATATAATTTGGAGGATAACCAAACACTATTAGAGTTTGTGTACAATTATAGCTTCTATTCCCCCATTGTTATGAAAAATTTGAGGCTTTCTATGGGAAACACTGTAGGTCACTGCTTTTCTAGACTTACACATGAGAGTCAGCACTCAAAAGCCTAGAGTTGGTGCGACCTACTATCGAGAAGGTACAGATCATCTAGGATAGGATGAATAATTCAAAGTTCCATCGAATGTATTATGTTCACATGAAATGATGGATTTTGGAGTTCAAGTAAGGATATCATGTGTTCATAAAGGTTTCACCTCGATGTGGATTGTAGATTGCTCGATGGGGTGTCAAGTTATCTCTAATGATTATTTTCCCCTTTCATATACTTCACATAGTAGGAGACATGGCATACAACATATCTCAACCCTTGAAGATATACCAGGTAAAAGAATTATTCCATGTGTTACAACTTATGAGGTACATGCATGACACATATCATGTAATTGACTACAGTAATATGGACATCAAGGATGGAGCTACTATTTTTGAGTATCATATGGTGATCAAGGATCTACATGAGAGGATTCTACATGGGTGATAGATTACCTTAATGTTTTTCCATTGGAATCATGAGAATTTTTAAGAGAGCACATGGGTGCAGGAGGCTCATATTCATATTCATTACCCACATTTTTTCGTATCCTTTTTTTTGGATTTCCAATGATGTAAAGCAACAAGGTGGGCAGAATATAATGAATTTTATTTTTTATTTTTTATTTTCAAATATTATATGTAGTAATTTCTTGACTAATCACCAAGGTGACATGCGACTCTAAGGCCTGGTGTCCATGAAAAAAATGATATAAAGCTATTAAAATATTAAATTGCACAATCATGAAATTTTATTTAAAATGATAAATAAATTATAAATGGGTTCCTAGATCAGAAATATGGGGGCACTGCAGCGTTCAAAACTACAGCTTCACTCTAAGGGTGAACTAGCAATAGTCACCATGGTTATATTGTGGATAGTCATTAAATGAGTTTTCAATAAATAAAATAAATTGATAATGAATTATTTTATTTTTATTCAGTGGACTCAATGATAGAGGGATATGTTTTTATTTAAATACATCAATTTTCAAATATCTAAGGTCAGTCTCATAACACCATAATTTTGTGGAGATGCTTGAATGAATATTCTGGAGAATTCTTTCGAGCAGATGATGAAAGAACCTCAAATCATTAATCGATGAACACTGATCAAAGAAGGACTCACCAAGAGAAATAATGTGTTGACCATTCTTCATCAACTTGGGATCTGTCTCTTGGTAGGTTGAAATATTTCAATTTTATTCCCCAATAATGAAATACTGTGATGAATGCATAATAATTCATGAACACATGAGATTGAAGATCGATCATATTTCTATGATGGGCTATATGCATGATTTTTAAGGATTTCATTCAATATGATTGATTTTTATTCTTTTACAATTCGTATGGTAATGGATTGAGGCCATAATAAACAATGAGGGTGGTTTATTCCTTGGGATTGTTTCATGTGATCTTCTCCCATGATTTCTTGCGTTCTTCAGGCATGTTCTTCATTATTCCCACATAATTTACCAATAAATATTTATCCTTCGATTCTTGGAACAGAGATCTGACACCGGACTTCCAGCATTGGGTTGAATCGACAATGTTATGATGATGATGTAGAAATATGGATTGTAGTGATTCAGGAGAATCCGTTATTCGGTGATGTTTCATGGGAATGGATGGAATCATATTTCCAAGATGATTGAAGGCTTAAACTCATTGATTTGGTGTCTTTATGAAAAAATTAACTTGGATTTGTCTCTCCATGGAGAAAAGACATGTTGAACGTGATACGTAGAATCAGCTAAGGAATTTGAAGGAATAAAACATATTCATAGAAACCATGATACACATAGTGTGTAATTCCTTTTACACAATACATGTTCATTATTTAAGGACTTATTTTGTACCCTAAGAGGTAAAAGGATATGGGATGGAGTTTATGAGTTTCATACATGGTGTGTACTCTCCCACATGATATGGACTAAACCAGAAACACGGACTACCCCATGTATTGGTTCATGGGTAGATACACTTGGGATGACATTATGTATTGGTATGTGGCCAAAGTACATGGGTAGACTTGGATTCTAGTACATAGCATGTGGCCCCTTCTACATTCCATGTACCCCAATTCTACATGAATTATGTTAAAGACATAGGATGTTATACATGGGTAGTAACTCAGGTCATGGGACACATCATGTGACACTAATATAAATCTTGTACATATTATTGCATGGATTGAGATGTTTTTCTTCTATATATTGGATAGTTTACATTAGGTTTCATTCCCTTTTTTGTTACCCAAAAGGTTGGTATGAATCATTTCTTACTCATAAGACTATAATTACCTCAGCAAAGACTCTAGGATAGATTATTTTGAATCCACTAAGAGAACCGATGTTGGATCCTCTATTCACTCATCATGACCTAGGTGGAGTTCTTGGAATCATTGTGACCAATACTCTATGGGTGAGAATCCTATACATAGTGGTTTAATCCACATTGAGTTATTGGTATAACCCAATGGCCCCAAATATGATACCCAACTATTTATTGTATATCTCTCTCCTCATATATGTAAATTTATCTCTCATAAGGTGAGACCGGATAAGTATTACCAATTTGACCGTTGTCACCATTTTTATCAGTCTCATGAGTGGCTTCTCCCGAATGAGTGCTTTGGGTAATCATTGAATAGAAATTCCATGTGTTGGTATGTAGTGGTTGTGACTTACCTCCAGATTATACATCTTGGATTAGTGTATATCTGGATATATTTGTTATATATTCAACAGATATATGTTTGTGTTGATCTGATTATAATATCCTTTTTTTAGGGTGTCATAATGAGTGTTGTTATACTCACCCCTATATGGGTATTTCCCACAAATCTTGTGTCTTGTGTAGACAATCAATCTTCTGAAGGAGTCCTAGGTGGATCAGTACCGAATTGGGATTTTTGAGATTAGGCAGGAAAAGGTGATCCTATGACATTAGATAACAATCCCAAGACACCCGTTTATAGGATGGGCTTGTGTTAATGAGAATATTTGGTTGGATTGTATTCTGGGCATGTTGCTCCACTTTCATGATATACTTTGGTTGTGGGATAAAATAGATTTCATGAATTTTTTAGATAGTTGTTTTTACATTTCATAATTTTGGTGTTTAGATATGTGTGTGTACATACAGGTTCAAATAAAATTCCTATCATGTTAGTGATATCAATACTCAGTTCTATTCACCAGCCTCTAAACTATTGGTGGTGGATATTGGGATTTGTGGAACATGCCCCACTAGAATGATTCATGAAACATGAAGATTTCTTTGACTGACTCAATATAAAAGTAAGCTACCTAAGTCCTCCATTCCCCATTAATCATATAAAAATGTAGCCATTAATACCCTCTATTCATCTCACACGTAGAGGTAATGGTGGGAATATTCTACCATACCAAGTTTCACATGACCATCTAGAAGCCCTCATAAAGCTGAATATACATCTTCTTCATAGGAACTACTTGATGTTTTGGTTCACTGTGTTATGATCCGAATGATTTCAACTTCTGTAGTGCTCGAGTCGAAGATGTAGTGGAGTCTTTTTCACTACAAGAAAAACACTAACCATAGAGAACTTGCTTGAATCATGGTAAAACATAATATGTTACTACAAATATAAACCAGAAAATATTTATTAGTATAGACATGGAATAAAAGAATTTTGTAATATCATGACAACAGATTTAATTTATCTAGTGAAACAGATATCTTATATAACAGTTCAACTAGATCATATCTATTATATCAAAAACAGATTCATTCCTTAATGGGAAATGCATGTCAATATATCCCTATGTTCCTATTATGACGCATGTATTTTTATCCTGTGACATATCGGTCCATGAGTAAAAATATGAGGAAATAGATAAATAAGAAAATAAGAACCTCACAAAACATGTGAATCACTCAATTTGAAATATTATAAACAATAAAATTCCCAAAACACAAATAACAAATCCCTCACTAGGTACTTGTATTTTCCATTTTACAATGATTAGCTACACCAATGCACAAGCTCAATACCATATCAAGACACATCCTAGTCTCCTTCCTTCCATTTCCAATATTGTAAAGCATAAGGAAAGAAACATACTATGATATCACTTTGTACCATACCTCAATATGGAACACTCTCATGTGGTTGAGAAGGGTTGGTTACAAGAACACAAGCAGACAACCCCATATGCTAGAGGGTGGATACTAGTAGTGGGGTTGTAGATATTATTGTGGGGAGACTATACCCTATGGTATACAGTTTCATAGAATGAGATATAATTCAAAAAAAATTGAAACAATTAGTGTTAATATATTAGCGAATATGGTAAATATAATTTATTAATCCAATAAATATATAAGTATGTATATTATTATCTATTAAAATATAACTAAATGAAATACTAGAATTAAATATAAGAGTATATAAGTCTCAACTAAAAGACTAAGAGTCTCGGGTCCTAAACCTTACTTTTCCCCATCTCCGAAATCCATCCCAACAACAAATTGGAAATCGAGAACAAGGTCCTTTTCCATTTTCAAAACCTGTATCCAAAAAATCTTCTCGGGCGCCAAATGGCTGCCCGAATTTTGTGTGAGTATAAATTAGTAGGTAGAAACCATCATTTCTATAAAAATTAGTCTTATAGTAGGTATATTTAATAAATCAAATAACAAGGGTTTTAATTAATTTGACAATTCACAAAATACAATAATAAACTATTTTATATCAATGTTAGATTATCTCTGAGTATATCTCAAAACCATGCCAACAACAACAGTATAACGAAGGGAGTATAAAATTATTAATTTCCATGATAAAATATATTGGAACATGTTTTAATACCATTGAAAAAACAACGTATAACCATAGTGTAGTCACCATAAATAATTTGGGTAAATGTTATATAAGAATTTCATAATTTTTTCTCTAATACCTATAAAAATTAAAGCATTCCGAGACAAATCCCTATTATTTTTACAAAATGGGACTTAGAATATCCCTCTATATATATTCATTACAACATTGTATTGCTCAATATCATCATTAAAACATATTAGTGTGCAATTTGTAGGGTCGAGCCTAATATATAAGCATTACAACGATGAAGACATTCCATGTCATAAAACATAGATATCATAATATCACATAACTACTGTAAATGGTTAATTATGTGAATTACAATTATTTTTTTATATTAAACTAGCCATTAAATTTAAAATTAATTAATAATTATTATTAATAAGAAATGAGCAGTAATTTAGGGATTAAATATCAAAAAATCACCACAAAAAAAACATTTCAATTGTAAACAATGATTAATCCATTTTCCAATTTGATTAAATTAATATTATTTTTCACTAAATAGGTTGAAGTAAGATAGGTTATATTAAAGATGAAAACAAATGAATTCAAGGAATAATACTATTTTTTATTTAATGAATGTGGGTGCAAATTATTTTTCTAGTGATCACAATATTACAAAAACAAGACAATAATTGGACCATAGGATTAAGATGAAGAAACATGACCTTTAATAATTGATCCAATAATGCTTCTAAATATACAAATCCTGTTAAAGACAAGGTGTGGATAATGAAATTGAATCCCGTTGATCAAAACCGATCATTATAAAAACCACAAAGGTTACCATATAAGGGATTTAACTGTAATAGTTGGAGAACCAAATAGAAGAAGGAAGAAACATAACTAATGGAACATAATAGGTATTGAAGATTAATAAGGAAATTTAGAAATGGAGGTTGTCACTCCCGAATCATCTTGGGAATTACATAGGTAAGAGAGGAGATGAGATACAATACAATAGAATTAATTAAATACCCAAAGCATGTTTATAATAGAAGGTCGGGAATGTACACGATGTATACTGTGGTTACTCCACATGTAGATGTGGTTAGTTGATTTCATTAAAAAAACACTTGCCTTATATTTCATTTATAAAATCCCAAAAACAATTAAAAGATGTGTAATACATTTATATCACATATAAATTTATCAATATTGGGGTTTGAAGCTATTTTCCATTTAAAAGATTGAAACAGATTTTAATGTTTCTCAACATACCAAGAACCCATGATAAAAAATAATCTCCTTTATACATGGACTCCATTAATTCAATCGAGCATACAACCAAAAAATTACGTTAATTTCACCAACAAGGTTCTCAATCTTGATACATGACATTTCCACCATGGATAAAATAAATGACTTAGAGAGTAGAATTCAAGAAAACAGATACAAATATACAATTTTCAATATTATTTATAAATTATTCTTGTAAGAAATTTTTAAACATGTTTTCATGAAATCATTATATATTGTCAAAATATATTTAAAGGAAAATGTTTCAAAAAAAATTTCCATCATTCAGCATTCATGTATTCTCAATTGAGAAATGTTTCTAAAATGATTGATGTATTGAAAAATGTCATCCAATGTATAATAGAAGTCTCCTTAAACAATATTTTATAGTAAATTTTAAAGCATTATTTTTATGAAAATTATATTGAAATGGTTTTTTGAATATTATTTTTGAAGAAAGGCTAGTTTACATATGAAATTTTCCTTGGTATCTTTCAAAATAAAACACCATTTATGATGACTCACTTCATTGAAGTTTATGATTTATTAGGTATATGATCTTAGATTAAAATTAATATATTTTTATTGGTAATAATTTCATGGAATAATGTTTATGATACCCATTATCTCTCATGAGTTATTTTTTTTATAAATTGATTTTTATTAATGGGTTATTTTTTTATAAAATGATTATGTAGCCTATTGATTTTCTAGCTATAATGTTATAATTTTATTAATATGGTAAAAAATTTATTTCATTATTTAATATATGTAAATTTTTAATATTCTAATGGAACACATATGTATGATTTTATTTTTTGAGAGGTCTGGCCTATGTCTCCCTCTAATGCATTGGGTAGTGATGGATGACTCGTGAGTATATATGTTATGTGTGACCATGATTACATGTTAAAAATGTTATGTGTGATCATAATCACATTTTCACAATGCTATATGTCAATGTGATTACATGTAAACAATGTTATACATAGAACTAGTTGCATGTTCATAAGATTATGAGTACACCTGATTACATGTTCACAATATGGTGAGTGTGCCTTATTATGTGTCTACAATCTAGCCAGTGAACCTAGTTACATGTTCAAAATGTAAAAATATTCTTCTAAAATATTCATTAACACTAAACCTAAGGATTACATATACCTCAATCCCATAAAGCGTCTACCAAAATATCATTAATCACCTTAAAGGATCGTCAGTAAAAAACACAAATGGAGAATCTATGAATTATATCATATAATCAATATTTAAATTATAATCCCCTAATTGTATCAAAAACAATTGTCTTAACCTCATAGGAAAATATCATAATCCCAAACTTTATCTAAACATATTCTATCATACCAACTGTAACATCCAAGAACATAAACACCTCGATCTAGTGATACAAACAATATCGTTACCTCTTATTGTTTTGTACCCATTAATTTTTCTACATTTTATCCATAGAAAACATAAAATATCAAAAAAGAGTTATATATCATTTAGATACTTAAATGGATTTTGATTTTTGAGTTTAAGGGAATTAGTACAAATTCATAATATGCGATAATATTTCCCAACATTACTATATTTTATTATACTGTTTTAATTTCCCATACTCACCCAAATGAAACACTTATAGACATAACATTATTTACATATTTCATTATCACGTTGGAAAAATAAATATATGAGTGGTGTACTTATATTCATCGTTAGGGAAAACATAGGTATAATAATTGAATTTCGTAGGTGATCATTATATTAACATAATGTTGTCAAAACATATTCAATGTTAAATAGAAATATGTAAGGTAATTCATACTCGTCAAAAAATGGGAAAATAATTATAAATTTCCTAAATAATTAAAAATTATGATATATATAAAAGTAAAAAAATAATTATCCATGATAAAATAATACATCTTTAATGGAATCATTATAGCATATAACAACTATAAAAAATATTATGCCAACATACGGAATCAAATAAATATCATTGAATCAACTAAAGAGGATAATTCCAAATTTCTCATTATAGTAACTTATAATAGTTACCTCTTTCATATCATAGGTGATACCTTTATATAATAAAATCAGTTTTCAACATGAAGTGCCTTAAAAACAGGTATCTATGTTATAAATATGTAAAAACTTAAAAGAGTTAACTATTTCCATATACCCAATGTAACTGAGGGCTATAACAGTCTTACCCACCTTTGTTTTATTACATAAAAACCAATTAATTAGCCTTGCATATTTCTATGTATAATATTCATAATTTTTTAAAACTTCTACACATTAAATATTGAAAATATTTAAATAATGACCATTCGATTTTAGTTTGATTGTCATGTAGAAATAAAATATATTCTATGAAAAACTCTTTAAATAATAATATCTAATCCAGAGAAAAACATAATGATGGTATTATAAGAACATAACACCATGGGAGAAATAGAAATAAATAATCAATATATACAGAGATACAAAATACATTCAATTGAAAATTTCTGAAAAATATATGAAAACATGGAAAATATCATTTTCAATTTATGAGGTTTTAAATAGAAATTTAATGAATTTAATGAAAATAATATTATTTTGAAGATATCCATTTAAAATTTTTATTATTTTTTATCAAAATAATTTATATATTGGTGAGAAAACCCATTCATTTGTTAAATGTCAAAACAAATATAAATTTCTAACATTTGATAAAAACTAGAAGTATACTATATGGTAAATGATAAAATAATTTCAGATAAACATTATTAAAAAAATTAAATATATATTAAAATTAATTTAAACAATATATTATTCATATGAAATAAAATCATCTATTTTTTATGGATAATGGTTATTGAGTAGATTGGATTTTAAAAAATATTGGAGAAATATGATCAATTATTACTAGAAAAAAGTTATTTTTATTTTAAAAAGTAAATAATCAGAATAATTGAATGGAAATAAATTAAACAATAATAATAAATAGAGGATAATAATAATTCTATGGTTTGATGTTATGATATTTCCCCCCAAAGGAACCCTGAATGTAAATAGTCCCAGTATGAAATGGGATTGTTACATAACTCCATTACCAATTTTGTATATTTGTAATAAAAAACTATTTAAATAAATAATATTACTTGGATAAATAAATCCCATGAATTAAAAGAGAAAATATATACATATTTATTAATGGGTTAATAACTAAACTATATAAAATAAAATATTGGTTATAACATGTATTATCTTTCACAGAATTGAAATTGAGTCTATAGAAGTCATTTTAAATTGTATATAAATTGAATAGTTATCTCATAAAAAAATTACATAAAACTAAGTTTAATATGTTGATAAATGATTCATTCATAATATAATATCTTAATAAAAATAATATATCCCTTAAAAAGTAATTATATGTATAATATGATTTAGGTCCAAAATAAACAATATTGAGATTAAAAATCCCTACAAATATCTTATCATTAATGTGGGAATTAATCTATGGGGTGATTTATGGTACAATTATAAAACCTCATAAACAGTGGAAATAAAAAATAATAAAATAATTGGTCATTCCAATCATTATAATGGATTAACATGGGTCAGTGAATTATATATATAACCAAATGAACGGAAATTTGGTAATGATACTCCTTACCTCATGTCTGATCATGATATGTATTTCATTTAAATGATCTATAAGAAACCAATATTTAATATATAATGTTTTATGAACCATTTATATGTTTATTCCCTTATAATGGAACAATATATTTCAATAATATATATTATTTTTTAATCAGTTAATTCCACGTAAGGTGTTTTGAGGATGTTCGGTTTATAATTGAGAAATGACTTTAGAAGGTCGACCATTTTCAAATGGGCCATTATTGCACAATATAATGAAAAATAACAATGAAATAAATATCATTCATGTACAGAAAATCCAATTTTAGAGTCATTCATGGAAAATAAATTCAATGACTAGCAATGTGGTAGGATACAGGTACATGTAAGAAATGTTTTTTACATAACATTGGTTGCAAAATAATGAATTACAATAAAATAATTCTTCTCAAAAATAATTAAATCTTTATTAAAATAAAATAAATTCATTATATATATCACCGTGACCATCTATAATATTTTTATTTTGAAAAAAAAAATCTTTATTATGTGGTGATGATAGCATGTACATACACAAATGTGATGATTATTTTTATAATGAATATAATTTTATGAGGATAAATTATATAATATCATTATATAATCATAATTATTTCTTGATTACATATATATACATTAAATATAAAATTAAAACCATCTATGAATTTTTTCCATCATAAATGAAATACTTCGTTTTCCGCAGTCGTAGTTCGTACATATGCACAATCGATATTTTGTATACCAATTTGATGGAAAAGTGTATGAATAAGATTATTCGTTGAAAATTATTTAATATATGTATATAGTAGATAATAATATCATTATATTTTAATGGTTAGTATATTATTTAATGAGGAATAAATACATGTAAAATGAAAATTCCCCTTTAAGATGGTTACATCCACATTGAAGAACGTATGTTCAATCTCTTATTAAGGACCCCAGCGACCATCTTTTATGATGACCATAACCCAAATAGTATATATAAATAAGGTGAAAATATAACCTCCATGGGGTTATTCTAATATGTGTTTCAATAAGTTAACAGAATAGATGATGGGTTGGATAATTTTATATGTTAGGGAAGGGGCACCCTTGGAAATACCCATGGTATTAAATTAATATAAATTAATTTTATTAATAATATAGAATATAAATTCTATACTGAAATTATAGGATTAGGACGAGCCAAAATACTCTTAACCAGTAATTTTTTTACATGTTAAGGTGTATTTTTAATTCTCATCTATTAGTTTTAACCCCATGTTATCGCGTTTTCCTTTTACTTTTATATCAATTTTTTTTCAATATTTATTGGTCAATAATGTTTCTATAAAAGGAATAGTGACTCGTATGTGTAAAATTATTTATATTCATGAGAATATGTAATATATCTTAGAAATTTAAATTAATTAATAAAATATTATTTGAAATAAAATACAACTAATTTATTTTTTTGTTACTATTTAAATAATATGAATTTAATAAAACTCTTATTATATAAATTTTTATTAATAAAATATATTATAAAATCAACAATAGATCATATTTTTTAAAAAAAATTGTAACAACATAACTCACCCAATAAATATTATCTTTTTTATTTTAAATATAATTTTTAGTATTTTTCTATTTCATGGAGATGCATTGTGTTAGTATTACATAGGCATTAAAGGTGATTATTTTATCAAATAAAATTAAAAATAAATTAAAATGATAAATAACATTTCTTATTCAGAATATACTTTTATAAACATTCACAAATGGTTTTTAACATTTTTTAATCATATTTGTGATATAAAACTATGAATGTGACATTTTAGTATTTTTATTTACATAAAGTAATATAAATGTAATTATCAGATTATAATGGAAAAAATATTAAATAATTTTTAAGATTTGAAGTAATTTTTTGAATAAATAGAATCCTAATATATATGTATTCAAGTGTATGGATTGTTTTTAAGCCTTATTTAGTTATGTTACACGTATTCCACATGGTTTACCCTTATGGTGGTGATATTTTTTAGCACGTTTAAACATTATAATTAACAATAACAATTTTCCTACATTTACCAAATATTTACTATATTATTAACAAAATGGAATTTAGTTTATCAAATTCAATTCATATAAATAGAATAAATTTATATTAAAAAACCTAAAAATATGTTTAAAATTTCATTCCAGGAAAATGTATTTTTTACCCAAAAAAATACTATTATACTAATATGAATAAAATACTTATTTAATGAATATTAATATATTATTTTCAATAATAAAAAACAAATAAAATAAAATAAATTCAAAACAAAAAAAACCCACTATAAAAAGATTAATTAAAATAATATTTTTGAATAAAATTGGTGTTTTTCACTATTCAATATAAAATTAATTTGATTAGAAAAATAAAATTTTTTATCTTTTTGATAATCGTAATATGATGATTTAAAAAAATTTATAATTTTTTCATAACATAATTTCTAAATTTTGGTTAAGTTATTTATACTATTTTGTCACAAAATAGAATTAAAACATTTCATATGAAAATGATTTTTTGTTTCATAAAATTTTTCAGTAAAAAAATTATTCCTATTAAATAATAATTAATCAAACAAATTGTTTTTATTTTGAAAATTATAATAATGATTCATATTATGCTTAGTCCTATTTATATCTACCAATTCAATGACTAGTTTACAATGGTTGTATTTAAAATATTTATATTACATCGTTCATTTAAAATCAGTGTTTCTTATTGTATACACTATAGAACACATTATTATTTAAAAAAAATGTGGTATTGAATTATATTTATTTTCCACCTAATATTTTATTCTTCATTTCAAATCCACTTTTTTTGGAGTATATGAAAAAAGAAAATCTTATCGTATTTCATGATTTATATATTATTATAAAAATAACAAATCTGTGTACCATATGGTATTGTTGGGATGAAATTCATTATCAAATGGATAAGATCATTTTAATACCTTTTTAGTTTTTTAATTGTTGTTAAATATAGATATTTATAGATATAAACATTACACATTTCATTTCAGTGAAATAATGTATAAAATTAATGTATTAATGGTATTTATTTATCAATGCCTTACTAATCAAGATAAAAAATTCTAATTGAATAAATAAAAATGGATTTAGAGCTATAATTTCAATCATTTTCTAATATTTATTACCTATGTATCCTTAATTTAATGTCTGACATGATGTTACACTATCCATTTTTTATTTTTATTTATTTATGAAAATATATTCTTAAACCAATCTACTACTGGTAATTTGGCATGGGTGAAGAAGTCTATATTTTCTAAAAATTTCAATCTTAGATAATAAGTGTTATTTTCACCTCCCAATTATAATATATTTACAGTAATTCAATGAAATTTTCTCATTATTTTATCACATCTGACCCTCTTCATCATAAGACATTTTATATGAAATGTGATTTTATATAAATGATTACATATACGATAAACCCTTAATATATTCTTTTACCTAAAAGAAAAAGGTAAAATTTCAAGATATAACATTATTCATTTAATTTTTTTTGGAAAAGATTCATTTTAACATAAGTAATACATAAATTTCAAAATACATATTGACTCTATCACACTTATCATATTATTTACAAATCTTTGAATTACTCATCATGTGTGATGTGAAGCATATATTAATTATCCATGGTTTATCATTCATCATTGATTTATAATAAAATTATATAACCATTGATATTATCTTATAAATCTATTTATTTCAATATTTGTAAAAAATAATTAGATTGATTAGGTTTTACAATGAAAGACTTATCATGTGCGTGGCCTTCTAGATCACACCATCAATAAGTCACATCATAATAGTCAATTTTTTCTGAAACATTTCACAATACATATTAAAAAAATTAAATCTTATGGTTTTGGATGATTATATTTTTTGAACGAATATCTATATTTAAGGGGATATTGATATTAACAAAAAAATTATTCACATATCTTTAAAATTACATACAATATCCTTAACATTGTATCATAGTGTATGTGTTTTCTCTTAAAGTAAATTCTTTATGAGTTCAATATTATAGATACCTATGATTATCAAAATGTGAACAAAAAATAAAATAATTTATTCATCCATCTAAAAGGTGACTATAATATTATATTTTCCCAACAAGTATAGTGGTGTTTTTTTTTTCTGAAATGGTTTTAATATAGTTTCTCAAAAACCAAAATTTAATCTCAGATTATTTAAAACTCTCCATAATTTTTGAAATTGATTTTTTTAATAAGAATTTAGTTTCATTAAATAATCATTAGATCAAGAACTATTTAATGGGGATTATAAAATTTATCATACTTTTCTTCTATTTAAAATGTGATTCCAACAATGATATTTTTTTATCAATAACTATGTTATTGATACATTCAATTTCATTAATGAGATCCCAGTTTTCTTATATATTCATGGCATGTATCACATAAATATATAATAATTTTTAAGTAATTTTTTTAATATAATAAAAATAAATGTATTTTATTAAAATTTTAATATCCATTTAAAAAAACGTTATATGTAAATTTCAAACTCATCAAATGATAATTATTTATCTCAAAAAAAATTATATTCCTATAAAAATTTTCAAGAAACATTCTATTAAATTAATTTACCAATATGAATGATTTTTTAGATTATAAATTTTATATATCATTATTTATATAATAACTATCTTATACATATTCTTCATTTTATTGGATGTTATTTATTTTCATATTTGAATTAATAATTCATTTTACTTATGATGGGAAATTTTACTTATTATAATATTCCCTATTATTTCTGAAAAATCTCATATGTGGTTGTTAAAGATAATCTATCACATTATTATTCTTTAAATATTTGATATAAAACGACTAATAATTACAAAATCAAAGAAATTTAATTGAAATTTATAAATAATTTTATCCATTATCTTATGAATATTCATTGAGAATAGATACAATAATTCTACAAAACATTTATAATCATATTTTTCTTTTGACTCAGCATGAGATGATATTATCTATTCATTTATTTTAAGACCATAAATGAATCTAAATGATATATCTTTATACCTCATATATTTATTCTTCAGTGAATATCCTCTTATCATATTAGAAGTTACTAAATAAATATGATTTTAATCAAAATAAAAATTATTTTGGTCCCAGTTTTATAATGTTGAGATATTAATAATAAATATTTTTGGGGGAAATCTCATCAAACTCAATAAAATGGTAGTATACAAAATAAATTCACCAATCCCAGAAATGATACAAACGATCATATTAACATGACTAGAAAACTCATTAATTTTTTCACCTTTCACTATCAACAAAATATATCAAATGAGATCTAAATAGTTATATTTTTTTCCATTTTTTATCATAATATTTAAATCTTTATCCCGATTAATTTTATTGAACTTTATCATTTTATTTTTTAAATTTTCTAAATTAATGTGATCATAAAATTAAATTTACCACTTTTCCATAAAAATAAATGTTTTTTATTTGATATGAGATATTTTTATAGTCCAATTTTTCAATTTAAAACAATATTTATAAAATAAGATAAATGTAATTTTTAATAGATAAAATATAATGAATCATATGGTACATTTACATGTAAAATCCATTTCAATTAAATGATGAAGTTCATTTAATATTATTATGATTTTTATAATCTATTAAAATAAAATATTGATGATAATCATGAATATATACAAAATTACCAATATTTTGAATGATACTAATAATAAATCCATTTATGAAAAAAAACTCTTAGATTAGGGTGAATCATTGTACCATAAATTTCATAATAAAATAAAACATAATTTATCAATATTTTTACTAATTTTATCAATAAGCATTTTATTCAATTATGAGGAATAATAAAATAAATACCTAATGTCACCAAAATTTTCACCACTCAATGTAATTGGTTATTATATGGAAAAATATGGATGATAACCAAAATCACACGACATTACAGTAATTATCTTTGAAAAACTATGTAAATGTTAAAGAATTGAATATTTTTTAACTATAAAAGTCCAAATAATTTTATGAGTGGGGTGAATTATGATGATCATATTTTCATGGGGGATGAATACTATTCTACTTTTATTCTGAATCATTAATTTTTCATGCAATCCAATTTTTATTTAACATCCATTAAATGAAAATTATTCTTACAAAATGTTGATATTTTACTATGTATATCGAAATGAGATATATAAGAAATAATAACCTAATGATGTATTAAAATATACTAACACGTTGTTATGGGAATATAATTTATAAATTGGTTCACTATAGAGTAAAATAATTTCCTACTCTTCCTACCTCTCCAGTAACTGATTTATGAAAAGTTCAATAATAAGTTTGAGCGTCCAATTTTACGTTGATATATTCATTGAGAATCGATATATTAAATAGATTATGTTATTTATATATAGTTACATATCTATTATTCACTCTATATAATTAATTAATAATAAAATTTTTAATTCAATCACACTATAAGATTATATTACAAACAAATATAATATTTTTTTATTCTTTTTTTAAACGAAATGATATTATTGTATAATATTAAATATATCATAGATAACTCCTTCAAAATATTTATTGTAATGTTTAACTCTATCACTTATTAACAAGTAATAAAAATAACCATATGAATAGATTCAAAACAGCATATTAAATATTTACTTTTTTTGTATTTTTATATATATAATAAACTATAATACTTTTATATAGGTCCTAAACCCATGATTTAGAATACTTAATAGTGACATGGTTTCTTATTTATTGTTCACAATATAAAAATAACTCTTACAAATTATTTTCTATTCTAGTTTGTCATAAAAATCATTTATTTATAAATCATTTGAGATTCCAAATTAGTAGGATACAAATTGTTTCAAATAATCAGTATAATTCATTATAATCATTTCCTTATTGAATTAAACCCCGTTGACCAGTTAATGTTTTAATTCACTCTATAAGTAATCATACTCTCCAATGTTCAAAAAATATGCTAGAAGATTGTCGCAGACAAAATTTTACAATGCTCAACGTCATTATGAGAACCTTCTCATTGACGTTTCCTACTATAATTGAGTATCGTATTTTATTATCAATATATAATTATTGTTATTACAAATTTATATCAATTGGAATTCCAAATTTAAGCATTTATCATCAATGATTCATTGCGAATAGTTATCATCCACATCACATTTTTGAGTTCTAAATTTTTTTTAGATTGGAGATGGATGTTCTTAAAATCTCATTCATCTACTCATGAATTAATATAGTATTTAACAAATCAATGGATTCCTAAACATTATGTTAGAACATTTTTGTTTGGTAACTTTACATACTAGGTGAATACAATACTATAATATCACATCGATATATCATTAAAATTTTTAATAATAATCTCTTGATATGTGAATCAATATAGCTATTAATGTGACCACATTCATCCATGGTATAATTTACCTGGATAAATAACTATCATACTAGCTCGCTGCAACCTCTATTGTAACATTAATACAAAACATACTCATATTACTCAGCTTCAATATCTTTAAAATTAATGTGTACAAAGATATCTCTCAACAATTTAAATGCACTAATAATTTAATCATTTCTTAACATTATATTCTATATATATAACTCAAAATTAATTTTTATAATTATTATATAAATTGCCTTTTTTTCAAGAATCAAGTTACTTGGTGAAAATAACTGAATTTTTTCCCTATATTTTTTGTAATAAATTACTTGAAAATTTTATTTTGAAATCTACAAGAATACAAAGATATTATTATCATTTTTATTCTGGTAAAAACCCCATATATCAATATCTAATAATATTATAATAAATATCTTATTTTAATCATACAGTATTCTAATAAGAACTTAAATTCTATTATATATGATATGCCACTACAGTATGTAACCATCTCATATGGCATGAACCACTAATATCAATGTAAAAAATCTAATTTGGTATGATACTAAAACCTCATGTTGAATCATATACCATTAAAATTACCATGATGAGTAATCCATTAATATTAGTACCTAAAGCACCATTTGTTTTTTCTTCAAATTAATGACCCATAATGTAATACAGATTATCCTTATGGAGTCTGAAGAATCAATTCTTTGTATACTCAATGTTCATGTCTCCAAATGTCATATGAAATATCTATATCGGATTGAAGAACCATTAACTAAAAAAATAATTTTTAAGCATAGTCATTGATGCTTAAGGGATGATTTTTATAAGACAATGTTAATGAAATTACATTTATTGAGCCTCCACTTTTTTTATATATCATGAATCCTTGCATATAATTCTTATTGTTTGATAGTCTTATAGATCATACTAATTTCAAATTGATGAAGTCTAAGTGTGATTAGAAATTATACATACGTTTAAAAAAATGATAATTAAGAATAAGGACAAACTAATTCATAGATATATTCAATTTCATTGATTTATTTTTTCATTTTATAAGTTATAAATTTATCTCAAATCCACTTCAGAAAATCACAAGGAATTCCTAACCACTAATAAATATTTTCCCATAATATCCTAAAATGATTCCAAAAAAGAATATAACAAAAAAACTATAAATATTAAAAGGGGAATATAAATATACACCTTTAAATGTGATTTCATCCAAAGAATATATTTTAAAATAAATTCATAACATTTAATATCCCATTCAAAGGACACAAAATTACAAAATTATTCTATATGGAAAACAACTCAACACCACACCATAAGATTGAGTTGTTTTTTTATATAGAACTCTATATATAAGTAAAAGGATACATTTCAGATAACTGGTAACATTATCCCTCAAAATAAGGGAACTCACGTGTTCTGATATTCTCCCATTTTTAAACCAACCAAATCTAAAATATTAATGGATAAGCATAGAAATTAATCATTCTATTTATACATATTGTGGAGTAAAATGTTCTCCTCCAAGTAATGAGTTGTGAAATACTTTTCCAAATTTAAGAATTTATTTCAAATATCATCAAGGGTCTTCCAAAAATATTAATTAGTGTGATAATGTATGAGAATTAATGTTAATCCAAAATAACACAATTTTACCCACAGTAAAACCATTGAGAAAATGTTTTCCAATAGATATTGAGAATGAATAAATTATAGATTGATTTATCCATTAGGAAACCTCTACATAATGAAATTAAATATCATATATTTATAAATGGACCTTGGTTGTTTTATTATAATTTTATAATGAAAAATGAAAAATTTATTATTTCTTTTAATTGAAAAAAGATGTCCACATTAACCCTCAAATCACCATAAAGCGCTTACATTTTAATAATTTGAGTAAGACCACTAGTGGTTGTAGTATATTCCACCTCTATAGTACTCAGTGTAAATAAGACAAATTATTAAAAAGAAAAATGACCAATCTATCACTAAAGAGGAATATTTCACTTATATAGGAACTTCCATCAATATAATCAACTACCAAATAAACATATGAAATACATAATAAATTCAAGTTCTTTCATCTCTTGTAAAATAACCAATGATCTATCAACTATTAAATATATTAATGAAATATTATAAAAGACATAATATGGAACACTTTTGGGTTATTATAATATAAATCACAATTTCTCACAATATTTACAATATTAGTTCAACAATTTGTGTTGTAAATAGTGTTTCGAACAAATATTTTGAAATATCTATTATTTATAATTTTACCCTCTATAAATTTTGAGGGTTTTAGGCCCACATAAATAGTTGTAGATTATAACAACCGGATATATTAAAACAATAAAATTATATTATATATTATAAATGGTATAAATAATTGAGGTTATCTTATGATACATGCAACAATGAGTTTCTTTAGTAGGGTGGGTCACACACAAGACCGTGTTTTACACAACAACAATACATTATTAATATTATTATTTTATACTATAGGTATCACATATGAATTGGAATAGCATGGGGGAATATGTTTAAATAAATAATATATATATATATATTATACATTTTTATTAGATAACTATTTATTATAAATAAAATAATAATAATTTGAAATAAAAATGAATGTTTTATGAAAAAATATTTGTTTAAAATATAGTTTGATAGTTCATATCAAACATAATATAAAATTAATTTTTATAGTATTAAGATTATTTATTTGACATAATAATCTTCATTTTTGGAATAATAATAATAAAATCATATTAGGGTGAGGTTTTGGTATTATTCAGATGTGTTTTATTTTTTAATGAATGGTTAAAAATATAGGATTGTAATCGAAAACTATGTTTTCATCTAAAAAAATTATAATGATAATTTATATACAGAATTATTTTTGAAGTATTAATAGTTTATCAATAGATCTATCTAAGATATGTTGGTCACATAATTATTTTTTAATATATAATTTCAATAAAACATCACAAATTGTTTTAAATTTTCACTAATTAATTACGATTTCTCAACAACTCTGTGGGATTATTTTTGAAATTAAATTATTTTTATATTTATAGTTGAATTTGGAAAAATAGATTCCATATTTATAATAAGAGTAAATAATTTTATATGATAATTTAAACTTATTTCGGACCATAATGTTTAGTGAAAAATGATATAATTAATTATAGTTATTAGGGTAAAAACAAGTTTACACATTAGTTAACCATTGAACATTAGAGGCCAAAAGACAAAAAAACTTATCAAACAATAATTTGATTGAAATATTCAACCCATTATCACTATATTATATAATATTTATGAGTTATTGGCAGAAATATTCAATGAATGTGTCATATATATCATTTTATGTAATGAAAAGGACAAAAAAGTATCCTTCTTTGATTTTAATATCCATAATGCTTCTGGACATGGGGAAACCATGTGAATTCATTTATACCCATTATTGAAATGTATAAATGAGTATTTATCATAATGATAATAATAAATTAAATTAAATTAATATATTAGTAACAAAAAATTCCAATGAATTTCCATCCTACTATTTATCTAGTCATAGTCAACTAAAATAAAGGATACCAAAAATATTAAAATTGTTGAAAATTGATTGAATTATTATCATTAATTATTTTTAAAAATAATATATTTTTTTCCATAGGTGGGAAAAAATAGATTTATAATCCTTCATTCATATAATTCTATTAAATTTAAAATAAAAAACTATTTTCCAAATTTACATAAATGTTATTTTATAATTAATGATACTTTAATAAATGATTTAATATTACATTTATTTTATATAATATAAAAAATATGTATAACTGTTACTAAATTACCATTATTTAACATTAATTTTTCAATATTTATATTAAACTGAAAATAATTTCCACTAAATTATTAAACATCGGTTAGCATAGTTTTGGTCAAAGTGGTGTTTTTTCACATTAAATAATGTTATGTAAGATTTAACTTCCAACAGACAATGGATTTTTATCATATAAATTGGATTCAATTAATATAATAATGGTTTAATTTTTTTAATGTTTCTTAATTTAAATTAGTCATAAATGAGACAATTTATATTTTAGAAAACTAGTTACCATGGTAAAAACTAAATGGGTTAAAATTCTGTAAACCTAATGATTAAGGAACAAAATGGTAAAAATGATTTTATTTTTCTAAGGTATTAGTTTGTATCAAACAAAATTCCCTATTCTTATTGAATATTAAATTTTTTTAAGAACATGAGGTATGGGATTCCTCCCAATAGTTAATAATTTGAATCATTTATAAGAATATCACTCCTCATCAATTATTGAAGGAGACTAACTCACCCCACTGTATCACACCTTCACAAACAATTGGATTTGTTGATATTTATTAATATAAATCCCCCACATACATACCCTCATCCTATAATCCAATCTATTGGACGAAATCTAACCATGGAAGGCCTTTTGGGATACCTAAAATGAGTTACCTAATGAAAATATAGCATTCACAAATGTTTTTTCATGTTTTATTTCATTCTCAAAACCATTTAATTAACCATATTTAATTATTATATAATAACCTTAGTACAATAAATATAATGATTTGTTGTTATGATATGTTAATTACCTACACCATCAAACACATCAACCAAATTTGTTATAATTAATTATTCAGGTGTATGACATATTGATCCCTCAAGAAATGATGTCGTTCTGTTTTCCATTACAACCTCTATTGGTTTTGAATATTGATGGAAATAATTTTTACGAACTATATTTATGATATTTATAATAAAATTATACATTTTTAGTCATTATATAACATTAACCGTTTTTACTGTTCCTACCATAGCGGAAAGGCTAAAATCAGTCCAGTGTACGGTGGACTACTAGCTCATGAAACAATGTCAAGCATTTCTCACTAACATGTCACATGGATGTTATTAATGTAAGATAAAGTTATTATGTATTATATTAACAGAATAATAGTGATATTAATGAAATTATTGTATTTATTTAAATATAATATACCATTTCCTTTAACCTTTTCAGACAATATAAAAGTGTTCACTTCATTCATTGATTTGTGAACTACCAACTCCTCAAAGAAAAGTTATTCTTTTTTCATCAATAAAAGTAGATATATATATATATATAATTATATATAATTAAATATAATTTTATTTATAATATAATAATCATTTTTAATCATAAAATATCCCTTACCTTTATTCCAAAATGATCAATGTAAATTGTAATATTTACTCATGTGTATACACATCCAACCATGTCTTTGATCATAATGTCAGTTCATTTTTCATTACTATAATTTATTATTTGATTGTAAAGTATAATTTAGGTTTAAATATGAAATTTATTTAACAATTATAATCATGTATATGTTTATATAGTTACCACATTGATCATATTCAACCTACTGAAGTCCTTTTTGACCTGGAAAATGAATTAGTTCAAAACATCCGACGTAAAAATAAATGAATAATTAATTACATATAAAATATATAAATGTAATAAAAGTCATAATAAACATTAAATTGGTTATAAATCATTATAAAAAGTTAACATAATTATATTAATCCTAAGGATAATGAACAACCATGATGAATCAAACTCGTGGAATGACTTTATCTCGCCTTAATTTTATTTCTGAGAGATACCTGACATATTTAGCACTTAATTTTGTCATGTTTTGTATATAATACCTATTAATATATTTTATGAATATGATACATTAATATATGTTTATTTACATATCATTTTACGATATCTTTTTTAGGGTATTTAAACATTGAATGATACCAAATTGGAATAATATTTTTGTCACAATTTTCCTTTTTTAATAATTATATGATGTTATCACATATCTTCATTTATGATTTTTATTTCTATTCCTATTGAATAATTATATCACTATTATAATTCTTTTTGATTATATTGAAACTCTCATTAAATTTTATTATTTCTAGGTTATTAAGATTCAATGATACAAAAGTTATAATATTTTTTTGTTATAATGTGATCATTTATCGAGATTATGCTAATTATGTATATGATATTTAAATATTATTATTCATAAGAAGTATAATATATTGTATTTATTAATGATAATTTTGTGTAATTATACCCTTTTCCATACTTAAATACATAATGTTTTTTATAATGATTTTTTATTAAATTCCGACAACATTAATCTCATATATCTAAAATATTCTTTCTTCCAAAACAATTATTTACAAAAAATTTCAATTTTTTTAAAAATGTTTTCTTCCATTCCAAAAAAAAATACTCATTAAATATTTTAATTTAATTTGAAATTATTCTTTTATAAAATTTATTGTTTATTCTAATTTAAATTGATGCTCAATATGGATTAAGTTAAAAAATTTATTTTTCAAATGAATATCATACTTCCCTCATTTTTTTTATATTTTAATGGAATTTAAATTAAACAAAGAATAACATATTTTGTTTAATTTTTCACCACATTTGATATTTTTTATTGATAAAATCCAAATTTTTTCTTTGTATGGAATGTGATTGTTTCAAATATATTTTCAAATATCCCATTTGTTTTTCACTTAATATTTATTTTTTTGAAGAGATTGTTATGGAACATGTTTATTTTTCATGGGTTAATAATGTTCCAAAGGGATTATCAAGGATCTAATTTACATTACATGGGTTAATCAAGTGTCAAATATATTTTCCATGTTCACATTTCCTTTCCATGGGTTAATCTGGTTATAAACTTAATAATTATTTTTTTCAATGATTTTTATTCATGTTGTGTTTTGTGAATATATTATACGATGTGGTTTCACAAATGGCACAGAGTGGTACCATTAGGGATTTAATGATTTGGTGGAATTGATTGAATTGAATGTTCTCTACAAAACATATATATGGGGTGACATAAATAGCATTGGGTGATCCTATCACAACATAGATGATGGGGTGTCCCAGATAGCACTAGATGAAATCATTATACCTAATATGATAGGTACACCTTGATATATCCACAATGCATTTAGTAATCACTATATTATAATTCATATTTATTTTTGTTCAAATTAAATGGGTTCTGAATTGGTTTTAACAATGTTAGAATCCAAGTTATCCAAAATGGGTTTAGTAGTTTTTTTGGGATTATAATGTGTCTAATGATTTAGATTGATTTCAAAGGACTCATGAGTATTTATTTTGATTAATATTTAATTTTCATTTTTTAAAATATTATATGATATAGGTTTTAATGGGTATTAGTTATTTTATTATTCACTCATGCACTCATATTATGTCCCCATACCCTTATGCACTCTTATGATAATTGATGTGATTCAATTATTAATTCATATGTTTGGACAATCTAAGAGTGTGAATGCACCATTATTATGTTTCATCTACACCAATTTATTAATAATAAGGATGAATGAATTATATATAGAAAATATTGATCACGGATGATGTTTACCACATATCGTAAAACATGAAATGTTTCATATAATGGGGGATGACCTACACCTCTATAAACAAATAGTTAATTAGTACATATTGATACAAGTTTTCCACAAATATCTTAAATTGATAACCCAAATGTTCCCCAACAAATGTAGGTGACTAATTTTTTCATTTTATGTTTTATGGTCATTATGAAAATAAAACATTGAAAAATTATAGGCATCAAATATAGAAATGTATATTTTATGATTTCTAAATCGAACTTAAGAGTATGGTTTTTGGTCTGTCATAGATGTTATCAATGGAAGGGTTTAGATAAATTTTTATATTAGAGTTTTATAATGTTAATTTTTTAAAATTAATTTATTCCATTATTTGATTACTAATATTACAAAATCATTGACACCTCATTTAATGTTTTTAAGTGGCCAACATTTGTTTGAGTTTTTCAATGAAATTTTATAAGACATAGCATTGGGTTGTAGTTTTTCTAAACTATATTATCTGAATGATAGATTTTTTAAATTGAATTTCATGATTAATGAAATAAATGGAAATAACATGTGGTGGTAAAAATTTATATCAGTTTGAAAGGCATTGGGGATTGATCCCATGATCGAAGGAAAATAAGGGTTTCATGGCTAACACTACCATATATTTTATCTAGGTAAGTTGTAAATTTTTATAGGTAATGATTCTGCAATTTTATAAACATATGGTATTTAATATTAGAATAATGGATTAATTAAATTGGTTTTTTATATTATTAAATACATTAAATCATTATGTTTCAAGAAATATGTAATTTTTTTAAATAATTACATTGGTATATATTTATTTAATTGATTGGATTAAACATGGGTGTTTTTATTAAATGATTAATATATCATACAATGGTTTATCAATTTTGGGATTTATCATAACAAGTGATAACAATTTTGTTTGTGTTAATATATAAATAGTGGTGGAATATCTTGAATATTAATTTTATGGTTATGTGAATATAAAATGTTTATTTTAGTGCAATGGGAATTAAATATTCATTTTGAATACAAATCTTTTGTTGAAAAAGATTAGTTTTTTTTGGAAATTTAATAAATGATGAAATTATACTTATATAGTATTGGTATTTATATATTATCGTAGTATATATCATAACATAATACCATAACTCTATGAAAATCATCTTGAAAAAATAGATTTTCAAATAACTAATCTCTGATTATCGTCATAGAGAACAAATTGTATGAAAAAATTTTATAAAATGGGGCAGGATGTAACAACCAAATATTTTAAAATAAGGTAATTATATTCATTATAATAAAGGAAAGGAAACACAACTGTTATCTAATGATATATGAAATAATTAGTTTCTATAGTATATTCTGTTACATGCAAGACCATGGTTTACTGAACAACAATATACTGTTATTATTATTATTTAATATCATAGATATATACTAGAATATTTCATTTAAGATATGAATTATATTAAAAAACATATACAAATATATTATATATATATATATAATTATATATTTAATAGAAAAAAATATGAATCATTAGATATAAAAGAAATGTTATTTTTGGAAAAAACAATAGTTTTATCCTAAAAGATGGTTTGATCATGGTGGGTGATAATAATTTAAAATTATTTTTAAAAATTTTAGAACATATATATAATAGAATTAAATAAAATTGAATGAGTAATACCATAATTTAAATAGGGTGATGTTTTTATATTTTCATGGAACATTTAATTTTATTGATGAATACTGAAAATACTATTTTTAAATTGAAAACTACCATTTCAGCTAAATAATTTATAATGATATATTATATTTATATATATTTTTAAAGAAACATTATTAAATTTTTAAAAAAATTATTTCATTTTATTTCATTTTATTATATTTTTTTTTATTTTTTTTATTAACACATTGTAAAATATTAAAAAAATTCACATTAAATATTCATTTTAACATCATCTTTGTGGGATTTATTTTTATATTAATTTATGTTAGATGAATTTTAAAAAATGGATTATATATTTTTAATCAAAATAATTTATATTATCTAAAAAGGTATACATAGATTCTAAACATAACGATTGGTAGAGAAATAAATAATTAATACCAGTTTTTATTGTAAAATTTGGTTTACTAAGTAGTTAATCTTTTATCATAAGGTTCCAAATGACCAAGGAATAGGTAAAAAACATTGTAAGGACATATAACGACCCTTATAATCTTCGGATATATTTTTTTGTGTATTTGGGAACAATATCCACTGAATTTTGCTTATATAATGTTTTAAGTAATGAAGTTACCATAAAAGAAACCAACAAGATTTTATGAAATACAATGCTTTGATATATGAAAAAAAAGCATGTTTGATCGGATATGAATTTTATATTGAAGAATAAATTATTATTTTTCATCATAATAATTTATCTTTTTGTATTATAAATTATCTAGATACATAAAATGATTATGAAATACAAACATAGTAATTTTTTTTTAATATTTAACTCAAATAAGTGACACTAAAAATAATAAATGTCAAGTTAATTGAAAGAATTTTTTTCTAAAATTACTTTTTAGATTAATATATAATGTTAATATTGTGATTAATTAATTTATTCCTATTAAAAAATTATATTTATGTTTCTAAATTTAAATAAAATAAAAATTCTCAAAGGTGACCATAATTATATTTTATAGTAAAAGATATTTTTATAATTTATTGATTTTTTTTATAAAAAATAACATCTTCATATGTATTATTAAATTTTAATATATATAAAATATGTTCGTTTCATGGACCAATTTTTATTTCATAATTAATATAATGAGCACCAAATAATAAAAACATTGTCTGTGTAGTTAAGGATAAAAAGTGTTTTTTTGTACTTAACACGCATTTATGAAAAAATAAATATTCACTAAAAATAGAGTTTTATAGCATATGTGTTCGATATAATATTTATAATTAGTGTTCATGAGTTGTATATAACTTCTCAATTTAATTTTGTTATAAATAGTATATTAACATGGATATAAAACTAGTTACCATAGTAAAATGAAAAATGATTAAAATTTAATAAACATAAGGGCCAAGGAACAAATGATAAAAATGATTCTTTTTATTGGGTTTAAGTATTTATATAAAATTATATTTCTAAAATACAAGATTTTTTAATTTCATAAGAACATGTAGTAAGGGATTCCCTTCAATAGTGAGTACTTTTGAGTATTTATAAGAATATAACGCATCCTACACTATTAAATGGCACTCACTCTCCCCACGTATTCACATAATAAAAACAAATTGGTTAGAAAATTACCAAAAATAATATCTTCTCCACTTCCATCCTTTAATCCTAGATTTATAATTGCGGGTAGAAAGAGATCCTATTAATTCCTCTTGTGCAATCTAATATGAGTTACCAAGAGAATATTTAATTTTCATCAACTCGCATATCTATTTTATTTCATTCACCTACCCCATTAATTACCCATATAACAATATTATATAATATAATTGGTATCCTAATTATACTGAGATGTTGTTATTATATGGATATAGAAAACACCTCTTCAAACAACAATCAAATGGGTTACAGAAAAATCATTTGTGTGTACATTGGACTCTCGTCAAGCGAAACTATGTCGTTTATTCTTCAATTTAAACCTATAATAGCGTGGAATATTGACATAAATATTGATTTAATAGTAAATTTATGTAATTTACAATATTATTGTTCCATTTAATTCATTATAAAATATACACCTTTTTTTCATTTGATACCTTAGGGGATGTGATAATTTCGCTCTTGTGTATGACTGACTACCACCTCCCAAAGTTATGTGAATCATTTTTCACTAACATGTTACATGGATGGTAATAATGGTAAATAAAAATAATTTAAATGATATACATGATTCCAATATAATAATTTTGAAATATTTATATTTCTTAATGATATATATAAATTTATTTTACATTTTTTCACTCTAAACATGTTATAACATCATTCATGAATATGTGGACCACCACCTCCTCAATGTAATGAGATTACATTTAAATTTAAAGAATGATATATATATATATATTATCATGGTATTTAGTATATAATGGTAATTATGTAGAGGGAATGTGTTACATGGCTTCATTCCATAATATCCATCAAAAAAGAAAAATGTTACTAATGCGTATGTACGACTGATAGACTCCATTACCGCAATGAAAACTCATTTTTTATAAAAATAATTCACGATTTTTTTAAAAGTAAACTTTATGTAAAATTATTATAAACATTTCATTATTATTAGCCTATATGTAACACCCCAAGAGTATAAAATATTTTTAATTTTAAATAAATTCAAAATATTCTATAGTTTGTAATGCACTTAAAACATAGTTATTATCTATTACACGCAAGAGAAACATTCATCGACGGCATCTATTATACACAAGATAATGTTTTACCAAACAACAATATATTATTAAAAAATTATTATTTAATATAATAAGAAATTACCTAGCTTTTAAATTAGCTGTTATAAATAGTATTAACTTTCATAAGAGAATATATAAATATAACATTTATTCAGTAGTTATTAATTAATTAGAAAATAAAATATAAAACAATTGAATATAGTAGAAATATATTTAATTTTGTTCTATCAAATGAATTTTATTATAATAAATTAAATTAATTATAATTATTGAAGTATTAATATTAAATAAATATTTTATATATTCAATAAATAATTATGATATTAAACAAATATATTTTATTAGCATAAGATTATAAAAAACACAATTTTATGAATAAAAACCATTATTTTTCCAAATGATGTTTTACCGCCCATTAATAGTGATCCAATTGTAAAACTAAAATAGGGAAATTTAATAAATTTAATTTTTCAAATGATACTTAAATATTGAATTTGAAATATAAAAATTAGATTATGGTGAATTCTTTTTATTTTTCTATGATGTTTTTTCTTTTTTATAAATATTGAAAAATACTTCATTGTAGTAAATAATCTAAATTTTTGTTTATGTTATTATTATACATTGAATTTATTTTTGAATAAAAAATAGTTCACTAATACATATATAAGTCTAATGGACGTTATCAGAATCATCTATATATTGAAATTATTTATAAAATCTTATTAAATTTGATGAAAGTTTCCTTTCACCCACCTTCCCACCACATATGTTAGATTAGAGTTAAACATAATTTACTCACTTTAATGAATTGTATTTGAAAAAAAAATACATATTTTCAACCATTTTTAAATTTATATTCTAATCAGATCAACTTATTTTTATATATATTACAAATAGAAAGGTTAAAAAAATATTATTTAACCTTGTTTACAGTTCAACAGGTGAATAAAGGTAAAAATAATATTATAACATAATAATGTTACACTAACACATTTCATAATATCAATGGATGAGTGGGTATAGTCCAATATAATCATTATTCCAAAATTAAAATATTTTCATGGCACTTTTTATGAATATTTCATTAATTGTATTTTATTTAATTCTAATTTAAAATTTTCACACTCAATTTTTTAATAATTATTTCATTATTAATAATGGAAATTGATAAGATAAATTCAAAAATAAAATAGTAATTTTAGAGATAACATGTTTATATTCATCATGATAATTTATTTTTAAATTTAATAGAATAAATATTTTATTTATTGTATTTCATAATAATGATGATGTAATTGTAAAATAAATATCCAATATTTATATAGAAAATAATAAAATAAATAAAAATTTAGATAATAAAAGAAAACCAAAAATTTAATATACAACATAGAATTGTTATGGATACATTATTAGTGTTTTTAAGAAGATATCATGTTTTTATTATATTTTTAAAATGAAAACTAATCAATCCTATCAATATTTACATTAATGATACTTTAAAATAAATAATATTTTATTAACTAATATTATTGTAGTAAAAAAAATATTATTCCAAATGACCAGAATAAGGATAAAAATTTAAACAATGATCTATTGGCTGTTCAGCTGGGATTTTAGTGTAAATATATGATTCCTAATGTGTAGAAAACCCATGTTGTCATGGTAAGTGTTAAAATTTATAATAAATGGTTAACCCCAATTGATAAGATTAATATTGTCACCCAAAACTGTCAAAAAAATAATTGATTGTAAGAATTTATACCCTCATAATATTCAATTGAAAATAAATTAATTTGGAGCTTTTTCGAATGAAAAACCAATAAATATTAATTTAATACTTAATGGATTCAAATAGTGTCCTCCTCTCTCTTATAAAAATGAGAATCCTTCCCTACTTCCTAAAATCACACTGATCCTTCTTGTTCATCAAGAAACCACCAATTTATCATTCAAAGGTTTTAGCTATGTTCTGAATGTCGTTGAATTCTAAAAATTCCTCCCCTAGTTTCCTTAAAAAGAGACCAAAAGAAAGACCATTAAGGAAGAGGTAATTGTTTTACCAACTCATTAATGTTATTTTGTTATTCTACATCTTCTTGGTATGTTGTTTCCATTCAAAAGAAATAACTCCAGTATCATATATCTGTTGAGACATTATTATTATTACGGGAAAACCATGTTCCTCCTTGAAACTGTCCGATTAAAAACAATATCAACTTTTGTTTATACATACGGTATATCGTCTCCAGGCAGTGTGTAATTTTATTTTCATTGCCACTTTATTTAGATAAGTATAATGATGAATATAATGAATATAATAAATAAATATTAATTCAAATTGAGTATTTATAATTAATATTCCATTCCATTATTTTCCACTTTACCATTACATGATGATATCTTCGCCAGGCATACGTATGGCCTACCATCTCCATGACATGATGAGATTCATCCCCCACGATAAAAATATAAGAATGATGATTACAATTTAAAGTAATAATAAATATAATATTTATTAACATAATATAATTCTTGATATAAATAATAAACATATGATAATAGTGAATCATCATTCACATGATTTTAAGATGCATTTCATTGAAAAAAATTTCTTCAAAAATTTTGTGGACTAACTAATATAATTCAGTATAAAATGGGTTATTTTTCTCAGGTAATTTTAATGATTTTATTAGTGTGTTTTCATATATTTTGTTATCCTTTAGTTTTATTTTCAATTGATGTTGGTTTCCTACAATACAATTCACCTTATTTTGTTGAAGGGTTTATGATCGGATTGATTACAGATGTACTATACTGAGGCCATTGATTATTGATAGTAAATGTATTAAAATATAATATTGTAGTTTTAATATGAATTTTTATGTTTTTTTATTTTTCACCCTTTCCATATGAGGAATGAATTGGACATAGTATGTGAATAGTGGGTCCCACTATAGCCCCTCGATGCACCAATAGGTCTCCTGAAACAAACTAATTTGTGTTTTTACCCATTTATGTATGGTGTATTGGTCGATGGCTTGACATTATGTTTATGATTTTCAGAATGATGCATTCCCTAATAATAATATTAGATATTGACACTACATGTAATTATTTGACTAGTATAATATATATGTGAACATTTATAAGGAATTATTTTATTTATTCATACCATATTATGAAAATATTATGTTTAGTTTGATTATGTTTCAATTATACTCATTTGCATAAGGATTATTTTTATTTACTCATAATAGATTCCAATGTACCCTTACCCTTACTAAACACCATAGCTCAACCAATTCTTATGTTTTATTGTCCCAGGATGCCAAGATGTGTTTAATTACTGATATGTAGTGTTAATATAGGAGATTAATATTGTTATCAATGTATTTATTATTTTTTTATGTTTTGGATTGTACATTATTTTTCATCTATGTTATCTATTTTCATAAATTGAAAAACTGACAAGTCTTATGGGATTCAAACCTTGTATCTCTGCCTTTCTAAAATAGTAAAGCACCAGATCCTTTCTACTAGGGTTGGGTCATTAATTTATGTATCAGTGGATGTTTTGAAGTAACCATGGAGACTAGATTCAGAAACAATTGATTATGGAATGTTACCCTAATATAGAATTTGATTATATGGACAGAACATCCACCTAAAAAAACCATGTTTATTATTATGAGACTATATACACCTAACAATTTCAATTAATGTTAATTAATTTTCTAGTTTTTATATTATGAATTTTGATATTATCAAACCTAGTGTATGTATTTATTTATAAATGGCACCAAGAAGTTGTAATTTGACACTCACTTATGCACAAGATAAAAAGTATATTAACACTAATACAATTATTGGGTTTATGCTAATATTTAGAAGGGATATATTCTACCAATAATTCTCAACATATGAGGTTGTACAATCATTTTATAACTAAATATGTTAACCGAAATCTTAGTATTATGGCTTCGGTGGGATGTATGATAATAAAAGTAATTCTAGGAAAATAATGGATAATGGAAGGAGGGAATGATGTATTTTACCAGACATAATAATTTATGACAATATCAGCATAGTACTTTCTTAAAAGGAATTGGATTTTTATAGAAATGGGGTGAGAAATTCCAATGTGCTTTGGACTGAAAGGATAAAAATGGGTTTCAATGTACAATGCTTCAAATGTAAGGAGATGGGAAACTACAGAAATCATTTTTCCATGCATCTAATTATTATACCCAAAATGAGGCTAATGGATCATAGTTAGTATTATGCTACTTCCCTTGATGAAGAGTGATGATTAAAGTTATTATTTTGGGATCGAAGAATTATTTAATTTGATTATTTTTATCAATGATATAATTGTTATTATAATTATGAAATATATAAGTATTTTTCTACAGTACTATTTCATTATGGAATTTATATTTTATATTGAATGGTACTGGTGACCAAGATAATTAACTCAGTTGGATGAAAAATTTCATGTAAACATGTGGTTGAGGGAAACATATACCATAATAAGTTCTTGATAATAACATAATACTGTCGTAATAAAGAGATGTTAGATTTTTATAAAATACTTAAAACATTGGAAATAATTTATGGTTTGCAAAAAGATTAATTTATTCCATCATTGATAGATTTTAAAACATTTTTATATTTAAGTTCTATATCCAATATTCTATGATCTGTTTAAAAAATATAGATGAATTCAGGTTTCTAATAATGTTTATAATAATTAATATGCTTCAATAGAATAAATGATTATGATATTAACATTTTTGTAATGTGAAAATTATAAGATGCTTCATGTTGTGGAATGATTATTGACATGATTTTTTTGAATAAATTAACCATTTATGAAATGGTTTAAGTTGGTATTTGAAAAAGGGCTTTAGATGTTACGGTATTACTTCACCCTATGTTGCAACTTGTTCACAAAATTATGTATATGTATTTTCTAGAACAACCAAATGATAATATTGTGTTTATAGAAACAAATAAGGTAATTATATTTCCATAAATTCATTTAGATTGAAATAATTTCTAAAGTATAAGAAAAAATATTACAAATGTGTTAAATTATTTTTACAGATGGAATTTTAATTATTCACAGCTTAATGGATTTGTGGACCACAATTTTCCTATGATTATTAATTTTTTTTTTGTGATTCATGAACTCAATCACCCATTAAAAATTATTACGATTTTCCTCTATTTATGTATATCTACTTCAACTAATGTTCTCTTAATCTAAAGACAAGTTTTTTAGTGACATTCAAAAATATATTACCTACATATTAATAATATGTGTCATTAAACCTATTTTTTTAGTGGGTTCTTCAAAAATAATTTTTTCAAATATCATACTCTTAATTACTGAGATCAATGTTAAATTACAAGAATTAGATTTAATTATATTCAGATGAATGTTACATCCCATGAAATTAACATTTATTTTTCAAAAAAAAATATTATATTATATTTCAAGGATTTCATGAAACACTGAGTTATCCATTTTTACACCAAAGATAAATATTCTATGATGGCTTACGATATTTGTAAGATCTATTTTTTTTCAAACAACAATATTTTATTAAAATTTTAATATTTAATAAAATTAGATATAACATTTCAATTAAATTACTAGTTATAAATAGTATATACTAATAGTTGAAAATATATAAATATAAGATTAATTAATTAGTTATTAATTAATTATAAATGAAAATATAATCTAATTGATTATAATGGAAATATTTTTATTTTTATGTTCCCAAAAACATTTTCTAGAATATATTAAATTAATTACAATCAATATATGGTATTTATGAAATATATATGACATATATTCTTGATGGCGAGCAGGTTTCAGGGGGAGTGATGAACCTGCGACCATAATGACTGGCAATTTACTTCTGAGGGTTTTCCATTCCTATACTACACTACCCCAAATATATCCTTAAGGATAGTGCACGAGGTTCATCCTGGAATGAAGGTGCACTATGTCTCAAAGGTAGAGTAATCTCGGATGGCCTACATGCTATTCTCGTGGATATAGAGTTTAGAGATTCAATTCTGGTCGTAGCTTCTACTCAGACTGGTGATTGTCAGGATGGAGGATGCATACAAGTTCTTCTTTCAATTCCTATTTTTTCTTTAAAGCCATCTGGTGTTTGCGTTTATTCTATATACATGTATTCAGCTATAGATCGTGAACCACATGCACCTATTGAAGGGAGTGTAAAAAAACGTCTTCATCGATTGTGTTGAATGGTCCTGTAGCCTATAGTTCCAGATCCATGCTGAATTCTCTAGCTAATTGTTCTCCTCATGTGAACGAGGAGGTGCATGGGAAATATTGGCTGGAGAGGGTGTCACTGAATGAGTCATGTACTCCTTCTTCTTTGATTTCTAGTCCATGGCTGAATACATCGCTTGATTTCATAAATGTGCTGAATTATAGTCATTCTGTTAAGGATTAGAATGGCCGAGCTGCAATGGATAGTCCTGCATTGGCACCACTGTTTACTTCACTCATTGAATCCTCCGTTAGTAGATTCCTTTGATGTGGGTTATATTCACATGTTGATGTTAATCCTGATGTGTTTTCTAGGATAATTGCAGTTGGGAAAATTTCACAAGTTTCACTTCTTGTTCTTCCAAAAGGTCAGATGCCAGGGTGGTTTGATGATAACATCATTTGAATATTAATTTTAAAGGGCTACTCTAATTAGTGATGTGTTTCTCATGGGTGTGGATTGTTTCATTTTATTTTTATTTTTAATTATTGAAAAATACTCACGTGGAGCATTGGGTCATTGGATTTGAGGCCTAGATGGATTTACCTTCATGAATGGTCCATGGACTTCAATTCCTCATGTGCCTAAAATTCCTTTTCTCGGGTTTGGGTTTGTTTTCACGGAATTAATTGGATCTTATGGACTCTAAATATTCTGGATGACATTGTCCTGGATATTGGGAATCATATTTGTCTCGATTATGAATCCTATGTGGTTTGATTTGGAAATTTTTTCAGAATTTTGGTAGATATGGATCTGATCTCCACCGTGTTTGATAAAGTAACACTCTCTACTACCATTGATAAAATTCATATAGACATTGAATATGAAATAAATCCAATTTTTTTACTGAATGTATGGCCATTGAGAATTCATTAGAGTAATGTCAGATGAAGATCTCTTGTGATAGATGTGAAATGAAGAGTCAGCCAACATCTCTCTGTATAAGGAATCCTGAGATAAAGCATGTGTCTTTGTCAATGTCTCTGGCTCATGATGATGATGTTTTAAAAAAACTAGTTTCCACAATATATTATATATTGAAAATGTCTTCCCATCAAGAGTCGTGATTTAAAAACAATGGTGTAATTTTTGATATGTCCTTGATGTGACCTCATAGTAGTCCCACTTTTCCTTAGGATGATTTCTTTGAGGAGATTATATCTATTTCTCCCACTAAATTGGTTGAGATTGAAAAAGATACTAGAAACTCTATTGTTGTGTCTCCTTATAATTATAACCCACCATTTCCAAACATAAATATTAATCATAGTGTTTGTTTTATTTGTGAAGGAACTGTTGATTTGACTCCTGAGTTGGATCAGATTGGGACTCATGAACATATTGATTGTCATAAGGCAATCTAGATTCTTTTGAATTCCTCTCAGATATCTTGAACGTGGGGGGACATCTCTAAGGTAGTTGGGATGGAAGAGACCAATGATGATCCTATCACTTTCAAAGATGTCCTCTTATTTGGTAATGAGAAGGAAAATCATAGTATGGACTCAACTCCCTCTCCCTCAAAGAGAAGGTTGAGGAAGGACTATTCTAACACTGCCCACACTATATCTACACAATCTTCTAAGGTAGAGGGAAAGTTAAATAATTATATTATTCAGATCCTCAAACATAGAATGTCCCAATCTTAATATGGAACAACTGATGATTCTGATTATTTGAATGGATTGTATTATTATTATCATTAACATTTATATTGGATGAGGGAAATTCACTTTGTTTGACCTTACATGTTTCTTGTCTACGTTATATTTTATGTTAATAAATAGTCTGAGGCATAGCTTCTTTCTATACTTGATGGTTATATATCACATATATTCAACAAAATATTTTTCAAATTAATCCATCATATCTTTATTAGAATAAGATATGGACAAACCTAATTTTATGCCTAAAAACCTGTGTTTTTTAAAAGATCTGTTTTTTCTAACTTTTAATGGTGCACCTATTTTAATACTAAAATATTTAAAATTAAAAAAAAATTAAATAGATTTTTTTTATTTGTAATTTAAAAAATATCTTATTGTAAATATTTAGAATTTTTTTTTTGAAGAGTTTCATTTTTGATGAATTGTGAAAAATGCATTATTGTTATAATAGTGACATTTCGTTTAAATAATTATGAAAATTTAAATGTATTTTTAATGTCATAATATATAAATAAATTAATATATTATTCCCATTTCGGTTATTGGAATATTTTTTTATTTTGAAATCATATATAAAATATTATTGAACCGTTGAATGATTCCATTTACAAGCCTTCTCACCATGGAAACATGATTAATGTTTAATATAAATAATCCATTTATAAGAATTGAATTTAAAAAAATCAACAAACGTAGTTGTAATAAATATGATATATAGTCTCTAACCCGGTCCACTTATTTTTCTAGATATTATGAATAGTAATATTTGTAATTTGATATTTATCATAGTTAAGGGTAAATTAGGTAATTTATGTTTAAATAATATAAGAAAATATAAAGCTACCATAAAACGTATCATAACTTAATTGGATGAGTGGGTTTCGACCAAAATAAACCTTATTAAAAAATTATAATATTTTGTAATCTACTTTGGTAAGAATTTGAAATATATAGTATTTTATTTTATGATATTTAAAAAATGACATAATCATGTTTTTAATAAGTATAAATTTTTTAAAATGATGTTATATAGAAGATAATTTTTTTTATAAATATTCATTTTAATTATAATTGATTTATCTTCATCATGATAATTTATTTTTTATTTTTAGAGAATATATAATTTAATTAAGGGCACCCATAATAATGAATAATTAATTGTTTAATCAATGTAAATATCAAATAAATGGTATTAAAAATATAAATATAAATATATATTTATACATAATTAATGACATACAAAATTTAATATATAACATAGACATGTTTTTGATATAGTTTAAGTGTTTTTTCAACGTTTCCATGTAGTTAATGTTTCTAAATGAATACAAATAACAAATGCTATCAAAATTGATATAAATGATATCTTAAATTAAATAATATTTACAAAAATTATATAAAACGAAAAAATTATAAAATCATTTCTATATACTAGATTATTGGTAAAAATTCCATCAATGATCAATTTTTTGGTTCTTTTGTAATTTTATCGTAATTATTTAGACC
This sequence comes from Viscum album, assembly GCA_963277665.1. Taxonomy (NCBI): domain Eukaryota; kingdom Viridiplantae; phylum Streptophyta; class Magnoliopsida; order Santalales; family Viscaceae; genus Viscum; species Viscum album. Next base: position 1,518,841,061 of record OY728136.1, read on the forward strand.
CTGAACTGGAAATAAACTAGTTTTCATGGTACGATCTAAAGGTTTTAACTAAGGGTTAATGTGAAAAAATAAGATTTATATTTATACATAAACATTTTCAAAAATATTTTGTTTCATGGTTTTATACACATAATCATCTAAGTTACAAAATAATGAACATTTTATCTATAATAAATTGAAAATAAATTTTTGTTAATTCAATATTTTAATGGATTCCAATACTTCCCCTCCAAGTTATTATAAAAATAAACCACATTTGTCACTTCCTCACACCATATCGAGCCTTATAACTTGATCAACCATTACCTATTTTACAGTTAAAAATTATTAACTTTTTTAGAGGACATGTTCTTCTTTAATTACAACCCCTATTATCCCTGAGAGGATTCCCAACAGAATTAGATCCATGAAGATTTAATTATATTACCAACTCATTCATGTTCATATGTTATTTTAATTCAAATTCTTATATTTTTTATATTATTAAAGTTATATCGCCAACATTATATATACGCTTCCATGTTATTTTTGTTATAGGAAACCCATCTTCCTCGTTTTATCTATCATATGAAAACAAAATATCACCATACGTACATACCTAAGCCTTACAATATCATCATTGGGTTTAATTTAAATTTCTTCACCACATTAATTAGATGGGTATAATGATAGATATAATAGAAATTAATAATAACTCTGATAATATATTTATTCTTTACAAATTATATACCATCTGTTTTCTTACCTTATTTCCATTATGGGATGATATCTTCTGTCATGTGTATGTATGGCTTTCCATCTCCACGATATACGGAGCTCCATCCTCTACGATAAAAATTGATGAATTACTAAAAAAATTATACAATGAATGAATATAATATTTATGAACATAATATGATTCATGATAAGAATAAAATATATCATATTCATTAAAAACTAGATTTATACGACAAAAAAACGATTGGAAAATGAAATCATTAACACATTTAACAATGGTAATAATAAAATATTATTAAGAAAACAATATATGAGGATAAAAAATTATTACATAAATATAGAAATTGTATAGGTATTATTTATTAACATTCTTTAATCTCTATATAGGTATTAAACAGTGCTTAAGCTAACTGGATTTATGAGGTAAGGGTTAACTTCACAATATAATTATTATCCAAAATTGTTTATACTAAGTATTTGTTAGAACATATTTATCATTCATGTCCATGTTTCTCTAAAATAAATTTAGAAATATTCTTAATAATCATATACACTGTTTAATGTCATTTTACTATTGTTTGATTTTTTATAAATTTTTTAAATCAAAATTTTTTTCCCAAATGAGCTACTTCATTTTCTTTTCAACAAAATATGAAGGGAATGTTCTGTTTGGAACATATAAAGAATAGAAGAAACATTATTTGAAATCATAGAAAATTTATCTCCCTCAAAATAATTTCTTTTAAAATTGTGTTCCACTTTTAAAATAATTTCAATATAAAAATGTTGTATTTCTCTTATGAAATATTTAATGATTATATTAGATTGTTTTAATCTATATCGACATCCTCGAATATTTTGATTAATTTATGTTGATTTAATATCATACAATCTAGCATATTATATTTAAGGGTTTATGATATGTAAGTATATATATGTACTATATTGATATCATTCATGGTTTATGGTTATATATTAACATTTAATATAATTATTTTACAATGAATGTTTATGATTGTTATATTTCCCTCATTTCATATGTAAATGCAATGGGCCTAGTACATGGAATGTGAGGCTCATTATAGCCCCTAGACGCAGTTGTAGATATAATGGGTAAAACAAGATTGTGGTTTTACCCATTTATATATGGTGTATTGGTTGGAGCATTGTTAGTAAGTTTATGATGTCCAAAATAATGAATTCCCTAATTAGGAGAAAAATTATTGATATTGTGTGTGATTATTGAACTATTAAAATATATTGGGGAATGTTTATATAGAATAATTTGATTTATTCAATTCATATTATTCCCATTATTATGTTTATGTGTCTTACGTTTCAATTATACACCTTTCCTTAGGGTTTATTGTTATTTATCCATAATAGATTCTATTTTACACATACACTTCCTGAGCAACTGATATCATCCCTTTGTAATGTTTTATTTTCCAAGGATGACATGATATGTAGTAAGACTAATATAAAAGGTTAATCTAGGTTATTAATGAAATTCCAAAAGAATTATCTTGATTCTATTTTATGTTTTCAATTGGAATGTAAGGTTTATGTTAGTAATCTGTTTTCCAAGATTGGTAAAATGATCGGTCCCTTGGGATTCAATAGTTGTATCTATAACAATTTAATAAATTAAGGCCCAAGTTATTGGATAATATTGTTAGTTCATTGTAATATATTTGTTTAAATATTGAACTCATTGACCGTTGTACACCTACCAATGATTTTTTCGAAACAAACAAAAAATATGTTCAAAACATGTACCTTAATCAAATTTGATAAAGTAATTATATAAAATTTATATATAAGTGAAATAAAAGAAATAATAAAACTGAGTAATTATCTAATAAAAAGAAAAAATTTAACATATTTTTATTATTCAGGATTATAAATAATGAGAATGACGAATCGAACATAATGAGGGTTTTTTTCTTAGCTAATATTTATTTGAATGAGATATGGGATGTATTCACCACTTATTGAATTCATTTTGGTGTATACAATTCCAAATAATATATTTAATGATTAATATTATCAAATATATATTGATTTACATACCAATTTCATTATATATCTTTTATGGGGTGTAAAATTTCAATGTAACCGGAGAGACAATTGATTTTTTTTCATGATTTTCCTACTATATAAATTATGTCATGTTTTGAACCTATCATATTTTATGAGGTTGATATACATGTAGTTTGACATGTTATATCATGAGTATCCTTATTATCATGATATTATAATTTTCATTTAATGTTATTCCTTCATTGGGATTACAATTCAATTTTACAGAAGTTTTAAGTCTTTTTTAACAATATAATCATTTATCGAGATAGTGTATAAATAAGTCAGAAACGAATAAATATTACATTTCTAATGATTTATCTTCTATTATGTTTATTATTTAATTTTTCATGTAATTTTAAAATTTTCACCCAGTTTTTCATTCTTAAAAAGTTTTAGAAATAATATTTACAAAAATTCAACATCATTTCTCCCTCTGTTCAGTAATATGTTTTCTAACAAAAACATGTTATCTAAATCAATTTTCAAAATTCGTTTAAAGAAGGGTTTCAAATAAGCAAGGTTATTTTGATCAATAATTTTTTAAATTATCCTTAAAAAACCATTATAATTTTTCATATATTATTCTAAAATAAAATTATACTAAAAATATTTCATAATAAAAAAATTATTCTAAAATGGAAGGAATGTTTTCTTGAGAATGTATTTAATGATTTTTTTTATTTTTATTCACCAAGGCCAACAAACTTTATTATTACTGATACTTAACTCGTTAATATTTTTACAGATATTATCCACATTCTTTCTGGAAATATATTGTGATTGTTTTAATGATATTTTCTTGGAACACATTTATTTTCCACTAGTTAATTATGAATCAAAGATGTTGATATAAAACCAATTTCCATTCAATGGTTTAATCATATCTGTAATTTATTTTCATGGATCCAATTTATTTTTCATGGGTAAATCACGAATTAAATACTACCAATTTGTATTCTATGGGTGAATAATGTTATAAATGGAATAATGAATTTTTCTATTAGTTTATTTATTATTTTGGTTCTCAGACATCTTATACGATTTGGTAGCCTAGGTAGAACTGATAGAGCCTATTACATCTTAAATTATGTGGTGGATGAGATTTTACTTGGTGATTATGTTATAACTTATACAATGGGGTGGCCCGGATAGCACACAATGAGAAATTTATTGCATTGTCAATGTAGTGCCCCAAATAATGTTTGGTGAGCCCGTTATGGATTATACAATGGGTGTACCCATATAAAACTCAATGGAATTGGGAAATGATTATATTGGAATTAATATATTTTTTTACATCTAAAAGTTTTTGTAAATTATTTTATTAATCTGATGCTTAAAATTTTGAATATGGTTTTAAATTATTATAATGTTTTATAATTTTTCTGATGATTGAGATTTATATCACATAGCTCAGGATTAATGATTCTGATGAATATATAATTTTTTAATTTTATTAATTTTTATGATATAGGTATTGATGTGAATGATATATTTTATCACTAAATCATCCACCTTGATTACACCATGATAACCTTAGGCACAATTATGTTCATTAAGGATATTCAGTTGGGAATGCTTGTATTTACCCTTAATGAGAAGTTGAGATCACCTTTTTATGTTTAATTTTCCCAAGTTACAATGAATAGATTATGTATAAATTGTGTTTTTAAATGATTTTACAAGGATGGTTTTGATGAAAAATTTTGAAATAAGAAAAGGCGGTTTTTATGGGAGATGGTGGTCATCTTTATCAACTAGTTGATTATGATACTACTTTTATATGATTTGTTCATATTTGAGAAAACTCCAGACCAAAAATCGATTCTTCAATATATGTGATCTAATTTTCCGCCTTTATGATGTAAGGATTGGTTCAAAAATATAGGCCATAATTATCAGTATAAAAATTGGAAATGTAATGTTTAGGTTTTAAATAGATTATTTAGGAGAATGTGCTTTGACATGATATATAGATTGCCATTTTGAGTCCTATATAATTTCCACATTAAATTAATATATAAAATATATATTCATGAATTTTTTGAATATTTTGATATTGGAAAATTGTAATCCTAGGATGTATTACTCATCCAACATATATGTTTCAAACATTTCATCAACTGTGTGTGAAAATATATATAATAAATCTCATGGTCACATAAAAAAATAATAGTCAACTTACACTTTTAAAAAGGTTTATCAAATTTTGTTTCATTAATGTAATGTTTATTCTCCACTATGAATTTAATTAATTTGTTATCTCTCTTGAAATTATCAATATCTGAATACCAATTTTATATGGTCTTCTTTTAAAAAAAATAAAGATCAATTTTCTATTCGAATACTATTGGTCCATTATTTTTAAGAATATGACCTCCATTTTTCTCTATATATAATTTTTCATCCAAATGATAGTTTATATAAATAGACATAGATTCCATATAAATAAATTTATAGTGATAAAAAGATACCATATCTAGGAACATCCTTATCTCCATCAACTAAATAACATATTGAAAATTATATTCAAAATAAACTCCCACCACCTTGGTATTATCATTTAATACAAGAATATCGTTTCTTCTTTATTACTCCTCAATTATCATTTAACTTATTTATGAATACCCACATGGTCCTAATATTATTTTAAAAATGAGTCTTGGAATATTTTCCCATTATAAATTATTATCATTTTGAAGATGATCATTATTCATTGACTCAAGTTATCCCATATCATTAATATATCATACAACTGATTTTGGATCAACCTACGAAATATGTGAATCCATATTATCGAACTATATCCCTATACTAGTTGGTCTAGATGATGGTTTATCATATTTTAGTTTTTTTCCATTTTTAGAGTGGTCAATGTTGATCATTAATATTGTTTTCTTCTTCCATATTCCTCATTAATTTCATTACTGTTTTTTACATTAATCATCTTATTATTCACAAATGGTTAGATAATATTCACAATATTCTGCTCTTGGTTCAATCTCCAGCTATTTTTCATAGTTTTGTCCCGAAATATATTTGACGTATACCTTATTTCCATCAAACACATAACCATAATTTTTTTGGGGATTGACATCGTTGACATTATAATATCTAGAATCCAATTGATTGGTTTTATTCCATCAATTTTGGCCAATAAAATTAGATAAGTATCCATGAAGGACACCATACTCAACTGTTTCACAAAACATTAATTAAGAGGAGTGATGATATAAGGGATTGTAATGAAGTTATAATAACTTAAATTAGATTTTTTATAAAAAAAATCATATGATTTTCTAATTGACAATATTATAAACAATCACTTTTTTTAATGAGAAAAATATGAAAAATGATTCAATCAAAATGAATTCACATATTTCAAATTTAGAATGATTTATTGTACTTATTTGAACTATGTTTAAATTAATTATTTATCAAAAACCATTCCACATAGGTGTGTAAGGGGTTGTATAATATTTTCTAATACTATATATAAATAAAATTAGGATTCAAAATCTTCCCCAATGTAAACCTTAACATTTTCTACATTATATTAATTAATAGTAACCCTAGGATCACTTTCAACATCGATTCAATTGGTCATGAACCTTTCAACATTCCGTGAAATGTGGTTCATAAATAATAACGTTTTTATTCATTTAGAATCATTAATAAATGTTATTAAAATCATTTTTTTCTATTGGTGTCTCATAGGTCAATGAAAATAAGATTTGAATAATTAAAGAGTTATATTGATCTAGGGAGATGGTCCTCAAAATAATATTACTTCAATAAATTATTTCATTAAAATACATTCTAATGACCTTTTTTGTTTCATTATTTTGAGAATTAGAATTAAACATTAATTGATAACCTCAAGTTTTTATAAAATAAACATTCCATAATTTATGATAATAATTTATTCATAAAAATATTAAATATCTCCCCAAATTCCCCATATAATACAAAATTATTTCCACATCATATAGATTACTTTTTATCATAACATAAGGGAATAGAAACATGATAAATGAATCAGCTCAAATTCTTTGTAAGGGTATACATAAGTGATTATGCTAAATGATCGTATATGGGAATACGATAAGAAAAAGATTTTAATCACTATACATAAGGATATTATACAACACTAATCATATATCAATATTAACGATTTGAGGTATATGTATTTTCACATTATATGAAATTAATAATATGAGTGGAAAAAATGATCCAAAAATAATAATGTAGGAGTGAGTTATATTTGAATACAAATAATAATTATTGTATTTAATATAATGGAAAACAACATAGATATGTATCCCAACCATTTTCATAGGGAAACAATTATGAGAAAATACATTTTAATCATTCTGATGTGAACAATCTCATTTTATCCAATATTGAAAATTTGAGAAAATTCATTTTTTTCATTCTTGTATGAACTCATTATGTAAATATTTGACTATATTATGAGATATAATCATAAACCAACGCCTTGAAGGGTGTTATAAGACTATATTTTTTCCCATATATATAAATATCCGACAAAATTTTAATCATTTGACCTATCACAATGAAACCACAGAAGGTAAATTAGGTTAATGTCCGTCATATATTGGAATCCAATATGAAAAAAAAATTCTGTAAATAATCCAGTTATACATATTGAATATAAATGGGTATCCATTGATATTGATTAACATCATAGGTATACACCCTTCAATCAAGATAAAAATCATATTGTGTTTTGATTATATATAAAATAGGTATAATTTTGAGTTGATTATTTATATAATCAATATACATATGCAATAAAGGTTAATAAACCTTAATCAGTAAAATTTCTAACAAGGTATTCATAAATTAATGGAATTAGAATAATAATTATGTTCATAAACATGAAATAACATGGAATCATAATGACTTTTATAAATCATTTCTATATTAAAAAAGAAAATTTGATAAGCTATCTAGAGAAATGAGGTGGATGAAATCCTTTAAAAATTATCATTTATCAAGATTTATATATATCAATGTGAAATGAATTTTATGAAAAATAAATTTTTGAATCATTAAAAAATCACATTGGAAATAAAAAAAATAACATTTTTATTTTTAAATAATTTTAAAAGGAATATTTTATAAAATTAGTAGAATAATAATTAATATTATAGATCCTAGAAACATAGAAATAAATTTTCATCAAAAATGAAAATGGTTGAATAAATATGTTTTTACATTAAATAAAAAAATAAAATGATATTTGGAGAAAATTTTCTTATATTACTATTAAAATATTATTTTTATCATCTAATGAAATGTTATTTTAAAAACCTTGTAGTGAAATCATTTGAACACAATTTACATTTTAGAAATAAAATTATGTAATAGATCATATAAACTAAAAAAATATATACAGATATGACTACATTATGCTAAAACATTTTATTATGAATTTATGGAAAACCTATTAAATATTATGAGAAATATTTGTTGAAAACATGAATCCAATAATGTATAATTAATCATTATTTATTAAAGAAAAAAATTTAAATATGGAGGTCATATGAGATAAAACACAATCAGTTTTTCAATTATTAATTTTATCAATAGTGGGAATGGAAAATATAGATTGGGGTGAACCATCATTAAAGAGGTAGTAAATTATTCTAAAAAATGATATATTTTTTTGGGAAATAAATCTTATCAATGAAAAATGTTTGAAAAAATAATTAATTTCCTGAATAAGGGAATAGTAAGTATAATTAAATAAATCAATATTTAAAAAGAACCCAATCATTGAATAAATTAGTTCAAGAAGAATAATTTTCAATTGACTTAGGAGTTTGAGATAACAAAACCACTTATGGTAATATTAACAGAAAAATATAAATAAAATGATAGAGATTACAATAATTTTAATTAATTTATGATGTGATGATAGATATTGATTAATATTAGAGTAAATAGGGTAGTATAACCACTATATATAAGAAATTATGGTTCATAATATAAGGACCCACCAATATAATATTTCACAATATTGAATTAAATGAATAATTCACATTGAAGATATTTTTATGTATTTAGTTTTAGAGAATCAGATAATAACTATTAAAAATCAACTAGAATATTACACGTAGACACTCGTAATTAGTAACCATTAATTTAAAAAATACTCTTAAAAAGAAACATTTCTAGATCCGTGTTTTAAACATCATGAATTTTCATTTATCTCACCCTTGATCATATTCAACTTTATGACCTCTGGAAAACATTACAAAAACATGGGATGAGCATAAAAGATTAGTAAGTGTTATAAAATAATGAAGAAAACAATATCCCATTAAAAAATACAATTCAATGAAACCATACATTTAAATCATAACATACCTTGTGAAATCATATGATTTTTGAATAACAAACACGAATCAAAAATCATAATGGTAACTTGTGCCATACAAAACAAACTTACATTATAGCTATCACAGCTACACAGGGAGTTACGTTGGAATACCCATCATGGTATATTTCCTAAATCTCTTTGAAAAAACATTAACATTTAACTCTGTTACATTACCTAATGCATTAGAGAGATATCTCGGGCTCACCCAACCTAGGTTTATCATAGAACCACCCATATACCTAAACAATACCCAAGAACCATAACATCATCATAACACCTAACACAAGAATAATGTAAACATAACATTTCCACATTCCAATCACAATATGTCAAATCCTGATATTTAAATATACAATTCTTTATCAAACCATTTTCAAAACCATTTAAAACATTTAATATAGATATTTTTTAATGAAAGTGTCGTAAACCACATTGATGATTTTAAAGGAATTGACATTTTAGAACATTAAAGTCCATATAAATAAATCCTTAATTTTTTTTTGAAAAACATGGTCATTAATGAGAAATATTTAGAAGATTAAATCATTAAAACAATATTTTAGATATGGAGTTCCAAACCAAAAGAGAGATGGTTGAAAATAAATAATTGAGGATTAATATTTAATAAAAACATTATAATAAAATTAGAATAATGTTATTCATTATATAGTATTCCAAATGATAGTATACACACCATATAAAATTTAATTGCCACATAACAACAATGATGTCTCAATGGAATGTAATTTGAGATCATATCCCTTATAAATATGGTATACTTAGATTAAGGATAAAATAATTACATAATAATGTATAAAAAAATATAAACACAATCAATATGATTGGGTATTCAGTGGAAATAAATCATATAACATTCACTCATATTTTTTAAAAAACAACACCATTGACTTGGAAGTTTAATTCAATTAAGGGAAATTGAGATGTAATAACTCCTTTCAAGTTCTTATCGATTAGTTGAGAATTTATCGGTGGAATGATGATGTGTATCAAAGGTATATCCACACAAAGAGGAGTGTAAATTTAAACATAAATAAATAAATAGTTATTCCAAACATTATCATAGCATGATATAATTAAAAATTTGAAGATTAACCTAAGGAATAGAAATTTTTGTTAAAAAGTTATCTTACATAAATTCGACAGCCTAATAGCGTCACATTAAAATTCAGAAGTTGTGTTAATGAGAGTGAAAAGGGTCTCTCAAAATATGGAAATAAAATGTATAAAATAAGGATATATAATTACTTATCCCACCATATTAAAATTAAAATTTAAAGACTTATCATAAAAGATGTCTTTGATTAGAACATGAGAGTGAATAGTTCACTAACTGATTCGGTAACATACGAAACATACACCACATGAAATAATAATAATATAATGAATATGTAAAAACCCATAATTTAAGGTATATTACACAATGAAAAGAATAATGGGCTTTAAATACACCACACAATAGGAAATAGTGGCAAATATAGCATGAATCTCATAGGAATAAAACATTAGATGAAAACCCCTTACCAAGTTGTAATCAATTGAGTCGTATTAAAAAAAGTTAATAACCACCAAATTAATACAAAATAACATGAATATAATAAGAATCATGATAATATATATCAAATGGAACTAAAAAATAAATTCAATAAATAAGTGGCGAACATTGGAAATCTCATGGAATTAAAAGTGAGATAAGAAATCCATTACCTTGTGTCCGACTTGACACGATCATTCGTTAATCTCCTAAATAATAAACTAAAGATAATTTATAATTGAATAAAAACATTTTTCGCGATTATTATTCCTTTTATATAAATTATTAACATTCACTTACAATTAGTTAATTATTTGAGTTCATATGAGACATTTTTCAAATGTTGGGAACTTGAGTTAAAAATGAACTTATTATAATTATAAATTGTCCACGTGGTCACAATTCATTTATATACAGAATGATATTAATTATTTAGAAATCATATATATCATATATATATATATATATCAATTTTTTATATGTATTTATAAATGTACATAACATTTGGACACATGAAATGAAATGCCCCATTCCCGGAGAGGGTATGTCATACGTACACATGAACGCTACATTCATTTCTAATTCATATTTAATGTAATAAAAACATAGTGATACTTCAGTATATAAAAATTCCAGTATTATATTAGATATAATTTCTTTAACTTCATCCTCTATATGTTCCTTGTATGGCATTAACGAGTCATATCACTTTGAGGGGGCTGTAGTCCGCACATTCTCAAATGAGGTTATCTTATTTAACCACTATGGAAACCATAATGGTATTCAATAAATTAAGAATAAAGAAGTATAAAAACAATAAAAATATAATATTTATCACATATAAATATATTTTCATATTAATGGCCAGTATAATGTGGTAGGAGAATATTGAACAATCATCATTTCGTGAGGAGTTAGTTTGTAATCCACAGAATCAGTATGTTCTTTACCGATTAGATGGAGGTTTGTGAAAATGTAGTTAGAAACATCATCATTAAGAAAAACATATTATATTATGGATAATTTTTTTGTTATAAAACAATGGATGAATAAGTGTTTAGAGGGTGGGAGAAGCAAAATAAACAAAAAAACATAAAATAAGACTTTACCATTAAATCAGGTAACTCCCTTTGGTTTGAACAAAAATGATTTCTTAAAGACCCTTATGTCTAAGATAAGGATTCTAATAGGAAAATAGGGAGTTTGGGAGCTTATTTAAGGAGACATTGGTCAATAAAAGGGTATTTAGACATATGATAAATGGGTTAGAAGTGGTTTCCTTTTATAAGGGGGAGGAGGGGCTATTTAGGTAAATTGTAAAATAATATTTTATTATAAACTTATCATTGGTTTCAAAGGCTCCAAAACTAATTAATGACATAGATTAGATGAATCATATTATAAATAAAATAATCTAATAATAATTTTATAGGTTTTGGATATTGTTTTAATATTTATAATATTATTTATTTATATCATCCAATAAAAAGTTAAATACTCCGTCATTATTGTGTCATAAATAATTTTATACATTTGATTTCTAAAATTCAAAAAAAAATTACATCATGATGTATGAAATATTTTTATATTTAAAATGAATATTTATAGTCAATGAGATAACATATATAAACTCATTTAAAAATTGATTTACTTCACGATGTATGTTTATACCATTTTTGTCTTTTTATTAAATGAATTAACAAAATATGTCATTATCTATCACAAGTTGAAAACTAGGGTCCCAAAATCGACCCATGGATGACCATGGTCGTAACATTATCAACATATAGGATTAGGACACATGTTAGGGTAATTTAATATTTTTATAATAATATTTTGTTACAATTATTTACCAAATTTACCCCTTAACCAAGCTAAATAAAAATTTTACTAAAGTAAATATTCATATTGTCTAAAACTAAAAGTTTCTTATTTACACAATTTGGACCTCTTGATTACAAATATGGAATATATTTTTTTATATTTGAAGCACATAAGTGGAAAAAATTAATTTAAAATTAATTCTTGCTAACAAAATAAAAAGCGTGTTTTTCATAAATAATAACTATCAAAAGATTGACACATATTTATGTCCAATTTAAAATAAAATTACTTCTAATTATCAACATTGAATTAAATAGTAAAAACATAATATAAAAAAATTTAAAAAAATTAAAAAAATATTCAATCTTTATAAGTAAATTAGATTAAAATTCTGTTTTGAATTAAAATATATAATTTTTCACTATTCCATAAAAAAATTTCAGAAAATTTCCGAAAACATCCAAAAATAATTTTTGATGTCACTATTCAAAAAAGAATTTTATTTTTTCAAATAAAACATATAAATTTTAACAAAATTATATTTATAGAGTGTTCGACATCAAAAGGCCAAAAATAGACCTTTTAATGAATATAAGAGTATTTATGATTAAATTCCTATTCTTTCTTATTTTATTTCTCTAAAATTTATTAGATAAATGTAAAACAATTAATGAAAAATATTTAATCATATTTTGGTTATTTTTCTTCGTTCTTGGAAATATAATGACTATATGTTCACTACTATTTAAAATAATAATATTATATTAATAATTTTCTGTATAATTCAACGTTGTGTGAAACATTAGTTTTCCAATGAAACCTATTGTTGCATATCAGGTATTCCATCGAAAATAGAATCCCCATTAAAGTAATATTAATATTTAATTCAAAAAAATTCATAGATTTAAAATATATATATTCTTTAATTACCTCAGATGTTACATCCTTCCCCCATTTTGGGAATTGTGTCCTCGTAATATTAAAATTGGGATTGGAAACTTAATTTAATGTCTCATATTTGAAAAAGAGTCAAAAAAATATCAAATTAAAAGAAATAATGTGAAATACAAAGGTCACCTGAGACAAAATATACTAAGATTCCATTAAAACATGTATATGGAAGACAAAATAACCCTCATATATTAATAGAGAGTGATAGAGAACTTGATCATTGAAAGATAACCACCACAATACCATAAATTTGTGGCGGGGTAAATGTCTGATGATAATAGAGAGATTATAACATTTTGGCTTCAAGATCATTTTCATTGAGTTGATGAATTTTAATACTTACTAGACTGTGGTCATATGGAAATATACTTGTCATGTATAGTGTCATCCTTTAATAAAATTCTACCACAAATTTATCTTTTCTCCAAATGGTATGTATTCAAGATGATTTGGTCAAACCTAAAGTGCTCCAATATGCTTCTAGAGTATCACATAATCTTCCAATGATGAACTATATATGTCCCCTATCTTTATAGATCAACCAATACCAAAATTGGATAGTACAAGATCAAATAATCACCAAAAGGATAATCCTTTAAAAAATTAAATACTACCCTTAATCTCAAAAATTCACAAAAATAACGCAAAGTTCAAGAAAGAAAATCCAATATACAATTTTCCTTAAAATTATTCAAAATAATCCCAAAATATGATTGAATCCCAAAACTATGAATGATTAAATCACATAGTCTTCCATAAAAAATCTTGAAATTTATCTCCAAAAATATCGACTACTCTTAATGTCTCATAGTGAGTTGTAATTAACATAAACACATATTTTCTAGTATTGATTAATCATTTCCATGAATAACCCAAATCACCTTATGCCCAAAATAAAAATATATATTCTTCCAAAATAATATTTCAACCATTACCCCACAAATTACATCCCAAAAACTTTTATTTCCCTTAAGCATATAATGTTTTCAAAGAGAAAACATATTTTAAAATAACATTTATTAGTTCATCAACAAATCATTTTCTTATATTAAGGATATCCATTACATAAAATATAAGTTCCCAAAATCAAATTATACATTATCAATAAAATCATTTTACTTAAAATAATAATTCATACAAACCAGGGAATTCACATAGGATAATGGTTGATGATGTGCCCTTGTCGCCCATCGGTATTGGGATTGATTCTTGTGGCCTTGCTGGATGAGATGGGTCATCACCCATCTTATGGTTTTTCATTTTTATAAAACTCAACAATATCACTAACATGTTTTGACCTCAAAGGTTTTCTTATACCTTTAATTTTCATCCCAATACATTAAGACCTCAAGATATTATATATTTATATTTTTTTCACCTCCTTATTATAAATTAAGAATATTCCCATTATAAATAACATCGTACCATGATCATGGTGTCTATGTGGTATCACCATCATCTTGTTATCGTAGGTATAAGTTCAATGCATTGAAAAAATTATTTAGATATCCTTAAAAATAGTTTTTGTCATTAAAAAAAATACACGTAGTACATCTTGGGTCATATCGGTGTTCGCATAAAAACAGTTTCGGAAAATAATTATTTATGACATATAATTTCAAAACATCTAATAAAAAATGATTTTTATAAAACAATCGGGCAGAGTGTGAGTTGAAACATTCAATAAATTTCCCTTTTAAGATGCCATAAGTACGTATTGAGAGATTATATTGTAAAATATAATATAAAAAGTTTGTGCAAGGGTATCCTTCCTCATTACCTTTTTCAAAATCATAATAAGATTCAAAATTTTGTGATATGGTAAAATAATTATAAATTACCTTATCATATTTATCTTTATTTAAAATATGAGTATATTGATAAATTAGGATTTAATTAAATAAAACCCATTTTCCAAGATGATTTCAAGGTATATTTGAGGTGTTTTATATCTCAATCAACTACTTGCAAGTGAGTATTATACTATAAAATGTTTCAAAATCATCTGAACATGACTTTGCAATAATTATTGCAAGCATGTCATCAATAAGAGATAGGATTGTTATTTGAGATATTCCTCCTTCAATTTATAACCAGATTTCCTTGATCTGAAAAATTTATAAGACAATGAATTAACTGAAATAATATAGATAGGGACTAACCATGTGTTTAACTAAAACTCAGAATCCCAAAAGTTTTCTAAACCGACCTCTAATACAAACAATAAGGACCCAATCTTAAAATTAAGAAAATGAGTTGACGATAGTGAAATGTGTCTCTCACCATATGGACATAAAATATATATCAATAATGATATAGAAGAACAAATCCCATCATTTTATAATAAATATTTAAAAACATGTCATAAAAGAAGTCTTTGATTAGAATAGTAGAGTGAATGTTTTCCTTAACGATTTGGTAACTTACGAAACACAAACCACATGAAAGAAGGATCATATAATGAACATATAAATACCACTAAATTTATGTTTATTACAAAATTAATACAATCATAGGCAGTACATACACCACACAAAAGAAAAATAGTGTAGAATACAGCATGAATCTCACGGGAATAAAAAAAATAGATGAAAACCCTTTACCACGTTGTAATCAATCGAGTCGTATGTCAAAATGTTAATAACAACAAAATGAATCATAGAATACTATTAATTTAAAGATAATAATGATAATATTTAAAAATGTATATACATAATACACAATATGAAATAAATATGTGGCAATCAATGGAAATATCACGGAATTAAAAGTGAGATAAGAAGTCCCTTACCTCATATACGATTTGACTCGATCATTCTTTAATCTCCCAAATAATATTCTAAAGTAAATGTCAACTTCATTAAGAATTTTTTTCATGTTTATTATTTCTTATATATAAATAATTAACTTATTATAACAATTAGTTAATTATTTGAGTTCATATCGGACATTATGTCGATGTTTGGAACTTGAGTTAAAATGAACTTATTATAGTTATAAATTGTCCATTGGTCAAAATTCCCTTATCAACAGAATGATTTTAATGATTTAGATATCATATATGTCGTGTAAATCCAACATATATATATATATTTATAATAGTATATTAAATTTTAATATATGAAATGAAATGCACCGTTCATGGAGACGGTAAGTTGTAAGTACGCATGACTAATACTTTCATTTCTATTTCATAATTAATGGAACAATAACATAATGATACATAGGTATATTAAACTTCTAGTATAATATAATATATAATTTCATTAACTCCATCCTTTATATGTTCCACATATGGAATGTACGAGTCATATCACTTAGAGGGGGCGATAGTCCACACTTCTTCAAATTAAATTATCGCATTTACCCACTATGGAAGACATTAAGGTATTATATAAATGAAAAACACATAAGTATATAAACAATATAAATACAATATATATCACATATAAATATAGTTCCATATTAATGGCCACCATAAGAGGTGGTAGTATAATATTGAACAATTATCATTTCATGAGGCGTTAGTTTTCCGTCCATAGAAACAATATGTTCTTCACCCATTAGATGGTTGTTTGTGTATGTGTACATAGAATAATTCTTATAAAAACAACCTAGTATATTTATTATACTTATGTTTTAATAAAATAATGGAATAAAAATATTTTATGGTGTTAGATATGTTAAATAAAATAAAATAACTTAAAAGAAGAAGTTACCTTTAAATAGGGTAACTCCCTTTGGTTTGAACCAAAAGGATTTCTTGAACATCCTTATGCCTAAGGTAAGGATTATAAGAGTAAGATATGGATGTATTTATATTATTTATTAAGATTTTGGATGAGCTAAATGGCTTTATAGGTGTGAGGAATAGGTTAGGAGTGGTGTCCTTTTATAAAGAGGAGGAGAGGTTGTTTTGGAATGTTTGAAAATATTATTTTTTTTACAAACATATCTTCATCATTAAAAGGTCCAAAACTCATTATAGTCGAATAAAAGATGACTAATTTTCAAAATAAAATAATACAATAATAATTGGACAGGTGTTTGTAAATTTGTTTAATATTTATAATCTTATTTATTTAAATCTTCCATTAATGAGCTAAAAACAACATCATTATTGTGTCATTAATAATTTAATTTATTTGGTGTCCAAAAATTATAAAAAAAATACCATGAAGCAGGAAATATTTTATTATTTCCAATTACTATTTATAGTCTATGATAGAACATACATAACCCCATTTAAAAATTTATTTACTAAAAGATATATATTTATGCTATTTTTGTATGTACATTAAATTAAATAACATATTGTGTCGTTATCACTCCCATGTGGCTCCATGGGGTCCCAAAATAGACCCAAGTATGACAATGGTCGGAAATGTATCAACCTATATGATTAAAAACAATTTAAGGTAATTTTATATTATTATATTAATATTTTTTTACCTTTATTTACCAGATTTACCCATTAACAATAGTAAATAAATTTTTTACAAAAGTAAATATTATTAATGTCTTAAAAAAAAGTTACATATTTAAAAAATTTGTATCTCATGATTCTAAATATGGAAACCATTTTTCCAAATACAAAACACATATGTGGCAGAAATTAATTTATATTTAATTCATGATTTCAAAACAAAGAACATGTTTTTAAAAAATAATAACTATCAAATTATTGACACATATTTATGTCATATTTCAAAATTGAAATTACATCTAATGAACAAAACTGGATTAAATAGTAAAAAATTAATTTAATTAAACTCTAAAACCTATTAAAATAAAATATATACTTTTAAATAATTTAGATTAAAAAGGCAGTTTTGAATTTAAATATAGTATTTTTCAGTATTCATTAAAAATATGAATTTTATCAGAAAAATACTAGAAATTTACCCAATGTAAATTTTTGAGTCATGATTCTAAAAAGAATTTTATTTTGTAAAATAGAACATATAAAGGTATACAAAACTACATTTAAATAGTGTTCTCCATCAAAAGGTGGTAAATCAACCTTTTAATGAATATTAGAGTATTTATGTTAAAATCAGATTCATTATTATTCTAAGCCTAAATAATTATAGGTTATATGTAAAAACCATTTAAGAAACATATTTAATAAAAATATGGTTATTTTTTTCATTTCCAACAATTCAAGGGCTATCTGTTAACTACCATTTAAAAAACTAATATTATACTAATATTTTTCAGTATAACTCAACATTTTGTGAAACATAAGTTTTCAATGAATCCCGTTAATGCGTATCAGGTATTCCATCGAACCTAAAATAAATGTTAAGTTAAAATTAATATTTATTTCATAAATTTAAATAAATATAAAAATTTTATATTCATTATTTATCAAGAATGTTTCATCCTTCCCCACTTTTGGGAATTGGGTCTTGGCAATTTTAAAATTGGGGTTGGAAACATCATTCATAGTCCCACATCGAAAAATGAGTAAAAAAATATGACTTTAAAAGAAATAAAGAGAAATAAAAAGGTCACCCAAGACAGTATATAATAGTATTCCATGAAAACATTGATATAGAAGACAAACTAACTCTCATAGATTAATAGAGACTGATATTGAACTTGATCATGGAAAGATAACCACAACAATACCATAAATTTGTGTTTGGGTAAATGTATGATGATAAAAGAGTGTTTATAACATTTTTTTCTTCATGATCCTTTTCATATGTTTGATGAAGTTTATTAATAACTAGTCTAATATTGTAAGGAAATTTACTTACATGTCATGTTGTGTGTCATCATTTAATAAAATTCTACAAAAAATTCATGTTTTCTCCAAATGGTATGTATTCAAGATGACTTGGTCACACCTGTAGTAAAAGAATAAAATTCTGGTGTATCACATAATTTAAAAAATATGAACAATATATATCCCATATGTTTAGACATCAACCAAAACCAAAATTTGTTAGTACAAGATTAGATAATCCACAAAATTATAATCCTTTATAAAAATAAATACTAATTTTAATCTCCTAAATTCAACACAAATAACCCAATGTTCAGGAAATACCATTCAATATAAAATTTTATTTAAATTTCATCAAAGTAATCCAAAATAAGATTGAAACCCGAAACATAGAAAGATTTATTCACATAGTCATCTATAGTAAATCATAACATTTACTTCCATAAATATCGACTACTCTTAAAGTATCATATTATAGTGTAATTAACCTAAACACATATTCTCTATCATATGTTAATCATTTCAATAAATAATCAAAATCACCTTATGTAATCAATAATGTCACATATTATTACAAATTAATATTTCATCCATTGCTCCACAAATTTAATCCTATAGTATTTTATTTCCCTTAGGCGTATAATGTTTCCAAAAGAGAAAAAATCTTTTAAAATAACCTTTATAACTTAATCACCAAATAATTTACCTATATTAAGGATATCCATTTGATAAAAAATAGTTTCCCAAAATCAAGTTATTCTTGATCCCTAAAATCATTTAACACAAAATAATATGTTATACTAACCTAGGACATCCCATAAGATCGTGGTAGGCAATGCACCCTTGTCACACTTCAGTTGTGGGTTTGATTCATGTGTCCCTGCCGGACATGACGAGTTCACACCAATCTTACAGGTTGTCCTTTTTATAAAACATAAAAATATCCTTAGCATGTGTCAACCTGAAAAGTTTTCTCATACTTTTCATTTTCATCACAATACTTTAAGACCTCAAGAGCTTATATATTGTCATTTTTTCACCTCCTTATGATAATCTAAAACTATTTCCAATAGAAATAACATCATACCTTTATAATGGTGTCTATATGGTTTAAACATAATCATGTTAACATGGGTTGAAGGTCTAAGAATTGAAATAATGATTTAGAGATCCTTCAAAATCATTTGCTGCCTTTATCCGAATACACCTTGAATAACTCAGGTAATTTGAGCGTTCACTATAAAACATTTTCGCAAAATAATTATGTATGACATATAATTTCAAAACATATTATAAATCATGATTTTTTAAAAAAAATCAGATCGAGGTTGAGTTGAAACTTTCAATCAATGGTTATTTTTAAATACAATAAGTTTTGGTTGAGTGACTATACTATAAAAGAAAATATAAATAGGTTGTGCTTGAGTCTCCTTCTTCCGCACCTTTTTCAAAATCATTATATGCATCAAAATCTTTTGATAAGTTAAAATATTTTAAAATTCCATGATTATATTTACCATTCATGAAAATATTATAATATTGAAAAAATACAATTTGATTAAATACCACCCAAGATCCATGATGATATTAGGGTATAGTGGAGGTGGTTGTTATCTCAAACAACTTCTTGCAAGTGAGTTGAATGCAAGAAAATGTTTCACAATCATCTAACCATTATGTTGTAATATATATTGCAAGTATGTAATCTGGAAGAGATAGGAATGTTGTTTGACATCATCCTCCTTCCATTTATAACAGACAATCCTTGATCTGTAAAAATTATAGTACAACGATTTAACTGAAATAATAGACATGGGACTAAACATGTGTTTAACAAAAACTCATAATCCCTAATGTTGTCTAAAAAACCCTCTAATACCCACTATAAAGTACCTCCATTCTAGAAATATATAATATTGAATTGAATGAATAATTCACATTGAGGATCTTTTTAGGTTAAGAGTTTTAGGGAATTAGGACATAACTATTAGATATCAACATGAAAATTACATGAAGAAACTACTACTCAGTATCCATTTTTTTAATAAAATAAACACTCTTAAAACGAAACATGTCTAGTTCCATGTTTTAGACATCCTGACATTTCATTGACCCCTTCCTTGACCAAATTCATCTTTATGTCATATGGAAAACATTTTAGAAACATGGGATGAGCATAAAAAGCTCAGTAAGTGTTATAAAATATGTAAATAAAACATTATCCCATAAATTAATACAATTCAATGATACAAAAGTTTTAAATCATAACATACCTTATGAAATCATAAGATTTATGAATAACATACAAGAATCATAAATCATAATGGTATCTTAGGGCACGAAAAACATACTAACAATGTAGTTTTCAAAAATACATAGGGAGTTTAATTGGAATACCCATTACAGTATATTCCGTAAACCTCTTAGGAGATACATTAAAATTTACCTATGTCATGTTACCAAATTCATTGGAGAGATATCACAGGCTCACCACCCTAGGTTTTTTTACAGAACCACCTATATACGTAATCAATGCCCAATAAAAAACATTATCATAGCTCATAACACAATCATAATGGAAAGATAAAATTTCCATATTCAATCACAATATATCAAATCAAGATATTGAAATAAACAATGCTTTATCAAACCAATTTCAAAACCATTAAAAACATTTAATAAAGATATTTTTGAATCAATGTGTTCCATAACACATTGTTGCTTCTAAATGAATTAAAATTTTAAAACAATAATGTCCTTATAAATAAATAAACAAAGCCATTTTCAATAACATGGCTATTAATGAGAAATATTTAGAAGATTAAATCATTAAAATGATATTTTACTTAAGGTGTTCCTAACAAAAACAGAGATGCTTGAATACAAATAATTGAGGAATAAAATTTAATAAAAAATTAATAATATCACAAGAATAAAGGTATTCATGATATAATATTCAAAAGGACAGTATATACACCATATAATAGTGAATTTGCGCATAACAACAATGATGTATCGATGAATTGTAAATTGAGATGAAATCCCTTATAAAGACGGTATCCATAGATTAATGATAGATGAATTACATAATAATGTTTGAAAAATATATATAAACTAAATGTGAATGGATATTAAGTGTAAATATATCAGATAAAGTTCACACATATTTTTGTAAAAACGACACCAATGACTAGGATGTTTAACTCAATGAATGGATATTGAGTTAAAATCTCTCTTATCAAGTTCATATCGATGACTTGAGAATTTACCAATGGAGTGATTATATGTATCAAAAGTATATCAACACAAAGGGGAGTGGAAATTACAACATAAATAAATAAATAGTGTTTCCACACATAATTATAGAATGAAAGAATTATGAATTGGATGATTAACCAAAGTAATGGAAATTGGGTTAAAATGTTCTCTAATAGAAATTCTACAGCATAATGGCCTCACTAAAAAATTCAGAAAGTGAGTTGACTAGAGTGAAAAGTGGAACACATCATATGGACATAAAATCTAAATAAATAAAAATATATAAGAACATATCTCAACATTTTAAAATTAAAATTTGAAGACAAATCATAAATGAAGGCTTTGATTTGAAGAATAGAGTGAAAGGTTCCCTTACCGATTTGGTAACATACGAAACATACACCACATAAAATATTGATCATATTACTAGGATTTATATACACATAAATTAAGGTATATTACACAATATATACAATCAAAGGTAGTATATAAACCACAGAAAAGGAAATAGTTCCAAATATAGCTTGAGTTTCATGGGAATAAAAAATGAGATGAAAACCCCTTACCATGTTGTAATAAATCATGTCGTATGACCAAAAGTTAATAACCAAAAAATTAATCACATAATACAATTAATTTAAAGAGAACAATTATAATATATATAAAATTGTAGTACACAATACACCACAGTCAATAAATAAGTTATGAACAATGGAAGTCTCATTGAATTAAAAGTGAGATAAAAAATCTCTTACCTTGTGTCCGACTTGAGTCGATCATTCTTTAATATCCTACATAATAAACTAAAGTAAATTTATAATTTATTAAGAACCATTTTCAATTTTATTATTTGTTTTATATCAATTATTAAATTTATATAACAATTAGTTAATTATATGAGTTCATATTTGACATTTAGTCGATGTTCAGAACATGAGTTAAAAATGAACTAGTTATAATTATAAATTTTCCATGTGGCAGAAATTCCATTATCTCTAGAATGATATTCAGAATTGAGATATTATATATATATAATATATCCATTATATATATTTATTTATAATACTACATAATATTTGGTTATAAGAAATGAAATGCACCGTTCATGGAGACGGTAAGTTGTACGTACGCATGAATGCTACTTTCATTACATTTTAAAATTTAATAGAATAATAAAATAATGATAAAGAGTTATATTATAATACCAGTATAATATCATCTATAATTTCATTAACTTCATCCTTTTTATGTTCCACATATGGCATGAACGAGTCATATCACTTTGAAGGGGTGGTAGTCCGCAATTCCTCAAATTAAATTTCCATATTTATCCACTATAGAGACCATAAATGTATTCTATAAATGAAAAATACATAAGTATATAAAAATTATATATATAATATATATCATATATAAATATAGTGACATATTATTTTCCCCTATAAGAGGTGGTAGGAGAATATTGAACAATCATCATTTCGTGAGGTGATAGTTTTTCATTCACAGAAACAGTATGTTCTTTACTAATTAGATGGATGTTTGTGTAAGTGTTGTTTGAATCCATATCATACCAACAACATAGTATATTGAATATAATGTTTTTTTATAAAATATTGGAATAAAATTAGTTTATGGTGTTGGATAAGTAAAATAAAATAAAATAACATAAAAGAAGACGTTAACTTTAAATTGGGTTACTCCCTTTAGTTTGAACCAAAATGATTTGTTGAAATGAATTATGGCTAAAAAAAGGCTTATTAGGGGAAGAGAGGGATGTGGGAGATTTTTTGGGTAGAGTTAGGATATTCCAAGGGTTTTGAGAGTAGTGAGGAATGGGATAGAAGGGGTGTCGTTTTATAAGGGGGAGGAGGGGCACTTTAGGAAAGATTGAAAATATTATTTTCTTATAAACATATCATCGGTTTAAAATGGTCCAAAACTCATAGATGTAAAATAAAATATTAATCATATTATCAATAAAATCATAAAATAGTAATTTGATAGGTTTTGGATATTTTTTTAATCTTAATAGTCATATTTATTTAAATCATCCATTAATGAGGTAACCACTGCATCATTATTATGTCATAAATAATATTATTTATTTGATGTCTAAAAATAATAAAAAAATACCATGATGTAGGAAATATATTTATATTTCAAATAAATATTTATAGTCTAATATATATTTTATAAAACCCCATTTAAAAATTGATTTAAAAAAAGATATAGGTTTATGAAATTTTTTTCATTACATTTAATTAATTAACATAATGTGTCATTATAACTCCAAAGTGGCTCAATGGGGTCCCAAAATAGACCCAAAGATTACAATGGTCAGAACTATATCGACCAATATGATTATGACATATGTTAGGGTAAATTAATATTATAATAGTAATAATTTTTTACCCTTAATTATGATATTTACAGCTAAACCATGGTAAATAAATTTTTTACTGATGTAAATATTCATAATGTCTAAAAATAAAAGTTACTTATTTACAAAAATTGAACATCTGAATACAAAATATGGAATACATTTTTTCAAATTCAAAACTCAAAATTGGAAAAAATTAATATAAAATTAATTCCCGTAGTCAAACAAAAAGTGTATTTTTAAGAAATAATAATTATAAAAAGAATGACACATATTTATGTCCATTTTCAAAATGAAACTACATACAATGAACAAAATTGGATTAAATAGTATAAACATAATATAATTAAACATTAAATCCAATTGAAAAAATATTCAACCCTTATAAATAATTTATATTAAAAGGCAGGTTTTAATTAAAATACAGTATTTTCACTATTCCTTAAAATATTAATTTTATCAGAAAAACACCTAAAATTTGCGTAATGTAAAATTTTATTTCCTTATTCACAAAAAAAATTATTTTTTCAAATAAAATATATAAATGTGAACATAACTATATTTAAATAGGGTTCTCCATCAAAAGGCGTTAAATCTCCCTTTTAATGAATATTAGAGTATTTATGCTTAAAATTGGAATTTTTCTTATTGTAAGCCTCTATAATTTATTGAATCCATGTAAAAATTTATAAGAAACATATTTAATCAAAATATGGTTAGTTTTGTTCATTCCTTCCATTACAATGGCAATGTGTTAATTATCATTTAAAAAAATAATATTACATAAATATTTTTTAGTATAACTCAACGTTGTGTGCAACGCACGTTTTAAATTAAACTCGTTGTTGTGTATTAGGTATTCCATAAACCATAACATCACCATTAATGTGAAATAAATATTTATTCCTCAAATTTTTAAAAATATAAAAAATGATAACTTCTTTATTTACCTCGGATGTTACACATAATATAAAACATATCTCAAAGACTAAAAAATGGTATTGATAAAGTATTACTAATTTTTTAATTTATGAGTCAAATAACCATGAGAGAAAGAACATGGAATAAAAAAAATTCATGTTGAAATATAAGTGAATCATGATACAAAATATAAAATGGTAGTAGATTAACCATTCCAACGAACACACTCTATATGAAAAGAAATATTTTTCATTGGTGAAAAACTAGACATGAAATCATTACCATGTTTTCACGCCATTTCAAATGAACTATAATATCCCATTAAAAATGTATATTATAACCTTTTAAGAACCATTTTCATATATGTTAATTTTTTAATCTAAGTTTATAATTTTTTTCTCTATGTATATTAGTTTGTTTCTATCTACATTCAATATTGAGTGCGAGCAGTATGGATTATTTTAGAATGGTTTCATATTAGTGCAGGGTTTTATTAATTATTACCCCAAATTTCATAATTCAAATATAATGTATTTTACTATTATTTATGTTGTATAATTATTTATAATGTTATAATTTCATTTTGGTTTTTTTGTTATGATTTCTGATGTGCATGTGTCGAAATTTATAATGAACATAAAATGGTATCTTAATTAAGGATTTTTATATTAATATCACCATTTAATATATATATATATACAAAATTATTTTTATCATATATTTTAAATGGGATGATGTTGTAGTGGTTGAATTTGTAACGTTTGGGTTTGTTTTGGTTCACACTTACACTTTAAAAGTGTCTTTCAAAAATATAAATATAAATTGTGGCCATAGATATCCATGATAGTATTTGATATAATAGATCAAGTGGGTAGTCAAACTGACCCAAACATGAACATACTATATTTAATAGAGATTATGAAATTGGTTTAGTTTGACATAATGTAATTTTTGTGTAAGAATAATTTTATTATATATATTATTATGATGTATTGAATAGTATTTTAATTGTTTTTAACAAATATTAATGAAATTAGATGTAAAACTAGATACATTACCTTATCGAGGTGGATGTATTCACAAAACAAGGTTTACATTTTCATTTCAGGATGAATGATAGAGAAAGATGCTAAACTGTATTTTGTTTCGTTATAATCATAATGATATTTTATATGTTACATTTATTATTAATGACCATAATTATAATTATCCAATAGAGGTGGTGCAAAATCAGAGAATTCGTCAATTCAAGGAAGTTGTTGACCACACAATGTGTGAATGGTCATTTCCTTTATCACAAACCAACCTGGGTTGACCCTGAACCGGTCACCCAAGCTAGTGTGCGACATGACCCGAAAGGCGTTTCCGATCCTCCTGGGCTAGCAACAAGCGCCTGGGCTTCAACAGAGGTTGTGGGAACGATTTCCCCAATATAAATAAATAAAGCAGTAGAAATAATACAATGTGGCATAGAATAAATAAACCATATAATGTGACTAAACAAGAACAAAAGAAAATAAAACTAACCAAAGTCGAATTCTGAACTAACTTCGTGTGACCACGTGGGTCACTCTACAACTCAACTATCAGGCATCACCCAAGGCGAGTGCACTCAAGCTATAGCCTGCACAAACACAAAAAATAGAGAAGAACTATAGGTGTGAGTATTAAAACTCAGTAGGCGTGCCCAACAAACTATTCCTAATGCACTACCTTTAAATAATTTTTTTTCCAATTTTAGGTTTGAACTAAATTATATAAAATATGGGTTTTCGCACACACACATTCATTTATAAAATAAATAACAGTCTGTTACCATTTTAAATTTAAAAAAAAGTTTTTTGTTTAAAATGAATAGGTGCAATTCATTTTAAAATATTTTCATGAACTATTTATATATCCAAACATCTATTAATATCCAAAAGTAAAACCACACATACCACGCGACACACCAAGGGAAATGGAAAAAGGGGGACATAGGGGCCAGAAACCGAACTAGACCTCTCACTCGTCCGCCACATACAAATAAACACTAAAGAAAACATGGGTCAAATGTAGGAGCTCATGAACAGTCCATAACATTCTATACATGGGACTCATCCTGAAAGAATGCCTACTCTCGATGAAGTCATAACTCCCTAATACTTGGTGTTTCCCTACATGGCCTAACTGAGGGACCCAATCCCCTAGCAAAGTTCCATCTGTACTAAGGGCCACTAGCCAGTGTGTAATCTAATCAAGTGCAATAATCGTTCTTAGAAGATTCACTTACTAGGCCAGATTCTCATGTCAACACATGTAATAAACAAAAAAGGGGTGAGTCAAATAAGTCAATAAAGCATCAAAAACATCACACACAAATCATTCAGTCAAAGTACACCAAATATCACTCATGAGTCACCCCAAAGAGAGTTTTCGAAAATAAATTATTTATTTAAACTGCGAAATGGTCCTTGACCAATTTTAACTGAAATCCTCATTTTTTAAGAGAACAAAAATAACTGTTCACACTTCAAAATAAATCATTTATCCATAAACCATAACTACATTTCATATTCCTTAAATTATGCTTAATGGCCCAAAAGAGAATTCTTTCACTACTGGGTCTCTGTTCATCAAGAACATATTTCATGTATCTTGTATAAAATAAACGGCACTTTTGACACCAAATAATCAATTAAAAATTAATTAACATATATTATTTCTCATTCATTAATATTAATAAAATATCATGAAATTAATAAATTATAAATTTAAAGGTGAGTGTAGTGGGGTACCTACCTCGACTTGCAGCACAAACACAATGGCGCGACACGCCTCGCGCAGGCGTACAAGAAAGCACGAGCTGTAGACAGCAATATCGCGGGGTTACTATGAAAATGTGATGCAACAAACACACAATAACGAAAATTAAATAAACATATAATTAAAACAATACAAACAGGACAACAACGTGAAAGAACCCCCTCGACATGTTTTCAAAACACAAATCGCAACCTCAACATTATTTACTAAACCACATTAAAATATTCAACATGGTTACAAAGAAGAAAAAATGCCATAATAATTCGCTGATCATTTTAAAGATCCCCCAGGGCCATTTCAAGAAAACACTAGTGTGAAAAACTAGACAAAAGTGCACGATAAGTTGAAATCTACATTTAAAAGCACATGCACCTAAAGACATTTTCAAAACCAGGCTCACAACATCTAAGTTATTTAATAAATTATCTAAAAATTCATAAAACTATTTTGAGTAGTGTACTTCAGTTTTGCATAGAGAAAACTGTTGGAACAAAGGCAATTCTATGCATGAATTGGAGTATGGTTTGTATTTTTTATCAATCCTCAGTGGATGTTCAGAATGTGTGTAGTAAAGTTATCGTACATTTCATGTAGAAAATAGTATTGAAGGTGACGTCGTTTCCCAGTGTTTGCCAAATTTTTGGGCCTTAAAATCATAAAATGAAGAATGGATTTTTGGTAAAAGGAGGTGTGTGGAAAGAGGAAGTGGTGCACAAAAATGGAGGGATGTGCGCGAAATTATTCAGTTGTGTGCGAAAAACAGCATGGTGCGCGAAATAGTTGTTCATGTTTTTTTGTTCAAATAGTGTTTCAGATTCAGAATGTTGAAAAATGGAAAAGGAATTAGCTGCATGAAAAATCTTGAGATTTTCCAGAAAACGGTACCTGCGCGAAATATTATGTGCCAAATGAGAGGTTTTTTGCGCCAAATGGGGTTTTTGCGTGCGGGGGTCTGAGATGACTATAAATAACTAGTGACTCCCCTCATTCCAAACATTTAAAGACTTAGAGAAGATCTGAGGGTTGATGCGCGTAAATAGATCGCGTAAAGGGGCTAGCGTGAAAACTTTCTTGCTGCGTGAAAAATTCCGAGCTGCGTGAAAAATTACGGGTTGCCTAAGAAATTCCCCACTACACAAAATATTCCGGTTTGCGTGAAAAATTTGATGTGCGTGAAAAATTTCGAGCGGCGCGAAAAAGGGTGTTGCTGTGCGAAATTTTTTTCCGCGCAAAAAGGAAATCTTGCACAAAATAGTAAGGTCATGCACACAAAGTATTGGTGTTGCGCGTAATTGTTAGTGAAACATGTTTGCACATTATGGTTATCATGTTCAGTTGTTCAGTGCGTACAAGTGCATCATTTCCCTACTTCGATGAAAGTAGAGTCTCGTGCTATGCAGATGAAAAGACTTCAATGAGAATCTACTGAAGATACCTTTAGGTATATAAACTGATTGGGCCTTCACCAAAGGCAGTGAGCCATGGGGAGTCAACAGGAGTGACTCGATAGACGCATTGGCTATTCTTGAAAAGTTGTAAAGGAAGGGAGCCTGGGACATAGTGGCTATTCTCAAAACTTTGTAA
This sequence comes from Viscum album, assembly GCA_963277665.1. Lineage (NCBI taxonomy): Eukaryota > Viridiplantae > Streptophyta > Magnoliopsida > Santalales > Viscaceae > Viscum > Viscum album. The sequence continues at coordinate 1,518,871,281 of OY728136.1, forward strand.
TACCAAACTAGTGATGAATATTGGAATTTGGTATGACAGAAAATCTGTCGGCTTATGCTCCATGGACGTGGCCCTTAGTGGTGAACCAAGTAAAAAATGATGTGTTTTCTCTTTGCATATGTGAATGTTTGATTTCTTCACATATCCATCATAGAGGTTATACTAGTTCATACCAACGTGGGAACATGATCTATCATCTTAATAGAAAATGTTGACATCCTGATTCACCCCTCCCCTCTCAGGGTGTCTCGAGGTCCTACAAAAACCAACTCAAAACCACATAAATAGTTTTATATAACCCTTATATCATTTATAAAACAACTTTGCACCCTTCAATTAATATATTAAACCATTTTTCTAATTAAATAAATAAACTATTTTACACCAAGCGAATTAATTGCTAAGCACGTCAAAAAAACCGAGCAAGTAATTTAATTTGCTAAACAATGACTATATATAAAGGAAATTAATTTTCTCTGAAACAATTTTTCAAAAACAATTTAAAAATAACTGATTAATAATCAGTGTATGTTAAAAATACAAGCACTCAAAATATTTCTAAATTTAATGGGCAAGGAATTGGGATCTTACCTTGAGTCACAGATAGAGCACGCTAGCTCATCGTGCCTCTCACATGCACGTAAGCATGAACAAGATGATGGCTGCAGTACCATAAAAATACCTCGATGATGTGCTGCAAAACCCACAAAAATAAATAAAAATAGGAAAAAAACCTCACAATAAACCAATGAGGAAGAAGAACAAACATCACCTCGGTGCAGAGCCTCGCTTGACCAACATGTTTGCATGAATGGTTGAATGGTTAGACGTGGTGTCGCGGTGCACTGGAAAGGTCACCAAGGTCATAAATTTCGTCACAAATATTAGCATGGCTGACGGTGGACATGGTTGATGCAGCTGGGGTCTTGTGACCTGTCGCACGATGATTGAGGGACGAAAAAGGGGTTACGCGCCTGTAAGAAGGCAGCGATGGGCACAGGAAAGGAGGGCCGCGGGATGGGAAAACAAGCTCGTCGCACTATTAAGGGCTGGCCGGATAGCGGGTGTTAAGCGGCGCAGATGCAAGGGGGAGTGGCCACGAGCTAGGGAGGCACATCGGTTAGCTGGTGCAATGTGTAAGGGGGCTCCTGAGGTTGCAGATGCAAGGGGAGTCAGCCGTGAGGTTGCACGAGCAGACCATATAGTAGTAGATCGCCTGAGAATGGAAGCTGGAACCGGTTGGTGAGGTCAGCAAGAGGCGTGGGTATAAGGTGGACACTGTCATGAGCCAGTCGGAGGGTCACCGTCCAAAAGAGGTTGGGGCACTAGGCAGCGGCGGTGGAAGGCGGTCGGTGGGCATGGTGCGGGTGAGCCGGACGGGGGAAGATCCAGTTGGGTTGGGCACCAGACAGTTTGGCTAGGTTCGTGCGGCTGCAAGACGAGGCTGGTGAGGGGCCTGGCTCGTAGGGAGGGTTTTTGATGGGATGAGGCAGGGGCATGTGACACAGTGTAGGGAAGGCCGAGGGGTGCGGATGAGCCGGACGAAGGTCGGTGTGTTGTGCGTGGCACTGTAGGAGGGGTGTCGGACCGACTGGGAGTGCGCTGAAGGTGGGAGAAATGGGGGAGAAGAGTTGCAGAAAAACGAGGAGGGGAGAAGTGTTACGGGAGAAGTTGGACGGCAGAGGGGTGGCGGCGCATTAAGTACCAAAGGGAAGAGAGGGGGAAACAGAAAGGAGTAGGGTTAGGAGGAGAAAAAAGGGGAAAAAATAAAAAAACAAAACAAAACAAAAGAAGAGGCAAATAAAAAAAATTAATGCAAGTAATAATAAATAAAACAACCTTATCAACATAAAAAAACAATCTTAATAATAACAATTCTTTGATAATAATAATAAATATTATTAATAATAATATTATTAATAATATTAATAATCAAACCGAATAAATTATAAATAAATAAATAAACTCATTTCATTTTAATAATTATAATAAAAATTATTAACCACAATATTTTTAAATAATTAAATTAACATTTATTTATACATTTAAATTTTCTAAAGACAGGCGGACTATCGTTGCATGGGAGAAGCCGCAAGGGCTATCAAAAACATGCTCCTCCCGGGCGCTCAGTGACGTTAACTCAAAAACACACGTTCTTTGACATAACTCAAAAGTATTTATTCTGGAGCTCAACCCAAATCCCAAATAATTATCAAAAGTCAATGAAAATTATAAAATAAAATAAAGGGTTGGTCGGGGTGTGACAATTATCCCCATCATAATGCTTTATTCCCTAGGAAAGCCACATTAATATCTGGACTCAAAGATAAAACTCATCAAGTGTCACCAACCTACTAATGTTTAAGCGCCTCCAGTTCATTTTTCCAAACAGACACTGAAAGCCCAAGACACAGAACTCATCCTTAAAACAAAATCACCTTAATCGTCACCAAGCATAACCCAATCCATTCATCCAAACCAGGGATAGAACGAACATGAACTACCTATGACACTTATTCTTATTATCCTAGTCTAAAGAAATCATTGGATGTACTCCAATTTTAACGTCTTCTCAAGAGAAAAAACCTAGGATTAGTTGGTTCCATGCAAGACCACCCACAAAAAATGATACTTCAAAAGGAACTATAATACTGACACTGGGAGGCCCGAATGGACTCCCCGCCCTAAATATCAGACTAAAACTAAATACATCAGGTGTAACTCTTAGAGTCCCATTGTGGGTCTCTGCACCATAAGAGCTGATTAGATTAACTGACCTTGAAAACATTGTGCAAGAACAAAAAACCCCCACCATGAGGCAGGAGAAGGGAAGGGCTGAACTGGTAGAGCATCAATATTACCACCATTACTACATAAACGACATCTCACCCTCAGAAGAAAACAAAACATGTCACACCAAATACCGGGATTAATCCAATACCCTTCTTTACCGTTGGGGTTCTTCTGACTACATGCCAGCTTCACTCTGGGACCTAAGGCTAGAGCGCTAATGATTGAAGCATCTCCTACATCGCAGTCTGGCTTCAGAAATTCCCAAACATAACCCTCAAACCAAAATTTCACTAAACACACTTAAAATAAAATAAAAATTCAATGTTGTTCAACAACATCCATTATTACAACTGAAAGAAAAGGAACACTGCAAAACACTACAAGAGATGATTACTACACCCAAGAAACAATACAAAGACAAAACCTCAAACCAGTCCCCATGCGTCACCATACTCCTACTAACTAGCTGAGGTGACTTTCAACGAGACACTTCTAGATTCATCGGGAATCTTGGAAACACCACAGAAGAATCGCTACAATTGACCCCAACATCCACAGGTGTGACAGGATCTCAAAGCACTCAAAAACATCTGACTCTTGTGACCCCGCCTACCACACTAGTGACAGATCACGACATTGTGTTGTGGAGAAGAAGACTGAATGTCTAAAAGCCTCTTTATTCCTCCACCAGAACCACCAACATTAGGTCGCTTCTCATTCTTATTATCGCCTTCATCTGCACTGCTTCCCAATGATGGAGGATTCACGACCTCAAGTCCTCCATCTAACCATGTTTCAGCCAAAAATACTTTCTCCACAACATCTGAGAAGGTGGTTAGGTTGAGCTCTTATACTTTCGATCACAGCTCATGTTGGAGTCCAAACTCAAATTGTCGAGCCTTCCTGGGATCATTCGCAAAAACCACTGATCATATGGAACTTGGCCTATGATATGTCGATAGAATTATAGTACATATTCAACACCCTACTGATGAAAACACAACTCCATCCTATTACTCATCTTCATCAACATAGATAAGTCTTGTTAGAAGAATGATTAATTGAAAAACTCCCATGTTAGATCTTCATGAGGCTTATTCTGAGACACTGACTTCCACCATTTCCAAGTAAGACCCTCAAGCATAATGGTAACCAACTTCACCTTTAACGACTCAGGTAGCCCAATGAAACTGAACATCCTCTCAATCTTCTGAAACCACTCCTCTAGATCACGAGGCTCTTATTGTCCATAAAAGAGAGGAGGTTTCAACTTCCGAAACACCAAAACACAGTCTATGGGTTGATGAACTGGAGGATTCTCTAGGGGCGCACCACCCGAATCTGCACGTTGGGCATCCATCAAACTATCGTGGGGGTGAACACTAAGGAACATGAAAAAAAACATAATCAAAACATGTTCATTTCTATTCCAATATCAAGTTTTCACAATTTCCGAAATAAAACATTACAAAACAATTTTCATAATGATGGAAAACTCAAACGATTCACCATGGGGATAATATTGTCGATGGGTGACTCAGATATATTGTTGGAGGCCATAGGCCAGTCACATCACTATTACAAGGAGTACTTTAGGATAAAGTCCTCGGGTCCACATGGAGTTCCAGACCATGCGAGCTCATAGAGGTCACTTTCCAAACAACCATTTCATTTCACAATAAAAAAACAATAAGAATCAAAGGACATCGACAAACCCAAAAATCTCATGGTAACTCGAGGTTCAGAATGAGAAAGGGTTCATGACATCCTTCCCGCTCGTACACCCTGTGTCCTGAAAATTACACTCCTATAAAGACAACCCCAAATAATAATGGGCACTCTGAAAAACAAGGACCACCCAGGAGCCGACCTTCTCTAATACTAATTTTTCATGATCCAACCAGGGTCGACCCTGAACTGGTCACCGGAGCCGGTACGCGACATGACCCGAGAAGCATTCCCGATCCTCCAGGGCGGGCGACATGTTCTAGGGCATCAATAGAGGATGTGGGAACAATTTATCCCAAAATAAATAAATAAAGCATCATAAATAATAAAAAGCGGCGTAGAAAAAATATACCATGTAAAGTGACAAAACAAAAACAAAAGACAGTAAAACTAACCAAACCCGACATCCGAACTAACACTGTGTGACCCTAAGAGTCACTCTCTGACTCAATGATCAAGCGTCTCCCAAGGCGACCGCACTCAAGATATATCCTAAAGAACACGAAAAATAGAAAATTAGTATAGGTGTGATTATTAAAACTCAGCAGGCGTGCCCAACAGACTCTTCCCAATGCACAACCTTTAAATAAAAAATTTACCAATTTCAGGTTTGAACTAAATTATATAAAATACGGGTTTTCACATACACACATATTCATTTCTCAAAAAATAACAGTTCATTTCCCTTTTTAATTTAAAAACAATTTTAATGATTCAAAGGAATAGGTGCATTTAATTTTAAAATAATTTTATGAACAATTTAGAAATCCAATCATCCATTATTAGCCAAAAGGAATACCACACATAAAACACAACACACCTAGGGAAATGGTAAAAGTGGCACACATGGGCTAGCAACTGAACTAGACCTCTCACTTGTCCGCCACATACAAATAAACACTAAATAAAACATGGTTCGAACATAGGAGCTCGTGAAAGATCCAAAATGTACTATACATGTGACTCATCCTGAAGACATACCTACTCTCGATGACGTCATAACGCCCTAACGCTTGGTGTTGCCCTGTATGGCCTAACCGAGGGACCCAATCCCCTAGCAGAGTGTCATCAGTACTAAGGGCCACTTTCCAGTGCATAATCTAAACTAGTTGAGAAATAGTTCTCAGAAGATTCACTTACTATGATAGATTCCCATGTCAACACGTTTAATAAACATAATGGTGTGAGTCAACAAAGTCAATCAAGAAGCACAAACATCACACAAAAATCATTCCATCAACGTACTCCAAATATCACTCCTTAGTCACCCCAAAGAGAGTTTTCCAAAATAATTTATTTTATTAAAGTTCCAAATGGGCCTTCACCATTATTAAAAGAAATCCTCATTTCTCAAGAGAACCGAAACACTCGTTCACGCTTGAAAATAAATCATTTTTCCATAAACCAGAACTACATTTGAAATTCTGTGAATTATATTTAAAGGCCAAATGGGAATTCTTTCACTATTGGGTGTCTATTCGTCAGGAAAATATTTTATGTGTCATGTATAAAATAAACAACTCTTTTCAAACCAAATAATCATATAAAAATTAATTATCTTATATTATTTCTCATCATTAAAATTAATAAAATATCATGAAATTAATAAATTCTAAATTTTAAGGCGAGTGCAGTGGGGGACCTACCTCCGGTCGCTACCCAAACACAATAGCGCGACATTTCTCGCGTGGGCGTACAAGGAAGCGCAAGCTGAAGACCGCAATATCATAGGGTTACCTTGCAAATGTGTTGCAACAAATCCACAATTACTAAATTTACACAAATAAGGACTTAAAACTAACCAAACAAGCGAACAACGTGAAAGAACCACCTTGACATGTTTTCAATACAAAAATCGCAACCTCACCATTATTTACTAAACCAAATTAAAATTTGCAATGTGTTTACAAAATACCAAACCACACCATAATAATTCACTGTTCATTTTAATGAACCCCCAGTTCCCTTTAAAGAAAACACTGAAGTGAAAAACCATTCAAAAGCACATGATACGTTGAAATCTACATTTAAAAGCACGTTCACCTAAACACATTTTCAAAACCAGGCTCGCAACATCTATATTATTTAATAAATTATCTAAAAAATCATGAAAATATTTTGAGTAGTGTACCGCGGTTTTGCACAGACAAAACCAACTCAAAACTACATAAATAGATTTATGTAACCCTTAAATCATTTATAAATCACCTTTTCACCCTTAATATAATATAATATTCCATTTTCAAAATTAAAAAAACCACTAAGTAAATTTTTTTAAACAATTTCGAAATGTGTCGCATGACTCAAAATATCAAAAACTCACTCAAAACGTTTTTTATAACTAAACACACATCGACGTCACACAAAAACAAAACTGAAACCCTTGATCATTTTAATAATCCAACAACACAGTTTATAATGCACTAGAAAATAGTGAATTCAACTTAAAAAAAATATTTTACACCAAACTAATTAACCACTAAGCATGTGAAAACAACTGAGAAGGAATGTTAATTCACCAAACAATGACTATCTATAAAGGCAAGTAATTTTCTCGGAAACAATTTTTCTAAAAATAAATATAAAAATAATAATTAATACTAAGTAGATGTGAAAAATACAAGAAATCAATGTATTTATAAAATTAATGGGCAAGGCAAAGATATCCTACCTCAACTCACAGCTCGAACACATAGGCACATCGCGCCTCGCAACAGAAATTAAGCACACGCACGCTGACGCCTATTGTACCGAGAAAATACCTCCCTGATTTGCTGCAACACACTCAAAAAATAAATATAACCACAAAAACACAAACTCAGAATAAACCAACGGAGATGCAGCAGAAATGTCACCCCCGTGCAGAGCCGTGATTGACCAATAGGGTCGCACGAAAGGGTGAATGGTCGGACGTGGTGTTGTGGTTCCCTAAAAAGGTCACCAACGTCGTCAACAATGGTGCAATGACTCGCCTTGCTAATGGCGGACCTGGTCGACACATTTGGGGGTTGTGATGCATCGCACGATGATTTACGGATGGAAAAGTCATCGTATGACAGTCGGAAGGCAGTGGCATGCACTGGAAAAGAGGGCCGCTTCCCAGCAAAATGTACACGTAGCATTAGAGGGTGATGGCCGTATAAAGTGTGCAAATAGGGGGCACGCCAGAGGGTGCAGATGCAAGGGGGATTCAACCATGAGCTAGGGCCGCACACCGGACATCAGTTACAAAGTTGGGGGGTTCCAGTGAATTCAGATGCAAGGGGAGTTGGCCATGAAGTAGAGGGGGCACACCAGACATCAAGAGATCGCCTGAGAATGGAAGCCAGAACCGGTTGGCGAGGCCGGCAAGAGGCCCGTGTAGAAGGCGAATACTGCCATGAGCTACTCGGAGGGTAACCAGTTGAAAGAAGTTGGGGTACCATGCAACGATGGTGCAATGCGATCGACGAGCAGGGTGTGGGTGAGCCGGACCGGGGAAGATCCAGACGGGGGGTACCAGACAGTGTGGCTCGGCGTGTGCAGTGGTGGGACGAGGTTGTTGAGGGGCCTAGGCAGTTGGGAGGGCGCGTGACGGGATGAGGCGGGGGCGCGCGACATGTTGTAGGGTAGTCCTAGGGGTTCGGATGGGCCAGACGGAGGTCGAGGTGTTGTACGGGGCACTGCAGGAGGGGTGTTGGGCCGGCTGGGAGTGCGCAGGAGGAGGGAGAACTGGGGGAGAAGATGTTCGGTGAAACAAGGAGGGGTGAAGGGCTGTGGGAGAAGGTGGAAGGCAAAGGGGTGGTGGCGCAGTGAGGACCAAAGGGAAGAGTGGGGGAAACATGTAGAATGGGCATGATAAGGAGGAGAAGAAAGGGGAAAAACCGAAGAAGAGGCAAATAAAAAAAATAATGCACAAAATAATAAATAAAACAACTTTAGAACAATAGAAAACAATCTTAATAATAAAAATTCTTTGATAATAATAATAAATATTATTAATAATAATACTATTAAGAATATTAATAATCAAACTGATAAAAATTATAAATAAATAAACTAACTCATTTAATTTTAATGATAAAAATTAAAATTAATAACCATAAAAATTTTAAATAATTCAATTAACATTTATTCACCCATTTAAATTTTCCGAAGACAGGAGGACTGTCGTTGCATGGGTGAAGCTGAAAGGTGTATCCAAAACGCGCTCTGCCTGGGCGCTCAGCGACGTCAACTCAAAAATGCACGTTTTTTTAAAATAACACAAATTTTTTTATTCTGGGGCTCAACCCAAACACCAAAAAAAATTAAAATTTAAAGAAAATTATAAAATAAAATAATTGGTAGGTCCCATTGTGACATACATTTTCTTAATAGAAAGGGGGAATGGTGGTTAATAATTAAATCCTTATCAAATTACAATTAATTATAAATAATAATTATATACTTATAATGAAATTAAAAAATTAGAATTTTGATGATATGATTGAAAAAAATTAATGGATGAATGTAAGAATTTTGATGTATTGGGATTTTTGTTAGAAGACTCCTTGGAAATAGAGTTCTTAGTGAAATATAATGTTTCAAGAGTGTTAAACAAAATTAATTGAAATTACAATTGAAGATAAAAGAGAATATTTTTATGATTAAAACTTGTTTTGTAGTGATATTGAAGCTGTGGTGATAGGATCCTTTTATAAGTGCTGGGAATGAAATTTTAATAAAAATTTCAACTTATTATTAAAATAGCACATATTTCACATACAAATCGAACTAAAAATGTACAATACTTGATTAGAGGCGAGAAATTTCCAACTATCCCAACTAAATTCTTTTTCATTAATTTTTTAAATATATTTTATTACCATTAATTATTGATTTCTCACTTATACCATTTTGGGTTTTACTATGGTAATTTGTTTCCATATGTTAATCATTTTTATATAAAAAATTAAATTTATTATATAATATGGAAGTTATAATTACATATAAAGTTCTATTATTTCATAAAACATTTATTTGTGAAATATAAATTAAATTTTAAAATTGAACATTTTTTTCGTAAAATATTTTTTTTCAGAATAATTGTATTTTTAAGATTTATAATTTTTTATATGAGAGAATTATCAATATATATTTTTGGATTGATATATATTTGATGACAATAAAACTAATAATTTTTTAGTATCTTTACAATAAATATAAAATCTAATTATTCCTAAATAATATATAATTGAAACATATCATAAAAAACAAGATTAATTTGAAAATATTAATAATGTACATAAAATAGAAATCAGAGGTTTTAAAATATTGAAATGTTATTTTTAGAATAATATTTTAACTTTTTTAAATAATATTTTATATGTTATAATGTTCCATAATATTATATATATATATTTTATGATCTTATAAAATTTCTTGTTTTGGCTAAAAATATATATTTTATTATTCAACTAAAAAAATATTTTATTGTTGTATAATACCAATAATTGATCCTAATATAATATTAATAGTATTATGTTTAAAATTAAGTTCATTTTATAAAAAAATTAAAAAATTAAAAAATTTAATTTTTTTATATAGAAAATAATGAAATACTATTATCAAGGATAAATAAAATTTACTATTCAATGAATGTCTAAAATTGGATATGTTTTAAATAAATGTGATATTAAATTATTATATATATAATTAACAATTATATCCTAATTTCTATTTACATTACTGCTCATTATATCCCAACATCTACTAATAATTAGGTAAAATCACGTGGTAGTTGAGGATGGTAATTCTACTTCCAAATATCTCATAGGTATATCCATGGGCACAAATATCCCTCACATTCAGTTTAACCAGCACCATAAATATATTAGTTCGGCATTTTTTTTAGTCTATGGAAGATGTAATGACACATCCTTTTGGAATGAAGAATGGTTACCGAAGAAGTTATTAATATTATATTTTTATAAAAGAAGCCATATTTCAGTAATATTGATTATATTATAAATAGAAATGTGACCATAAAAATTCAACATTTATATGACTTTTGGAAACTATAGTCTTGATAATAATTTAAACCTTATTATTTGTGTTTAAAAGTAAAATTTGACAAAGGAATTTTGATAAAGAATGAAGATTCTATTGCTACAATTAGTAGAGTCAATCCTTACAAACCCCGTTAGTAATAGTTTGGGAGGGTGGTATCATCTCTGGGGTTCATTCTTTAGAAAACCCATGTCAAGATTAAGCAAGGGAAGCTAGAACGAAATAACAAAAAGGAGATGTCCAGGTGTGTGGAAATTACAAATTGGGTGACGTCACCTGAACCACCACATTAATATATCACAATCTAATACCATACCACTAAGAAATATGTGGGTGTCATAAGGGGATAAGTTTTGATTCTCCAATTACATATAGTTTTATTACATTATATAAATAATATAAGTATTCCATCAGTTCAACTTTATGAATAGTTTTTATTAAAAACGTTGTGTAGAATTTATAAAATTATATTTCAAATGGAATTTATACTTTTCAGATATGATATAAATATTAATTATGAACTATGATATTATGAATAATAATTATTTTAAGGAAATGTTATTATTAAAACACACTTATTTTAATATAAATTATTAAATAATTTTTTTCATCAATTATACAAAATTTAACTATGCATTTTCAATAAGTTATTTTTACTAATATATGAGGACATTAATATATAAATTTTAAAATAATCATATTTATAAAATTATTATGAAAACATATAATTTTTTATGACACCATATTATAAATAGGATTTGGTGAACTGATGATAATTTACTAGTATACATTTTTTTCGTTGAATAGTAAAAATACTGTATGAGTTTTTTCATATGTTTAATGATTTCATAATTATTTTATAATGATTTCATAACTAATTTATTGTTATAAATACAAAAAATTTATTTTTTATTAAAATAGTGCATTTTAATACATTTTAATCAATTTTCAAACCTATAATTTACATTCTAATTTTTAAAATGGAAATAATACAATTAGAAACATTATTTATAGGGGAAATTATATTTTCATTAAAAATACAAAATATATAATTTTTATCAAATCTTGTTTAGTAAAATAAAATAATAAATGGCCCATATATCAAATACTATAGAAATATACCCAGTGTATTCCAACAGTTTTTATTTTTCAACAATCAATGTTTCAAAGGAATATATATCAAAATTAAAAATCAAACCCTCTAATTTTTCTATAATTAATATCCCATGTGATTATATCAATTCATTGAAATTATATCCTCCACAATCCCATGTCATTTTTACTCCATGAGGAGGTTTCCCAAGAAGTCTTGAATCCACTATTTTCTATATCCTCACGTTTTAGGTAAAACTCTCCAATGTTAGGGAAATATAACATCACTTTTCCATTCATGTTCCCTCATTATTTGATATGTCTTCAAATTTCCAAACTGCATTTAGATTTCAATTTATTTTATCTTTATCTATTAATAAGTATTTTTTTCAATATGTGACCATTTTTTCACTCATATTACTAAATTAGAAAACCACGTTTTATACCTGTTTTGCTGTCAAATTTAGAATTCAATCATTCCATTTTCTCATAAAAAAATAATCATTTCTTTTCTTATAATGATTATAAATGACTCTTTAATTTCAAAGTGAATTCAAATAAATGCATAGATGATTTATTTTAATTTGGTATTAACATACATGAAACATGCAATCCCTTTCGATGGGTAAAAAATGAAATAATTATATTGTTTTTATGATTTTTTTTATAATCCTGGATTTTTTTATACAAAACATATTTTTATAATTTTCTACAAGGTATTTATGCAATTTTTTTTATGATATATTTTTATCACAATAATTAATAAGTATGAATGATTTTCCCAAAAATCAGACCAATGCATTGGGTAATGAAATTAATCTATAGAGATGACATGTTTTATGATACTCTATTTAATAATATTTGTAATTTTTATAAAACCTTGATGACCCAACATGGCGATATTCTTATGAATGTATAATTTAAATATAGTTTCTATATTTTTATTTCATTATTTATGTGCTTTTTATTATGATATTCCTCATGTTCTCTAGATCATGCAATAATGATATTTGTCATGTTCTAATTCATATTCCTCAAGATCACCTCTAAATAGTTTCCCTTGTTTTCCCTTAATTTTAATTATGCTATCTGTTTTCGTTGATTCATTTCCCATAGATATAATATGTAGTAAATGTAAATAGGATAAACCAATAAATAATCCTTTCATGTTGTTTAAAATAATTTTTTCTATGTATTGTATACCTTATTTCCATGAAACCAAATGTTAAAAGTTACATTATTAGATCAATGTAGTGAGAAAATTTATTGAACAAATTTGTGGGATTCCATAGTTAACATCAATTGAAAATTTAGGTATTAGTGGGAATTAAGATTTTCATAATATAGGAAAAACCCTATTGAAATGTTAAAATATTTTTAAAACCCATGTTATTTTTTTGAAATATTATGTACTTAGTGTCCAAGAAAATAAATTTATGTCTGGATACCTATAAGTTTATATGTATCTAGAACGAACTTGTATAGGGGTAACGCCCAAAAGAAGAACATTAAACTGGGCTCAAAAGGGATCTATTTTATGAATGATATTTTAATACATATAATTCATTTTGAAATATATAATTCTTAATGAAACTTGTTTCTCACAACATTTTTTACCATTTAAAAAGTGCCATGATATAGGAGGAACCACATAAATGGTGGGTGCAATGGACCATGTCCTTCTGGACAAATAATGGATACCAAAAAATAAAAATTCTTGAGAATGATTAATCAACTAACATAATTTATGATCAATTACATGATTAAATATAAGATATTATATTAACCTCAAAAGGTAAATGATTTCTATCGAGTCCTTTATACATCAATGACCACATTCTTTCATTGGATCTACTGACCCATTGATTATTGAATATTGGATATGAAATATATAAAATATTTTTCTGTACTCAAATTTTTATAGCATGAGAAATTCACTCTCTCTGAGTATCTCTTAGAGGGATAAGCTGATTAGTGATGGAAACTGATTAAAAACCCAATAAAAATATGGGATATTTAATCTATGAAGTGGATAGAGTTCATTTGATAAATTCACAAAAAATATCTCTAAAATTATATTTGAACAAAAATGAAGTTGGAATTCATAAAGATGAGGAAGAAGTAAAATGAATCTATTTGGAAAAAATTTTATGAACATTAAAATACATTATCATTACTCCTCTAGAATGATCTTGTAACATAATGGAATATTTGATTTATTAGTTGGTGGACTATGACCACATCTACATAAGAATATATCCAAACTAGATAATGATAACTATGTGGAGGTAGTATGAAGTTATATGAAGGTTGTACATGTGTTCAATGTGATGTATTGGTAGCATAGATTATATAAAAAAATAAGATATCTTGGGATCCATAGTTTGGGATTACATTTGGTCATGGAAGAGGAAAAAATCAAGTGAAAATCCCTACATTATGAAATGTTGGTAAATCAATTGGGTAAATATATTCTCAAGAGTGTAAAATGCTACAAGTATGTAAGAGATGGATATATAGTTTGGAATTTTCATATTTAGGTGAAGCATTCACTTATCAACCTAGATGTTAATGGGAAGATGTTATAGGCCCAAGCTCAAGTACCATTTTATTAGTATTTAATGTTTTAAAACATTTAGAATTACTGTTAAAATAATACAGTAGTGGAGGGAAATTCCCATTATCCTCAGAATAGGGACAAGGAAAAAGGTTGGTTTTTTCTATCACAATAGCTAAACTAGAGGTTCCAAATTATGTGGGGGTATACAATATCATTGTTCTCTCAAAGATATATAGTAAATTATTTGATAATTATTCTACGCATTATGTTATTTCAAATTTGTTTTTAATGAATATAAAATCAGTCCTCAAAATACTAGAAGTGTATTTATCAATCAAGGCAATTGAAGGAATTACCTATTTATTGTTATTATAAAGATAATCTAGTTTTCCTTTTGTGATAACAAGTACCATTGAAATATAATATTCATTTCCATTAAGTAGTATAACCTTATAATAGGGAAAACAGTATCTCTTAATCACTAATGAAAATATAATCAATAGATGTAAGGATGTCAAATTATTGTTAAATAGATAATCTACTTTTATTTTCGAAGGAGTGATATCACGACTTGAGAACTTTCCTGAAGCACCTCACATAGCTTTATCAAACAAATTTTGTATCCTTTCGGATAATGTATTAACATTTTTAGGAGGAATGATTGATAAATAAAATTATCTATTGACTATTGATAACATAATGAGATCACAATGAAGAATAATTATCCACATTCATGGATTTATGATTCATTTGACTAGCTTTATGTGGATAAATTCTTCACATAGATTGATCATCGATTGGGTTATCATTAATTGAGATTGAAGAAAGAAGTTATTCAAAATATTTCTTTCTGATCATGATATGGGATTTATGTGATAATAATTATTACCTTCATATTGACTAATACACTATCTACATTATTGGATTTGATGAATATTTACTTTAAGGACTACCTTAATAACATAGTGGTAGTAATAATGGATGATATTATGATATATTCCCTTATTCAAGTGGGTCATAGGGATCATCTATGGGATATATTGAAAACTACGGGGAATGAGATCCTATTAGGACTATTAAGAAAATGTGAATTTTTTTACAATAAATATATTTATTGGGCCACATTTTACCCAATAAAAGAATATTACTTGATCATTCCATGAAAATGGATTTGGATGAATAGACATATCCTACAATGGTAAAGAATATTTAAAGTTTCAGCACATTTTCATGATATTATACCTATATTTCGAAATACGATCCATGATGTTCTAGTCCACTAACGTTTTTTTCTCAATAAGGGATAAGTTCATATTGGAAAAGGAGTGTGAAGAATGTTTCCAAGCACCAAAGAACAAATTGGTTACTATACCCATGTTAATTCTAAAATATATGAGAGAGAAATTTTTTATTTCTTGAAATTCATATCTGAAAAGGCTTGGGTGTGTCCTCATGAAAAATGAAATGGTTTTTGATTGTGAATCTCAATAGTAAAATACTCATGCGAAGAGTTATCATATGCTTGACATGGAGATGGATGCAATTTTTTTCTAAATTTATTGAGACAATATCTTAAAGGAGAAAAATATGACATATAAATATACAATCAATGATATATGTATTTTTTCACCCAAAAATAATTGAGAACGAGAAAAATGAGCTGGTATTAAATTATTAAATACTATATTATTCAATTCATTATCATCACAAAAGGGAAAACAATGTCGATGAGGCATTATGTACGAAAATCTCTATTTTAATTAAATACTAAATCATTCAAATGTTCGGAATTTGGAGGTGGTACAACTATAACATGACTCTATTTTGAGGATAATCAAGTGGAGATCATTGATGATAGATGCATGGTTATATGTAAAAATTCTACTTACCCCATCAAAGTGTTGTAGAGGAACCATAAATATGAATAATCAAATAGTTTACAAGAATATCTAATGGGGAAGATGTACCTGCATCATTTCTCTAATATGTGAACATGTTACATTTTCAGAGAAAAAATTACAAAAGAGGGGAAGAATGTAATGACCAGACTTTTTGATTGATAATTTTTACATTAAAATTTGGGTTATATTATATTTTTTAAAAAGCACAAATATCATTAATAATGAAGTGCATATAAAGGGAAAGTTAACCATCTAGATTCAAATGTTATTATTATATTGTTCAATTATTACTGTTAGTCATTTTGACCATTGAGAACTATACTCTGAATAATAATTTTAATGTTATAAATTTTTTTTATAATTAAAATTTGATAAATTATAACTCATGCAGAGAGAAGAGTTGATGTCCTCACCCATTAGATTTGTGCCATATGAACCCCATTTTCAGAGCATTAGAGGTATGTGAGAACACATGGGTTCACTATGGACTAAATCCATGTAAATAAAAAAGTCTTAAAGGTATAATGAAATTTTATATGGGAGTATTTGATATTTGAGAAATTACAACCCAGGCGATGTTAGCATGCACCCCCAAGAATAAATCACAATCATACATAATAACCTTAATTCATATGCTTTTGTTTTAAGGGTTTATGTGTCGAAGACCGAGTTACATATTGATTAATTCAATTTTATAATTAAAAATTTTATTCTATCAATTCTACTATAAGAATATTTTTTGTTAAACAAATTGAGTCGGAATTTGTTAAATTGATTTTTTTGGACAAAAATTGTAATTTCCAGAAAATATATACATTTTTATAATAAATTAATATATTATGAATAATACTTATTTCAATGAAATAATATAATTAAAATAGTCTTATTTAAATATAAATGTTATAATAGTGTTAATTGATGCAGGTGTTGGAAAATTTACTATTCCATATCTATCAAATATTATTTTTAATAAATGATGGTTTTTTAGAATATATATTTCTAAAATTTATAGAATTATTATGATAAAATAAATATCAATTTTTAAATCATAATTTCAAAATTATGTTTCAGTGAATTTATGAGAATATTATAATATACATTATTTTTTCTAGAATAGAAAATATACTGTGTGAGTTTATCAGTATGTTAATATACATCATAATAATTTTATAATGATCTAATAACCTTTTAACCTCAATAAATGAATTAAAATGGTTTATTTAATAAATTTTATTTTTTTATATATTTTAATAAATGTCAAAACCAATAATTTACGTTCCATAGCCATGAATGGAAACATTAACATTGAAAACATTATTTAGGTAGAGGCTTTAGTTTTACCTTCCAAAGGAAATAATATAAAATGTTGATCAATTAATGTGGGTTAAAATAAATTATAATATGTCCTGAGTTTCCCAAATTTTGGGCTAATACTATGGGAATGAACATGGATTTTCATTTTTTAAAACCATGGTTTTTTGGGGCCTATATTATGATATTAATAAATTAATATTCCATTTTATTTATAAATACCCACCAATTAATCAGTAACATTCATGAAATATCCATACTTTATGAATATCTAGTATTATTAACTACCATAGAGTCCTCCCAAGTTGTCCTCTATCACCAAAGGTCCCAACTCACATGTTTTGGTAAAACACTTCATGGTATGGGAAATCTACACTTCTTTTGATAAATTCAAGTTCCCTGTTTATGTTGTGTGTCTTCAAATTTCCATCCTACTTTATTTTTTCTAATTTATTTTATCCCTTTTTGGAAATATGATTATTTTATGGATGAGAAACACTTTTCCCTCTCAATTTAAAATTTTTATAACCACTTTTTATACGAGTTATACTTCCAAATATACTTCTCCAAATTTCCAAATTCTCTTGAAGAAATTATTCATTATTTTTATCATATAAATAACCATAATACAATTTTTTACATGATTATTAAACTAAGTTTAAAAATTATTTATTTTATTCAGGGATTGACATGAATGAAACCTACATTCCATTTTTGTGGGTTAAGAATGATATAATGATCTTGTCTTTGAGGATTTTATAAAATTCCAGGTTTTTCATATCTAACCAATTTAATTTATTATCCATGGCTTATTTATGAAATTTTTTATTATGATATATTTAGATTGTATTAATTAATAAACATGAATTCTTGTGTCTTGACAGCATTCCAGTACATTGGGAAAATTAATTAATTTATAGGGATGACATGTTTAAGACACCTTGGTGAAAAACCATGTTAATTATTCTAACACCTTGGAAACTGACCTTGTTTATATGCTTATGAATTTCTAATTTAAATGTTATAGCTACATTGTAAAGACCCGTAAAATCCAATGGAATTTTTTACTTAATTATCTTTGAGATTTTAAAAGAACACAGTTGCTGATGACACTGGATTCCGAGGCCCGGTGTGCCTGGAACCATTCTCCGAAGTTTGGCTCGGGTACGTTCTGTGAACGAACGAGCGGGTTTTTCTAACTTTTGAACCGGTGATTGGAATCGAAATCCGAGGACACAGATGGAATCGTAGCGCCGGTAATAGCTTAAGAACACCTTTTCCAGATTTGTGTTTTCTTGGGTTTGGTTTTTAAAATTTTGGGTTAAGTAAATGAAGAAAATAAAATGGGGCAACCAATTTATTTTATTTTAAGTTGTTTAACCTAAGAAAAGTGGTTGAAGTGTGACACACTATATCCTACTCCACTAGGTATGATATTTGTGGGGTGGGTCCCACACAAGCCCCGCCTTTTCAACTTCCACAAAACCCCCACCTTTAATTAGGTAACGCACCCACACCCCCTTTTTAAATGTAAGTCAACTCTTGCATTTAAACTAAATAATAAACACCTCATTAATTGGGCGGTTTATACCCCTCAATTAATTCAATTAATTGATTGATTCAATTTTTGAATTTTAAAACGATTGGATTGTTTGTAAATATATTAATAAAAGTCTTATTTTATTAGGGGACTTCGTCCTGCGAGAGGGCTTGGGAGAAATCACAAAAATCCATGAAGCACTCCTTCCTTGAAGAAGAACGCGAAGAACACCGACCTCCGATGAAGGTCAACAAAAATGCCAGATCCTCAGAAATCGACGACGCGACATGGACAAATCTTTTCTCCACAACGCGACGATCCCCCTTCCGCGATGCCTTCTTCTGCGACGTGAAATTCTACGACGAACCTTCGTTCAACTTTTTCTTTGAGGTAGGGGTTTATTTTCTTTTTGTTCATCTTTACTTCATTAATGATTACCGTATTTATTTGAGACATCTGATATCAAAATAATGAGAGGAGGTCGGACCACACGAACATGGCCGACCCTCCCCCTACCTTGATTGTTGATTGGTTTGCGGCACGAACAAGGCAGTGCGGTGCCGATGCACCGCGCAGAAAATAATAAAGATTGCGTGAAGAAGCGCGGCGCCGTCGCACCGTGCCGTTGAAGTCGAACAAGCTGCGGCGCCGTCGCGCCCCACCGGAGAACCTGGAAGATCATGTCCAGAGCGGGGCCGCGGCGGAGGGGCGTGGCGCCGTTGCGCCGTGCCGGTCGGACCAAGGCCACGGCCTTTTGCTGCGGAGGAGCAGGAAGCCCGACTGGGTTCCGGCCGCCATCGCCAGAGCAGGAGAGCGAGACCCCGGTGGCCCCGCGGCGGCAGCAACAGGCCGGACCGGACCGGACCGGCCGGCTTCTGAGAATGGCCGGGGGTCGTAACCCCCGACTGGCTAGCAGGAGCGGCCCCCCTTCATGGGGGTCGTAGTTTCACACAGGGGGCAGCACGCCCCCCGCACCCTTCCGCTCGACCATTATGGCCGAGCCGCCTGGCCACGCTGGCCAGGCCGAGCGAGCCAGGCCGGGCCGCCAGGTCGGGCCGTGCCCAGGCCGGGCCGGGTCGCACCGGCTGGGCCTGGCCATGCCCACCGGGCCGGGCCGCGCCCTAATGGGCCGGACCCGGACCCGGATCAGGTCGACCCGGTTCGGGTCGACCTAGGGGGTATCGGGCCGGGTCGGACCGGGCCCGAACCCCCAATTCGCGGACCTCTTTCGGTATTTTGCCCATAATATGGGCTGAGGATCTCTGATTGATGCACTGTCAGCTGTGATACGATCCTTGGATCGAGACGGCCGTTTCGGTATATTACACTTAAGGATTCGGAGAACTTTTGGTTCGGCCGGGTTGGCTCGTACACGAAACCAACCGGGCCCTCAGAGCGGAAACGCTTATAACATGAGTTCCGGACGTCCGATTGATGTGCCATCGACATTTTTGGATTCCTATTAGTGAGACGGACCTTTCAGCTTACTCCACTCGAGGTTTGGATGCAGTTGGAGTACGGTCGGGTTGGGTTTATCTTAAAAACCAACTGGGCCCCTGGGACGAAAAATCCAATAACTCACAGACCGGACGTCCGATTGACATGCCGTCTGTGGCGTTGAGTTCCTGTTGACGATACGAAACTTTTGGATACATCAACTCTGGAATTCATGTCAATTGAGGTATCAGCCCCTCGGCTCATGGAGCGGACCCTCTCGAATGAGCTTGCTGTGTGCGGAAACCCTAGATCTGGATGCAACTATGACGACGATGAAGGCTGTACAGAAATCCTTTGCGGATAAAGCGGTGATGAATACAACACTCAGCGATCATACGGGGGTCTGTGCTGCCGATCCTGTGTGGGTCAGATCCTGTGGGGGTCAGCGCTCAACGGTTATATGTGGGCAAGCGCATATCGATCACGTGTGGGTCAGATCCTGTGCGTGTCATTGCGGGTGTTAGTACCTTTCGATCCTTTGTGGGTCATTGCAGGGGTTATTACCTATCGATCCTTTTTGGGTCAATGCGGGGGTTAGTATATATCGATCCTTTGTGGGTTCGACGGCTTAGATGAATCAGTGTCTACATCTGATCATCTCTATCGTCTTACGAAGAAGTATACATGTGTGATCTGAATCTTGACTTTCGATCATTATCTTCGATATGATTGACTTGATTTCCTATGTGGATTGTGTTGTGCAATCCTGTGTGGACGTGATCAAACTTGGGCTCGGATGTTAGAGCCGAACTGGAATTGATGACTTAGGTATATGTATGGGCATATACCTAAGTAGTGTCGGATGTTACCTCGTGATTGTATCTTTCCTTTTTAGATTACCCTTTGTGGATTCTGGGAGACCTTCGGGGGTCTCGGGGTCCCTACTGAGTAGCGTATACTCACCCATGCATGGGCTATGCACGCACTACGTTGTGTTGGTTGCAGACGAAGGACAACACTGATCGTGGTTGAGTCTTGCGGAGCAGGTCGGTACCTGGAGGTGGACCACTAGGCGGTACGTACTCGGAGCGGACGACTGGACCTGAGGAGCTGAGGTGGCTATCTGTACCCACCCTTCAGATGCGACTTCCATTGGATGACTCGACGTTGCGGCTTTACATTTCAGTTGTTGTACTTTCTTTTCAGTTGTACTTTACTTTCATTTTGGGTTTGTATTCTGTCCCACTTTATTTTCCGTACTTACTATTGTACCCATTTTTACTTAGTGTATACTTCTTCTTGCTTTCTTTGTGGTGTTTGTTTACTTTACAAAGGAAATGCCTTCCCTTTTTATCGGAAATTACGCCTTGGTGCTAGTCGCCAGCCCTTGGCCTATGGAAGGCGGGCTTGGGGTAGTCACGACACAGGCCCTGAGTACCGGTCATGACAAATTGGTATCAGAGGAGTTCGGTTCTACTGCAGAACTCAGGACTCTGATCTTTTTCTATGTGAAGAAATAGTGTGAAGGGTATTGAGTGTGGTTATCAGTACAGGGAGTCCAGTGTTGGTGTGGCGGCCGACGTATCCGTACACCAGGACCCTGACTTCTGATTTCCGACTCAATGCACGAAAACATTGATAGCATGTGTGTTTTAAATGTTTTCATTGTGATTACATTGTGTCAGCTCACCAGTTATATTGTTTAACCGTGGCACACCTGTTTCTTTCCAGGATGACCCCATGATGGTAGCCAGCTAGGGTTCCTAGTTTTGTACGTGACGATAGCCCACAGAGCGACGATGCCTTGGTGTAAGGCCCTTTGACTACAGAGGCACCGGCGGTACCACTACCCGCTGATCCACCGATTCCACCAACCCCATTCGCTGAGAGTGCACGTCGCCTTAGTGCACTGCACGAGTTCCAGCGTCCGAGACCGCCTAGGTTCCTCGGGGAGATGGACCCTCAGGCATCCGACCATTGGATGGATGCAGTTTTACGAGTTTTCCGTTTGATAGGGACACCAGCAAACCTCATGGTGATCCTTGCAGTGAGTCTCCTGCACGCGGCAGCAGGCAGATGGTGGAGCTTGATGCTCCAGGTGCACAACGAGGTATCTCTCCCCTGGAAGGACTTTGAGAGACTCTTCTGCTTAGAGTTCATCCCAGCCAACCTCTGTGTGGTGCGTATCCAGGAGCTTCTACAGCTGGGGTAGGGCAGCTTGATGGTCGCCCAGTACTCGGCGAGATTTACAAACCCCTCGTGCTATTCGACGGACATGGTACGAGACCCATTCTTTTGGGCCTGGACCTTCGAGCAGGGATGGAGGCATGAGACCAGGGAATCGCTGTTCTCCCTTAGCATTCTGACACAGGCATGGGTACTGGAGCGAGCCCTTCCCATCATGATCTTTATTTCTAAGCCTACATTAGCAGCGAGACCTACCGTAGGGCGGCATGTAGCAGAGTCTTCTGCAGCAAGCCTTCGATGGATGACACATGGGTCCAGGCAGACCAGACCCTCAGGCAGACGACCTCAGGACACTGGCTCAGAGGTGCGAGACACCAAGTGTAGAGCCAGTCTTACGAGAGGCAGACAGTGCTACACATGCGACGGGTAGGGCCACATGGCTCGTGACTGCCCGACCCGCCTTGCCGAGGAGCAGCAGACGGTTGAGGGACCACCCATGTAGAGGCAGAGGGTTGACCGTGGCGGTCCGCAGGGAGCAGGAAGATGAGTCAGAGGAGCTAGCTGAGGAGCAGGTGGTGGGCGACGCTTTTAGGCTATACCACCACCACCACCAGGAGGTCCCCCCCAACCACAGGTTGCTGGCGGCCAGAGATAAGCACATCTTCATGCAGCAGAGGCCTACGACCAAGGCGCGCGTGAGATGATTCGAGTTATTATATGTGTCTATTCCACCCTTTCTGCAGTTCTTATAGACACAGGATCAAGTCATTATTTCATAGCTGCTACCCCTGTTCCGAGCTCGAAAATTGTGACGGAGCCGTTGGCTCGATCCTTACGGCTAGAGACTCCTACGGGAGCAGACTGGACGATTACACACTAGTGCCGGCAGTGTGAGCTTACTCTATGAGGCAAAAGATTTGGCTGGGATCTTCTTGTAGCAGCGTCGAGGCCTTACGATTTCATCTTGGGCATGGATTGGTTATCTATAGTCCACGCTCAGATTGAATATATTAGGCGCAAGGTGCGGTGTGTACGCACCGACGGGAGAAGGTTCACCTTCACCGGTGAGAAGGGAGCCTTCACATCACAGGAAAGACTCTCACAGATGAGAGGATATCCCATCACTCATCAGTTGACTAGCCTCATCCTAGGATTAGTTGGCATGAGTAGTCCTGGTTTTCCTGCAATGGTGTTATGCAGACGTTTTCCCCAATGACATCCCAGGGCTACGTCCTCGCAGAGAGGTAGACTTCTATATTGACATGTACCCCAGGACAACCCCGATATCCACCACAACATATCGGATGGCCCCTGCTGAGCTTCGATAGCTACAGGAACATATGGAGGACTTGCAGGTAAAGAGATTCATCCGATCTAGTGTTTCAACCTAGGCTTTCCCGATATTGTTCGCCAAGAAGGCGGACGGGAGCTTGTGACATTGTTTCGACTATCGTCGGCTGAACCAGGTGACCGTGAGGAAAAAGTATCCGCTACCGAGGATTGACGACCTCTTCAATCATCTCAAGGGAGAACGTTTGTTCTCAAAGATAAACCTCAGGTCATGCTATCATCAGCTCAGAGTTTGAGATGAGGACATGTAGAAGACGACCTTTAGATGTCGGTATGGACACTATGAGTTCTTGGTTATGCCTTTCGGCATGACCAATGCTCCAGAAGTGTTCGTGGGCCTCATGAACAGGATCTGTCAGCCATACCTCGATCGATTTGTTGTTGTCTTCATTGACGACATTTTGATATACTCGACCACTAAAGAGGAGCACGCCTACCACTTGTGGGTTGTACTAGACAGACTCTGAGAGCACCAGATTTACGGAATGCTCTCGAAGTGTCAGTTCTGGTTACGTGAGGCCCACTTCTTAGGACACATCATCTCTAAGGCGGGAGTTGTAGTGGATCCTGTGAAGATCAAGGCAGTACTAGCTTGGGAGCCACCCAGGAGCATGACAGAGGTGCAGAGTTTCTTGGGGCTAGCTGAATACTACTGAAGATTCGTGCCAGATTTTTCTAGAGTTGCAGCACTACTCTCATCTTTGAAGAAGAAGGGGAAACCCGTTGTGTTGTCAGACATATGTCAGTAGAGCTTCCAGGAGTTGAGACAGATATTGACCAGCATGCCTATCTTGAGGCTATTGGAGGAGGGAGTAGGGTACGTAGTCTACTGCGATGCATCAGGGACCGGACTCGGATGTTTCCTCATGTAGGAGCGGGCCTTGATCGCCTATGGATCACGTCATTTGAGGCAGCATGAGAAAAACTACGCTACCCATGACCTGGAGTTAGCTGCGGTGGTCTTTTCTCAGAAGATGTGACAACAGTATCTGATGGGCGAGCGCTTTACAGTCTATTCTGACCACCAGAGTCTCAGATACATCTTCTCGCAGAAGGACCTGAACTTGAGACAGTGGCGATGGATTGAGTTCCTCCAGGACTATGACTTTGAGATAGAATATACTCCTGTAAAGGTAAATGTAGTAGCCGATGCTCTCAGCAGGAGGTCGGGAATTCAGCTACATAGGGAGGCAGTGAAGCTGCTAGTCGCTTTGCAGATATCCCTCGTGGATAGAGATGGAGCAGCCTTTCTTCAGTCACTCACAGTCACTCCTCCACTAATAAATCGGGTTAGAGAGGAACAATGTGGGGATGATGATTGTGAGATGCGGCGTGCACAGATATCCTCAGGACAGACACCTGATTGATTCTCTGTGGGAGGAGAGCATGTCATCCTTTTCATAGGACGTACCGTGGTACCAGCTGCTTTACAGGAGGAGGTGATGAGGGAGTTTCACACTTCCCCGTTAGCGGTACATCCAGGAGTGGAGAAGATGTACCAAGACCTCAGACGACAGCACTGGTGGCCGGGTATGAAGAAGGTGGTGGCATAGTTCGTTTCTCGATGCCTCAACTGTCAGTAGGTGAAGGAAGAGCACTAGGTACCAGCAGGCTTGGTACAGACTTTGGAGGTCCCGGAGTGGAAGTGGGATGGGATATCTATGGACTTCGTGACTGGACTTCCACACACTTCCAGAGGTCATAACTCCATTTGGGTTATTGTTGACCGACTCACCAAGTTGGCTCAATTCTTACCCATTAGAGAGCATGGCTCAGTGGAGAGCATGGGACGTCTCTACATTCAGGAGATTGTACGGATTCATGGTCTGCCATCATCTATCGTCTCCAATCGAGATGCTCTCTATACTTCCCAGCTTTGGAAGGGGTTATAGGAGGCGTTCGGGACGCAACTACGTCTGAGCACTACCTTTCACCCTCAGACAGATGGTCAGACGGAGAGGACCATTTAGACTCTCGAGGATATGATCCACTCATGTGTCCTCGACTTTGGTCGTAGCTGGGAGGACCACCTACCCTTGGTGGAGTTCTCATACAACAACAGCTACCACTCCACCATCCGGATGGCACCATACAAGGCATTGTATGACCGACCTTGCAGATCACCGCTTTACTAGACAGACCCTGGGGATTCAACACTTGTGGGACTGGAGATGGTCCAGGCCATGACAGAGAAGGTCCAGGTCATCCAGGAGCGGATGAGGACAGCTCAGAGCCGGTAGAAGTCTTATGCTCACAGGAGGCGAAGTCCACTAGAGTTCGAGGATGGTGACCACGTCTTCTTGCAGATCTCACCTCGACTTGGGTTACGGAGATTTGGCCGAGGAGGCAAGTTATCTCCGTACTTCATCGTACCATTCCAGGTCCTCAGTAGGATAGGCGAGGTGGCTTATCGCCTGGCTCTACCACCTCAGTTTCACTGGGTGCATGGCATCTTCCATGTATCTCAGCTGAGGAGATACGTGCATGACCCAAAACATATTATTGACTATGGGGAGTTGGATAATGATGATGGGGCGAGTTTTCTAGAGGTCCTAGTGGAGATCGAGGATCGATAGCAGTGTGTCCTACCTGGATAGTCGATTCCTCTAGTGCGCATCAGATGGAAGCACAGGAACCTCCGGGAGAGCACATGGGAGCGGGAGGCTCAGATGCATGCATAGTACCCACATTTGTTCCCCTAGTTAATGGTGTATCTTTACGGGGACGTAAAACCCTGAGACGGGAGTAATGTAAAGTCCCGTAAAATTCAAGGAAATTTTTTTCTTAATTTTTTTTGGGATTTTACAAGAACGTGGTTTCTTACGGCACCTGATTCTGAGGCCCGGTGTGCCCGGAATAATTTTACGAAGTTTAGCTCAGGTATATTCAGTGAACGAACGAGCGGGTTTTCCTAACTTTTGAACCGGTGCTCGAAGAAGGTCGCGATTGCGTGTCATGAAACGAAAGTCAAGGATGCGTGTTGTGCAAGATCCTTTTGGTATAGCATACAAAACAAGACATTAATGAAATTTAAAAAAATATTTTTCATAAAATCTCGGGGTGTTACACGGCCGGCTTCCCACCGCTGGCGCCAGAGCAGGAGAGCGGGACCCCAGAGGTCCCGCGGCGGCAGCAACCGGCTGGCCAAACCGGGCCGCCCGGCTTCCGAGAAGGGCTGGGGGTCGTAACCCCCGGATGGCCGGCAGGAGCCCCCCCCCCCCCTCATGGGGGTCATGGTTTCACATAGGGGGTAGCGCGCCCCCTGCACCCTTCCGCTCGGCCGTTACGGCCGAGCCGCCTGGCCACGCTGGCCAAGCCGAGCGAGCCAGGCCGGGCCGGGCCGCGCCGGCTGGGTCGGGCCACGCCCACCGGGCCGGGCCGTGCCCTAATGGGCCGGACCCGGACCCGGGTCGGGTCAACCTGGTTCGGGCCGACCCAGGGGGTATTGGGCCGGATCGGACCAGGCCGAACCCCCTATTCACGTACCTCTTTCGGTCTTTTTCCCATAACATGGGCTGTAGACCTCCGATCGATGCATCGTCAGCTGCGATGTGATCCTTGGATTGATACGGTCCTTTAGATATATTACACTCAAGGTTTCAGAGAACTTTTTGTTCGGCCGGGTTGGTTCATACATGAAACCAACCGGGCCCTCGGAGCAGAAACGCTTATAAATTGAGTTCCGGACGTCTGATTGACGTTCCGTCGACATTGTTGGATTCCTCTTAGTGAGACAGACCTTTTGGATTACTTCGATCGAGGTTTGGATACAGTTGGAGTATGGTCGGGTTGGTTTTGACTTAAAAACCAATCGAGCCCCTGAGACGAAAAAGCCAATAACTCGCAGACTAGACGTCTGATTGACGTGCCATCTGTGACATTGAGTTCCTGTTGACGATACAGAACTTTTGGATATATCAACTCCGGAATTCATGTCAGTTGATGTATCAGCTCCTCGGCTCGTGGAGCGGACCCCCCCGAACGTGTTTGCAGTGTGCGTAAACCCTAGAGCTGGCTGCGACTACGACGACCATGAAGACTGTACAGAAATCCTCCGTGGATTTGACGGCAACGACTACAACACTAAGCGATCCCACGTAAGTCAGTGCTACTGATCCTGTGTGGGTCAGATCCTATGTGGGTCAGTGCTCAGTGGCCCTGTGTGGGCCAGCACATACCAATCATGTGTGGGTCAGATCCTGTGTGGGTCATTGCGGGGGTTAGTTCCTTTCGATCCTTTGTGGGTCATTGCGGGGGTTAGTACCTATCTATCCTTTGTGGGTCTGATGGATTAGATGAATCAGTGGCTACATCTTATCATCTCTATCATCTTACGAAGTATACATGTGTGAGCCAAATCTTGACTTTCAATCATTATCTTCGATATGATTGACTTGTTTTCCTATGTGGATTGTGTTGTGCTATCCTGTGTGGACATTATCGAACTTGGGATCGGATGTTGGAGCCGAACTGGAATTGATGACTTAGGTATATGTATGGGCATATACCTAAGTAGTGTTAGATTTTACTTTATGATTGTATCTTTCCTTTGTGGATTATCTTTTCTGGATTCGGAGAGACCTTAGGGGGTCTCCGTGTCCTTACTGAGTAGAATATACACACCCCTGCATGGGCTATGCCCACGCTACGTTGTGTTGGTTGCAGACGACAGACAACGCTGATCGTGGTTGAGGCTTGTGGAGCAGGTCAGTACCTAGAGGTGGACCACTGGGCGGTACGTACTCGGAGCAGATGACTGGACCCGAGGAGCTGAGGTGGCTATCTGTACCCACCCTTCAGGTGGGACTTCTAGTGGATGACTCGACGTTGCGGCTTTACTTCTCAGTTGTTGTACTTTCTTTTCAGTTGTACTTTACATTCAGTTTGGGTTTGTATTCTGGCTCACATTCTTTTCTGCACATACTATTGAACACAGTTTTACTTAGTGCTTACTTCTTCTTGCTTGCTCTATGGTGTTTGTTTACTTTACAAAGACAATGACTTCCCTTTTTATCGGAAATTACGCCTTGGTTCTAGTCGTCATCCCCTGGCCAATGGAAGGCAGGTTTGGGGTAGTCACGATATGGGCCCTGAGGGCGGGTCGTGACATACATTTTGATTTTATAGTTAATTTTCATTTTATTATGATATTAATCATTTTCTCTAAATTATTCCAAAATGATATTTATCATGTTCTTATTGATATTCTTTATGGTCACTTGTCAATTATTTCCCATGTTTTCCCTTGCTAGTCTCTATGCTTACCGTTTCCATTGATGTATGGAACTAGGTTATGAGAAGTAGTAAAATTACATAGGATTATCCAAGATAAATATATTTATGTTTTTTTAGAATAATGGTTTTTGTTTTCATGAATTATGTACCTTATATCCGTGAAATAGAAAATTAAAATATTCTATGTTTCTACAATGTAATGAAATGTTATGTAATTAAAATGTTGGATTCCATAGAAAACCCCAGAGAATATACATCCTTTCATATATCAAAAAAATGATCTCTATAATTTCTAGTTCTTCTAAATTATTCCATTTTTTCTTAGCCTGTTTTTAATATTGTATTTTTTTTAATATTTATTAATTTCTATATTTAAACAGTAAAAATCATT
This sequence comes from Viscum album, assembly GCA_963277665.1. Taxonomy (NCBI): domain Eukaryota; kingdom Viridiplantae; phylum Streptophyta; class Magnoliopsida; order Santalales; family Viscaceae; genus Viscum; species Viscum album. The sequence continues at coordinate 1,518,900,836 of OY728136.1, forward strand.
TTTTATTACAATAAGTTATTGTTTGATTTTTATTAGGGGTTACATTAATCTGAATTTTTTTGAGTCACAATCTTCCAATGATATTCTAAATTTAATAAATCAATACAGATGGTCGTTACATTATACCCCAAAAAATAAATTGTATCATCATAATTCTAATTATTACTCACAGATAAATGTGGGTGAGGGTATTATTATTATAAATAACATGAGAAAAAAATTATCAAAATTGAAATGAACCTCAAAATATCATTATTCATTGTGTATCTTATTATTATTTAATAACGTTATTATTTCAGACAATGTTATACTCAAGTATGTATATCCCACAATCTTAGATTTTCCATAATATACCTTTCCCAAAACCATTAGAATATCCATGTAATTAAAACATTATGAATCCAAATATTATTCTATAAATTAACACTATATTTAACAATAAAATTGTATTAATAAATATCTAACACACTATCCAATATACACCACAATCTAGAAAATGAAATGAACATCACGAAAAATATCATTGTTCTTATTTTAATTAATTAAATAATATACTATAAGGATATAAATTCAATAAAACAAGTATTTATAAAAATTAATTGATCTATTATTACTTCAAAATCAGGTATTTATAAAATTCAACACCCCGAAAATTTATAATACTATGCTCCATAGCTTATTTAACAAGAAACAATGAGCATTAAAAAATCACAATATACTATAAAACTATTTTTATTTCATGTAATTCTTATCCCAAATCTAGTGATTTAGAGATACTAAATAGATTTAATCACATTATGAAAATAATTTTTAAGGTTTCTATATAATTTATTCATCAACAATAAATAATTACAAAATTATAATTAAATCATTTTACACTTCATAAATGCCTTTTCATCAAAATATTTTTTTATTATATTTTATATTTAGAAATTATAATTAATTTTATAGGAAGTAATATGGTATTAAATTAATAACATTTTTAAATTCAAAATATCAAAATAAACTTATGATTAAATTTTGGTATTTTTCTAAAAAAATTATTATTCACTGTATAATGAAAATGATGATATTGTAAAATTATAATTTTTTCATTATATAAATTAATTTGAAAGTACGATTATAATTTTTTTGTATTGAAGTTAAATATTATCAATTTAATTTATAATACTCCATGTAATAAAATTTTAATTTTATTTAATAATTAATTTGATATCGTTTAATTTTTAAAAATAAAATGTGTTATGTAAAAAATATTTTTTAAATGCGATTTACACATTTTAAAAAAACATATTCAAAATCTATATGTTGATATTTAGAAAATTATAGTATATTTAAAATCATGATGTTTAAATTCAATAAATCTATAATTTTATTTCTGTCAATAATAAATATTAAATGTTGAAAATATTTGTTACCACATTAAGGGTAAATCTGGCAGAATAGTGTTAAAACATTCAGATAAAGATTTATGATTTCATGCCCACATTACACTATAATATTTGATGAACAAAATTCATCCATTTCTAATCAACATTTCAATATGTGTAATTTTTTCCATATTTCATTTATGTATCCTCTTTTAAAATTATAGAAAAAGATAAAGTCTGGAATGAATCATTAATTATTTTAATATTGTTGATATTTTTTGACAGAGATAAAAGAAAATATTATTCAGTTATAATAGAAATGTGAATAAAATTTTATTATCTTGATAAAATTATTATTTTTATTCATGAAATAATTACAATAAATTATTAAGAAGCATTGGTGAAGTGCGTGTGCATGTAGTAGAAAAATCTATTTAATTATATTAAAATAACTAAAAAATTAATTTTCGAGTTAGTTATAGTGTCCAAAAAATTGTATATATAAGTATAATTAATCAATGATATTTATATGTCTTATATTTTATTTCTGATTCTGCATTTTTTTCATTGTCCAATGAAACGAATTGTTCCAAAAATTTCATTATCAATATTATATAATTAATAAAATTTATTAAATGATTTAAAATTAATAAATTAATATCATTATAAATGTGAATGTGATACAATTGAAAGAATAAAATGCAGTAAATTTAGATGATTTCTATAGTTTTATAGAATCATTCATCATTCTTAGTGTTTAGAGAACTAAAATATATCAAAAAATTTCAAAATGGGTACGGATTGATTAAAAATAATATTACAGTAGAAAAACAATCCAAATATTATATTATAATAATATTTTGACTAATAACCATATTATATCACAATTATAAAAAAATAGGCACTTGGTCATGGAAAATAATTTATATTATTTTAATATATTAATAAATTCAATGAATACCCCTCCCTTCTGTATAAAAGGACATTGAATCCCTCATCTCATTATACCAATTTGAGTAACCTATCTCAATCAAACCCATCCTGATTCCATTATATAACAACATAGAAATAATAGTGTTTTCCTATTAAAAATCTGTTACTCGGGTCCTTACGAAGTTATCTATTTGATGTCTCTAAAAACGAGATAATTGTATCGACCGACTATTACATTTTTATTTTTTATTCTCCATCCTATTAATCTATTTTAATCATCCTGAAATAGTAATTATACGGTCAATAATATAATGAGATATTATTATTTTTATGGTTCAATAATATTCCATATATTTTCTATCCAATGAAATGCATAAAAATCACCCGTGTGTAAGTATGGCTTACCGTTTCCACCTAGTACTATAAATTATTTTTCATTACCACATTACATGAATACTTATAATGATTTTATTGACACCCAATATTGAGAATCAACACAATCACAATGAATCAAATACATGGATACGGGTATTATTTTCATTTCCAAAGAAAAGGATGAATAAGGTGGCAACGACCGATGGATCATGTGATCCTTAGTGGGTTATGTGATCGTGACAGCATCATAAGGCCACATGAATGAACCATGTGTATTTAATAGCCTCTAAATGATCCTTTGGAGCCTCTTTGACTTGTCATCCTACCCTTGAGAAGTCACTCTAGACAATCAATGATCATGTGGTGGTATCCAACCGATTTCTCCCAGGTCAAATGACATGTTGACCGATGGATTCTGAACAAACCATTAGAAATTCTTCAAAAATAGGTGGGAAATATCAAAATAAAGGACACCCCTTCTTTCAAAAAACTCATTTGATATATCACTAAAGAGGTGAATGGATGTCCTTGAAAATATTCAAGAAAAACAACAAGCCTCCTGATAATTTATAAAAAAAATCAAATACATGGGAATGAGTTAGGATCCATTTATAGTTCTAATTTCCATTAGACATGCTAAATTTGACATTCAAGACACTATGAGACCATAGAGACTTATCTGATTCATCTCAAAAAAATCCCACATGGGTGTCATCCTCGTACTTTGAAGATCTTCTAGTATTTCCACGAATCCTCGCAATTCCACTATTACCCCCAAGGAAAATCAAATAGAGTTTTCCAAAAAAATTCCAAGGAAACATGGTATGACTATATTGGTCATGAAATGAATAATCAACTGGTTGAGTAATTGTCCAATAAATTACCCATGAAATCTTGAGAACATCTCAACCACTCGAAAATTATACATAGTAAATAAAATTGTAGGAGGCGAGATCCTCTAAATATTAATTTTTTTCCAATGTGTTATGAACTTATGAAGCATAGGCTTGAAACACACTTGGAAAAGTCACTGTGATCCTATGAAGACCCCTTGAAAATCCATCATTTTAATCCATAAATTCCAAGACATGTGATCAGAGGTCACAAAAAGTACTTTAACTAGCACCCTTATATAGCTATGGCGCATGGAAGTGTCAATATTCAAATATAGATGTCTTTCATCTCATTTTCAAGATTCATATTGTCCCAATTGATTGTAAATAATTCAGTAATGATGGTGTTTAATGGATGGTATTACAGTCACTTGAAATCAGGTGATTCCCTTGGAATGATCTATAGTAGAGAGTCACACAAACATGTGACACTAAACCCCTTATCTAACTCCAATCTAGACTCTGGTGAAATGTTCCATCAAAAGTGTTGCACAACTTGGGTGTGAAGTACTATAAATCACCCAACCCAGCATTAAAAACCAAGATGAGGATCACATAGGCTACCACAACAATTAATATTTAGAGGACTACAAGCACTAATCTCACGATGATAACTTGTTTCTCTAGAAACAGTGCTATAATATATCTCTCATAGTAGCTAATATCATGACTGACCTGTTTTCCATCAAGTATAGTCCTAGTAAAAATCTTGGCAATTCATGCAACATGAACTACCACTTTTTGTGATCACTCATAGATCACAGTAAAGACTTTTTTATTGGATACAAGAATTAAATCCCACATACCCCCAAGATCACATGAAAAATAATGTAACCTAACCAAAAAATATAAGGAATTCATAGTAGAAAGGATTGATCACTGAATAAATACACGAAACATATGAAATGAAAATATAAAATGACCATCAGGTACTTTTCATAAATCACCTAGGTCCTACGACAATACCAGTACATGTCACCTATATAATGTGATACTACTTCAATATACAATTTGAATCATGTGAAGTCGTCTTGACATGTGAAAACTAGTCACATGAAATCACACAGGTAACTCTCCCTGATATCATAAATCCCTCTGGGATTGACATTGTAGCCTTGAGGTGATGTTCTTACATGTAACTTGAACCACATATCATCTCTCGTTAATGTTATCCTTGTCTCGCAGTAGAACATTGTCATGTCAACTGGCTCTCATGATGCCCTGTAAGAAAGATAGTCATATCTCACAATTCCCTCCACACATGACATCCTTGACATGTGACACACTAAGAAACATGTTGTGTGGCCATTCGTTGCACTCTAAGTTGTGTGATCTAGATCATTTGATGACACTTGGGAATGTTAAGTGTGCCATTTTACACTCTCAAGAAAAATCTATCCAATTCATGCAAAGGCATCCAATGTTAGTCGACTAGGTTTGGTGATGTCTCCAAGGCAGGCCATCCTTGATCAATCAACAACCATTGGCCATGCCATCTTGATTATGAATAGATATTCAGAAAATTCATCTAGATCATATAATTTAATTTATTTCATGTTAGGTAGATATCATCCCATATAACAATATGGAACTCAAGGCATGTCTAGAGAACAATCAAGGAATGATTTTCATGAAAACATGATACATAAATGGGACATACTAGATTTCATAACCTTTCCCATCATTATTGTGTAATCACCAATTACATGGGGAACCTTAGAATGTAATCCTTGAATAGTGGAATAATATGATATTCCATGATTATTTGGAAAATGTCAATGTGTAATCCCCAATCAGTTTAACTATGTGGACACCGATTTCGACCATAACGAGGATATGTTGGATTCCATCCTAAGGCCAGAGTGCAATATGAATCCATGGATTTGAAAAACATTTCTGTCCTCCATTTTTAAGAACCATTTATAAAGGAAACCTCATAGTTTAAGACCCTACAAGTTACAGAACTTGATATTCCATGGGTATCAAGTCAATGTCAGTGTGAAATCCCCAATCAAGGGAACTATACTAAATATGTTTCCTACAATAAATATGATATATAAGACACAACTCTAGGGTTGAAGATCTATATTGAGTGAAAAAATTGAAATCCCAAGACAATATTCTCACATCCACAACAAATGACCATAATTATCTTCAATCCATAGTTTCTCAAAATGAGAATGGATCACATGGGCTTAAAGAATTTAAATTATCATATCATATACACCAGAAACCATTAAAAAGACATGGTAATTGTTATTGACTATTACATTGTCAATTGAACTATGAGCTCTATGATTCCATCCATATAAGTAGGATTTCTTCCAAAGGCCTAAGACAAAACTCAACATGGAAGTCACCTCGTTGTTGGACCCACAATATCATTGAAATTTCAACCGTCCAGACCTAATCATTAATATGGTCGTATAACTCTATCACATCCCTCTTTAGACTGATAAATTAGTTCAACTTTGAGAAAACGGATTCCTACAAAATATAGGATATGTATGATGCCTCTTTAAGGCATGAGATCCATATTAATCATCTCAAGGAATTTCTTGTTACACAATTCTCACATTCAAACAAAGTGAACAAGATTACTTTTTATCCCTTTCTCCTCACACAAAACATTCATCGTGTTAGATTAGGGAGTTACAATAGGCATATCAATCAAATCATGATTCCCTATTATCTAGTGAAATGTCATTTTGTAAGCCCTGAAGTGGGAAATAATATATGTGAATCTATAAAAGGTATCTATAATAGGGATAGTCTCAATGGTGTGACTGAACTACAATAACTATGATCCTTTCATTAACTAGGATGTGTATGATTCCTTCTTAGGACTCGAAGTAAAATACAAACCCACTTTGGTGTAAACCCTCTCATGTATCTGACAGGTTAACCATCACGACTCAGTCATTCCCATGGGAGTGGTATTCTACATCATCCATCATTGGAATGAGAAACCAAATGTACAATGAAAAATGTGATTCTCTCTATAGTGAGGATATATAGAACATATCATTGGGACTCGATCTTGAATACTTGATACCATAGAGAACTCAAATATGTCCTTTCCATATGTTTAAAAACAGAATGGGTTTAACGAACTATGTGGGTATTGATTCCATCAATAACTTGGATATGTAGGATACTTCATAATGACTTAATCCCATCAATGTATTATTTACCACCTCTTGACATGACAGAATATTCCGAACCTCCTAGTTATACAAATTTAGCACAAAAGAAATTTCTCATTATTGGGAAAATGAATAAAAAACCTCAAATTAATACAGATGGACTCACAAATGAGATCCTTATCTTCAATATAAATATATAATTTATCCATAATCATTTTTTAGGGTAACTGGTCCCATATTATTATAATGAAAATATTCATGAACATATCATATTTCTAAATGTGACTTTGGGTTTAGGTAACATTTCCCCTATAAAGAGTGAAATGATCATAATCTCCAATCCAATAGAGAAATGAGATTCCCTATGTGCCATTGGGGCCTAAAAACCCAGATGACCACCTACCTTTGTAAAGCATGTAGATATCTAGGTATGGATTGGGGATCTAATGGGATTTTCTAGGGAAGACATGAAAAATGGAAAACATGATGTGAGCGATAAAGAAAGGACGTAAAAACCAAAATAAAACATTGTTTTAATCACATAAATGATTCCTCATTCTGAATAAACGAAACTGGAAACCTGATATGAATAACATTAACAAATAAACATTGTGTTATTATCTATAAATATATATTTTTTCACACAATACAATAAAAAATGGAGTAAATTTGACATGGTACACTCAAATTACATAATGATCAGTTAATTGTATATATTTCCACAATCTTTTTCATATCTTATGAAAATAAATATTATATTCTATACATGAATGTTTCCGATTATCCTATGTAACAAGGATTTCCATATATATTTCCATCATCACATTGAAATTTATAAGCAACTAGAATATCTAGATAGAGAATAAAAGTACAATTGTTATAACCTGGAAAATCTGATTCAACTTATCATACCAATGATATTGAAATAATTGATATCCTTTTCATTATTATATGCATGACTAATTATATTTCTATCATTAACAACATCCCGATCATAGATAATGTCTTCATCCTCTGACAACCATTCTTATAAATCACCAACAGCTACAACCCCCACTGACTGAAAAATGACCTCACATGTTCAACAGGTCTAATTTCAAGTGTAAAACATGATAGTCCATGAGTACAATAGATGTTTTAGAATCACAACCTTTTAGCCTGATTTTCCCAAAGGCCTTATTTTTTTATTATTTTATAAAGGTTAACCCCCCTTTAAAGGGATTAAGGGGAACCCATACATGACCCTAGGCCCAAGGCACAATGCCCAACTGACCAGCAATGCATGACCTGAAGGCCCAGTGAGTCCACTTGAACCAAGGAAAGCTATAAGAACGCTACGTTCTTAATATCCAAAACCAACTCCTTCAAGAACCTATTATAGTAGATTTATAACTGCCACATTAAGTGTCTGATGACGGTGCACCTTGGTGAAAAACATTTCTCCCTTCAAGATCCAGTGCCAGTGAGGGGGCACTTTTCAACCACAATCTACAATACCATCCAACCGGTACTCAATATTTTCCTACCATGTCTACCACCCAACATGTTGTTTCCTATAATTCCCATTAAATGGAAGTAAATAATACGCATTGGGAGATGAAGGTACATGTTATCCATGAAAGGAATCACACTCTTATATCCATTGATGATGTCATCCTACATATTTCAGTGACAACTAGTTAGCAGGAACATTCTCTTGCTCACTCGAAACAAGTCTATGGGAATATTCTTATAGTAGTCATGGGGGGAAATATATTTTGAGTCTATGCATTTAGTCCATTTAGCATATTCTGGGGTGCAAGGAGGGTAAAAGTTGGATAATATCACCAGTTTAATCTAGGATATATTCTACAACCTAGGGGGAATAAAAAATATATATGTTTGTATCCCTACACACACATTGTTAGAATCCCAATATATATTGGAAAAAATTGATTAAATCCATCGACATATTCATGTACCAGAAGAAATATGGGGATATGAAATTATTTTTATCTCCAAAACAATTACATCTCAACACACTGATCATTATGTACAAGTTGCTACTATAGAAAAATCTTATTTGTTCACCCATCTAGAAGGTCTATAAGTAAATTCTGATATATGATGAGGCATTGTAATAGGCCCATACTTCTATTAAAATCGGGGCTCACTAAGTGAGAGAAACACATACTTTGGGATAAAGACACACACCTATCAAAATTGTCCAATGGATTATTCCAAATGACCAGGATAAGGCTAAAATTGCCTTTTTGGCTAGGTCTCGCCAATTGAGAGGGACCCAATCCTTATGATAGAATAATATTCAAATCAATTAAGACCATGGATGTATTACTAATTCCAAAGATCTAGCATATATAGTAATTCTTACCAGACCTAACTATTTGAGAATGACATTATCCTACAGACAGCTTATACTCCTATTAGTGAATATACCTATAATATTATATAATATAACAAAATCTAGGAGCATATTCCTATTTCAAAAAATGTAAAACTCTACAATCACCATTCTGAGAAATTAATAAGGAGGCTCATATAATTTATCACATTCTGGTGGTCTGTCATCATATTTTTTTTCAAGAATGAATATCTAGACTAGGAAAATATTCATATTACAATTTGGGCTCACTTGGATTGGGGGGAACAATCCATGGGGTAAGATCATTTAACTACATTGAAATAAAAGTGAAATGACCCAAAGGCTTATGATCATGTTCATGTTTTCATTTCAATTGAGGTTCATCAAGATAGAATGCCACATGCCTCATGGAAGAATCATATTCCTCTCAAAAATGATACAACACATTGGAATATTCTAGTATCCTCTAAGCATTGGTTTAATACTCTCATACCACCAATTTTTTATAAGAATATTCCCAAAACCATCATATATCAGGATCATGTCCTAGAAAAATTCTAAAAGTTGGGATATAATATTACTTCCACAACGTAGATCAAGAGAAATATTCTGAATATCCTCAATGAAAATTTCCATGAAATTATTAAAGACACATTCCGAAACACAACATGGGTCTATCACCGCTTCACCTAATGCATTACATAATCATTAGAACAATAGTCCTCCCCATGGTAGTGTGGATATGAATCATGTGGACTTTAATCCTTACATCCACCATAGTCAAACTTTCCATGGTGATATATCCAACAAACAAGGATATGTTTGGTTCACTAGGGTAGATTCCCTGAGAAGGGGTGGGAAGTCAATCAAGGAATGAAATAATAATAAACATCCCCTTTTGATCTTGATTTTTTAGACAAAACTCTCTTCTCTCTCTCATTCCCATGGTAGAGTATAAATTATTCTTAATGAATTCACATGAAATATTAATTTTACATGGTTTAACCTCAGTAGGCTACGTCCAAGGAGAAAACACCAGTGATGTGCTAATTTACCAAATCGACTTTAAGTGCAGTGTTGTTAACAACGATCGGAGAAGACTCACTATCCCTCCTGGTTTACAACAACTCACAATATAAAATATACCTTCTCTCTCAACTGAAGTGTTCACTATGCATCTTTAGAAGATCCAATCTTAGTTAAAAGACTTTTAGGACCCTTAACTATCACAAATGATTGAATCTTTCACTGTATGTAGATGATCCTTTGAATTTCTACTTTCATCAGCTGATGAATACTAATTCACCATGGATGTTTCAGGAATTACCTGAACTTTTCATGCAGTCATTTAATAATGGGTGTGCTTCTCTGTGCTTGGTATACTTCTATATTCATTTGCATGCTTCTCCAAACTTGGAACGAAATTTTCACAAAACCACTTGCATGACACCACATTATTTGACTCTGAACTGGGGTAGCACACACCCTTTTATGACCAAACCAATATTTGCGTGCAACTGTCAACTATTGCACAACTTCTGAGTATCTTTATACTTGTGTGACCAAACTACCTCTTGCGCGAAGGAACCACATGGGTGAAGGGAGATCTAAATTTCCCTAACTATTGAACTCACTGAAAATTAGGAGTGGACATATATTTATAGGCATTTTGGACACCCTGATTGCCGGTGCACACGTCTACTCTCAGCACGCAAGTCCAGCCGCCCAAGTCTCTGTCTCCCTAGTCACTTGCGCACCCTAACCATAACATGGGTGACCCTCTTTCCATTGATATATATTGATGTTTTTTGTGGAAAAACATATGGAGTTTATGTTTCAATTCTTCCAAGACATCGGCAAGCATGTCTCTTTTCCAAAACTCTTTTCTCCATTTTTTAATTTTGATGTCAAAATTTTTTGCAATCACTGAAAACAACACCACCTTGTATCTTCTCTTTTTGTACCAAATCCAAATCGTCCATTCCTTTGTCAAGGTTCCTCAATCAATCATGGATTGTTAAAAATCCCATGACCATGAAATGTCACCATGAAAACCCCCTTGGTCAACATATTTGTACATCATGGTCTGCATTGTCAAAAAACACAATCACCTCAAAAATGTTTCAATGAAACGTTGAGGATTTTTCCCCAAAATTATTTGATTCTTCCAGATCAATAACATGACTATAACCTCCATAAAACCAAGATACTCTATTGTCATATAAAAATAGCTAATATTCCTATAACCTTAGACCAAAAACCCAAAATAGACATCAATAATCTACAAAATGTTTTCTTTCATTGCATCACAACCATTCATTAGTTGATATCTAAAGTCATATCATCGATATTTATTTGAAGATGTGGAAAGTAATTATTTGAAAAAAAATCACACTCATAGACCAAAATAACACTTTAGACTCATCATCCACGAATGTTATAGCCTCTTGAGAAATTAGGGAATTTGATAATGCTCAGGAATTCTAGTCACTATTACATAATTCCCCCAGTTCAATGATGACAATGATTAATGGATAAAGGGGGAGGATATCCAACTAGATCTCAAATAGGGAACCTGGATGAAATGAGACTACATTTCAAGAAATATAGACCAATGTTGTCATCACTTATAAATATACTAATACATAATGATTCTTATCATGGTATTCCGCCACACCCAACATATATGTGAGAACAAATGTTATGCATAAAATGGGCCATAATAGTGGATACTATAGCATTTGTCCTGAGGTTGACCTATCCAATCAGATCATGTGATTATCTACCACCACATCTACCCCTTGGATCATCAATTCCTATGGAGATTCATGAAATGTACCCTATAGAAGAAAGCTAACACCATCCCACTGGTATTGGGTAATTTATATATCAATCAACATCTCCATGCTCATCATCCCCAGAAATGGTCCGAGTGATAGAAAAAATAATTCAATATCAACCCACCCAACTAGGACATGAAATTTATATCTCAATGTATGTCATAATAATCACAAAATCCCTATCTTGAATCATTTTATCCTCAAAAATAGGACCAATAAATTCCAATGTGGCCCCAAATTACCCCCACTAAATAAGGATAGGGGAATTTTCATAATCATCATCATCACATAGAGAATCACCCTTCTCTTGGTTGAGAAAAAAGGATCAACAGTTGGCATCCCAACTATTCCCCACACAAAAAGACAACTCTCTACTACTTTGGACCATTTTGACACCTCACATGCATCTCTCTCAAGGTAACTATCAAAAGAGCATGATTTAAGGATAATATGATGAAGGATATCATACCCCTCCTATTTTATAAGCCTATGTAGCTCTATATGGCCTAGAGATTGAATAACGACCATGTTGAAGGAAGTTCATAATCAATCTATTTCATTTAATATAATTTCACAAAAAACCTTTTTAAATATTCATATATATAAATTTTCATTGTTAATATATAGAAATTTTCCATCATGACCAAAATGTAGAGTCCCATAACAAGGAAATTCAACCCTGAGAGTAGGGTGATCGGGATGAACCAATTGAAATTTCATGCACCCATTACTAGATAGGGCTCCAAAATCATTCACATGTAAATATCATGTTTCCACCTCCAGGGATGAACATGGACAATGAAAATAGGAATTATGTGAACACAACCCAATTATTGTCATGAAGATATGAGGATCCCCCATGGATGAACTATTGTCACAGCAAGATAGTGAACAAAAAAATGTTCGATGACGTAACAAGGAACTACTGGGGAAGAAATCCCATTTATGTTTTGTTTTCAGTAAATGAAAAATATCCCTCTAACAATAATATTTGAACAACCAACAAAATACATTTTTTACCATCTTGTAGGCTCTAAATCTTAGTAATCATTCATGAAAGAAAAGGAATATGAAGATAATTTATATGACCACCCCTTACTGAAATATCCTCTACTTCTCTTGTGAAGTCATTCAATATTAGGAAAAAATTATAATTAGAGGGTGATGAAGGATAGGCTACCACATCAAACGCCAACCATTACCAACAGATGGGTGTTGACTTGAAAATATGTAGCACAAAATCTACACTACTTAATCAAGTCTGGATCTTCTCAAATGGATGACCTAGAAGGGAGATACCCACCTGTGCATCCTAGATTAATCACAATCTCATCACGGTGGACAAAACTATTTCAGCACCCAATTTCATAAATCCAATCATCTCTACCTTTGAGGGTGGGGGAATCCTCAAAGTAAATATTAAATGATTAATATCCCAATGCAGGAAAACGATTGGCCCTTGAAATGATAATAATTTTATGAAGATGAGGTGTTTTAGGCACACTCTGACATGACCATACTTTATTTGGTTGAATATATTTCATATAGGATCTGTTGTATGATGGGATGACCTTCATCCTTAGTTCTTTTATCAGTTTACCTCCTCCCCAAAAGATTAAAAATGTTGTCGACATGAGGAACATATAGAATCTATTAAATGAGAAGGTGCATGTAATCATATCTAGATGTATTTATTGAAACTAAAAACATAGAATCACTCTCTTGCATAAAAATTTATAGTTATCTTTGCCTAAAATACAAGGGATGAGCAGTATGAACCTATAGTCCCAATTAAGTATTAAGGTATATTACACGAGTTCATGGAAACATCATAATGACTTGAAGATTCCATTTAGTGAAATTGATCCAAATCTCATGTCATGCCCTCAACACGAGGGAAAAATATAGGAAGTGAAGAAGCTACACGTGTCACTCTCAGGCTAGCTATTCTTCCCATCCAAAAACCAAGATATGTCCCAAAAAACTATGCACCATAATTCAAGTGGTGATAAACATATAATTTCCCACCACCAGGAGGACAGATAAATATGGGTCAATGGAGATATATGGAACAAATAAATAATGAATAATTCATTCATAATGAACATGTCCTTGGGTATTTTTCTAATTCAATTGATAGTAACCTACTCAGACTACCATATACAAGGATTTATGATGATTTCAACCTCACTTACTATCCCAAATACTACCCTTTCCATAGATGGCAAGGTCATAATATTCAATACTAATTTATATTCAATGGAATCCTTCAAGTCATGGTCGATTCTAGAATGGTGGTGCTAGAAAGTTCCCCAGAATAGGTGTCATGGACAACTATTTCTCAACTGGAATAAGTAGATGGATTATGGAATGTCCTTGATAGGTATGATTGGACATTTCAAAACTATATTACATGGAAATTAGTTGACTGATCTCATCAAAACATGAGAGAATAGTTGTGAAAACCCACAATAGATACCCTACCTATGGAGGTAACATCAAAAACAACATCTATGGGAAGGATTTACTACTATATACAGGATGAAAAAAAGGACAATAATGTTATTCTCCAATGCATGCACTAGACCTTTTATTTTTCTTCAATACAACATCCAAATCATGGGCACCACCCCACCAAATATAACTCTCATCAAATTAATAGCTCATATACAGTCCATTTAACACAATACACTTGGGAAACCCCTCTATAGTGATAAATATTCATTAAAATGCGAGTTACTCGCATATAATATGGGAACATTAGACCACATGCTTTATAACCAATGATACATGGGACAATATGGGTATGATCATACCAAATATTATGGTGGTGTCCCAAAATATTTTATATATATGCATTGGATACCTATGGGTGGGAACTATAATGAATAAAACAAAGATGTGGAGGTGTCTCCAAACTATCCATTATCATTTGCATCCAATTGGCTTTCTTGACCTTCAATAGGGGGTTCAATTATCTGATCTTTTCAGACAATGAAAATGGTCGACATAACCATTGCCACTAGAAGAAGATACTCCCACGACATCTACACAACATCTAGGATAATCAAACTCAATTGCCGTAATTCATGAGACACATGCGAAAAAACATCCCAACCTCAAGAATCACTGACCTCTGGTAAAAACGTATGAAATTCTAAAGAATCTATTCATTTTCCCACCTATGATCTCAATCCATGATGCACGTCCTCTATGAAAATAAATTAGTGCTGAAACTATTAAGGGCCCCTGAATAACTCATTAATTTGAGATAGATTCCATATTAGATGAGGTGTTTCAATTGGAGACCATGTATGTAGAATTACATATCTCTATATCATTCACAGAGCATGATCAAGAAGTGTTCCTATAAGGATACATCTGACCACTATATGTTTCATGATGTCTTAACAATGTCATCAACTGAAGGGATCATATTGACAATGGCCCCATGATAACTATTTTCCAGATTTTTACCCTCCAAGGTTTCACATATATAAAATGGGGTATTATCCTCACAATGAAGAGAATTAAAGGTTATGATATGTGTGAGTAATGGCCAATCAGGAAAATCAAATTAAAAACACAGTTTTGGGTGCTCACATTTGATTTCGAGTTTATGGTTATCAAACTGGAAACCACATTCAATGTCATACTTAGTATCCCATAGCAACATAGACTCATATAGGTACATTCAAAATTCCATCAATGTTTGAAATACCCCAACAATAGAATGTTCAGAACATACATGGAGATAGAGCCCCCATCTAAGACCTATGAAGCCACAAATGCTGAGGCATGGTTCAATAAAAGGGAGGAAAAAAAATAATGATGGATGATGATACACATGTTGAAAATCACAATGGATTGGGTATAACACCAAATACCCCAAAATTATGATATGTAGTTACTATGTGATGCCAATAAATCTAGTTTTAGTGATAATATTGGTCCTAGAGATTCTATATCATCCTTTACTGAATGCCAGTTTAAAAAAAACTATATAATATCTAAACAACGACGTAGGTAACTTAGGACCACAATATATAATTTCATTGCTTCTCTCACCCTTATAGTGATATTTAATCACACATATTTCTATATACATTTAAAAAAATCCATAGTCTTGGAATTGGTTGAATATGGGGATGAAATCATGAACACCCCTCTTTTAATCAAAGTAGGTTTTTCTACCACCATCAATGAGATCATGAAAAACTTGTGTGACTAAAAGAAGACCCATGAAATACTATGATTATTTACACTATTCCCCTAGATGAGAAAGAGATGACAATTTCATATCTATAGTTGAACTAATGTCTGTTCACATGGAACTGTTCAAAAATGCTCAGATTGAATCAAGATATGGATACATACCATCTCACACTACATGATGAACATCAAGGCTTCCATATGTCAGATAGAAGGATGCACTCCCCTCATGCCACAAGTGTAGGGGAAGATTTTTGGAAATATATCAAATCCATTTATTTTAATGAATAAAAATTCCCAAGAGGGATTGAAAACATTATCCATATCATGAAAAATAATGGACATATTAGGGTATTCACAGATTTAAGAGACCTCAATAACTATTTCCAAAAGTATGATATCCCATTTATGATCATAGAAGTCTTGATCAATTAAAATTAAATATTCCATGATATCACATTCCTGGATGATTATTTAGGGAATAATTAAATAATTTTACCCTCGAAATATGAGGAGGCCACTTCCTTCAGAGCCCCTTAGTGGGTCTTTTTCTATCTGGTAAAGACCATTTTCGTAAACAATGCTAAAAAAATATATCAATGCACCATGAATATTTTCATTAAGTCATTATAAAGAATGATTTCTGATTGTTACTTAAATGACATGGTTGTCAACTCCTAACAATAATATTTTCACATCATAGACCATTAAACAAACATTGATTAGTTATTGCAACACATTATGTAGATGAATCTTCTAAAATATTACATTGGGATAACACCATAAATTTTCTATGCCTTTTGGATATGCCACCTCAACATCGAGTTTGACCCAGAGATGAATTGTGCTATTTTAGGAATGTTACCCCCTAGAAATCATGACTAATAATAGGGTTCCATAGGAACCTCACCTAGATTATGTGATTCCTAGAAAACATGTCTAGAAAAGAACTACCATTAACTAGGATAATGTAGAATGGGATATTCTATAAAATGGATTATGAATGCCAATAAGCCATTGAAAATATTAATAATTACCTACTACACCTATCGGTTCTGATTCCTACGATTGAAGTGTGGCCACTAATCTTGTATGTGGTTGATATGGAATCCTCAATGGGAACCCACCTAACATAGAAAATTGATTTGGGTAGATATAAATATCTATACTACCTCATAATAATTATGATAGATACTAAATCCAAATACACAGATGTTGAAAAGAACTACCTTTCACTCATCTTGGTAGTGAAAAACCTGAGGCATTTCTACATCACAACAGAGTCCACATTGTTTCTCATACTGATTTTATCATATACATCCTTGGAAGACCAATATTTACTGGGGCCATGGGCCAATTGGCATTCATTCTGCTGCAATATGACATCTAGTTCGTATCACAGATTTCCTTGAATGGGGAAGGCATGTCTGATTTCATACAACACATTCTACCCCATTAAAGTCAATGGTAGACACCAAGAATCTAAAAGGTGGTTTTATCTATTCTCTTGAAACTACCCATTCCTGGAAGATATATTTTGATGATTCCACCATGAGTCATGTTGGGAAATGGTTGAAAAACCCAATGCTAAATCGGGTTCACCAAGGGATTCTATTTTTATCTCATGACAAAGAATTTTTCTATAATCAGTCTCAAAATCTGAAGGTTGTAAAAACAATGAGGTAGAATAATAAGACATTATCTCTAGGTTTAAACAACCACTATGTATGCACCTTCAGAACCATAATATAAAATGGGATTCATAACTAGTGATAAATTATATCAATTCGAGATTTTTTCAGAAAAAAGGAAGAACTGGACCCTATCACTGACTATATGATGGTAATGATTGTAGAATTTCCTTATGATCCCACATTTCACAATGTTCCCCAATCAAAAAATTCCATGCCAATATAATGGATAACACAACCACTATCCTGGATGACTGCAATCATTAGGAAGAAATAATTCATTTCACACATTAATGAATGGATTCATTAATCTAAGATTGTGGTATGGATGAAATCAACCATGTAAACACTACCATATTGGGTGATGAATCAATGAACACTGATGGATTGACAAAGCCTACAATTTTTTATCTATATTAATGGGACTCCCCAGATATACTGTTCCAGAATAATATTGATACGACACAGTGTAAGAAACAATTACCCTAAAAGATGGTCCCATTGAGTATAAGACCATCTACAATAGAGGATTTGATTGAATTATCCCATGATTCATTGTAGAATATTGTTTTTACGTCATAGAGGAAGTCCATCCTTTATCTTGTGGTTCCCAAAAATTCGGGACAAATCTATCCCTCCAAATTTGGAGGTTGGGAGATAACATGCCAAACATGAAACCTGCCTCCATGGATTTCACCTAAAATATATATGCAATTATGATCCAAGAATAATTCATACACAAACTCTTAATATTTCAACCAGCAAGTAAATATTACTAGCAGTATTCTATTTAGGGAATGGATATTTATAGGAAATCTGCCTCTTCAACATCTAAGAACATTAATTACATCATTTCTACTACAGAATTTATATCCCAATGGGATGAGGAAATACCTCTACAAGATGATGGTAAAATGAATAACATCAAATTCATAAATTATAATATCATCACAACGTTTAGGGTCCCTTAAAAAATTATTATGACACTAAAAAAACATCTATTCAACACTGATGGGGAAACTAATCCATAAGTAGAATATCATGTCCAATCACTCAACTCATTAACGTGCAGTTAAAATGGTAAGATAAAGGCCTTTAATAAGTTTATCAATTATACTCTAGAATATGGTGAATAAGGATAAAAATGACTAGATATATAATTTCCTTCATCCTTCATGGACCTATCATATTATCACTCATACTTCTACAAAAAAATTCCATACTCATCGGTGTATAGAACTATGGACATTTTATCTATAGAGATCTATCTACATTCACAACATATTGTTTTTTACGGACCACTCTTTGATGTTGAGAAATTTAAAAATCAGTTACACAAATTGGAATGGATCGATGAATATAGGTTTCACTCATTACACAACATGGTGGTCCATCGGAACCGGTTCACATGATCCATTAATAAAAATCGTTACCTCTATTAATTAATCAATGGAGAACTGGTGTTGGAACTAAAAACACAATGATACTATAGAAAAAGACAAAAAAAAACTAGAACCCATTTATGATTCTTTGTATATCATATATATGTTATATAATAATGGATCATACTCGTTGGAGACCATAAATGGGGATCATTTCGCACAACCCAACATTGTGAAATTTCTGAAAAATACTTGATATTTTTGTTATCATTATTAAATGTCTTAACATCACGATTATAAATTGAACAATTTCTATAATCCTAACCACATTATGAAAAACTGTATAGTGATAATCCAAAAAAGAATACATTAAACTACAGAGTATCCATCACCCTTTCCACATGTTTATAAACTATATACTGATTTTACTTACATTAATATTTTTAACAACATGGTATCCCATGTACTTACTCTGCTACATTTAACTACAAGGTAGATGTCTTCACTAAATGATTTTAAACAACAAAGTTCCCCAAAAAATATGTATGTCTTGATTCATCCCATTGCATGATACGTTGCGATGACCAAACATCTAGTTTTGGTTACATCCACATCCATTAATTTACTTCAAGTCATGTTATCCATCACATTTTAGAAAAGATGTTAAAATGGATATCCAATATCCTTGGCATAAGAAACTAAAAGGCATGGATATTTTAGAACTATATATGGATTGATTCTCATTTTCAATGATAGACATAGGGACACCTTGATCCAATATCTTGGTCTAACCACTGCATGACGCAAAATAACCTTACCCAATCCATAAATTCCATTACATAGTTTGGGGAACCATTTTAATTAATAGTTTTTCACATCAACCATTGCTCATTTGAGATTTGTAATTATAGTTAGGGTTTCTACATAAAAATAATGAATGAAATCATACAATAGGCTCATCATGGTCCTAGATGTAAAACCATAAAAGGCACACCATGAGTTCTCAACGAATATTGTTAAACTCCATTATTTATATTCCTTGAATGACATAAAATTGGGCATTCCAGTAGACCTCACTATAGAGTACCACCATTTCTTATGTTTTAATCCTATTACATGTCCATTTGAAAACATTAGGAGACATGATTCCTATCATTTCAGGACAATTGGTGATGCCCAGCTCTCCAATAATAGGTACAGTCCAAAAAATTTCAAAAATACCCCCTTAGTGTATAGTCCAAACCAAGAGTGGAAGGTTATTATCCATGAACTATGTGTGTCTTGATTCTTAATCTCATGAGATATATAGATATGCATATACATTTTCAATATGGTATATCCACCATATTTCTGTTCATCCACATTGGTTAATCTTCATCAGTACCATATTAAGTTAAATAATATGTCATTTAAAACACTATGTTCATTATGATTATAATTCCATTTATAAGTGAATTTATCCCCAATGTTACATCCATAGGTCCAACCAAAATTCCCCATTTTCACATCAGGATGATAATGTCCTTACTGTATGGTGTTAAACTACGTGATTTTGGAAGAACTATGACCAACATGATTTAGATCATCACATGATACATAGTGACGTCCATGTCTCCTATAATGCTTCTAGCAACATTAATTAATGAAAATAATTCCCACCACTTCCCATGGTCTTGGCATGTATAATGTTTCTAATTCAAGAAATACACATTTCATGAATCTTGTCATAATTGGAACCATATTACTATAAGGGTATCTAATCCTAGGACGATCTACAACAAAATATGACCTTCCAACAAGATGTTAAACTATAGTGAAACAATCATGTTTACATAATATTAATGAATCACAATAAGAATTCCTTTATCGCACGATGATAACTACACAAAAAACATCATTAATGAATGATGCCAAAAAGAACGAAAAACATCCTCAATACATGATGACAATATGTGCAAGCCCGAACCTATTTTCCATCACTTATTAAAGGACCAAAAGATACTTATCATGTACAACAAGAGTACATGGTACTTGCGTCATCTTTTAAAGCACCTCAATACCTAAAACCACATTTCATGTCTTAGGGGAATTGGTATTCTAGAAACATTCCATGCCCCTAGAAAGGATAACCGACATCAAGGAACCTTGGCTTGAGTATGCATGTATGTCATTGGCTTAGGCATATTTTCATGTGGTTGGAAACCAAATGCATCACTTTGCAACAAGTGTAATTTCAGACATTGTTAGCACTGAAATCATCATGGAATAAGTCAACACATTATAATGATCTATACTAATCCTAGTATTACAATCACATATTATTACTCATGACCTAGGGACCTCAATCCATGATTTACAAAACTTTTATCTCCCACATGGAAAGCTGTTGGCGTAATATTGACATTTGATTATCTAATTGGGATTTTTTGTATCATCCTTTATATTAGGTCTATGTGTTTCATGAACATAAAATTTTGAAAATTTTATCAAATATTTTTGACCATAATTTCAAGCCTATAATGGTCCAAATTACAGGACCATAAACTACTAGTCGAAGAGACATAAATCATGTTAGGTAATAAACATGAAATGGGAGGTCTGAGAAAAAATTGCGTCTTTGATTTCAAAACATTTCACCTCAAGTGCTTAGGAATCAATTACGGCACAAATGAGTATGTCATAAAGCTTATATGGTTTTATTTTTATTCTTAGTAAATGAAAAGCCCACTCAATGGACCCCCAGGATTTAGGAAAAGTCATAGTAATGATTTTTCACATTTCCTCATAGCGGTAACATGTTCTCTATGTGGATTCACAACATATAGAGTACAGAAACCATTCATGAATATTACACATTCCCCAAGTATATCTTCATGAATTCAGTTTATCACATCAACCCAAAATTCAATGTCCCATAGAAACGATACTCTGCTTCAAGGACTAATTTTTTTTAAAAAAAATTCATGAATTATTATGGATTTCTCATATGTTTATATGCTCATTATTAAAATATGTCTCTCTAAAAATGGCTTTATGATCGTTGTGAGCCCTTAAATTATTGTGGAAGAATCCATCATCCCATATTTTTTAGGGTAATTCGAGAAATTATTTTCCCATATCATCTTCCAAATGAGATCACATTTGACTAATAGTGACAACCTCGGTGCCATCCTTTCCATGTTGATTTGAAATCATTTACACTACATCACCATATTTTGTACTAATCCTCAAAGAAAGAACCCCACACACCATTCCAAAACCATTGATGTCCAACAACTCAGGATCCGAAACCAAAAGTCATATGGATTTGGATTTACAATATAATATCAGAACCACCGTAGGGTTTTAGAATCAATTATAGATAGCTTTCACCCACACACAACATCATCATCAAGACATTTGATTCCAAAAAAAGTATCCATCACCATTTTAAAGGAATTTAAATAATATTATTACTAGCAATGCAACCAATACATGAAGTCCTTGACCCACCAACTAAAAGAATACCCTCCTTGAAGGAAAGGATATTCAATCCTTGTGACCCCTAGAAACATCATGGATTAACTAGGGACCTTAGAGTGTCTCATATGATCCCCTCCATGTCTATCCCTTCCCATATTCATATACTCAAACTTTTTGGTTATGTTTTAAATCATCCACACTCCAACTATCCAGGTGGACCTTGAATCCCTCATATTTCACCCTCAATCTATATGAGCTCCATAAATCTTATTAATAGGTAAAAGATGTACATTGATTGAATGACCCAATTATTGGCTCTTCATCTATTCCTATGGCTCATAAATAATCACATATGGTTTTCATTCTAATGAATCACTCTAAGAAAAATGGATTTTGATCAATATGAGTCCTCAAAAAACCATGGACATAACAATTACCATCGTGTATTTTGGGTCATTCTTGAACTATCTCCCTAATCTAGCATTACCATCTACTTGGACCAAGCTAAAATACCTTAAACTAATGTAATAGATGATCCATGAAAAATAACCCTAATATAATGTGACAGAAGGTATGATCAAAAGAACATAAACTACCATCATAGATGGTCCAATAAAAAAGAACCTAAAATAATGCGGTAGAAGGTATATTTTGAAATACCCAAGATGATAGTGATATAAGGTCATAGCCAGAAGACCAAAAACAAAAAAACAAAAAAAAAATCTAGTCTAGAAAAATATAAATTCATGTAATTCCCACCATATGGCCATAGAAAAAATAAATCTATACTCACTAATCCAAATATTTTAAATGAAGGAAAGATAACCCTCCATTCAGGATATCTATTATATCCCATTGGCCTTTTTCAAAGAAATGGATCTCATGATAGATGTAATATATTTAACCGAATAGAACTTCATGATTAATATAATTAATGTGGAATTACTAATAATAACCTATTATTATTTGAAAATTTATATAAAAATACTCAGTTTTACATGATGTTCTGTAAATTATGGGTTCTAATGTTGATTTATGCGACATCTGATCAGTGAAATGTCATACACATCATGAATGAGAGAAAACTAGAGAACAATGTACACCGAATAGACAATCCATTGACCATTAAATCATGCAATAATATGATTCTCTTTATTTTATAATCTCTATGTGAATACACATGCTAATGAAAATTGAATATTTATGAATTCATTACAACATATGTTTTGGTAAGTCCTTTAGTTCTGAAAGTCTATGCACTAGAGAGGAAAAAATCAGAAAAATTTATCGAATGATTTAGTTTCATCCCACAAATCCTATTTCTTCCACTATGGATTTGCGATGGTTTCAAGTCGTGCCTTTTAAGCCACATCAAGAAGTCCAAATTTCTCTAGTTCAAACTTCTCAGATATAGAGTTCATGGAGATACTATGATAACTATTCATAATAAAGGATACAATATGATTGAAGATGAACATTTATAGACTAAAGATATCCAATTTCACACTTCCCAATGTTAACTACTTCACTATTGGTGGAGAACTCAATTGCATTATAAAAATCATCCAAGATACCCTCTTCCCAATTCTGCTTCACTGAACGGGAAACCTCAATAGCCGCCACCCTTCATTAAGAGTCCCACTTATTCTCACTTAGAGAGAGTACTAAATTCACTTAGGGATGTAGGGAATAATAAAATAATCCCTCATAACTAAATATTAGAATCCTAAATTTAATGTTTCCCAACAGATCGTTAAAATCCTCAAAGTGATATTTTGAAAGTAAGGCCCAATCCTCGCTCCACCCGTGTTTCCTCATAGACTGATCAGATTACGTAGACCATGATCCTTTTCTATTTACCATTATTGGAATGTTAATCTACTATGGGACTAGGTTACTTATAGAATGTGTTTATCCTACATTAAAGGATGATAATAGAATAAAACCAACTTCCACATTAGTTTATCCCATCAGAGGATCCCCCAAGGGAGTATATACTTGAGACTCTAAATGTATGGGTAAAGATAATATAGTAAATGGGTATAGGGTATTATTAGTGAAAAGATGGAATCACTAGTTTATCAACATATTTTATTGATTTTAGAAATAATGAAATGTATGCTAAATCACTAGAGACATGCATTTCATGAACCCCGTCTTTAAGTAATAATGAAAAACCATCCTACCATTAAAGTCATAACTCCACCTTTAATGGATTTCCTAAATACATGTTTTTCCCCAATATTGAGCACTAATGGAATTAAAAAATAATATCAAATTATATGATACATGTATAAAAATATTTTAGTCTGGAATAAGTAATCACCCTCTCTAAATATCACTTACATCAATGCAAATATAGTATATGAATATCTACATATGATAGCAAACTCCAAAAGTGTAAAGACCCAAGCCTGATCAAATGGTAAAACAACTAAAACATATATATTCCGAATCAAACATGATTGAATCAGAATCAAATATGACATCTCTTTTTGAGGGTTCAATCCCTACAGTGAAGGGTCTGATAAACTAACCGAATTCTTCCCTGTAACCTTGGAAGTAGAATCAAGACCTTCAAAGCGATCACAGAAGGGTCCCTAATTTATTTTTCAAATAAAATTCAATTTCCATAATAATATATGATAAGTGAAGAGTGAAATTAAACACTTACATGAGGCTTCTAGAGGAGAAGAACATGAATGTATATATCTCATGCATTTATTCACATACCCTTTCATAGAAAGCTCTCTAGATGATGTTGAAGATTAAAATATTTCTTTAGAAGTGAAAATAACCACCCTCAAATAATCTTGTTGACCTAACAGATCCATCATCATTAGTTCCCTGATAACTTCTATATTTTCCTCCTACAAACACATAATTGGGAGGTTATTTTTGGGATGTCAGTACAAGATGATATTATGAAGGCTCCCCATATAACTATTTGGTGCACCAGTGGGTAGTAAAATAACTGGACCCTGATGATCTATATTTTGATGTCATGATCTTGAAGATTGGCTCTAGAAAACATTGGATGTTCTATGAATGTGATGAAAAGAGGGGATTTGGAATAGCCAAAGCATTCTAATGTACCTCTTCTTGGTGAAAATTACCATAGATTTCTTCTTCTATGTTCTGCATTCTCTATGCATTCCTATAATGAGATGTGTGGGGGGGAAATAACTCTGGTATGGTATCTCCCTCAAGCATTACATTTTCTATAACCGTGTAAGTGGTTTGTTCAATAGGTGATGGAAAGAATATTCCATCCTTGTAGTGTGATACCAAGATTACTAGACCATTAAAATCATTTTTCTTCCGAGGTATGGAATTATGCTCACTATCTTGTGGTTTAGATGCCTCAATTACCAATTTTAACAATTATCAACTAATATATAAGTGAATACAATTTTCTTTTCTAACCAAAATATAAACTTATTTATGCGGTACAAGAATGATGTTTTATCTCATCATCATTCTCCTCCATAGTAAGAAATAACCAAAATAGGAGAGCTACCATTGGATTCTCCTTTGAACGAACATAAGCAGATAAAGGAAATGAGTACAGGACACATAATAATTGTTGAATGAAAATATATGTTAATAAATACTCGCAAATTATACCCCTTTTAATATAGGTATAATAAAAACCTTCATGAAGTGACATCACATAATCCTGTGTTATGAGACTGGTCTCACCGGTTTTGACAATATCACATATCAGCATAGTTCTATAGGTTATGAAATTGAAATGGTCTTTGTATCAATCATTACCATTTCCATATTTATTTTTCAATGTGATGGGTTTTTACCCCCATTGACACATTATAGGTATGTTATAAATAATGATTTTGGGATATTCTAAATGTAATAGTATTCGTAACATCATGGGTGATATACTACAGAACCCCATATTTTTTATAAGGGTCCCATGATCTTGTTTGGGGAATTTCCATTATAAACATGGTGTGTTAGAAGACAGATTTTTTCCAAAACATGGAGAACTAGTCCAAACCCCCCCCCCCCCCACAATGGTGGTCTCCATCATGAATGTTGAGACACTTAATCTACCTTTCTCCATCGTGATGATTAAATTAACACATAGGAACATGGAGAAGAAATCATATACATGAATAGATAGATCAACACCGGGAATAACGTTACATTCTCATTCTTTGAATTATATTTCTTCAACCATGGTCTTGTAAGTGTCTAGTTCACTTAGAGTATCCATTCCAACCCTGGATTTCAACTTCTGAGATTATATAATAGATCTAATCTTCATTATTAAGGAATCTACCCATGTCTTGACTGAGATATGATTTATAGGAAAGGGAGCCTTTCGAAGGTCCTTCTCCATTATATTAATTATACACTAGGTTAAAGGAGGATTCTCCCTTACATCGTCCCTTGCGACCATATATGAATGAACTTATCATACATCCCCCAAAATATTGGTGCCCCACTAATCAATTCTACATTTTAAATCCTTATGCATACCTCACCATGTGAGAGGTGGAAGGAGATTATATTCAGACACCAATAACTAAATATCTTATCAATTATGATCTTGATGCGATAGGTATTCATTTATGATATCAACAAGAACTCATACACTACGGGAAAAATGGGCATTTGCGACGGGGAAAAATCCCGTCGCAAATTGTCCTGTTAAAAACTTATTTGCGACAGGGGAATTCCCCCGTCGCAAATAAGTAGTTATTTGCGACGGGTTGGCTTTCCCCGTCGCAAAAGGGCTGGCACGCTTTCCGCGCCATATCGCGGGAAGGTTATTTGCGACGGGTGGTAACCGCCCGTCGCAAATAACAGGCAGCGGTAAAAGGTATTTGCGACGGGGGTATACCCCCGTCGCCAATAGTATGTCGGCAGGTTATTATTTGTGACGGGTCCCGTCGCAAATAACTATTTAACCGTTGACTGTAATAAATGCGGGCTAAGGTATTTGCGACGGTACCCGTCGCAATTAGCCCCGTCGCAAATAATCTAACCTGTAAATACCCCCATCCGTTTTTTTCATTCATTCTCAAAATCAATCTTTTACTTCTCTCAAAACTCTATTTTTAGAGTTTAGCGTTTCTTGAGTTTAAATTTTTTTTTCTGGAGTTGATATTGAAGTTTTTAACAACGATCAGAGATCAAGTTCAAATCAATTTTAAAGGTATTTATTTTCATTTTAATTTAATATTTATTTTAAAGTTTTTATTAGTTTCAATTATTCTTAATTAGTTGTAATTTAATTATGTTTACATTGTTTTGTTACTTAATAAATTTAAATTATTAGTATTCATTGTTCATATTTAAATGGTAATTATGAATAATTAGTAATAATTACAAATAATTAAGAATAAATATTAATAATTAGTAATAAATACAAATAATTAGGAATAATTAGTAATAATTAGTAATAATTAGTAATAATTGCCAATAATTAGTATTAATTACCAATAATTAGTAATAATTACCAATAATTAGTAATAATTACCAATAATTAGTAATAATTACCAATAATTATTAATAATTACCAATAATTATCAATAATTAGTAATAATTACCCATAATTAGTAATAATTAGAAATAATTAGTAATAATTACCAATAATTAATAATAATTACCAATAATTACCAATAATTAGTAATAATTACCAATAATTATACATAATTAGTAGTAATTACCAATAATTTCCAATAATTAGTAATAATTGGGAATAATTAACACTAATTATCACTAATTAGTAATAATTGTTAATAATTACCAATAATTAGTAATAATTAGTAATAATTAGTAATAATTAGTAATAATTAGTAATAATTAGTAATAATTACCAATAATTATCAATAATTAGTAATAATTACCAATAACTCGTAATAATTACCAATAATTAGTAATAATTATCAATTATTAATAATAATTACCAATAATTAATAATAATTACCAATAATAACCAATAATTAGTAATAATTACCAATAATTATCCATAATTAGTAATAATTATCAATAATTACCAATAATTAGTAACAATTGGTAATAATTACCACTAATTATCAATAATTAGTAATAATTAGTAATAATTAGTAATAATTCGTAATAATTAGTAATAATTAGTAATAATTACCAATAATTATCAATAATTAGTAATAATTACAAATAATTAGTAATAATTACCAATAATTAATTATAATTACCAATAATTCGTAATATTTAGTAATAATTCGTAATAATTCGTAATAATTATTAATAAATAGTATTAATTACCAATAATTAGTAATAATTACCAATAATTAGTAATAATTACCAATAATTAGTAATAATTACCAATAATTAGTAATAATTACCAATAATTAGTTATAATTACCAATAATTAGTAATAATTACCAATAATTAGTAATAATTAACAATAATTAGTAATAATTAACAATAATTAGTAATAATTACCAATAATTAGTAATAATTAGTAACAATTACCAATAATTAGTAATAATTAGTAATAATTCGTAATAGTTACCAATAATTAGTAATAATTACCAATAATTACCAATAATTACCAATAATTAGTAATAATTAGTAATAATTAGTAATAATTAGTAAAAATTAGTAAAAATTAGTAAAAATTATTAATAATTACCAATAATTAGTAATAATTACCGATAATTACCAATAATTACCAATAATTAGTAATAATTACCAATAATTAGCCATAATTACCCATAATTAGTAATAATTAACAATAATAATTCATAATTAACAATAATTAGTAATAATTACCAATAATTAGTAATAATTACCAATAATTATTAATAATTACTAATAATTAGTAATAATTAGTAATAATTACCAATAATTAGTAATAATTAGTAATAATTTGTAATAATTACCAATAATTGGTAATAATTACCAATAATTACCAATAATTAGTAATAATTACCAATAATTAGTAATAATTAGTAATAATTACCAATAATTAGTAATAATTACCAATAATTACCAATAATTACCAATAATTAGTAATAATTACCAATAATTAGCAATAATTACCCATAATTAGTAATAATTAACAATAATTAGTAATAATTAACAATAATTAGTAATAATTACCAATAATTAGTAATAATTACCAATAATTAGTAATAATTACCAATAATTAGTAATAATTAGTAATAATTACCAATAATTAGTAATAATTTGTAATAATTTGTAATAATTACCAATAATTAGTAATAATTACCAATAATTACCAATAATTACCAATATTTAGTAATAATTACCAATAATTAGTAATAATTAGTAATAATTACCAATAATTAGTAATAATTATCGATAATTACCAATAATTACCAATAATTAGTAATAATTACCAATAATTAGCAATAATTACCCATAATTAGGAATAATTAACAATAATTAGTAATAATTACCAACAATTAGTAATAATTACAAATAATTAGTAATAATTACCAATAATTAGTAATAATTAGTAATAATTACCAATAATTAGGAGTAATTAGTAATAATTTGTAATAATTACCAATATTTACCAATAATTAGGAATAATTACCAAGAATTATGAATAATTACCAATAATTTGGAATAATTACCAATAATTTGGAATAATTACCAATAATTTGGAAT
The DNA here is from genome assembly GCA_963277665.1 of Viscum album. Classification (NCBI taxonomy): domain Eukaryota; kingdom Viridiplantae; phylum Streptophyta; class Magnoliopsida; order Santalales; family Viscaceae; genus Viscum; species Viscum album. Next base: position 1,518,931,152 of record OY728136.1, read on the forward strand.
AATTACCAATAATTTGGAATAATTACCAATAATTGGAATAATTACCAATAATTAAGAATAATTCCCAATAATTAGGAATAATTACATTATTACATTATTTGTATATTTTATTATTAATATTAAAATAATATAATTTTCAATATTTTATACAATTCTCTTTTCATCTGTGTGTTTTCTGTCTCCACATGTAATATTGGCATTCTTTTTCAAAATTATCAACCTACTCGCCAATGGAGATGTGAAATTGAATGCAAATATTACATGTGGAGACAGAATGTTAAACACATAGATGAAAGGAGAATTGTATATAATATAGAAAATTATATTATTTTAATATTAATAATAAAATGTATTAATAATGTAATAATGTTATTATTATATAATTAATATATATGAAAAAATTATATTAGTATTATTAAAAAAATAAAAAATCAATATAATATTAAAATTATCAATATTTGTAATAGGTTTTGCTTTATTCTTAACACATTCAATCCTTGATTGATTGTTTTTTCTAACAAATTATTCAAAATCAGTAATGCTTTTATATTTTATAGAAAAATATGGAACAACGAGGTCGTCAAAAGTCATTATTAGATGACCGCATATGGATAAATCAATGTAGAAATCCAGATGGTTCTGGTTTAAATCCAGTATATATAGAGGGTGTGGAGAATTTTTTATCATTTGTGTCATCAAATCCAGAATTTGTTTCAGAAGGAAAAATAAAATTCCCTTGTAGAAAATGTGCATTGAGAACGTTTGACACGTTTGACGAAGTGGGGGGACATCTCTTGCGTTTTGGTTTTCAACCAGATTATGTTTTTTGGTATCAACATGGTGAATGCAGTTCCAGAGTAGGTGATACCAACTTGATTTCGGATCTATCTCAGTTTCAAGATTTAGTACATGATGTTGCAGGTTCATCTGTTCAACATACAGAAACTCCGGCTGATATAGATTCAAATCCTGAGTTGGCACCGTCTAAATTTGATGAGTTGTTGAGGTCTGCTGAGGATGCATTATATCCTGGCTGCAAGATGAGCAAATTAGAAGCAGTTGCAAAATTCATGGCTATCAAATCAGATAATGGAATGTCAAACACCTGTTTTGACCAGATATTTTCTTTTCTTAAAACACTGTTACCCGAAAGAAATGTTTTGCCTACAAATTACTATGAGAGTAAGAGGCTGGTTCGAAATTTGGGACTTACTTGTCAGAAGATTCATGCATGTTCAAATGACTGTATTTTATATTTTGGGGAAAATGAGTCGTTGGATAGTTGTCCCACATGTGGGAAATTGAGATATAAAGAAGGGTAACATGGGAAGTCTGGTTTGATTCCTGTAAAACAGTTGAGATATTTTCCGCTTACATCTATACTTCAGCGTTTATTCATGTCTAAGAATATAGTTACAATGATGTCATGGCATAAAGCGAATATTTCAACCGATAAAAGCTTGAATCATCCAGCCGATGGTGATTCATGGAAACATTTTGATAGAGTGCATCCGTCCTTTGCTTTAGAAGCTAGAAATGTTTGACTGGGCCTTTTCACTGATGGTTTCTGTCCGTTCGGATCTTATGGTAGTCAATATTCATGTTGGCCTGTTTTTTTACTCCGTACAATTTACCTCCATGGATGTTGATGAAAGAGCCATATATCTTTTTGACTTTACTAATTCCAGGACATCCAAAGAAAAATATTGATGTTTATTTGAAACCATTGATTGATGAATTAAGTTTATTGTTGATTACTGGTGTCAGTACATATGATGTTTCTACGAAAAAGAATTTCATACTGAGAGCAGCATTGATGTGGGCAATTAGCGACTTCCCGGCTTATGGGATGTTATCTGGCTGGAGTACACATGGTCAGAAATCATTTCCTTACTGTATGGGAGAGAACAAAGCATTTATGATCATTCATGGAAAGAAACCTTGTTATTTTGACTATCATTGAAGATTTCTTCCAGCTGATCATCATTTTCACAGAAACATATCTCATTCCAGAAAAGGAAAAATTGAAAGGGATGGACCTCCAAAAATGCTATCAGGTTTGGAGTTAAAATCTGTTGTATTTTCATTACCTCCCATCACTTTTGGTCCCACAATAAACCAACAGAAAATTTCTGGTTTTGGGAAAGAACACAATTGGATTAAACGTAGCATATTTTGGGATTTGCTATATTGGTCTGATTTGTTGGTCCGAAATATGTTGGATGTCATGCATATTGAGAAGAACTGTTTTGATAATTTGTTTCATACAGTTTTGGATACGCCAGGAAAGAGAATATACAATGTAAATGCACATTTAGATCTTTCCCAAATTTGTAGGTGTCCAGAACTGGAACTATTTGCGAATGTCAAAACAGAATGGTTATTGAAACCAAAAGCAGCTTATACACTATCTAAAGAAAACCGTTTATTATTTTGTTAGTGGATTGCATATTTGAGACTTCCAGATGGTTGTGCTTCCAATTTGAGTAGATGTGTAAAGAATGGTCATATTACTGGATTAAAAAGTCATGATTGTCATGTTATAATGGAAAGACTTCTACCCATTGGATTAAGAGGTCTGTTGAATTCTGTGATTTGGGATTCCATAATAGGCAAGTCTCATTTTTTTCGGGAAATTTGTGCGGCTACAGCAGATTATGATGCTCTATGCAAACATGAAGAAGATGTTGTTGTAATTATTTGTAAACTGGAAAAAATATTTCCGCCGTCTTTCTTCAACTCAATAGAATATTTGATGTTACATTTTCCATATGAAGCCAAATATGGAGGTCCAGTACAGTTTCGATGGATGTACCCATTTGAAATATGCATGCAAAAATTTAAAAGAAAAGTACATAACAAAGCATCTGTTGACGGATCTATTGCAGAAGCTTATTTTCAAGAGGAAATATCTTTTTTTTGCTCCCATTATTTTGAATTTGAGTATACTTCAAAACACAACCGAATGGGATGAAACGAGATGAATATTGATGAAATCGACAATCAATTATCTGTTTTCAACCAGCCAGAGCATGGTTTGGTGGAGTTTATGAACGCTGGCTTTCAGATGATGAACATCACAGAGCTCATACGTATGTTCTGCTCAACTGTGAAGAGATGAAATCAGTTGTACTGTAAGTGTTTATATCACTTATTCTATCATTTATGTTACAGTAAATAACTTTGTTTTTTATAGGTTGTATGATAATCATATCAAGAAACAAATTCCACAAATTACAGCAGCTGCTCTCGAAGAACGCTAACAAAAAAATTTCTCTCAGTGGTTTCAAAAACTGGTAACATAAATTATTTATCTTTTAGAAACTCATTCAATGTATAGTTTACTATAATGATAATTATTTCAAAAATTTCAGGTGTCTTGACATGCTGATAAAATTGACAAATGGCTGTGTATATTGAGTAACCGACCTTCCAAACATGTTAAAACTTATAATGCATATGTGGTGAATGGATTTCGATTTCACACACATGCATATGGGAAATAAAAAAAAACAATGAACAGTGGAGTTAGCTTGAGAGGATCTCATCATCGAGAAAATGAAGTTGACTTTTATGGCATACTTGATGAAATCATTGAACTCTGTTATCTTGGACAACATTACATAACCATGTTCAAATGTTAGTGGTTGGATACAGAGAGAGGCGTGCGTGTTCATCCGACTCATGGAATCATCGATATTAAATGTAAAAGTGTTCTCGCAGTAAATGAACCATTCTTATTGGCTCAACAGGAACATCAAGTTTATTACGCAATGTACTATGCTACATCAAGAGACTTGACTGATTGGTGGAGTGTAATAAAAATCAAAATTCGAGACAATCAGTTTAGTCAAAGTGAATGTGCTTTCACTGATGTGCAAAGAATTGAAGTTTTTCAAGAGAGTACTCAAAATCAATCTTTTTTACAAAGAGACATGAGTATCGATGACGACACCCCACATTTAAGAGTCGGTGATGACGATGATGTTAATGATGTCACATATGAATTTGAAATGGTAAGAGATGAAGCAACTGGAACTCGAATAGATATCGACGATGTTGAGGAGCAATATGAAGATAACATTGACATATATGAAGATGATGATGAAGATGAACACTGATAGAATTTTATGGTAGTTATATACAATCATAATATATATATATGTATATATAATAGTTATTATCAATTATTTGCTAACAACATTAACATTTTCTATTTCAGATGGACGATGACACATTTCGTGAGTTGGCGGATGATGACCTGCCTTTCGATGCGGATGAGTTGCTGGCAGATGACCCTCAGCCTGCAGGCGCACCAGGGAGTACGCGAAGGGGGCACGGCCTTGCACAATTGATGATTCCTGACCCCATCCCCAAGCGACGTCCACGTCTTGGGTTTGATCCACACACACGGAGGTGTGATAACATGTGTGATAACCTGTGGATTTGAATAAGATTTCATTAATCTATTCACATAATAAATGTTTATTATTTTTACAGTTTTCTGCATATAGCAGTCGGACAGGGCATCGCTATTTTGCGCAACTATTTTCTCAACCGTGGACCACATGGGAGCAGATTCTCATTGATGTGCAGCAGGCCATGTTCGGCCATTGGTTGGTACGTACGTAAATAAATAATTTTTATTTTGAAAATTATTTCATTTCTAACATGATATTTTGATTTATTTGTAGGGTTTATGGTATCCGATCGAGGATACCATGTGTGACGCCATCCACGAGGCATGGGAGGTGGCCATGAGTGATCGCTTTCGTCAGTTTTTGCACAATTTAAGAAAAGCTGCCATGATGAAAGCAGAAGTGTCAGATTTTGAGGAGTCATGTAGAGCACACCGACCAGAGTACATTTCATCCCATGTATGGGATGGGTTATGTGCACACTGGTTGAGTGGTGCCTTTCAGAGGAGATCATCGGTGGGAAGGCAGAATCGGGGGAGACATAAGGTGACTCATCGAGCTGGGATTCGTTCTTTCAGTACTCATAGATAGCATCCAGTACGTACATTATTTATAAATATTTTATATAACTATAAATATTAACAGTTTATTTTTTATTCTTATAGGCTGTCGAGCACCCCGATATTACGGAGTACACCATATATCAGAGGATGTATAGTGATCCTGCTACTGGGGAGCTCAGAGGTGATCGTCAGCATCACATCATGGTCAGTATTATTTGTTTTCAAGTTTAAAAATTAACTGGATATAATATATTCACAATTTTAGTTTTAAATTGCAACTACAGGAGTCATATGAGGCCACAGCATCACAGACCCGGCCTGAGAGTCAGGCCGAGTCATCAGATCAGACCACTGGCCGTCAGTTTGATGAGGCGGCATGGATGCGGGCCACCCAGTATGCCTTCGAGAAGGGCCGGGTAGTTGGTATCAGTTCTCGACTGACTCCCGGAGATTATTATGGCACTGCTGCGATGTCGGCGTCCAGCTCGAGAGGAGCTCGTGCAACTTCTTCTGTTACACAGTATGAGGATCAGTTACGATCTCAGACTACACTGATAGAGAGTCTCCGACAGGAGCAAGAGCAGATGCGTCAGCAGCATGAGGAGGAGCGTCGACGCCAGCAATAGCTGTACGAGGAGCAGACGAGTCGGTGGCAGCAGCATCATCAGGAGCAGATGGAGTACATGCGCCGACTCACTCATGCTTTAGGGATGGAATTTCCTCCACCACCATCTGCAGATCCCCCTCCCCCCCTCTTTCAGATTAGAATTTGTTTTTATGTTATAAAATTTGTTAAATCAAAATATGATTTTTTTTCTATTCGTAGTTTCTGTCTCATTATAAAATATTAATAATATAATATTTTCAAATAACAATATTAATATGAATATGAATATTATTTATATTTTATAATATTAAATTATATATATATATTAAAATTTTATAATATTATAATATAATTATATTTTTTTGTAATATTTGAATTATTTTAATATTTGAATGTAAAATAATTCTATTATTTTTATATTAATTAAAATAACTTATTAATAATTTTTTTATTTATTAATTATAATTTTAATATTATTATATTAATTAAATCATTTATTAATATTCTATTATTTTTTATTTTTGAATTATAATTTTATTATTATTATATTAATTAAAATAATTTATTAATAATTTATTATTTTTATTTGTGAATTATAATTCTATTATTATATTAATTAAAATCATTTATTAATATTTTATTATTTTTTATTTTTGAATTATAATTGGATTATTATTATATTAATTAAAATAATTTATTAATAATTTATTTTTTTTATTTTTAATATAGTATTTGCGACGGGATACTATGCCCATCGCAAATAGTATTATTATTATATGCATTAAAATAATTTATTAATAGTTTTTTATTTTTTTTTAAAACAGTATTTGCGACGGGTCCCGTCGCAATTACTATTTAAAAAGTTTTATACAAATATATGGAGTACTATTTACGACAGGGAGAATCCCCGTCGCAAAAAAAGTCTTTAGCGACGGGCCCGTCGCAAATAATTGTTGTTGCGACGCTGTTTTCAGCAACGAGCCATTTGCGACGGGATCCCGTCGCAAATGGCCCGTCACAAATACTTGTTTTTCTAGTAGTGATACATTCTAATATTACATAATTCCTCATAAAATGTGGGAGTAATTTATTTAATTTAGAAGGGTAATCCTCAGTCTAGTCTACATCTACCACTTGATTGGAATTCCAAGTTGGAATCCCAACCAAACATCAGATGTGAGGCAGAAATGTTTTTTATTCAACGATACATATGAACATCCCAATCAGTTGTGTGATTAGTCCTGTCAAATTATGTACACATGAATATAATTAAAAATATTTCTTAACTCTCCAATTGGGCTATTATATTCTCCTAGGAGATAATCCCTTGAATGATCTTATGTGTTTTTTGAATAAATGAGTAAGGTATAAATGAAGAATTCAGTGGATTAATGGGAGCAGCATCAGTTTCTCTGGAATCCATAAAGGGGAATGAAGTTTAAAATTTGATATATCAAAAAATTTAATCCCATCATCTTCATGATGCTTTGAAAAATGACCCAATTTCATTGTGGTCAATAAAGTCCACGCTCACTGTTATCGCATCACAAAGGAATGTTTCTAATTTTATATAATTTTTCAATGTGTTTTGAGAATGTCAATGAATAATGGAATTCATATAGAAAATAATAAGTGTTTCATATAAGAAAAAAGAAAATATATTTTCATGACATAATAAACCAGCATCAACATGCACATCACAATAATTATCAATAGATCAATGAATTACACAAGGAGTTATTGAATCACCTAACTAAAAAAGATCTCATGGGTCATATAACCCTATATGGAATCACACAATCACATGATCTGATGGAGATTCACAAACACATGACTAGTACATGAGCACATGAATAAAATAATAATCAATTAATCATATGATTATGTTCTAAGACCCCATAGAACCTTTAGTAAAATCAAAATCCTCATGATCATTTTTATAGATAATAACCAAATATATTGCAGTGACAGTTTGAATGGGTTCTTGAGAATGATTGATCCTATAGAACATTCCTTGTGAATGTGAGGCTCAAGACGGGGTCTCTTGATGAATTTTTTCATAATGGTCATGCAATGTGGTCATGCAATATAAGTGATATTATTGTGACTTTAAGGATAATAATCCACTGAAATTAATGGCTCTCTACCCCTTAAATATGGGAATATAACTAAATAGCAGGGAACTTAGAGAACACTATGTATTATTCTGGACCCTGATTCATGACAATATCAATTAAAAAGGTTGCAATTTATCTTTCTTAGAACCAAGACTCTATACTTGAAGTCATATATCATGGGGGGGGGGGGCATTTTCGACTCATATCTAATGATCATCCGAAAAATAAAAAAGGTAGCCATACATGAATGTGGGTAATATTATCCCTAAAAATAAAATGGATGAAAATGGTGACCAAGACCCATGGAGAGCATGCACCTCCAAGGGGTACGTGATCATGTGACCATCATAAGTCCACACGAAGAAACAATGTTCTGGACATAGTTTGCAAAAGATACTATGAATCACCTTTGACCTGTCCTTCCACACATGATAATTCACCCCAAGCAACAAATGGCATGAGAAGGAGGCCAAATGAGTTCCCTCATGTTACATAGATTTTCATCATGAGGATTAATGAAAACCCATTTTAAACCCTTCAATAATAAGAGGAAAATATCCATAAGGTAGAGGTTGCTTGAGGAAATAATACTCACATGATAGATCACGGAGGTTGAGAATGGGATTCCTTGACAACATTCATGAATATTCATGAGACCAATGAGAATTTGTTAAATAAAATAATGGAAATAAAGAGATAAGGATTCATGAACCATTTTTAGTAATAAAAATTATGAAAATAACCATTGGATATCAACAGGCCCATAGGAGACAAAAATTATAGGTCCACCCCATGTCACAAATAGCTAGCAGCATATTATCCGCATCTAGTGAAAAACTGCATGTGTTTCTATGTGAAATATCACATTCCATCCAACCCCCTATGGAAAAATAGAAGGAGTTGACCTACAAATATTCATCCATCTCTATATTACCATTATTGGTCACATGATGCATCATCAACCGAAAGAGAAATTGTCACTGACATTACTCAATAAATCTTGAGAACTACCCCAACCACTGTAAAATAAAAAATTGAAAATAAATGAGGATTAGTTAGGAGTATATCACGATCATAAAATTATATTTCTAATGAAATAATGTTGATAGAATATTCTTATAAGACTAATGGAAAATTAGGCTTTTTCCTATGAAGACTCATTGGTAACCCTCATTGTATTTGAAATAGTCCTATACAGGTCTCCAAAGGCCACACGAAGGCCTTTGGATATGATCCCTGATATCAGGAAGTCCTAATAAAATATAAATAGTACAATATGGATGTCTATATGCATGCCCTATTTATTTAAAAATCCCTATTAATAGGAAATAATCCAATAAAGATGTCATTGATGGTGGGTATCTTGATCGCTAAAAAATCAGAGACACCCTTGTAATGGTCAATAGTGGAGACTCAGAGTGATTCATGGAAATGATTCCCTTCCCCTAATCAATCATAGACATGCATGATATGTGACACATAAAGTGGAAAAAAACTGAGATGGAAGGGCTTATAAACCCCCACCTCATTATGAAAAAACCTTGAAAATGATCTTTAGGGCTACCGTCGTGATGACACATGGAAAACCACTACCACTACTATCTAGAGGAGTTGATAACCTACTTTTATTAGTGAAATAGAAGATCTTTTAAAGTGTTTTATCTCCTGAAATACATGTTTTACATCATGTATCATACCAGAGAACAACCCTGGAAATTAAGAAACATGATTTGTGTCTCCACTTGATCACTCGAATATCACATGAAGGATGTCTAAAAGGACATGCGAGTAACATCCCACAGACACTATAGACCACAGAAGACATAATATAAGATATCATTGAAAAATATAATTAATTAAAAAAATCATGACTAGATTAATGGTTCAATACAAGAGACTAAAAATATCCAATGATATTCATGTGTTTCTCATGAACCACCATGGTCATGCGACAGTAGTAAAACATGCTTCCTGAATCATCTGAAACAACATCACCGTATAATTTAGATAATTTTATGTCCACTATTCACGTAAAAAAAAGTAACAATGCATCCCCAGACATGGTTCCTAGATCAAGAACCACCCTTAGAGATTTTCATCCTAGTTGTGATGTACACTTTAGACATTTAACCTCTCCCATATTCCATAACTATTTCATGTATATCGAGTCATGTCGAAGAACCTAGTACTATAAAATGGATCACAAGATGTTATCATGGAAAGGTAACCATGTATCGTGGTGCCTACTTGACATAACAACCAGGACATGTGTCCACCTTTGAGATTTGTAGCACTGTCTCTCGTGACACCCCCATATCTCTCAGCCAACTCCTAAAATTACACATAGGTAACACTAATGGGTCATGAGACATCCCCATGTAAGTCTTTCTATGTCATTTTATGCCATCAAGTGTATGAAATAATGGAGTTAAGATGTCCCCCATATAGCTTTGCCTCAATAATGCTACAACCATTGGCCATACCATCCATATTATTAAATGTCCTCCAGAATATCAAAGTGAACATAGGATTGTCTTGAGGGAATATCGATATGATTTTCACACCCATATCAAAGTATGAAATCAAGAAATTATAATTGTAAAGCCAACACATGTCCATTAGGTATGTAGGATCAGTAAATAGTATATCCCATGATTTGATAACCTTGTCCATCATCGACGTGTAAGCCCCAATTATATGGGAATCCTTAGAGTTTATGCCCCAAAAAATAGTACAATATTTTACGCCTCGTTTACTATGGAATCATAGTTGTGTAAGCCCTGATAAATTGAAAAAAGATTACTATAATTCCTTCCATAACCCATAAATGTAGGATACAATCCTATTGCATAATCCCATATGGAATTTTAGTATTTTTATATCCTTATCTAACCTCATCGCGTAGGAAACAATTATAAGAGAAACCTTAGAGTGTAATCCCAATATATAATTATAATATGATATGATGTGAACATTAGAGAAACATCAACATTGAACCCTGAATCAATAGAAATATGATGAATATGATTCCTATAATAAATATGATATGTAGGGCACATCACTGAGGTTTGAGGTCTATATTAAGCACAAACATGAATTTCCTAGCACATAATGCTCACATTTATAAGAAATAAAATTCATTATCCTCCATCCCATGTTTTTAAAAATGAGAATGGATTACATATAATTAAAGAATTTCAACATTCATATCCTCTTCACTATAAGAAGTTAAAAATTCTATATAAATGTTAGTGTGTATGATCTGGTAAATTAAACTATAATAACTCTATTTCCTTCAATAGCCAGGAAACTTCAGACACCATCCTATGGACCAAACCCAAACTAAAATGTTTTCCCACCTCAGTTTGTGTCCTATCATAACTTTGACATTTCCAACATTGAAACCCAATCATTACTAATGGATTCCATTCTACATCATCTATCAGTAGAATGAGAAATTAAATGAACTATAATGAAACAGATTCCTTTAATAATCAGGATAAGTTGGACCCATTTCAGAGGTTAAAGCTCAATATTAAATACCTCAAGGTCTGTCCTAGTATATATGTTTTATATCCTTGAGTAGTCATAAGGATTAAATGTTTTATCATGTTTCATAGGACAATCATAGATCATGTGGGATTAGGGATTTACACATAGTCATAACATTCACATAATGAATCTCAACCAACTAAGGAAATTTTAGTATGTAAGCCCCATTTAGTGGAATGATATATTTTCATTTATAAAAAGGCATCTAGATTAGGGAAACATCCATGGGAATTACAGAACAATGATAACATTGATTCCTATTATAAGAAGTATACATTAGATGCTTTCCTAAGGCTCGAGCTCAAATATTCTCCCATGATGGGGTAAATCATCTCATTTTTTCAAAATTTCATCCATAAAGACCTATCCATTATTACGTTATGACTATCAAACATTATCCATTTGTGGATTGAGAAGAAAAATGAACTAAGATAACATTGATTATCACTAAAAGTATGATATGTTGGACATCACACTAATACCTGATCTGGAATACTCGATTCATTTGAGAAATATTATATGTCATATTCTTATGATGTTAAACTACTCGGGTTTAACGAAATATGTGAGTTTTTATTACACAAAAAACCAAAATTTTGTAGGATGACACGGAATGGCTCAATACCATCCTTTGAATATTAACTACCTCCCTATATGGCAATAAATTCTAAAGCTATTGGTTATATAACTTTATAGAAAAAATTCGTTTCCCATTACTAGAATAAATGATGAAGAACCACATATCTATAAATGGATTCACTAATGTGATCCATTTCATATGAAAAAATAAATACATAATTCTTATTTTTTTTGTGGTGATTGGTTCCAAGTCTTGATTACGAAGAGATTCATGAGCATATCTTAAATATATAATTGTGTACAAGAGTATGAATAAATTCCCACAAAAAGGTTTAGATGATCCCTACCTCCCATTCTCTAAACATAAGAAATATCATAAGTTCCATCAAGACTTAAAATATTGAGGGTTTTCTTCCATTATAATAAATTTCTAAACTCAATTATGGATGGGGGAATCCTTGGGAGTTTAAAGGGACGACTAAACAAATGGATAACTTGGTAAATGAAATTAAACTAGGATGTAATCCCTTTCTAATCAATTTATTGGGAGTATCCTATCTACATTGAAAATTACTGATTAATAAGATGTAAATAACAAATATTTATGATATTTATGAATTGAATATTCTAAAAATTATAATATCATATCTACCTTCTTACATTTCATTTTTTTCATAAAATGTTAACATCGGTCGTGAGTACATATGTACTTCCACATCCACAAAATGATGTTATCAACTTTTTGATTTCATCATTACATTGATTGTAATAAAGATATACTAATGAATATATAAATAATATATGATATATAAATAATCATTTCATGGGTTATGGATTTTTATCAATCTTTTGTTTTACCATTCAAAAAGTCAAATCAATGTTTAAACATATAAATGACATGTTGCCTTTATGAATGGTGTAATTGATTTTACAATTCATATAATGGATGACCCAAAATGTCAATGAATTTAATATATAATATTTTTAAATAATGATTAAAATTTTAGATAATATAGAGTCATGATCCAGACTTGTGGATTGAAAATACCAAATTAAGACATACATGAAAAATAATGAATCTAACCAAAAAATGATAATAAGAATTAATTATAATAAAATGACTAATAAAATGTTGAAAATAGGTCATATAAGTTATTATTGATATGTATATTTGATTTTATGTAATAATAATATATTATTATATATTATATTATAGGTTAGAATCACTTTTGGGGAAGGTCGAACTGAATATAAGGGGTTCCTTTACTCAATTAAATTTTCATTTGTCTATACATCTACATCATTGAGTAAATTTCGAAATGGTTCTTTGAAAAATGATTTCTTATAGTATTAATTTTTATTAAATCTTGTTTTTTATTTATATTTATTATTCAGAATAACATCAATGATACGATCTTTGAAAGGGAGTTCATAAAAATTTCCACTCTATTGAGATGTATTTGGTATTATAAAATTTGTTTTTTCCTGTGGTGTATATACTATAGATTTTAGTAATTTAAAATCAATATATATTTTTCAATAATGATAATTGGTTAAATTCATTTTTATTCAATTATGGGGTTCCAATTTTAATGTAACTGGATATGTAATAATTTAATTTAAAATCAAATTTTTTTTGGATATAATTAGTTTTTCATTATGGATTCATATAATCGTTCCCTCATACACTCCATATATTATATTATCTTATAGATATTTTGAGGGTTACCGTTATTTAAAATTTCATTTCCTATATTTATAAATTAAATCATGTAATGAAGTAATTAAATAAAAAATTGAAATTATTTCTCTTCAAATTAGGTATGTTTCTTTCTATGTCCATATTTTCAGAATTATTCTATAAAATACCATTTTAATTATAAAATAAATAATGAAGTGACATTTTTAATCATTGAATTATTAATAATATTTAAAATAATCATTATAACCTTTTTTTACTGGATCATTTTTGAAATTCTTATTACGTAGTCAAAAGTAATATATTCTTTGTAACATAAAATATGTTAATAAAATTTCCTACCACCATAACAAATTTATACACATTATATTATTCATTGATATTAAACTGATTTTTTAAAGATAAATAATTATGTGAACTTATTTTAAATATTTCACATCAATTTTATTCTATTCATGAGAAGAATGTATTTCACTATATAATCTAAATTCATTATTGACATATATCATTGATTTATTAATATTGAGCTCATTAACATTCTTTTGAATTTTCACTTAATTCGAACCATTGGAAATTTCTTTTCTCCAAAATATCCATATTATTTCTATTATGTATTTTATTATTAGCTAAAATGTATACCATTTCCACATATGAGGTTTTACTATAAACGATATTTGATTGGTTGGGGAAATATTAATATTCTACATTCATTACTCAGAATGTATATTTATTTTTTGGGAATATTATTTATGAAATAAAATGATTATTAAATATATGGGGGATGTATTGAACCTGAATATATGGGTGTGCACCAGAATAATATAGCCCCTTTATGCATCAATAGTCCTCTTGAGAAAAACTAGTTGGATAGCTTTGTTAAATTGGTTGTCAGAATAAACCAACCCTTTGATTAAAGTTTCATGTTGGATGGTCTTGATGGTAAAAATACAATGATGGATAAGATCATTATATCAATCATTTTTCATTTCCTACATCGAGAATTCATTAATTATTATCAATGTGATTAATATTTTGTTATTTACCACTCATTATTTTTATTTACATGTTATTGAACAAATGGAATGTGTTTTTAGTTATTTACCATTCCATATTGATTATACATTATTAATTATGATATATTTAGTTTTACGTAAAATATATTAATAATTTTATCTTTCACATATTTTTTTTAATTTCACCATTAAGTGATGAATGAAATTTTGAATAACATCAAGGATGAAATATTCTATTATTTTTTATTTTTTATATTTCCAATGTAGTGTTGGAATCAATAGTGTATCTAGTTTACCAAGATGACTATACTATTTTTCCATTTGGATGTGGTATCTTAAATCTAGTAAAAATGTAATTATGTAACCATGGATTATGGGATTTTGGGGAATGGATCCTGACAGTTTTTATCAAAGGAATTTTTATAGATATTTTATGAACTATAATTAGGAGATAATATATTTGGGAACAAAACATTATGACTAACACTGATTATATGGCTAATCATAGGATAAATAAATATTTTTTTGGCGAGGTAGATATTTTACAAAAAAGTTTAGAATAAAAACCATTCATGATACTATAAGTGGATGTGGTTTTATCATAGTTGCAGGTAGGGACAAACCCCCCAAATTGTTTCTTGAATATTTATTTACCCTCATTGTAGTGCATTGTGAATGTGTAATTACTATGAATCTAGTTTAATTCTCATGAGGAATATTATTGTGTCAATAAATATCTTCATTAGAAACAATTTTTTTATATTTGAATTGATGATGATCACATATGAATGAGGTTAATACTATGGTTTCATTGACTGAAAACAAGGTGTTAGAATTTAGATATCTTATAAATTATTTCCATGATTATGTGGTATCCCACTATGATTATTATTTCTCATAATCTGATATTTGTTTACTAAATGGTTGGATCTGGAAAAAAATATATTAATATTTAATTCGATAGACAATGTGGTGATTATTACTAACCCAATGGAATTATAATAGGAGTGAAATTTAATTCGAATATTTAGAATCATTAATAATGATTTTTGATTAAGAAACATCAAAATAAATAAATATCAGACTCACTAAAAAAGTGATGTATGGTGGATTTTGAGATATCATATAGTGGATACCATATAAGGGATAAGATTCATTTTCTTAAATTTAATGTATATGGGATGAATCACTCAGTGAAATGAAACATGGGAATGTAAAGATTTTTATGTGTGGAATATAATTGAATCAATCATGGAATATTTTTAAAAAATGAATATTTCATGGGAGGTATATGAATTTAATCCAACCGAAAAATTAATAGTTCAATGTCTTATGTTTGGAGAGTATTGGATATTTCATAATTAATATCTTAATATAAGGGTAATATACTTGAATAAATAAGCACTAATGTTATGCCACTTATTGGAGTTTAATGAATTATGATTATGGTGTACTGGAATTTTATAATTATATTACAAAAGTGAAATATAAAGTATGTTGTTGTTATATGAATCATGAAACATCTAAGGATCATTTTCAGCAGTTTTTCATTAAGTATTAGTTAAAATATGTTGAATGGTATTAATAAAAATTAAAATTGATTTAGTTATATGGTTGTATTTTTGGAGTATGTGTGATTAAGTTGAAGATAAAAATTAACATGTGCCTGATATTGAGTTAATAATTTTTGGTATGAATAAATAGATGATTCATATTGATGATGTTAATGGGATTGTATTGGTGACCTTAGACATGATTACTGAATTGATAATAAAATGGTTCATGTTATATAATATGAGTTTTAATTAAATTTTATATTTTTAAATTATATATAAAAATATATGAATTTATTTATATAAGATATAATTTTTTGGTTCATTTTGTATTCATTGAGGTTTAATGGTGATTTAGGTTATAATTGTTTTTGGAGAATTTGTAATCAATGTATTCATGTGTTTGTTATGATAAATTATGTGTTAAATTACGTTTTATTAGAGTTTAATTTTAAGATGATTTTCTAAGCTTTAATTTATTTTTATTGGTTTCAAATTTTTTCCAGATATATCATATATATGTCTAAATGTCAGCTATTTATGAAATTAAATATTCTTAACTATAACAGTTATTCATGAGGTACTAGAGATTAATGATTTATATTTATCCATATTAAATAAAATATTCTATTATTTCATTTTTAATTATTTAGATTAATAAGGAATATATTGTAATTTTTTCAAGGATATTTTGACATATTATATGATAATTTTAGTTCTTTAGTGAAAACCAAGAAATTTGAAGAGGATAATTGGGTTTTATAGAATATATGACAAAGAACACAATGTTTGATCTACCCCTGATATAGGCATCACCATGATATTAAATTATTGACTATGAAAATGAAAAAAAATAATTTAAATTATGTATTACACTTGTGTAAAATTAATTCATTTTTATCAATTCATTGGATATAAAAATATTTTGGACGTAAAAGAAATGTTTTTTAGAATCACTATTTTTATTCAAGAAATGTGTTTTTATTCTTATAAATTAAATTAAATAACATTTAAGGACATTTTTAAATAAATTTTATATTATAAATTTATTAAATATTTTATAATTTATGTAATAATTTTTAGTTATTAAATTAAAATAAGTCCTAATTTAGTCTTAACAACTATATTTTATTAAAAAATGTTTCCTCACATTTAATGCACTTATTTTTAAAACTAATTCTTCCTACTAATAGGGAAATTACATGAAAAAACCTTTTTTAAATATGCATGTTGAATCTATCTTAGAGATATTTTTTTATAATTTTCTGAAAAGAGAATGTATTTTAATAATAGTAAAAATCACATAATTTTATTATAAAATATTATTTTAATTTATTGAATTTCAATGTTAAACTTTTTTCAAATGTTTTCAATGTAAAATTAGAAAAATATTTTAATAAATAAACAAATTTATATAACTACATGCAGTTATATGTCGATTTTTTTAAAAAACTCATTAAAATTTTCAAAAACATTTTATTTAGAATGCTTTTATTGTTTCTTATGTGGGTATAATTTTAAAAAAAATTACAAAGGTATTAAATTTAATTTAGTATAATGGATTCCAAATTTGGAATCAGATTAATTAAAATTATATAATAATGTGAACTTAATTTTTTTCATAATGAATAATAAATGTTGTAAAAAATTAATTTTTGTGGTTAAGGTTAAAATAGGTTAACCATGGGTTGAACTAGGAAGATAAGGGTTTAAAATATGTTTAAAGTTGTTTAATTTTTAATGGATATGAAAATTTAGAAATTATTCTATATAATGTTCTATAATGATAATTTATCTATCATTTTTTATGTAAAGAACATGGTGTAACAAAATATTCTCATAAATTCAATTTGTGTCCATCACCCACTTATAAAATGACACCCACTCACCTCACCACTTCAAATATTCAATGAATAATTATTGATATAATCATATGATAAATATTGTCCCAATATGACTCCTCTTTTCATAGTGTCATTTTTATCATAAAACCATTCTAGTAAAGCATATGTGTAAACCTAATGTAATTTTACGAAAAGTGGTTTATTTCATAATCGGGCATCTTTGTTTTATTTTTCTAACTACACATTTAAAATTTTCAGAATAAATTATAAATTAAAAACACAAGTAACTTTAAAATAATTATATATTGTAATTTTAATGTAATAACCTATATTCATCTCCCCTTTCATCAAATGATAAACTATACTATTGATCATGTGTATGGAGCACTACAGGCTCGCGAGCTGATGAAATTAAATTTTCATCACCATTTCTTTTTGAAGGACATAAATATGCATGTAATGTTTATATATGATTTTTATGTTATAGTAATACAAATAAAATTATAATATCTCATCTAATTTCTTATATTTCAAATTTCATTGAAAAGATAACACAACTCTTACATACTTGTGTATTACTTCCTCCCCTTAGCGATCCAGTTAACTTTTTATAATATGTTGACATGATTGGCATAAAAAATATATATAATAATTATATATCTTTAAAATTAGCAAATAATGATATTTTTAAGGTAAATTAGACTTCCCTTTAATTTGTTACATTTATCTAAAAGTTGAAACAACGTTCTTGCGTACACACGAATTACTTTCTCTCAAAATTGTGTAATACATTTTTTCATATCTAACAATTATTGAATATTATAAGATCTAAAATAATTAATATATATATATTTATATATGATTTTTATATCATGTTTACGGTTATGGTGTTGATGTATCCATGTTCAATGAAATAGGACCAAAACCACTTAACCCAAACATATATGAAAAAGGCTGTTATTACCTAGAATAAATGTTTTTACATGGAATTGTAAATAAATTGGTGATAAAAAGTAATATATAAGTCTTAAATTTTATGATATAAATTATTATTTATCTTTAATAGATTATTCATAAATATATATTTATTTTATGAGAGGTTAAGACATGTATAAATGAAATAAGGCATAACATATGGGTTTCTCCTATCACTTTTAATTCTGTTAGACATATTTCATATTCATTACTTATTCATTTTTCTTGTTGTATATAATTAAAATTTTATTCGTTATATTATGAAAAAAATTATATTAATAGTATTTAATGATGCATTTATGATATTTCATTCATGGGGGTTATGATACAATTGATAAAAAAGTCGTAAGGGTTTATTTTATGATCATATCATTATTCAAAACTATTTTTCTTTAAGTATATATTAAGGGAATTATTTTATCATAATCCCATAATATAAATAGATTTTATATCCCTCTAGTTTTCCAACTGAGTTTCATGAAATAGTAACAATTTATTATCTATATTACAAAATTACAATGTATATGACATTAAGATAAGACAACATTATTTCCTTTTTAATAAAAAATTATTTTACATCTATACCTATATTTTCATCAATGGGATTTAAAGAAGATTTTATATTTTCACTAGAATTTTATTAATGGAATTTGTTTTACAATTATTGTAATTTTTAAATTTTTTGTAATAGGTATCTTTATATCGTTTCTATAAATTAGTACTTTTATAATTTCTTACAAAATATTGGATGGAATGTTTTTTATAAATATATGATATAAATGGAATTTAATGATTTCATAAGTGATCAATTCTTTGAAACATTATTTAATTGTTTAGAAGGATAATTTTAATGAAATATTTTTCTTAATATTCAGAAAATCATAAATTTTTTGAAGTGATTTTAAAATTATAATTTTTAAATTCCTCAAAGATGTTTTAATGATTATTTTATGGTATTTAGATTCATCAAAATAAACAACTCTTAGACTAAATGTGATACATTTTGGAAATGATGTAATTATACCATTATTTTTTTTTCTCTAGTTGGTTTATGATCAGTTTTACTGGGAACGTACTAGTTTTATACAATTATCTATATTACTCTTTGTGGTTAATGATTTTGTATTTGGATTAGGAAAATTACTTTCATATATTGTGAGATATTTAAAATTTTATTGTGTATATTGATTATGTTTCTATCCTTTCATTGATATAATAGATTGGAATTTTTATATGACTTGGGGGGTCCCTTATAGCCCAATGATACATTGGTAGGCCTCATGTAAAAAATAGCATGGGTATTAGGCCGTGTCCTAACCCAATTTTGTAAGAAACCATGGCACAAGTCTTTCATGATCTATTTAGGATATTTAGATTTAATTATTCAATCATTATGAGACAATTTGTTTTCTTCCATATTATTATTCGATTAGTTATGATACCCATGATAATGATTCAAGCCTGAGTGATTTTTTATATAGAATTATTTGAACATCATTTATTCCATCCATGTTATTAATTATGATAATTTTTTGGATTAAATGGAAGGTGTATATTGTTATTTATATTTCAATATTGAATATTCCATATGTGTTAGTGAAATATTTCATTATATGTAAACACTTATTCAGCATTTGAGCATGATAGTCTCTTATTTCACCATTCCACATGATTATATGATTTAAGTAATGATTGTTAGGAAGGTATATAATAACATGAAAAAATGGTTCACCCTTAGAAAATTCTATGTTGTATTTTATTTTTTTAGTTTAAATTTAAGAATTAAATATTTATATGGAGTTTTTAGAATAATAAACTATATGCGTAATCGGGATGAAATTACGTGTATTTAGTTGTAATATAAAAAATTAACCATTGACTTGAGGCTACTATATTATGGGTATTTATAGTTGGTATCTGATTGAGGTTTAGTATGATCATAGTGATCAAGATGTAGGAAAACCTTTATTAGAAAATATATCCCAATGGAGTACTTGGAGGATAAGTCTACATATATGATACCATCTCATGATTTGGAAAGGAAGAGATTATGTGAATCTCTTAGAAATAAATCTCGATCTAGATATTACACATGGTTTTAGATCTAGAACAATTGTAGTGAGTGGTAATAACTCCAAAAATGCTGAATAGGGTATTTACTCTATGATCACCATGTGTGTGACAATATAATTTTATACACCCCAGGATCGACACTCCTCGATGACATTCATGAGTTAATTTAAATTTTCTTTTTCCAATAATAATGTTTATTTCATTAGAAAATGACAAGGAATGAACCATGATGAACTAATTGTGATTTATATTTATAATAATTTGTCAATATTTATTAATCCTATAAATATTTTTCTGGTTTACCACATTTATTATTTTTTCTCATACTACGATTTTATTTTTTAATCTGTTGAAGGTACCATGATGAATAATGTTAAAATTTAATTTACAGAAAATGTGGGGCTTATGAGAAAATAATGGGATGATGACTGCTATAAAAGTTATATTGATTATACAGAATCAGTTATCTAGATGTAAAATTCTTAATCAATCCTATTAAAAACACTCATAATCGAAAAAATAGGGAAGGGTGGTGTTCTTTAAGAGCTCAAGAGGTAGAGACTATTGAGCAATAATGCACAATTTCTTTCATGTTATGAATATTTAATGATAAATCCATTTGAATGTCTCAAATAAATAAGAAAATATTTAATGTGTTGAAAAGAAGGGAATATAATAAAAATAACTATAGAAAAGTGGAGAGTTCAATAGAAGGAAATATATTTCTTCATACATATCTATTTACTATTTTTTTCTTAAATTTTGGGAACCCTATCAGAATATGAGTTAATTAACATTTTTATTGGTAAAATCTGTGGAAGAACCTATGTTATAAAAATTATTTATGTGTGATGATTGATGAAATTATGCTCTGGACTCATGAATTCTGTTATAGAAGTATTTTTATCAATTATATAATTGTTATAAGAATCATGAATCATATAAACATTGTGTTAATATTTTGAAGCCTATAATACATCATCGTTCATTAATGTAATAGTTAAGGATACCATCATCGGTGACCAAATTTTAGTTTGATCACTATATCAGTGTATTAGAAACTCATTTTGAGGTTATATTTTATGTTATATTGATGTCATTAATTACAATATCAAGGAAATTTATGGTCATATAACCCATTTTATTAATATTGAATTTATAAATAAATAAATTTGATAAATAATACTATTGGTTTTTTGGATATATGTATAAATTTATTGATAAACATTAAATATTATTTGATTTTGGTGATGAGGTAATTAGGGTTTATAAAAATATTGGAACATATCTTTTAACATATTGATATGTGATTAAATTATTATTTTCATTTTTTGGGTTTTCATAGTATTATTGGAATGTTATCAGAATTATATTAGTATATTTTTCGAAACAATTCATCCCATATAATAGAATACAACCTGTCTCATCTGGAAAGACTACAAGGCATGGATCGAAAAAAGAAAGATGATAATGGGGCAATGCCTAGTTCAAGACTATGTGATATCCTACTGAGTATGAAATTATTTGTACTTAATAAGTTTTATTGATAAATATTATTTTTGTTTTGGGAAACCTATTATATGATAAAATCATATTCAATATTAATGATTTTGAGGTGATTAATGATATTTTGGATGAGATATGGTTTTGTTGATGTATATGAATATATACAAATAAACATTAGGTTTAATATAATGGTTCCTTTGGGAATAATGCTATTATGTTTTTGAATGTTTAAGAAGTGGTTTATGATATATCATATGAGTTAAAAAATTCTTTAATATTGATGTTATGTTTGTAATTTGGGATATAAGATTTTTTATTTATGGAATGGTCTATGTTAAACCTCAGGACATATTATTTAATTTTATAGATTAATATATTATTTAATTGATTGACAGATTATAAATTTTGAGTATTGTATTATAATGGGATAATTATTTTGGTTTTATTATTATTTATGTATTAAAATTTTTATTCTTTTGTGAATTATATGATCCATAAAATGTTAATTTTATTTCATTAGGAATGAAAAAATAATTATGGATATTAATTTTGTGTAGTATGAAATAAAATTTAAATTGATTAAAGAAAAACCATATGATTATTTAGTTCACATGAAATAATAATATATAAAATTATTAAACATTATGGAGATATCTGTAACTCCCCGACCCCAGTTTCCCTGAGTCGGTGCATTATTTTAATACATTGGCATGATTACAAGGAATCAAGTCCGAAAGGACCGATCATTTTAGCAGTCTTGGAAAATAGATTACATACATAAATGTTACATTGCACTTTAAGACATACAAAACAACATAAATAATCTTTATGAACTCCATTATTCCCTTGTCTTAACCCTGCATATCAATCACAATACACTTCTTGGAATCCTGGGAAAAATAAAACATAGAAAGGGGTGAGCTTAAATGCTCAGTAAAGGTAAGAAATATAGCGGAAACATTCATAAATAAACATAAACATTTAAGGAAATCTATAACTAGAACAAAAGCCTTTTAAACATGAACTTCATCATAATATGGCAATGATAAAAAATCAAATAATTCAATTTACTTACTCGCATGTATATTCTACTAGTCGAATAATCACATGCAATATCAATAACCACTTTCATAATGACAGAATGCATAATGCCAGACTATCATCACCATGTAGCCAAGGTCTCGTGCGAAGACTACAAATAAGATTTTGTCAAGGCCTCATACCAAGACACTAGTTTGTCTCATGAGACCTACCGATGAATCGAGGAGCTATAGCGGGCTCCACCCATCACTTACAAAGTCCAATGCATTCCTCATGTGAATAGCTTTAAACATAACATAAACATTCGTATTAAAACTAGTATAAAAAATGTAAATAATTTCTCCATAAACCATGAATTGTATAAAAATAACACATCCACAGTCAAACATATCACAAAACCTTCAACACAATATGGATGATTTGTATCATGATAAATCAACTTTAAAACAAGTTTAAAATCCATTAAAGAATTTTGACATAGATGAAAATGACTTGTAAAACTCATTGAGAGAAATACCCCTTTTTAATGAAAACATTTGAAAGTCACACAGTTTAGAAAATAATTCATTTAAAGACATTTTTTAATCAAAGAGTCCCATACCAATTTGAAACATTTGAATGAAATTAACATTTTAAAAACATTCATGTCCATATAAATAAATCCTTAAAAACCATTTTGAAGACATGGACATTAAAGAGAATGTTTTAGTAGAATAAATATTTAAAACATTTGAAATGTTGTTTTAGTAACAAGTCCCTTAAAATACATAATTTGGAAACTCTTTCATAAAACATGGACCTGGATGACAAAAATGTCATAGTAGATACTTACATATAAACAATCTCGTATAATAATGAGATTGAAGAATTAACCCTTACCAATTTGGTAACTTACGAAACATAAACCCCATAAAAGAGATATCTTACAATGAATATGTAAATACACATAATTTAATGTTTATTTCATAAAGAATACAATTATGGGAAGTACATACACCACAAAAAAGGTAATAGTGGCAATATGACATGAATCTCACGGGAATAAAGAGTGAGATGAAAACCCCTTACCTTGTACTTTTCCTTGGTCGATGGTAGGTTAACATACTCTATAATAGTTAAATAATTTTTATTAAATTATACAAGAATAATATACCTAAATATGATATCATATATGATCTTTTAATATTCATTTGTTAATAATATTTTAGTAATATCGTCATTTTGGGTGTTAACTGATTCGTTTTCCTTTATATGCTTCATTACGTAAGCCGTGTTTGTTATGGATAGGTTGTATATTATTCAAATACAGAATGATATAAAGTCCTTAAAAATTACTTTTAATCATCAAACTATAATTATTCTTGAATGGATATGACGAGGAAATTAATCTCATCGTGTTCGTGGAGATGGTAATCCGTACGTACGCACGAACGCTACTTCCACTTCATTTTTCATTTTAAAAGAAATAAAAACCAAATGATACATAGGTATATAATTATTCCAGTATAATATAATATCGTATATGTGTTACTTATGTTCATTAACACTATCCTTTATACATTCCATGTATGGTATGAACGAGTCATATCACTTTGAGGGGGCGGTAGTCCACACTTCCTCAAATGAAATTATCGTATATAAATACAACATGAAAAAAATAATGTTATGATATAAAATGGAATTACAGAAGCTTACATATAAAATTAATATCATTAATATAATATTTAATTATATTTCCATCATAATGGCCACCATGGGAGGTGGTAGGAGATAATTGAACAATCGTCGCTTCGTGAGGCGTTTGGTTTCCATCCACAGAAACATTATGTACTTCACCCATTAGATGGATGTGTGTAATTGTAGTTATAATAATTCTAATAACAATATCCTAGTATATTTATCATACTTGTTTTGTTACAAAATAAAATAATAAGAATAGTTTAGGGGTTGGAGAAGTAAAAGAAAAGAAAAGAAGCTAAGTGAAATTGTTACCTTTAAATTGGGTAACTCCTTTTGGTTTGAACCAAAAGGACTCTTGACGTACCTTCTGCCTAAGGTAAGCCTTGTGAAAGTAGTATAGGAATGTAGGGAGCTTAAATGGGCAAAGGTTTATGAGCCGAAAGGCTTGAGAGGTGTGAGGAATTGGTTATAAGTGGTGTCCTTTTATAATGGGGAGGATGGTCTATTTAGGAAAATCTAGAAATATTATTTTATAATAAATTCATATTCGGTTTATAATGTAACAAAAGTGGATTATTTAAATTTTAAGGCGGGGATGGGTCGAAAATCACTCAACCAATAGAATTTAGACAGGTTTGGGTCATTATATTAACCTTATCTTTTAGTTTTAACTCTTTGTTAATTAGTTTGACACTTACCATGTCACTTTGTATTTTTATATTATATAGTTAATAAACATACTATATACCTCAAAGAGACCCCCAAGTGGTCCATTAATGATAAACCTATCATGATATAATTCTCTTTGCCGAACCTTATATTTTTTTGAATAGAATATAAATTAATAATATAATAATTGTTTTAAAAACTCATTTATGTCAATTTTGACACTACCCAATAATTGATTTTCGTTAAAGTCTTAAAAACATTATTAATTCGAACCAAATTAATTTAAGAAATCCAAACATGTCATATTAACCAATATAAATATTTTATGTCATCAATACTTTCAAATTATATTTATTTTAACATTTATAATATCAATTATTTGATTATTTCCTTAATAAGGAAAATACTGCATCATTATTGTGTCATATATATTTTTACATTTTCAATGTCTAAAGATTATAAATAAAATAAAATTATGTAGGAAATATTTTTATATTTTTAATGAATATTTATTATCGAAAATATAACATATATAACCCTATGTAAAATTTTGTTTTCTAAAAGATATAAGCTTATGTCATTTTTGTATTCACTTTAACATAATTAATATAAAGTGTCCCTATCACCAAAAATGGCTCCATGGGGTCCCAAAATAGACCCGAAGATGCCCGTGGTGGGACATGTATCCACAAATAAGGTTAGGACATGTTTTAGGGTAATTTATTATTATTATAATATTATTTTTTAACCCTTATTTACCGAATTTACCCTTTAACCATGGTAAATAAAATATTTACCGAACAAGTTATTCAAAATTTCTAAAATTAAAAGTTACCTATTTACACAATTTGGACATCCTGATTCCAAATATGGAATCCATTTTTCAAAATTCGAAACATAGAAGTTGCAGAAATTAATTTAAAATTAATTCCCGCTGTCAAAACAAAAAGCGTGTATTTAGGATATAATAACTATCAAAAGATTGATATTTGTTTATGTTCGGTTTAATTATGAAATTATTTCCAATGCCCAAAATTGTATTAAATGGTAAAAATATATTCTAAATATACTTTAAAACCACAAAAATTCATAATTTATAACTATTATTTATTTTGATTAAAAAAGTTGTATTTAATTAAAATTTATTAATTTTCTCTATTCATCAAACTATAAAAGTTATCCGAAAAGTACCAAAATTTTACCCTAGGATAAATTCAATATTCCGAATCCAAAAATGAAGTCCATTTTGAGAGATAAAATTTATAAAATTTCAGAAATTATGTATTACTATTCATAACGACTTATTTGATTGGTTGTAATGTGTGTTAGAACTCGAAGTTGCGTACAAGACACGCTGCTGTATTATTCAAAGAGAAGCATATCGTGGAAGCTTGGGGGGTTACATTTTAAATTTTTTATGTCCCCATTCTAAAGAATAAATTTATTTAGTCAAATTTAATATATAAAGCTTTAAAATATTGGATTTAAAAGGGATCACTATTAAAAGTGGGTAAAAGTGCATTTTTTAAAATTACTTATTTTGTTTGGAAAAATGAATTTGTTCTTAAATTATTTCTAAGAAAATAATAATATGTATTCTAAAATTATAAGGATTATATAATGATTAAAATTTAGTTAATACTATTCATCACCTCTTTTGAACGACTTGTTTGGTAAGTCATGGTGCGCTTGAACTCGGTGTTGCGTATAGTGCAAGTTATTGATTTGTTTTGAAGAAGTAACACACTATAAAATCTTGGGGTGTAACATTCTTCCCTCCTTCAATAAATTGTGTCCTCGAAATTTGATATTGTTCTTCAAAAATAGTGTTTGAGAATAGAAAATATCTTTGTGGGAAAACCCACATCGGAAATTTAGTTAATAACATTTAGTCTTAATGAGAGGAAAAGAGAAATGAAAGGGTCACCACCAAATTATGATCTCGATTAGATGAACATTGGTGGAAATTAGAGAAATATAATTGGAGGAAAGACATAAATATTTAAAGGTAGTGATTGAGGTCATCAATCACAAACAAGTTTAAAATTTAGGTCCTTAAATTCATCAATCTATGATGACTTAAAATACCATCAGTTCAACAAAACATTAGGTATTAGGATAACACATTTTTGGTATTAAAATTCCTTCAATAAAGTATAATAATTTATTTATTTATAGGATTATTAGAGAAGAAAAATATATACTTGACAAGTAGAGTTCCATCATTTAACTAATTTCTACCACAAACTCATCTTTCACTCTAAAAGATAATAGAACACAAAAAATATATTATATTTATCCTATTCTTTTGGGGTAAAAAAATGAATTTATAATTCATCTACTAGACCTTATTTAAATAAACTACATTATTTAATCCAGGACATCTCATGGGCCAGTGGTAGGTGATACACCCTTGTCGCCCTTCGGTTGCGAGTTCAAGTCTCACGGCCTTGCCGGCCGCGATGGGTTGCCGCCCAACCTCTAAGTTGTCCTTTTTTGGCAATACAAACTTAATCTCAAACTAGAATTATCCAAAATAATTCTGTCCAAACTCACAGTCCAAAATTTATAAGGAAGGTAAACTTAATGAAGATCCTTTTTTCCGCGTAATAACATGTGAACACCTTCATCATGTTTTCTTTTAAAACACTGCAACATCCGGAATTACCATAAAACCTTATTGATTACATTCATGATCCCTTATTCCTTATAGAATAATGTATATACTCCTTTTATCCAAATTTTTTGAAAACTACAACAATGATGGGAACAAAAATCATTAATCAGTTTCAAGGTAGTCAAGGATATCCAATATAATTTATTCAAATCAACCATCTCTTATTCCAAAATCACTACCTCATTATCAGAATCATATTATGTTTTATCTTTCTCTCAACCATATATTATCCAAAAATTTAACCTATTATTGAGCCACTTTTCTTTGTTCAACACAATCTCAAGTCTTTAATGAAATAGTACTGCAGTACAATCCTTATATTCTCCGTAATTATTATAACAAGTACATTATTGATACAACACTCAAATGACATAATTCACTAATAACATCATAAGAACTCTAGTCATTCCTCCTCGTCTGTGGTAGTATCATAACTTGATTATTATTTAATAGCATCATTTGAGGCATACTCTAATGATTTGTACATTGGTTTTCATAGTTCCCCAACTCCTTGTAGATGAAGAATTGTACATTTGAAACCTTTTTCTTATCCTTGCAGTCACGTACATGGTGTCATATTTCTTCACACTTATAACAAACACTCATTCCTTTCAGACAATTTACAGAGTGTTTCTTCCCACAGTTATCACATATGGTAAAATTCTTCTTTACCTTATTCCCTTTATTTTTCCTTCTCTCTATCGTCCTTTACTTCTCTGGCTTCCGTTCAAAGCCATAGGACTCCGAGAATTATTTACATATCAAATAAACACATGATATTATTTCTTCATTTAATGATAATACGTGGGAGACTATTTCCATTCTAAATTATAGCTTAAGACCATGAAAGATATGATCTTTATTACTCTTTGGATCATGCATATTTCTGGAGTTCTCATTCCTTCTACTGGGAACCATTTCTAAACCATGGCGTAAACTAGATCAGTTTATGAATCAAAATACATAATTCCATACTTATAAGACACTTAAAATAAATTGAACAGTTTATGGATATAATCCATAATCATAAATAATTTTTTCTTTGAGGAAGTATATACCCATAAACCCTTCATAATGGTTCGTAAAGAAAATGAGAATTATCCTAAGCATATCCCCCGGAAGTGTCGTAACCAGGAGTGCCGCAAGGCATGTTGTCATGAACCAGTTCTCGTTTGAGTCTAGCTCAAAGCTGTGTTTTCAGGTTTTACCCCTAGGTACATCTGTGCCAGATCCGCCTCTACTTGATCGTATCCAGACAGGGATGTATTGCTCGAGAAAACTCACAAAATTTTACAATACCAAAATTCTAGGAAGTTTATATATAATAATACTCAAATTCTATCTTAGGGCTATGTGTTCTAATCAGAGTTTATCTAAATCTAGCTTCCAAGGTTATTGATAAAATTTCTCTGATAACAACTATAATTCCTCGACCTCAGTTACCCAGAGTCAGTGCATTATTTTAATACATTGGCATGATTACAAGGAATCAAGTCCCGAAGGACCCATCAGTTTAGCAGTCTTGGAAAATAGATTACATACATGAATGTTACATTTCAATTTAAGACATACACAACAACATAAATAATCTTTATGAACATCATTATTCCCTTGGCTTAACCCTGCAAATCAATCACAATACACTTCATGGAATCCTGGGAATAGTAAAACATAGAAAGGGGTGAGCTCAAATGCTCATTAAGGGTAAGCAATACAGTGGAAACATTCATAAAAAAGCATAAAAATTTAAGGAAATGTATAAATAGAACAAAATATTTTTTAAACATGACCATCATCTTAATATTGCAAAGATAAAAAAATCAAATAATTCAATTTACTTACTCGCATGTATATTCTACAAGTCGAATAATCACATGCAATATCAATAACCATTTTCATAATGACAGAATCCATAATGCCATAATATCATCACCACGTAGCCAAGGCCCCGTGACAAAACTACAAATATGATTTTCTCAAGGCCTCGTGCCAAGACACTAGTTTGTCTCATGAGTCCTACCGATGCATTGAGGAGCTATAGCAGGCTCCACCCGTCACTTACTAAGTCTCAATGCATTCCTCATTAGAACAGGTTTAAACATAACATAAACACTCGTATTAAAAATAGTATACAAAATGTCAATACTTTCTCCATAAACCAAGAATGGTATAAAAATAACACATCCACTATCAAACATATCACAAAAACTTCAACACAATACGGAAGATTTGTATCATGATAAATCAACTTCAAAACAAGTTTAAAATCCATGAATGAAATTTGACATAGATGAAAATGATTTGTAAAACTCATTGAGAGAAATACCCCTTTTCCATGAAAACAATTGAAAGTCACACAATTTAGAAAATAATTTATTTAAAGGAATTTTGGAATCAAAGTGTCCCATACCACTTTGAAACTTTTGAAAGGAATTAACATTTTAAAAATATTCATGTCCATATAAATAAATCCTTAAATTTTTTTTTGAAGACATGGACATTAAAGAGAAAGATTTAGAAGAATAAATATTTAAAACATTTGAAATGTTGTTTTAGTAAAAATTCCCTTAAAATAATCCATTTGAAAACACTTTCATAAAACATGGACAAGGATGATAAAAATGTCCCTGTAGATACTTACACATAAACAATCTCGGATAATAATGAGATTGAGGAATTAACCCTTACCAATTTGGTAACTTACGAAACATACACCCCATGAAAGATATATCATACAATTAATATTTAAATACACATAAATTAAAGTGTATTACATAAAGAATTCAATTATGGGAAGTACATACACCACACAAAAGGTAATAGTGGCAATATGACATGAATCTCACGGGAATAAAGAGAGAGATGAAAACCCCTTACCTTGAAATTTTCCTTGGTCGAGGGTAGGTTAACATCCTGTATAATAGTTAAATAATTGTTATTAAATTATAAAATAATCCTATACATAAATATGATATCATATAAGATCTTTTAATATTGCTTTGTTAATAATATTTAAGTATTATCGTCACTTTGGGTGTTAACTGATTCGTTTTCCTTTATATGCCTCATAACATAAGCTGTGTTTATTAAGTATAGGTTTTATCTTATTCTTATCCAGAATGATATAAAGTCATTAAAAATTACTTTTTAATCATCAAATGATAATTATTCTTGAATTGACATGATGGGGAATTGAATCTAATCATGTTCGTGGAGACGGTAATCCGTACGTACGCACAAACGCTACTTCCATTTCATTTTTCATTTTAAAAGGAATAAAAACCAAATGATGCATAGGTATATAATTTTACATTATAATATAATATCTTATATGTGTTACTTAGGTTCATTAACACCATCCTTCATACATTCCATGTACGGTATGAACGAGTCATATCACTTTCAGGGGGCAGTAGTCCGCACTTACTCAAATGAAATTATCGTTTATATATAACACATGAAATGAATAAAGGTATGATATAAAATGGAATTACAGAAGCTTATATATAAAATAAATATCATTAATATAATATTTAATTATAGTGCCATCATAATTTCCACCATGGGGGGTGGTAGAAGATAATTGAACAATCATCGCCTCGTGAGACGTTTGGTTGCCAACCACATAAACATTATGTTCTTCACTCGTTAGATGGATTTGTGTGTAAATGTAGTTATAATATTTCTAATAACAATATCCTGGTATATTTAGGATACTGGTTATGTTACAAAAGAAAATAATATGAATAGTTTCGGGGTTGGAGAAGTAAAATAAAAGAAAAGAAGCTATGAGAAATTATTACCTTTAATTTGGGTAACTCAATTTGGTTTGAACCAAAAAGGACTCTTGAAGTGCCTTATGCCTAAGGTAAGGCTTCTAAAAGGAGGAGAGATATGTAGGAAGCTTAATTGGGTAGATTTTGGATGAGCCAAAAGGCTTGAGATGTGTGAGGAATTGGTTAGAAGTGGTGTCCTTTTATAAGGGGGGGAGGGGCTCTTTAGGAAAATATAGAAATATTATTTTATAATAAATTCATATTCGGTTTCTAATGGACAAAAGTGGAATATTTAAAGGTTGAGGTAGGGATGGGTCTAAAACCACTCAACAAATAGAATTTAGACTGGTTTGGGTCATTATATTAACCTTATCTTTTAGTTTTAACTCTGAGTTAATTAGTTTGACACTTACTATCTCACTTTTTATTTTTATATTATATAGTTAATAAACATCATATATACCTCAAAGAGACCCCCAAGTGGTCCATTAATGATACACCTATCATGATATAAGTCTTTTGGCCGAGCCTTAGATTTTTAGGAATAGAATATAAATTAATAATATATTATTTGTTTTAAAAACTCATTTATGTCAATTTTGACACTACTCAATAATTGATTTTTGTTAAAGTCTTAAAAACTTTATTAATTAGAACCATATTCAATTAATCAATACCAACATGTCATATTAACCAATAAAATTAGTTTATATCATCAAAACTTTCAAATTATATTTATTTTAACATTTATAATATCAATTATTTGATTCTTTCATTAATAAGGAAAATACTGCATCATTATTGTGTCCTATATATTTTTACTTTTTCAAAGTTTAAAAATTATAAATAAAATACAATTATGTAGGAAATATTTTTAGATTTCTAATGAATATTTATAATCTAAAATATAACATATATGACCTTATGTAAAAATTGTTTTTCTAAAAGATATAAGCTTATGTCATTTTTGTATTCACTTTAACTTAATTAATATAAAGTATCTCTATCACCTACAAGTGTCTCTATGGGGTCCCAAAATCGACCCAAAGATGCCCCTGGTCGTACATTTATCCACCAATAAGGTTAGGACACGTTTTAGGTTAATTTATTATTAATATAATATTATTTTTTAAACCTTATTTATCGAATTTACCCTTTAACCATAGTAAATAAAATATTTACCGAAGTAATTATTCATAATATCTAAAAATAAATGTTATCTATTTACACAATTTGTAAATCCTGATTCCAAATATGGGATCCATTTTTCCAAATTCCGAACACAGAAGTGGCAGAAATTAATTTAAAATTAATTCCCACTGTCAAAACAAAATGCGTGTTTTTAAGATATAATAACTATCAAAAGATTGATACTTGTTTATGTCTGGTTAAATTGTGAAATTATGTACAATTCCCAGCATTGTAGGAAATGGTAAAAATATATTCTAAATATAATTTAAAACCACAGAAATTCATAATTTATCAATATTAATGATTTTGATTAAAAAAGTTTTTTTTAATTAATATTTATTAATTTTCACTATTCATCAAAATATAAAAGTTATCTGAAAAGTACCAAAATTTCACCCTATGCTAAATTTCGTATTCTGAATCCAAAAATGAAGTCCATTTTGAGAGATAAAATTTATAAAATTTCAAAAATTAGGTATTAATATTCATAACAGTTAGTTTGATTGGTTGTAGTGTGTTAGAACTCGAAGTTGCGTACAACACACGATGATGTATTATTCAAAGAGAAGCGTATCGTGGAAGCATGGGATGTTAAATTGTATATTTTTGATGTCCCCATTCTAAAGAATAAATTTATTTAGTAAAATTGAATATATAAGAGTTTAAAATATTGGATTTGAAAGGGTTCACTATTAAAAGTTGGTAAAAGTGCATTTTTGAAAATTACTTCTTTTGTCTGGAAAAATGAATTTGGTTTTACATTATGTCTAAGAAACTAATAATATGGATTCTAAAATTATAAGGATTATATAAAGTTCAAAATTTTGTTAATACTATTCATAACCTCTTTTGAACGGCTTGTTTGGTACGTCATGGTGCGCTTGAACTCGGTGTTGCGGGTAGTGCAAGCTATTGAATTATTTTGAAGAAGTAACACACTATGAAATCCTAGGGTGTCACAATATCAATCCGGATAATAAAAAAATCCCCCAAATGTAGGTAAATGATCTTTAAATATATATATAATTATCTAAATTTTTGATGAATTAGTAGTCATTTCACCCATCACAAATTTACAGTTTTATGGTAGTTAACATTCTCTTGATCATTCACATTCTAGTAATCAATGATCTATATCAATCCATTTATTTTTTTATTTTTTTCTCTGTCTATATTATTGATTCTATCAAATGTATTGTGCTAGGAACTTATTTATGAGTTCTTATAGTTACCCATAATACCTCTATTTCTCTCTCAGAAAAGGGGAAGTTTAATTATCCATTTTTATAATGTGGGAAATCAATAGATGTATTTTTTATTATAAAACCCTGTATTTATTAGAACAAGTTAGTTTTCATGCAATATATTTAATAGTGTTTTGGATAATGTAACACATTGATAATTTAAGATTATAAAATTAGGTTTAATAGAATATATTACACAAAAAATGAATATAAATAACCCAAAAAATATATCATAACCTAGATTTTAAATTTGTGGTGAATAATATGATTGATAATGTCTCTAAAATCATAAGGAAAAAAATTTATAAAATATATTCAGTTGTTTATTGTTATAAATAATGATCATTTGAAATTAATAAAAAAGGTTTTTATGAAGAATGGTTTTTATGTGAGAAATATGTTTTTTATCTTCAAAAATGAAATCAATTAATATTGAAGATTAATTTTAATAAAATTTATATATTATATGTTAAATAAGATGATTTATTATTCATATAATATATTTTTCTATGCAAAAGTAATAAAAAATCTACTTTTAATCTTAAAAACAATATTTTCTAAAAATTATTTTTTCATGTTTTCCAGACTTGTTTAAAATATATCATTTCTTCCACATAAAGAATAATTATATGACATAATAAAATAAATTCCTAAATCACCATTTCAAAATTATTTTAGAATTTATTATTGATAATAAACTGAGAAAATTAATTTTTTGATGAATAATAGATAATGCATCTTTTTTATTAAACAATTCTTTTTGGTTTAAATAAATTACATATTGCATTTTTTTAAGATTATTTAAAATTGATATTAGTTCATTTATATTATTATTAATACTATTTATTCCATTATAATCAAATATGATATATAATTATTAATAATTTTGAAAACATTTCAACTGGAAAACCATTTTCCCGTCAAGTTACTATGATTAATATTAAATAAAATTCTCCAATATCATTGAATTAAAATTATTAAAGAGATTCTATATTTTTAATTTGACTAATTAATAATATTAAAAAGTTCCACTGAAATTTTGTTCATATTGACTATTAAAAATAGTGAAGATTAATAATTATTGTTAAGGATAAAACGGGATTATCACGGGTAAAACTAAGAATATACGAGTTAAAATGACTTGGAAAAATGTATATTTCTTATTTTAAATAAATTTGTATACTTTATCACGTCTATGGTTAAATAATGAGACGTTTTGGATCCTTGTGTCCTGTTAAAAATGTGGGTATAATTTTTTCATTTCAAAATCCCCCCACTACACTTATAAAATGAAACCACCTCTCGTCTCATATAAAAACATACAAAGAAATTTTATTAGACCATGAACTACCCAAATACCTTCAACAACAAAATAACCTGACTGACATTAAATGTTGTATAGTAAAACCATTTTAACATGGATTTAGGTATAAAACTATATTGTTTCTCCAAATAAATGGAATAGTTTACAATAATTCTTATTTCTTTTAAATATTATGGTATCCCATTAAATATTATAAAACAATGATAACATATTTTCAGAATTATATTCTATATAATGAGATATTATTATGCTTATTTCTTAACATATATGCATCTCCTACTCCATCACGTGGCAATGAAACCATTGATTATGTTTACAGGGAAATACCTCTTCACTGATAGATGCAAGTCATTTTTCATCACAATTTAACTATGATGGATATAATGATGGATTTAATATTCATATATGATATTTATGAGATAATTATACTTATATAATTATCATATCCTATAAAAATGTTTACATTACACTACATTATAAAAATAAAAAGTCTATCTTTTGTACGCATGTACTATCTTCTCCTTGAAGCGAAGCGATTCATATTTCATATTATATTAACATATACTATAATATGAAAATATTTAGTTACTAGATATTATATGTTTAATTATAATTAGTCTATAATGTTTTATATATTTTTATATTTTCTCATTCTAAAGGTCTAAACGTGAAAACATTGTTAATAGGTATATACAACAAACTGTCACAATAAATGATGTAATTCATTTTTATATATCTAAAATATATTTAATTTTTTTAAAAAAATATATTGAATACTTAAATATATATTTATATATATATTTCATGGTTATTTATTCATTATGTTATGTATCCATGATCAAAGATCATGGGTTGAAACTACCAAATAAAAATATAAATGAAAACAAAATTACTTATTACTTGATATAGTAATTTTAAAAATTATTTTTTTTACAAATAGATGATAAAAAAGTAATAATTAAATCAAATATGGAAGGATATATATCAATATGATTCATTAATATATTTATAATATATATATATATATATATATATATATATATTAAGGAGGTCCAAGCAGATACAAAGGAAATCCGACCTGAGGAAAGGTTTTGATGTCTCACATAAACTTTTGGGAGAGCTATGCCATATTCAATGATTATATCATTTTTTTATTTTTATAAGACATTTTTGATATGATATAACATGAATATAATTATCATATTGTAATTTAAATTTAAATTTTAGGTTATTTATTTCATTGTATTTATGATTACGAATTTACCTCAACGATAAGGGTACATTTCACAATCTCATCATTATTCGGGATAGTTTATGTCTGAGTCTATATTGGGGAAATATTTTACCTTTCTATTTTAATAAAAATATATTTTATTCTCCTATGTTTATTAATAATTTTTTGTAATTTATTACCATTATACCCTCTACGGTACATAAGGTAATGGATTCATTTATATTAAAAAACACAACTTTATTTATATTTTCAATTGAAAATTATTTTTCCACCTTATCAAATTTTTCAAAAAAATTGTAATTAATATTCTTTATATTCTAAAATGATTTATTAACGAATTATTTTCAATTATTATATTTTCAAAAAATAATTTAAAATTATTATTTCTGTTATTTTAATTAAAATTCACTTTTTTTCTTTTCATATATAATTGTGAACAAAATATTTTTTTATATGACAAGAATATAATTTCCTTCCACTATAATAGATAAATGATGTTAAGAGTCCTTTAATTAATTAATTTCTTCATTTCGACGAATTTTTTATTTCAATTATTTTTAAAACATGTTGTTTTGTAAATTAATTTTAAAACTAATAGAACTATTTTCTTCATGATTTTATTTAATGAAAATGTTATGGTTTTTTCATCTACAAATAATACCTTATTTTACTAATTATATATTAGTGATATGTGGTAATGATACAGTAATTATTATTTCTACAGATTTTTTATGCTCAATTTGATTGTGGATGTACTATTATGATATCATTATCCAATGTAATATATGTGGTTTATCATTATAATTATTGATTAAAGAAATTATCAACATTTCATAAGTTATATTTTCAATAATGAAGTCTATGTTATTTCTTGAAATCATCTTTCTTATGAGGAAATAATTAGACATAGTATATTATGGTATGGTCTTTCTATAACCCCCTGATTCATCAATATGTCTCATTAGAAATACTATGTTGGGTATTTGGTATGGCATTTCCTATTTATTTATTTTTCTTAGAATATGGCCTGAATGACATGTTTATTATGTATGAAATTATTCATTACATCATTATGATATTTTTTACTATGTTAATGTGAAATATTGAATATCTATAATATACATGGATATGTATTTATTATGTCATTATTTATATTGAATTACATAACAACTACTTACACCTTCATTGTTATTCATCATTCTAAATTTATTTATTATATATAATTTGGTTTTTGTTGTCTTTCATTCCATAAATATGATGACATACATACTCTTGATATTCTCCATTGTATGCGTACCCTTTACGAGTATCTTATCTATCCCCTTATTATGTTTTATTTTCCCAATATTCCAATATGTGTTTTAATATTGACTTTGTGGGATATTTTATTGTGAATAATAGTGTTCTTGAAGGAAATATTATGTTATATTTCTGTTTTCAATTGTAATGTGAGATTCAAGTATGTATCTATTTTTTCAATACAACTAATATAATTTGAAATTCATTATTTTGTAACATATTTTTTTTATTTTAATAATGTTACTATTGAACATGGTCTATTAAGCTCAGGGTCCATACTTTTAGGCCTCAAATGTTTTCTTCAATATAAATATCATGGAATGTGTGATGTTGTGTAAATTCATCGTATCCTAATAAATAGGATGAAATTGTGGTTACAAAATGGAATAAAATCAAGTATTTTCCTTTTTTTACTTCGTTATCTATTATAATTGTATATCATCCTCTAAAATTTAGTAAAATGATCATGATTTTTCAAAATTTTACCTATTTATTTTCTAATTGATTTTTGTTTTACCAATAATAGAGTAATTATTTTTTGGTCGTTAGTATTATCATTTCCATGTTCTATATCAATATATATTAATCCTGAAATATTTTTTTCTTCACTTTCTCTATAATTTATCATCACATGACATTATAATTTTATGTGAACCCAAATATGTTGTTTTTCATGTGTCCAATATATTTAAAACATTAACATTTCAAAAGAGGTTTTATTATCCCTCTATATGATCTGGTGTTACATAAAATTTATCTTTTAATAGTGTACATTTTATGAAAAAAATAAAATTTGTAGTACACAGTTTATTTATGTGGGATAAAATGGGACACAATAACAATTTATAATACTATTATCAATAGACTTTTAAACATGAAACATTTATAATTATGTAAACCACAATATTCTATTAAGATGTTATTTTTTAATATAACATTAGTCTCCACGACACTGGATTGGTTAAAACAAATACACATTTATAAATTATGATAAATATGTAATTTTTTTTATAAAATTTACTAATTAATAATAAATAATTTCTCAAATTTATGTGAATTCATTATATACATCAAAATATGATTTCATCTTTAAAAGTTTCATATTAATTTTCACTTTATAAATTTTAAATAATTTAAGAAATATTTACAAATAATAGTTGATAAATTAGACATCATTTTTGATGTAATCATGTTGAATTTTAATTAGGGTCAATTTTGGTATTTTTAGAAAATGGTTTACTTTTCCATGAATAGTTAAAAATATAAATTTTTCAAATACTATCATTATTTATAAATAATAAATTAATATTAATCCCCCATTATATTATGTATTTTGTTATTATATTTTTACGTGATAAATTTTACATATATTAAACTTTTTAATTCAATTTAATTATTCAATACTGCTAATTTTTATATGTAATTATTGTTTTTCTTGAAAAAACATTTTTCATCTAAATAATTTATCATAGCATTTTAAGAATTTATATCAATATAGATTTACTAAAATTTAAGAGGTATATTATAAAAAAATTGATTCCATTTCTGGAATGAATTTTTTAAAATTTCGTTATTAGTTACATATTATTTTTTATCCTAATGAATAGTACACTACAAAAATATATTTTAACTTGGTAAGAGTAAAATTGTTAAAACATAGACAAAACATTGTGATAAGTATTTAAAATTTCAATAAATCCTTCCTTTATCCATTTGGCATAATTTATTTGGAAAATTTATATATAGTGCTTCATAATATTTAACATTGGGGGCATTTTTTCAAATTTTTATCTTTATAATTATTATTTAAATGATGGTGTAAATTTATAATTTCTTTATTTTAATATATATAATATTTTTTTATCAATTTAAAAAAAATCTATTATTATAGAAATAATAATTTTAAATATTAATTATACATTTATATCATCATTATTTATTTTTAAATTTCATTAATGAAATAATTACTTAAAATTATTACACAACGCTGAGACAATGCTTGCGAAATTAGTATTAAAATCCAGTTATTGATATGAAAAACCGTTAAATTTAATTATTTTTAATTGTGATAAAGATTCCAATATATTTTAAATATAAATTTAACATATTAGGGATTGTTTAATGTTTCTATTATAATTAACTTATGATTTATTTGGTTTAAAGTAAAATTAAATAAATAGTTCAGAAATTCCATTAATGATCTTTTATAATAAATAATATTTTATTAAAAGACATAAAATTCATAGAAAATTTATCATCCACAAAAATATAGGATAATGATTAGAATATAAACCCTGGTATATTTATGTTACTATTTTTTATTAATAGTGAAATTATTATCATTGAAAGGATAGAAAATATTAATACTGCAATAATTATCAAAAGTATTAACTAGAGATTAAAATTAAAAGATAACGGTTAAAATATTTATAAAATATGAAAAATACAAAAGGATGTTAGAATTTGGAATCATAATCATAATATGTTATAATTTTATATCTCATTATCCATTTGGAAAATATAAATAATTTATATTATTTTAATACTTTAAGAAATACAATGATTTCTCCTCCCCTCACATATAAAAGGAAATTACTTTTATCTTTTAATTTTACTATATTAAGTAATCGATCAGGAAAATCAAATGAAAATTTAATTATCAGAATTTGTAAACATGATTTATTGGTTATTTTCTTCTTAAAATACAATCCCTAGTGTCCTTAAAATGTTATCTAACATGATTCTTCATAATAAGATGAATTCCTCTTCACTAGCACTTTCAAGTCTATTTATAATTATAATTATTAAAAATATGTTTTATCCCTCATATAATAATAAGTACAATATAAAAAATTCTATAAAATTTTAGAATTATTATGGGACAACAATATTGTATCTCCATTATGTACTAGAAAAAAGTAAAACCTCGCTCGTCGCACATGCAACATAACATTTCCACAAAGTATTATAACTTTGTTTTCATCACCTCCTAAATTAGATGGTTATAAATATGTAACTAATGGATATATATATATATATATATAATATTCTTCATCTATTTTGTCTCAAAATTATTATATAATATCTAATTTCATTACATATAATGAATTGGAAAATGATATTGTCGTTGATTTCTATGTGAGGACCACCACTATCGGGGAATGATGCGATTTATTTTTCATTTATCCATTTCATGGTTGTCCATAAAAATATATTTAATGAATATATAAGATATATACGATATAAAAATTATCCTTTAATGGTGAATTATTATTTACCTTTCTTTATTTTCATCCATCAAAAATTGAAAAAATGTTCGTGTTTAAGTTTGACCAACCGTCTTTGTGAATAGTGTAATTAATTTTTCTATATATATCATTTATGGGATACTCAAAAAATATATAATTAATATATATGATATTTTTATTTTGAATAAATTTTTAAAGATTAATGACCCATGATCAAAATGCATGGAATGAATATGATGAATGAAAAAATATGTGAAAAAAGAAAGTGCTATCACCATAAATACTAAGAATAATAAAATATTGTCAAATAAATATGTGAAACAAATATTATATATGGATATTATATTATCTTATATAAATTTATAAATATAATTTATTTAATCATATTATATATTAATTTGTTTAATAGGGTGTCTAAATCACTTACAATGCTTGTCTAGCATAGGTAAAGGGTTTATTAACTCAGTTTCATTTCATTGGGTAATATTTCCACTTCATCGACTAAGTAATGCAATGATTATATGTGAAAGGATATATTAATATCTTATGTTTTATCTAGACATGTTTTTGTTGATTTAAATTTGTTACACATATTCACTTTATTGATGAATTATCACATGAATTATTAGATATTAGTAACAGATTTCAACTCAATTTCCACTCCATTTAATAATATCTATTATTATACACAATTTTTTTGGTGTATATAATTCCCATTTTATTTAATTAACAAGAATATTAATTTTTCCAATATGTTTATGTTTTCAATTCTTGTTAATTTTTTATTGGGATTACATTTGAATGTTTCCAAATAAGAAAAAATTATTTCTCCATCATATTTTCTTTGGAATTCCCTTTTTTCAATGATGGAATATTATAATCTACCAATAATAAACAGAGTATATTTTCATATCCCCATGACATTTATGTGGTTTCACTATTTTAATCAAATTTCTCATCTCATTGGGACTTGAATCAACCAGTGAATTGTTTTAAAGAAAACCTCATATTATTTCTCTTCTGGTCAGACTTAATTTTCTTTCATTAACTTATGTTCAATATTTTTTTACAAAGCTACATTTCATTAAT
Source organism: Viscum album (assembly GCA_963277665.1). Taxonomy (NCBI): domain Eukaryota; kingdom Viridiplantae; phylum Streptophyta; class Magnoliopsida; order Santalales; family Viscaceae; genus Viscum; species Viscum album. Next base: position 1,518,974,123 of record OY728136.1, read on the forward strand.
AAATTATTTATTAAAAAATTTCATTATTAATCAATTTTTACACTTTTTTAATTTATTCATTCTTAATTATATAAAATAGATAATTTCAACTACATTTATATGATGTAAAATGGAGTGTTTTCTTTTTAATGTATATATATTTAACATTATATTACATAAGCATTATTGTCTACACTATTTAAATTATTTTTAAATAATTCAATAATGTCATAATGAAATTATTATGAGTTCTTATTTTAAATGTTTTTATTCCTTTTTTTAATTCTTTAATATACAATTTTTTACTACCAAATATGCATTTATGATTTCCATATCACATTTATAGAATAATTTTATGGTTATTATATTGCACATGAATGAATCACATTCCTATGATAATTGCATATTAAATTTTTCTTAAATAGATATTTTATTTGTATCATATATATAATTATCACCTCAACATCATACCACCTAATCATATGGTGTTTTAAGACTAATATTTTGTGATTGAAATGGAAAATATTTAAATTATATATTATTTTCTAAAAATGGGTATTTATTGATAAATAATATTTTATATGAATTTAAATTATCATTAAATATATTAGTAATTAATTATAAATATAGTGATAGGTGGGGCATGAAAAAATAAATCCACTCGATAGAATCTACATGCATCATGAAGGAAACCAATAGGGCATCCCTAATAATTGGGATTATTGTGTATACATATTCATATATTAAATTATATTTGTGAATGATCATAATGGTAAATGTATCATGATTTCAAATATAATGACATCCAACCGAAACAATTTTCTTGGTTATAATTTTTTCATTATTATCATTGTGATTAAAACATTGATATTATCCCTAGATGTATTTCACTCAAATGATATTATTGATATATTTAATAGTGTGTAACCCCAAATGAGCATTTGAGCTTACCCATAGTTTAATTTTCATTCCCAGTATATGAAGAATGATTTATGAATGACTTCAATGATTCAAGCTATTTCTTGAAATGTTTTTTTATATTCAAAATTTAACATGGGAATAATGACTCTTACTAATTTAACAAGGCTAATGAGCTTTTTGGTTCTGACAATGTAGTTCATTGTATCATGTTCCAATTTTATAGTATAAAAAAATGACTCCAAGATATAAATATTTTGTTATTTAATTTATATGTTTATATTTTCATTTTCTCAAACATTTTTTCTCCAAAATTTATCCAAAAAAATATATCCATTTAATAATATCATCATTCACTATTATTGATTCCATATAATATATGTCTCCAAACCATTAATGAAAAATATCTACTAAAAATACATTGATTAATAGAATAATCCTCTATACTTTTATAATATACATGAATATCATTTTTAATTATTAGTCAAAAAAGAAATTATTAAAAATTACACATAATTTTTTATGTTTTGATATCTACTACACTACCTTTGTTAGACTAGGAAAATCAAATTTTATATCATAAAAGGTATATAATCAGATGATCAACTATTTATGTATGTTACCTTATTCAGTTATAAGAAAATATGTTATCTCAACACATATCTTTGTACACATGATTTTTATGATCATGTTTCATCAAATTCTAAAATAAAAATGATTTTTATAATATCTAACAAAATCTTAGTAAATGGTCATATGATTAAAAAATATCAAAATTATGATTTCCTATAATATACTAGCTTTATTATGTACTATATTAATTTTACAAAAATATACATTTCATAAAATCTGGATCGTTTATACGTCTTAAAAAATTGGTAAAATAATTATCAAGAAATTATCACGATCATTGTTACAATATACTAAATAAGATAATTATTGTAATATGTATCCTCAATTCTCGACACAACCTTAAGTCATAAAAGTACATCTACATTAATACATACCTTAACTCATTAATATATATATATATTAATCTATTATATACATATTAATTACATGTTATTATTTGTAACACAAATAATTTAAAACCTATTATAATTGATCATAAAGGAAGTGCTAATTATTTAACGAATAAACCTCCCGATTAAGAATCTTGTTGTGGAATCATAAGACCACTCATTATGAACTAGAATGAATATTTTTTTAATTATGATCCATCTTTTTTGGTAGATTACTTCTTGGTTAATCTATTATATATCCGCATTTAATTTCACGCATCCATACACTGATGTAACAAACCAGAGAACCACACAAAATATAATTTACAAAAACACTGAGATGTTATTATATATATAATAATAAGTCATAATATTATCCCTATGACTATGAATATAATTTTATTAATATGGTCAAAAAATAATTCAATATTACTTAAAAATCTAAATTCTTTTTCTATAAATCAAAATTATGATAATATATCACTAATGAACCCTTAAATAAACCTCATCTATCATCAGAACCTATAACAATATCTAATCCATTCATCGATACCAAAAATGATTTCCAATGATATTACCCAATAAATTACATGATATAATTAAAATATTTTATTACAACACATTCTAATGTTATTTTTGGTTTATAGATTTAGATATTTATGATAACAATTAACATATGAACTCACATATTTTTAACTAATATTATTGTTCTCAATATACATGAAAATAATTAATTCTAAAGAATTATTCAACATTTACAACATATTCTTGATACAAGACACTCTAATAGACACATCCCACATATTACTTATCCTTGAAAAATGGGAATATAAAAAAGTGGTCAGCTCAAATTCCTTATTTGGAGATATTCTTGGTAAAAACTAATTTGTCATATGTGAGCATAAAATGACAAAATTTTTATAATCAAGGTAAATTAATAATTCATATAAAAAATAATTCATTTAAACTCCTTAGAAAAGATATGATTTCATTTTATAATACAATAATCAAAAGTTTTAGAAAATGGGTAACAAAAATCAAAATAAATGGGAGTGTATAATAGGTATAAATGTAAGAATAATAATTTTGAATATCATGGAGAATAACATTGATATGTGTAAAACCCATAAAAACAGGAAAAAAACTATGAGAAAAAAAATTAGTTCCTTGCCTATGTAAATAAAATCATTATTTCCAGGTATTAATATTTGACATAACTCACTATTCCTATGTATATATGAAAAATGTCATTATTTACAATCATGATATTATTATGAGATATAAATAGAAATTAATGAATTTCTAGGAAATATATGACCAAAATCATAAACATCATTACACATGTGTTCCACACTAATTTAATAATTCCTTATATCTTGAATAACATATAGAATGAAAATGGGTTTCATATCAATATTCAAATGGAATCACATAAGAAAAAAAATTCAGGATTACAACAATAATAATCCAATAGTTATAGAAAAAAACTTGTATTCAATGAATTTTTTAAAATTATATTGTAAATAAACATCAATCATGAAAATGGAGAAGAAAATAATTATATCATATAGTTAATAAATTGTATGGTTAAGACAATAATTTACCAAATCAATTGATATATAAATTATATGTGAATAAACATTAATCAAGTATGGGGTGAAATGTTTTTAATAATGGAATGGAGTTACAATAAAAATTAGGTATATAAACCATTAGATACGAGGAATGTCAAAGGTAGTGTAATGACCCAAAGCATGACATACATGTACATTACATTACTTTTCCAGAAAAATTAACACACGAAAAAATAGCCACCCAAATACTGTATTAGTTTAGTGTCTTTGGAAACTCAGAACAAAATCATTTAATCATGGTGAAAGATCTTCATAATCTCCCATAAATATTTTTCCCTTTTGTTTTCTTACCTAAAACATTTCTTGTTTATCCTGGGGAAAAGAAAACATAAAAAGGGCAATCTCAGATGCTTAGTAAGGGTAAACATGGATAACATAAAACAATCCATAAACATATTAACGTAAAAACATGAACATAAAATTGAAACATCAAAATCGTGAACAATGACATAAAACATGGCACTACACAAGGAATAGATCATAAAGAAACATTAATCATGATAAAAATTCATGGGGGATACAACATGTAATTATGGAAAACCATTAATCAGATTTTATGATTTCCATTGTAGCCAAGGCATTGTTTCCAAGACCATCATAGTGGACAAAGTCCATTATTAAATCGGGTTTACTTGTTTTTCATTCCCTATATTACTAAACCAGATTTACTTGTGGTTTCAGTCATGTCTATATCATGAGATATAAATCATTATCCAATGTATTTGAGGGAGATATTGGTCCCACCCATCTCATATTGAAATCATTATTACGTGTGCCACAAAACAACCATAAATCATTCTTCATAACACAAAGAATAAAATGGGTTTCATAAACATATCCCATCATGAAATAATCCATATAAAAAAATGGATATCATTTCATCATAATAAAAATAAAACCATGTAAATAATAGAGACATTATACTTGAAATATAAACATTCTAAAAAATGTCATCTTAGATGAAAAATAGTTTTGATAAAACACTTGACATGTTTTTTTGAGGAAAATATTATTACTTCATCAAAATCATTTTCTTTTATCTAAATACAATGATATTTTAAAAGAAAAGGATTTTGTTGAAAATAATCATGAAATATTGTACAGAAATCATCATGAAAATAAGGGGTTATGAAACTGTAAAAATATGTTCATGTTATAAGTTTAAAAAACATTCTACTCATACTTTTTCCGGAAAAGTCAAAAAGTACATTGTATGGTAAAAAAAAGAAAGATTACTTCCATAACACAAAGTAAAAGGAAAAAAGGGTTAAACATGACTTTAAAAATACATAGAATAATATTAAACACATTATTAAAACATTTTTATGGACATGGATGAAAAATATAACCTCAGTAAACACTTACGTATAAGCAATCCTGGATAAAACAGAGATTGAAAAATAATCCCTTACCATAGGTATACTATAATTCGTATGTATATTAACCTCCTATATAATTATTTAAATAATGTCATTGAATTATTACAGAATAATTTTCATTTTTATGATATCATATATGGTCATATTCTTATCTTCTTATTGTTAATATTTCATTGTTACTTATTATTCGGGTGTTCATTGATTTATGTTCTTATTCGTGGTTGGTCGAATAAATTATTATTCCTATTTTTAGGTTATAGATACATATTTTACATAATGGAAATAGTGTAATATATATCATATTTATTCATTTAATTAATTTATATAATAATTATTCAATGATGATCATGTAGAATGAGTCACATCACATCGTGGAGACGGTAGGACGTACGTACGCACGAGCGATGATATTGTTCCCATTATTGTGAAATTGTATTGAAGTGTATGGTGTATAATATTTCAGAATCAATATCACTTTACAATAATCATATATATTTATTTCTTCCATTATTTTACCCATCCATGTATGTTAGTGATGAAATAAAATATTACACCACGACATGGATACGTTAAGTTGTACTTACACACGCATGATGTTTTCATTTCTTCATAGGATGTTTAGAAGATAGAATATGGTTGTTTCATATTCATAATAACATATAAATATAAATTTTATAATATAATTATTACTTAATAATGAAAGAACTCATATAGAGGAAGTAGGAGAAGAAATAAGTTTGAAAGACTCGGTAAAGGATATTACCTCTTATTCGTCGCGTCTCCTTTTAAGCTCCTCTTAGGGCACTAAAGTTGGTGTTTGAAGAATAAAAGGACATCTAGTAAGAATCTAGGGAACTGGAGAAGTGAAATGGAAAGGTTTTGGAAGAATCTTAAAGCTCAAAATTGGTGTGAAGTGGAGAAGGAGGAGGTGCCTTTTTATAATGGAAGAGAGTGGCACTTTTGGAAACCTCAAAAATAATAATTAATTAAAAACACAAAACCCCCATAAAAACCACCAAAAGTTAATATATTAGAATATGAGATGATATAGGATTGTATTATTATCAAAAAATAAAATTTATACATGTTTTATGTTTATTTTAAACCTTATCATTTTGATTTTTTCTTATTTAATCTATTTAATTTTATTTGCGGTAATCATATTCTAATTTTAAAATGTTATAAATACTTACTTATGTTATGTAAATTTTTATTTATTACATAAATTATTACATTTCCGACCATATTATATTAAATTTGTATTTTTAAATTTTTTTGTGATTTTTAAATAATTTAATAGTTAGTTATATTTATAAAATACCAATAATGTAAAATTTGACACTATTTATTAATTTGAATATAAATTAAATAAACACATATAATATATTCTAAAAAAATATATAATAGGTTCCTAAAATGTCATATTCTTCTAAAAAATTCGTGTATCATATTAATTAGTTCATATAATATTTATTTTAATATTTTTAAAACCATTTTTTTGATATTTTTCTAAATAAAATAATTACTACATCATTTTTGTATAATTATATAATATAATTATCTATGGAATAATGATTAAAAATAAAATTCTATGATACATATAAATCTAATAGATTTCATAATAATACTTTATGTCGAATTTATCATAAAAAAACACCCAATTTTTAAAATGTTGTGATTATTAAATTATGAAGTTTACAACTTTGACATCATTTAAAATAAATTAATAAAAGTGTCATAATCACTTTTATAGGTCTCTAAATGGTCAAATATTCGACCTTTGGATGCTTATGGTTTATAGGTACCCGACCAATATGTTTTGGTCAGGTTTTTGGGATTTTAATGGGTATTATTTTTTAAATAAAAATTATATTATTGTTATTTCACTAAATAAATAATATCTGTATCATTAATGTTTAAGCTATTAAGGTAATTATATATTTCTTAAAAATTAAAAATAAATTACGATGATAAATAAAAAAATTTAGATTTCAAATGAGTATTTATAACGGAATATATATTCTATATAAACTTATATTAAAAATAATTTAATTATAAAAGTTTGAGAGAGACATATTTCACTTTAATTTAAATAAAATAAATTAATGGTCTTAAAAACCTATAAGTAGGTTATAATAGATAAAATTTGGACCCCATTAAATTTTAGGAAGAAATATAATCATCCGATTATATTAATACATGTATTAGGATAATTTTATAATATTATTTTTACCCTTAATTACCTAATTTACCTTTTAATGTGGAAAATAAAATTCACCATTGTTACTAGTCATAATGCCTGAAAAAAAGTAGCCTAATAACATAATTTGGACCTAAATATTCAAAATATTTAATCATTTTTTCCAATTTCAAAACATAAATGTTTTTGTAATTAATTTAAAATTAATCCAGTTGTCGAAAAAAACAGGTTTTTATTTAAAACATTGTAAATGATTGAATTGATTTTACCTATGAATTCAATGTAAAATTAATTTTAATATCATAAATTATATTAAATGGTCAAAATATATTTTATTTATACTTTAAAACATTTTATTATTATAATTTTACCATATAAATTATCTCGATGAAAAAGTTGTTTTTAAGTAAAATTTAGCGTGTTTTTACAATTCATCAAATTAAGAACGTTGTCGGAAAAATATCAAAACTTTATCCAATGTAAATTTTTATATCCAGATTCAAAAGAAGAAGTATATTTTTAAAATTTAACTTATAAACTTGTCAAAAATTATATTTAAAATGGGTTCTCCATCAAAAGGCGGTAAAAATGTATTTTTCGAAAAATATTTATTTTACCAGAAAGATTTTTTTTTCACATACCATGATCTAGAAAATGTGTAAGATGAAAGATTATGTTATAAAATCCAAAATTTAGTTAATACTATCTATAATGGCTAGTCCATAATACAATTATAATAATATATCATTTATTGAAACTCGGTAGTTTGTACAACACACCCTGTCGAGGAAGGTCGCTCTTGCGTGTAATGCAAGAAAAGTCAGGGATGCCTATAGTGATATATTCCTTTAGTGTTGTGTATAACATAATCAAAATATAGTTCATTTATACATTGATCATAATCTATACTTGAGGTTGTGTAAAATTAATTTTATTCGAAATAACATGAACTTGTGTGCATCAAAACCCAAGAATAGTGTTGTGTATACTACAAGCTAATACAGTGTTGCGCATATCATATGATACTCATGGTGAAGCGTACAACAAAATATATCAAGGAAATAAAAATGAATAATTCTCATAAAATCTTGGGGCATTTCATTTACCCCCCTTAATATAAATTTCACCCTCGAAATTCATCGGGGTTACAAATGGTTTTCTCCTTGAAAGTTTCTTTCAAGGAAACCCACATCGTAAAAATAAATACTAAAACATTATTTTAAAAAATGAATGTTAGAAACATAAGCGATACCCAATTTAACTCATCACCGGTTTTCCACATAGGATAATATATGTGAAAATATGGATATGGAAGTGAAATCTAAGAATCAAGTTCTGATGGAGAGTGGTAGATAAATGGCTATGAAAAAGACAACAATCACAAAGACATATATTTGTGTTGATCTAGTGTACCATCTGATTCATTAGATATGAGGGTACTATTGCAACAATTTTTTTGATTTCAAGATCATTTCCCTAAAGTGGAATAATTTTTTCATAAGGAGAAATACATACTTGATTTTAGAGTAATACCATCATTGGTCATTCCATGAACATTTTCCACATCATATTGTATTTAAATAAATGTGGTTGAATTTAACAATCTTGAAGTATTATCAGATCATGTGATAGAATGATAGGTCATTCCATTTGTCTCTATCATAAAAAGGATAGCATAAGCTATTAAATATACATAAGTCCATCTATGGTGAGGTTATTCATATATGGTTCCAAAAATAGACTTATACTTAAACTACCATACAATAAAACTAATTTCTACAAACCAGGGAATTCTTGTAGGACTGTGGTAGGAGATAAAGGCATGTTACACTTTTTTTGTGGTTTTGATTCTCACAGCCCTGTCCGATGCGATAGGTTGTCGCACACCCTACGTGTTTTCCTTTTACTAAAACAATACTATTAAAACATTTTATAAATAAAAACATAAATTTATAGCCTTATTCAACACTATCTGATGTCTAAATTAATCCATTCCAACCATTAGAATTATTATAAATACTTTCGTCCTATCTCATAGTATAAAGAAAAAGATTACTAGAAAGGTCATCTACCAAGTATGTGAATACAATCATTTATCCCCCATATATCATAAGATATATGTTGTTGTTGGTCACATTCCAAACATGTGAATAACTTAATCATGTATTCTCTTGACAAATTAATACACATTGAACCTTAGTCAAAACATTAATTCTATAAAATGTTAACTCATTCCACATATCAAAATTCCAAAATTTCTATATACTCAAACCATGATATCAATATTTCCTTATATCATTCATGAGCTCATTAATACTGTCAAACATATTATTTTATCCTTATCCCTTCATTTTGCGCATATCAACTGCTTTATAAAAATATTTCAATAACTTTTCATGTTTATTAGAACCATATAATTATTGAAAACAACAATAAACAAATACATTGATTTTCCAGTATTCGACGATACTATAAATGAGATTATACAACATTATTTTGTAATTCCATTACATAAACACATAATTATTCCACCACATCATTGTCATACTCATCATCGCCAATAGTGACCTCCTATGACTTGCCTTTGTCCTTTTCCTTAAAAGGTTTTTTATGTCGATCATCATTAGCCCTTGGATTAGGGCATTGGTTAGCATAATGCCCCATTTCCTTGAACGTGTAGCACTAAAGTGTTGGTGGTGCGTTCTTTATAGTCTTTCCTCTATTCACATCATTAGCTGACTTTTTTCCATTACAACGACACTCATCTACTCAATGACCTTCTTTTCCACAATTAAAACATTTTCTAGTCCCTTTAAGACAATCTGCACCATGCTTCTTTCCACCCTTTGGGTATAAAAAATATTCATCTCATTTTCACCATTGTTTTGAGATTTTTCTTTGAAATACATCTTTTGTTTCATGTAAAAACCATGATATGGATATGTAAAACCAAATTCCAGTTCTACCATGATAGCACAACACCCCATTTCTTCATATCTACTGAAGTCTTTTATAACTAATTCCATTCGAGGACTTGGTTTTAAGCCCCTGATGAATCGATCAAATTTACTTTTAGGTTGGATGATAAATCCAGATGCATACCTTGCAAGCCTTGTAAAATTAAATTCGTATATACCTACAGATTCATCATCCTTTTTCTTAAGCTCATGGAAATCTGTGTCCTAGTTTTTCAAAGAATACGAGTGATGTACTTATTGAAAAACATGTTCTTGAACTCGTCCCATTCCATTGAATCATTTTCATATTGGGGCATTGTATTCATAATTAGATTCCACCACTGGTCTGCTTCACCTTCTAATCTGTAAATAGCTAAAATGATTATTTCTTTCTCTGAACAGCGATGTATGGAAAATATATCTTCAATGGTACTGATCCACTATTCAGCAACAAGTGGATCAGAAGACCCACTGAATGAAGGTATACGTTGGATCATGAAGGACTCTATTGAATATTGTTACATTCTATGCTCATTTGGAAGCCTAAAATGATTCATAGCTTGTGTAAGTATAACAATAAGATTTTTTACTCAATCTCCCATAACATTGGTTTGTTCGAGAGGATAATCTTATCATTGTCCATTACATTGATCAACACGGTTCCTTCGGGTTCCAGCGTTCATCTAAAACCAAAAAAGAATAGTGTGAGAGGCAAAAATAAAGCTAGGAAAACAACATAATAAAGGGGTAATATCTTACATTTTAGTTTTAATTCTAATATCGCTACCTTAATTCTTGGACTATAACCAATATGTATACTTAAACTTAGAGACATCCCTAGACGTTCCGTAGAAATATCTCTAGTGATATCACTAAAGATTTTTCATCCCAGTTTCCAAAGGTTGAGTAAACCTTCGCTCTGATACCATCTATAGAAACCCAAAGATTCATGTTAATAGAAATTACATTACTTTGGTGGAAAAACATAATTCATGACAAAAACATACATCCAAATACTGTATTAGTTTAGTGTCTTTGGAATATCGGTACAAAATCTTTTAATCATGGTGAAAGATCTTCAACATCACCATAAAGATATTCCCCTTTTTTCTTCTTAACTAAAACATTTCTTTATATCCTGGGGAAAAGAAAACATAAAAAGGGTGATCTTGAATTCTCAGTATGGGTAAACATGGATATCATTAAACAATCCATAATCATTTAAACGTAAAAACATGAACATAAAATTTAAACATCAAGATCTTGAGCACTGAAATAAAACATTGCAGTACACAAGGCACAGATCATAACGGAACATTAATAATGATAAAACAGCATGGTGATACAGGATGAAATTGTGGAAAACAATTTAGAAAATGTTATGATTTCCATAGTGTCCAAGGCATTGCTTCCATGACCATCATAGTGGACAAAGTGCATTACTGAATAATGTTTATTTATCGATCCAACCCTACATCACTAAACTAGATTTACTTTCCATTCTAGTCAAGTCCATCTCATGAAATATAAATCTTTACCCAATAAATTTGACAGAGTTATAGGTCCAACACATCTCATATTGAAATCATTCTTACATGTCCCACAAATCAATCATAAATCATTCATCATAACCCAAAGCATAAAATGGGTTTAATAAACATCATCCAATCGTGAAATTATCCATTTAAAACAAATGGATATAATTTCATCATAATAAATATAAATCCATGTAAATAATAGAGACATTATACATCAAATAAAAACATGATAAATAATTTCATCTTATATGGAAAATAGTTTTGATAAAACAATTGAGATGAAATCTTGAAGAAAATATCCTTTTTTATTCAAAATTATATTCTTTTCACAAAATGCCATGAATTTTTAAAAGAAATTTTTTTTTTTGAAAATAATCATGAAATATTGTACACGAAGCTTCATGAAAATAAGGCATTATAAAACCGTAAAAATCTGTTCAAGCTGTATAATTAAAAAAAAACATTTTTCTCGTACTTTTGTAGGAAAAGTCAAAAAGTACCTCATATGGTAAACAAAAGAATGATTCCTTCAATAACACAATGTAAAAGACAAAAGGTGGTAAAAATTACTTAAAAAATACATGGAAGAATATTAATCTCTTTATTAAAAAATTTTTATGGGCATCGATGAAAAATATTACCCTAGTAAACACTTAGTATTAGCAATCCCAGATAAAAATGAGATTACAAAATTATCCATTACCTTAGGTACAATATGCTTTGTATTTTTCCAAACCTCCTCTAAAATAATTTAAATAATTTCATTATATTATTCCTGAATAATATTCATTTTTATGATATCATATATGTTAATATTCTTATCCACTTGTTAGTAATATTTAATTGCTACTTATTATTTGGGTGTTCATTGCATTGTGTTCATATGCATGTTTTATCGAATAAATTCTTATTACTCTAATTAGGTTATAGATACATCATCTAAATAATTGTATTAGTGTAATATATATCATATTTAGTCATTAAATGAATTTATATAATCATTATTCAATGAAGATCATGTAGAACGAGTCGCATCACATCGTGGAGACGGTAGGCCGTACATATGCATGGGCGATGATATCATTCCCATGATTGTGGAATTGTATTGATGTATATGGGGTATAATATTTCAGAATCAATATCACTTTACAATAATCATATATATCTATTTCTTTGATCTTTATACCCATCCACGTATGTTAGTGATGAAATAAAAGATTGCACCATGGCGTGGAGACAATAAGCCGTATGTACGCACGCTTAGTGATTTCATTTTTTTTCATAGGATGGATAGAAGATAGAATATGGTTTTTTCATATTCATAATGACATATATGTATAAATGTTATATTGGAGTCATTACTTAATAATGAAACAACTCATATAGAATAATTTGGAGAAGAAATAAGTTTGTAATAATTGGTAAAGGATATTGCCTCTTCTATGACGTGCCTCCTCTTATCCTCTATATGGCACTAATGTTGGTCTTTGAACAATTTCAAGACTTCTAGAAGGTTTCTCGAGAAGTGTATAAGTGAAATTGGGAGAGTTTGGACGAATTGGAAATCTCAAAATTGGAGTGAAGTGGAGAGGGAGGAGGTGGCCATTTATAAGGGAGGATAGGGGCACTTTTGGAAACCTCAAAAATATTAATTAAATAAAAAATAAAACCCTAAATAAAAACCTCCAAAAATCACTAAATTCTAAGATGAGATGATATAGGTTTTTAATCTCATCATCCAATAAAATTTAGCCATGTTTTATGTTTATTTTAAACATTATCATTACGATTTATCCTTATTTAATCTATTAAATTTTATTTGTGGTAAAAATATTCTAATTTTTAAATTGTTATAAATACTTACTTATGTTATGTTAACATTATATAATTAGATACATTATTACATTTTAGACTATATAATTTTAAATATTTAGTTTTTAAATATCTTTAGGATTTTTAAATAAATTAATTATATGTTATTTTCATAAAATAACAATAGTGTAAATTTTAACACTATTCAATTATTTAAATTTAAATAAAATACACACAGAGAATATATTTGAACAAGAATTTTTAATATGTTATTAACATGTCATGTTTTCCCATAAAAATCATGTAGCATATTAATTAGTTCATATAATATTTATTTTAATATTTTAAAACCATTTATTTGATATTTCTCCTAATAAAATAATTTCTACATCATTTGTCTATAATTATTTAATATACTTATTTGTTGTATAAAAAGTAAAAAAAAATTACTATGATGAATATAAATATAATATATTTCATATGAATACTTTTAGTCGACTTTATCTTCCAACACACACAACCTTTAAAATGTTATGTTTATTAAATTATGAAGGTGACAAATTTGACATAATTTAAAATAATATAATATAAGTCCCACAATCGCTTTTATAAGGCACCAAATGGTCAATAATTCAACCTTCGAATGATCATAGTTTATATGTACACGAAAATTATGTTTTGGTCAGGTTTTTGGGCCTTTAATGGGTTTTATTAGTTTAATAAAAACTATATTACTGTTTTGTTACAAAATAAATAATTTTTCCATCATTAATTAATAAGATATTAAGGTAATTATATTTTTTTTTAAAAATTAAAAAAATTACCATGATAAAGAAAAACATTTTAGCTTTAAAATGAGTATTTATAACCGAATTTATATTCTGTATAACCTTATATTACATATAATTTAATTATTACTGTTTGAGTAAGACATATTTCACTTTCATTTAAATAAAATAAATTAATGGTCTTAATCACCTTCAAGTGGGTACTAATACATACGATTTCGATCCAAGTAAATTTTAGGACGAAATATACTCATCCAATCATTTTAAGACAAATGTTAGGATAATTTTATAATATTATGTTTACCCATAATTACCTAATTTACCTTTAACTGTGGTAATGAAAAATTACTGTAGTTACTATACATAATGCACAAAAATAAAAATCGGCCAATTAAAACCTTTTAGACTTATTGATTGCAAATATGGAATCAATTTTTTTAAATTCAAAACATATAACTTGCAGTAATTAATTTAAAATTAATCCCGATGTCGAAAAAAACGGGTTTTTGTTTGAAACATTGCAAATGATTGAATTGATTTTACTTACGAATTCAAAGTAAAATTAATTCTAATGACATAAATAATAATAAAAGGTAAAAATATGTCCTATTTAAACTTTAAAATAATTTACCATGATAAATTATTCATATAAATTAACTCAATGAAAAAGTTTTTTTAAGACAATTTTACTATGTTTTTACTATTCATTAACATAAGAACGTTGTCAGAAAAATATCAAAACAATATCCAGTGGAAATTATTATATCATCTTTCAGAATAATAAGTTTATTTTGTAAAATTGAACTTATAAACTTGTCAAAAATTATATTTAAAATGGGTGTGCCATCAAAAGGTGGCCAAACGGCATTTTTTGAAAAATATTAAATTTACCCAAAAAATTTATTTTCATCACTTACCATGATCTTGAAAATGTGTAAGATGAATGATATTTTTATAAAATCAATAATTTAGTTAATACTATTCATAACTGTTAGTTCATAATAATATGATAATAATATATCATTCATTGAAATTTAGTATTGTGTATAACACACGCTATCGAGGAATGTTGCTCTTTCATGTAATGCAAACCAAGTCAGGGCTGCGTGTAGTGAAAGATTCCTTTGGTGTTGCATATAACATAATAAAAATATATTTCAATTATACATTGATCAAAATCTATACTTGGTGTTGTGTAAAATAAATTTTATTCAAAAGAGATTGAAATTGTGTGCATCACATGCCAAGAATAGTGTTGCGTTTACTACAAACTAATACGGTGTTGCGTATAGCACAATCTATTCATGCTGAATCGTACTAGAAAGATATCAATGAAATTAAAAATAATAATTCTCATAAAATCTCGGGGCATTACAGGTAGTGTTAGATCAATTTTTTAGAAAAAAATAAAATATCAAAATAAATCCATATAAAGAAGGTAAATAGTAAAATTTTACAAATACCCCTCGTTAAAAATATGATATATCATAGAATAATAACATATATAAATAAGAATAAATTTTGGAGTAATAAAAAAATTAAATTGTAATTAAGATAATAATATGATATTTAATATGTATTTTTAAGGAAATATTTTATTTAAAAATTTAAATAATTATTTTTTTTCCAAAAAATGAGCATATATAGAGAAATATTGATATAAAGATAAAACATTGGTGTATATATTTGTTCCCATAATAGAAAACATAAAAAACTTGTTATAAAATATTTTAATTGTAATCATAAAAAAATGAAGTTACGGGTCAAAATAAAATTTTATTTAAAATAATGATATGTCAAAACATGGAAAAAAATCCTTTTGGAAAAGAATATTAAATTTTGTATCCTTTAAATTACATTAAATGTTTAAAAAAAATACAATCATGAGGATAAAACATTTATATTTTGAATGGATGGAAAAATGTTTAATATTTTGAAAAATCATTGTTGAAAAAACACATTGTAAAAGGATTAAAAATGATTTTAAAAAGTGGATAATGTAATTATATATATGTCTTGTGAGATAAAAAATAATTAGGTTTCCATGTATTAATAAAATATTTAGTGGGAATGAAAATATAGATAATAAGGGGGAACCACTATTAATGAGGATGGAAATTATTCTCAATAATTATAATCATTTGAGAAATGAATTTCATAATTATTAATGAATGGAATTAAATTGAAACTTTTCACCATAAGGTATGATATATTAAAAATATATAAAACATTTTAGTCAGTGTAACCCATCCTGTAATTAATATGTTCATGAAAAACTTTTTTAGCTCAACAATGGGAGTTAAGTTATAAAAACATCTTAAGTAAAAGGTATCAGAACTATAAAAATAAATTGAGGTAGTTAAAACAATCTGTAAATTGAAATATCATGATATTATAAGACATCATTATAAATTTTTTAAATTTAGATTTTTATACACTATAAATGTAAAATGATTGATTGTAATATCAAACATGTCTCATAGAGATGAAATTGAGACTAATAAAAACTTAAATATTTTGTAAATTTTTATTAAAAAACCATGAGAAAATGAAAATGGAATGGAAAATTAAACCTCATGAAATAAAATAGAATAATGATAATAAATATTAAATGGGTATTATACCCAACTTCTCAAATTAATCATGGGGAATAACAAGAGGTATGTATCATGGGGTTAAAATTGAGTCTTCAAACTCTTACCTTATTTTCATTTAAGTTGAATGCACTCTATTCTCCACTATAAAAAAAATATTTCATCATAAAATATTTCATAACATTTACATATACATAATATTTTATAAAATTCCCTTATAATTATTCTCAAATTTTTATATTAGTTAGTTAATATACATTTTCAATATTGGGAGTGAGTAATCCAGATCATTTGGATTAAGATCCATATTTGTGGTGTCATTATTTATTATTATTCCAAATTTCTTCATTCCAATATCAAAAAAGGATATAAAATTTATTTTTTATAATTATTTATAATTTTATAACATAATTATAATATAGTTATGTAAATGGTCCTTTAATCTAAAATTGTCCCATAGTAAGTTTCAAGGATTTTTATTGAATGAATGTTCATATATATAGTAATGAGTTTTAGATTAATGTTACAAAAATCAAAAATATAAATCCTATTTTTTTATCAAATATCATATATTATTATTTATTATGTTATAGTAGTCATCCATTATATAATTTTATTGAATTTTTAAATAAGGTGGTTTGACCGACCTCAAACGAATACACCATAATTAATAGGCGATTATGATTATGATTTTTTTTTATTTGGAAATAATATATTTATAGTTGATAATAATTAAATTATTAACATAATTTTCATTTTTCTAATTAAATTTTTGTTAGGTTTAAAAATTAATAATTAATCAAGATGAAAAATAAAATATATTAATATTTTGATTTTGTAGTAGAAAAATGCATGATTTACATTTCATTTCCTGGAGAATGGGAGGAAAATAATTTGGAGAATAATTTGTTTATTCATAATCATAATCATATTACATGTATTATTTTTATTTTTCAGTTCCATCCTTATAAATTCTGAATAGAGGTGGTGGTAAAAAACAGAAGTTGTATCTCTATGGAGTTGGTAAACCTCCTAACGCATAAATGATTGATTGATTTTTTTTAATATAAAATCAGAAATATTGTAAATAGTTAATTACCTATAATATTAATTTTACATTGAAAATTATTTATTTTAATATATATTAATAGGAAAATCATGATCCGTAATTTAAGAAAGAAATGGGAACATTAAGTGAATAATTACTCGCATTTAGTTGTTGGGATTTCCCTTTAATTACTCTATTGTAATATAGTACATTTTAAAAATCATATTGATAATATGATCAATATAAATTAATATTATTTTATGGGTTGAAAATTATATACAATACAATATGTTTTTAGTTCAATATTGATGGTATGGTTAAATGCCCCAATTATGAGTGTTTCTAGTAAAATTTATCTAAATATTTCAACTTAATATAAAGAGAAAACATGTTTCACCAGTCAATAAAGAAAAAAATGGAAAATAATTTTTTGGTCTTATTTTATGTATCTAACACAAAAAATATTCATTTTCATACATTACATTAACATTTAATTAATTATTTTAGACATAAAATTTTTATTTTTTCCATTTTGGTAAAAAAAAATTGTAATTAGTTTTTACATATATATATCTTGTTTTATTACATGAAGTTAAAATTTCCTTTTTATATAATTTAGAACTAATCATTTGATATAAAAATTACTATTTATTATATAAAATTTCAATGTGCAACAATTTTATTATCATTACCACATGTAACATATGGAAAACAGTTTTTAGAATATTTTTGTTGTTATGCATAAAACAAATATCGAGAATAAAATATCCAATGTATTTGATTTTTATGTTAGAAACAAGTTAAATATAAAAAAATAGAATGTATTTTTATTCAAAATAAATCCCAAACCAACATTTATGAATATAATATTTTATTAGAAGAAAAGTTCAAAAATTATTTTTAATGTAATACAGTACTTAAGTATTTAAAATATTAATCACCTATTTAATAAATTGAATGTAATATTTAAAAAAAAAGTATTTTTTAATAATTAATTAAAATTTAACCAATTAAAATATTTACAGACTTCATTGTCTTTCATATAATGTCATAAGATTTATAGTTTTGATCAAACATATTTTTTCCTTTAGACGTATGAGAAATAAATTACAGTATAAAAATCCAAAATATTAAACCTATGATAATAATTACATGATTATTTATAAAATGAATATAATTCCATCAAAAGAAAAATATAAAATATAAATATTTATCTTTTAAAAATGAATTATAACGGAAAAATTATTTCTATTGAAGAAATTGATATTTTATTTTCATTAAAATTCAAAAATTTATATTAATAAAATAAAAGTAAAAAATTACATATATAATAAATAAATAAGTGATTATATCATAATAATTTTAGTTATTTTTTCCCTTTATATCTATGAATATGATATAATCATAATGTATGATATAGTGAGAGTCTTGGGCTAGATACTTGTATCATAAATATTGTTGAAATTTCATGACCTTGAAATTATCATCTATAAAATTCCACTCAACCCATAATTTTTCAAGATAAAATCACAATGAAGACTTCAAAATCCAAATTACATCTCATTTTTTATTATTCATATATTTTATAATATAGTTACTTCATTTAATAAATATTAATTCCATGTCAATATTAAAATAGTAAAATTTTATTCTCTCATTTCATGGTTTTAATCTAGCGTAGGGTTTCATTTATTAAGTGTATCTTATTATACATGATATCAAGGATTGTATTAATTTAATATACATTACATACATGGATGTTAAAATAGACCAACATAATTGGGTCTCTACACCCTTTATCATCCCACAGATCCTTTTCATAATTAACATTATGTAAAAACTGTTTATCTATCCCAAATAATTTGGGGAGTTTCTGTCACCACAATTTCATTATATATTTTTCTAAAATTCATTTAACTAATGTGTAAAAATATTTTATTCCATCGTATGTTCTCTTTTCTAGCACGAAGACAAAAGGAATTACTAGGTTCTCTGATTTGAGATAAATCCGCATAGGGTTTTTCTCATATATTAAGAAACCTTAATTATTTAATTATGTTAATGAGAAAAGTGATCTTCATTATGATAAACTTATTAAAATAATTACATATTTTAAATAAACACAAAATATAAAGTATGAAACCATTAATTAACAATATAATTTTGATATAGACTTGTTATGTACAATTATATCTATAACAATTGATCTAAATTTTAATGCTCTATCATTTAAATACATAACTACAGCACAATTTCTATGTTCTATATTATATGGAATCTATGTATCCACAATAATGTGTGAAGAGAGTCCACAGTCAAGAATACAAAAGTTATCACCTCGTACTATCTTTTAGTGATACACACACAAAAATTGAACTTTCAACCATGATTTTACCTGATGATTTTATATATAATAAAATTAGTAATTATTTACCTTAAATCTTTGTGATAATTTATTCTACCCTGTTACAAAATAATTCACGTCATTCAAAAATCACTGCAAGGGACTGATTAATTTTTTTCATAGGTTGACAATCTACCCTCCCAGATAATGTTTTCATATTTATAGTATTATAGAATTTTTTTCTAAGTGACTCCTACATTAATTTGACCATATATGGTTCCCTGAATGTGAAATATTTTTATAGATACCATATTCCTTATTCTCATATACACTATAATGTAATAATATCATTTTGAAATTATTTGTTCCTCAATCATTTGGGTCTGATATAGAAATTATGTTTTTTGTTTTTGTATAGAAGAAGCCTTAATATTCATAGGAATTGAAGCATATCCTTTATTATAACTATTCTATACTCTATATGATATATTATTCTTCCTTATAGGATTCTTATTAACCAGGATTTATCAAATTTTCCTCATGAAAGTAAATTTTTAACAAAAATGGATTTTTTTTCAATGAATTATAGGCATAGAATATACATGAATTTTAATTCCATAATACTTGAAATTTTATTATATTTAGTAACTTATGTTTTTAAAATTTTCATGAAATTATTCATATTTCAAATGGTCATTGCATATTTAATACATCATGATCCATAATTGATATGCTCCAATTCATGAGCAACAAACTTCTTATTATAATTTTGTTATCATTCATTATTACTTAATATTATTAACTCTGCAAAGTTTTATTTCTTCAATATATTCATTTAATTTGATGTGAATCACCCTTTTAACATTTCATGTCTTTACGATGTCCTTATTAATATATTTGGACATCCTTTTATGTCGATAATCTCTATAATGAACGAATTCATGTTTTTCCTGAATATTTTAACAATAAAAATTTATCTTATTTTTTCTTCTTCATTTCATGAATTCACTTCATTACTATCAACTTGGTACAAAACATTAATGTTCTATTATAGAAAACTAATCATTTGATTTACTTATTATAGATGATCAATTAACATATTATTTTAATATCATGATCTTATTTTTTCATTGAAATATTCATTAAATATTTATTATATAATCTATAGTTTTTTGTAATTATTTTATAAGTATTCAGTGAAATTTTACATCACCATATTAATTTACAGAATTGATAAATTTAATCAATATTGGACCATATAAGAAAACCATCAACTTCCTCAATGTTTTAAAAAATTAACTGTAATAGTTCCTATATTTTCATTTTAAAATATATTGAATTTTAGATATCACATCCCTTAGATACTTTGGATTTTCATAACTCTAATAATTTTAAACATAGTCAGTTGATGACTCTAACTACTCTTATGTGATGTTAAATTAATTTATTGAATTAATACTCATCTTTTACTTGTTTATTATCATAAAAATATTTTCATTTTTCATTTAATAATTGAAGCTAGTATTGTTTTTATTATCAAGATATATATCATTATATTTTTATAAACATGTTTCATTGGTTAAATTCTATATATATGTTTTCTCATTAACATATCATTCATTAAATCATCAAACATCTCCCTTAATAATCATATCAAACTAACTATATCATCTATCATTTTTGAAATGAAATAGGTATTATCATATTTTTTAATTTTTATATCATTATAATTTTCCCCAAATATTTGATATTTAAATTAACTAATAATTATGTTTCACACATACATGTTCAAAATATTATCCCACATTTCTTTAGAGGTTTTCACCCCCATCATCTTTATATTGTATTTTTAGAGAAATATTATAGTTTGGTATTTCATACTTTCACCTATATTTGATGATTTCTCTCATATTGAATATTCATATCTTACACTAATAATATTACTATATGGACAATACAAACAACAACTACCACCTGATATAACTATGAGATTATAAATTAGAACATCTGATTGTTCCACCCACAAATGTTTTTCCAATAATGATTGGGAATACATACACAATTCATAGAAGTCTTAAATTACATGACAAACATCTAAACAAGTAAAATATTAAGGGAACCAATTTTTCTTTTATAGCACTTGAAAAAACCCTTCTCCATGTGATACCATTGGGGTGAATTATTGGTGTGGTTATTTTACAAATTATTTATATTTGAATTAAATATTTTTTTAGGGGTAATGTAATGATTCATTCTATATGTTCTATTCTTCGATTGTATGAAAAAATATAAAAGAAGAACAACACAAAATTATTTTTTCAAGGTGCATAACCGATATAAGATCCTTATACATTTTATTGACCCACTATTATTTACGAATTTATTTTATTATAAATATAAAATTATATTAAATAAATGTTAAATTCAATCAGAAAACATTATTAAAGATGGTACCATCAATGTATCATTGCGACCCTTTATCATCCACTTATCAGAAATGATTTCCTGATGTTATTTATATAGGAACAACTTTTTCTTCAAAATACATTACTTTTTATGGAATTGAACATGATATTAAACAATTTGGAATTTTCCAAAACATAAAGAGAATATTTGATTCTTAAAAAACATCAAATTCTTAGAATAATATAGATTTATTTAAACATGTGATTTTATCACCAAAATTTTCTAGGATGATATGTTCGTGCATGAGTGGATGCAGAAATGATTCTACTAATCATCCCCATATATATAAATCTACTAGTCCTATATGAATATGAAAAATAGTTGCTGAACTACTTAGTAAATAAAATACTCCACAAATTTATATTACTTATTAATTCTATATTATACATAATAGTATATCATGTTCTCTATTAAAAATAATAAACACTATAAAAATATCATTATTTATATTTTTTTATTGTAAATATAATAATATAATTATACTTATATTATTAATGTAAAAGTATACATGAATTTAAAACATAGAGAGTTCACTGGCCAATAACCATGACTTTTCATCCTTTACACTAACTGGTGAATGATTTCAAATTTTTAATTTTAAATCTCTATAAATACCAAATGTTCAATATCATTTTTTTCTTTAGTGAAAAAATATTTTTCAATTCTCCAAAAAACATGGATGGAATAACACACTAATAAATTTTAATAAATTCTTAATATTTCCATTTTCATTCATTCTAATATGGAACTAAAATGTAGAAACATATCTTATAGCATAGATAAAAAATATAATTTCACAACATTATATTTAATTTTGATGTTGAAACTTCAGATTTCATCAATGTAAATTAGAATAATTATGATTATTAATCTATAAATCTTATTACATGATGGACCATATTATTTTTCCATATGGTAATGATATTTACAAAAATGTAAATCATTATTATGAAGTCTCATGAATCATGATTTTGTAGATAGTAAAATTATTAATTTACAACTCATAGATGATCCCTATAGAGGTTGAATGCACCATATACTATAAAAATATATTCGTCAAGTAGATTCCATGAATCTTATTAACTTATTATTAGAATATGACTCTTATTTTCTATTTAGAATACAGAGTGTATATATTTTTACTCATATAAATAAGTTTATAGACGGTTTTGATGAATGATCATAATCACCAGATGATGAATTATAGGGGGTAGATTTTTTTTGCAATCACCCATGTCTAATATATAATCAAAGAACAATTTACAAAAACTCAAGGCTTATGGAAGTGGAAACACTAAACGACTCTTATATCCATTATGACTCATCCAACTACTTCCCAAAGGTCTGATTTCATTGTGTAATAAGGCAAAAAAACAATTAATAACACAAATTGGTCAATATAATTGGAACCTTGACACATCACACATTATTGGGAACTATATCATATTTTAGTACTCTATTAAAGATTTATATTAGTCTTTCCAATCCTTTTTACATTTCAAAGTATGTATACATGGATCAACATATGTTTGGAATCTATTCTAAAAACACATGGGTTTGGAATCATATTTACGTATCCAAAGATCTCCATAGATTGGTGTCTCTATATATATTAGGGGCCCTCTATCAATATTTCCCTTTAATGGATGTATTATATATTTTTTGGTCATTTATTAGGATGGAACTAGTTTTCAGCCATGTGGTCAAGAAATCTAATGTATTTTCATCATCCATGGAGATGGGCGTTGTTTTGATGTTGGGATCCAACCTATAAGGTGGGATTTCTACATATGGCCATGAGAGGAATCTAAAACCATGTAGTTCAATGGAACTTAATAGGACACACCATCAATATGGTAATCTGATGAGATAAAAACAATGTAGTTTAGTATCATGCAACAAGGATTTCCATGTAAATGGTGCTAGGTCAGTGACAGTATAGGACATATTCCAGTACTTCCCAAAAGGGATGTGGTTCCTCATATGAACATGACCATACCAGGAATGTGGTTCGTAAAAAATGATGGTGAATTTGTGTGTTGGGTTTGAACATCATGGTGGATTCCTAGGTATCAGGATTAATTAGGAATCGAATCCCACATACTTTATATGGTTTGGCATTACACTGGCGAGGATGCGCAAAGGATGATGTTGTTTTTACATACGCATGGGTTATTCTCATTTCAAGGGATTTGAATGGAACTTATACCATATAAGACTACAATATATATAGTGGTTTGGTTATACATATATAAATAAGGAACATATGATTATAGGATGGATCATAAAAGTATACAGAAGGCCCATTTGAGTTGGGACAGTGCAGATTTCATGATCTCTACTAACCAATAATCACATGTGTTTCATGATTTGTGTGAGGAAAAGAGGGTGAATATGATCATAAGACCACGTTATCAATTATGTCTTATGATGGACAATGTGTGAATCCCAAAGGTAAATTGAAATCTCCTTGAGTGTGATTATTTCTTATATAGTTTTTTAAACCAGGATATTAACATATTGGGATTTATCCAACTATGACCGAAGATAAGGTGTAGATGTGAAAGTGTTCCCATACCTTAAGATAGAAAATGGGCATACTCTATGATAGATGCCCTAAATTGGTTTTTTTTTGGGGGGGGGGTCTCATTACATGTTGAAGGGAAATGAATTCATGATCCTAACCCACCCCACCTAGATCCAGGAAGTTCACCTGAACACCACCATGGTTACAACCATGGTTACCCTGGGAATTTAGACACATAGACATTCTGAGGGTTCTTCTTGTTGTGGTGGTTACACATGTAACTCTGCTTACCATTGGGATGTGGACTCATGAGTACACTCTAGTTTTCTCGATGTTCATATCATACAATTTATCCATATTTGGAGGAGTCATTAACCTGATTCCATTGGACTAGTTCATGAAGGGTCCAATCAGGGGGCAGGTGAGAAAATGGATGAGAGTGAGGGGATATTGAGTGTGGAACAATATAGGGAATTCCAAAATGCATTGAATTTTCTTATGCATATTGGGTTCCCTACACATAGTATGTTTCTATGCAATATTGAGTACCATATGTGTAACATGATTCGATATGTACGGAGGGTATTCCCGTATAGCATGATGCGATTTATAGAGAGGTTCCACCTATGTAGAATTTTATTATTAGGGTGCTATTCCAAAAAGTGTTCACCCATTTACGCCAAATGGGATGGTCTCCACATAAGGTTTCACATACATTGATGGTCAAAAGTTCTTATATTTCACAATTACTTTTATGTTTTGTTTGTTTACCTATAGAGAATATATATCTCAATTATCTGGTTCTCATTTGAGGATTCATCCCACGATATTCACTTTTTCATCTATGGGTTTTGCTATCTTCGTCTCCTTTTTCTCTCTTCTCCTTGGGGGTCATATATAGAGGAATGGAGGGATTTTGTACCAAGATGGTTGGTTTTTTGTGGTGGTCTTTAGTCCCTCTTTTACGGGATCCAAAAAAATGCAACTTCTAGAAAATTATTTCACTCATAGGTGTAAATGATAAAATGGAAACAATCACCACTTATACCAACAATAGACGTTGGTTAGTATGTGTGTACCAATAGTACCATCTCATCCTATGAATGATTTCTTTCATGGGGGATGGGCATTCTCACTGATAGAAATCATCTCACTAGACTTCCAACAACATTATTTTATCTATAGGTGTTGGTGGGACCACCTCATCTTGAGAATGAAATTGTTCACATGAAGCACTATAAATCTATGAAATGGAACATAGAGTATTAGTCAATGAAATTATTTTTACTCCAAGGGATAAATCATTCATTCCCATTTTCCCCCATTTATTATTTTCCATCAATCATCTTCTAGTTTTATTTATCCACTTTATCAATTACCACATAATTCACATTTTATTATATGCAGATTTTTTCGAACCAAAATATTTACCCTCATCCGAATGGGATCCAATTCGAATAAAATGATGTCTATTCCTATATAGAAATTGTCTTTATTTTAATTATATATATGATAGTTCTCTAATTATTTCATGAGCTATGGTACCTATGGGATGTAATGTTGGTTGTTTCATTGGATATATAAAAAAATCCAATTTTTTTTTCTATTAACACACTATTTTTTACATAATTCCAATATGTTTCTTTCTTATAAGGTTTAATTTATATTTTACTCAAAATACCCTTTTTGGGTATTCGACTGAACATTTTTTTGAATCTTTTTTTCTTTTATTGATTTTTTACTATACTAGGAGAAGCACATGTTTAGAGATATGAGAATTAAATATTATCCATGGAATCCTTTTACTATTTTCAACATGTCTTGTACCATTTATCTTTTCATTTGATTCTTATTGTCTTGAAATCTAGACTAATATGATTGATGTCTTAGGTCTAAAAAATTCGACCATGAATCATGGGGTGAGGGGCCTAATAGTGCTTACCAAATGATAAAATCACAATTTTTAATGAAAATTTTATGTGATTTCTATACATAGGTTTTATGAATTATGAATACATGACATGATATGAGAAAATTACGTGAGGAGTATCCATTAGAATGGATTAAAACATGATGTTGTTGGGTGCATATGGAAGATGGAAAAACTCACCATGGAATGAATTTAACTTTTGTTTATAGTAAATCTTATATGTTACTTAATTAGATCATATTAGAGCATATTATTACTGGTTAAATAATGTTTTCCTCGGGACAATGACTCTCCATTTTGTATTTCCATGTAATTTATGAAAATACTGATATCTCAAGGCCAAGCAAGCGGTCTTGTCAGGAGAATATTATCTAAAATTGATGTGGGAATATGTATCGGCATTATCTATGACTAAGAGACAACTTATATGTAATTTTTCCTTTGGTAATTGTGGTGTGAAGCATGATGCATTTTACAAGGTAAGGCCTGGATATCTGAGGATTAATATTTTATATGAGGAATCTTTGACCGAAGGATAAATGACATTCCCTATTCATGGAAATATATAAAATAATGTTCCTTCATCATAAAAACTGATAGGAAAGGATGTAAGATGTAATTTAGGTGTCTCCAAATTCATGGAGTGATGTGGAATGTTCATTGAGGTGTTTAGAGGTAAAGAGATCCTATATTGGTGAATATTTTAACTTTGGTTCACATGCCTCTTTGGTGGGAATCATATGTAGAGCCAACTATGGAATATTATGAATAGTTAAAAAAAATTACTATAAAACTAACCATATATTTCCCAAGGATATATATGAATTCGAGGATCCATACCATCCCAGACAAAGTTTTGGGTTTGGGAATGGAGAGTGACTTAACATGAAAGGTGGACTACATGTCAATGTTTTTAATAAGTGGTTTGAAAAAATTCCCTTATTCATTATTATCCAACATATAGGGAGGGGTTTTATATAGACGAGTATGATACATGTGGTCAATAAATCACTATGATTCCCAACATACTGAGAATCAATATAGATATAGTTCTTGGATGGTTTCCCAATGTAGGTCTAACCCATGAACTGTGAAGAAGACAATTTTTTTAAGAAAAGATCATGAATTGTGTGAGGTTCTTATTAGACACTCCTATTAAGATATAACTCATGCATTGGAATGTGGCTGTTGTTTTTTATATTTATAATAATACTTTTTATCTTTGACCTATACATGAGAAATGTGAAAAACCGTTTTCTCTCATGGATTTACATGAAATTGATGATTATGTGTCACTATGTATCATTTCAAAAACAAATTCAATCCCAACGTAGTTCTTAGAATTTGTGTAGTTATGTGTTATGTACAATTTAAATCACCAAAGGAGTTCAATACCATGTAGTAATGATGAAAAGGGGTCCTATAGTTTTTAGCCATACTACTTGGACTATATGTCATGGAATTGGGGAGTAATATGAGGCTCCATGGGTTGGGATGTTCTGAAATACCTCATATGTGAGTGGAAAAGAACGTCTAGACCATGATTCTAGGGATTCATGGACTATGATAAATGATAATGTTAAAAAATATTCTATGGATTATGATTATAGAATACGATTATCCAAGGTATGAATTTTTCTTTGGTCGATAGCTATTTTTTTGGATTATTTTGCTGAGAAAACTGTGGAATATTATGAATAGTTAATAAAAATGGTCCCTAGGATACTGACCCCATATCTGATTCCCAAATAATATTTTAAGGATTTAAAACCATCCAAGGAATAATGTATGATGAATATAAACAAAATTTCTATGTGCTAAAGAAAAATTCTAACCAGCAAGGGAGTTTGAAATTCCATACATTGATATGACCCATATATTTTGTAGGGTAGATTTCATATTTCATTATAGATCCATGAATAAGGACCCCAATGTTTAGATATTCAATATATATCATTGTTTCTATACATTAGATAGATACATTTTAACTTTTTTCAATACCCCATGGTTATGACTAAAAAATAGGTCCTATGTTTCTGTACATATCTTGTCGAAATTAGAAATAGGCCAGAGGTTGTTTTTGAGGTACCATGAAATTTCATGACATATAGCAAGGAAATTTTTCCATGACGTTTAACATCATGAGTTAAAGACATTGGACATGTAGTTTGAAGATATTCCACAAGGATATTTGTAAAATATTATGAATGAATATGGAATTTTGGGATCTATGTAGTCCTACTTCATGTGTTAATGATTATTTACCGGTACATTAATGTCATGCGGTAAGGATACTTGGGTTTCCATCTATGGACTTTATACAATGACCAAGAAAACCATGATATGGGGTTTTATGGCTTGATCATGTGGGAAATAATTTATCGAAACCACTAAGACCATGCGATCTATGATAATTATGAGATACAAGGGATGAAAAAGGTATATGACTCCATATAGCCGTGATAGAATGATGTGAATGGGAATTATGAATTTCTAGTGGTTAGGAAATAATGAAAAATACCGGTGTCATTGTGTATCTCATTATTGTGAGAATAAGCCACACATTGTTTTGAATATGCGTAATTTCATTTATCTAACTTCTAAGTAGCAAGAGGTATTTTAATTTAAATAGATATATAAATAAAAACCAATATGGATCCCCCTACATCATTCTAGTTCGTAGAAATTGGAGGGTTAATTTTCTATTTGTCATGGATGGGCCCAGATCATAATATCTATACATCACTACATATCATTTAATTTCATTAATCATGACTTATATAATTATAGATTGAAATATTCATTTGTTAGTATGAACCATACAGATGGAGGGGAACATTGGTAACTTTTTTACTTTACGATGGGGTGGACCAGGACATAAAATCTTGAAATAGCTATGAATCATGTGGGTATAGAAAATGAACAAAAAATATTTATATATTATAAAATTCTACACATGTCTGATATATACAAAGAGGAGGGAATTTTTCTAATTTTTTGTTATATAGTTACGGTGGGACATGAGATTGGAGATCGATGTGTCACTACATATATTGTCTGAGAAGAATTCAAGCCACACATTGTTTTAGTTGAACCTTATAGTTTAACATTCTGCAATAAGGACAAGGATGATATTACCTTTAAGAAAAATCATCATGACTATCCCATGAATAAATATCTGAGCATTATAATGTATCCTATAAAGAAAGAAATCTTGCCATGTTTGGTGCTTGAGGAATTGCTCATATATAGGTGTGTCCCATAAATAAAGAAGCGGGATTTTATTATATTGGTCTTTCTGGACCACGAGGTATAATCTAGGCATAAATATGTATCATACGCGGAAAGTAGTCAACCCTACGTAGTTCATGAATACAGTATGGTAGATGACTGTAGGTGAGTGGAATTTCATCTATATTGAGATCATTATGGAGTTGTGTGGTTTAACACCATATTATCAGGACATTCATGTCCTTCATTATATCATATTGAGACATATATGATATACAATTCAATTTATTGTCATGAGACTAGGACTAAGGTCCTATAAATATGAGAAGGATGATTTTGTAGAATGACATGAAACATAATACAAAGGTAAAAATAGGATTGATGGAAAGGGATTATAACGAAACTATCTTATGAATGGATGCAATTTTCTAGTTGGAACCTTTGTGAGAAGCATATGGGTCACAAAATATCTAGAAAAGGTGGGAATAAAGTCACAGGTAGTTCGTGAGAAAGACTCATGTCCTGGATGTGAATATCAGCTGGTGATTTGAGAATGTTACCTTTCTCTCATAGAATTCTTGTTTGTGTGTTTTGACACATCAATTGATATGATGATCCCATGTACATTAATTTCATGTACTGAGTAATTTTTTCTAGAAATTTATTATCTTGAGACATGGGTTTACTATGTAGTTTATTGTCAGGCAACTGGAATAGTGTTCCATGTACTATAACGTCATGTGATAAGGATGATGTCATATGCTATTTAATTTCATGGGATCAGGATGATGTACCATGGAATTTTACATCCTGTGATTAAGAAATTGTCACATGAATTTTAACATCATTTGATTAAGAATATGTACCACGTAGTGTAACATTATGTGACTAGGACGATTACACATGACTACATTGAATAGTTCATAAATAATCTTTTTGTTGGTGGGGGCCATGGTAATATTCCCATCAATATATATTTAAGAACATGATCCAATGGAATTTCATTTATGTAATGAAATTGGTCCCTACCATTTTTTTCAACATTGGATGTTTCATTCTAAGGATAATCATAGTCCATAGAACCAACACCATCTCTAACTTGATGATATATTAGAGGAAACAATTTTTTTGAATTCATGTGCAATATAGTGTTTATGGACATAAAAATGATACAATGTGAAAAATATATTATAATCTAGTATGAAAAATTCATTCATCCTTTATTGGGATTTCACATTTATGAAAAAATAATCGCAGATGGAAATTTTGAGTGAGGGAAATTGAACTTCAATTTCTCGGACTGCCTCTTTCCCATATATTACTAAGTATTTGATCACCTATGAAGTAGTGTGGGTTGAAGGATGATGATATATATATGATTATTTTATCTTATAATACCATTAATATTTATCCTCATCAACTTTTTTCTAGTGAATATTGTATATGGTCTTTTTGATGGCTTCTACGAATGTTATCAGCTATATTTTCGTGGGATGAATAGTTGGAATTGATTTCATAATCCTGATATAGTTTTCCCTATTAAACTAAACAAAAATTGGTTATCTTGTGCATCATTATTTTATGGGGGACACCAAATATGGGGATGATACTGGCTCAGGTGAAGATAGAAATGTACCTTATATTAACCAATTTATGGGTATTGAATTAGAATACATGGAGAAGATGATGGTTATTCTGGGAATATACGTGAACAATATCATCAAAGTGGGTGGATAAGGGCCCATGATATCCATTCCCCTAATGGATAATATAAATCAGTACATTTAAATGTTAATAAACTCTTGGGATGGTGAATTATGTTTTCATGATCATAGTATGAATGACACATTTTGAGGAATTTATAATACTCATGAGTTTCTATGGGCTAGGAGTTAAAATTCATTGAATTTTATAGGAAATCCTAGATTCTAATTAATGGGAACCATATTCCCTAATTTTCACATCCTTCATGATAGTAGTGTCCTCTCATCCGTCAATGAACATGAGAAAGACTCTATTATAGATCCCCATATAGAGATCCATTGAATAATATATTTTTTCATAGAGAAAAAATTCAATTGCTTATCTTCATATTATTTTCTCCTTGAGCTATCTTGTGGGAGCACTCCATTTTTATGGTATCCCATAATATGTATCATCTTTCAAGTTGTATGAACATATATTTTAATAATGAGATAATCTAATTAACTTTTCCTTATTTGAATGAATGAAAGCTGACCCTGTCTTATGTATCCCAATACCGATGACAGTTTCATCCTAGTATGGATCAACATGATTTTTGGACACATTTTAAAATGCATGGTTATGACTATTTTTTATATAGGGACACGATTCAATGTCTTCATCCAATGAAATTCGGAAATTATTCCCCATATGTGGTTTAGCAAGTGGGTAATCTCTTCTTTTTTAGGAATAATAATCATTTATAAATTTGATGAACAATTCTGAATCATAGATTATTTTCAATTGACTATCTTGAACCTAATGTTTTAGACCAATCACTATAATTATAGCCAAAAATTATTCATCATTATTTGTGAATTATTTCTATAGTAATAATGAGTAAGGTAGGATTTAATTGACTGTAATAATGAAAATGACTCCCAACCCCACTTTCTTGTGTTGGGGGGCATGAATTCTCTTCTGGGTCAAGATTCTAGACGCATAGTCTAAATATATTTCCCATATTCGGCGGTACTATTGAATGGATAAAACCTATTTATTAGGGAGTTTGATGTGTAATGTTTTTTATAAAAAGGTGTTCTCTATGTGGAAAAACATTAATTTCTATTCTTTGACAAGTTTATGAGTCATGAATTGAATATCAATCAACTACAGAATTACTAGCCATCAAAACAGAATCCATGTCAACATTAGACGACTGATAATTTATTTATGTGGGTTATTTTGAGAGAAACTTTGTACCTCATGATTCTTTAGGTATTGCATTATCTTCCTGAATGTAAATATAATCTCTAAATAACATTTCCTAATAGGTAAATAATGAGTCTTGATATAGATCATGGTTCAACTGAGATAATAATGGATGTCTAGACTATTGGTATCATTATTTTGTGTTTGTAAGGAACACATCTCCTAGTTAAAGGTTGTCACATAAAATATATGTGGCCCTCCATAGTGAAGAAGTATTATTAGTGGTGGGATCAAGAGATAAAAATTTCAATTTTTGAATTATTAAAAAAAATATAATCCCACTAATATGTAAACAATTTTTTCACCAACCTCTTAAAAGGGATACATTTTCATGATTGGTTAGATATGAAGATATGAATATAGACCATGATTCCTTAATTTCCTCTCAATTATGTGATTTTGAAAATAGGTGACATTACATGGATATCCATAACAAATTGAGGTCGAATTTTTTTCTATGATAGAAATTGATGATAAAAATTAATTTCCCTCTAGTAGCATCAGATTTACAATTCATGTGGTTCAATTTTATTTTTGGCATATATTATTGAAGAAGTTATCATGATATTCCATTTAGTCACATAATTGTCTTCATTTGACCCCCAATCAGTTATCAAGGAATTTGAAAACCATTTCTAGGTAGAGTTGAGGATGTGATTCATGGTACATTGGTATATAGTACTGAAATTCGTGAAAATAATCAAAATATTCCAAATAAAAAAATACTCACCAATGGAGATAGAAGGCAGTGTAATCTTGAACTATCAAAGAATTTTAGATTTTATTATATCCTTAATATTAAATCATGATGTATAGAGCATTATATTTTTATGTTGTGTCAATCAGTAGTACCATGATCAGGACTAAGGAATCAACCTTTGGAATGTGTCAGTTGAGATACATAAAATCAATACAGACACTAATTTTCTCATCACATGTTTTGATGGGGATGATATTGTCGATTCATTTTGGAATTAGACCTCACTAATGTATTTATCTTTTGTAATCAGGTCATATTCAACCTCAATTTTGGCATCATGTGTCAGCTGATTCCTTTTGGATACTTGTTAATACCCTTAGTGGTTCTCTATAAATCGTAGATGGTGAGTGGAAACATCATGATTTAGGCCGAGAATTTATATGTACGTATTGGAGAAAATGTATCTATGATGATTCAAGAAGGATGTATATAACCCTTATTATTCAGAACACATGGTTTTTTTGATCAATGTGGGTTGTGGTTCTTCCATTATACCAAAATTTATTTCATTGATATTATCATCTTTTATAGTGACTACCATCATAAAATGATTGAGGGGTGTCCCTAAGGAAATCATCATCATCATCATCTTTCTCGTCTTGTTATAGAGCTAGAGAAATATTAGTGATAAGTTCACTGGAGTTAGGGGAGGATCCAATATCTTAATATTTAAAAGATGGAACCACTTCCTCTCACAAAAATTCCATCATCAGTTTTCATAGAAACTCTACTAGGGATAGAGTGAGGTATCGAGGAGAACATTCACAAACTTTGGGTGATGCGGCATCATCTTCTACAATAGTTCATGTGGTAGTATTTTTTGGAGCTATGGGGATGAAATGAAGGAATTTTCATTTGAACTTTCACAATGGAAAGGGGAGTTAATAAATTATTCATCACGACTTGACAAAGTGGTCAAGACAGAAATCCTGAGGAATGCTAAATATTTATCCAAATATGGACTCATTTACATGACCTGATTGATAGATAACATGCATTATAAACCAAACTATTTAATGTGCTTGGAGATGATAATTTCAATAATGTTTGTGGCGGTGACCCAAGATAACCAATGGACAAGGGGTTGTTTCCCATTCCCTTTATAGAATCATGCATCAATATAGCGGGGCTCGTATAATTCGAATAGGGTATTATTAGTTTGAAATTCCCTAATTTTTCCATTATTTCTGTATTTGATTCATTTATGGTATGAAAATGGGATTTTCATCTGTTGATGTACCCATTGACTTCATAGAAATTCATTCACGGTAATGTTTTGTCATACCAATAGAAATATTGTGTCTTTCACAAGGTCTCCAAACTAATAATTGGGCATGATTGGTCCTAATGGATACTTCTCAGATCTGTGATAGAAATATCGATTTATGGAAAAATGTTCAAGGTTTTCCTTGCTGAATCAAAGACTATTATTTGTTCTCAATGGAATGAAGTCAACAATAGTGTCATTTTCAAAGAAAACATTTCAGGTATCAACACCATTTATCTAGTTGGTACATAAAATGGTCTTATGCTTCCCTATACACCAAAATAATTATTTCAATATGTGATGGAGATAGATATGAGTAATTTGGAAGTACCAAACATTGTCCAATATACATAAATAGTTGAAGTAATAGATTCAATCTCTTATGGGCCAATCGATTACTTCATGATTGTTCCCCTCAGATCCATTTACAAGATCATGGAATACCTGATCCATATCATGGTCGATACCAAGGGAAGATATTTTAAAATTACATATTTGTATTATATCATATGTTTCTTCTCAGAATGGTGATTGTCTATTACAAGATTAGTAGGGGAAAGAATATTTGATGTAGATTGATCAACCCTAATGATTGGATCTGATGGTGCTCATGATTATAGTCATTTGGTCTGGGTTGGGTTACCATCTTGTCCAGGGTAATTAGACACTTTTCCCTATTCTAATTGATATTCTAGAGTTATCAAATTAGAGTGGAATCTGGAAGGTGCAAGGGGGTTTTCTATTTATTTTGGATCTGATGAAGGGCTCATCCGTGAGTTTATACCCCATTGATAGTGCAAGCAGTGTTGTGGTTATAATTATGGTTCCTTCTATGACTATGCCACCAATGTTTTCCCAGGATCTTGAATCCTCTCCCATTGGATCCCCAAAAAAGTGAAAGGAACATGGGTTCATATCAATACTCATTGTCATATAATAGATTCATTATATGAATTCCATTAACAGAACCGAATATCAACTCTTTCTTTTATGAGGAAACTCATGGCTAACAATATCATATTTTGTGGTTTGGTGGGTTGGACTCCTTGATTTCAAATTAGTTGGATTGAAATATTAATATTTCAAAGATGAGTTTGGTCATGATGCTAGTTCATTTTACTGAGTTCTCTTTCAACCATTCAGGTCAAATAGTTTATATAATGGCTGAATTTTGTTGGTTTGTTGGTGTGATAATGATGTTTGTGTTATTTTAGCAATATTCAGAGGTGTAGTTGGTTGTTTAAACTATTATCGTCTAATTCCATAAGCTAGATTGATATCATTTTGAATCATTCATCTATCAAAATTTTGTTCCCTCATTATAAATAATTCTTTTCAATTAACTCCTCCCTTCAGGGATGTGGAGGAAACATGTCCCATATGTGTAGGTGGCCTTCCAAAAATTAAATTCCATGAGTCTACCATTTTTATTTTTATATCATTGAATACGAAACTTTCATGAATGGTATGTCCCATAATCCAGTCAAGTGGGAAATAATATGGTCTATAATAGAGACCTACATAGTTAGTCAATTTTGGAAAAAGTCTGAGAGAAAATAATAGTAAACAAAAACAATAAAATGGGAACATACATGATCAGCTTGGAATAATAATAAATACTTCTTTATTCCATGTTTTCCTTGGAAATGGGGATGGCCATGTTTGTTTAAGGTTCAATCATTCCAATATATTTCTAACAGGATTGTTCATAGAACCGGAGGCATCCAATGATTCTATATCCATTTGGACATACTTTCCAAAGGTTGGTGCTCATTAGTTGTGGACTGATGAGGCTTAAGAATTTTCAATGGTCTAGAGGATGGGAGGTTGGACTCCTCACACCTTTTGGGGGAAATTATTGTCTACTTCGAGACTCTATTTATAGATTTGTGTTGTGTT
This sequence comes from Viscum album, assembly GCA_963277665.1. Taxonomy (NCBI): domain Eukaryota; kingdom Viridiplantae; phylum Streptophyta; class Magnoliopsida; order Santalales; family Viscaceae; genus Viscum; species Viscum album. The sequence goes on from OY728136.1 coordinate 1,519,011,350, forward strand.
CGTGAATCCTTATTAAATTACCAAGTATGAAAATGATCTTTCCATTAGATCAGACAATCAATGATTGATATGTATGAGATTTAGAGAATATTTTATATTTATTTGAGGTTCTTCATCGATAGAGAATCATCTGTATTTTTTAGATATTCTTAGTCAATGGTATCCGTCCATACATTATAAAGACATCTCTTGGTCATTATGATAGACATACTGGTTTTAAAGCCACTCAGTGGGGGCACAAGAACGTTATTTTCATTTATAAGGACATGGATTATTTTAGAGTTGGGATCGTACCAGCAGATGGGTGACCAACGTATCCTAGTTTAGATAAAGAATCATAACCCACGTAGTTTGAGTGAAGAAGTATTAGGTTTTTGCATAATTGATGGCCCACAGAAAGATGTCATAATTACTTTTACACTCTAAGCTCACGTGAGTCAAGATCGGTGTGAGAAACAAGAGGTATTAGTAAAACCTAACGATTGTTCCATGAAAGATGCAATCATAAGAAATGATGTGGGGCTTATGTATGTATGACTACCCAGATAGATGAAGATTTGGATTTACTTAAGGGAAGAAACCTAGGAACAAGGCCCATAATGGTATATGTGATTTTTGGAGATTTGGATACTTAACATATGACTTAATTCTGAGAAGGATGACCAAGTTAGAGGGGACTTATGTTTGGGTTTTATTACATAGAAGGAATCCCAAATCAAAAGTAAATTAAGATTGGGGATTATTTCTAATGAGGAGGCCTAGGTTAAGGGCAATTTTTTACTGGGGCTTACTCTTGAAAAAGAGGCCCAGTTTAGAGAAAAATTATGATTGGGGATTACTCTTAAGGAGGAGGCCCAAGATAGAGATCATGGAATTTGAGGCTTACTCCTGATAAGGAAACCCAAATTGGGGAACTTGTGACTGGGGCCTACTCCTTAAAAGGAGGCCCAGATTAAGGGGATTTGAAATTTGGGTTTACTCTTGAGACGGAGGCCCCAGCTAAGAAAATTATGAATTGGGATTACTCCTGAAAAGGAGGCCCAGTATAGGGGACGTGGATTGGGGCTTATTCCTGAAAAGGATTCCCAGGTTAAAGATCCTCTCATCTTATATGATGTTGTTGAATGAATGAAATATCTAACCTTAGTGACATAAATATATGTAAATCACTAGGTTTTAAGAGATTTTCCATAAAATTATTTTCATATAAGGAATAAAACAAAGGAACCATGCCAAAATTGGATTTTATTAGGGTTTTGATGGATAAATCATGAAGATGGGAGGTGGATTTGGAGAAATGAGTTGAATAGGGAGGAGATGCACCCAAAAAGTGGTAGGCACACAAGACATGTTGGGGCGCACAAGTGTACTTGCACAGCACATGCGTACTTGTGCTCCGGTTAACCAATGGGGTAATACATGGGCGAGACTTGGTTCAAGCCCTTAGTATTATCCCTAATGTATTGAAAAAGGGTGGTGTGCCGGTACTATTGAAACGATTCGTTGGCACACATGTGTGACCATTTCCCTTAAGGGTTAGTCACTTAGGCGTGCAAGTGTTGGTGAATTTAAACACTTAGTCCATGTTCCCCCTCATTAGATATTCCATTATAGGTATGAAATTACCATAGAAATGTTCGTAAGACTTCAAGAAGAGACTATGGCACCGGGAGCTCAAATCCGACTTTTGGAATTTTCCATCCCCAAAATGTGTGGCCCACAAGGAGTACTTATAGGCTACTGAATAACTTGGGAGAAAATCAAATAGGGAACGCACGTCACCTGCGTGCCCAATATGTGCCACGCAGGTATACCTACACGCCCATCTTTGAACTTGCACGACCCATGCATAATGAAATCCTTGTTTATGCCTTTTTTTTATTTTTGTTGTTTCTTCAAAAGATGAATCACTTTGTGTTTAAGGTATTTACATTTTCATTCGTTAGGCACTGTGACTGAAAAGATCATCAATAAATGTCCCCCCCCCTCAGATATGGATCTGAATGGAAAGAGGATTTGGCTCTAAGGTAAAGGAGAAAACCATAGAAGGGCTGCACACATGTTTTTTGCATGCAAGTGGAGGCGCGCAGGTGAGAGCCGTGCAGGGTACGACACGCTGGTTAAAACCATAGCCTATAAATATGCACACCATTCTCGCACAAAGCATGCGACATTGAATTCTTCTGAGCTCTCGTAGTGCAAGTTTTGGATTTTCCGCGGTTTCATTGCTTCTATTCGTGTCGCACTTCTGCAGAGGTAGTTTGACTTGCGCAGTGGTACCTGCACGCCAAAACATGCGCGACACAATTACACTTGTGCGCTGACGTGGGACTTTCATTCCTTAATGCCTTATCAATTTTTTCACTTTTCTTCACAAATTTAATTAAAAATTAACTTACTTAAATGTTAATTATCTAATATTTATGCAGATTCAGTGGCTCCTAGAAGAATCTGAATGGATGATGAATTGGCTAGAAAGAGGATTGATTACATGATGAACGTTGTTGTCCATGATTACTATACTATATGTGACAACACTCTCCCAGATTGGGCCATGTACTTGAAAAAATATCATGTTAATTTCCCACAGATCATCGACCTGCATCTGTATGGGCATGGTCATCTGCAAGGAGTCAACGTTCCAGATTCAAAGAACAATATTTTTGAGATGCAGCTGCACTTTTACCCCTCTATTTCGGTTATGTTGTGCATTAAAAGTAGTATGAATGGTGTGAACATTCAAATTTTTCATCCATTCCATTTACTTGTTGATATGAAATTGTAAAGCCCAAAGGCTGATATGTTTTCCGATGCCGATTGGTGGAGAGAAGATTATCAAGGCATTAGAACAGTATCTGAAAAAAGCACTCTCTCCAAATGGTTCTTTACTTCCAATGCTCCAGTCTCAAATCCATGTATCCATCTTCCAATTCTCTTGGACAGAAACTGTGTCACTGTTTGATCAGACGAAAATTTTCTCAAACCGCACTCAAGAACATTCTTTCACAATAGTTCCTAGAAGATATTCTATCACGACATCTCTTATTGTATACAGTTGAATGAATGAATTCCAGAAGGTTGCTGATGAAGCTCGGGATACCATAAATCAAATAAAGAGTTATGTTGACAGCCTTTTGCAATTCTTGGAAGAGAGAAGAGACTCCAGTCTTTGGATGACCTTCTTACTCTTGTGCATCAATGAAGAATACATTCATCTTTAATCATTTGTGCCTTAGTTTTCTTTCTACATGCTTTAAATTTTTACCTAATCCAATGTGCCTAGTAAGCATAGTTTGATTTTTACTACGATTATAAAAATAACCCTACAATATTTGAATCTTTTAATTGCTCAATTTTACCTAAATCATTCAAAATGTATGTTTACTGAGCTGAGACTTGAATTTTCTTCAGAGTTCCTTGTTCTTTTGTGGGAAGTTTAAATTCATGCACATTAGATATAAAAAGGATAATGTTTAAGTTCAAAATAGCTTTGACTGAATGGATTAAAATTAACTCAATTCCAAGATAATTTATCTGAAAACATATTACCAGATTCATGTATGGGGGAAATATCATGTAAACTATGACTTAAGAAATATTGTATCTGATGATTGATATGAAAAAATGGATAAAATGCATTAGATGAAGTATTTCCTAACAATGAAGTTACCATTATTTAAAAAACCCGTTAGGGGGTTGAATTATGTAGGGACACATAAAAGCATTGGCGGCATAGTCAAATAATACATGTTTTGGCTAACAGGTCTGTTATGTAGACTACTTATGCAAGGCCTCTTAAGGGAACGTGCTGCATTGTCAGGCAAAAGAACTCTCAGAAATTTTACCTTTCTATTTCTAAAAATTCCAGTGAAAGTTTATGGAGATTCAAATTTTCCAAAGCATAGAGTCTGCTGTATGTTGAGAGGTACTTGAATATGGAGAGGATATTTCAAATCAAGATTTTATATGCATTGGATGAATGTCACTCCTGTGAAGGTCTGACCCAATCTTAGGGAAGGGATATATAAACCATAGAATTAAATACTTTCAGATCCTGTAAAATTAGTATGAGAAAAATATGTTAAGGATGGATATTTTTGAGGATCCCTACATATTTTCATTAAGATAAATAAGGACAAAAGAGGTTTTCCAACCAAGAACGTAGTTACCACTTTTTTAAAAATCCATTAGGGGGTTGAATTATGAAAGGCCACCTAAGGGAATTGGCTTAATAGTCAAATAATAGCATCTTTTTGCGAATAGGTCTGTTATGTAGACTGTTTATGCTAGGACGCCTAAGGGCACATGCTGCATAGTCTGACAAAAGAACTCTCAGGTATCAGACATTTTGTGACCAGAGGTCAAGAAAAGGGTTGTGGATATCTGGAAGTATTTAATATTCGTATTATGACACATGAAAATGGGTATTATTCAATGAAAGTAGATACACACAGGACAATTCTAATCATAATCATGTTGTGGTTGGGCCCTGAATTTTGGTGCGGGACTTTACTACGTATCCCATAAGGATGGGAATCAAGACATACATAGTTCTTGAAATACAGTTTAACATCATGTGGGATGATAGTGTAGGAGATCATAGTTTAGTGTCATAGAACTCGGACCATAACAATGAATACACAGTGTGTGTTATATAAACCTGATGTGAATGAAGACCAGGGTTTTCATACCACATTGATGTTTTCATAAGGGGACTTTTCCGCCATGGGACTAAAAGTGAAATTTGGGGTTAGGCCCAATGACTTGGGGCTGGATTCGAGGGATGCTCGAATGTTCTTACGTATCCCATAAGGATGGTATCAAGCCACACATAGGTCTGGAAACCCCCTCTGTACATATTTGTTTCATATATGTTAAGGGTGAAATGGGACATTAGTGCAATGATGGTTTGACCCAATATTAAATGTTCGGGTATTCCCATGTATGCACATAGTCTTTGGAATATAACATGTTTGTAGATCAATGTAAATAATGATTCCCTATCAGGTAAGGGTGTTAAAAATAATGTAGTTTATTTTCATACACGACAAAAGTGTGAATAGTTTAAACCCATATGCATGGAAGATGGTGAACCAATGTGAAGAGATTGGTTTTGGGATTGAACCTCAGGAGGTTTCCTACGTACCCAGCATAGAATACAAGGATCAATGTCAGCATATTTCAATTGATGAATGAATTGGTGATCATGTTGTTCTTGAGGAAAATGATCTAAAAATGGTGTTGGGACTTATACTTGGTTAGAGGCCCAGAGAGGGTTTTATGGTTGATGTATACTGTAAGCTCGCGTGATTCATGCTCAGTGTGAGAAACAAGAGGTATCAACAACCCTAATGATGCACAGTTTAATGTCACATTGGATGTATAAGGGACTAAACATAGTTTAACGTCATGTTGGAAAATGGGGGACTAGGTAGTTTAATGTTATGCAGTAAGAACAAAATAAGGGGTTGTATAGTTTTGCATCATATATCTAGGACAAAATAGAAGATTATGCATTTTAAAGACTTCCAGTAAGAACATTGGGGACTATGCAGTTTAATGATGTGCAGTAAGGACAACACAGTTTAATGTCATGCTGGAAACAAGTGGAACATTACAGTTTAATGTCATATTGGACGATGGAGTGTTGTACAGTTTAGCATCATGTAGCGAGGAAGTATTAGGGAATTTTCCACTATTTAATGTCATGTGGGATGAAGAGTTTCACAGTTTAACATTGTATATATAGGACTATGGTTATGCAGTTTAACGTCTTGCTAGACGTAAGAGTGTATTTGTCTTACAGAAAATAATTCTTCCAAAATCCGGCATTGGTTGGAGTCGTGATGAGTTCTCCATCCATTTAGATTAAATAATATGATCCATTGTAGTAGACCTTTTGTATTAAGTATGGTCCTACCCACCTTGTCTCAAGCTTGGGAGGTTTCTTTCCTCGTATCATTGTAGTACTGAGATCCAATACCAATTCTCCTTGAATGAATGAATGAAGACGAACTTTTTTGTTGAAACCTCATGCTATTTGATTCTGATAGACTTCCAAGTGGTGTATGGTTCACAATTTTTTCTCATATAATCGTTCCAATTCATCCAATATTTTTTGAGATTGTTTGTCTATAGATGACTGATCACAAATGGATACTATGAGAGAATGTAAAATAACTTCAATTGGAAAGACTATTTCTGTTCCATATACCCATGAATATGGAGTTGACCGTGTTGTAGTGCGGGTGGTGGTTCGATAAGCCCATAAAGCATGAAAAAATTTATCAGGCCATGACATATTATATTTATCCACTATCTTTTGCAGTATATTCTAAAGAGTCTTATTGAAGGCTTCTATTTGGCCATTGGCCGCTGCATGATACCGAGATGAATGGTTGGATTTGATGTTTTATTCTTGATACAACTTCCTTACCTCAGATAAACAAAAGTTGTTGCCATTGTCTGTCAATATGGTACGAGGGACACCAAATCTGGTAATGGTGTTAAACTTGATGAATCTAACAATGCTTTTAGAGCTAACTTCTTTGAGAGGTATTGCCTCTTCCCATTTGGAAAATAAGTCAGTAGCAGTAAGAATATAATTAAACTGCTTGGCTGTACCTGAAGGGTATGTTCCCACTACATCCATTCCCCATGTGGAAAATGGCCAGGAGTATTTAGCTATAAGAAGCTACTATGGGGGTTGATGAATGAAGTTGGCACATACTTGGCATTATTGAAACATCTTCATGAAATCAACACAATATTGTATCATTGAAGGCCAAAAGTATCCAACCTTCAAATTTGATCAGACAGTCTATGTCCAAACTGGTGGGCACCACAAACTCCTGCATGTACTTTTATCATGAAAACCATTGTCTTTTCACCATCAATGCATCTGATTAGAACTCCATTAAAACCACTTTTTTAGAGAATTATTCATAGTTTATTCGGGCTATCATAAAGAGTAAAATTGACCACACGTCTCCGGATTTGATCTTTCTCAGCTCTATCAGGTGGAAGTGTTCCATTTCCAAGGTATTCCCTGATAGGTGTCATCCAACATGTAGTATGACCATATGGTTCAGAAATTGGTTAAATTTTATTGATTTCCTCTATTCTGGTTTGAACATAAGGTGAAATAGTACAATGGTGGACAATACTGATAATTGTCTCATCCCGATTTGGATCTGCCAGGGCTGTGGCTATATTATCAAGTGCGTCAACTTGGGAATTTTGTGATCGCTGGACATAAGAAAATGTTGGTTCTGAAGGAAATTCTGCCATTAAATCTCTGACGTAATCATAAAAAGTGATTAACTATTTTTTTCTGATGGAATAATCCCCATTGAATTGTTTGATTACCAGGTCTAAATCGCCTTTCACTTTTAAGTGATTCACTTGTGATTGAAGCACCAACTCCAATCCTACAATGATAACTTTATATTCTGATTCATTATTTGTACCACTTTAGAAAAATAATAAGGAATATCACAGAACTACCTTTTCTGAGGAAATGAGAACAATTCCTAACCCAACATTGTTGAATTTAGGATCTTCCATTTTTTCCCTGTTGGACTTCTGGAAGCACCATAAAAGTACATTTCCCATGATTGAATATTATCTTGAATTGGAAAGACTTATTCATGTGGATGTTCAATATCTAAAAATGTATCCTCTACAAAAGGATGTTCAACAAGAAAATCAGCCATATCTTGGACCTTTATCGTCTTTTGGGACACATACTGGATATCAAATTGCTGCAAAATAACTACTCACCATGCCAGACGTCTTATAAGAATTGGATGAATAAGGATGAATTTGAGATGGTTATTGTGATATACCAATTGGACCTCATGATGTTGCAGGTAGTGTCTCAATTTTTGAACTTCAATGATTAATGCTAGGTAGCACTTCTCAATACTTGAATATCATGTTGCTACTTCGTGTATAGTCCGACTGAGATAATAAAGGCTGTTTTCATTCCTAGCATCATTATTATGGTAAAGGAAGGCACCCAATGATAGCTATAAAGATGACACATAAAGAATAAGTGGTCTTCCTTCAACAGGTGAAACTAATACCAGTGGACTCAAGATATATTTCTTGATAATATTGAATGATTCTTGATATTCTTCTGTCCACGGGTTTGTGACTCCGTTATTCATCAATTTGGTGAAGCGTAAACTTTTTCCTTCCAAATTGGAGATTAAACGCTGAATATAGGCCAAGTGTCCTTGATGTCCTCTCAATTCATTCAAATTTTGTGAGGTGAAATACCAAGGATTGAATTTTTCTTCTCAAGGCTAAATTCGATACCATGATGGCGTACAACCAAGACGAGAAATTTTCTTGAGGATACCACAAAATCACATTTTAAGGGGTACATCTTCAAATTGTATTGTCAAATTTTGTGAATATGATTTCCAAATCAGCCATGTGATTAGAATGTTGTTTGGATTTAACCACTAAATCTTCCACAGAACATTCAAAAAATTTCCCTAAAAATTGTTTGAAGATATGCTGCATGGCACACTGATATGTTGCGCCTGCATTCTTCAAGACAAAGGGAAATACCTGATACAAAAACACACCTTGAGGGGCTCTGATGGTTTTAGATTCTTCATCATCTGGAGCCATTCAGATTTGATTATACCCTGAATATCCATCTATGAAGGAAAGTGCTCAATAGCCAGCTGTTGCATCAATTAAGATTTTTGTAATCAGAACTAGAAAATCATCCTTGAGACAATGCCAATTAAGATCTCTGAAATCAATGAAAACAATAATTTTTCCATTTTTCTTTTTCACAGGGACAATTTTAGCCAGACATTTGGGATATTGATATTCTATGACGAAGTTATCTTTGATAAGCTTATCAACTTCAGCTTCAATTTTGGAAGCATAAGTTGGGTGTGTTCTTCATGCGTCTTGATTAAATCCTCGATGTTCTTTTGGAAATCCCAAACGATGAGTAGAAACATCGTGATCAAGGCTTGGCATGTCTGTATAGTTCCTATCAAATATCTCCCGATATTTTTTTTAAAATGAAATATACGTCTATTACTCTTCAAGAGTCATGGCCGAACTAATTATAGTGGGATGTGGATCTTATTTTTTAATCGGATTTTTATCTCAGAGTTTATCCCCATTGGTAGAGATACCCTCATCAAATGCTGGAGTAGCATCCCTAGGATCTTCCTCTTCTTCTTCAACATGTGTTATTTCTTCTATTTCTACTTTCATAGTAGATGATGAAGCAGAATTTCCATGTTCAGAAGAGATGTTAGTATTTGAACATTTTGAAGAAGAAGCTTCCATTTCTGACCCTATTAATGATGAAGGGTAATTCTTGTGTAATAAAGAGGAGATGATGGATTGATAATTGACATCATCGATCATCTATGACAATGCTATATCTTCTTCTGGCCAAATTGATGAAGTATAGAATTGCTGGATTTCAGTGGATAAAATTAAGGCATTTTCATTTGAGATTCCATCATTGCTTGGTGAATCACCAATTTCTTCCATGATGTCTATCCTGATTGTTGTAATTGACATAATGGAAGTTTCCATAAGAGTATTTGGATTTGGGTCTATCGTGTAAATTTGACTGATAGGAAACACATAATCTGTACTCAGATGTATGAATGGGTTTACTGGAATCTTTTCCAAACCATATGGAGCATTAACTTTGGTAACCTCCCATGTTGTGGATTTCTCCATTCCCTCCATGTGATAGAATTCTGCCTCAATGTATAGAGATTCACATGTGTTGAATGGGGATTTGTCACTATACAATGTCCCAATTTGGCCATTGAATCAATAATTGAGACATTGATGGTATGATAAAGGGATAACTGCATGTTGATGTAGAAAAGGTTTTCCAAGAAAAATGTTGAAAGTTGTTTCATGATGAACAACCATGAAATATGAATTGGATACTAGATCTCCAAATGGAGTTCTGAGTGTGATCTCCCCTAGAGGTTCTTGTTCATTTTTTTTCATATACTTGTTACATTAGAGTAGAAGGAGATAAATCAGATTTAGTGAGGCCCAATCGATGATGTGTACGAATCTGGATGAGGTTGACTCTTGAACTATTATCAATGAAGGCTCTTCGGATGTCTACATCATTGACCTTTCTAGATAAATAAAAAGGTCTAATATGTCCATGCACAACATCATCTTCATCTTCATCTGTGAATGATATCACTGCATGGCATTCTGCAATATTATTCTCAATATGATAGACTTCAGCTGCAGCAATTTTAGTTTCGAATTCTTGAGGACTTGAAAAAGCCTCGATGAGTGCCTCCCGAAAATCCATTGATAGATTTAAAGCATCCAGAATTGATAAATTGGTCGGTACTTGGGAAAAATGTTTCAAGACATCATACTTTTGGTCCAAAGGTCTGTGTTTCCCAATAAGAACATGTGGTTTCACAGGTGAATTAGAAGTTGATTCTTTGGAAGTAGATGATTTTTGTATCGGGGTTGGAGTTGGAAATAATCCCATATTTAGAAGATTAGACGGACTTGGTCAATTTTCTTGTTGTGAGGTAGAAAGTGAAACATCTAACCGATCATCCAAAATAACTATATCGGGACAAAATCTACCATTCATGGAAAAAATTTCTTGTTCCAATTGAGCCCGCTGAACGGCTCTACCATGAGTTTTTGCTGCATACACAGTTCTAGTAGAAGTAGAATTGGAATAGTGGCTTCTGGGATATCCACATCTTTCTATGTATCCCAGACCTCTAGAACTCCCTCTAATTCCTCTGTTTGATACAGGGAATTAAGTCTATTCAAGATCGAAACTATGACAGGCATAAGGATCTGTTATGTGAATAATATTAACATATCCAAAGATCAACTGATCATCTGATAAAGACTCTACCTGATTAGCCAGTTTAGGATGTGCCATTTGGTGGGGCAGTGCCCATGGATTCGAAGTAGATTGCATAAAATATGCCAGAGTCAAAGACAACATAGGATTTGACATGATCTCATCTTCTTCTGACTGATCTACTTTCTTTGAATTTTTCCATTTCTTTGAATATTTTTCCTCTGATTATGGGGGATTGGTTGTGGCATTCATAGTAGAAGACACAATTGTTTTCTTAAATTGCATTCATAATATGGCATGAGTTCGGTTGATCGTTTTTCTGACCATCCAATCATCATATTTCTACGCATTTTTTCTTTTGACTTCTTGCCACTCGACTTCTTCCTCTTGATCTATAGTAGTAACACATGCTACCCAAGTTGAAGAACCTTTTAATTTGACTTATCCCGAGTCCACCATTTTTAGTAGGAGGAATTTGAAGACAAAACACTCATGAATTGGATTCCCCAACATCTGATGAAATGGGAAATAGTTGGGACGATCTTCATCCCTTTCCTTTTTCATCCTTTTGGGCCTTGGCAATTGAACCAAATAATTTTACAGAGCCAAAAGGAAGTAACCAGGAAATTGTTCATTTTGGAAAGAATAAACTTTTCTCTTTAATGACCCAAATTATTTCTGTGTTTGATCCCTTTGATCATCTTGGAGAAATAGCATCTGTTTTTGATGCTCAGGAGGTGGAGCCCTTAGATAAGTTGACAGTTTTGTCGTAGAAGCAGGTACATGTGCTTGTTTAAGCGTAATTGTAGCAGTCTCTTCTCGACACAATCTCCTTCATGGAGCTAATGGAATTACATGAGTTTTATCCTTAGTCTTCGTAAGAGAGTCTTCAATCTAGTGAGTGGTAAAAGTAAGGTCTCAAAACCCTCTTGTTTATTTCACAGGGATCAACGGTGTGCATAATTAATCACGCAAATTTTCCACACAGATTGACAACAATTCATCATGACAGAGTGCTATGTTTAAGGAATATGTTAATCCCTTCCAGAAATCAATGAAATCTAAAACTCATTCATTATCCCTTTGCTTAAAATTTGTAAGATAAAATTTTTTTGTCTTTGGGATAGTTGAGCTGAATTGAAGAAGGAATCGTTGACGAAGATCTTCCCACCCAGTAATCGACCGGGACTGCAAGCTTGTATACAAAACAAAAGAATTCCCTTGTAATGACTGTAAAAAACACTCGAGATTTACTGCTTCCTATTGCTCAGGGGTTCCCATCATAGGATCAGAATGAGAAAAAAATGATTTAAGTGTTGCTCTGGGTCTCCCGAACCATTAAATATTGGGAATGTGGTACTTGAAAACTTTTATGGGGGAGGAACTGCATCAACCCGTTCAGGGTAAGCTCTCTTTTCTAGTTATATTTGTGCATTTTTTCCATCCATATCTTCCAAACGAGCTATTAATGACTCAATATTAGTTATTAACTTCTGAGAAAAATCTGGTTGAGCATGGACCTGAGCGGGTGCAATAACTAGAGTTTGGAAAAGTGTGGTGGCTAGTACTACAACTGATGATAACACCACCGATTGTTGTTAAACTTGAACCATAGGATTAGACCAGTGAGGGTGTAATGATAAAGGAGGATATTCTCAATCCATCTCAGTAGTTGGAACAAATTCCCTTGGCTGACTGGCTCCAGCACACTGAGGAGGAAGACTACCTTTAAGTAGTTCTATATTCAACCTCCTTAATTCCTTTATTTCTTCCTCCTATTTTTAAAATCATTGCTCTAGTGAGAGTGATTGGCCTTCTCTAGAGGAAGGGTGGAATGTAACCTGATTCTTTCCTTTCCCCTTGTTGGACTCCTTTTGGAGAGGGGGATGTTGGTTATTCGTAGGAATACCATGATTTTGAGTAAGCCTTTGATTTCGTGGACACACACCTTCTTCATTTGTGTATGTGTGTACAACCTCTTGATCATGATCTTCTACATCTGATTCCATTGAATGAACCTCATCTCGGGGATCAGCAAAAACGAAATTTATGACATTAGTTGATGCATAACGCATTGAATCCCATCAATTTTCATTTCTATGATACTGTCATTTTCCATTTCCTTGACGAGACATTCCGTTTTGTAGATTTTATCCCATAATAACATCTTAACGAACCGTAATTTGGAGGGAATATCCTGATAATTAGGCTCTTCATTTCCCTTGTGGATTCTTCCCTAGTCGATAGAAAAGTGTCTTTCTCTAAGGAAGTGATTGATGATTGGAAAATGTCCCCAGACCGGTGGACTAGTGTTGTTCGCACTGTTCCTTCTCAACTCCTCGAATATTATTTTTTGATTCTGAGGGTTGGGTTAAAAGAGTCTGTAGTCTAGAAAGCCGGGGTGGTTATTGAGCTGCTATATCTGAGAATTTCATAAAATCACTCTTGATTTTACAGAAATTTTTCCAAAAATTGGATAGATGCCTCAACCTACATCCACTCAAATCACATAGCTCAAATGACCGCTGGATGATTTATGACCCATCTGCCACCTGATGATGCACCATCTCTAAATGAGAGGCTTGTTCGATATTCTCATTTTCCTGAGGCAAGAGTAATTCGTCAATTTGTTCTTTGAATTCCTGAATTTGGGAAGAACTAGTTGAGGCATGTTACTGATCCAGGCTTTGATTACATACAAAACTAATTGGATGTGGTTGGACATGGGAAATAACATTGAATGAGACCATTTTCAGTGGGCTTTATTGACTGGAGTGTACAGTAAAATATAGTGCTCCATGAACACCCCATCCCTAGATATGAATACCAGATGGGGCATTGGAAATTAACTGGTGCAATATTTTTTGTGCGCCAAGGCATGAACACTAAAGGGCTCTCTACTGCTTTTCAGCCTTCGGATATCGAGAAACTGATAGAGATGCCAAATCAATTTGGCGTTGTAACCCTTCTATTACCATGAGATGATTTTCATATTAATCATAAGATAATATTTTATTTTTTAATTAACAATGAGTTTTCCAAATTTTGAGATGAATATCGTGAATAAAATCTTCGAAAAAAATCTCTAGAATGTTATAATGAGAGTCATCCAAAGGCCAAAACATGAATGGCACCTCAAAATTCTCCAGTTGTTTTCTCATATTCAGAACCTCCGTTTTATCATTCGATGAATATTCGTCTACCTGATTAGACCAGAGCCGATGCTTCCTTGATGCTTAATCAGATTCAACAGGATTGGTGGAGAATTCATTTATCAAACTAGAAGATGAATGACCCAGGGGTAGTTCGGAGAATGAACTACACCCCAGGCTATCTTCTGAGTGAGAATGTTTTTTACCTGCTAGCGGTAAAGAACCAGACATGACTGGCTTCACATTTTCATGTTCCTCAAGATAAGAGGGATTTCTCATCACTACATTGTCTATTGGAGCAATTTCTAGGAAATGTGAATTACTACTGCGGAGAAAACTTTCACATCTAAATTCATTATCATGGGGAGGACCACCATGGTGGGTTACAACAAAAGATGAAACCTTCTGCTCCTTGATCTTTTGTAATCATAGAGTATAATCATGACTCTCATTTGGAGATGAAACTTCGAGATCTACCAAACATTCATGAAGAAAGCATTCATCAGGAATTGTCTGATGAAGACCTTCAGAATTAATGCTCCCACTATTGGGAAATGTGGGAGTAGAATCTTGAATTCCAACAGATAATTGTCTCAGGGCTTCAAAAAATCTAGCATCGAGCAATGCCTTATTACAGATTGGATCTTGATTTCATGACTGTGATGAATGAGTATTATTATTAGATTACTTCTTACTCACTTTAGGAACCACTTGTTGACAATAGTGGTTATTGTGGGAAGGTGTATGTGCCTGCATAGTATAAATAGTCAGGTTAGGATGATTATATCCACTCAAATCCGTTGTATTTTCTTAACTTGGTTGTCAGTATGACATGGGGGAGTATGCCCACAACCCGCTTGGACTGGAACAGCGGTGTGTGTATTTTTTGGAGTGATATGTTGATGTTTCACTCCACTGGTAGGGATAGATTTTCACTTCATTCCCTATGATGCTACTGATGTGTTATAATATTCTGATAGGCATCCAGAATATGAGCAGAGATTTGCATCTTCCCTTTCACCATTATTAGAATGTGCATGGTGACTTCACCTGCTGTAACGACAATATATGTCCATTCCATTCTTGTAGTAGGTGTGTATTCCTGCTTCTGTCCTCCATTTCCTGTCAGTGAATTCTGACAATACTCATGTGTGGAGGCAGAGAGTTAAGTATGCTCCAAAATTGTCATCGGAGCTTCCAACTTACTTCTTCGAGTGCTACCAAACGAGATTGTTGGCATTCGTGATGAACATTGGCAAGTGTATGTGCTTGCAGTGTATTCTTTGTCAGGTATAGTTTAAGACTTTCAAATAGAACTAGCAGACGAGACTACTAATAGAATTGTTGATTGTAAACAGGTGTATGTTCCTGCTTATTAGTTGCCACCATATCAGATAGGTGAGCTTCATTGGTTGTAGTCAGACGAGCATACTGACTAGCTGATGAGTTATAAACAGGTGTATATGCCTTCCTCTAATACTCTGCAAGAATTTCCTGGTGGGATTGGCGTGTTGCTGCCAAATGAGTCTGTTGGGAGATAACATTAGGACGGATGGGTGTATATGCCTGCTCGTTGCTTTCCATCAAGTTGGCTTGATGAAATTCTTTGGAGGTGGAAGAAGTAAGAACCTGCTCCCTATTGACCAGATTTCTCTTCTGGTGGTTCGTCTTGCAGACGCAAGTCTGAGGAACCTGATGCGAACCTCAAATAGCGATACACTCATCATGTTGAGGGTGCACAGCCACATGAGTCTGGCGGCTATTGTTGATGGGAGCCCTCAGGAAGGACTCATATCTCCATTAATTAAGGCCTTGAGTGACCTTCTCATTCACCTCCTCATAATATGGGAGGGACTGGTGATTGCATTTCGGGGATTACGACCCGAAACGGTCGGAGATG
The DNA here is from genome assembly GCA_963277665.1 of Viscum album. NCBI lineage: Eukaryota > Viridiplantae > Streptophyta > Magnoliopsida > Santalales > Viscaceae > Viscum > Viscum album. The sequence goes on from OY728136.1 coordinate 1,519,027,257, forward strand.
TTGGTAGGCACCACCTGCTTCTTGATCGCTGGTCATCACTGTCGGGAAAACCAAGGTGAATTATTGACTTGGAGGGCTTGTCGAGCAGCCTCCAGAGTCGGAATGGTACCATGTTGACGATATTCCTTAACCAGTTCATTTGATACCCAACGTTGAAGATGATGAATAGGTGAGTTCATCCTCAGAGCGGACAAAGATCTAGTAGGAGTAGCGAAAGATGCATTCACAGGTGTGAACATTAGAGAAGTAGTTTATATAATCCAGAGAGATCTTGGAAACAAGTTTCTATTTGATATAGTAGACATAATCATGATAAGCTCAGACACTACATATTTTAGATTAGCACATATGTTATTGACTGTATTGTTGGATCTCTCGTTGAGTTTAAATAGGGGCCTAAAAATTAAGTAAAACATCAGTTTAACTTGGTTAAGGATTCACATCAGGATCACCAGTTTTTGTTTCCCTATGGATATGGGGATGAATTCATTTGTTTAAGGTTCAAACATTCCACTCGATTAATAATGGGTTTGTTCATAGAAATGGAAACATCCAATGATTCTATATCCATTTGAACCAACTTTCAAAAGGTAGGTTCTCATTAGTTGTTAACCCATGAGGCTTAAGAATTTTCATTGGTTGATAAGATGGGAGGGCAGACTCATCACACCTTTTTGAGGGGAATTATTGTCTACTCCGAGACTCTCTTTATAGATTTGAGTTATGTTCATGAATCCATATTAAATTACCAAGTATGAAAATGATATTTTCTTTAGATATGAAAATCAATGATTGATATGTATGAGATTTAGAGAATCTTTTATATGTATTTGAGGTTCTTCATCGATAGAGAATCATCTGTATTTGTTAGATATTCTCAGTCAATGGTATCCTTCATCCCATTACATAGAAATCTCTTGGTCAATATGATTACCATACTGGTTTTAAAGCCACTCATCGAGGCACTTGAAGTTTATTATCATTCGGAAGGACATGGATTATTTCAGAGTTGGGATCGTACCTGTAGATGGGCTACCTATGTATCCTTGTTTAGAAATGGAATCAGAACCCACGTAGGTTGAGTAAAAAGTATGAGGTTTATACATGTTTGATCACTCAAGGAAAGATGTCATTATTACTTTTACGCTCTAATCTCACGTAATACATGCTTGGTGTGAGAAACAATAGGTATTAGTAAAACCTGACGATTGTGCCATGAAAGATGCAATCAGAAGAAATGATGTGGGGATTATGTATGTATGACCACCCATATAGATGAATATTAGGATTTACATCAGGTAATAAACCCAAGAACAAGGTCCATAAAGTTATATGTGCTTTATGCAGATTTGGATACATAACATAGGACTTAATCCTGAGAAGGATGCCGAAGTAATAGGGGACATATGATTGGGTTTTATTCCTTAGAAGGAATCCCAAATCAAAAGTAAATTAAGAATGGGGATTACTCCTAAAGAGGAGGCCCAGGTTAAGGGGAATTTATAAATGAGGCTTACTCCTGAAAAGGAGGCCCAGGTTAGAGGAAAATGAAGACTAGAGCTTACTCTTAAGAAAGAGGCCTAGTTTAGAGAATGTGGAATTTAGGTATTACTTCTGAGAAGGATTCCCAAATTGGGGAACTTGTTACTGGGGATTACTCCTGAAAAGGATGCCCAGATTAAGGGGATTTGAAATTGGGGTTTACTCTTGAGATGGAGGCCCAAGTTAAGGAAATTAATACTAGGGATTAGTCGTGAAAGGAGGCCTAGGTTTGGTTTCATGGACTGGGGCTTACTATTGAAAAGGAGGCCTAGGTTAAAGATCCTCTCATCTTAAAGGATGAGGTTGAATGAATGAAATCTATAACCTTAGTGAAATAAAGATATTTAAATCACTACGTTTTAAGAGATATTCCATAGAATTACATTCAGATAAGTAAGACAACAAAGGAACCATGCCAAATATGGCATTGAATAGGTTTTTGAAGGCTAAATCTTGAATAGGAGAGGTGTATTTGAAGAAATTATTTGAATCGGCAGTAGAGGCACCCAAAAAGAGGTAGGCGCGCAAGTCCTATTGGGGGGTGTAGGTCCTGGCTGCGCAAGTGTACATGCGCGGAACAGGTGTACATGCATGCCGGTTAACCAATGGGGTAATACTTGGGCTATACTTGGCTCAATCCCTTAGTATTATCCATAATGGCTTTCAAAAGTTTGGCGCACAGGTTCTGTTGAAGGGATAAGTTGGTGCGTAAGTGTGACCATTTCTCTTAAGGGTAAGACACTTAGGTGTGAAATTATTGATGAATTTCAACACTTAGGCCATGATCCCCCTTTTTAGATCATCCATTATATGTAAGAAATTACCATAGAAGTGATCTGAAGACTTCAAGCATAGACTAGGGAGCTGAGATCTTAAATCTGACTTTTGGAATTTTTCGTCCTTGAAATGGAGGGACCAAAAGGGGTTGAAGACCTTGTGAGAAAATCAAATAGAGCACTCAAGTCACCTGGGGCACCCAATATGTGGCACACATGTATACCTATGTGACCATCTTGGACGTTGCTCGACCCATGCTTAAAGAAATCCATGTTCATTCAGTTGTCGGTTTTTTATGTTTCTTCAAAGGATGAATCACGTTGTGTTTAAGGTATTTCCCTTTCATTTGTTAGACTCTATGATGGAAAGGAGCATCAAAATTCCATTAAATAATTTCTCATGATTTCCCTACATAATTATTATAGAGGAGGGGTTTTTGATGATTCCATGTGTGTGCTACATGATACAGTGTAGCTTCTGGAGTTAGATCATCTGCGAATATAACGTGTCTGGTCCCATATTTACAACTATTTTATAATATGAGGACATTATTATATTTCACTTGGCAATGAGAGGACACACTTTTTGACCTAAAATATTACATTAGGGATGATCTTAATAATGGGTTCTATCATAGAGAATACTACCATCATAGCTCAATGGATGACTACAAGAATAATTTCTATAGTGTATACCCATGGGACTTTCTTGGAAGGAGACACTAAGTTGAGGACCGTCTTTCAGAAATAAGGATTAGTTTTGGGTAGGACCATCATAGTCAGTTCCATCAATGCATGGTAAACCATCATATAACTATGTTTGTCTGTAGGGAAACGATTTATAGTATATTCCCTAGGGAGGAACTTTAGGGAGGATGAATACAATGGGAGGTACATCTAGTTTTTTTTATTATGATCATGAGGTGGTTTTCATGAAGGTTATTAAGGGATACGATCTCAGGATCAATCAGTTTTTATCCATGAAGTAAGCCTTCGTGATAGACGATCCGAGGAGGAACTCTAGAGATGTTGGTACAAAAATTGTTTAAAGGAATATTGAAACTACTCTGACCACTTATTTACGATATTAATTGACGTACATGATATTTATCCACTAATGATTGATGTTTGATGTCCTCATGAACAATATATTATAGTAGGGAAGGGTCATCAATATGATCTTTATTTTCTAGATGCATTTGGCATGATTTATATTTATGCTATCCCTTGTTTGAAATGGGGTCCAATTGTTGGAGGAGGAACCCATCATATACCGATGTTGGATAAAGTGGATCCTCCGGTGATATTGGGATATACAACAAATAATCATGAATTTTGGAAATGATATAATTCTTACATAGAGAGGTCACAAATGTTGAACGTTGTCATCTAGTTGGAATGAGAATTTTTCCTGATCATGCTTCCATTTATCAAATAATATTGTCGGTGACCCTCCGAGAATAAATCATGGTTTATTGTATACTCTTGAGTGACCACATTGTTGTGTGGATGAGTCATCCCACTTGAGTAGGTGGGTTTGTTTTCCCAAATTCATACTATGACCATGGAAATTATTATATCATGGAAAGTCTATATGATTTTCTAGAGACTGATGTCAGACCCTCTATCATCACATAAACGAGTAAAGAGAATTCATTGTAGGGAAAAAGTATTATATTCCAATTTTATTGTGAGAATATTAATAATGGATTAATTTAGTTCTCCATTACAATCCAGTAAGTAATAACAATTCACTAGTGTGTGGTTTGTGGTATGATTCATCCCATGAAATGAAACTATGATACACCAGTTCTATTCTCCAATTGCATCCATTTTTGACTGGAGGACATGATATTAAAATGAACAAATTTACATCTTCTCATAGATTACCATCATATTTTATGGTTGAGATTTATATTTGAGAGTATGAATTTCCATCGACTCATTTTCCATCATATTTGACTATTGGTATCATTGTTCAATGGTAGAGATATTCTTCTGCATATATTTCTGAGTCGTATTATCATACGAGGATCCATATAGACAAGAATGAATTTGTTTTCTCTCATTTTCCATCATATTAGACTGACAATTTTGATTTTCATTTGTATGAATATACATATTCTCACAATTATCCCATTATTTTCCTGGAAGACATGATGTGAATGAGCCTGAAAGTGATTCTACTCATAATTATCTACAATATTTGAATGAAATGATTTATAAGAGTGGGCTTTAATATATGACTACATATAATTTTCCACATTATATAATTGGAATAAATTATGTTCATTAGCAGGAAAAATGCATCAAATAGTTGGTTGTAACCATATTTACATAGAAGGTTTATAAATATATAATTAAAATGATGGATTATTCTGTATTTTTGGTTTGTCGACCTTTGTGGGATGCCTAGGTGAAATGGGAACATTTCACATAAATCAAGGAACATGGGGTATTATAATATACTTGTTGAGGGTGTTGGGATACATGGTGTTAACAAAAATAATTTCTCCAAGGGTCCATATGTGGGACCCATATACTGCTATGATTATGGTTTTAGTAGCTACTTCATTATCATCCCTATGTTAATAGGGGAATAGCTTATCACAGTATGAGGATATGCCCCAGAAATGATTAGGAATATTTTTTGAGGACATCAAGATTTTCACTTTTGATAATCCATGGGCTGGTGGCTAGTGGTGCTTTAGGGACTAGAGGTCCTATCGAGCTTCCTCTAGGGTAGGGAGAGTAAACTTTGAGTAGTACTATAAGAATAATTTATTCAAAATCTACCATTGAAAACATTGTTTTGGGAATAGATTACTTAGTTTGGTTGAAGTCATGGACTTTATAGTGGATAATTAACATGTATACCAATGATTTTTAAACTCCATTAGATTGAATAGAGTTCTGTTTAGGAGTGGCTACAACTTACTTGAAAAATACATACTGAAAAACCTCATTAAATTAGTATACTGTGACCATATAGAAAACTGTTGGAATCATTATTTCCATTACCATTTTGGATGAGGAAGGGTTCAAGATAGTGTTAACAAAACCTCCTTGTTAATTTAATCACATTTGTTTCAACATTTTATTTCTTTTGAATTATTGATGTTGACAAATGTTCCATTAGAGTGGGTTGAGTACTATGAAATCACCAACGTTTTGTACATTATCATAGAATGGTTTTCAACAATACTTGTTCGTGGAAATAAAAAAAATAAATTACTATTATATCTACGATGACTCATGATCCTACATCTTATAGATAGGAATTCATTGGGTATCATATTCAATGACACTTAAGAATTCCCATTGATTGAAAGGATGGGAAGTATGGATCATCACACACATTTGGGAGAACTATATCTTTATTTGAGGTTATCATATAGATTTACGACATGTTCATGAGTCCATTGTTTATTCCCAACTATGTATATGTGTATCACCGATAGTTGGAGATCAATTATGGACATGCATGGGCTTGTAATCATATATATGTATCCAAGTTTTTATATTTATTTGGAAAATAGTTTGTTTCCAAGGTTTTTTATCAGTGCTACCTCTTTATTTATGGATAAATATTTCATTGGTCATTTATTACGATGATATGGGATTAAATCCATGGGGTGATTATGTATCATTGTGAGAGGAATCAGAACCCATGTTGTTTGGATCCACTTAATAAGACACATAACATTTTATACTTGTGTGACAAGGAAATAACCATAAAATTTAACATCATATGGAATATATTCCCATGGAAAAGATGATAGTCAATGATGGTGTAAGACTTATTCTGAGGTGGCCCAAAAACACTATAAAATATGCATTATCCTTTTACGAAATTTTCACAATGGACATTAGAGTCAATTTTTTTTTCTAATTTTGTAACTTGAGGGAGCTTTATATGTTTCTCAATTAATTAGGAACCCGATCTTGTGTATATTAGAAGGTTAGTTCTTTCACCAATATAAATTCCCAAAGGACTATTTGGTTGGGGGTTATGCAATGGATTTTCCAATTTGAGTTGAAATTTTTTAGGTTTATACTTTATCGAGGACAAACCCAAAACCAAATATTGATTCAGAATTTGTAATTATGTACTACTTCACTTGATGATTCAATGAATTCAACACATATTGATTATATAGGTTCTTATATTTATCATATCCTCTAATATTAATTTTGAAGAATTCTCAACCAAACAAAAACAATTCTCAATCATCTCATAAATAATTTCATTCAATTTTAACTAAAATTATTTATTCGTCAAAAATTCCAAGGGTATTTTATTAATATCGAATAAAAACCATGATATGGTCATATAACATTAATTGCATCGTTTTTACCTGACTATTCATGTGTAACTTTTAAAAAACATGTAAATAATGGATATATTTACATAGATCCAAATTTAAATGATAAATTATAAAAAATATAAATTACATTATGGACACAAGTACTAGATGTTTTTTTATTAATCCTATAGTGTCACCTGATATTGTCAAACTATCTTTATTAAATAACTAATAAAAATTATTATAATTATTTATCCCTAAAATAATTTTATAAATAAGTATTTTATTTTTCTCCTCATGATGACCACTGACTTCAACTTTCTTTCTAGAAATGTTATCTCAGACAACCAGTTACATCACATATATAATCATTATTTGTCTTATTCATTTTCATGAAAACATTTTCTAAATAATTCAAAACAACATCATAGTTATATTTTATTTATTAAATCCTTTTTAAAAAAACAAATTATTATTTACTCATACAAATATTCAACAATATTAGCATGACACTGATTTCAACGATTTCCACATTTGGTTATTTCTAAAATTACAAAGTTTATCTATCTGAACAGAAATGTATTGAAAAAAACCATATTTTGAATAATCTCTTAAAAAATAAGTATAATTTGAAAATATAAAGTAATATTTTTCATATAAATATTCTCTAAGTATTATAGAGAAAATATCAATAATGTATTTTCCATGTTATTAAATTTATAACTTTTTTCTTTTAATATTTTTTAAATATTCATTACTCCACATTTTATATTGGTATATTATTAATTCTATTAATGATGAATAAAAAATCCCCGTTTCTTTATTAGTGGTATTAATAAATTTATTAATTTTTATAAAACAATATAATTTTGTAAAATTACTCTATATTAGAAATAATAATAGTTCTTTGGGTTTCATCGAAGAATTATATAACATGTACCGAGAATCCAGCTCTTGTTTCCATCAGATTTATTAATTGGTGTTTTTATTTTTATATTAAATTACTTTATGTATTGAAATGAGCTCTATTAGATGTTTGGAAAAATGCTTTTTGTCTATGCACACTGGTAATGAATGATAATGTTAAGCATTTTTTTGGATTAAAAAAATAAATCATATCATCAGTATTTATTATTCATTTTGATTTTAAAATATTATATAATAATTATAGTTTTGAATGAAAATAATTAGTTTAGAAGAAAAAGTTTGAAACAAAAGTATTATCCTTGAGAGTGTATAAAATTAAGACACTAGGTTAGTTATTGAATCTAAAATTGTGATTCCATATTTTGGTGAGACATGGGAATTGATTAAAACCCATGGAATGGTTATGTATCATGTAAATTTATAATTAAATGTAATATTGATTTTAAATTTTTTTCAAATCTAATTCATTTTAATCATTATTTTAGGGTGTATTATCTTGAATCATAGATCTAGATGTCCCTCTTGATAAAGTCATCTATTAGAAATGATTAAGTGTCATCAGAGATTGAGAATTTATCAAAATATATTTATGATTAATTGATCTGATAACTCTTTTGTGATGATTAATAATCTTGAATAAAATATATGATATACTTTGCGATTATAATCATGAAAATGAATTCACGTATAATGAGTTTTAATAATATGTAATATTAAAAAATTAGAATTACATCCATTTAAATGACATATTTCTTATTGAAAAATATATAATGTGATACATATTTATATGATTTGATGTACATGATTAAAAATTCAAGGGCATGATATTTATTTTTCTAATTATAATATTTATATGATTATGTTGAAATATTAATACAGAATGATTTAAATACGATCTTAAAGAAATATTTTTAGAAGGCTTAAAATAATTTTTCATAAAATCTTAAAGAATTATATTCATGTTTAATTATATTATAAATCATAAATAAAAATTTATACTTTAAATAATAAATCAAATTATTCCATGAATTCGATGATCCGTGTTACAGATGAAATGATATAAATATGGAAATTTATCATTAAATATATTTTATATTTAATTATTCAAGGGTTTATTTTTTTTAATCAAAGAATAAAACATGCATTTTAGGATTCTCATGATTAGATAAATATGTTTTGAATATTTGGGACCATAAAATACTTTTTTTCTATACGTATCCACCATAATGTATGAGGAAAGATAACATCGTAATAGTGGGGAGGAATGAAACAATACTCACGGAGTCACTAAATATGCTAATCACAGAATAGAGGATGGGCCACATGTCGCTTCCAATTCAACATTATTCAAAATCCACATACACAGTGTGTGAGATGTGGGTTTACTAGATCAATGGATTCGATTAAGGGTATATGATATCATGAATAAGAGAAATTGATAATAATAAATTTATTTATTAGCGAGTAATCAACTAATAACAATCATATTGGACAGATTTGTGTTTAGCACATGATGGTATGCCTATTCAATGAGTCGGTTACACTAGAAACCTCTAATAAAATAACATTCTTATGGAATGTGTTATAAAAAGTGTGGTATAAAAATGAAACTATAAACACGATTTTTTCTTTTTAACCACATAAATCTAATATATAACTATTCAATAATGTTTTTTATATTAATTAGTCTAAATTGAATAATTTATATTTATAAGGATTTATGATCTTGTGATGACCTATTTATTTACAATCTTTATAAAAATCAAATATTAGTATTGTGGATGTGTTATTGATAAGATTTGACTTATCGATATTATTATATAATATATTTAAGAATATATGATTTTTTATTGATGGAATTTAATGAAATAATTTAATAAATATTTAATAATTTCATATCCTGATTTTTTATTTTATAGAAAATAATGAGAAAATGTGTATTACATTAAATGTTGTGAGATTATTATAATGACATGTATTTTTGATGTTATTCATTCAAAAATATTTGGTAGATATTTTTTAGGATTAAAAGGAATTATGGTGAATTTGATAGTAATTTCATTAGAATGTTTTGTATAACTTATTACGATAGCACTAGAAAAGACAAAATATTAAAACAATAAATTGATGGATTGCAAATTTTAATATTTAACACATACAGTATTTGAATAGTGTGAATGATGTAAGTATATAATGAATGATTACATTTTCATGTGACAATGTGTTATACTAGGATTCATTATAGATAATGGGATCATCTTGTGAAAATAATGGGGACTATGGATATGAACATAAAATAATGATATAGATCGATATTAATAATGATATAGATATGATCAAATAATTTTATGACATTATCTTTATTATGTTATTAATATGTTATGATGATGTGGATATTTATATTATTATACTAACTTGACATTTAAATGAAAAAAATTTAAATGGACCTTATATGTCATTAAATATTTATATTATAAATTATATGAGAATCATGGACTACAATATATCATGGTTATTTTATGGACCTTCAATGTTATTGGTGTATTTTTCATGGTTCATAAGTGTGAGTTATTTGATGCAATAATTTTATTAAATTCTTGTAATAGAATAGTGATAAAAAGATAATGATATAGAGGTAATACAATAGTATTAACAAACATTCTCATAGAAAGTCCTAGGATAGAGGCTAAGGATGAAACATTATTTTATCAATTCTTATTCCCAACAATATGACATGATTAGTTGAAATTGAATATTTTTTAGTATATATATTGATCATTTACGAATATCCTATGATTGAAGTTGATGAAAATTTACCTGAGTATTCACACTCATTTTCTCCCTCACCTCTACTGTTGTGGTGAATGATGATGTAAATTATTATATAATTTTATCACCAATAACTATTTGTTCAATAAGAAATTGGTAGTTAATTTTATCATTTTGGTTATATGTATATATATCATATATAATCATCCAAATAATTTCTTAATCACAATCCTTTTGGAATTTTTTGACCAAATTGGTTTTATATATGTAATGATTGGTTTTCTATGAATCATGTTTATAGTGGATTATGAGTATCTTTATTTAATTATATTTTATGGATATTGAGAGTTTATTTCATTTTATTCCATGTTGGAAAAAAAATAAAAAATGTTTTCTAGGTATATATGAATTACCAAAATATTGGAAGTTCATGATTGGTTTTTTGAGGATAAATCAATCCCTATTTAATGATTTATAAATTGACATTGTCCCCAATCTTGTAATTTTTATGAACATATAGTTATATAGTATCCCATGGTTATTGGGGAAACATTATTGGACATGTGTAATTACTAATCATGTAAATCCATTTTTTATCCTAATATGGAGTGTGACATAACATCAAGAGTGAATCTAAATATTCTTGAAGCTTCCTACTAGAGGTGAGATTTTATTATGGACATGCGGTTTAACACAAGAATGTTTTGAATTAAAAATATGTTTGAAAAACAATAGACACATAACCCATGGCCCAAACGAACCACAATATCACATTAGATAAATTTTAGAGTTATAACCTTGTAAATAGGTAGTACAAATAGGATAAAAACATTATAACAAATATATAATGGCCATAATATTAAAAATTTATAGATTATTTTGAAAAAATAATCACTAATTTTTATACAAAGTCAGTTTATTTATCATGAAAGACATTTTATTCAAAACAAATTTTTTAATAATTTTTGTTAGAAAATATTACTCACTTATGAAACATTTAAAATTATTATTTTAATTTTTTTTGTATATAAAATTTAACTTAAACTAAATTTATGGGAATTTTCTTAATGATTGATTATACAGTGAATAATGAATAATTGTTCCTTTTTAATTTTTTCTAATGGTTGAAAATATCCAAATTGTTTTCAAACGGATTAAAAGTTAAATGTATTGAAGTATAAAAAATATATTTTTAGGTTATTTTTATATAATTTTATAAATTTATTTTTTATAAATATACATTTATATAAATTCTCCTAAAAACTGTTTTGGTCACACATTTCCAGTTTAATTTTAATTTTAATTCTACCTAAATAGTGAATTAAATTTGGTAAAATGTATTCGATATTTTGAATTTTAATAATTAATATTTGGTAATAATATCAACTATTTTTATGTCATTATAAATAATAACTATAATAAATATTTATTATCTAGGTAAGGGTAAATCGAATAATTATGGTTAAACTAAATAAGATAAGGACTAAAAAATGTACCTATAAATATTATTTAACCTATTGGAGGGGTTCATTTTGTCTATTTACATCGATTTATTGAATATATGACCACTTGATTCTGTATTTATTTTATTTTATCATATATAATAATTTAGTAATCGATAATGAAAAAAATTTCACTTTATTGATTTTAATATCTATAATATATATTGATAAGAAAAAAATTAATTTTTTTATAAAAATATTCCAGTAAATAATAAATTAATTTTTTATAAATGAAAATTAGTTTTTAGTTTTTAATGACAAAATAATTACTATAAATTTTAGTGCAACAACGTCATAACATATATTTAAACAATATAAAATTATTATTAAGGATTTTAAAAATACTAGGAGATATATCATTAGAAATAATTGTTTTATTCTATGACTTTTTTAGATAAATATTATTTTGTGGTTATTATTTACATTATTATATTCAAATCTCATTCATTTACTATTGTTCGGAATGTCAAATTAATTGAATAGTTCCAAAAATGACATTAATAATATTTTATAATAAATAATATTTTATTAATCTATTTAATGTTCATTAAAACCATGTATTCCACCAAGTGATTTGGATGAAATTCAAAATATCCATCATTTAACATTTAGTTACCATAATTAATTTATTGTTACTTCTTAATCCCAATGGTGTAAAAACATTATTATTGTACTAATTGTCAAAAAGGGTTAACAGGGTTTAAAACAGAAATGATAAGTGTGTAATAATCTTCCAAACATGTCCAAATATTTTTTTATGATATTAGTTATATCCTTAATCAACATATACTATAAATATAATTTTTTGTATCTTTATAATATGAAAATTAATATATATTAATTAAATACATTAAGAATTTTCAAAACAGACCCTACCCTCAATTATAAAAGGGACCCCAAACTCTTATTTTATTCACACTATATGAAGAATTTGGTCTAACCAACACCTAATAAAATACATTAAATACTTTCCTACCCACATCAGTGATTCCTTTTTTTTGTTAGAGTGCCAATATGTGATATATTTATGTATATTGTTAAAGAGGATTATCAAATGGAAAGGTATTATAGATAACTGAGTGTTATTTTTATTTAATATTAAATCTCTTTAAAATAATTTCCAAACATTACAATATAATAACATATATATCCCACATATACTAATATTTAAATTTTTTAATGTAATAAAATAGATCCATCTAATTTTCCATTAAATAGGAAATAAAATTATCGTTAGTGTGTACATCGAACTATACCCCTGTGAAATAATATAATTAAATTTAAATCACCACCACTCATGGATAGTTTTTTAAAACATATTAATTATATATAAATATTTTATTCATAAAATATTTATCAATTTTTAAGGAAAAAATATAATATAATTTCATACTATTCTATTCATTTAATAATGATAATGTCATTTGTGCGTACATGTGGATTAATCATTAACTCTCATTTCCTCCCTTGCCTCTAGTGTTGTGGGGAATGATGATGTATATTTGCATATAATTTTCTTACCAATAACTATGGATTCTCATGGAAATCGGTAGTTACTTTTATTTATGGTGTATATCTGTATATATTGATATAATAATCAAAATATTTTCCTAATCCCATCACTTTTAGATTATTTTTACCAAATAGGTAATATATATGTAATGATTGGTTTTATATGACTGGTTATTACTATGGATTATGATTATATTTAGGTGATTATATTAGATTGATATTGGAATATAATTTCTTTTAATTCCATCTTGGTAATATTTTTCTTTAAGTAGGTTCATTGAGTATATATGAATTGCCAATAAATGGGAAGTTCATGATTGGTTTTAAGATGTGAAATCATTCCCTAGTTAAAGATTTTTCAATTGAAATTATCCAAAATCATGTAATCCTTATGCACCTATAGTTTTACTATCCCATGTTGATCGGGGTAACATTATAGGACATATATAATTCTTTATCACGTAAATCCATCCGTTAACCTATGTTGGAGTGTGACAAAACCTCAAGCATTCAACCACATATACTCAAAGCCTCCAACTAGAGGTGAGATTATATAATCAATATGTTGTTTACCACGATAGAAAATTGAATGAAAACTATGATAGAATTATTATAAGACACACAACACATTTATAAAACGAACCCCAATGTACAATTAGTTAAATTGTACTGTTATTACCTAGTTATTAGGTAGTATGAATATGATTAACAAATTTATTAAAATATATAAAGGTAATACTCATAAAAATATTTTCATTATTATTTAAAAATAATGACTTAATTTTTTAAGTCAATTTATTCATCATTAATTTCATTTTATTCTAAAAAATATTTTAATTACATATTTTGGGAAAATATTATTCATTTAGGGTACTTTTAAAAATATAAATTTAATTCTTTTTTGTATATAAAAATTATCTTAAACTGAATTTTTTGGATTTTTCTGAAATGATTGATTTTCATGTGAATAATAAATAATTGTTCATATTTTTTTCATGCTTATACAATTATCCAATTTATATTAAAATATATTGAAATTTAAATTTATTCTATTAAAATATAAAAATTATCATTATGGTTTTTATATATAATTTTATACATTCATTTGATATAAAAACATTTTTATTTAAATTTTCCTAAATAACTTGTTTTTGTCACACATTGTGAGTTTAATTTTAAATTAAATTCTACCACAATAGTGAATAAAATTTGGAAAAATGTGTTCTCTATTTGAAATTTTAATAATTAAAATTTGGTAATAATATCGACACAATTTTTAGTCATTATAATTAACAACTATAATAAATATTTATTACCTATGTGATAGTAAATCAGGTATTTACGGTTAAACTAAATATGATATGGCTTAAAAATTTTCCCATTTTTTTTAAATTATTGGTTGAGTACTTTGGGGCTATTTAAATCAATTTATTAATATATAACCACTTTTTTCCATAATTTTTTATTTTATAATGTATAATAATTTAGTAAATAATAATAAATTTTTTACTTTTTTGATTTTAATATCTTTATTAATATTTAAAAAGGATAAAAAAATTTTGGATAAAAAAAGTCCTTTAAAAATGAAATTAATTTTTAATACTGTAAATTATTTTTTAATATTTAGTGATACAATAATTTCCTTAAATTTTAGTGCAACATAGAATTTACTTTTATTTAAATAAAAATTATTTTAAAATACTAAGAGTTATATAATTTTAAATAAATATTTTATTCTATGAATTTATAATATAAATAAAAAAATTGTTGTTAGGATTTAAATTATTATATTTTAGTCGCTTTAAATTAATGTTTATTGGAATGTAAAATTAATTAAATATTTCCTAAAAAGAAAATTAATTATATTTAATAATAAATAATATTTCAATAAATGATTTAAGGTTCATTAATATCATTTATCCCACCAAGAGATTGGAATGCAAATAAAAATATCTAATATTTTACATTTAGTAGTCAATCATCCCTTTATATTTAATTCTTTGATCCCAATGGTGTAAAAATGTTGTTATCAATGTAACTGCCATAAATGGATAACACGGGTTAAAAAATAATGGGAAGAGTGAAATAATATTCTGAAGACATAAAAATTAAATTTTATTAAATTATTCATATCATTTATCATCATATAATATACTTATAATTTTTTGAAACATTTTAATACGAAATTTAATCTTTATTAATTTTATACATTATGAATTTTTATAACATACCCTCCACTCAATTATAAAATAGAACATGACCTCTTATTTTATCCACACTCTAGGAAGCATTAGGATGAACTATCACATAATAAAATACCTTAATTACTTCCCTACCTACATCATTGATTCATTTTGTTGGTCAGAGATCC
The DNA here is from genome assembly GCA_963277665.1 of Viscum album. Taxonomy (NCBI): domain Eukaryota; kingdom Viridiplantae; phylum Streptophyta; class Magnoliopsida; order Santalales; family Viscaceae; genus Viscum; species Viscum album. The sequence continues at coordinate 1,519,042,963 of OY728136.1, forward strand.
AATATGGGATGGATTTATGTATATTGTTAAAGATGATTGCCAAAGGATAGGTATCATTGTTAACTGAGTGGTTTTGGATTTATTTATTATTCCACCTCATTCAAATGTTATCCAAACATTACAATAAAGAGAAAATATGTATCTCAAACAAACTATTATTTAAAAATTATAATTGAATAAAATATATCCATCTCTTTTTCAATAAAATTTGAAATAAAATTATCGTGATTGTGTACCTCTAACTACAGCCTTGCGAAATAATATAATTCATTTTCAATCCCCACTACTCATGGATAAATTTATTTAATATAGAAATTACATATACATATTTTACTGAATATTTTTTCTCAATTTTTAAGGAAAATATATGATATAATTTCTTACTATTTCATATTTTTTAAAATTTTAACATTGTTCGTGTTTACGTGTAGATTACCAAATCCTAGAAGTTATAGGATTAGTTCTTCAAAACAAAATCACATGAATGAAATATATAAATATATTTAATGAAATATTATTATATAATATTTATGATGTAATGTTGCATAAAAATGATAATTATTTTGTGATTATTATTCAGAATATTATGGGGTAATTACAACTTTTACCATTTTCATCCTATATATTTCATTTTTGACCTATGAAACAAATATCGTCAAAACAACATTTGTGAAAAACATTTATATAATAAATAATGTAAAATGATAATAAATAATTTAAAATTTATAATAAACATTAATGTATTTTTAGAGAAATTATGTATCTAACACAACTTTATTATTTATGAATACAGAAAATGTTTGATGAGATAGGCCTATATTAAGGTACTATCTCTAGATTTTTTACATTTTTGTCATATTTATATTATTTTCTATATAATTTATTTTATATAATTTATATAGTTCACTTTTACATGCCAATTATTGAATATAATTTTATTTATAATATGTTATTTTTCAATCCAACTAATTTCATCCTAGGGCATTTTACTTAAACGTAGCCAATTTGTAAGGGATTTCATCTCAATTTTCATTAAATTGTGATATATTTGATATTAGGATGAATTTAACATTTTTGTGGTTTATATACATCACCATATATATATGTATCATGAAGGCATATTTATTTGTGATTATTAATTCTCCAATTCATGTTTAATATTCAATATGATTATAATTTTAATGTTTCTAATGAGGCAATGATTAATTTTTAAATCTTATTTTTTGTGGACTGCAAAAATTTCCATTAAGGTAAACATATAAATTATCATTCATAAAAAATATTTTTTTTATATTTGAGTTATTTATGGGGTTTCTATATATTATAATATTTTTTCTTCTTTTTCAAACCTAATTATGAAAAAAATTATTAAAATAAAATATGATCATATTTATATTATTGATAGAGTATTTATTTATTCCATGTCCTTATTTTTCCAAATTAATTTAAAAAACTGTTTTTAATTATTCAAATTATTTTATAATGATATATTAATGTCTCGTTGACTTTTTAAATGGTTACAAAGTAATTCTAAATGTTTTATTAAATGTTAATTTTTGAATTAAATTAAAAAAACGCTAAATCAAAATTTGTAAACATATAAAGCATTAATAGTCCACCCTTCTACCATAATTGATTTATGATAATTATCTCCACATTAACGTTTTATATTAAAATAGATAATATTATTTAATTGATTTTTTTTCATATTTGACTTCCTTTTTATTTACCTTTTTAATGGAAATATTTTTATTACAAAAAAACAATATTTATGATCAACTGATATTCATATGTTATCTCTTATTAATGTTGATTACATTCTCTTAAAAATGTCATGGTCATTTGATATTTATTCATTAAAAATCACGTCAATATCTATATTTTTTTAGTGACATGATTATTTCCTAAACCTTTTTCCATTTTTTAATTTATTATTTTACAATGAATGTTATTTTAATGAATTAGATAAATCATGATAAATATGTATTATTCATTAGAAATAAATATGCATAGATAAGGAATACATATTTTAAATTAAATTCATTATTCTACATAAAATTAATGAATTGTAAATTTTTTTATAGGTGGGGACTAGTTATTTATAGCACCTTAATGCATTAATAGGTCTCATGAGTCAAATTAATTTTCCGACATAACAAAATGGGTCATTATTATAAAACTACACATTTACTTAACTATCTTGAAAGGGGATTTGGATGTTTCTGATATCATGATGTTTGAAATGATTGGGTATAACATGATTCATTTCATTTATTAGGAATTAATTTATCATTATAAATGATAAATTTTCAGTGTTATTTTCCATGGATGCATTTATTTATGAAATTATTTATTAAATTTTCTATCATTTATTTTATATTACTTTTCTTATTAATAATTCATTAATTACTCATGATACCTACCAATCTTTATAACCATTATTTATTATCCATTCTCAATATTAATTGCTTTACATTCCCTAGAATACTATGAAATAATATTTCAATGGCTTCATGGATGTAGAATATCTATTTTCATTTTTTTCGTGTTACATTTTTTCAATTTTATGTTTATATTCAAGTAAGTATCTGGGTTTACAATATAACAAAACTATAGATTCCATCGGGATGCAATTATTTTTATTTAGTTACACTATTTTAAAATCACAATTGTCTATGTGCTAATAGGATCTGGGTCGTTACATAGGTGACTATAATGTGAATAGAAACAAATATTTAAATAATAATATAATAATATAACAAAATCAGTGTTTGTGCCTAAATTTATAGGTAAAGGACAACCATTGATAAAATATAAACAATAACATGATATAATAATAATGGAATCCATATATTACAAGAATATATATATATATATATATATATTATGATCACCCATAGGGAAAATCAACAAAAGTGGGGATGAATCATTTATAGAATATCATGTCACCCCTTGAACCTATCTCCCATAAAATATCATAATTTTAAATCCATAATCCCTATACAACATGATACATGTAATCCAATTATGATATTGAATTCAATACAAGATTCATGTAAAGGGTTTCAAAATAAAATTAACTAGGCTTCCACCGACACATCACTATATAATAAATCATATATAATGTATGAATGTGTTATAAAATAAATTAATAAATAACATATGGCAAGAAATAATGTCAGGTCATTATTTTATAAATAGTGTACCCTGAAACCTAATCCCATCTTACTTCTATGCCATATCAGATATAGTATTTGTCTCATTTCATAAACCATGACCCATAACCAATAGATCATGTTATGGTCAGAAAACCAGTTAGGTGAAATCCCCCATCACTCAGAATCGGGTCCCCAATTTATTCACACCATATCATTAAGTCACTCAGGGTGAGGTCTGATAACTAATTTTAATGACAACCCCCTACCACTCATTATCTAATCCCCAATCAAGACGGAGGACAACAACCTATCACTAATGTTAGTGGTTCACTTCATGTCTCTGATAAAAACCCCATCAATTAGAAATATCATATAGAACATATCTCAAGAGAACAACATATCATATAAGGCGAGGGATCATACCATGTACCATGTGAACAGTAAATTTATATCCCATTGTTGTTATAAATCATTTTTTCCAAAATTATTACTTTGTTCGATATTTTTATTCACACTAAATCCCAAAAAAAGATATATGATATATTAGAAAAAAATAATACAAAACTAATAAAATTATTAATAAAGTATATTGAATATTCAAAAATGAAACAATAGAAAATTACTTACATTTAGAGGATAAATAATAAAAATGATGTAATATTTTGAAGAATTTTTCATTATTAATGATATATTTTACTTAAAAATTTATTTTTTATAGCAACATAATAAATAATATTTCCCAAATTAAAAATACAGTCAAATATCAACCAATACATTAATATTCATTTAATTTGAAATTTATATGAATGGAAATTAAGAAAACATAAAAATGTAATTTTTAATAAAACAATTTTCAGTACAGTTTCTATTTCCATTTTAAAAATTGATTTAATAAATATTAGATTTTTTATTTTATAAAATTATCTTCAATATTAATTTTATAATGTAAAAATCATCCTTGGTTGATTTATTTTTATTCTCATAAAGTAGTTTATTTTAAGGATCATTTTAAAAGATGTTGTTTTTCTAGTTCCTTAGAATTTTTAGAATATATCATGAAGTATTTATTACTTATAAACTTATAAATATAACTATTGTATTTTAATTATTCTCTTAAAAATTAAATTTTGATTTTTTAAAACCAATGTGTGACGTTTCTGAAACATTATTAATTTCTTTCTCCAGTGAAAAATATTTTTGTTCCGTTTCATTGAATTCTGTGCCCCAAGATTTAATTTTTCTTAAAAAAATTTAATTCCAAATAATCCTTATTTTATGGATAATTATAAAATTAATGTTATTAAAATTGAAAATAATGATAATTTTTTCTCAACAATAATTAGTATTTATAATATTAAACCTTTTATAGAAATAGATCTTACGCATTATGAGTACTAATATTAATATTATACATTATAAATCATGTGAATTTTATTTGATAAAAAATATTTTATATTTAATAATGTTTTGTTTAAAATATATTATAGGCCTCATTTTGATTTTAATAAAAAAATATTTAATATGATAACATTATTTATGAATATAAAAATTCCAAAATTGTAAAATTAAATAATTTTACAGTAAAATACATAAAAAATTTATATATTTTTTATATTTGTAATGGATTATTGACCTTAACTATCCCGAATTAATTATATCCTTGTATTTGGTCCGTTTTGACTTCGAATAATCACATGTGGTTTAATATTTCACAAACAATCATCTCATTTCCTATATAATCGTCCATAAACCCCACCACTATTCACATCCCAATCCAAATCAAATGGACCTAACCAAACAAAAAAAAATACAAAATACTAATAGATATCTCCTAGAATATATGTTCCTCTCCAAATAACTCATCCCAAAGCCTTAATGTAATTTTGAATGGATATTTTCTATATAGTAAGGTAAAATCATGAATTACTCATTTTTAATTTCATTTAATTATCTTATTCATCTAAAACGAAAAAAATAAAATAGTGTAGGTCGAAATAATTCTATCAGTATAGTAATTATACTGATATTTTTTTGAGATAACCATTTTTTAACTTCATCTCAAGCGTTTTGATAAGAAAAATATCCATTATTTTACAAATGGGATACCACCTACATAAGCAACATGATTGGATTTTCATAGAAATTATGCATGGATGGTTAAAATGGTGTATTTTCTATTTTTGAATTTAATTTATAAAATTACTAGTTTTATGAAATCATAAACCATTCAAAATCAATATAAATTAAAGCATCTCCCATATATACATGGAGGATACCACATCTATGAATGTAAAATATTTTTTTTCTATCAACACATTCTTAATCAAGATATTTTTTTGATATATAATTCAATGTATATAAAAATGATAAATAATATCATTATTCATTGGTAATGATGACATTATTAAAAAATAATCCCTTTATTATCAATTTTCATTCATAGAGTTTTGAATATTATTTTTTGGGCTAGTTAATAACCAAAAAAATGATGTTATTAATTTATATCATTAATTAATATGGAGACATAGGTAGTTGTGTTGTTAAAAAATAATTATATTATATTATTTGGTTAATTTATATATAAATTTTTATTAATACTAAGAATTATTTATATTGATCCAGACTTTTTCATAAAAAATATCTAAGGAAATATCATCACACACATTGTCATCATGAATAATAAACAAATAATAATGAAATTAAATTAAATAATTATTAATAAATTTTAAAAATATTTACATGTTTTATTAATTATATATGAATGATTAATTTCTAATCTATAAATAGGAATCAATAAAACCATTCTGAAAATAGTACTAAAATCAACCAACGAAAATAATTTAGAATATGAAATTAAAATAAAACTAACTAATATGTTTTTAAAAATTGATTTTATTTTATGTTTTATATGTTTTATAGTTATGTATACAGTATCTAAAAAGATAATTAAGGAATATAATTATATAAAAAGGGAGGTTAAATAATTTTTTTTGAATTGATGAATTTAGGTAATGGGATTTCTTCTCAACTACCTTTCATTATGTAATTTTTAATGCACCTTATTCCATTTAAATTATGTTTTTACTAAATATTAATTATATATTAAAATGAATTATATTTTATTCAGGGAATTATAATTTCAATATGAATATTTCTATATTAAGGGGTTTCTATTAAATCACTTATTCTATTGGGAGGATTTATCATCTAAATATTTATACATTTAAACTTAATCGATATCATCCACTTGTTTTAAATAATTTTTTTATATATTTAGCATTGATTTAATTTTTATCATATTTTTAGTAACTATAAATGGTACTAAAATCAAATCTAATATAACTTCTTTCATGTGATTTGGTTCAATGAGTATTACTTTTGTAAGGTCTTCATAGCCAATCTATATTCCTAATAGGATTTTCATTTTAATGAGAATATATTTGTGGAATTTTTATGCACATCTATTAATTGTTTTAAATTAATACTCCATATAAATAAAATTGTTGGTGATATTTAAATTTAAATGAAATATTAATATAATTTTCAAAAGAAAAATTATTTATTCTCAAAATCCGTTTTTATATTAAAAAGAGATGCTAAAGTAATCTATTTTTTAAAAATTATTTACAAATTTTATGTCATATAATATAATGTTTTGGAAGAAAAATCTTTTTTATAATATTTTGTTTTGGAAATACCTTTCTGATTTTTAACTTTTGTTCTTACAATGTTATATCAAGCTGAAAGTATATAATATTTATAAAATCTTTTTATATGTTTTTGGAAGCATTTCAAAAATTAAATTCCATTTAGTTTTATCAATTTATTTAACATAATAATTTCTATAGTGTTATTTCATCTTTGAAAATATCATTTTCTGTTTCTTTTACAAGAGTTGGTAAATGTTTTTTTAAACCATTCACCTTTATTCCGAGGATGGATAATGAAATATTTAATGAATATATCTATTAAACTTGTATCTTTTCCCCAAATTAAATAATTTATTTTTGAAATATGAATATTTGATTTAAATAGGGAATCATATGTATGAATGAATTTTGGGTGGGGTCCTTTATAGCCCCCCAATTCACTATTTGACATTTAATATGACATGTTCTCAATAGTGTACACATGTTGCATCCCAAGCCTAGGAGGGTACATGAGTAGTATCCCATGACCAAAAGGTTACATGATTAATATTTCCCTCCCAATAGAGTATATAGTTTGTATCCCAAGTCCAATTGGAAACATTATCTGTATTCCAATATCTATAGTGTATCTGGGATGTAGCCTAATCCAATGACTTTAAACATTATTAGACCAAGGAAAAGATGGTATGCGAGTAGAATCCTTATCCCATGAGGGGACATGAGTAGTATACCAATCCCAATGGGTATATGAGTAGTTTCCCAAATCTAATAGGTTTCACGAGTTAGTACTGATTGCCCATGATGGTACATGGGTTGTCATCATAGTCCCACATTGTTATAGAAATCTGAGAGGAATTCGTTCTCCACCATGTTAATATCTCTTATGTTTTTTCTTATTCCAAATTTCTACTTTATATATCTATATTAAGATAGCATAGATCATTTTTATTATTTAATGTTTTAAAACTATTATGAAATAGACTATATTTCATTATTTGAGACTATATTTCAAATTAAAATGTCATCAAGGCTAAACATATTGTTTGAAGGTCATTTTAATATGATACTTCTCCCATTCTAATGATTTTTCATATAACTTAGATCATTACCTTGATGAAATGTTAGCTTCTTTTTCCATTTATTTGAGTTTTAGAAAACCCCAATCTTATGATTCTATTCCACGCGATATAAAGATGACAATTAATTATATGGAAACAAAATGGGGGACTACATGATTATGTATTGTAGAAAATTTCATCAGTATTGTAAAATATCATTCATATATATCTGATCCTCTTGGATACTAAAACAAAAATTAATGGGGTTATGTGATTATTTCTGAGTGTTAATGTTTAACATATATAGATGATGTGAAATAAAAATAGGTTTATCTCACATTGTATCAATGAACATGATTAATGTATAAGTTTTATCACATGATTTGGAGACGTCTATTTATGGGTCATTAGTTGGTATCAGAGAAATATACCATTATTTTTTAGTATTATTTTTGTTATTTTTTTCAATTATGAGGTGAATAAACTACTGAAAACACATTTTATGTGTATCAATATTTAATGATTTCCCAAAAAATTTGAAATAAGATATTTTTTTCTTATAGATAATACATTTCTTATTTTGAAAATAGAATGAAAATTAGTCTTCTGTAAAGATACACCATGTGGAGGTCACCAAAAAAAGGGATAGATGAGTATTGAATCAATCATCACTTAATTCATGAATAATGGGAATACGACTTCACACCTGTATAGAAAATCCTGTGGGATATCCTTTACTAATTGAAATTATCATTATAAACAACTATTCATGATTTGAATTTATTTTGTTTAGAGATCCCAATTTGAAACAGATTATAGAAAACCTTGATTTATACCAAAACATTAATGAGTTATTTTAAATATAACATTTATGTGTTATTCATTTTAAATAGAATGATTCCATTTAACATTTATTAATTTAAGTATTCACATACATAAATTTATATTATGTTAAGTAACATTTGAATCCTAATGAAATCTTGTTAATAATATAAGTAATGGAAAAAGTGATGATTCTACCAAGGAGTAACCTAAGGTGAAAAAATATGATTTTAAAACAATTGTGGAAATGTTTACATAGCTATAATGGGTTATTACTAAAAAAACCCAACTAAAAATATCTTCCAGACTAAAAGCGAAGATTCATTAATCTTTTCTAGAAAATAAAAAAATCAATTGAGATTCAATATGTGTTAATAAAGTGGGATGAAGAACCCCGAGAAATAATGATATATAATAATAAGATGTTTTATTTGTGGAAGGATTATCTATTGATCTCTAGACTGTTGATTTGTGCTGATAAAGAAAAAGAAAACAAATAAAATGAATATTCAATTCTTACAATTAATTTGACATGTAAATTTTAACAATTGGATCCCTAATAAAATGTATAAAAATGAATCTAAATGATGAAATCACAATAAAAAAATAAAATAATGGATGGGATATGTAAATACTATTATTAAAGTGGATAGTGATAACTATGTGGTGCAAGGTACACTTGTTCCCTACACTAGTTTTTTAAATTTTAATTTCATTATGGTGTTGCCACACAAATATATATTTGATGTTTTATATGAGCATAAAATCATAAACCAAATGCATAATTATTTTATTATCTAGTAAATAATTCATTTTAATTATTATTTCATATAAAGATTATCATTATTGGAATGGTCATTATGAATATAACTTTTTTCACCATTTTGATGATTAAAATAGGATTTTTGAAAATTGATTGGTTATATCTACATAGAATATTTATTATTTTTTGAAATATGGAAATGTCATTTCCTATTATATTATGATTATCTATCAATGATAGTTTGATTATAAACTCCAATGATAATAAAACAATATATTATATTACTTGATACCAAAAAATAAAAATTATTGGTATGAAATGGTTATAAAGAACATCGATACATAGATAAGCCTATTATGAGGGGTGATATCTATTTCCTGAGTAAAAAATTATATCATTAGTCATATTAAAATTTTATATACCCTTAGGTATTGTTTAAATTATATGAAAATAATAATTAAGAAATTTCAGTTTATTTAATTGCGGGGAATCTAACACCCCAAGATTTTGGAATATATTTTTTCCCAATACTAATACTTTGCTCGATTTCCATCCCCCCATACAATTTAAAACAAAAATAACTCATGTTATATAACATGGATTATATTAATATAATTATAAGAAAAATAAAACAAATATTATATAACAAAATACATTACTCATAATAAATTTTTTACATTTATTAGAAAAAAATAATTATTTTTTAATATTAAAAACATTTTTTCATTCTCAAAAAATAGTATTCCAAGTAATAGTATTGTAAATCATTAAATATTAAATGATATTGGTCAAATTTACAATACTATTTTATATGAATAAATATATAAAAATTAATTAAATTAAAAATTGTTATGAAAATAATAGTAATAAATTTTAAAAGATTCATAAAAAATTTATTTATATAATTATTTAATCGAGAAAATAGAATTTATGTGTTTATGAATTTTAATTATATAAAATTATAATAATTTTTCAATTTTTGAAGTCAGTAATATCTTAGGATTAATTTTTTGTTATTTTTCATGATATAATTAATTTGTAGGTGAATAATGAAAAATGAAATTTCAACTAAAACGTTAGTGTTTATTTACATATTATTCTATAAGTATAATGTTGAAAACATGAAAAAAAATTTCATGAATATTTTTTCAGATGCAAAAATAATTCATCTAGAAATAATATTATTTATATCATAAAATCCATTCTAAACATTAAGTAATCATAAGTAATATTTTTATCTAACTAAAAATGTTTTTTGTATGTTTATTTTAACTATGTGTCCAAAGGTGGAACCTTATTTAGCATCCCAGATCTAGAAGCCACTATATCGGTGCCCCATGCTAGAAAATCACATGAACACTAGAGCACCTCCATGTACGCTTGAGGTGGCCAACTAGAAGAGAGGGTCTAATGTTCATGTGGGGAGAGTATACCCCCTATACAAGAGTATGTCACAACCTAAAAACATTACTAATAGAGGAAATAATAGAACTAAAAGCAATCCTTCCTAAATGACCATCTCCCAAGGTAGCTATAGACCACAATAAATAAGAATTTATTCATTTCACTACAATTGAATGTCAAAAAAACCCAAATTAAAGGGAAAAATAGGAATCCCTAAAATAGTCATGGCTCCACATATGAAATTCCATCTATGCTTATCCCATACCCAACTCAACTGCCTAGCACATGCCACATTCCCTTGTTTTGACCTGCATGTAGGAAATCTACGTGGGTACTCCACAACGGCTCAAGAAGGGTGTGAGTATAACATAATAGTCCACCACCAATGTTGTTTACAAAATATCATGTTCAATATAATGTACATGCAATAACTAAAAAATGAAAAATAATTAAAAGACAATTCATGTTTCCACTTGTAACAGTGATTCCCTTGGTTAATCCATTATCAAATTTATATTTAATACTTATAAATATAATATATGTAGTTCAACTTTAACAATAGTTCAATGATTTATGCATGTTCAATAATCGCATGGTATATGGGAATAAATGATGTTCTACCTCCATAATGTAACACATCACAAAAATATCATTATCCACACCTCTAAATCTCAGTCCAGGTAGAATGAAACTGTTATGGGAATATAACTCAGTCCTGTTACCTAGCCCATTCATTGTGGGGTGGGTCTTTGAGCGTTAGTCTAACTCAACCCATTGTCATTGAACATCATGTCAATACCAAACTCAACTAAGCCATGTACACATGCTTATTTATCTGTTCACCACACACGACCACAATAAAAACCAAACATAGACAATAACATTATAAAAAAATGACAATATAAAAAGGGAATCCTTATTATTCCATAATCCATTAACACATTTTTCATTATATAACATTAAAATTTATCCCACTTCGCATTTCCCAAGCCTAACTCACTATGCATATTAATGTAAAAAGCATGATTCATTGTCACATTCAAATTAATCCTGTTTTAGCACATTTATATGCCTTGAAAAAAATTCCTTATCCATATCCCCAACTTCAAAAAAATCCATTCTTAGTCAATATATTTATCAATTTACTTATTTGACATGGGATTTACATTTTCATAAGTACACTTCACACTGAGTGTTATAATTATATAAGTTACGGATGTTCGACACACCCCTAGGGTGGTCTTAAATTGGCCGAGTCATCCTCCATTCATTCCATGGGAATCACGAGGTGTTTAACTAGCTATTTTAATACCCAATATACCATATCCTGCCAATATAACCAATTATAGATCATTAATTGAACAAGAATAAAACCCTACATGTGGGAATCTATGAAAAATCAATGGTACATAACATGTAGGCCACCTACCACAAATTCATTGATGACTTACCTATTAATCTAATCATTTGAACCAGATTCAACTACTCATTGATTCATTATTCATGATATCATTGGAAAAGAAGGGTATAAGAGCTTCATAAGGAGAGGAGAGAATGATATAACCCCTAACATAGAAAAGGATTAAAAGAGGTGATTCGAATTACTAGATCTTCAATACACAACCGATGGCACACAAAAATACATTTGGATATAGGATAATCACCCGGAGAAGTTCTTGGGAGATCTTATTCATCACTAGGGTTGTAGGAGTAGGATGGAAGAAAATCGAGAGTTTGGGTTCAAAATCATGTAACAGAATCTTATTTAATTTATAAAAATTAATGGGATACTTGGATTCCCCACACAATTTACCAAACTGTGTGAAAATTGTGCCAAAGATACTGTCCGAGAGTGGTTAGTCTACACGATTACTTGATAATTCCACTCAGTTATCTTAACTATTCACAAATTCATTGTAATGATTTTTTCAAGGATACATAGTTATGTGGGATTCTCCTCACAGTTTTCACTGACCATTATCAAACCATGCAACATGCCGAAAAAAAATATTTTCCATTTTATTTATTGCCCCGATTCTTGGAACACCCCAAAGCCTTATCATGGAATTTTGGAAACACTTTTGAAATTCATAATAATTGACATAAACTGAAGCGCAAACAAAAAAATACCATATGGAAGATTCTAGGATCATACAACCATTCCACTTTATTATAGATCATCCTCGATCCTCTTATCCCAAGAATCATTGAGACTCTGAATAAAAGAGATTGGGCCACTAGACCCCCATATTAGATTTTCTCTACCATGTTTATTCCTAATCGTTTCCATGCAACCAAGAACCATATATAATGGTATAGTCATGCATCGAGAAACATTCCAATTATGGTCGACAATTCACACCAATTTCTCTTCATAGGATGCATCATGATCCATATATATATCCTTAAAGTTTACTATAGGAGATGATACATGATTATATTTAATGAGTTGTGAGACATGTAAAAAATTATACATTCTAATATTTTTTTTTCAAAATATCCAATCTGTATGCATTCAGCATGATCCTATCCTTGATCTAAATTTTCTTACATACCTGGGTACCAACATTCCCTACATCCAAACTCAACAGTGACCCATCCATTGTGATACCCATAGAAACACACTATCACCCATGAAAAACTGATGGGGAAAATGATACATATCTTCATGTTACTTCTACCTTCTCTTAGACGTTTTCTTACACATTTAAATCAAGAAATCCTTTTTGACGAGTATTGTATGAGACTCTTTCCCAATAGCACAGATTCCCCAAAAAATAATAAGCAAAATAGAGAGCTACATGGTCTCCCATAATGTGCTTCAAAAGGTTCAATCTGTATTGTAGCCTAAAAATATTATTGTATGAGAACACAACATGTGAAATTTTTTCCCATGATCCAAAAAAATACAGAATACAAGATCTCAACATATATTCTAATAAATCTATTTTATGTACTGACCTCCCTTCTGTCTACAAGTGACAGGCCATTCACAGAAACTCCATAGTGCCAAGAACTTTATATAACCCTTTCCAAAAGATAATTGTGAAATGTGGTTCATGATCCGAATCTATGGTTAATTTTATATTTTGTGATCGTAATATCTCTTGAACATATAAATCATCAAATTTATGAACCATTTCTATTTCATAGATAGGTAATAAATTATACATTTTGGTATGGAAGTACACAACCACCCAGTTCACATAATTCTTTAAGGGTATACTCTGAAGACCCTCTATAATGTCCAACATTATGTTATTCCACTTCCACGTTGTGATATGCCATGGATGAAACCAAAAAACAAGTTGTTGATGCTCCACATTCACCATTGGAAAGGTAAGGCATCATTCCACACAACACGCTAATTGTTTCTACATGTTTGGCCACTTGTCCTACCTAAAAAGATCCTGATATGTCTTTGTTAAACCAGGGTGCACTGCCCCAAATTGATCCATTGAACTCATGTATAAACTATTCATGAATACACACTGTTATGAACACACAACCACAAACATTGATAGTTCCATCTTCATCATTATCCCAACATGAAGGTGAATACCCACCATTAGCAATTTCCTTCATAGAATACCACTCTCGGTTCACCAAATGAATCTCCTAGGATTAGCTCACTATAAAAAAATCCACTATTATAGGTTCAAGGTTCCTCTACCAATGCACATCTTATAAATTGAGGTGAATATCAGAAAACAAGTCCATCAATGTCTACTATAAGTTGGATTCCAAAATAAGTAATTCTAATTCTTCTGGCTGAGAGAATCCACAACACGATTACCTATTTCAAGTTTATAATCCAACTCAAAATCAATGGATTACTTATACTCAACCTACCTTCATTTGAGAAAATTCAAATAACCCAATGAAAATATTTATATAAGGAATTTGGGATCAGTAATCATAATGGTACTTTCTCTAAATAGGTAATGGATTCACCATATTACGTCATAAACAATAGTGGCCAACTCAAGATCAAAAATGGGGTAATTTGTTTCTTTAGGCCACAATTATCTTGACCCATAAGCTACAAGCAGGTTATCCATCATCAATATTTCCCCTTTTTCTAACACCAAACCCATCAAAAAAATTATAAAACCCATTCATGGTTTGGGTATGGTCACAATCGGTGCAGTAGAAAACAACTTGATTAGCTCTTGAAAAACACATTAATATGACCATGTCTACTCAAAAAACCCCTTCGTGGATAATTTGGATTGTGTAATATCGAAATAGGAGAAATCCGTAATGGTCCTTCATTAATGACCAGGAAATGTCAAAAAACACAAAACATTAGAAACATTCTTATGCTTCAACCAAGACACCATAGCTGTAACATCCTCTTGATATCCCAACACACCTGATTTAAGAATATTGTTACATAAAATGAACACTATCAATACAGAAACTACATTTAAATATCATGGAATAGATCATATGCACGATTAGAGTACTCATGATAATGACAAGGTATTTTTCAAGACCATCATGAATTATAGAGGATGTCATCAATAAAGAAAACTACAGACTGATGATATAGAATGGAAATATCCCCTTCGTTAAACCCATGAACCTAGCCAATGAATTGGTTATCCCAAACATTATCCACAAAAACTCATACAACCCATACATTCTATGGGCTACTATCCACGATACATTAGATTGTCTCACCCCTAACTGATGGTATCCTAATCTTAAATAGATCTTAGAGAACACTATGAAGCCGTTCAATTGAAAAAGCATGTCATAGATTTTGGGAAATGGGTCTTGGTTGTTCACCATCATCTGGTTCAACATTCCTTAGTTGACACATTACCTCAACCACTCATCTACCTTCTTGTAAAATAGTATATTAGATCTCCAAGGAAATTTTCTAGGATGTGATAACCTCTTATTCTACAACTCCTCTTGAGAAACATTATGTTCTAGGAGTTCTATAGGTTCTGTTAAGTATTCCAAAATGGAAACTAGCTCTACCCCAGAAAAAGTTTAATCCTAAACTCAACATATCTCTTAGGTCGTAGCCTAGATAAGTCAACAAGAATAACAGCCTAAAATAAGTACACAATGAGTGGGAATACATGATGTTATTTTCCTCATAATATAACATATGGTGTGATACATGGGCTGTGAGTTCCCCCAGCTATTGAAAAATCATTCCTACATGACCCGCCCTAACTTCCCACTCACTAGAAAAGTCATATTTTCTTCCCTATAGAGTCTTGAACGTCACCCTATGTCGATAACAGTTGATATGGGATATATTCAACACTATCGAATCCATTCAAAAAATCAGGTCACAACCTAACATCTAAAGGGTGAACATGTTCCATAGGAAATGGTATCCACCAACCTCTAATTCACAGTCCTTACATTATATGATAACCTCATCCTGTACCCCAAATAGATTATAATTTTAAATTAATCAAAAACAATATTCCATAGATAATCCCAATGAAACAGAGAATTTAGATGAAATGAATGAATGTGTTTCAGCCATATCAAATAAATCAATAGAAAGTGAAGAATATACAATAATTGTACATGAAATTGTAGATGGTCATACCTCACCACCTTCAAGTGTAGTGTAAACATCATGATGAATACCTTCCCCTCTAACCTGGGTCCCATCCTAAAAAACCATGCACTACATTTCCTTTCTACTGAGAATGCACTCACCTCTGATTTCCTTGCCCACTACCCCAATCTGTTTGATTTGTGGAGAACCAACTTCCTTTCAGATATGGAGTCACTGAACCTTTATCTACACTCGAAATCAATCTATAGCATCTATAATTTCCAGAACTCCATAGGGTCATAGAGAAAATTTCTACAAGGCCCAGCCTGCAGCTCGATCTGCATTCAACTGGTGGTCTGGGACACTACCCACACATGTGATACTTCCTACCTCAATGATAATAGAGTCCTAGGTCTCCACACAGAGGGGATGACCATTTCATCTGATTTCTCTATGCAGTCCCCCCTAATGGATATTTCCGAAACAATGCTTCCCACTATCCAAAGATTCTCCACATTCTTACCCAACATCCATGACAAGATAACTACCTAATTCTCCATTCATGTTCCACTCTGAGATAATGAAATGATCTACTATCTCAATAAACCATTTCAAAACAAAAAATAATTACTTGGGAGTAGACACTATTAATAATCCCATCTTGATTTTTTTTCCACAGCCACCTCATCTCCTACCAATGTTGGGAATAAACATTATTGATATGCGAATAGAATATCATAATCCATCACTAAAATTGTCCCTTTTCTGAAAATAATAAATTCCATTTCCTTATACTATCAAATTTAATTCAGATATAAGTTTCTGAGGAAATTCCCATGGAAATAATTACTCATCATTTTTTGGAATGACCCTTTTGAACCATGATGTCCCACTAACACTTTTCTTGATGTCTAAGAACATATCCCACCAACATAAATCTATTTTCATGATGTGTCGCCAGATGATCAAGAATTTATTGAATAGACTCTATCCATAAATCTTTTACCTATACCACACCCTCTCTTGTAAACCTTATAAGGTTCTACAGATGGAACTCCCAAGTCAACTCGAACATACTCGGTGTGACCCGCTCCTGGTCTTAATATATCATCTACATAATATCTCCAAAGTTCTCATGGAACTTATCTTCTCTATTTTCCTGAATCACCAAATTATCTTGCCCCACCATGGGAGGAGTGTTCATTGAAACATATTATTATTTCACAACTAGCACAAATCATTGTGTTGGCATCAATTTCCACAATTACAAAACCATAGAAAGTACCCCATAAAGAGTTACGAATAACAATTGGTGGTTCAACACTAGAAAAAAATAGTTCATTTATATTACACTATAAAAATGGCCTTATCCAATCAAGAACCCTAACCTCAACCATCCCTACCGAGTCTATGGTTAACATGACTTAACTAACTCACACGGATAGAAGCCATGCCTTTTAAACCATTATGATATAGTTTATATTTCAATAAATACTCAAAGAAACAATTTATTCAACTGGTACCCCTATCAATCACAATTTATTATATATTAATAATAATTTTACCAATTTCCACTATCTTAATAATCACCGTTTCTATTTCTTTTAGAAAAAAATTAATGAATCCTACCATATATTTTTCACACACTAATCTCGTGTGTGGCTACAATGATGGATGTCTCCTATATACATAGGTTCATATAATAATGAATGAATTAAAAACCACATTACATTGTAGACATGAGAAAATAATTATAGTTTAATAACATCACACAACATGTAAATCACCAAATAAAAAAATATCATAAATTATAACATCACAAAATAATAACCAAAATTCCTTCCTAGTGTGACTTGGGTTTCCCCCCAATCATGGGTTAGAAACTCCCAATCATGATCTGATTTCCACAGCCTGACACTTTTCTGACCTTCTATATCCCATCCTAAATTGTAAGTAATAAAAAATAACTCCTCTAATATAACTTTGTATCATCCCTAAACTAGATGCCACTATATTTGTGCCTTATGCATGGGTGTCACCTGGTGTCAAGCATGCCTCCCCATACAACAAAGGTTTCCGACCAATAGAATGGTTCAAATGGTCACATAGAAAGACTATACCCCTTATACTAAAGAATTCTACAGAATAAAAATATTAGAAAAATAGAATTAATAGTATTACTATAAGTGAACATGCATAAATAAACATTTCTCAAACTAGGTACAAACCATGAAAAATAGTATAGATATCTTGTCACAACAATGCCTTGTGAAAATACCAAAAATTAAGAATGACATTAGAATCCACAAAATGGTAGTGACTCCATGTATGTAACATCATCCATGTAGGTCCCATACCCAAATAAACTACCTTACATAGGAACCTTTCTCTTTTCCTAACCTACGAGCCTAAAATATACCCATGTACCCCACGACAGCCAGAGAAGGGTCTGAGTGTAACTCAGAAGGCCACCACTAATGGTTCTTACTACATATCATTTTAAATATATTGTGCATTCAAGAATGAAACAATTACAAATAAATTAAAGGTAAATCATGTAGACATTAATAACAATGTTTTCCTATGTTAATCCATTATCCTATTTAGATTCATTACCTATATAAAATATGTGCCTATTTCACCATTTCCATGTGTTCATTGTATTGGGAATATTTAATAATCAAATTTAATATGGGAATAAGTCATTTTCTACCTCTAAAAAGAAACACATCAAACCAATCTCATTATTCCCTCATCGATGCCTCATGCTAGGAGGAATGAAACAGTTAGGGGAATATAACATTATCCCCTTCCCAAACCCATGTATTGAGTGGTGGAGTTTCGATCCTCGGTCCAACTAGACCCATGGGTGTAGAACCTAATATCTATACCCCACTCTACCAAGACACGTTAAAATTATTATTTATCTGTTCACTACACATAACAACAATATAAACATAAAAAGTTGACAATTTAAAATGGGAATCGTTATTATGAAAAAATCCATTAACACATTTATCATTTATATCCGATTATCAGTTAACCCAATTCCAATTTCTCTTGAATAACTCGATAATCTTATTCAAGAACAAAACATGATTCATTATGTCATTCTCAATATCCCATTTTATACCCTTTAAATGCTAATCCAAATGATTTCTTATCCTTATCCCCACATTTACAATTCATCCCATAATCCCTTATTAGTTAATAAATTTATAAATTTACCTATTTGACATTGGATTTACCTATTTACTAGTACAATTTCACAATGATGGTTTTTATTATCAATATTTGGTATGGTTGACACAACCATTGGGTGGTCTTATATTGATCGATAAATCCTCCATTCATTCTGTAGGAATCATGAGGGGTTCAATTGGTTATTTAGATGCCCAATAGACAACATCTACCCAATAACACCAAGGAGACATCAATAATAGGAAATCAAAAATCCATACATGCAGAAATCTATATAAAAACAATGGGACATAACTTGTAGAACACATATCATAGTTCCATTGATGAAATCCATCCTAATAGAAGCATTAGGTCTCAATTTGACCACCCTTTTAAGACAAAACCTATATTTAATTGGAAAAGAAGAGGTTTAGAACATCGTATAAAGACAAGAGAAAGATACAAACCATAAACGATAAAAGGATGAAAGAAAGAGATTTAGACATACCTAGATATTTGATCTACAACCAAGGACACACCAAACAACCTAGTGATAAAGGTGAATCCCCCATGAAATAAAATGGGAGATCTTATTCATCACAAGGGTCACAGTATGAGTGGAAGAAAATCCAACATTGCTGTTAAAGTTCATATAATGTAATTTTTTTATATTTATCAACCTCACATGGATAAACAATTTACCTATATGGTTTTCCAGAACATGTGTATATTGTGTGCATGATACTGTCTAAGAGAGGCTGGTCTGAATGGTTACCTAAGAATTCCACACGTTAATATTAGCTGTGCAGCAAATATGCATATGCCTCAATCGAAGGCTTCATGGTTTCTTAAGATGATGTTCACAATTTTCTCTGACCATGTGCAAACAAAAAAGCAATCCCAGAAAACATATTTTTCATCAACTTTCATGTTCTAAACCCCTAGAACAACCTCGATCCTTCTCATGTCCTTGAGAAGCACTTATTAATTTTTAAATAAGGGACATAAACTGATGCATAAACCACAACATTCCTAAAGGAAGAATCTATGATCTTACATTTCTGATTATATCAAAATCCATAAATATATTATTTTGTCAAAAATATACCAATTAATTTCATATAAATCAATCCCATTGATAATTTTATATTAATACTGATTTTATCTCATAAAAATAAAATATTTATACAAATGGATTTTACGAGTCATATTTCATAATTTTTAAATAATATTTTACAACCATTTATATTTTATATGAAATATGGAACATTAAACATGGGAACCATAGGAACAAAATATGTTCGATGTCCCATTTTCATTTTTGGAATTATGATTAAATTACTTTGGTACAAAATAGTTAACATGGATATAGTTAAAATGGTAAAAGTGAAAACTCTAAGTGTAAAATACATTAAAAAATTTTTATAACATGTGTGGAAATGAATGGAAGAGGGATTATCTACATTAACACTTCTGAAACAACATTTATTCCATTATTTGTTCCATTTAACCTTTTAATTTTAAATAATATTTCTATATTATTGAAAAAATTTCTCTCATCTTAATTATAAAATAACAATCACTACCCCACTACTCTTCAAATTCGATGCCTCTTGAAATATACAAAAATATACCCAAAGAATAAACTAGTACAACTAGATATATCTTATATGTAATTGTATTACTAAAAACCACCTTTCAAATCCTTAATCCAATTTTCAATGAAAAAAATTTCTATGGAGTATATTAAAATTCTTAATTACTAATGTCCCATTTTTCCCCCATCCATTTTTTCTACACACACCGAATATAATAAATTCATGTTGATTAAAGTAAATCAGTTTGAAATTTATTATAATTTCTTAATATTTGTGGGATAAACATTATATTCTATCTTATAATCAATATAAAAAGTCATAACATCACTTGTGTTATGAATTGAATACTGCATCCATTAGAGACAAGATTAGTCAATAATAATCTTCTCGCATGGATGGTAAAAGGGTATTTAAATGTTTTATATGATATTTTCAAAACTATTAATGTTATTAAATTATAATTCAATCTATATCAATGGAAATTAATGCATCAGGACTATGTAAATATAGACTACCACTTTATTAAAAGTGATGTATTTTGAATGTTACACTTGTATATTCCAATTTATAAAACCATCTTAAAAACTAATTTACCAAAAAAACATACATCAAATCAGTATGCTTCAATAATAATAATATTTTTAAAAAATTATCAAATTCATAATCATTCTCTCCAATAAATTATATCATTTTCTTGTCAGGGTCAGTTTAAACACATACTTAGCCACTGATATGAATTTTCATCAAAGAAAACGATGGAAACATAAATGTTTTCATTATTAGAATGTAATTAGAAAATAATTTTGTTTTTATTTATAAAAAAATATTATATTAATATTTATTTTACTATAACTATTCAATCATTCTTTTAGTTTAAAATTGTTGAAAATGATTTCCAATATTCGACTTCCCGAGTCAAATGAAAATAATTATGAAATGGATTTATGATACAATAAATCATTATTAGTCATATATTATATTACATATTATGAAATTAGAATCTATAAATTAGAATCAAACATCCCATTATGGTACATGTAAAAAAAATTAAAGCTAACAAGCTCAAATAATGAAAATAATATATGAATGAAAATTATATTTATAAAAAATAACACTAAATGAATTTTGTAAATGGATATTTGTAACGCCCCGACCCTAGTTACCCAGAGTCGGTGCATTATTACATAACATTGGCATGATCACAAGAAATATCAAATCTCGAAAGACCGATTGGTTTAGTAGCCTTGGAAACACTAGATATATTCATAAAGTTTTACATTACATCATAAAAATGAAAACTACAACAATATAGTCTCCATATTCCACACTCATATCCCCACATACTATCCTTTCATGTCATTCATAAATTACTTCTTCACATCCGGGGAAAAATAAAACATAGAAAAGGGGTGAGCTCAAATGCCCAGTAAGGATAACATAATAGTAGAAACTTTCATAAATAACAATAAACATTTAAGGCAATGTATAACTAAAACAAAAGCCTTTTAAACTTGAAATTCAACATAGTATGGAAAAAATAAAATGAAATAATTGCATTTACTTATTCACATGGATATTCTACTAATCGAATAATCACATGCAATATCAATAACCACTTTCATAATGATGGAATGAATAATGCCAGACTATCAAAACCACATAGCCAAGGCCACGTGCCAAGACTACAAATAAGATTTTGCCAAGGACTTGTGCCAAGACACTAGTTTGTCTCATGAGACATACCGATGCATTGAGGTGCTATAGCGGGCTCCCCCCATCACATATTAAGTCCAATGCATTCCCATATGAAAAGGTTTAAACATAACATAAACATTCATATTAAAACTAGCATACGGAATGTCAATACATTCACCATAATGTATGAATGGTATAAAAATAGCACATCCATAGTCAAACATATCACAAAACCTTCAATACAATATAGAATTTTTGTATCATTATAAATCAACTTCAAATAAGCGTAAAATCCATCAAAGGATGTTGACATAGATGAAATCAAAACTCTTTTTAGAGAAATATCTCTTTCTATTTTGAAATCATTTAATAGACATATATTTATAAAATAAAACATTTTCTTTGAAAATATTCTTATAAGATTGTAAGGGAATCTTCTATGATTTTATAACAGTGGAAAATAACCGCACCCATCGTATAAGTTAAAAAAACATTCTTACCTTTATTCTGTCGAAAACGTTAAAAAGCACCTTGTTTGGAAAACAACGGAAATATTCCTTTATAAACCTCTTATAAAAAGAAAAACAAGGGTATAAATGACTTTAACCCATATTCTAGTAAATAGTAAAAATGTATTGAAATTCATTTTTATGAAACATGAATGTGGATGATAAAGAGATCCCAGTAGATTATTACGTAAAAACAACCTCGGATAATGAAGAGATTGTGAAATAAACCCTACCTTGTACTTTTCCTTGGTTGGGGTAGGTCAAACTCCTGTATAATCATGAAATAATTGTTATTAAATTATACAAGAATCATATACATTCATATGATATCATATATGATCTTTTAACATTTCTTTGTTAATAATATCTTAGTATTATCGTCGTTTCGGGTGTTAACTTACTCGTTTTATTTTATATGTTTTGTTACACAAGCCATGTTTTTCATGGATAGGTTGTATATTATTCATATACATAATTATATCAATTCCTTAAACATTATTTTTAAATTATAAAATGATAATTATACATGAATGTATACGATGGAGAATGAATCTCATCGCGTTCGTGGAGACGGTAGTCCGTACGTACTCATGAGCGACAATATCATTCTTTTGATATTAAAATAATATATAAATGGATGTTATATCATATATACATAATCATTAACATGTTATATTTATTATTTACATGATTTACACAACATTATTATACCCATCCAAATAATAATATATTGAATAACAATTACACCACAACGTGGAGACGGTAAGCCATACGTACGCACATATGGTGACATGTTATTAAAAGGGTGGATATAATACTGAATATGGTTGTACCATATTTATAATAACATAAATGTATATATATTATACTGGAGTTATTATTTTATAATGGTAATAACAAAGGAAGAAGATGTGGAAGAAGAAAGGAACTTGGAAAAGGGTGGTGAAATCATTACATCTTCTTCGGGTTTTTCATTTTGATTTGATCAAAAGGGATCCATAGGTTGGATTTCTGATCAAACTAAGGCCTCTAGGTTGTAGTGAGGGATGTTTGGAGAGTATTTGGGCAGAGTTTGGCCGAAACAAAAGGCTTTGAAGGTGTGATGAAATGAGAAGGAGGAGTTCCCTTTTATAAGAGGGGTGAGGGGCACCTTTGGAAAAGCTAGAAATATTAATTAATAATAAATTCCTATTCAGTTTCTAATGGATCCAAAGTTGATTATTTAAATTGTAAGTTGGGGTTAGGTCTAAAACCATTCAACCAATAGATATGAGATAGGTTTGGATTACTATATTAACCTTATCATTAAGTATTAACTCTTAGTTAATTATTTTGACATTTACCATGTCACTTTGTATTTTTATATTATATAGTTAATAAACATACTATATACATCCAATCGACCCCCATGTGGTCCCTTAATGATAAAAATACCATTATATAAGTCATTCAGCCGAACCTTAGATTTTTAGGAATTTAATATCAATTAATAATATAATATTTGTTTTAAAAACTCTTTTATGTCAATTTTGACACTATTCAATAGTTGATTTGTGTGAAACTCATAACAGAATGATTACTTCGAACAAAGTTAATTAAATCAAAACTAATATGTCATATTATCCTAAAAAATTATTGTAATTCATTAAAATTCTCATGTTATATTTATTTGGGTATTTATAATATCAATTATTTTAAATTTTCAATATTATGGTAATTACTGCATCATCATTGTGTCATAAATAAATTAAATTATGTAATCTCTAAAAATTATAAATAAATTATCATTATGTAGGAAATCTTTTTATATTTCTAATTAATATTTATAGTCTAAAATCCAACATATATAACCCAATGTAAAAATTGTTTTTCTAAAAGATATATTCTTGTGTCATTTTTGTATTCATTTTAACTTAATTAAAATAAATTGTCTCTATCACCTACAAGTGGCTCCATGGGGTCCCAAAATCGACCCAAAGATGCCTATGGTCGAACATGTATCAAAAAATAAGTATCGTACAAGTTTTAGGGTAATTTAGTATTATTATAATATTATTTTTTAACCCTTATTTACTGGATTTACCCTTAACCATGGTAAATAAAATATTTACCGAAGTAATTATTCAAAATGTCTAAAAATAAAAGTTACCTATTTAAAAAATTTGAACATCCTGATTCCAAATATGGAATCCATTTTTCCAAATTCAAAACACAAAAGTGTCAGATATTAATTTAAAATTAATTCTCGTTGTTAAAACAAAAAGCGTGTTTTTAAGAGATAATAACTATCAAAAGATTGACAGTTGTTTATGTCCGGTTTAATTGTAAAATTATGTCCAATGACCAACATTTTATTACTTGGTAAAAATATATTATAAATATACTTTAAAACCACTCAAATTAATAATTTATCACTATTAATTATTTTGATTAAAAAAGTTGTTTTTAATTAAAATTTAGTAATTTTCACTATTCATCAAAATATTACAGTTATCCGAAAAGTACCAAAATTTCATCTTAGGCTAAATTCAATATTATGAATCCAAAAATTAAGTCCATTTTAAAATATTAAAAATATATAATTTCAAAAATTAGGTATAACCGCTAGTTTGATTGGTTATGTTGTGTTAGAACTCAGTGTTGCATACAACACAGGCAATCACATTATTCAAAGAGAAGTGTATCATAGAAGCTTGGGGTGTTACATTCTCCCCTCCTTCAAATAATTTCTTTGTCAAAATTTCTAGAATACTTATCACATGAAAACACTCGGGTGGTTCTTCATCATAAGTTTCTCGTGTTCCCACGTTGCCTCTTCCATCTTATGGTTTCTCCACAAAAATTTTACCAGACGCATCGTCCGGTTTCTCAGTACTTGTTCTCTCGTATCAAGAATCCTGACAGGCTCTTCACAATAAGACAGACCGGGTTCCAGTTATAATTTTTAATAGGTGAGTACATGCGTTGGGTCAGGAATGTATTTCCTCAACAGAGATACGTGGAACACATCATGAACTTTGGAGAGACTTGGCGGCATTGCCAATCGGTAAGCTAGAGCCCCAATTCGTTCTAGAATTTCGAAATGTCCGATGTACCTGGGACTCAATTTACCTTTCTTACCAAAACGTATGACTCCCTTCAATGGAGATACCTTCAGGAAAACATGATCACCTACTTGAAATTCCAAATCCTTCCTTCGATTATCGGCATAACTCTTCTGCCTACATTATGCTGCTTTGATGCGATTTTGGATTAACTTCACCTTTTCCATCGTTTCCTCCACCAGTTCTAGACCTACAAGTTTTATTTCACCAACGGCATGACAACAGGTTGGTGTGCGACATATCTTTCTATATAATGCTTCATATGGTGCCATCTGAATACTCGAATGGAATCTATTGTTATAGGAAAATTCTAACAAAGGTAAATATTGATCCCACATACCCTGAAAGTCAAGGGATCAGGATCTTACCATGTATTCTAAGGTTTGAATAGTTTGTTCTAATTGTCCATCTGTCTGAGGGTGGTACACAGTGCTTAAATGAAGTTCAGTATCCAAGGATTTCTGAAGACTTTTCCAGAATCTTGAAGTAAAATGGGGATCATGATCTGAAACAATCGATAGGGATACTCCATGAAGTCTCAAAACTTCATTAATATATATTCTTGCTAGACGTTCCAGGGGTAGATCTTCTCTTATATCAAGAAAATGTGCTGACTTGGTAAGACGATCAACAATAACCCATATTGCATTATTCCTTCTCGGAGTATTTGGTAGCCCCATGACAAAGTCCATCTTAATATTGTACCATTTCCACTCCGGTATAGGAAGAGGTTGCATGACACCTCCAGGGTGTTGCCTTCCAGCTTTCACTTGTTGTAAAACCATACATCTTGACACAAAATCAGAAATCTCCCTCTTCGTATTGCCCCACCAAAATGTTCCTTCAAATCTCTAAACATTTTGGTGCTCCCATGATGTATAGAGAAATTTAAACTATGAGCATCATCCAGCAATTCCCTTTTTAGATCAGGTTTATCGGGAACACAAAGTCTCTTCCCAAATTTCAAAATTCCATCTTCACACACAAAGTCTCTCAATCTCACATCATTCACAGCTTTAATCTTCTTTTGAAATTCTTCATCATCAGTATGAGAACTCTTAATCCTTTCTAGTAAAGATGGTTTGGCAACCATTTGAAAAATCATTGATGTTTCACCTTCGCTGGTTATCCGCATGTACATATTCACTAGATCCATGAAAATTGGATCCCTTTCAATTCTCATATTGTTCAAAACTCCATGGTCTTTACTACTCAAAGCATCTGCCACCTTGTTTGCCTTCCCCGGGTGGTAGTGTATCGTGAAAACAGAATCCTTGAGTAATTTAAGCCATCTTCTTTGCCTCATGTTGAGTTCTTTTTGTGAGAAAATATACTTCAAACTCTTGTGATTAGTATAAATCTCACATTTTTTACCATAGAGGTAGTGCCTCCATATCTTCAAAGAAAATATCATAGCTTCTAACTCGAGATCATGAGTATGATAGTTCTGTTCATGAATTTTCTACTGTCGTGATGCATAGGCAATGACCCTATCATTCTGCATAAGGACACAACCAAGTCCATTCTTCGATGCGTCACTATAAATAATGAACCCATCATTCCCCGATGGTAGAGTCAATATAGGAGCATTGACTAACATTCTCTTCAGTTCTTCGAAACATTCTTCACACTCTTTTGTCCAAACAAATTTAACCCCTTTACATGTGAGCTTCGTTAATCAGTTAGCCAATCGGGAAAAATTCTAGGCGAAACGTCGATAATAACCGGCCAAACCAATAAAACTATGTACCTTAGTTATACTCGTAGGTTCTGGAAATTCTTGGATTGCCTTGGTCTTAGAAGGATCAACCGATATTCCATATCTAGAGACAATATGGACAAGAAAAGAAATCTCCTGAAGCCAGAATTCACACTTGCTAAACTTCCCATATAATTCATGCCTTCTCAGAGTCTTCAAGATAATGCGCTAGTGATTTTCATGATCTTCGTAGATTTTGGAGTATACCAAGATATCATCAATAAATACCACCACAAATTCATCGAGATACTCCTTGAAAACTCTATTCATCAGATCCATTAATACAGAGGGTGAATTAGTCAATCCAAAAGGCATTATAGTAAACTCATAATGCCCGTACCTGGTTCGAAATGTTGTCTTCGGAATGTCTTCCTTCTTCACACACAACTAATGGTATCCAGATCGAAGGTAAATCTTTGAAAAGTATTGAGATCCATGCAGTTGGTCAAATAAATCATCAATGCTTGGTAGGGGATACTTGTTCTTTATTGTTATAGCATTGATCTCCCTATAGTCGATACATAACCTCATAGATCCGTCTTTCTTTTTAACAAAAAGAACAGGGGCTCCCCATGGAAAAACACTAGGGCGAATAAATACATTATTACTCAATTACTCTAGTTGTTTCTTTAGTTTAAATAATTCTATAGTGGCCATTCTATAAGGGGTCTTCGATATAGGCCTTGATCTAGGAATTAAATCAATGTAAAACTCAACTTATTGTTTTGGAGGATGTCCAGGTAAATCTTCCGGAAATACATCTACATATTATTTCACAACAGGTACATACTCAATTTGAACATTCCTTTCCTCATCCACTGTTATTTCATTCTCTTCCTCCCCAATAATGGAATTTAGTTGAGCTACTGGGGGTGGATCTAGATAAGAATTATGTGGGGACGATTCAGCCCTAAAGATAAGGTGTTCCTTATCATCATCATCAAGAATCGTAACCTCTTTCTTCTTACAATAAATATTAGCATCATAGTCCGAAAGCCAGTTCATACCGAGAATTATATCAAACTAAATCATAGGTATGATGAAGAGATCAGCAGATAAAGAACATTTATGTGTTCGAATGGGGACTGATTCACAAAACATTGTTGCAATGATACTTCCCTTAGGAGTTTTAACTGAAAACTCCCTGGTTAACTCAAATTGGAAATATCTAATTTTCTTATCAAACTGGGAAGATATGAAACAATGCGATGATCCAGAATCAAATAATGCATTTTATAAACTTGAGGAAACCATTAAATTACATGCCACCAAGTCTTTCGGAGCTTCTACCTCAGCAGTAGTGATATCATAAGCTTGGCCTTGATCCCCTGGCCTTTTCTGAGGTAAGTTATCCTGACGCTGAGGACATTAATTTGAATAATTACCCATCTCCCTGCAATTGTAGCATTGAAAATTGGTAGCTTCCTTCTTCCCCTTTCAATCACGAGCTTGGTGGCCTTTTTCACCACACTTGTAACAGACTATTGTTCCCTTCAAGAAAGTTCAGGGGTGTTTCTTACCACATTAACCACAAGATGGATATTCAACCTTTCCCTTATTCCCCTTATTTCCATTCCTAGATTGATCAGCAGGTATCTTCTTCTCTTTCTTTTCTTTAAAGTCATAAGACTTAGAGAATTCTTTTTCTGTCTTGATATCACATGAGACAATGTCTTCATATGATGAAAAGGATTGTGAGACTAATGCTCGATGGAGAAATGGTTTTAACCCATCAAAGAAATGACCAATCTTACTTCTTGTGTTATGTATATAATCTCCAGCATACCATGCTAACCTTGTATAGTTAGCCTCATACTTTGCGACATTCTCATCATCCTTTTGTCTCAGACTCAGAAACTACCTTTCCATATCTGCTTGGTGGTCGCGAGGAAAGTATTTTTCTAAAAACATATCTTTTAACTCCCTCCATTACATATTTGATACTTCATCATCTTCCTTCATATTTTGAATCAATGACCACCATTGATCATCACCTCCAGTGAGGCGGTAAACTGCCATGATAACTTATTCCCTTTCACTACTCCCAAAAGCCTGAAATATTTTCTCTAAGGAAAATATCCATTTCTAAGCTACTAAAGGATTTGTACACCCATTGAATGTTGGTGGTTTTTCCCTCATGAATCGATCTAGCATTTATCCTCTATGCTGCGAATCAGGGTGCTCCATATGGGTAAGGTTATTATTCATAACCTGAGTGAGTTATCCCAGTATGGTGATTAGCTGATCGGCACCAGTTTTATCACCAGCTCCACTATAATTATCTTGAGCAGGAGGGAAATCCGTACATGGAGTGTGTGCGTTGATACAGATTCCATTTCTTCCACTAGGCGCCATTTCTAAACAATGAAATAAACTAGATCAGTTTGTGAATCAAAATACATAATACCATACTTATAAAACACTTAACATAAATTGAACTATTTATGGATATAATCCATAATCATAAAAATGTTTTCTTTGAGGATGTATATACTCATAAACCCTTCATAATGATTTGTAATGAAAATGAGAGTTTTCCTAAGCATATCCCCTGGGAATGTCGTAACCAAGAGTGCAGCAAGGCCCATTGTCGTGCACCAGTTCCCGTTCGAGTCTAGCTCAATGCGGTGTTTTCGGGTTTTACCCCTAGGTACATCTGTACCAGAGCCGCCTCTACCTGCTCGTATCCAGACATGGATGTATTGCTCAGAAAACTCACAAAATCTCTACAATACCAAAATTCTAGGAAGTTATTATATACTAATCCTCAAAGTCCATCTTAAATCTAGGTGCTCTAATCAGAGTTTATCTAAATCTAGCTTCCACGGTTTGTAATAAAATTCCTCTGATACCAACTGTAATGCCCCGACCCTAGTTACCCAGAGTCGGTGCATTATTACATAACATTGGAATGATCACAAGAAAGATCAAATCTCGAAAGACCGATTGGTTTGGTAGCCTTGGAAACACTAGATATATTCATAATGTGTTACATTACGTCATAAAAATGAAAACTACAACAATATAGTCTCCATATTACACAATCATATCCCCACATACTATCCCTGCAGGTCATTCATAAATTACTTCTTCACATCCTGGGAAAAATAAAACATAGAAAAGGGGTGATCTCAAATGCCCAGTAAGGAAAACAATATAGCAGAAAATTTCATAAATAAGAATAAACATTTAAGGCAATGTATTACAAAAACAATAGCCTTTTAATCATGATCTTCAACATAGTATGGAAAAAATAAAATGAAAAAATTCCATTTACTTATTCACATTGACATTCTACTAATCGAATAATCAAATGAAATATCAATAACCACTTTCATAATGATGGAATGCATAATGTCAGACTATCATAACCACATAGCCAAGGCCTCATGCCAAGACTGCAAATAAGATTTTTCCAAGGCCTTGTGCCAAGACACTAGTTTGTCTCATGAGACCTACCGATGCATCGAGAAGCTATAACGGGCTCCACCCGTCACATATTAAGTCTAATGCATTCCCATATGAAAAGGTTTTAACATAACATAAACATTCGTATTAAAACTAGTATACAGAATGTCAATACTCTCACCATAAACTATTAATGGTCTAAAAATAGCACATCCACAGTCAAACATATCACAAAACCTTCAATACAATATCGATGTTTTGTATCATAATAATTCAACTTCAAATAAGCGTAAAATCCATCAAAGGATGTTGACATAGAGGAAATCAAAACTTTTTTTAGAGAAATATCTCTTTCTATTTTGAAATCATTTAAGAGTCATATATTTATAAAATAAAACATTTTCTTTGAAAATATTCTTATAAGCTTGTAAGGGAAGCTTCGACAATTTTATAATGGTGGAAAATAACCACACCCGCCGTATAAGTTAAAAAAACATTCTTACCTTAATTCGGTCGAAAAGGTTAAAAAGCACCTTGTTTGGAAAACGGCGGAAAGATTACTTTATAACCCTATTATAAAAAGTCAAAGAAGGGTGTAAATGACATTAACCCATTTTCTAGTAAATAGTTAAAATGTTTTGAAATTCATTTTTAAGAAACATGGATGTTGATGATAAAGAGATCCCAGTAGATTATTACGTATAAACAACCTCGGATAATGAAGAGATTGTGAAATAACCCCTGCCTTGTACTTTTCCATTGTTGGGGTAGGTTAACATCCTGTATAATAGTGAAATAATTGTTATTAAATTATACAAGAATCATATACATTCATATGATATCATATATGATCTTTTAACATTGCTTTGTTAATAATATCTTAGTATTATCGTCGTTTCAGGTGTTAACTTACTCGTTTTCCTTTATATGTTTTGTTACATAAGCCGTATTTGTCATGGATAGGTTGTATATTATTCATATACAGAATGGTATAAAGTCCTTAAACATTATTTTTAAATCATCAAATGATAATTATACTTGAATGGATACGATGGAGAATGAATCTCATCGCGTTCGTGGAGACGGTAGTCTGTACGTACGCACGAGCGACAATATAAATCTTTTGATATTAAAATAATATATAAACGGATGGTATATGATATATAAATAATAATTAACATGTTATATTTATTATTTACATGAGTTACAGATCATTATTATACCCATCCAAATAATAATATATTGAATAACAATTACACCACGACGTGGAGACGGTAAGCCGTACGTACGCACGTATGGTGAAATGTTATTCAAAGGGTGGATAGAATACTGAATATGGTTGTACCATATTTATAATAACATCATAGTATATATATGACACTGGATTTATTATTTTATAATGGTAATAATAAAAGAAGAATAAGTGGAAGAAGAAAGGAACTTGGAAAAGGGTGGTGAAATCATTACCTCTTCTTCGGGTTTTTCCTTTTGATTTGATGAAAAGGGATCCTTAGGATGGCTTTCGGATCAAACTATAGCCTCTAGGTTGTAGTGAGGGAAGTTGGGAGAGTATTTGGGCAGAGTGTGGCCGAACCAAAAGGCTTTTAAGGTGTGATAAAATGAGAATGAGGAGTTCCCTTTTATAAGAGGGGTGAGGGGCACCTTTGGAAAAGCTAGAAATATTAATTTATAATAAATTCATATTCGGTTTATAATGGCTCCAAAGTTGATTATTTAAATTTTAAGGTGGGGATTGGTTGAAAAAAATTCAACCAATAGAATTTAGACAGGTTTGGGTTACTATATTAACCTTATCTTTAAGTATTAACTATTAGTTAATTAGTTTGACATTTTCCATGTCACTTTGTATTTTTATATTATATAGTTAATAAAAATACTATATACATCCAAGAGACCCCCAAGTGGTCAATTAATGATACAAATATCCTAATATAAGTCTCTTGGCCGAACTCTATATTTTTAAGAATTTAATATCAATTAATAAAATAATATTTATTTTAACAACTCTTTTATGTCAATTTTGACACTATTCAATAGTTGATTTTTGTAAAAACTCATAACAGAATGATTAATTCCAAAAAAGTTAATTAAATCAATCCTAATATGTCATATTATCCTAGAAAATTGTTTTAATTCATTAAAAGTCTAAATTATATTTATTTCAGTATTTATAATATCAATTATTTTAAATATTCACTATTATGGTAATTACTACATCATCATTGTGTCATAAATAAATTAAATTATATAATCTCTAAAAATTATAAATAAAATATCATTACGTATGAAATCTTTTTAGATTTTAAAAGAATATTTATAGTCGAAAAGACAACATGTATAACCCTATTGAAAAATTGTTTTGCTAAAAGATATATGCTTGTGTCATTTTTGTATTCATTTTAACTTAATTAAAAGAAAGTGTCCCTATCACCTACAAGTGGCTCTATGGGGTCCAAAAATCGACCCAAAGATGCCTATAGTCGAAAATGTATCAAAAAATAAGTCTAGGACACGTTTTAGTGTAATTTAGTATTATTATAATATTATTTTTTAACCCTTATTTACCGGATTTACCCTTAACCATGGAAAATAAAATATTTATCGAAGTAATTATTCAAAATGTCTAAAAATAAAAGTTACCTATTTACACAATTTGAACATCCTGATTACAAATATGGAATCCATTTTTCCAAATTCAAAACACAGAAGTGGCATAAATTAATTTAAAATTAATTCCCGTTGTTAAAACAAAAAGCGTGTTTTTAAGAGATAATAACTATCAAAAGATTGACACTTGTTTATGTCCGGTTTAATTGTAAAATTATGTCCAATGACCAAAATTGTATTAAATGGTAAAAATATATTATAAATATACTTTAAAACCACTCAAATTCATAATTTATCACTATTATTTATTTTGATTAAAAAATTGTTTTTAATTAAAATTTAGTAATTTTCACTATTCATCAAAATGTTAATGTTATTCGAAAAGTACCAAAATTTCATCTTAGGATAAATTCGATATTTAGAATACAAAAATGAAGTCCATTTTGAAATATAAAATATATATAATTTCAAAAAGTAGGTATTACTATTCATAACAGCTAGTTTGATTGGTTATGGTGTGTTGGAACTCGGTGTTGCGTACAACACACGCTATCATATTATTCAAAGAGAAGCGTACCATAGAATATTGGGGTGTTACACTATTTGTAGGAATTAGTTTTTGATTTTATTTATTAAGATAAATAATATGTATAACCTAGTTGAAATTAGCTTCATGTAATTCACGAATCAAGGCAAGGGTGTTTCATCCTGGTCCCCATTCATTGAGATATGTTTTGTTTTATAAAACTATTTTCAAGTAATTTTTTTGTATAATAACTGTTAGATATATATTATATTGAATAAAAACAATCATTATTATTATGTTCAAATTCAAAAACTTTCAATCAAGAATTTCCCATTGAAACATTTCCCAATTCAAACGGGGTTCTCATTTTAATTTTTGTTCTTTGAGACATATTCAATATCGATCATTTTTTATCTAATATAGTTTACAAACTGATCATGATTTTATTTTTACAATAAATATAATGAGTTTCAAATGAACTATATATACATATCTTGTAATATATTTCATGGTCCTTTTGTATAAGGTATTCTAAATCCCTTAATGTTTTAATACCTAACCAATTAAGAAATCGTGGTTACTTTTGAATAATAATCCATTTTAGAAATTATTATGATATCATGTTCCATGATGTTGAAATTCTTATAATTCATAATTATTTTTAGAGGAAATTATTATTTTTTACATATTCTAAAAATTAAATTTATTGTTACAAAATAAATTTTTTAATATTAAAATAGAATATGAAGGAAATTTTTTAAATTATTTTATCATATACTTTATTTTATTCACAAATAATTTTTTCTTTAATCATATTATTTTTTAAAAAATCAATTTCAAAATAAAATTTGATTTTGAATTTTACTTTTTATAATTCCTAATTAATTTCAATGTTTTACATTTTTATGAAAAAATTTGCAGATTTTTTCAAAATTTTCAAATAGGAAAATTTATTATTGATTTCCATAGCGATTTATAGAATAAATTTAAAACAGTGTTATATCGTTATGTAAACATATATTATAATTTCATATGTTATTCTGAAATTAGGTTTGACGCTATACACCTTCTTTCAATGGATGGTATTAAAAATTGTTATACGGATTTATCGACGATTCATGTCCCTTTTCCATTGGTAAATTATGTGAAGTCTAAAATAAGAATGGAAAGTTTTAATTAACACATATATGTGGGGAAGAATATCGAATGGGGTTCTATATGCTAGCCATTCCATTGGTTGACATTTTATATGTCATTATTTAAGGAGGTTACAAAAGAAGTAACTAAATCCCAAGTGGTTAAACAACTTGAAACATATGTATAGAATGGTAAACATGTAGTAGACTTAGTAAAAGAGCATGTACATAAATAACAAAATACTGAGAGGGTACATAAGTAATATCCAAATTACAAGAGAGTATATATGTTGTAGACTAATGAAACATGGTATGGATTTATCATCCCAATCCTAAGAGGGTGCATGTGTAGTATCCCAGAACTTTTAGGGTATATAGGTTGTAAGACCAATCCCAAAAGGTATAGATATATTCATACAAAGTCCATGATATTATGAGAATCATATAGGAATGTCTTCTCCCCCAGGTAATGATTTCATATGCATTGTCTTATGCCACATTTAATTGTTATATGATTATGTTATTCCAGAATGGATCCTGTTTATATTCACATGTTTATATAAAGTAATGTAGTGATATATGTTAGATTATTTTATACTAAATGACATTATACTACGTATTATGGTAATCCAAAAACATTACATGTTTCTTTTATAATTATAATTATACAATTTTCGTGATATATAATATCACTATAACCAATCCTTGGATTAAATATTATGGAGTTTTTTCCCTTATTTGTCATTTTATCTCAACCCTTTCTAATGTGTCCATTACCCTTATTAGGATGATGAGTATAACTTATAAGAAGAATAAATTGGGTTTAGTGTGGTTTTATAATGGATAAATGTTCATGAGTATCATAAATTATTTTTCTAATGTAGTTGATCCCCAAAGTAATCAAACCTTCTAATCATGGATTGTGTGTCAAACATGAGCCCCAACCCAGTTGGTGGAGACATGTGAAGTGCATCCAAGAGACCTGAGTTCATTTCTGAATGGAATCATATTTCTAGGTTACTATAGTGGTAATATACAAGGCACTATAGATGCTCAAATTATTCATCTTTTCAGCATTTGAGCAACTAGTTTGGTCCTAATTTTTTTATGACCTTCAACACTATATTTAATTCACGAAATCTCAGGGCCTTAGGCCTTCCCAGGACTATTGGTCCACATAAAGGCCTCTAGACACATGTAGTGAAGATTCAAACATATATATTTCAATGAACAATTCTCTATATGAGGATTCAAGAGAATGAAATTTAACTAGAGGTGAGATAACTGGGATTGGATGAATTAGAGGGTACGACATTTCCATCAGTACTGAGTATGTTTATCTCTACAATGGATAGGTAGCTGACTAGCCTTGTGAAGGAGGGGAGATGAAATCAAGATATTTTGTAGATAAGGTTTGTTTCAAATAGTCTGTTCGATATAAATTCATAAGGAAACCAGGTCATGGAATGAGTTTCCAAGCCTACATGCCTTGTAATGCTTCCCCCTCATCCCTTAATATGTGTACAATAAAAAATCAAAAAAAAATTAAAGGCCTTTCGGATATTTAAGAGGGATTGTGTTATTACATATTGGATCTAATTTTCATCATATCAAATTAAAAAAATAAAAATAGGTTTGTGGCGTGTTATATCAATGAATGTTTCCTAAAAATTGGTTTTAGCACTATATCTTGTTGTGCGGGTCTGGAGTACCTCAAAATCTTCATGTTTGTGGTATTATCCAAACACAATATCACTCATGGTTTGGTATTATTCCAGATAACATCATGAAAACATAGATGTCGTAGCATTCTCCCTTGCTCTTAGTTATCCATGGATATGTAAAAGTCACTCCAGTAGAGGATAATTAATCAAAACATAATGAAACCTACAACGATCATCCCCATTAGAATTATATAAAATCAAACCCCCAACTAAAAAATTATCAAGATGATTGAGGGACATTATTTCATAATAATAATGCTAACCTATCACATTTTCATACCCGATTAATCAAAAGACTATTAACATTAAGAAGTTACCCACAAAATAAGGTCTCAAGGAAACAAACATAATCATTTCCTCGATTAAATATAATAATAATACAACAAATATTATCCACTTAGGTAAACCAATAGGTATTACAATATATATAAAATCTATTCCCCTCAATATTCTACACTATTAGACCATACTCAACCCCAACTCATGACTCATTCCAAAGGGAGAAAAATTTTCATGAGAGCATATAACCTATCCTAATCATCACCAGGTGCCACTAGACACTGAAAATATAATTATTACTCCCTCCAATAATTAAAATAGATAGTTCCCTCATGAAAAATGTCTCACTAATGTTCACAAGACCCATACCACAATTCTAATTCTCTAGAAAGTGGAGTTGTATGATTCTTATGTTATTTTTATAGAATTTACTACTCAATTACCATGGCCCATAATAGACTACCCCTATAATACAAGAATGTAACACTTAGAATCCCTTAAAACACATGATATTTCATATCCTAATATATTAATAAATCACCAACACAATCTAATTCACATGGAGGTCCCCTATGTAATTTTTTTTCGTGCACCACGGTCGAATTTTTTTTGGGGATCCCTCGAACATATAACTCATTGCAGATGAACTCAAAAAACGACATATATAAATATATATAGATTATCTCAATTATTCATACCCACATATTCCCCAACCACGTAGTCAAACTATCTATAACTAAATCCCTACAACATAAGCCTTTAATGCATAAGAATAAACCCATTTGGTTATGTGTGAAAGGGAATACCTACCTTTAAAAATCATACATCTTTCTTTTGACACACTCATAATATCTATCTAATCAAATAAAAACACACTTCATGATTCCATGGATCTATCTCTTGACAAATTCCACCATTAGATAATTATAAATATTTATAATTAATCATCTAATTTAGATCAATATGTCATATTGTCTGAAAACTCAACTAGATCTTATATTGAACAAAAGAAAATGGAAATTAGTGTGTCAAATACTTATTTTATTTCCCAAGAAGTTGTAAAATAGAAATACCCATTAACTGATAACTAATCATTCCATTGTTTTTCAATAATTTGGAATAATCTCTCAAAAAGTACACCAGGTCATTTCCAAATATTCCAATGCCCTTTAATGAGAGGTGTAATTCATTTTTATGATGTCAATACGAAACCAAAATACCAATACACATCATTATGATCATATTTACCTTTCCTCAATGTAATATAACATAAACCCTAGACAAAAAAAAATTAAAATAAAAGGAGACATTGAAAAGGAACAAGAGTGGAAGAAGAGAAGGAATTACCTCTATTAAGAATGATAATATAACTCTAGATAAATCCTACATCAATGAGAGGACCACGTTGATTCAAGGGGTGAAATTATGGGAATATGGATGGCTATGTTCTCTCCATTATGCACCAAAATTCAAAGATTTTGGAAGCTGTCATTGAAATGATATTCTCCCCTCTAATAAAAATCTAATAATTGGTCTATTATAGAGTGACCTAATGTTTCAAGGCATATTGTCCAACCGTTGGTGTTTTAGTATAGCATGACACAATGGATCATGGTGAAACTAATATCCCTAATATAGCACTGATAAATAATAGACACCACTTAAATGTGTGACCTAAGGAGCCATGGTACAATTCCTCTTGTGAATGTATGACTATAAATCCTTATCAGCTACATAACAACACAACCCACATGGGATGAAACCTGATACTTCTCATCAAGAAACATTAATGAAAAAACAATGTGTTGTGGCTTGACGATTCCATTATTTCTATATATAGAATTTCATTTCCCACATTGTAAACCAGAACCCCACCTATTTTTGTGTCTTCTCCCACATGAAATTTAAATTACAACTCACATCGAGATGAAATTTAAAATGATTTTATTAATACCTCCTAAAAAATTAAAATACAAAAACACATATAAAATTTTTCCATTAGATATATTGAAAATGTCATAATTATTATTTGATCCAAAAATATGTCATTTTATTTAGATCAAAATTTTCAATTCCCTAGAATTTACAAACCCATAATGATTTAGGTCACTTAAAAAACCATACCATTGGGATTATAATCCTCATGAATAATTTTAGAAAAATATTCTGACACTCGTTCTAAGTATCAGAATCGAATGACACAACCCACTACTAACTCTGATTAGTGATACTTCCATAATTCAAATTCATGATCTAACTAAGATATGATTTCATTTAAAATTAATTATCGGACACCACTAACACATAAAACATCATTTGTATGAAATATTTGAAAACATGACCCTTTTACTATACATAATTTTTATCACTAACTACCGACAACTCCCCCATGCACTGAACACCTCAAAATAGACAGAATCTCCCAATGAATATAATTAATTATCCACAATTTATTTCTTCCAAATGATCACAATACAAAAACTATTGTACATTCACTTAGCTCATTCACCACAACACACTAGTATTTTAAGGATTGGAACCCTATATTGTAATTAAATAACCAAATATGGTTTTCTCCAAGAACAACATGTAATCCAATATTCCACTTTCCTAATAATCAATGAATTTATTGGAGTAATGATCCTTTCTACATTCCCACAATACAAACTATATCCATTACTCTCCAATTTTTAGGGATACTCACCAAAATATTAATATAATTCTCCCACTATTGGGTTATCCTGATCATCTCTCCACTTCCTTTAACATGATGAAAAATTTACATTCTTTTAGAACCATCATACTGATAACTAAATTTTTAAAACTCAAAACCCTAACCCATATGCTCTTCCTCTAGCTCACTAGGTGTATTATTAGACCGAACATATCTCAATCATCACCTACCAGAAGGAATAACACATGTACCTATATGAACATAACATGTTTTCTGGGAAAAAATCCAAACACATCTCAAAGACCCATACCATTTTCACTAGCATACTATGAACTCCATTTTAATTAATTTTCTAGTTTGAAAGAGAAGACTGATCTCTAATGGGTTGAAATATGTACCGATTCATTTTAGGAATAAATATTCATAGAGTAGCTAAAAGGATTCCTGATGGTGTAATGAATGTTCTTATGTGTCCTCTATAAGGGAGTATATATGGGTTGAAATAGGTATTAATAATTGAATTTGGATGTTCAATTAATTTATTGAATATAATGTTTTCATATATAATAAAGAAGATCACTCCAGTTTTTTTAATATAATTTATTATAGGAGATTCTTCATAATTATTCTTGATGTGGTTGATATTCTTATATAATAGTGAAGGTGATATTACATTAATGAGTGAAAAGATTAAATAATCCAAGGATATGAGATGAATGATCATTATTTTGTAATGTGGATATTGGGAATTGAATAAGATGGAACCTTGAATTTAGAGCCATGTTTCTTTCAATGTTATAGAATATCAAGAATGTTGGGTAAATATTAAGAATTATTTAATATAATACTAAAATAATACCCTTGTATGAACATTTTATGTTATCCAATTATAAGTAATTATTATGAAATATGAGTCGATATACATTTAATTGTTTCATATGAATTATTTGATATAATATTGTTAGTTACCATGGTTTTCATAGTGATCTAATTACATAGGATGTTAGATTCATTAGTAGGTTCATCGAGATTTAGGAAAGGCTAATGGAAAGTATTGAGTTTTATATTCATGTATCTCGATGGTTTGAGAGGAATGTCGCATTTTTTTGAAATACAATGTCTTTTATAATGATTAGTGTATTATAAATATTTTGGGTATGTAGAAACATAGAGAACTAAAAATAGATATTTGTTCACATTTGGAGTTACTCTAGTGATTTAAGCATAAAAATTAACAAATTGGTGAGTTGTTGATTCCATTGATAGATGAATGATATAATATTTTCCCTAGGTCTCATTATAAATGATTCCAAAAGCAAATAATGAATGTTTTATTATATAACTATATGGTTTCATAGTTGGTTCACTATATTTATTTCATTTTTTAGTAATAACTATTGTGACATTGAGTAATGTTTCTCAATCATTAACATTAGGTTTACAATTTCCTATATTCATATAAACTCCCAATTATCTCAAATCCATAACTAGGTCATATACATATTTGTAATGGAATTTCATCCTTCGGGGTTTTTGGAAAAAAATTGACGAAGAAATCACGTTGGTCTAGAGGATGGGAGGTCAGGAACATCACACCCTATTGGGGTGATTTATTTCTTATTTTTTTTCTCTCTTATATATATAGAGATGGGGGGTCTATTGATTATATCATCAATATGCATTAACGGTTATTCATTCTTTTCAGTTTACGTCAAGGAAAATGGTATAAATTTATATTTTAATGAAATATAACAAAGAAATATTGAGTTTACTTCCTTCCAAGGATGTTCCAAGTGTTTCAAGAATAATATTGAACCTCATGAGGCATCCTACATATCTGGATTATAATAGGTATAAAAAACCTCACAAATTTTTTTCTGAATTTTAATTTAACCTCATATGAAATTGAAATATGTGAGGGATATTATTAAATGATTATAGAGATCAAGTTATTGGAAGGAGTCTTTTGTTACCTTTGTTTATAAGGATTCATAATCATAATATATCTATCATTCTCAAACTGTGGAAGTTCAGTGATTAATAAATACTTTTTGTGATGGTTATTTTACAAGGGATGACCATTATAATAATTTCATGGTGGTATACCCTGGGATGGATGGCCATTGTATGGTGGGAATTGTATCTTGTAATGAATGGGGATCATAGACTATGGTTTCCCAGGGTGGTGGAAACTTTATGGTGAAATTTATATGATTATTTAAAATACCTAATCACATGTGAGTCATCCTATATGTGAGAATCAACGAATGGTATGTAATATTATTAATAAAGTTTGTATATGCTACATATGAACTATGGTGGACCTAAAGGTATGTTTTATATGGTGATCATGCCTTTGGTGTGCATACAATATATCATTATTGTATATGAATATGAGTTCTTATAGTTTTATACAGACTCCTCATCATCTAATGAATTTAGAATGATTTTATACCAATTGGGGAAATCCAGTCCCATTAGTTTATAATATTTTATTCATGTAGGTACTTGCAACTGGGTGGATGGCCAACAGATCTCTAGCCTTCGAGGGGCCTCTTACATATCTATTATGGAATGTAATTAGAGTTATCATATTTTAGTTAATTCTAAAACCACTGATGTATTTAAGTTACATGAAAACACAGTTAGGGATTAGAGATTAATGAATTCCATTGTATAAACCCACTCATCATCCACAGATGGATGAGGAAGTATGGTTGACCAATTGGGGAATCCTGTTAAATGAGTTATGAATATTTTGAGTAATTAAGGATTACACATTCATGGATGTGAATTAATTCTTGGTCCATAAAAAGGAATCCAATTTATAATATTCATACATGAATATGTAATTTCATATATTTTTTTTGTGGGAATTGTAATATATTTAATAAATAGTGTAATCTAGTCTCGTAGGGTCGCACTGACATGCTTATATTGATGGAGGATCTTTTCCGGACATGTTCAGATTTCCTTTCAAACATGCCCTGAGTGTCTGCCTGACCTATCATGACATTCAATAAGGAATATATTGATTATCTATATGAAAAAGTTGACATGTACTTGGGAGATTCACTTGGATTGTGTAAAAATATCAGACATTTGTTTCATGATGTGACTAACATGTTTAGTTGAATGTTTCATGACATGTAAAACATATATGAGGTTCATTACATGATCAATATAGACACATACAAGGGTGTTGAGGGATCAATTATTACATGCCAGAATTATTTTTCTTGATCTAGATGAATTTATAGAGGATTATTAAATAACTTGTCCAATATTTCTTTATAACTTTTCATGACATAGTCGTATGTCTGGAGAACTTCTCATGGTTGAGCTGGCATGTTTTGAGGTCTCCACAAGTCACGACAGACATGCTCCGGTATTATCACATGGTATGGCTAGAAAATCTAGATGACTGTAATATGACATGTGAAGTATTTCGGGAGGTCTTTTCATGACTTGGTTTACATTTCAAGAGGGCTTCACTAGAATTTACCGAAATGTTCGATGGACATTTTATGACATGGCTGATATGTTCGGGTACTATTTCATGATCAGGTATCATAATGATTAGAACATAATAACTTTGGATAAATATAATTATATATATATTCTTGAGATTCTCTCATCCTTTTTAGGCTTCATTTCATATATTCCTCATGTTTATCAAGTATTATCTTATTAAGGTTTTGTGTGACAATTTCTACATGTAGAAATATAATAAAATAACCTTTACTACTCAATTTATGGTCCTTAAATTGATAAAAATGGTGGTCATGTGAAGTGACTATTCATTATGTTTTATACCTAAGGTGAATCCACATATTTTAATGGTTGGAATACCCTTACAGGCTCTTAAATTATCTCTCATAGAATTCATATCTTCTACATTCTTATTGATGGGTTTCTTTCATCCATTCTGAGAGGGAAGAATTTATAAGCCTATTCATCCTTCTTCTATGACCCCTTGTGTAGAACATATATCAATGATGTCTAATAAATTTTTTGGAGGTAGTATCACATCACATGATTTTCATGATATTGTCATGGGTAATCCATGGTGACACACGGTA
Organism: Viscum album; assembly: GCA_963277665.1. Lineage (NCBI taxonomy): Eukaryota > Viridiplantae > Streptophyta > Magnoliopsida > Santalales > Viscaceae > Viscum > Viscum album. Next base: position 1,519,087,653 of record OY728136.1, read on the forward strand.
AACACTGACCGTAATAACAAATTATCATCTTCTTATTAAAATGGATCATGTATTTTTAACATGTTTCCACATAATAATTTTAATATTTAAATGATAGGAATAAATATTATATTATCTTTCCTGTTAGTCTCTAAAACATCAAGACTCCCATTGAAGTGTATTTTACATGATTATGAGAGACATGTCTTGGTCCCTTCCTGAAATAATATTGACATGTTTAAGAGTATTTTTGAGACTATAATTTCTATTATAGAGGCTTTCCCATGATCATGGAGACTTTTTTGGTACCCTTAACAAGTTCAATATTTCATTTCCAGGATTCTTCACAAGACTGAATGCCTTTAAAAATAGATTTTTTCATGATTAATGAGACATGTCGAGGACCCTTCATGATATAAATCAACATCCAAAGAGTGACCTCATGAAACCATGATGACATTCCAAAGGACATATATATGATCAATGGTGATTAAAAAAGGAATATAACCCCATTTCATGAAAAAAAATTAACCACAATAATTCTTTAACATTTTCAACTTCATATAAACATTTTATAAATTTCATCAATATATATTCAGGTGACTATAACATGATATGTCACTTGATCGATGGAGCTCATTAGAAATCTTTTGAAAGACCATAAACACATTTCTATATTACATTTATTGAACATGATGGATTATCATAGGAGATTTTAGTGATCCTTGATAGATCATGTTAATCACACACATCATTTTCAAGATATTCCTAGTGTCATGCGATCGTGTGTCATTATTAGGGTCACATGATTTATATAATCCATACAATTTGTCCCCATGTGACCATGATTCTCTTTAATTTTTATTATGGAAATAATTATACCATTTCTTAAGGCGATTCATCTATTCTAGAATTTGTTATTTTTTTGGTGTGTGTAAACTAATTACTCCTAGGAGAAAGGTTTTCAACAACAAGGACACAGTAGTGAGGAGAGTAAATTCCCTCTTGATTCCTTTAGTATCTCACTGATTAGTGTCCCGAGTGGTGTTTATTCCACCATGTGAACTATGGTATTCCACACGGAATCCTTTAAATAAGGGTTTGTTGGATCCATTCATTCATCTAGTGACTCCAAATACAATATCTATTTAGATTTAATTCTTCTCATTAAATATTTGTTTGAACAATCCATAAGATATAATTTTCAACAAAAAATATAGAAAAACAAATAACAATAATATATCACATTAACTCAACACATTAATAGAAGCTATACTCATTTTTAATAAAAAACCCCAAAAAACTCGGAACATTTTTCTTGAAACATACAAGGTTCTCTTAGTTGTGTATATATCCAATTGGATATTCATGATAAGATAGATTCACCCTGTGATTTTTTGATCAGTACAATGTTTTCCTAAAAATCACATGTTCATGTCATCACATTCCTTTCAATGGTTCATGATATCATGATGTGCTCTATGGGTAATACGACTGATGAGACCTATACTATTTAACCCAATCACAGAAACTTTTAATGTTCATTAGACTGTAGTGACACTATATTAGTCATGAACCTCAATTTTTAGGGATATTTTATCGTTTTATGTTTTCTTCGAGTATTTTATAAATGGATTCTAGTTTGAAATATCCTTCATGAAAATAAGTCACAACACTCGTGGATTATCAGAATGCCATTATAACAATTATGGATTCCAGCAATCATTCAGATGTCATGTCATCACAAAAACATGACATCCAAAATCAGGATAAGTGTTATGGAATATCTCCTATTATAATTAATAACATTTTTATTGGTTTGGTAATACAAATTATGTTTCTATCCTTTCATCATGGTCATCTATTATGACACCTTTTTGGTTCCTGAGGACCCATAATGTGTTTAGGGAATATATTTCCCTACAAGGTTCATTTTATGATTGAGAAATAATGCTCATATGTATAAATGATGAAATTTATTCTAAATTAAATTAGAAATAATTTTCATAAATATAGATCATCAATGCTTATATAAAAGTAAATAAATTCTAGGAAGATCACAATTCAGATGTCTAGAATGCTACCTAGCTGGGAAATTCTATCAGGAGGGAGCTTTGAGATGTATTGGGGCTAGCCCTTCTAGGTAAGGTATATCATGTTTTAATTTGTCTTAATCCAAAAAATATTATGATGTATTATGTGGTATGGATCTCTTAATGTTGTACTAATAGTTATAATGTTTTGGGGGATGAAATAGTCCACTGATATAGTGTATACATAAAAAACATTCCCGTCACGTGTTAAGAGGTAGGAATAAGTCTTCTGGATATTGAGAAAATTTTTAGTGAACCAATTATAGGAGATATGTAAAATGTGTGTCTCCCATGATCATTCTCATGGGATGATGTAGGGAAGAACCCTCCCCTTACCAGAGAACTTTTCTAACTATTAGATAGTTCCCTTTTGATGGACTCTGTTCTAGTAGAATCCATCTTGTTCAAGAAAAGGGTGGGATATTTAATTAATAAATTTATTTCTGAACCCAGATGTAATAGGTATAAGGATTATATAATGAAATAATCCTATAGTGCTTAGGATTCCTATTTTCCCATTGTTGAAGTGGGTTCATTTAAAAATTAAAACTGGGAGGTTACTGTTGAAATTTACTAGGATGTTCAACTCGATAGTTTTGTATCTATATATCTATTAGGGTACCTCATCATAACAATGGAGAAATGTGAGGTCATTGTTTTTACCTTTATAATGGAATCATATGTAGATGGGGTGTGATATGTCATGTTGGATATCCATTTTTTTTAAAAAATATTAGAACCTCCTATTCCATATCTACTTAGGAAGATCCCCATATATAGTTTCTGGTCATTTCCATGTTCTATATTGCTGGATGGGTGCTCACCTAGGAGGGTATAAATACTAGAGGATTCCAAACAATCATGGAATTCGTTTTAGGACTGTATTTTAATGTATCAATGTGGGGGGCCTTGTCACATTAAAGGAATCAGAAACTATAGAATTTTTAAGTCTTTATAACCAATTGATGTAAAAACCTTTGTGATATCCCCTAAAATATGACTATCAATGATGTCGGATGATCTGAAGAGAATTGATTATATGAGGATGATACATGACAGCTCCATTTTTACCAAAATATATTGTCGCATTCTTTGTGAATGAAATTAACATTGTCACTACATTCATATAAATTATAATATACCCCTTATTATGTTTGGTAAAAAAAATCCTATTGCACCAGATCATATCTGGTTTAGGATTACCAGATATGATACACATGTTTTGATAGGATTTACTTCAAGGGATGTTGAGTTTTCTTTTCTCAAAATTGTGCTGATATTTGGATCCACTCATATCTGAATGGTAAATTATCCGAATAAATACCAAAGGACATAATGTTTCAACAAATTTCTAAAGACCAGATTTGTACTATAAAGATTATTTAATTGAGTAGACCAAAAAATTGGTGAGATCTCCAAGGGTTGATACATTTAAAATCTGTTTAGATATAATGAGTAGTGTCAACTAGTATGACTATGGTTTGAAAATTGGTTGTAATATTATTTCCCACAACAATTATGTGATGTTGAATTTTCATCTCTATAAAATAATTTGATAGATGAATATACTATTAGAAGGATATGCATGTGTTACTATTCACATTGTAATGCCCCAAACCCAGTTATCTAGAGTTGGTGCATTATTTTAATACATTGGCATGATTACATGGAATCAAGTCCTGAAGGAAAGATCATTTTTTACAGTATTGGAAAATATATTACATACATGAATGATACGTTACACTTTATAACATACTACACAACATAAATAATCTTTTATGAACACCAATAATCCCTTAGAATAACCCAGCATATCAATCACAATACACTTTTTGGAATCCTGGAAAAAAATAAAACATAGAAGATGGTGATCTCAGATGCTCAGTAAGGGTTAGAAATATAGCAGAAGAAAACATAAATGTTAATAATGTTGAATAATTTAAACCACATTCCTTTACCAATAATAAACATGAAAAAATTTATAGTAGGAGTAGGAGCTGGGTAAATAATGCCAGAATAAAACATAATCATGGGTATTCTACTAGTCGAATGACCACATGCACCATAAAAATTATTTCCATAATGAGGGAATGTATATTACCAGATTTAATTTCTGTGTCAAGGCCTCGTGCCATGAACTATGGTATAACTGTAACCGGACCCAAACCCAATGTGCCTCTATAACCAGACTCCATTTAGGAGAGAATCTTCAATCGTAATCCAACCCGGAGAGCCTCTGTAACTGGACTCTATCTGGTAGAGCCTCTGTAATTGGACTCCAATCCAGAGAGCCTCTATAGCCAGACTCCGTCCCGGATAGCCTCTGTAACCGGACTCCATCCCATAGGGTATACTGTAAATGTATCCCAACCCGGAGGGCATACATTTATCGGTCCCCAACCCGAAACCTACTATTACAATACATTCATCATAAGAAAAAGTTGAAATATAACATAAACACTCGTATTAAAACTAGAATATGAAACGTTAATACTTTTACCATAAACCATGAATAGTATATCAATAGCTTATCTATATTAAAACATATCACAAAACGTTCAATAAAATATGGATGTTTTGTATGATAAAAAATCAATATCAAATAAACATAAAATCTATCAAAGGATATTGACATAGATGAAATCCAAACCTTTTTCAGAGAAATATCTCTTTTTATTTTGAAATCATTTAAGAGTCAAATAATTATAAAGAAAACCATTATTCTGAAAATATTATTATAAGCGTTTAATGGAATTCTCAACAATGTTATAATGGTGGAAAGTAGCTGCACACGCCATATAATTTAAAAAAACATTCTTACCTTAATTTTGTCGAAAATGTCAAATAATACCTTGTTTGGAAAATGATGGGAAGATTCCTTTCAAAACATATAAGGTCAAATTAGATTATAAATTATATTAGAAAATTTTCTATTAAATAGTAAAAAATGTTTTGAAATACGTTTTTATGAATCATGGATGTGGATGATAAAGAGGTCACATCAGATACCTATGCAAAAACAACCTTAGATAATTAAGAGATTGTGAAATTAACCCTTACCTCGTTGTAATCAATCAAGTCGTATGAAAAATAGTCAATAATCACCAAATGAATCATAGAATATCATGAATATGAATAGAATCATGATAATATATATCAAATGGAAATACAAAATACACCACATGAAATAAATAATGGGTGAACAGTGGAAATATCAGGGAATTAAAAGTGAGATAGAAACCCTATACCTCGTGTCTGACATAACCCGTTCGTTATTTAATATCCTGAATAATAAACTAATGTTAATTTATATTTGCTTAATAACCTTTTTCAAGTTAATTATTACTTTTAAATCACTTATTACCATGTTATAAATATTATGTGATCATTTAAATTAATAATGTTCGTTTTTTCGATATTTGGCACTTCAGTCAAAAATGAACACCTTATAGTTACAAATTGTTCACATGGTCAAATATTCATTATATCCATTATGATATTAATGACTTACATATCATATATACCATATATATCACGAATATACATGTATTGATAATAGTACATATCATTTTGTGGTAAGAAATTAAATGCACCATTCATGGAGACAGTAAGTAGTACGTACACATTAATGCTACTTTCATTTATATTTCATATTTTAATGGAATTAAAATATAATGATACATAGGAATATTATAGTTAAAGTACAATATCATAGATAATATCATTAACTCCATCTATTTTACATCCCACGTATTGTATTAACGAGTCATATCACTTTGAGGGGGCAGTATTCCGTACTTCCTCAAATGAAATTTTCGCATTTACCCATAATGGAAACCATTAAAATATTATATAAAAGAAAAATAAAGAAGCATGAAGAAAAAATAAAAATAATATATATCATATATAAATACAGCGCCATCTTAATGGCCACCATGAGAGGTGGAAAGTGGAAATTGAACAATCATTGTTTCGTGAGGAGTTAGTTTTCCATCCACAGAAACATTATGTTCTTAACCCATTAGATGGAGGTGTGTATAAGTCCAGTTAAAGTCCATATCATAAGAACATCCTATTATATTGAGGATAATGGTGTTGTTTTAAAAGATAGGAATAATAGATTTTAGGGGTTGGATATGTAAAATAAAAGAGAATATGTTAAGAGAAACTGTTACCTTTAATTTGGGTAACTTCCTTTGGTTTGAACCAAAATGAATTTTTGAAGTGCGTTCTGCCTAAGGTAAGGATTTTAGGAGGAGGAGGGGAATGTAGGGAGCTTAATTTGGTAGGGTTTGTATGAACCTAAGGATTGAGAGGTGTGAGGAATTAGTTAGAAGTGGTATCCTTTTATAAGGGGGAGGAGGGGCACTTTAGGAAAGTGTGAAATTATTATTTAATTATAGAATGATATTCAGTTTCTAAAGGACCAAAAATCATTAGGGTAGGAGATAAGATTACTCATGGTCAAAATAAAATCATCCAATAAGAATTTAAAATGTTTTGGATATTATTTTAATATATATAATCTAATTTATTTAAATCATTTATTAATGAGGTAGCTATTGCATAATTATTTTGTCATAAATAATTTAATTTATTCTATTTCTAAAAATTATAAAATGAGATCATGACGTAGGAAATATTTTTATTTTTAAAATAAATATTAATAGTAAAAATGATTACTTATATAACACCATATATTAAATAATTACTAAATGATTTTTTAGTTCAATTTTGCCTTTACTTTAATTTAATTAATCTAATGTGTCATTATCATTCATTAGTGGCTCCATGGGGTCCCAAAACCGACCCATGGATGCCCATGGTCAGCCATTACTCATCCAATGATGTTAGGACATGTGTTAAGGTAATTTTGAATTATTTCAATATTCTTTTTACCTCTATTTACACTATTTACCTTTAAGAGCGGTAAATAAAAGTCAAAAGTTACTCTTCACCAATAAAAGTATTTTTATCTAATTGAACAAAATTTCACTTACTGAGGTTTAAATTGTTTCTCATATTTTTTAAACTAAACTCAATGAAGCTGTAAAATTATGTTTTATGCAAATTTTCAAATACCCCTAGTAGGTGGGTAAAAGATGGTTAAAAGTTCAATAAAAATTTATTTATCTAAACTAATTATAAAATGACTCTAATGAATTATTTCAAACATATATAGGTATTATGTATCAATTTTGACTAAAAGTAAATTTAAATAAAATAATTAATTTTAAAAAGTAGGTTTTAAATTTAAATTAATTCCTATTGAATTAATTACAAATTCATATTGTTAAAAATTTTGTATGTTTTACCAAATTAAAAACATATAAGTTTCATTAATTAAATTTAAATTTATTCCTGTTGTAAAAATAAATAGCGTGTTTTTAAGGAACAATATCTATCAAATGATTGACACTTGTTTATGTCCAATTTCAAAGGGAAATTAATTATGATGACCTAAATTGTTTTAAATGAAAAAGATATAATCTAATTATACTTCAAAACCAATAAAATTCATAGTTTAACACTATAAATTATTTTTATTAAAAAATATGTTTTTAATTAAAATTTAGTATTTTTTCCTATTTACTAAAATATGAAAGTCATCAGAAAAATACAAAAATTTATCAAAACAACATTTTTATCCCCCAATTCTAATTAAGAGGTTTATTTTGTCCAATTTTATACATAAAAGTGTCAAATATTGGATTTAAAAAGGGTTCTCCCTCAAAAATCTCTAAAATTGCATTTGTTGAAAAATACTTCCTTTATCTAAAAAATTGAATTTGTTCTTATTTTATGTCTAAGAAATACGATATATGGATGTTAAAAATATATGTAGTATATAAAATTCAAAATGAAGTTAATAGTATTCATAACCTCTTTTGAACTGCTAGATTGGTTAGTCGTGGTGCGCTTGAACTCGGTGTTGCTTGTATTGAATGTTATTAAATTAATTTGAAGAAATAACGTACTATGAAATCTTTTGGTGTTAAATTCTTCCCTACTTAAATAAATTGTTTCCTCACAATAAGAAATTTTTATTCAATAATATAAGTATGAGAATATAAAATACCTCTCTGGGAAAACCAACATCGGAAATTGGGTTAATTAAACATAGTCTTACTAAGAGGAAAATGGGAATGAAAAAGTCACCACCAAATTATGATCTCGATTAGGAGAACATTATTGAAAACTAGAGAGAGATATTTGGAGGAAAAAATTAAATATTTATAGGGAGTGATTGAGGTCATCTGTCACAAAAAAATTTAGAATTGAGGGCCTCAATCCATCAATCTATGATGATTTGAAATATCATCGGTTCAAAAAAAACATAAGGTATTAGGATAACACATTTTTAGATTTAAGATCCCCTACCTAAAGATTATGAATTAATTTCTTCATATAATAAGAGAAGAAAAAAATATACTTGGAAAGTAGAGTTCAATCCTTTTACTAATTTCTACCACAAACTCATCCTTCACTATAAAAGATAATAGAACATTAAAAAATGGTTTTTTATACTATTCATATGGGGTTCAGAAAATGTGAATTTATAATTCACCTATAAGAACCTTTTAAAAAATAAACTATATTATAAAATCTAGGGACTTCACGTAGTCCATTAGTAGGTGAAAGATCCAAATTACACTATGGTTGTGGGTTCGATTCCCACAGCCTTGTCTGATGTGATGGGTTGTCACATGGTCTGCATGTTGTCCATTTTATAAAAATACGAAATTAACCTTATTAATAGTATCTTAATCCATTACAACCTTTAGACTTATCTAAAATAAATCAATCCAAAGTCACAGTCCAAAATTTATATGGAAGTTAGTCACAAGGAAAATCTGTTTTTCCACATAATAACATGTGAACACCTTCATCATGTATTATTTTAAAACATGGTTATCACTGTGAATTACAATAAAACCGTATTGATTACATTCATGCTCCCTTATACATTATATAATACTGGATATATTCCTTATATCGAAAATTATTGAATATTCCAAAAATGAGGAAATAAACAAACTATTAATCAGTTCCAAGGAAGTCAAGAATATCCAATATAATTTACCCAAATCAACCATCTCTTATTCCAAAATCACTACCTTAGTATCCAAACAATATTATGTTTTATCTTTATCTCAACCATATATTTTCCAAAAATTTAACCTGCAATTGAGTCACTTTTCATGGTTCCACACAATCTAAATTCCTTAAGGAAAAAGTACTACATTAAAATCCTTATATACTCTATAATTCTTATAACATGTACATCATTAATAAAATAATAAAATGACACAATACTTTAACAACATATTATGAAATCTAATCATTCCACTTCATATTTGGTAGTATCATAACTTTATTATTATCTAATAACAGCATTTTGGGTATACTCTGATGATTTGATCATTGATTCGCGTAGTGTCCCAACTCCTTGCAGATGAAGCATTGTACATTAGAGACTTTTTTCTAACACTTGCAATCACGTACTTGGTGTCCACTTTCCCCACACTTATAAAAAACTCCCATTCCCTTCAAGAATTTACCAAGGTGATTCATTCCAAAGTTATCACATATGGGAAAATCATTTTTCCCCTTCCCTTTATCCATCTTTCTATCTTCCATCCCTTTCTTCTCTACATTCCCTTCAAATATATAGGACTCAAAGAATTCATTACATATTTTATTACAACATGATACTATTTCTTAATATGTTGAGAATACATGGGAGATTATTTCCAACATAAATGTTGGCTAAATACTGTGAAAGATATGATCCTTCTTTCTCTATGGATCATACATATTTCTGGAGTTCACATTCCTTCTTCTGTGCACAATTTATATACAATGGCATAAACTAGATTAGTTATGAATCAAAATACATAATTCCAAACATGTAAAACACTTAACATAAATTGAATAGTTTATGGATATAATCCATAATCATAAAAATGATTTCATTGAGGATGTATATACTCATAAACACTTCAAAATGATTTGTAATGAAATTGAGAATTATCGTAAGAATATCTCCCAAGAGTGTCGTAACCAAGAGTGCAGCAAGGCCCGATGTTGTGCACCAGTTTCCATTATAGTCTAGCTTTAAGAGATGATTTCAGGTTTTACCCTTATGTACATCTATTCTAGAGCCACCTCTACCTACTACTATTCGTACAGGGATGTATTTTCTTGGAAAACTAACAAAATCTATACATTACCAAAATAATAGGAAATTCTTATATACAAATCTTCATAGACTATCTTAGGTAAATATGTTATAATCAGATTTTATCTAAATCTAGTTTCCAAGTATATTTCGAAACTTCCTCTGATACCAAATGTAACGCCCCGACCCCAGTTACCCAGAGTCAGTGCATTATTTTAATACATTGGCATGATTACAAGGAATCATGTCCTAAAGGAATGATCAGTTTAGCAGTCTTGGAAAATAGATTACATACATGAATGTCACATTACACTTTATAACATACAAAACAACATAAATAATCTTTTATGAAAGCCATTTTCCCATAACTTATCCCTACATATCAATCACAATACACTTCTTGGAATCCTTGGAAAAAATAAAACATAGAAAGGGGAGAGCTCAAATGATCAGTAAGGGTATGCAATACAGCGAAATATAAAATAAATATTAAGCATGGTGAATAATTGAAACCACATGAATTTACCAATAATAAACATGAATACTTTTATGTCATGAATATGAGCTGAGTAAATAATTCCATAATAAATCATAATCATGGTTATTCTATTAGTTGAATGACCACATGAACCATCAATATTATTTTCATAATGGGGGAATGTATAATATAAGATTTTAATTTTTGTGTTAAGACCTCGTGCCAGGAACTATGGGAAATGTATAACCGAACCCAATCCCAGAGAGCCTCTGTAACCGAACTCTATCCCAGAGAGCCTCTGTAACGAGACTCAAACCTAGAGATCCTCTATAACCAAACTCCTACCCAGGTTGCCTCTGTAACCAGAATCCAATCCAGAGAGACTCTATAACCAGACTCCATCCCAGATAGCCTCTATAATGGGACTCCAACCCATAGGGTCTACTGTAAATGGACCCCAACCCGGAACATACTAGTCCAATACATTCATCATAAGAAAGGGTTGAAATATAACATAATCATTTGTATTAAAACTATCATACGAAATGTCAATACATTAACCAAACGGAATGAATGGTATACGAATAGCACATCCAAAGTCAAATATATCACAAAACATTCAATACAATATGAATGTTTTGTATCATAATAAATAAAATTCATATAAACATAAAATCCATGAAAGGATGTTGACATAGATGAAATCAATACCATTTTTAGAGAAATATCTCTTTCTATTTTGAAATCATTTAGGAGTCACAAAATTATAAAGAAAACATTTATTTTGAAAATATTATTATAAGCATGGAAGGGATGATTTTACAATGTTATAACGGGGGAAAATAACCACAGTCACCATATAAGTTAAAAATACATTCTTACCTTAATTTTGTCGAAAAGGTCGAAAATTACATTGTTTGAAAAATGAAAAAAACATTATTTTCATAAAATATAAGGTAAAATTAGGTTATAGATGACCTTACAACATTTTCTAGTAAATAGTAAAAAATGATTTGAAATACATTTGTAAGAGACATGGATGTGGATGATAACGAGGTCCCAGAAGGTAATTTTGTAAAAACAACCTCGGATAATAAAGAGATTGTGAAATTAATACTTACCTCATTATAATAAATCAAGTAGTATGAAAAATTGTAGATAAGCACCAAAAGAATCACAAAATATCTATAATATAAAGAGAATCATGATAATATATATCAAATGGCAGTACTAAATACACCACATGCAATAAAATAGTGGTGAAAATTGGAAATCTCACCGAATTAAAAGTGAGATAAGAAACCCCATACCTCGTGTCCAACATGACCCGTTCATTCTTTAATATACTTAATAATAAACTAAATATTATTTCTAATTTCATAATAAATTTTTCCAAGTTTATTATTCTTTTTTACATCACATAAAAACATGGTATAAACATTATGTAATCATTTAAGTTAATAACGTTCGTTTTGTCCAAATTTGGCACGTGAGTCAAAAATGAACAACCTATACTTACTAGTTGTTTTCATGGTCAAAAGTTCATTATATCCATAATTATATTCATGATATATATATATCATATATATCATATATATTTAGTATATACATGTAGTTATTACATTACATATAATATTGGGGTAATAAATGAAATGCATCGTTCATGGAGACAGTAAGCCGTACGTACGCATGAACGCTACTTTCATTTCTATTTTGTATTTTAATGGAATTAAAACATAATTATACATAGTTATATTGTAATTAAATTATAATATAATATATAATATCATTAAATCCAACCTTTATATATCCCACATATGGTATTAATGAGTCATATCACTTTGAGGGGGCTGTAGTCTACACTTCCTCCAATGAAATTAACACGTTTACCCATAGTGGGAACAATTAATGTATGCTATAAATTAAAAATAAAGAAGCTTGAAGAAATCATAAACATAATATTTATCATATATAAATACAGTTCCATCATAATGGCCACCATGAGAGGTGGTAGGAGAGAAATGAACGATCATTGTTTTTTGAGGCGTTAGTTTCCCATCCATAGAAACATTATATTATTCACCAATTAGATGGAGGTGTGTGTATGCGTAGTTAAAATCCTTATCATAAAAACATTATAGTATATTAGGGATACTGTTGTTTTTGTTAAATAATTAAATAAAAATATTTTAGGGTTTGGAGAAGTAAAATAAAAGAAAAGAAGTTAAGAGAAACTGTTACCTTTAATTGGGGTAACTTCCTTTGGATTGAACCAAAAGAACTTCTTGAAGTGTCTTAGGCCTAAGGTAAGTCTTCTATAAGAACTAAAGGTATGTAGAGAGATTAATTTGGAAGATTTTGGATGAACCTAAAGGCTTTAAAGGTGTGAGGAATTGGTTAGAAGTGGTCTCCTTTTATAAGGGGAGGAGGGACTCTTTAGGAAAGCGTGAAAATATTATATTATTATAGAATGATATTCAGTTTTTAATGGTCCAAAAATCATTGTTGTAAAAGATAATATGAATAGAGGTCTAAATAAAATCATCCAATAAGAATTGGATATTTTTCTAGATATTATTTTAATATTTTTAATCTAATCTATTTAAATCATTTATTAATGAGTTAAATACTGCATCATTATTGTGTTGTAAATAATTTAATTTATTCTATGTACAAAAACTATTAAAAAAATACCAGGATGTAGGAAATATCTCTATATTTACAATGAATATTTATTGTAAAAAATTTTACTTATATAACACCTAATAAAATTTAATTACTAAAAGATTTTTGATTATGCCAATTTTTCCTTTACTTTAAATTAATTAATCTAAAGTGTCGTTATCATTCATAAGTGACTCCATAGGGTCCCAAAATCAACCCAAGGATTCCCATGGTCGGCCATTACTGATAAAATAAGGTTAGAACAAGTGTTATGGTAATTTGTAATTATAACAATATTCTTTATACCTTGAATTACCCTATTTACCTTTAATCGCAGTAAATAAAAGTGAAAAGATACTATTCACTAAAAATAATTTTCATCTTATTAAAAAAAAATTTAATTACTGAGATTATCCATGTCTCTAGGATTTTTTAAATTCAACTCACAAAAGTGATAAAAATATGTTTTATGCAAATTTGCAAATACTCCTTGGAGGTGGGTAAAAGACGATAAAAAGTTCAATAAAATATTTATATATATAAACATATTATAAAATGACCCAAAGGAATTATTTTAAACATATATTGGTATTATCTATCTATTTTGATCTAAAATAAATTTAAATAAAATAAATAATTATAAAATGTCGATTTTAACCAATAACTCAGTGTTTTTCACTATTCATCAAAAATTGATGTTTCTCAGAAAAATACAAAAAATTCAGCCTAAGATATATTTGATAATCTGAATTAAAAAATGATGACTATTTTACAAAATTAAAAACATATACGTTTCATTTATTAATTTAAAATTAATTTTTGTTGTCAAAATAAATACTGTGTTTTTAAGCAATAATATCAATCAAAAGATTGAAACTTGTTTATGTCCAATTTCAAAGTGAAATTAATTATAATGAATTAAATTGTATTAAATGATAAAAATATAATCTATTTACATATAAAAACCATTAAAATGAATTTTTTAACACTAAATTATTTTTATTAAAAATGTTGTTTTTAATTAATTTTTTTTTTATTTTTCACTATTTACCAAAATATGAAAGTTTTCAGAAAAATACCAAAAATTTACCAAAACTAAAATTCTATACCCTGATTCTAAAGAAGAAGTTAATTTTGTCACGTTGAATACATAATAGTGTCAAATATTTTATTTAAAAGGGTTCTCCATCAAAAGGTGGTAAAATTGCAATTTTTTGAAAAATACATCCCTTATCTAAAAGATTGAATTTGTCCTTATATTTTGTCTAAGAATCACATAATATGGATGTTAAAATTATATAGAGCATATAAAATTCAAAATGCAGTTAATACTATTCATAACCTCTTTTGAACGACTAGATTTGTAGGTCTTGGTGCGCTTGGACTCGGTGTTGCATGTAGTGCTTGTTATGGAATTAGATTGAAGAAATAACGTACTATAAAATCTTGGGGTGTTACACACATAGGTATCTTTTTCTACGACTATATTATTATGGTTGAATAATTATATTGTGATCTTTTCATGATTCCATAATAAATTTTGATCCATGTCTATTACTAACCATATTCGTAGGAGATGCTGGTTAATAGAATAGTGATGTTTTTTTGAAGAAAAGGGGTATCATATAGTTGAAAAAGTGGTAACACGAGTCTTTCTAGAATATTCAAACACATATGCCTAAATTAACGTCATACTAAGGCATTATGAAATTTCAAGGGCTTAGTAGGATGATGTAGGAGTCATTCCACTCATGTTATCCCTAGTATATTTGTGAAATAGTATTGATGTTGGGGATGAAATATGTGGTGAAAAACTATCTAAGGAATAAGATCATTTAAGTCAAATGTCTCTTATAAAGGTGGTGTCTTCCATTCCTGAGGTTTCACAATCTACATTTCTATCAGCTCTATCTTCAACACCTTCATCATAAGTCCCTTAAGTGATAAATTCCTCAAAGGGTAAAGGGAAAAGGAATAAATTTAAACTAGAATATCCCATTAACCTAGAATCCTCATGTAGTAATTACACATTACTTATTTTTTGGTTTTAGATCATTTCAATAATTTAATCTAATTTTTTAAAAATGTCTATGTACACACTGATCCTACCTTGAGGAATATACATCTACTGCATATGATATGGGCGAGGATTATATTTCTCTATTTGAACCTCTATTAATATCCCTATATTATTATGGTTTGGAGGTGTTTAATGTGCTGGCATCGTTTTTTATGGAACCATGTTCTAATGTTATAATAGTTTATCCATTTCACCCACCATGGAAAAACACAATTATAGAAGAGGGTTATACAAGTATCACTCTAATAGTGATTTAGAACTGATATAGGAATATATATTCAAAGGTGAGAACTTCGGTAGATACCACACATATTTACATCATTGTTTAATTATGTTTGTTATGTATTTCTATATTGGATCCTTTAAAGTAAATGATCTATGTATGGAAATAGATAACAAATCGGAAATTCTACAAAGTCAGTCATTGCAAGAGGGGATTAATTCTTCACATGAGGATTAGGATGGAGAAATAGACATTTCTAGTGACAAAATCCAGAAAATTCTCTTTTTAACATCGATCACATCTATTTATTACATTATTACATCATTGTCATTACCAACAATCTAATATAATTATGAGCCACTTATTGTAATATCATCTCCTAAGATCCTAGTATTTACAATCCCTTAATCCTTAGAAATCCTTCTTACTAAGTCAACCATTGATATGGATGACTCCATAAACACTTAATTAAAGGATATGATCATGAGTCCTTCACTCAATAACATTATAATTGAATTATATTTATTCTAGAATTAGGCTTGTTTCATTTCTCGAAGCCAGCATCACTCTATTGACTGATGTGACAAAACTGGTGAATATAGATTTTCACCCTAATTCTAGAGGCCTCTTTGGATGAGTTGATAAAAAATCAAGGATATCATAATTATATTTTTTCCACTACTTGTTATAGTGGTTTTTATTATAATGATCTTCATGCCTAGGTGAATGATGTTATTCCCCAATTGAGAAAACAATCCCCCCTGAGTTACTTTTAGTTATAGATGGAGTTTATATATCATTACAAAAAGGGATGAAGACATAAATGAGGATTACTGAGGCATGATGGAGGAGAAGACTCACCAAAACATGATACATTTTTTCAAATTCCCTAACTATACTATAACATTAGTATTCTTGAGGAATAATTTTCTATGTTTCAGAAAGGATATAAAAAATTGGAGAAAAATTTATTCGATCAACATGGTATCCTCAACCTATCAATGAATGTAGAATATGATATTGTTTCAATGGTAGAAGAATTGTAGAATATTTTGTTGGTAGAAACTAAATATGATGATCAGTTTCACCAATCCATTTCCTACATAGAGGATAAGTCTACAGAGATCGACGAATCCAATGAGATCATGTTTTTAGGGCCTATTGTTTCATGAATCACCATTTATTTAATCATTCATGTAATAGACTCAATTACATAGATATTCCTCATTTTTAACTTTTCAAATTAATATTTTTTTCAAACATTTCATGTAGTTTTTTGAAATTATATTATTCACAATGTTCAAGAAATTATATCGATTTTATAAAAGATTGCTATTCTTAGATACCCTTCCATTTTAAAATAAAAAATAAATCCAAATGTTGGGATTTGAATAACTGAATACTTGAATACCTAAATACATGAAATCATAGCAATCATGAAATCATTATTTTATGATTCCCTATTATGAAATTACTACCATAAAATATTTATGCCTTTTCATGTTTCTGATTATTTCATATTTTTGGACTCACAAAAATTGATTGTCCAGTTATCAAATACTAAAAACTTTTTAGGGTTTCCTTTATGTGGATTCAAACTACTGGGTATTTTACATCTTTTAATTGTTCTTAATGGTATTGAAAACTATACTGTTGTTGTGTTTTAGTTTTATGTTTTCTAGTTTATGCCATATTTTATAGTCGTAAATGTATTTCTTGATCCAACCCCTTTTTGATGGTAGAATACTATTCATAAACTAATTTAATATGATCAGTTTTACATTATGTAGTATGGATGACAAATGTTACGTAGTTTAATTTTTTATTTCATGGAGCTGATAAAATTAAGGGGATGTTGAGACCAATATGGTAGTTAGAATATGGACAGTGTATATAATGCATCCAAGAGTCTGAACTAATGAATATAGAATGGGGTAGACATACCATGGATGATAGAAACAACTATAAGATGGTGAGTACTACAACAATAATGATGAGGCTCGGGAGTGGATTGGGGATGTAATAACAAGGGTGATCCAAAACTCCCTAATGCGATGAGTTCATCCATGGTATCATTTGGGATCATGAGGATGGATTTCCTTTCATGAAAGGATGATATTCTAGTCGATGGTGGGTTAGAGGCCCCAATGCATAGTCATATAGGAATTTTATGATTTTCTAATGATAGGGGATCTCCACTCATTTCAAATGTCCCTAAAAGATTTAAGAAGACTCAAACATCTATACAATTAGTCAAAAAGTATATAGAAAACTATTTAAGAAATGTAATGGAACCCTTCTTATGATTGTATTTTAGATTGAAGGATCACACCATACATCATTCGGTTCTAAGTCATGTAGTGTTGGCCTTCAAAAATTTCGGTAATGCAGTGCCACATTATTTCATTTTGAAAGGGTACAAAACAAGATAAAGTAACACAGGGGATGTTGAATCATTTTGAACATTCTATTTATGGGGATTCCATGTAATTGATAAGGAATATATGTGTGACCTATGGTGGTAAGTGCAATGTAACGATCATATATTAGTAATGTTTGAATACCATATTCAACATTATCTTGAAATTGACTCCTATATTTAAGGGGTCCAATCTAGGGCATTGAATCCTCTCATAACAGTCTTTTAAGAAGGATAAAATACACTAGAGAAAATCCGAGAGGAAAGATTAAGTGGTAGTTAAAAAACTGAATTTTTCATAAAACATAATTTTACCACTTTTGTGAGTGGAATTTTGAAAATCTGAGAGGAAAGATTAATATAAAGGAGTAAAATGTGGTTCAATGATATGATAATAATTTTTGGTGAACAATAAATGTTTACTATTATTTACCACGGTTAAAAGTAAATAGGGTAATTAAGGGTAAAAATGTTATTAATATTACATTAACACATGTCCTAATTATATTGGACAAATGTATCTTGACGAAAAACAACTTTAGGAATAAAATATTATCATTTAGGTCCACATGGATTAGATTAGGACATTTATTATTATTTAATTCAAAGAAGAGTTAAAAGAGTTAAAATCAATGTTTATTTACTAACACATTTTTAATATAGTTTTACACATAAGATAAATTAGATTAGAAATATTAATTAGAAAGATAAAAATATTTACTACATAATTATATTATATTTATTATTTTTAGACATTAAATAATTTAATTTATTTATGACACAATGATGATGCAGTAATTACCATAATAGTGAAAAATTAAAATAATTGATATTATAAATACCCAAATAAATATAATTTGAGCATTTTTATGAATTAAACTAATTTTATAGGTTAATAGGACATGTTAGTAATGATTTAATTAAATTTGTTAGAAGTAATCATTCTGTTATAATTTTCACAAAAATCAATTTTCCAAATAGTGTCAAAATTGACATAAAAGAGTTTTTAAAACACATGTTATATTATTAATTGATATTCAATTCCTAAAAATATATGGTTCGGCCAAGAGACTTATATCATGATAGGTGTGTCATTAATTCAAAACATAGGGGTATCTTGGTGGTATATAGTATGTTTATTAACTATATAATATAAAAATACAAAGTGACATGATAAGTGTCAAACTAATTAACTAAGATTTAAAACTAAAAGATAAGGGTAATATAATGACCCAAACATGTCTAAATTCTATTGGTTGAGTGGTTTTAGACCCATTCCTACCTTAACCTATAAATAATCCAATTTGGAGCCATTATATACCTAATATGAATTTATTATAAAATAATTTTTCTAGCTTTTCCAAAAGTGCCCCTCACCCCTCTTATAAAAGGGCACTCCCCCTTCTCATTAATTCACACCTTCAAAGCCATTTGGCTCGGCCAAACTCTGCCCAAATACTCTCTCAACTTCCCTCAATTTATCCTAGAGGCATTTTTTTAGTCTGAAATCCAACCTAATGAGCTATTTTGATCAAATCAAAAGGAAGAACCCGAAGAAGAGGTAATGATTTCACCAGCCCTTTTCAAGTTCCTTTCTTCTTCCACTTCTTCATTCTTTATTATTCACATTCTAAAATAATGAATCCAGTATGTCCCATATACTTTAATATTATTATAAATTTGGTACAACCATATTGAGTATTCTATCCATCCTTTGAATGACATGTCACCATACGTGCGTACGTACGACTTACCGTCTCCACGTCGTGTTGTAATTGTTATTCAATATATTATTTTTTGGATGGGTATAATAATGATTTGTAATTCATGTAAACAATAAATATAACATGATAATGATTCTGTATATATGATATACCATCCAATTATATATTAATTTAATATCAAAAGAAAGATATTGTCGCTCGTGCGTACGTATGGACTACTGTCTCCACGAACGCGATGAGATTCATTCTTTATCGTATCCATTCATGTATAATTATCATTTGATGATTTCAAAATAATGTTTATGGACTTGATATAATTCTAGATATGAATAATATACAACCTATCCATGACAAACACGACTTATGTAACAAAACATATAAAAGAAAATGAGTAAGTTAACACCCGAAACAACGATAATTCTAAAATATTATTAACAAAGAAATGTTAAAAGATCATATATGATATCATATTAATATATATGATTCTTTTATAATTTAATAAAAATTATTTCACCATTATACAAGAGGTTAACCTACCCCAACCAAGGAAAAGTACAAGGTAATGGTTAATTTCACAAACTTTTCATTATCCGAGGTTGTTTATACGTAATAATCTACAGGGACTTCATTATCATCCAAATCCATGTTTCTTAAAAATGTATTTTAAAATTTTTTATACTATTTACTAGAATATGTGTTAAGTCATTTATACCATTGTTGACTTTTATTAGTGGTTTATAAAGGAATCTTTTCATCGTTTTCTAAACAAGGTCATTTTTATCCTTTTTGACAGAATTAAGGTAAGAATGTTTTTTTAACTTATACGGCGGGTGCGACTATTTTCCACCGTTATAAAATATTAGAAGCTTCCCTTACAAGCTTATAAGAATTTTTTCAATGTAAATGTTTTATTTTATAATTATGTGACCTTTAAATGATTTAAAAAAAAGATATTTCTCTCAAATAGTATTGATTTCATCTAAGTCAACATCCATTGATGGATTTTAAGCTTATTTGAAGTTGAATTATTATGATACAAAACTTCCATATTGTATTGAAGGTTGTTTG
Organism: Viscum album; assembly: GCA_963277665.1. NCBI lineage: Eukaryota > Viridiplantae > Streptophyta > Magnoliopsida > Santalales > Viscaceae > Viscum > Viscum album. The sequence goes on from OY728136.1 coordinate 1,519,108,563, forward strand.
ATTTGTTTGACTATGGATGTGGTATTTTTATACCATTCACGGTATATGGAGAAAGTATAGACATTTCGTATTCTAGTTTTAATACGAATGTTTATGTTATTTTTAAAGCTGTTCATATGAGGAATTCATTGGACATAATATGTGACAGGTGTAGCCCGCTATAGCTCCTCGATGAATCGGTAGGTCTAATGAGACAAACTAGAGTCTTGGAATAAGGCATTGGAAAAATATTATTTGTAGTCTTAGCATGAGGCCTTGGCTGTGTGGTTATGATAGTCTGGTATTATGCATTCCATTATTATGAATGTGGTTATTGATATTTCATGTGATTATTCCATTAGTAGAATATCCATGTGAATAAGTAAATGGAATTATTTCATTTTATTTTTTCTATACTATATTGAAGTTCAAGTTTAAAAGGGTTTTGTTTTACTTATAAATTGACTTAAATGGTTATTATTATTTATGAAAGTTTCCGCTATATTGTTATCCTTACTAGGCATTTGAGCTCACCCCTTTTCTATGTTTTATTTTTCCCAGGATGTAAAGAAGTAATTTATGAATTATCTGCATGGATAGTATGAGGGGATAAGAGTGTGTAAAATGGAGACTATATTGTTGTAGTTTTCATTTTATGATGTAATGTAAACTTTTTGAATATATCAAGTGTTTACAAGGATACTAAACTAATAGGTCTTTTGCGATTTGATCTTTCTTGTGATCATGCCAATGTTTTGTAATAATGCACTGACTCTGGGTAACTGGGGTCGGGGCATTACAAATTATGTTGAAGTTACTGGTGTTATTAATTTGGTATGGAAAAAATAAATAAAAGGAAGATGAAAAGAACATTGAATGATGTGAGGAAAGTATTACCTCTTGTTCGGGTGCTTTATTTTGATTTGATCAAAAGGGATCCATAGGACATTTTTCTGGTGAATATATGTCCTCTAGGTTGAAATGAAGGTAGTTGGGAAGATATTATAGTAGGGGTTGGCTGAACCAAATGGCTTTGGAGGTGTTATTTTGAGTGAAGGGAAAATACCTTTTTATAATACAGGTGAGGGTGACATTAGGAAAATCTTGAAATAATGATTTATTCTACAATCATAAGTGGTTTATAATTGATCCATACAGATTTATTTCTAGGATAAGGTGGTGTTGGGTTGAAAACCATTCATCCAATAGGTTTTAGATAGTTTAATTCACCAATATTATCATTATCATTTAGATTTTACTCCTATATAAAAAGTTTAGCTTTTACCACGTATTCTTTTATTATTCTATTAAATCGTTAATAAGCTTTCTATAAAAAGACAAGAGTACCCTACGTGGTTCCTTATTGACATGTATGACCGTATATTTTTCCCATGGAAGATTTTTTTATTTTTAGAAATTTTATATCAATTTATAATATTTTATTTGTTTTAAAAACATATTTATGACAATTATGACACTATTTATTATTTTGTTTATGTAAAAGTCATAAAAACATTATAACATAGAACAAAATTTATTTAATCAATCCCAATATGTCATATTAAACTATAAATTTCGTGTAATACATCAAAAATATACTTTTTCAATTATATTAATATTTATAACATCATTTTTTTATTGTATCAATAATATGGAAATTACAACATCATAATTGTGTCATAAATAAATTTAATTATATAATTTATAAAAATTATAACTAAAATAAAATTATGTAGTAATTATTTTAATCATTTTAATGAATTTTTATTGTCAAATTTATCTTATGAATAACATTATACTAAAAATGGATTAGATAATAAACATTTAATTAAAAAAATTTAACTATTCTTTAAATAATATAATAATAAATTCATTAGTCTAATAAATGTTTTCCAAAAGTATAATATTTTATTTAGAAGGTTTATTTTGGTCGATATACACTTATATAATTAATTTAGGACATATGTTAGGGTAAATATAATATCATTTTTACTTTTAATTACACGATTTACTTTTTACCAGGGTAAATAAAATTAAAATCTAACCATTCACCATAAAATATTTTCATCCTATTGAACCAAATTTTACATAATTATGTCAACCAGGTATCTCGGTCATTTGAAATCTAATTCACCTAAGTGGTAAAATTAAATTTAATGCAAATTTGAAAATGTTCTTAGATGGTCGGTAAAAGACGTAAAATGATCATTAAAATTATATATATATATATAATCATAATATGATATTACTCCAATTAATTACATTAAACATATATATTTATTATTTATATAGTTTGAACTAAAAATAATTGAAATTAAATAACTAAATATTTAAATATAATGTTGGTTTATATAATAACACAATTTTTTCACTATTCATCAAAAAATTAATGTTGTCATAAAAATATAAAAAAATCATTCTAAGATAATTTTGAGATTCCGAATCCAAAAGTTTATCACAATTTAAAAGATAAAATTAATAAAATTTTAAAATATTGGTATTACTATTTATCACAACTAGTTTGACTGGTCGTGGTTTGTTATAACTTGATGTTGCGTACAACCCAAGCAATTGCTTTATTCAATGAGAAAAAAAACCTTGGAAGCATGGGGTGCTACACTACTAGTATTTTCAAATTTTTTTTTTCAAAATTTCCATGTAATTTTCCACAACAACATGGTGAGATATTCTTGGAATGAGGATATGAGCCTACTAAAATTAATCACTATTTATCCTAATATTTCAATAATCCCCCAACATGGAATAATCAAATTTCTCAAGTTCCATTATAGCCATATATTTAAATTTATTATTGGTATGTGCTATAATGGATTTCAAGATAAGAGTATGTTACATTCCTTATATATCTTTTGTTGTTGGAAAATGGTTGAAGAGTTTACTTGTTATTACCAGGACGTATGGAAACTTCAGAAATTTGTGTGCAGGGAAGTTGGTTGTAGTTTCATAGTCTCCAAAATATAATGGTAAATATCATTAATTAATATGAGGATATAAACCAACCCATGTACTCCTAGTTCCATATGAATATTTAAATTATCATTACGTAATAGTTAAAATATATGGTCCCACTTCATGATTGACGTAATAATATTTGTGAAAACGTTATTTGGGTGAGCCATGAAATGATTATGCATACTAGAAACTACATGCATATTTTATAACTCTTTAGCTGTAGAAGCTGTAATATTATCCCACTCCCATTCATAAATATCTTTTTACCCAAAAAAATACAACCTTAGTAACCATAAATGATCATCAAAGCTGTAAATTTGATGATTGGTGCCATCAAATGGAAAATGAGGGACACAGGTTGGAATAAAATAGTGATGGAATTTCATATGATCACTCCTTGGTATCTCTTTATTGGGATATATTCATAGTTTACTCCTTCATCCAACATTATATGATATTGAAGATACAAATTTTCTTTCTCTGGTGATAATATTCTGAAGCGATTGAATGTGGTGACAAGTGCCATGTGTTTGACTATATCCATCCCTAGGTGGGATGGACTTGTCAGCTTCAGTTTCCGAAGAACATTACATGAATCCATGATTATCGGGATCATACCATGTTGGTAGTATTACCGAACCATTACACTCACTACCCAAATTTGATGGTGATGGGTTGGTGTGGTTGTTTTTCTACACTCAGTGGTCATAGATGAGGTTCCAGTACATTCTCCCGATGAAGACATGATCATGGATCAATGGGTTATTTTTTATATTAGTATTTATATTCATGAAGACAACAAGGAATAAGTTCATGGAAAAGGGCATCATTATATGGATGATCATTTTTAATTATCTATGAATTGGTAAAGTAAATGCCATTTATTTTTCCTTATTTGGCCTTTCTTCATATTTGGACTTATCACAGTGAGAGTAGATTTATTTTATTACAATTATGGTTATTAAGGATTTAAAATTGGAATAAACACATTATTCCTATGAACAAAATGCCTCAATTCATGTTCAAAAGATAATTTTTATTATATGATATATTAATGGTAGGTTAAATATTTTTCATTCCCTAGAAATATGATAGATATTATGGTTCCCATAGTATTGAAGAGACATGAAACCCGACACCTATAATTATTTTTTCATTCTATTATTACATGCTTTCACAATGAGTTCTCCATATGTTTATTATTATGAATATTACTTGTGGGGGTTTGATGTATGGTTGAGAAATCATTCAAATCAGGTATATAATTTCCATAATTCATAGAAACTCCCAATAGTTCCCACATTATTAACGGAGTAATAAAATGCATCCCAAAGGCAGTCTATCCATTGTGATTTCAGACCCAACGAAGATTAAGTACATAATTTTTTCTATAATATGGGAGGTATAGAGAATCAAACTATATGGGGGGGATTTTTATATTACGGGTTTCACATATTGATTTTATATATGTTTTTTAATATCCTATATATATATATTTTGAATTGGTAACCCATATAAAATTTTAGGGTGTCTAATCCTTCGGTGTGTATGGGGGGGGGGGGTTCTTTTAATGTGTTCATTTTTTAACATCTAATGTTCTTAATCCATTTCCTATTTATTATAAAAAATGAGTAACTTATTTCTTTTTATACCATATAACCGAGTACATTGGTGACTATTACAATCTTTAGAGGTGATTTTTTTTATGATGGGATTGAACCTTCAAAAGGAATCCTACATAATTTATTTACAATTTGAATCAAAATCTATGTAGTTTTAAATCATTTTATGTAAATTCATGGAAAAATGATATATATGAGGTCACATAGGTATCCAATATAGAGCTCAATTCATATGATGTATTCCTACGTATCATACTTTCTGTAGAAATCAGAGTCATCATAGCTTCATATTCCACCAATCCATTAATGTGATGTTATGGATAATTAATGTTCATGTGTGTTATTTCCCCACATTTTACCAATTTGAGAAGGAATTCATGCCTTATACAGGGGTGGATTTCCTTGTGTGGGGGATATCATGACATGTCACTGAATGGAGATTACAAAAAATTATTTCTTGGTAAAGGGGAAATTTATTTATCGATTGATATACTCGTTTGAAATATTGAATCCCAGGTGAGTAATTATTATTGCGAGATACAAGGGATATTATGTAAATAAAATCAACATATTGAGATACAAGATTTAGGCATCGGGGTAGCCCAAATAGCGTATTCAATATAGAGCTTGGACCTTAGAAAGGTGTCATAAATATCAATGTTTGATATGCTCCTAATCCATAGATGGTATTCTGGTATACGTTGAAATGGTTGCGTATTACACACGATAGGATGCATTTTTATGATATGAACCCTAATCCCTGGATGGAAAATGAGGATCGTAGAGAAATGGGTTATTCTAGTCCCATGAGTTAATTTTATTTGATGTATGGAGGGACTAAAAATAGGAGTATGCCCAAGGAAGATCAGGATCTTGAAATGCATCATACATATCATGTTTGGACATGAATCAGAATTATATAGATCCATTTTTTTCTATCCTAATGATGGGTTTGAGTTACACGAATGAATCTATGGGGAATACACATGTAGGGATTCTCATGTTTGAGGTCACAACCAATATGTTGATGGATGAGTAAGGATGGTATAAATATATATATGGGATAATCCAATACCATAACTTATAAATATTTGATATATAGTGTGAGTTTCACCATGGATGATTTCCATTATTTCTCATGCATTAAGAAGGGGTCATATGCATCCTTCTTGGACCAGAATTAGATTTCTTGTTTTGTAGTTTGGGACATGAAATAATATGTATAATAAAGAGTGTTATCTTGTTTTATAAGGTATTCATGAAAATATTAGCATGTATGAGAGTGTATACCTGATATGTACTAGGCCTCATTCTGACCAGCCCAGAGTGTCCAACTGATATTTATTAATTTTCTGTCTATAATTTCTTGAGTGTCTATCTAAAATTGGGTACATGACCTAAGTTACACCACATGTTTATTGAAAACATGATGGTACTATGTCATATATTCTAATTAACATTTACATAGTATAATAACCTAAATCAACTCACACATATGAGGGTATTTTCATGATGAATACTGACACATCCTATGGCGTCACATGATAATGGCTAAAATATTGTAATGCAATTACACGATCCAAATATACATCTAGAGGGTTTTCACATGACAAAATGGATATGTCTAAAGTAATTTTCATGAATTGGATGAAATGAATCGGGGGGAACATTGTTATACATTGTTTTCATGACCAAAAGACGTTGTATTTCAAGTCTTACAAGCTTGGGTGTTATCACATGATGTATTTAGTGAGTCTGGGGAGGTGTCATGAGACATTTATAGTATATGTAGAGAACATTGCATGACATGACCATCAGGACATGAGAACTTCTCAATACATCAATTACATGTCAGTAGTACATCTGAAGACATGGTAGAAATGTTTTGGTTGTGTATCATGATCCGAATATTTCATGATAACACCATGATTCCCTTGAAGAAAAATTTCATAGTTGTATTCACAAAAATTTTCCACCATTTTTAGTAATTATTGTATTTATTCCTCAAAGTTTTTCAGGATTTTTCTTATTGAGGTTACTTGTGACCATGCCTACATGAATAATATCCTTCTTATAATATTATTAGTACATCATAGGACCTTCACATGATTAACATGGAGGTCATGAAAATCACATATTCATATTACATAATCTATTAGTTTTCTCCATAGATTTTACATGAACGTATTCCCTTATGTTCATGTGAATTTAAACAATATGATATCCACTCTTCTAAATTAGATTCGGTCTATGTATTTAAATTAGTATTAGAGGGATGAATTTATTGGAAAATTAATTCAGATTATAATCCACCTAGTGTAGAATATATATCACATATATGATCTCTAGTTACACGAGGGACTATCATATCCCATGTATTGCATGATCATGTCACCAGTTATCCAAAACATGCAATGATGAAGAAAAATCATGATAAAATTCCATAAAAATCATATTTATTATCATTATTGATTATCAAAGATAATTATAATAATCATGTCGACATGATGAAGAGACTATTCAATATTAGACTTACTTTCCTTGGATTATTTCTTATATCAAAATGCAGTTTGAAGAAGATTTCACATGATCCAGCGTGCCATGAACTGTCACTTGGGAACCACATTGTGACTACCCCATGCCCGCCTTCCATTGGCTAGGAGATCGCGACTGGCACCAAGGGTGTAATCTCCTAAAACTTGGAAGGCATTACCTTTATAAAATGTAAACTCACACAACCAGATTACAAGTGGAAGCAAACACTAAGTAAAAGCAGTATAACAAGTGTACTAAAAGTAAAGGGGAAAAGAATACAAGCCCAAAAAAAAATTACAACAACAATAAAGTAAAACTCAAAGAAATGGACAACATCTAAAAAGTAGAAGAAGCTCTAGGATCGTCGTCTAGGATTCCTACCTGAATGGTAGGTACAGATGTCCACCTCAGTACTTCATGTCTAACGGTCCACTCCGTGAACTTCCTCTCTGAGTATTTCACCTCTTGTACCATCCAGTCCTGGCTCGCTCTCGGCCTTCATCAATAGTGACCATCTTCTGCATCCAACACAACGTAGTGCGGGCATAGCCCATGCAGGGGGGTGTTTATAGATACTCAGTAGGGACCCCGTGACCCAGAAGCTCTAACAAAAATATAACAATGATGAACCACAAAGCATAAATTTCAACGGATAACAAATACTTAGTCATATTCCATTACATATACCTATGTTATCAAGTAACCCATCTCAATCATGAGAAAAAATGCAAAGGCCATTGACTCAGCTCGAACCATGATTTTTCATTAAAAAAACCATGTATGTTGGAGAACTCCTCCTCTATCGAGCATAGTAGTCCTTTCACGACTCTAAGGTGCTACTCACTAACCATAGACTATTTAGGTACTCCTCCTATCGAGTATGGTGGGTCTTCTGCCTTACACAGTAGCGCTCCCCACCATGGGTATGCCACCTCACACAGTAGCGCTCCTCCTAATAGCCTACAGTGGTATTCCTCCTGTCGAGTACCGCGGGTCTGCTGTGTCACACAGTATTTATCCTCCACCATGGGTCGGCCGCCTCACACAGTAGATCTCCTCACTGGGCTAGTCATCTCACTCTGAATGAATTAGATAAGCAGTCATCCGGTCTCTTCCAGCTTCTAGGTCTCCGTAGTCTACTTGATCATCTCCGGGAGGGTCCTCTGCACGAGATACAAGCTGATACACCAACTGTCACGATATCCCACGAAGAAGTATGTCAAAGATCCTCCATGTCATAGGGGTCTGAATGTAATAGACAAAGAGTCAATCGAAAGCCCAGTCTGTGAGATATTATCCATTTTGTCCCGGGGGCCTGGTTGGTTTCATTTACGAACCAACATGACCGTATCTCAACCGTATCCCATATTCCAATGAGGTATTAATGAAGGGACGAATTCATAAAAATATTACCAGCGCAGCTGACAGTTCGTCAAACAGACGTCTGGTGCCAAAGATATGGCCAATGGAAACATAAGGTCAAAAGTAGGCCTGGGTCCGTTCCGACCTGTTTGGACAGACTCGGACCAACTCAATCTAGGGCGACCCAGTCAGACTTGCTGGGTATGACCCGACCCATTGGGGGGTACAACATGCTATGTTTGGCACAGTCCGCTGGGCCGGGCCCAGCAGACTGCATAGACAATTCCGGCCAAAGTCGACACGTGGGCGACTCGGCCTGAAGGCCAGTGGCAGGTCCAGCCGGTGCCGCGAGGCACGCAGCTCGAACGGATCGACCCGAGAGTCCAACGAAGGGCTGTGCGGGGTGCTGACAGGCCACATGACTTCCGGGAAGGGCGCAGGGAGCACCAGGTAGCTGGCCGGGGATAGGGAAGACGACCCGGGGCACCGAGCAGGCGCCGGGGGGTCACCGGGCAGGTGGCCTCAGCACCGGGGGGCACCGGCCAGGCGCTAGGAGGTCATTGGGTAGGCGCAGGGTGCACCGTTAGCACCTGGGGCGCGCATGTAGGGTGCCTACGGGAAAGGATGGCCGCGGTTTCTACCGGGGCACCTGCCGGGCAATGTGCGGTTAGGCTGGTGGGGTGCTGCTCGACCATCATCACAGTTTGCGGAGGCTGCGGGAAGTGCGACTTCTATTCCCCTTCTTTGTCGCCATCTCCACATTGTCATGCTGCTGTTATGTTGTTGTCGATCCAAGGGTTCGAAACCATAAAAGTTCTGAAGGGGTAGGGCAGTTTTCGTGCGCCCCGAACCCTCCACGTTAGGACAATAGAAAGAATCTCAAGAAGTTGATTTAACGAGAGACGATTAAGCGTTATACAACATAAAACACACCCCTAACTTTTTTATCGACGAGAGTTCGTTCCTCGTGGGGGAGATGATGTTGACATTGTTCGCTATATTCTTCCACTTCTGAGTTCGTGCGTCAATCCTTTGATGACAAAGATGAAGGATTAAGGGTCGTCGAAGAGATACCACGTTAGAAGGGGGGTTTCGAGGAAGAAGCTATGGTAGAATTTGTCTTCACTGGTGTCTTCGCATTCTTCATTAGAGGAAGTGTAATCCTCCAAGTGTTGGGAATCACGTCACATTACCAATGCTTCGTCACTTGATGAAGCCATCCCAAATCCTTCTACCAAGATCCTTATATATAGGAGAGGGGGATAGGAATGTAACCATCGTGGAATTTATGAAGGTTCATTTATTAGGAAAAGTCCCAAATTCCAATGATGCGGTTACTTAAATTTAAAAAATAAGGGGGGTCAAGAGAATTAAAAAGCATTAGCGCATAAAATTAATTGATAGCAATTAATTTTATGTTGACACATAAAATAAATTAATAGCTTTAATTTTATGTTGACACACAACATTTTATTAACGTTGACACATAAAATTAATTGACAGTAATTAATTTTATATTGACACACAACATTAATTGAGAGGGTTGTGAGGTTTCCTCTCCCTCCCCATTAAATGGGGTTTTAAGCCCCATGTGGACCCCACATCATAACCTATCACTGGAGGTTATGTTGCTCAGGTGGTCCCCACCCCAATCATCCTCCCATGAGATGTTAGGGTGTGGTCGTCCCACCACCAACCCCCAAAGGGAGGTTCCAAATAATCGCACACACAACACATGGCAGCATAGAAATAAAATAAAGTGTGGTACTTATTATTATTATTATTGAAAAATCCAAAATCTAACATCCAAAATTATCAACACGCAACTACAGTGAAGGTATCATTAAGTAATTATCGATTCTGTGAGTTCAACGGTGCCCTCAGATTTCAATTCCGAGCACCGGTCAAAATGATATAAAATCCTGAACATATGTTTACTAAACGTACCTAAATAAAGTTCGGAAAAATTATTTTTAGTCACCCTCGACTCACGTCAGTCGAGGTTAGGCTCTTCCTAGGTGAAAAACGCACCAACGAACCCAACAATAATATCAGATTTATAATCCAACTCACCATTTAGTAGTTCGGAATTTTATTTTAAAATAATTCTCACTTAATTATTTTATTTTCGGCCAAAAACTTACTTTTTCTACTGGCCCACGCGGGCCAAAGTTGGTATCTTCTTAAACTATGTATGCCCTCACGAGTTTAGCGGTGGGCTTGGATTTTTAATCTGGGATACCGTTTGTGAGTTATAATCATTTGAAAAATAAAATAATTTATTTATTTTTTTTTTTTACGGTTATGCCATTTTTGGTATTTTTCACAGGAGGCCCACACCGACTAAACATATGTCACACCTAGGGTAATCCCGCCATCCTGAGCACAACGGTGCCCTTGGATTTCTGACCCGATTAACTGTTTAAGTGTTATTCCACTTTTTTCATAAAAACTGCTTAAGCGCGTTAATTTAAGCTTAAAAACATCATAAATTGATTCTGGGCACACTGGGCCTCGGAATCAGGCGTCGTTAGAAAATGAGGACTTATAAAATTACCATGTATATAAAAAAATTCCACAGGATTTCCGGGTCTTTATATTCTCCACACCTCAGAGCTTTACATCCCCATAAGGTAAAACTCACACTAAGGGAACAAAAGGTGGTACTGAGCATGCATTTGAGCCTCTGTCTCCCATGTTCTCTTCTGGAGGTTCTCGTGCTGCCAGCGATCACGGACCAGAGGAATCGACTGTCAACACAGGACCTACTCCTGTCGATCCTCAATCTCCACTCGAACCTCCTTGAAAGTCACCCCGTCATCGATGTCCATCTCTCCATGGTCGAAGATGTATGAAGGGCCGTGCACGTATTTCCTCAACTAAGATACGTGAAAAACTTCATGCACCCGATGCAACAAAGTTAGAAGAGCTAAGTGGTAATCCACCTCACCTACTCTGCTGAGTACCTGGAATGGTCCGATGAAATGCGGAGATAACTTGCTGCCTCGACAAAATCTCCATAGACCCCTTCGAGGTGACACCCCATAGGAAGATGTGGTTTCCATCCTCAAACTACGGTGGTCTCTGTCTCCTATCATCATAGGACTTTTGTCTACTCTGTGCAGTCGTCATCTGCTCCTGGATGATTTGTACCTTCTCAGTGGTAGCTCGTACCATCTTTGGTCAGTAGGAAGTGGGATGACATGGTGAGTCGTTCGACGATCACCCAAATAAGGTCATGTCCCCTGGATGTACGTGGAAGACCCATCTCGATGTCCGTGGATATCCCATTCCTCTTCCACTTTGGGACCCCTAAAGGCTGAACCAAGCCTGCTGGTACCTGGTGTTCCACCTTCACTTGTTGACAAGTTAGGCATCCAGAGTCAAAATACTCTACTTCTTTTTTCATACCTGGCCACCAGTGCTGTCGTCTGGGGTCCTGATACATCTTCACCATTTTTAGATGTACCGCTAAAAGATATGTGTGGGACTCCCTCAACATCTCCTCCTGAAGTGCAGCTGGTACCATAGTACGTCCTCTAAAGTGGATGACGTGCTCCCCACCTTATGAAAATATATCAGGTGCCTGCCCTATGGATATTTGAGGATATCGTGTCTCATAGTCAATGTCCCCATGATGCGCCTCCCTGACTCATTGAAGAAGTCGGTGAGTGACTATAGGATACTGTAGATTGGCTGCTCCATATCTATCCACAAAGGAAATCTGTAAGGCAACTAGATTCTCTGTCACCTCTCCTAGTAGCTGAGAACTAGATCTCTTGTTGAGAGAATCCTCAAAAACATTTCCCCTTCCCAGGAGTATAGACTTTCTTGAAGTCACAGTCTTGCAGGAACTAAAAACTAAAAACTCATGCTGCCACAAGGGTAAGGTTGGCTGACCCAAGAGTGATCGGCTACACCCTTTTAAGCAAGAGTTTCACCTGTGCTGCATGGGTTTCCTTTTTCTCCGACTAAGGAAAACTTCATCTCAGCGTTGTAGAGAAACCACAACCTCTTTGCCTAATCCAGTCAATCTGAGTGTGAATTGTGGATGTCAAATCCAAACAAAAACTAACATCATAAGGCCACGACGCTACCACCCAGAGGTTCCAACCGAAACTCTTGCCACTAGGGTCAGATCAAACCATCGGCATAATTGTGATTATCAAGTATCCTCCCAATAATATCTCCAAATGTGACGGTCATGTAAACAGATTAACCGAAAACATTAGGTATGTGACATGATTCGTGGAAGGAATGAATGATTGGTACCTATGTCTATTGTTACAACAGCTAGTAGTAGACACATAGCGTACCTAAGAATCAGTCCTAAAGCCCATGGGTTACACTCGTTGACCTTATGCAGTTACTCTATTCCCCTACCCTCTATCTTCCTGAGCCTAGAGGGGTCTACAAAGGTGGGTGGTTGTAACATGTCAAAATGTGCACCACCACATTCTGATCTCCCAGCTCGGCTTCCACATCTGATGCCCTGAAGATTCATCTATCCATGTCATATCCTCATCCCAAAACATCTTGCACACCCAAGTCTCTAAGACATGTGCCAATTTCCTACATTCCCACTTTTAATATTATCTGGATGTATCTGTTAATCCAAAGAACATTCAACTACAAATGTTATCTCTAGCATCCTAACATAGGTAGGAATGCATAGAAGAAAAAGAATGTGATAGATCAGATGTACCTAAACACATCTCACTCGGAGGTCCAAGATCCGAAGAACAGATCATATCATATTCATTGAGTACTGGAATGATTGGTACGCCTCAATGAATACCCATCTACTGGCATGTCATCCTGCCTAAGCTGTAGATGTTCTTGAGAACTTTTAGCTACCTCATTAGGCAAGTCCTCTACCACCTATATGTTAGGCTCACCTCGGAACCTGAGGGGTATATGATTCTGAGATATGTGTAAGGCGCTAAGCGTACATGTGTAATCAACCAGTATCGCTGGTTGAAACTTCTGACCAACAGGTAGTGATATAGCTGACACACTACCTAAAGGTACAATCTCGGAAAACAGTCCTAGTACAGAAAACTCATCACTATGCAGACCAACCTCTTGGTCACACATTGGGAAACACAAGTAGCTAAGATCACCATCTACTCTACTCGTGTCTAATCTAGGTGGATAACTCTAGAAATAACCTCAATCCAAGATTCTTCTACCTGGGAATATGTCTCGCCTCGTAACGTCGAAGGCATCTACTGTTAGAACTTGTGCAACACGCTCAGTCAGCGTGCACTATCCTCCAGTGCAGCTAGTGACATCTGCTGCACAACTATTGGTGGTGCTACTGGTACACCACATAAAGGTGCCAACATAGTATGTGGGCCCTACACCAGAGACTCATAGCTCAGTGGGCCGTCATTGGGTACTCTCTCGAAACTCAAACTGGTTGTCTGCATGGAGGTATCCCGAACAGATGTGCCACGGTCAAAAGATTACACCTTGTGAGGTGACCTGGTTTGAGCTGACTTAAATAAAACTTTTTAAAACACACATGAAATCAGTGTTTTCTTTTACTTAAGTAAAAAATCAGTAGTCAAAGTCCTGGTGTATGGATGTGTCAGCCACCACACCAACACTGGACTCCCTGAATTGAAATCCACACTTAGTACCCTTAACATTATTGCTTCACTGAAAAAAAATACCAGATTCCACTATTCTGCAGTAGAACCAACTCCTCTGATACCAATTTTTCAGGACCCATCCTCCAGGGCCCGCATCAGGACTACCACAAGCCCACCTTCCATAGCCCAGGGGGTGGAGACTATCACCAAAGGTGTAATCCCCTAAAACATGGAAGTCATTGACTTTATAAAATGTAAACTCACACTACTAGAGTAAAAGTGGAAGAAAAAACTATGTAAAAATAGTATTAGAAGTGTACTGAATGTAAAGGGGGCCCGAATACAAGTCAACAGGAAATTACAACTGAAAGGAAGTACAACTGAAAGAAAGGGACAATAGATAAAACGTAAAAGCAGCCCCATGATCGTCATTTTGGAGTCCTACCTAAAGGGTAGGTGTAGATTTACACCTCAACACTCCACTTATAATGGTCTGCTCTATGTACCATCTCGTTGAGTAGTCCACCTCCAGGTACCGTCCAGTCCTGGCTTGCTATCGACCTCCATCAATGTTGTCCGTTGTCTGCATCCAACAAAACGATGTGCGGGCATTGCCCGTGAAGGGGCGAGTATAACAATACTCATTAGGGACCCCGACACCCTCAAGTTCTCACAATAATCTTACAACGATGAACAAAAAAGAATAAAATTCAATGTATAACCAATACATAGGTATATGCCCATTCTTATACATAAGTTATCAAGTGAACCATCTCAATCATTAGGAAAAATGCAAAGGTCATTTACTTAGCTCAAAATAGTATTTTTCATTAATGCAACCACGACTGTTGGAGAACTACTCCTTTGTCGAGCACAGTAGTCCTATCTAGACTTTGAGGCGCTACTCACTAAAATTAGACCGCTGAGGTACTCATCCTTCCGAGTATCATGGGTCTCCAGCCTCACATAGTAGCGCTCCATGCCATGGGTCTGCCACCTCACATAGTAGCACTCCCCATTATAGCCTATAGAGGTACTCCTCCTGTCGAGTACCACGGGTCATCCACCTCACACAGTAGCGCTCTTAAACCATGGGTCTACTACCTCACAGAGTAATGCTCCCCACTTGGCTAGTAATGTCACACCGAACGAATCAGACAAGGAGTCATCAGGTCTCAGCCAACTTCTAGGTCTCTGTAGTCTACTCACTCATCTCCGGGATGGTCCTCTCCAAGAGCTACAAGCTGATACTCCAAGTGTCAAAAAGTCTCTATAAGAAGTATCTCAATGGTCTTTCACATCATAGGGGTCTCAACTCAACAGACGGTGCGTCAATCAGATGTCTGGTCTATGAGTTATTAGCCTTTTAGTCCTGGGGGCCCAGTTAGTTTCGTGTACGAACCAACCCGACTGTATCTCAACTGTATCCCAAATTCCCATGGGGTATTTTTGAAAGGACCGATTCTCAAAGAGATTACTAGTGTCGTTGATGGTTTTTCAAACAGATGTATAGTTCCAATGATATTTCTAATGCATGCAAAGGGACAAAAGTGGGCCCCGGGTCCGGTCCGACCCGGTCGGACCGACTCGGCCCAAATCAGTCTGGGTTGACTCGGTCAGAGACAACCCGGTTAGACTTGATGGGTCTAAAATGGCCCATTGGGCGGTACAACCCGCTATGATTGGCCCAGTTCTGAAGGCCCAACCTAGCGGACTACGTGGACAATTCGGGCTGAATTCACTATATGGGTGACTCGGCCCGAAGGCTAGTGGTAGGTCCAGATGGAGCCACGAGGGGTGCCACCCGAGAAGTCAACGGCGGGCAGCACGGGGCATGGGGAGGCCGCTAGTTTTCCAGAAAGGGCGCGGGGCAGCAGGGTTGTCGGCCAACCGCATGGCAGACGACCCGGGGCGCTGGGAAGGTGGCCTGGGCAGCGAGGGTTACCGTGCAGGCGGCCGAGGCGCCGGTAGGGCATCCTGAGATCCATGTAGGCACTGAGAGGGCACCGGAAGCCCGCGGGGTGCGCTGGCAGGGTGCCTACGGGCCGGGCGGGCCACAGTTTCGATAGGGGCATGCACCGGGTAGCATGCGGGTAGGCTGGTATGGCGTTGCGGGACCGTCGGTGCGGTTTGCGGAGTTCGTGGGAAGCAGGACCTCTATTCTCCATCTTCATCATAATCACCACATTGCCATGCCGCTATTACATTGCCGTTGATCTATGGCTCCGAAACCGTAAAGGTTGCGAAGGGGTCAGGCTGGGTTCATGCGGCCCGAACCCTCCACGTTACAACAATTGAATTTGGCTCAAGAAGTTGATTTAATGAGAGATGATTAAGCATTAAACAACATTAAACACACCCCTACCTTTTTAATAGACGAGCATTCGTTCGTTGTGGGGGAGATGATGTTGAAGTCAATCTCCATACGCTTCCACTTCCGAGTTCGTGCGTCAATCCATTGACAAAAAAGAGGAAGGATGAAGGGTCGTCGAAGTGATCCCACGTCAGAAGGGGGTTTCCAAGGAATAAGTCGAGGAAGATTTTTTCGACAATGGCATCATCGCATTCTTCGTTGAAGGAAGTGTATTCCTCCAAGTGTTGGGCGGCGCGTCACTTTACCAGTGCTTCGTCACTTGGTGAAGCCGTCCCAAATCCTCCTCCCAAGATCCCTATATATAGGATAGGGGGAGAGCAGTGTAACTATTGTGTAATTTATGAAGGTTTTATTATTAGTAAACATCCCAAATTACAATGATGCAGTTACTTAAATTAAAAAAAGAAGGGGGGTCAAGCAAATTTAAAAGCGTTGGTGCATAAAATTAATTAATAGAAATTAATTTTTTGTTGACACATAAAATTAATTGACATATTTAATTTTATGCTGAGATGGATCATTTAATTTCACGTTCCCACATAAAATTAATTGACAGAAATTAATTTAATGTCGACACGCAGCATTAATTGTGAGGGTTGTGAGGTTTCATATCCCTCCCCATTAAATGTGGTGTTAAGCCTCATGTGGACCACACGTCATAACCTATCACAGGAGGTTATGCTACTCGGGTTGTCCCCACCCCAATCATCCTCCCATGGGAGGTTAGGGTGTGGAGGTCCCACCACCAACCCCCAATGGGAGGATCCAACTAACCGCACACACAACACATGACAGCTTCAAAATAAAATAAAGTGATGTACTTTTTTTTGAATTACTTTCTTTAATAAAAATAAAAAAACTGAATTCCAAACTTATCAGTACGCAACGGAGGTGAAGGTCTCACTATGTAATTAATGATGCTGTGAGTTCAACGGTGCCCTCAGATTTCAATTTCGTGCACCTGTTCAAAAGATGTTAAATCCTGAATGCACGTTTACTGAATGTACCGAAAAAATGTTCAGAAAAATTATTATCAGTAACCCTTGACTCGCGTCGGTCAAAGTTAGGCTCTGCATAGGTGAAACACGCCCCAAATAACCCAACGGTACTCTTGAATTTTTAATCTGACTCACCGTTTAGAAGTAAATAATTTTACAAAAAAATAATTTTCACTTATTTATTTTATTTACGGAAAAAAACTAACTTTTTCTGCTAGCCTGCGCTAGCCAAAGTTAGTATCTGCATAAACAATGCATGCCCTAATGGGTTCAGCGGTGCTCTCGAATTTTCAATCCGAGCTACCATTTGTGAGTTATAAGCATTTGAGAAATAAAATAATTTATTTAATTATTTTATTTACGGTTATGCCAATTTTGGGAATTTTCATCGGAGTCCTGCACCGACAAAACATAAGTTACGCCTAGGGTAAACCTGTCATCCTGAGCGCAACGTTGCCCATTGATTTTTGACCCGAGTAACCGTTTAAGAGTTATTAAACTTGTTTTAGGAAAACATCTTACGCACATTAATTTAAGCATAACAAAACTTCAGAAATTGATTATGGGCACACCGGGACTCAGAATCAGGCGCCTTCATAAACTGCGGACTCGTAAGATTTCCGTGTATATAAAAATAATTCCACGGGAATTCCCGGTCATTTAAAAGTAAGAAATATTAAGGTCCCTTTCTGAGATCATGTAGTGATTCCCACGAGTCTCTATGAAAATGGGATGCTTGTCAAATAGTCTTTCACATGATCAAGAAGTCATGTTGATAACCCTTCGTGAGATCAAACTGTCTTGTCTGGGATTCAATGTGGGGGATAGGAACCCATCGAAGGGCTTTCAAATTATTAAGGAGGGTTTTTAGGCATCTTTGAATGACCATTATACCTCATCAGAGATCCCTTTTGAGACTTGGATTGTTTGATGAGGAAAAGTTATGTGAATAATAGTGATCACATGAGGCACACAAAACATTCACATGAAGAGTATCAAAACATTGATAACATGAATCCCCAACCATTTTGTACTATATCTTATAAATTTATAAGGGATTTCCTTTCATTGTTATGAATATTTCACATGATATACATCATGATCAAATGATCTCCTAGGGAATCTATAAAACGATCACCATTACATGTCTAGATGCCTCCTCATAAACTGAAGGTCTTTTCCGAGGCGTTTTGTGGGATCATGAACAGATCATGTTAAGCGCATAACCCATTTTTATGACCATCCTCATGTCACACAAATAATGTGTCTTTCAAGGGGTTATTCAATTCACATGATCTATCCACCTAGTCTCGTTGAAACCAGGCATATACTTACTTTATATTGTATAGAAAATGATACATATAATTGGAATATTTTTTTGATCAGTGGATTTCTGATTCTTAGTGGGTGGGTGTCTAAAGCTACCCAAAATGTGAGTAGAGTACACAGATGTCATGGAATTTTGGAATATGATGATCTAGTTAAATGTGATATTGGATTAACTATGAGGAATGATGGAATATTGATATTGGGTCTATAATATTTAGATCATTATTCCTCTTGTGAATAATATATTGTTTCAATCTAGGATAATGAATATCCATATAATATATCCCTTAACCTTAAAATTATTGTAGGACATAACGATGGGGATATAAAAGGTTGATGTGTAATGAAATATGGTATGCATGTTAAATAATGTTATATTTTTTGGAAATTTTATGGCCATACTTTTTGGATTGGATGACTAAAATAACAATGGAGAATAATGATGCTACCTCGAGTAATGAAGAGAGAGAGAATAGAAGGAAGTGAACCACATCACTTCATGAAGCTAGAAAAAAGAATCATTATGTTGTAGATTTCTATGCATAATTTGTAATATTAAATTTTTCAGTTGTAAACTATAAATGTCTAAAATAAAAAAAATATGTTAATATTTTATCCTAGATAGATGTAGTGTGTAAAAGATTTAGGAATTATAAAGCTGCATACAGTGGGTATTATTTTAAAAAATTGATGTGCAATAAAAAGTATGTGTATTTGATGAGATCACTATTAAAATAATCATGTTCACGTATTGATAAATAATTTTAATTTTAAATTTCCTCAATTGATATATATTATCACAAAATGATCACTTGGGAGTGTAATTGAGAGTATATGTTGGACTCATAATTAAAATTTTTGGGATATTCAATTTTAGCAGAGTAAAAGATATTTATTATTTCCTCATATTTCTAAGATGATTTATAGATTATGGAGATATTATAACTTCATGGTTGTCTCTATATTATCAATGTATTTAATATTTCTACTATAGAATGGGACTATGTATAAATCAATAAAATTATTTTTTTGGAAATTTTTTTATCTTTAGTTCAATCTATTTGTTTTGAGGGTGTTCTTATCTAGTTGTTCATTTTCATTCTCAAAGGAGATTTCAGAGCCTAGTTAAAATGATTGGTAATTTAATTTAGGTGTTTTTTTTGGAAATTTCGAACAACTATTCGAATATATTATGGTTTGTAATTATAACATCCATATTTAGTGATATGAAAAAATTATTAAACTAATGATAAGGGAAAATAAGATAGAAAAAGAGGATTCCTTATAATCACACACACAATAAGTCCCTCAACTAAAAAAAATTTAAATGTAAAAAAATATACTAAAAATTTTAAGAGGGTAAATAAATAAATTTTAACATCATCTAATAATTATATAAATCTGTACCGTCCAATTTACAACACCGCTGAAAATTATATGTTTCATATTTAATTAAAAACAAATAATCAACACATTAACTGAAAAATATATCACCACATTATCATTACCTCACTAATAAAATCATTGAAAAAATATCCTCATAAAATCATTGATCTATTATATTTTTTTGATCCTTTTATCTAGATATAATACTCTAACATTACAATTCAGACCTCTTCAACATATCGGGGGGGGGGGGGAATATATATGCACTAGGAGAGGAATCACACCATACACTGCCATGATAAGAATATATTTTTTCTAATGGTAAATCCATTCATCTATTTATCCTATACCATGTTAACATTACATTCCTAATATACCCATTTGGAGGGAATAATAACTTATCGATCTAAATATTTCACCAAAAATTTCATAGTATGTACCATTTAGTTAGACACACCATGTAACACCCTGATGTTGTCATGATTTTGTGTTTCTTTTAATAATTCTTATCCTTCTGTAGCTTGATTTGCCTGAAATCATGAGTTCAAATGAACTGGGAGGTTCCATTAATTTAAATTTACCGTTATAGAAGAACTATTAAGTTAGTGAGAATAATTAAAACTATCTTATGAAAATGAATTATGATTACATTGGCTATTAATTATTTATGAAAAATATAAATCAATTAGATACTGGTATTTTTGGAGTTAATTACATCTTGTAATTTTATTAATGTGATATATGTATTATATACTTAATAAATTATTTTTTGATATTTATCAAATTGAAATTTTAGTCATAAGGTATGAATATAACCCTATTTATGTATAAGACCTATTTTTAAAATGGTAAATTTTACAACATTGAATGGAGAACCTATTTTAAATTAATATTTTAGAAAATTATTAATTTCAATATGAAAACATATACATGTTATTTTGAAGTGGTAGTTAAGAATTTACATATAATTTTTTTTGATATTTTTTAGTAACTTTCATGTTCTGATGAATAGTAAAAATACACAAACTATTAATTAAAAACTACTTTTTTCCTCAATATAATTTATAATATGAAATAATAATATTTATTATATTGAATGTATAAATAGAATGTATTTTGACCAGTTAATATATTTGATGAAATTATCAATAATTTTACATTTAACACATAGGAAAAAACATTTCAATCTTTTGAAATGTTTTAATGTTTACAACTCCTCTTCTCATTTCAACAATGAGATTAATTTTAAATCAATTGCTGAAACTTTTGTGTTGTGAATTTGGAAGAATAGATTCTATATTCAGTATGAGAGGGTCCAAATTTTGCAAATAGGTACTTTTTTTTGGACATTATGATTTTTAACATTAGTAATTATTTTATTTATCATTGTTAAAAGGTAAATATGGTAAATAATTTTAATCAAATAATAATTTAAAAATATAATAATACCCTAAAATGTATGTTAATCATATTGGATGAAGTATTTCCTACCATGATCTTCATTGGGATGATTTTGTGACCCCATGGATTAACATGGATTAAAAAAATACATTTTATAAAAATTAATTTTTAGAAATGATATTTATAACCTAAACATATAAAATTTACTAATTTTTTTTAAATAAACTGTTCATGAAATGATATATTATCATATAAATATTTATTATAAATATAAAAATATTTCTTACATCACTGTTTTATTAGAGATTATTTAAATTGTATTATTTATTACACAAAAAGGATGTAGTGATTACCTCATTAATGAAAGATTTACAGTAATGAATTTATAGATAATAAAAAATAATAATTTGGTTTTTTTAATAAAAAAATTTTCAAGATGAAATTGCAATATTATCTTGGATTTAATTCCTTATTGTTGAAGGAATAATTTTGTTATTTATTTTTTAGAAGTCATTTATGAATAGTGTCCAAAATTGACAAAATTTATAACATAAAACATATAATAGTTTATCAAATTATAATAAATTCATAAAAGTTAATAATACTTACATTCCATTTATATAGGTCATGAAATCTCATAAATAAACATTTTTTGGGTGTTTTAACATGCTATTGTAATTACATTAACACACAATGTGTAAATAACATGATATCCTGGTATGAGTAAAATCGAAATAATAAATATTAAACCAAAAAAATAATGATAAAATTTATTATAAACTTGTCTAAAAATTATTGGATGATTTGAATTTGAAAAAAATAATCTTATTTTTATATTAAATATGTTTGTGTAAATTTTTAGTCAAAATTGAATTTATTATAAATTTATATTTTTGTGAGTTTTTAAAATTGGCCCTATACTCTCTTATAAAACTAAACTTCCTCCCACTCCAGTTAACATTATTGTGAGACTTAATTCTCAGCCATCTCCTACCCATTTTTCTTCTATAATTACCCAGTTATATTCATGAGGTAATGGTGTTCTCAAAATAAAAACTCTAGTTCCAAAAGAATAAATTTAAAGGTGGAACATCGAGGGAGATGTAATATCTTATACCGATTCTTTCATTATTATTTCTTCTTCTACTTCATCATTTTTAGTTATTCCATTATAAAATAATAAAATATTTATCACTAATTTACATATATTTTATTATATATACGAAACAACCTTATTTCACAATCTATCAATCTATTAATAAATGAAATCACCACATGTGCGTATGTACGACTTACCGTCTCCATGTTGTGGTGTAATCTGTTTCTCACCATCACCATACATGGAGTGTTATAATGGTAGAAATAAAAAATATTTATGAATATTATAAAATTATAATAATTATGAGATACTATAATCCATCCTCTTCAATGCCATTGAATAATTATGGGAATGATATCATTTCTCATGTGTGCGTACGACTTACTGTCTCCACTGTGTGATGTGATTTTTTCAACTTAATCATCATCAAAACATGATTATATAAATGGGTTTAATGAATATATATGATCTATATTATACTAATAACATTATATAATTTAAATTACTATAACATAAAAATAGGAATAATGACTTATCTGACAAAACATGCAAAATAACATAAATCAGTTAATACGTGAATAACGAGTAACAATAAAATGTTACTAACAAACAAAATAAAATATTATCATAAATGTTATCATAAATATTATTTTGATTCTAAAATACATATTTAACAATATTTAAATCATTATACAAGAGGTCTAGATATATAAAAAACCAATCGAACATAATGCAAGGGACCACATTTCCAATATCATTTTATCTGAGATTGTTTATTCGTAAGTATCTACTGGGTATATATTTATAATCCATATCAATGTTTTCTAAAAATATACTAATAAAATGTGTAATATTATTCTATGTTTGTTTAAATTAAATTTTAATTATTTTAAATTTTACTACTTTTATTGGAAGAATCATTATTTTTTTAACATACAAGTATTTATTTACTATTTCGGAAAAAGTAAGAGGAGAATATTGTTTTAAATTATATATAATGAATTGGTTTTTACATGTTTAAAACACCATTTCCCTTTATATTACTCAACATTTTTACATGTTTATTTTAAACTCAGTTCTTTTCTTTTATAATTTCATGATATTTTGAGAGAAAAAACGTTTTTTATGAAGGAAAGATTGTTTCCGTAAGAATTAATTTCATGTGTTTTATGAAAAATATTTTCCATCTAAGCTAATAATATTTAAATAGGGCTATGTTTATATCCCTATAATTAATATGATTTTATTATGTAAATTATAGAATGATATTTTATATAGATTATGTGAATTGGGAATGATGTTGTAGAAACCCATTTTATTTCATGGGTTATTCTATGGTGAATGTTTTTATGTTTTTAACACATTTAAGAATGGTTTCATTATAAATTTGGTGGGAAATATATCTCCCCCAATTGATTAGGTAATGATTTATATCTCATGAGATGGATATGATTGTAATGGAATGTTAATTTGGTTTACTGATACATTGATGGAACATGGAGAAAACTTGTTTTCGTAATGGAATTTGTTGGGAATGACAGTCTTGGAAAAGAGCCTTCAATATTATGAAATGATTTTCTATGCATATGTGTGTATGCTACCAAATTTTATGTGTTATGTTATTATTACTGAGAATATATTTAATTTCTATAATTAATCCCATGACATGATATTATGATATCTTATATGTAATATAATATTTTAAAATGTTATATATGATTGATATCTCATTTGTTTACCCTTTTTGAGCATTTTAGATCACTATTCGTAAGTTTCTATTCACCAGTTCTATACGAATAGTATTAAGTATGATATGCCAAAAAAGAGTATAGTCATGATTAAATACATGGGAGAAAATATATATTTTTTATGAACCAGTAGTTTATGTATCCCAGTTTCTAAATACACTATACCTATATGGTCTTGTTATGGTTTGGTTCTATGTTTTAATAAATATACATCAATTATTAATTTATACCAATGTAGGTAAAGTGTGGGTCATTATAGTTGGTATTAGTACAAAGGTATAGTTAACCATTAGAAAATAGAATGTTAAAGCCTTATTAATAAATATAAGGATATGACTAAGTATATGCTACAATACTAGTATTTTTGAAATGAAAATGAATAATCTAGAAAAATATCTTAAGTGTGCTAAATGAATTTTTTTGAATATTTTATTTTCCAATTATGATTACTATTTCTCATACTATTCTTCTTGGTTTTAGTTTATGGCTGGAACCTGATGAAACAGTGTTAATGCTGAAAATGATGGGAAATTCAATGATAGTCCCCCTAAGAAACTAAATGTTATGGTAGCTAGAATGAAAACTCAGGTCGTGTTGATCACACTAATTTCCCACGCTATGAATATTGTAGGACATCAAAATGATAAATGGATGGAGAAAATTATGTTGAATCTTTCATAAGGCAACGTCCACCTTCATTCAGCGGGTCTCCTATTTCATTATTGGCTGAACAATGTATATGTACCAATGTAAAAAATATTTCCAGTTCTACAATATTCATAACATGATAAAGTCATCTTAGTAGTATATAATTTGGATGTTGAAGCTGATCAATGGTGGAATATTATCAAGAATTAGAGGCAAATAGAAGAAATAGATTCCATGTAATGGGATGAGTACAATAACATGTTTTTCAATAAGTACATTCCTCATATTCTTCGAACAACGATGGAGTAGTATTTCCATGAACTTAAGCAAATGGATGATGAAAATAGTGGTACCTACATAGTAAATTTTACAATACTTTCAAGGTATGATTCTAAAATTATTAAAGAACCTGAGAGTAAAAATGATCGATTCTGTAGTTGATTAAAATCATGTCCTTGAAAGGGAATTATCCATAAGGGACTTCAATAGCTAAGAGGAAATTTTTCGAAGTTCCCTCAAGTTTGAGATGATGATTGGAGTAACCCATAAATCATATAGGATGGATAGGAAGAGGAAAATGGGATTCAAAGGAAAATCTAAAGACCACACTGAAATGAAGATAAGTTTTCCCATATGCTCAATGTGTGGAATGAATCATGGATGGAATATTCTTAATGAAACTAGTTCATGTTTTACGTGTGGAAAATAAGGTCATCATTCAATTGAATGCGGATGTAATGGGGAAAAGATTTGTAATGTTGAGAACATAGAAAAGTCTATATAGAATGAAACTTCTGCACTTCAATGTTACAAGTGCATGGAAATGGGGAATTATGCGAATCAATTTCTTGATCAATGGCTAATTTATGATGATGTATGTCAAAAAACTGTTAACGCCAAATACAAGTGAGGTTCATATGCAATTAATATTGGCAACATGGAGTATGATAATGAAGTGGTGAAAGGTACACTTACCATCCAATATAAATAAAATGTGTATTATTTATTTTGGATCCACCCACACATTTATTTATAATGAAATATTAATGGGTTTCGCCAAATATCCTCAATAATTAGTTGTTCAGTTAGATGTGAAAACTTATAATGGAACAACTATCAAATCAAATGTTTACAATCCATCACCAAATGAATTTTTTTGGAAAGTGATTCCAAAAAATCTTGTAATCTTTTATATAGTGGAATTTGAGGTTGTTAATGGAGATGATTTTCATTCATTATATGGTTATCATAACTATTTCTAAATAAGTGAAGTGAAATATCATATTCCAGATCAATCTATTATTATCTATCATTTCAAGGATGAATATAACATTCCAGTGTAAATTCCATCCATCTTATGAGTTATGATTCCAAAAAATGAAGTTTATTTATCTCAAATGGTTGGGGAGTAACTAGCAATTATCAATACAACCATTTTAAAATAATTGGATGATGTCTTTCCATACGAATTTCCCGGTACTCCACCAAATCATGAAGTTGTGTTTTCAACAGAATTCATACTTGGTGTTATATCTATTTCAAAGACACCTCATAGAATGGACCCAGTTGAGTTATAGGAATTTCAAAATAAACACAAAGAGAATCGTGAAAAGAGATTCAAATTCTCTAGTGTGTCACCATAGAGAGAAAATGTTTTTTTAGAAGAAAGATTGATCAATGTGACTCTACATTGATTGTTAATAACTTAACAAGATCACTATCAAGAAAAAATATAATCTTCACCTCATTGATGACTAATTTTACCAACTATTTGGGGCTCAATTATTTTTCCAGATGGATCTTTTTTCAACGTATCATAAATTAAGGGTCAACGGTGAAGATATACCAATGAAGGAATTCTTTAAAAGGTATAAAGACTATGAATTTATAGTGATTCCTTTTGGACTTACAAATTACCAAGCTATCATCATGGATCTAATGAATAATGTCTTTAAAGAATATCTTGATCAGTATTTGGTAGTCTTTATATATGATATTTTTTCTATTCAAATAGGAAGTAAGATATTGATGATCAACTGAGAATTGTAATAAAGACCCTAAGAAAAGAGAAGCTTTATGAAAAATTTACCATGTTTGAATTATGAAGTAAAATAGTTTCATTTTTGGGTCACATAATCTCAAAAAAGTGGATATCTATGGATCCAGAAAAAACAGAGGTTACAGAAAGATGGTCGAGACTAATAAACGTAACTAAGACCTAATGTTTTCTTGGTTTTATAGGATATTATCGACGTTTTGTGAATGATTTGTCACGATTATATAATCCACTCATCAAGTTGAATTGGAATGTATTTATTTTCATTTGTATAGAGGAATGTGATGTAAATTTTAAAGATCTAAAAAGAAGGTTAGCCAGTGCACATGTGCTCACACTAACTTGTAGTGGATAAATGTTTGTGATCTATAGCAATTCATCTACGAAGTGGAGGTGTTCATTTTATATGAAAAATTATATAGAGATACTTTATGCCTCAAAATAGTTGAAAATACATGATCCAAATTACCCTACTCATGATTTGGAGTTAGTTGTGGTGATCATTGTATTAAATGTATGGATGCATTATCTTTATGGTGAAAATTGTGATATTTGTACTAATTATAAAATTCTAATGTCTATTTTCACCCAATATGAGATGAATATTCACCAAAGAAGATGGTTGGAATTAGTATAATATTACAAATACTCAATACATTTCCACCATGGGAAAGCAATCATTGTGGCAGATGCATTATGTCGACAAGACCATGCTAGCTTATACATAATGAGGATCATGAAAGATCCAATATTTATGGATTTTCAAAGGATGGATATTGAAATTATAAAAGAAGGGGATAAATCGTATCATTATCTAATGAATGTTCAACCATATATAAAAGTGAAGATTACAGAGGCACATATAGATGATGTAGAGTTACAAAAGTGTATGAGAAATGTTCTTGAATTCATCCTTGATTGTGATTAAATAATAAGATTCGGGAATCATGTTTGTGTTCCTCCCATTCCAGAATTAATGCTGGAGCTATTGGACGAGGCTCATAGTTCTTCATTCTCTATTCACCATGGAAGAAAGAAGATGTAAAAGGACCAGAAGGAGTACTTCTGGTGGGATGGAATGAATCGAGATGTTTTAAAATATGTCTCTCGATGCATCGTTTGTCAGCATGTTAAGGTTGAGAGAGAAATATTAAGGTGTTATTACAACCATTACCCATACCAGAATGGAAATGGGAAAACATCACTAAGAACATTGTCATCATAATTACCAAAACATTCAATGGGAATAATTCAATCAAGGTAATAGATGATATCTTTATGAAGTCGGCATACTTTATTTCTATTAAATATGATTTATCGTTTGATCATCATGACTTGATATGCGTATAGTCTGTGGAAAGATTGCATGGATTACCACTTTAAATTATATATGATAGGGATCCGACAATTACATGGATGTTCTAGTTAAGACTTAAGCATGGTCTAGACACAGAGTTGTGTTTCATCACTACTTATCATCCTCAGATAGACAGTCAGTCTTAGAGGAAAAAACAAACTCTAGAAGACATATTGAGAGCTTTCTATATGGATTTAAAAGGTGGGTGGGATCAACACCAACCATTGGTGGAAGTTTATTACTATAATAGCTTTCACACCTATATTGAGATGGCTCTTTATGAAGCCATATATGGAAAGAAGTGCAGAACTTGAACATGGTGTGATGAAGTTGGGGAAAGAAATAGATTTTGACATGATCTTGTTGATGAAATGGAAGAAATGCTCGGGTTTATGCATCATCTCATAAGAGAAGAACATAGTCGACAAAAAAGATTTGATGAAAACAAAAGAAAATAACTAGAGTTTGATGTTGGTGATTAGGTGTTCTTATGAATATCTCCCTCTAAAAGAGTAATTAGATCTGGAAAGAAGGGAAAGGCGAGGCTTAGTTATATTAGTTCTTTTGAAATTCTTGATCGTGATGGGATTGTATCTCAGTGATTGGAACTTCAACAAAATCTATCTCATGTTCATGTTGTGTTACATTTATCCCACCTAAGAAAATACATACATGATACTTCACAATTTCTAATCCCATAAGTCTTACTACTGGAGCAAGATCCTTCTTGTGAAGAACTATAGATAGAGATTTTGGATTGAAGCAAAAATGTTCTACGAAACAGGACCACTCACTTAGTTATTGTTTTATGGAGGAACACGGAATTAGAAGATGGTATATGGAAATTTGATAATATGATGAAGGAGAGGTATCCTCATCTCTATACTTCCATTTGATGAATTTTTAAGTAGAAATTCTATTTAAAGGTGGTATAATGTTACACACTGATGTTTTTATGACATATTTTTCATTAAATAATTTTTATCCTTCAGTATAATTCTATGCATGAAATCATGAGTTTAAATGAACCTCATGATCCCCTTAATATAAAATTACCATTATTTTCTAGCTTGTAGGTTATTGGGAATAATTATAAATAACATAAGAAAATGAATTATGAATTCTTTGGAGATTAATTATTTATGTACAATATAAATCAATTTTATATTTTTATTATTTGAGTATATTTCATATGGAAATAAGATTAATGAGGCATATGTGTTATATAATTAATAAAATATAATTTTTATATGTATCAAATTGATATTTTAGTCATAGGGTTTGAATAAAACCCAATTTATGAATGAGAGCATATTTTTTTAAAATGTCAATATTATAACAATGAATTTTGATCCATTTTAAATTAAGATTTTGTCACATTAATAATTTATATATGAAAAAATCAACATCTTATTTTGAAGAAGGATATAAAAATTTATGGCGGAAAAATTTCAGATATTATGTTAATAACATTGATGTTTTGATGAATAGGAAAAATATTCAAAATGTTAATTAATTTATTTTATCAAGATAATTAGTATGATTAAATTAAAATATTTAATGGATTTAATCTATAAATTGAATTTTTATACCAATTAATAATATTTAATTAATTATTGTGAATTTTACATTGAATTCAAAGTTAAAAACATTTCAGTGTTATACCATGTTTTAGCTTTTAATACATGTTCTCCCATTTCAACAAAGAGATAATTTTAAAACAATTACTTAAAATTCTATGTTTTGAATTATGAAGAACTTATTATATAATTTGAAACATAAAGAATAAATTGTGTGAATATGTACCTTTTATTTTTAGATATTATGAATATTAACATAAGTAATTAATTTATTTAACATAGTTAAATGGTAAATATGATAAAAAAGGGTAATACAAATTAAATAATATGATACTTCACAAAAATGTTTCCTAATTTAATTTTATGAAATATTTTCGACAAAGGGAATCCATGGATATATTTTGGGACCCCATGGATTCACATGGATGTGAAAATTAAATTTTATTAAAATTAATGTAATGTAAAGATATTAATAAGCTAAACATATAACTTTCACTAAATTGATTCTAATATAGGGATATATAACTAATATTTTTCTTTTTAAAAATTAAATGTAAAGATAAAAAGTCTTCATATATCATGTTATTTTATTAATAATATTTAATGATTATATAAATTCTATTATTTATAACACAAATATGATGTAGTGATTAACTAATTAATTAATGATTTAAATAAATGAATTTATAAATATGAAAACAGATATAATTTGATTATTTTGATGCCATCCACGAATTTTTTTGAAGACATTAACATATTATCTTAGGGTTAATGCCTCATTTTAAGAGGAATAATGTTTCTACGAAATTGAAAAATGTCTTGTATAAATAATGTCCAAGATAGATAAATTTTATAACATAAATCATAAAATAGTTTATTAAATGGTATAAAATCCATATAAAAAATGATTTCACCAAATTGTTTATATAAGACCAAATATTTCAGAAATATATTTTTTTCGGTCGTTTGATATGATATGTTAATAAAATTAACTAAAAATGTGTAAATAACAAGATATCATGGTAAGATTAAAAAGGTAAAATAAGGGTTAAACCAAAAAGTTAAGGATAAAAATAAACACTAAGGATTCCTAAATATTAATGGGTGATGGTTATTAGAACAAAAATAATATTTTTTTTCGAATTAAAAATGTTTTGGACCATATATTGTCAAAAGTGACTTTATTATAAATTATTATTTTTGAGTGTTTCCAAAAGTACCCCAGTACTCTCTTATAAAAGGAAACTTTATCACTCTACTCATCACTCCATTTTGATTCATCATGCTCGGCCAAACCCTAACCATTTATCATCTAAAGTACCCTAGACAGATTTTATAGGTTCTAATCTTCTCAAAAGTCCATCTATAATTACTATAGATTAAATTTAAATAGGTATGTCGTGGAAGAGGTAGTTTCTTCTATCAATTATTTAATTTTTTTTTTCTTATTCTACATCCTCTTATTTAGTTTTTTCATTATAAAGTAATAAAATAAGTATCATTATTATACATTTATATTATTATAAATTTAAAACAACCTTATTTCACCTTCTATCCATCCTACGAAAAAAGAAATCATCACGTGTGCGTACATACGACTTACCGTATACACTTCGTGGTGTAATATGCTTTTCTCCCCGTCCTTACATGTATTGGTATACTGGTGTAAATAATTACAAAATATAATTATTATAACATGATAAAAATTGTGAGTTACAATAAACCATCCACTTAAATACCATTCAAAAATTATGAGAACTATATTGTCTTTTGGTCGTACTTACAACTTACCGTCTCCACAGTGCGATGTGATTAGTTCTACATGATCTCCATTAAACCATGATCATAAAAATGAATGGAAATAATATATATGATATATATTTTACTAATACCATGATGTAAATGATATAATTATATCTTAAAAGAAGGAATATAGACCAATATGACATAACATATATAAGAACATAATGTAGTTAATACCCAAATAACGAGTAACAATGAAATGTTTCTACCAAACGAATGAAAATAAAATCATAAATTTTATCATAAAAATGAATATGATTATGGAATAATTCAGAGACACTATTTAAAGCATTATACAGGAGGTTTGGATACATACGAAGCATATCAGACATAAGGTAAGGGATATCTTTTCCTATATTATTCTACATAAGATTGTTTATTCGTAAGTATTAAAATGGTATATATTTAACATCCCTGCCAATAGTTTCTAAAAATATTAGGATAAAATGTTTACTATTAATCTATCTAGGTTTTAATTCATTTTACCCATTTTTACATTTACTACATTTTCTAGAAGGATTCTTTCTTTTGATTACCATATGATGTACTTTTTGACATTTCTGACCAAAGTACGAGGAGAATCCTTTTTTAACAGATACAGAATGAACGAGTTATTACATATTAATAACAGATCATTTACATGAAGCATATGATACATTTTAAATGTGTATTATCAACTAAATTCATTTCTTTTAAAAATTCCTGAAAAGTTGAGAAAAGATAACATTTTTAAGAAGAAATGATATTTTCATGAAAAATTAATTTTTGGTGATTTATCAAAATTATTTTCCATTTATGATGACAATATTTAAATAGGGTTTTGTTTATATCCCTATTATTAATATTGTTTTATTATATAAATTATATAATGATATTTTTTATTGATTATGTTATGTTGGAATGATGTTTAAAAATCCCATATTAGTTCATGGGATTTCTATGGTGAATGTTTTTATGTTTTCTGAAAAACGTAAGAATCATTTCATTATGATATGGGTTGGACATATATATCCCTCCAACTAATTGGGTAACAATTTATATCTCATGATATATGAATTGATAGAATGACATGTTAATCTGATTCAGTGATACATGGCTATAACGAGGAGCGAAGTCTGTTCAGTAATGGAAATTGTTATAAATGATTGTCTTGAAAAAGAGCCTTGACTAATAAGAAATGAATTTATATACTTATGACTGTATGAAAACAATTGCATGTCTTATATTATTATTATTCAGATTACATTGAACTTCAATAATTTATCCCATGACTTGATATTATGATCTCTTAAATGTAGATAATATTTTCAAATGTAATTTATAATTGATATCTTCTTTGCTTACCCTTATTAAACATTTGATATCATCCTTTCATATGTTTATGTTACCTAGATCATGAATAAGATTATAAAGTATGATTCTCTAAAAAGGATCCTAGTCACGATGAAATAAATGGGAGAAAATACTGATGATTTATGAACATGTTTATAAAGACACTATACTTATATAGTCCTGATATGGTTTTTAATATGTTGTAATAAATATACTTCAATTCTAAAGTGTTAAAAATTTATGTAATGTGCATGTAATTATACACATCTTTAAATTTTATGTTCTATGTATCTTTTATCCATTGGGATGGAATTGTTTTATATTATAAAATGTAATTTATTAATTCCAATTATATTTTTAGTCATACTATTGAAACAAATTACAATGGACCGAAGGCCTTCCTTTTTATTGATAATGATTATCCACCTTTCAAGGGGTGTTGTATAACCCTTACAAGGCCCGTAGGATTATATATTACCAGGCCCATATGCCTTAGAGTAATTCCTTTCCTGTAGGCTTCAAATATTACATACAACCCAAAAAAACTACTTGGACCAACCCCTCCCCAACATCTGCACTGTGAAATCAGCTCCCCACCTAACAATTACTAATCATACTAACACGATATTATAATTAACATACCATTTATCCCTAAAATAAATTTTATTACATCATGTTTCAAATTCCATCGCATACAACTCTATAAACATAACCTACATCTTAGTCACCAAAATATTTCATCATTAATCCAAGACAACCAAGACTTATTTCACACATTATATTAATATCATCTCATAAAATATAACCTAATGAATTTTCTATTAAAAATAATTTATGATTATTGTTATAAATAATAAATATCTGTCACATTTTGTCATCACAATACCATGAAATTATATGAAAGTGATAAAAAAGAAGTATGCCCATATTTGGAACAACATCATAAAACTTTGGAATGAATATAATATATTTTATAAAATTCATATGTATCTCATCATGTTATGTATTGCGAGTGTTCTTGTCAAATTTTAGAAAATGTTTTAGGAAAACCATGTCATTTTGGAACAACACAACAATGGATTTGGGGAAATGGGAAATAATAGCCACATCAAGTAAATTGGTAAAAACCATATTATAAAATTTCAATGAACATTACATTTGAATATATTTAATTTTAAATATAAAAAGTCAATATATATTAATTTAAAATAAAAAATTAAAAATAATATTATAACTTTTCTCAAATAACCAATTGTTTTATTAATACACCTCTTTCAATAGTAGTTTATTTTATTATCCAAAATCATTTTCATTATTCGTATTAATATTCGATATTTTTAATTACCCTTCATAAATTATTGCACAATGAAACATATATATATATATATTCCTCATAACGAATTGGAGATTCAATGATTAAAATATCACACCTCAATGTATCCTTATTCCTCAATACTATTCATTTTTATCCTACATTATCTCATTTATCTAATAGAATAAAAATCCTAAAATTATATAACACAAGGGTTAATACAAGAAAATAAATCAATATTTATAGTGGATAAATAGACCATCCATTCATTATTATTTATAGACCACGATTTACCCAAACATTAAGTTATCATGCATTATCACCATAAACATTTTGAACAAATTTATAATAGATTTAAATCTGCTCCCCACAAGAACATATAAAATTTATTTCATTAAAAAACTCTCTCTCACATATATTAAATAATTTACATTTCAACCACATAAAGAAATACAATTAATAACATAATCATGACCATTATAACCATCTTTTAAATAATAATAATAATAAAATTATTATTATTATTATTATTATTATTTAACACTAAAATATTTTCCCGACACATAAAATTATCATTTATTTAAATTAATAATACCCTCTAAAATCCATAAATCAGTAAATATAATTGAATTTATTGATTTATTTAGAGAACCAAATTAATTAATTATCATAGTAAATATTTATATCATATTCTATTTAACACTACAAATAAGAAATAAATAACCCATTGAATAAATAATAATAAATACTATAAAAAAACTTATCATATGTTATCCACGAAAAAATATTTGAAATATAAATAAAAAATCACGGTTAGAACACTTTTTATTTAGATTTAATTCAAAAAATATGACACATTAATTAACTTTTTAACCTATGATATTTTTTTATATTCATTAATAGTAAAATGTTATATTAATATTTATTAAATATAACAAATAAATCTCTCACATTAAAATATAAAATAAATATTTTTATACATTAAATAGTCATTCCACTATAAAATAAAAGTTATAATTATATTCTAGAAAAGAAATTTTATTTAACAATGCACTAATAATACTTAAATTAATATAAATATAATTATTTTCATCAATAACTAATATGAAATTAATCAATGAATAACTAAATTATTCTACATTTTGAATTCCGACTTTGTGAATAAAATTTAATGTTATAATAAAATTAACTCAACAAATATCAATCATTTTATGCATACATAGAATTAATAATTTCATTAATTTGAAGATAAGAATCAATTTCTCTCGTAAAGTAGTTTTATATTTGATGTCCCCAATGATGTTTTATTATATTTAAATTTAATTTGTATTAAATTTTATCAATTTAATAAATTCAGTGATTTCATGTGTGAAATATTTATGTATACCCTAATGACTTGAAATGATTAGAAAAATACATTAGATTAAATTTTCATGTATCTTATTCGTAGTGGAGAATATAAATATAATGTAGAACCCATCCATGTAGAATAAATCATGTTGGGTACTGTAATTATTGTCATAAAACTACTAGATTATGGTGAATCCAATCAAATATATCTTTGTACTGATTGAATAAGATTTATACCAAATGTGGTAGATATAATTTATGAATTAGTTTTATAATAGTGTTCAATATATTACATTACAATAGAAATTCATTTGAAATTTTTTTTAACTAGATTATCAATTTCTATAATAATTTTATGATGTTTTAAATCGATATTATGAATTTGGAGATTACCTACAGAAATTTTATGTCCATTTGAAGAAATTTTCTGAAATATAGATTTTATAGTTCATTAAAATGGAATTTTCTTATGTATAATTATTTTCATACTGGAAAAGATGACTTTACTATTTATTTCTATCTTTAGGTGTGGATCATATAACTTTTTCAACAATTATACTCCATCATATGAAATTATTTCCCATTAAATATTTATTATGGAATCCATCATAAGACTATAGAAGGTCAATAATTCTACATACAAATTGTATGACTTGATTTTAATTCATTAATTCAATTAGTTGTTGTGTATAAGTCATTGAAACCCCCAAAACAAAACATTAGTAATACATAAAACAACAATACTTATCAAAATTTATATAAATAGATAGATGAAAAATAAGTTCGTAGAGTATTAAAAAAAATTCATCATAAGATGGGCATATATAAGTTCATGAGTTTACCAAAAATATCCTTCTATACATTAATTTTTTTAATGTTTTACTATATGAAAATATAGACTTTAATGATTTTTATCATGATGAAGTTGAAATTAAATTTCATGGGGCAACAAATTTATTATCATGTAACAAACATTATATAAACCTAGATTTTTTATCTAAACCAATGAAAAAAGAAGATTATTTTTATCTTTAGAAACATAATATTAGTTAAAAATGAAAAATTGAGTTTATATAGGATTTTAATTATGAGGAAATAATAATGTTTTGAATTTAATAATGTGATTTTGAGTATCGGTCATTTTGAATCCTTTTCAATCTATTATAGAAGATTGTGTTCAAGAAGACTGAAGGAGGAACCACAAAATTCATTTGATAAATAATAATATATTTTTATCAGGTTTTTTAGAATAATAAATATGATACTCTGTCAAAGCCTTCCTGATCCTAAACTTCATGACATCCCCTTTATGATGAAAATATAGTGAAGGCATAAGAAATTTATTTACAAACAGAAATCAATAGAATGGTATTCAAGTGGCTGAGACTAACTATGATATAATACATGAAATTTTACAATTTCAACAATTGTGAAGATATGGGTTTAATGTTAAGATTTTGTTTCTATTTTTATATCTTAAATCTATTGTGTTGAAATTTTTACAATATGTATCACACTAAATAATGATCTCCATATCACATGACAAATTATTTGCTTTATGATCTCCATTTAATAAGAACATTTGATATATATATTTTATTTAGTTATTGGGAAGTAAAAGACTCTCCTTTATAAGAATAAAACATCATTTTATTCATTCATTCTTCAAATGTAAGGTGCCGTTAATTATTGTTTTCTTAAAATACATCTTTATTTAGATGTTATATCCATGAAAATTCATAAAGAACTATATTTTTGTATTTTATAATATTTATTATTTCAATGAAATTTATTTTATGAAAATGTGTTCCATTTATGGAACATTGATTATAATGGGTATCCTAAGGTTTCCACAAATAAACATGAGATTTAGAGAATACTGAGAAAGAGTGATGAAAGAAATAGAAACTACAAATACAACTACATTTGAAAAAACCTCATATATTTTTGAGAACTGCTTCCATCCCTATATCATGATGTAGGAGCCACCAAAAATAAAAGAAAAGCAAATAAAATATGATATTGTTCTACAAGATTGTTGTTGAAGAAGAAATAAGTTGTTTACATCTGTTTCAAAGAATTGTTTCTATAACGAAATAGAAGTTGATGATTGTACAAAGTCTAAGTTTCATGGGGTATGATTAAACACTGCATGTATGTTGAATTACATATATTATTTAGATTGAAGATCTTGTTTGAGGGTGTAGTTACACAACATGGTATAGTTTGATCTACTTGTAGAGGGGTAATCTAAAAAGATACTCATGGGGTAAGATTATAAATAAACTATATGAGAAGACAAATTCATCTTTGTAATATGGTGATCGAAACATTATAATATGGTGTTTTTATGTCTCAGGATGACAATTTGTCATCTCCACATGAAATGATAATAATTAAATATTAGGAATCCATATATTAAACAACCCATGTTTGGAATGGAGTATGCTTATTTGGAAGGATTGGGAATTTTAAATACACTGTTCCATCATTACATGATTTCAATTACTACATGCGGAGTTTTATGTTTGTTTAAAAGGGAAGAAATCTATATTTCTATACCACATAAAAATGTTCATGTGGAATTGGTGTTGAAAATTTAAAATGAGTAATTGTAATTATTAAAAAATATACAACACCAGATTCACCCCCATTAATTTTGTATATATGATCCACTTGGCATCTTGTTTGGTATACGAGTGCAGGTAACTGGTTTTGGTGTTTCATATCTAAATTTTTTAATCATTTAATTGGTTACCTTTGTTTCATCTTTTGTATTATTTAAAATAATTAGTATTGAATTAATATTTTTAATAGGATTTTGAGATGGAAGAATCTAATTCTACTTTATCATGGAGAGATTTAGAATTCATATAAATTCCATTGAAAAAAATAAAAAATAAATGATAAAGAATCCATGATAATGTCATATTAATATATAAATAAACCAAAAAATGATGTCCATTACTGTGGTAAGTATCATGATAGATATCTTGATAATGCTTCCTCTAGTTTATAATAACAATCCATGAGAATTATTCCATTGATGAGTCACTTAATGTTTTTAGTGCGATGTTATTTCCAAAAAAAGGTCCCTAAAAAGAATAGGTTTATATTTTTCATATACCAAGGGCGCTATCAATTAAAATTCCCATCTATATGTATATGATGATGTAGTATAAGTGTCATTAAAAAATAATATGGTTAGTATACCACTCTCAAAAATGTTTTGAAAGATAAACATGAATATATAATACATTTGAATGGAAAAATATCATTAGTTGATTAAATAATATAGATATTAATGAATGAAATAAGAACTTATGAATGTTTTTAAGGAATTATTCTATGAATTGGTCAACACAAAAAAATGCATCCACATATGTGAAATCATCCCAAGATGATTTAATATAATATAGGGTAAAAAATTTAACAATTCTCTTGTAGATAAAATGAATATTCATGGGGATGAAATATAGATTTTGGTGAGTGATTAGGAAGATATTTTGATTTATTTATTTTTCATAACAACACACTCAGCCTAAAATTACGAGATATGAAAATCAAACTAAATAATATATAAGACAAAAATTATGTAGCTTTTCAGTATTTGGAAAAATATTTTTATTCCAAAAAAAATATAACTGATTAATACATAAAATAAGGATCCAAATTATGTCTAAATTATATTTATTTCAATTTTAATTATCATTGTCTTCTGCTTAGGAAAATATTTTACCCATTGTGTAGATAAATATTGTTATACATATTCTATCTCCTCTATAAGTGTCAGAAAAATTATTATTTCTATTAAAAGGTGGATTGAAAAATGTTTTGGGAGATGAAAAAATATATCACATACAGATGTGGGTTGGTTTAATTTGAACTTCCCCCAAAAATGTATCCTAATGGGATGAGGTTCAATCCCAAAAATAGTAATCGTACCATTTAGGATAGATAATGCTAAACATTAAAATAAAAAATATTAAATAAATAGTGTTGGTGATTTTGGAGATATAGGATTAAGGATATATATTTAAAAAATAATTGGTTATTATGTGTAAAAAATATATATCCAAAATATTGTGGGTAAAAATATGGAGAATGAAATCAAACTATTTTAATGAATAATCCCATGAAATAAATAATGAATATTTCACTGAAAAACTTATTAAATAGTGTAATGAATATAAATGATCCATAACAATTTTTTGGTTATAGTCATGATGAATGATAGTAAATTCATTCCATGTATCACATAGTTATTGGGGAGAAAATGGAACCACCACTAGATGAGAAAAAAACAATCTGAGTCTACCTAGGGTGGAAACTAATGAAAATCAGTAAAATGAAATACTCCCATGATGAAAATAAATGAATTAAATATGTAAGTATAATGAAATATGAATAATTGATTTTTAGAATAATAATTCTACATAATTTACCACTTCAATATGGGCATTAATTTTAAGAAAATATTTAAATATGATAACCAAATTTGTAATAATTTTGTCAAGAGATAGTTAAATTGTTATAGTTGTTTTCCCACCTTTTTAATAATATTAGAATCTAATCAATAAGTAAAAAGTATAAGATTATGTAGAGGTGTAGGAAATATTTACAATGTCTACTCATAATGTTTTCAAATGTATGATATGTATTCTTAAAAAAAATAAATGAGGAAATGTAATTGCAAACCACTAATAAGATAATGTTAAAACCTATTGTTGTAATGATGAAAACTACACCCAAAGGGAAATCAATGAATGAGCCTAATATTTTACATACTATATATTTAATTCATTAGGAGTGGTCTTGGAAAGTTGAGCCTGAAAAAATTAATACTATTTCAATGTTTTCTTATGTTGAGATGAAAACTAAATATAGGATGAATATTCTAAAAGGGGATAAGCCCATAATACTCATGAGTGGACAAAACTGGATTACCCAGATGGTGAACAAATTAAAATATTTATAAATAATAGTCTTATATAAAAGGATTTCATGGGTTGATAAATCAATTTCAACCCTATTTCTCAAATTGGGAATCTTATAGAAGATCTACCATCGCCGCATACATATTTTATAATGAACGATATTTCATTATATATTATCCTGAAATAAAAATATTTTCCATAACATAATCCATACCAAAAATATGTTAAAACAATATAATTATATTTTTATACCATAAATACATATTATATAAATTACTAGATAATAATAGGAGTAATAAATATATAAAAATATTAATATATTTAAAATCATAGTTTATAAAAATTTCATTATTTTTAATTGTATTTAAGATTCTATATTTTTATTAATTATTTCATTAAATAAATATCACTAATTATATTTGTGTTTAACTATGAATTAAAAAATATAATCGTGGTTTTTTAAATTTTAAATTGATTTCTATTTTAAAGAAATTTAAATTAAGAATCACTAGGATTTAATAATTTTGTTTTCATATAAAAAAATTATTACAAGGAGTTATTATTTTAATTAATGTAAATATATATATATTTAATGTTATATTTAGAATGAGAAATAACATTTGGAATCATTATTAAAATATTTCCTTCAGAATTTTATTTATTTTTCCATAATTATTGTTTTTAAGAGGGTAATGTAATATCCCATTTTTATAAATGTCATTCAATTTATGGAATTATTAGTATATAATATTGGTTTTTAAAATTATTAAACGCATTTTTATGTTATATAATGTATATTATAATTGATATTATATATTTATAAATACTAAATTTTTTTAGACCTATAATTACAATTTCAAAACATGACTAATATTTTTCTTAAAATATATTTTTAATACATTATAAATTTAGTATTTTAAAATTAATTTCAATATCTATTAGAATTTTATTAAAGGAAAATGGATTTAAAACATTTAATTTTTACAAAAAAATTATATAATAATTTTCAATTTGACTTTTGGAATAAAAGAACTTTTATCATTGGTTATAACTAGTTACCAAGGTTAAATGTAGAACGGTAAAATTGAAATATCTAATTTCCCTTACTTGAAAAAAATTGTTGGAATAAATTTTGGATATATATATCAACATTATGTTTTTTAATCACAATTAAATTCCAATTGTTTATCCACATTCCATG
The DNA here is from genome assembly GCA_963277665.1 of Viscum album. Lineage (NCBI taxonomy): Eukaryota > Viridiplantae > Streptophyta > Magnoliopsida > Santalales > Viscaceae > Viscum > Viscum album. The sequence continues at coordinate 1,519,150,542 of OY728136.1, forward strand.
AGAGTGACTTCCCATTACGGAGACATTTTGGTTATTAATAAAGATTCCATCCCTTCTCACTTATTAATGGGGAACTCCACTTTCAACATTCCCTAATACCATAACACAGCTATTTTTGAAAACAAATACAGAAAACTATCCAAAAAATTATTATTGACCATCAAGAGATCATTTCAGTCTCAAAATACCATCCCTAAAAGGATCACCCACCTTTCAAAATAAAGTTATACAAGAATATATGTATAAATTTATAGTCTTTCGATTCCCATTTTTAATTCGTATGTGTATTTATTATTCAAAAAAATTGGTTATACTTGAATAAATTGATAAAATTAGTGTCATAATTATGCTAGTATTTTATTATAATGACGTAACAATAATTAACCAACCTTCTCATTTCCTTTATTAAAAATGAAACTGTCATTCGTTCGTTGTCTGTATTACTGCCTCTTCGACACAACATGTTTCATTTTCCTATAATACATTACAAGGACATAACTAATAGGTTATTTAGTACATAATTATTTTATTTATGAAATATGTTTTATTTTTTATTGATTAATAATATTACACATTTTCTCTATTATATAGGAAATTAAATCATCTTCCATCTGTATGTGTGGACTACCTCCTCCATCGAACAATTTTTTTCTATTTTTATTTTCAAAACCTCCATTCATGAATAGTTTACAAAATTATTTTAATGGGAAAATATTAATATAATAAAATTAATAATTATTACACATCAACTATATTACATTTTAGGGTCTTGGAGTGGTTAAATCATGGTTAAAATAGAAAAAAATAGCATTATTGAGAAAATGTTTCAAAATAAACAAGATCACTCATACATGATCTAGAAAATAGATAATTACTAAATGAAATTCGTGTAGAGGATAATTTTTAATGACATTTATAAAAGGTTCTATATTTGAATTTTTATCTAAAATGGTTTATTAATATAGTTACTTTATATACATGAGGATAAAGTGAATTTTTACTAAATAATAATTGTGATAAGGGTTTCTGGTTTCGAATCTCTACCTCGTGATATATATATATTTTTTAAACAAAATTTTATGTATTGTTGTATATATTTCCTAGTAATTATTTTCATAATTATCTTTTCATTATTCAAGGCATTAAATTTTTAATTTGAAATTATACCCTTCAATGGTGGTTTAAATAGATGTTTCTATATATGTTTGATGTGTTATGTCTCAATTGTTTTTTCAAACATACTCATTATTGTTGACCATAATAACAATAATATTTTGGGATTTATGAATAATTAATTTATTTTTCCATAATAAATTGTATTTACGATCAATATCATTTAATTTATTTGATTTGAAATTAGTTTAAAATATATCGGTGTTGAATTTGAATCTGATTAACATGTTACTCAAACCGTATGGGTTTTCCATACAGAATTACAAAAATTGAGATATGATTTTATTATATAAAATATATTAATTATTTAATTATCTTTTGAACTATTATTATATATTTATCATATATTTTTTATTAATAAAAAAATACTAAGACAAATCAGTTTCTTTTCATTAAATGTCATTTAACCCAATTGATAACTTAGTAATAATGATTTTTAGTAAAATAATTTTTATTATTTGATTTATTGTGCTTCATATTGAAATTTTCTTTGTACAGTCCACATTAATATTATACAATATTTTATTTTCTATTCGTTTTTTTAAATTATAATATTTTTAAAAATGTTAATTTAATAGGTGGATTTTCATCCATGTATTTTTCATTATATTAAATGTGTTCATTTCTATTCATTATAAAATATTATATGTTTGGATGTATAATATCAACATAATTTTTTTATTTTCATTAATACATCATTATATATTCATCTTTAAGTGTGGTTATTTAATATCATTCACATATCCTTTTAAAAAGTTATATTTTTTTGTATTTATAGTTTTATTTTACATTAACATTATATATGTTTTCTAAATTCTCTCGTAATATTAAACCTCAATTTTATTTCTCTTATTAAAAATTATTAAAACCCTTTGATATTTATTTTTCCTAATTTATTCCCTATTAAAAAATGTATTTACAATTTTGGGTTATTAAACTCATGATATCAAATAATTTAATTCTAGATCCATTATTGTGGGATAATGTTCAATGATTTTTTTAAAGGATTATTTTCATCTCTACAAAAAATCATTCTACATTTTCGTGTTTACATGGGGGTATATTATTTTGAAAAAATACACCCTTTACCAATGGATTTCCTATATAAATTTCTTTTAAATCAATGTGTTGATCCATCAATAAATCTTTATTGAATATCCAACCACGGTGAATAGACATAACCTTTCTTACAATGCCTTCACTATGTGAATATAATATTTTACATTCCTTTTATTTAAAGGTGCTGACCTATATTCCATATAGATACTGATTAGGTAAATTATTAACATAAACCATATACCCTATATATTTATTGTGTAATTATTTTTTTATTATTTCATTTATTGAGTTCATTTTACATATCATGTTACATAATATATTTTAATACCCATTTATTATGTATATATGTAATTTATTATTATAATTTATTATTTACTTAAGTGATTCTATTTGAAAATTATATAAAACCAATGTTGTTTCCATGTATGATTTATGATATAATGAATACATATTATCTTTATTGTAGAAGTATGTATGATCATTTGGGAGGGGTCCTAAATTTATCTCCAATCCTATGGTTAAAATATTTTATCTCAGCATATAATGTATTGAAGACAATTTCATTATTACATATATGTGTAGGTTGTGATGAAATTTTTTGAATATAATGTCCCCTATAAAAATTACTATCTCAAATCTGAATGATTCCACTATTTAATTCATAATTTCATTCTACTGATCTACATTAATATAACATTATTATTTACTCATTCATGTTTTATATTATTAGAAACTGTATTCCACTATATATGATCTATGATTTTTTGGTGTTATTTTATAATATATCTTTACTATAACCATATTCTCATCCATTGATTACTAATTATATTTGATTGTTATGGATTATTATTACTGTTAATTAGTATCTAAGATCACCAATTATTTATTTACTTCTACTTACTATGGTTATAAGGATATGAAATATATAATTTTTAGGCAATAGTCAATTTTGGGGTGAATTTATGGGAGATGTTTAAGACATATTATGGATTAATTAGTTTAAAAAATGATTAAAAAATTTTCCAATAGAAAGAAATATATTTTATTTTTTAATAAATCTTTTTTCATAACATTATTTTAATATATACATAAAAGGACTTGGGAAGATATGTAAATCCCAAATTTTATTAATTTTACTTAAATAATATGATCTTGTTTGTGGGAAATCACTGTTTTCATCAGATCAGGGTTTAGGTAACACAAAAGATTAGTAATGTTTCCATTGAGGATAACTTTTGAGTTTTAAATTTCTTAAATGGTTCATATGATATGATAGAATATAATTTAAAAGGTATAAATTAGTATTTAGGTTTGTTTAGGTAATATTAAATGGATTATGATTAAATAAAATTAGTGAAACCCATGGGGATCAGTCTAATGGATAAGTATTGATATATGATAATGTCCAAAAATTTTGTATCAAGGTATTTTATGCTATTATGGGAGATACATATTTTATTTATATTATAATTTGATGCATGTGTACACATAGTTTTAGCTAGACTTAATGAACCTAAATAGGGTTTGTGGGTATTAACTCAATCAACACCTACAACATGACAAAGAGGCCTAATTATAAACCTTCATCGACACAATAGATGGATATGATTTAATCAAATTTATCCCCATTATAAACTATTATGGTAGATTTAATTCCTACTTATTTTTACTATGTATGATAATATTTACAAAAAAATTAACATATTGAATATTTTGATGAATTTAATGTACCAAATAATGAAATGATGTCTGAATTTGATAAGGCGTGTTAGTATTGATTTTACAAATTTATTAAATCATTTACTATGATTTTTTCATTACAATTATTGGATTTCATATTTGGTTCAAATAGGATCATGAAATTTAATGTGATTATGGTATACATCAAGAAATATCTTTGTATTATAACTAAATAATTGGGAATATGTAACACATTAATAGTCATTGTATATTCCTATTATGATGGAAATAGAAATTTTATTATTATTTATTATATTAGGGAGGTTCACATCTTAATAAGAACTAATTAATGATTCTTTTTTACATTTTCCCTTATTAGTGATATTTATTAATAATATTATGGTATATTCTAAATGTCAGGGGAATTATGTGAAACATATAAGGAAATATCTACAGTGATAATTTTCTATTTATATTGGATTAGAATCATATATTAAATTGTATAAATAGTCTTCAAATGTGATTTCAAACAATTTAATAGTTTTTTGAGAATTATAGGACAACATATTATGGATTTATAAACCACATGTAGGATTAAGATCTATTTGATTTTGATGTAATAAATGATTAATTATTTTTTAGAAAAGTGAGTAATATTGTATTGATAACTGTGTAATTGATAATTGAATTAATTGGAAAGTTATATATGATCTTGTTGAAAATGTATATCCAATATTTATTATTATGATATATATTTATTAGTTTCTAGATAAATGAAATGGTGATTAATAAACTAATTGATGAAAGATAGAGTCATTTTTAAGGAATATATAATTGCCAAGTGGATTAATGTCTTGGAGATTCAAATGGTTTTTGATGTTCTATGTTCATTAGAATATATGACTATGGAATATAAATGGTTTGGTATTCAATTCTATAATTTATTAATGTATTTTGAAGAGAGATATGAAACTTGATATAGCCAAAGGTAGTAAGAAATATTTTATATTACCCGTAACACCTCTAATGACGAATAAGTTATAAATATCCACACATACAATATTTATTGACTTATAAATAAAAATTATATGAAATAATTTAAATTTGTTGGAAAATGTAACAATATGAGATTTCACTATACATTTTCCTTAAATAATTTTTTATAGCATTCTCTAAACATAACACTGAAGTAAAACTGAACCAGATATGTTTATACCATTAAAACTATATCTTTGTGTTTGTATATTTGAAAAGGAGTAACTAAATTTCAAAATATATTAATATATATAAGATATCATATTATAATTTCCGTAATTTATTATTATATTCTGGAATATTATTTTTCATCAGTAGTAATTTATATTAAAGAAAAATTTACTTATTATTATTAAAAATTTATTCTAAAATAATATTTATATTTATTTATTAATTCAATATTTAATAGTATTTAATAGAAATTATGGAAAATATTAAATAATATTTTAAAAATATATCATTATGTAAAAATAGTTTCCACTGTATTTTATTTTTTTATTTAATATATATATATATATTTATATATTAAGGTTAAATTTGAATAGATAACTTTGATTTTTATTCTGAATAATAAAAATATACTAGGTAATTATTTTTATGTTTTTAAGAAAGGAATATTTAACGTTTTATTGTGAAATATTCTATTTTGACAATGAAAATATATTTTATGAAATTATTAGTCTATAATTAGGTTTTTTAAATTTTTGAAAATAATTTTCATCAATAAATGTTTATAATAACTAAAATTTAAATTTTAAAAAAATATATCTTGTTTACAAACCTATAATTAACATTTTAAATCAAGTATGATATTTATCTACAATATTTGTAATGCCCCGACCCCAGTTACCCAGAGTCGGTGCATTATTACATAATATTGGAATGATCACAAAAGATAATGTCTCAAAATACTGAGCAGTTTAGTAGCCTTGGATACACTAGATACATTCTTAAGTATTACATCACATCACAAAGTGAAAAAAACTACAACATATAGTCTTTATATCTCCTCATGCTATCCCTACAGGTCATTCATAAAATATTTCTGCACATCCTGAGAAAAATGCAAACATTGAAAGGGGTGAGCTCAGATGCTCAGTAAGGATAACAATATGGCAGAAACTTTCATAAATAAATATAAACATTTAAGGAATGTATAACTAATACAATATCTTTTTAAACATTAACTTCGACATAATATGGAAAAGATAAAATTAAATAATGCCATTTACATATTAACATGGATATTCTACTAGTAAAATAATCACATGCAATATCAATAACCACTTTCATAATGATGTAATGCATATTTCCATGCTATCATAACCACATAGTCAAGGCCTTGTGCCAAGACTACAGATAAGATTTTGATAAGGCATTTTGCCAAGACACTAGTTTGTCTCATGAGACATACTGATGCATTGAGGAGCTATAGTGGGCTCCACCCGTCACTTACTAAGTCCAATGAATTCTTCATATGAACATGTTTAAACATAACATAAACATTTGTATTAAAACTAGCATACTAAATGTCAATACTTTCTCCATAAATCATGAATTGTATAAAAATAACACTTCCAAAGTCAAACATATCAAAAAACCTTCAATACAATATGAAATTTTTGTATCATAATAAATCATCATTAAATAAGATTAAAATCTATCAATAGATGTTGACATAGATTAAATAAAAACTATTTGAGAGAAATATCTTTTTTTAAATAATTGAAAAGTCACACATTTATAAAGGAACTAATTTAAAAGATATTTTTGGATAAAAGTTTCCCATACCACTTTGAAACTTTTGAAAAGAAATATCATTTCAAACCATTCATGTACATATAAATAAATCCTTAAAATCATTTGGAAAACATGGACAATAGTTAAAATGATTTAGAAAGATAAATCTTTAAAACATTTAAATTTCTGATCATGACAAAGTGTAGCTTTCAAAAATTCATAAAATTTTAATTTTGATATTATTTAAAAGTCGCATAATTATAAAATAAAACATTTACATTAAAAATATTCTTATAATCTTGTAAGGGAATCTTCAATGATTTTATAACAGTGGAAAATAGCCGCACCCGCCGTATAAGTTAAAAAAAGTCATTCTTACCTTAATTTTGTCGAAAAGGATAAAAAGGACCTTGTTTGGAAAAAAATAGAAATATTCTTTTATAAAAATCATATAAAAAGTCAAACAAGGGTATAAATGACTTTAACCCATATTATGTAGAATAGTAAGAAATTTTTTAAATACATTTTTAAGAAACATGAATGTGGATGATAAAAAGGTCCTCGTTGATAATTACGTATAAACAACATTGGATAATGAAGAGATTGTGAAATAAAATCTTACCTTGTAATTTTACTTGGTCTAGTGTAGGTTAACCTCCTTTATAATAGTTAAATCATTGTTATTAAATTATACAAGAATCATATACATAAATATGATATCATATATGATATTTTAAAGTTTTTTTGTTTATAATATCTTAGTATTATCGTTTTTTCGGGTGTTAATTGATTCGTTTTACTTTATATGCATTGTTACGTATGTCGTGTTTTTTATGGATAGGTCGTAACTTATTCATATCTATAATGATATAACGTTTTTAAACATTACTTTTAATCCTCAAATGATAATTAGTCTTGAATGGATACGATGGGGAATGAATCTCTTCGCGTTCGTGGAGATGGTAGTCCATACGTACGCACGAGCGACAATATCATTATTTTGATATTAAAATAGTATATAATTGGATGGTATAACATATATAAAAAATAATTATAATTTTATATTTATTATTTACTTCAATTACACATCATTATCATACCCATCCAAATAATAATGTTTTGAATAACAATTACACCACGACGTGGAGGCGGTAAGCCGTACGTACACACATATAGTGACATGTCATTCAAAGGATGGATAGGATACTTAATATGGTTGTACCATATTTATAATAACATCACATTATATTGAAGATACATGATTTATTATATTATAATGGAAATATCAATGAAATAAGAAGTGGAAGAAGAAAGGAACTTGAAAGAGGGTGGTGAAAACATTACCTTTTATTCGGGTTCTTCCTTTTGATTTGATCAAAAGGGATCAATAGGTTGACTTTCAAATCAAACTAAGGCCTCTAGAATGAATTGAGGGAAGTTTAGAAAATATTTGGGTAGGATTTGGCAGATACAAAAGGATTTTAAGGAGTAAATTAGAGAGAAGGGTGAGTGCCCTTTTATAAGAGGGGTCAGGGGCACCTTAGGAAAAACTAAAAATTTTATTTTATAATAAATTCATATTGTTTTTATAGTGACTAAAAATTTATTTATTTTGAGGATATGGTGGTTTTGGGTCTACATCCACGAAACCAATAGGTTTTATATAGGTTTGGGTCACTTTATTAACCTTATATTTTAGTTTTAACTCGTAGTTAATTACTATGACATTTACCATGTCTCTTAGTATTGTTATATTATATGGTTGATAAAATTACTATAAACATCCAATCGACCCCCCAAGTTGTCCATTAATGATACACCTATCATGATATAAGTCCTTTGGCAGAACCATAATTTTTTAGGAATAGAATATCAATTAATAATATAATATTTGTTTTAAAAACTCTTTTTTGTCAATTTTGACACTATTGGGTATTTTGTTTTTGTTAAATTCATCACAGAATCATTACATAGAACAATATTCATATAACCAATCCTAAAATTTCATATTAACATAGAAAAACTATTGGAATTCATAAAAAGTCATAGATTACATTTACCGGGGTATTTATAATATCAATTATCTTAATCTTTCATTGATACAGTAATTACTGTATCATCATTATGTCATAAATAAATTAAATTAATTAACGCCTAAAAATAGTAAATAAAATACCATTATGTAGGAAATATTTTTAGATTTCTAATAAATATTTATAATCTAATTTATCATAGGTATAACCTTTATTGAAATTTTTTTAGTTATTAAACTTTAATTTTATTTCTTTTAACTCTTCTTTGAATTAAATAATAATAAATGTCCTAATCTAATTCAAGTGGACCTAAATGATAATATTTTATTCATAAGTTTTTTTTGTCGAGATACACTTGTCCAATAGAATTAGGAAATATTTTAGGGTAATGTTAATATCATTTTTAAACATAAATACACTATTTAATTTTAACCATGGTAAATAAAAGTAAAAAGTTACTATTCACCAAAAATTATTTTTATCCTATTAAATAACATTTTAATGCTTGATATAAACTGTGTCTCTCAGATTTTATAAATTCTACTCATAGAAGCAGTAAAATTATTTTTTATGTGAATTTGCAAATTCTCCTAGGAGATGGGTAAAAGATGGTGAAAAGTTAAATAAAATTTTATATATCTAAATTTATTATAAACTGACTTCAATGAATTACATTGAAATTATATAGGTATTATGTATCTATTTTTACCCAAAATAAATTAAAATAAAATAAATAATAATGTAAATAAAAATTCTGTTTTAAACTATAACTCAGTGTTTTTCAGTATTAATTTTTAATTAATTCTCGTTGTCAAAATAAATAGCGTGTTATTATGAAACAATAACTATCAAAAGATTGACACTTTTTTATGTAAAATATAAATTTGAAATTAATTCCAATTACAAAAAATAGATTAAAGGGTAAAAATATCATCTAATTATACTTCCAAAACATTTAAATATATAACTCAACACTATAAATTATTTTGATTAAAACAGTTGTTTTCAGATAAAATATATTATTTTTCACTATTCACCCAAATATGAATGTTATCTGAAAAACAAAAAATATTTATTGAAACTAAATTATTATGTCTCAATTCTAAAAAAGAATTTTATTTCTTGAAATTGAATATATAATAGTTTGAAATATTTAATTTTAACAGGGTTCGCCATTAAAAGGATGTAAAATTGTAATTTTTGAAAAATAATTCTTTTTTCTAAAAAATGAATTTGTTATTACATTATGCCTAAGAAAATCATAATATGGCGTCTGAAATTATAAGAATTATATAATGTTAAAAAATTAGTTAATACTGTTCATAACCTCTTTCGAATGGCTAGTTTGGTAAGTCGTGATGCACTTTAACTAATTGTGGCGTATAGTGAAAGTTATTGCATTACTTTGAAGAAATAATGTACTATGAAATCTTGAGGTGTAACATTATTCCCACCATCAATAAATTTCATCCTCACAATTTGAAATTGTTCTTCAAAAATAAAAGGTTGAAAATATAAAATATCTTTGTGGGAAAACCAATATAGGAAATTTGGTTAATAAAACTTAGTCTTAATAAGATGAAAAGAGAAAGGAAAGGGTCACCACCAAATTGTGATCTCCATTAAGAAAACAGTTTTGGAAATTAAAGACACATAATTGGAGGAAAAACATAAATATTTATAGGTAATGATTGAAGTCATCAGTCACAAAAAATTATAGAATTGAGGGCCTCAAAGCCAGTAATCTATGATGATTTAAAATATCATCAGTTTAACAAAAAATAAGGTATTAGGATAACAAATTTTTAGTTCTAATATCCCTTACCTAATGTTTAAGAATTAATTTCATCATAGAACAAGAGTAGAATATATATATATATATATATACTTGACAAGTATAGTTCCATCTTTTCTCTAACTTCTACCACAAACTCATCTTTCACTCTAAAATCTAATAGAACTTAAAAAATTCCATTCATCCTATTCGTATAGGGTTCCAAAAAAAATCAATTTCTGATTCATCTACCCGACCTTTTAGAAAAACTACATTTTTAATCCAGGACCTCACATGTGCCAGTAGTGGGTGATACACCCTTGTCGCCCTTCAGTTGCAGGTTCAAGTCTTGCAACTTTTCCAGATGTAACGGGTTGCCGACCAACATCTGTGTTGTCTTTTTATGGCAATCCAAAAATAATCTCAAACTATAATTATCCAAAATACTTCTATAGAAACTCACAGTACATAATTTTTATGTAAGGTAAACCCAATTAAGAGCATTTTTTCCACGTAATAACATGTGAACACCTTCATCATGTATTCTTTTAACACACTGCAATATCCAGAATTACCATAAAACCATATTGATTACATTAATGATCCCGTATTACTTATATAATATAGGACATACTAATTCTATAAAAAAATGTTGTAAACTCCAAGCATGGAAAATCATTAATCAGTTTCAATGTACTCAATAATATCCAATATAATTTATTCAAATCAACCATCTCTTATTCCAAAACCACTACCTAATTATCAGGACCATATTATGGATTACCTTTCGTTCAACCGTGTATTCTACCAAAAGTGTAGCTCACTATTAAGTCACATTTCATAGAACCATATAATCCTAAATCCTTAATAAAATAGTACTGCAGTACAATCCTTATTTATTTACATAATTCATAAAACGAGTATATTGTCGATACAACACTCAAATGAAATAATCCTATAAAAACAACATACGAACACTCTCCATTATTCTTCATCTTAGGTAGTATCATAACTTGATTATTATCCAATAGAATCATTTGGGGAATACTCTGATGATTTGGAAATTGGTTTGTGTAGTGTCCCAACTCCTTATAGATGAAGCATTATACATTTGAAACCTTTTTCATACCCTTGCAAACACGTACTTGGTGTCCATTTTCTCCACACTTATAACAAACTCTCATTCCCTATAAGAATGTTCTAGGGTGTATCTTCCCACAGTTATCACATATCATAAAATTCCTCTTTTCCCTCTTCCCTTTATCCATCCTTCTATATTCCATGCTTTTCTTCTCTTGCTACCCATCAAAGCCAAAGGACTCAATGAATTCTTTACATATCTTTTTAACACATGATACTATTTCTTCATATGTTGAGAAAAAAGAGAGAGACTATTTCCCTTCTAAATGTTGGATTAATACTGTGTAATATATGATCCTTATTACTCTTTGGATATTATGTATTGATGGAGTTCACATTCCCTCTACTGGGTGCCATTTCTATACATTGGCACAGACTAGGTCAATTTATGAATTACAATGAATAATTCTAAACTTTTAAAATACCTAACATAAATTGAACAGTTTATGGATATAATCCATAATAATAAAAATTCTTTCATTAAGGAAGTATATACTCATAAACCCTTCATAATGGTATGTAATGAAAATCAGAATTATTTTAAGAATATCTCTCAGGTGTGTCAAAACCAAGAGTGCAACAAGGCCCATTGTTGTGCACTAGTTTCTATTCGAGTCTTGCTCAATACAGTGTTTTCGGGTTTTACCCCTAGGTACATCTGTGCCAGAGCTGCCTCTACCTACTCGTATCCAGACAAGGATGTATTTCATGGAAAACTCACAAAATCTCTACAATACCAAAATTCTAGGATGTTCTTATATACTAATCCTCAAAGTCTATCTTAGGGCTATGTGCTCTAATCATAGATTATCTAATTCTAGCTTCGAAGGGTTATACTAAACTTCCTCTGATACCAAGTATAACGCCCCGACCCTAGTTAACCAGAGTGGGTGCATTATTACATAATATTGGAATGATCACAAAAGATCAAGTCTTAAAACACCGATTAGTTTAGTATACTTGGAAACACTAGATACATTCTTAAGTCTTAAATTACATCATAATGTGACAAAAAATACAACAACATATTTTCTTCATATCCCCTCATACTCCTGGCAGGTCATTCATAAAATATTTCTTCACATCCTGGGAAGAATTAAAACATTAAAAGGGTTGATCTCAGATTCTTAGTAACGATAAAAATATAGCAGAAACATTCATAACTAAACATAATCTTTCTTGGAAATGTATAACTAAATCAAAATCCTTTTAAACTTGAACTTCAGCATAATATGGAAAATATAAAATGAAATAATTCCATTTACTTATTCACATGGATATTCTACTAGTCGAATAATCACATGAAATATCAATAACCACTTTCATAACTATGGAATGCATAATGCCAGACTATCATAATCACAAAGTCAAGGCCTTGTGCCAAGACTACGAATAAGATTTTGTCAAGGCCTTGTGCCAAGTCACTAGTTTTTCTCATGAGACCTACCGATGCATCGAGGAGCTATAGCGGGCTCCACCCGTCACTTACTAAGTCCAATGCATTCCACATATGAACATGTTTAAAAATAACATAAAAATTCGTATTAAAACTAGCATACGAAATTTCAATACTTTCTCTATAAACCATGAATGGTATAAAATTAACACTATAACACCCCAATCTTCCACGGTATACTTCTCTTTGAATAATACAATAGCGTGTGATGTACGAAACACTGAGTTTAAGTACATCACGACTTGCCAAACTAACCGTTCAAAAGAGGTTATGAATAGTATTAAATAAATTTTAAATATTATATTATCCTTATAATTTTAATCCATATTATGAGTTTCTAAGACATGATTTATAAACAAATTCATTTTTTTCAGATGAAAGAAGTATTTTTTCAAAAAATGAAATTTTACCGTCTTTTAATGGAGATTCCTTTTTAAAACCAATATTTGAAACTTTAATATATTCAATTTGACATAATGAAATTCTTCTTTAGAATCGGGACATAATAATTTACTATCAATAAAGTTTTGGTGTCTTTCTGATAACTTTCATATTTGGGTGAATAGTGAAAAATACTATATTTTGACTGAAAACAACTTTTTTAATCGAAATAATTAATAGTGATAAATTATGAATTTGAGTGGTTTTAAGTTATATTTAAAATATATTTTTACCATGTAATACAATGTGGGTCATTGAACATAATTTCACATTTAAACCAGACATAAACAAGTGCCAATCTTTTGATAGTTATTATCTCTTAAAAAGATGCTTTTTGTTTTAACAACGGGAATTAATTTTAAATTAATTTCTGCCACTTCTGTAATTGGAATTTGGAAAAATAGATTTCATATTTGGAATCAGGATGTTCATATTGTGTGAATAGGTAACTTTTATTTTTAGACATTTTGAATAATTACTGAGGTAAATATTTTATTAACCATGGTTATGGGTAAATCTGGTAAATAAGGGTCAAACCAATAATATTATAATAATACTAAATTACACTAAAACATGTCATAGCCTTATTGGTTGATACATGGTCGACCATGGGAACCTTTGGGTGGACTTTGGGACCCCATGGATCCACTTGTAAGTGATAATGACACTTTATTTTAATTAAGTTAAAATAAATACAAAAATGACACAAGCATATATCTTTTAGAAAAACAATTGTTACATAGGGTTATACATGTTGGATTTTAGACTATATATATTCATTAGAAAGAAAAAAAGATTTCATATATAATGATAGTTTATTTATAATTTTTATACATTAAATAAGTTAATTTATTTATGACACAATGGTGATGCAGTAATTACCATAATAGTGAAAAATTAGAATAATTGATATTATAAATACCCAAATAAATATAATTTTAGACATTTATTGAATTAAACTAATTTTATATGTTAATATGACATATTAGGATTTATTTAATTAACTTTTTTCGAAGTAATCATTCTGTTATGTGTTTCAAAAAAATCAACTATTGAATAGTGTCAAAATTGACATAAAAGATTTTTTAAAAATAAATATTATATTATTAATTGATATTAAATTCCTAAAAATCTAAGGCTCGTTCAACAGACATATATCATGATAGGTATATTATTAATGGACCACTTGGGGGTATCTTGGATGTATATAGTAAGTTTATTAACTATATAATATAAAAATACAAAGTGACATGGTAAATGTCAAACTAATTAACTAAGAGTTAAAACTAAAAGATATGGTTAATATAGTGACCCAAACCTGTCTAAATTCTATTGGATGAATGTTTTTCGACCTATCCCCACCGTAAAATTTGAATAATAAACTTTGGAGCCACTAGAAACCTAATATGAATTTATTATAAATTAATATTTCTACCTTTTCCAAAGGTGCCCCTCACCCCTCTTATAAAAGGGGACTCCTCGTTATCATTACTTCACACCTTCAAAGCCTTTTGGTTCGGCCAACCCCTGACCAAATACTCTCTAAACATACCCCACTACAACCTAGAGGCCTTATTTGGATCATAAAGCCAAACTAAGGAGCCCTTTTGGTCAAATCAAAAGGAGGATCCCGAATAAGAGGTAATGTTTTCACCACCCCTTTTCAAGTTCCTTTCTTCTTCCACTTCTTCTTTCTTTATTATTACCATTATAAAATAATTACTCTAGTATCATGTATATACTGTGATGTTATTATAAATATGTTAAAACCATATTCAGTATTCTATCCATCCTTTGAATAACATGTCACCATACGTGCGTACATACGACTTACCGTCTCCACGACGTGGTGTAACTGTTATTCAATATATTATTATTTGGATGGGTATAATAATAATGTGTAACTCATGTAAATAATAAATATAACATGATAATGATTCTTTATATATGATATATCATCCAATTATATATTATTTTAATATCAAAAGAAAGATATTGTCGCTCGTGCGTACGTACGGACAACCGTCTCCACGAACGCAATGAGATTCATTCTCCATCATATCAATTCTAGTATAATTATAATTTGATGATTTAAAAATAGCATCTAAGGACTTGATATCATTCTGGATATGAATAATATACATCCCATTAATAACTAATATGGCTCACATAAAAAAGAATATAATGTAAAATGAACCCATTAACACCCGAAATGACGATAATTCTAAGATATTATTAATAAATAAATGTTAAAAGATCATATATGATATCCTATTAAAGTAAATGATTCTTGTATAATTCAATAACAATTATTTAACCATTATAAAAGAGGTTAACCTACCATCGACCAAGGAAAAAGTACAAAGTAATGGGTTTCAAATCTCACTTTTAATTTCGTGAGATTTTCATTATTCACCACTTATTTATTGCATGTGGTGTGTGTACTTCCCATGATTGTATTCATTGTGTAATATACTATAATTTACGGATATTTACATCATCATTGTATGATACTTCTTTCATGGTTGTATGTTTTGTAAGTTACCAAATTGATAAGGGAATTTTATATTTCAATTTCCACTCATTCAGCTTTACGCATACTTCATTGATTATTTTACTCAAAGATTATGTGTGGAATTACTATTCATTTTCTTATGTCATATTTTCCACTCCCCTTTCTGTGGATATACTTTTGATACACATAATCACTCCATTGATAAATTCTCAAGTGATCAGTATGAACTTGATAAGAGTAATTTTAACTCAATCTCTATTTGTTGAGTTAAATATCCAATTCATTGGTGTTGTTTTTACAAGAATATGTGTGAATGTCATCTGATTGATTTACACTAAATATCCAATCATATTGAGTGTATTTATATTTTTCACACATAATTATGTCATTTATTTATCCTTAACCTAAGGATATGGCCTTTATGAGAGATTTCATCTCAATTTAAAGTCCATTGAGACTTCTTTGTTGTTATACACCAAATCACTTTTATGTGGTGTATATAATTTACTTTGATATATTATATCATGAATCCCTTTATTCTCATGATATTACAATGTTTTTATTACCTCAATTATTTGTATTCAAGTGTCGCTCTTTTGGTTAGAATCTCTAACTAAAATACCATTTTTAAAGGTTTTAATGACTTATTCTTCTAAATCATTCTCATTAATGTCCATGTTTAAAAAAATGGTTATAAAGATTTATTTATATAGAAATTTAATTTTTATAATTAATACTCCTTTTAAAAGTTTCAAAGTGGTATGGGAAACTTTGATTCAAAATTCTATTTTTAAATGGCTTTTTGACAAATAGTGTGACTTTTAAAGGTTTTCAAGAAAAGGGGGAAATTTCTCTCAGAAAGTTTTGATGATTATTTTAATCTATGTCAACATCCTTCATTATTCATGATTGAGGTTAATGTGATAAAATAAAATCTTCCATATTGTATTGAATGAGTTATGTTTGACTGTGGATGTGCTATTTTTATACTATTATTGGTTTGTGTTAAAAGTATTGACATTTCGTATGGTAGTTTTAATATGAATGTTTATGTTATGTTTAAACCTATTCATATGAGAAATGAATTGGACTTAATAAGTGACTGATGAAGCCTGCTATAGCTCCTCGATGCATCGATAGGTCTCATGAGACAAACTAGTGTCTTGGCACATGGTCTTGGAAAAATCTTATTTGTAGTCTTGGCACGAGGCCTTGACTATGTGGTTATGATAGTCTGGAATTATGCATTCCATCATTATGAAAGTGGTTCTTGATATTTCATGTGATAATTAGACTAGTAGAATATCCATGTGAGTAAGTAAATGGCATTATTTCATTTTAACTTTTCCATTTTATACTGAAGTTCAATTTTAAAAGGCTTTTGTTTTAGTTATAAATTGCCTTAAGTGTTTATGCTTATCTATGAAAGTTTCTGCTATAATGTTATCCTTACTGTGCATCTGAGCTCACCCCTTTCAATGTTTTATTTTTCCCAGGATTATGAAGAAGTAATTTATGAATGACCTGCAGGGATAGTATGAGGGGATATGAAGACAAGATGTTTTTTTATGAAGTAATGTAAAATTTTATGAATGTATCTAGTATTTCAAAGGCTAATAAACTAATCAGTCATTCGAGATTTGATATTTCTTTTGATCATGCCAATGTTATGTAATAAGGCACCGACTCTAGGTAACTAGGGTCGGGGCATTACAGTTGGTATCAGAGGAAGTTTAGTACAAACCTTGGAATCTAGATTTAGATAAACTCTGATTAGAGCATGTAGACTTAAGATTAACATTGAGGATTAGTATAGAATATCTTCCTAGAATTTTTGTATTGTAGAGATTTTGTGAGTTTTCCATGAAATACATCCTTGTCTGGATACGAGCAGGTAGAGGCGGCTCTGGGACAGATGTACCTAGGGGTAAAACGCGAAAACACCGCTTTGAGCTAGACTCAAACGGGAACTGGTGCACGACAAGAGGACTTGCTGCACTCTTGGTTTCGACACTCCAGGGGGATATGCTTAGGATAATTTACAATTTCTTTACAAACCGATTTAAAGTAATATATATATAAGATGAGAGTAAATGACCTTGGTTAATCCTAATGTGTTTCAAATTGAGAATATGGTGACATGTTAATCTCTAAATGATTTTATGACTACTGTTACTAACACAATGCTTTCTGGTTTTAGTCAATGGATAGATTATAAGGAAGTCATAGTGACTTTGAGAATGATGTAAAATGTGGGAACGGTGGTGGCAATGAGCAACAAAATGGAATGTTGATAGGCGTAAAAGATATCGTCTTTATGCCAAATCAGTTTTCCAAAAATATGATCAACAACATATATATTAACCAACTCCCGAACTCAAAAAGGAAGAGAAAGGTGATGAATGATAAGAGCTCTAGTAATGGATACCATGGAGAAAAGAACCCTCAATTTCCATCATGCATGAAATGTGGTAGGAGACACCTGGGGAAGTGTCTCAATGGGACCAAGAAATGCTTTATGTGTGGGAAGGAAGGACATAAAGTGAATAATTTCTGAAGAAAAATGAAGAGTACTATTGAAGAAGATGAAAATGGTCCCAAGAGTCCATTTACAGTCATTTGCCATAAATGTAGGGGACCTGGCCATTACCCGAGTGAATTACCTATTCTATAGGATATTTTCTTGGTCAAAGAAGAAGCTATGTGGAAATAAATGGTTGGAGAAATGTTTAAAAAGTTTTAGTGCTCCTTGTTGATGGGTTTACTTTGGAATAATTTTCTCTTGTATTTGTAACCCTACAGTTTGACATGTGAGATTGATATTTGAGGAATAATTACCTCTTCTCTTGTGGATATAGTTATAAATAACCATTTTGTTTTATATGATCATTGGTTTTGAGACAATTATAAGTTATTATAATTTTGGATGAAAATGAAAGGTATGAGATAAGATTTGTGGTTAAATTATGTTATGGTTATTTTGAGTAATTTATCTCATTTTGGTAATGTTATAAAGCATAGTTTTTGAAAGGGACAACACGTAGACCGCGTGACAACCCGTCGCGTCGGACAATGTTATGGGAATCGAACCCACAACCAAAGTGCGATTGTGATTTATCACCTACCACTAGACTACGTGAAGTCCCTGGTTAGTGTGAATATTATTTATAGTTAAATGATTTTATTGATCAATAATAATTTGATTTGGGATCTTATTTCTTATCAAATGATTACCCTTATTATAGGAAAATGATTTGGTGATTAAGTGATAGATGTTATTTCAGAAGTTGTTCGCTTTGTTGTGAAGACCATATGCCCAAGGAAAATAGAATAGTATGGGATTTAATTTGAGGAGTAATGGTGGATTTTTATCTATGTTTTTATTGTGGATCTATAGTGATTTGGTTTATTTATGGAAATGATTAACCTATAATAAAGAATATGTGATTATGTTAATTACTTTTAAGTATGTGACTTTTAGAGTAGATGATGTCATTTGGAGATACAATTTAACGTGGAAGACAACATTATTATATGTTTTGGGTTTCAATATTAGTTTGGATTATATTGAAGGATTTTAAGGAAAATTTATTATTGAATGGTATTTATTTAACTTTGGGGTGTTGTTGGTTTAATTTTAGAAATTAAGATTATTATTTTTTTCTCTAATGGAATATACATTTGGGGGATCATTAGATCTTTTACTAACCATTTTGGTTTTGATTAATCTCTAAAGACAATGTAAATATATAGTTCATCTTGCATGGATCATGTGATTCTATAGAAGTTTATTCTAGCTCTTCCAGTGTGACCAAGTATTCTTGAATACTCATCGTTTAAAAAAAATGAGTTAGTGGTGGAAATTTTTTAAAGGATGAAACTCTACATAAAATGTAAGTATATATCTTTATATTCTTAGTCAATATCATAAATGAATTCCTCATCCTTATGTAATGTAACTTAAAACAAAAAAATGTTTTCCGTTTACTTTCCGTCTAGGAGACTAATGGTCGTTTGTCCTAACACAAGTATGTGGTTTTCTTATTGTTAACTCTCTCCTGATCAGGATTTCTATCCCTCTCTATCAGAACTTGACACTTATTTTATCATCCATTTCCATGGTTTCCTACATGGAATCCGAATATGGGTTATCATGGTTGACCTTTATACCTCTCATTATTTCATTTAATGTGATAGTTTTATTGACTCTTTTTCCCATGTGGGACTTTCCATTCTCATGCCAAATTCTTAAAATTGCGAGGGTGCAATTTATTGAAGGTGGGGTGAATGTAACACCGCAATCATCCACGGTATACTTCTCTTTGAATAATACAATAGCGTGTGTTGTACGAAACACTGAGTTTAAATACATCACGACTCACCAAACTAACCGTTCAAAAGAGGTTATGAATAGTATTAAATAAATTTTAAATATTATATTATCCTTATAATTTTAATCCATATTATGAGTTTATAAGACATGATTTATAAACAAATTCATTTTCTCCAGATGAAAGAAGTATTTTTTAAAAAAATGAAATTTTACCGCCTTTTAATGGAGAAGCCTTTTTAAAACCAATATTTGAAACTTTTATATATTCAATTTGACAAAATGAAATTCTTCTTTAGAATCGGGACATAGTAATTTATTATCAATATTGTTTTGGTGTCTTTCTGATAACTTTCATATTTCGGTGAATAGTGAGAAATACTATATTTTAACTGAAAACAACTTTTTTAATCGAAATAATTAATAGTGATAAATTATGAAATTGAGTGGTTTTAAATTATATTTAAAATATATTTTTACCATGTAATACAATGTGGGTCATTGAACATAATTTCACATTTAAACCAGACATAAACAAGTGACAATCTTTTGATTATTATTATCTCTTAAAAACGCTTTTTGTTTTAACAACGAGAATTAATTTTAAATTAATTTCTGCCACTTCAGTGTTTTTAATTTGGAAAAATGAATTCCATATTTGGAATCAGGATGTTAATATTTTGTGAATATGTAACTTTTATTTTTAGACATTTTGAATAATTACTGCGGTATATATTTTATTTACCATGGTTAAGGGTAAATCCAGAAAATAAGGGTTAAAAAAATAATACTATAATAATACTAAATTACCCTAAAACGTGTCCTAGCCTTATTGGTTGATACATGGACAACCATGGGCATATTTGGGTCGATTTCGGGAACCCATGGATGTAACAGCCCGAGATTTTATGAAAAATATTCTTTTTTATTTCACTAATGGCTTGTGTTGTACGCTACACCAAAAGGAGCTTGCACAACACGCATCCTTGACTTGCCTTGCATTACACGCAATCACGACCTTCCTCGATAGCGTGTGTAATACGCAATACCGAGTTTCATTAAACAACGATATGCTATTAAAATATTATTAAAACTACCCGTTATGAATAGTAATAAGCACTTTTTTTAAAATTCTGTAAATCTTATTTTTCAAAATGAACTTCATTTTTGGATTCGGAGTATCGAATTTAGCCTAAGGTGAAATTTTGGTACTTTTCGGATAACTTTCATATTATGATGAATAATGAAAATTACTAATTTATAATTAAAAACAACTTTTTTAATCGAAATAATTAATAGTGATAAATTATTAATTTGAGTGGTTTTAAAGTATATTTAGAATATATTTTTACAATTTAATACAATGTTGGTCATTGGATGTAATTTCACATTTAAACCAGACGTAATCAAATGTCAATCTTTTGATAGATATTGTTTTTAAAAACACGCTATTTGTGTTAACAACGGGATTTAATTATAAATTTAATTTCTATGTTATGAATTTGGTAAAATAGACTTCATTTCTGAATTCGGAATATGAAATATAGTTTAGGATGAAATTTTGGCATTATTCTGAAAAACATCAATTTTTGATGAATAGTGAAACTACTAAGTGGTAGGTTAGAAACTGAATTTTGTATAAAACTTAATTTTACCGCTTCTGTGAATGGAATTTCGAAAATCCGAGAGACACGGTTAATATCAAGGACTAAAATGTGGTTCAATGAGATGAAAATAATTTTTTGGTGAATAGTAACTTTTTACTTTTTTTACCGCGGTTAATAGTAAATAGGGTAACTAAGGGTAAATATGATATTAATATTACCCTAACACATGTCCTAATTCTATTGGACAAGTGTAATTCGACCAAAAACAAACTTAGGAATAAAATATGACCATTTAGGCCCACTTGGATTAGATTAGGACATTTATTATTAATTTATTTAAAGAAAGGTTAAAATAGTTAAAATCAAAGTTTAATAAGTAAAGCATTTTTAATATGGGGTTATAACTAATATAAATTCGATTGTAAATATTCATTAGAAAGATAAAAAGATTTCCTACATGATGGTATTTTATTTGTAATTTTTAGACATCAAATAATTTAATTTATTTATGACACAACGATGATGCAGTAATTATCTTATTAATGAAATATTGACATAATTGATGTTATAAACACCAAAATAAATGTAATTTGAGATTTTTTATGAATTCCACTAATTTTCTAGGTTACTAAGATATATTAATGTTGATTTAATCAACTTTGTTCGAACATTTAATTCTGTTATGACTTTCACAAAAATCATATATCAAATAGTGTCAAAATTGACACAAAATAGTTTTTAAATCAAATATTATATTATTAATTGTTATTGTATTCCTAAAAATCTAAGGTTCGACCAAATGACTTAGATAAGGATATATATATTAATAATAAACAATTTGGGGTTCGTTTGGCATTTTATAGTAAGTGTATTAACCATATAGTGAAAGAAAATAAAAAGACATGGTAAAAGTTAAATTATTTAACTTAGAGTTAAATCTAATTGATAAGGTTAAAATAATATCCTAAACTTGTCTAAATTCTATTGGTTGATAGGATTTCGACCCATCCCCACTTTATCTTCGAAATAAGACCCTTTGGAACCATTATAAACCGATTTTGACTTTAATATAAAATAATATTTTGAGATATTCCTAAGGTGCCCCTCTCCTCCCCTATAAAAGGACACCTCCTCCCCCACCTCCTCACACCAATTTGAGCACTCAAGCTCGGCCAACCCCTGCCAAAATCTCTTCTCCACTTCCCTAGAAACATCCTAGAGGTTCTGGTCTTCCTCAAAGACCAATTCTAGTGCCCTAAGAGGAGGTCTCAAAGAGGCACTTCAAAGAAGAGTTAATTACCGTTACCAATTCTTTCATCTTTATTTCTTCTTCCACTTCTTCTTCTTAGGTTGTTTCATTATGAATTAATAACATCAGTATCACTCATATACTGATATGTTATTATAAGTATGAAACAACCCTATTTCACCATCTATCCATCCTACGGAAAAAGAAATCACCGCGCGTGCGTACGTACGGAATACCGTCTCCACGCCGTGGTGTAATCTATTTTCCACCACCACCTTACATGGATGGGTATAATGGTGTAAAGAATAACTATACATAGTTATTACAACATCATATTGATTCTGATATATTGTATAATCCACTCCAATTCAATTCAATATTTATAGAAATGATATCATCGCTCGTGCGTACGTACGGACTACCGTCTCCACGACGCGATGAGATTCATTCTCCATGTTAACCATTTAAGAATGATTATAATGTATATATAAGAAATAATAATGAAATATATGACATTATAAAGCTACTGGATTTATGTATATATATACATATGTATGTCATCTACTTACATCCATTTCAAGACAATAAGGAAAGGAAAACAGCGTTCATGCGTACGTACGGACTACCGTCTCCATGAACGGTGTTTTTCATTTTATTTATCTACCTATTATATATATATATATACTGAATATATATGATATATAAATCATATTTTATATTCTGGAAGTGAGTAAATCATGATATAAGTAATAATGATGTCAAGAACAACAAGTCAAAACACCTACGATAAATGAAACGATTTTACCAAAAACGCTTCTTTAACATGGAATTTACAAAAGAACGGGTAATATAATGTCATAAGTGAACCATATATGATATCATAACAATGAATATGATTCTGTAATAAGTCAATAACATGATTTAAATCATTATACAGGAGGTTCGGACACTTACAAAGCAAGTCAGACCTAAGGTAAGGGAAATATCACAATCTCATTTTTATCCGAGATTGTTTATTCGTAAGTATTTACTGGGGTGTATTTTATCATCCACATCCATGTTTCATAAATGTGTAATATTATTTCCATCCACCTACAATTGTTCAAATCCATTTTTACCCTTCGGGAAGTTTTTAGTAAAAGAAATGAAAGGAATCTTTTGTCGTTTTTCGTACGAGGTACTTTTTGACTTTTCCGACAAAAGTACGAAGAATGTTTTTTTTAACTTATACGGAACGAATGTATTTTTACTGTTTTATAAAGCCTTATTTTAATGAAGCTTCCTCTAAAAGATTTCATGACTATTTTCAATAAAGTCTCTTTCTTTTAAAATTGCATGATGTTTTGTGAAAAGAAATTGATTTTGAAGAAGAAAGGATATTTTCCTCAAGAATTCAATTCAAGTGTATTATCAAAATTATTTTCCATCTAAGATAATAAAGGGTTCTGTTTCTATCCATATTTTTACATTGATTTGACTATGTTGTGATGGAATTATGTTTATGAATTCCTTTATCTTATATGAATGGTTTTATGATGTCATGTTGTTTAAGAATCCCATTTTTATTACATGGGTTACGCTATGATGTATGGTTTATGATTATGTGGCACACATAAGAAAGGATTCATTATAAGATGGGTGGGACCTATATCTCCCTCCAATGCATTGGGTAAAGATTTTATATCTCATGAGATAGACATGGCTGAAATGGTAGGTTATACCGGTTCAGTGAAACAGGACTGAAACGAGGGTTACTCGATTCAGAAAGGGACTTTGTCCACTAAGATAGTCTTGGCAATGAGTCATGACTAACAAGAAATGATTTTCCATGATTATGTGTGCATGCCACAAAGTTTCAAGTTTCATGTTATGATTATGGTGATCTTATTTTCACTTCTATGATTTGTTCCATGTTAAGATATTATGATCTCTTTTGCAGGTTATGATTTTCAAAAAGATATGATATGATTTTTATTTCTTTTATATACCCTTACTGAGCATTTGAGCTCACCATTTTATGTTTTCTTTTCCCCAGGATATAATGAAAGGTTTTAGGTAAAAAAAGGGATGACCTTTATGGGAGATATTGAAGAACTTTCACCACGATTAGAAGATTACGTTCCGAGTTTCCAAAGACACTAAACTATTACGATCCTTGTGTGTGTGTGTTTTTGTTATGTACTAAGTATTCCACAAATGTAATGTAATGTCCATGTACATCAGGATTCGGGTCTCTACAGTTGGTATCAAAGGAAAGGTTTAGTCAACCTTTGGAAACTAGGATGCGAAAACGTTAGTGAGATCCCTAGAGATATTTCTAAGGTATGTCTAGGGATGTCTCTAAGGTTAAATATACGTATAGGTTATAGTCCTAGAATTGCTCTAACGATCTTAGAATTTAACCTAAGATGTTAGATATTGAGGGTACTACCCCTTTATTATGTTGTTTTCCCTAGCAAGATTTTTGCCTCTCACACTATTCTTTTGGGGTTTTAGACGATGGCTGGAACCCGAAGGAACCGTGTTGATCAATGCAATGGACAATGCAATGATTGTCCCCCTGAGCAACCAAACGATATGGGAGCTGGAATGCAAAATCTTGTAGCCATGCTCACACAACTTTCTCAAGCTATGAATCATGCAGGACTTCCAAACGAGCAAAGGAAGGAGCAACATTTTGTTGAATCCTTCATGAGGCAGCGTCCGCCTTCTTTCAGTGGGTCTACTGATCCATTAGTTGCTGAACAATGGATTAGTACTACTGAAAAGATATTTTCAGTTCTTCAATGTTCTGAACATGATAAAGTCATCTTAGCAGTATATCGTTTGGAAGGTGAAGCTGATCAATGGTGGAATCTTATCAAGAATACGAGGCCAAGAGATGAAATTGAGTCCATGGAATGGGACGAGTTCAAGAACTTGTTTTTCAGTAAGTACTTCCCTCGTATTCTTCGAACAAAGATGGAGAAAGAGTTTCTTGAACTGAAGCAAAGGGACGATGAATCTGTTGGTACCTATGAAGCAAATTTTACAAGACTTGCAAGGTATGCTTCTGGTATTATCATCCAACCTGAAAGTAAAGTTGATCGATTTTTCAGTGGCTTAAAACCAAGTCTTCGAAGGGCATTAGCTATAAGAGACTTCAGTAGCTATGAAGAAATTGTGCGTTGTGCTATTAAGGTAGAAATGGAAGTTGGTGTTACATATCCATCTCATGGTTTTGACAAGAAACGAAAGATGGAGTTCAAGGAGAAATCTCAGAATAATGGTGAAAAGAAGATGAATGTTTCCTTATGCACAAAGTGTGGAAAGAAGCATGGTGGAGATTGTCTTAAAGGGACTAGAAAATGTTTTAAGTGTGGAAAAGAAGGTCATCGAGCAGCTGAGTGTCGAAGTAATGGAAAAAGGGTTTCTAATGATGTGAATAAAGCAAACACTGCAGAAAACGCACCACCAACACTTCAATGCTTCAAGTGCAAGGAAATGGGGCATTATGCTAATAATTGCCCTAATCCAAGGGTTAGTGATGATCAACATGAGCAACCACTGAAGGCAAAGGACAAAGGGAAATCACATGCGATCACTATTGGCAATGTTGAATATGACAATGATGTAGTGGAATGATTAAGTGTTTATGTAATGGGATTCCAAAATAATGTTGTATTGCAATATTTATTGATGTGGTATTCAAAGTGATTGAGATATTTTTTGGAAATAAGATGTTATGCGCATAATGAAGACGAGGAAATGAAATGTTTAATAGTATTCATGAGCTCATGATTGATATAAGGACTAAGTGATATCATGGTTTGAGTATATAGAATTTTGAGGATTTTGGTATGTGGAAAGTGTTAACTTTTAACTGCACTCATGTTTTCACTAAGGTATTCAAGAGAATACACGATTAAGGACTTTGAATGTTTGGAATGTGACCAACAAGACATATCTTATGATATGTGGGGATCAACGACAGTATTAAATCTCTGGTAATCGATGTCACTATATTATGAGAGTGGACTACAGTATTATGTATAAGCCTAAAGATTAGACTAGATTATGTTGGACATAAGTTAGTATTGTTTAAGGATAGAAGATGGGATGTTATAGTAACGTAGTTTTAGAAAAAGGGAAAACCTGCAGGACGGGCGACAACCCATCGCTTCGGACAAGGCTGTAGGAATCGAACCCACAACCGAAGTGCGACTGGCCTTTATCGCCTACCACTGGCCTACAGGAAGTCCCTGTTTAGTAGAAACTAGTTTTATTATATTAAGCAGCATGATATATGAAGTATAAGTCCATTTTAGAAACCATATGTGATTAATCTCACTATAGATCGACTTATGTATATAATTTTGATAACCTTTTGTTTGAAACAGATGGAATGACCCGTCATTCTATCACATGATCTTCTAACACTTCACGAATAACAAATTCAACTTCATTTATTTAAGAGATGAAGTGGAAATTGTTAAAGGCACGAACAACAGTGAGATTGTACCAAAATAAAGTAAGTATTTATTCTAATTCAAATTCTTTAACTTTAGGGAAATGATCTTGAAAACCAAAAATGTTGTCCTAGTTCTCTTATACCTGATAAATCAGATGGTACCTTATATCGTCACAAATTTATGGATTTGTGATTACTGGCTTTTCTATAGCCATGTTCTCTACCACTCTCCATCAGAACATGATGGTTAGATTTCTCTTCCATATCCATATTTTCACCTATGTGGAAACCCAGTGATTAGTTTATTTGGGTAATCGTTACATTTCATACTTTAGTTTTTAAAGCCAAGTTTTGGTATTCCCTTTTACGATGTGGGATTCTATTAAAGAAACTTTCGAATAGTAAACCATTTATAACCCCGACGAATTTCGAGGGCGAAATTCATTTTAAGGGGGGTAGAATGTAACAGCCCGAGATTTTATGAAAAATATTCTTTTTTATTTCACTAATGGCTTGTGTTGTACGCTACACCAAAAGGAGCTTGCACAACACGCATCCTTGACTTGCCTTGCATTACACGCAATCACGACCTTCCTCGATAGCGTGTGTAATACGCAATACCGAGTTTCATTAAACAACGATATGCTATTAAAATATTATTAAAACTACCCGTTATGAATAGTAATAAGCACTTTTTTTAAAATTCTGTAAATCTTATTTTTCAAAATGAACTTCATTTTTGGATTCGGAGTATCGAATTTAGCCTAAGGTGAAATTTTGGTACTTTTCGGATAACTTTCATATTATGATGAATAATGAAAATTACTAATTTATAATTAAAAACAACTTTTTTAATCGAAATAATTAATAGTGATAAATTATTAATTTGAGTGGTTTTAAAGTATATTTAGAATATATTTTTACAATTTAATACAATGTTGGTCATTGGATGTAATTTCACATTTAAACCAGACGTAATCAAATGTCAATCTTTTGATAGATATTGTTTCTTAAAAACACGCTATTTGTGTTAACAACGGGATTTAATTATAAATTTAATTTCTATGTTATGAATTTGGTAAAATAGACTTCATTTCTGAATTCGGAATATGAAATATAGTTTAGGATGAAATTTTGGCATTATTCTGAAAAACATCAATTTTTGATGAATAGTGAAACTACTAAGTGGTAGGTTAGAAACTGAATTTTGTATAAAACTTAATTTTACCGCTTCTGTGAATGGAATTTCGAAAATCCGAGTGACACGGTTAATATCAAGGACTAAAATGTGGTTCAATGAGATGAAAATAATTTTTTGGCGAATAGTAACTTTTTACTTTTTTTACCGCGGTTAATAGTAAATAGGGTAACTAAGGGTAAATATGATATTAATATTACCCTAACACATGTCCTAATTCTATTGGACAAGTGTAATTCGACCAAAAACAAACTTAGGAATAAAATATGACCATTTAGGCCCACTTGGATTAGATTAGGACATTTATTATTAATTTATTTAAAGAAAGGTTAAAATAGTTAAAATCAAAGTTTAATAAGTAAAGCATTTTTAATATGGGGTTATAAATAATATAAATTCGATTGTAAATATTCATTAGAAAGATAAAAAGATTTCCTACATGATGGTATTTTATTTGTAATTTTTAGACATCAAATAAGTTAATTTATTTATGACACAACGATGATGCAGTAATTATCTTATTAATGAAATATTGACATAATTGATGTTATAAACACCAAAATAAATAAAATTTGATATTTTTTATGAATTCCACTAATTTTCTAGGTTACTATGATATATTAATGTTGATTTAATCAACTTTGTTCTAACATTTAATTCTGTTATGACTTTCACAAAAATCATATATCAAATAGTGTCAAAATTGACACAAAATAGTTTTTAAATCAAATATTATATTATTAATTGTTATTGTATTCCTAAAAATCTAAGGTTCGACCAAATGACTTAGATAAGGATATATATATTAATAATAAACAATTTGGGGTTCGTTTGGCATTTTATAGTAAGTGTATTAACCATATAGTGAAAGAAAACAAAAAGACATGGTAAAAGTTAAATTATTTAACTTAGAGTTAAATCTAATTGATAAGGTTAAAATAATATCCTAAACTTGTCTAAATTCTATTGGTTGATAGGATTTCGACCCATCCCCACTTTAGCTTCGAAATAAGACCCTTTGGAACCATTATAAACCGATTTTGACTTTAATATAAAATAATATTTTGAGATATTCCTAAGGTGCCCCTCTCCTCCCCTATAAAAGGACACCTCCTCCCCCTCCTCCTCACACCAATTTGAGCACTCAAGCTCGGCCAACCCCTGCCAAAATCTCTTCTCCACTTCCCTAGAAACATCCTAGAGGTTCTGGTCTTCCTCAAAGACCAATTCTAGTGCCCTAAGAGGAGGTCTCAAAGAGGCACTTCAAAGAAGAGTTAATTACCGTTACCAATTCTTTCATCTTTATTTCTTCTTCCACTTCTTCTTCATAGGTTGTTTCATTATGAATTAATAACATCAGTATCACTCATATACTGATATGTTATTATAAGTATGAAACAACCCTATTTCACCATCTATCCATCCTACGGAAAAAGAAATCACCGCGCGTGCGTACGTACCGAATACCGTCTCCACGCCGTGGTGTAATCTATTTTCCACCACCACCTTACATGGATGGGTATAATGGTGTAAAGAATAACTATACATAGTTATTACAACATCATATTGATTCTGATATATTGTATAATCCACTCCAATTCAATTCAATATTTATAGAAATGATATCATCGCTCGTGCGTACGTACGGACTACCGTCTCCACGACGCGATGAGATTCATTCTCCATGTTAACCATTTAAGAATGATTATAATGTATATATAAGAAATAATAATGAAATATATGACATTATAAAGCTACTGGATTTGTGTATATATATACATATGTATGTCATCTACTTACTTCCATTTCAAGACAATAAGGAAAGGAAAACAGCGTTCATGCGTACGTACGGACTACCGTCTCCATGAACGGTGTTTTTCATTTTATTTATCTACCTATTATATATATATATATACTCAATATATATGATATATAAATCATATTTTATATTCTGGAAGTGAGTAAATCATGATATAAGTAATAATGATGTCAAGAACAACAAGTCAAAACACCTACGATAAATGAAACGATTTTACCAAAAACGCTTCTTTAACATGGAATTTACAAAAGAACGGGTAATATAATGTCATAAGTGAACCATATATGATATCATAACAATGAATATGATTCTGTAATAAGTCAATAACATGATTTAAATCATTATACAGGAGGTTCGGACACTTACAAAGCAAGTCAGACCTAAGGTAAGGGAAATATCACAATCTCATTTTTATCCGAGATTGTTTATTCGTAAGTATTTACTGGGGTGTATTTTATCATCCACATCCATGTTTCATAAATGTGTAATATTATTTCCATCCACCTACAATTGTTTAAATCCATTTTTACCCTTCGGGAAGTTTTTAGTAAAAGAAATGAAAGGAATCTTTTGTCGTTTTTCGTACGAGGTACTTTTTGACTTTTCCGACAAAAGTACGAAGAATGTTTTTTTTAACTTATACGGCACGAATGTATTTTTACTGTTTTATAAAGCCTTATTTTCATGAAGCTTCCTCTAAAAGATTTCATGACTATTTTCAATAAAATCTCTTTCTTTTAAAATTGCATGATGTTTTGTGAAAAGAAATTGATTTTGAAGAAGAAAGGATATTTTCCTCAAGAATTCAATTCAAGTGTATTATCAAAATTATTTTCCATCTAAGATAATAAAGGGTTCTGTTTCTATCCATATTTTTACATTGATTTGACTATGTTGTGATGGAATTATGTTTATGAATTCCTTTATCTTATATGAATGGTTTTATGATGTCATGTTGTTTAAGAATCCCATTTTTATTACATGGGTTACGCTATGATGTATGGTTTATGATTATGTGGCACACATAAGAAAGGATTCATTATAAGATGGGTGGGACCTATATCTCCCTCCAATGCATTGGGTAAAGATTTTATATCTCATGAGATAGACATGGCTGAAATGGTAGGTTATACCGGTTCAGTGAAACAGGACTGAAACGAGGGTTACTCGATTCAGAAAGGGACTTTGTCCACTAAGATAGTCTTGGCAATGAGTCATGACTAACAAGAAATGATTTTCCATGATTATGTGTGCATGCCACAAAGTTTCAAGTTTCATGTTATGATTATGGTGATCTTATTTTCACTTCTATGATTTGTTCCATGTTAAGATATTATGATCTCTTTTGCAGGTTATGATTTTCAAAAAGATATGATATGATTTTTATTTCTTTTATATACCCTTACTGAGCATTTGAGCTCACCCTTTTATGTTTTCTTTTCCCCAGGATATAATGAAAGGTTTTAGGTAAAAAAAGGGATGACCTTTATGGGAGATATTGAAGAACTTTCACCACGATTAGAAGATTACGTTCCGAGTTTCCAAAGACACTAAACTATTACGATCCTTGTGTGTGTGTGTTTTTGTTATGTACTAAGTATTCCACAAATGTAATGTAATGTCCATGTACATCAGGATTTGGGTCTCTACAGTTGGTATCAAAGGAAAGGTTTAGTCAACCTTTGGAAACTAGGATGCGAAAACGTTAGTGAGATCCCTAGAGATATTTCTAAGGTATGTCTAGGGATGTCTCTAAGGTTAAATATACGTATAGGTTATAGTCCTAGAATTGCTCTAACGATCTTAGAATTTAACCTAAGATGTTAGATATTGAGGGTACTACCCCTTTATTATGTTGTTTTCCCTAGCAAGATTTTTGCCTCTCACACTATTCTTTTGGGGTTTTAGACGATGGCTGGAACCCGAAGGAACCGTGTTGATCAATGCAATGGACAATGCAATGATTGTCCCCCTGAGCAACCAAACGATATGGGAGCTGGAATGCAAAATCTTGTAGCCATGCTCACACAACTTTCTCAAGCTATGAATCATGCAGGACTTCCAAACGAGCAAAGGAAGGAGCAACATTTTGTTGAATCCTTCATGAGGCAGCGTCCGCCTTCTTTCAGTGGGTCTACTGATCCATTAGTTGCTGAACAATGGATTAGTACTACTGAAAAGATATTTTCAGTTCTTCAATGTTCTGAACATGATAAAGTCATCTTAGCAGTATATCGTTTGGAAGGTGAAGCTGATCAATGGTGGAATCTTATCAAGAATACGAGGCCAAGAGATGAAATTGAGTCCATGGAATGGGACGAGTTCAAGAACTTGTTTTTCAGTAAGTACTTCCCTCGTATTCTTCGAACAAAGATGGAGAAAGAGTTTCTTGAACTGAAGCAAAGGGACGATGAATCTGTTGGTACCTATGAAGCAAATTTTACAAGACTTGCAAGGTATGCTTCTGGTATTATCATCCAACCTGAAAGTAAAGTTGATCGATTTTTCAGTGGCTTAAAACCAAGTCTTCGAAGGGCATTAGCTATAAGAGACTTCAGTAGCTATGAAGAAATTGTGCGTTGTGCTATTAAGGTAGAAATGGAAGTTGGTGTTACATATCCATCTCATGGTTTTGACAAGAAACGAAAGATGGAGTTCAAGGAGAAATCTCAGAATAATGGTGAAAAGAAGATGAATGTTTCCTTATGCACAAAGTGTGGAAAGAAGCATGGTGGATATTGTCTTAAAGGGACTAGAAAATGTTTTAAGTGTGGAAAAGAAGGTCATCGAGCAGATGAGTGTTGAAGTAATGGAAAAAGGGTTTCTAATGATGTGAATAAAGCAAACACTGCAGAAAACGCACCACCAACACTTCAATGCTTCAAGTGCAAGGAAATGGGGCATTATGCTAATAATTGCCCTAATCCAAGGGTTAGTGATGATCAACATGAGCAACCACTGAAGGCAAAGGACAAAGGGAAATCACATGCGATCACTATTGGCAATGTTGAATATGACAATGATGTAGTGGAATGATTAAGTGTTTATGTAATGGGATTCCAAAATAATGTTGTATTGCAATATTTATTGATGTGGTATTCAAAGTGATTGAGATATTTTTTGGAAATAAGATGTTATGCGCATAATCAAGACGAGGAAATGAAATGTTTAATAGTATTCATGAGCTCATGATTGATATAAGGACTAAGTGATATCATGGTTTGAGTATATAGAATTTTGAGGATTTTGGTATGTGGAAAGTGTTAACTTTTAACTGCACTCATGTTTTCACTAAGGTATTCAAGAGAATACACGATTAAGGACTTTGAATGTTTGGAATGTGACCAACAAGACATATCTTATGATATGTGGGGATCAACGACAGTATTAAATCTCTGGTAATCGATGTCACTATATTATGAGAGTGGACTACAGTATTATGTATAAGCCTAAAGATTAGACTGGATTATGTTGGACATAAGTTAGTATTGTTTAAGGATAGAAGATGGGATGTTATAGTAACGTAGTTTTAGAAAAAGGGAAAACCTGCAGGATGGGCGACAACCCATCGCTTCAGACAAGGCTGTAGGAATCGAACCCACAACCGAAGTGCGACTGGCCTTTATCGCCTACCACTGGCCTACAGGAAGTCCCTGTTTAGTAGAAACTAGTTTTATTATATTAAGCAGCATGATATATGAAGTATAAGTCCATTTTAGAAACCATATGTGATTAATCTCACTATAGATCGACTTATGTATATAATTTTGATAACCTTTTGTTTGAAACAGATGGAATGACCCGTCATTCTATCACATGATCTTCTAACACTTCACGAATAACAAATTCAACTTCATTTATTTAAGAGATGAAGTGGAAATTGTTAAAGGCACGAACAACAGTGAGATTGTACCAAAATAAAGTAAGTATTTATTCTAATTCAAATTCTTTAACTTTAGGGAAATGATCTTGAAAACCAAAAATGTTGTCCTAGTTCTCTTATACCTGATAAATCAGATGGTACCTTAGATCGTCACAAATTTATGGATTTGTGATTACTGGCTTTTCTATAGCCATGTTCTCTACCACTCTCCATCAGAACATGATGGTTAGATTTCTCTTCCATATCCATATTTTCACCTATGTGGAAACCCAGTGATTAGTTTATTTGGGTAATCGTTACATTTCATACTTTAGTTTTTAAAGCCAAGTTTTGGTATTCCCTTTTACGATGTGGGTTTCTATTAAAGAAACTTTCGAATAGTAAACCATTTATAACCCCGACGAATTTCGAGGGCGAAATTCATTTTAAGGGGGGTAGAATGTAACAGCCCGAGATTTTATGAAAAATATTCTTTTTTATTTCACTAATGGCTTGTGTTGTACGCTACACCAAAAGGAGCTTGCACAACACGCATCCTTGACTTGCCTTGCATTACACGCAATCACGACCTTCCTCGATAGCGTGTGTAATACGCAATACCGAGTTTCATTAAACAACGATATGCTATTAAAATATTATTAAAACTACCCGTTATGAATAGTAATAAGCACTTTTTTTAAAATTCTGTAAATCTTATTTTTCAAAATGAACTTCATTTTTGGATTCGGAGTATCGAATTTAGCCTAAGGTGAAATTTTGGTACTTTTCGGATAACTTTCATATTATGATGAATAATGAAAATTACTAATTTATAATTAAAAACAACTTTTTTAATCGAAATAATTAATAGTGATAAATTATTAATTTGAGTGGTTTTAAAGTATATTTAGAATATATTTTTACAATTTAATACAATGTTGGTCATTGGATGTAATTTCACATTTAAACCAGACGTAATCAAATGTCAATCTTTTGATAGATATTGTTTCTTAAAAACACGCTATTTGTGTTAACAACGGGATTTAATTATAAATTTAATTTCTATGTTATGAATTTGGTAAAATAGACTTCATTTCTGAATTCGGAATATGAAATATAGTTTAGGATGAAATTTTGGCATTATTCTGAAAAACATCAATTTTTGATGAATAGTGAAACTACTAAGTGGTAGGTTAGAAACTGAATTTTGTATAAAACTTAATTTTACCGCTTCTGTGAATGGAATTTCGAAAATCCGAGAGACACGGTTAATATCAAGGACTAAAATGTGGTTCAATGAGATGAAAATAATTTTTTGGTGAATAGTAACTTTTTACTTTTTTTACCGCGGTTAATAGTAAATAGGGTAACTAAGGGTAAATATGATATTAATATTACCCTAACACATGTACTAATTCTATTGGACAAGTGTAATTCGACCAAAAACAAACTTAGGAATAAAATATGACCATTTAGGCCCACATGGATTAGATTAGGACATTTATTATTAATTTATTTAAAGAAAGGTTAAAATAGTTAAAATCAAAGTTTAATAAGTAAAGCATTTTTAATATGGGGTTATAACTAATATAAATTCGATTGTAAATATTCATTAGAAAGATAAAAAGATTTCCTACATGATGGTATTTTATTTGTAATTTTTAGACATCAAATAATTTAATTTATTTATGACACAACGATGATGCAGTAATTATCTTATTAATGAAATATTGACATAATTGATGTTATAAACACCAAAATAAATGTAATTTGAGATTTTTTATGAATTCCACTAATTTTCTAGGTTACTATGATATATTAATGTTGATTTAATCAACTTTGTTCGAACATTTAATTCTGTTATGACTTTCACAAAAATCATATATCAAATAGTGTCAAAATTGACACAAAATAGTTTTTAAATAAAATATTATATTATTAATTGTTATTGTATTCCTAAAAATCTAAGGTTCGACCAAATGACTTAGATAAGGATATATATATTAATAATAAACAATTTGGGGTTCGTTTGGCATTTTATAGTAAGTGTATTAACCATACAGTGAAAGAAAACAAAAAGACATGGTAAAAGTTAAATTATTTAACTTAGAGTTAAATCTAATTGATAAGGTTAAAATAATATCCTAAACTTGTCTAAATTCTATTGGTTGATAGGATTTCGACCCATCCCCACTTTAGCTTCGAAATAAGACCCTTTGGAACCATTATAAACCGATTTTGACTTTAATATAAAATAATATTTTGAGATATTCCTAAGGTGCCCCTCTCCTCCCCTATAAAAGGACACCTCCTCCCCCTCCTCCTCACACCAATTTGAGCACTCAAGCTCGGCCAAACCCTGCCAAAATCTCTTCTCCACTTCCCTAGCAACATCCTAGAGGTTCTGGTCTTCCTCAAAGACCAATTCTAGTGCCCTAAGAGGAGGTCTCAAAGAGGCACTTCAAAGAAGAGGTAATTACCGTTACCAATTCTTTCATCTTTATTTCTTCTTCCACTTCTTCTTCTTAGGTTGTTTCATTATGAATTAATAACATCAGTATCACTCATATACTGATATGTTATTATAAGTATGAAACAACCCTATTTCACCATCTATCCATCCTACGGAAAAAGAAATCACCGCGCGTGCGTACGTACGGAATACCGTCTCCACGCCGTGGTGTAATCTATTTTCCACCACCACCTTACATGGATGGGTATAATGGTGTAAAGAATAACTATACATAGTTATTACAACATCATATTGATTCTGATATATTGTATAATCCACTCCAATTCAATTCAATATTTATAGAAATGATATCATCGCTCGTGCGTACGTACGGACTACCGTCTCCACGACGCGATGAGATTCATTCTCCATGTTAACCATTTAAGAATGATTATAATGTATATATAAGAAATAATAATGAAATATATGACATTATAAAGCTACTGGATTTATGTATATATATACATATGTATGTCATCTACTTACTTCCATTTCAAGACAATAAGGAAAGGAAAACAGCGTTCATGCGTACGTACGGACTACCGTCTCCATGAAGGTGTTTTTCATTTTATTTATCTACCTATTATATATATATATATATACTGAATATATATGATATATAAATCATATTTTATATTCTGGAAGTGAGTAAATCATGATATAAGTAATAATGATGTCAAGAACAACAAGTCAAAACACCTACGATAAATGAAACGATTTTACCCAAAACGCTTCTTTAACATGGAATTTACAAAAGAACGGGTAATATAATGTCATAAGTGAACCATATATGATATCATAACAATGAATATGATTCTGTAATAAGTCAATAACATGATTTAAATCATTATACAGGAGGTTCGGACACTTACAAAGCAAGTCGGACCTAAGGTAAGGGAAATATCACAATCTCATTTTTATCCGAGATTGTTTATTCGTAAGTATTTACTGGGGTGTATTTTATCATCCACATCCATGTTTCATAAATGTGTAATATTATTTCCATCCACCTACAATTGTTTAAATCCATTTTTACCCTTCGGGAAGTTTTTAGTAAAAGAAATGAAAGGAATCTTTTGTCGTTTTTCGTACGAGGTACTTTTTGACTTTTCCGACAAAAGTACGAAGAATGTTTTTTTTAACTTATACGGCACGAATGTATTTTTACTGTTTTATAAAGCCTTATTTTCATGAAGCTTCCTCTAAAAGATTTCATGACTATTTTCAATAAAATCTCTTTCTTTTAAAATTGCATGATGTTTTGTGAAAAGAAATTGATTTTGAAGAAGAAAGGATATTTTCCTCAAGAATTCAATTCAAGTGTATTATCAAAATTATTTTCCATCTAAGATAATAAAGGGTTCTGTTTCTATCCATATTTTTACATTGATTTGACTATGTTGTGATGGAATTATGTTTATGAATTCCTTTATCTTATATGAATGGTTTTATGATGTCATGTTGTTTAAGAATCCCATTTTTATTACATGGGTTACGCTATGATGTATGGTTTATGATTATGTGGCACACATAAGAAAGGATTCATTATAAGATGGGTGGGACCTATATCTCCCTCCAATGCATTGGGTAAAGATTTTATATCTCATGAGATAGACATGGCTGAAATGGTAGGTTATACCGGTTCAGTGAAACAGGACTGAAACGAGGGTTACTCGATTCAGAAAGGGACTTTGTCCACTAAGATAGTCTTGGCAATGAGTCATGACTAACAAGAAATGATTTTACATGATTATGTGTGCATGCCACAAAGTTTCAAGTTTCATGTTAAGATTATGGTGATCTTATTTTCACTTCTATGATTTGTTCCATGTTAAGATATTATGATCTCTTTTGCAGGTTATGATTTTCAAAAAGATATGATATGATTTTTATTTCTTTTATATACCCTTACTGAGCATTTGAGCTCACCCTTTTATGTTTTCTTTTCCCCAGGATATAATGAAAGGTTTTAGGTAAAAAAGGGATGACCTTTATGGGAGATATTGAAGAACTTTCACCACGATTAGAAGATTACGTTCCGAGTTTCCAAAGACACTAAACTATTACGATCCTTGTGTGTGTGTGTTTTTGTTATGTACTAAGTATTCCACAAATGTAATGTAATGTCCATGTACATCAGGATTCGGGTCTCTACAATGGATCCACTTGTAAGTGATAATGACACTTTATATTAATTAAGTTAAAATAAATACAAAAATGACACAAGCATATATCGTTTAGAAAAACAATTGTTACATAGGGTTATATATGTTGGATTTTAGACTATAGATATTCATTAGAAAGATAAAAATATTTCCTACATAATTATATTTTATTTATAATTTTTAGACATTAAATAAGTTAATTTATTTATGATACAATGGAGATGCAATAATTAACATAATAGTGAAAAATTAGAATAATTGATATTATAAATACCCAAATAAATATAATTTTAGACTTTTATTGAATTAAACTAATTTTATAGGTTAATATGACATACTAGGATTGATTTAATTAACTTTTTTCTAAGTAATAATTCTGTTATGTGTTTCAGAAAAATCAACTATTGAATAGTGTCAAAATTAACATAAAAGAGTTTTTAAAATAAATATTATATTATTAATTGATATTAAATTCCTAAAAACCTAAGGTTCGGCGAAAAGACTTATATCATGATAGTTATATCATTAATATACCACTTGGGGGTATATTGGATGTATATAGTATGTTTATTAACTATATAATATAAAAATACAAAGTGACATGGTAAATGTCAAACTAATTAACTAAGAGTTAAAACTAAAAGATAAGGTTAATATAGTGACCCCAACCTGTATAAATTCTATTGGATGAATAGTTTTCGACATATACCCACCTTAACCTTTTAATTATAATCTTTGGATCCATTAGGAACCGAATATGAATTTATTATAAATTAATATTTCTAGCTTTTCCAAAGGTGTCCCCCACCCCTCTTATAAAAGGGCACTCCTCCGTCTCATTTCTTCACACCATCAAAGCCTTTTGGTTCGGCCAAAACCTGCCCAAATACTCTCTAAACTTCCATCACTACAATCTAGATGCCTTAGTTCGATCAGAAAGCCAAACTAAGGAGCCCTTTTGATCAAATCAAAAGGAGAAATCCGAAGAAGAGGTAATGTTGTCACCACCCCTTTTCAAGTTCCTTTCTTCTTCCACTTCTTCTTTCATTATTATTAACATTATAAAATAATAACTCCAGTATCATATATATAATGTGATGTTATTATAAATATGGTACAACCATATTCAGTATTCTATCTATCTTTTGAATAACACGTCACTATATGTGCGTATGTACGGCTTACCGTCTCCACATCATGGTGTAATTGTTATTCAATATATTATTATTTGGATGGGTATAATAATGATGTGTAACTCATGTAAATAATAAATATAACATGATAATGATTCTCTATATATGATATACCATCCAATTATATATTATTTTAATATCAAAGGAATGATATTGTCGCTCGTGCGTACGTACAGACTACCGTCTCCACGAACACGATGAGATCCATTCTCCATCATATCCATTCAAGTATAATTATAATTTGATGATTTAAAAATAGCATCTAAGGACTTGATATAATTATGGATATGAATAATATACATCCCATTAATAACTAATAATGCTCACATAACAAATAATATAAAGTAAAATGAACCCGTTAACACCCGAAATGACGATAATTCTAAGATATTATTAACAAATAAATGTTAAAAGATCATATATGATATCCTATTAAAGTAAATGATTCTTGTATAATTAAATAACAATTATTTCATCATTATACATGAGGTTAACCTACCATCAACCAAGGAAAAAGTACAAAGTAAGGGGTTTCTAATCTCACTTTTAATATCG
Source organism: Viscum album (assembly GCA_963277665.1). NCBI lineage: Eukaryota > Viridiplantae > Streptophyta > Magnoliopsida > Santalales > Viscaceae > Viscum > Viscum album. Next base: position 1,519,191,528 of record OY728136.1, read on the forward strand.
TGAGATTTTCATTATTCACCAGTTATTTATTGCATGTGGTGTGTGTACTGCCCATGATTGTATTCATTGTGTAATATAATCTAATTTATGGATATTTACATCATCATTGTATGATACTTATTTCATGGGTGTATGTTTCGTAAGTTACCAAATTGATAAGGGAATTTGATATTTCAATTTCCACTCATTCGGCTTTATGCATACTTAATTGATTATTTTACTCCAAGAGTATGTGTGGAATTGTAATTCATTTTATTATGTCATATTTTCCACTCCCCTTTCTGTGGATATACTTTTGATACACATAATCACTCCATTGATAAATTCTCAAGTGATCAGTATGAACTTGATAAGAGTAATTTTAACTCAATCTCCATTTGTTGAGTTAAATATCCAATTCATTGGTGTTGTTTTTACAAGAATATGTGTGAATGTCATATGATTTATTTACACTAACCATCCATTCATATTGAGTGTATTTATATTTTTAACTCATAATTATGTTGTTGATTTATCTTTAACCTAAGGATAAAACCTTTATGAGAGATTTCATCTCAATTTAAATTCCATTGAGACTTATTTGTTGTTATACACCAAATCACTTTTATGTGGTGTATATAATGTACTTTGATATAGTATATCATGAATCCCTTTATTCTCATGATATTACAATGTTTTGATTATCTCAATTATTTGTATTCAAGTGTCGCTCTTTTGGTTAGAATCTCTAACTAAAATACCATTTTTAAAGGTTTTAATGACTTATTCTTCTAAATCTTTCTCATTAATGTGCATGTTTAAAAAAATGGTTATAAAGATTTATTTATATAGAAATTTAATTTTTATAATTAATACTCCTTTTAAAAGTTTCAAAGTGGTATGGGAAACTTTGATTCAAAATTCTATTTTTAAATGGCTTTTTGACAAATAGTGTGACTTTTAAAGGTTTTCAAGAAAAGGGGGAAATTTCTCTCAGAAAGTTTTGATGATTATTTTAATCTATGTCAACATCCTTCATTATTCATGATTGAGGTTAATGTGATAAAATAAAATCTTCCATATTGTATTGAATGAGTTATGTTTGACTGTGGATGTGCTATTTTTATACTATTATTGGTTTGTGTTAAAAGTATTGACATTTCGTATGCTAGTTTTAATATGAATGTTTATGTTATGTTTAAACCTGTTCATATGAGAAATGCATTGGACTTAATAAGTGATGGGTGGAGCCTGCTATAGCTCCTCGATGCATCGATATGTCTCATGAGACAAACTAGTATCTTGGCATAAGGCCTTGGCAAAATCTTATTTGTAGTCTTGGCACGAGGCCTCGGATATGTGGTTATGATAGTCTGGCATTATGCATTCTATCATTATTAAAGTGGTTATTGATATTGCATGCAATCATTCGACTAGTAGAATATCCATGTCAGTAAGTAAATGGCATTATTTCATTTTACCTTTTCCATTTTATACTGAAGTTCAAGTTTAAAAGGCTTTTGTTTTAGTTATAAATTGCCTTATGTGTTTATGGTTATCTATGAAAGTTTCTGCTATAATGTTATCTTTACTGATCATCTGAGCTCACCCCTTTCAATATTTTATTTTTCCCAGGATTATGAAGAAGTAATTTATGAATGACCTGCAGGGATAGTATGAGGGGATATGAAGACAAGATGTTTTTTTTATGAAGTAATGTAAAATTTTATGAATGTATCTAGTATTTCCAAGGCTACTAAACTAATAGGTCTTTAGAGATTTGATATTTCTTGTGATCATGCCAATGTTATGTAATAAGGCACAGACTCTAGGTAACTTGGGTAGAGGCGTTACAAACACATCCAAAGTCAAACATATCACAAAACCATCAATACAATATGGATGTTTTGTATCATAATAAATAAACTTCAAATAATCTTAAAATACATCAATGGAAGTTGAAATAGATGAAATAAAAAATATTTTTAGAGAAATATCTCTTTTTTTTTGAAATCATTGAAAAGTCACACATTTATAAAGGAAGTAATTTAAAAAAGATTTTTGAATCAAAGTGTCCTATATTCCTTTGAAACTATTGAAAAGAAATATCATTTAAAAAAAATCATGTCCACATAAATACATCCTTATAATCATTTTGAAAACATGTATATTAATTAAAAATATTTAGAAAGATAAATCGTTAAAACATTTAAAATTCTGATCTTGATAAAGAGTACCTTTCACAAATTCTTAAAATATTAATTTTGAAATTATTATAAAGTCACATGATTATAAAATAAAACATTTACTTTCAAATTAATCTTATAAGCCTGTAAGGGAAGCTTCAATGATTTTATAATGGCGGAAAATAGCCGCACCCTTCGTATAAGTTAAAATAATACATTCTTACCTTAATTCTTTCGAAAAGGTTAAAAAGGTCCTTTTTTGGAAAAAGACGGAAATATTTCTTTATAAACATCTTATAAAATGTCAAACAAGGGTATAAATGACTTTAAACCATATTCTGAAATTTCATATTATATTTTAAAGGATATTTTAGTATTGGTCATAATTGTTAATTTACCTGGGGTAAATATTGGTTACCACGGTAAATGATAAAATCTAAAAACTAAAAAATCTAATGTTAATGAGTTGATAATATGATTAAAACATATATGGTAATGGGTTGCTGATGCCTTGGTATAACTTATGTCTTACCCTCCCCAATATTTAGTAGTTTTTTGAAACACTTCATTTGAGAGACACTTCCCATTATTGAAATGATTTTTGTATAATATATAATGTTATTCCATTTAACTTATAAGAGTGGAAATCATATCCCCGCTTACCCAAAAAACCAACATTGTCCTATAAAAAATATTTGGGAAAAAATATTCAAATTTATTAAACACAATAAATATCTTTTTGTATATCCAATATACAATTCCTAAACGGGTTAATCTCAATTATATAAGAGATAATCCTAGATGGTATGTTAATACAATTAGTCTAAAATCATTAAAAAAATTCCATTTTCCTTTAAGAAAAATTAAACCATCCTTTGTACGTTGTGAAGAATTCCACTTCCACGATGCAACATGTTACCTTTTTCACCACAATTTTACATGGTTGATAATCCAAATTAATTTAATAGATAAGTATTATAATTTTGAAATATTTTATATCATGATATAATAAACCATATGATAGCCCTCTAGGGCGTCATTAGTTCCCTACGATTCATTTTAAAAACAAAATTGGAAAACCCAAACTATGATACTCAATTAATTAAAATGTAGTAAAGTGAAGTTCATGGTTGAACCCACCAAGAAAAAAATTTTAGTTATATTTTGACTTTAAAAGATTAATTTTATTAATTTTCTGAAGGTGTTGAGAAAACATTGGTTTGAATTATTTTCAGAAAATAAAATATGAATGTAAATAAGATTGATTGAATGGTTTGAAAACATATCATAATAAGCATGATATGTTAATGTTGTTTATGGGTTCATGTGAAATTAAATTTTAAAATAGATTGATTGATTCATGATTGGTGTTTGAGTCTAGACGAGGTTGATTCAATGGCTATGGGATCCCCTCCACAATGCGAATGTACATTATTTCATCTGGTTTTGTAAGATTAGATTTCATCGAATCACATTCGTCACAATACCGTAATTAATTAAAATTTCCCCAAAACATGACAATAGTCATTCTATATATATGATAGTTAGTTGCAAAATTTAAATTTTTCTTTTTTATTAACTTTTCGATTTTCTAGATAAATTAAATTAAAAGGGATTAGAAGTTGATCAGCATAAATACACCAACCAACTTCATGAATAATAAATAGAATAAAATCCAAAAGGCCTTTCCCGTTCATGTTGCGTCACCCTAGAACAAGGGAGGATTAAACCCTCATCATATCGATGAGAGTTTATAGGGAAGGGGAAATGAATTCATAATGGAAAAATATAAAAAATTGAATAAAATCTTTTCTCCAGGCATTGGTTTCCTACACAATTCCAATTCTCCTAAGTTGTACTCATGGGCTCGATTTGTTGGTGTTGAACATGCTCTACCCTTCAACCATCACTTCATGTAATCATGGTACCTGACATGAATTTTTGATCCTTTTTTGTGAATCTACGTGAACCCTACATGAATCTCAGCTGATATTGTGGATATTTTTCAACTTACACGACATTTCTTTTCCTACACATCGTGTACACCTCGTCCACATTACATCTACCATGTTGAATCAAAGTAAATCTTGTACATTGGATTGAATACCATCACATCATGTATTGTTGATTCATGATGTGTACATGGGTTTCACAATATGTATTTTCATCCCAACTAGTCTAGTGAATATCAATTTATCTTAAAATGGTCACGATGTGTACATGTGGTACCAAATGTGTTGTTAATTTTTCTTCAGTTCTCCAACTCCCCATCATTTTTAAAATCCGATGTCGCACTGCTTCACTTCACATATGGAGAGAAAGGTCATTCAGATCATTTTTCATTGACGTTTCATTTTTTTTCAAATATCATTCATTTACTAACAATAAACAAAAAAAGTATATTTATTCCAAAATTGGGAAGAATATTCATTTAAATCTATATATCATATCATTAAAACATTCTAAAATATATGCTCGAAATAAAATTATCAATGACCCCCACACTTGCATTCAGTATTGTCCTTAAGGATGTAATATAAACATAACTAAAATGGCACTCACCATAAAATTAGTTAAATTTAACTACAATTAATGAAATTGATCAAATGGAAAATTAAATTTTCAACCATCACATGAGAAAATTAATCAACGCCTCATTTTTCAATGAAATAAAACAACCATGTATATTACTTTTCCTTTTTAAAACACCAAGTAATTGTCAATCATCCATAATCATTTTTGAATTCATTATTAATATGAATGAAACTTTCAATATACCTCACTTGAATTTTATTCTCATCATTAGGGTACAAATATAAATAGAATTCAGCAGACACCTCAAAAAAGTGTACCTCATCGTAGGCTTTCATGGAATCTATCATCTCCACCACATAAATACACAATCACAATTTATCATGAGGGCTTCAACATTATGGTTCAAATGACATTGAGATAGAAGGAAAGGTAGTTAAATGATGAAATATATTAATTCCCTAAAAGGGGGTTTTACTCTATAGTACTCTTCATGATATTCATAAACATCTCCAGCAAATCCCCTTTATAGATGTCTGTTCCCTATTTGTCAAAAAATTTCACAGAATCCTCATGATATATGTAAGTTCAATGATTGAATCAATGAATCTTTCTATATCTAGTTATCATTTTTGGATGTTATTCTCAGGAAAAATATCTCATCCATCATATAACCACATACAATAAAGAATTGTCTATCTATAAAATGGAGAATTTGATCCTTTCAATACACAACCCATTTGTGTCATTTTATTAACAACACGAGTAAATAATGTAATATAATTAATGATACATGGCCTTTCCCATATCATAATAAAAATACAACCAGAAAAATATCCACAATAACATATATAATGGTACACCCATTATGTCCCCCACGCTTATTTTTTATATATCCTAAAAAAATTTAGAGAAATGTTGGACGGGTTAAAATTATCATGTTACATGTCTAAATTCATAAAAATGGAATTCATAGTATATATGTGATTAGTATGATTAATTCCATGTGGGTCTCATGATAAGGTCTAACAAAAAATTCCTCAATCATTTTAAAAGTGATGTTGTTCTGCCATAGCTTCGATAAGATGAAATGCATATTCTAGAAGAAAAGTCTCATGGGTTTCCCAAGAAATATAATATAGATATAATTTTAAATATTTTTTTATTTGATGTATAAGTAATGACATGAATTATTGGGGAAATTACACAAGGAAAAGTATAAGGATAATTAATTTAATTCATGAAATCATCAGAAATTCAAAAAAACAACAAATCTCAAAAAAAATCTAAATTGAAATTTATTCATGTCAAATCATGATTTGGAAAATCATAATCCACAAGGTTATCTCAACTAAATATTTTCCCCATTTTTCTCTTTCAAATATATTGAAAAATAAATGTAACTTCCTAGCAGGGTAAATATCTTTGGCAGTTTCATGTCTCTTAGATAATATAGAATAAATAATGATTCAATAAGAGGCATGCAATTGAAAATTAAATCTCTAAAACTATTAAAATATGTGTAATAAATTACAAAATTTAAAAATTTAATTTCACGATCCTCGTGAAAATGATGCTTCAAACATTATAGGGTTTGGATGAAACATTTCACAATGTGTAAATTCCCATCACGATGTGTAATCTCTATGTAGCTTCGTCTCTTATTTTTTTCATCTTCCTTCCTCCAATATTAATCATCCTAATAAAATAAATTACAAATATGAATGAAAAGTCCATAATAATTAAATTTTAGTTTTTTTAGCGATAATATTTGTTAAAAAGAAATAAAATAAAGAATGGAAAACAATGAAGGTTAACTCCCAAAAATTCTATAGAATAATGTCATTGAATTGAACTTACCTAGTTCAAATCATGTGACATATTATTAGAAATTTTTTACCACTTCTGGGTCTATTTTTAGTTGCAGTTGTGTTTTATCCACATATGTTGTCCCTTGTCCATCATCTCTGAATAACCCAATTTGTCCTTATGGAACTTCCTTCTTGTCCACAATCAGACATACCCACCATTTCTTCCTCAATCCGGATGATCTAAATGGATGTTCATGTACCATACATAAATATTTTCCCTTAAAAAATGTTGTAGAGTCGACATTTACATTGATATCAACGGTCCATTTTTATTTTCATATCTTTATTTAATCTAGAATCCTCTTTCACATCATCATCTAACTCATATACCTCTTCAATCCCAAAAAATTCCTCATATTTAGCTTTCTCTCTTTCTTTGAACTCATCATCTTCAATAACATCATAATTCTTCATTTCATGTTGAATGTTAAAGCCCAAATGATCAATTTGGACTATCAGACATAGTTCTCCATTCTGAAGATATTTTTGGACATGCCATATGGATAAAAATTTTCTCACCAAAATGATTAGATTCTTTTCATCAACCATATCTAGCACTATAAACTCGAAGGGGAGGTTGAATATGTTTACTTTGATTAGGAAATTTTCAATGACTAATCCTGGGTGTTTTACTATTTAATTTTCTAATTTAAGCGATACTCATGTGGACTTCACGTTCTCCAATCCCAAACACTTTAATTTATAGTATGACATAACATTGAAACTTCACTTAAGTCACAAAATATTTTCCCACATTAGTGTACTCTAATCAATATTTCAATTGAAAAGATTCTTGGATATCATTCTTGTTAATGTATTTATTTTGATAGCACTTAAGAAAACTGTCGAGTGAATGGAATTGTTCCAATATAATATAGATTCTTCTTGTTTGATAACATCTCTATCATGAATTTATCATAAGTTTTCATGTTCTTCAGAGCCTTTGAAAAAGGTATATCAATATGTAATTTTTTTAGATTTCAATGAATATACTTCTTTGAACAGTTTTCTTCATTTGTGTATCCCGCTCTAGAAATGGTATCGATTTCTTGTACTGATGTGGTTCCACTTCTTTTTCATCCACTGGTGATCATCCTGAAAACTCTATCCCACTTCCTTTTATTTTCTTCCCACATCTGTGCTTTTTATCCTTCAAATCATCATGATGGATTTTCATGAATCTTGGTAGTTATCCTATTTCTCTCTCTCTAAGTTTCTCCGTGATTTGACCATCATGATGCTGTAGATTTTGAAATGTGATCTTTTGGAAAGATTCTTCTTCTCTTATATCCTTTAATGAGACCCCAAAAGTTGTGATGATTGTTTCTAGTGTCTCATTCAATGAATGGACCTCGATTATTGGTGTGGGGTCTTGCAGTTCTTGTTGTGGTTACCCTTATGGTCTCAGTTGAAGTCCCTATTCTTGGTATTGTCGTGGCCTACATCCAAGAAATTGATTTCAATGATTGTAGTCAGAAAAATTTTCATCTTCAATATGCACACCATAGGGGTATGGTTACTAGCCCATCATCATATATATCTTTTTTCTCAGTGACTCCAATTTTGGTTTAATCTGTCAATTATTGTTGATATCATGGATTCCATTCTTCCATGAACCATATACATTCCCATGAAATCTATTTCTCTCCATTTCATCCAATATGTTGTAGCTCAATTCTGGTGACTTTTTCATTAGTGATAATCTGACTACAACAACATGAATAGACATGTTTTCTTATTAACAACCTTTATAGAATGTATGTATTAGTATCCATAGCTATATTCCAAGATGTTGAAATTTTATTTTCATTTACTTATAACATTCTCAGGTAGAGTATAATTATTCATCTAAAAATTGATAGAAGTTGTGAATATTTAACTGTATATCCAATTATTTAGAGGGTGGAAAGAATCAGGTGAGGAAATTCCTAGCCATCTCATCCCATGTAGTGATGGAATGTGTTTTAGGCTCGGAATCTAGTGCTGAGATCGATCTCTTAATGAAAGTAAAGAAAATATCATGTCTTACCACGTCACATTAAATGTTTTGAAATAAAAATGTGTCTTAGAGCTCCAGAAGGTCACCCAGATATTTGTTTGCATCTTCTGGAAGAAGTCTAGTGAATTTCATAGTTTTTGTGATCATTGAGATTATTGATGGATTTATATTGAAATGATTTGAAGCAATGGGGGTGCTAGGATACTAGATCGCAATCCTATATTTGAATGGAACACGTAGTTTGCGAGTGTTTGAAGCATATGACTTCCTTGAAGAATTTGATTTTGTTTTGCGACCTACATGGTCAATGTGATATTACTCTCAGTGAATTGTTCAAAATTCTAAGTTCATTAGTTGATTTCATCTTTCTTTGATTATTTTTTGTAATCGTGCATTAAAAACCTGAAATTCGCAACACAAGGACATTCTACATTAAAATAGAAAGTGAAATAAAATAGAAAAATAAAAAATTGAAATCCGAAAAATAAATAAATGGATTGTGTCCCATGAAATAGTGAAAGTATGATGTCATCATAGGGAATAATTATATCCATATGGTTTTATGTAAAAATAAATTAATAAAACCCAAACTATGATTCTTAATTAATTAAAATGTTGTAATGGGAATTTTGGCATCAACCCTATAAGGGTAGTAATTTTATTTTTATTAGGAATTAAATTTTTTAATTTTATATATATGGAAAATGTGGTGAGAAAACATTGGTTTTATTGATTTCAAAAATTAAATTATTAATTAAATGTATATTGATTGATTTTTTTGAAAATATATTTTATGATGTGTGCTAAGGTAATGTTGTTTTTAAGTACGTGAGCATTTAGATTCATAAAAATCGATTTTTTGATTGACGATTGATGTCATAGTTGAGATGAGGTAGATCCAATGGTCTTGGTATCCCCTCATCAGTATAGATATTCCTAATTTTTCTTGGCCCAGTAAAATAGAATTTTTCCCAATTATGATTTTCTCGATACTAGATTTAAACCAGTTTTATCCTACTCTTGACAATTGACGGTCCTTCTTAAGGGTAGTTAGTTGAACAATTCAAATGTTCTTCTTTGATTAATTTATCAATGGTCAAGAAAAAAAGGAATTGAATGTTGATGAATAAATTTACACAAACCAACTACATGAATAATAAAAGAATTAAATCCAACACACCATTTCTCCTCAGTTAAAACACCCTATTATATAGTGGGATTACCAAATCATCCTAGTAATGAGAGGTTTATAGGGAAGAAGAAAATAAATTATAATGGAAAAAAAAATTGGAGTATTATCTTAACTCAAAGAATCTGTTTCTATCTGAATTCCAGTAGTCAAAAAGTGCTGCAATGGGATCTATTTATTGGATTTGAACTGGCCGTACCTGACCGTTGTCAAGTGTAGTTCTTGTTGTACATGAAGTGTAATTTCGATACGTTTTTTAATTTGCATGATTCTTATGTGGATCTCGGGTGAGATTTTTTAAATTTAACCACATACACAGTGTGTACATGGCCTACACATCGTGTACACCATGTCTGTGTGGCCCTTACCTCATTGAATATGTGAAAATCTCGTACGATCGGTTGACTATGATCATATCATGTACAAATGGCTCACGAAATGTACTTTTATTTCATGCTATATATTCTCATCACGACTTGTCCAACAACTATATGTTGTTCTTAAATTGGTCATGATGTGTACTTTTGGTACACAGCATGCAATCAATTTTTATTGATCTTTCCGTCTCCTCTTCATCTCCAAAATTCAGCATTGTGCCTCATCACTTCCCTCATGGTTTGATAAAGGTAATTTTCACAGGTGTCAATGACATTTCTATTCTATGTCAAATATTTGTCACTTACTACCATAAAACACAAAAAAAAATAAACTTATTCCCAAATTAGAGATATTATTCTTGTAAATCCATTAATCTATACATTAAAAAAATCTCAAGAGTTTTCATGAAATACACTTTAACCCCCCTTACCACACATGCATTCAACATTTTCCTCAAAGATGAAATCTGAACATACTATAGAATAATTTCACCTTACAATGATTTAAATTTAATTTTAATAAAATCAATTTATCATATGGAATATTAAATGTTCAGTCCTCGAATTGGAAAATAAATCAATGCCTCATTTTTCAGAAAAACAAATCCACCATATATTTTACATTTCTTTATCAAAATAGCAAATCCTTTTCAATCAGACATCTTCATTTTTGAAGTCATTATTATTATGAATGTAACTTTCAATCTACAAAACATGATTTTTCTTCTCATCATGATGGTGCAACTATAAATATATTTTATCACATGGCTCAAAAACATGTAACTTACAATAGGTGTGAAAGGAATCTAACATCTCCACCACATAAATAAAAAATCACCATTTAGAATGAGGGTATCACCAATATGGTTCAAATTAATCTGAGGGAGTAGGGTAATTAGGTAAATGTTGAAATCATTTAAGGCTCAAAAAAGAGGTTTGACACTAATGTAATTTTCAAGATATTCTGAAATGACTAATAAAACCTCCCTTAATAAATGTCAATTCTTTATTCCTCTAAATATCTCATAGTGGGCACATTATACATGTTAGATAGATGAATGAATCTATCCACCTTACCATTTTTTAATTTTTTAGATTTTATGCTCAGGAAAAGGCTCACGTCTGTCACTTAACCACAAATAATTAAAAAATGGTTGTCTGGAAAATGGTGATTATTAACCATCCTAAAACACAACCCATTTGTTGAATTTTTTAGCTTGATAGATGAATAATTAAATACAATTAATGAAAAATGTATTGTCGTAGATCATAATGAAAAATCATCCTGCCAAAATATACACAATAACATATATCCGAGTACACCCATTTTGTTACTCCCCACAAATATTCTTTTAATTATCCATAAAATATTTAGAGAAAGGTAGGAATGAATAAAATATTATTGTAACATAGATATATACATAAAAAGAAAATTCAGGGCTGTTACAGGCATAAATTTATTAATGAAATGTGAATATCAAGATATGGGCTATCAAAAATAATGCCCCATTCATTTTAAATGTGATTATGCTCAATCATAGCTTTGATAAGATTCAATGAATATTTTAGAAGAAAACATGATCATATTTGTCAAGAAATATACTATAGATATAATGGTAAATGTTTGGATCAATGGATTTCACAAGAATGAGATGAATGGTTGAGACAATTACCCACATAAATGTATATGAATAATTTAATTAATTAATGAAAACATTATAAATTCAAAAAATTGGAAGTTCTATGAAAAAAATCATCTAAAATGATCAAAATGCACCTCAAATCATGATTTGGTAAATGTTAATCCACATTTTTATCTATACCAATTATTTCCCCCAATTATGACATTCATATTTATTGACAATGAAATTTATCATAATGTAATAATAAATATACTAGGAAATTTAATGTCTAATAGATCAGTTTTAGAAAATAATTATTCGCGTGGATACATGAAATTGAAAATAAATGCTTTATAAATATTAAAAATTGTGGAATATTGTTGAAAAGTTATGAATTAAAACTCTCACTCCCCTAGAAAATGATGCTTCAAACATGTGTTGAATAGGTTCTTGTAGAACCCTTTCATGACATCCAAATTTACTTCAAAATGGTTAATCTCAGTGTAGCTTCTTATCTAATTTTCTTTATCCTTCTTACCTCGGACATTAATGTTCATGAAAAAATAAATACACAACTGAAATCAAATTATTTAATAAAAAATTTTGAAAATTTTTGGGGTGATTGAATGCATGAAAAAAAGCATAGCATATGTAAAAAACAGCACTCGTTTCCACCTAGAAGCATTTTTTGTTTAAGGCCATTGGCTCAACCTTACCTTGTTCAGCTCATGTGACATATGATTGAATTTTTTTCCCTCTTATGGGTCCATGATGGGTCTCAATTGTGTCTTATCCATATATATTGGATCCTTTACTTCTTCTCTGAATAACCTAATTCTTTCTAATGATAGTACATTTTTATCCTCCTTCAGGATGATTTTCCATTTCTTCCTCAGTCCTGATAAACAAAATTGATTGTCATGCACCATCTGCACCTGTTGAACTTTCTTAAATGGTGTGGAGTTAGACTTTTTTGTGTTTGCAGTATTTTTCGTTTTCTTATCTTCAATATTTATTTAAGAATATCCTTTCACAATTTCATCTAACTCATATAATTATTCAATATCAGAAACATACATTACATTATCTATATCTCTTTATCTAAAATTATCATATTATAGAACATCATATTTCTTCCGTTACTGGTGCTTGTTATAGGTAATTTAATCTCATTGGAATCTAATATAGAGTTAGCTATTCTGAACACCGATTGATGAACCCCCGGTGGCTAAAAATGGTCTTCACAAACTAAGTGGATTACATTCACCTTTAGTATACATCACTATAAAATTTATAGGGAAGTATAATTTTTCTACTTTGATAATGAAATATTCTATAACTCTATTGGGATTCTATAAGGTTGAATCTGCTAATTGATGTGAAACTCCAGTCAACTTCTGGTCATCCAACACCAAAGTATTTAATTTTTTGTAGGATATAATATGGAAACATTATCTTAAGTCACAGAAATCATTCCCATATTTTTTTTCCTCCGATAAAGATGTAAATTTAATAGATACCTTGGTATCTTTGCTTCATAGGTAGGTCATTTTTTACTCTTGATGAACACTCATGTGTGAGGGGAATTTTTCCAATCCCGTCCAGCTTATTCTAGTTTATTAACAACTATTTAATAAATTTTTCATAAGTTGTCTTGTTTTCGTTATCCTTCCCAAAATCTATATTAATATGTAATTTTGGAAACTATTCCAAAAACATATCACTATGCACATTGTTCTTCACTTTTGTTGTTTCTATGAAAAAGGCATCCTTATCTTCTATTGAGGAGGTTCTTCTGCATCATCCTCTACTAATGGTTTTCTTAAAAACTATATTCCACATACTTTTATTTTCTTCCCACTTCTAAGATCTATATCCTTCAAATCATCACAAAGGATTTTTAGTGAATCTTGATTGTTCCCCTTTTTTCTCTCTATGTTTCTTGGTGATTTGTTCAACATGACACTCCAGAATCTGAAATGTGACATTTTTTTGATTCTTATTCTCGTATCTCCTAGAGTGTTACCCAAAATGTTGTTATGAATATTTCCAGTGTCTCCTCTAATTAATGGACCTAGCTCGTTAGTGTGGGACTTTTTAGTGCTTCATGCCAGTACAGTTGTGTTCTCTGTTGAAATTCTTTTCCATTGTTTTTATATGGAATCTATCCCTAAAATTGATTAACAAGGTTGTATTTAGCATAATTTTTATCTTCATTATGCACACCATGGTGGTTTGGTTGTTGGACCATCATGATATCCATATTTTTGGTCACCTACTCCAGTTGTGCTGCCATCTAGTCATTATTATTGATTACATGGATTCCTTTAAAATGTGTACCATCTCCTTTACATTGAAAACTATTTCTCACCATTTCATCCTAAAATTTGTAGCCATATTCTAGTGACTTTTTAATTAGTGATCCTCCAGCTACAACATCTATATTTGACATGTTTTCCTATGAAAAATCCTTAATTAATGTTTAGATAAGTAGCCACATCTCTATCCATGATATAAGAACATTATAGTCATGTCCTTATAATGCTCCCTGTAAGAGTATACTCATTCATCTTCAAAATGACATAATTTAAGAATATATACCATTATATTCATTTATTTAAAGTGAGGAATGAGTTGGTTGAGTAAATTCATAGTCATATCTTCCCTTATAGTGAGGGAATATCCTGGTATGCTCTGAATCGAGTCCTGAATTGAATCTCACAATAAAAATGGGAAAAAATTCATCCCATGTCACTTGTAATGTTTTGAAATTTAAATTTGTTGCAGAGCCTAGGAAAGACTCCCAAATCTTTGTTTGGATCTTTCAGATGAAGTCTTATTACTTTCACAATGATTGTGATCATTGAGATTATTTATGGATTGATCTCGAAATGATTTGTAACAATGTGGTTCTTGGATGCTCAGTTGCAATCATGTGTTTGAAGGGAACCTATATTCAGTTAGTGTCGGAATCCACTGATGTCATAGAAAAATATGATTCTAATATATACCCTCTATCATCTCAATGTCATTACACCTATTGTTTGGTTCGGAATGGAGGGTTGATTCCTTGATGTCTTATTTCATCAATCGATTGTTGTAATTGTGCAACAAATATATGAAATTCATTGGATTAGCACACCCGTCATAAGAAGTGAAAATGAAAATAAATATTAAAATAAAAAATTGAAAACCTAAAAAAATAAATTGTTACCTTCCACTTAAATCCACTCTAGTTCGATATCCCCACATGATATCGTAATTTCCCTATGGTTCTATGAAAAAACAAATTTATAAAACTCCAACTATGCTATTAATTAATTAAAATGTAGTAAATGGATGTTTTTGGTCTAAACCAAAGAGGTTGTGATTTTATTTTGATTGGGACATCAATATATTAAATTTATTAATATAGAGAAGTTGGTGAGATCACATTGGTTTGATTTATTTTGTGAAATTAAATTTTGAATGCAAAGCAGATTCATTGATTGGATTGAAAATATATTTTATGAATCATGCTGGTGTAATATAGTATCTTGGTTCTGGAGAAATTGGATTTTATAAAATAGATTGATTGCATTATGATTAAATTTAGAGTTGATATGAGGTTGATCCATTCATCATGTTATCCCCTACTCTATGTGGTAACACTACTAAAAAAAGGGCATTAGCGACCGCCATTGGCGGTCACTAAAGGCCTATAGAGACTGCCTAGCGACCGCCAATGGCGGTCGCATCAGCCTCGTCACTGTAGTCCAATAGCGACCGCCATTGGAGGTCGCTAAAGGTGGCTGAAATGATGGACATAAGTGACCGCCTGGCGGTCACTAATGCTGGCCGGACAGCAGCCTATAGCGACCGCCAATGGCGGTCGCTAAAGCTGCCCGGCAGGCAGTCTATAGCGACGGCCTTTGGAGGTCGCTAAACTGGGGAATTTTTTTTTAAAAAAATCATACCGAAATAAATAAATTAATATATATATTTATTAAATAAAATATATATATATATATTAATGAAAATATTTATATATATAATATTAAATAAAATATTTTCCATTTTTTTAATGAAATGTACGAATTCTGTTTTTTTTCTTCACGGTGCAAAATCAGAGATAAAACCAGGTAAAAATCATAAAAAATGTAAAACAATTTCAAACAGCATAAACATAAAAATCATCATAAATGATAAACGTGCTTCAATGATCTGAGCAGGTCCATCTATTTCAATCTTCTGCTTCAAAACATACAATAAGACAAAAAAACAAAACAAACATAAATTGAACATAATTATTCAGTTAATATATACATATACTAAAATTAAATCCGACATCAAATCATGGTTCTATAATAATTTAAAACCCCCAATTTAGTAAATGCTATCATTTCAGGTCATTCGGAGCACGTTTGCTCCGAATTCGACCGTCTCACGCCGTTTTTGGTGTTTTATGACACCGGAATCACGTTTCCGGTCACCGCAGTCAAACGACACCTCTGATTGACGTGTTGTCTACCCGACCATTTCAAAAATCACACAACGACTATTCTCGTACGGTTTCATGGAATTCCGAGGTCATTCAGGTGGTTTTGACCCCCACACGTGCCGTTTTAGCGCGCGCAAAGCTACTGAAAACGACGTAGTCGGCCGTACCGCACGCACCGCACGTCCGATGGGCGCGTCGTCTCCTCTTAAACGTCACAAAAAATATTCCTAATGTTTTCGTGTGGTTTCAGGTCATTCGGATCACGTTTGCTCCGAAATCGACCGTCTCACGCCGTTTTTGGTGTTTTATGACACCAGAAATGCATTTCCGGTCACCTCGGTCAAATGACACATCCGATTGATGTTCCGTCTACCCGAACATTTCAAAAATCATACAACGGCTGTTATCGTACGGTTTCATGGCATTCCGAGGTCGTTCGAGTAGTTTTGACCCCCCCACATGCCGTTTTAGCGCGCGCAGAGCTGCTGAAAATGATGCAGTCAGCCGTACCGCGTGCACCACACGTCCAATTGGCACGCCGTATACTCCTACACATAATGAATAATATTAATAATGTTTTTGTGTGGTTTAAGGTCATTCGGAGCACGTTTTCTTCGAATTCGACCGTCTCACGCCGTTTTTGGTGTTTTATGACACCAGAAACGCGTTTCCAGTCACCACGGTCAAATGACACCTCCAATTGACGTTCCTTCTGCCCGAACATTTCAAAAGTCACACAACGGCTGTTGTCGTATGGTTCCATGGCATTCCGAGGTCGTTTGGGTGGTTTTGACCCCCCAACACGCCGGTTTAGCGCGGGGGGAGCTGCTGAAAACGATGCATTCGGTCGTACCACGCGCACCGCAAGTCCGATTGGCGCACCGTCTCCTCCTAGACGTCATGAATAATATTCCTAATGTTTTCGTGTGGTTTCAGGTCATTCGGAGCACATTTGCTCAGAATTCGACTGTGTCACGTCGTTTTTGGTGTTTTATGACACCAAAAACGCGTTTCCGATCACCGCGGTCAAACGACAAATCTGATTAACGTGAAGTCTACCCAAACATTTTAAAAATCACACAACAGCTGTTGTCGTATGGTTTCATGGAATTCCGAGGTCGTTCAAGTGGTTTTGACCCCCCCCCCCACGCGCTGTTTTAGCACGCGTGTAGCTGCTAAAAACGACGCATTTGGCCGTACCGCGCGCACCGCTCATCCGATGGCCGCACTGCCTCCTTTTAAACGTCACGAATAATATTCGTAATGTTTTCATGTGGTTTTAGGTCATTCGGAGCACGTTTTCTCTGAATTCGGCCGTCTCACGCCGTTTTTGGTGTTTTATGACACAAGAAATGCGTTTCCAGTCACCGCGGTCAAAAGAAACCTCTGACTGACATGCCGTCTACCTGACCATTTCCCAAATCGCACAACGGCTATTGTAGTACGGTTTAATGGAATTCTGAGGTCGTTCGGGTGGTTTTGACCCCACCACGCGCCGTTTTAGCGTGCGCGGAGCTGCTGAAAACGACACAGTCGGCCGTACCACGCGCACCGCACGTCCGATGGGTTCTCCGTATCCTCATACACGTTAGGAATAATATTCCTAATGTTTTCGTGTGATTTCAGGTCATTCGGAGCACGTTTTCTCGGAATTTGACCGTCTCACGCTGTTTTTGGTGTTTTATGACACCAGAAACGCGTTTCCGGTCACTGCGGTCAGACAACACCTCCGATTGATATTCCGTCTACCCGACCATTTCAAAAATCACACAATAGCTGTTGTCGTATAGTTTCATGGCATTCTGAGGTCGTTCGGGTGGTTTTGACCCCCCCACGCGCCATTTTAGCGCGCGCGGAGCTACTGAAAACGACACAGTCGGCCATACCGTGTGCACCGCATGTCCGATGGGCGCGTCGTCCCCTCTTACATGTCACGAATAATATTCTTAATGTTTTAGTGTGGTTTCAGGTCATTTGGAGAACGTTTCCTCTGAATTCTACCATCTCACGCCATTTTTGGTGTTTTATGACACCAAAAACGTGTTTTCGGTCACCGCGGTCAAACAACACCTCCGATTGATGTGTTGTCAGCTCGACCACATCAAAATTAACTCACCCAATGATTTCGTCTGATTTCAGGTCATTCGGACCTCGTTCGGCCCATTTGGACTCCCCCCCCCCACGTGCGTTTATCAAGTGCGCGCAACACTTAAAGAATGCATAATGAGCCCTACCGCGCAGACCGCACGTCCGATTGACATGGCGTCTCCGCGTAAACATCATGAATAATAATTATATTGTTTTCCTGTGATTTCAGGTCAATCCGATGTCATCCTTTATGAATTTGACCGTCAGACGCCCGTTTTGGCCGTTTGTGACACCAGAACGGCTTTCCCGGTCACCGCGAACACACAACACGTTCGATTGATGTGCCGTCTAATCAACCACATCACAATTCACTAACCCTTTGATTTCATCTGATTTCAGGCCATTTGGACCTCGTTCGGACCGTTCCCCCCCCCCCCCCCCACGCGCGTTTATCAAATGCGCGCAACACTTAAAGAATGCATAATGAGCCCTACCGCACAGACCGCAGGTCTGATTGGCGTTCCGTATACGCTCACATATCACAAATAATAAATATATTTTTTTCCTGTGATTTTAGGTCAATCTGATGTCGTCCTCTATGACTTTGACCGTCAGACGCCCGTTTTGGCCGTTTATGACACCAGAACGGCATTCCCGGTCACCACGGGCACACGGCACGTCCGATTGACCTTCCGTCTTCTCAACCACATCAAAATTCACTCACCCTTTGATTTCATCTGATTTCAGCCCATTCAGACCTCGTTCGGCCTGTTTGGACCCCCCACGCGCGTTTATCAAGCACGTGCAACACTTAAAGAATGCATAATGAGCCCTACCGCGCTGACCGCACATCCGATTGACGTGCCGTCTTAGCGTACATGTCACGAATAATAAATAGATTGTTTTCCTGTGATTTCAGGTCAATCCGATGTCGTCCGCTCTGACATTGACCGTTAGATGCCCGTTTTGTCCGTTTTTGACACCTGGACGGCGTTCCGGGTCACCGCGGGCACACAGCACGTCCGATTGACGTGTCGTCTACTTGACCACATCAAAATTCACTCAACTAATGATATCGTCTGATTTTAGGCCATTCGGACCTCGTTCGGCCCATTTAGACCCCCCCACGTGCGTTTATCAAGCACGTGCAACACTTAAAGAATGCATAATAAGCCCTACCGCGCAGACTGCACATCCGATTGACGTACCATCTATGCGTACACGTCAAGAATAATAATTAAGTTGTTTTACTGTGATTTCAAGTCAATCTGATGTCGTCCTCTATGACTTTGACCGTGAGATGCCCGTTTTGGCCCTTTGTGACACGAGAATGGCGTTTCCGGTCACCGCTGACACATTGCACGTCCGATTGACATGCCGTCTACTCGACCACATCACAATTCACTCAAACTTTGATGTCGTCTGATTTCAGGTCATTCGGACCTCGGTCGGCTCATTTGGACCCCCCCACGCGCGTTTATCAAGCGTGCACAACACTTAAAGAATGCATAATGAGCCCTACCGCGCAGACCACACGTCTGATCGACATGCCGTCTGAACGTACACATCATGAATAATAAATAGATTGTTTTCCTGTGATTTCAGGTCAATCCAATTTCGTCCGCTATGACTTTGACCGTTAGACGCCTGTTTTGGCCGTTTTGACACCTGAACGGCGTTCCCGGTCACCGCGGGCACATGGCATGTCCGATTGACATGCCGTCCGCTCGAACACATCAAAATTCACTCACACAATGATGTCGTCTGATTTCAGGCCATTAGGACCTCGTTCGGCCTATTTGGACCCCCCACGCGCTTTTATCAAGCGCGCGCAACACTTAAAGAATGCATAATGAGCCCTACCCCACAGACCGCACGTCCGATTGATGTGCCGTCTGCGCGTACACGTCACGAATAAAAATTATATTGTTTTCCTATGATTTCAGGTCAATATGAGGTCATCCACTATGAATTTGACCGTTAGATGCCCGTTTTGGCCGTTAGTGACACCAGAACGGCGTTTCTGGTCACCCCGGGCACACGACACGTCCGATTGACGTGTCGTCTACTCGACCACATCACAATTCACTCACCCTTCGATTTTGTTTGATTTCAGGCCATTTGGACCTCGTTCAGCCCATTTGGACCCCCCCACGTGCGTTTATCAAGTGCACACAACACTTAATGAATGCATAATGATCCCTACCGCGCAGACCGCACGTCCGATTGATGTGCCCTCTATGAATACACATCACGAATAGTAAATAGATTGTTTTCCTGTGATTTCAGGTCAATCCTATGTTGTTCGCTGTGACTTTGACCGTTAGACGCCCGTTTTGGCCGTTTATGACACCTGAACGGCATTCCTGGTCACTGCGGGCACACGGCACATCCGATTGACATTCTGTCTACTCGACCAAATCACAATTCACTCACCCAATGATGTCGTCTGATTTCAGGCCATTCAGACCTCGTTCGGCCCGTTTGGACCCCCACGCGTGTTTATCAAGCACGCACAACACTTAAAGAATGCATAATGATCCCTACCCCGCATACCCCATGTCCGATTGACGTTCCGTCTATGCGTACACGTCAAGAATAATAATTAGATTGTTTTCCTATGATTTCAGATCAATCCTATGTCGTCCGCTATGAATTTGACCGTGAGACGCCCGTTTTGGCCGTTTGTGACACCAGAACGGCGTTTCCGGTTACCGCGGGCACACGACACATCCAATTGACGTGTTGTCTGCTCGACCACATCAAAATTCACTCACCCTTTGATGTCGTCTGATTTCAGGCTATTCGGACCTCGTTCGGTCTGTTTGGACCCCCCACGCGCGTTTATTAAGCGCATGCAACAATTAAAGAATGCATATTAAGCCTTACCGTGCAGACCACACGTACTATTGACGTGCCTTCTGCGCATACATGTCACGAATAATAAATAGATTGTTTTCCTATCATTTCAGGTCAATACGATGTCGTCCGCTATGACTTTGACCGTTAGACGCCCGTTTTGGCCGTTTATGACACCTGAACGGCGTTCCCGGTCACCGCGGGCACACGACACGTCTGATTGACGTGCCGTCTGCTTGACCACATCACAATTCACTCACCCAATGTTGTCGTCTGATTTTAGTCCATTCAGACCTCATTCGGCCTGTTTGGACCCCCCCCCCCCCCCACGTGCGTTTATCAAGCGCACACAACACTTAATGAATTCATAATGAGCCCTACCCCGCAGACCGCACGTCCGATTGACGTGCCGTCTGCGTGTACACATCACGAATAATAATTAGATTGTTGTCCGGAGTGCGGGGAAGGATGTATGGGGTGAGGGAGGGTTGTCCGGGGTGCGGGTGGGCTGTCCGGGGTGCGGGAGGGCTGTCCGGAGTGCGGGGAGGGATGTCCGGGGGGTGCAGGGAGGGATGTCCGGGGTGCAGGGGGGCTGTTCGGGGTCCGGGGAGGGCTGTCCGGAGTGTGGGGAAGGTTATATGGGGTGCGGGGGGGGGGGGGGGTGTCCGGGGTGCGGGAAGGACTGTACGGAGTTCTGGGGGCCTGTCCGGGGTGCGGGTGGGCTGTCCGGAGTGCGGGGAGGGATGTCCGGGGTGCGGGGAGGGATGTCCGGGGTGCGGGAGGGCTGTTCGGAGTGCGGGGAGGACTGTCCGGAGTGTGGGGACGACCATTCGGGGTGCGGGAGGGTTGTCCGGGGTGTGGGGAGGGTTGTTCGTTGTGCGGGGAGGGCGGTCCGGGTTAGGCCGGGGGACTACAAATAGTGGACTCAGCTCATTCATCAAAAAAAAGTTTAATGATTTATATTAGGAATCACGTATTTTTTTCAAAAATATTACAGAACATGAAATTCTAAACATTGAAAATTAAATGAACAAAAATATCCAAATAAATAATCAGTTTCATGGTTACTTCTCAATTCGTGGACACAAACATTGCATGAGGCCAAAACACACATGATACCCCCAAATCACAAAAAAAAATCACTAGAAACCCAACATAAATATCAATAACAACCCTACCATTAAAAGCAGAAACACACCTCATGGATATGATGTGTCATGCGAGTTCATCACTAACCTCCATTCGGTGGGTGAGGGGCCTACAACAAATAAATATTATGAATATTTTTATATCAAAAATAATTTAAATTAAATTAATAAATACATTATAAACTTGAATCATGTGATCCCCTGCACAATCACCTGAACGCACATATTCCCACAGTGCTCTAACCTCAACATCCAATTGCACATTTGCCTCCTCAGAAGCCCACAACCGTGCCTCGAAATCTGACAGCTGTTGTGTCATCTGAGCAATAGCAGGACCGACAACTGCCGCGCGTGACACTACAGAACGTGGAATCCATGTTCCATAGGTCAAACTATATCCATGTCCGTCCCGACCATTGATGCGATGAAATATCTCATCCCTTCGCATGGGAAGCTATCGCTGGTCCATTGGAATATGTTCTAATTCAACTTCAAATTGTGCCTGTGAAATATTTAAATATAAATACATATATTAATATAAAGATTTTATGTAAGTATTGGTAATGTGTACAAGCACTTATTATCAATGCTGCAGCCTCTGGATCATTGCGATCACAAGTCCTCATCCACACCGACATTTTATCAGTTGATGCACCTTGCTCCCGCAACTATATATGAATAGAATATAAAAAAACCGTATTAATTAAAAAAATTAAAAAATGAATAATAAATACCTCATGTCGGATCTGAGACACGTGATGAGTCCCGAGCCTATGAGGTGGTCCCTGTAATGCTCGATTCTCAGAATGGCGTGTAGACACCTCCTACATTCAATTCATTCAAATATCAAACAAGTCACACATTCTTGAAAATATATATACCAAAATAAATATACCAACCGCAAAACCCTCAGTATACCAATATGAAACTAAATCACACCACTGAGCCGAGAGGACATCTCTCGGGACTTTTTCTAGAATGTCTGGGGCACCCACATTTGGTACCCAGTGGTCCCTCTTGACTTTGCCTTTATAGTCTTTCCACATCTTACAGCATTTTCTGATACACATTGGTCGAAACTCATCGGGACATAATTTCAAATTTTTCAATTAAAAAAAATCACATATGTTATTGTTGATTATAAATAGGGAATAAATTAAAATGGTATTCTAACCTGAACCTCCTTCCAAAGACGATCTAATGTGAACTAAGGGATATAAGCCCAGTCATGCGTGGTAAATGGAAATCGATCTGGATCACATATGATATGACCCAACTGACGAATAAATGTAGGGGAATTCCATCCCACAGGATGAAATACCTCATCAAATGAAACATCAAAAGTCGTGTCGGAATTCTATGATAATATGCCTCGACCAGGGCCTCTCCCGTGAGAGGAAGAAGCATTCGGGTCTGATCCTGTTGAAAATAATTTTATATACAAATTGACAAATGTTATAAATATATATATATGTTTATTAATTACATAAAAAATAGATATAATGACATTCCAACATACATCGACCCTGAGACGTAGATGCCTCAGATGTATAATGTGGATCTTCTGCCTCTTCCCCTGACATGCCTTCAGTCATGGAAAACATTAGTAAGGGGACTATCCAAAGTGTCCAAATGATAAATTGGATTGTTTCTAAAAAAATAAAACTTGTACAGTTGTTAATCAAACAAAAAGGGATTGAATAATTAGTTGGGAATGAATTTTAAAAAATCATAAATTTCACAATACAGATATAGAAATTATGTACAAAACCAATCAATGCATAGCAAAATTTCAAATTGAATTAATAAAAATTCAAGCAGCACATGAACCAAAAGAAGAATACATCAATGGAAACATACACCGATAATAAAATCAATATAACATGAGTTAAATCACCCTAAATATTTATAACTGAATAAACTTCAGAAAGTGAGGATTAAACATACATGTATTTATAAAATGTTTACATAATTTATGATATCTTAGGCTGAAAAGTGGGAAAACAATTATACATTTCATTAAGCATGAAAATTGACCGTTTCTCCTTCAACAGCCACTCTGACCCAATAAATATCTTCTTCACGTTGAACTACGGTATGTTGATCAAGATGTTGGGAAACAAAAGGAACATTCTTGGGTTCATCTTGTTAAAATACAAACACTCCTCGCAGAGACATTTTGACAACAACTTGCCAACTTGGATTCGAAGGAAAAGAAACGAAGAATACTTGTTCTTCTTGTGATGTCAAAAATGAAAGGTTAATTATCAACTCGTTCATTTCTATATAACATATAGTTAAAATTCACCAATGAAAACTGATATTGATCGACTTTACATCCACGCACTGGATCAACCCAATTACACTTTAACAACGTGTACTTCAACCCGTGTGTGTATACAACTTCAATGATGTCTATCAATTGACCAAAGTAATAACCAGAATCGACAAATAGACAACCCATTCCACTATTTTGTGTTGCTCGTTTGTCGTCAACATCTTTAATGTGAAATAGGAAACCATTAGCATCTATATATTTATAGCGACAAGTCGTTATAGATGGACCCTCATCCAGTTGGATAAATTATTCAGTTAGCATTGGGCCCCTAACTCCCTCAGCGTATGAACCTACAGAATTCATAGAATTAAATAATGATATATGAAGAAATAAATTAGTATAATACTTCAATCATAATGAAAATAAATTTATATGTACATAATCCTTGAACCAATCATGAAATGACGCATAACGAGACTGTTGAATTTGGAACTCAGTCGCACGATACATCTCTTCTTTTAACTCATTAATGTGTTTTCTGAAAATGATAACGCAATGCTTAAATGATCAACCTATGGAAACAAAACATGTAAAAGTTAAACAATAAAAGTGATAAGATACTTACTGTATTAATGGTGAAACTGATGGATTATTTAACAAGATATATCGATGCCCTTGTATCCACTCGATGTTGTCCATATCATAAGTCGTTCCTTATCCAACTGGACCATCCTGAATCCGAGATGGCTTATCTAATTTTCTTTCAACATCTGTAAGATATTATGTACAAAAAGTAGTATACTCATCCATCAAATAACCATTGGCTATTGATGCCTCCGGATGAGCTCTGTTGCGTACAAATCGTTTCAATGCACTCAAATACCGCTCAATAGGATACATCCACCTGAATTGCACTGGACCTGAAGCCATTAATTCTTCAGTTAGGTGCACTGTCAAGTGGACCATAACATCGAAAAATGAGGGGGGAAATAGTTTCTCAAAGTGACAAAGCATAAGTACAATTCGGTCCTGTAACCTTTTTAAATCACTCCTTCATTGATTTCTTAAAAAAAGTTGTCTAAAGAAATTACTCATCTCAATCAATGGCTGAACAACATTGGGGGATAAACAATCACAAATGGCGATTGGAATCAACTGCTGAAGTAGTATGTGATTGTCAGGACTTTTCAACCCTTGCAATGTCTTGCTCGTCATATTCACACACTTTGAAATATTAGAAGAGTAACCATCAGGCACCTTGAGCATCTTCAAAATGGAAATAAATGTCTCTTTCAACTTTGTAGTCATCTTATACTGTGCAGCAGGCATATATGTCTTGTTTCCCTCAGCTAACTGTAAATGCAACTTTTTCCTTAAACTCATTTCTTCCAAATCACGGCATGCATTAACATGGTCCTTTGATTTCCCACTGACACCTAAAATGGTCCACAATATGTTATCACAAACATTTTTTCAATGTGCATGACATCCAAATTATGCCTCAGCATGTTAGTTTTCCAATTCAGAAGACTATAAAAATACTTTTCTTTTTCCAATTGTGACTGCGCTGCCTACCCGCAGCTCGAATGTTACGTACCGGAGGAGCCACCAAATCTTGAACTTCATATACCATGCGGATGTTTTCTTCCTCAATCTGCGATAACATTTCGACTCCTGTCATGATCTTTGGTGCTGGGCTGAACTCTCTAGAACCATCAAATGCCACTCTGTCCTTTCTGAACCTATGCTGAGTGGGGAGAAAACGTCTGTGACCCTTGTCTGCCCATTTTTTGGAATGATTAAGCCATACAGATTTTTTACTTTTGTTGCAACAAGGGAAAAAAAATTCCCCTTTCGTACTCTAGCCTGATAAATTTGCATAAGATGGGAAGTAATTGATTGTACACAATAAATCAGCCAGCAGTTTGAACATTTTATTCGTTTCACAGTCATACGTCATCACACCATCGCCCCAAAATTCATTCAACTCATCAATCAATGGATGAAGGTAAACATCAATCTTATCCCCCAGACTTTTAGGTACATCAATAAGAGTAAAAAGTAATTTAAATTGTGGCTTCATACAAAGCCACGAAGGAAGATTATACGGAACCAACACCACGGGCCATGTGCTATGAGTTTCACCAACCATAGACTTGAATGGATTGAAACCATCTGCTGCCAATCCCAATCGGACATTACGAACATCTTTGGAAAATTCGGGATGTCTCTTATCAAAATCCTTCCATGCATGAGAGTCTGCCGGGTGGGTTAACATATCACATTCATGAACTCTTTCGGCATGCCATCTCATTAAATTATAAACTTTAGATGACATAAAATATCTTTTCAACCTTGGTTTAAGGGGAAAGTAACACATTTTCTTTACGGCAATCGGTTTCCCCTATATCACAATCTGACTTTGATGAGTCTAATTTCCCCTGTTCTCTTTCCACCTCGGAGCACCACAAACCGTACAAATATCCAAATGGTTAGTTTCCTTTCTAAATAATATACAGTTTTTTGCACATGCATCTATGGTCTCATATGTAAAACCTATATTCTCTGTTAGCTTACGAGCATGGTAATACGACTCGGGAATCTTAGCATCAACAGGAAGAACCTTTTTCAATAACACCAACAACATGTCGAATGATGTGTCTGACCAATGATTCAAAGTCTTCAAATGCAACAAATCCACGATAAATGACAATTTATTGAAAGAATTAAATCTAGGATATAAATATGTTTTTGCATCATCAATTGCTTCATAAAACCTCCTCGAATCACGATATGCAACAGAGCAAAGATTTATCTCATCAGTTTCAAGATTCTGGATGTCAATTCCTTTAGGATCCAACCCACGTACCATTTCAGTAAGAATTTCATGCATTAGATCATTCATCCTTGCATCAACATCCATCTGAACTGTATCCGTATTTTCACAACAAACATATTCTTCTACATGACAAGTCCAACTCTTATAATTTCTCAGAAATCCATTAAAGAATAGGTGCTCCCTCACAGTATCTCGTGTGAATTGATATTTGATAGCACATTTTCTAGATGAACAACTAATATAGTCACTTTAAAATCTTCTGGTGAAGTCAATAAACTGCATAATGCCATTGAAATACTCTCTATACGTTCGATTTGGAAGATCAATCCAACTCTTATCCATAATAATATCCCTATAACAAACATTTACACAATACTTATTACATTTTCATTTTTCATATCAAATATATTTAAAATAAATACTAATTAATTGTTTGTGAACCATTTATAAAATAGTAATAATGTGAGTTAAATCCCATGTCATGCCTAATTGCGCTACAAACCTTTAATGGAGGGGAGCCGAAGGCGGTGCTGTGAGGGAGAGGAGAGGCAGCGGTGGGGAGCCGGAGCCGGAGCTGGTGTGACGAGGGAGGGGACGGTGAAGGAGGGGATGGGTGGTGGTGGTGCGGCGAGGGAGGGGACGAAGACGAAGGGGATGTGGGTTGGCGGGGAGCGGGTGGGGGGTGTTTGGGGTGCTGGGCGGGAGGGACAAGGGGGCGGAGGGCCGAGGGCGGAGGTCGGAGGTCGGAGGGGCTGGAGGCCGAAGGCCATAGGGCGGCCGGAGGGCTGCCTGAGGGCAGCCGGGCTGCCGGAGGCGGGTGGCGGGAGGTCCGAGGGCAGAGTTAGGGCATAGGGCGACTGCAAGGTGGAGGGCGGCTGGAGCCGGAGGGCGGCCGGAGGAGGGTGGGGCCAGAGGAGGGCGGCTGGAGGGCAGCTGGAGGGCAGCCGAAGGGCGGAGTGCGGCCGGAGGGCAGCCGGAGGGCGGCTGGAGGGCGGCCGCAGGGCTGCCGGAGGCGGGTGGCGGGAGACCTGAGGGCAGAGGGAGGCCGTAGGGCGGCCGCAAGGCGGAGGGCGGCCGGAGCCGGAGGGAGGAGGGTGGCCAAAGGAGGGCGGGGCCGGAATAGGGTGGCCGGTGGGTGACCGAAGGGCTGAGGGCGGCCGGAAGGCAGCCGGCGGAGGGCGGGGCCAGCGGAGGGCGGCCGGCCAGAGGGTTGGGCGGCGGGGAGGGCATGGGGACGGGGAGGGCGCGACGACGGGGAGGGCGTGTGCGACGGGGGGTGTAGCGTCAGGGAGGGCACAACGACGGGGAGGGCGCATGCGACGGGGAGGGCACGACGACGGGGAGGGCACGACGACGGGGAGGGCACGAGCGACGGGGAGGGGGGAAGGGGGGGGGGGCTTCGAGAGGCGGGAGGGGGGAGGGGCGCTAAAGCCCCCTTTTTTAGGGAATTGTAGGGACCTCCATTGGCGGTCTCTATAGGTTAAAAGGCTCAAAAGACCATTTTTCTAGTAGTGTAACACCCTATTTACCTTGGTGATGTAATATATGAATTCTACGAATCATGTTTGCCTCGATAGCATAATTAAAATGGATTTCCCCAAATGTTTACCATGTCCATTCAACCTATAAGGTATTTAATTGGGTAATTTAAGTGTTCCTTTTTGATTAATTTATCGATGGTCATGATAAAAGAAGAATAATGTGTTTGGAAGTTGAAGAAAATATTACACAATATAATTGCATGAATGATAAATAGAATGAAATCCAACACACCTTTCCAATTCAGTTACATAATCCTTAAACGTGGTGGGTTTACCCCCTAATCCCAACGATGAGTGGTTTAGAGGGAAAGAAAAAATAAATCATAAGGAAAAAACTAAAAAAATGTCATAGCAATTTTTCATAAGGATTTTGGTTTCAACTGAATTCCAAAGCTCTATGGTGAATCAAAGGGCTCTATTTATAGGCTTTGAACTGGCTCTGCTTGACCACCATCACATCACACAGTTTTCGTACATGATGTGTAATTACGATTCACATTTTGTGAATATTCATGACGTGTGCGAGGATATTAGTGAGATTTTGTAAATTTGACCACATAAACGATGTGTACTTATCTTACAAGTCATGTACACCTTTCTGCGTCACCTCCACCACATTTAATCTATGAAAATATCATACTTTGTTTTGAATGTCATCACATCATGTATTGGGGGACCACTCCATGTACATGGATTTCATGAAATGTATGTTCTTCATGATTTTTCCAATGAATATCTATTCTCTTTAAATGGCCACGATGTGTACTTGTGGTACATAACATACAATCACTTTTTTATCAGTTTTCTCGCTACTCATCATCTTAAGAATTCGTTTTCAACCCACATTGCTTCCCTTAGTGTGAAAATGGACGTTTGGATATTTTCCCATTCATTTTTTTGTTTCATTTCCAAATATCTTTCCTTCCATACCATAAAAAAATATTCAAAAATTCACAGGACTATTCATTGAAATACATAAATAAATACATTTAAACATTCAAAAATTTATGTATGAAATACACCTATAATGATATTAGAAAATATAATCAACGTCCATGGTATGTGTGGACAACCACCTTTATGAATCAAATAGAAAATGTTTTTTTTCATAACAAAATTCCAAAAATTATTCTAAAAAATCAATTAATGTATAAATATGGTTTGAATTAAATTATTCATTTCATTTAATGATACATTTGACAACATATTAACAATATGGATAATAAAAATCTAAGGAAAATTCGACTATAAAAAAATCTTTCTAAAAGAAAAAAATATATTTTCTTTATACTATAAAAAATAGAACATATTTTATTTAAATATTGTAAATCTATAATAATTTTCTATATCACTCCAATATATTTTAAATAATATCATTAAAAATCTGTTAAATTTATATTCTAACAAAATTACTTAATAATCCTCGGTTAATTATGTTATGTTCTTATTTTGTATAGTTTAATAACCTATTTGAAAAATACGATAAAAATATTTCAAAATTGACTATGGGAATAAAGATTCTGGTTATATATGTTATATATAATAAAATAATTAGTTTTTTTAAATAAGTTAATATATAAATTTCAATCATTATTGAGGAAAACACTCTTCACTCACAAAGAATCATCAAAACATGTTCCTCCCTGAATTCACTATAAATGATCATAATCCAAACTCACAAAGAATACATTTATAAATTTTTTTAAAATTATAAAACATATATAAATGTAGCTTTTATGACCTAGGAATAATTAAATTTATAAAAAGAATAAAAAAACATAAAAATTATGAATCTAATTTTAAATGATCATTACTACTGACAGAAGATATTAAAAATAGATTATTAATAACTAATATATAGTTAGAGGAAAATTATAAAAGTGGTTTACAAAAATAATCTAGAAATGAAAAAATTTCTAAAATAGTATACTAATATTCATAATTTTTTATAAAGGTGGTCATATCCCATTTTTACTAAACAAAAATTGATGTATATGTTTATTATGCCATATTTTCACCCCGTGATATATATTAATTATTATACACATTATTTTTCTTTTGGGTGTGGGATAAACACACCATTTAAGACTTTTTATTATTATAATATTATTCTATATGGTATTAAATTTTTCATTTGAAATCTTATAATTTAATGGGTTTTGACATAATTGTTTCTAAGCTTATAAGGCAATCTTAGTCTCAAATTTTATTTCATGAGAAATATTTCATGTGGGAAAATATAATAGATTATATATGGTTTTATTAATGACTAATTAATATCTTTTAATATATTAATTATGTCTACTAATTCATTTCATTAACATTCAATAATAAATATTAAAAAAATGATACCATATATGAAATACATTTGGATTAACATGTTACTTAAACCATAAAGGATTTCATATAAATGTATTTTATTTAGACATATTTATATATTAAATGTTGTTATTAATTGAATGGTGTATTTAATAACCATTGTGTTTTATTTATAATACATTTTTATTAATAATTTTACCATTAATCAAATGTTTTTTTCATCAGATGTCAGTTGACCTAATTTCATTCCCATTTATAATGCTTTTTAGAAACACAATTTTTATTCATTTGGTTATAATGTTTCATCTTAATAATTTTCTTATGTTCTTACAACAAAATATTTTAATATATTGTACTTCATATTCTAATTTTGGAAAATGGTGTTTTATTAAAAAAAAATTCTTTATTATTTGGGTTGTAGACAATGGTGTTCTTAAATTAGATAAAAAGATCATTTCCTTTCAATATCAATTTTTTTATCATTTACTCCACGTTTCATATAGAATTTTTTTTCATAATTTCAAATTCTCCATTATTAGTTATTATTTTTTGAAGTATATGATTTCATTGTTATTCACATTCCTTTTAAATAGTTATATTTTAATGTGACATTTAATATTTTAAATTACACCAATATTAAAAAAATTCATATACATTTTTTATGATTTCATATATATCTTCCTTTTCTTGTTCGATATGATTTCAAGTCATGATATTTTTTTAAATGTTGTAATCATATTGAAATAAATATATTTATACCTTTTTTGATTGAACTCAAGGTATAAAAAATTTGGTTATTGGTCCCTTATAATGTTATAACCTTCATAAAATTCTTTTGCAATTATGTTTTTCATATATTTCAATGAATTTATATTTTTTGTTGTTACAGTATGGATATGTTATTTTGAAAAAATCCACCTTCATTCACTAGAAAAATTATTTATTTCTATTTTAAATTAAATATATTACCCATCATAGCCTTTTCCATTCCTAATCACCCATCATGAATAAGCATAACATTTGTTCTGATAACATTTTTCATTGAATACCATGTTTTCCATTCTATTGATTAATGTTTGTTAACCTAGAATGTATAATTTTAATGATTACAGAAATTATTGATTTAACCAATTATTCTTTAACTATGTTATTTAAATACCAAATGATTTATATATTAATTTAGTGGAAATTACATAGAATTTTACTCCTACAAGTAATGGGTGTGTAACAACTACCACTGTCCATTATGGGTGATGTCTCTGAAAGAATGATGATAAGAGGTCTTGAACATGTTTAATGCAGCAAGATATATTGTTTTTTTCATTCAAATCACAGATTATATTCCCCTCATTCCCTTATTGGTGAAATCTCTTTACACCTCATAATTGTATTCTAACATTTTATTTTAATTAATCCATATGAGGAATGATTTTTTTGACCAATTAGTGCCAAAAACATTAATGAAAAATATAACAAGAATGTTCTGAATATCAATGATACCCCATTATTTTCTATAGTTTTATATTTTTATAGTATCACATTATTTCATTATGTGATTCTCATAAAATATGACATGAAACCATTTTTATTTACCAGGGTTCATTATTATGTGTTTAATGGAAACCATTTTCACTCCATGTGTTATTTATTTTATGATGAATTGTTGATATTTTTATGTAATATATACGTAATAATGAATGAGATGTGGGGTTTTATATCTCCCTTATGTACATTGGCTCAATGATTATATCTTAAGTGATTAATTATTCTTGTGTACATTCTAGCTACTCATAATCATGGGAACTATAGGTGTGACTACTTAAATTAATGTTCACTATTAAATGGTTTGAGCATAATATTAATGACATAACCATTTTGTTCTTATATTCACTCTAAGGTATTACTATCAATGAATTGTTTTATTGATTAATTCGTTTATTATGTAATGAAAATCCTTATTCCATGGTGTATGATCTTTGACTTTTCAAACATTTTTTTCTTATGTATTTTTATTATACCGATATGATAATATTATTCTCACAAAATAATTTCTATTATTAGTATTTATATTTACTCTTTAAAATATAATGTGATAAACCATTTATTTTACTTCTATTTTAAGAAGTTATAAATATAAGAAAATAATGAGGTGTTTATATGAT
Organism: Viscum album; assembly: GCA_963277665.1. NCBI lineage: Eukaryota > Viridiplantae > Streptophyta > Magnoliopsida > Santalales > Viscaceae > Viscum > Viscum album. The sequence goes on from OY728136.1 coordinate 1,519,224,997, forward strand.
TATATTATGTGGATAACAATATGGAGATAGTAAAGACTAATTATATTTTATTTAGTTTCATATGAAATGAAAAAAATTAAAATAGAAAAAAAGAGAAATATTTTTATTATGAATTTTTTTTTCATAATTCCATAAAAAACTAAACATAAACTGTCATATAAATGTATTTAAATGAATTATTTTTTATGTTTTTTAAATTATATAGTCATATCTACTAAGAAATATGTATATATTATATCATAAATGATTGGAAGGTGATGAATGCATTAGATTATTCTTTAAGGTTGATCCCTATAAATGAGAGAAGATGTCATATATATATAATATCTTCATGGATTTAGAAATATGGACATCAAAATTAAATTTTAAATGATAAGGTAAGATCAAATTCTCACATCAATATTTCAAAAAATATATATTATTTTTACCATGGGGTGGTGTTTATCTGACCTAGTGGGGATTAAAAGTCTCTTGAAACGATTTGATATTGCGTTTGTAGGTTCATATGTTTCATTAAAAATCTCAACGTGTTCCGCCAAAAAATTTAAAATACAAGAACCAATATATTATAATATAAAAATAATGATATTCTAACTGTCTAAAACGTTAACTTTTCTTCTATGAAGGGGTATACCATAAACATTTTGAGATTATTTTTTGTTGAAACATGACCATGGTAAATGTTATTCAATAACTATTTACTTCGATGATTTTCTATAGTTGTGTTCATAAAATAACATAAAATTTTTGAGATGTGATTCATACAGAATTAATTATAATATGCTAATAATATATATTTTACAATGATTTTTCTGATCAAATTCTATAGATATAATAAGAGTTTCATTAATATATATGTGTTTTTTGATGATATCCTCTTGGATATAAACCACCAAAGATTGAATAATTCTAAAAAGAACCCAACCTTTAATTACAATTAGTATCAATGGTTAACTATATTCACATCTATAGTTTAATTAAATAAATGGGGATAAGAGAAATTTTTATAACAACCCATGAAACTGTTATCCTAGATCCATCGCTAAAATCAAAATATTTATTTTTCCATCATGGATACTCATAATCATGAATCAGTTTCAATAATATAAAAATAAGAAATGAAAAGGAAAAACTATATACCATATATACCAAAGTTTCTTTTTTATTTATAGTAATATAGAATTATGAAAAAATCATACATATCAACCCTGATATATACAAAACTGAATCATATTAATCTACGTCATCTAAAAAATGTTGTTCAAATTGAGTAAACATATTAGGTACAACATATATAAAAACATTCATACTAACCTAGGGAGTGAAAACATAAGAAAGGATGATCCCAAATTCTTAATAAGGGAAGACGCATTATAAAAGAAAATCATTTTTGAGTGAACGATATATTAGGATATCACTAAAGAGAATGATCATGAGTAATTATAAAGAAATTAATATAAAAATAAAAAATAAAATGATCATGGTAATTTATGTAATGTACCAGAGAAAAATAAAATAATAATAATCCATGGCTAACATCAAAGATAACATCTCTAGGTGGATAACATCTGGTAATGTTTCCGGAACACTCTTTCATCTGATGAATAGAATCTTATTTGAAAAAATATTACCCAATAAATTAGAGAATGATTTGGTTTCACCAATTATAACATATCAAGATTTGCATTACAAGATCCATTAAAGATATCAGAAACATTATATTTCTGTTTTTTATTCTTGTAATTGTGAAATAATTTGTTTACATAAAAAATGTACCACACCCAAAGGGAAAATTTGAACACATACAAAATTGATGATATTTTAGGTTTAGAATTTTATAAAATTAATAAAACTCTTACTTAAACAATAACATTGTCTTCAAATGAAAATATCTACAATTATACACTACATATATTATTTACCATTAAGGAATCATCATCATACATATAGAAAAACATCTTCGAATAAATTTTTTATCCAATTTCATTATAACCCTGAAAAAGCTAATGAAATAGGGGTCATCTCAAATGAACAGTAATGGAAAATATATGAATTAACGATTGAATACCATTAGCGAGCATAAGAATATATTGTGGCTATGATAGCATAATAGAATCCCATGAGTATAAAATAAGTATATTCATGCCCATCAACACCCTGATCTTCAAATATTTAAACATGGCATTATTCATTATCAAATTAATAAATCCTAAAGAATCAGTAATAATAAACCCTGATATATCAATCTTGATCAAAAGAAACATCATAAATTAATAGCATGTATTTATAATAAATAGTTTTATATTGTAAGATCATCTCATTGATCCATCAGAAAACCCATACAGAACCATTTCAATTGGAATAAATTTAATACCAACATCAAATATAATTCAATAGAGAACATAATAATTAACTAATTCATTGAAGTAGTATCTGGGATAACACATCATTTCTACAATAATGGGATCATCTAGTGCAATATTGATGCACCCATTATTTATAATGTACTAGAACTTAATAATTAATTTTGATAATAGAAAATCAATTTCATCATAAATAATTGAAACTATACTTATACTTTTCAGTGGATGATTTACTCCGGTAATAGAAATGGGATCGTTAACAATATATTTCAAACAAGGCTTACAATTGGAAATGAATATATTTCCATAAAAATATATTTGAAACATGATTAACCCCTTGAATGAAACAAGTTTCATTAAAATAAATTTGAATAATTTTCATCTAGTTCGATATAAAAGGGTTTTATAACAATCTCATTAAAATAAGATTAACATGTCAAAAAGTTACAGGTTCAATAAAAATATATTTGAAAGAACCATAATTAATCCAAAAATAATAATTTGGGTTGTATTAATAAAAAATATCTTAAAGGGTGGTTTGGTAACATCAATTAATTTTCACATTATTGAATTGAAATAAGATTCAACGGACACTTAAAACATTTATGGGGAATTTTTTTTTAATTGGATGATCATTTTGTCATCATAAATTATTTTGAAAAAATATTTCATTGGAAATATTTTTAATTATAAGAAATTTATATAATATTAATGAATATTTTTATATAAAAATAACAAAAAAGGTTCAAATTAAGAATGAATGTAATAATGTTCATTTCTATGTGTAATTTTGTACATGACACAATGACAATTTACTTTTCAATTATAAAATCCTTGAAGAGATCTTTGATCAAAAAAAGATTAAATTTTCCATTCAAAACATTTTTTAAATGAAACATTTTGTAAAATTTATTTAAAATTTCATTTTAAATTGGTTATAAAGTATTTAATACATTCTTAGAGAACAAGGTTTTTGAAGAAAATATATTTCTGAGCGTTGAGAGAGACAGAGAAATATTTTAATAAAAAAAAGTTTCTCAAATATTTAATTTTTTAAAGATTTGTAATATAATATTATTACATTAAAATTTCTACATTAACCATAAGAGTAGATATTTCATGTGATTTATAATAATTCATCATATGTGACATAATCAAACACAATCATAATAAACAATAAGATTGTAATAGAAGACTCTTAACAATTTAGTGACATTTATTTTTAATACACATTAAAATATTACAGTCAATGAAACTAAAAATTCCATGAGAATAAATAAATTCAATATAATATATCAATAATGGAATTTATATACACCTCATAAAACACGATAGGTGTGTAACATGAAATAAATATCAAAGAAAATATTTTTCTTTAAAATCCATTACAACTCTGGTAACATTGAAACCATAAAAATAATTATAGCGAGATCCCCAAACATATATATAAATTCCCATAAATTCATTTATTATATTGATTAAATATATTCATGGGTTATATTACAACACATAATAGACAACTGTGGTAAATATGGATTATATGTCACAGAAATAAATTTGACATAACAAACACCATTACATTGATTATTTCTTGCAACCTGATAACTTATATTAATAAATAGTAATACTATTTAATTTGTTTATATGATTGATACAATTATCTTGTTTATTTTTAATTTTTTACCTTTTTAACAAGTTATTTACATTTACTTAATAGATTAAATTTATGTAAGTTGTTCTTACCATATTCGACATGTTTTTCTAGAATGAATCATTATAGTAGACTAATGTCTAGAAGGTCATCATTTATGCTAATCTATAATAATATTCCTTAAATAATATTCATATATATAGAAAATTATTATTGAAATACCAATATTATAATATGGTTATGTGGAATGAACAACCATACAATCTAGGAGATGGTAGGTAGTACATACACATGACCAATGTTTCCATTTATCAATGATCATTCTGGAAAAAAATTATGTGATATTTTATCATTATAAAATCATTATATTATAAATAACCTTACATTTAATGTTATTTAGTTGTTTATATCATTCTTGTTTTGTAAAAGGAATCACATCAATTCAAGGAGGCAATAGTCTACCTGTCTATAAACAACGTTATCACTTTTTCTGTGTGTGAAATAGTAAGAATAAAATGATATATTTTATTTCCAAATAGATAATTATTTGATGAATATAATAATTATGTCATGTGTATGATATATATTGTTAATATTTTATCTTATTAAAATCCATGTAACATATTTTTTAGAAAACCTTCACACCGGATAACGTGGTGGTAGTTCACCTAAAATATGAGCGACATATTGTATCCAGATCAGTATGAAATATAAAACGTATGTCAATGATATAATTATAAAATAGTTCAAACAATATTATAAAATACATATATATCATATATAATCAATTTTTTCATCATTATTCCAAACCATTACTGGTGGTAATGAGAAAATTTATGACAAACGTTTGCAAATTTATAGTCATCCGTAAACATGAATGATTATTTCATATCCAATTTTATAGAAGTGTATGTGGTTGTAGTTTAGAACCTTATAATAAAAATTATTTTTATGTTTAGGATAAATATTTCATTATATAAAAATGGTATATGATAAATGTATTAATGTGGACAATGAAATAAAATAAAAACTCTTTTAGAAGAATATACATATTCTTCGGGTATCGACTTGTGGTTTTCTCTAAATCATTGAATATTTTTCTTTATTCCAAAAATAAGGATTTTAAAAAATGTTTAAGAAAGATGAGAGATTATTTTGGAATAATTACTATGAGGGAAATGGATTCAAAGTACTTAATAAGTGACGAGAGTGATTCTCATTTTATTGTTTAGGAGGTGTGATAGTTTTTAAAAATACTCAAATTTATTCGCTATTAGGAGGTCAATATTATCTATTCTGGCTCAAATATTTATAAATAATTGTTTTTAATAATAATATGGTCTATAAACACCTCCACCAGACATTCTAACACATTTTTTAGGAATTTCATTCCCTAACAACTAGGTTTACTTATTTTTTCACTTTGGTTTTTGATTAATGTAATTAGATTTATAACCCAATACAATTTTCCAATATGTCAAAATTAATATTATAATTGATATATTCTTTTCTCCCACTTACTCTATGTAATAATACCAATTTATCAAATTAAAAAACATATTTCTGTTCATAATTTATTTTAAATTAATCGCATGTAATTTTCAAAAACATTGTTTTGAGCAAGATAACACTAATAGTGTTGTTATAAATTACGAGTTTAGTATAATAACTATAAAATTTCAATTTTTACTTAAATTGAATCTATTTAAAATTTATTAAAATTTAAAATCAAATTGTTATAATTTAGGTTTTTTGCTAATTTATAATCATTTAATAAAATAACATTTACTATAAAATAACATTATTGTCAATTTGGAATTATTCATTTAATTTGAATTTTATAAATATTAATAATTAAATAAAAATTGAATAAATCAATTACCACATATTTAATTGAATTTAATTATTGAAAAAAATCATGGAAGGCAACAATTCATTCTATTTACTTCACATTTAATATTTTTTGTATCATTCATTATGTTCCATTATTAAATAAATAATCAATGTGTTTATATTTCATATTCCTTAAAATGTAATTATATCATCTATAAAAATTAAATTAAAACATTATAAAAACATTAACTCATTTATATTCCAAAAATATATATATTACTGATGAAATGATGATTTTTAGTTTCCCCAAAGCATTAGGTAAATTAATTGAAAAAATGTTCCTTTATATATTTTTATTTACATAATTTATTATATTTGATAATTCATGGTAATGTTTCCCAAAAACACTTAATCATAGATAATTTCATAATAATTATATAAATTTAACTATTTTTACTAATCACATTGGTAATAATTTATGTAGGATATATATGACATAATATATTTTTACGATTAAAGATATGAAATCTATTTTTAAAAATAAAATTTATATAGGTGAAAAAATTAAATTTAATATTAACCCCATTCATGTGATGAGGAAGGTTGTTTTTAACATGATATTGTTCAAAAAATTACTTTTTTTATATCAAAATTCAATAATTAATGTTTCTAATGAAATAAATTGGATAAATAGGTGTTTAATTGAATTATTATTAAATTATAATTAATTCAAAATATAAATTTATCATTTTTAATACTAAGATGAAATGCCAGTTTTTAATTAAAATACATTATTTCTCACTATGAATCAGAAAATTAATCTTCTTAGAAAAATATCAAAACATAACCCTAATCAAATATTAAAATAATGAATTTGATGATTCCGATTTTTTTAAATAATATTTATATTCCTTAATTAATACATTTATATTAGTATTAAAATGTGTTAGTTATCAGTTATCTATTAAAAAAATATGAATAAAAGAGGATAAATAAATTCATAAAATACAGTATACGCATGTTTATAAAATTAATTTATTTGTTACTAATTAATTAGAAATGGAATTAAAATCCAATTAAATATAAGGGATGTGTTTTGTAATGAAAACTATTTTATGCCCATAGTTTATGTTTATCATAAAAAATTAAATTCATCAATATTATTAAAATATATTAATATAATTTATATGATATGCACACAATAAAACACCAATTAAATTCATTATATAATTTTTTTTTCTTTAGATAAGAATAAATCATAATTTAAGGCTAAAAGCTATATTTTTATAAACTTCAAATTTTATTCCTTTTTATTGAACACTTGATTTAAAATAAAATTGTTATGAATAATTGAATATTAAATGTCGATAGAATTTTATTTTTAATATATAATGATCATAATTACCTTAAGGTTAATTTTTGTTATTTTTTTATAAGATTCATTTTTTGGCGAATTGTGAAAAATACAACTTTTCATTTCAAAATTAATTTTTAGTTTAATTTATTTTATAGTGAAATTATATAATATTTTTATGTAATTTTATACCAATTATAACACAATAAAACCAATTTATATAATTTTAATAGTTATCAAATGTAATTTGGATATAAAATTATTTAAAACATTCAACATTTCACATAAAAAACGAGATTATTTTGTTATATCTTTGAGGTTAATTTTAAATATGATTATTCAAATTATATCATATAAATTTGGTAAAATTGATTCCAAATATTTAATCATATGTTCTAAATTATATTATAGGGTCAATTTCAATTTTTTACGAATAAGAATGTTAAGAAAGTAAAAAAATTATAAACTCTAGTGTATATAAAAAATTGAAATGGATTAAAGTTAAAAGGGAAAATGATTAAAATACAAAAAAACTAAGACATTTAAATGATTTTTATTGAAATATTGACCCAAACTAGAATCTGAATTACAAAGTGTTAGAAAATTTCAGCGAAACTATTTTCCCACCAATGTAGTTTGATTTAAATATAAAGTAATCAGTATATTAATCACCTAAAGCCAAATGTCCTCAAGTATAAATAAAAACGATCAAAAAAATATAAATTAGAAATATATGTAGATCCTTTAATATATACCCACAAATCCCTTACTAACACTCCCCAGGTTAATGTGTTATTTATTTCAACCAAATAAAAAATCCATGGTCTTCATGGGGTTCTCCAATGAGGTGATATTCAAGAGGCAATTATATGAAAATATCACTCATATTTTAAATTTTCATCTATTTTATACTCACTTAATTAATCTCTAAATTAATGATAAATACATAATTAGGTATAAAAATTAGTTTTATTTTGATAATTTAATATATAATTTCCACTTGATTCCACATATCCTCTTATTCAAATAAAGTAAGCTATTGTCCAAATTAAATCAATTTACCATCTCATCGAGTAAAGATTTTTTATTTTCCCTTACCACAATAAAGTGTTTTCTTGAATGTTTAATAATGGTTAAATAAAATTTAATTATGTGAATTATAACCAATTTGATGTTCTATAGTAAATTATTCTTACAATATTAAATAAGACGATACATTGTTTTGAAAATTGGGAAAATGACCTAAATAAACAAAAAATTTATCATTACTTATTTAACTACTAAATCTTCATCATTTATGAAATAAAAATGATAAATTGGACTTTTTATACTCATGTAATTTCATTAATTCAATTTCATCCACTTTTTATGTTGTATTGTCATTTTACTAGAACATTCGTAATTTGACTCCGGAGGATCAATCACAAATCCCTGAAATAAACACAATGAAAACAATGCACATTTGAAATATGAAAATTGATTGGGTCATAATATATAAGAGAAACATAATATATGGAACTATAAATGTTAACATTGTTATAAAAAGATTTAATAAAATTATTTAAAACAATATAAAAGAGGTTAAATTACTAACCATTAATGGGAAGTGTGTGTTAAGCGATGTTTTTATCCAATTTCCATTCATTGGATAAAAATTCAACTTTATAATATTTTCATAATTATATTATGTGTCATATAAATTATGAATTCAATATGTTTTATATCAACATTTATTATATGTATTTATAGTGAATAAACTTATTCTATTATTTTGATTAATTGACACTTCAATGATTTGATTTATATTAGGGTATTTCATTTAAAAATATATATTTTGAATTATTCCCTTAAAAATAAATTTCTATTTCATTTCCATGTTGACTAAAAAACATCCAAAATTATTTTTCTATTTTTGATGACTATTTAAATTAATTTCTATACATTTTTTGCAATATAAAAATGTTTTTAATTTATTCTTTATTAGTTTTCATAATATATTATCATTATTACGATTTTAACGAAAAAATGTAGGAATTTTTATTAATCTTAAACAAAATGAGGGGTTTTCCCCACCATTATGATTATTTAGTGATATAATTTTTCATTTACTATTTTTCATGGATATTTTCAATGGAAATTATTTCTTTATGATATAAAAATTGAATTATTTTTAAAAGTATTTTTAAAAATTGAAGGGACATTACAATATCCAAAAGTGTTTATTATGAGTACAAAATTGTTTTCAATATATATTAAGATAAAAAAATTACATGCAGAAAAAATATTTTTTTATTACATGGTTTGTAAGAATAGAACTTATGGTGGCCCAGATAGCATCGATAATTCCCATTAAAACCTTACATGTGGTGACCAAGATAGAAATATGAAATCACGTGATAACTTATTATAGGCTACCCTATATAGTGTTGTGAATGCCCATTAAAGCATAACCGGGGGTTGTCTGGATAGATTCACGTAAGACTGCTATGAAAAACATGTGGTGGACCAAATAACACCGAGTAATCTCATAATAGCTTCTTTAAACATAAGATGTTAGATGATGACAAATGTTACCTACATATATTTTATATCAATTCAAATAATTTTCATGAAAATCTATCGATTTTCAAATGGTATTACATTAATATTTGGAAAATTTGATTCCTTTTTCTGAATAAGATGGTACGTTATTATGAAAGTTTTTTTTGATATTCATTGGACTAATTTTTTTCATTAATATAAAACCATTAACATGATTTTTCTAGTCATTACACATTTTTAAATGTTTTACCAAGGGTAAAGGAAGATTATGTAAGAATTTCAGGAAAATATGAAAATTATAATGATATATCATGAAAAAAAACGTGTTTAAATTTAGAAGGGTTTATTTTAATTTATAATTATTTGGTCCAAAATAATTTCATTAGATATATATATGTCAATAAATCATATTTTTATAATTTAGTTCATACAGTTAATACATACAATTCCAACTACTTCATTAAAATAGTTATATATATCATGGGTAGTTTATGTTTGGTGTTTAAAGTTGAGTATATCCTCAAACATAAAAATCATGGGATTGTTTGAAATCAAATATAAATTGAGTTTTGAAAGTAAAAAATTCAAATTAAAGGGAAACATTATATGGGTAATCATAAGAGTATCTCATAGTTTCATTCAATTTATGCAATATAATATAATTTTATTTTTTAAAAATAATTGAGGGTGTTATGTCCAACCCCATTTATTAAATTAAATCAAAAATATTTTAACATTATCTCAAAAAGCTATGTATGGAAATTTGAAAAAAAATTATTTTATACACACTCATTGCAAAATCAGTTATTAAGACTTCCTCATAATAATATAGAAAAGGACTAATGAAGGCTATATATAATTACATAGAACATGGTTCCCAATTAAGTGATCATATATGGGAATGAAGTAAAAGAATAACTAATTATAGGGGTGACTGAAGACATTGTTCAAAATAAATTAAATGTTCTGTTGAAATTTTAGGTTTTCAAAACCATAATTTTCTTAGGATGGAAAAGACCATAGGTTCGTAAGATATGATGATACTAGGATAAAATAATAAATTATTTTTTTCTAAGAGTTATTTAATTATAATACCATATAGATATGATAATATTGAAATATACATACTTTATGGCTATAATTTCATCGATTAAATGATTTCCACAACATTAGGATATTTTTCTCTAAAAATATATATTCAGGAAGATTTTTTCTTGTTTGAATAACATAAATAATATTTTAAAGACCAAAGAACCACAAAAGGGTAAAAAAGGTATTCCTATTGACTGTAATCATTATCAAAAACAAAATAGTAATGTAAATTAGAAAATGAATAAATATTTTTATGAGGAAATAATCCTTAAAATCTAATTGTATTAAATAAATTTCAATCAATATAATTCCGTAAATAACTATTGATAAATATCTTGAATTATTATTTTTTACTTTGAATGAATCATAATTAGTATAATTATTCGATCATATATACATCAAAGATACGTAAACTTATATTCTTCTAATAAAATTTCATAGGTATCATAAATGAATTATTATTTACCATTAAAAATCTAATCATAATTATGGAATCAAGTGGGCTTGTATTAGCCGCTACACCATTATCACCCTTTAGGTGTGGGTTCATGCTCCAAAACCATAATAGATGTTATTAGTTTTCACCTATCATTCATAATGTATTATTCAAATAAGGAGACAAAAATACTTGTGCCCCCTTAAATAAACAATTATCGATCATAGGGTTACAAATATTTGAAAACCAAAATAATATCACCTTGAATGTTTTTAGTAACCAAAATAATATTACTACCTATGCCCCACATATGGGTGTCTAATAATATGAACTCTTAATGAATCTTAATCTTGTTGATTTATATTAGTATATATAAATGTTAATTTAATATCATTGTAAAACATCCAAATCTTAATAGTTATCTAAACTGACTATTTATAACAACATTAACACCCTAATCCGCACACTCTTGGATCTTCTACAGAAATCCAAAACATTACATTTTTGACAATTAAAATGATAAATGTGACCTAATTGTTTTCATCCAAACCGTGCAAAACAGAAGGGGAAAATTAGATCACTTATAACATCAAGGTTATTTTTTGTTTAATGATTGTTAGAATTTGGAAATACACCTACACAAACAATACCCTAGTTATGCAATGAAAACTTCTCCCATTTAACCAATATTTGTTATGTCACGTTCTATAATCATAATCATTCATATGAAATCAATTATTGACATTATTTTTTCAACTTCTTTCTATATTTACTATTTAAATGGAATCTTAAGAAGGATAAGAAAAAATGTTCAGTAAGGGACAAAATTAGAATTTATGAATGAATGTCATAAACGATCATTAGAGGAGAATACGGGTATGACAACATAATAAAAGTTCATGAGTGTTTTTTATGGATATTGATACTCATTGATTCATCGATCATAAAACGTTATAACATAAAATAAGGAAATAAAAATATTAAAAATTAATAATCAACAAGCATGTTCCCACTGATATTATTATTGATAAAATGATACATCATAAATCCCTAGAGAGCATAGATAAAAAAATATTTTTATCTTATAAATTTATTTGATAATACTCTTTCAAAAACCATACAAAAACCATTCAACTATAATAACCATTGGATTAAGTTCAAATTTATTTCTCCAAAGAACAAAATCATCGCCCAATGCATTGGATCTATAGTTAGGAGCACCCATCGTTGATGATATGAAATACTCCACCATTTCTAATTTTGAACACACATAAAATTTAATTTACAGGAAGGTAATAATGAATAATGTTAATAGATAATTCATTTCATCATAATTGATTAAATTAAACATTGTTTTTTCAATTCATATTATTTCATGGAATGTAAATGGGTTCCATAAAAATATCTTGGAAACATGGTTATACATGGCAATCAAAATGGTTTCCATAACAATATGATTGAAAAATGTTTAACCAATGGAAAAGAGAAATTTTCCCTAACAATCAATTTCAAACATTTATAGCCCATGGTAGTGAATTGAGTTTCATAACAATCACTTTGAAATATGAATTACCCATGTAAATAAAACAGGTTCAACAAAAATATAGTGACCCTCACATTTTATATATTTACATTACAACATTTTTTGAAAAAACAAAACATTAGAAAAATTGAATCCCATACACTTTTTCTTTCATGTAAATTTATAATCATGTTAATATAAAAACTAGAATACAGTTGAAGGATATTATCTCCCACTATGTTCATTATGACTTGCACCCTTCTAAGAAATATCATAAATAATACATATGTTATTAAATGTTGTACTGGAATACAAAATAGGTGATAAATCGGAATCTTAGTAAGGATAAACAAGCGATTTATGTAAGTAGAAACAACAAAATAAGTTTATGACAATGGGATACAAACATTAAACAATCATACCCTGCATATCAAATTATATAAACCCAAATCATGGAATAAAAATTCGATGTTAATAATACATTAATTAGAAGTTAATAAAGATCATAATTAATGAAATCATAACATATGAATTGACTTCTTAAGACACATAAACCAGAGAAATTTTTTAATATAAGTCAAGATGCATTTCTAGAACATATCAGGGCATTTCATAGGTACTGAAGCTAGAGGGAGGGAAAAACCACCATCGGTTGTCATATACTTTTCCTTCTACAGGATTAAGTATTACCATATTCTTGTAGTGTATATTTGTTCCCATATATCCATAGTGGATTGGTTTTCCCATTATCTTATAGTGGATCACGTTTCCCTATCGTCCTTGAGTGGATCAATTCCATCAACCTTTTCTCAATAGTATCTAATGAGATATAAATCATTAACAAATAAGTTGGATGGAGATATAGGTCCCACCCATCTAATAATAAAATCATATATATGTGTTCCACAAATTGATAGAAAATCATATCATAACCTATAGAATGAAATTGTGTCCATCAAAATGCAATCGTATCATAAAATATAGAAAAAGACAGTTGGTATATTCATTTTATCAAATCATATCCTTTGAAAATAATCCTATTTCATATGAATTCATTAATGGCCCCAATACTATAAAAGGTATGATTGGGTCAAAATATGGATTTAAAAAGTATTTTTTACATTTAACAAGGTAATTTTTGATATTAAGATGAATTTTTATGTAATGCCCCGGTTCCAGAAACCACCCAAGGGTGCCCCGTACCCGGTTGGTCACATGTCCTTAAGAGCATTTCCCCAAATTCCATAGGCTTCCGACTAGAAGCGAGGGCCTTGGGTGTGATGGTGGGGAAACTATGCCTTCATTGGAAGAGTACACAATAGAAAAGAGAAATAATAAACAATAATGGAAGCAGTAAACAATCCATACACAAGTCAATAGTGAAAGAATAAATATGATAAACAGTAGGAGCACAGACATATATATGGAATGTTTCATGATACATATGTCTAGGAAATCAGCCAAACAAGTCACAATGCTGAATACAGTACTAAACCAAAGTACAAAATAAAAACAGAAAAGAAACTCCTCAGCATCGCAAGCCTCGGCTTGGTCCCATCCTCTCTATCTCCAATGAAATCATGTACCTTATGTAGAAGGGTGCTTGCCCATTTTTATATATGGAGCAATATAATCTGTTTCTGCCCAACAGAATGACCCAATCAGGTTGTGAGACTAAATCGCAGTAGGTAACCACCTGAAGATCTGTTCCTAACAATCAGTGAGTATATGGCAGGTAACAGTACAATAAACAAAAAATAGTAACAGTAAATAGGACGATACACAATAGTAAACAATCCACAATCAATAAGCAGTAGTGACGCAAATATCTAACCACAAATAGTAATCTCTCTGAGATGTACTCACAGACACCGCTTTGGTCCTATCCATGAAGTACCAACAACCCTCTGGGCAGTGCACTCAGCCTAACCCCTCTGGTTTGGTCATACAAATATTATAGGACTCTCTGAGAAAGAATGCTTAGTCAATTCCCCTTATAGTCTAAGGTAGTCAAGGACTTTATGAGGATGATCATGCGATAGATTCCCATTATAGAACCAAGTTCAATAGAATCTCTGAGGAGTCTCACTCGATCAATTCCTCATATAGCCTTAGGTCTATCACAGACTCTCTAAGAAAGATCACTTGTTCAATTCCTCCCACAACCTGGTGTGGTTTAAAGAAATTCAAACAAACAAAGACCCTCTGAGGATGCTCACTCGGTCTACCCACATGTAGTATATAATATCCAAGACCCTCTGGGAGGCTCACTCAGTTTATCCGCTATAATCTATATAGTCCATGACTCTCTGGGAAGCTCACTTGATCTATCCCCTATGGTATATAAAGTTCAAGACACTTTGTGGAAGAACGCTCAGTCTATCCCGTTTTAATATATTGCACCGGGTTCTCACAGTCCCATGCCAGTAAGTGCATAATAATGTTATAAGACAAATGTAAACCTATAGAGATACTTGGCTAACCTGTCTACAACACAACAAGAAAAGCCAGGGAACACTAATCCATCCTATAGTCACAAGGCATGGAAATAGGTATAACGACCAATAGGCTGAACAAAACCAAAAGGTCGTAAACTGAACAAGGCATGGGAAAAAATTCCAATCATAGAAATTATCCTTATACATATCCAAAATACCTCTACACAAGAATACAAGAAAGGACGAAAAACAACAGGGAAAAACCGTAAACAAGCAATACCCCATTCACGGGTATTGGTGGAAATTGCACCAAAAAGTCAATGGCATCGAATGGAAAGGCACAAAACACCTTCCTTAATGATAGGAGATCAATATAAATGAACAACATTGGTATAATCTCCTTAAGGCATCGTAGATCTATGAAAATGCACAAAAATTTCAATCCACGATAACTTGAAAAAGAAGAGGAATAAGAAAAAGATGGTCTAGAAGAAGCAAGATCTTAATGTTTTTGTCCCAACGCAATCGACGACATTCGATACGGAGAATGGATGAAGGATCAGGGGCTTTAAGAATATTTGTGGCCATACCCTTTCTCTTGGTCGAATAATTTGGAGAAGAAGAGGGTTCTGGGGTTAAAATGTTACCCCGATCCGTTTAATGAAAAAAATAAAGTAAAGGACATGTACTTTTGGAGTACACGGTGTGTACTAGACTTTTCTGTACTCCACATTAAGCGTCATCCACATCACCCCTACATGGCCATGTGTGTGGCCATGACGCGGCCAGAACATAGCCTCGAGCAGTATCAATGTACATGGCATGTACCAATACAGTACACTGCGCGTACATCAAAAATTTCCAAAACTCCTCTTTTCTCAAAAACTCCAGAAAAATGAAAAATATACCTGAAACGAAGGTTCGGGTTCTTACACACCCCCCCTTAATGAAATATGTCCCCAAATTTCCCTAGAGAGGCATGGAAGAAGAATCCCCAAACAACTCCTCCCACTGCGATCATACATCGGTCTCCCTCTCCCAGGTCTCATCCTCTACTCCCCCATGCTGCAATAGCACCCATACCAGAAGAACAGACCGGCCCCAGAGAACATTCATACTACGATCGACAATCCTGATATGATGCCTCTCAAATGATGAAATCGCATCGAGCTCAGCCTCATCAGATTAATGGACATGAGACGGGTCTGAAAAAGTAACGTCAGAGTTGAGAAACATGGAAGATGTCATGCATATCCCGGTACCTCTAAGATAACTACAACTGATAGGAAAATGGCCCAACTCTCTCCAACACCTCAAACTATCCGACGTACCATGGTGAATGCTTTCTGTATCTCTAAATCCTATTGTGTACCAACCTCGGTGTGACATGAAGGAAAACCTTTTCCCCAGCCTAGAACTCCAAAGGTCGTCTTCGCTGATCAACATAAGACTTCTATTGAGACAGTGTTGTAGCCATCCTATTTCAAAACAACTCTATCTACTCTGAGGTCTCTTAAAAAAGATGAGGTCCCAACAAATATCCCTCTATGGACTCCATCCAACGTAAATGCGATGGGCATGGCCTACAATACAAAGCCCCATAAGGTTCCATCTGAATAGTCACCTGGAAACTGTTGTCGTAGGAAAACTCCCCAACAGGTATATGATTCTCCTAAGAACCTCTATAGTATAGAATGAAATATCTGAGCATATCTTAGAGAATCTGAATTGTATGCTCGGACACACCATATGCCTGGGGACGGTATGTTGTACTCAAAAGTACCTGTGTACTCAAAGCCTTCTGAAGCCCCTGCCAGAACAGAGAAGTAAAACGCGCATCTCTATCTGAAACTACAAAGATTGGAACTCCATTTAGACCTAAAATCTCTCGGATGAACAACCATCCCAGATCATCAAAACTTAAGGTTTCCTTAATCTTCAAGAAGTGATCAACCTTCATGAGTTGGAAAATGACAACCCATAGGGCGTCATTCCCTCGAAGAGACCTCAGAAACACTGTCACGAAATCCATCGCGGCATCGTTCAACTTCCACTACAGAATGGGTAACTGCTGCAAAATACATGCTGGTCATTGATGCTCCTCTTTAACCTACTGACAAGTGGAACCCCTCGTGAAAAAATGAGCAACATTTATCTTCATATCTGGCCACCAATACTGGCGATGTATATCATGATAATTATTGGTGACAGTAGGATGAACTGCCTAAACTGAGGAATGAGTGTCCCGCATCAGCTCCTCACATTTGTTTTCTGGAAACCATATGTGTCCATGGAAACCCAATATCTTATCCTCGCCTATTGTCCATCCATGAAAAGGGTCCTCTCCGGACACACTCTCCCATAGAACTTGCTCTTCTGTGTCTGATAGCTACACCATTCGTACCCGATCAAGAAGAGTATAGGTACACACTATCGAAGATAGAATGGTCTGCTCTTGTCTATTGTGCACCTTCAAATGCATCTTAGAGAACAGATCCATAAGCTGCCACTCACTACTAGTCTCATGAACTCCTAGTATCTGTGTTCTCCTACTCAATGTGGCAACCAATGCTTTGCCCTTCCTAGTTGTATAGGTAACCTCAATGTCAAAGGACTGGAGGTACATGACCCACCTGCCCTGTCTTAAATTCAGATTATGCTGAGTGAATATGTACTTGATACTGTTGTGGTTGGTGAAAACCACAATGTTCTCTCCCAAAAGATAATGTCTCTAATAGCATAAGGAATCAACAACCACTGCCAACTCCAGATCATTCGTTGTGTAATTCTTCTAATCTGGCCTCAACCGACAACACTCGTACGCGACGAATCCATCTCCAAACATAAGCATAGCTCCGAGCCCGATACCTGAAGCATAACTGTAAATAGTATATCTCTTGCCCGACTCTGGAAAGACTAGTATCAGTGCTTTTGTAAACCTCTCTTTCAACTCCTGAAAGGATGACTCACAAGAATCTGACCATAAGAACATAACACCTTTCTTGGTCAGACCTGTCAATGGTGATTCTTGGCATGAAATGTCATGTATAAAATGCCTATAGTATCCAGATAGCCCTAGAAAACTCTTCACCTCAAAGACATTCTTCGGATGCTCCTAGGAAACTACTGCCCTTAATTTATCAAGGCCTACTGATACTCTTGCCTCTGAGATAACATGACCTAAGAAGTGAATTCTGTCCATCCAAAAGTGGAATTTTGAGTTCTTAGAATATAACTGATGCTCTCTTAGTGTACTCAAAATGACCTCAATATGGGTAGCATGGTCGTTTTGACTATGAGAGTACACCGAGATGTCTTCCACGAAAACCACCACGAAGGAATCCAAGTATGGATGGAACACTCGGTTCATCAGTGCCATGAAAACTGCAGGCGCATTCGTGATACCAAATGACATAACCATATACTCGTATAGACCATATCTGCTTCTGAATGCTATGAGAGGTATATGAGATGGTATAACGTGAAAATGATGATAATTGGACCTCAAATCAATTTTTGAGAACACCTGGGCTCCTCAAATCTGATCAAAGAGTTCATCGATCCTAGAAAAGGGATATCAGTTCGTGACTGTCAACTAGTTTAGCTTCCAACAATCCACACAATGCTTGAGGGTTCCATCCACCTTCTTCGCAAATAAGACAGCTGAAACCCAAGGAAAAGTATAGGGTCGGATGAAACCCTTTTCCTGCAATTCTTATAACTTCTTCTTGTGCTCATGCAACTCAGGTGCAGCCATCCTATAAGGATGAATGGAAACTGGTGACACTCCTTGCACGAGCTCTATAGAAAATTCTACCTCACACTCTAGAGTAAAACATGAAAAATCATATGGAACAACATCTCTGAAACGATCCATAACTAGATGAAAGTCTAACTGTGAAGTCCCATTGTCTTCCAGATAAAGACTAGAAATCTGGGATATAACATCTCTTATCCCATGATGCTCAGGTCTTTCTCGACTTTCATGGACATCCCACTTGCCTCTATGAAGAAACGATCCACCCTCCGGTGATACGAAACTCACCCTGCAGTGATAACAGTCGATAAATTCCTGGAAGGCGACTAAACAGTCCATTTCAAGAATGATATCATAGATCATCATATCTTGGACATAGATATCCCATAATAAGTGACACCCTACATCCTTAAGAGGGAAATCTCTACACTGACGCACACTAACCGCTCTTGTCTCAAATGGTGTGTCTAGAGTCAATGTATCGGCAGAGGAAAAGATGTAGAGCCCAAGGATCTCCATAACAAAAACATTGATAAAATAATGCATATCACCATTGTCAAAAAGAGATGACGATAAATGTGAGGCTACTAAGATCGTACCTCATACTGTAGAAGGGTCAGGATGCTCCTCCTGATGGGTCTGATCCTCTGCAAAAGTCTGTCATGTATCGCGGCCCTGAGACCCTGGCTAACCACTCTGAGCTGATCCACTCTACTGTTGCTGGTAGCCTAGTGACTGAACATCATGGATGCGACATCCACCTCATCCCGAATGACCGGAAGAACTCCAGTTCCCAGATTGGTGGGAACCTGGTGATGAAACTCTTAAATTCAGGGTCATAGAGGAACCCCTACAACCAGGTGTATGTGAGAAGATCTGACAAAAACCCTGAAGATGGCCCATATTTCCGCATGATCGTAACTCCATAAGGTCTCTCTGGCACAGAGGCCTATTATGCCCACTCCTTCCACATTGGTAGCATACAACCTAGCTTCCTGAAGATACATTCCGCCTACTCAGATCTCCTCGAGTAGACTCCCTTTAGCGCTTACTGCTATCAGTAGGAGGAACATTGGCTCTGGATGTCGAACCGCCCTGGGTCAATACTCTAGAATCCCTCAGATTAAGCTCAGAGATCAGTTCCTGGTTGATGATAGATGATATAGATGTCAACCTGAAGATGTTCTCCTGGGAATTGATCTCCTACCTGAGACTATCCTCAAACATCCTAGCCATGAACAACTCATCACCTGCTGGATTAGGAATGAAATGCTGCAACACAGTAAAGCGAGATGAGTACTCCATAACCAAAAGATTACCTTTCCGCAGAATAAAAAACTCTTGGGCTCAATCGGCCCTCAAGGTCTCTAGGTAGAAGTAATTGTAGAAGATGCACCTAAAGTCATCCCAAGTCAATCCATGCTAGCCTACTGATTATGAGATCACCTCCCACCACCTCATGGAGTATTCTAGGAGCATATAAGTAGCGAGTTTCAACCACTTCTCTTGAGGTATCCCGAGATGCTCGAATATTGTCAGTTTGGCCTCTAGCCATGACTCTATAGCCTGGGGTCCTCCTTCCCCTGAGAAGGTGGGAGGATGCTGATACTGGAAAACCCGCGTCAATTTAGCCATCGACAGGGCAGGAGGCGGTACTCCCTAGAAGGTCTACATCATCCTCATAAAATCTTCCCTAAACTGTGCCTCGGTGCCTGCAACTGGTATAACTGCTTGTGCCAAGGCTGGCACCACAGGAGGATCTGCAGGAGGTCCCTGATCAGCCACATCAGGTGTTTGATCACTGTCTGGCAACTGAAGTACAATCGGAGGACGTCTCAGTGGCATAAATCTGAAATTTCAAAAGCACACATTAGATCAAAATTATTAATGACTAAGAACACAAGAGTACAAGAGGGGAAAATGAGAAAGAAACATTCAAGTTTTACAAAATATGACTACACGACATGTATAAAAACTACACGACAAGTTCCCTTAATCCATTCACATGGGCAAGTACTTCTGCCACAAATGGTATTATAACGCTCCAAACACATGGTGTTCTATCCCTACAGAAAGTGTGTACTTGAACTCTATTCCTGTGTCCGAGTCTCCTTACAAGTATTACCCACATGGTCCTCCTAATCCTAGAAAACACGTCAGGTTCAGGAAAAACACATCGTGTATTATATAAGGTTTCAACGACCCATGATGTAAGTTACACAACACACTCTTACAAGGCTTTCTCCCTGAGAACACGGTGTGTACATGAATGTTTTCCCCGAACCGTGTTGTTCGTGACACGGACGAGTACTTAGGTTACATGACATGATGTGTGAAAATAGGACACGACATGTACAGTCGAATTTTCATCCATCCATGTCGTTAGACACATAGGTAGACACATGATCTTTACTACACGGTGTGTACCTAATGTACACGGCGTGTTCCTGATGATTTTCACAACCCCGTGTTTCTTCCCACATATTCAGAAACACAGTTTGAAAACTACATGGCATGTATTCGTAATGTACACACCATGTATTCTTTCTTTATCCAAACAGTAGCCTAAGAAACTGCTCTGGAGCTCAGAAAACACAGAAAACAAGAGTTAAGGTGTCAAATTCCGATCTGTGAGGGCCCATACTCCCCACGAATCAAATATTTTCATCTCTTACATATCATATTCTAAGAAAACAGGCCAATTATCCAACAAGTTCAAATTCATGAGGTCCCATAACACCTCATGAATAAAAATTTGGTGTTTATTTCATTAAATATCTATATAAACAACACCCTATCAATAGAAGGTAATCTATCAAAAAAACTATCACAATAGCATGCATAGTTTACACATCAATTATCACAAAAACATGCAATGACTAATGCATCATAGATGGAATGGAAAAAATTTCTGACATCTGATTTCTAGAAAATGCCTATATATTGCATGAGATGGAATACCCTCATCTCATTGGGTTTCAATAGAAATCGAACCTTAATAATATTCAACAGTAACAACACAAATGTTGTGAGTCACTCAAGGTGAAATCATATCAACTGTAAAAATTGAAAAACCTATAGAAAATTACAATAAACGAGGTAGATTGGATTTTCTTTATACACGTGTTAGCTACTCTCAGGAACAACTTATTAACAAGTACCTATTCTGTCTGATCCCTATCTATAGGCTCCAAAAATTATCTTAAGATTTAATAATACTTGTGATACCACTTTGAAACGTCCCGGTTTTGGAAGCCACCCAGGGGTGCCCCGTACCTGGTTGGTCACATGGCCTCAAGCACATTTTCCCTAATGCTAGAGCCTACTGAATAGTAGTGAGGGACATGGGTGTGATGGTGGGGAAACTATTCCATCATTGGTATAGTACACAGTAGAAAAGAGAAATAATAAACAATAATGGAATCATTAAACAATCCATACACAAGTGAACAGAGGAATACTAAATATGATAAACAACATGAGAACACAAATATATATGGAATGATTATTGATAACTATGTCTATGAAAGCATCCAAACAAGTCACAAAGCTGAATACAGTACTAAAACAAAGGACAAAAGAAAAACTAAAAAGAAACTCCTCTACATTGCAAGCCCTGGCTTGGTCACATGCTCTCCAGCTCAATGAAATAAAGTAGTTGATGTCGATGGGTGCTTGCCCATGTCTATACCTGCTACAATATAATCTATTTGGTCCCAAAATAATGACCCAAACAGGGTGTCAGACTAAATCCCAATAGGCAACCACCTGAAGATCTGTTCCTAACAGTCAGTGAGAATATGGCAGGTAATAGTACAGTAAACAGTAAATAATAACATTAAATAGGATGATACACAATAGTAAACAATCCACAGTTGACAAGAAGTGGTGAAGCAAACGGCTTACCACAAATAGGAATCAGTCTGGGAATTTCTCACATCCAACCACTCTAGTCATATCCAAGAAGTACCAACAACCCTCTGGGCAGTGCAATCAGCCTAACCCCTCTGGTTTGGTCATATGATAATTATACTCTATGAGGATTCACGCTCAGACAATTACCCTTATAGTATAAGGTAGTCAAGGACTCTCTGAGGACGATCACACGGTCGATTCCCCTTACAACCCCAAGGTCCAGAGACTCTCTGAAGAAGATCACCTGGTCAATTTCTCCTATAGCCTCAGGTCTAACATAGAATATCCTAGGAAGATCACTTGGTCAATTCCTCATATAGCCTGTTGTGGTTTATGTAGATTCAATCAAACAAACACTCTCCAAGGTTGCTCACTCGGTCTACAATCATGTAGTATATAATATCTAAGACAATCTTGTAAGCTCACTCTGTTTATCCCCTATAGTCAATAAAGACCAAGACTCTCTGGGAAGCTCCCTCGGTCTATCCCCTATAGTCTCTAAAGTCCAAGACACTATGAGGAACCTTTGTCACTCTATCCCCTTTTAGTATATAGAACCAGGTTATCACGGTCTCAATGTAGGCAGTTCTAAATAATGCTATAAGGACAATGTAATCCTACATAGTTTCTTGGCTAACTAGTCTACAACACAACAAGCAATGTCATGGAAGAACAATCTATCCTATGGTATCAAGGCATGGAAACAGGTGTAACCAGCAATAGGATGAACAAAACCAAAAGGTCGTAAATAGAACAAGGCATGGGCAAAACATCCAAGAAAATAAATTATTCTTATAAATAGCCAAAATATCTTTACACAAGTATACAAGAATGGAAAGAAAACAACAAGGACAAAACCATAATCATGCAATACCCCGTTCAAGGGAATTGGTGGAAATTGCACATAAAACTCAGGGAATTCGAACGGAAAGACACAAACCACCTATATTAATTCTAGGGGATCGATATACATGAAACACGATGGTTGAATCTCCTTAGGTCACAGTAGATCTACGAAAACACACAAAACACTCAATCAATGATAACATGAGAAAGATGAGGAATTGGAAAATGATTCTCTAGAAGAAGGAAGATCTTACCACTACGTCCACAATGCAATCAACATCGGTCAATTCAGAGAACAGACAGAGGCGCAGGGGCTTAAAGAAGATCCACGGTCGTACCCTCACTCTCGGTCGAAGAAGCTAGAGAAGAAGACAGTTTTAGGGTAACTACATGACCCCAATCCATTTAATGAAAAAATGTACATGGCGTGTACTTATGGAGTACACAACGTATACTAGACATTTCGGTACTCCGCCTTAAGTGGCATCCACATCACCCCTACATGGTCATGTGTGTGGCCATGATGCGGCCAACACACGGCCTCAAGCGACATCAAAGTACACGACTTGTACTTATAAAGTACATGATGTCTACATAAAAAATTTCTAGAAACTCGCCTTTTCTCAAAAACTCTAGAAAAAAGGAAAAACATACCTAAAACGAAGGTATATGTTCTTACAATTTAATCCCTTTTAAGCTAAAGTTTTCTCTTAATTACCACAATTAATAATAATAACATTACTAAAAATTTTCATCGAAATTGATTTTGACCATATTAGAAATTAAAAATTATTATTATTCCAAATATTGAATCCATTTTAAAAAATTATATTCATATAATTTTCATAAAATAAATTAAAATTAATCCCATAGATGTGTCACGACAGCTTGATTAATAATAAAAAATGACTAAAAATTTCTAATTTTTTTAAATCCAATTACAATGTGAAAATTTTCCAATGACCTTAAATAGATTAATTGAATTTAAATTAATCTCATGAAAAAATATTACCAAATTAAAATATAATTTAACATTACCAATAAATAAATAAATAAGCATGTCTGAAGTAAAATTTTTTATTTATCAATATTTATCCAAAAATTATGTTTTTTCCAGAAAGTCCCTAAAAATCGACCTAATATAATGTCTACATTATTAATCTAAATTTTATTTTTATTTTATCAAATTAAATTTATAATTTTTTAAAAATTAGATTTTTTGTTGAAAATTGAAGGAAATAAAAATTTGTTCTTTTTTGTAAACTATATTTTCAACCATTTAAATACTTTACTAAAAATGTATTTCTTATAATAAATATGGTATTTTTATATAAATAAATTATATATAATATTTTAAATTTTTTTATTACTATTAATATTAATAAATTTGGATGCTATGTTATAACTATATCATATTATTTTTTAGAATAACAAAATAATGATTCCTAGACTCGTTACTACATATAAAACAAGCCATGTCGGTGTAGTGTTTTGAACATTCTAAATTGTTGTAGCATATAGTATATTTTTTACACATTTTAGTTTATATTGAATTAAACTGATGATTATTTAATGTATTAGAATAATTAAAAATTATCATAAAAAACAAGTGTTATTTCTACCACCTTATAATGAATTTGAAATTCTAAATTCACCATTCTAAAAAATAATAATGATACTTCTTCCTCATCATATCCTCTTTTTCCTATGTAGCTTCCTCTAACTAGTTGTCCCTCTACAAAGCATTGACTATGTAAGTGCTGTTGTTTAGTATAACCATTTCTATTCAATCCAGAATATATAATTGATATTCCTCATAAGAATGATATTACTCCATCACTATGAAAACTAATTTTTGTAACTGTGAAGGATCAATTACGTACACTCTCAAGAGAGAACCATGTAAAAAAATCATGGTATTGAGAGATATTTGGTTGATGTGCCAATCAATATGAAACCCTCCAAAAAAAATCATGAATTTGAAAGGGGACTTTATACATATGCCTTAGTTTCCATTTATTCCAGAAATGTATAACTAATATCCATCAAAATATTCCTAGAAACACCATCTCACCAACATCATATTATATTTAATACTATTATTTATCATCCAAAATTCAATGCTGAACATTAGCCGCATTGTTATGTTATAGTATGGTTTTAACCATCTATGTCAGTTATTTAGCAATCTCATGTCCTAATTTCTATCTTTTTGAAAATAAATCCCAACATGTTTTTCTCAATATTTGTTAAAATAGTGGGACTAATGATGATCCATATGAATTAGTGATTGAATGATATTTCTATATGGAAAATAAAATAGGGTATGTTGTTAATACCGACAACATTTGAAATCTGAAAAATAAAAATTCAATGTACCCTAGGGGGTTGGTAATATTAATTTAGACCAACCATTTTTCTAAAGATGATATGCATTTCTATAACTCGTTTTAATATCATGTGATTGTTGAGGACTTCACTAGAACACTGAGTTATTCCTCAGATCCCAATCAGATACAATGGAATGTTGTACTCCATGAAACATTACATCTTCATTAATGTATATCCTTGAAATATGATCAAGGTGTAACTCATCTCTAATATAAATTAAGTGCACTAACATTGAAAGGGGACTACTACCACCCATATAGTAGTCAATCCTTTAGATTTTATGGGTATTCACTAGAAAAATCCACTATGATGTTCTCCATATTCCATTATTATATGCATAATAGATGAAACATCCCCTTAGTCATTATTATTTCTAACTTAACTTAGAGGTATACTATGAACCATGATAAAACCACTGTGATGTCCCTCTTCATAACATCCCACCAAAACTATTCCTTCAAATATATATATATATATATATATCTCTTTTACGTAGAGTATAAATAAGTTTTTAAGAACAATAATCTACATTTAACAGCTCCTTCATCAAATATGGTGTGGAATAAACACATACTAAGAACACAACCATATCTTTTCATCATAATTATGGACAAAACTCTAGAACATTTATGAAATTCTTTGGAAGTAATATATCTAGCTTTTTTTTCCGCTTTAATCTTCACGTTGATATAGGGTTGAGATTTCAATAGAGAAAGAGAATATGTCTCACCTTCATTTAGGATTTAGAGATGAATAATTTTAATATCCATATATATAGGATGTTTTTTGATCCTCATCATAGATAATATAACACAATACTTTCATCACAGAGCATCGCCCACCTTTTCTAATTCCTAGGGCGGTAATGTACTGAGTTGTCATAATCCTTTATCCTCAATAACCATCTTCTCTAGAGCATGCTCAACTCCTTATATGTGAATTAATATTTTATAATATTATGATCCTTATATATATCACACAACTCTATATAATGATAATTTCACTATATCATTAATTAAAATATTACTACGTGTAACTCCAACTCGTGATTTTGGTAAATTTACTAGTGTATCTTCAACATTCACATGGAGTAAGTGATAAAAATGTTTTTTTGAATAAAAACACATCCCAATATTTTATTGGATGCTTTAATATTTATTAAAAACTATACTCCACTATAGGGTAATGTTAGAACATATTCATTATCTAACATTTTTATCATTTCCTCAAAATTTCACATATAATACTGTTTCCAGAGGAACATTTCACCCTTCCAAGTTAACATGGATAAATTATTGAATATTCACAATAAATAATACCAAAACTGTTAATAATATCAATACAATTAAATAAAACTATAGATATTAGTAAATTTATTTTCACTAGGTCAAAATCAAATAGCCTCAATATTTGGTGAATCTTCTACATTATATTATCTTGATATATTGGGAATCAAAAATCAAAAATTATAATATAAATTCATACATTGAAATTTCTTCATATTGTTTCCCCTTCCACTAAGTCTATAGTACGATTCTCATATTGTCTTCATAATCATTACATATCATTTAATAAATTAGAGTACCATCTATAAAGAGCACAGAAAAATGATCAATGTAATTTTTAAAGACTCTACTAATAAAATCCAGGAATATAAAAGGGGAATTCAAAATACTCAATGGAATCACTATATATTCATAGGGTCCATATATTGTTTGAAATTTTGTCTTGGGTATATCCTCTTTCATTTCACGAAATTGATGATACGAAGAATGAATTTATTTTTGGAAGTGCATTATGGACCATCCAACTGATCAAAACCGTCTTGAATAATGGGAAGACAATATGTTTTCTTCTTAATAATATTAATCAAAACCCAATAATAAATTCAATGTCGCAACGATACCTAATTCATTTTCATAATGATAATAGGACTCCTCCAATGTGGAACACATGTTCGAATGAATCCATTTTCAGGGTTTTCTTGGAGTTACTACATAAATTAACTAACCTCATTTATAGAAATTCAATGTGTAATTTTTTAATTTTTTTTGGAACCATGTACTAGGTATATTGAGAAATCATATTCTTGTATTGTTGGAACACTTGGAAAATCATCTATGAAACATCCACAAATTCATATAGAATGTGAATATCATTGATGACAAGTTAATCTGATCTATTTAAGATAGAGACCCCACCTGAATTGAAATTTTGATAAATATAATGTTTGTAATATCCATTGGCATTTGATAATTACATTCATATTGATAGACAATCATAGGTTTCTTATAAATACATAATGTAACTTCTCTTCTTGGTTTTTAGATTTTCCATTGAACTCTATATTCTTTTTATTGTAAAAACCATAGTATTGAATTGAAACTCCAACCCCTATTTATAATTTTACTATATAATTCACAATATCATCAATGAAGCTAATGTATCTTATGCCCAAATCCATTAAAAGAATTTTCATGAAGCAACTAATGATTTTTTGATCTTAATATTCATGATTAGTGATAATATCGATAGCATTCCTGACATGTCTTGTGAAATTTTCCTTGTAGGTAGCCAAAAAAATCAAAAAAAATTTCTTCCGGTCATGTAAATCCTTTTCCATATTCATTGGAATAAAATGATAAATAAATATTTCTAAATAATATGTTCTTAAGATAATCCTAATCAATCAATTATATTTCATTTTTCATCCATGAATTCAATATTGGAGTCCATTATTGCTCTACTTCACCTCATAACTGATAAACATCATGTATTACACTATTGTGATATGAACACCATAGAATAAAGATTATATTTTTTGTTTCATTGATACAATGATAAAAAAATTAATTTAAAGACACTAATATATAGCCGAAGTTACATCATGAAGGACTCAACAACACATTTTTTCTTTCATTTCTTATTTTTATACAAAATAGATTAAATTCTTGAGAATGTTGTGTGATTCTTGAAATGAGTTATATCATTCATTTTACCATAACACATGGATTAGCATGATAACTATCATTGCATTATCCTTAAAAACTATAATAAACAAACATCCTTTGGTTTCTAGCCTGTGACTAAATATAATCATTATAAAGTAAGAAACAAATTTTATAGTGAGGAACTACATAATCATAAAGAAACACATTTATGATGTATAAATTTGGAACATACTTAATCTATGATACAATATTATTATCCTTGGTCTTTCATAAAGAACATAGTTTTATATTCTCCATAATTATTGATGAAGAGTTTGTGAATTCACAATGAATACCCATTGGGAGAATCAAATGAGGTTACCAATAAATCTAGTTATAATGTACCGGGTTACACTAATATTACACTCAATGCCCCTTGTTGGTGTTTTTTGCTGAGGTATATATTTTCTATAACCATTTCATCTTGAAAAATTAATTTACTGATGTATTCCAAGGAAAGCACTTATACTATCCATTACAAATCTTCCAAGACATTTTCCAATAATTTTACTTATCCTTAGACATGTTTGAAGAGTTATCTCAAAAGATTTCCCATCATTGTTTCCAAATGTTATCCAATAATTTTATCTGATACTATTTATAGATACCATCCAATTGCATACATTAACATTACAGCATTTTCATGTAGTACTTAATACAATAGACAAACATATTCCCCCAAAATGTATTAGTCTAGTCCCTTAGGAATGATAAATATATTATTACGGGTACAACAATATGAAAAATTATCTCCCACTATGTACATCATGAATATGACCCTCCATACACACATCATATATAATATATTACCTCATAAAATAGGGAATCGAATTATTAAAAGGAACATCTTTGATGCATAGAAAGGGTAAAAATGGAGATGTGTAAGTATAAATATGTTCATCGATGTATGAGAATGTGATCATGAGATTAGAAGATCATGAAAAACATATCAATGTTCATTCAAATTATTCATGGTATGAATATTGGTAGTTTAAAATTCATGAATCATAAAGGGAATAAAGATAAAAATCCTTGAAATCATAACATAGTAATTGGATTGTGGTAGACTCATAACCGTGTAATATCAATCCCAATTAGTGAGGATGGATTTTTTAACATACTAGGACACATCATTGGGACTAGAAGTAATGGTTGGGATTGACCACCATCCTTAGATTCATTCCTTTCCTTGTAAGTGGTCGATTATCCCCATTATCCTATAATGGATTTGTATTCCCCATCCTTCCATATAGTATCATGTTCTAAATCATCCCATAGTTGATCATGTTCCAAATCATCATGTCGTAGATAAAGCTGAATGACATGATTACCATAATAATATAAGGAGAAAAAAATCATTACCAAATTCATTGGAGGGAGACATAGGTCCCACCTTTCTCTTAATGAAATCATACATTCATATCCCTCATAAAAAACCATATTATAACCTAGGAAATTATATTAATGTCAAAAAAGTAATCATATCTTATAATGATGGAAAAAAAATTAGTCCTAATCATTTAATCATACTATAAACTATTGAAAAACTATTTCTATAATAGTATAATGCGTGAAAGATAATCATGATTCATAAAAACCATTCTATGAATACATAATCCATTAAGAGAATGAATATGAACATAACCATTGGATTTTTTTCCCAATATAGACATGAGTAACCTCAACTGTTATTCTCTCACATATAATATAATTTTAAAAAAAAATTGTGGAAAATATCATTTCTTATATGAAAAACACTTTTTAAATCATAAAACATTAACACAAACATTATTCATTGAAATGTAAATTTAAATGATATAATGAAATCATGGAATACATAAAATATCAAAAAACATCTTCATTTTAAATCATCATAAAATTTCATCTTAAAAAAATAAATCATTTTTTAAATCGTAATTTTTTTCTATTCGTATCGTGTATCTCAAATTATAAAAATTATGATAAAACTAATTTACCATGTTAGAAGTATTTGAATCATTAAACCCATGAAATAGAGATAATCAAATGGATAAGTAAATAACCATAAATTTAAGTATATAATGTATAGAATATATTAACGGGTTGAATATAAAACCCAAAAAATATATGAGTATTGAATAAGTCATAAATCTCACAGAAATTAATGTTAGATGAGAAATCCCCTTAACATGTGTTTTGAATATAATGATACTCATTAAAACCATTTATATAAAAAATAGAGGTTTGTTATAGATATACCATAAATCCATTTTCATATATATAATAATATAAATAGATTTATTTAACATTTTAATTAACACTTCCATGATAATGTTACTTTTCAGGAAAATTCTTTTTGTTTTTCACATGTGTCTTAATTTGGTATATATATTTTCTTAAATCTTATATCAGAATTTAAAATATGTCAAAAGTTACATAAATTTATAGTATTTTTACAATATAATTATTTATAATAAAACATGAAATATATAAATATCAAATGGAATACACAATTCATGGAGACAATGGGATATAAGTAAGCATGAAAAATATTTCTGTTTAATTATCGTATTGAATAAACGGAATTAAATGAAATATATGTATATATATAATAATTATAGTATCATCATTATTTAGTATATTTCATAGATGTTTATTGAACCCATACTTAATACATTCTATGTGGAATGTCAATGAATCACATCACATTGACAGGGTGTTAGTCTACACATCACTAAACAAAATTATCAAATTTAATCCAAAGGAAAAGAATCATGTTATGTGTTATATAAAAATTCTATATGAAAATGTAAATCATAAATATAATTTATATTAAATAAAAATATATTTTTTGTCTTAATTGCTACACCATGATAATTGGTAAATGAATAAATAATAGAAAATTTTCATTTTGTAGTAATTCACCCTAAAAAAAAATTGTATGTTTGTTACCCATTAGATGGATGGGTATTTAGTTGTAGGTAAACCCCTTAGAATAATTTGTTTACTATATTTATTATTATAGGGTTTTCATTCAATCATGGAATAAGATGAATTGTGTTGGAGGAAAAATAAAATAATACATAGGAACATGAGAAAGGATATACCTATTAATTGGGTAACTCCATTAGGTTTTCAATCAATGGCTAAAATGGATGGATTTTTAAGCAAATGTATGATTCTAGAAATAATTTATGAATGTTTGGGGGATATTTATGTAAGGAATTTAGTATCCAAATGGATTTGTAGTAATGAATAACTTAGAGGGTTGAGTGCCTTTTTATAGTATAGGAGTAGTGTAATTCAGGTAAAATATTTAAAATATAAGTCCACCCATGTTATTCCTATAGAAAATCGATCACATAATAGTTCAAATCAATGACTGTGGAGGATATGATCCATATACGGATATACAATGTATTTTGGACTGGTTCTTAAGTCATTTTGGTCTTTATGATTAAGGGGCAGTTATTTGTAAACATTATTTTTCCCTTAATCACTGAAATTATTTTAAAACACCTTCACTGATTTTTTTTGTCAAAATATATTTTGTAATTATTATAAATTTTAAATTATATTAATTAAAAACATATAATACATTTTTTAAAATTCAAATCACATAATTATTACAGTTTAATATAATATTAAATTTTTAGAATGGTTACGAAGGCTAGTTTTTTAAGGAAAAAGCATAAAAGTGTCTAATACATCGATATCGAATTTCAAATTTAAATTTATTTAAACAAACAAAGATATATTATTTTCTGTAAAATTAATCCCATCATCCTTTAAAAAAATATTAAAATATCATTTAACTATATAAATAAATTAGATTAACGATAAGTTTTGAATTAAACTGTAGTATTTTTACTTCTCATCATAATGAGATTTATTAAAAAAATATTAATATTCAACTAATAATTATTATGAAATTAAGAATTAAAATATGTTTTTTATTTTATAAAATTAAATTTATAGAAGTGAATAATGATAATTTTTTACTGTTCACTAAATAATAAAAAAACACATTCTTTTAAGAGAATACTATTATCAAAACATATAAATAATTAACTAAATGTGTATTTCATATTATTAATATTTTTTATTTATATAAAATCATTATTAATTATATTTAAAATTTGATATTATTATTCTTATTCCATTGCTTAACGACTATTTAATAAGTATCTCATTCAAAAAATTATAATTATAAAATGATGTTTTATAAAAACGCAGTGTTGCCTATTACAAAAGGCAAGTATGGGTTGCATATAGTACAAGGTTAACATGGTGCTATGTATATTTTATTTGAATTTCTGTAGCTCCCATTTAAATTCATCAATGTGAATTAAATTTATTCATTCAAAAAAATTTCATAAATACTCTCTGTGTTACCAAAATATATTTAAAAATTTTATAATCCATGTAGTGAAAAAATGCGGAATTTAAAAATAAAAAATTTCCCCGTTAAAGAATAAGTAATAACAAGGAAAATTAAAATTTATTAATATAAAATCAATTAATATTTTATTATAATAGCTTTTTTGGAAAATATCTTTTTTAATTTGAAAATCACTTATCAATATAAATCAACATTAAAATATAGTAATTTTAAATTCATTGTATATAATAATAATTTCAATAATATTAGGAAATAAATAATTAAAAATAAACATGTAATCATTCAAAGGAAGCATAAAAAAATGATGGCCATGTTAGCTGGTAATTCTGTATATATTTTAATGAAGAGTCATTCTATATCGTAAGAATGATAAAATATATTCCTGATCAAAAAGTGATAAAAGTATTCCTTTGTATCCCATTCTCTATAGAATTATTTTTAAAACATTTTCATTTATAACTCATATAAAAAAAATAAAAAATGGTTAGAAATCATTTTTACAAAATATGGTTTTTACGAAAAAATATTTCCCATCATATAGAGTGACAATATAAGGTTATCTTAAACCATTTTCTAAATTATTTCAAGAACTAATGAGTGGTGAATAGGAACTATTACATAAAATTATCATGAGTAACCATATAAAAAGATAATACATTAGTAATATAATAATTAAACTTCATATACTTAATCAAACAGAATCCATATAAATATCGAGGTTGAAACAAAAGATATTCATTTTTTATAACTTCAAATCATAATCCACACGAAATGATTACGTAATATGAAATAAAAAATACCATGATAACAGATTAATTCCTGGTATTACATGTATAAGGGACTGTATGTAACCTTATAATAGAATATTGGTTCATAACACCACAAAAGTTTCAAACAAGGGTAATTGTGACCAAAAAACATTATCACTTTGGTAACACTGAAATAGTAAAACCAATGAAATTGATATCTTCATATAAATATCTCAATATTAATAAATTTTAGGATAATAATAATAAAATACATCCATTTACATTATATACACTTGAAACCAAATATAAGTTGTCAATATGGAATATGTATTGTAGAAATAAATATAAGATGAGAAAAACCCTTACCTTGGGTCCAACATATAAATTTTTTATAATATTACGAAATAATAAACTACATTTTATTATATACATTCGTGGGAAACATTTTAATATTTTTTTGTACTGTTATCTCCCATATAAAATTGTTACAGACAATTAAATAATTTATAATGCTTAAATGGGTTGTTTTGACCATATATGGCTTTTATGTCTAGAATGACTATGGTATTTTGACTAAGGTCAAGAAGGTAATTATAAAAACATATTAAAAATAATAAAAATGAAATAATTTTCAAATTTATATATAATTTATTATTTTAAAACTAGTCATGTAATTTAGTGAAGAAAAATGATCTAACGGTACAATCATTGAGATGGTAGGCCGTATAAATAATGTGTTACTTTTCCATTTTTCAATCATCATTATTGAAATAATGTAAGTAAGATTTTTTAATTATAAAATGATAATTATATAATAAATAATAATATATGAATATATATTAACTTTTATATAACATTATTATGATGTAAATGTTATCACATCACATCTAGAAGTTGGTAGTCCAGAGGTCCATAAATGAGGTTATCCCATTTTTCAATATGAAATGATAAGTATAAAATGATATATTATATTTATAGAAACATAATTTTATCATGAATATCATAATAATTTAATAAATATCATTTATATTTATAATATTTCCCATGATTACATTCCAGTAAAAACATTAGTGAAAAACACTTCACACCACTTCTATAGGTTGTAGTCAGTCGTACACACGAGTGACATTATCATATCACATATGATATGAATTGTAAAAATAGTTAATATTATATATTGACTATAGAGGTGTAAAAATAATATTAATCTCATAAATATCAAATATAAATTGCATTTCCCAAATTATTCATAATGATTATAGAAGATAATGGAAAAAATTAAAGGCAGCACTTTGCAAGGGGGTTGTCCGCCACACACAGTTGATGATTTCCTAACCCATTTTATGGAAGGGGGTGTTTTGGGAGTTAATACACAAAAAATAAAAAATGTTTCAGTATATCATTGATAATTATGTTGTTATATAATAATGCTATGAGAAAATTTTATGGTGTCAGAGAAGTAAACATAATGAAATTTATTTTAGAAGATCATTCCCTCTTCTTCAGTTATCATCCTTAGGTTTGACTAAATCATTTAATTGTCTAATTTATGAATTAAAATGTAATATAGGATGTAGTGTTCAAATTTTTAGAATTTATTTGTGTATATATTGGGTGATCCAATTATCTTGAGCAGTGTTATGAATTGTTGGGACCAACTTCCCATTTATTGTTGAGTGGAATTCTTGTAAGTACTGAAGAGTAATCAATATAAAGAGGTAATCCATACTTCAAGTTGATAAAATATTAATAATTAATATGTTTTAATGACTGTATAGTTTAGAAAAACCTCCACTATATATTATATCACATTTTTCAAATATTACATTCTGTAATATCTATGTTTCTATATTTATTCCATTAATATTTTTTATTAAGGTAACTTGTTTTCTATCAAAATGAAACAACTCATTATTAATAAATTAAATGTATTATTTTGTTCATATTTTTTCCCAAATATTATAATTATTAAATAAAATTTAATGAATAAAACTATTGTTTCATCAAATTTATTTTTAACACAAAAATTAGTAATGCCAGAAAACACACTTTTAACCTTAATAGTGCTAACTTGGTTTTTTAAATCAAGGGGTAAATAGGTTAATTAAAAAAGTTAAGTAGGTACATTAATGAAAAATAATTTATATATTTTAATTTTTAAATATCACTTGGATGAATATAGTAATTTTATTAATTTAAAATCAATTAATAAAATATTATTTATTATAAAATAACAATAATATCCAAATCAAATTTAATCATTTAATTTGAAATTTTAAAATATGAAGAAAAATATGGAATTTTAATTGATTATGTTATAAATTTTTTAATAATATATATTCATCTACAAAAAATTTAACATAATAATTCATTCTATTAGAATCACATTTAATGTTTTATTGTTGTCCTTTATTTTGTTCAATTATTTTATAAATAACCATTTTCATGATGTTTCGTAAGCATTTGATGTGATAATATAATAGCTAAAAATTAAATCTAAATTATTATTATAAAAATAACTCCTATATCATCCCAAATAATTGGTATTACCGAACCATGGTAGTTTTATTTCTTTCCCCAAAGGTTTTATATAAAATAAAAAAAGTGTTAATTTTTTCCCAATTTCGGTACAAATATTATTATATTGAAAAGGTTCACATAGAAGTGTACCAATAAAAAAATATATTTGAATATAAGGTCATAAGTTTAGAATTATATACATAAAATGTGGTTTTAAGAGAGTTATATGTAATTTTTCTCTTGATAATGACGTTTAAATCCATGGTAAAAAAATTCTTTTTCATGAATCTCTGTAATTAAATTTCATTATTTTCACTAATATTTAATGTCAAAAAAATGTTTTATTTATTATAAATTTTAAATAATTATTATATAAATATATGGAAAATATTTTTAATCATTCAATTCATATGTTTTAGTATTCATCATTAAAATAGTCTCACACACAGGATGAGAAAACGAGTTTGTAAAGAAAAAATGTTCAAAAGAATTCAATGTTTTTATATATAAATTCAATAAACAAATATTACATTGACATAAATTGGATTATTAGGTATATAATATAACTAATATGAACTTATAAAAAATTCAGAAAATAAATTTATCAATATAAATTATTTTTATGAAAAGTCATTTTCTAGTTAAAATTAAACATTTTAAACTATTAGACAATACATAAATCATTTTTAAAAAAAATACCAAAAACTCAACCAAAGATATTATTTATTTTACTTTTTTCAAGACATTGTAAATTTTGTCCAATAATATTTATAATAGTGTCAATGTTTGGTTTTAAATTGATTGTTCTATTAAGATACTGGAAAACTCTCTTTAGAAAATTATAGATTTTTATACATAAAATAAGAGTTTTTTTTATATTATGCTTACAAAATATTTTAGATTAATGTAAAAAAATTAATTATATATATTATATATATTTTCATCAATAAATAAAAACAATAGTGATTTTATAATTTATTGGTATAAAATATACTTTTTCTAATAAATATTATTTTCTAAATAAGGTTTATTTTTAATTTTCAGAAGGGTTCTATTTCCATTTTTAAT
The DNA here is from genome assembly GCA_963277665.1 of Viscum album. Lineage (NCBI taxonomy): Eukaryota > Viridiplantae > Streptophyta > Magnoliopsida > Santalales > Viscaceae > Viscum > Viscum album. The sequence goes on from OY728136.1 coordinate 1,519,262,844, forward strand.
TTAATTTGTCACAAAAAAATTCATTATATTTAAATTTTAAACCCACCTTTTCATAATTTTTGTAATATAGTTAATACCTAAAATTCCTAATACTAGGATATAATGGTAATATATTGTAGGGGTTTATTTGGTTTAGTACTTCCATTTGAAAATGCTATCAAACTTGAAAATGAACGGTTTGCGTGTAATGGATCCTAAAATTAGTGTTTCATGTAATAGAGAATGTTGGAAAAAATAATTGTTATGGTTGCCATAAAATAAATCCATTGGTTTATTTCTTTTATTATAAATAATATAATGATATTTTTATAATATTGAAGTGTTACAAAAATAATAACATGTTCATAATTATTTGTTCCAGAAAAGAAATCAATCAGAAGAAGTAATCAAAATAATTACCCATGAAAAAATAGACTGTATAATCATAGATCATATAATAATGAAAGGAAATGTAATAATGATCCAAAATAGAATAAATGACTAAAAATTATGAATGTTCAACTATGAGTAAATGCATATAGGTCTCAAAATAAGGGATTTATTTCATACTAATTATTTAAATGAGTGTTTTATAAATGTAGTATGGCATGTAAAATTTCTTGTTAATAATTTTTTATTGTAAAGAATAAATTGGAGAGATGAACATTTTGAATTTGTTACACTATAAAATTGTGGTATAATGGTTTAGGTATATAAATAATTCATTTATATATAAAATTTAGAAGTGATAATTAAAATTAAATGATATCATCATAGATGAAAAATTCTATTAAAATGACACTAGATTCACCTCTTGTAAAAAATAAAACATTCAATTTGAATCAAATATATAAAATATATAAATTAAATAAATCTAAATAAATTAATTTAAAAAAAATGGAAACTTATAATTTATGAATAATACCATTTAGTTTTCATAATAGATGAAAATTCGATTCAAGTTGTTGAAGATAGAATTCAATATTCCTCTCACTCATTTTATATAACTACAAGAGTAAACTCTTCTAAAAATGGAATGAAACTTCCTTGGTAATTTTTTTAAAAAAATATATCATTGGAGATAATTACTTTAAAATTATTTGCAGTTATTAAAATGAATTTTGAATTTATTATTATAAATCATATATAATGATGTGAAATATTGTTTTGACTCTAGAGATAATTAATGTTGGTTTTTCTTTTAAATGATAGTTCAATATCGTGAGAATGAAAAATTCAGTAAAATGATATGAATAAAATGTATTTTTTCAAAATAACATTACTAAAAAAATCATGTGTTTACTGAGAGGTTTCTAATGAAATTTTATAATTATAAACATGATCAGAGATAATCTAGATAAAAAATTTCGTTGTAGCATAAAACTACTTCCATTATAGAAACTTTTTAATTGTGAGCCCCATGGAGGAAAAATATCAAATGAAATTTAAAATATGTAAATAATATATATATTTTTGATATAACATGTTAAATAAGAAGTATATACACCCCATATAAGAACAAAGTGGCGAATATGAAATATATCATCAAATAAATGTGAGCCTAGATATCCCTTACACACAAGATTTTATTCGAGTGAAAATTAATCAATGATATGATTATGTGTATCAAATTAAAATAAAATAAATATTAATACATTTTAATATATGCATAGTTAATTTCACACACACAAATGGAATATCATATTCATGAATGTATATTAATAACCAAATTAATTTAAATTCCATTAAGAAACCCCAAACCACTTACTAACATTCTAGTAAAATATCTATTTGGAAGAAATAATTTTAATCTTAAAAAAAATTAATTATTGTGAATTTATTATAAAAAATGAAAAATGGATATATATATATATATATATATACAACATATAATATCAATTAGGTGCAAAAAATATATTGGAGAAAGGAAATTGAGAAGAAATCAACAAAAAATACCATACTATTGACGTAATAATCAATAAATAAAGTTATTATATGTAGTAAATGTAAATGAAAAAAATGAAAAAAAAACAAATAATCCAATTACATCTAATTTCAAAAAAAATTATGGAATGATAAAGTCAATAAACTATAAGCATGTCTTAATGAATATAAATTGTGTTTAGAAACCCCTTATCACTTAGTAACGATCAATTCAAATCCAATAAGATAATATAATTTCAATTCAAAAATAAAATGAAATGGATTATTATTGATTGAATGAATGGTATGTAAAATTTTGTTTATATACACCTTATAAAATAAATTATATTCACAATAATAAAATATTCCTCCACGAATTAAAATTAAAAATAAATATCTTAACTCGATTCCTAAAATTCCATATATATCCATTATCTCTAATATAATAAAAAAATATAAGTATTTTAAATTAGTGAGAACCATTTATATCTCAAATAACTTATAATGAAACCATTTATTTCATTTTTTTCAATGTCGAATTTAATTACTTATTTTTTTAATTCCATGTTTGGTGTATTGAGGATTCTCGATTAATAATCCCAAAATAACTTCAATATGATGAACATTTCAAAGAGTTAATTGTTACATAAAATATAAAATAATACATACAAACGTTATTTTATTTCACTATATCAGTTATACTTTAAAAAAACTATGAATGGTGGTTTTAAATTAAATAAACTACATTATAATACTAGATATGGTAGGTCATACGTATGAATGAAAAATGATTCCATTTTCCATTGATCATAATGGAATGGAGAAAAAAATATGTTTATATTTTTAGAATTATAATTATATCAAAATGATATTTTATTTATGTAAATAAATTTTTACATAATAATCATGTAATATTATTTTGAAAAATGAATCCTATTGGCTTGGGGATGTGGTAAACCCCCTGTAGAAAAAAATAACTTTGTCCTTATTTATTGGATAAAAATTTACTAAATTAATTTATATATTACCATTATAAAATTATTAAAATTTCATTATTATAATATAAATATATATTAAATCGGTACTTATAACTGTTTGTGATTGGTAGGGAAGGAATAAAATTATGCCAGTTTAGAAGATATTAGTGCTCTATCACAATAATAGTGGATTCTTTTAATAAATCATGAAAAAAACATAGGTAAAGATTATTCCATTTAGGTAATAATATATTAATATATTTCAGATGTATTATTAAAATTCTACCACAGTTGAAGAATATTTTATTGATATATTATAATATATAAAAACCAAAAATTCTGGTAAAAGCTATACATTTTCTTCGGACTCCTAACATTGCACTAATCCTTAGTCACGTTACAGTTGGAATTATTCCTAAATTACGGATTCTGGAATGATTTTCGGGATATTCAGAATGTTTATTTGTTGATATTGCATAAAATAATTATTATTTAAGTGTTAATAAATGAGTGTTAGTGGTTCCCTTTTATATGTTAGGGGAGGGACTCTTAGAATTACATAAAATATGTAATTAATGCAAATTAATTTTTTTTACTGAAGTCCATAAAATAGAAAAAAATTTATGTTGACTGATTGTAGGTCAAAATAATATCTTGATATAAATCATAGACTAGTTTTTATATATGTTTCAACCGTATCAATTATTTTTACATTAATTAACCATTTTTGACAATTACACTAAAAATAGAGTTTTTAAACATTAGGGGTCTATATTGTTACAGTAAATGAAAAATTATAAACTAAATTGAAAATATATTATTTTTTAATAATATTTCAATAACTGGGATTATGATAGTCTTTTTTGTAATTTTAAATCAATCATTTAAAAATTATCTACTACAAAATAATATTAATTTCATTTTGGAACTACTCATTTAATTTTTCATTAATAGGAATATCACTGAAATCAAATTGGAATATAATCTTTTAAATAATATATTATATATTTTTTATAAAAAATAAATTTCTTTCAAAAATATGAATTAAATATTATTTCTTTTTAAATTATTAAAATTACATATTTACATTTTCTATTAATATAATAAATATTATTGTTGCATTACATGACCATTTATGGTAATTATATAGGTTTAAATTAAAACTAAATTATTTTGAAAAAAATGTATTTATCATGAAAATTGGTAATTATTATCAAATATAACTTTCCATTATCCCTATAAGAAAATATGAAAGAAAATAGAATTTATAACGTGGAATTTTTGACATTTTCATTTACTTAAATATTAAAATGACTAAAACGACATCAAAATGAAATAAAATGTCACATATTAGAATATATGATGATTATTTAATATAAACACTCATAATATTATATAAACTCATGGGTTTGGGTCATTTTTACATTTTTATATTATTTTAAACCTCAATTACCCAATTTACCCTTAGTGTGTTGACAATTATTTACTATGATTTATATTTATAATTTTAAAAAATAAAAGGTAAAATTTTTAAAAATTATAAAATGATAAAAAAAGGGAATACAGTTTTTATTATTATGTTTAAAAATTTAGATTAATTTAATTTCAAATTAAACCATATAAATGTGATGTAAAACAATTTTATGATAAATTTATTTTTAAGAAAAAAAAATTTTCAACACCCATATAACGTTGAAATCTAATTCCAAATTATATAATAGTATTTGGTTAAAAAATAACTAATTATGTTTAAAAACATATCAAATTATAATTTTACACTGTAAAGATGTTATTTAAAAATAATATTTTAACTAATTTTAGTATTTTTTACTGTAAATTGAAAAACAATACATTTTAGAAAATTATAAAAAATTTAGTATATGATAATTTTTATATAATAATATGTTTTTGAAAATTTATCATATGAAGTATTTAAAATTTTAATTATATTAATTATTAAGTATTACGCCAAAAGTAAAAAAAAATTTTTTTTGGAGAGAATTTTTTTCAAAAGAATAAAACAACTTCTCTAATGATTGAGATCTTATTACCTAAAAAATTAATTAGTACATTTTTATTTATAATGAAATTTAAATACATTTCATAATGTTTTTATTGATATTCATAAACACCAATTAAATGTATATGTTATAATAGGAATATTTATGTAATAATATGTACAATGTTATTAATGCTCAATGATTCCTGTCTTATACACTATCAAATACAATGTTGTTCTTTTAGAATGTAGGGTATTAAATTCTACCCCATTTGATAAATATAATCATCCGTATTTTATCTTGATCTAATTAGTAAATGGTTTTTCATTTTAAAACACTTTTTTTTAAATCCCACATTATATATTTGGTTTCTAAAATAATATCATGAAAATGGAGAAAGTTAAATATAATGGTCCTCTATAATAACACATAACAAGGACTCAAAATAATAGTCATCTAATGGGTTGTGATAATATGTTCATGGAATAAAACATTTATGCCCAAATGTTGATGGATATTGATAGACAACATTGATAATAAAGAAGTGATTAAACATGAAAATGTTAACAACCACAAAAAAATATACCAATGATAGTGGGAAAATAGAAATAATTAATAAAAAATTTAGGTTACCAGAAAACATGTTTTGAAGATTTTTTCCATCGGTTATGAATATTTTTTAATATATTGACTATGAATATAATAATATATATTGTCTAGGCAAGTGTAAATTAATTGTTTAATAAATTTCCTCATAAATCTAATCTGTTGCACCGAACTATGGCTATTGAAGAAGAATTTTTCATAACTAATTCCCAAAAATAAACTTATAACATATATAATAATCAATAATTAGATAATAATATAATTCTATTAATTATATATAATATCCAAAACCAACACAGTAAGAATAATATTAGATAATTACTAAAATAAATAAACCATATTATATAGAAATAAAATAATTTTCTCTAATCAATAAATAATAATCCTAATGGTATAACAAAGTTAATTACAAAAATAAACAACCCTTTCTCATTAATAAAATAAATATAAATGAATTTTTGAACAGAAAAGCTATCCCATATGTTTCCATTTACATCCTTAAAAAATTAATTTCTTTATTCAGAAGTAATATCTCATTTTAAATCATATATTAATTCTATGTGTGAAATATACCTCAACTCTATAAATCAGAATACAAAATATCATTAATGAAAATGATAAATCTTATAATATAGATATCTTCACCAAAATATCATAAATCAAGTTGAAATATTTCCCTAAATGGTATACCATAGATTAACTATAAATATCAATGAAAATTAAACATTGTAAGTGAATTTATTTTCAGCTATAAATGGTATCTATATTCCAAAAAACAATACACTATAATTTTAATAAAATATATTAATTTACTTTCTTAATGGTTTATTTAATCCTAAAAATATTATTCATCCCAAAACCATGTAAATGATTCAAATCACCCAGAAATTACATCCTATAAAACCACAATGTTGGGAACAATTCCATTGTTTTTATAATCAACCTAGAACTTTTAAAACACCAATTTTATCCATAAAGCTTATGTTTACCAAATAATAAATAATAATAACATCTGATGATGTCCAAACCAACCACTAATACTAACTATAACAACCGAAAAATCCATTATCAGGAATTCTATGGAAAAAAAAAATATTTAAAATTTAGGATTTGATACAGATAAAAATGTCCAATTTATAACAATATGAAAAAATAATCTTCTAAATAATTTATTAGGTCACTTTAATAATGAATAAATTATTAGGTTCCGAGTTATAAATAATTATGAAATATAATATAATATCAACTTGGATACATAATAAACTGGGTCTTATAAATATGTATCATCTCATAGAATTTATTCAAATATAGTAATATTCACTAAAATTAATGAATTATAACATTTATTCAAAATTATGAGAGAAAAAAATTGTGAGCTCAGATGCACATTAAATCAAATAACTTGACAAGGTAGAAAAACTTGTGATTTTAAGGTATAACATGATACAGTAAAATATAAGTTTCATTAGTAATCACATTGGATATAGACATAATTAAAGTGGTTTCATAATATAATTGAAAAAATAGAAAGGGGGAAATTTAGAACATATGATGTAAGCACTAGTCATGGGTAACCACAAAGACAATATCTCTTGGTGGGAAGATCACATTATGGATAGGTTTAAACCCTAATCACATAAATTATATCTCATGAGTAAGAAACACTACCCTATGAATTATAGTGTTATTTAGTCTAAAAAATGAAAATATTTTCATTATTATATGTTCTATAAAATGAAATAATTCAGAATGAATCATCATAATAATTTCCCATGAATATCGTTGGGTTACATAATACTGCCTCATATCATTAAAATTTTTATTTGTAATTATTTCCCTAAGAATAATAAAACAATTATTCTAAATGTTCTTATGTAACTATAGAATCATATTTATGAAAATGATTTTTGCCTTTTAGGAATAAAAATCATTAAATAAGTATTACATATAATGAATAAGGAATATAAAAGTTCCTCTTATCTGGGTATATCATCATAGATAGAATTTGAAAACAATATAAAGGAATGATATACCACATCAATTGAAGGTTTAATGTGCTAGTAAAATATGTATGATAAAAATGTATATTACTTATAAGAAATCCATAACAATAAATTATGTCAACATATGTGAAAATTCCTTTAAAACATTTCATAATGTATTTATTGAGTAAAAATACCATATCACTATGAAATAAATGTTATAACATTAATTAAATTCAAAATCATTCATGAAATCATATTAATTCTAAATAAACATTTAAAAATTTAATTTAAGATTAAAATAAATGAGGAGTAACGGTGATAAGAAACTCTAGTCTTGGAATATAAGTTAAAATAAAACATTTCATTCATAATATTGTAAAAAGTACAAAATTACATCATTCTAAAAACAAATTCATTTTAGTTTAAAAATGTTTTTTTAAAAAATTTGATAATGGTAACACTTATTTTATAAAATCATTGTGAAGTATTATAATCATTTTTGAAAGCATTTTTAGAAAAACATCAATGAGAAGAAAACAATTTTTTATCGAAGAGAGAACCAATGTATGTTTTCCTGAAAAATGTTCATTTGGAATCATTAGTATTTAAATAATTAAAATTAATTATTATAAAAAAAAATTATAATATAATAAATTCATGAGTTTCATGGTATTTATATCTTGATATTTCATCATTGGAAATGTGATCATAAACATCCCTGATAAATATTGAGAATAAAACAAAAAACTATTACCACTATAATGAACTTTGAATCATAATATATATGAAGGAATATCATAATATGAAACATTAAATACCATGAAATGAAATATATTCAGGATATAACATGTACAATATAATTTATATAAAACAAAAAAATAAAAAATGAGCAAAATATGGAATATGTCTCCCAAATATAAAAGTGATACTAGAAACCCCATAAAAATATCATACATTAAAGTGACAATTAATAAATGAATAATTAGGAGTTAAAAACTATAAAAATTGGAAATACATTATAATTCAATCATATGTCATTCCACATCTAATTATATAATAACAATGTTAATTAAGTTGAAGTGTAGAACATTGACCAAAATTTGATTTATGAAATACTTTTCCACATAGTAACATTAATGTTAAATAGATTTAGAAGAAGTAACCATAATTTTATAATAAAATTAAATTAAATATGAAAGATTCATGAATTAAAATTTAATGTGGAATAATATAAATCCTAAAAAATTAAATAGGTTCACAACATTAAAGAATGGATTAATAGAGGGAAATTTTTTCACAATCCCATGCAAAGTTCAAATCATTGATGTGAGAATTAATCAATGAAGTGATTTTGTGTAAAAATTCTAAATCCTATAATAATTTTTTTATGTAAATAATAATACAATAATAGTTAATTTAATTCATATTAATTTTATAACCAATTTTATGAAGTAGTAGTATATCCCAATGAATATTAATTGAGTTAAGAAACCTCATACCACATAGTAACACTCATGTAAAATCCCCATGTATAATATAATTGAATTGAATCCTAATGAAAATTAATTATGAAGGATTAAAGATATAACATGAGTAATGTGCTTACTACCGTCCCTGTACCGTTTGTGAGTTATAATATTTTGTTATGTCTTTGTGGCGTGTTTTTAGGATATGCAGTTCACAATCCCCAAAAAACATGAGTATGCTGAACATCATCAAAGCCATAATTGTTACATCCCAAAAGAAATATTAATAACTATGTAATAATTTTATTATATAAGAATATCAATTTTAAAAATAAAAATAAAATATAGTTATGAAATTAATTAACTACATTACAATAATGGAGATTGTATGTCATATATATTCATTGGTAATGTGTTCATTGTTCAATTATGACGATATAATGAAGGTAAGTAAAATTTTTTTATTTTAAATCATATCACTAATAATATATTATTTTAAAAAAAACATTGATATTGAATTCATGTTATGTGGATATGATAGATGAATTACATCACTTCATGGATGTCATAATCCACATTTACACATGAACACCGTTATCATTTTTCAATAGATTAAATGTAAAAAATTGAAGATATATTATATTTATCAAATGGTAAATATGTAATGAATATTTATATTATATATATATATAATAGATCACTATAAAATATCTTGTTATAAAATGATTGAAAATGAATTACATCAGTTCGCAAGGTGGTGGTCCTCCATACACATGAATAATAGTTTAATTCCCAATTATATGAAATATAATTTATATATAGGTTATTTAATTAAAACAATAAAATAATATTATATGTAACAAATAGTTTTTATTATTATGGTTTGTTTTAATAATAATTTATTGTGATTGATGAAGAAATAAAAACTAAAACATTTGTATGAATTCATTACTTGCCCATTTGAAAACATTTCCATTTATAGTACGCTCTATAATGTCAGTATTTACCCAAAAAAGGACACTAGAAGGTGGGTAGAGTTTTTTTAATGGATTTTACAAGTATTGGATGAACATAATGAATTCTTGAGTGTGAATATGATTGGATAGGATGTTCCCCTCTATAAGTGAGAGGTGGGGACCTCTTGGAAATACTAGAAATATTATAATAATATAAATTAATTTTTTGTGGAAAAACTCTAAAAATTGCAAAAATTCCACTGTAAGATGATTTTAGTTAAAACAATATCATACAAAAAATTTAGAACATGAATATATTGGGATTTAAAACTTATATAATTTTTAAAACATGCATTAACACTTTTTAAAAATTATCACAATAATGAAGTTTGTACTATTTATGGGTAAATAAGTAACTATTTAATTATAATTGACTTATATAGGGACAATATATGAAATTAATGAAAATATACAAATAAATTTCTTATATATTGGTATTTTATGGATTTTTATTCAATTAATAAAATATTATATATAATCAACAAACATTAATTTTATTAAAAATTTATTCTTTTAATTTGAATTTTAAAATAACGTTTAAAAAGTATCACTAGAATTTAATAGATTAAAACATCTATAATATGTCAGTATTATTCATATTTTTATTTAGACACAAATATTCATTCATATTTTATTAATTTTATGATTCATAATATCATATATTTTAATTTTCTATTATTTAAATGAATATAGTGTGAGAATTGCACAATCATTAAGGATAATTATTTCATACATAAAATTTAAACAACATACCAAATTAAAAAATAATTTAAATTTTAAATAATTAATTTTTATAAAACAAAATATTTATTTTTCCATATAACATAATATTATATAAAATAAAAGTAATAATGTCTCAATTTTTATGACATATTTTACTAAATGTTTAATATGGTGAACATCACTTTGTATTGGAAATAAAACATGATATATAAAAACTTTGGATGATTATTATATAACTATAAGTATAAAATAAAACAAATTAATGGGTTATGATAATTTTTTATTCCATAATTTATTATTTTTAACTATAATTACTTAATTTATCCATAGAGTATAGACAATTCTTTATTATGGTTATTATTAATAATGATCGAAAATAAAAGTTACAAATTTAAGGAAATTTATAATTATATATCTAAACATGAAGTCCATTTTTATTGAATTAAATTATATAATTATTACAATATAATTATTATTTATACCCATAATAGATGATGAAAAATAGTTTTCAAAAAAAGCATTTTTATGTATAGAAATATTATTATACCAATTTCACATATAAAATTAATAAAATAACTATAATTGGATTATTTTATAAAAAATTTACATAATTAAATTTTAAAATTTATAATAATAAATATAATTTTACTTTGTAAGAAAATAAAAAGTAAATAATATTTACATTAAAAATCAATTTTTTTCAATATTCATTGAAAAATAAAAAATTTCGATAATTTATCAACATTTCAAACTCAAATAATTTTGTAGTATAATTATTAAAATTTCATTTTATCATAAACATTTTCTATTATTCTAGGAAAATAATTATATATAGATTTTCACGAAATGATTTTAAAATCAATATTGAATAAAATGTACTTTTGATGAATAAAGTAAATTTACTATAAATAAAGTTATCATTTTTTAATAATTAATAAATAATTTTTTATTAAGTATGATCTGTAATTATATTTCAAAATATGATTTTTATGATTCATATCCTCTAATTCAATGACTATTTTTTAAAAGGCATATTATATAATAATATTTCAAGGCCAGTTTAACCTCAGTGTTTTATGTCGTACACGCAATCAAATAAAATATTTATTTTCAAAAAATATCATGATTTAACTGTTTACACAGACCTATCAAATTAATAGGGTGATAATAATTTCCACATGTCTAATTATTTTCTTTTAGGTTTATGTTAATTATATTATATATTTAATATTGTATGGGATTTTTAAAAAGAACCAAGTGGATATTGATAAACATGATAATGTCTGATTGTATTTGATTTCATTGTGTGTTTGGGATTTTGAATTTAACAATTAAAATGATTTCATAGGTTATGGATTGGAGTATCCACCAATGAACGTTAATGAAGAAACAACTTTTTAAGAACCAGGTGCAAAATGACAAGGTAGTTTTGAAATTAACATTAGTTAAAAAACCATATATGGAGAAAACAATAATTTTCTATAATATAAAAAGTTTCATAAAAATCATGGATAAAGGTGAATGTTAATATGGATGGTTAATTATTGATTGAATAGGATCCTCACCCATGGTGGAAGATATATTCAATGAAATACTCTAATAAGTGTATTTAATATTCTACATAACCTAAAAAATGATGTTTATAATCATGTAATAATCCCAATAATCATTTGATGAAGTTACATATTTATTTAAAGAGTTTATTGAATCCATAGAGTGATTAGAAGTCTGTTTGAGGCTATTTAAATAAGAATAAATTATAGCATTCATTAAAAATATCTATGTTGAGGTAAAATTGTATCTTTTTTGAGATGATTACATAAATGATATTGTAAAGTTATAGGTGTAGATCTTATGTATGTGATGACTATTTGAATTCATCTTATGACATTGGATTCTTATGAAGATTGAAAAATTCCTTGAGTATATATCTTCACCAAAGATTGTCCTCTGAAAATTGAATGTATGACTTCATCATAAGGCATTGTGGACATTAATTTTCAATTATACCAGTGTAAAGATTCATCTTATTGTTAAAAAATTATGTTCTACTAGTTGAAAAATAATGACTCGCGATTTAGACATTGATGAATATGAAATGAAATGGTGTTCTACCAGAGTTATTCAATATTGATATAAAAATCATAAAAAATATAGATTATTTTTTGATATAGACTATAATAAAAAATATGATATTAATACACTGAATTAGATGACATAAAAAATTATAAATTAGTCTTTTAAAAATAATTAACATTAAATCATAATATGATGATGATGAAGATGTAATTTTTAATTTTGAACATAATTATGTATAATTATTCCATGATATGTGATTTTAGTGAATAATATTGATGGAGGATCTAACTAATTTATTGGTTGAATAATAAAATTATTTTTTTTTCATTTTCTAGAATAATTTATTTTATGAACCATCATATCTTTCTCATTTAGAAGGATCGTGCTAGCAAATTTTTGAGGAAATTAATAAAACAATTCAAAACATGTGTTATATATAATGTTGATCCATGTTTGTTCAATTGTTTTTTGGACCTCTGTTATATTTCTAACAATTTTTTAAATACTTCAATCTTGATGATATTATAATGAATCTAATATTCTTCTACTTTCTGTAGATTTTATATCAATTGTTGTTAAATTTATTTGATGAATGTGACTCCACTACATAGAAAAAATAATTTTTCATGTCCATCAGAAACCTAGAATATTGGTATTGAATATTTTATTTATGTTTTTCAAATAAATAATCCAAACTAAGAGAAGAAAAAATTTAATATTGTATTAGTTAATTTTGTTAAAGGTGAAGCCCATTAAATAATTATATTTTTATATTAAAACATGAGTTAGATGAGATAACTAAGTAAAATAATGGGAACCCAAATCTGGGTATTTGGTAATATATAAATCTTCTTGTTAACAATTTATGTCAACATTTATTTAATATATGGAAAACCTAAAATTAATGCTACATATTAATATCAACACAAATAAACATGAGATTTTTTGAAGAGAAATAATGAGAAAAAAAGTAAACAACATTATCCACTACTACTATAAGTGCAAAGTCTACATGTATTCAAGGGAACTATTTCTCTCTCTGGATATAGATATTATAGTACTTATAACCTAATGAAAATAATATAATTGCTACCAATATTTTACAATCTAATATTTCCAGATCAATAATTACAGAGATTATTAGATTTTTTACTAACAGTTTCAATATTGAATTGGATTTTGTGGATAATTAAAGGACCGTTTTCAATGTGAGTATTTTGATAATATAATTGAAGGATAATAATCAGTTCAATTATGTAAAAATTTCATCATTATTTATGAAATAATATATTAGGATATATTTTTATCCACATTATATTGAGGAAGCTGAAAATGAACTCAATGGATTCGATTAACAACGAACCCAATAGGAAAGATTAATTCCCCAATGTAATATGGTGACTAAACTAGTGAAATATGGTTTGATTGGGTTTCAATTTTGGGGAAAAACAATATTTAGTATAATTATATGTTTCTATTACTGAATTCATACCGGTGAAATCTCGATAACGTGATGATGTTGGTTTCCCTAGTGGATCCGAAACATAAAAATACTACATTAGACATTTACATTCAATCTATTACTATATCTTTTGTTGAAATTATATTTATTATAAATATAATTATAGGTACTTACTAGATAAGTTGGTTAAATTAAATTAGTGATTGTATGACCCAGAATTTCCGTTTATGTTTTTTAAATATATGGGAATTTTACAAGTCCGAGAAATCTGACGGCCCTTGATTTCGAGGCGCAGAGTTCCCCGAATGATTCGTCGATGTTTTGTTGAGCATATGTTAATACGCGTAAGCAGTTTTCCAGAAAAAGTGGAATAATTCTTAAATGGTAACTCAAATCAGATATTTGAGGGAAATTTTGTGCTTAGAATGATAGGTTATCCTGAGGCACGACTTAATAATAGTCGGCACATGCCTCCTGTGTGAAAACCCAAAAATGGCATAATCGTAAATAAAATAACTAAATAAATTATTTTATTTTTCAAATGCTTATAACTCACAAATGGTAACTCTGACTAAAAATATGATACCACCGCTGAACTCGTGATAGTATCTTTTCTATAAGCAGACACTAACTATGGCTGGCGCGGTCCACCAGAGAATGTTAGTTTTTTGGCCGCACATAAAGAAATTAAGTGACAATTATATTTTTTTAAAATTCATAACACTTAAATGGTAACTCAGATTGATAATCTGAGAGTACCGTTTGGTTCGTTGTGTTGTTTTTCACATAGAGAAATCCTATCCTTGACCAACATGGGTCGAGGGTGACTGATAATAATTTTCCGATCATTTTTTCAGGTACGTTCAGTGAATGCACAAGTGGCGTTTTTTTAACTTTTGAACCGGTTCTCAGAATTGAAATCTGACGGAACCGTTGAACTCGCAGTTCCAATGTTCTCATAAGAAGACTTTCACCTCAATGGCAGTAGGTCGAGGGTGGAAGATGGTTTTTGGGTTTTTCGTTGAAATAATAAAATTAAATGATGCATGTTTTATCTTATTATAACAACACAAGTGGATGTTGAGGTGGGGACCACCACACCTTAACCTCCCATGAGAG
Organism: Viscum album; assembly: GCA_963277665.1. NCBI lineage: Eukaryota > Viridiplantae > Streptophyta > Magnoliopsida > Santalales > Viscaceae > Viscum > Viscum album. Next base: position 1,519,278,179 of record OY728136.1, read on the forward strand.
GTTATGGTGGTGGGGACCACCTTTACCTAACCTCCCATGAGAGGTTATGGTGTGGGGACCACCTAGGACTAAACCCCCCAATTTAATGAGGGAAACTACTAAACTCCCTTATAAATGTTGGAGAGTCTCCTGACCTCCTCTAGACAATTAATTGTGACAAAGAACCAATTAAATGTGACAACCATTCTATTGATTAATCATTCCACCCACCATAATTAATTAGGCGTTTCTAATTCTCTCCAACAAAATTACAGATGGTCTAATCTATTATTTTGGAACCTCTTTGATTTTTGGCGGAATTTGGGAGAAGAGAGAGTGATTGGGAGAACGCTCTCAACAATGAACACTCCTAATGAAGAGCACCGACGAGGGATGCATTAGACTATGAATAATGATCTCCTTAGACCTTCATCCATAGATTCCTACTGATGTGGGATGTATTGGATGACCGAACATCCCTCCTCATCATCGTCAATGAGTTGACGCACGAGCTCAGGTTTGGAAGTGTGCAGCGGATGTGACGAATGATGAGAACTCCATCTTCTTTCTAGAGACTCCGTCAATGGACAACGAACAAGTAGGGTTTTTATTTGAATATGATATTATTACTTTAATTATTCCTTTCTAAGAAAAAGAATTATTGTGGATGATTTTCCTTACGGGTTGCGAATTGTTTTTACGGGAAGATGCGGGGTGTTTATGGGCTTTTCTACATCTATCTTCTTTTCATTTTAATTATTTGAAATTTAAGAATGCATTGATCCACTTACTATCTCCCTAAACGCGATGGGTGCGGGCCAAACCAAATGACCCGACCTCTTTGTCGTTCTTGTTTGTGATGTTCTTCAGCATGACAATGAGGTGACGAGATGCCTAATACGATTTAGGAAAAGATTGCGCTACTCGCGGCCATCACGACCCGTGCCGCTTGTCAGCCTCCCCTTCCAAAAGTCGAACCGGTCCTGGCCACCCTCTCTACCAGACGAACCGGATCTACTCCCCCAAGCCGAACTACAACACCCTCCTGGCTGCCCTAATTTCCCAGCCTCGTCGGCCCACCTTGCCACGGTCGTGCCTCTTGGCTCCCGGCCAAACCGCGCTGGTACTGTCGGCCCGAACCACGCCGGTCCGCAACCTCCTCGCGGTGCCCAGGCCTAATGGTGATGACCCCATCAAGCCCGAGCCATACTAGCCTCCGGCCTCTGCGTGCTCCATGCGCCCGGGGTGACCCACGCCGCTGCTAGCCGAACCGGCCTCGGCCATCCATGCTGAGCCGTCCGCGCCACCATGCCGCTCCCCACGCGCGCCTGCCCGAGAGGGCCTCCCATTCCCCTTGTGTCACTTCTGGGACAGACCTTATTTACACCGAATCTTTGTCAGTTTTTTACCTCACGCTACTCGCGGGACTCGGCTCCTGCCGGGCCGGGCCGAACCCGAACCGGGTTGTCCCAGACTAAGTCGATCGGGGTCAGACCAGAATCGGGCCTACTACCGTCCCTTTACATTCTTTTGTCCATATCATTGGCACCAAATGTTCATTTTATGAACCGTCAATGTCTATGGTAATCTTGGAGCATTGCTTTATCTTTGAGTATACCCCACTTGAGTTTGGGGTATAGTTGAGATATCATTAGGTTGGATCATTCATGAATCCTACCGGGACGCCAGAACTAAAAGGTTAATAACTCACAGACCAAGCATCTGATTGATGTTCCTTATATTGGTTTGTGACCTCTATGATGTTTCAGACCTTTGAGATACTTCTTCTTATGACTTAGTGGTAGATGATGTATCGACCCTTGGCTTGAAGAGTGGACCATCCTGAAATCAAGCATGCTTTGTGTGGTGAACCCTATGGCTGGCTGCTTTGTGATAATGGGATCCTACAAGTACTGACTATAGTTCTAAGATACTGTGTGGGTTCGACAGCTCTGACTAATGTTTCAGGATCCTATGTGGGTTCGACAGCTCTGACTACTGTTTGAGGATCAAACGTGGGTTTGAATGCTTTGACTGTTATTCCGGGATCAAACATGGGTTCGACAGCTCTAACTACTATTACAGGATCCCATGTGGGTTTGACAACTCTGATTTCTATTCCAAGATCCTACATGGGTTCGACAGAGTATATGATTCGGTGGATATATCTAATAATCTCTATCTCTCTACATTAGTTGTGTACCTGTGTGAGATGATCCTTGACTCCATGTTTTTTTCAACGAGTTATCTTTATTCCTTCGTGGAACGAGTTGTGCTTGGGCTCAAGAGATGCTTCTGGATTGTATTTGATTACATAGGTATATGTATTGGTATATAACTATTTAGGTTTGGATGATACATTGTGATTGTATCCTTGAATTGTGGTTTATCTATGTTGTTTTTTGTGAGAGCATGATGGTCTCAGGGTCCCTACAGAGTATCGTTATACTCACCCCTACATAGGCTATGCCCACACCTCATTGTGTTAGTTATAGACGATGGACATCGCTGACATAGGCCGAGAGTACCCGTACTAGACGGTACTCAGAGGTGGACCTTACGACGAGTCTGTACACGGAGGAGACTGATGGACATGGAGTACTGAGGAGGCTATCTATACCGACCCATTCAGTTGTAATTCCAGAGGACTACCCATCAACTGTTTTTTCCCTTTCCTCCATTATACTTTCATTTCTAGTTCCTTGTACTTTACATGCGGTCTTGTATTTCCAGCCCCTTTACTTTTCCATAATCTTTTGTTATATAGTTTATAAGTGTTGTATCCAGCTGTGTGCACTGTTATGTGTGATTACAATTATAAAGGAAATTCTTTCCCAGTTTTATGGAATCACACCTTTGGTGCTAGTCTCCAGCCCCTGGCCTTTGGAAGGAATGCTTGGGGCAGTCACGGGACGGGCCCCAGGGGACGGGTTGTGAAAAATTGGTATTAGAAGAGTTGGTTCTACTGAAGAACATTAGTATCTATTCTTTTCTATGAAGAAATAGGGTTGAGTGTAGTGAGTGAGGTTTTCAGTTCAGGCAGTTCAGTGTTGGTGTGTCGGCCGATGTATCTATATACCAGGACCCTGACTTCTGATTTCCAACTCAGTGCACAAAAACACCGATTGTGTGTGTGTTTACTTTGTGATTTATTTATTCAACTCACCGGGTCACCTTACCAGGTATATCCTTTTGACCATGTCACATATGTTTCTTTTAGGATGCCTCCACGCAGTCAGCTAGTTAGATTTTTGAGACTTGTATCCACTAACAGCCCATCGAGCGATGAGGATCCAGTGCAGGGCCCTCTTATTATGATGGAACCTTCAGGTGGGGAACTAATAGCTCCACCACCTGTTGGGCAGCAGATACCACCAGCCACACTGGCGGATGGTGCACACTAACTGAGCGCACTGCACGGGTTCCGGCAGCAGAGGGCTCAGAGTTATCTGGGCGAGAGAGATTTCCACGCAGCTAAGGTTTGGCTAGAGGTGGTTTCTAGTGTTTGACGTCTTGTTTACATACTATTAGAGTAGAAGATGATCAAAGAAATTAGTCTCTTTCAGTGAGTGACCATGAGGATGGTTCTCTTAGTGATGAGGCTTCGATTCAAGGACTGTTGCCCGAGATAGTACCTTCATGTAGTGTTCCAGCTATATCACTACCTGTTGGTCAACAATTAAAACAAGCAACACCAGTAGAGAACACATGTAGACTTAGTGCCTTACACGCGTTTTAGCATCAGATACCCCTTAGGTACTGAGGTGAGCCTGACTCTCGGGAGGTTGAGGACTGGATCGATGAGGTGCCTGGGAGTTCCATATAACTTCAACAGCTTCGGTATGGTGACATGTCGGTAGTGGGGTATTCATTGAGGCATACCTATATTTAGTGGTACTTGATGAATATGATGTGATAAGTGCTTCAGGGATCTAAATTCTTACTAAGGTGCGGTTGAAGGACATCTAAGCCCACACTATTCCTCTATGCATTCATACATATGCTAGGGTGAAAGAGAGAAACTTTTTGTTTGAATTTTCTTTTGCTGAATGGATACATACAGTGAATGTTAGGAGTGGGAAAGTAGGTAACTGGAGCTAGTTGTAGAGACATGGGCATGTAATATGTTTCCGGAAGAAGAAGTGATTGGTAAAAATGAATCTATTGATCAGAAGACATGGTAGTAGAGTTAGGAGAGCACTATGTGGGGGTGTAGTTTTCGACATGTATCAACCACCCCGTTTTTGTGGACCTTGTCAAGCTCATGGAAATGGATTAAAGGGTAAGAGAGTTATTTCATGTGTTCAAGGAATGTGACCAATGTTCTCTAGGAATGGTCCGAGGTACGGTTTATGTCTATTACTTGATGTTGTATCAATAGACATAGGAAAAAATCCTTCCTTCCACGAATCTTTACCAGGACCTAGAGTTTCTGGTTAAACCGTTGACTAAACCATAACATCTAGAGAGTACTTTCGGAGGATACATGATATCACACTTACGCCGATGGTGTGATCTGACCCTTGAGATGATTGTTTTGGATGGAACCTCTTGAAGGAAGAATCGAGGCCTTACGACATTAGTTTGGGTAGGACTTGACATCCACAGTTCACACTCAGATTGACTGTATTAGGAAATGTGGTTCTGGTTATCCATAACATTGGGATGGGGTTTTCCCTGGTCGGCAAAAAAGGAAACACAGGAAGTACTGGATAAACTCCTGCATAGGTGGGTGCATCAAATCACTCATGAGTCGGACAACCTCACCCACGTTGCAGTATAATTTTACTAGGAGATAGTCTATACTCCAGGGAAAGGGAACATGGTAGCATACACACTCAATAGGAGGTCTAGCCTACATCTGCTGAGTGAGTCAATAGAGAAGATTGACGCTTTGAAGATATACTTTATGGATCGGGAAGGAACAACATTTCTTCAGTCTCTTGCCGTCAATACCTCACTCCGTTAGCAAGTTAGGGAGGTGAAACATGGAGAAGCTGACTGCGAGGCAATACATTCTTATATATCCACAGGACAGGCACCTGATGGATTTTCTGAATATGGGGAGTACGTCATTTTCATCAGGGTATGTACCATGGTACTAGTCTCACATCAGGAGGAATTGTTGAGGGAGTTATACAGATCCCCTCTTGCAGTACATCCACAGGTGGTGAAGATGTACCAGGACCTCCAACGATAGCACCGATGGCTGGGAATGAAGAAAGTAGTTGTAGAGTTTTTTTCTCGATGCCTCACTATTCAGCTAGTGAAGGCAAAGCATCTGGTACCAGTAGGCTTGGTTTAGCCTTTAGAGGTCCCATAATGGATGTGGGATGTGATATCCTGGGACTTCATGATACGACATCCACGTACATTCAGGGGTCATGAATCGGTTTGGGTGATCGTCGAACGACTCACCAAGTCGGCCCACTTCCCACCGATCAAAGAACAGTGTTCGGAAGAGAGAATGAGATGCCTCTGTGTGCATAAGATTGTCTAGTTACATGGAGTACCCTCAACGATTATCTCTGATCGTGATGCATGTTTTACTTCTTGGCTATGGAAGTGGTTGTATGAGGCTTTGAAGATGCAACTTCATTTGGGAACATCCTTCTATAATTAGATGGACGGTCAGAATGAGTGGACCATTCAAACCCTCGAGGACCTTCTTGCGTACTTGTGTCCTCGACATCAGTCACAGCTGGTAAGATCACATACCTTTGGTGGATTTTGCATACAACAAATATCACTCTACCATTGGGATTGCACCTTTCGAGGAGTTATACGTGCATACTTGTAGATTTCCCTTTTTTTGGACTGACCCTGGAGAGTCAGCACTAGTGGGACCAGATATGGTAAGGGCTACCATAGAGTAGGTGCAGATCATCTAGGAGTGGATGAATACTGCACATAGCCAGCATAAGTCGTATGCTGGAAGAAGAAAAAGACCTCTAGAGTTCAAGGATGGCGACCACGTCATTCTAAGGCTCTCACCTCGATGAGGTCTACAGAGATTTGGCTGAGGTGGAAAGATGTCTCTGAGATTTATTAGACCATTCCAAGTCCTCAATAGATTTGGAAAGGTTTCATACCGCTTAGCTCTTCCTCCTCAGTTGCATCGAGTGCATGAAATCTTCCACATATTCCAGGTCTGGAGAAATGTGAATGACCCTTTACACATCATCGACCATGGTGAGATGGACGTAAATGATGGGGTGAAATTTTAGGAGGTCCCGGTAGAGATTGAGGATCGACATGAGTGAGTCCTCAAAGCACATTCGATACCTCTAGAGCACATTCTCATGCAGCACAGGAACCTTTAGGAGAGTACTTGGGAGTGGGGGGCTCAGATGATTTCTCTGTACCCTGACTTGTTCCCTTAGTTATGAGTTCTGGTAAATGGGGATGTAGAGCCCTGAGGTTGCAATAATGTAAAGACATAGAATTTCCAAGTATTTTTTTAAATATATGTGAATCTTACATGTCAGCAAAATCTGACGGTGCATGATTCCAAATCCCAGAGTGCCTATAATGATATGTCAAAGTTTTGTATATGCTTAAGTTAACGTGCGTAAGTAGTTTTCCAGAATAAGTAGAATAACTCATAAACGGTAATTCAGATTATAAATCTGAGAGCACCATTGTGCGTAGAATGGCTGGTTTACCCAAGGCGCAACTTAAGATTATTCAGTGCGGGCCTCCTGTGAGAATACCCAAAATGGCATAATCGTAAATAATATAATTAAATAAATTATTTTATTTTTAAAATTCTTATAACTCACAACCAATAACTCAGATTAATAATCTGAGACCACTGCTGAACTCGGGAGTGTATTATTTATTTATGTAGACACTAACATTTCCCAGTGCGGTCTACCATAGAAAGTTAGTTTTTGGCCACAAATAAAATAATTAAGTGAAAAATATTTTATTGTATGTTTCATAACATCTAAACAGTAACTCAGATTTAGAATCTGACAGTACCATTGGGTTTGTTGGGGTGTGATTCACCTAGGAAAAGCCAAACCTTGACCGACGCGGGTCAAGGGTGACTGATAATAAATTTCTGAACTTTTTTTCAGGTAAGTTTAGTGAACGTGCAAGAGGAGTTTTGTAACTTTTGAATCAGATCTTGGAATTGAAATATGAGGGCATCATTGAACTCGCATCGCTAGTATTCTCTTAAGAATAAATTCACCTCGACAACAATTGGTTGAGGTTGAAAAATGGTTTTGGGTTCTTTTATTGAAATAATAAAATAAAATGATGTATCTTTTATTTTTTTAGAACCACCCATGTGGAAGTTGGAGGTGGGGACCACCAAACCTTATCATCCCATGAGAGGTTATGGTGGTGGGACCCCCCTAACCTAACCTCTCACAAGAGGATATTGTGTGGGGACCACTCTGGACAAAACCCTCTAATTTAATGAGGGAAACCACTCAACTACCTCATAAATGAGGGAGACTCTCTTGACCTCATCTACCCAATTATTTATGCCAACACACCAATTAAATGTTCTAGCCCTTATATGGACTAATTATTCCACCCACCATAAGTAATTTGGATTTTTGAATTCTCACCAACAAAATAATAGATGGTCTAATCTTTTATTTTGGCACCTTTTTTCTTTTTTTTGGAATTTGGGAGAAGATAGAGAGCTTTGTAGAAAGCTCCCAGTGAAGAACGCTTCCGACGAAGAATGCTTACGAGGGATGCATTCGACTACAAAGAACGATCTCCGTCGACCTTCATCCTTGGAATCCTACCGATGTGGGATTTATTCGACGACCGACCATCCCTCATCATCGTTATCAATGAGCCGATGCATGATCTCGGGTATTGAAGTGTGCGACGGACGACGTCAACTCTGTCTTCTTCCCCGCGACTCTATCAACGAACAACGAACAAGTAAGAGTTTTATTTGAATATGATATTATTCCTTTAATTATTCCCTTCTAAGACAATAAATTATTTTTGATGATTTTCCTTATGGGCTGGGAATTGTTTTTGTGGGAAGATACAGAGTACTGATAGAATTTTCTTCCTATATCTTCTTTTCTTGATAATTCATTGAAATTCAAAAAGAATTGATCAAATTTATACCACCCTAAACGTGGAGGGTACGGGCCAATCCGACATGGCCTGACCACACTGCCATTATTGTTTGTGATGTTCTTCAGCATGGAGACGAGGAGATGAGACGAAGAATGCACCACATTCAACGACCATGCTACCTGCAACCTCCGCGACCCACGCCGCCCTTCCGGTCGCGCCCTCCATCGGCCGAACCGGTTCCGACCACCCCGTCCATCGATCGAACCGGCTCTTCCGCCCTGGGCCTAACTACGGTTCTCTCTCGGCTGCCTGCATCTCTTGGCCCCACCGGCCCACCTCACCACGACCGTGCCTCAAGGCTCCCATCCGAACCGTGCCGGTCCCGCCTACCCGACCCGCGCCTACCCGAACCGCAATGGCTCGAACCTCACCAGACCAGGTCCATCTCTCTGTTCCCCACCTGAACCATGCCGACCCCGTTAGCCTGAGATGCACTAGCTTCTGACCTCCGCGTACCCCGTGATCCCCACACCACCGCTGGCGGATCCGGCCTAGGCCGTCCGAGCCACACCCCTCAAAGCACTGGCAGAACCAGCCCCGGCCTCTCGGGCCAAGCCGCTAAGCAATACCCCACATGTGCCTAGCTGAGTCGTCCACCCGTGCCCCTCGCGTCACCTCTTGGCCGAACCGCCTTAACACCGAACAACAGTCGGTCCACGCCCTCATGCTACTCATGACCCTTGCCGCCTGGCGGGCCCGGTCTAGTAAGCCATGCTGAACCCAATGGGTCAGGCCTGGAAAAACCCGAACCGGGTCAGCCCAGATGATGTCGGGCTGGGTCGGTCTGACATGGTATGACCGGACCCGGGCCTACTACCGTCCCTTAACTTTCTTTTGTCTATGTCTTTGGTACCGAACGTCTGTTTGAAAAACTGTCAGCAACATTAGTAATCATGGAGAACCGTGGTTTCTTTTAGTATACCCCACTATAGTTTGGGGTTCTGTAGAGATAAAACCAGGTTGGATCGTGCACGAATCCAACTGCGCCCCCAGAACTAAAAGGGTGATAACTCAAAAAACGAGTGTCTGATTGACATGTCATCTGTTTCGTTGAGACTTTTATGACATGGGGGTACTTTGAGATACTTGTTTTTGAGACTTCGTGGTAGTTGATGTATCGAAACTTGGATTGAGGAGAAAACCAAACTAGAATCAAGAGTGCTTTGTGCAAGGATCCCTATGGTTGGCTGCATTGTGATAAAGGGATCTTACGAGGACTGACTACTAATCCAAGATCCTACGGGGGTTCGACTGATCTGACTACTGTTCCTGGATCCTACATGGATTCGACCGCTATGACTAATGTTTCAGGATCCTACGTGGGTTCGACAGCTCTAACTACTATTCCAGGATCCTACATGGGTTTGACTGCACTCACTACTTTTCAAGGATCCTACATAGATTTGAAAACTCTGATTTCTGTTCCAAGATCCTTCGTGGGTTCGAAAAAGTAGATTATTTAGTGGCTATATCTAATCATCGCTATCCCTCTACAGTAGTGGTGTTCCTGTGTGAGCTGATCCTTGACTCTGTGTTGTTATCAACGAGTTATATTTCTTCCTTCATGGAAGTGGTTGTGTGTGGGCTCAAGAGTTGGAGGCGGATTGTATTTGATTACTTAGGTACATATAAAGGAATATATCTAAATAGGGCTGGAGGATACATTGTGATTGTATCTTTACATTGTGTTTTATCCTTGTTGGTTTTTGTGAGACCGTGAGGTTCTCTGGGTCCCTACTGGGTATCATTATACTAATCACTACACGGGCTATGATCACACATTATTGTATTGGTTGAAAACAACAGATAGCGCTGACTGAGACCGAAAGTACCAAGACTAGACGGTACCCAGAGGTGGACCTTATGACAAATCGGTACACGGAGGAGACTGACAGATGTGGAGTACTGAGGCTATCTGTTCCTACCCTTTAGGTATGAATTTCGAAGGATGTCCCCAAAGCTGTTTTTTTTTCATTTCCTCAGTTGTACTTGTATTACCAGTTCATTGTACTTTATAGTTAGGCTTGTATTTCTGACCCATTTACTTTTCAACACACTTTTGTTATACAGTTTCTATAGTTTGTATCCATCTGTGTGCTCTGTTGTTTGCATTTACAGGTTATAAAGGAAATTCCTTCCCAATTTTAGGGAATTACTTCTTTGGTGCTAGTCGCCAGCCTCTGGCCTATAGAAGGCAGACTTGGGGTAGTCATGACACGGGCCTCGAGGGACAGGTTGTGACAAGTGATTGAATGTTGTAAATAATCAATTTAAATTTTTAAAAACTAGAAAAAACCCAATTGACCACTCTTCTCATATATGTCAATATGATCAAAAAGGAATTACACTATTAAAAGTATATTTAATAAATTTTTGGATATTATATAAAATAAAATCATCATTATAAAATTCAAAATTTTAAATAACTATGGAACTGTAATTTCTAATAGGCATTAAAAACATTTTTTAGGATAACAAAAATAATAAGGATACAATGTTAATTTAAATTCATTTTCATTATATTCTAATATAAGGATTTTTATCACATTTTCTATGTTGACTAGTTTTTTATTCATGAGATTCATTATGGTAGAGATTTTGTGGCTTTACAGAGTTATTTTAATTATCAAATTGGGGTTGTAATCCCTTGGAGATATTTTGAGGAATAATTTTGACATTATAAGATATTCTAGGATGAATCATCCTAATATTTATACTTAATATACATGAACTATAAATTCATTTATAGAAACATATGGATAATTTTAATGATCAATGACCATATTTTTACTATTGTAATGACACTTTTTGGTAATGATATTTTTAAATGTCATTAATAAGTGTCTTTTTTACAATTATTAATATTTTTTATCTTGGATGTGTTGTAGCATGTTGTCTCACACCATACATTCATGTGGATATTAATATGGATCAGTAGTTCTAAATGATTATATATGCATATCCATCAATATAATGTTAGAGATATGGTCACCATGTAATACGAGCTATATGATAATTCATATATGACATTATTCAAGACATGAAATGATGGTGATTCTAATTCAAATGAGTTTTTTGTTAAATTTTCCACGGTGAGGAATTTATTGCTTCATCACATTTGAAAGATAACTCTTTTCATTCTAGATCTTGTTTAGTCAGAATCACATTTATGTTCTTATACATCATGAAAATATGTTTTACTAAAGAGAAATTGAATGTGTTTCTATGATTTTCGGTGTTATAGGTGTTTTGAAATATGATAATATTATATAAATTTACAATTTTTATACAAAATATTTATACGAAACACTACGATTTATTATTAATTTAAATTTGATATATTTATTTTGTATTTCATCGATGATGTTTATGGTGTTCCATTAATATTTGTATACGATCTTGATGTATATTTTCTCTTGAAATTGTCAAATGATATATATTAAACTTCATTACATTCATTTTCATTTATAATATTTAATACACTTTTAATAATATACTGCTTTTTATATTTTTATAAATTAAATATTTAAAATGATAAGGTTATATTACATAAATATTTTAATAGATTATAATTTTATCAAAATTTATTAATGTTGTAGAGATTATTTTATTTAAAGTCTTAATATATAAGGACGTAGTACATATTAGTGATTTTGGGCCCATTTAAATTTCATTTGATTCATTATTATAATTTTTTAATATACGGTGACATGTAAAAGTTCAAATATAATATATGATAATTCGAGAAAATTTTATGTGTCAATAGATAAAATGAGTGATCAAGAAAACTGTTTCCCATAATAATTAGATAGTAACCAATTATATGATCATTATTTGATAATCAGATTAATTTTATTAGATTATTTTACATTAAAATTTAATAAATGATGAATTATAGTGGTTTAATCATGTAAAATTTTAATTATTTCATGAAATTTATTTCTTAAAAAACGGTAAATTAACACATTTTTTAGTAATATAGTGTAGAATTAAAAATATTATTTCATTATTGAATTTAGAGGGGAGATTTACAATTTTGGTGAGATTATAATGAAAATTTTAAATTATATATAGATTTATTCTATATGAATTTTTTAATAAATGTTATATTAAATTGAGAAATATTCATTTATATAATTTTCTCCCCATATTCTTTATTTTAGATAGATTTTGTATTCACATAACATGTAAAAACTATCTATAGATTGAGTTCATCATTGGAGTATGAAATAATCACTATAGATATATAAATGATAAAAAACTGCTATGGTTACATGATCTGATGTCTTTTATGGAAAACATGTTTGTTGGTTCTCTATTATTAAAATGAATGGAGACATTGACATCGTGAAGGAAAAATCCCCAAGAAAAGGACCATCACATCATCCAAGATCCTAATCACATTCCCAAATCTTTTAATCTGTATCCCCAAGTGAATTCTTGTAGTTATTCAGCTAGGTGTGCATTTACACAATTGTGGCCAAATAGTAGAACATATTCATTCTCTAAACTAACATTTTTTGTGATCAAACATGTGAAAGGTCACCAAAAAATCCATATATCACACAGTGGGGCCTTCAATATCCTACATCCACACATATCCTTCATGATAAATTCACAATATATTTTCTAATAAATATATCCCATGGGTCCCTACTTTTCTTAATGAAAACATAGGGAGGTACTCCCATGAGGAAGGAATACCCAATAAACCCAAACATAAGTTATCCACCATCACACACCCATGTATTTCAAAAACTACAACAAGACTACTAAATGTAATAAACCTTAGGAAAAAACCAAAAATATTCATTATTGAGTTAAAAAATTGCTTAATGAATCAAAAAATTTATTTGAGATCACTTATTCCATATTTCTCGAAAACATGGTTGAAGGACCACATACAAGATGACAAACATGGGAACCACACAACCAATTCATACATAGAAGCCTTTATACTACTTATAAATCTCACCATGTCCTACCACTATGGAAACCACATCACCATATCCTTAATAAGAGACTATATTATCCTTACACATATCCCTAATTAAAAACAATCATATGTTTCTATACAATTTAGGTAATCACCCAAGACAACTATTTTGGTGCAATATTCACCTTACCCTATGACTGGGGTAATAGTTAACAAAGTCCAACTCCCTATGTAGACACCTCTTCCACCCCTATAAACATGTTTCCATAGTTCACCGAATTTGTAAATAAGAAAATAAATTTCAGTATATTCTTTACTAGAGAATGTTTTTTTAAAATACCTTATTCTTGTTATAAAAAATTTTCCTAGACACCTATTAAGATTAATACTCCACCATAGAACACATTATAATAAAAATTCATTGAGAATTCATTATATATTTCCATCTATTGTGTTTTCTTTTCCAAGACATTATAAAACCCTTACTGGAACCTTGTTAGCTCAAGCCTCATAAATGGGTTAACATAGTTTCTTGAATAACAGTTTAGAAAATCATTGGACTTGGTCAAATAATAATTATGTGTCACCCTTCAGGCCTCCTCCACAACTTCTAAAAATACATGATCAGATCCATATCCATAGGATTCACATCATCAATCATTTATTAAATTAATTGATTGGATCTCCAGAGAAATCCCCCATAGTTGATAGGATCATTTGGGTGGTCACAATCATGTAACCCAATGGTAATGAGGGTTACTATAAGGATGATACTAGTTGTCACGACCCTACCCAGTGGGACCCGCACCGTGACTCCACATTCCTGCTTGTAATCGGCCAGGGGCTGGTAACTAGCTCCAAGTATGCATTTACAAACATGGGAGGCATTGCCTATGTACATGTACACGCACACACACATTTCCAAGCCCACACATGTTGAAATGTAAAAGAACAACTAAGGAACGTAATGCATACATACAACTAAACCCCACCAATAGATTATATCATTAAGTAATGTTCTGAATGTGAACTGGACTATAATACCATTCCACCAAAAACAGAAGTTTGAATACTATAATGTCCAACTTGTAAAAACAAATATGTACATGGAAAGCTGCTCATTGCCAAAAGAACCCCTCGGCCTCTAGGGAACTCCGAAGGCTCGGTCCTATCTTGGTCCTCCCTAGACTCTTCCAAAAGGATGATTGTCTACACAAGTCATGATACATGCCGGAAAAGCCCATGCAGGGGGTAGTATAAAAATACTCAGTATGAGACCATGATCACCACAAATAAATACACAAAGGAAAGGCAGAATCATATTTATACAGTTTATTTATACTAAACATATAACATGATAACCCAATCCATATATACTCAAAACCGAGACCCGTAGTCTAGAGACACATCACACAACTGGATACCCCTGCTAGGGATTTTGTTCGAAGATTCCATGAAGCACTCATTCCGGTGAACTCACTCCATGAGTCCGATAGCTCTAATGACGTCTGTCTGAGAAGTACTGTCTGTCGGGAAAAGTAACGAGAGATCTATACACTCATTCTTGGATAACACACTCTTGAGTGGGGACAGATCTCAATACCCATATGAGTATCACATTCTGGGCCATGGATGATACTACAACTCATCCTGATTTAGCTACTATGTAAAGGATCAGTGCCCTTTAGAAGTAGTAATGTCGATACCTGACTCTTCCAAGGGTAAGGAATGGATATATGGTCTCGCTTTGAGCCTCTCAGAGGGATACCTGACTCTATCTCAGAAATTCATGCTGAAGGGATCATACTCCTATAGAATGAAACAATACCTAATCATCAGGTGAAAATGAAATAGTGTCACTAACCCAAAAGAAACATGTCCAAGATACGCTGGACAAGAAGATCAAGCCATTTACTGAAAAGTAAATGGTGTGTAGGTCTCTCACACGCCGTGTCTTTTGACCCCAGGTACTGCGACTGTACAATGGCATGTGTCATAAATATTTTCATGTATAAAAGTTAATACATGTCTTATATTACAGATCACACACTGTGTTCTAGTTAGTGGGGTTGGCTCTGTGTACGCGGTCGTGTGCCCATACACAGCTTTATCTTGTGTGTTCCATCTCGTGTAATGGGTACATGGGGTAATCTATGTGGCCTTCTTAGTCTAGCCACGTGTTGGAGTACACAACGTTGTACTTAATATTGTGACCATTCATTGCTTGAGATATGAGCTGAGTCCTGCGTAAGGACCCACACGCTCTGTTCTTTGGGGAGCTCACTGTGTATTTTGAAATTTTCCATAATCATGAACCTCTATCGTCGTGCCTCCTGTGTTTCCCTGTTCTTTGATCTATCAATCTTATCAACATGAAACTCATGGTTTTAGGTCGCCCCGACACTATGAAGCGCATTCTGTTGGATTCATACCTCCAATCGGCTTCGAAAACACGCATCAATACACCCGCATGAATGAAGCTCAAGGAACGGTCTTTCTCTATCCGGTCTAATTGGAAACCCGGTATCATCTTCAAACCTCCACTAGGTCGTTGCGATGTCAGATAATCAATTGGTATCATTGATTTGCATAATGGATGTGAAATGATCAATTGTTCATTGCTATTCAAAGAACTTGATGAACATAAGTAAAAAGGGATGAAATCCGAATGCAAAATGAGGAATGAACTTCTACCATTGTTCGCCACAGTTTTGATCTTCTCAAATTAGTATGATCATACAGAGAAAAATATAATGATAAACAAACAGCTCTCTTATCTATTCACCAAAAGATATAGAAAATAACAACATCCAGCAAGAATGCACAATCCACATATCAATATGTTCATGGGTTGATCCACATTCATCGTTAAATAAAAAAACAGTGGAAGATGAATCAAAATAATATCCCCTACCTTGATATGGTTGATTAATGGTCCTCGCGTCATGTTCTTTGCAAAGGTTCATCGCATTCAAGATCTGTCGTCGTCGTCTACCAACAACTTCTCTTCAAATACTCTAAGAGGCTCCATCTAAATATGTAGGGCTATGAGGCAAACCCTATGAAATTTCCATATGCCGGTATTTAAAATGGATTAATTAGGTCATTGTGTAAAAAGTAAAACATTTTAATAAAATAATTAATTATTTTAATTTATTTCAATTAAAAGTCTAAAATAATATCTCATTGATGACTCACGTATACCAATGTTAGGCCTCACCTAAGGTAAATGTGCTACTCTGAATGCAACATCGCACTAATATTTCGGATATGGGTACACATTTTAATGTTATTCCAATTCTAATGAAAAAATGCACATGCATTATGTTTAAAATTTTAATTTATTTCAATCATTTATTTCGGGAACTACTCGCCTTGGAATCAGATGCTGTCAAATGTTCTAGTATCGAAATAATTCCATATAATATTTAAAAATAATACACGGTAAAGCTGAAACATTACATTCTCTCCACATTGGGGCTTTGTGTCTTTGAAAATCCAAAACATGAGCTAATAAAAATGATGTGGGTACTCGGAACAGATCTAAGTTCCTCACTCCCTCATGCTCTCATGAAGACTCTCGTGCTACAACCAAACATGCACCAAGGGAAACGATCACCCATGAAGGATCTTCTTCGACCGATCCTCAACCTCTACCGGGTACTCAGTAAAGGTCACTACAACATCGATGTCTAGTTCTCCCAAGTTTATGACATGTTATGGGTAATGCACGTACATCCATAGCTGTTAAAAGTGAAGACATAATGTACCTGGTGCAACTGTGGTAGAAGAGCTAGGCGGTACGCCACCTCACAAAATCTGTGCAGTATCTGAAAAGGTCTGATGAACCACTAAGATAGCTTGCCCCCGTGGACAAATCTCCATAACCATAGATAATGTGAGACACTAAGGAAGACATGGTCCACTTCTTTGAACTCCAGAGGTCTCCATCGCCTATAAGCATAATACTTATGTCGGCTCTGTGTAGTCTTCATCCACTCCCAGATGATCCTCAGCTTCTCAGTGGTAATTTGCACCAACTCTGGATCCATGAAAGAGGATGCTCCTAGGTCGGTCCAGCAAATCAGTGATGTACAAGGTCTCCTCTATAAATCCTCAAAGGGTACATACCAATGGAGGAGTGGTAGATGTTATTATACGCAAACTCCACCAGTAGTAGATGGTCCTATGAACTTCGACCAAACTCCATGATAACGACCCATAACATATCCTCCAGAACATGAATGGTGCTCTCCGTCTGACCATTGGTCTAGGTATGGAAGCCTGTGCTGAAGTATAGTTGTGTTCCAAAATCCATATGCAATCCCATCCACTTCCGGGATGTGAAACAGGCAACTTGGTCTGAGACTATTATCAAAAGGATTCCGTGAAGTCAAACAATATCTTGCACTTAGAGGTGTCCCATTCTCTATATGGAACACTCCTCTATGATAGCAAGGATTTGGGCCAACATGGTGAGTCCTTCAATGATCACCAAGATTTAATCGTGCACATTGGATGTCTGTGGTAATCCCATAATGAAGTCCATAAATATTCCATCCCACTTCTAGTCTAGATGATCCAGGGGTGAGCAAATCCGAATAGAACATGGTGTTTAACCTTAACCTAATGGAACGTAAGGCATTGAGAAATGAACTCTGCTACTACCTTATTCATGCCTAACCACTGGATTAGTTGTCATAGGTCATGGTACATCATCACCACTCCAGGATGTACTACCATGCGAGATGTATAAAACTCCCTCTAGAACACCTCCCACAGTGCCACAAGTACAAAATGGCATCCCCTGAATAGAAATAATAGCTACCCACATTGAAAATATACTTCAGGATCATGTCCCATGGATAATTGAGCAGAAAAATCCTCAAAGTCAGCATCCCCAAGATATGCCTTCCTAACTCACTATAAGAGTGGAGGGGTGACACCCATTTACAGAAAGTAAGCCCCATCCTCTCTATCCACAAATGATAAATGTAATGTGGCTAACTGCTCTGTCGCCTCACACAATAGTTGCGAGATTGAACTTCAACTAAGAGAATTCTCCACCTGGTTCCCCTTCCCATGTGTATTGATGATCATTCCATAATAGTCATGGAGGAACTCTAGCCAATGCCTCTGTCTCAAATTCAGATCCTTATCTGATAATATGTACTTGATGATTTTGTGGTCAGAGTAGCCGATGAACTGCTATCCAATAAGGTAGTGTCACCACATATTCAATGTGAAGACTACCACTTCCAACTCGAGATCATGGGTTTCATAGATCTGATCATGTGTCCAAAGCTAGTGTAAACCATTAAAAATAACTACATGTATCTACATTAGGATGTAGCCAAGCCTAGTCCCCTATGAATCGTAGAAAACTACTTACTCGACACCCTACTTCGGTAATCCCAAATCGGGGCACTCATCAAACTCTAGCTCAATTTCTCGAAATCCCATTGGCACTTCCCCATCCACATGATGGGTTGCACCTTCTTGTCATGTATGTAATCGATGCTGATATTTGGGAGAAATCATAAATGAATTTCTAGTAATATCCTACCAACCCATGGAATCTCCCCACCTACGTCATTCTCCAAGGTGGCTCCAATGCTAAAACAGCTTCTACCATGGAAAGGTACACAACTAATCAATCTGCTAAAATGACATGTCAAAGAATGTGCACCTCTCGAATCCAGAACTAGAACATTGAAAGCCTCCCATAATGCTGGTTCTCTCGGAGTACATCAAGAACCAATCGAAGGTGTATCACGTTCTCCTCCTATAACGCCGAGTACACAAGGATGTCATCTATGAAGACCACTATGAACCGGTCTAAGTACAACTAGAGGATTCATTTAATTAGTCTGTTGAAAACTGCAGGGATGTTTTTCAGTCCAAAAGGCATCACCAAGTACTCATAGTGACAGTAGTGGCATCTGAAAGTCGTCTTTGGTATATCCACACCCTGTACACATAACTTGTGGTAATCTGATCAAAGATCATCCTTCAAGAACCATTGTTCCCCTTTTAACTATTCAGAGTGTTCTTCGATCCTTGGTAGTGGATACTTATTCTTCACTATTACCTTTTTCAGGTGCTGATAATCCACACACAAACTCATACTCCCATATATATTCTTGGAAAACAAAACTAGGGCCGCACAAGGTGAAACACTAGGTCTCTTGAAACCCTTGATTTGCAAATCCTCCAACTACAACCTCATCTTTCAAAGCTCTACGAGATCCATCTGATATGATGATGAGAAAATTGGGGTCGTCCCGGGGTGTATGTCGATACATAAATTGATTTCCTAGTAGGGAGGTAGTCCTTGAAAATATTCTGGGAAGACGTCCTCGTACTCTGACACTACTTCTAGGAACTAGTAGCTCACAACATTTACCTCCCTGAGGGTAAGGCTATCCATATCATGAGTGATTGGTGGCACCCTCTGAGGCATGAGCCCATTCTGTGCTACCAGAGTACCTATTTCACTGAAAAATGAAAACAAAATTCCCATCACTGTGGACACCCCACACTCTTCACCTAAAACTGTCAATTTGGGCATGGACTGACGATAACCAATCCATACCGATAATGACGTCATAAGGCCTCGAAACTACCACAGAGAGGTTATAACGGAAACTCTCACCTCCAAGGGTAAGATCACACTGTCTTCAAAGGTGTGTGATCATCATGTCTATTCCCATAGGTTCCTCTAAGCATAATAATCGAGTCAATGGCTCTACCAGAATATCATGTTTTCACACAAAACTTGTGGTAAGGAGGGAATAACTAGCACCTGTGTATATAAGTACCGGATCGAAGGAAGAGAAGACATAGATCGTACATTGAATAATCCCTAGAGTCCCTAGGTCACACGCCTCGACTGCATGTAGCATTCCCCACCCCTGTACCCCAGCACCCTGAGCCTGTTGCGAACCTCCTGGTGGTGGTGGTGGAAGTAGATCGAAGCGTCTGCCACCACCTGTAGCCGTCCCTGCTCCTCTGCCACGTCCATCGCCCGGTGGGTCTGGATTCTCTACTCGTTGCCTCTACCTCGGTGTTCTATCCTTCATCTCCCTATCAGCCACCTGGCAGGTTGGAAAATCTCTAAAGGGATGTCCCCTACTGTCACACGAGTAGCATCACCTCCCGCTAGGCTGACTAGATCCATCCTGAGAGCCTAGGACTGACATACCCCTGTCATGGGTCATCCAGTGATGTCTCCCACATCCTTATCCCAACGCCTGATGTTGGCTCCCAGTTATTGATGTCTCCGCACCTTCATGCCTACTGGTGACTGTCTTCAACTATCTCTACTCCACCAAGAAGCTCTCGATCACCAAGGCCCACTCAACCACTCTCGCATAATTTGGAATGCATAGATGCTGAAACTAGATCGGATGTCCCATCATAGACCTTGTTCGATGGTCCGATCTATGAATTAAATATACCTGACCATGTCCATCAAGTAACTGGTGACATTGATGAACCTTGATGAATAGTCAGCTACTGTCAAACTACCTTGCTAGATCTGATGAATCCCCCAGATGCACACTGATCTCATCATAACCAGAGAGAACTCCTTCCTAATGTTCCGCTCAAAATCCATCCAGTAAAGAGTCTCTTTTTTTGTCTATGTGGTCAGAATCCACAATATTCTTGCCGAACCCTGAAGAAGGCTCACTCCTAGGATCACCATCAGGTCCGTTGGTGTCCTCAATAGATGGAAAACTCTGGCCACCACCTCAAACCATTCCTTAGCTTCCTGATGGTCGGGCTTGCCATGGAACCTGATGGGTCTCTATCTCTGGAACACATGGAGAGTGTTCAACCTACGCCCCTTGTATATCGGTTCTCTAGGTACAACGAGCTACTAAACTGGTCGTGGTATAACAGTTGCAACACCTAGTGGAAACACCTAAGGAACTAGACCTTGTATTGATGCCTCGTCACATATGTGGGTATCATCGTGATCTCATTGATGAATCCTAGCGGGTATGTATCGTGGGGACATCCAGTAAGGAACAAGATGTACCATGGTAAAAGAGTATATTTAGATTATTGAAAAAAGGACATGTAAAACAGAAACCATTCATATATGATTCATGTACAAATCTCTTATTTCACCCGCAATAAGTGTTTTCTTGTACTGAGTTGAAAAGCAGGTTATCAGAGATCTGCTTTATGGATATGTCATCCCCGACACCATCACCAAAGTATCTAGCTAGAAAGCCATGCCTAAAACAATTAACATGATTTCCCAATTCCAAACTCATAGAATCTTGGTTCTAAGGTATTACAGACCACCTCTGTTACCACTCTGTTACAACCTGACCTAGTGGGGCCCACACCATGACTCCCCAAGCCAGCCAGCAATAGGCCATGTGCTGGTTACTAACACTGAGCAGGCATATTACTAACATGGGAGGCATAGTCTATGTAACTATACACACACACACACATCTCCAATACCACATATGTTGAAATGTAAATGAACCAGTATGGAATAGAATTCATCCATACAACTAAACCCAACCAACATAGTACGACAGAAGCTAATGTACTGAAAGTAAAATGGTCCAAAATACAAGCCCACAATAAACAAGAGTCTGAAAAATACATAGTCCAACCAGTAAAATCCCTGAGGTACCGGGACTGCTGCTCGACACTGTAGGAACACCTCTGCCTGTAGGTAATTTAGAAGTCTTGGTCAAGTCCTTGTCTACCTGGGACTCTGTCAAAAGGCTGCTCATCTACAGAAGACATGACACGTGTGGGAAAAAACTGTGCAGGGGTGAGTATAAGAATACTCTATAGAGGAACATAAAAACCAAAAATCAAAACACAAAGGAAAGGCATAGTCATATCTACACTATATATGTCAACTGAATATATAATAGAAGAACACAATCCATATATACTCAAAACCTAGACCCGTGGTCTTGAGACAGGTCACACAACCGCATACCCCTACTAGGGATTCAGTTGGAAGATTCCATGAAGCACTCATTCGGGAGAAATAACTCCATGAGTCTGATATCTCCGAGTATGACCATCATAGAAGTACTATATCTCGAGAATGTCATGAGAGATAGATAAACCCATTCTGAGAGCACACACTCTTGAGTGGGGAAAGATATCGATACACAGATTAGTGTCACTTCCAGTGCCTTGGTGGATACCAAGACTCATCTGGATTCACCAGTTAGGTAGAGGATTAGTACCCTTTAGATGTATTACCATCGATATGCCACTCTACCTTGCGTCAAGAATAGATAGAGGATATCACTTTGGGCCTTTCAGAGGGATACCTGACTCATTCTCAGAAAGACATGCAAAAGAGATCATACTTATATAGAAGGAAATGATACATGACCATCAGGGGATGAGATAAAGGTAAAACAATCCAAACGAAACTTGTCCATGATACGGTGGACAAGAAGATCAACCCATGTACTGAAATGTACAAGGCCTATAGGTCTGTCACACGCTATGTCTTCTGACCCCGCGTACTACCCATGTACAATGGCATGTGTTGTAAGTCTTGTTATGTAGAAAAGTCCATACACAACATGTAGTACAGATCACACACTGTGTTGAAGTAAGTGGGGTCGGCTCTATGTACCTAACTTGGTGCCCATCCATGGTTTTATCTTGTGTGCACCATCCCGTGTAACATGTACACGAGGTAACCCAAGCAGCCGACCTGGTCTGGCAGTGTGGTGGAGTACACAACCATGTTCTCTATCCCATTTCTGTGTATCAACCGGGATACACGCCGAGTCCCACGTAAGGAACCACACGGTATGTTCGTTGGGGAACATGTAGTGAATTCTGTAGTTTTCCATAATCTTGAACCTCTATCTTCACACATCTTCTGCTTCTCAGTTCTTCGATATGGTCATCTGATTTCCTTGAAACTCATTGGTTTAGGTCACCCCGACACCACAAAGCCGATTCTGTTGGTTTTATACCACTGATTGATTCAAAAATGTGCATCGATCCACTAGTGCGAATAACACTTGAAGAACTATCTTTAATGATCTGGTCTGATTCGTCATCCACTATGATCGTCACACATCTACTTGGTCGTTGTGATGTCGAATATCCAATTTGTGATCGTTTCCTTGAAGAATGGTAGTGCAACAATCAGTTGTTCTTTGCTCCACGAATAACACATAGAACACAAGTAAAAGGGGGGAATAAATCCAAAGGAAAAATGAGTAACGAACCTCTGGCATCTTTTTTCATGGAGTTGATAATCTTTCACTAGTTGGATCAAATACTGAAAATCAAGGGATAAACAAAAAGACTATCAATTCAATTCCCCAAAAGAAATGGAAAATAACCCCCTCCCGGGAGAACGCGAGATCCACGAATCAACATGTTCATCGGTTTATCTTATTTCATTGTTAAATCCAAAAAAGGGAAAGAAAAATCTAAATAACAGCCCCTACCTTGATCTAGTTGAATAACTATCATTGTGTCACATTCATTTTTAAAGTTCCTCGTATTCGAGATGCGTCGTCATCATCCACCAACATTTTCTCCTCCGATGGTTCAAGATGCTCACTCTCAATTCGTAGGGTTGTAAGGCTATCCCTGTGAACATTCCATACATAGGTATTTAAAAGGATGTTATTAGGTCACTATATAAAAGTAAAACTTTTAAATAATATAATTTTTTTAATTTATTTCCATTAAAAGTCCAAAAACTAACTCTCCCAAATGACTCATGCCGATTGATGCTAGGCCTCGCCTATGGTAAATTCGCTGCTCTGAACATGACGGTGCCATAAGATTTATGATATGTGCATTCTTTTAAATGTAATTATACTTTTAAAGTAAAACCACTCACACACATCATTTGAAATTTTATTTTTTTCAAACATTTATTCTGGGCACTCCGGCCCTCAGAATCGCATGGTTTCAAAAGGTATAGTCTTGAAATAATTCAATATAATATTTAAAAATAATACAAGAAAAAGATGAGACATTACACTATTGATACATCATTTGGATCGTTATACCCTTCATGGTTGATCTATATCTATAATCTGGTAACCCTAACTACCCTGTGAGATCCATGGGTCCACACATTTAGGAAGTTATAGAGAAAGAGATATTTGCAAATTCCCATAGAACAGTCATCCCTTTACACCATATAAGTATAAATAATCATAGATATATATTTGATTACTAATGGTATAAGGATATGAATAAGGAGCTTACATAATTTATATACATTTTCTCAAAATGTCAATATTGTATGTAGAGAAATAATATTCCCTTGGGGATCATGTAACCATTACGTATACCATAAAAGAAATGAGGGAATATTGTCATGTATTTTGTCACATTTGATTAAAATATATGTAAAAAATATAGTTCCATTTCGATTACATATGAAAATATTACACATACTAATCAATTCATCTATATTTTTGACTAAATCCACTCAATGAACTTTCAAAAATATATATCATAGATGTGTGAGGATTCATGGGTCAATACTATCGATTGTATATAATTATGATCTATGGTTCATCTCAAATATTTATAATATTATTTATTATGACTTGAATAAAAAAATTAACTTTTGTATGGCCTATCACAGACAAACAGACATCCAATATGAATATACTATCCATATAATTGAGGATACGATTAAAATTTATTTAATGTCTTTAAAATAGGAAAGGATTAGTATATTTCTTTGGTTATGTTATCAAATCACAAAGCATTCACTCAGGTATTCATATTTCTAAATATGAATCCCCATATGGTAAGAAATATAAAATAACCAAAAAACTGAATTAAGTCTATGAATGTTGGAGGCTAGAACATGAATGGGTTAGTGAAAAGGAATATAAGGTCAAGGTATTTATATTAAAAATCAGATAATATCATTTTCAACTGATGAGATACCCTGGAAATCAAAAATTAGATCTTGAGTTTTAGGTGGAAGATATTGTGTGACATCATACATATCCAAGAAGAGAGTAATGAGGTTTTGGATAAAATGAATGATAACCCAGGTATAAAATATCCCCTCTGGGATCTTTGATCACATCAGAGTTACCGCCTATATACTAACACACCCACAATACATTCCTTAGGTTCAAGAGGTATTCCATGTATCACGATTTAGTAAGTACATAAGAGATCCCTCAAATGTAATAAATATAGGGGTGGAGTATTTGTAGCATGATTTATCATACCTAGATCATGTTGTGGAGATCTTAGATCATAGAAATACTTTTTCCACAATTTGAAAAATCAGCTGGCCAGTGTTCTTTGGTGAACCCATTTTTATTAAGGAGAATCATGGAAATCTTAAAAACTACTAAAATAAAAGTATCCTCATTTTTTCCTCTTAGTTTGTAGAATGACATTCTATGGAAACAATTTCTCAATGTAGAACGTAGTTAACATCCCATACTTTTATATCAACAATTTTTCATTTAAATTAGAATGTTTGTGTTATATATTATAGTACATAATTGTATAAAAAATAAGATCCTTGCCAAAAAAATTCAAGAGTAATTATAAAATTTATTTTAGAGAATAAATGCAGTCATCGAATTACTAATGGTAATGATGTTGTTAATAAGCTACCATTAAAATTAATGTATTTTAATGGAAATAATAAGAGTTAATTAATAAATACTAGATAAATGATGGAATAAATTAGCAAGAACATCCCTTATGAGTCACCTATTTTTGAGATTACTAGGGGGATTCGTGATTAGGGTTCACCAATAAAAAATATTAATATGATTTATAACTCAAGGATATGTAATATTAAAGTGATAATAATTTTATAAATAAAATAGTGTTTACTCTAATAATACATTTTTTAAATTTGATGATAAATTAGATTCCCCATTTTGAATCAAGATTTTGACATGGTTGATGTGTGGAATTTTAGATTTTATTTTAAAATTAGTAAACTAATATTTTTCATATCATAATAAAAAAACAGATATAAAATAAAGGA
Organism: Viscum album; assembly: GCA_963277665.1. Classification (NCBI taxonomy): domain Eukaryota; kingdom Viridiplantae; phylum Streptophyta; class Magnoliopsida; order Santalales; family Viscaceae; genus Viscum; species Viscum album. The sequence goes on from OY728136.1 coordinate 1,519,304,221, forward strand.
GGGTAAGGTAATAAAATAAATTTTTGAAAGAAATAAAATTTGTTTTATTTTTTTGATTTTAGTTATATGTATTATTTCAATTAAAATTAAATTTTATTATAAATTAAATAAAAATTTTATTTTCATATGATGATTTTATAAAAAAATTTATATTTTGATATAATTTATTATAAATTATTATAAAATCATAAATAAATTTTTCAAGAGTTATAAATTTTATGGTGCAAAGATAACTAGTCTTTTACAATTATTATTAAATTATATTGAAATTAAATTAACAGTATTTAGAAAATTATTTTCATAAATTGGTAATAATTTAATTATGTATACTTTTAATATTATCTTATGAAGAATTTTTTCTATTTTTCTAAAAAAGATGAATTATATGATGAATATTTTTATGTCTTGTGTTGATTATATAATTACCTTTCAGTACCATATTTTGTAATAGTATTAATGAAATTCATTTTCGATCTATAAAAGAATGATGAATGTTTTAGTTTCAAATATAGATTCAATTCAATGTCAAATTAATATTGAATTATGTGTTAGGACATGATAGGTGGACATAATATGTAATTATAAAACACCCATCTTCACTCCTTATAAATATAACACATTAAAAACCCATTAAACTGCACAATATGTCCCCCCAAAATATCCTGAACATTATGAAAAAAAATCACAAAACCTATTTCCCACACCATAGAGGTTATTTAATCCCTAAATTACCAATATAATAAGGCTAATGGAGAGTTCCGAAGAAGGATTCCCTTGAATGGATAATTATCATAATAGAGTTCATTCAATTTATATATTCATCTACCTTCAATGAATCCATTAAAACAATAATGATATAAATAAACTGATATGATATTAATATTAATTTTATATCCATTTAGTACAAATTATGATACTATATATATATTTATTTCATAAATAAATTCATTGGCCTTACTAGGAATGGTTTCCCGCCTTAATGAATGAAATGTTTCAATTTTTATACCCATATTTGAAAAATGGGTTTTAAATAAATTCAATGTATTCAATAAATATATATAATATTATTAAATTTTTAAAATTATTTTTATAATATTAATGATAATAAAAAAAGGTTTATTGTGCTTCTAACTATCGAAAAGAAGAACATCAAGATACATCTAATTGTTTGAATCAATATTAAAAAACACATTAATCCAGATAAATGTTATATTAATTTAATAATAAATAATCAATAAAAATAAATTTATATATATTATGGAACTATTTTACCACACTTTTTTAAACTATCAAATGACTAAATCATTTTTGAAGGAATCAAATGAATATCTTATTGTGGTCATTATGAGAAAACATCTAATAAATGAATTAAATAAGTTTGTAAATATACAATAATAAAAGATATATATATATATATATGAGAATATATTTAAAAAATATTTTTTAATATAATTATAATTAGTAACTATTTTAAAACCACATACCAAGCAAGTTTCTGCATAATGTAATGAAACATTCAATCCAATGTCTTCCTTTTTGATTTATCCATTCTCTCTTTACCTTAATATATAATTATTAGTGTATTTAAATTTTCACATATTTTATTTATATGTATTTCCCATACATATATACCTACAATATTTTCTCTTTATTTTATTGGGATAATTTTATTATGTTTCCATCTCAATATTCTCTCTAAAGAAAGCACAATTAATGGGAATTTCATTATTCATTATTCATTTTCATATGACCAAATTTCAATGAATTTTCATTAAAATATTTATACATATATTAAAATAATAGAGGAATTTTTTTAATTATATATTCACAGAAAACATTAAGAAATTTCCTTCTTAAATTATTTCTTGATATTCTTAAAACACTTTTAAGAGGTTCATTTCTGAAATTTCTTCTTCACCCTATTATTATGATTTATATACACTCTATTATAATTTTATTGAATTATTTTTAATTAATGAATTAATAATTTCCTATTATTATTTAAATAAATAATATGTTATGATTAATTTTTTAATATCTATTGGTTATGCATTGAGAAAAGATTATGTATCTCGTTTACTTGTCATGGGTTTTTTCATATACATATGCATAATTATTATTTCCCATTTATGAATAACCTGTGAATGTACATGTTATCAATGGGATGTGTGGGACTATAATTATCCAAACCCCAATGAATTGGATTAAATTTTATTCAAATGAGATACCATGAATAGTGCATCATTAGTCTCCCTGGCACATTATGTTATATTGTATTAGTAGTGAGCCTTGAATTATGATTCTAATATGTTGTACCATATTTATTACATATTCATATTATAAAATTATCTATGATATATTCGTCTTCTTCTGTTATTAATGTTAATTATATGTCATTCTACTTTTTCATCTAATCATTATTTACCACTTGTCTTATATTAATTAATTAATCAACATGATTTATTTTAATTATTACCTTACTAGGGGTTATAAGTCACGCTATTTTTAGGTATTCACCATGGATATAAATTTTAATGAAATGATATTAGTGTAACATAAGATAAGGTTATGGATACAAAAATAATGTTAATATATCTTTTTATTAAATGGATTTATTATGAATAGAATCTCATCGTGAAACTGAGAATCATGATTGATGGGTTATTTTAATTAATTATATGCTAAATTTCTTGAAACATAGTATTTATGAGGCACAAATTTATATATAGACTATTTGGACCTGTTAATGTATATGACCATAATCTATGTAATATTAACTTTGCGGTGTTTTTTTCTTATTATACAAAACATATAGGATTACATTTGTGGATAAAACCCAAAAACCATTGGTCTTGGAGTAAAAATATTAAGTTGAACCGCATTGGTATTTGTCAGAAGACATAAAATGGTATGATGTGTCACCTTAAGATGAAAATAACTATTAGGGTTATGATAACCTTTAGAAGGATATATAGGAACCCATTTTAGGAGCCATATCCGACCATCAAAACAAAAAACACCTACCAGGATGTAAATATACTCCAGAGCACCAAAATGTGAGGATTAAAACATAGAATAATAATTATTTAAAAGAGAGATAGAGATCCTATTATATAGTAAACTCATCCTATTAACAGATATACATTTATATATATTTATGTTGAAATAGATAAACATTTATAATCAAAACTCATGCATATAAGTGACCTACCCTACACAAAAATATGGAAGGTTTATTGAATATATATTAAATATATTAGAGAATTCAAGTATAGTTTAAAATTAGTTCCATGGGTGGGATATGCTTGAACATCCATATTCATTACTAATGTTTTTGAATAATGTCATTAATAAAGAGAAAATGGTTTCTTATATTTGTGACGAAATTGTTTTGTGTTAAAACAAACACAGGTAACTTAAGAAAAGAAATCCAAATGACGGATATAAGATCCTCTGCCATTAAACCGATAAAACAATGGTTATATACATTCACATGTTGCTAACCCTACATTTTCAAAAAAGAAGTTGTAAATTATGTGAATCCTTTACCAATGTGAATTACTATTCAACAATGATTTTGATTTTGATTATTAATTGATAGGGTTATATTGTTTGTTTCATTTCCTCAGAGGAATTATAGGATCTTCAATATTCCTAGGACCTTCCTGTTATTAAATAAATATTCTGGAGTTTTATTTGATCAAAATGGAATAATAAATATTCACATAATCTCAATTAAACCTTATAGTATGGACTGGTAGGGAACACGGTGCTCCTTGTTTTTCATTAACTCAATATGTTGGCCACCCAAAATATGCCTTTTGTGTAATAAGTGCAATGACCCTACCACCCTGGAGAATGTTTTTATCAACTAAGAACATAAAATTTTTGGTGTTTCATTAGGTGATCCTAGTTTACAACACTGGGAAATTAAGAAATAATAAAACATTATTTGGTATCATATGTGAAATTTAACACCAAGAATAAACATTCCACATTATATATTGAAATATATTTTATCTCTTTAAATACTTGAGAAATAGGGAACCCTAAGCCAAAAAATAAAAAATAAGTTATTATATGATTCTAAAAATCTGATAAATTCACAGAAATAAAATTTTCTAACCAAATTCTGAAAATAATTTATATCTAATTTTTATAAATAAATTAATAATCATTTAAATGAAATATAAATGGTTTCAGAAAAAAATGTATTTTTTTCTAAAAGGAAATTTATTCACAATATTCACACATGATTTTACATTTATTTTTACCTATTGTAGTTAATTTATTTAATAAAAATTAATTTATTTTTTTAGTATTAATATAATATTTATCTTACCTCAAATTTATTGATTTTTCGGAATTGTTTTATTTTTTGCTGAATAGTGAAGACAATGGATTTTTTTTGAAAACTCTATTTTAGTAATATATTATATAAATTTAACAAATATATTGTATTCATTAAAATGTAAAAATATTCATTATATATATATATTCAATTCAGGTCATTGGAATCATTTTTGTAATTAAATTTGATATAAACACACCATAAACTTTTGATCAATTTCTCTTTGAAAACTTACTCTCTCATCACATATACATGGCTAATTTAATATTTAAATTTTTTTTCTCTCGTTCATGTAATTATGTAAAAAATATTCCATAATCAGAATTAGTTGAATTTATATTATATATTATGTTCAACATAATTTTTGACCCAAATATATACAGGGAACCATAAATATTATTTACCTTGGTAATAGTAAAATAGAATATATCAATGGTTAAACGAGAATGATAAATTATTTAATGACCAAAATACATGTTTAAAATATATTCTGTGTCCATATTTTGACCCTCTCATGTCTTAGTATCTATAATACATCTTTTAGGACCCCTGTTCCATTTTATAAAAGTTGGTACACCTTTCTCTTCTCAAACATTACAAGTGTGACATTCACCTCCCTTATAAAAGTATACCCCTTATAATCTATAATTCAAACAAAAATAATATTTGGGTTTCAGAAATCACCAATTAAAGAACATTCCAACATCCCCACTCTCTTTATATAAGCATTAGTTTGAGAATAAATGCATCATAGGAATTATTAAGTTCCAACCCCAATGATGATACCCAAAGAAGGGGAAGCATACATCGACGAACAATTTTATTTTATTTTTTCCAATGCATCATTAAATTTATATTATATTCTTGATGATATAATTTCATCAATATCATACATATACTAAGATGTTTTTAGGTTTAGTATAAGACCTATAAAATTCCCCACATCTATCAAATTGGATACAAAATCATCATTCTTGTGTGAAAAGCCCTGCCATCTTGCAAACTGATGTTATTTATTTTTTACATTAACACATCTGAAGGATGGATATAATGATGATATAAACTATATATATAATATTTATTACATAATTATACCTATGGAATCATTATATCATATAGAAATTTTATCTTTCCTTTCTACAGAGGATATGATAATGTCCCTCCAGTGTACATACAACTATCTCCCTACAAAGTGATATGATTCACATTTTTCTATTTATTTAAGGATAAAGATGATGAATATATATGATATAAATGAACTAAAATTTATATATTTTAACAATATATAATTTATATTACATAATTTATATCATTTTTATACTTTTTTACTGACTAAATTATTATAACATCATTCTTGTAAGTGTGGACTACCGCCATCACAAAGCGATGTGGCACTCTTTTCATCACCAAACCAGATGGATGATATTTATAAGTATATTTAATTAAATATTATTTTAAATATTCAATTATTATTATTATTTAATGTTATAAATCAACATGCCTATTATACAATATTATCATTAGAAAATTGAACCCTTATGCACGTATTTGTATGACCTATCGTCTCCATGATTGTAACATGCTTCATTAATAATAACCATTCTTCAGGATTTGTTTTAAAATTAATCGTGACATAAAAAGATGAAAATTGTTTCAATAATATTATTTTTGATATGATGTAGCTATATAATATCCATAAGAACTAAATAATTCATAAAAAATCCTGAATTTCAAAACAAGGAAATTAACACCAGAAATAATGAAAACAATGAAATACTATTTTACAAAACTGTAATAAGATGTTATAAAATGATCATATATGATATTATAAATATTAATATGGGTTTATCTTATTTTAATAACACGTTTAAAACGATTATACATTATTTTAATTCACGTTCAATCAAAATGAAGCATGATATAACAGATTTCATCTCAAATTAACTTAATCGTGGAAAATTGTAACTTAGTAAAAATCATTTATTTTTTATGCTTTATATAAAATCATATTAAATTATATATATATATATATATATATATATATTAATTAATAATTCAGTTAATTATTTGTTTCACTATTTAATTATTTCATAGAAAATTATTTGATATGAAAATTTAAATGTGGTAAAATTACTATAAAAATTTCATTTTCCATTCTGATATTTAATTTTCTAAGGAAACAATAACATTATTATGATTTTTTTCATTTTAATTTTTATTCATATTAAATTTAAATTTTCTAATATAATTTATAGGATAATAACGAAAATAATATGTCATTTTTTAATATGATTTTTAGTAGAAATTTTTTTATAAGATATGGAAATATTAATAAATAATAAATATAAATGATTTAATAGATATTGATATTTTATGATAAAAAACAATGTTATAAAAATAAATATTTTATTTGATGCATTATAAATGATTTTCAAATAATGGGATTATTTTTTATAGTTATATATATCCCCTTGATGCATCAATATGTCTAATGAGACACAATAGTTGGCCAAACTAGATGAGTTAGTACCTAGTAGTTTTTAATTATGTTTCAAAAAAAATGAGTTTGTGCCATGTATTTTTAAAAAATATTATGAATTGTCTTTAAGGAATATATATTATGTCACTGAGAACAAAAATATAAAAATTATGAGTTTCCTTCATTATGAATTTAGTTATTAATATCCAATATATTTTAACTGTGAAATTTTATCATGATGCTTTTCCATCTAAGTTTATTGATAAATGGAATGTTTTTTATTTATTTACTATTCCAAATTTAATATTAATTTTATAGTTTCTTAAATTTTATATATTTATAGTTCTTTACCTTTCCATATTAAATACTACTTACCTGGTTATTTATATGGATTTTTGGATATATTATTTACCTTTCCATGATGACTATGCTTCTCAATACATTATAACATTCACTATACAAACATGTTACGTAGAATTTCAGATCACCCTTATCGTATTCCATTTATTAGGAATCGTATAAGTGTACTATGATTTATATTCAATAATATAGTAGAGGGAATAATGGTATTGTTGAAAAAAATTGTTGTAATTTGGCTTTATAAATTTATTATGTCATTAGGGTATGTATCTACTTAACCAAGTTTAGCAAACTATTCCATCCTTCCAGATGTAATTTCAGGTACATTATTAAATTTTAATAAATAAGAAATTATCTCAATGATACAATAGTGGGGTTCATTATAGTGGTCATTAGAATTAGTTTCGTGGAAACATTAGGAACTAGATTCTAGGAAACAAATATTAGCAATAACAAACAAGTGAATATTTTTGAGGAAGTATAGTAAAATATCCAAAAGAATATATAAGGTATATATTATGTCATTTTTCATAGAAATAATCCCACTTATGGATACTATAAGTGAATTTTATCCTAGTAATGAGGTTCATAGGTGTAATAACTCAAAAAATAGTGCTTTGGACATGATCTAATCAGCACCAATTACATGAAAACTAGAATTCTTATGCACGTAGTTTGACACTTCTGGTGGATATGCATAAGATAATTCAAATATTCTTGTCAAACTATTAAGAAGGGTATTAAAATAATAATATCCATGAAGAAGAAATGGTTATTGGTGAATAAATTTCATAATTTATGCTAATTGATACTCTATTTTAATAATTATTCATTATAATATAAATTTCATAATTTTAGTAGCTAATAAACTATATGAAATTTTTTATAAATGGAACCAAGATATCGATAAGGGTTTAAATACTCATGGTAAATGTATAAATTTTCATTCTGATGATCCCAATATAGAGTGTGTTGGAACAAGGAAATTTATTACGAAATTACAATAGATAAGCCATGTTATGGAAAATATCATTGCCTGAATTTTGAAATGTAATACAAAATGAAATTTATCTATGTAGTGTCAATTTTGGTGAGAGGAGCCCCAATAATTTGGTGGGACTATTGATTCAACGGTAGCTGAAAAATGGAAGTTTAAAAATGGGATATGACTTTGGATAATAATTTTATTACCTTTGGAAAAAATGAAATAGATAATGTTAAACATAGAGTTTATATTATCATATGTGATGTAGATTATTTTTTACCATTGTTCATGAATACTAAATAAGAAAATGAAATAAAACTAAGGGAACTTAAATATTTTAAGTATAAATTCATTGAAATATATTTTACTCAAGATAAAATAGTTGAGAAGATGCTGATGATAAATTGATTAGTGAAAAAAACAATAACATGATATTGAGTATGAAGATACCTTAAAAATGATAGGTATGTATTTTGGGGATTACACACAGAACACAAAGATGTATATTATACATTTCAGTGATGTTCTTAACCAATTTTTCTAAAGGTTTTGTGTCTCTCAAAGTGTTCTATATGATAAAATAGATTTAGGTTATATAAAAAGAGATAATTATTTCTCTAAGAATTCTGATATTTGTGGTAATTATGATTATAAGAGGACATATGATGAAAATGGAGAAATTGACAAAGGGAAATAAAGATTTAACAACATGTAATAATTTATTTAATGAGTCACCATAGTACCTTCATGATGTTTCTACACATGTGAAGAGAAATTCCACAATTATCATGATTTTAATGGTAATAAACCTGTTTAAAATGTGAAATTTATACGTTGTTAGGAGATGGAAAACTACACAAAGGAATTCTTTAAGCGCTAGGGGAATATAAACCAGATTATGCAAAGGGAAAAATTTAAATCTTTATATATTTATTCTTCCAAAATGAAATGAATATTGTTCTATTGTTTTGGATCTAAGAAAAATATTAAACGTATTTTATTTAAGATATTCTATTTATAAAAATCATTAAATTTTTATGGAATGTATTGCGGTGCTATTTCATAATAGATTTGAAAGAATGTTATTAATTTTAAAAAAAATATTATTTAGTTGAAGCTTTAAAATTTTAGATAACACAATATTAAGACATGATAAACCATAATATTTTTTTTGAGTTTACATTATATTGAAAATGATAATTTCTTGTGATAGTATCGGTGAGCATGAAATTTGATAGTTTTTTATTGGTTTATATTATCTTTTTCTATAATTACTAAATGTTTTTATCTATTTAATATATTTGACATCCTAGGAATTTATTTCTAGAAGAATGTATGTTTTTATTAATTTTATATTGTGATAATGGAATTCACATAACTGGAATGTAAAATTAACAAAGTCATCAAATTTTCTAAGGAATATAATGTGAATTTATTTTTATTCCTTCTATATTCGGCAATATATATTTTGGATGATCCTTAAGGACAAATATTTGTAGAAGAGATTATGTTGAACTTTGTGTGTTATTAGAGAGATGTTTCATACCATTTTCTATTTATTAATAATATGAGGAATATATTGTAACTATTTTATAAATATTATAATCTATTGAAAATTAATTTCAGTCCCCTATGACTAAAAAAATTCATTTTTGAAATTCATTCCATGGAGTAATAGATGAAGTAAAAATTGATTTATGAAAATAGATAGCACAAAATTATACCTAAGAAATAGAAATATATCAAGTATGTATATTTATATATTTTAATAAATAGTGAAATAATTGCTCAACCATAGTTAAAGGATCATGAAACATTTATTTTCCCTATTTTCATACATTTTTATTATATTAATAATCATTTTTTCACCTTTGTATTATGACATTGTTGTCATTATTTTCCACCTATCTATGTTTATTATCACTCCCCATCTGTAATCGGGCTGTAATTATCTCTCATATGTTAATTTATTCACATAACATCATTGATCAACTATTTGTAATCCTAGTATGTTTTATTTCATATGTCATTTTTACATCTATTTCTTTCATATTAATAGGATTTCGTAATGACACTTTTCATTATGTCATTTTCCAACAAAGGAATTTTCAAATGAGAAATCCAAGATTAATGATCTCGAGTTTAAATTTAAGGGTAGAAATTTATTTATGGTGGGGATAATATTACACCATGAAATTGAAAATGGAGAAGATTTTATTTTATAGATTATGCTACATGCAACACCAATCTTAAATAACAAATAAAAATTATATAGTAAAATTAAATCTATTTGATAGATGGAAGAACACACATCCCTGAGTGGAAAATTAAGAATAATATAGTGTACTGTTATAAAATAACCAATTAAATTAGTGGTTATTAATAATAATAAATTTATTATAAAAATAAATTTTATCTATAAATTATTTATAAAAAGAGATTCATTTAATATAAAAAGAAATGGTTTTTGAAAAATTGTATTTTTTCTTAAAAAAAGGATTACCCTGATTTTACATTCATTATTTAATGTTAATTTTAAGAAAATTTGAAAATTTATTTTATTAAATTTTCGGTTTTTTTGAAAATCATATCAAAACTATATTTAAGTAATTTTTGGTATCTTTTCTGATAGGTTTTTTATTAATAGTGAAAATAAAACATTTTTATTGAATGAATTAGTTTTAAATTATTTATATTAATATTTTATATATTTTTTATGTTATTTAAAATTATTTTTAGTTATATATATTCAAATCCAATTTATTTCACTGGATCCATTTTTATATTGAATTTTGAAATAGAAACATTGAAAACATTTTTGCATTTTCACACTGAAACCATTCTTTTTCATCATGTCAATGGGAATAACTATAAATTTAATTTTCCATATAATTGAATGGAATGATTTAAAATTAATTATATTTGGGTAATAATATTAAATTATATTATATAATAAATTCAATTTAACTAATGAAAAAAATTTATAGTGAAAAGAGTAAAAATTATTTACCACACATATAGTGAAGATGGATTTACAAGGGGTTAAACTAAAATGATACACTTTAATGTGACACAAAAACATATCTAAAAAATATTTTAAAGAAATATTACCACAATATAATATATTACTATTGATTATATTCAATTTTTGAACCCTTTGGAAGGAGAAAACATGAGCATGCTTATCATTTCTCCAAAATTAAAAATGTGCCACTCACCTCACTTATATATTTCCAGTCACTCTCATATATTATTTAAAAAATTAATTCCTGTTTTGGAACCATAAATAAAAAACAATTCCTATATTCCATAATATTAAACTATAATGATTATATTAGGAATAAGTCCATCCTAAATTGGATTTTTCTGTAAACATAACATGGATACCCAAATAAGTGGTAATGTTATTCAACAAGAAATTTTATTATACTTATTCCTCAAACTCTTTATATTATTTTAAAATAATGGTGATATAATATCATAGCTAAATTTCATATAGTAATATATTTTTCTGATACGTTAATGACTTATATCCCTTCAAACATCTATATAATATGTTAAAAATTCATCATTCCTATGTAGGGAGGATTAGCGCCTCATGAACTAATGTCTTTCATTTTTCCATTATAGTACCTCACGTTTTAGTTTGATGATATATATAAAGTATATATATATATATATTAACATTACAAAATAATTATACTTATTGAGTCATTATATAATATATAACAATATTTTGTTGATTCTGTATGGGTTAAGATAATGATGATCATGTGTATGATAGAGTACGCCCTCAAAAATTATTTTATTCATTTTATAAAAATTCATTCAGAATAATGTTAATAAAAATAAATATTAAAAAATATAAAAATAATATATTTATGAGATAATTATATTTTTTTAAATTATAATATTTATCATTTTCAATCATTATTTTTTACATACTAAATGATGATAACATTGTTCCTGTATGCGTGTACTACTACCATCACAGAGTTATGTGACTCTCTTTTCATCACTACAACACATTGATATTTATATGTATATTTTAAAAAATAAATATGATAAATATGATTTTATTATTATTATGGAAATATAATATAATACTTACCATATTTCTATGATGATATTGGAAAACAGAAACATTACTCTTGGATACGTATGACCCATTATCTCAATGATCACAACATTTTACAATATTCATAACTATATTTCCAGATAATTTTAATTGTAAATTTGATTAGGAAATATGATTTTTATTTACTGAATATTATTCTTGAATATGATGGGACTATATAATATGATTAAGAACCAGAGATTTCATAATAATTCATAAATAATAAAATAAGGTAATTACCACTTTAATAAATGATAAAGATGAAACAATGTTAACAAATGGGTTATAAAGTGTTATAAATGTACAAAATAAGATATTATAAATATAAATATGGTTTGGAGTGAAATAATTACATATTTCAAACCATTATACATGAGTACAAATAATTGTTAACAAAAAAAATAATGTGGTAAGTTATATCATCACAACATCATTTTGTTGAGAGATATTATAATTTTTTGAACCTAATTCATTATATATTGTTTTTATAATGCCCCATAAAATTCAATATTATGGATAATTAACAATTAATTATATTTTATGTCTTAATTATGATCATTTCGGCCATGTGGATTTTAATCAAAAATTACCAATTGGTAAAACAAATTTAACAATCATGCATTCATATGTGATTGATAACTTCCTCATGAAACCTTCGTTATCTTGTGATAAATATTCATTTTATATTAATGTTATTTTAAATATATTTATTTCTTATAATGGATATAATTATTTTCTAATATGTATAAAATTTATAAATATGGTTTATTATTGAAATTTATTTGATTAACGTGGAAAAATGATTTTTTATCCTTTATCATTACATAACGTTGATGATAAGGAAATTTTTTTAATGATTTAAATCAATTATTTGATATATGATTAATTATTTATGAATAATGATTTGGGTGAGGACTGAATATATATATCCCCTTGAGGAATTAACATGAATCATTAGAGAAATAAGTTGGATAAACTAGTTTTATTTGTACCCAATATTATTAAATCATTTTTCCATACCAGATGAGTTTGTTACCGATTTTTTTAAACCATATTTTGAATGGTCTTGACTTTAGAGGTATCATATTTTAGATATCTGACATCATATAATTAATAACTTCATTAAATAATAATTCATTTATTAATTTCCTTGATATTTTCATAGTGAATTTATCTCTAGATACATTTCACTGTTTCTCTGTTCATTAAATGTTATGTGTTTTTAGTTATTAAAAACAATATATTAATTCTTAATTATCTAGATATTTAATTGGAATATGTTATTTTTAATTTAATTTGGCCTATTTATTAAATAATATATAGTTAAATATATTGAATTTATGTTCGGATATTTATTTATCCATAAAATTATGCTTATTAATTCAAGATAGTTACTACTAATCTTAACCCTAATAGATATTATGATTTCAAATATAACAAGATATCATTCTCAAGAATCAATTATGTTTACTATGTGTTATATGAATTTATATTCTAGAGTTAATAAATTTGTTCTCAAAATAAAAATATAAATTATATCATAATTTTGGTAATCAAATGAAATATTTGAATATCGTATGAATCTATTTTACCAAGACTACTAAACAATTACATCCTTTGGGACATGATTACTTGTATATTATATCATTTTAATAATATATACACCGCCTCTAGTAACTTTGATATGGGTTAATTATTGTGTGTACATTATAAATAGTTATATTACAATATTATAGATATCTGACAAGATACACCATGATGTTAATTACCAATGATGGTACTATTAATGATGGTTTATAAAGAATATTGTTATACCCATTTCAATTTTTATTATATTTGGGAGCCTTTCCCCATAACATAGAAATTTTCATATCCAATTTAATATTGATAATTATTAGAATTTATTTAGCCTTTACAGAACCACCTAGAAGCCAACCGAGAGGATTCGATCAAAATATCATTAATGCTAACACATCATGACTCCCACTCCTCATGAATATACTAACTAATTCATCTATGGGATCAAAACATTAGTCACCCAGAACAAAAATCCTTGAGGGACTCATTGAGGGTGGAAGAAAAAAAACATAGGGGAAATTCCCACATTTGTGTTCCCAAAAAAGTATATTATTATCCCATCACAGTTGAAAATTAAGATGACTACAATATTCCCTCTCACATATAATATTCCTTCTAAAATATCTTAAAAATGTCATAAGGGGGGATTTTATAATACCCCAAAATATTATAGATAATCATCCAATAACTTCTCACCCCTTTTTAATATTGTCTATAGATTTTTTATGTGAATAAACATTATGATTGTATTCTAGTTCGAACCTATCTGACCTGCTAGTATATCATAGTAGTGATAGAAGACACATATCAACATATACCGATGATAGTAAGTGGTAATGCCCATATTCTTGTTCAATCCAAAATCATGGTTTCCCATTAGTATATCCTTATGGATATTTATGAGTGGTCCCTTATTATAGATTAATCTCAAAAGGATCATAAACATATCTTAGTGAATATTGGAGATTAATGCGAGGATTATATAATCATTCCAGTTTGTGTTTTCTAAAATTTCACAATAGTCACATTATAGAAGGATCATATCCATACCATAAACAAAGAAGATAAAAAATATTATGATAGTATATAATGTGTGGGATTATATCCAAAATACCTCTAAAGGACTTTAGAAATACATTCTCGTGATAAAATTGGGAATGGATAAAACTCATGTCTAGTCATACAAGGATCTCCAGTGTATCAACATTTCTCCTATTGAGGATCTGGCATGTATTACTATCCACTCCTAGGAAGCCTATAAGTATATTAATATCGTTAATTAAGACCATTATAAGGCTCATATCTTTATACTTACTATTCCATGGGAACCTCTCTACCACATTCTTCCCATAGTTTTTTGTACTCATTAACTTATTAAAATTGTGTGAAGGGGGTCACATAAGAGTGTTGAAACATTTTTGGATTCCTACATTTTGAGAAGTAAATTTTGAATGTGGTTATAACACTGGTCCCCAAATCATGATGTTATCTAGGTTTTTATGATTGGATTTTAATCACCCAAGACTTGAATCATATTCATTACAAACTCATAACTAAGAATATTTACTCCAATTCAGAGTATTTTGATAGTGGCCTAATAATTTATCAATTCATCTATAATAAAAAGTCATTGATGCCTATAGTGGTCCTCCATGTGATATAAATGATAGAAATTATATAGTTCATACAGAGAATATCCAACATAGAGGTTGGATACATATATAACATAGAAGTGTTTGGACACACAAAATGAAGATTATGTGGAAGGATATGTCTCTTGTTACAAACCAATTAAATTTTGGTGACCTAGGAGGTCCTCCCCATGTATGTCAAGACAAAAATCATGAATATCCTACCAGTTTTACTCTTTTGGAGGGTCATATATATAATTTCATTTAATATCTCAACGATGGTCATCCAACTATTTACACCACTCTATGATTTCCTCTACATTGAGAATATATAGATATCCAAATCCAACTACACCTAGGTATTAATTAATGAATAAAAAAATCACATCTCAACCAAAGGACATCCCAAGATAACATTAATAATGTTATCCTCATTCAAATATGTTTCCCTTTTTTGAAATCAAGAATATTCAAAATTATATATCTCTCACTCACTTTGATAAAATTTTATGGAAGTAACCTTTACATTCATATCAAGTTGAATATACATTCTTATAGGGAGAAGAAAACATGTTTATTTTTTTTAAAAAAAATTATCTTGGATAATGAACAAGTCATAATATAACTCATGTACACTCCATTATAAGAAATTAGAGTGTCATTAAAATAGAAATACATTTCATATTTAAACCAAATAATTTTGGAGACTCTCATTCATATTAGGGATGACTATATATTATGTATGTTATATGGTATAAAAATAAAAATGATGAGTGAGCTCTAAATTTGAATTGTTTTCAATGAACTGAAAACCCCAATGTAGTGATCTAGTGTGAAAACCTCTAATAGGTTTACATAGATAGTGTTAGAGAATTATGATAGATAATTGTGTAATACTAACCAAACATGAATGTAGAGGGTGGAGTGAGTATATGGATATAAATTTTAACATACTAATTGGTTATCTAAATTATGTTGGAATCAAAATGTTTAAATTTAATGATTTTGCCTATGTTTTAGGCATAGTTCCTACATATATCATCTTTATATCATGGAAACCCCTAATATTCCAAAATCTAAGAAAATGTGTACCAAATGAATGTGAACCATTGAAAGAAATTATAAATCAAATAAATAATAATGTCAAACATGAATCCATCTTAAATAATTAAAGGACTAAATAAATAGACCATCCCACAATAGAAATAAAATATTTCTCTAGAATGTTATGAAACATCCCCCTACATAATCAGAGGCCTATAAATTTATAAACATTGCGATAGTCTTAACCATATAAGAATTATGGGATAAACCCCATGCCATGATTATGGAATGTTTTTACAACAACCACAACCTCATAGTTCATAAAATCAATTTTTTCCAGAATATATAATGATATTGAATCCAACATAATCTCAAACCATAGTATTGAGATAGTTTATATTTCTTCCTCCTTCATTACCAAGGAATTATTTTTCATAAATCCATGGGATGTTTTATAATAATTGACATTAAAATTTATCTACATTAATGATACATCAAACTTTTTAATATAATTAATTATAATATTTTATCATACTCTATCATTATCACCATATATTTTGGGGAAAAATGAATCCAAAAGGGGTGGTTAGGTCAACTGTTCATCGATGAAGTAAAATACCAATTAGTGTTATTATTTTTAAAAAATATAATTTCATGATGATGATAAAACCCTAGTCAATGATATTGAAGAGATGATCCCAACAACCTATTATATATCAATTACTGCTATTGGGATTAACTCATAAAATTATATGAAACTTGATATCGATAAGGAATTACTTTTTGGGTATTTCTCTGTTAGGGTTATAGAACACCAAAATAACTGTAGAATGAGTTCATACCAGACATCATAGAAACATTCATAGGATTTTAGTTACCTTAAATATTTTTTATAACACTAGCTCAATGTGATTTGACCTAAGGGAATTAAGAAAAGTGGATATTTATACATACCACCAACTCCCACGAAAGAGGAACACAATTCATTTGGGGTTGGATTCACCAAATATGAAGATGAACTAGAGGATATAATGTAGATAAATATTGTATTATTAAGATGTAAAATTTCTATTGAGTACAGTCTCTAAGGAGAGGCTATTGTCTTCCCTCCAGAGAAACTCCAGCCATAAGGCAATGATCAGTTAGTATGAGATGTGTATAAACCCATTTTTTGGTATATGACAATAATATTATTTCCCCCAAACAGTGTTTCAAAATAGTATTTGTATTTTACTCTATTGGGTTAGATAATACAATAATTTCATGAATGTTATTCATATATTACATAAAATTGATATTAATTGATCCTATATTTAAGTTGATGATTTCATGTTCATGAAATTGGGTCTAATATGGTATCATATTATGTTATATTTGTGGAACAATTCATTAAATCAATCAATTATATTAAAAATCAAAAACATTGAGGTGTAGAACAAGCTAGTTCAATTAATGAGAAAGTATTACCATGATTTGGTGGATTCATGCCAGAACCTCATCCTAATTTTCTTTTATTTGATAAATTTTTTAATATTTTTCTCTAATGTTGGGGGTTGGTTTCATATAATTTTATTCTATAATTTTAAATATTTCATTGGAAATAGATACTTCGCATGGGTAATATATAATTAGTGGTAACTATATATCAATTGTGCATAAGGGTTTATAATTGAGACTTTTGAAACTGTACAAAAACCATGTTTTCGATCCCAAAATATTATTTATATTTTTAATTTTAATTCACTTAAATATTTCTTTTTTAACGATTCTTCCTGTATTATTTCATCTTATCTCCCACTTTCATCAGGATACACCCCCTCCTCCCTTATTCCTGCACTGCACCCTCATCTCAATCCATCCTCCTTATGTTTCATTTGAGGATTTATGGTGCATTATTGGTCACACACCAATGTATGGTCCCATCCGCCTTCCTCATTAATTATTATGTTGATTTTCATTTCTATTCCACCCCACATTGTTCTTTCAAACCTATGTTTTCATGTGTTGTAATTTTTGACATTACTCTTCTTCTTCGGGAATGTGATGAGTCCCATGGGGTTTCATCCTACATGTTACTTCATCCTCCACCGAAGTAGAAGTGTTTTGGATTGATTTAGTTCTCCAGAAATATATGGTTAATTTTTCTTCCACCATTTTTATAGGTACAACTTTTGTTGGTTACTTTTCATCATTTTTTAGTTCTAGGAATTTTTATAGTGCATCTTGTTCATCATTTATGTATTTTTGAGTCACTAAACCAAAAAAACTAAATTCATATTCATAGGTAGTCATATATATATATATTTAAGTTCAACCTTTATATATTCAGTAATGGATGACTAAAAATATGTACTCGTACTATGTTGTCTTATATATAATATTTTCAAAATCCATATGTGTATGTGTAATGGGAAATATATATGTGTATGAAAATATATAAGGGAACCTTGTACATATTCATGGCCTTACAAATATTTAAAATGTTTCTAGTTGTTCATATATATATATATTAACATTCATACGCATTCAGGATGAAAAATGGAATATTTTAGTTTCCATTGTCAATAAACATTTAGTACGGGGATGGTTCCCCATCCTCATATGTTTAATTTGAATTCCTTAATTTATTTATTGTTTTAATGTTGTTTTTTTTATTATTATGTGAAACATATATACTATGAAAGGGGGATTTTGATATTATAAATTTTTTTCACTCACAACAACTGATTTACCTATACCATTAATGTGGAACTTTTTTGTATAACTATATTTTCAAGGATTTACAATGTGTGTAGAGTTGTAATTTGTTCAATTGGTCTTTTCATTGGGTTTTCATCTCAAAAGAACTAATCAATAGTGTTTTATTATGTGAAATTCATTCTCGTCCCGAATTTATTGAATTACTGGATCATTGATAATGTTTTATGAATGTCGAAAACCCCTCTCAACCCCTTCCCCTTGGTTTAGAAATATGATGCATGTGTTATATGTGTGATTTTTTATATGTTCCAAGTGAATAGGCTTATGAATTACTGTTTGACATGAAAATTTTTATGTGATAAAGGAGGGAGATCGAGTGTGATAATTTGGATGGGTGTTTGGTAAGTAAATCCAAATTTATTTATATTGTTTCCTGATAAAACTCAAACCATTTAGAATGGAGAACAATGGTACCGATGTACTAAGGCGGGTATAACAGCTCTAGTACCCTAGGCAGTTTTGTGGGGTCCTGTACTTGTTCCCCAATATGGATTGATGATCCAACCATAAAAAAACATATGATGATTATTGATACCACTAAACCAGGATATGGGATTCCACAGTAATGGAATGTACATGATGACATTATGGATTTTTTTACGTATTAATCACTAAGGTACAGGAAACCTAGGACCCCACAAACCCTACAGACCTAGTTATTCCAAATAGTGGTTTCAATCATTTACGTATATTTTTATATTTAATTGTTTTAGTGCCTCATCTCTCAACATCTTATGAATTGATCAAATAATTAAAGAAACATTTCAATTCAATATTTTTTGTGGCACATGATGATTTTGATTTCTTTCTGAGACTCTTTTATTATTTCTTTCTCACTCTTTTCAGTGATTTTTTATTTCATTCATGATTTGGAAACTATTTTTGGAAATAAACAGAAAGTGGGTTACCATAATAATGGAATCCTATTACATGTTTCTAAAAATATTGTAAAACAAATTATTTTTATTATTTTCAAACTAATAACACATGGTATTCTTATAAAAAGTAATGGATATAGAGTAGTTTACTTCAGAATGCCTCTTATGTTTTAATACTCAAACCTATAACATTATCTCAGTTTTTAGCTTCTAGTACTCTATCCAACATGGATTTAGTCAATATAGTGTGGAATTGATTTAGTGATTGGTGATGAACTGAAAGGTCACATTACAATATGTGTAGATATTTATTCTTCTAAATTCTTGTGATTTATATTGTTATTGTACATTACATTATATTAAATCTTATTTATAGGATAAATCATTACAAATATTTTTTTTCTTGATTATCAGCACATGTTTCTAGTCCATGAGGAATGGGTACACCACATCAGCATTATTGCAAGACGAATCAGGTGGCATATTTAGAGATGACATTGATTTTATAATAAAAAAATGGTATATTTTTAGGAACATATTTATTTGGGGTATCAATTATATCATAGCTAAGATTTTCAGGGCATAATAGGTAAGTCATTGGTCGGTTCCTGATCACCACTAATTTTGAAAAAAACTTAGTCACCAAGTGCAGTTTGGTTTCAAGTATTTTTTTAGGTTTATGATTTTGGTATTATTGATATCAATGA
Organism: Viscum album; assembly: GCA_963277665.1. NCBI lineage: Eukaryota > Viridiplantae > Streptophyta > Magnoliopsida > Santalales > Viscaceae > Viscum > Viscum album. The sequence goes on from OY728136.1 coordinate 1,519,325,111, forward strand.
GGTTGTGTATGTTAGGGGATATAATATAATTTAGGTGGTTTTACTAAGTGATATTGTATAAAATATTGAACGATGTGGATCCTTCTTGCATAGTTCATCATGCTTCCAATGGTTAGCAAATACATAGTGCATGGTCTACTGAACCATCTGTTTAGGGTATGACTGATCACAAGGTACCTATTTTTGTTATTAATTTATTGGTGGTTCCTTGGTATGAATATATATTTTTAGTTTGTTTTGAAAGGAAAATTATTTTTAAATGTGATTTCAGAAGTGAAAACGGGTTTTAAAAAGATGAAATAACTTCTATTATAATGGAATTTAATGTTAGAATATGGAAGTGGACAATGATTTTAATATATAAATGTTATATATAATATGAATTGAGAATTAAGTTAGAAATAAATGGTTTAGATTGAAAATGATATTTGTGAAACTTGTTATTTCATATTATTGTTCAATTATATGTATTTCTGTGTTTGGAAAGTTCATGTTAGTTCATATGAATTGATTATAAATGAAGAAGTGGGATGAACATGTATGGTATAGTTAATAGGATATTGTGGGTGACTTTTTATAATTTATGGTTTGAATTTTGATTTCAATAGTCATTTTCAATAAGGATAACAACTTATTTTAAATGGGTGTTTCTTTTCTAAGGATATTAGATGTATTAAATAGAAATAAGATGTCATTTTTTTAATATTAAAATTTATGATACGGAATGGTTTTGGATATGGGAATTTTTTTTTCAATTATGAATTTAAAAAAGGTGTTTTCAAATAGAGGATCCATATCATGTATTGTAATGTTTCAGTTGTTTTTTTATTTGTGATCTGATATGGATTTGATTTGGTATGGGGATGAGTTCATATATAATCATTGTATTTGGATTAAATTGTTATTTGGTCTACTTCTGTTTCAATGTTGCTTAGGGTTTGTTCTTTTCATTATTTATAATATACCACCCCAAAATACCCAAATGGGTTTTTTGGAATCTATTACAGTCTTATACACAAATTAGAATCATAGTGAAGTGTTATATCCTCACAATTCTTAATTGATTCATTTTTTGATAGTATTTGATGTCTGATAGAGGTGGTGGAGTTTTTTTAGGAATCTGAATGTGACTCCATGTTTTTAGGAACTCTTTATTTTGTGAGAGTGTTCGTTGTCTATGGTATATTTGAAGGACTGGGGCTGGACTCATGGAAGGTGATCAATCCATTTACATTGCGAGTTCGGATACCTTGTTAAATCATCAATACCACGTTATTTTAGTGTTTTAATCATGAGGAAGTGATGGAGAATAATGTCAATGAGATCATGGACACTATACATGGATAACTAATGGTGAATTGTTTTATTTACTATTTCAGGGAATTTGTTAACATTTCCCCCCATATAATGAGGATGAATAATTTGGATTGTTGTTATCTCATGTTGGGTATCTATGTAGGGATCAAGGATCATATTCATTCTTCTATGATAGTCTCATAGTGTATCCTGTAATAGCTAGTTTTCCAATTTATTTTTGTGATCATAATGGTTCCTAACCCTGGGAGGAGCATGAATTAAAGGAAACAATTCTGCATCCCATTAGGTGAGGACTGTGAAAAATTGATTATTTTATGGATATGTCTCCTTGTAATTTCGGTTTTTTTATTCATCAGGATAGTATCTTTTTGGTTTTAAGTGTTGTCGATTATTTTATTATATTATATATTTTTGTAATTATCTTGTTTATTGTTAAACATCCGGACACTTGTGACACTAGGTGAATTGGTTTTGATCCGGGATTATTATCCCATAACTATGGTGCAACATATGCTTCTAGATATTATTGCTCTAGCCATAGGTCTCTCAAGGGATATTTTCCCATAGTTGGAAAAATTTGAGGAGGAATTAATGTTTGTCCTGCTAAATGATTCTAACATTGGAGTTGACCAATTTTGTTTTTACCTATATGTAAATCTTCATTTATTGATGTTCTTTTAGAACATTGGTTGCCTCACTTTCCATTAATTTTGGTTTGGTTCTTTTTGTATAATCACTTTTTATATATTAGAATTCAATGAACATGGTTTTATCTTATAGTGGTTCACTATTGGAGATTCATGTGGCTTCTATATCATATGAATTATGTATCAATATGGTGTTCAGCTTGAATATACATTAATGGGTACTCATGTGTTTGGTGTTTCTATCAGTATTTCTAGTTTCATAAATGGTGGGGATACACCCCAATTGGTCTCAACTTATTGAGATTTTCTATTGAGTTTATTTGGGGTGAAATACAATGTTGAGAGGTCACACTGGGTAGAATTTTCACTTCACATTAGGATGAACATTGGATGTTTTCAATATATTTAGAATTGTACATGAGGATTTGATCGAATTATTTCTTTTGAGTTTTCGTTTGTTGGGGATTCTCTTTTAGACTGGGTGATTTTTTTTGGAAGAAAAAGTTAATGGTTTCTATAATTGTCACACCGAAACCCCAGTTTTCTATTATTTATGTTATTATATTAATTTATATATATTTTATATTTTTTGTTGAGGTTTGCATTGGGTTCCAAATAATTTTAGGTTGAATTTTTATAATTTCGATGTAATCATGAGTATTGTGAATGAATTGTGCATGGTTTTGAGTAATCGTGTGGATATCATGAATCATGATAGACCATATTTATAATTTATTTTTGGAACATTTGGATATCAGTTGCTCGAACCATAATAAATATCATAGGATTAATAGTATGGTACCTCATTCTGGTCTAGTAGGGAAAATAAGGTTGGCACAATATTCGAAAAAACATGCGCAAACCATGTGGTTTATCGAGATATTTTAATATATAGGTTGATTTATTTTTATTTTTCATTTACCTTTCTTCATTCCTCATGTCTCTCTCCTGCATCATAAAAAACCTCGTTACTCCCTCCCTCTCATAGTTGTGTGAACTCCCTTATATCAATCCCACGCCCCAACCCAATTGTTCATGGATTTATCATAGATTATTCATCATCACCCCATGGTATGGTATCTACTTTCATCCCATTACTTTATTATAGAGATATTATTCTTCCATGTTTCACCTATTTTTTCCACTAGACCATAGGGTTTTAGGTGGGATTATTTTTTAGGTTTCACAACATCCTAGGGAATGATAAGTGTCTCTCAAACCAGATTCATTAATGTTTCGATATCCCCCACCAAACACAATGTGTTCCAGATTTTTCAGCTTATTCCAACTCAGATTTGGACAATTTTGTGAGAGGATGGTTTAGTGGTCAACGGTGACCCTCATGGTCAAATGGATGTACCTATGGTTTAATTTTATTCTAGTGATAGTTTTTTATGGTTCAGTTTTTCTTCTATTATTTATCTACTATTTTCTTGTTTAAATAATTCCCAATAGATTTTTCATAATTCCGGGACCTAGATTCCATATCAGGAGGATCAGGATTGCCTCTTATTCCGTATTGATTTCTTTATAGGGTGACCTGTTCAGTGTGGTCCCGATTTAGTTTGTGACAATTTGGCATTCCTTTTCCTAATCCTAGGAAACCCACCTTGTTAATTTATTACATCATTGTTTACCAAGAACAAGACTTGAATTGCCCTGTCTATTTATATGGATCCATGATATGGAAATGAGAGTAAGAAGATTAAAAAATTTAAAATACTCAATCCAATCTCAAGAAGGTCCAATATTTTTCTAGTATATCAATTTATTATTAATAATTTTCATAAATTTTGAACCCAACCAAAGGTAGTTCATTTATTAATTATGTTCCATGTTCGAGAAGATAACAATCTATGACATATACAATTGAAATAATATTGATATTAATAGGGTTATAGACTTTATAACCCAATGGAATAGACTAACGTAACCCTAAAAATTTGAAAAACCCAAAAGAGAATTAATTTGAAAGCTTCATAGAGAATCTGTATGAATATTTTTTTTTATATTCCATTTAGATACATAAGTTGTTTCTATCAATATTATATAGTTTTAATATTAGTGGAAAATTTATTATAATGTAATAAGTCCAAAACATGTTCGATGATGGATTATCAATGAAGGAAATATTTTAGAGAGGATATACCAACTGTCACACTGGGTCCAAAAATAATTTCAATGTGGATAAAAACCTACTTAATATCATGTAGTCCTCCACCTGAATGAAATGAGTTGAATTTTATTATTTGGAGGAGGCATTAACCCCACCAGAGTTTTTGTGATCAAAATAATAAAACCCATCCTTTTAAAAGTTATTAGGTTGTCATATATTCCTTTTTTTACAATGTAATACAACCTTATTATAATTTTGGAAGTCTATGAAAACAATATAAATCAATCCAATTGATCACCCATACATTATCCCTATCAATCAAATGATGGGGTTAAATATTCATGATTTATTCCTCATCAACTATATGCTATTAAATATTGTATTCTTTTGGTAGTTTGTATCATTCAAACCCTCCCCACATGTGACTCATATATCTTCTTGACTATCAGATGAATAAGGGGGATTCAATTAATTTCAATAAGGAATAGAAATAAATTCAATGATATGATGCATAATAAATAGGTTTAAAGGGTGCAGTCTATACCCATGGGGATTCAAGATCAGCCTACTATAACCCCACCTCCCAAGGTGAAGTAAGAACCAAATATTCATCATCACAGTATTTCTAAATCTAACAAAATCATCATTAAAAAATCATGCAATGTTTGGAGGTTTCATTATAGTTACTCAATTGAGTAAAAATGATTTTATATTTTATACTATAATCTATTTGAGGATCGGAACCTTCCCACTATATAAGTAAAAATGAAAAATCCCAATAACCAAACCTTCATTAACAACCGAGTTTCATTAATAATAATTATATTTTATTAATATAGAATATCATATCAATAACAAGTAAATGAACCACTATATGCCTAAACTCCAAACACATAAGGGATGAATGATTCATTATGTTTTTAAAGTTCAACAAAAATAAGGATATATTGAAACCTAAGAGATAGGGACTATTTATTCAAAGGCAATATATATCTCGAGCATCTGAATACATGTACACCTACTATCCTAATATTCCTATCAATTTTATTAAAAACCAACTATGTTTTTCACATATATAATAATATTATAATACTGATTTATAGATATAAAGTTTTATATTAATCCTCAGTCTCTAATGTACCAATGTTTTAACAAGGAGAAGGGGTTTCAACCATTGTGACTAGAAAATTACAGACCCAATGATATGGAAATCCATGAAAATATGTTCATATCCATTGAATAGAAATATTAAATCAGGAAAAACATATCATTATTCTGGACATGCTCTCTCTATAGAGGATGCAATACCCCACTCTACAAAACTCAGATAAGTTCTCTTTAATACTATTTTAATCCCTTACATGTTTGAGTGTGACATTCCCATGGATGACATATATCATTTAAATATTTTTCTTATGAATTTTACATGGTATTATCAATTATTTAAAAATAATGAGATGGTCCAATAGTAGGTAATTATAAAATCTTGCACATATCATACATGTTGGGTGATATCGTTGTCCATTTTTCTATAATGGAGAATGGTTTTGGGATTAACTTCATCCCAATATGGACCTTACAACACTTGGGATATATTGAATCTAACATGTCCCCTCCTATTATAATGAACCCACAATAAATAAAGAGTTATTATAAGACACACACAAGAATCAAACTTTGAGTTAGGTTTGGTGATATCTTATCTGAAAATGAGTTCATAGTGGTTTAATAATACAGAACCTATAATGTATTATTGGGAATTATATGTCACCACATTCGTGATTTATTACCATTATTATAACATAATCTCCCCATATAATAAATTTATGAAAATTTTAGTGTGCCACATAGTTATAATCCTTATTTGGTCTTGAGTCTTGTATATTTCAAATTTCATTATTTTAGCATAATGATACATAACCTAAAACCAATAAATCAAAAGGCATGGTTTTATTGTGAGATTAAAAATGTAATACAACAATATAAAACAACGAAACAGAAGAATTGATTTTAACGACATAATGTTATCTTATATGTATTGGGACTTATATTACATCATATGGAATCTTGTGGAAGACAAATAGAAAATAGGTCTGCTATAAATATTTATAAGGTAAACATATTAATAATTCAAGAAGGTATATAAGACATATTGGAAAAAAGGAATATCATTATAACATGAAAGTGACAGATCATGTCACTCCACATGATACCAAGGAAGGATGAAAATGATATCAAAAGATAAATGCACACTTTTAATTTGGGAAAAAAAATTATAAAACATGGCATCATAAGCATGTGTTAATTTCCATTACACTAACGACATAACAATTTCCCCAAGGATAACTGACCATCCACCATTTTCCATATGACATGAGATAAAAAAACAACCCAATACAATGATATGTGTATGATCATGAAACCTCCCATCACCATTAAAACATGTTCATATATAAGTGATCTATATAAATAAATCATGCACTGGAAATAAGAATATGAGAATCTCATGAAAAAGAAATGGCTTTCATAATAGTTAATGGAGAATACCATATCGATTACAATAAATATTTCCTCAAATAAATGGAGTGATCGATTCATATAATTTCATCAGTTAATATTGAATCATGTGTCCTAATATTGAGGTTTATGCGATGCAATGACATAAAACTTTTTGAGATGTAATTTTCGAAATGAACATCTTACTCAAGGTTTTTAGTGAAATGTATACCATTCAAAAATGGTAAGAGAATTATAATTTCAAAAAATCCATAGAATAATAAAAAATAATTCAAATTTTTTTTATTTCATTTAGAAACCATATAAGGTAAAAATAATTATATTTACTAGAAAATAGAAAGAGATATGAGATAAGAGAGTTTCTATTAAACTGAATAACATAAATAACAAAATATTTAAGTCGACATGAAGAACATGTATTATACCCATAAAAAGATAATTTAAAACAATTATTAATGTATATAGAGAATATAAATATTTTCAAATATTTAGATGAAAAAAGGATAGTGGGAATAATAAAAATAAAGATAATGTGTAGCTCAAATGTAACAATTGTGGTTCATAATAATATTTTCTTCATGTAATTAACTTATTCAATATGTTCATATTACATTATTCATTTATAGAATTAATTTTATAATATTCATTCATTAGTAAAAATAACATCTTTATTTAATTTATCATTATTTTCATTTGTAATTTTTAATCATTTTATTTTGGTTTTATGATTTATTTCTCCTCCATGTAGATGTTTGTATTATAATGATATTAATCTCATTCTAGATATTTATATAGTTCCAAATGTTTTCGATTTCTAATATTAGGGTTATTAATTTAGAAAATGGTTGGTCCATTTCGGTTATTTTTCTAACAGTGGTAATCTTTTTAATGTTTTTAACCTTATATATATTTATCCATATTAGAATATAAAAAAATACATAATATAATATTATAGATTAATTTAAACTATAATATCAATATTACAATCATCCATGAAAGATGTGATTGTAAATTGAATATGTTATCCATTGAAGAAATGAAACATCAATAATATGAACTATATTTTTATTTTGGAATAAAATGATAGGGGGTAATATAGTTGATATTTTTTCTTAATTATGTCAATAATAATAATTTTATTATATTATCTTTGATTGAATATATATTATATGGTATTAGAATAAATTCTTTATGATAATTTTATTGAAAATATTAACTTTTCATTTGGGTGTTCACTCTTAAGCAAACATTTAAGGTTCAATAGTTTGGTATATTGGTAAAAAAATCACCTATAGGAAATGGGGTTGAGTTTAGAAAATATATAGGATGATTTTTGGAGATATAAATATTTATAATGTGTATAAAAATTTGATGGTGGATGATGGTATTTTTATGTGAAAGAGAATGGTTCTAAAATATATCATTTCTACAAAAGGTGATTGGTATTGTAACTTATTAGATATTTCTATCCAAATATATTATATAGGGGAAAGTAAAATACCTATAAAACTTCTAGTGACATCAAAAAATTCTTATTATTTGATATTAAAAAATACAATACTTATATGGTATTTTATAATTCTAGCTCCTTATGTTATGTTTTTTGATAAAAAACATTACAGAAAATAGTTTTTAAAGTGATGATTTAAAATTAGTAATCCATTTTATAAAAAAAACCAAAATATGGGATATTTAGTATATAATTAAAATAATTATTTTCAAAAAAATATAGGTTTTTATTTTAATATTTATAATAATAAAATAATTTACATTTAATTTCATAATATTTTATTATAATAATTATTTAATTATATTATTTTTCATGTAATTATATGTATAATTTTAAAACTTATCAAATTGTGTTTTTAGAAAAAATAAAATATATAAATTTTTCCAAATTTATAATTGTTATCACATTATGTCAATATGTTTTTGTATCATATGTAAAACATTAATTTTAATTTATTATGATATAAATTAATAATTTTTTTATTTGTTATTATAAATAAATATATTAAATTTCACCAACATCTAATTTAGTTTATATATATTAAAATAGTTTGGAATAAAGGTAAACATTATATAATTTCGAAAATAATTTACAACTCCCAACTACATATAACACTAACTCGTGATCATTTATTAAAACAACATAATTCCTTATTGTATGGTGTGCAATGGTGTTACATTAATAAGGTGGTTCAACTAACATTAATAAAGAAACTATCTAATCTATCTTAATCTTCTCTTGTATACAATTTAACTGAGCCTTAATAATTCTATTTATAATTTTTCATAGTCAAGGAAAATCCTCAATTATGATAAATCCTTCCTGAAATCCAATAAATGTTTTTCATAAGAAATAATTCTTCTTATTGTTGTAATTTTTCCTCCATTCTTCATTTATTTTTAATCAATATTACAATTAATATAGAGACAATATAATAGTATCTCTATAAATGTTATATAGAAAATGACGACCATTCTCAAAAGTCATAATACACAACAACCATATTATATAATTATTTATTTGATAATGATCCAAATTATTAATAAATCATTTTTATATATTATCCATATCATGTTTTTAAACATATCATATTATTATGTATGGAAACCATGTTTTATTCTTAAGATATTTTATTTATATAAAAGACCAATCCATTACAATCTTATAGTCGTTAGAAATATCATCTTCTAAATTCATTATAAACACTATGATTAAAATTTATAACGATATTTCTTTTTCATTTTCTGATAATATTCCCACATTTCATCTCAATTTTTATAGTTCTGATATTGTACATTGACAAGGTTTGTAATCATATTTCATATTATTTTATCACTACTGTATAATATCATCAATAAGTAATCTTCATAAGATAGATCATGATCTACTTTATCAATCTATGTATTTATTTTATATGAGGGATTGTGTATGTACTTCTTCTAGAGGAATCTGTGGAACTCTTCATGCTTTTATGATGGGATTAGTGGGAGTTCTTTGTCTATATGCCTAAACCTAGATGAATCCATGAATAAAATTGGGTGCAATGAATCTAGTACTTATAATTCACTTCATCAAAAGAAACATGACATTCAACATTGTACATATGTGAATGAAAAATTTAACCGAAAAAATCAATATATATGTATTTTTAATGATTGTCACCAAAATTATTCTATTAAATTTATGTTTCTATGATTTGTTACATAATATCCATGATATTTTCTAATAATTATTTGTCAATATAATGTCCCTACAGTTTTTTACCAAAATTATCCCAAGAGGGGTGTGTTATATATCTATTCCCATATAAAGATTCATGAAGAGTAACTTCAATGCTTGAGTGTAATATATTTTTATATGATAACTCAAACAAATGATGTTTTTGGTCCGAAAATCCATTAAATTACATATAATAGGATCTCAACATATCCTAAATTATCTAGATGGTTTATTTATATTTACTGTCATTTTTTTGATTTATCGCTAGTAAAATAATTGAAATATTTTTTTAAATCATGTAGAATACATTTCCAAAACATTGATGCAAATTATGGATCTCTATTAGATACAATTGATTATGTTGTTCAATTTTTCATCACCACTCTTATAATGTATAAAATTTAGGGATTATAGAATTAATTTTCATCATGAATTGTGATGAAGTGGGAAATGATTATAATATTGTTCAATAGAACCCGTATATGTAACGCCCTGACCCTATTTACCTAGTGTTGGTGCACTATTTCATAACATTGGCATGATCACAAGAGAACATGTCTCAAAATTCCGATTAGTTCAGTAGCATAAGAGGTGCTAGATACTAACAAAAGTTTTAAATTACATCATGAAATAGAACAAACAACAACATTGTGTCCCCACTGACCACACTCATATCCTTTATCCTATTCATAAAGGTTAATTGTAATACACTTTATCAAATTATGGGAAAAATAAATCATAAAAGGGGTGAGATCTGATGATTAATAAGGATAACTGTATAGCTGAAACTATCATACATAATAATAACTCATTAAGGAAATGTATAAGACTAAAACACAAGTTTTTTCATTATAAACATCAGCATAACTTCGAAAAGATAAATCAAATAATTACACTTACTTATTAACATTGATATTCTACTAGTAGAATAATCACAAGTAATATCAATATCCAATTTCATAATGATGGAATACATAATGGCAGACATGATAACCACATATTCAAGACCTCGTTCCAAGACTACAAATAACATTTTTTTCAAGGACCTATGCCATGACACTAGTTTGTCTCATTAGAACTACTAATGCATCATGGTTCTATAGAAGGGTCCACCGATAACATACTATGTCCATTGCATTACTCATATGAAAATTTTGAAACATAACATAAACATTCGTATTGGAACTATCTTAAAAAGTGTTGATACTTTAACCATAAACTACGAATGGTATAAAAATAACATATCTATATTCAAACATATCACAAAACCTTCAATATAGAATAGAATATTGTATCATAATAAATCAACTTCAAATAAGTGAAAAATCCATAAAACAATGTTGAGATAGATGAAATCAAAAGAGAAATATATCATTCTATTTAGAGATAATTTAAGAGTCAAATAATTATAAATGAAAACCATTATATTGAAAATATACTTATAAACATGTAAGGGAAGGATCAAAGGTTTTATAACGGTGTAAAATAACTACAGTCTCCATATAAGTAAAAAAAATTCCTTTATTCTGTTAAAAAGGGCGTAAAGAACCTTGTCTAGAAAATGTTGGAATGATTTCTTTATAAAATTTCAAAAAAAAGGCAAACTAGGGTATAAATATCTTTAAAACATATTCTAGGAAATATTAAAAATGTTTTGAAATACATTTTTATAAAACATAGATGTAGATGATAAAGAGGTCCTCGTAGATACTCACATATAAACAACCTTGGCTAATGAAGAGATTGTGGAATAAACCCTTACCTTGTACATTTCCTAGATTGAGGGTACAGTATACTCAAGTGTAATAGTAAAATAATTTATATTAAATTATACAAGAACCAAATACATAAATATTTAATCATATATTATCTTCTAATTTTTCATTGTAAATAATATTACAGTAGTATCATTGTTTTTGGTGTTAACAGATTCATTTTCCTTTATATGTTTTGTTACATAAATCATGGTTTTTATGGATAGGATGTATTTGATTCATTTAAAAAATTATATTATGTTCTTAAATATTATTTTTAATCATAAAATGAAAATTATTCATTAATGATTATGATGCGTAATGAATCTCATCATGTTCATGGAGACAGTAATCTGTACGTATACACGAGCGATAATATCATTATATTGATGGTGAAATAATTTGTAATTGTATGGTATATCAAAAATATAGATTCATTAACATGTTATATTTTTATTTACATTAACTATATTCATTATTATACCCATGAAAATAATGTTGTGTTGAAGAATAAACTACACCCTGACGTTGAAATTATAAGATGTACTTATGAATGTATGGTGACTTTGTTATTTGTAGGATGGAATGAATAATGAATAAAATTTTACCATATTTATGATAAAATCAAATTAAATATAAGCTATTTGAGTTATTATTATTTTTTGGAATCAAAAAGTAAGATGAAGTGGAAGAAGAAAAGAACTCTGAAAGAGGTGATTGAATTATTACTTCTTCTTTGGGTGTGTCCATTTGATTTGATCAAAAGGGATCCATAGGATTTCTTCATAAAAATGTTAATCCTCTAGGTTTAATTTTGGGTAGATGGGAGGATATTTGAATAGGGTGGGTCCGATCCAATTGGATTTGGATGTTTTATTTTGAGAGAAGGTGATATAGTCTTTTATAAGAGAGATGAAGGTCACATTTGGAAAATCATGAAAAATTTAATTATTATACAATCATATTCAGTTTATAATGGATCTAAAAGGATTAATTTTATGGAGAAGGTATGTTTGGGTCTTAAACCTCTCAAAAAAAATTTTAGGAAGGTTTAGGTCACCATATTAACCTTATTTTTAGATTTAACACTTAGTTAAATAGTTTAACTTTTACCTTGTATTCTTGTATTATTAAAAAAAAGTTTACTAAACATACTATGAAAAGCCAAGGTAACCCCTAGTGGCTAATTATTGTTATATAAAACCTTTTATAAGTCCTTTTGTAGAACCCTAGATTTTTTAGAATATTATATCAATTAATGATATAGTATTTGTTTCAAAAACCCATTTATTCAAATGTTGACACTATTTAGTATTTTGTTTTTGTGAAAGTCATAACAACATTATTACATAGAAAAAATTTATTTAATAAACCATAACACAAAATAATAACCTATAATTTTTTTGGAATACATCAAACACATCAATTAATAATTATATTAGTATTTATAATATCAATTTTTTAATCAATCAATAATAAGGTAATTACACCATCATTGTGTCATAAATAAATTTAATTATTTAATATCTAAAATTTATTAATAAAATACCATTATTTAGGAAATCGTTGTATAATTCTAATTAATTATTATAATTGAATTTATAATATTTATAACACTATATACAAAATGTTTTAGTTATTAAACATTGAGTTTAACACTTTTAACTCTTCTTTAAATAAAACAATATTTAATGTCCTAATCTAATCCAAGTAGACCAAAATGGTCTTATTTTATTCTTAAGGTGAATTTTGGTCGAAATATTATTTTGAAATAGAATTAAGAAATGATTTAGGGTAATAGTAATATCATTTTTAACTTTAATTGCATAATTATATTTTAATTGTGGAAAATAAAATTCAAAACTTATTATTCACAAAAAAATATTTTCATCGTATTGAACTATATTTTACTTACTAAGTCAACCATGTCTCTCGGATTTCTATAAATTCGATTCATAGAAGCTGTAAAATTATGTTTTATGAAATTTTTCAAATGTTCATTGAAGGTGGTTAAAAGACGTTAAAAGTTCAATATTATTTTATATATCTAATCATATTATATAATGACTCCAGTGAATTAAATTGAACATGTATTGGTATTATTTATCTATTTTGTCATAAAATTAATTTAAATAACATAATAAATTATATTAAAAATAGTATGTTTTATACAATAACGCATTGTTGTTCACTATACATAAAAAATTAAAAGTTTTCAGAAATATAACAAAAATTAACTCTTAGAGAATTATGTTTTTTAATACAAAAATGCTGTAAATTTTGAATAAAAATATTTATAAATTTCCAAATGTTGATATTACAATTCATAATTCCTAGTTTATCTAGTCGGGATGTGCTATAAGTCGACGTCGCGTACAACACAAGCTATTGAATTATTTCAAGAGAATCGTACCATGAATGCTTGGGGTATTATATTCGTCCCTCCCTAAAATAATTTTTCCTCTTAATTTCAAGAATATTAATAAACAAGAATATTTGAGTGGTTCCTCATCATGTGTTCCTTGGGTTCCCACACCAACTCTCCCATTTTATGGTTTCTCTCTAGAACATTTACTAGATGAGTCATTCGATTTCTCATCACATGTTCTACGATATTAAAAATATTGAATGGTTCTTCCAAAAAAAGGAAAACCGGGGTCCATTTCAATTTCTTCATAGGTGAGTACATGCGTTTGGTCATTCATGTATTTTCTTAATATTGATACATGGAACACATCATTAACTTTGGAAAAACATGGAAGTCTTTCTAAATGGTAATCAATAACTCCAATTCGTTCTAGATTTTTTAAAGTTCTGTTGTACCTGGGACTTAATTTACCCTTCTTTATCAAATCATACAACACCCTTCCATGTATATACCTTCAAGAAAAAATTATATCCTAAATTATATTCCATATCTTTACAATGGTTATCAGCATATTGTTTTACTACTTTGAGATACTTTGATGTGGGTTTAGATAATCTTCACATTTTCCTTTGTTTCATAAACATTTTTAGGGCCTCGGTGTTTTCTTCCACCAACATCATCCCAACAAGTTCGTGTGAGACATCGCTTTCCTTATAATGCTTTACATAGTTCCATATGAAAACTTTTATGCAAACTATTGTTATATCAAAATTCTACCAGAGGTAAATATTGATCCCACGTACCTTTAAAGACATGTGAGAAAGATCACAACATGTCCCCTTTGATTTGAATAGTCCATTATTATTTTCCTACTATTTGAGGATGGTAGACAATGCTCAGATGAAGTTCAGTATCTAGGGACTTCTAAAGACATTTCTAGAATTTAAATGTAAAATGTGGTTCAGAATTAGAAACAATCGATAGGGGTACTCCATGATGTGTTACAACATTATTAATATATAGTATTCCTAAATGTTCCTGTGGTAAATCATATTTTATTTCATAAAAATTTGCTGACATGGTACGATGATCAATAATGACCCATTTTGAATCATTCCTTCTCGGAGTAATTGGTAGCCCCATAAACAATTACATCGTAATATCATCCCATTTCTACTTAGTTATAGGATGAGGTTTCATGACTCCTTTAGCAAGTTGTCTCCCAACCTTAACCTATTGACAAACCATACATCTTGACCCATAATCAGAAATCTCCCACTTTATGTTATCCAACCAAAAAATTTCCCACAGGTATATATACATCTTAGTGATGCCATGGTGTATAGAGAAACTGGAGAAATTGGCATCATCCAAAAATTCCATTTTTAAATCAGGTATGTCATGAACACACTCTCTCTTCTGATATTTCAAATTCCATTCTTTATATATGAAGTCAACCAATCTTTAATAATTCAAATACTTTTTAAAACTCTTCATCATTAGTCTGAGAACAATTTATCTTCTCTAATAATGGTGGTTTGGAAACCATTTGCAAATGTATCGTAGTTTCACTATCAATGATTATTCACATTTTCATCTTTACTAGATCCATGAACATATGATCTCTTTCCACTCTCATATTGTTTAAAACTCTATTATCCTTTCTTCTCATCGAACCTTCCACCTTATATTCCTTCCCTAGGTGGTAGTGTATAGTGAAACCATAGTCCTTGAGTAGTTAAATCCATCATCTGTTCCTCATGTTGTGTTCTTTCTGTGAGAAAATATACATCAAACTCTTATGATCAGTATATATATCTCAATTTTTTTCCATATAGATAGTTTCTCAATATTTTCAAAGAATCTATTACAGCAGATAACTGAAGATCATGAATGGAATTTGTTTTTTTCATGAATTTTTAGAGGTTGTGATGCATAGGAAATATCTCAATCATTATGACTAAAGACACAACCAAGTCCATTCTTTAAAGCATCAATATCAATAAAAAACCCATCCTTCAATGATAGTACACTCAATATAAGAGAATTTATTAATATCGTATTATTTTATTCAAACCATTATTCACTATATTTTTTCCAAACAAAGTTATCCTCGTTAAGTGTGATCTTGGTTAATCGGTCAGCCAATTGGGAGAAATCGTGGACAAAATTCAGATAAAAACCTGCTAATCCAATAAAACTGCGTACCTCAGTTAAACATGTCTATTCTATCCATTCTTCTATTGCATTTTTCATAGAAGGATAAACATAGATTCTTTCCATAGGGAAAATATAGAAAAGAAAATAAATCTACTAAAGCCAGAATTCACACTTACTATACATTCCATATAATTTATTTTTTCTAGGTGTCTTTAGAATAGTGCACAAGTAATTTTCATGATATTTTTATAATTTTTGGTAAACCATGATATCATTAATAAATAACACTACAAATTCATCAAGATATTCATTTAAAAGTGTATTCATTAGATCAATGAAGGCATAGGGTGCCTTAGTCAGTCCAAAATGAATTACTGTAAACATTTAATGCACATACCAGATAGGAAATGCTGTTTTTGGAATGTATTCTTCTTCACACACAACTGATGATATCCATATTGAAGGTCAATTTTTGAAAAATATTGTGCTCTATCGTGTTAGTTGAATAAATCATCAATGTGGGGTAGGAGATACTTGTTCTATATTTTTCTTAGCATTGATTTTCCTATAGTCAATGCACAACCTCCTAGATCCATCTTTAATTGTTAACAAAAGATCAGGGGATCCCCATTAAGAAACATTATAGAGAATAAATCCTTTATTACTCAATAACTCTAGATGTTTATATACATCCAATAATTCCAAAGTGCATATTCTATAAGGGGTCTTTTACATTGTCCATAAATAAGGAATTAAATCAACAGAAAAGTAAATTACTCATTCTGGAGGATGTCCTGGTAAATCCTATGAAAACACAACAACATATTCTTACACAATATGTACATAATCTATTTGAACATCACATTCCTCACCTGTAGTTATTTCAATCACTTCCACTCCAATAATTGAATTTAGTAGATCTATAGGGGGTGGATCTATGTAAGAATTAGATGGTGATGTTTCTAATCTAAAGATAAAGTACTCTTTATCATCTTCTCAAATTGTAACATCGTTATTCTTACAATTTATTTTTGTATCATGGTCCCAAAGTAAATCAATACCAAGGATTATATTAAATGAAATCATGGGTTTGATAATGATATCAGTAGATAGAGTACATTTATTTCCTCTAATTGGAACTGATTCAAAAAACATCGTTGAAATGATACATCCATTAGGAGTTTTGACTAACAACTACCTTGTTAAATGAAATTGGAAATATCTTTTTTTCATAGAAAATTGGGAAGATATAAAACAATATGATGATCCAGAATCAAATAATGAATTGGTTGTAGTTTTGGAAACCATTAAATTTCCTTCCAGCACATCATTCAAAGCACCAAACTCAATAGTAGTGATCTTATAAGCTAGGAATTTATCCCTTGGCCTTTTCAGAGGTATGTTTCCTTGGCTCATTGGAAATTAATTTTCATAATTTCCCGTTTCTCTATAATTGTTTCATTTAACATTAAAAACCTCTTTCTTTTCCTTTCGATCACGATCTTGGTGGAATTTTTCACCACCCATGTAATAGACTCCCATTCCCTTCAGGCATAGAATGTGATGTATCTTCCCACATTTACTATAGGATGGAATGACAAATATTCCATTATTCCCCTTATTTCCATTACTAGAGTGTTCAATAGTTCTCTTCTTTTCTAGATTTTCATTAACACTGTAAGACATAGAGAATTTATTTTTTCTATCTTGAGAGAACATAAGAGAATATCTTCATATGATGAGAAGGGTTGTGAGACTAATTCTCGACAGAGAAATGGTTTTATCCCATCAAATAATAGATAAATATTACTCCTTGGGTTAAATATATAATCCACTTCATGCCTTTCTAACCTTGTATATTTAGCCGCATACATTGCGACATTCTCATCCTTCTTTTTCCTTAGACATAGAAATTGAAATTCAATTTCTGCTTGATGGTCATGAGGAAATTATTTTTCCATGAAAAGATCTTTAAACTCCCTCCATTAATTATTTGATACTTTTTCATCCTCTTTTGTTTTTCAAATTTATGACCACCATTGATCTATATCTCCTGTGAGGAAATAAACGTTCATGACAACTTTTTCTTTTTCACTACTCCCTGAAGCATGAAATATTTTCTCTAAGTATCATATCCAATACTCAGCTACAAATGTATTTTTAGTCCCATTTAATGTTGGTGGTTGTTTCCTAATGAATTCATTTAACATTGATCTTCCACGTTGTGGATAAGGGTTCTCTATACGGGTAATGTTATTATTCATATCACGAGTGAGTTGTCCCTGTATGGTTATATGTTGTTCAAAAATAGTTTTATCAACAACTCTACTATGATTATTTAGAGTAGGAGGGAAACTCCTATATATATTATGTGAATTGATACAGTTTCCATTCCTTCCACTAGGTTCCATTTCTAATTTATGTTATACACTAGATTAGATTATGAATAGTAATACTTAATTCCAAACTAGTAAAATAAGCAATATAAATCGGAAAATTTATGTATATAATCTATAATATAAAAGATGTTTTTTGAGGAGGTATTTACTCATAAATCCTTTATAATGGTTTATAAATAAAATGTGAGTTATCCTAAGCATATCCCCCCCAGAGTGTCCTATCCCAGAGTTTAGCAATGCCCATTGTCGTGTACTAAGATAGCCCAGGTCAAGACCGAAATTCTTTGTCAGATTTTTCACTCCTACATATATATGTTCCAGGGACACTTCTACCTGATTTTATCTAGACATATATGTATTACATGGAAAATTCATAAAATCTATACATTACCAGAATTTAGAAACGTTCTTCTATACTAATACTCGATGTCTATCTTAGGGTAATGTTCTCTAATAAGTGTGTTTCTAAATCTATTTTCCAAGGATTATACTAAAAATCCTCTAATACCAACAATAATTCCCTAAACATAGTTACTCAATGTTGGTGAATTATTACATAACATTGGAATGATCACATGAGATCATGTCTCGAAAGACCGATTAGTTTTATAGCTTTTGATGTGGTAGAAACATACCTAAGTTTTACAATTACATCATGAAATAAAAAAACATTATTGTGTCCCATTTTAACACACTCATATCCATTATCCTATTCTTGAAGGTTAATCATAATATATTTATTTTCATTTTATTGAAAATAAAGTATAGAAATGGGTGATATCAGATGCTCTGTAATGATAACAATATAGAAGAAACTATCATAAATAGGAATAAAAATATAATGTAATGTATAATACATAACACAATCCTTCTCAAAGAAATCTTTAGTATAATACAAAAAAGATAAATCAAATAATACAATTTACTTAATCACATGGATATTATACTAGTCAAATAATGACAAGTAATATCAATATCCTATTTTATAATGATGGATTGCATAATGTCAGACATCATAAACACATAGTTAAGGCCCCATGCCAATTCTAAAAAAAGGATTTTGTCATGGCCTTGTGCGAAGACACTAGATTTTATCATGAGACCAATTGATGCATCGATGAGCTATAGCTATCTCCACCCATCCCATAATATGTCCAATGCATTCCTCATATGAAAATGCTGAAACATAACATAAACATTCATATTAAAACTAGCATTGAAAATGTTAATACTGTAACCATAAACCATGAATGGTATAAAAATAAAACTTCCACAGTAAAAAATATCAATAAAACTTCAATATTATATGGATTATTGAATCATAATAAATCATCTTCAAATAAGTATAAAATCCATCGAAGGATGTTGACAATGATGAAGTCAAAAAAATTTAGGGAAATATCACATTCTATTTTGAAATAATTTAAAAGTCACTTAATTATAAAAAAACATTTATTATGAAAACATTCTTATATGATTGTAAGAGAAGATTCTATGGTGTTATATTGTCAGAAAATAACCGCAATTTTTGTATATGTAAAGAAAACATTAGTTCCTTATTTTTGATGAAAATGTCCTAAAGGACCTTGTTTGGAAACAACTTAAATATTACATTCTAAAAAATTTATAAAAATTAAAAAAGGGAGAAAATAACATTAACCCATATTCTAGAAAATAGTAATTTTTTAAATACATTTTTGAGAAACACAGATGTGGATGATAAATAGGTCCTAGTTGATAATCGCGTATAAACAAATTCGAATAATAAAGAGATTTTAGAATTAAACCTTACCTTGTAATTTTCCTTGATTAAGGGTACATTAACCTCTTATATAATAGTTAAATAATTTTTATTGAATTATAAAATATTCACATACATCAATGAGATTTCATATATGATCTTATAATATTGGTTTGTTCATAATATTTCAGTACTATCATTGTTTCGGGTGTCAGCTGATTCATTTTCCTTTATATGTTTTGTTACATAAGTCATATTGTTTATGGATAGGATGTATTTGATTAATAACCGTAATTATATTATGTTTTTATACATTATTTTTAATATTAAAATGAAAATAATTCATGTATGATTATGACGGGGAATGAATCTCATCGCGTTCGTGGAGACGGTAATCTGTACGTACGCTCGAAGGAAAATATCATTGTATGTTACTAAAATATTATATAATTGGATAGAATATCATATATATATATATAATTATTAACATGTTATATTTATTATTTACATAATTTATAATCATTATTATAACCATACAAATAATGACGTGTTGAATAATAAACTACACCACGATGTGGTGAGGATAAGTTGTATATACACACGTATGGTGACATTGTCATTATTAGGAGGGGTATAATAATTAATATGGTTCTACCATATTTAAAATAAAATCACATAAATTATAAGTTAATATAGTTATTTTTTAGGTATGTTAACAACACGGAAAGAGGATGTGGGGAGGAAAAGAACATTGAATGAGGTAAGGAATTTTTTAAATCATTTTCGAGTGATTCCTCTTTATTTGATTAACAGGGACCCTTAGTTTGGCTTCTGATCAATGTAATACCTATAGGATCAATTGAGATTATTTGTAATGATATTTGAGTAGGTTTTGACCAATGAAAATGGCAAGGGAGATGATAGTTTGATATAAGGGGAAGTACCCTTTTATAAGAGAGGTGAGTGTCACTTTAGGAAAAGTTTGAAATACTAAAAAACATCCTTCCATTAGACTTCTATATACTTGTTGTTTTTTATATTCAATAAAATGTTCTTTGGTCATTGACCAAGGCACTACCATCTTTAAAAAATTGTCTTTTTTATGTATCCAAAATGATTTAATTAGAGGATATGGTGGGTCTGGGTTGAAAACCACTCAAAAAATAGGTTTTAGACTGGTTTAGGTCACCATATTGAGCTTATCTTTTATATTTAACTCTTAGTTTAATAGTTTATCTTTTACCATGTATTATTTTATTATTAAATAAAATGGTTAATAAACATACTATAAAAAGCCATGAAAACACAAGTGGTAAATTATCGATATACCTAACCTTGTATATGTCCGTCTGCTAAACCATAGATTTTTTAGAGTATTATATCGATTAATAGTATATTATTTGTTTTAAAAACTCATTTATGTCAAATTTGACACTATTTAGTATATGGTATTTTTGAAAGTCATAAAAACTTCATCACTTGGAAAAAATTATTTTTTCAACCCTAACATGACATATTAGCTTATAAAATTTTTGAATACTTCAAAATTTTAAATTTAAATTTAAATTTATGTTTATAATATCAATTATTTTAGTCATTTGATAATAAGTTAATTACGGCATCATCATTGTGTCATACATAAATTTAATTATTTAATGTCACATAATTATAAATAAAATATCATTATGTGGGAAATAATATTATATTTCTAATGAATACTTATAGTCTAATATATCTTATGTATAAACCTATATTATAAATGTCTGAGTTATTAAACATTGAATTAATCACTTTTAAATATACATTAAATAAAAGTAATAAATGACCTAATATAATCCATGTAGACCAAGAGGATAATATATTATTCCTAAGGTTGATTTTGGCTGAAATAAACTTATCCAATAGAATTAAGACATGTGTTAGGGAAATTATAATATCATTTTTAACTTTAATTACCATATTTACTTTTACCCGTGGTTAATAAAATTCAAAAGATACTATTCACCAACAATTATTTGCTTATTATTGAACCAAATTCTATATACTCATTTCTACTATGTCTCTTGGATTTTTGAAATTCAATTTATATAAGTGATAAAATTATGTTTTAGGTAAATTTTCAAATGTGCTTATATGGTGGGTAAAAGGCATTAAAAGTTCAATAAAATGTTATATATCAGATTTTTTAATAATATGACTCCAGTGAATTACAGTTAACATTTATATGTATTATTTATCTATTTTTATCTAAAATAAATTTATATAAATTAAATAATTATTTAAATAAATAGTCGATTTTGAACAATAATTAAGTGTTTTTAACTATTCATCAAAATTGTATGTTTTCAGAAAAAATACCAAAAAATCACCCTAAGATATATTTGATATTCCGAATTCAAAAATAATGTCAATTTTGAGAAAAAAATAGAGAATTTCAAAAAATGATTACTACAATTCCTAACAGCTGGTTTGATTGGTCATGGTGTGCTAGAAATAGGAGTTGCATACAACGCAAGCTAATGATTTATTCAAAGAGTAGCATACCATTGAACATGGGGTGTTACAATATGGAATTTTTATTTTCCACTAATCTGACACTCTCTCTCATGGCCATAATGGGTTTTTTCAGAAGAACCCAAGTGTGCCTCTGCATATGCCAGTGGATTTTGACAAGCAACGAGTTTGTGGATTTTATAGTGGAATTACTATACCATGTGGAATGATGTTTATTATTATAGGATATAGTTATTAATTAATAGAAATATCAAAGTAAACAAATATCAAATGAAAACAATTAAAGACAACTTAATAATCCAATAAATAAATATGAAAAAATCTGTTGATGTATTGGAATGTATCTAATTTTAATTCTGTAATAATAAAATTAAAATAATAAAAAGATAAAATAAAATACTCTACTTCATAGGTCCCAAAATCCATGCCTTTACCATCCCAAAAATCACTCCCAGAAAAAATAAGTAATCCACAAAAATACTCTTTTCCCTTGACCAAACAAGAATCCATGAAATTTTGTTAGGTACTAAACATCTTGTTGAATATGGTGTGTCTATAAATCAGTAGGTTTATGACACCGTCTCATGAAAAACCTGTATGATATGATGTATATACTATAATGTGATAATTAGGATTAATAATTATTCCAATAATTAATAAAGTACAATGAAACATAATATGGATCTGTTCAAAACTAATTCTGAGGATTTCGTACAGACATGCCAACCAGTAAAATATAACCATATTAAAATAACCTTCTTCAGTACCATGTCTTGAATTATATGATCATATTTTATGGAAATGACAATAAGAACACTATAACCAATGTAAAATACCCTATTTCGGAACCATTCTAGAATGTCTTCGTCCATGTATTACAACCATTCCAACTTGCACTTCATAACAATGTTATAGTCACAACCAACATTATCGGTCAAATCCATATAAGCATTAATAATTGGGACTTAGAATATCCTTCTCCTTAAATTTAATACATAATGTTACTAGTTTGATCATACTCAATAACAGCATTACATCTTATAAGAGTGCGAGTATCAGGGTTTAGACCGATATATTAACATTATAGCATAAAACACACTCCCTACCATACAACATGGATATCAATATATGACATCATAATTATCAATGGTCAATTATGTGTATTACAATTATTCTTTCATAGGCCACAAGATATTTAATTAACTATTTATTAACAATAATACTGAAAATAAATAAGAAAAAATTTAGAGATTCATTAATAATAAATCACCCAATATCACATGTCATATTGAAATTACATTAATCTGTTTTTGAATTCAATTATAGTCTTTGATAACACATCCCATGGGTGTCCATATTATGGGTTAGAATAATATTGAAAACAAAAGATGTTACTGAATAATTCATTCTTTTTATATAATTAATTTTGGTGCACACAACTTAGAAAAAATATCAATATTTCATAAACATCCACATTATAATAATATATTGTTTATATTTACACCTCATAAAATTAATTAGTGATCCACTAATGTTTCTAATAGACATATCCCAAAGACTATGAAATTTATTGAAAAGAGGTTACTATATCCAAACTAATCAATATCATAACGAAAATTGAAATTTAACAAATGATTTCACCGTAATGGTTGGAGAAGGAAGAAGTGATTAAAGAAACCTAAAAACGGACTTACCTTGGACATCTAAGAAAACCAAGATGTCTAAAAGTGGAAATGAAACCCCAAAATCTCCTAGAGAATGCCCTAGGTTCATTGGGCGAGACAGTACAATGGATTATAATTAATATCATCCACACATGTTGTTTAATTTATCATGTTGGGAATGTACAGATCATGTAATGTCATTACACATCGTGTAAATATTTTTAATGTAATTCAAAAAAATCCCATCACCCTAGATTTCTTTTATTAATACCCTCAAATTGTTTAATTATGTGCAATACCTTTACATTTCATGTAAATGTTCTATAGTTTATTTTTCAACCCATTTCCTTTTAAACAACCAACAACCACATTATATATACTAAACATATCATGACCCATGAAGCACATAACCCATTCGACATGGACTCCATTAATTCAAATAAAAATACATCCCTAAATATTATGTCATTTTAACAAAAAAAAATCTCCATCTCTCGAAATAAGACTCAACCACCTTGTCTAAAAAAGAAAAATCATGGGGAGAAAATACATAGAAAATTATCTGATCTTACAACCTCCCATCCTTATAACAGATAATCCACAAGCTAGTCTTTTTGTTAGTGTGATGTCTCAAAGAACAAAGTAGTCTGCTATGATCGCATATCCAACTACATATATCAGGTATTTTCATGAACATTTTAATTCTTCCACTGCACTAAAACTAATGGTATAGTCTTACCTCAAATACAATCCTCACTGTGATCTCTAACCTATATCAAATGATCATCAATGGAAAATTGAACAAAAAGATCTATATATGGTACATATATGACATGGGAAGGGTTTTTATGGTTTATTACTTGTTTTGATGCATAGAACTGGTCATGCATAGATTTATTGAACTTTTTGATGGGCATAATGGTATGCCACTAGACTGAGCCTTTCCACTAATTAAAATGGCCTAAAAATCCTATGTTCCTGTGACCTAAATATCCTGATATGTTGCCACCCCACCTAGGTGACACCTGATGGAAAAAATTATATATATCATCGATTACAAGAGGTAATATCTAATTGTCAGTTTATGATTTCACCCAGCTCTTCAAAATCACCAACCCATGTCTGATCGACTGAACCCATTCAGATGCCACATGTAAGAGACTAGAATAAAAAAGTGCATACTCATCTATCAATGTCCAATAATAAGGCTAATGGTACATACTGTGATATGAGGCATCACAATGTTTCATTTTAATTGATTTCTAGAAGCTAATTTTAAATGAATGATCCATAACTGCTATATGCCCCTCTAGTGAACCACCACAATCCAAAAATGCTCATAACATATCCTCTAGAGCCTGAATAGCCTAGTTAGATTTACCCTCAGTATGGGAATAATATATTCCATAAAAGAACAGACAATCTTGTGTAATTTTTATGTCCCTTATAGAAACAATATGAGAGACCATGATATCTATATAAAATGATACACTTAAGAACACCATGCAACAAAACCACCATGCGCACATATTGATAACTCAGATCATTAGCAGTGACGGATTCCCTAAAATGTAATAATTGTTCTAAAATAGTTAAATAATCTAAAATTCCCATAAAACATAATTTTAATGGGTCATCATGTCTATCCCTACTATCAATATATAATTTCAACATCCCATTTCCAATAATGAATGTGTTGAGATTGTAAGATCCATCCAGGCCTCAGATGCTCTAATTTAACCTAATGACATGTGATGCATCTATCCATGAATATTGATACATCATTATTCATTCTTGACCTATAGTAATTTCTATTGAGATCATGATATCTGTTTGTTTAACCAGGATGCATTTTCACTTAGAAGAATTCAAATCCCTCATCATCTCCTAAAAAATCTTATAATTACCCATACTCAACCACGAAATAGAAGTGAACATCCACTACAGAGAGACCATCCTGGTGGAATCTCCCCAAAATATAATTTTCCACTTATAACTGAGCCCTCTAGATAAGACAACCTCTTTATTGTAATCTATTCCAACAGAACATGTATTAAATATGTCGAAGTCATAGCTAATCACCCTCAAAATTACATATTATCCAATTGAATGTATACAAGGTGGGTCATTATATTCCACTTGTCTGAATACACTTTTACTTACTCTTTATGTTTCACTCATATCAATTATTCATTCTATATGTTAACTGTTACTGGTGTATATGCCATGTCAAATTTGAAATACTATAGAAATTCTTCCCATAATTACTTTTTTTGGTTAAAGTTCTATGGAGAAAATATGAACCTCATGATTTTTTAATTTTTTCAAACCAAAAACCACCACCCCTAAGATAATGTTTCTTAAAATTAAAGGCATATTCCATTTCCCCCAACTCCAGATTGTGAGTTGGTTAATTCCTCTAATGTGGTATCTGTGGGCTTGTTCCATAAGCAACCACATTATCCTCCAATATTAGAACTTCTCCATGTCAAACATTAGATGCGACATAGTACATGGTATTTTTTCCCCTTGAACATGTATTGTTTTGATAGTTTATATGTTCATACATATATTTAGATATTGTAAATATCTCTCTCATGAATCATTCCAAAATAAACTTCACCTTTTTCTTGGTCATCCTAGTCAATGGTTCTTCTAAATTGGATAATTAAAATGGATAAAACATTAGTAATTACCAGGTATACACAAAAAATATTTATTTTGAAGCATATAATAGGGTTTTCACAAGTAGTCATGGTTGACAGTTTCAATGGTTCCACTTACACTCCATCCACTGAGAATAAATGGCCCATTATGGTCACTTCTTTAATCTAGAAACTATTTTTTAGCTTCATGTAAAAAAGATTCTATCTTAATGTAAGTATAAATATGTCATGATGATTGGAAGGATCATCTATTAACTATGAGTAAATAATTATATAATTGAATAAAACTACAATGATGTAATATAAAAATGGATTAAATATCATTTTCATTATGTTCATATATACCGAATGTGTATTTGTCAACCCCAAGGACATCACTATTATTTTTGAACGCCATGTCGGCTCATAAAAGATTCCCAAACTATGCCTAGAATTCACATCATTAAATGATGATATATTAGTCTCATTTAAATTTTGGAGAATATCCTAGCACCTATCTGTTGAAAAAAATTTCATCAATGTGTTGAAGATGATAATAATTCATGACTACCATCTGGTTTTACCTCTAATAACTCCAATATAACCACAATGATCTGTAACCCTTTTGGTGAAAATAACTGGAGAACCACATGGATATGTAGTCAGCCATATGAATCCTTTTGAGTTGAGATAATCCAACTAAACATTCAACTACCCAGGCTCTTCTAGTTCTAGTTGTAACGTTGAGATTGAAACTAGCTCCCCTCTTGGAACCAACTCGATCGTGAAATCAATATCTTTATCTAATGAAAATACATGGAACTTACAAAAAAAATACCTCCTAATAATTGTACAACATGATAGAAAATAAATCTAGTTGTATTGCACCATTATCTAGAGAGTGACCATTAATTAGAGCTATTAAATAGTCCATATTAAAATGTAATTGTCCTTCATGACCATCCAAAAGATCCCACTCACCCCAGACAGAATAGTTGGTCCCTTATGAATAAAGGAAAGTTACTCTCCTTATATAATAGGTGAAAAGATCCTAGTATAAAACAAAATATCTATAAAATGAATATAGTCAAAACATGTCATTTAGAGCTTGAATGGTTCTTAATTGAAATGATAACCACCAATATCTAGAGAAAATTCTTTTAAAGATTTGATATTTTCACAGCACACTCAAAATGATCTACCAATTTTTAAAACACAATTTAGGATTTCTACATCCAATCACAAATACTTTTAAAAGATATAAGATAGAAATATTGTTATCCTCCAATATCAAAGAAAACACATGATAAGATTGATGATACATGATTCATACCTCTAAAGGTAGAGGTTTATGAATCCACATTTTCCAAAGTTTTCTTCTCAATATGCCACTAACAAGTTAATATTCTGGGGCTCCAGTATATGTAAATTGAGCTATATTACATTGTTCATAAAATTTCTCATGATCTAGGGTACCATTTCCCCTACCTTTGCCTAAAGGGACTATGGAACTCCATTTACTAGCCTGATGTGGTGTAGCTGATCCCATTTTAAATTTTGATTCATATCCCAATCATCTTCAAATAATCTTCTACATAATACAACCTATAAAACATACCAAATCATCCACAGATATGACAATTGATAATAGGGTCAGAACACTATGGGAGATAATGGAAAAACTGGACACACTGATATTTATATTTTTGATCATGGTCCGAAAACGAATTTCCACTACCCTGATTTCTCTTCAAACTACTTATTTTTTGGAAACTATGATAACAAAAATCCCATCAAATCATAGAAGAAATATCAAGTCACTCTATGGGTGTAACATTTTCACTACATGAGGTCTCTTAAATTTCCTTCCATGATGAGTTCTTACATAATAGTGTCCCCAAAGATGCTTAATGTGAAAAAATTTCCATGTAAACTGATCTCCAAAAAAAGACCATTAGTGAAACATCTCACCCTAGAGATCCCATCATCTACCAAAGATGGCACAATGTACTATAGGTCGGTGGATCACCCATAATTGAAAACCCCTTTTCTGTCTGATTCATGAACTCATGGGCATTTCTGTCCATCATTTTTAAATGATATAAAAGACTTTGGAACATCATCACCATGTCCTTCCAGGATATCTTATCATGCTCCCCACAATCATCTAGAATATACATAATATTAAAGGTAGGTCCATGATAAATATTAAATGCAAGGTTCTCCCTCTTATCCATGGGTTTTTAGAGATCAATAATATTATCTAGAGTGACTCAATCTAGAACTCGACATCCATCGGTCCAGATTCCCTAGTAAACATAGCCGGATGATGTAGATTAAAAACTATTTTCATCCTAGACATTTATATAATGACACGAACCCTCTCACATTCCATGTATCGCATGAACCTCTGGAAGCTATCATGAAGATGGACATACATATATTGCTCACAAACTGATGGGAGTTCTGGTTCAACTATATCATGAGAACGATAATTTTCACTCTCTTGATATTCATGATGATTTCATGGAAGAGGCATTTTCTCATCATGAAAAATTCACACCTCAGTGATCTGTCTTTCCACAACTCCAAATTCAACATGTGATTGCAAGATAGAACCACTCGATATTTCTCTAATTCTACACATTGTACAAGTATTTCTGTATGACCTAATAATTCATTTAATTTATCCATTGAAATAGATATATAATATCATATTTTAATAAGAACACATAAAACACTCTAGGAAAATAGATATTTCCCTATTATTAACAATTCATGTCAATATACCTCTATGTGACAGTCGTGATGCTTTTATTATTATCTCTTGACATAACATGACATGAGTAAAAACTCATGAATCAATAACAGCATAAAATAATACCCTCACACAACATTGTAATCACCGAAGGTGAAATAAAATCATCTGTAATAAGAACACCCCATAAAAAAAGTCCTATAGATGGTTACTTATATTTTATCTCATACATGGGTTAGATACACCCATGAAGATGCTCATTACCACGTCAAATCACATTCTATTATCCTTTCTAACATTCCAAAACAATAAATTAAGAAACCAAAAACTAATTTTATAATACCTCTTTGTAAAATCCCTTAATCCGGCACTCTATCCCATGGAAATAATGGTTTTTTCATGATAACTATACCATGCCTCCCTATATTCCAGAGGCCAGAAACATGTCTCATGGATGTGAAAATCTTAGTGGGGAGACTGTACAACATTTTAATAATGCTTCATAGTAGCATAGACAATTGATAAAGAACTAAAATAATAATAATAATTACAATTATAAAAAATAATTAAATAAAATTGAAAAATCCAATAAACGAATAATGAATAATATAATGACATGCTAGAATGTGTCTAAATATCATTACATAACTATATAATAAATTTACTAGTATACTCAAATAATACTTTCAATTCCCTTTCTCATAAACCCCATGTCAGTCCCATCTCTGAAATTCATCCTAATATACAACCGGAAATAATCAGCATGGTTAATTTCTATTGTCCCAACCTACATCTAAAAAATCTACTAGGGTAAGATATTATGGCCTGAATTGGGTGTGTGTATAACTCAGTAGGTCGACAACACTATGTCTAAAAAATAATTGTAATAAGAAGTGTATTAAATAACGCGAAAAGCATGTGTTTTATTTTATTCAATAATTAATAAAATACATCAACCACCTACTTCACCTCCGTGTTGGAATAAATCTGAGCATATCTTAAAAAATACCAACCACCACCATATTTACATGATAAAATAAAAATGTTTGGAATCCTGAAAAATTAACACTGAGTATGTCATACGGCCATTCCAACGACAACTATAAAACCATGATAAAATAACATGATTCAGACCTAGGTCAGAATATATTATATAATTTCATAAATCCATTCCACCAACCACCATATAAGATTGGTATAGTCACAAAAAAATCCAGGTCAAATGCTTTTAACTATTACTACATTTATAGTTAAAATCATAAAATCATTAAATTATGTGATTGGGAATATCCCACTTTATATAAGAAATATAGCATGGAACTGGGTTTATCCAACATAATAACATCATTACAACATATAAGTGTTCATGATCTAGGGTTGTGCTTGATATATATGTATTAGAGTATATAACACATTACCTATCCTAAGACATGGATATCACAACATCATATAATAACTTGCAATGGTTACTTGTGAGAATTACCCATATCCTTTCATATTCAACCATAATTTTAATTCAATATTGATTTACAATTATATCAATAGGAAATATTCCAGAATTTATGAATTATTTTAAAAGGAATCATCCAAGGTGACATGTTATGATAATCACACATTATGTTTTCCAATTCAATTACTATCAGTGACAAATCACCCCCGTGGGTTGAAATAATCCATGTGAGAAGAAAAATGAAAATAAATAACTTCAAAGAATAATGTTATTCATGTATTTAATTTATATTGGCACACACAATGTCAGAGTAATCATAATATTTTCTAATCATGGAAATTATTAGACCATAGGGTAAAGATTATGTCACCTACCATTAACGAAGATTCAAAGACACATCCAATAGACAAATACAATGATGGATAAGTTGCATATTATTCAAACGTGGTTCCTATATCAAAATTGATCATGATCAAAACCAAAAATGTAATCAGGTTGAGTATTTCACAATAATGGCTGGAGAAGATTGAAGTGGAGGGAGAAATCTAACCAAAAGGAATTTCCATGGATTTCTCACACAAACATAACATCTCCAAGGGAAGTTGGCCTCCAAAAATCACCAGTAGAATAACCTAGGATCTAGAGGAGATAATATATAATGAATTTAATTGAAAATATACTACACATAATGATTCTAACAACATGTATATCATTTATATGTCATGAAATATCACTACTTGTATAGTTAATTTTTAATGGAATTCTCTAAAAAACATATCACCTAAGAATTATTTTATTAAAGACAACATTAAATTAAACATTGTTTATTCATTTACTATTATTTAAATGTTCTTAAATTTATTTTTCATCCCATTTTTCATTTATATACCATGAAAATTACTTAAAACCTATCAATATACTAAGAACACATGAAACGCTTAACTAATTTATAAATGGAATCCATCAATTTTAAAAAGTACAGATCCACAAACATGAGGACATTTCATCCATCAAATGATAACATTCTCTGAACAAGTCTTAGCGATGAAGGTTAATATGAAAATAATATAGGGATAAATACCTTTAAAAATATGATATCTTATAGAATTATTCTCTTAAATATCAATTCATACAACTAAAATAAAATCCATTGTGATATGAACCCAATTCCCCAAATATATAGATAATGGTTTCATAACCATTTTGGTATTTGTTATTTCTACCTTTACATGAGGAAATAATAGGATCATGGATTTATATTCCAAAATAATTGCCTCTATAATTGGTTCTTATATAAAATATATTTGTAAATAATTGAGATCATTTAACAGAAATAGAATGAATATTTATGAACATAATTCAACAAAAACAACTTTTTTATAGTCTCATATGGTACACATAATCACGTATCCAATATCTTAACTCCTTATTTATCAATTATATACACTACAGTCTTCCCATTACATCTGGAATACACATTATTTTAATTCCACACGTCACCACTTTGATCTTCCATAATCATCTCCAAAATGGATACCTAAACATTCATTTTAGTTTGGAAGGCGTGATTCCATCAATTACGATTACTATGTTCGTCCATAATATTTCATAGAAAATTGGATGTTTTCCCATCCATGTAATTTAAATGGATATATGATCATTTATACTCAGATAATCGCCAACATTATTTCCCATTACATGATTGTAATTTATTAAATAGTTAGTTTCCATAGAAAAAGATAACCATTTTAATTGGTGTATATTGACATACATCTATGTGGATATTATCTTCAAATTATAATGATATATATATAGAACACTTATCACTATATATATAATTACTTTAAATAATAACTCTATGTATTTCTCAAACCAACTATAGATCTTGAATTTAATAATTTTTTTCACTAACTTTTAACAATCATAAGGCATAGTTTATCAATTTATCATTACTAATAATGAAAAACCCATCCAATCATCATTATATCACAATAGATAAAAAATAATTCCCCACATATGGGTAGTATTATAATCTGAGTAGTGATTATCTTCTTCATTAACACCTTGAATATATCATTTCATTAATCAATGTAGAAAAACATGAATCTGTTTTGAGTTATCATTTTTAGCATGTTTTTCAGTAATAATAAATTTTTAGAAGATTATCAAAAGTACCCATTAAGTCCAAAGAAATGTTATATATTCATTACAGGTGTTGGTTTGTGACATTATTTAGTTTCCTTTTTCATTAAAGGATTCATAAATATCCTCATGCTTCTGATAATATACCCTGAAAATTTTACATACTCGATCTAAAATATAATTTTACTACAATTTTTATATAACTTCCTTCATTTCTCAATGACTTTATCCTAAAATCCAATTCTCCACATGTTCCAAATTTATTTTAGAGTATAGGAGAATATTATTTATAATGTGTTATCTAAATTTATTGATCTAATCTCTACAATATATATCCATCATGTACATAAATTTTAAGGAATAATAAGGATCCCATATGGAATCATTTTGAACTAATAGTGTTCATACATTTTTTATAATGGAGTATTTGGAAATCATGTTTATGATCCTTAAATAGATGATATATTAACTAATTACATAGTTTACAGATGTTACCAGTCCAACAAAGGTAACGAACTATGTCATAAATCAACATTAGAGTATACTCGTTCATTATCTTGATTTTTTTTGGGTATTGTATAATCGATGATGAGAAACAATGACCAATCAATTTTCGTAACAATGGGGATTGGAACACCACACTGTGACGTACATGGGAATATGATACCCATTTCTATATTTATTTGTTGTTTATTATTCAATACACAAAGTTCAATGTTATTAATTATATAGGGTTTCTTTAATATTCCAAATGATCTAGGTATATCTATAAGAAATATATTAAACTCTCAACAATGAGGAAAACTAGAAAATTATTTTTCAAAACATCATAATTTTCAATTAGTATGCTCATTTTTTTAGCTTCATACTATCCTTTTCCTTAAGTTTTTCTCATGATTGGAATCCTCTTATTGAAACTATATCCACAATTGAAAAGAAAGTTACAAAAGATATTCATCCTCTTCATTACAATTTTATAGAAATATATTATGTTTCTGAATATAGATATTATAATTATTATCATTTTAGTTTATGTTATCTATATATAAAGACAACTAATCCATTCTAAATATATAATAAAATTCCAAATAAGGTTTTCTAACATGATTTTCTAATTGATTCAGACCGAAAATATTTACTTTGTGTGAGTTATATTATTGAGATGTAAAATTTTTCCAATTTTCAGTTTTTTATAACTCAACCCCATGATTTGAATTGTGTATTGATGTATTCTACTAAACAATCATTAAATGAATGAATACCTAGATACAGAATAAAAAATTATATTCACTACTATTGAATGAATAACTAGTGAACTTATCTCCAATTAATTAGAAGTGTACAACTTAACAATATATATAAAAAATTCAGTAAATGCATTTTTTTATTTAGTGTTTGTTTTCATCCATTATCTTCTAAAATCCTTTGATCTAATAATTTAATTTTAAAATGTTTATATTCTATAAAATTTAAATAATAGACCATTTCATAAGGAATGAAGGAAACATTATTTTCTTCCATCACAATATTTTTATTCTTCATGTACTTTTTAGATTCATTAGTTTGATTTTCATTCCATAAAATCATGATTAATACCCTTTTTCACTTGAGGAAATTTATCATATAGTTATTTCATACTTTTGACATGTTGGAATTTGGATTTGAATTCCACCATGGGATTTATCTTCTAATCCTCTCAAATTGAGCTCTGTCATCCTCTTCTTATCTCTAGTACCATGAAAACATTGTGAATACCTAATTAAAACCATATCTTTATGTTCTAAATGTATAATAAATGATACTCATAAACGGCTTGAAATATCATATTTGTTTGATGATTCAGCATTAGTTCCCAATATAAGTCTTCATTCTTACATAAAAGAACAATTTAATTTTTTTGGCATACTATTCAATCCTTGAGATGTTTTCCTCAAAATAACTGATACAATCATGCTCATTTTTAAGGATTATAGTGAATACATGCTCAATTTTTTTGGGGGGGGGGTGTGAGAAAATCATTTATTATATAATATTTTCATAAATTCTGCCCATCCCATTAATTTATTGTATTCGTTTGGATTCTAATTCTTTCTTAGTGCTGAAAACTAATCAAATTTTATTTCTAATTGGCAATAAAACACTATGAAAATCACCTAAATAGAAAAATGGAAGGAAAACAATAAGTTTTTAATGAATTTAATAAATTCTTTCATGATTATTTTATCAAAAATATCCACTAAAATAAATATAAATTTTTTAATAAAGAATATCAACCTCATTTTATTAATTATAATGAGGAGGAAGAGGACATTGCATTTTATAAAAAATATTATTTATATTGTTAGACAATTGATCATATACATCCATTAATATATTTACTTCCTCTCTCTTCATATTAGGTATTTAAATCTGTGAATCATCACATTTCCCATTATAATTTTTATTTTCACGATTGCTCACATTTTCATTCATTAATAAAAGAAAATAAAATTAGTAAAAAAACAATCAATATAATATTCTAATAGATGTTAAACTATAATATTATAAATAATAACTCATAAATGATATATTTAACCTCACTTATGAATATATTGGATGAAATATAGGTTATCAATTTTAAGTTTCCAATTATATTCTTTTACATTACTAGTTATATATGAGATCATCCAATTCCATAACAATATATTAAATGAATTATAATATGATGTATAGGTAATGTGAATGAACTAATGTACATCATCAGATAATGAAATACCTTGTGTGCATTTAGACAAACAAGTTGTTCATCAATAGATGATCGATTAAATACAAAACATACATTTATTATCATTAATACCACAAGGTGAATCTATAGTAGATTGTCTATTAGCCAGTTTATATCATGAAATATATGTAGTTATATGAACCCACAAGATCTAAATATTGAAAAAAAATTAGTTCATTTTCCTTAAACTTTCCCCTTTTTATTTCCCAATTTTATACTTATCATAGTCATTTAATTTTTTTACTATTATACAATCATTAACAACCCATGTCTATTTTACATATGATATCATGACACTAAATATAAATATTCATAAGATAATACCATAAATCATGATATATGGTAACTTTATGATATTAGAATCAAAATACTAATACATAAATATAAAAACAATCATGTTTATTTTAATATTTATAATGTTCTATAATATAACATTGAATATATTTTATTATATAATTTATCCTCGAGAGTACCAAGATAGTCAGAGAGATATTTAAATCATTTTTATGGAATAATCAGAGAAAATAATGAAGATAACTAATGTATAAGATAAAAAATGAATCTCATGGAAAAATAAATAGAAAAATCAAATATATTCTTAGTGATGCATGGAATGAGTATGATAATATCAAATGATCATGCAATAAAATTATTGTTGTTATAGTATAAAACATGATATCATAATCATATATCAAGGATCACTATAATGAAAACATAAATTTTATATTAGACTCACTACCTATGAAACATACATCGTATCACATGAGATTATTGTATAACCAAATGCATTGTGGGGATATATATTTCATGGACCTCCCCTAAATTTATAATAGGTAAACTCATATGTCTTTGTAAAAATTAAATAATATAAAGGGACAAAGAAAAATAAAAAACCCTGAAGAGGAAATGTGTTACATAATCTTGTCATAGAGAATATCCAAAAGGAAAAACATAATGATCAACATAAAAAAAGTATTTTTTAGAAATTATTGTATGTTCATAAATTAAAAGATGAGTATATTTCATCAAATATAATATCATGTGATGTGAATACATAAAAAATAATGGAGAAATAATTATTTAAATTATCCTATTATGATGGGGTTTAAGAAAATGGTCAAAGTGTCTCCAAATATGATAAAGGAATATTAACTTACATAAAACCATAGATGAGGAAAAATTGATTTCTATTAAAAATTATTGTACTTGGAATTCATATAATTTTAAACGAATTATATGGAGTGGTACAAGAAAAAAGAAATAATTTTATTATTATATCATATAAAAATAAATTGAGAAGGGAACATGAAAGATAATGTATTATACAATAAATTTAAAGGTATTGAAATATGGGAATCTATGAAAGGAACAGTTATAAATTTTTCTAACAATTATGTGAGAAGGGGATATTGGAAAAGTGATAAATAATGAAAACATATAACTGAAACATAATGGGGGTTGTTCAAGAATATCGCTTTCCTTCATTCCTTGAAACAATCATTACATTCATATATACTCCTAAATAATCATATTAAAATTTTTATATACGTCATTAATAATATTTTAAAAGTATATTTAATTTATTATTATTCTTTTATATATTTTTATAATCATTTAATAATGAAATTAATTTTATTAATAACTCTCCCTGGAAAATTTTATAGTCGGACCAAGGTCACATTTTTTTGTTATTAATTATAAAAGTTCATTTTTAATGGTACCACTACTAAAAATGTGTAAATAAATTACTTTTACGTCATTAAATAGGTTTATATGATGAAAATGTCTATATCTGTTTAATATTTGGATTATTCATTTAATATAATGGTTATCACTATATAGTTAGTCCCTTTGGGCCAGTTGTTTTTAATATGATGGGCTAATTTTGATTTATCTAACTGTATGAATAGTATTCAATTATAAAATATGAAAAAACAAAATTTTCTTTATTAGGATATCGGAACTATACAATGTGTACTAAAATAATCCATTAAGGTGGTGGCTAAAAACAAAATATGTTATCTAGTGAGGAGGTTAAACAACCCTAATAGAACAACATTTTCATATAATAAATGAATTTAAGGGGATTGGATCATAGATTTTACATTAAAATAATTAAAAATGATTATATTTAAAAATAATAATGACATTATGCAATCATTAATTGATTATATTAGAGATAGTATATGAAGAAAATAATTTAAAATAAATCATTAGAGAATATTATTGCTTCTTTTAGATGTTCACTATTTAGATGCATGTTACATCTTATTAGTTTGATCATTTTGTGTGTCCATGAAATCAAGGGAAAGCTGTGTGATTGGGTTAGACATTGGTTGAGCTATGTTAATTATAATAAATGTATATGTGCGGTACTAGAGGGTTGTATTTATATGGGTTGTATGATATTGTTTAAATATATGTTAAAATAAAATAGTATTTCTTAAATAAATAGTACCATCGTTTGATAAATTGTTTGGGTCTTGATATTATATACTAAAGTGGTCCACAAAATGTCCCAATAGCTTCTAAAAACCCCTTATATTTAATAATATAAACCATTATAAAATAAATTTTATATATTGTACTTATACAATATTTTTCTGTTTCTCTTACTTTTTTGAAAAACATTGTATCATAACCCAAACAATTTCTTATGTGTTTATTCTAAAATTACCTCAACTCTTTTGAAATATTTTTATTTAAAAAAATATTATAACTAAATAAAATAATTATTAATTGAAAAATTAGTTTTAATAACACTATCAAAATTTTAAATATTCTAGAAAATATTAATGGTTTAGTAAAATAATAGTATCATATTTGTAGAAATAATTGTTATTTTAAGAATCAAATTTCAAAAGATTGCATTTTTTCAAATTTTAAAATTCTTCAAAAAATTCAATTTAGCACAATAAAATCATATATATTTGTCCAAAAATATATTTATGATTTAATTATGTGAAAAAATCAATTTATCATATTTAAATATTTTTTACATTGTTTTATCATTTTAATTACCAACATTTTTTCATTTACCTAATTAATAATATTTATTTTCATGCTTAGATAATTTCGAAAAAAAATATTGAATAAAATATATAAAAAGAGTTAACAAACTATCAATTTTAAAATAATTAACACATCAATACTTTTTATCACCTAGACACGTAAAAAAATATTACTCTGTCATGATCCCTCAATCTAGGGTTTTAAATTTCAGACCATTCATCGGGTGGTTCATGTGACATTGGTCTAGTGTTTATCTGCAATAATATAAATGTCTCCTAGAATTGATTCCCCTCAAGCATTAATAATTGAATTTCTATTTGGTCTTTGTCAAGGGTGAACCATTGTGTTTCTATATCATTCCCATGATCATAAAAATAGACTTTATAATGAATTATCATCATTTTTGAAACCATAGTTCCTGCCTTATCAATCTCTTTTCTCAAATTATAACCAAAAATATACACTTATTATAACAGTTTCTTTATAATTTCTATTTTTCCAATGAAAATATTTCCCCATTGTCATAATACACATTAGTATAATATATAGTGCATGTGATTTAAAATATAAAATATTACTAAATATGGAACACAT
Organism: Viscum album; assembly: GCA_963277665.1. NCBI lineage: Eukaryota > Viridiplantae > Streptophyta > Magnoliopsida > Santalales > Viscaceae > Viscum > Viscum album. Next base: position 1,519,364,902 of record OY728136.1, read on the forward strand.
GTTTTAATCAATATGGAATATCCATATTTCTAATTACATGACATTATAATTCCTCTATTAATTTATTTGACTCCTAGTATAAGCATTCAGATTTATATAAGAGGGAGTGGAAGTAGTTTTTGGTGGATACACCATATAGGAAACTAATCCCAATGACATGAAATACCCCACATTAGTGAATAGATTGAACTTTTTGAAGACTATATGTCACACATCAAACAAACTAGGGAAGTTTTCATATATTTTTGAAATCACTAGGTCAAAAAATGAATTGATTTTTATAGGTTAAAACAACTAACCTCCTTCAAATCACATGATGCTCAAAAATATTCCCCCAATTACCAACAAAATCATAGATGGGAATATAAGGCTTCTGTGTTAATGAACATCGATATTGATTTTGGATTCCTCTAATTAAGGAACATTTAAACCAATATTCAGAACAAATAATTAATGTTATTTGATCATATATAAATCAAACCTCAAGTAAGGTAATGAGAATGATGACTATAATATTTCAACCCATAATTATGATATTAATAGAAATATCCAAATCTATTAATGGAGAAGAGGGGAATTTTCATGGAATAGATTAATACACCCATAATAATTGATTTCATATATCATGAATTGAAAATCAAGATAATGTTGCATCTGTTAGCCCTAATGATTTTGAATAAGAAAGAGAAAATATAAAAAATGTTCATGCATCATCATCATGATCTAAATATGCTCTCTTACTGTCAGTATGAACTAAAAAACAACACACACCTTCCCATTCTGATAATTTTGCGGTGGAATATGATGTAGGTGATAGTAATTTAGATGAAAAAAGAATATTCAAGGAAGGTTTCAAAGAGACCATATAAGAACTCTTTCATGTGTGTTTTGGTACTGAAGTCGATTTTCTACCTATATTTTTTATTAACTCCATGACCCATGATGAATATGATATATATATATATACATTCTTAAAAACTAACAATAAGAATACTCCTAGAAATAGCTCATAATTCTAGGGTTTGATCCTAATATTGTTAACCATCATTCGGTACACCATATAATACCATGAATTTATGAATTCATAAAATATAATAAATCTAACTGTTAATGTATTGGAAAAAGATCAAGATGAAAATAGAATAAAAATAAATCATTTGGGAAGTTGAATAATTAATGTGAATAACTTATATTGTCTCAATTTGGAAGATGATTGATAGATATGTTTATACTTGTTTCGAGTATCTCCTCAAAATTTTTCCCAAGGATTATATCTCAATTCAATCTGAAAATTTCCAATTGAAGGTGATTGTAGGATTCACGGCCCTCTCATTTATGTAATGTTATTCCAAAAATAACAAGATTAAAATATATCTATATGATGAGGAGGATATAATATTCATGGAAACATAACAGGTATAATCATATGATTTATTCAATTTGGCATGAAGAATCATGGAACAACATGTCCACATGTCGTGTATCATATTTTCAAATTTATTTTTGAATAATATTCTAGAATATCACTCATAATATTTAGTGGAGATGTATTAACAATATAGTGATAATCTATTTGAGATTGACACTATTTTAAATAAACCATAGTAACAAAAAATGATGATAAACCCTATAAAATTCACTTTCATGGCTTTATCCTGGAAATTTCTCAGATTCATTTTATGTAATTGATTCATTAATGTTGATAAGAAAAATATGATGGTGATCCTTGGTATTCTACAACCTCATAAATTTTAAATGATAAATGGGATCTAGAGGTATATCTCCTATATCATGTTCTTCAAATCCAATCTCTCTGACATGTGTTTTCCCTTTACATGGTTGGTTATGAAAATGTTCACATATTAGTGGGAAAAATATTTCCTATAATAATTCAATAGTACCATGTAGATCGTTTTAAACCCACCAATTTTTATGATACCCACAATATAGAATCCTCTGATATTTTTTGGATCCCCATGAATGATTACTTACAATAATCCCAGATCAAAATAATTACTCAACAAGGGATAATAGCCTATATAAACATGTTATAAATTATTTTGGATGTTGCAAATCAATAGTCATATATGGAGAATAATGATTTTGAATTGATCATTACATGAATGAACTGGAGTCTCTACCTAAAAACCACAATGCACATATTTTCTCTTCAGTTGGCCTATATAGATAAATCATTATACATCTAATGCTGATGGTAAATAATTCATGGTGGGTATTCTTAATATATCAATTTGATATCAAGTTCTCACACCATAATACAGTGAAATGTAAATCAAGTTGATATTTCCTCATAGTTCACCTCAGATTAGAATAACTACTTAGGAACATTTTTTCTATAGATAAAAAACTCACAACCCTCCAAAATTTTCCAAAAATATGAGATATATACTATGACGTTACTTCCAGCCACCTAATATAAAAATGAATGAAACATATAAAATTCAAATAAATTTTCATTGAATATATACTTAAATACTCAATTAATGTAATGTTTCTTAATTATTTCCTTCCATCATATTGATTCCCCATCACTGAAGTATGATATCATTCCATCATTAATATGTTTGACATAACCCTATAAAATTTTGTTTCCAAAAAATAAATTATGGGTGGTATAGAGTAGATAATCATGAAGATAAATGTTGAAAATGATATTAAGAACAATTATTTTTTCCCAGAAATGATTATAAATAAGTGTCCATTGAAAACTCCCCATAAAACATTACAGTATCTCATATATCATGCTAACACCATAGAAAAGTTGAGGCATTCTATAATATGGAAACCACTTTATTAGAACAAGACCAGGATGGGATAATCATTCATATTGGAAATATCTAAGTAGTTTCATTATTTTACAACATTCATATACAAGAGATAAATAATATTATTACTATCCATATTCATAGGGAACCCATGCCCTTAAATATTTATGCAACAATAATATGGAGGTCCCCTATAAATACATTCTTCAAAGTATAATTCTTCCATGATATTTCCACCATAAATATTATATAATTTTCTATATTGTATATATTTTCCACGGATATTAACGAAATTCAAAAAAATATATTAAGGTGCCTTTAAGGGAGTTCTCCATTGAGTCACTAAAGGATGATATATTCATTCTATTTATTAAATAATTAGATTCCAAATCCTATGATAACAACCGGTCCGATGTAAATATATTATATAAATTTAAGAGACGCGGAGGCTTCTCCCAATTATGAATGCAAGACTGAAGGGAAATAAAAAATATTCCCCATTCAAGTCATCAATAGACCAATTTTGTCCATAAATCTGTATTATTGTTTCCAAAAAACTCCGAGACACCACCATTATAATATTTTATTAATATTAGATCCAACCATTTATTCAATAACTATGTAGTTATAAATATATTGATATAATAATTAAATAGATAACTTTAGAAAATCAATTAGAATATAGAGAATATGGAAAATATTTTTTGGCCATATAAATTTATACATTATTTGGGATTATCTACTACAACCAAAATTTCTAATAAAATAATTTGTTCAGTAGCTTACCAGACATAGAACACTAATCCTAAATCAACATTAGAAAATTAATACATTAATTTTATCCTTATAATATAGCAATTAAATTGATAATTAAGAATAAGTAAAAACAAAATGCGAAATATATAAAAAAATTCTACTCAATATGAAATTATTTACTCAGGCTTAGTAAATAAGAACTCAATTTCTAGTAATGTAATTTTATTTTTCAAATATAAAATTACATCAAGAACAATTTCATTTTTAAATATTAGAAAATATTGTTATTATTTTCAATAACTTATAAAATTTATATATTATAAAAGGAACTAATTTTTAGTATTTATAATTCCATAAATATCATAGGATTAAATAATGGTTTTTTTTCAAAATGATTAGTTTTTTGTTGGATTGTAAAAATACTGATTTTTAATGAAATCTAAATTTTGGTTTCATGTATAAAAAAGAAAATTTTAAATTTATAAAAATAGGAAGTGAAATTAGTTATATTATGGATCTTATAATCTAATTATGTTTATGGGAGTCAATATTGTGGTCAAATATATTAAAAAATATTTTATATATGGAAAAAGAAAATTTTTCAAAAAATAGTTTTTATATAGATAATTTAATTGAATTATAATAAATTAATTTAATATCATTTGTTGAAATTTTTAATGAATTTTGTAGATTATATATTAAATAAACTATATCAAAATTCATATAATATATTTTTCCAGGCCATGGGATAAAAAAAATAAAGTTTTCTAGTTATAAATGAATTAAAAAATACAGTTTTCATCATGTCATTCATAATTATTTTTTATATTAAATTTCATCACCTTATATATGTTGAATCATGAAAAATGTTATTCATTTTCTGAATCAAATGGTAAAAATTATGTAAATATGAATATTTTCTTTTTAAGTATTATGAATTGTAACTTCGGTTAAATTTATTCGCTCGATAAAGGGAAAACTGAGTTCAACTATGTCAGAAATAAATATTAGGGTCATATTTTGTCATCATAATTGTGATGGGATAAAGGAAATTTTACGCTAATCAATGTGGGATAGTTTTTTTATGTGTAACATAATGAGATTTTATGAAATTATTTTTTCAAATTTATATTTTATAATTGATAGCTTCGGTTACACACAAAAATAAGTTTATACGACAATTGATTTGTTGTTTAACAATTAAAATATCATACTATGTGAATTAGTGGATATGAAAAGGATTGAAAATTATAGGAAAATTAATAGTTTAACTATGTATAATATAATTTATATGGAAATCAATTACATAGAAATGAAAATAAATAAGCCTTGAAATTAGAGATGATTTTTTGGACGTCATTTTTGTGTGTAAAATATACAATTCACCAAATAAATATCATTGAAAAATATTTTCATTTTATTTTAATTAAATTAAAAAATATTATATTAAATAATTTTTTTAGAAAACTGTTAATATATAAGTTTCAATTGGATAATAATAAATCCAATATTATGCTTATAAAGTTTTTGTGTAAATTTGTTTCTCCACATATGGTGGAATTAATTTGAAATTAATTTATTCCAAATATATCTACATAATAAGATAAATTTTATTAAATATTTATAATATATAGTATAATATTTGATAAATAGTCCCGCTTTTTGGCCAATACGAATAGTAACTATGATATAATTTATATCTCCAATAGAAGAAAAAATCCATATAATCTAGGTTAAAACTAAATGGTATGGCCATATTTTTATCCTAATAATAAATATATTTTGATTTTAATTCAATATTTATAATCATATACTTTAAATATATTTTATTAATGGAAACATGTCCAATTAAGTGAACTATATAATAAATAAATCAATGAATATTACAAAATGTATCACTATTTTAATACCTTATATTTCTAGATATACTCAATATAATTTTATGAATGAATACAAGTATCTTTTTTGAGGTTAATGAAATTATATTCCTAAAATAAATTTATCATTAATTTTAAATAATTTTATTATGAACTAAATTTCTTATGAAATATCGATGTAAAATTCTCCATATAGAATAAAAAATAATAAATGATTTTGTAAAAATTAATGGTGTTATAATTTGAATTATTTAATGTGTAAAAAAAATTTATAAATCCAGATGACATATTAATGTTGTTTTAAATCATTAAATTCAAAATATCCATATTTAATGTATTGAAATTTAAATCAAATTAATAGTTTTAAAAATGATATTAATGAAATCTTATAATAAATAATATTTAATTAAATGGTATAAATTTTATAAAAGTTTAAGATTCAATGAATTGAAAGGAATATAGTTTTAAACATCAACCATGAAACATTTACTAGTTGTTGTTCTTTTTTTGTAACAGTATTTACCATTAAAGGGTATAAAACACTAATATTAAATTAATTGTCAATAATTTTAATTATTGGTTAAAACTATATGTTATGTTTACTTTTTTTTACAAAATTACCAATTTTTTATTAGTAGAGAGTATTTTTACTAAATAATATCTTATCATCAAATATAATCATGTTTTATACATTTTTATACCACAATTAATTTATATTAATGTAATATTCTATGAAATTACATGAGTTTTACTCTCTCTAATTTTAAAAGGTTCCCTCATTTCCCTTTTTCAAAACAGTTAGGGACTTCTTTCTCAACCATTCGTTAAAAATTTTACTTATCCATTTTCTTATATACATTAAATATGTCTTTTTCTTCCAAAAATACCATCCCAAGATCCATTTTGGTGTGATCTAAAGGAGGTGATTAAAAGAAGAATTAATTTCCTTAACAAATCACATTCTATAAAAATATATCATTTTCAAGCGGTAATTTTTTTAATATTAATAATAAAATATTAACTAAAAATTAATAAATATAGTTAACTTTTGTTTTTGTTATTATTATTAATAAATAATCATTATTCTACCTCTCTACCGTCAAATTAGACTTGAATGTATATATCATGAATACATATGACATTCGGTCACCATGTAGTAGTGAAATTCATTATTCATCACCATATTCAATGTATTGGTGTTGTGATGGGATTAATATTTATATGTGGATTCAATGACATAATTATAATTTTGGAATAATTAAATTGTGCCTACAATCATACCATAAAATACTTTTGGAAATGGTAACATCGCCAAAGCGTATCTGTATACTACCACATTCATAAATCTATGGGGCTCATTATTCATTTTTATTTCCCATAGATGGTAATGTGGATTAATTTGATGAATATATATGATATAATAAAAACATTTTTAAGGCTAATTAATAGTTATCTTCCTTTTGTTTTTTTAAATTTCTGGACTCCACTTCCATTGATGCTTCCATAAACCCAATTGTCCACAAGGACTCAAGCACATATCCTCATCTTCCATAGGCATCCAAATATCCCCAAGGGTATAGGGTGTGTCCATGGAGAGACTATTCCCATATTACTAGATTGTATCACATTGTATAAGTTTGATAACATATAGTATACAATAGATGTAATATATGTAATGGTAGAGATGGTGCACCTGATTACAACTGATGTAATAATCATCTGCACAAATGATAATTACATACAAAAGCTGTTGATTATATGTCATGTATATAATAACCAATTAAGGATTCATATAAATATTAAATCAGTACATGATAAAAATATGTGGGAAAAATAATCAAAAATTTATTCCCAACATCCCTAGATCAATCTCTATCATTTTTTTACCAACTCTAACCTGGCATAGAATGTAATGATGTTTATAAACAATAATGGTTGCCTTTATAAATAACTACATTCATATAGTCTTCATAGATTCCAATGGAATCCCATATGGGGTTTGAGATAAATCTCTATTAGCCCCCAACCATGATGTCTATAACATAATTTTTGAATAATATAAATTGAAAAAGTTTGTTGCTCTTAACATATTAGAGTATGGATGTTTAATAATGTAAATAAACTAGTACCTACTTCATTCACCAGCATGTGTCATAACATATAACAAGTTCATCAATTAATTAAGTAAAATAATTATAATTAAGTCATGTTAGTCATAGTCAGCACTGAAAAGACCTCCTGAATGTAATTTAAAATGTTCCATGATGTAGTATAGAAGCCTATTTGATATTAATAGTGAATAGGCTCTATGAAAATAACCAAGATATCCTAGACTTCTAGGGTCCCAAAATCTATAGTAACTACAAACTGGAAAAGGTTTAAGAATGTAATCCAAGGATAATTTTCCAAGGAATTCCATAACTGAGTAATCAAACTAAGTCTATGGAATATATCCATGGAAAATAAGATTAATATTTTGTTATTATAAAGGATGTAAGAAAGGAACCATGTATCTGTTGAAACAATACTGGTACCAAGGAGGGTGTCTAAAGAATAATGTAATAGTAATGTAGGGATCCTTTGGTGACATACTGAGTATCCACTGATTGATGAGGATCTTAATCAACGGTGGGTCTAATCCAAAGAAATTAACATCATTGGATCAGAATGGAATCTATAATAGATTAGGTAATTCCCTTGGGAATATATAATTTAACTGAAGTCTAACCACTCATATTGTCATGGACTGAGTCTGTTCGCCACTAGTTCCGGCACCAAACCCAGACCATAGAATGTCCTGAAGGGAATTCCCTATACCCATGGGTAGAAACAAGTGCTTGAGTATCATTTATCTTGGTTTGTGAATGATTTAATAGAATATGTATACATAAAACATCAAAAACATTTGTTAAACTGAATATGAAAAACTCATATCACCCAAGGTTTATACAATGATCCAGAACAAAAGAAATAAGTATGAATGCACTAGAAAATTTCCAAAGACACAAAAAAACAACATAAATTTATACCCAAGTACTCCACCTGACATGGGGTCATCACCAACAAGCTGTCTCCACAACTCTACTATGAGGATGGGAATTGACACCCTGAACTGCCATAGCCAATAGCCTCCCCTTACCTAAGTCAAGCATAAAAATGTCTACATACCCCTATGGGGTGTATGTATGGTGTGCTCCGATGCCCAATAAAATTCCAACAAATAATTCTAATGAGCATGCTAATGTGAAAATGCAAGAACTTTAAATACACCAAGAAATGCACGGATAAATTCCATGAAATGCAACATTTAATTGAAAATATTTTTCAAGATAAAATTTACAAAATGTTTTAGCATTTAAATAGAAATGTATGATACGATAATGTAATTCCAAAAAACACCCTAATACAATGTATAATACCACAAATACAAAGAGAAATGAAATTAGGAACACCCCTATGAACTAGATTGTCTCGGGCCCCATACACCTAAAACCTCAGTGTAATGTAACCATAATAAAATTTGTTCTCATGCAGGAGCCACTAGTAGGGAACATAAACATAACCTAGTTTTCTGCAATCATCATCCATATAGTTTAGTTTAGGGTTGCCTATATCCAAATTCTAGGTGGAACAAGGACAAAATGCATCTCTTATAGTAGTCATACTAGTACACATCTACCCCACCTATGTACAGGGGAATACCCCTTTGTTCTCAGACAATTTCAGCATGAAAATCATATCCATTTTTACATAAAATACCACTAATGTTCACATAATCCCTGTATAATAGCTATCACATTTTATACCTCTTAAAATAAACGAACACTTTGATTTTTAATGAAACAATTTCTCAAAATATCGTAATGTTTTGCACACAAAACCTCTTAAGAACCCCACTTGTACAATATTTGAACACATACAAGTTTCCAAATGTGTAATATAATCACAAGAAATTTCAATGAAAAAATAAATTTTAGGGTATCCCCATGTTAAATAAGCTGTGATAAGTTTGTAAAACCTCAAGTTTCACACAAAAGGGGAACCAAAACATCACTTTCATTACAAACACCCTTAAAAACAATTTTCACAACAATAACCAAATAGGATAAACATTGAAAACCGTATTTAAGCCCAATTACAATTAAATAAAAACTACTAAGTTTCTATAGGGAAGTCTATAATACAGTAATAAAATATTTATTTGGAAAACCCCAAATTTCAGAAAAAAAATCTCATTAAAAATTCAATTTCAATAGAAACACCACTGAAACATATTTTTTTAGAAATAATATAATGAGATAAACCTGAAAATATGATAAATACAACATGTAAATACCCAATGATTTTACAAACATTGAAATCCCCTTCCAAAATAATGTAAACCCATGAATCACCGTATGAAAATCAAGAGACACCACTACTACACCAAGAGGCACTTATATTGAACCTGAAACCACCAGAATTGACTATGAAAATGCATCTTTACACCCTAGGTTTGAAACCATACCCATAGGTCATTTTGAAATTCATGGGAATTGAAAAAAAAATTTAGGGAAAGGGGGGTGAACTAAGGAGGAGTTACACATGATATTATTGGAAGTTCCTCCACCAAATCCCCATTCATATGGGGTTCCAATGAGGTTTTGAGCGACTTTGAGTGATTCCATGGATTATAGGATCAATGTGGTGGAGGAAGGGTCGAATTAGAAACTAAAATGTGCGAAAAATAATAAAAATTGATAGAGATAAGAAGGAATGGAATTACCTCGTCAAATATAGATGACTTGCGAAACCCTATGATGTTATGCACTAATTCGCGATGAACAGGACCTCCAAAGTTTGGTGAAGGAGGAGGTTCTCATGGATGGGTTCGGCAGACATTGGTGACACATTGAATCAACAAAAATCATAAAAACTAAATTACATAAAAAAAATATTTAAAGAAAACTATAAATGTGCCTTGGAGATACCCCAATTCCTTAAATGAAAACACAAATCCACAATTATAATGAATCACTAAAGGTTTGAAATAGCAATTATGGTGTTTATAGATCTGGGGAGGACATTTTTGAATTTAAATGGGTGGAAAATATTAAAAAATGAAATATTTATAAGATAAAAAATATTGGGTTTTAAATCATGAAATGGGGTCACAGTTTGGCCAAAATTGTGAAAACTCACCATTTCCTAAAAAATGCATGAGAAACCCCATAAAACAAGAATGAATGGAAATGAAATGAAATTTACCTTTAAAATATGTCTTGGATGTGACAATTATCCCCACCGTGAATGGCGTTCTATGCTGGAATGTCATCCTATAGCTTGATTGGATAACCATAATGGGTACTCTTCTAATACCCACGACATCCACTCAAATGTCTAATGTGTGTCATTCACATACTGCAAAAGAACCTGAACCAATAGAATTTAATTACCTTGAAGAACCTTTCTGTTGAGAGTCCAATATCTTCACCGGTCACTCAACAATAGATAAGTCAGTCTATATCTCAAGTTCTTCCCAAATTAGCACAAGTGATGAATCCGAGTTGTATTTCTTCAACTAGGAGACATGGAGGAAATACTGGATGTATGCCAACTGAGAAGGTAAAACCAACATATATGTCTCCTTTCCAATATGCTCTATGATCACAAAGGGCCTAACTTACGGTAGTGTCAGCTACCCTTGCTTCCACAATCGATGATGGCCCAGACGAGGGACCACATTCAAGAATAGCATGTCTCCCACATTAAAATCTAGGTCTCAATGCCTCCAGTCAGCATAAGATTTATGATGAATCTGAGATGTTAACAAGAACATCTTGATCTATTTTACCTTCTATGAAGGTGCCTTCACAAGGCTCAACCCCAATAGTAATGTTCGTCCTTCCTCATCCAACAAATGGGGGACTGACAAGGCCGATCATAGAGTTACTCTAAAGTGGCCATTCAAATCAAGGATTGGATCTTTTATTATAAGAAAACTAAACCAATACCAAATGGCTATCTCAAGGACCTAGAATTTCCAATACACATGCACAATGCATGTCTTCCAAAATTGGGTTTACCTGTTCTATCTAACCATCCATTTGAGGATGGTATGTCATGCTCATCTAAATATGAGACCCCACAGCCTTCTAATTGCCTTCCAAAAACAAATAAGTGAAATGGGAGTCTCTATCTAATATTAATACAGCTGGAATTACATGGAGTCTCCCCACCTCTTGAATATACAGAGATCCCAACTCATCCACTTTAATAGTATATGCTATTGGAATGGAGTGGGATGATTTGGTCATACGATCAATGACCACCCAAATTGAATTCATTCCCCAAGGTATATGGTTTAATCCAATAATGATGTCGAGGGAGAACTCATCCCACTTCCAGGTGGGAATGGGTAATTGATCTATAAAATTGGAGTTCCATTGATGCTCTACTTTCACCTGCTAGCATATGTGTAGCATCTCAAGACAAATTCTATTAAGTCTCATCTCATACCAAGGCACCAGAACTACCGACGGACATCATAATACATCTGGTTGTCCCTCATGTGGACAGCCTACTGAGACCGGTGGAGGTCCCCAACAACCACCATCAATAGATATAACTACACTACTGAACATCCTATGAGTCCCAAGATTCCCTCAGGAGACGATGACCAATAAGATGATGAATCCCCACCATGAAGAAAATGCTTCGATCACTGACAATGCACATCACTGGGATATACCCATAGAATCATCTCCTACAAATAAGGATTCAACTAAATGCTCCCCAATAATTCATGTCCACTGTGATCCTTCGTCTCCACATACATATGATAAAATATCACCATAAAAGAAAACTCATCACCGGACTTTCTCGAGGCCTGACATGAACTCTTCTGCTCATGGAATCTGCCACTACATTTCCCATTCCTATGGTATTAAAAATGTCAAAGTTGAACCCCTTCATGTATTTGATCCCGTGATGCTATCTCATATTGAATTCCTTCAATGAGAAGATATAGGCTATTCATTTGTTATCAGAATAGACCAAAAACTTCTCCCAAATATGAAGTGATTCCATGTCTTCAAATCATGCATAACTGCTGCCAAATCCAAGTAATGTGTTGAATAGTTCATTTCACTTGGTTGGAGTTGGAGAGAGACATATGACACCATGTGATCATCCTTTATCATCACCCACCAAAGACCCATACCTAAAGCATAAATTTAGACCACATACCTCTTTCCAGCCTCTGGATATGTCATCACGGGGGTGGTAGTCAACCACCTATTTAGCTCTTCAAATGATGTGTGACATTATTGGACCCATACAAACATCGCCCCTTTTTGGGTCAGTGTTATCATCAAGGAAGCAAGCTGGGAGATATCCTGAACGAATCACATATAATAACCATCCAAGCCATAGAAACTCATGATCTCAAACACATTCATCGACAACTCGCATGACATAACCACATTAATATTCTTAGGGTCCACTAAAACCCCCTTCTCAAAGATAACATTCCCCAGAAATATCACATCCCTGGTCAGGAAAGTTCACTTTTACAAATTTTCAAAGATGTGGTGATCCCGCAATGTGCCCTAGAGGATCCTCATGTGATGTTCATGATCATCCCCAAAGATAGAGTATACTAGAATTTCATCCAAGAACACCACCAAAATAGAATCCAGATACTTATGGAACACCCAATTCATGAGTTCCATAAAGATTACTGAAGCATTGGACAATCTGAAGGGCATGACCAAATACTCAAAGTGGTCATACCTACTTGGGAAAGCTGGATTTGGTAGATCTAACTACTTCACCCTGAGCTGTTGATTTCGTAAATGCAAGTCTATTTTTTGATAACAAATTTATCCCTTAAACTAATCGAAAAAATCATCTGTTTTGGGAAAAGGGTATTTTTTCTTAAATGTTTCCTTATTCAGCTTCTGGTAGTCAATGCACAAACGGAGGGATCAGTCAGCCTTTTCTTCGAACAACACAAGAGTGGCCCAAGGAGAGATGCTTGGGTGAATGATTCCATTAGAATATAAGTATTATATTTGTATCTTTAATTACCGTTGAATAGTAGGGGACAAGAAATTAGAAGGAATATATATAGGTTGTGTTCCTTGTGCTAGATCAATCGAAAACATCACATCCCGCTCTGGGGAAGAACCTGAGAAATCATCCGAGAATACCACTGCAAACCAATTCTCTACATGAGTTAGTTCACCTGGAGTGGAAAGAACATCATCCTATAGTCCGAGCGATGATAACAGGAAGGTAAGACATCCCAACTTTGTGAGGGGAGGTCCTGCGTGTCCCGAACAAGGATCCCATTCACCATAAAAAACCTAGCGACTCCCATCAGGTGTCATGAAACTAACTCGACACCTGTAGAAATCAATGTGTGCCTGGAAGGGTACTATCCAATACATGCCATGTATTATATCAAATAGTTCTATATTTAGAACCAGAAGGACCCACCCCATCTCAACCCTTGACAAAGAAAGAGCACATGAGGGGCACCTGAGGCCCTGCCCCTTCTTCATTCCCTACAGTCTCACCAACACCATCGCGATAGACATCATCTCAGTTGGAAAATTCAGAATGTCCAAAAAACTGGTAGAAATAAATTAAATAGAGGTTCTAGAATCAAAAATGGGAGTAACTATTGATGATATGATCAAAACGATACCTGAAATAGTCGACAGTCTCACCTCTGATCCTTCTCATTCCTGATCCACTGCATGGTGATGTTTGATCTCTACCTGAGGATGACCTCTAGTCTTTGGCTATTCCCTAATCTAGTTATACCAAGAAGATGACATAGCCCTACCATCACAACTTCCAAATCGAGATCTCTGAGTCATTGATGGCTCGTACTATGCAGACACTCCTCTTGAAGCCACTGACCATGCCCCACTTGTAAATTGATGTGCCACCCCGCGGAAGAATTAAAAATGCATCACACCTCCACACTGGTAACAAAGCTATAGAGTAAGAAGCCATGTTGGTCGGATGTACCCCGACTTATCACAATGGTGGAACATGAATGACATCACATCTGAATCTGCTCAACAAAACTGCCTGGAGGAGTGACCTGAACTACCACTTCCCTTTTCACCCGATTCTCCTGATTCATCTTATTCTCTGAAGAGCATCCACGACCCACTACTGAAACGGTCTCAAAAAACATTAACTACCTTTATGGTCAATCTATACCATACATGCACGATGAATGACCTCATCATATGTCCTCATAATGAACACAATAACCTGGGGGTATATCTCTAGTTTCAAGCATTTCTCGATCCTATGGGCCTTCAATTGTCCATTTGAGATGATTTCAGGGTAATACTGAACGAACTCAGCGAAATGTTTGGAAGAATACATCAAAATATGATTCCCCTAAACAAGGACCATGAACTCTAGGAACCAGTCATATACCTAGACCATAAGGAAGTATAGTTCATTGAAGACTTCATTGAAATCTCCCCAGTGCATCTGCTAATTTTTTCCAGCCTAAAGCACTAACTCCAAAAAATTACGGCTAGGACCTTCCAACAAAAATGAATAACACTTCACCCTAAGATCCTCAAGTGTTTCCAAGATCTACTACATACTCTCAATATTCTCAAGCCATTCCTCGTCTTCTGGGGGTTTGAGCTGCCTCAAAAGTTAGGAGGATTGTTTTTTAAAAAAACATGTGCTTTATATTTTCTAGGACATGTCTCTTATATCCAAACACATATAGGTGAAGGAGAAGGTCACTGTCTTAGATATTGGTCAATCTAGACCATAGTATTGAAAAGCCTCTGGTTGATCGGTGTGGGGGAACTCTCTCTGGCTTCCTCCCATGGGCGCGTGGGAGGTTTCTGGAGAGGAATGTAGGTTCGAAAATGAAACAGTCCCCAATAAAAAGTCAATACCACAATTCTAAATATTTTAATAAAATACATAAAATATAAATAAACTAATCACATTTTAGTAATAAAAAAACAACTACTCGACTCCCACCCGGTGTCCACCTGTGGTCTGCAGCCAACACGTCTCACCTGGAAGTGAAGTTAATCCAAAAATTCCAACGCCTCCTCGTGACTCATGGTATACCACGAGAGGAGAATGAAAATCACCATACTTATGACCAAACCCAAATCCCCAACCATCCTTGGTCATATCTATCCCAACTCATCAAAATATAGTAACTTAATTGAAAAACATTAACCTCCCGTTATACCAATTTTGTCACGAACCGAATTTGGTTTCCATTATTACCACCACCAAACCCAGCCCGTGGTAAGGCCCGAAGGGAGTTACCTAACCCCATAGTCTGGCACAAGTTCCCAGGTAACATTTATCATGGTTTTTGAATGATTTACACAAATATGTATACATTAAACATAAAAAACATTTTTTAATCTGAATATGAAAAAATTCATAACAAACAAGGTTTATTAAAAAAATCCAAAACTGAATAAATACATTCTAATTCACTAAAAGAGGTACAAAGAAACAAATAAACAATATAAAAATAGACCCAAGTACTCTACAAGGAATGGGATCATCACCCAAAAGTCGTCTCCACAACTCTGCACCAAGGCTAGGAACTAACACCCTGAACCACCATTACCCAAAGCCTTCCCTTTAACAGAGTCAAGAATAATACACTCTACTTACACCCAAGGGGTGTATGTCGGTATTGTGAGTAATTACGATATATTACCACCCAATTATTCCAATGATAATGCAATATAATGTGAAAAAGAAGGATTTTTTAATACACAAAGAAAAGCAGTGAAAAATTCAATGAAATGTAACTTTCAATTGAAAAGAATTTTGAAGCTAAAATTTTCAGAATGGTCACAAATTTAAAAAGAAATGTTATCTACTATGAATTAATTACATAAAAAACAAAATATAAGGGTGAAAACCCCAAATACAATGGGAAACAAAATTGGGAACACCCCTAAGCTCTAGATAGTCTCGGCCCAATGCACCTCATTCCTCGGTGTAAAGTAACCATAGTAAAATCTGATCTCGTGCACGAGCCACTTGTAAGAAACATATTCATAACCCATGTTTACACTAAAATCCTCCAAATTGTTTAGTTAGAGTTTTATTTATCCATATTACAGGTGGATCAAGGACAAAAACCCATCCAGTCCACAAGTCATGCTAGTACACATCCACCCCACCTAGGTACTCGGGCTTCTCCCAATGTACTCAAACAATTTCAGCATGAAACACATATCCATTTTTATCCAAAACAAAACTAATTACCACATAGTTCTAGTACAATAGTTATCACATTTTATACAACTATAAACAAAAAACATACACTTTTATTTTGAATTAAAAAATTTCTCAAAATCTTATAATGTTTTGCACGCAAAACCAATTAAGAACCCCACTTGTACACAATTTTCACACTTGTACATTACAAAAACACTAATGTCAGAACAATAAATTCAAATGAAAACAAAAAAAATCTATTTTAGGCCTTCACCATGTTAAAAAAGAAGTGATAACTTTGAAAACACCCATTTTAAAACAAAAGTGGCACCATAACACCGCTTTCATTACAAACACTATTAAAACTCATTTTCACAGCAACAACCAAAGGGGATGAACATTAAAAACAGAATTTTCAGCCCTATTACAGTTCAATAAAAACAACTGAGTATTTATCGGGATGCCCGAAATACACAAATAAAACTTTTCTTTGGAAAACCCCAAATTTTACACCATATTGGCATTAAACATTAAATTGAAATAGAAACTACACTAAAACCAATTATTTAAGAAATAATAAAATTAGGTAAACATGTAAATTTGATTAAAACAACATGATAATAAATAGAGATTTCATAAACATTGGAATCACCTACCAAAAAAAGAAATCCCTTGAATCATCGTAAGAAAATCATGTCACGTCACTGCCTCACCAAGTGGGTCTTCGATCGAACCAAAAACCACATTAATTGACTATAAAAACCCATTATAAAACCCTGGGATCGAAAAAATACCTCCATGGAATTTAAAACATAATGGAAATTGAATTAAAAATCATAAAAATAGGCGGAACTAAAGAGGTGGGACACTTACCTGAGATTCTATGAATTTCCTCCTCCAAATCATGCTTCAAAGAGGGTTCAAAATAGGTTTTGAGTGACTTGGAGTGCTTCCATGGATTTTAGGCTTCAATATGAGGATGAAGGGTCAAATTAGGAACTATAATAGAGGAAAAAGAGTAGTAATTGAGAGAGATAAGTATGAATGAAGTTACCACTTCAAATCTTGATGATTTGGGAAACCCTACGATTTGTTGAACTAATTCGAAAAGAACATGAGCTCCAAAGTGGGGAAAGAGGAGGGTAACATGACTGGATTTATTGGAATAGGTTGACACTTGTAATCACCAAAAAATAAAATATATTTAATATAATTTTAAATGAAAAATTTTGTTAGAAAAAATGTAAATGGGTCTTTGGGATTGCCCAATTCCTTAAATAAAAGGAGAAATCCTTCATTATTATGAATTTATAAAGGATAAAATTTGAAATAGAGGTGTAAATAGGTCAGGGGAGGCCATTTAATAATTCTAATGGGTGAAAATATTAAAAAAATGAAATAGTTATTAAATATAATAATTGGTATATAATCTGGAAATGTGCTCACGGTTTGGCAAAAATCAGTAAAACCCATACTTTATTCCAAAAAAGATTGAGAAACCCCCAAAATAAGGCATGAATGGAAATAAAATGATATTTACCATTAACATAAGTCATGTATTTGACACCTATAATTATTCCATGTTCCATATATAATTAATAATATTACAATTAATTCATTTCACCAATTAATAGAAGTTATTATCATAAAATATATTCAGCTGAAGAGGTTCAAGACATGCCTTTAATTTGCTGGAAAATGCCATGGGGCATCAAACCTATTAGTTCATTTCATATTTAATTAATCTATTATCTCCTTTAGCTTTCATAAAATGAAAAGTATGGAATAATGATGATCCAACAGAGAAAAATTATCTATTGTAAACTAGACTAAGTCATATGTATACAACACACATTCCATTTACACTTAATAGTCTTTTGACAAGTGAAATGCATACCTAAGGAAGGTCAAGTGTTAGGAAACAAATATACTAGATATTTAACTTTTCATATGTAATTTCTCATGGATTTTATAATTTTATAATGGTCATGAAAAGTCACATAAGAACTTTGGCGCATACATAAATGTCAATAACTAAAAACCCAATTCTAATTGAAATACTACATAGATTGGAAATAATTTTGGATATATACTCCAAATATAAAAAATATATAATGGGTAATAGAAAAAGGTTTTAATGATTATAATAAATACATATAAATTAAATTGGTGGTCTTGATGAAATCGATTCACACACATATTATTTTATAAAATGAAAAATTTCAGGAAGAGGTATAGACAACCTTTCTCGTAGTAGTATGAAAATCTATAACAAGTATCAACATCTACATTGTCTTGGATATGAATATATGTTATGATTGGATCGGTAACCTGAGAAAAATATCATATCACCTTGCATCTGAATAGACGTTTGGATTAGAATATAAAATATGAATGATTAAAAATGAATTAAGATTGTATCAACATGGATCCAACAAGATAAAAATTAATATAATTAGACTCTTTATGGATACATGATATCCAATGCTAGAATAAAGGGTTATTAGATTAAAATTTGAGTATTTTGGAGGGAATTTCAACCTGAAATAATGGGATTAATAATAGTTGGTTTAAAACATTTTATTAAGGGAAAAAAGATAATTTTACAAAAAATGCCTTCTCACTATTTAAATGAATGGTTTCTCAAACTGTGGTCCAACTATTTATTTCCTATCATAGTAAAGGGTAATCCACATAGTTAGTGTACATGATTATAATAAATATGCACAGACCATGAAAAAACCCACTATAAAAATTACCATGATTAACACAAAACCATACGAACCACGACGTTCACTAACTCATTTGGAATCCATATTCAGTATTCAAAAAGAATAAGAAAAAAATTATTATGATCCATAACAATATAAACACCATATTAAAATTATCTTCTCCCACCACCATAAATGAACTAGTACCAGAGTTCCATGGCTATCCAAACAGTAGCTGAGAAAAACACTGGCCATTGGGCATAATGGTAATCCTCCCACTCCCCTATCTGAACTTAATAATGGCCATGCTTCCATGAAACCCATATTAGAGGGATATTCCAGCCTAATAGAACCTTAATTATTTAGTCGATGATTCCAATAGAATAATACTTAGAATAATCCTTGGAAACTAGATCAACTTTCTTTGGATAATATTTACGAGACGTTGCATAATACCAGTGATTCTATGAAATGTGCAGTGTCTAATTAATGTAAAAGAACCTCTAAGGTAGTATCAATCAATAGGATTCTAGAATGACTCTCTCTAGAATATCAAATTGCCCTAAATAATAAGGTATAATGATGCCTTTCCTATGAATCCTTCTATTTTCTACCCTATGAGATACATGTTGGAAAAAATGATCCCCGAAATCGTACTCAAATAGTCATAATTGGTAAATGGAAAACAACTTCAATATAGAATAAGTAGTACACATATGTTTTTAATCAGTTGAAATGGATATAATGTATCTTTCAGAAGTCAAGGACCTAGAGGGGATGCATCACCTACCTCTTATAGTTGTGGGGGTGAATGGAGTTACCTAAAATACTTGGAATCAAAATTATCTATATGTAATTTCACATGGAATCTATTATTATTGGAAAACATTTCATATGGGATATTATTATTTGATGGAACATCAAAGATAAGTATTAATTCTCAGAGAATTCCTCTAACACTTGTATCGTCTATTCTTCTCATACTGATGTTGAACAAATTTGATCATAATCGCTTGTGTACCCATAACATTCTACAAGGACTTCTAGAAAAATGATGTTATGAGGGAGTCTTTATCTGAAATGATAGTACGAGGGGCCTAGTATAGTCAGGTATTCTTAGAAAAAAAACAATATTCTTAAATCATAAACTGAGAATGTATCTTGGATAGGAATGAAGTCAGATAATTTTATAGCTGGGTTAGTAACAGCCTATAAAACAACAATACATATCTTAAAACGAGGTAAGACGCTACATTGTTTATGGAAATGTCTTCAAATTTACATTATAGGATTAGAAGCAGTTGTCAAAATCATTCATTCATATGGTGCTCCACCTTCTCTACTTAATCGGTGGAATACATAGTGATACATCTTGTTAATAACGTTTCATCCCATACCACCAATACAGGTATCACATGTATCAATACATTTCATAGATTCCTGGATGAACATACCACTAAAGTTTATTGGACTCTCACACCAATTCCTTTTTCATATATGTAAGAACCCTACACTTCCATGTATAATAAGTATATAATATCTATATATAGACCTATCTATAGGTTAGTAATGTCATGAAAAACTCTCATAGAGAACTGAGCCCTTATGATCTAAAAATTTCATACTTCCAATCGTCTTATAGTAGGAAGAGGTAACTATCAAGGTTGAGAGATACTGATTCTCTTGATTTTAATAAAAATACAAATTCTTCTTATAGAAGAGAGACATCCATTTCAATTTTTTAGTAGAATATTTAATAATATGTTCCTATTTTTTTTGATTTAGGGCATCAACTACTATATTTCCCTTTCCAAGAATATAAGCAAGATTAAAATTGATGGAATTATGTTACTTAACCTATATCCACTATCTGAGATACATGTCTTTGTTTCCCATGTAATTTTAATACACCATGATGCACTCACCCATCAGATAATATCTACAGAAACATAAGGAATGGACAACTGAATCTAGAACTAGGTTGTGTGTTTGATAGTTTCTCTTATGCGACCTCAACTACCGAGATCCATACAAAAAAACTATACCCAACTTCATCATCATTGCACATATACCTCAATCAAATTCATCACATAACACTCTATAGGCCCACTTTTTGGTCAATATGAATAGTAACTATTATATAATTTATATCTTCAATAAATAAACAATCCTGATAATCTAGGTTAAAACTAAATGGTAAGGCCATATTTTTTTCCTAATAATTAATATAGTGTGATGGTTATTAAATATTTATAATCATTAATATAAATTAATTTTATTAACGGAATCATGTCTAATAAAATGACCTATATAATAAATAAATCAATGTATGTTTCAAAATGTATCTATATTTTAATACCTTATATGTACACATATGAAATATAATGTTATGAATGAATACAAGTATCTATTTTGAGGTTAATGAAATTATTTTCCTTAAATAAATTTATAATTAACACAATTTTTTATGCATCCTGGATGAAAAATTATCCAATTAAAAAAAATAATAAATGATTTTATAATTATTAATGGTGATTTAATTTGAATTATTTAATGTGTAAAATAAATTTTATAAATCCATGTGACATATTATAGTGGTTTTAAATCATTAAATTCAAAATATCCCTTTTTAAGGTATAGAAATTTAAATCTAATGAATAGTTTTAAAAATGACATTAATTATATTTTATAATAAATAATATTTAATTAAATGGAATAAATTTAATAAAAGATTAAGATTCAATGAAATCAAAGGAATATAGTTTTAAACATCAACCATGAAACAATTACTAGTTTTTGTTCTTTTATTATAACTGTATTAACCATTAAAGGGTATAAAACACTAATATAAAATTAATTTTAAATAATTTTAATTGGTGGTTAAAACATAAAGTTATGTTTAATTTTTTTTTTAAAATTACCTAAATACTATTAGTTGAGTTGATTTTGACTAAATTATATCATATCATTGAATATAATAAAATTGTATCAAATTTTATATAAAAATTAATTTATATTAATATAATATTCCTTGAAATTCCATAAGTATTTCTCCCCCTAATTTAAATAGGTTACCTCTTTTCACAACTTGGAAACATTTAGGACTTCTTTCTCAACCATTCATTAACAAATTTACTTATCAATTTTTTTTATATACATTAAAATTGGCTTTTTCATCACAAAATACTAACCCTATATCCATTTTGGGGTGATCTAAAGGAGTTGTTACAAAGAAGAAGTAATCTCCTTAACGAATCACAATATATTAAAATATTTCATTTTCACGCACTAATTTTTTTTATATTAATCATAAAAGAATAACTAAAAAATAATTAATATAGTTAAATTTTGTTATTATTATTATTAATAAATAACCATTATACAACCTCTCTCACATCAAATTAAACATGAATGTATTTATCATGAATACATACGGCTTTCTGTCACCAGGAGGTATTGAAATTCATTATTCATCACCATATTCATTGTATTGGTGTTGTGATGGGTTTAATATTTATATATGGATTCAATGACATAATTATAATTTTGGAATAATTATATTATTCCTACAATCATACCATAAAATACATTGGGAAATGAAAACATTGCCTAAGAATATCTATAAACTACCACATCTATAAAGCGATGGGGTACATTATTAATTTTAATTTACCATGGATGGAAATGATGATGAATTTGATGATTATATAAGAAATAATAAAAATATTTTTAAGGTTAATTAGTATATTTCATTATTTTGAATTGTAAAATCCTAGACCAAGATTTCATTGAAGCTTCCCTAACCCCAATTGGCCACAAGGCCTCAATCACATATCATCATATGCCATAGGAATCCAACAATCCCTAAAGGACTAGGGTGTCTCTATGGGGAGACTATTCCCATATTACTAGATTTTATCACATCATATAGGTATGATAACATATAACATATAATAGATGTAATATATGTAATGGTAGATATAGTACAACCGATGATGACTTAAGTAATAATCATCTGCACAACAGATAATCACATATAAAAGCTGAAGATGATATGTCATGTATATTATAATCAATTAAGAATTTATATAAGGATTAAATCAGTACACTATAAAAAATAATTGGAAAAAATAATCCAAAAATTATTCCCAACATCCATAGATCTATCTCTACCATTTTCTACCAACTCCATCCTGACAAAGCAAGTAATGTTGTGTATGAAGAAGAATGGTTACCTTTATCAAGACCTAAAATTATATAGTCCACACAGATTCCAATGGAGTCCTAGATGGGTTGGGAGATAAATTTCATTTGTCCCCCACCCATGATGTCTATAACATAATGTTCGATTTATATAAATTGAAAAAGTGTGTTGTCCTTAACATACTAGAGTAAGGCAGTTTAATAATGTAAATAAACTAGTACCTTCTTTATCCATCAACCGATGTCTTAGCATTTAACTTTATCATCAATTAATTGAGTACAATAATTATAATTATGCCATGTTAGGCAAAGTCATCATTGACATGACCTCGGGATGGTAATTGAAAATTTTCCATGAAGTAGTATGGAATCATATTTGATATTAATGTTGAACAAGTTCTATGATAATAACCAAGATATCCTATACCTCAAGGGTCCAAAAATCTATAATTTATACAAATTGGAAAAAGTTTAAGAATTTATTCCAAGAATAATATTCCAAGGAATTACACAAATGTGTAATCAAACAATATCTTTAGAATATTTAAACGTTAAATTAGATTATGATTTGGTTATTCGTAAGGATGTAAGAAATGAACCATGTATCTATTGAAACAATGTTGGTACCATGGACAGTGTCTAATGAATAATGTATAAGTAATGTATGGATCATATGGTGACATACTGGGTATCCACTGATTGACGAGGATCATCTTCCAAGGTGGGTCTAAGCCAAGGAAATTGACATCCTTGAATCAGTATGGAATCCATAAAAGAGATAAATTAATTCCCTTGGGAATCTATAATTTATCTCATGTCCAACCACTCCTATTTTCAGGAACATAATCTTGTAACCACAAGTTCTAGCACCAAATTGGCCCATGGAAAGTCCTCAATGGCATTCCCTATACCCATGGGCTGGAACAAGTGCCCGAGTATCATTTATCATAGTTTGGGAATGATTTACTTGAATATTTATACATAAAACATAAAAAACATTTGATAAACCAAATATCAAAAATTCATACCAAACAAGGTTTATACAAAAATCCTGAACTAAATAAATAAGTAAAAATTCACTAAAAAGGGTCAAAAGACACAACAAAACAAAATAAAAACATACCCAAGAATTTCACTTGATATGGGGTCATCACCCACAAGTCATCTCCACACCTCTGCTATGATGATGGGAACAAACATGCTGAACCGCCATCACCCATAACCTTACATTTATCTATGTCAAGCATAATAATGTCTACATACCCCCCATGGGGTGTATGTAGGGTGTGAGACTAAGACCAATAGGATTCCCCCCAATGATTCCAATGATCATGCTATATAATGGGAAAAGGCAATAATTTTAAATACTCCATGAAAAGCCATGATAAATTCCATGAAATGCAACTTTCAATTGAAAATAATTTTAAGAATGTTAAAAAATTTAAATATAAATGTTATCTACTATAATGTACATCTAAAAACACCCCAGTAAAAGTAATTATACAACAAATACAAAGAGAAACGAAATCGTGGACACCCTTAGGAACTAGATAGTCTCGGGCCCCATGCACCTAATACCTCGTTGTAATATAAACATTGTATAATTCTTTCTCACGAACGATCCATTTGTAAGGAACATACACATCACCTATTGGTCTCCAATCATCATACAAATAGTTTAGTTAGAGTTTTACTTATCAAAATTCTAGGTGGGATAGGGACAAAACCCATTAGGTACAGTTGTCGTACTAGTACACATCCACCCCTCCTAAGTACATGGGCTTCCCCCATGGTGCTAAGACAATTTCAGCATGAAACTCATATCCCATTTAAGTTTAAACATCACTAATTATGAAATACTCCAAGTACAATATCTGTCAATTATTATACCACTAAAAACAAACAACAAACACATTGATTTTTAATGAAACAATTTCTCAAAATCTCATATTATTTTGTACACAAAACCACTTAAGAACCCCACTTGTACACTATGTGCACACATTCCTGTTACCAAATGTGTAATGGAATAAAAATACTTTTCACTGAAAAAAAAAATTATTTTTAGGCTAGCCCCATGTTAAACAAGATGTGTTAAGTTTCCAAAACCTCTATTTTCACACAAAATGGGAACCAAAACAACACTTTCAATACAAGCACCATTAAAAATAATTTTTGCATCAATAATATAATATGATAAACATTGAAAAAAGTATTTTATTCCCTATTACTATTCAATATAAACAAATAAGTCTGTATAGGGATGTCCAAAATACACCAATAAAATATTTATTTGGAAAAACACCAATTTCAGAAACAATTGGCATTAAAAAATCTTTTTTAATAGAAATACCACTAAAACTAATTTTTCTAGAAGTAATATAATGAGATAAAACTGAAAATATGATAAATACAACATGATAATACAAAAGGATTTTATAAACATTGGAACCAGCTTCCAAAAAAATGGAAACCCTTCAATCACCTTACGAAAATCAAGACGCACCACCGCTACAGCAAGAGGGACATAGATCGAACCTAAAACCACCATAATTGACCAAGAAATCCCATCGTTAAAACCTTGGTTGGAAACCATACACCCATGCCATTTGGTACTTTATGGAAATTGAAAAAACATCAAGTAATGATGAGTAACTTAGGAGGAGTGACACATGAGATTCTTTGAATTTCCTCCAAAAAACCCCCCTTCAAATGGGGTTCCAATGAGGTTTTGAGAGAATTGGAGGGATGCCATAGATTTTAGGATCTATGAGGATGAGGAATGGTCAAATTAGGAACAATAATGTGGGAAAATAATAAAAACTGAGAGAGTTATAAATGAATTAAATTACCTCTTCAAATCTAGATTATTTGAGAAACCCTATGATGTTCTGCACTAATTCGTGCGGAACATGACATCCAATGAGTGAGGAAAGAGTACGGACCTGTTTCTCGGTTTGGTGGGCTTAGGTGACACTTTGAATCACAAAAAATCATAAAAACTATATATGTTAATAAAAAAATATTTTTTAAAAAAATTTAAATGGTCCTTCGGGCTGCCGCAATTCCTTAAATAAAAACCCAAATCCAACATTATAATGAATTAATAAAGGTTATAAATATCAATGATGGTATTTATAAGTTAGGGGATTCGATTTAGGAAATGGTATGGGTGGAACATATAAAAAATGAAATAGTTATAAAATAACCAAAATTGGGTTTTAAATCTGGAAATAGGCTCACAGTTTGGCCCAAAATCGTGAAAAGTCGCCATTTCCTCAAAAAATTCTTATAAAACTCACAAAACCAAGAATAAAAATAAATTAAATAAAATTTACCTTTAAAATATGCAATTTATGTGACAATTCTCTCCACTATGAAGGAATTTCTCCCTCGGAAAGTCAACCTGATTCTTGATTGGAAAACAAGAACAAGTACTCTTCTACGACCCATGACATCCATTCTGATGTATCATTTGTGTCATTTCCATTCTTCCAAAGAACCCAAACTAATAGAATGGACTTCCCTTGAAGAACCTTCTCTCGGGAGTCCACTATCTGCACCAGTCTCTCAACAACAGATATGTGATGCTCTATCTTGAGTTCTTCCCAACTCAGCACAAGGGGCAAATCCAAGTTGTATTTCTCCAACTGGGAGACATTGAAGACATCATGGATGGATGTCAACTGAGAAGGTAAATACAACATGTATGAAACCATTCCAATACTCTCTGGGATCAAAAAGGGACCAACATACTATGGCGTCAACTTCCCTTGCTTCCCCAATCGAAGATGGCCTAGACGATGGGCCACTATCAAGAATACCATGTCACCCACAGATAACTCTAGGTCTCAATGCCTCCAGTCAGCATAATATTTATGATGACTCTAAGCTACAGACAATAAATTCTTAATCAATTATATCATCTCAAAAGTCTCTAGCTCAAGGCTCAACCCCAATAGTGATGTTTTTCCTACCTCAACCAAAATAGGGGGACTGACATGGCTGATCATATAGTGCCTCAAAAGGGGCTATTCAAATCATGGATTGAAACTTTTATTATAAGAAAAATCAACCAATCCCAAATGGCTATCACAAAATCCTATACTATTCAGGACACTTGCACAGATCACATCCTCCAAAATTGTGTTTACTTGTTCTGTCCGACCATCCATTCGAGGAAGGTATGTCGTGCTAATATTAATCTAAGACCCCAAGGCCTTCAAATGGCCTTCCCTGAACCGAGTAGTGAAATGGGGGTCTCTATCTGAGATGACTGCTGATGGAACTCCATTGAGTCTCCCCACCTCTTGAATATATAAACAAACAAACTCATCCACATTAGTTATATCCTTTATCAGAATGGAGTGTGCTGATTTTTTCAGACGATCAATCACAACCAAAATGGCATTCTTTCCCCCACAGTGTATGAGTTAATCCAACAATGAAGTCCAGGAAGACCTCATCCCACTTCCATGTGGGAATATGTAATTTTTGGACTATACTATATTTACTTTGATGATTTTCTTTCACCTTATATAATGTGTAACATCTCGAAACAAGGATAGATTCATGGGGAATGATTCCAATAGATAATAATTTTCCCAGTTGTATACTTAATTCCCATAGAAAAGTGGGGGCCAAGCGGTTAGAAGGATGAGATATTGGTTGTGTTCCTTGTGCTAGATCAATTGAAACCATTACATCCTGCTTCAATGTAAAACCTATTAAATCATCTAGGAATACATCAAGATACTCAATCACTACATGATTTAGTTAACCTTTAGTGGAAAGACCATCATCTTCTAGCATGAGAAGCGATAACTAAAAGGTAAGGCTTCCAAAATCTGTGTGTGGAGGTCCTTCATGACCCAACAAAGGATCCCATTCACCCAGAAAAACCTGATGACTCCCATCAGGTGTCATGAAACATACTCGCCACCTATAGCCATCAATGTGTTCCTGGAAGTGTACTAGTCAATCCATGAAATGTATTATATCAAACGGTTCTATATTTTGAACCAGAAGGTCCCACTCCATCTCAATCCGTGACACGGAAAGCACACACGATGGGAACCTGAGGCCCTTATCCTTCCTCTTTCCCCGTAGTTCCACCAACACCCTTGCTATAGACATCAAATTAGTTTAAAAATAAATCATTTCCAAAAAATGGGTTGAAATAAATGAAATAGAGTCAATAGAATCAAAAATAGCATCAATTATTGATAACGTGATCAAAAAGATACCTCAATCTGTCGGCGATCCCGCCTCTGATCTTTCTGGTTCTTGATCCATTGCATGGAGATATCCAATCTCTACCTGACAATGAACTCAAGTCTTTGGCTATTCCATGATCTAGCTCTTCCAAGAAGATAACATTTCCCTACTATCACGACTTCCAAATAGAGATCACATCATCCATAATGGATCAGACTGTGAAGACACTCCTCTTGAGGCCACTGACCCTGCCCCACTCGGAAGTTGACATGCCACCTTGTAGATGCATTTAAAATGCCACAAACCTCCACAATACTAACAAGGCTTCAGGGGAAGCAGGCATGTTGCTTGGATGTAGCCATACTTATCAAAATTGTGGCACTTGAATGATCTCACATCAGAAGCCACATAACTAAACTGGATGGATTAGTGACCTGAACTACCACCTCACCCTTTCACCTGATTATTCTACTTGCTCTACTTCTCTGAAGGGAATCCAATACCCACTATAGACACTATCCAATAAAAATTCTGCACTGCCTTTACGGTCAATTTCCACCATACATGTGTGGTCAATGACCTCATCATAGGTCCTCATATTGAACAAGAAAACAAAGGAGTATATCTCTAGTTTCCAACCTTTCTGGATCCTCTAACCCATCAATTGTTCATTAGAGATGATTTTAGGGACATACAGAACAAAATCAGTGAAATTATTGGCATAGTTTATCACAATATGATTCGCCTGAACAAGGTCCATGAACTCTTGTGACCTGGCATAGACCAAGACCTCAGGATGTACTGTTCATTGAAGAAGACGTTGAAATATCCTTAGTGCATCTGCTCATTCTTCCTAGTCTGAAGCACTGAATCCCACCAATTACGGTAAGGGACCTCCAACAAAAATGAGGAACACTTCAACCTATGCTCCTCTAGTGTATTTCACAACTTAAACATACAATCGATATACTATATCCGTTCCCCAGTATCTGGTGGTTCTGAGCTGCATCAGAAGGTATGAGGCTTGTTTTTTAGAAACTCATGTGCTTAATCATTTCTAGGACTCATATCTTATTCCCTGGAAGATATAGGTGAAGCAGACATTCCCTTTCCTAGAGATTGGTCCACCTAGAACATTGCATTGACAAGCCTCTGATCGATTGGTGTGGGGGAACTATCTATGGCTTCTTCCTATAGGCATGTGGGAGCATTCTAAGGAGGCATGTTGATACAAAAATGAAAGAGTCCCCAATAAAAAATCAATACCACAATTATGAAAATTTTAATCAAATACATAAAATTTAAATAAGCTAATCACATTTTAGTAATAAAAGAAAAAAAAACTCAAATCCCACCCGGTTTTCACAAGTGGTCTACTGCCCGTATACCTCGCCTAGAAGTGAAGATAATCAGATAATTCCAACATTCCCTAGTGACTCAAGGTCGTCCATAGAGAAGCTGGCAAGGCACCCTACACATGACCAAAACCCCAAGCCCCAACATTATTATCTCTTATCTATCTCGACTCATCAAAAATTAGTAAGATAATCCAAAACATTATCCTCCTCTAATCCATTTTAGTCATAAACAAATTCATGTTTCCTGTATTACCAGCACCGAACCCAGTCTATTGCTTTCCCTTAATGGAGTTACCTAACACCAAGGTATGGCACAAGTTTTCAGGCAACATTTATCGTGGTTTGGGAATGATTTACCTGAACATTTATACAGAAAACATCAAAAACATTTGATAAACTGAATCTCACAAATTTCATACCAAAAAAGGTTTATACAAAAACCCAGAACTGAATTAATAAGTTCAAATTCATTAAAAGGGGTCTAAAGACACAAATAAATAGCATAAAAATATACCCAAGTACCCCACATGACATGGGTTCATCACCCACAAGTTTTTTCCACAACTCTGCACCAAGGCTAGCATCTATCACCCTGAGCTGCCATTACCCATATACTCCACTTTAAATTAGTCAAGAATAATAAAGTCTAAATACACCCAAGGGGTGAAAGTAGGATGTGCCAGCAATACCAATAGAATACCAACCAGTTATTCCTAAATGTATGCAATACAATGTGAAAAAGAAATCAGTTTTAATATGCAATGAAAACCAGTGATAAATTCCATGAAATGTAAATTTCAATTAAAAAGTGTTTTTAAGCTAAAATTTTCTGATTGGTCAACAAATTAAATAGAAATGATAGATATTGTAAATTTATACTATAAAAACCCAAATACATTGGAAAATTCCACATATAAAATGAAAAACAAAATTGGGAACACCCCAAGCCACTAGATAGTCACGGGCCCATTGCACCTCATACCTCGGTGTGAGGTAACCGTAGAAAAATTTGTTCTCATGAATGATCCACTAGTAAGGAACATACTCATAACCTAGTGTTACAAAAAAATCCTCCACATTGTTTAGTTAGATTTTTTTAATCCATATTCTAGGTGGAAAAAGGACAAAACCCATCTGGTACACAAGTCCTGCTAGTACACATCTTCCCCACCTAATTACCCGGGAATCCCCCAATGTGTTCAAAGAATTTCACCATGAAACACATCTCCATTTTTTTAAAACACCACTAATGATCACATAGTCCTAGTACAGTAGCTATCACATTTTATACCATATAAAACAAACAACATAGAATTTTATTTTGAATTAAATAATTTCTCAAAATCCTATATTGTTTTGCACACAAAACCCCTTTAGAACCCCTCATGTACACTATTTTCACACTTTTATGTTACAAAAACACCAAAGTATTCCCAATAAATTTCAATGAAAACAAAAAAAATCAATTTGAGGCCTTCCCCATGATAAACAAGAAGTGATAAATTTGTAAAACCTCCATTTTTACACAAAAGTATCACCGAAACATCACATTCTTTACAAAAACCATTAAAAATAATTTTCCCAGCAACAACAAAAGGTGATAATCATTCATAATAGAATTTATTCCGTATTATTGTTCTATAAAAACAACTAAGTATTTATTGGGCTGCCCAAAATACACCAATAAATCATTTCTTTGGAAAACCCCAAATTTCACACTAAATTGTAATTAAAAATTCAATAGCAGTAGAAACCCCACTAAAACTAATTCTAGAAGAAATAATTCAATGATATAAACCTGAATATTTTATTAAAACAACATGCTAATACATAAAGATCTCATAAACATTGGAATCACTTACCTAAAAACGGAATCCCTTGAATCAGCGGAATAAAATCAAGTCGCACCACTACCCCACAAAGAGGGTCTTCGATCGAACCTAAAACCATAGTAATTTACAATAAAAATCCATTGTAAAACCCTAGGATCAAGAAACTACCCCTCTGTCACTTGGAACATCAATAAAATTGAACAAAAAATCATGGAAGTAGGAGGAACTAAGGAGGTGGGACACTTAATTGATTTTATATGGAGTTACACCATAAAATCCACCCTCAAATGTGCTTCCAAATAGGTTTTGAGAGACTTGGAGTACTTCCATGGATGTTAGGTTTGAAGACGAGGAGGAAGGGCTGAAATAGAAACTATTATGGAGGTAAAAGAGTAATAATTGAAAGATTTAATTAGTAAAGAAGTTACCACTTAAAATATATATGATTTGAGAAACCCCATGATATTCTAAACTAATTTGAAATTTACATCATCTCCGAAGAGGGGGTAAAGAGGAGGGTCAAGCAGTTGGGTTTAATGGGATTGGGTGACACTCGTAATCACCAAAAAATTA
The DNA here is from genome assembly GCA_963277665.1 of Viscum album. Taxonomy (NCBI): domain Eukaryota; kingdom Viridiplantae; phylum Streptophyta; class Magnoliopsida; order Santalales; family Viscaceae; genus Viscum; species Viscum album. The sequence goes on from OY728136.1 coordinate 1,519,397,444, forward strand.
TAAATATTTAATATGTTATTAAATAATCAATTTTGGTAAAAAACTGCAAATGGGCCATTGGGCTAGCCCAATTCCTTAAATAAAAACCATTGTCCACCATCATCATGAATTTCTAAAGGTTCAAAATTGAAATGGTGGTGTAAATAAGTCATAGGAGGCCATTTAGGAATTCGAATGGGTGAAAATATTAAAAAAATTAAATAGTTATTAATGAAAAATGGTATTTAATCTGTATATGGGCTCTCAGTTTTTCCAAATGCCGGAAAACTCACCCTTTCGTCCAAAAATGTTTGGGAAACCCCCAAAACAATGAATTAATGAAAATTAAAGGATATTTACAATTAACATAAGTCATGTATATGAAACCTATAATTATTCCATGTTTCATACATAATTATTACTGATATAATTAATTCATTTGACCAATTAATACATGTGATTGTCATAAAATATAATAAGCTAAAGAGGTTCAAGACATGCCATTATTCTGTAGGACAATGCCATGGGAAAAAACCATTTAGTTCATTTCATATTTAATTTATTGATTATCTCCTTTAGCATTCATAAAATGAAAAGGATTGAATAATTTTGATCCAACATAGTAAAATTATCTAATGTAAACTAGGCTATGTCATATGTATACAACACATTCCATTTAAGCTTAATAGTCATTTAACTAGTGAAATGTGTACCAAAGGAAGTTCAAGTGGTAGGAAACCATGGTACTAACTATCTAAGTTTTCATATTTAATTTCACATGGATTTTCGAGTTTTAAAATGGTCATGAAAATTCATATAGGAACTTTTGCGGATACATAAATGTCAAGAACTGGAAACACAATTGTGAGTTAATTATTACATGGAGTGGTCATCATTTTGGATGTATACCACAACGATGAATAAAAAATATGGAATAAGTCATAGAAAAAAGTTCTAATTACTATACTCAATATATATAAATTAAATATGCAGGGCTGATCAAATCGATGCACACAAATATTATTTTATAAAATGATAGAGTTCAAGAAGATTTATTGAGAACCCATCTCGTACTAGTATGAAAATACTCATCCACTATCAACCACTACATTGTCTTGGACATGAATATATGTCATTAATGGATCAGTAACATGAAAATATATCATATCACCTAGAATTTGAAAAGATTTTTTATAAGAAGATGAAACATGGATGAATAAAAATGAATTAAGATTGTATCAGTGTGGATCCAACAAGATAAACATTAATATAAGTAGACTATTTATGGATACATGATATCCAAATCTAGAATAATGGGTTATTAGCATTAAAATATGATAAATTTATAGGATATTTCAACTATAATTATTGGGATAAATAATTTTTGGTTTAAAACATTTCATTAAGAAAAAATAGATAATTTTATAAAAAAAATCCATCTCACTATTTAAATAAATGGTTAGCCAAACTATGGGAAAACTATTGATATCCTACTATATTAAAGTGTAATCCACATAGTTAGTTTACACGATTATAACAACTATTAAAAAAACATGAAAAAACCCCACTATAAAAATTACAAACATTCACGCAAAACAATACAGACCAATTCAAACAATTTTGGAAAACTGGGTTTCCACATTATCTTCACTTCACAACATCATAATGTTAAATAAAACCACGAAACCTTCCTCAAATTGTTTATTGTAACTATGGAAAAAAATTATCTCATAGATATGCATTTCTAGCTATGAACCATCCTGGAACACCCCCAAGACCTTCACTAAATCATTAGGTGTCCATATTAGGTATTCATAAACAATACCAAAAAAATAAAAATGATCCATAACTATGTAAAAACCATATTAATATTATCTTCTCCCACCACTATTAATGAAATTGTACCCAAATTACAGGGCATGATAAACACTATCTGAGAACAACTCTGGCCATTGGGCACAATGGTCAGCCTCCAACTCCCATGTCTGATTTTGTAAATGGACATGCTTCCATAAAACCAATATTAGAGGGAGATTCCAGCCTCATAGATACTCCATTATTCATTTGATGATGCCTATAGAATAATCCTCAAAATAAGCATCGAAAACTAGATCATCTTCCTTGGGATAAAAATTATGAGACTTTGCAAGATACCTGAGATTGTATGAAATGTGAAATTTCTAATATATGTAAAATAACCTCTAAGGTAGTATCAATCAATTGGATACTAGTACTAATCTCTCTATAATTTCATATGGCCCTAAATAATTAGGTGTAATCTTACCTTGACATGGAATCCTTCTATTTTCTACCCTATGAGATATGTGTAAGAAAAAATGATCCCCGACATCATACTCAGTTGGTCGTAAATCGAAATTGGCCAAAAACATCTATATAGAATAAGTAGTACATATATGATTTTGATTTAGTTGAAAGGGATCTATTATCTCTTTCACAAGTCATGGACCTTGAGGGGATGCATCACCTACTTCTTGTAGTAGTGGGGTTGAATGGAGTTACCTAAATTACATGGAATCAAAATGATCCATATGTAATTTCACATAGAATCTATTATTATTGGAAAAAATTTCATATGGGATATGATTCTACCATGAAACATTGAAGATAATGATGAATTCTCCGGGAAATACTCTAACACTCGTATCATCTATTCTACTCATAATGAGGTTGAATGGATTTATTCAGAATCACTTTTGTACCCACATCCTTCTACAATCACTTCTAAAAGAATGATGTTATGTGAGAGTCCTTATCTGAAATGATAGTACCAGGGGCCACGTCTAGTCAGGTGATCTTATAAACAAACAATATTTGTAGAACATCAACTGAGAATGTTTCAAGGATACTATTGAAGTTAGATACTTTTATTAGTGAGTTAGTAACAACCTATAAAACAACAGTACATATCATAAACTGAGGTAAGACGACTACATTGTTTATGGAAACATCATCCAATTTACATTCAAGGAGTTGAAGCAGTTGTAAAATGTAGTCATGTATCGGGTGCTCAACCTTCACCACCTAATAGGTGGAATACATTGTGATACATCATGTTAACGACGTTTCATCTCAGACCATCAATACAGGTATCACATGTGTCAATACATTTCGTAGATGCGTGGATGAACATACCACTGAAGAGTGTTGGACTCTCACATCAATGCCTTTCACATATATGCAGGAAACCTAACACATCCATTTAGAAGAAGTATGTCATATATATCCATAGACCTATCTATAGGTCAGTAATCACCTGAAATACTATCACAAAGAACCGAGCCCTAATGATCAAAAAATTTCATACTCTACACCTTCTCATTAATGGGAAGAGTTAACTATCACAGCTGAGAGATACAACTTCTCTCGATTTCTAGAAAAATCTAAATTCTTCATAGAAAATAGGGACATCCATTTCAATTTTCAGTAGAATCTTGTACAACATGTTCCTAATTTTTTTGATTTTGTGCATCAACTACTACATTTCCCTTTCCAAACATATAAGCAAGATCAAATTTGACGGATTGACGTTACTCTACACATATCCACTATCTGAGATACACGACTTTATATCTAATGTTATATTTGTTTCCAATGTGATCTATATACACAATGATGAACTCACCCATTAGATAATGTCTCAAAAACATAAGGAATGGACAACAGAAACATGCACTAGGTTGTGTGTTCAATAGTTTTCCCACACGTCCTCAACTACCGAGATCCATAAAAAATCTATACAAACTTACATAATCCTTGCACCTATACAACAATCAGATGCACCACATAATACTCTATAGCCTCTTCTAGACTCTAGCAGAATCAAAATAACATTTTTGACAGGCATCCATTTCATCTTCTGAAAGGCTATCTCACACTATTTTGACAAGAGGTACTTGAAACCATTAATTGAAAGACCCTTAAGAGGTGGAACAAGGTTTCATGATTCCCATATTACTCATATGTAATAACCATATACCCCTATGAATATTTTTATATCTGGAATATTAATGGGATCCTCCCAAGAAACCATAACACCCACATTATTTATGTCAACAAAGTCTGTATATTTAGAGATAATATGACCAATGAATTGAAATTGTCATCCGAAAGGGGTATATGGAAATATTTTCATAAAGATGATGTAGACTAAAAGTTATCAGAATTATATCAAGGTTCTTATCATGGTTTTATGAGTGTAAAAATATACAAGGATATTATTCATAAAGATGACAATAATTGAATCTATAGTGTGGTGGAAAATTATATTATTCGAATCCAATAAAATGGAGGACATGATGGAGATAAAGAATGGAATAATGAGGTAATCCTAGATACCATACCTATAATGGAAATATATAATCAGAATGTTTAAATGTATGGCATTCACATGATGATAGCCTAATCTCAAATTGACTTTAGAGACGTCACTAGCTATATGGGAGGATCCATGATATAATCTATTTTAACCCGAGTATACAGGTTTTAACCATAATATATTTCAATAATATATAATATGTGAATAGATGAAGAATCATATCAACATTTTTGGTGAAAATAATGGGGAACCGTAAAATTATGTACTTCCCCATATAAAACATTTGGACTATATATCAACTAAATTCCACATGAGATCTTATATCCCAATAGGTTTCATCCTATATGGTATAATGGACACTAGGTATTCTATAAGAACGACATCGATTGTAATCTATACCTCTCTCTTAGGAGGTAATATAGGAAATTCATCAGCTAATACATGAATGAAATGACTTAGTACTAGAGGTAACTCATCCATTGAAATCTTAGATATTCAATAAATATATTGAATATTTTGGCAATCAATCCACTTAGACAATGATGCTTTGGTCCATCTATATTATATTAGATATCTGACTCACCCTTCAGTAGATAACTACTTCCCTCTAGTTATCTAAATGATATAATGCAATGACTGTAGTCTACAATGTCATGATACAAAAAAAACAATCTATCTTGAAAATGAAAAAAATAATTCCATTTCAATAACGAATTGGTTCTATAAAAAAGGGAAACGTCCCACATCAAAGGGACTATCCCTACATTGGAATATTCTATTTAACATACTCCCAACCATGTATCTAGTGTCACTACTCCACAATAATATAATATTTTCACCCCAAAACTCTCTATGATAAATAACGTTAAGAAGGGGTGTGATGATACTTTTTCAAAAAACTCAGATACGATAGTAGATGATACTTCAATAGTACCTCGTATTTTAGTGGGTTATATAACTTGATCCTTTGTATCTTCTATAGTGCACACAAATAACATTTTCCAAGGCCCTGTGCAATATTTGGACTACTATTATCCTGACCATTGTGCTCACACCGATGGTAATATAATGTATGGGTCCCATGACCACAACCTCCAACTCAATCAGTCCTACTAGTGGTTCCCCAACCCCCTCTTGACGCAACATAAATTATCTTACTCCAGAAGGTGGTCATGGTATTGATCCTATTCAACTAGAAGTTGATCGATCATTATGAAAGATTTATTAAAGTTTCCCCATATGTTTGCAACATTAGAACTCTATAGTCTTTCAATAATAGTGAGGTTTCCTATTTTTATACCATCGACAATATTGATAGTCTATATAGCTAAAAATATGGGTTCCTTGGATTCCACATCCCCTATGCGAACCATTGAGGTATCATTATCTATTACCAAAATAACTATTAGCCTACCATAGAACCCATCCTCTATGCCCAATTCTGTCACATTCCCTATGTTTTCGCTTAGTGTTATGATCCAGAATTACAATTTCAAAATAATTAGATAGGTGAATAAAATTACCCTAAGTCGAGATGGAATAATGAAAATCATTCTCCAATAATATTGCACACCAAATATCATCACCAGCTAGAAGCGGTTAAACACATATAAACTCGGTAAAACACACTAAATAATCCATAAATCACATAAAAAATATCTTGATATTCATAAAAATCTAGGCATACCTATATGATCAATGGTAGAAAATGTGTACCTATATGATCAATGTTAGAAAAGGTGGAATCTATCCAATATTTAGTATTATATGCCCACCATCTTACAAGAGGGTAAAATGATGACATTTTTGGAAGTCATCTGTCAGATTGGCAATCTAAAGTACTAGTAATGGAGCACATTTCTTGGGTTAAATATGACCTATGAAATCATCATGATGTTTTGCTTAAGTACCCACATCATGTACAATAGGTAGTTCCTTAGGTGGAACTGCATGAGGTACAAATGGTTTCTTAAGGACAACTATATATGGAGCATGGTCATAACACCATCATAGCACAAGACATGAGGACATTTTGGTTTCATTGTTCTACAAATTCATAGAACATACCAAAGAACAATCATAGAATCATAATAATAGAAACAGTAATGGACGATGTATGATTGTAATGTCCCTAAAACCCATGATATACTACCCAAAATACATGAATATAAGTCCATATATTAGTCAGTTATCATATATATATATATGTATTAGATGGGATCCAGAAGATGAATGGTCATCTACACCTTCTGTAATAAATTACTAGCAATAATTTATTTATAATATGTATGTTTCAAATTTTTGTACCATTTTATGTTTTCCACATATAAGGGTTCCATTAAAATGGATAATCATTTTCAATGAATTAGGGACCATACACCATAAAAATGAAATTTATAAACATTTTATTGTATTTTAATTGCTCAATTTATTAAATTACCCATCCTAACCCATGTAGGATAATAAAAATGATGATTCAGAACTACAAATAACTTAATTACAGCAAAATAAAATCACATGCCTAATATAATAACCACAAAATCACTCAATAATCATTAAAAAATAAATAAATACTAGTATTGAAATGCACCTATATGGAATGTTACTATGCGTGCCATGGGATTAAAGAATATTAATAATCAACAACCCCAAATAGCATGAATGTCACCCAAATTTGAAATGGTATCAACTATAATTGGGAAAAGAAGTTCAACAATCATATATTAAGAAACACAGCATTTAACCTAAAAATGGTTTCAGGATGCTCAAGAACGAATTATAAACATGTTAAAAGTGTTTTTAATCTTTGATCTATTATCACCAAATTGTAAATAAATAATTTAACCACTCTAATAATACATTGTGACATCCCATACCCAAATTACAGTAATGTTTCTTGTGTCTTATTGACCACATGGCCTCATATGAATCTCCTACAATGCAAGAGATTGTCTACTAGCATCGATGTACTTGGGTGTTTCTTTCGGGAGATTATTCCCTCATTACCAGATTGTAGATCAATAGATAAGTATGAAAATATAAATTAAATATTAGGCTTAATATATTTAATGAGAATGAAGATGCAACAAAAAAAACTATATTAATAATCAATTGAACAACTGATAATAACATACAAATTTTGATGATGTTATTTTGGGTATCTAATAATATATAAAACATGTATTAAATGTATAATGTAAAATATTATGAACAAAATTTTGAAAAATAAGTCGAAAAACAATCCCCCGCATCCTAAGATCTATCTCGGTCATCTTCTACCAGGTCTATCATAATAAGAACTGAAATTAGGTTCTCAATGAAGTATACATATGAACATCAACCATTGTATAACTATAGTTTTCCAAGGTTCCAATGACTTTTCAAATAGGGTGTGAGATAAATCACTGCAGGAATCCACCAAGGGTATTAGTATCATCATGTCCATGAAATAAAAACTGAAATAGTGTGAAATAATCCATATATAAATGCATGGTAGTATAATAATGAAAATACCAACGTACATGTATTAACCCTAAGCTGGTGCCTAATAATGTGTCTAGTTCGTTGATTAATATATTATTTTTTATATACATAAGTAATATGAGGCATAGCTAGCACTAAAATCACCTCATGATGGTAATTGTAATACTTCTATGATGAAACAATAAAATCACATTAATACTACTAATGAAGAGGCTACAATGTAAAAACCAAGGATTGAAAGAACTCCTGGGTCACCATATATTTTGTACCTACATCCTGGAAAACAGGTATGAGTGTAATCCAAGGACCATCATCCATGTAAGTCTACAATATTATTATCTAATTAAGTCATATGAATACATATGAGGTAAAACAAGATAAACTATGGATAGGCCCTAGGATGTATCCAAGGAACCTCATTTCAATAGAAATAATGGCGCATCCAATGATAGTGTACAAGATATCATGTAATAGTAAATAAAGACTTGTATGGTTTCATAATGAACATCCACTAATATTTTAGGATCAGGTTCTAAGATGGGTCTCAACAAGGAAACCAATATCCATGAATTTGAATGGAATCCATGAGTTCTCAGGGAATTGTTTTGGTAAATATAGACGCTAACTCGAGTCTTACCATTGCTATAATTATATAAGGGTCCATATACTATGAGGAACCTTCAAATTAATTCATTTAATAAATTATTTGTTGTGATAGGAATAACATTAAATAAGCTAAAGTGGTAAAATCCAGGAAATTATTTTTTGTTACAAGTCCAAGTGAATGAAACCATTTAAGTCATTTAATATTTAGTTTCTCGGTTATCTTCATAACTTTTTATAACATGAAAAGGATAAATTAAGGATGTGAATATACACATAATTAATTTAATATAAACTAGCCCAAGTCATATATATAAAAATTCACATTCCATTTCAATGTAATAAGAATTTAGTAGGTAAAACACTTACCTTATGTGGAAAAATTGTTTTGAAAACATGATAGTATCTATTTTATTATTCATGAGTCATTTGGCATGGAATGAATACATTTATCAAGTTTAGTAAATGGAAGACCAAAAAATAAGTACTAACAGACATGTCAGAAACAACATCTGTAATTATGATTAACATCCATACATGGGGTAGTTGACATTTTTATGTAACCACTAATAATAAATAAAATATGATGTATTGGAGTTTAAAAACGTTTCTAAGTGTAATAATAAAGACAAATAAATTAAAAATGTGACATGTGATGAAATAGACAAACACAAATGACATTTTATAAAATAACAAAACACAAGAAAATTGTTATAGACCACAAACATCATACTCGTATGCCTCTCCTCATCCAATAGATACCTCTAGTTTGTAATCAATTGGACGAGATGTGATGAACATATCAACACAGAAAAAAATATGTAATATGAGAACATATCTAAATTGAGTCGTTGGTAGGAAGCAAAATGATGAATGACTAAAAATTATTTGATATCATACACCTATGTTTATAATGTCAAGAACAAGGGTCGAATCAAACACTGAATGGATACTAGATCACAAATTTTATAATTGTGTGTTTTTTGATTCAAAATAGAAAATTTTGGATGAGAATTCTTCTAGAATAAAATCAATAAAGATGGTTTGGTTAAAAACATTTCCTTTAGATAAAATCATTACATATTCCCAAAATTTCCCTTTGCATGATTTGGTCACACCGTTTGCTAAATCATGCACCAATTGCACACTATCTGATATAGGAATAGTTATCCTACATGGTTAGTGATCATGGTTTTACCATTACTATTACGATGGTTTGGTGAGTGAACTCATTCCACCATGATTTTCTGGAAAAATATCCTTGACTACTATGAAAGTTATTTTCTATGCGTATGTGTATTCACAATTCCATGTCTTAATCTGACATTATGATCTCATGGATCATGTTCATTTTTTAATTGTTTATACATGTGTTATAAGCTACTAATACTTATTACATAATCATAGATTAATATCCACTATATGAAGTTTATGTTTTTCAAATGTTAAGCACATGTTCTCATCATTTTTCACTAGTTATGATTATTTTAACACAGATTTATCACTTCATTAGACTTGTTGAGAATCATAGGTCAACAATTTTTATTTTTCTATTCCAAGGCCATGATGAATTGTTTTATGTATGATATGTCTAACAGGGGTGGTATTTATAACGATCTATGTTGTAGAATATGTATAATAATTATGAAATAGTTTTTTATGTTTCCATGTTTCCAATAGTACTAGAGTAATAAGATTATAGAATTGATAATTATGTTTTTCAAATGATATCTATCTATTTATTTGTAATTTGTAATAAGTAAATTTTACGGTCACTATATTAGGGAACACTTTTCCCAAAAAGGACCTATATACCATTTAATGGAAATAAAAATTCAACAAGTCACTATATTACTTTTAAATAACTTTTATGTGTCCACATACTGATAAAATAATCTTATGAATGATTCTAAATGAATATTTTTATGATAATGAATATTTTTCATTAGGGGAATTTAAATAAAATTTTATGTAAATATATAATTACCTTAAATGCTTATGCAATTTCACCAAAATAATTATTCAGTTAAAATAAAAGTTAAATGATTTTAAAAATTTTATTAGTAATGTAATTAAAAATTGTTATAGTGTCCCATTAATTTTTTTAATGAATATCATTAATATTCACTATTTAAATATATTATTTTTGGAATTTTTATTTTTAATGTATCTCTATTAATTTAAATTAACAGAATATCAGAAAAATTAAAATTAATGATGCTTTATAAAAAAAATAAATTATTTAATTTTTAAAAAATATTAAAAATATTGAATTATTACATAGAGGATAAAATTTCATCCATGTTTTCATTCCTTCTCCGTATATGAGAATATTTTCACTGTATATGTAAAATTATAACACATTAAGTTTTTAAATAAGTTACTCTGATTAATGTTAAAATATTTTAACTACGATTTATAAACAATTGAGAATTAAAATACCTTATAAACCTATCTAAATAATATTATATTAATTGATTCCAACATTTTACTATAATATAAATGAATCCAAATCTATTTGGGTGAATTTTTCAAGAGAAAGACTTTACTATATTCTAATCATTTTTGAAATACAATAGGTTTACCTCTAATAAATTATAAAGGGATCATATTCATTCTCATATTTTCACCGCATAGACACATCTACCTCAATAAAAAATTAGAAAATATCTTTTAAACAACCTGATAAATATTTTAGAGGTTTGGGCATCCAAAAAGAAAAACCCTATGATCCTTAATAGAATGTATAATGGATCTTCTTCTTATAATTGAAAATAAACATATCTGATCACTGTATTATTAATTCATTTTTTCCTCCTGTAAATATTTAATATTATTCATAAAATAAACTATTTATTGTCTTAATTATACAAAAATTTATTTATTATTGTCAGTCCACATGAATTCACCATGTTTCCATAATATGGAATGTGAATGTATTGCTCATCCGTACATATGACATACAATCTCTACATAGTGATACAATTAAATTTCTATAACCATATTTCCCGAATGGATTTCATTATTTTCTACATGTTATATTTTTTATTTGTTAAATTATAATTCACATGGAATGAAATTTTTATATATATCTTTTTACCTCCATAACCACTGAAAAATTAAAATGTCACTCGTCCATACATGTGGCTACTGTGTCAATGAAGCAATGTGATTTTCTTCCATTTCCAATTTACATAATGGGTTATAAAGGTATTTTAATGAATATATATTATATATATGTTATTTTAATTTCATATTAAATGTAAATAATTTTTTAAATTTATTTACATTCACCAAGTGAAATTTGAATAAAATGCCATGCATTTGTACAGGCTTCCATATCCATGAATGGTTTAATTAATTATTATATCCTTAACATTCATGAATAATTATATATATGTATATAATAAATTTATATTATTTTTATACCATGATTAAAATCATTAATATTATGTAACCATTATTATCGTATAGGCACTCTAAATACTAAATTGAAAATCTCATTATGAATGGAACATTTAACACCGCGACATAATGATTTTAAAATGGAATTATTAATAATAGGGAATTGAAAATTTATAATAAAATAAAATAAAATAAAATATTATTATAATTTAGTATAATTTGAATTTTAGTAAAATAAAAAAAATTATTATATAAGATTCTATATTTCATTTAAATTTTGTCAAATATGATGTTATGGTTTAACATCTCACATTGTAATCTTTTGAAAATATATATCTTATTTAGCTATTTTTTTACGGGTATATAACACCCTTTGACATGATATAAAACAAAAATACTTCTACATAGGGTATTTAATGTTTCATTTCAGTTATTTTTAAGTGGATTATGATTTAAAAGGTGCCAATGTAGTTATGGATTTATGTTACAATCTCATTATTTATAGGTATTGTTCATGATTATCTTTCTAATAGTGAGAATTCATATTCTACCTTTGAATAATTTCACGAATTTTTATATCTATGGTTATATTTGGACATTATATATTTTCCACTAATTCTCATCTATTTAAATGGTGAATGTACTGGAGTAATTATTTCAAGAACAATTTACATTATTTGTCTCCATAGTCATGAATTATTTTTCTTCTATATCCATGTTTTCTTAAAAAAATTCTTTGAATATTTTTAATATTAATCTATAATTTTATTCGATCTTGTTAAACCGTTATTGATTTTCTAGAAAATTCATTAAAGGAATATAATTATTGTTTTTAATGAGTTGCATTTTTATCTTTTGAAAAAAAAATAAAAAAATAAAAACTATCCTTTAACATATACAAATTGAAACATGTTTCCCATCATCTTTACCATCCCATAAATTTAATCCTCCTACAAATTATTCCATTTTTATTTTCTTAAAATATCATTAATATTTTGGAAATATTCAAATTTTTAATATTTTATATTTAAATGAAAATATGATTTTAGCCAATATATATTTCATGTGATATTTAAAATTCATATTCATTTATGATAACCTCTATTGATGTTACATATTATCTATAAGTGATATGATCCAAGGATACTATCCATATTCTTTAAAAAAAATTAATTATAAAGATTAATTTTTAAAAAAAAAATCAATTTTCATAGATTTTGATAAATGATTATTGATTAATAATCAAGTGTAACATGTACGAATTAATTATAACTATATGAAGGGTGGGGAAAGGATAATATCTCCCATCAAAGAATTTGAAAATTTTGGATAAATCCTCAGTTAAATATGTTATGTGTCGAACTGAATTCATGTTCATAATATAATCATGGACTTGGTTTCCATGTACATAATTATATGCAAATAACTAGTTTTTATATTGATAAGTGTGACACCAAAATTTTTTGTTTCCATTTTTCTTTTTAATTCTTTCTTTGGACTCAGTTTTTATATCGAGATCCTTTTGTGACGGGTTCAAATATTGTGGTATTCTTATGTTTAGTATCAATCCAGATTTTTCTTCATGGTTATCTAGGTTTTCTTGATGAAAATTGGAATTTTTTTTAATGGAAGGGTTGGATCATGGTTGGAAAATTGTTAGTGGAAACAATATTCTTATCCTAAGAATCCATGCGGCCATTATTCTTTCATGGACATAAAAAATCAAATTTCTGGCTCAAGATTTGGGAGACCATGTGGCCTAACTGTGTTACAAGTCCCACTTGGATAGTTGCAGGAGCATAGTTTCCATGATTATATATGAGGGAAAACCATGAATCATGTCATGGTCATTAAAATTTGGGGTTAACCCATTCCACTTTCATATTTAAACCAAAATACTCATTTATATCCCCATTCATAATCTCTATCCATAGGAACCTCCTCCCCCTCCATTTTCTCCCATGGATTCCCATTTCCATGGTTCATTTGTTGTGATTTTTCTATGATTCTTCATGTAATTGATCTTTCTTCTTGATTCCAACATTTTCAAGGGGTTCTATTATTTTTTCTTAGTGTATCATATTTCCAACATGTTGGGGGACCAATTAATACATGAATCATTATTTCTATGGTTCAATAATAATGTGTTTTGTTCAAACATTACTTGTTATGAACTTTCCATGTTGCGATTGAGGATTCACATCATTCTCATGAATGATTCTAGTGATAAGTTAGTGGTTACATAGATCAATATTTTTAATTTTTTTGATATTCATGTATGGATTTCTAAATGTGTTCGATGGTTTTTTTGTGAAAAATATATTTTTAGAAATGTATGGCGTTCATAAATGATGAATATAGATATTAAACAATGAAAATGGTTAATAATTTTATATGATTTATTGTGGGTTTTTTATATGTGTTTTTATTGTTATGTGAAGGGTGTGAAATGAATTTTAAAGGGAACATTAGGTGCATATGTGTCTAAAATGTGGTTTTAAATAAATGTTGATTATATTGGTTTGTTTTCTATTGTTGTGAAACATTAAATATATTAAAAAAATTGTAATTATGATAATATTTTTTTAAAAGAGAATATGGATTTAGTTTTGATTTCAAATTTGATTGGATAATGGAAATGGTGAAATTAATTTTTTTTCTTGTAATTATTACAAATTGGATTAATAGATTGGGAATGTATTGTAAAAATTATATTCCAATTTTTTTTGTGTAAAATGATAAGTTGTTTGATTATGAAAAATAGAGGTCTATTATTATGATAATATAGAATAGGGATTTTGTAGCATGTGAAATGATATTTTTAGCACAAGAGAATCCTAGGTACCTAGTTAGGCAATCAATAAATAATAAGCCATTGATTCGGCAAGCACATATAGTTTGAGTCACTTGAAAATTATTGACTCGGAATTGGAAATTCCTATATTCAATTACTTGGAATGATGATTATAACACTAACTCATCTATGATTATTTTTAGAGACCACAAATTTTTTTTATATATTCCTTAATAGGGGCTCCTACATGATAATTTTATGGGTTTTGATTTCTATACAACATTTCACAGAGTTATGAGGTTTCTATTTACCTGCATGTTCTATATGCTATTATGGATTATCCCATGGTTATCTATTGTGACATGATTACTATGTGATGTGATTCTATATGTCGGTATATAGTGGACCTTTCAATGTTTCTTTTAAAAGAATGTTTTTGGGGAATGAGTTTTCTTGAAATTTTTTCATTTATAATGGTTATTATTAAATTTTATTATTGAAATTTTTTCCAAAAATTTATTCTAAATATTCCTGGAAATTTAGCTATTAATAATTTGTAATGTAATGTTTCCAATTTGGATATATCCTATTGGCCTTAGTATCATACCCTATATACACCATTGGGTGTTTTTAGAATTTTTTACATATGACCTAGGAAAATGAATGATGTGTTTGGGTGAGGATGGTGGATCTAGTATTTCTATGTTTCCTCTTATTGAAGGTATCATTTATAGTCTAATGTCATTGATTACCCCCACATTTAATGGAGGTTTCATTTGATAGTGTCATTATTCCCTTTCCGTTGTAATCGTTTATGGGTTTTTAAACTTGTAAACATTGAATTTGGAAGTTGTTTCACCACGAATAGTTATGGTTATTCAATAATGCCATATTTATTTATGTTTGATATTTATTCTTATGAAAACGAAAAAATCATTATCTTGATGTAATGTTGATACCTAAACACTGTTTGCGAGCCCGTGGGGATTGGGAATTCCCTTTAGTACATGCCATGAACTGGTTCAGAATTCAACATGAATGTCAATCTTAACTTTTTCATGAAAAAATGGTATCAAATCCATATTATTATTTTTATAGATCACATTATTTATGGAATAGTATAGGTCGACCGATGTTGTGACTATCAGGTATTGAGGTTCTATTTTAATGTATGGTCCATAAAAAGAAAACCAATTTATGGTACTCGATTCACCATGGTATGTTCAAATTTATTACCTTCATTTAGTTCTTGTGTATTTTAATTGTTTGGGATACTAAAAGGTAGTCTAATTAGTGATATTAGTGAGAATTCAGGGCCTTCCAAGCCACTTGGAGTCGGGGACATGGTAATAGATTAGTCGTCATGATAAAGGTGCAATTGGTGTATGGACATCAACCATATGGTTGATTCGACCATCAAAACTAGTTTACACAAGGGTATTTTTTTGATCTTCTTTAAATCTGGATTTTTTATGAATACCCTTTTCTTGGAAATTCATGAAAATGTATTTTAAATGAGAAATGGTTTTGTTTTTGAATGAAGGAAAATGAGCTTTCAAAATCACTTTTTAATGAAGCCTTATAAAAATTAATTTTCATATAATTTATTTTTAGTAAATGTGGATGAGATTATTGAGAATGTATTTTTATAATCAAAAAATTGGTTTAATTAAATTGGTTTTTATTGAAAACATGAACTATTTGAAGATGTGTTTTGGAAAATGATTTAAAATGGAATTTGTCAAGATGCTGAAAAATGGTTTTGAAATGGTTAAAATGTCATCAAATGATGTGTGGAGTTTGGAAATGGGTATTTAAATGGTGGTTACTGAGGTTTTAATAAATGTTATGAATTTGTAAATGGGAGTTTAATTGAGAATTCATAGGTGTGGTATGAATGTTTTATATTATAAAATGCATAAACCTTTTTTATTTACATAAATGGAAACATGCAATGATATGTTACAAAATTTGGATGGTCAATGGAATGAGTAGATGAGTGCCCATTGTGACATGAGAATATGCATGTGTGAGGTTCCAAGTAATACCAATGTTGGGAATTCCACCCATAAGTGTTATTTTCTCTAGAAAAAATATCTCAAAAAAATATCTGTTGTTTTGATAACCAATAGTTCTATATTGTACCTATTTTTTATTTGGTAATGTTGATGCCAAAATGTTTTTAGTTTTATAACTTTTTATGTTTGAAATTTGTATCAACATTTAATTGTTATCAATGTAATTGTTTTAAAATAATATTTTGTGAGTCCTTTTGAAAAAATTGTTTGAAGGCCTTGAATTTAATAAAATTTGGGGTATTCAGGGTTTTTTTGGTGGTGTATATTGGTCGATGTATTAGTTTGGTTGGTTTTTGTGTATTCATGATTATCTATTATATTCCCCCACAAATATGTGATGAATCATATATGTGTAGCTACATGTGGTTACCATTGACAGAACTTCTAGTTGATCAATCTCTAGACATTATTAATGATTTTCTAAAGTTGAATCCTCTTATCCTTATATTACTAGAGTTGTTAATGGTGATTTTCCCATTTTTATTCTTGATGTCCAGTCTATGAAATATTGGATGTAAATTCTTATTTTTGAATGAATCCTGATGTTTTTTATGGATACAAAATTATAGTCCATTAGATCATTCCTAATCTTTGTCATGATTTATGATCATGGTGAGTCATTAGTTCTACTTGTGTTATCATAGGAAGACATCATTACAAAATAATATGAAGACATGTTCTACATGGGGATGCCCTATTCAACTAAAATATCTATATTGTGATGTTCCTAGGATGTTTCATGTATCTAGGTACACCTCTAAGAGAAACTCCACTACCTATTGGAACGAGTTGTTGTCTATCTGGGGCTCGGTTTAAAGTCAATTATTTATGTAATCCCTCTTTGGTTGTCATGTTCATGTGTGGTGGTTTTTAGTTGTGTCATTTTTTCAATAAATGAAAAATTTGATGTTGTATAATCATTTGAAGACATATAATTTATTGAAAGTGTGTTTTTTATTTACGATATCCTTATTTTTTATAAATGGGGGTGTCTCCCATTTCTTCTTTTTTCTTTATATTTTTAAATAGGATAAAATAGAAAGATACATAGGTGTCCCAAGAATACCCATATCAGTGAAGTTCTTTATAGAGGTCAAGTGAGATCCGTGTTGTGTTTCAGTCTATTGGTTTTCCAATGATTTCTAATTTGATGCTGGTGGAATAGAAAGAATGGGCCTTGATTAGGGATTATCAACTACCCAATGCAATGAGTTAGATGCTTCAAGAATTAGTGCTCCCGCCAAAGGCCATGATATTATGTTCGTGTGTACTCAAGAATCAAGAGGGTGTGAAGAACCACATTCTATAAAAGGGTTTAATGTTTGTTTGGGATATTTTGAGAATCTTATTTATAATTTCATTATCATTTAAGTGTCTCGTTTTGTGTGAAAGGGTCTGAATGCCTCATTTTTCATTTCAATATTTATTGGTGGAATAATTCTTCCATAGTTTTAAGGAGTAATGGTAGTTTAATTTTCATGAAATCTTTGTGGTCGATATTCCTTGATGTGAATTCCAATTTAGTTTTCCATGTGAAGTTAGACATTTTTAATTAGTTTATTTTTAACTCGCCTCATGGGTGGGTATTTTTGTCATCAGGAATTTCCCATGATGGACACGTTTTAGTAAATGTGTTTTTTTTATGTGAGGTATGTCTTTAGTTTTCCCATACTGAGATTCCTATTAGGATTAGTAGTGGTTGGAGAAACTATTTGGTTCTCTTAGTGGTGAGACCTACATTGGGTCTTGTTGAAATTTCTTTAGAGTAATATCATAATAGATCATTTTTAGGGTGTGGAGTCTGATCAGTCCACCCCATGATGATAATATGGATAAATATCTATCGTTTCCTAGACCTCTAAAGATTCATTGGTAGATTTTGTCTTTATGCATTCCCACCTGAGTAAACATGGGGATTTTGTATGTTTCTCAATGGTCAAGATTGAATAATGATTTTAAAATTTTTCGATTGATATTTTATATTGTTTTCAATAATTGTTTTGGGTAAAATTATTTAGTATAGGTAAGAGGTATGAGTTTATTTTTCAAATGTCAAAAATTTTATTCTATTAATGGATTAATAATATGTTTTTAGAATTATTTTACTTCTTATTGATCATGTGGAGGTGTTGTAGCTTTTCAGGGGTAGGATGGGTATGGTGGAGTGTCTACTCAGTCCACCTAAGTTAAATATTGAGAATATATATTTCCATTATATTTGTTCTTTATTTTTCATCATATGATGTTTATTTTACATTTACATGAGTCATTAAGTATTATTGGTTGTTGTTTTCATACCAATCCCTAGAATTAATTTTTGATGGTGAGTTGTTTACATGGTGCGGGGAATTGAAACACCTAGGTTTTTATTTTCATCCTTTGGTCCTGTTCATTTTTTTTCCAAGTCTTTTTGTCTCATGATCTGAATGTTGAAATTATGAATATTTCATTTTTCCTTAGTTTAGTATCGATCATGATTTTCTCCTTTATGTTCCCAATATGTTCTTGATGAAAAATGTATTTTTTGGCTTTGATGGGGGTGGAACATATTTGGAACATAGTTAGGGGAAACATTAAATCCATGTGTCATTCATGGATAAAGTCATATTGAACGGTTTAAACAAGGTTTGGGAGAGATTGATTACTAAAAATTAAGCATGCCTCTCTTTGATATTAAGGGGTGAACGATTGCTTCATTTTTTGGAAACATGAGTGGGAAAAAATGTGTCATGTTCAGGCCATGAAATTTGAGGTTTTACCCATTCCCCCTTTTGAATTTTAACCCTCCCCCCTCATTCCAATTGAGCTCTCCAGCTCAAGGTACATCCTCTCCATCCCTTGGCTCCCATTTTTCTCCAATCCCATTGTGTATTTGGTGTAGTTTCTGAACAATTATTTAAGAAAATCCCATTTCTTTTTAGTGTCCCATCATTTCTTGGGGTTCTCCACATCATTCTAATGGTCTCATATTTCTAGTTTTTTGGGTGAACTAGTTAGGTTGTTATCTATATTTATACGGTTCAATAAAGATGTTTGTTGTTCAATTTTTCAATTTTAGGATATTTTTGTGGTTTTCTTGAAGTTTCACATCATTTTTAAAAAGGTTTCAAGTGAGATGTAGGTGGTTCCATACCCCAAAATTTCTTTATTTTAATATTATTTTTTGGTTTTATAATATAACATGAAATTATATTTATAAAAATAAAAATGGATAATAATTATATGTGATTCATTGTGGTGTTTTAGGGATGTGTTTTTATAACTATGTGAAGGGTATGAAATCTGTTTTAATGTAAATCTAAGGAGAAAATGTGTTTAATATTTGTGTTCGTAAGAATATTATTTATTTTGGTGGGTTTTATTATATTGTTCCCATTTACATTTGGATTGAAAATTTAGTTAATTATGCGAATAATTATTTATAAGGGAACATTTCTTGTGTTTTGATTTGATATTTCCATATCAGATGGATATGGTTAATTTATTTAGGGGTCTCTATTAAAAATGTTTCAAAATGGGTTTCAGTGATTAATCATGTATTTGGAAATATTTATACAATTTTTTTGTGATGATAAATGAGAATGGATATTTGTGTAACTTGTGAAATGAGGGTTTGGGAATAATTGAATCCTTGTTACATAGGTGTGCAAGGTAGAACTAATAATCTATTAATTCAGAGATGGAAATCTCATATTCTTCTAGTGTACTTGACAGTAGTAGACCCATATGTGGAAGGGCACAGATTCAATTAGAAGGATTGATGATTTCAACAGTTACTAAACTATATTGATGATTGGAGTCTTGTAGAATTTTTAATTGACTCACAATATGTTTATTATGGACATGATATCTATTGGTTGTTATTAATTTATCATGTTTCACAGAGGAAAGGGATGTCTATGTTACAATTGTGGTAGCTACTCCATTGTATTCACCCATGGTATTGTATTGTAACAAGATGTTAATGTGACATACTTCCATATTTCAAAAGACTGTGGACCTTGATTGTTCTTCACTATAAGCATGTTTGTGGAGAATGGTTTTCCTGGAATAGTTTTTCAGGAGAATTGGTTTTCGTAAAATGTCTTCTATAAAACATTTAAAATTCTTTTGTACAAACGTGAATTGTAATCTTTCTAAATATGTTATATCATAGAATAATTTCTTTGGGTTGGAATCCTTCTAGAATATAGATCACATAATGCATACACCTTTTAGTGTATATATACAATGTTTTATATTACCCAAGTAATGGAAAGATGTGTCTTGGTGATGATTTTGGATCAATGATGACTGAGATTCCCCTTGTTACATGTTTCTATGATGGTCCAATGATATGGATTCTCCTCTAGTATAATTGAGTTATTTTGTGATAGAGTCATATTATACTATTTATAATATTCATATTTATGTTTTTTAATGTTTTAAATGTTTAACTAGGATGTTGTTGATTTTTTTGTTATTGTTATTCAGTTTTGTCATGTTTATTAATATTGGTTATTTTTTCTTATGATAATGTTAAAATTTTTCCATGATGTATTGTCGATACCCGGGAACTTGTTTCCATCCTCATATGAGAAAGAATGCTCTTTCGGGTTATGGAATGTACTAGGCTTGGTGTTGGGTTGGATGGCATCCCTCCTTGGTTTGTGATAATAATTTTATATATGGACTTGGATTTCAGGTCTATGAGATTACATGTTGAACTTTTTCATATCTACAAGTTTATGATGGGTAATTATCTAATGTCATTAGCATAATAATTGAAACAATTTCTATTAATAAATGTTCTAAAATGATATAATATTATAATTTTCCATAGTCTTATGTTAGTTTTATTCTCTCGTGGAACATGTAATTAATTCAAATATGATTAATGTATTATGTACTTCTATGACTAATTCCATGTATTAGTTCATAAACAATACAATATATGTTATTTTTTTTCAAATGTTAATATTATGTTCTCATAACATCATTCTTATTTTATACATAAGTGATCATTGATTCCTCCATTGATTACCCTTTCTATGCAGCTGAGCTCACCAATTCATAGGTTTACATTTCCAGGATTATAAATAAATTCATTAAGTGGTGTAAGTCTATAAAGTGTAATTAATTGTAAGATAATTATCATTTTTATTGATTATCTATTATAAAATAAAACAATTGTGTATATATTATCTAAATACACTATAATTATATAGTTCTCCAGCCAATATCTATGGAATATATTAATATGCACCTAAATTATTATATATTTATCTATGAAAAGCATGTGTCTTTATAGTTTGTATTAGTGTAAATATGTTGTCAATCATTATAAATTAGGAATATAAAACATTGTTGAAACCTGTAGGGGAAAATCTAATTATTGAAAAACATCATAATGATTTAATGAAGAAGGTATTTTTTTATTTTAATATAAATACATCATTGTTTGGATAATAGAAGTGGGAAATGTTTTTGGAATAGACACATTATGTGGTAAGAACCATTACATGATTTTGTCATGGATATCTCATCCATCATTCTGGGGCATGGTGATTGTTCCCTTACTGTGAACCCAGTATTAT
The DNA here is from genome assembly GCA_963277665.1 of Viscum album. Classification (NCBI taxonomy): domain Eukaryota; kingdom Viridiplantae; phylum Streptophyta; class Magnoliopsida; order Santalales; family Viscaceae; genus Viscum; species Viscum album. The sequence goes on from OY728136.1 coordinate 1,519,419,698, forward strand.
ACACCCAACATTTATTATTGTGTTAATTAATGTTTAATTTTTAACCCATTAGGTGGTATTATAATAGATAATGATTATGGATAATTTAATTTAAACATAATAACTGATATATTGAAAATATTTTATAATTAATATGGTACTATTTAATGATTTTACTTCATTATCTATTTTCCACTAAAATTTTATTTCTCTATGTATTATTTTTGGATTTATTAAATGTTGAAAATGATAAGAAGTAAGGATAATGATGAATCTGATGGAAAATTCGTTGGTAAGAAAACAAATTAGTTGATGAATCATGTGAAGAATATTTTGATTTTGCGTAATTAGTTCTTATTCAATGGTATTAACATCTTGTACCATAACAAAATCAAAGAACCATCATATAAGACATTGATAGAGATCATTGATTTTTAACGTGGGGGTGACTTTTGAGGAATAAGGACCCAGGTCATTATATGTCATAAATGTGCAATGAAACACTAAATGTAATAACTCAAATAAATCAATTGATTTCTTATGCATGGAGAACATGTCTATAAGGAAATTACAATCTAATGAAAAATGAATAGTATTATGGGGGGATATGAAGATCATACAGAATTTTTATGTATACATCAATTTCTAATGTGTGAGGAATATGGTCATAGGCTAAGACAATTCCCTAATCCAGTAACTAAATGAAATTTTGAGGAATGTATTTTGTTATGAATATTGTGAAAGAGGAATTATTAAAGTATTTTTGTCTTGTAATTATTTAATTATATTGTTGATGGTTTTTATATAGATATTTTGGTTATATGTTCTATGAATCATATAAGGATTGTTTTGAAGATGTTTTTTCATAAAGGATTTTCAAGAATGTGATGAATGATACTAATGATAGGGAAAAGTGATTTAATTGGATGGATATATATTTTTTTAAAATAATATTAAGGAAAATATAACGCTTATTACATGCATTATTTTGAGATAATAATGAGATAAAGGTATATTTGAGGGTGATAAATTAAATCTGATAGTATTAAGGACATTGGAACTAATTAGTTTTTTTGGTGACATAGTAGGTTATTGATATCATTGATTGAGATTAAAATTTTTTATGATTTATGGAATATATTTAACAATATGTAATTTTATATAAGTGATTAGGGGAGAGTAATTATTTTAATACAAGCATGTTTTTAGGAAGGGTTTATGATAATTCTTATTATTAATATATTTTATGAAAATATATGAAAAATGTATTCAAATATTTGGTATATTATTATAAAAGATACATTATTTAATTTTTGATATGAATGTTATGTTCATTTTAGAAATTTATTAATGTTCATTAAAATATTTGGATATTGAATTTCATGCAAAATCTTTTGGATGAGTTTTAAGGTTATCAATTAATGTACAAGCTTATGTTGTAAATTGAATTAAATTTTTGGGATAAAATTACAATTTTACATATTTTTTAACATTGGTTAATTAGTAAGGATTTTGTAATAAATTATAAAGGGTATGAATGAATTTAAATTTTCAATTTTTTTATGATATATTAAAACATAATTTTAGTTCATCAAGAAAGAAAAATTCAACTAGATTATTGATTTATTAGGGTACTAGATGAAGTAGAAATTAATTGATATACATTCTAACGATGATTATTTTTACAATATTGAAATTTATAAAATAATTATATTATATTGAGTTCACCCACCTGAAAGTAAAATAATTCATCTTATTTAGAAGAAGTATATTAAAATAATCTTATTTTAGTTTATCTTAAACTATTATTAATTAGTGGCCTTTAAAATTTTCACAGATTTATCAAATTGAGGTCATTGACTTTCTATTGAACATGATATCTATAATACACTTGTAGACCCTAGGATTTATTTTTCTTTTACATCTCAAAAATTCAAATTCCCACCATTGATATCCTTATACAGTAAGAAAATTTTATGTTATTTCAAATTCCCATTATTTTGTTCACATTACCTTTTTAAGAAAATTAGAATTATTCATTTTTTAATTTGGGATTCTAAAAAATTATTTTTAAATATATATCATTTGATGACTGAGAAAAACCATGAGGGTAAAATATATTTGGGGGGGGGGGTAGATTGTTACACCATATTATTTTCATAGAAATACTATGTTTCACATATTAGATAACAAATAACACTAAACATATACTCACAAATAAATATTTTTATTTAAATATGAGACTTATAATCTATCCATTAAATTGGAAGGTATTAATAGTATCAACTATATTTTGAAATATATATATGCATCCTATAGAGTAAAAATGAATTTCTAATGATCCCATATCTAGTAAACTAAATCTAAGGTCTAAATTACCAAATTGGAAGAAAATGGAAGACATCATATACCAATGGACCAAATAGTTTATCAGCCTTGAAAAACCAAACACATCAATTATTTTCAATTTTCAACGGGAAATAAATACATCGCATAGAAACACATTCTCGTATCATGGACATGTCATTCAAATATTTCCTCTCAAAACCCATGAAATGAAGAAAAATGTGGTTGAGGTAAAATTTTGTTAAAGGATATGAACACTAAATGATATCATGAATTAATAAGGATTAATAAATTTTGATGGGTTACTATTAGGATCTTTTTACATAAAATTAATTACCTAATAACTAAATGTATTAGTTGATAATATCAATAAATTAATTTCACATGTACTAACACAAAATTCACATTTAAGGAAATTCATAATAAAGTAAATAATGATTTCAAACCTCATGATATATATACCATCAATAACATGTGCTATAATATTTTAAAAATATGGTAAAAACAATTTAATTTGGAAATTTTATTATTCCCATGATACCTATCATTGAATTAACGTGAGATATATTCATGGATCCACTCATCAATGCATTTCCAATGCATTATATATATAAATATATATAAATATATCAAATAATCAATTTTATTCATCAAATAAATATCTTATATAAAAACCCTGTATTTATTAAAAATATATATATTTATCAAGGTCTTCCAATTAAAATAAATGAAATTTCTAGTAGAACACCATATATAATAATGATAATCAGTTTCAGTAGTAATGATATTTGTGATATAGAGAATATTAATATTTAAAGGGAATGTGATTTACATATAACAATGATCATAAATATATAAAATGGTATATATATCAACCATATATATTAAATTTGCTGTATAATATTAAAAATATGCCTTAATGAAATGAAATTGATATGGCTTACCTCGGGTTTTCTATTCCTTAAGCATTCTTTAAGATGATGTAAAATAAATATAAATTTATTATAACTACATAAAAAACTACATACATATATATAATATCATAAAATAATCATTCAAAATATTATATATCCCATTTGTTAATAATCGTTTACTGTAATCATTATAATGGGTGTCAACTAATACATTTTTCATATATGTTTTGATATAGTGGTTTTGGTAGATGTGATTTTTTGTGGATTCTTCATATCTAGAAAATCAATCATGGTATAAAAATAATATTTATTTTATATATATATTTTTATTTTAACCTATAAAATATATTGAAAAAATTGAATTACACCAGTCAAGGAGAGGGTAGTCTGTACACATGTATAAAAATTGTTTTCACATAACGACGGATTGAATTAAATAATGGTGAATAATAACCATTCATTATAGAATCATTATTATATAGTATATATTTTATATAGTAATTAGTTAAATTTATTTTACAATCCTCATAAATCATAAAAAAAATTGATCGCTTCGTGGTGGTGGTGGTATATGCCTACGTAGTAGAGACATTATCATTTTCTATCAGATATTATGGTACGTATATATATATAAATATATATATATATATATATATCATATTATAATTAAAAAATAATACTTATGTAATAAATGTACCTAATATTCACAATTTTTTTCTTTATAGCCAACCATATGAAATGGTGATGAAAAACAAGTTACACGGATATTTGGTGATGGTAAGCCATACATATACACTAGTGATGGTATCACTTATTCAAAATATAGAAAAGAGATAGAATATACTATTCTAAAAATAAATCGAAGATTGTATGATTTAGAAGGAAATTTATTTTTTATTTTTTTATGTGTATAACACATTATGAAGAATGAGAAAATGAATACAATTTGAATGTTTTGGTAAAGATGATAAATTCTTCTATAATAAATATAATAAGGAGATTCCCTTAAGGAAAATAGAGTGTTTCTTTTGGAAGTAATAGAACCAATAAACATGATTATGTTTTTTTAGTAGATTAATTATTAGGGTTTGGATAACCTTTTTATCTCATAGTGGTGTAAATAAGAGAATTTTGTGGCTTCCATATATAAATGAGAGACGGAATGAATGGGATTTCATATAATATAAAAATTAATATAAATTATATTTCATGTCCAAATGGATCCAAATAAAATTAATTATAATATTAATTTATTTTATGTCAAAATACTCTAAAAAATATTATTTATACATATATTGATCAAATTTTTACTCTTATGTTCTGGTTATAACCCTTCATAATACATTTTGAAAATTACCATAATTTCTAATGATTTTTACATTTTAAGTGTTGGTAATATTACAATAAAAATAAGAAAGTCCAATTTAAGGATCATTTTTTATATTTGCAACCAAATCTCAGTAATTTACTTTAATATAATATATATATTAATTTAAAATCATATAACAGATATTTATTTATTATGGGATATTAATAGAGTAAATTTTTTACTTATTCATTAAATTTTAATTTTAAAACTATACGAAAACAATAGAGTTTGAATAGAATTAATCAAAAAAAATTAATATTTCATTTTTATCAAAATGATCATTATAAAAAATAAATCAATAAAATAATATTATTTCTATATTTTCAAAATTCTATAATCTATGAACAATCACTATGTTCTTGTTTTATAAGGATAGAGGACAATTATTTTCTTACTAAAAATTCAGAACAATTTAATCTCATAAAAATATAAGATATATTTGGAATTAAAATTCATAATTGAACTTATTTACTATTTAAATATATTATAAAATTTAAAATCAAAATAAAATAAATGGAATGATATATTTTAATTTTCCTTAAATATAATAATATGAAGGGTCAAAATCATGGGAAATGGAAAAAGGAAATTTATCCTGATTTTTTATGATTATGGATGATATATTAAGATAAAACAATTTTTTTGTAAGGATTATGATAATTCATTAGGAATTGTAACTTTATTTTGATCCTTAATTACATGATTTTATCTCTTCCATGATAATGGAATTACTAATGCTATTATTCATAATTTTCAAAAATATAAGATACATATTTACTGAAATTGTAATTCTTGATTCCATATATGGAATAAAATTTTCAAAATAAAATTAAAAGAAATGGTGGAAATTTCATTTAATATAAATGACTAAAACACATTGGATACTATTTTTTAGAAAAATAAATATGTAAGCAAAAAATGAACATATTAATAAATAACATCGAATATGTATTCAAATAATGTTCAATGCCTTATGAATAATTATATTATACTTATATAAAATTGATATAAAATTGAAATCATAATGATTCTTATTAATTAAGAGATAATTTCAATTTTACAAAACATAGTATTTACACTATTCAATGAAAAATGAATCATCTCCTAATAAACATATATTTCACTAAAAGTTATTTATGAAATACTTATTTCAAAAATTATTTCCTCTTTATAAAATATATTTTATTAATTATTAATAAGTTAATTGTAATTATTTCTCATAAAAATATAGAGAACAATTCAGATGAAAACATATTTTTGAAGAATAAAAATCTTTTAATAAAATATGAGTTCATATTTTCTAAGAATTAATAATTAAATTCATATTTAATATGAACTTGATATTTATATATATATCATACTATATTTTAACCAATTCATCTCCCCCAATTTAACATCTAGGTTAAAACTGTCATATTCAAATAATAATATATTGTCGTTAGTTTCAACTTGGTGTCATGTGTTTTATACTCCATAAAAAATAACTGTATTATAACTCATGACATGAAATTATTCCCTCGTAATAAAATTTTCACAACAATATTTCTTGGAACAATAACTTCTCAATATATGAGGTTGGTTATTTTTATTAAAATATATTTGTTCCCCTATTTCATTACATTTTTTATGATTTCTCTTGTGTACCATTAATAGATGATTTATATGATTCTCCAAAACCCACTCTCCAGCGTCAAGAAACTAGATTTTCTCTTCCAAATAATATAGATATTTTTCCAATTAAATGTTTTTCAAAGGTGATATCATTCATTGGGTCGGGTATATACTTCTATAAAAATGAGATACGTAACCTATAATATATTTTAGGGAGACATGGTGGAATTTCCAATCAGTAATTCTTGTTTAATGTTTTTCCCACTACTTTAAAAGGTCCAATGAACCTAGGGCTCAAATATAAATTTTTAAAAAATCAATAATACCCATCCATGGAGATAATTTTAAAAAAACATGTTCTCCTTCTTTAAATTCTAAATAATTTATTCCTTTATTGGAATAAATATTTTTCCTACTTTGGGATTCTATAATATAAGCCAAAAAAGACATTACCTTTTTCATTATCTCCTCAATAGGATCTGGACCCAAATTTTTTAATCCACCAACTTCTTCTCAACAAGTTAATGTATGACATCACTTTGTATATAATTTTCAATAAAATTTCATTTTAGACATGAATGGAAATTATGGTAATAAAAAGACACTACCTTATGTAAATACAGACCTTGTATTACTTATATGTAATGAGATCATAAGAACAAAATATTTTCATACATTAGAATAGTCATAATGGACATCCAATCTATTTTAGGATGCAATACAATGCTAAAATGATGCTTAGTATCCTAATTCATCAAAATAATTTCCTAGGATTTTGATGTAATGGATGGATCTTTGTCAGAAACCATTGAAATATGATTTATATTTAGTATAAAAACATTAAGAATATATAGAATTTTATTGTGATCTAGATGTAATAAATTCCTTATAATAGTTAAATTTTAATATCTGGTTAGGTGATTAATAATAATACATATTGTATAATTCATTCTAGTGGTCTTTTGTAATGATGTTATAGAGCCAATATTAATTTTACCTCATTCCCATTATATAATGGGAGGAGGTTTCATAGCTTTTCAGTGATTTTTTATCTCATCCTTCTACTATTGGTATCCAAATCATCTATTCAATAATCAACATTTTCAAGCTTCATATTATCAAATAAAAATGTTCCCTAAAATATCTTAACTTCCTAGTTGTACCAATGTGTATATATAAATATTATATATGAGAATCATCTAATAATTTTTCAGCTCAGGTATAGATGGTACACATAACCTATTTCAAAATTTACTAACCCCATAGTCACATACGACGTCTTCCAATTTATCATTAGTGAAGTTATTAATTTTTTAAAATCTCGCCCTGTAAATATTAACAATTTATATTTTCTAATATGGATGGATTTGGATTAATTTAAAAAATGTTTGATGTTTCTCCTCAATTAATAATTTCTATATCCATATTCATTAAATTGAGGAACATAGGATCCCTATCAATCCTCATTTTGGACAGGACTCCTTGATCATCCCTATTCAATGCATTTATTATCACAATATCCTTCCCAAGGTGGTAGTAAATTGTGAAATCATAATCCATGAGTATATAGAGAAATCATATTTTCCTAAAATCTAGAAACTTCATTGAGAAGATGTATTGTAGGACCATATGGTCAATAAAAATATTAAATCTTTAACTATAGATACAATATATCCAACTATTAAAATTTATATTACAACACCCAAATCAGGATCATGATCACGATATTTCTATTCATATGCAACAACATTATCATTATAAATTTCAACATAACTAATTCCCTTTATTGATACCTAACTATATATCACAAATCCATCAGTTCCCGATTATAGATTTTAAATCAGATCATTTACTAATCACCACATAAACTCAATAAATCATTTTTAACATTCATCGTTTCATAAAAACATAATCCCTATAATATTAACATTGTTTACCATTTTATAAAGTCGATAATTTTTTTCAAAACAACACTAATTGAAACATTATATACTAAAGTAACTACTTAACTCGATGACATTCATTGGCTTATGTTAATCATTTTAGGAATTTTTATCTCTATGATCAACAAAAATTACTTCTATAGAGGTATCATATTGATGAAAATATACATTAAAAACCCAAAATTCATACATTATGAATTTCCTATATAACAAACTTCTTTTATGTTTCTTAAGAATAATTTTTATGTTATAATCTTAATCCTCATATATTTTTTAGTACACAATTATATCGATGATAAATACAATAATAAAATAATGAAAATATTTTATAAATAGTCTATTAATTACATCCAAATAATAAAGGCCTTGTTTGTCTACCTAAACAACATTATTGTAAACTTGTAATGTCCTTTCCTCATTTATAATACATTCTTCCTATTATATTATTTAATAATACGTAATTGAGGATACCTAAAACAATGTTCAATCTATGAAAATTACTGAGCTCCATGAAGTTGATAGAATATGTCTAAAATTTGAGGAAGAAGAGACTTCTTAATTATTATAATATAATTGAAATTTTTATAATAATTGTAGTTATTTATAGGTATATATTTTTCATAATGAAATGAAAAAGGTCTCAGCATGGTGAAACACTATGGAATATATATATATCCATTTTCAGACATATTATGTAGTTTTTATAATATTGTTTTTTTTCAACTCTATGAATTCCAAAATCGTTAAAAAATATGGACACTTTTATATTGGTCTCATATATATGATTATATATATATATATATAATTCTTCCACATGATCTAGTTTACATGTGTGTAATTATTCAAGAAATACATCAATGTATTCCCATATAATAAGTATATCATGTATTTAAATATTACCCTTTCCATTCATAGACATTCCCTTCTCATCTTCTCCGTGAATCATATTCATAAGTGCTAATGGGGTATGGTTTACACAAGAACCGGGAGACTCCATCCCCCCATAAATATATGTAATTCAATATCCTCATCCTTAATCTCAATTTACAATTCTTTGAGATAAATTTTTTCATTTTATTTTGAAATGCAATCTATTGAATGGATTATATCAAAATCTGCAATTGGTATAATAATAAATTCTATAAATAAGGACTCTTCAGATGTTATTTTGGAAACAACTTGGAATATTATTGTTGTAGAAAGTCTTATCCAATGAGTTTTTATAAAAAACCACCCACTTTTATTTTAAATGACATATCATCCTTCATAGAAAATATTGTAGATAAAATGGTGTGTTATGATCCTAAATCAAATAATGAATTATCTATGTTTTAGAATATGATAAAAGTACCATCCACCACATCATTAGTAACTAAAAAATAAAATATATTGATCATGTAATCATGGCATTATCCCCTTGACCTCTTCTGTGGTATTTACTTTTTTCCCTTCTGTAATTAATGTGAATTCTTCAACATTTCACTATATTTATGCACGATACATCCTTGATTTTCTTCTTACACTCACATTAAATATATATGAAACTCATCTCTTCACCTTTATAATAAACATTAATACCTTTCTTGCATTATATAGGATTATTCATTAGTCAATTTTCAAATGAAAAAAATTTCATTGTTCCATTTTTCTTCTTTTAATCATTATCTTTGTCATGGATTTCAACCAATCTCTAATTATATTCATTTCCATTTATGATATCAAATAAAAAAAATTAATTATCTATTATTATGGAACATTATACAATTTCATCATATGATGCTATTTTTTCATAAATTAGTACCCATCTGGGGTTTGGATTGAGGACCTCAAATAAATGGTTAATATTTCTCTTGGGATTATTTATATATTTTGTAGGATAAATAGATATTCTTGAAATTAAAGCCTCATACTCCGCAAAAAATTGATTCTCTTTATTTAATAATATGGGTAACTATCTCTTCATTCTAGTTTTTCCCCCAAAAAAGAAATATTTATCTAATAATATTATATTAAAATATCCACAATCAATATTAACTAATTATTTAACCACCCTATTATTTTGAATCAATGTCTACCATTGATAAACATAAACTCTAAGACAATAAAAATCGAACATAAAATTTTCATTATCATTTAATTATTAGCTGAAATATATATTTTCATGATACCAGATCCATTTATATATTGCAACATGATTACTATATCAACTAAAATAAGGTGTCTTATAAATCATCAAAAAACCCATTATAGGTGTATCCTGTCAGGGAACATAACGTTTCAACACATTTCTAGTTATATTGAACATAACATGGGTCAAATTATTTCATATAGTCATAATTTTCATTTCTCAAACACCATAATTATTTTTTTAATCGGTGGGTTAATCCCCACATTTACCATGAGTATTGATTCTAATTCATTTGTTAGGATCTTCCCATAATGAAATAAATATAAAGGGTTTTCTCATAATCATCAGGAATTTTTTTATAGATAATTCAATAAAATTTCTCAAATATTGTAAGGGATAATCATAATCATCATTTTAGATATATTAATAGAAATTATATTTTCCATGTATTCTAATAATCATTGATCAATACCGATAATAAATATCCAAACTCTAGTAACATAGATCAAAAACCTAATTTATAAAATTCTAATAAAAAAATAAAATATTTCATCTAATATGGCCAAATATTTTAGTACTGCTAAATAACAAGATATATAGATTATTCCAATTTAAAATCAAAATATAAAATACATCGCATAAAAATGTTATTTCTTTTTTGAAACTCATTCAATGGGATTTTTTATATGTCATGGGAAAGGAAAAAAATTAGTCTGAGATAAAATGCCTAGAAGGGTTATGTGTAGTGGATGCTATTATGAATAAATAAGGCATAATAAATATGGTATGATTAAAAAATAGAAAATAAATCCATTTAATTAATATCTTGTGCATGAAATGAATCCAATAATAATGACAATATAGTAATATCATGGATAATAATAATGCAATACTCTATAAAGTAAATTTACATGATTAGAAGACCCAATTTGAGACATCGTAATATATCTACTATTAGGACCTCAAGCAAATATTGAATAAAAATATGACTAATGTCTCCATTAATATTTCCCATAGATTTGTGTCATTTGACATGTTGATGCATCGAGAGGCTGTATTATTAAAACCCCCACCCATCACTTCACATCCAAATTCGTTCCAAATATATTCAATTATTTATTTAATTATTGAAAAATATTACTTATCGAAAAAATATCTTGAGAAAATAATATGGATTTAATAATTTTTTCCTATGTTAATTAATTAATATTGATTGAAAAACATTATATGTTGTAATTGAATATGTTTTATGAAACAAATATATTCTTAATACAATAAATTTGGATTTTTAAATGAAATGTGAATTTCATTTAATAATATTCATAAATACATCAATGGGGTAGTATATAAATCTTATAAAAGAAATTATGTTAAAATATTCAAATATGCCTTAATGAATTGAAATTGAGATAGAGTCCAATTACATTACATTTAATGTTAACCTCATATGTTTTAACCTCGAGGTATTTTTAATTTATATTTTTTATAATTACATAATATAAAATTATATATTTCTATAATAACTCAATTGATATATTTATAATATATTATAAAATGTTTCTTGACAATATTTTATTATTATCGTTATTTTTTTGGGGAAACTACTTGATTATATATATATTTTGATAAAGTTGTTCTAGTAATTGTACATTTGTTTTGTTTACATATATACCAAAATTTTATTCATAGAATAAATATCATATATATTCAACATATTTATAATTATATTTATCAATAACTGATAGTGGTAGAAAATATAATAACACTGTTCATCAAGATGGTTTGTCATACATATGCATGAACATTTCTTTCACATTATCATGGATGAAAAAGATACATAATTTTTTTGTACTATAATAATAGTATATATAGATATACGTGATACAATATTTATTATTTTAGAATGTTTGGGGAAAATAAGAAGTATGTAGAAGGATAATGAAATTTATAAGTGATGCTTAAAATGATTACCCCCAATAAGAAAGAGCTGTAATAGATCTTCTATTAAAGGACATGTGGTGGATTTTTCAGGACCAATACCTATATTACATGACTGAGGTTTTTTGTAGAAGTATGTGGTATATTTTAGTTGATATATGTGGCCTATAGTGGTGTTAGTAAGATAAAATTAATGTGTCTTTTGATAATTGAGGGGATGGGCATTCATTAAATTCCGAATGTATTAAATTAATACGAATTTATTTTTTGATAAAAAGGGATCCAAATAATTTTATATAAGATGAGGCTGGGTAGAAATAATCTAGAGAAATAAAATTTGGTCAATTTAGATTACATTTTTGACAATATTTTTTTTTAACCAATTATTACCCCATATTACAATTTTAATAATATAGACATTTTCTAACATTTAAAGATTAATAATGTTCCTAAAAAATGAAAATAGAGACACAAATTTTAAATTATATTTTTATAAAACAATATAGAGTTTATTTTAAAAAATATAATAATATTTATAATTTTAAATCATATAATAAATAATTATTTATCAAAATATTTGATTAAAATAAATTTTAGAACTCCTCGTTTATGTTCACTTTTTAAACTATAATACTATAAGAAATTAAAATACATTGCATCCGAAAGGACTATAATATTTTTTTATCTGAAAATATTTGGACTAAAAAAATATCACATTTAATTTTTAGAGATTTGAAACTCATTTTATTAATTTTTTTAATACATACACAAGCACTGTTCTAGTGTTTCATAAATATTTTATGTATAATATTCGATCATTAAAAATAAAAATAATATATCGTGATGTAAATAAAAAGTATATATTTCAAATGAAGATTTACAACCACAAATATAATTACTTTTTATGTTTTTAGACATGTTAAAATAATAAAATAATGACAATAAATTAATGGTCATTTTTTTATATGAATTCATATATGTTGTAAAAATTGTAACTAAATCCAAAAAACAACATATATTATCCCTTATTTTAATTAAGTATTGTATATAATAATAAAAAATAATTATTTCATGTTTCAGGGCCATTGATTAGTCCTCATAATTCTTTATTCATTAACATCTCTATTTACCCATTAATGTGAAATGAAAATTACACTATTTTCTATACATAATGTCCAAAGGACCATGAAAATATTCAAAAAAAAAATTAAATCCATACTCAAAATATGGAATCCATTTTATCAAATTCAATTAATCTTATTCGATGGAATTAATATTTAGATAGATTTATAAAACATAATGAAAATGTGTTTTTAGAAAAAAAATTCATTCTGAAGTCTATAAATATACTGATAAAAAAATATGATATCATGAAGAATCAAATTCATTTGATTAATAAGAAATTATACTTATATTAAATTTTTATAAAAGTAAAATTAAAAATATAATTTTTAATGAAAGGGAAAATTGTCCTTCTAAAAAATATGTACTTTCCAATACACAGTAAAACAAATCCATTCATAAAAATACTATAATTTCACTCAAATATAAATTATATATGTTTATTTAAAAAATAATATCCCTTTTTTAAAATAAAATTTCAAAAATATCAATAAATTAATTATAATTATTACATACAAACAAAATAAAAACGATATTACAAAAAATTTGGATTATGAAGAAAAATGGATTTCAAAAATTGGGATCTATTATAAAAATAATTAATCAATAAATTTTTTTTCAATATAAAATTGATATTTATTTCATAATATTTTTAATATTTTTAATATCCACCAATTTAACTGAAATTTTATAACTATCATATTAATGTAATATTGTTTTTTTTGTTTGTTTCTATTAGGTGTTACATGTATTATATGCTATCGAAATTAGTGTTATGAAAACCAGTGATTTTAAAGTATTTATTTTGTATTAATAAATGAAAGAACATTATTTAATAATATAATTTTATGCATTTAAATATTTTTTTTTTAAATTATTTTATTTTGTGTCAAAATGTTAAATATTAATTATAGAACTTATAGAAATATTAATTGATAAAATAGTTATAATTTTTAAATTTATAACATAAATATTATCATAGGATAAAATTTTTAAATTTTTTAAAAAGAAATATTTTTCGATGAATAATAAAAATACTGATTTTTGAATAAGATTTTTTATTTTCTGTTTCATGAATTTGAAATGTTCCATTTTCTTTTAAAATTGTATGAATATTAAATAATTTCAATTTTATTTATTGGAAAAGGAATTTTCTTTATGGGAATCTGTGTTTGTTTTGAATTTGGTATAATAGAATTTCTATACATGAAAATGTATTCCCATGAAAAACATTTTTTTGCACAAAATTAATCATTCTGTTATTAAATTACATTATAAATTATTTTTCTGTTAATAATAAAAATATTATTGTATATATTCAATATAAATTCAATGATTCTTATTGTATTTTATCTAGGCATGGGATAAAAAGAAAAATAAATTTATTCCTAAAAAGTATTATAACAAATATTATTTTTCATATCTTTTTTGCCCATATATTTAGATATGAAATCATCACACATATAGAAATAGAATCAAGAAAATTTTAATATATATATTGACTCAATAGGTCCAGATATGGTTTACATGTCCCTTTTGTAAAATTTATGAATAGGAATCAAGGTAAAATTTATCTTGACAGTGAAGGGAAAAATGGTATTTAAATTATTACAAGTACTATAATTTGAATTATTTATAGTTTTAAATGAATATTATATATGAATTTGGAATATCATCATTTTTTGAATGGTTTAGATTCAAATTCAATAATTTTTTTGTATTTTAAGTCAGATTACTTGAATAGTGTAAATATTGACATTCATTATATTTTATCAAAATAATATTTTATTAAACTATTGAAAAATAATATAATACATGAAATAGGAAAAGGATTATAAAATTTGGTTTTAAATTTTATCTCTTTTAAATTTATGAGATCATTGTAACTATTTATGTAATATTATATCCCCTTATATGTTAGAAATATGTGACAGTAGTAAATGTTAAAATAGGACAACAGTGAGGTTAAACCAACAACTATAGTCTATTAAAAAAAAGAAAACTACACAATTTTTTTTGGATTATTGTATCTAAATCCCAAAAATCATTATATTTTAATACCTATTTATTTGGAAACATTTTTTTAGAGAATGAATTTATTATATTTTAAACTTTATTTAAATTCCAAGATGCTTCTACACAAAAATAAAAAAGTGAACTTGTATATTATCTTAATTACATCACATTGATCATCATATCTAATCCTAAAACAAAAAAATCCACTAATTAAATTCTATATACACATTGTAGAGGATTATTTCTACAAAAAAGACCAACTCCAAGGACCTTAATAGAACATATAATGGAGTTGTTCCAAAGAAGAGTTAATCCCTACAGTCGATCACTTTCTTTTTGGATATTATTTTGTGTCCTATTAAATTTTTATATTATTCATAAAATTATAATTATTATATAATAATTATTTTTTGTAGTTATTATGGTTATGGATAACTATTTCTTAACACGATTTTCATTAAATGGGAGGAGAATGTATCACTTGTGAGTACATGCATCTTATCATCTCCATCAAATGGGGTAATTAATTTTACATAATTGTTATTTATAAATCATTTTTATAATGTTTTTATGATTCATATTTTTTTTATAAAATAATTTAACATATTTAATGGTAATATAAAATCTACTTTCTTACCATATAATCTATTAGAAAATGGTAATGTTGATCATGTGTATGTTTAGTCTACCACCTACACGTAGTTATTTGATTTTTTACATTTAAAATTTATATAGAGGGTGGTAAGAATGAATTTATGGAGTATATATTATATATATGATATAATATTTTGTTTCTAATGGTTTATGATTATTTATCATTCTTTTGATCCACCCATAAAAAAATTAAAATAGTTTTCATACTTACGTACAACCTACCATCTCCTGGAATAGTGTAATTCATTTTTTATATATTTAAGAATTATTAAATTATTATTAAAATATATTTATATATATAATAAATGTTTATAATTTTTAAACCAGGATTGTAATTATAGAGAATATGTAACCATGCTCATCATAAAAGGACTAGAAATACCGAACTAGAATTTTAATACCAAATGTGACAGTAAACATATGAAAACAATGATTTTTATATTTATTTATTAATAAAAGTTCAATGGAATGTGACAATGGTAATATGTATTATATTATCACAATTTAATTTACTATGGTATATAAGTATAATATTTTTAAATATAATAAACATGAGGCAAGATGGTTAGGAAGCATGTAGAACTCTACGTAAGGGTTTATCATGTCAAATTGGATTATTTAGGATATATGTTCAATTATGAACCAATATTATTTTATGAGTATTATATAAACCCCAATTGACATGTAATTTAATGAATCCATTTATTTTAATTATACGTGAATTTTTATTGGACATCATTTTTATAAGGATTATTATTTAAATGTCACCACACTAGTAAGGGATTGGTCATAAAATCTCTTTCGGTGTCAGAATAGTTTATGATAATATTTATAATGGTGAAAATTTATTATCTACCTCTACATAACCTCACGATGTTTTTTACCCTCAAGTAATTTAAATTGTTTTATGTTTTCAACTAATTCATTACTCTTTATTAATAGATATTATAGAAAGATTTTTTTTAGAAATATGATCATAAATTATCAATTTTCAATATAAAAAATCTTCTATATCAAATATTGTAAATAAAATAAATATTTTTATAATATTTACATATAATTTTAGAATTAATTTTTACATATGATTTTATTTTTAAGAATAGTTTTACAAAAACTATTATTTTCATTTTACAAATTATGTTCTTTTATGATTTTAACATAAGTGTAAATAAAATCATATTATTTAACTATACAACATGTATGATATTTACTACCCCCATCTCTAGTTAATGATTTGAAGTCCCATTTATAATTTTCCATTTTTATTTTCGATAAAAATGTTTTCCTTAATATTATTGTATATTTTAGATTATAAATATATTATTTCAATTTGATAATATTGTTTCTATAATGATATCATCCAATTGAGAATTTAATGGAATTATCATTTATGAAAATATCCATTGATCATTCATATTATTTACCCAGTATATGAACCAAAGATATTGTCCTTATTATTAAACTAGATTATTTATGATATGATGTGGAATTGTTTAGGAAAAACATATTATTTCCACGATGTTATGATAATAATCAATTGATTTATGATCTTATGGAACACATATAAAAATGATTATTAATATGTGATGTTTGGTTTAAGAATTTTATAGCCTTAAAATTTATTATGAAAATTCAGATAGCCTAAGATTTATGTTATAATTGAACCTGATTACATGTTCATAATTATAGGCTTGGATCTAGCCTTCATGTCAATATGATTATTCTGGGACCATGTATTCATCTCCACATGTTTATGGGTAAACCTAGATTTCATATTCTTTTTATTATGTTTGGACCTTCTTTATTTTCCACCTTTTTATTTAAGGACAAAATTTTTTTCCCATAAAATAATGATTTGTTCCATATCAATTTATACACATTAAAAAAGATATAAGATTATGATTTTACCACATTTCGAAGTTAATTTTATGCTATCATGGATCATTTCCTGTTATTCCAATATGATTATAATATTAGGAACTTCCAAGGCTTATTCCATGACTCAAGATTATGAAATATATTATTAAATTTATATTTTTCAAAATTTTAGCTAATACTCTCATACCCTTGTGATCATGTAGGGCTTATGGGATCATTGTATCATCTTCATGAACCCTATTGAGCGTCTACGCTCACACATTATTATGTTTTCTTTTTTAGGTAACGAAGAAAGGAATTAAGTAGGGAATTACTATGAAGATTTTTATTTTGAATGATATTTAAGAGATATGTTGAATAAATTTAATGAAATGAGATGATTTTGTAAATAATCTCCAAAAAAACTAAACCTTTACAATCATTTGAGTTTCTTTCTATATACTCGAAAGATCCATCTAAAAATATACTATATTTACTATATAATTATTTTTCATCAATATACAAATTAAAATATATATTTTATGGCATATAATATAGACTTTGTATTTATAAATGTGGTTTAATGGCCCTCCCTCCACATTATTATCTATAACTGGTGGTTTGAAGATGACTATTACATATATCTCATACATACATCTTTTATATTAAAATTCATTTATTTTTTTCTTAATTTACTATACTAACATAGTTTTTTAGTTCATTTTTTACTCTTGTATGGGTGAAATGTTTAATTGGAAATGATAAAATGTATCAGAAAATAAAATAATTGCTGGTCGGAGGTGATACTCAAGAGTGGGTGAATTGAGTTCCTATAAAAATTTATGTTAAAAATATTTCTCCTAAAATCCCCCAATTTAAAAACAAGTTAAAAATTAGTGAATTTATACAGATTGTAAAAGTTCAATTAGTTTCTTAATGATTGATTAGGTATCAATTAATTTAAATTGGATATTCAAGTAACTCTTGAAACTAACTTATTATTTCACAATAAGTATAAACACTTGCTAATTTAACTATCAAAGTAACTTTTTAAAAAATTATATTTCAAAGTAATTAGCAATGGAATATAAAATATATAGTATACTTTAGACTTAATCTAAGATGGAAAATATATGTAACCAAGTGGTTCAGTCTCAATCTGAGACATAGTCCTCTCAAACAATTTATTTAAATTTGATCCACACCCCGGATCTGGGTAAACAATAGTACTCAGGCTATCTAGGTACTAAGACCTCTACCACAGTTCTTCGTGGGAAAACAAAACAACAACCCACAGGCTATCTGAGTCCTACTTGAACTCTACCACTATTCACAGTGGGATGCAAGAGAGTTATGGATGGTTTGTGTGAGGATTTTAGAGATCCTTCAGTTTGGCACATGAGACAGCGTGTGTATAAAATATACAGAGCACACAAACTACTCGAAATTTCAATATAATAATAACTAAGAGAGTAGATACGAGTTCTATAATTCTCTAGTGATTTTAATTGGAGCTATGGACACTTTTGATTAATTAGGAATGCTTCTGAGTCCTTCTCTAGTTTTTGTCTGAAAAACAGAGGGTCATTTTCTTCAAGTTCAGTTTGATCAGCTTGAGTGTATGAAGTGCTCATTGTAGTTCTCCACTCCTTGAATAATGTTCGGTTTGTGTTCTCTTCTTGTATGATTCAATTTATGTGTGTAAAATGTTCTTTGAGTATGGATGTAGCCTTTCTGTATGCACCACATTACAACATTCGTTTTCCCTTTTTTGTCTATCTATATGTCCTTCATGTGTCCTTCCTTATACATCTTTTAGCAAGTGCAATGGGAATGACTACCTTTTTATATGTACGAGGTACATTTCCTAGACATGCCAACAACTATCATTAAATATCATTAATTTCATTAAAATCATCAAATATTATCGTTGCTTAATAAATAAATAATATAGACAAAAGTAGAGTTTAGTAATTAGTAACTGGTGAGACTTTCATCAGTATCCTTTTTTAGTAGATATGTAACGGTGGACTTTTTATAGCTATGAGATCTAATCAGTTGCTCTTTTATCCTGTACCGGTATCTCCTTCTATCGGTAGATGTTACTCTGTGTATCAGTAGCTCTATGTACTGGGGACTCATTCTATTAGTAGCTTTGCTTCTATCAGTAGCTCATTTTGTCTTGCAGTAACTCGCTTGTTTCGGTATCTTGGTGTATCGATGACTATTTGTATCGGTAACTATACTTATCAGTAGACTTTGAATTAGTATCTTGTGCATACTGGTATCTCCATTTTGTACCTGTGATTAAGTGTATACCAGTATACTTATGCTTACCGGCAGACTTGTTCTATTGGTATCTCAGCTTCTATCGGTAGCTGTCTGTATCGATTAACTTGTTCTATCAGTGAAATGTTCTTACTGGTGGACTTATACAAAATATTAGCTCTACGTATCGGTGACCTTTACTTATCAGTGACTATGTCTATCAGTAGACTAAGTACTGGTAGATCTTTTTGTCTGTATCAGTAGCTATGTGCATACCAGTGTACTTAACACTTATCTGTTCTATGCAACACATATGCCGATTGAGTTAGAATTATTTCAAAGTTCATATTGACATAGATAAACATATTTAAAGATTATTTTAATATTATTTTCAACATGATAATATAATGTCATAGATTGAAAAAATTAATATATAGATAAACATTATTTGGGATTATCAAAGTATGTGAAAGCATAATTGGGATTATCAAAATAGTTGAGGTCAACAATCCCCCCCTTTTTTATAATCACAACTTAGGATATTATAAGTCCAAAATAATTATAAATGCATCAAAGGATAAAGTATTAAATCCAATTATATCAGAGAGAACAATATGTAATAGAAAACATGTACTAAAGGTAAAATATGAGACAAATGTACAAGATGGAAACAAATTAAATGAAGAAAAGATATTATTTC
Organism: Viscum album; assembly: GCA_963277665.1. Taxonomy (NCBI): domain Eukaryota; kingdom Viridiplantae; phylum Streptophyta; class Magnoliopsida; order Santalales; family Viscaceae; genus Viscum; species Viscum album. The sequence goes on from OY728136.1 coordinate 1,519,440,543, forward strand.
TCCCCCTTTATCATAAAATATTTTAACTTTTCCCTCAGATATGTTTCACTTAGATAGTATTTCTCCCCCTTTTTGAGAATCATAAAGTGGGACAAAAAGGAAATATTGGAGAAGAGAAGTAACAATGAGTAAAATAGTAAGATCATAAGTATGCCTTTGATCTAATAGATTACAAAGAGAGACATAAATGAAACAAAATTAAATATAAGTGATTCCTATCAAAAAGCCTTGCCGCTGATCAATCCAAATCCTCAGAATGTGATTTACCCTTGGGATTAGAAGAAAATTCAGGTTTGGTGGATGCAGGTGTGTGATTAGGAACACTAGAAATGATCAAAAGTGGCTGAGCTGTTGAAACTGTTCCTGGTCTGTACTGGGTAGTTCTCTAAGTGATCAAAAGAGTAAGGCTTTTGATAGCTTGGACTGGAGTCACATGAGTAGGAGAAGTAGCAGAGGTTGAGGCAGGTAAAGCTGGAGGTCCAATAACTGGCCTAGCATCTACATGCAAGAAAGGAAATAGAGGATTTCTAAAATCAATATTGATTCCTCCTCCACTTTCCATATCAGAAATGAAATCATCCTTGTTTTCCATGAATTTGTCCAGTGCAGGGGTCAACTCCTTGATCTTGGTGGCTTGTTCTCTGAAGGCTTGATTATTTGGTGGTAGCTTCATGTTTTATAACATAAGCATGGAATGATTATTGAGATGATGTTTGGTGTAAATACTTTGGAAGTAATAATCTACCCTGTCTTTAAACTCTTTTTGATGGGAAGAAGCCTATCGTATATATTCTTGAACTATTATCATTATATCTCTAGTGTTATCTCTTGTAGAAAGTTCCACTTTGGTGAGATCAGAAGAGTCCACAGAGCCACTGGTGGATGCTGAACCAAGCTCCTCCTTTATCAAAGCTCTAATATAATCCAAATCTACTGAAGGTATGGAAGAAAGAGAACCAAGAGAGAAGGTTACAGTTTCCTTGAAACTTTTAGTTATCCCACTAATATGATTTTTCACTGCAGAATCTTGGGCATCGATATGATTCTCCACAGACATTTTAATACCATCAAAAACAGAAACCATCTGGCTCACCAAACTCTTCAAATATTCCAAATCGTTGTCTGCTTGAGATTCTAAACTCATGTAGGATTCCAGAGAGACAACTGATTTCTTTAGAATGTAAACATCATCTGTCAGTCTTGATACATGAGTATGGAATGTTGTAAATTCATCCACTATCTCTTCTACAATGGTTGACACATTACAACCGAGAGAGAGTTCTAAAGACTTTTCGAAATGGCTCATCTATTCAACAAAGAAAATATTTAACTCAGCAACAGAAGCACTCAAAGTCTCTTTCATCTCATCCATTAAGGATTCAAGATCAGCCATGGTGATCATATTTTCAGGAATAACTATAGGTGCTCTCTCAGAAACAATACTGGTCACTGAGTTAGTCATAATTGAGTGAATTGATGAAACTAGTAAACTTTCCATTCTTCAGACTTCTTCAACACAACTAACTTTAAGATCTGACATAAAGTTATTCATATCACCTCTTCAGACCACATCTTCAGATAACTACTCAGACTGAATATCATAACTATCTTTTGGTCTATTAAGGGACGCCTCATTATCCGAATCAGGATAATCTAATCCACAAACCAAAAAACCTGGGACTTCTGCCCAATCCTCAATTTCAACAACCACTGAAACATTGCCTAACCTGGTTGGATGCTCCTCCTAAACAGGTGCATTATCTTTTACAATAATGAAATCCTCATCAACTCTTTCTTCCTCAGGATAATCTTTCACAACCAGCTCCATTTCTGTAACAGCAGGATGTTCCTCAAGAATAGGTAATGGTCTATCAACTTCATCAAATTCCTCAGTAGGCATTAGGGAATGTCCAATTAATGTACTAAGGCTCAAGATGACTGAAACAGATGCTTCACATGCATGAACTTATTCTTCATTTTCTCGAGCATCCTCTTCTAGATCTGCTCTCTGCTGGTCTTCCTCAAACATAGATGCCTCTTTATTTCATACACCCAAAATAGATTCTGTACAAGGTAGGTTCAAAGGATCACTTTCCTTTTCTTGTGACACTACTTCAGAAGCTGAGATAGGAGGAAAGTCAGGATTTACTCCATTTACTACAGAGGAATATTCCTCTTCTGAATCATCACTATACTATGTCTCTTCATCATCAGGTCCTATACCTAGATACCTTACAACCATAGGACTTTATGGATGATCCACAGGATTGAACTTATCATATATCTTCTTATTATCATTAACCCACTCTCCTATCCATGGATTCCAGATTATCTTCATGTATTTTCAAACTGTCCTTGTGATACAAAAATTATTCCTTACTACCACTATCTCATCTTGAGACTCAGATAAACCCTTCACTTTAATCATAACAGAAATCTACTTGGAAAAGAATAGAGCATTGTTCGTTGATTTGAGTCTGGTTATATCCTCCATTTTAATCACTAGCAACCTGAATAGATTCACTTTCACACCATGTCTCAAAATATGTAACAGATAGATATCTTGATATCTTAAATTCACAAAGTCCCCTCTTCTTGGGCTTAGCAGATGTTGCACAAACTTGAACATCAATATGTTCTCTCCATTCATTTCAGCAGCCACCACCTTTCTTTTCTCTCCACTACCAGTGACCACCTATAAGGTAGTCTCATAATCAAAAATACCACTGGTAGGTGGTATTGTCTTCATTGAATAACCATAAACTCCTTCATGTGGTACTCTCAGGTACTTATCCCACTCAATATATGAAAAAGATATTTCCTTACCATTCACAAATGAAATCACTCAGTTCTCATCTTCTGATTTCTCAAAACTCATAAACTCATAGAATTGTTTTCCTATCATCGGATAGTAGGGGCCATTATTATTTGAGTAGTATTGCACCCACTTTATATCTTCCATCATATCAAGAACTATCGATCTACTAGACATCAGGCATTCCACGCATAGCTCTTTCTCATTTACAATAGCTCTATTTTGTAATTGTGGGTTCACTGGACGCATCCCAAACCTTGTTCTACTAACACTGCTACTTTCTTATGGCTCTATCTTCTACTTCTTCATATTCGGCTCATCAATGTCATGTCTAATAGTAGTGAGTTTGGTTTTTTCATTCTCTGGTTTGAGGAACAAAGGGTTTTCGAGAGATTCGGGAGCTAACTCTTGAGTGTAAAGGAAAGGTTCGGTGGATTGAGAAGTAACTAAGAATTAGTTTTATCATTTAGGAATCATAAAATACATAATTAAAATAAAATCAGTAAATTATAAATAATAGAGATTCTGGCAGCAGACAGAAGTTTAAACCAACGCATACTTAATGATAGGGTATACTGGTGAGAAATCCTAAAAGTGTGGTTTATCAATCAGTAAGTCCCACAAATAGTGAGGTCCATACCAGTGAGGTGTAACAGTGAGGTTTCTATACCAATGAGGTATAACAGTGAGGTTTCATACTAGTGAGGTATAATAGTGAGGTTTCAATCGGTCAAGGTATAACAGTTAGGTTTTTACATGTCAAGGTTAATAATTCCTAACTCATGTCTAAAATAACTTAACCTATCCGAACATTAAGATTTGGTGAAAAAGTCAGTTAATTGATGTTCATTACCTATAAATTCAAGAGTAAAATCACCTTTTTAGTAATGATATCTTCAAAAATGGTGCCTTATATCAATGTGATTGGTCCTAGAGTGAGATACAAGGTTGTCGGAAAGTTGATTTCACTACTGTTATCACAATTAATTGAAACATGGTTAAAATCATATCCATAGTCCAAAAGAGTGTGTTTCATCCCAAGAATCTGTGCACAAAAACTAACAGTAGCTATATACTCTGCTTCAGCAGTGGACAATGCAACTGAATTCTGTCTCTTACTACAGCAAGATACTAAGGATTTTCCCAATAATTTACATGTTCCAGATGTTCTTTTTCTATCCAACTTGCAACCAACAAAGTCAGAATTTTAATAACTCATTAGTTCAAAATATTTTCCTTTTGGATAAAAAAACCAAAATTTACAGTATGTTTAAGATATTTCAAAATTCTTTTACAAGAAAGTAAATGTGATTCTTTTGGATTAGCTTGAAATCTAGAACACATAAACAAACTAAACATTATATCTGGTTGACAAGTAGTAAGGTAATTTAAACTTCCAATCATACCTCTGTAATTTGTTTGATCCACTAGTTTCCTAGTTTCATCTGCATCCAATTTATAGACAGTACTCATAAGAGTATCACTTTCCTTAATACTATCCAAACCAAAACGTTTTAAAAGATCCTTTATATATTTTATTTGATTCAAAATAATACCATTTTCATTTTGATGAATTTAAATCCAAGAAAATATTTGAGTTCTCCCATTAAACTCATTTCAAATTCATTTTTCATTCTCTTTGATAAATCAGTACATATAGAATTATTAGAAGATCCAAAAATAACATCATCAACATTGATTTGTACTATCAAAACATCTTTTGAAATTATTTTAATAAAAAGGTTCGGGGCAGCAATCCCTTTAGTAAATCCTTTTGAAATAAGAAAATTTCTAAATATATCATACCATGATCTTGGAGCTTGTTTTAAACCCTATAAAGCTTTATACTTTTTTAAAAACATGATTTTGGAAATGGGGGTTTGTAAATCCAAGTGGTTGTTTAAAAAAAATATCTTCAATTATAAAACCATTTAGAAAAAAACGTTTAACATCCATTTGATATAACTTGAAATTTAGATGAGCAGAATAGGAAAGTAAGATCATAATAGAATCTAATCTAGCTACAGGGGAAATGTTTCCTCATAGTCTATTCCTTCCTCTTGATTATACCCTTATTCAACTAACCTAGCTTTATTTCTACCAATATTTCCTGCATTATCAACTTTGTTTCTAAAAACCAATTTACTGCCTATTTTCAAAGTCTCCTTAGGTCTGTCAACTAATTCCCAGACTTTGTTTCTTTTAAATTGATTTAATTCTTCTTGCATTTCCATTACACAATATTCATCATTGATTGCATCACTGATATTTTTAGGTTCTAGCTGTGAAATAAAATCTTTATGTTCAACCTGATTTCTTAGAGAATCTATAGTCTGTGTCCCTCTATCATTATTACCAACAATAACATCTAATTAATGATTCTTTAGAATCCTAGTTGATCTAGTAAATGTTCGAAAAGAAATTTCACGTTTATATGTTTGTTCGGCTTCAACAGAAGAAGGTTCTAGAAAGTTTACAGAGATGGATGTATTTATAGAAGGTTCTTTGGTTTTATCATTAATGTCCAGAATAGACAGATTTTCTTCATGATTTTCAAGAGAAGACTTAGGTTCATGTGTATCAGTTTCATCAAACTTGATGTGAAAATATTCTTCCACACACATGGTTCTTTTAATGAAAACTCTATAAGCTTTTCTAGTTAAATAATAACCAAGAAAATTCCATCATCACTTTTAAAATCCACATTGTCAAGATTATCCTTTGTATTGAGAATAAAGAGATTGCAACCAAAAAGTCTGATGTAATTAACCTTAGGTTTCCTATTATTCCAAAGCTCATAAGGGGTTTTCTTAAGAACATGTCTGATCAAAACTCTATTGATTATATAATAGCTGTATTTACAGCTTCAGCCCAAACGTAAATTGGTAGTTCATACACATTATGCATGTTCTTTGAAATTTCAGGAAGGTTTCTATTTCTTCTTTCTACTACTCCATTCTGCTGAGGAGTTCTTGGGGAAGAAAAGTTTTGACTATATCAATTGAGTGAGGAGTAAGATTAAAAGTCATAATTTTCAAACTCACAACCATGATCACATCTTAGGGTCTTAATCTTAAGTCCACTAAGGTTCTCTACAGACTTGTAGTATTTCATAAAGAAAGAACAAGCTTCACTTTTGTGAGCTAAAAATTATACCCATGTATATCTAAAAAATTCATCTACAAAGACATAGACATAGTGCTTCCTAGTTAAACTCTAAACTCTATATGGTCCAAACAAATCCATGTGAACCTACTCGATAGGTTGAGAATATGAAACTACATTCTTTGAATTAAAAGAAAATTTATGTTCCTTTTCCTTTTCACAGGGATTAAAAACATTGTCTGTTGGGAACTCAAGTTTAGGTATGTATCTAACTATGTTTTTCCTAGTCAATTTTCTAAGTGAATGGATGTTTCAATTTCTTAATCTTCTATTCCATATCCAAGACTCTTTATGAAATGCATTTAAGAAATAAATGTTTTGTCTAGCTAAAGAATTTAAATCAATAGCATTAACATTTTCATTTATCGAAGCAAAAAATACTAAAACATTTTTAGAGTAAAAAACATTACAATAATAATTTTCAAATTTAACATTAAAACAATCATCAAACATCTGAGAAATACATAAAAGATTTTATTTAAGTCCATCAACAAATAAAACATAGTAAATTAAAACTGATTCATTGTTACCGATCTGGCCTAGGCCGATGATCTTTCCTTTGGAATTATCACCAATGATGACATGGCCTCTATCAAATTTGATTAAACTTTTGAAGCATGAGTAATCTTTAGTAATATTCCATGAACATCCACTTTCCAAGTACCATACCTTCTTATTAGTACTCTTCAAGCAGGTTTCCTAAAAAATAGGTTTAAACAGAAAATGATTTCAGTACCCAGAATTTCTTGGGTCCAAACAGGTTATAAAGCAAAGCCTTGGGTACCCAGATTTGTCTTATGAGTCACAAATAATTTAAATAATCAATATATTTTGAAAGATAAACCTTATTTTATATATAACCATATGAATAACTAGTTATAGAATATGAATTTCCTGATCTATAACTAGCAGCATTCTATCCAGATTTAGAAATAAATCTAGTTTTAGTAAACTGTCTCTGTCCAGGCGGATAGCCTTTTCCAGTGGTATATTTTGGTTCCACTACTTTTCCAAGAATTTTAGTAAGAGTATCTTCTCCATTTGTGAATTTTTCTATGTCTTCCCTTAATTTCTCATTAGACAACTTCAGTTCAGTATTTTCCTTAAGTAACTGAGCATTCTTTTCATTCTCTATATCAAGGAAAGATTTAACAGAACTGGTCAAAGCATGTTGTTTCTTTAAAGCTTTATAATTTTCCTTCAATTCTCTTCATGTTTCTTCTAGCATATTACAGTATTCAAATAACACTTCACTAGAAATATTTTCAGATTCATAATCACAATGAACACCATAATAATAAGAATTTAAAGCAAGAGTATCCAATGTTACCACATATGTTTTTGTCATAAAACACATGTTTGAACGATTATTTTCAGATTAAGAAACCTTAGATTCACTTGTGTTGTCTTCTGAAGCACTCCAGGTTTCATTGATATCTTTCTTATACTTGTTGTCCTTATAGTCATATTTCTTTTTCAACTTGAATTTTGGACACTCTGCTTTCACATGTCCTTTCCTTTTGCATTCATAATAGACAATTTCATCACTTTTATCAGGCTTCTTCCAATCCATCTTCCAATGTCCTATGTTATCATATTTTTCTTTGTAATTTGATTTTCTGATGAATTTCTTCTTCCTTTAAAGCTTCTTAAATCTTCTGGCTATCTGAGCTATCTCAACATCACTGTCAGAATCTGAACCTCCACATGAAGAGCATTCAGTTGGTATGTTTACTTTCTCCATGTCCTTTCTCCTCAATGCAGTAGACTTAAAATCCACTGAATTCTTTTTTGATTCATCACATTCTTCCTTATTCACTTTGAGTTCTTCTCATATATCATAAGCTTACCAATTAATAACTTAATAGGAAAAGTATCAATATCACATGATTCTCTAGTTGAAACTGATGTTGCCCTCCATCTTTCTAGAAGACATCTTAATATTTCATGATTTGTTCCTTTGCAGGAACAACATTTCCATGTGATCTCATAGTGTTGAAAATCACATTGAACCTGAGATACATATCTGAAATTGGTTCATCAGACTTAATTATAAAATTATCAAACTTAATATTATTGGTATTCAATCTCATTTCTTTTACATTATTTTTTCCCTCATGGGAAACAACCAAAGTGTCCCAAATTTCATAAGTAGTTTTACAACCACATGTTTTGATAAATTCCTCATCAACTAAAGCATAGTACAAAGAATTAATTTATATACAATTATTATTGTAGGAAGTCTTAGTAGATTCATCCCATATAGTTTTAACAGTCTCTGGAATCTTATATTAAGCTTATATTGCAGTCCAGATATCAAATCCCATATGATCCGAATGAATTTTCCTTTTAAGCTTACACTGAGCATAATTTGTACCATTAAAGAAGGGTGGCCTATTGGTAGTGGCACCTTCAAGTTTAATATCCATAATAAGATTTTAGAAAATATATTTATAGAGACAAAATTTCGAACACACAAAAATATAAGATATTTAAGATGAAAATAATATCACAGTTGAAAAAAAGAGTATTTTGAAAACCATGAATAATAAATATTTCCTCTGATACCAAATTTTTGTCGGAGTGGATACTCAAGAGAGGGGAGATTTAACTTCAAATAGAAATTTCTGTTAAAAATATTCCTCTTAAAATCCCCCAATTTAAAAACAAGTTAAACTGTAGTGAATTTATATAGATTGTGAAAGTTCATTTAGTTTCACAAAGATTAATTAGGCCTCAGTTAATTTAACCAGGAGTTTAAATTACCTTTTGAAACTAACTTACTCGTTCACAATAAGTAAAAACACTTGATAATTGAACTATCAATGTAAATTTAAAACAAATTATATTTCAAAATAACTAGAAGTGAAATATAAAATATATAGTATACATTAGACATAATCTAAGACGCACAGCAGATGTAACCAAGAGGTTCAGTCTCAAACCAAGACATAGTCCTATCAAAAAATTTATATAAATTTGATCCATACCCTTGATCGGAGTGAACAATAGTACTCAGACAGTCCAGGTACTAAGACCTATACCACAATTCTTCGTGGCAAAACAAAACAATATCTCACAGGCTATCCAGGTCTTACTTGACATCTACCACTATTCATAGAGGGATACAAGAGAGTTATTAACGGTTTGTGTGAGACTTTAAGAGATCCTGCAGTTTAGCATATGATACAGTGTGTGTATAAAATATACGGATCACGCACACTGCTCGAAATGTAAATAAATGAATCACTAAGAGAGTAGATATGAGTTTTAGAATGCTAATGTGATTTGATGCGCAGCTATGGACACTTTTGATTAATCAAGAATGCTTCTGAATCCATCTCTAGAATTTGTTTGAAAAACAAATGGTTGTTTTCTTCATGTTCAGTTTGATCAGTTTGAGTGCATGAAGATCTCGTTGTAGTTCTTCACTCCATGACAGAAGTTCAGATTGTGTTATCTTTTTTTATGAATCGCTTCGTGTATGTCTAGTGTTCTTAGAGTATGGATGTAGTCATTCTGTATCCAAATCATTAAAGCACGCTTTTTACCTTTTTGTGTCTCTATATGTCAAGCCTTTGTCCTTCCTTATATAGATTTTATCTCGGGCAATGTGAATGATTACCTTTTTACAGGTATGAGGTTCGGTTCCCTAACATGGAAATGACTATCATTAAATAACTTTAATTGCATTAAATAATCAAATATGACATTTTCTTAATAAATAAATAATATCAACAAAAGTAGAGTTTATGAATCAGTGACTGGTAAGACTTTCATCATTAGCCTTATGTTGGTAGATATGTAATGGTGGACTTTGTATAGCAGTGAGCTCCTATCATTAGCTCTTTAATCTTGTACTGGTAGCTCCTTGTATCGGTAGCAGTTACTTCGTGTATCAGTAGCTCTATGTACCGGTGACTCATTCTATCAGTAGATTTTCTTCTATCAGTAGATCATTTTGTCTAGTAGTAACTGGAATGTATCAGTAGCTTGGTGTATTGGTGACTGTCTGTATCAGTAACTATACATATCAGTAGACTTGGTATCGATAGCTTGTGCATACTGGTTACTCCGTTCTGTACCAGTGATTAAGTGTATACTAGTAGAATTATGCATACCAGAAGACTTGTTCTCTCAGTAGCTAAGATTATATCGGTAGCTGTCTGTATCGATGGACTTGATCTATCAGTGACATGTGCTTACCGATGGACTTACACATACCATTATCTCTGTGTATCGGTGACCTTTTATTATCAATGAATATATCAATCGTTAGACTAAGTACCGGTAGATCTGTTTGTTTGTATCAGTAGCTATGTGCATACCAGTGGACTTAACACTTATATGTTCTATGAAACACATATGCCAATTGAGTTATAATTTTTTCATAGTTCATATTTACATAGATAAACATTTTTAAAAGAATATTTCAATATTATTATCAACCTGATAATATAATTTCATATATTAAAAGAATTAATATATAGATATGCATTATTTGGGATTATCAAAGTATGTGAATGCATAATTGGGATTATCAAAATAGGTGAGGTCAACAATAATTAAAGATGAAAATGGCATGTAATGTCATTTATAAGTAGACGATCAATATGGCGGCTCATACATTATGAAAGGGATCAATTAGAGTACAATCAACAAAAATTTGTTTTTTATGATCAGAATAAAATCCATGGCATGAATGATATTCTGGACTAAAAGGTATGATGTGAAAAACTATATATGGTGGATGATTTATGATATAAATAATCTGACATATACATTCACACGGTGACTATTCCCAAATAGTCCAAGTAAAATAATATTGATAAGGTAATTTTCAGTGAAATGTATCAATTATGATTTGGAATTGTAATAAGCAATGGGGATTGTTCCAATATTCATAAATCACTATATTAATGGATAATTAACCCTTCCCCAAGAATATTTAATCCCTAGAAATCAGGTTTTAGGGTTCCACATTATTGATTCGTTCATTGGGATGTGTCATTAATGAGATTAAAGATTTTTATTAAGATGATGAGTAGAATAAATCTTTTATTTTCACATCACTTCATATCTAGTATGAGGGGGTTGAATTTATTCAATGTGATTTCCACAATATTTGATTCATTTTATCAAGATAATTTGTTTTATATTTTAATTCATTTATTTACTACAACCGTAAAATTCAAAAATTTCATTCATTTAGTTACATATTAATTGAAAATTGTGTGACCGGGAAGGTAATGATAACATTTATACATTGAATAGTGGATGGTACTCACCATGATAATTGGGTGTTTTAATTACAATGTTTAAATATGGTTCCATGTTAACAAAAAATATAATGAACTAAATTAACATGACTATTTTGAAAAGGGAAAGACAATGATTTGGGTTTTGTTTACCATGACCATTCAATGTTCCTAAAAATGGTACCGACAACCTATTTTTGGAAACTCAAATATTAATATAATACATAATCTAAATTGTATATTTTAAGTTTTTGGTCACATATTAAATTTCTTGAACTTTGAAAAACATCATCTTAATTTTTTCATAATAATTTAATTAGGATTTAATTTGATAAATAGTATAGGTATTTGTTTTTAATATTTTATTTTCTCAATCATTGTCTCTTTGGGTTTTACCAAAAAAAATCAATTTATACACTACACTATACATAAGTGAATTTTTTTATTCATGTTTTTGGATATTAAATTCAGTAACCCTATAAAAAACTGACATTTTACAAAAATCAAACTATGTTTAATCTCATATTCGACATGAAACATTGACAATAAACCACCACTGAAATATATAACTGTTACAACCAAGTCATTAAATTGGTGGGTATTAATATTATTAAATTAATTATGATAAATAAATAAATAAATAAATAAATATATATATATATATTTTAATCATAGTATAAATTATAGATAAGTTTTTATTCAATAATCAGACAATTTTTAGTAAAGTTATTTAATTTTTCAAAAAATCGTTTTCATTAAAAATGATTTTTATTGCAATACAAGAAAAAATATATTTTTTTCAATATTGATAATATTAAAAAGTTTATTTTTTAAAATGAATTATATATTAATAAAATAAATTATCATGGTTAAATATGGGGATAATTTTGGAATATCTCAAGAAATATTTATTTCTCCCTGAATATTGACAAATACCTATTTTTTTAAAATATTATTTATTTTACAGATATCAATGATATTTTAATGTCTAATTATGTTTTGAATATAATTTAGAATAAAATAATTATTCATTATTTATATTTAATTCACTTAATTAAAATTTTCTATATATATAATAGATTTTTGTATAAGTGTGATGTTTGGTTTAAAAACATGTTTTTATAAAAATTGATTTCATGTGCATAATGTTTCTCTATTTTAATTAAATAATGCAACCCCTAATGGCGTATGATTTAAATTAAATTTTAATTTTATATATCATAACGTATTTATTTATATTAATAAATTGATTATTAATTTTCATATACTTAAAATAAAATAATTGTTTCTTAAAAATTAAACTATAGAAAAAACATCCTTTTCATCGATTCTATGAGTTTATTTTTAAATTAAACCATTCAAATTATGTGAATTTAATTTTTTTTAATATAGATTAAATATTTTGAATCATTATAATTAATATTATCTAAAAAGTTAGACTTAATATTTGACCATAACAAATTCTAAACATAGTAAAAATTAGTATTCGTGGTTATGGTGAAAAAAATTTAATGGGGTAAAATTAAATAGATATGGTTAAAAATGAAATAAAACTATTATAAAACTTATTTGAAGGCCATATCTCCATCATTTACTTTCTATTTCTCATTAATGGTCCATTTTTAGCCATATGTAATGTGATGAATGTGGGTACACCTTTTTCTTTTTAATAATTAGAAGTGTTCCACTCAAATCACATATAAATATCTAAAACTAATCTCTCTTCATAAAACATTAAAGCCCATTTAGATCGTCCATTTCATCACCAAATTCTTTCATTGATTCCCTAAAATATTTATATCCATTATATTGATCATGAATCTCTCTTAAGAAGTTCTTTTGGGCTTACATATGGATGTTAAAAAAAGAAGGGTCATTATGCTTAATCGAGTTTCATTATTTTATTTATCCATCCAATTCCACTAAATATTCACTTATTATTATTAAATATAAATAATATATTATATAATATATTTTAATATGTTATTATCTTGATGTAATATACTAAATATTTATACCCTTCATTGAAATGAGATACGAAATCATTATTTTTGTGTAAGAAAAACTGCACCTCGTGAAAAGATTTCATTTGTCTTCTTCCCAGACTCTCAAATATAGTTATAATGACAGTTTTATATATTATATATTATAAATATTACATATTTATGTGTCTATAGTTATTTTATAACATAGATATTCTAATATTCCACTCATTTGAGGATACTATAACGTCGCTCATGTGTATGACAGACTGTCATCTAGCAAAGCGATATGATTTGTTTTTCAATAACACTACAAATGAATAAAAATAGGGGTAATTTTAGAAAATATATGAAATATTAATTAAATAATAATTATATTAAGGAAATCATTATCAATTTTATAACATAATCTTTTATTTTATTTCTTACACTAATAAACATTAATTTTGTTCAAGAACATGTGTGGACTATCACCTCCATGATGGGAAGTGATTATATTGTTTTCATCACCACAACAAAAGGATGATATATTTATATTTATTTAATGTTATATTTTTTTTCTTATTATATTACTATAATACATTAATAATTAAATATTACTTTCCCTCTTTACATAATGATTTTTTAAAAATGGGAACGTTACTCATGAGTATGTATGATATAACATATCAATGTATTCAACATAGTTGAATTTTCATAATAAAATATAATCATTGGTTATAAATGTATATTAATTTATAAATATGATAAATATTTCATTAATTTAATTAAGGAGATGTCTAAATAATGACACCTTTTACCACCGTCAAAACATCAAAATCTATTATGAGATAATTAATGGAACACCATCAAAACACGAGGAATCGAATTAAGTAATGAAGTATATTAATATGTGATTCAAATGAATTGAAATAAATGATTTAAATATTATTTATTAAACCATGAAATTATTCTTATGATATTAAATAACTGATATAATCTTACAAACAACAAATTAATGTACAAACATAAAATGTCTATAGATGAGGTAAGGCATTCCTCAACTAATTTTTTTATTTCTATGAGACATATGATTTATATAACAATTATTTGTACTGTATAGTGTATATACATACCCTTTTAAATATAATATAAATAATCCTTTATTAATCAAGGAAATTAAATTTAGGATTAAATTTTTTTCAACCATGGGGATATGACATGAATGATAGCATGTGGAAACAAATATAATTAGTTAATTTTGTTTCCCAAAGATATATTTCTATGTCATTATAATTAAAATAATATGAATATATGTGTAATATTGTTTCACTACAAGACGTTTGTTTCACTTATTTTATGTTTATTTATATAAAATTCATAAAAATCATTCATTCATTAATTAAAAATTTTAATGGAATGTATTTAAAGAGACATTCATCTAGAATTCGCTTTCATTGAGATATGAGATTATGATACACACCTATATTCATTTATACAGAGAATATAATTCACTATTAATTACATGTCTGGAAAGAATTCATTTTCATGATATGTAATGCAACATTTGATTTTTTTATTTCATGGATATTATGACTGAAGAGTTACCAATGTGGTAAAGGGATTTTTATGCAAACTCATTCCTTTCAATAATTTTTATGTACAATGTTTCATTAGAAAAAAATCATATAATTTTATTTTCTTGAATGATAGAAATTACATATACTATAGTTATGAATCTTTTTAACATATTTAATTCCATTTAATGCCTTATTGATTAAATAAATATCCAAAAAATCATTTATAATTTTTATTTATCATGTATTTTCTTTTAAATCAGGTATATCTCAATTACATATCCATGTTTTGTAAAAAAAATTCAAAAATTTTATTTAATATATATTTCATGAACCCCTCCGCACAAAGCGTAGCCATAATGAGATGGCAATGTAAGCTAAGAGATAATGACAATTGAGTCTCGCCTCTAGTAGAGCTCGGGTAGGTGACAAGTACTGAGGGTATATTAAACACAGATATATGTGGAATTACACTATAGGAGAACACATGCGAATGAGAGAGATATGACATAAACTAACCAAAATCTTCTAGAACTAAAATATAAAAGATATCATAAGTACCCAAATATATTTTCATCGAATACTACTTCAACTGAATGGGGAAAATACAAGTAGCAAAGCAATGGAAAAGAGGACCTCAATCACGAATCCCAAATAGCTCATGCAACCCTTAATCTATTATCAATAATCACAATCTCCAACCATATCCAATTAACATAAAAAATAGTTTATATAAATTAGGGTGAGTATAACATTATACTCAGTAGGACAAAAAATGGGGCCTCTAATGAAAATGTAATGAAATCATTCGAAATCATATTGAACATCAAGTGAAACTAATTCATCAGCTAATCAGGTATACTATGTTCCCAATAATACCATGATTTCTCATAAAATGTATCTCATACAATAGTATATAATAATATAATTAATATCAAGGGTACCATGCTACCACTTCTCCACAAGTTTCCTACTTTTCCACAACATCGCATGTCCTGAGCATCTCTTTCCAAAGATTCTTTCCCGTATACAAATGTGTAAAGAACCACAACAAGCCCCTCATGCATCAAAAAACCACATCCACATTACCAATTTAATATGGTAGTTTTTGAGATCTACCAAAGATAACATAACATGTATCATATGTCATTTGTTATACATCAATCCATTAAAACTCATAAAACAAGTAAGGATCCTCAAGCCATCACAACCTATACATGTTACATATATAGTATTCCATAAGAAACTATATCTAAAATATATAGGTGTGAATAACCACAAGCCAATACATACCTCTACACAAATAAATGGGGGAAACAAAGTGTCATGTCTACCCACAAAAATAACTACCAAGAGAGAGTGTTGGGCCAAAGTGGGTAGTCATCAATCCATCCACTCAACAAAATTTTGGGCAAAATGCCACCAAGGTTTTAGAATCCTTTGTGTGTTAGTTTCCCAAACCGATTGGGTGGAGTAGATTATGAAAACATAAAATGTATAGGATATAACATATATCACAACAACATTATGGGAAAAACCATAGCTTAGAACCATATGAAACTAACGCCTCATAGAATCCCAGCTACAATTGTTATAGCTATGTATCATATAGGAAAAAACCATTTAATGTTATATATTATTTTTTCAAATAAATTTTTATTAGTTAACTTTACTTTAATTAATCATTAAAACATTAATTCATCATTTTCTATTCCACATTATATTTAATCATCATTATAACAACTATTTGTGCCCTCTAGGAATAAATAAATTGAGTAAATGACATATCAAAGTCCCAAACATTGGATTTCATCCCAGTAAACCCCAACCCCCTAGGATAAAAAACATTTATTCATTTATATCAAAACATTATCATTTTTCATATTTCTACCTATTCAATGAAAGCATTATATGCTACCAAACTCTTGGGGATCAACATAGTGTGTAGATGAGTTATGTGTTGGGTATTTTAATTCTATAGAAAGAGCATAGACACGACCATACTTGAGTAGATAATCATGAGAAGCATGTGGAATACCCATCATGTCATCACCAATTTTGGATGGTGGGTATCCAATAACATTAGATTTAAGCAGTGGGTTATGAAATTTAGAGAAACAAACTACAAATAAAACAACAACCACCTTCACATAAATCGATAATCCTAATATTAACCCATTCTTTCATCCTCAGTGTACTCCCTGATACCCACAAGAATAACCTGATGCATATTTGCACTATGGATTCAACTTCTTCGACAACTATTATGCCTCCCTTCCATGAGATACCACAATAGCCGTCTAGGATCATCTATCCAAGATTTACATCACATCTGGGCCTCCACTCCCTCACTACCACATGTTTCGTATCCATAGCACATCACATGAAGAATGAAAAAACATTGAAACAGGCTCTCATACCCAAATAATGGCATTCATACATCACACAAAATGATCCCTCATGATTCCAAGGTTCCTGGACATAGCCTTTACACGTACACAAGAAACTCATGATGCACAAGGATTTAACATTATCACACAACAAGTTCTCATACTATATTTAATTTACCAATTCATTTCTCATAGGTTCCATCTACATTAATTCTATTAAATAACATATCACAAAATTTATAGTACAATTAATTTATCATTCCTTAAATCATATCATCATCATGAATTAACATTATTCAGGTTCATAAACAAATTCAGTTAAACATTACCACATCAATTAATTTAATTATCATCAAATTATAATAGCAATAACTAAATTCATTAAGCATGACTCATGATATTTTATCCAATTAATTATCAATTAATTCATAATTTATGTTCTTTAAAAATTTCCATCATGAACTCCATTATAAATCAAAAAATTCATTGATATCACTCTATCTATAAAATAATTAGGCAAATCATTATCGTGGCATAAAACCAAAAAATCTCTACCTGATCAATACTAATTTTATTAATTAACATCATATAATTATTATATCAATTTCATTGGGAATCAAGAGGATTAATCCTGTTAAATCTATAATTTAAAATATGAAAATAGAGATTCATAGAACCCCCTTCCTCAAAAGGTCATTGAGGTTATTCACATCAGAATGGATCAATGCAATAGATCATGATCACCTCTCATGCAATAACTTCATCGACATGAGGACGACGTGATAGAACTGCAGCATCCAAACACTAAGGAAACTCCATTAGAAAAATGTAGATCATGTTCCATCACATAGAAAAGATAAACTAGAGGGAAAATCGAATAAACCACTAGAAATTAGGTATAGAATACCTTATATCATAGCTGTATCACTACATATCAATGTAGTGAGCTAGGTATCATTACTTGATTAAAGAATCCCCAAAACACTAAAGGGAGGGTCGTCAGGTTTCAAAGGGTCATGCTAGAGAATCTATAACTATAGATTGGAAGAAACCCAGGAAGTTGGAAAACAATTATAACATATGATTTTGGGGATTTGTATTATGTGTAATGCCCTTTCATGTTGTGTAAGGCTTCATGGTTGAGTTCACCGAAAAATGCATCACCTAAATGCCTTATTTTATTTTTGATCCATGTAACCTTTCACGCTATGAATTCTTATTCAATTCCATGAAAAAACATCTGAAACATGTTTTCATGAAATCTGACACATTTACATGACATGTAATCCTCCTTTCCTGATTTAAATTTTCCAAAATTATCCCAAATTGATACGATCCACCTCTTAGGACTTCAACCGTTGAAAACATGAAAAGGTTTTATCAATGAGGATCCATGAACATATATTAGAAACCTTTCAAAACATTATCTACATCAAGAATCAAATACCAAAAGAGAGTGGAAAATGAAATGAATGGGGTTACTTGAACAATCACCTCTTGAGATACCTCTCTTAGAATACTCTAATACAGGATCTCACCACCTCACTAGAGGAACAAGCGCAAAAACCATGAAATAACATCCACCACCTCCTAGACACTCCCTTATGGGAGATACATATAAAAAGACTTAAATCCACAAAAAATACTAGGGAAAACCATCAAAAACATAGAAAGGGTGCACAACCCCCAAAATAACAACATTACAATAGAATAACTATACATCAATTAACGTAGGGCACTGAGCGTGTATCTGTGATTCACATTTCCATATACACTCCTCCACTCCACCATTCCACCACAAGACATGAACAAGGAGGATATCACCCTCGTTCAACACCTTCACATGCCAGTCCAAGATCTATACAGGTTATGCCTCAATGGTCACATCATCATAGACATTGATCTCTCCCTAATAGATGATGTGAGTGTAATAATGAGGATAACAATGGATCTCGGACATGTGAAAAACATTGTTTATCTAGATCATAAGTGGGGGAAGTGCTGCCAGATATTCCAAGACTCCAACTTGAGAAAAAATATGAAAAGTAAAAAACAATATATGGAGAAACCATACTACCATGACCAAACCATCACATCCCATTATGTGGTGTCACCTATAGAATGACATCCTTCCCAACATCTAATTGTACATGTCTTCTCCATTGATTTGCATGAATATTTGATGATCTTACACTTTATTCAAATATAATAATACCACCAGAGCCGTCTAGGTCATATTCCATATCAATTATGTCCAAACAATTGCAGACACTTTTTTCCCAATCCATAACAGCAAAGAACATAATGTTCATCCTTAAAATGATTTGAAAATCACTATACTGATGGAGTAATGGATACTATTGTTGTAAGTGAACTCTACCAAGGGAAAATTAATCATCCATACACCCCACCCCAAAATCTAGGACACAAGATCACAACATTTATTCAAGTGTTTGGATGGTAAATTCAATCATCCCAACCATCTAATATTGAAATACAATGGAAAGGCATAGTTTAGAATAAAAATATTAATAGTGAACTTTCCCCACTATAGAGGTAAAATGAGGTTCTCGGTCACAAATAATCATCATCGTAACTACTTGGATTCTCACCACCTTTTACACATACTTCCTCAGTAGAACCTCTACTATGATCAACTAATCAATCACTATAATGTGGAATGATTTTTTCAAACAATCTACTACCACCCATATAGTTTCATATCCTCTTTGAGCTATAGGTAAATATGTAAGAATGATGGTCAAGATTTCCTCCCCCTTTTACTGAGGAACATCTAATGGATGCGGAAAACCATTGAGAATTTGGTGCTTGGAATCACTTTCTGGACTGACTGAAAATTACTTTTTTTATCATAGAAACACTTTTGAGGGAAATAGTGAGAGACCCCAAAATCAGACTGAATAATCCAAAAACAACACAATCATTTAAGTAATATAAACCAATGAAAATCACCGGACCTATCCCACCCCGAAAAATGATTCATGATCGCAAGCCTTCACCAACACAGGGCCCTTCCGAAAACAGTCACGTGCAAGGACACGATCTTGGTACCGATGGCATGGACATACCCTCTCATGCATCCCAATCCAAAGGTCCTCCATCGCTAATGACTTCACGCTATGATCCTCATACGGCACAGGTCCAAGTAAAGAGCATGAAAGAAGAACCAATAATTCAAACAAAGACGGCCTGTAGGAAATCTATTGGGTTTCCCAATCGCACAAACAAGACCTCTCAAAGAAACTTGCCAAAACCGCCAACTTGACCAGAATCAGTGTGAAGAAATTTAATATTACCTGAATCTCTCTCCATAAAAAGATTCCAGTATAGAAAAGAAACCTATAAGTCAGCAACCTCAAACACCTTCTTCTCAATCTCAGAAGTAACATGACCCCACGTCTGAATGTACTCCTCAATGCTGATTTTCCCTCTATTAAACCCCCTACCAGAATTAAGTCATGTTTGTCGATCCATGATAGTTTTTTCTCATTAAGGGACACCTCTAGAAACGTCCCCATCATCCAAGATGCCTCCTCCTCAGTTGCAATGATCTTCAAGACCTGATCCTTTACAGCTTATTCAAAACATAAAATGAGAACCAAGTTGTCGTCATCCTGATCCCATAGTCTCTGAAGGTGACTAGACTCCTTTTCCATCTTCCCGTCCTTCATCTTCTTTGCAGAGCGAGTCACTAGAGGAGGAGGTAGCGAAGAATAGCCTTTCTTCCCATTCCTCTTCTTGCAACCCCTATTGCTCCTTGTACTTGAATCCTTATCTGCTTCTTGGCCATGTTCACTTCCTTTGCAAACCGTCACTCCAGACCCATATCCCTCACCTAGGGTAAAGGATTCAAAATTCCAATCCACCTCAATAAGGCTTTCAAACCCATTTCTCAAAGAAACTGTGTTACTAATCGAATCCTGACCGCCTCCCACATTATCTATTTGAACTTATCTTCCGGTCATATCACCACTTCCACCTAAAGGCTGAATCTCCTTGCCCTAACCAGCCTCCTTATCCAGCGTCATCTGGCCATTAACCTCACCTTGACTGGGATGCAAAAATCCATCCCCATAAACTGAGGCAGCTTGAAAAAATCAACTAAAGACACACCCTTCAAGGCACAACCTGCATACTCTATAGGACACCCCTCGTTGGTCTCAGGATGGAATTCACCTGCTGGTCTGGACTAACTATGTCAAGCCACTGCATTACAATTCGACGTAGAAACTGGTCTGCCCACGCCACTAAGATCATAAATTAGTCTGCTAAAAACATCTTGGTATTTTGGATCAGTGTGCAATGAAAGTGGCTTCCCCTTCCTTACCATGAAATCAGCACAATAATTCAGGTGGCCCAAACTGACTAAAATTCTGTCATCCCCCCTATAATCCTGGATGGGACAGTGGATGTGTGTTTGGATTCTTTCACAAACCAATCCCTACCCTACAAATTGTTGCTCGATGGCCCCCGAAGAAGAGGCACTCTGCATTAAATTGATCTTGGGATCAGTCCTTAATCCTACTGTCCAAAGAACAATTTCCTTCCCACGAAAATCCTCGCTTTCGGCTTTAGACTCCTCAACCCACACTGCAACTTCTTTACACTTATCCCAGCTCCATACTTTTTACATGGTCTGATCTGAAGCTCCCGACACTGGAAGGTCAACCCCCTGCCTCGCCAAGGATTGAAATTGGATTGTTCCAACTACTTCTTTCCTCGTTGATTCAGCAATCTTCCTCTGGTGCCCGTCCATTCTACATGGGTCTCTCACATGACCCAGAAGCCAACAAGAATGACCGAAATCCACCCATTTCTCATTGCTGACTGGTTATTTACACCGAACCTACTCAATGGCCTCAATCCACACATATTCCACTGGTGATTTCAACACGTCGACCTCAACACACATCTGTGGATTAATTGGATGACAAACAGTGGCGGTATGTGAATCAACACAAAGAAATCATCCCAACTCATTCCCTAATATATGAATAATAGAAGGATTCTGAAAAGGAAGAGTCATATGAGGAAGACTAACCCAAATCGAGATCGTAGGAGAGTCGCGGTTTAGGTAGACACCGTAGCTCCACCAAGATAGATGAAAATCCCAACCACCTCACTTCCTGGGAGCACAAGCTAGAGCACGAACAAGGTCCTCCGTTGAAGAACATTGCACCATCAAATAATTCTTCTCAAACAGTCTGACAACCGCCCGATCTTGAAGACCCCAACAATCAAAGACAAACCTGTCAAAGACGTCCACTGAGGGTCGTTTGATCCTAAAACATGCCACCAGAGTTAGATTGAGGACGCTCTCTACCTCTGTAAACTCCAAAGCTGATAATGGAATCACGAGCACACCATCTCAAAAACCTGGGACCTTCGGTTCCAGATTAATCGAGGGTATCCTCGGATCGAATCAGTTAGGGTGAAAGGGATGAAGGCATGTTGTCGGTCATTACGAGGATGTCGAGAATCCTCAAACTGACCATCACAGGACTCATCATAAACTATACAATCTCTCAAGGCCTCTATATCAAGATCCTAAAAATCAAAATCTTTTACCTACTGAACAAGAGATGACTTCACCGTCATCTTAAAATGAAAACCAATTATGCCAACTTCTCCCACATCCAGATGTAATATTGAATGCTTTTACATCACACTATTAGAATCAGCTGATATATGGACTACGTAATTGTGTGACATCCTACTCAATACATCATTGAAAATATTTCCCTTACAAGATATATAAGAAATCTCAAAGTCATAATCTTGAATGAATTCCATCCACCGACACTAGAGAATGTATAAGTCATGCTGGGGGGAAACATACCTCATGATCTTATTATTGGTAAAGACCACAAAAAACTCACCAATGATTTAATATCGACATTGGTTTAGGGAAGACACAACTACTACCCACTAATGATCTTGGGTGGAATAGTTACATTCATGGTGACACAACATCAGAGACCATAAGAAATGACAATTCTCTACTGAATTAGAACACAATCTAACACTAGATGTGATGCATTAAAAAATCCTAAACCTAAACTCATTCTACTGGAATCCAATGAACCGGATTAACAAAAATATTATCTTTCAGATTCTCAAATCCATAATGTAAACGATCCTTCCATATGAATGCTTGATCCCTTCTAGTTAATAATGTTAGGGGAGTCACAACAAGAGAGAAATCATCTATGAACCTCTTGCAAAAGCATTCTAGACCGAGGAATATTTTCACCTCTACAACTATCTTAGGGGATTCCAAAATAAAACTACTTCTAACATCGACAGATCCAAATATACTTCATGATAGGAGAGAAAAAGACCTACGAAATAGAATTTGTGATCCAAAACATGTACATCAATAATATCCTAATCATCTGTTGACGATGATGAACTTCTAAAATGGCATTAATATTATCTTTATTCTCCTCCAAAGATATAGATTACCAATGGATTTCATCAATGAAGACCACAAAAAACATATCAAGTAACTCATGAAACAAACAATTCATTAATCTCATGAAGTTATATTGTGCATCCATCACACCAAATGGTATCAAAATGACCTCATATTACCAATGATGAAAACAAAAATATGTCTTGGGGATATTTTCATCCCTAACACACATTAGATGATATCCTTACGGTGAATCAATATTAGAGAAAAAACATTCACAATTCAGTTATATAATAAATCTTTAAATCAAGGTATAGGATAAAGGTTCTTCTCTGTCACATTGTTCAAGAGATGATTATTTACACACAAGATCATACTATAATATTCCTTCTTTCCAAACAAAACTGTTTCACCCCATGGTAACAAGCTCAGCTAAACATTACCACACTAAAATATACCATCGATCTGTATACGAAGCTCTCAAAACATAGAAGGTGTCAAAATGTATAAAGACATCAGGATTATAGAGAATCGTAGATATAGCACGATCCCAAACTTGATCTCTCACAGAGGGGGAAACTCTACAAACTCATCATGAAATATATCAGGGTACTCTTCTATGACCCAAGGAAATGAAAATTGTTGACCCTCTATTAAAATAAGCATCATTAAATTTATCAAGGATGACAATAAAACATTCCTCGGACCCATCTGATTGTCTTAATCACCAAAAACCTCCATTAGATCTCTGTTATCAATGTAGAACACCACCTTCATCCTGAAGAAATTCACTAAATCATGAACCAAATAAAACCAATCCATTATTCGGATGACATCATATTGATCTGTTCAAAATCAATGGAAATCTCTTAAAGACTGGTTCTACACTATCACTAGCTCATACTCTCTTTATACATCACAATAATCAAATCTTCCTCCCAATAGTGTAGTCAAGGCCAACGGCACTCGAAGCGTCTCTGTCTCAATTACTAAGGAAAGGAAAAGGGTAGGTGATATGAAGGAGTGCATCTCTCCTGAATCAGACAAGGAATTAAACCATGTAGAAAACATGAAATGGGTAACTCAAATGATGGCTTCCTCAATTAAAGCTAAAAACAATAATGCATGAAGATGGAAATGTCCTCCTCCATGGCATCCAGGACACTGATGGGGACCACCTAAATGGATATTATTTTCTCTTTAAGGAAAATGATCATCTCTTGGTTCTCTTCTATTGGTCACATCTACTCAATGCTGATCGGAAATTGGTACATACTACTATTACTAAATCAGCAGGAACTTCCTCAACAGAGAAACCTCAGGTGGAACACCTTACACACACTGACAGCTCACGAAGGTAGGTAAATGTCACTTCTAATGAACATGACATACCAAAAAAATCACCTGATAATGCGGCGTAGTACTGAAATACTCTACCCCTAGTGAAACAAGATATAGAGGGCTAGGACCAACCACCAAATGGTCTAAAAGTCTTCTACCATGGAAAACAGGATCCCCTGACCATAGTTCATCATTATGAATATTATTGGTTAGTCCCCTCTCATGAAAATATATTTCTAGATAATTTCCTCTCAATGACCTCTAACATTTCTAGAAGTTCTAGATATATATCATCCAAAATGGGGTGATCTCGCATTGGACCTCTGGGTGCAATTCCTTACCAAAATGCATCTTCATGGCATCCACATCAGCATATATCTTCTAACCACATCACGTATGGTTACTGCAAAAAATCATGGACTCTCACACACTAGAGCTACCGTGTTGAAGGGAAAACTACTCATGAAAGCAAGTTCACATTCTGGGTCGATGAAAATATCTTGTCTCTGAACTAATCATGAAACATATCCCACCAGACTATCAACTCCTCGTAATCCCCTAGGTAAAAGAACCACCACTACCATGCCACCCCAAACATCATTGTCACAACCAACAATACTTAGTTATCTTCTAAGAACCGATTAAACAGATGGGTTTTTAAACCTCATCTATCTAGTCATTTATGAAAGAATTTGAATTTGATATCTCATAATATTTTAGTCACAAGTGCTAAAAAACTTCGAGTATTATCCTCGAAGTGTCTTCGTCATCCTCCACTCACTCTCAATCACTTGCAACATCTTGTTGAATATATTTTATGAAAACTACATGAGGACATCGATTGAGAGGCATTACATAAAAAGAACAAAAATTTATTTCTCCTACAACTAATATGTAGATGTCTTTAAAATTAATTATTTATTTTCATTAATTAATTTTAGGATATCATATCCCAGTGTCTACACATTCAAACACATGCACTATGAAGATGGTTGGGATATCCTTTCCATTGTCTCTACATTGATAACAATATCCCATCATTTAGTTGCAATTTTAAGCTTAAATGTTCTTGCATCAGATCTGTAGGAGCCCTAAATACATGTGTATCTTCTGGTCTGTAATGTTTAATGATCTTTTTAAAATTTTCTGACACTATTTCTCTATAAACGCATCTAACAACACATGTTCTAAACTCCAAAATCTATCATAATGCTCAACCATGCACTAGTACCACTATTTCTCAACCGCTCCCCACAATGTATACCCATCTAGTGAAAAAATGTGAGAATAAAGTTAATGAACTCCCTGAGTCTGACCTCTAGTGGGCCTTGGGTTGGCAACTAGCACAATATGTATAGTAAGCATACTGATGGAAGGCATTACCCTCTATGGGGAAAATGTGAAAGAGTGTGATAAGATAGACACCAAAAAACTCCTACTAAAACTAAAATATAAATAAACCCCATGTATTGACATGTAATTTAATACAAAACTTCATCGACTGAAATTAGAAAACAACAAATATCAAAGGAAAGGCAATGGTGACAGTTACCATGAAGCACAAAAAACTCTTACAACCCACAAGCCTATAGAAACATGTATGATCTCCATTCATATCTAAATGAATTGAAAACTATTTATATAACATAGGGTGTGTATAACACTATACTCAGAAGGATCCTCTCTTTTGCCTCTCTGGAAAAGTAACGAAACATGAAAAAGAATTGTGTACAATAAGTGAAACTAACTCTTCACCTAAACATGTATAATAAATTCCCTAACACATTGTGGCTACTGTCAAAAATTATCATATACAAGAGTATATAATATAACAAAAAAATTCATGGGTACCCTACTACCCCTTCCCAATTGTTTTTACTCTATTATCCAATATCACAATTCTAGCGCATCACTCTCCAAAAAGGAATAATCATAGACACCAAGGCGAAGCACCACAACACACACCTCATGCGTCCACTTGAACCTTATGCATCACACCACCACCTCCATGTAACCAATGCAACCAGGTAGTTTATGGATGCCACCACATCTCACATTATGTGAATCAGACATCATGAATTATACCTAAACTAATTATAGTGAATACAATGGGTAAGGATCATCAATCCATCCCAACCTATACACATTACACATATAGTAGTCCATATGGTATTATATCCAGAATATATGTGTGTGAATAACCATAAGTCATTAGATAAATTTACATTCATATATGGGGAAAACTAACTGTTGTGAATACCAGAAAACGTGAGTACCTTTGGAAGAGATAGAGGACAAAGGGGGTAGTCATCCATCTGTCCTCCCATTGAAATAGTATAGAAAATAGACCCTATGGGTCAAAATCATAGAGTTGTTAGTTTCCCTAACAAATATGGTGGAGTAGCATATCAAAACGAAAAAATATAGTATTTAATACTACTCAAAACCACGCTATGGGGTTTTCCTAGAGATAGACATGTATATAGATAATTTCATTCAGACTCCTGACATCCTCTGATTATACTACATATCATATATGCACACAGCCTTTTAACGAGCTATATTATGTTAATTTATCTCTTTTTATGAATTTATCATTATATTAATTAACAATTTTAACATTAATTAACAATTTTGAGTTCCAAAATACATTTAATTATCATTAAAACCAAGATAAAATCCCTCCAGCTATAACCAAACCATGTCAATGGATTCTCCAAGTCAAAACCTCAACATAGAATCCTAGAAAGCTCCAAACCTATGGGATACACATCATTTATTAATTAATTTATCAAAATTACCATTTCAAATATTTAAATGTATTCTAAGAAAAAATTATAATATATCAAACATCATGGTCTCAACATAGTGATTATATGAGCTACACCCCAACTCTTTTAAACCTAAAGCAGGAGAATAGTCTCATCCATCCTCAAGAAGCATTACAAAGAAAGCACGTGGAAGAGCATACACATCTTCACCTCCATTGGATGGAGGGTAAGAAAAAAATGTGATTCAATCTGTGGGGAATGTTATAGTAATAAAAAACATAATATATAATAACAAACAATTTCACATCAATGGGTAAACCCGACTTCAACCAATTCCATCAACCTCAAGGTCCTCACCGACACCCATATTTAGAAATCCAGGCATCTGGGCTATCTAGGACTCAACTGTAGCCACATACTCTAGACCTCCTTTCCCCCACCTACCATAACAACCATCCACAATCAAATATCCAAAGATCAAAACATATTTGAGCATCCTTGCTCCCACAATCACAACTCTTGTAACCATGGCACATGACCATCATTAGGAAGATACATAGCAATGTGCTCTCAGCCCAAAAAATATGAATTCAACATTGATGAAAAATGATATCTCACGACTCCAAAGAACATTCATTCTACCTTTATAGAAATATATGCAACTAAGACCCCACAAGAAACTATATTTATCACACAACCCCTTATTATTAAATAGTGAGTTCGGTGATTCATTATTCATAGTTTCCAAAAATGGGAACCCAATGCAGCAATATATCATCAGATTAATTAAACCGTAAATTTAACATTTCTTTTATCATTTAATCAACAAGTATCAACATAAATCAGGTTCATCAAACAATTCTATTAAACAGAATCACTTGTATCAATGTGATTATCAAGAAATTAGGATACCTACATCAACCGAAGTAATTAAACATGCATATTCATCTTTGATACAATAAATTATTAATAAACTATAGTTTACATTCTTTACCAATTTCTATCAAGAAGAACATGTAGAATCATGATTGTCATAGATATAACATTATCCTAAAAATCATGAGGAAAACCCTTATTGTTGTATAAAATAATAAAATCACTATGTGGTCGATACCAGTTTCTTTAATCTGGGCCATATAATTATTAAGTCAATTTTATTGTGATCCAAGGAGATTAATCATACTAACACTATAGTTGCATGTAATTATGTATAGAAGCATTGAATTCCATTCCTCAAAAGGTTTTGGATGTTAATTTGATGAGAAGAGATCAACGAAATGGATCACGATCACCTATCCCCCAACAAGTGGATCCACTAAAGGATGCCATGACACAACTGCCCAAATCAACCACCATGAAACATCTATTAAAAACACGGAGATCACACACCATCACATGGAAAACTGAAATGGGAGGAAACAGACCAATGAAACCGCAACAAAGTAGGTAGATAATTCTTTATTTAAAATATCAATAGCTATTTATTGAAGGATGGATATAAAGATAATTCATTGATTAACGAATACCCCAAACGCTAAAGGGAAGATATTTGGGTTTCCTATGGTCAAGAAAGTGATGTTCAATATATAGTTTTTACAAAACTAAATTCATATAAAAACTCATAATACATAATGAATTGGGGAATTAAATTATGTGTAATGACAATTCACATCATGTAATTCTTCAAGGTTGAGTTTCGCTATAAAATTTGTTACCAAAATGATTTATTTTATTTATCAAAGCCATAAAAATTTCACCCATTAAAATCTTCATTCATTACGTGAAACAACCCATGAAAGAGAATGTAATGTTTTGTAAAATAGTTACAAGATGTGTAATCGCTATTCCCATGTTTAAAAAATCCTAACATCTCTAGGCTTCTTTCGATCCACCTCCAATGATATCAACAATTAGAAACATGCAAATGGTCGATAAATTCAAATCCAGACCCTTAAAAAAATATTTCACTTCCTAATAAAATTTTACATGATATTTAACCGTATTAAAAAATGTTCTAAAAGTACAATACTGATCCTTTTTTGAATGTGACATAACATTCTCCCTTTTTTAATATATTTCGAAAATAATGACTTTTTAAATTTAAAAGATCGTGATATTTTACATCTATCATTTCCATTAATAATATTTATGCATTTTATATGATTTTATGTGTTTTTTTAGAATAAAATTTCACTATATTTTTTGAATTATTAATTTTTAAAAGTGATTTTCATAAAGAAAAGATTATTTTCCTCAAAAATGAATTCTATAATATTTTAATGGTAATTATAATCATCATCATTAACAACCATTTATTAATTATTCTATAATGTGGATATTTTTTAATGATACCATCCTTTTTATTTCATAATATAGATTATGGTATTTTCATATTTATTTTCATGTGGTCGGTTTCATTTTCATGGGTTAGTGATATTCTAAATTCATCATTTGGGAACCCATTTTTTTAAAAGGATAATCTTATTTGATAAGACCACATTTTTTCATTATTTCCAAAAACTATAATAAAAATTGTATTTTATTTTATCCTAAAACACTCTAAATAAATTGTTTTAGTAAAGTGGATGTATGAGGTCAAACCCATAGAGAGCGAGAAACATAGTGATATAAAATCTTTTCTAAAGGCCATGTCACAGCAATTACGGTTTTATTTTATCATACTAAATAAATGAAAAATAATAATTAAATAAAATGTAGAAAAAATGATAGGAATGGATCATGGTCATGTTTAGGGTATAGGAAAAAGATAATCGTAAATCATACTTGGGATAGACATATGGCATAGACTATGATGGGGTTCAAGTGTCACCAATTGTTTGTGGTAAACCAAATAGATCTACCTACGCTGCA
Source organism: Viscum album (assembly GCA_963277665.1). Classification (NCBI taxonomy): domain Eukaryota; kingdom Viridiplantae; phylum Streptophyta; class Magnoliopsida; order Santalales; family Viscaceae; genus Viscum; species Viscum album. The sequence continues at coordinate 1,519,471,128 of OY728136.1, forward strand.
TGTATCTATTCCTCCTATTATATTTAACATCTGAGATGGAATATTTTTGGTTTCTATTATAGAATACTTCATAGGCTATTGTTCAAAGCCTACTAAACTAGTACATGGTTATTATAAATCAATTACACCCCATGGTCTTGATTACATAAACTAAGGAAATTAAAAAATTTATCTAACAAAATTACAAGACATTCGGTAGCTAAGAATGAAATTATTGATTCACATTGACTAATAACATCCCAAACATTACAACAAAACCTATGTGGATTATTTTTTCATGATTTAATTAAGAGTAAGAGGAGAAGAAATTTGAAATACTGATAACAAAATTGAACAATTCAAAATCAATTTATGAATAATTTTTATTACAAAAGTAAGAAAACAAATGACTGTGAATGAGAATTATAATTAATAATGAGATGAATTGTAATTTATCTATAAAATTTTCATCATTACATTAATGAATGAATATAAAAATTGAAACTTGATCCTATATATGTAAAATATTAGGTTGGAACCCAATTAAAACCTCAGAGTAGTTATTAATCGAATAAGGAAATAGTGAATTTTGTAATATATAACTTCTTATTTATAACCCAGGATACCATCATAGTGTTCCCCTAGTTTAATCTTTGAACTAAAGGGCCATATAGTGAAAAATAATTAAATCCTTTCAACGATACATTAACAAATAAATGTTCCTCATTATGTCTCTCACATTCAAAAAATGTATAATTATCATGGCATGTAATGTTTTGTCTATTAGTGATTCATGATATGTTGTTTTATTATAGTTCATGTCACTAAATTGTTTTGGGAATGAATCATCACATTAGGTATAAATTACAGAACATGTATCATCAACAACTACTGTCAGAACATATATTACGTAAAACTTCATTGGTTCTGTGCCTTCAGAACCATTATTATTCATTTTCTATTAAATTATCATTATAAACTTATTTTTCATTTTCCAATTTCTTTATGCTTTGTGGAAAGGAGTGATGCCCCCTTATGTTCCTAAATATGTGAAATTTTCCTTCGTATTTCCCCTAACGTATGTCTTTCATAATAATACACAATAAATAAATATCTTATTGACAATTCAATTATGGTAAATTATTATTCAATGAATTTACATGTAAAAACACATAATTATATAGGATTAAATATAGTAAAAATTATTTCAATGAATGTATTGCGGAACAGCTTTCTTTTTCGATGGATAATCATGTTTCAAATATATTATTATTGAACTCATTTATTTTCCAAGGGATAATCATGTTCCAATGAGAATGTTATGGAATAGTTTCTTTACCATGGGTTAATCATGATTCATTTAGAATTTTATGGAACCAGTTTCATTTCCATTGGTTAATCATGTTTTCATGTGATTTTTACAGAACCTTTTTCATTTCCTTGGTTTAATCATGCATCAAATATATTTTAATATAACCCATTTCATTTCCACAGGATAATCAAGTTTCATTGATAATGTCCTATAAAAAAAATCATTTTCTATTGTCTAATATTATTAGGTGTGTTATAATGATTGTTTTCATATTATATTCATGATATAAAAGATCTATGTAATTTATTTATGATTATTAAGTCATATTGTTAAGTGGTTATGCCTAGACAACACTGGGTGATAACAATAAATCTTATACATTAGGTGTGCCGAGATTATGCTCTTATAAAATGGTTAATGATTATGATTTCTAAATAATAATATTTAGTGTCATCCATATAGTGTTTATAATATTAATGGTTATGTAAGTGTATTATTATGATATTGTTACATGATACAAATATGTCTTCATTATCCATTCAGTGGTTATAAGTGAATCATTTGATCTATATTGATGTCACATGGATCGTTATTATTGTTTCTGATTACTCATGCATTTGTTAAGTTCATATACCATGTTTTCATTTATAATGATCTAGGAATTTATTTTTTTTGAGTTCCCTTAGGTTTTTCTCCTTGCGATTGATTATATCATCATAGACTCTTACTCATATAATGATCACAAAATGCATTCAATTATTAATGCTTATGTTCACCATTATTGAGCATTTGAGCACACCATTCTTATAGTTCATTTATCAAATGTTATCATGAATGACGTTAAATCAATTATTTATTGAACTGTTCCATGTTGATGATGAAGATAGCCTATTGATCAATATATAATTCTTGGTATATTGAGATATTATGAATTCTACATAAAATAGTTTTTATCATTCCATGATGTTAGAGTTTTTGCTAATTATATAAAACACTAACCCTAACATGTCCTTCATAATTATGTTTTCCAATATTTATTTCTATATTTTTATTTTTTGGATAGATAATGTTGGGTTATATTCATTAGTATCACAACCAAAAATGATATGTTTCTTTTTTCAACAGTAGATTCATGAGTACGAGTTTGAGGCTATTATTGATGGTATCATTGGAGGGTTTAGATAACATTAGAGATTATGATGTATTCAGGTGAGGATATATTTTGAATTATTGAAACCATCATTGTTCTACAAAAGTATGTTTGATTATATGATATATCTATTATACAATAATTTTTTGGTAATCTATGATGAGATCTTAAAGAGATTAATGAAATGATATATGTTATTTTATATGGTTTAAGTATATGTAATTTCAATATTTAATATGAATGAATCCTTTACCTTTTAATAACATAAGTTCTCAAGTATTGATAACCATTATATTTTTATATTCTTTGATATAGGTAATTATACGAACACATTATTTATCATATAGATATCCATGGGATTATAATGTGATTTTGTGCCTATGTAATTAATTTTATTTTAGAAAAATATGTCTATACTTTTGTTCCTGTAAGATTAAAGGTATTATCTAACCTTTGAGGATATAACACTCCTTAATGAAATGGATTTTAATTATAATTTGGATATTACGAAAATTATATAAGTAATAATTTTGTTTAAACATGTGTATTACTATTAATTTTAGAAATTAATGTATTATTTTATCATATGATGGTTTATTAATTATAGGTTGTATCTGTCTACCTGCTCAATATTTTTTGGATAATATCTTACTATAGGTGGAATATTTTTATTATTCCATTTTTGGTAATGGGGATCTTTAAAATTTTATTTTTATGTCATCTAAGGAAAAATATTCATCTTCAATATTAATCTTTTCGATAAACGGATAATATATTAGTGGATACATATTAAAATAAGAAATTGAACATTACAATTAAGTATATTTACATATTCCCCGAGAATCTATAGAATATAAATTCCTTAAAATTATGAAAACTATCATGATATATATGTTTTCCTTTTAAATTCACTTATGATGAAACAAATAACCTTTTCCACGCATCTTTGGTTTATGGTTTTGTGTTTTCCAACATTCCCATGATCATTCACTTTTTTTGTGATCTATGATTATTATCAATATATATCATTATTTTGGAATTATTATTATTTTCCATGTCCAATGAATCACTTCCCACCTATTTATTATTTTTAGAAATCTAGAATGTTCTATTTAATATGACATTCATACACCATTTTCCCTTATATAAAGTGTATGTTTTATTATTATTGTTTACAAGGGTGGTTTACAATAAAGGTATTTTAAAATTTTAATCCATTGATTGTTGATAAAATGTTCAAATAGAGATGATGAAACTTTTTAAAGGGGTAGAGAGGATGTAAGACAATGATATTTTAGAAAAGAAAAATATTGTTATCATATTCTTCAACATGAAACACTATGTTTAAATAACCCCATTTATATATAGCTGTAATAACCTAGACATCAAATTGATGGGTATGAATATTATTCACAAATTTATGATATATATATATATATATTTTCCATTATATATACAATAGTTAAAAATGTCTTGTAAGGAATAAATAAATATTTAGCAATGTAAATTTAATCTTCAAAAATAATTTTTATTTTATTAATGAAATAATATTATAATTATTTTTATCAAATCATTTAAAATGTACATTAAAATTTTTATGTCAGTTTTTAATTAATAATATCTTAATTTAAACTGGATGGAGTTTTGGGTTTATTTTGGAAATTAATGATTTTTCAGTGAGTAGTCAAAATACAAATTTTCAAAAAAAATTCAATTTTTAAAAAAATTAAATAAATATTAAACTACCATTATGTTTTGAAGGATATATAAAAATTCATAATTATTATTTATTGATATTAAAATCAATTATTTAAATTTTAATAATTTATTATAATATATTTTTTATATTTCATATCATTAGTTTAAAAATGGGTTTTCTCTAAAAGCTGTTTTAATGTGAATAATATATTTATTTATAATAAATTCTAACATACCACAATTAAGAATTATTTAATTGAAATTAAAATATTTTATATCAAATAATATTAGTTTATATTCATAAATTGATTATTATTATTGATATATTTAATATAAAATCATAATTTTCTTGCAAAAATAATACACAGAAACCCACTTTTTTATCATCTATACATGTTTAATTTTAAATTAAAATATTAAAATTATTGTAATTTAATTTAATAAAATGGATTCCATATTTGTAAATAAAATAGTTAATATTATATTATTATTTAAAATTAATTACTGACCATAATGTTTATTAAATACATAAAAATTAATTACAATGGTTAAAGTGGATAATTTTTTACTATAATTTTATATAAAATGATAATAGTATACATGACCTAAAAAATATCCTAAAAAATATTTTATGGAAAATGTAGACCTTATAATTTCAATTTTATTATAATGGTTCATTTTTTTGCCTGTTGTTATTGGTAAAACATGGGTACACCTTTTTCTAAATTTTACATTGTGCCAACCACCTCACTTTTAAATAGCCATTTGTCTCCTCTCCACATTTTACCTTCAAAGACATTTTGATCAGCCAATATCATACCACATTCTTGATATTATTTAGATCACAAACCCATCTTATGAATAATTTTAGTGCTTACTAAATGATGTTGTATAAGATGAGGTTTCATTCTTAATCGATCATTTTTTTGTATTTCTTGTGCCACATCAATAAAATATACATAAAATTTTATTATATAATTTAAATATTTCAACCATATAATGAGTTATTTTTATGTCAATTTTATATCGTAAATCCATCTCCTTTCCATCATATGGGATATGAAATTATCATTTGTGTGTATGGAGAACAACCACCTCTTGAACCAATGTCACTAATTTTTATTATAAAGTCTCATGGATTTTATAACCATGTATTTAAATATTTTATATGATATTAATAAAATATTTATACTTATGATGTTTTTATATGTCCTTCAACATCTTAAATTCCAATCAAATAATGATAAGATAACATCACTGGTGTAACAACGGACTACCGCCTCATGAAGTGATGTGTTTTGATTTCACAAATGTTTTACATGGTAGGTGGTAAGGATAATTTTCATGTATATATGTTATATAATTTAAATAAATATGATATTAATGGCACATTTATCATTTATAATGTATAATATATCATTTTAATTATTACATTAAAATACTATAATATCTTTTGTGCACATGTGTGGACTACTACCTCCACGAAACAATGAAATTATGATTTTCTTCACCAGAATAAAAAGATTATATAAATAACAATATTAATGAAATAAAAATTTATCAATGATATTTTTATCATTTTTTAAATATAAAATATTTATTATCATTTTTCAATACTGATTATTAAAAAAATAAATCTTACTCATGTTTATGTATGACATACCTTCTTCATTATAGAAACATGGTTAATTTTTCATAACCATATTTCAATATTAGTTCTAAAAGTAGAATTTTATTCATAAACATGAAAAATATTTGCATATTATTAATTATGAGATGTTGAAATAATTTCCACCAGGACCACGTTCAATATACAAATTCCATTATGAAATAATGAATTGAACATACATAAAAAACTCAATGTGGACTTCTGTGATAACGTAATTTAATATTCCAATATAAATAAATAAAATATGTGTTTTATTTTAAAGTTACTAAATACTAAATGGTTCTCAAGAAGATAAATAAGTTATATAAGATCCTTAAATAGGATTTAAAGGGAACACATGTAATGTTTGGACTAATGGTAATGCTTTTCTCATCTGAATTTATATATATATGATTCAGTTGATATAACCACATCTTCGCTATATTATGTTTTGTATATTACACCACTTTTAGCTCATATATCATCAACCTATCATAAATTATTATAACATATATTTATATTTCAATTATTTCATCCAAGTTTATTTCAAATTAAGGTTATTGAGTGGTATAGATTATAAAATATATATTTCATTTAATAGTATTATATTACCTATTCATTTTTTAATAATTAATATTCTATCATTTGTTATATATGTTAAATATATTATGTGTTATTTTAAAAAATTTATTTTCATTTTAATTTTATACATAGAATCAATTCATTTATTAAATTTCAAATTCAATGGAATGATTTTTCTAAAGGATATCAACTAAAATACCATTTCATTTAGAAATATGATTACGATATAAACCAATATCAATTTTAGAGGTGTATAAAGTACCATTTCACATTTTATAACATGAAAATATTTATGTTATTGATATTTAAAGTATCATTTTATGTAATTGTTTCATGGGGATAATATTTTAAGAGTGATGAAATGGGAAAATGCATTATGTTACAATCTTCATTAGTTCGTGATTGTTTATCATCAAGGTCTCATTAGGGTAAATCATATAAACATATTTTATGGAAAAAATTTCATTTTTTCCACAAGTTATCATAGTTGATAACATGATATATTTCTATTTAACCTCATGGATTAATAATTATTAATAAAATAATCTTTATGTGATTTCGATCTTCTATAATTCTTCCGATCAGGTATGATTCCCTTCTATATACATGTATTCTATAATGTTTGGAAAAAATGTTCTTTTAAAATAATATGTTTTTCCCAAAATACATTTTACATGATATTTTACCCTCATTTAAAATACTTTAGACGGAAATTTGAATTTTTTTTCAAATGGGTAACTTTTTACTCTATAATTCAAAATATATGGAAGTGAATTTTAATATTTAATATTTATGTCATTAATGTTTTTAACACACAAATTTATATTATATTACATGATGTTTTCTTTATATTTCCTTCATGATGTTTTCAAATTAAATTATCTTTGATGTATATTTTAAATGTTTTGGTTGGAATTTTTTTTCAAAATTTATAATATCTATTTCCTAAAAAAATGTATGTTATGTTATTATAATGGTAACTTTATCTATCAACATCAAATAAAACTTATTTTCACATATGAAAAAATGGGTTAATTTTGTAATGATATCATCATCATTGTATCTCTAGATATAATATAATTGTTTCAATTTGATTGTTCTAAATCCCAGTTCATTTCCACGGGTTAATCATGTTCCAAAGATATTGTTATAGAACCGGTTTATTGTCCATGTAATAATAATATTTCATAAATATTTTTATGGAAAAAATTAATTTTAAAATTGTTGAATAGGTTTAAAATATATTAATATAGAAAATTTTAAATTTCAATTGGATAATCATGTTTCAAATATATTGGTGTAGATCCCATTTATATTCCACTTTTAATACTATAATAAAAATATTATTTTAGAACCCATTTAATTTATATGGGATAATAATATTACAAATATTTCTAGGGAAATCATTTCTTTTCTATAGATTAATCATTTTCAAATATATTTACATGTAACCCATTTAATTAATATGGTTTAATCTCATTTCAATGTGATTTATATGGAACATGATAATCTTCCCTGGGTTAATCGTGTTTCAATGATATTTTCACAAAACATATTACTTATCCATTGGTTAATCAATATGTGGATGGAATACAGATTTTTTTAAGGGTTTTGTGATGAAATATATGTTATATTTCTTTTATTTATTGTACATGGACATTATAATATGATGGGTGCTATGAGATAGAACCTGGTGAGCCCGATATAGCTTATATTATGGGTGTTCCACGATATCACTCTAATACATTGTGTAATAATTATTTTTTGGATAATTATATTGGAAGACAATTATACAATTATTCCAATTTGTAGGGTTATATAGTTTTCCTATGATGATGATATTCCAAGACTAAAATATTATTTCATTATGCATAATACGGTTATAAATGTTTTCATTGATAAATATTGATATTAATTGGATAACAATTATTTATTTTATTGACTCTTGCCATTTCTATAGACTTATTCTATGTTTTCATTTTTGGAGATCAAATTATTGATGGGTATGCGTTCTAAAATGATAATATTATTCACCTTGAATATGTAATTAGACCATTTTTCTTGTTTTATTCTCACTGATGACATTCAATAATTAATTCATATGTACACTTATTCGTATAGTTTTAAATCACCATTCTTATGTTTCTGTTTCCCAATGTTATTAGGAATTCTATTCAATAATTTATTTTTTATAATTGATTCAAATGGATGATGATGATGAAAAAATTGTTTATGAAAAGGTAGTTATAGGGACATATGTTGTTCATCATAGAGAACTAGTAGTTTTTTAATTAATGAGGTTTAGAATTTTTCTTAATTATATTAAAATATTGTCTTAAAAAGGTCCTTTAGAATTATTGTGATTAAATATTCTTTATGATTTTGTATGTTTGAATGGTAAAAAGTTTTCTCACCATCATTAGTATCATATGTAAAAATGTAATGTTTATGTTACTAGCACCAGATATAGGACCTTGGGTTCATGGGTCTTATAAACCGTATGAGAATTAATGACTTACATATGGAAATATAATATTTTCAATCATTTTTGGGAATCATAGCACATATAATTCTATATTAACAACAAAATAAACATCTTTTTTACTTTTCTAGTTTCCTGATTTTGTAATTAGATTATTATTTATTAAATTTTATCTCATTTTATCAGACATAGGTATTTTTAGTTATGATGGATGGCCATAAATGCAAGGAAAGATCCACTCTATATAAGAATGATCTGACACAATAACTAATGGATCTTAAAATTTTTAATATTAAATAATATGAATGTTTGTAACCATACCCATGTGAAGAAGTCGAAATACTTCATATCCTCAACCAAAATTCAAATAGGTTCATATATAGAAAATAATTATGAAAAATATTGTTGTGGACTACATCACTTTTGAAAAATACTATGATAATATTAACAATACCTAAATTTCTATGATTAGAGGATGATAAAAATGTTATCTTACTAAAATTCCTGATTGGTCTAGCTGAAATTTCTGATGACTATATTAAAAAGAATAATAAAATGTGTACTAAAAAAAATTCTTGGAATTTTTAAAAGATTTAATATCTTCATTAGTAGATGAATAAGATCATGTTTCACTCTTAATTGAATATAAAAATGTGAATGAAGTAGTAAAAAATGGAATAATTGAGAAGATTTATACTAAAAATTATGTGATAATTGAAGAATTCAAAGAACAACCAAAATTAGTTGAAAATAATAATTCTACAAGTTTGGATAGATGATAAAATAGTTTTATTTATTATAATTATATCCAATAATTAGTCACCTCGCATTAATGTCACATTTATTTCATTAAGGAGGAGACGATATGAGTTGAATGGTTTAAAAATTCGAAATGAGGTTAAACAGTGATGGATAGACTTATACCATAATATGATAATATGTGTCTGGTATGGATGATCATAATGATCATTAAAAAGGTAATGTTTTTTTATTCAACTTGTTTAAATTATAACTTTCTTGAAATTTAGATATATTGAATCTATATAAATAAATTTTATATTATATTTTAGTTTTAAATTTCCATATTCCTGTGCATGTTATTCAATGAACTATTCATTCAATTGCTTATTTTTATTTTTTAAGACCAATTGGTACATTGTATGAAATGAAGATATGTGATATATAAATATTATCAAACAAATTCACGTCATGAAATTGAGAAAACTCAAATCATGAAATCCTCTTACATCATGATTATACTAAAGAGAGAATCTATACATCCCAATTTAAAATCATTATTAAAGGTACAAAATCAATTTTAGATTATATTTTTTAGATGAATTCTACATATTTGATAATTATTTTTGATTTAAGAAAAGATGAATTTCCTACCCCGATCAATGATTTAATCAAATTTTCTTGGAGATATAATATTTCTTATAACACATGATATTCACTGATGTTGAATTTCATTGAAAAAAGTAATGACCGTGAAAATTTTGGGGGAAATTAGTAATGATAAATATGGGATTTTAATTTGAAAAATCATGATTTAAGGGATGATGGAATTTTTAATAATTTTTTTTTAGATTTTTCATTCCTTGAATTTTTTATATTTTAATTAATTTTATTTTATTATTCCAATGTATTTCTATGAATGAATTCCCTAACCATTCATTTTAATTCATATGAAATCTTTTTTATATATCATTTTCTATTCGTTCTTAAGTAAATTTCATGAGTGAGATTAAAAAAATTTTATTTTTAGAACATTGCATATGTCATACCAATAATATAATTATATATAGTCACATTTAATATAATAATATATCTTTTGATTAACCCTTTATACACAATTCCAACTATACATTGATCCTTTTAAGACCCTTGATTCCATCAACATATATGTATGGGAATAACAATGTTTCAAACCTATTTTATCATTTTAGAACCTACTCTATCTATTTTTCATTATTATTAAAAATGAGAATAAGGGAGATGGTAACTCTTCAATGGGGTGAACATTTTGATACAAAAATTTGTGCTGGATTTCCATTTGACTTTGTGAAGGAATTGATTTGTTAAATTAATTTTTCACCCTCTCAATAAAATTGAAATTTGTCATGACTTGGTATGTTAAAAAAACAAAATTTTATGATATGTGTGTTCATTATAAATACGAAATATAGTGTCATTTTGAAATAATTTTTTATTGGGTGATAGATTTTATATTAGTTTAAATCATGACTATCAAAAAAATAAAAAATAAAAGTAGAAAAATACAATAGGTAATTTCATTCATTTTAATTTATTATTTATAATCATAGATTGAGATACTAGTGTTTGGTTAACATAACTTTTTATGGATAATTTTATATTGAGTTATTTCATATTACTACGTAATGTAATTTAGATATACCTTTATTCATGAGATTCAATTGTTTTATATGATCTACTAGGAAGGATCATAATTCAAGGAATGTTTTTAACAACACTTGAATTTTTTACTTGATGATAAGTGAAAAAATTGAGGGGAGGTAAATCATATAAGTCATTTATTATAATAATTACATTAAAAATATTATTTTCAACTAAAAGGACTTGGTTGTTTCAATTTTAGAAAATTAAAATGAATGGTTTATTTTGTTTGAAAATTTAATGCCAATATAAGATACTTTATGATTGATGAATAATTAATATCTCATTTGATCAGTATATATTACATAAATTTTGTGTAAATCCATATAATCTAGGTTTCAATTACCTTATTTTGATATTTAATTCAAGAAAAAAACCTAAATTCATATTTTGTGGGTTGATACCTACACTTAAATCATACATGTTTTATATTAAAGTAAATTTATTTTGGGTAATTGTCCAATTAATTTTACCAATTTGATTAATGACTTGTTCATTATTTATAGAAAAAATTAAATATATTAAAATAAAAAAAATGATCCAAAAATGAAAACATAAAAATGATGAAAAATTATTCACATGACATACATAATGTAAAGGATCATTCAGAAGGCTCAAAATTTAAGGAAAAGGATGATGTGGAGGTTTTCATCCAAAACTATTTGTGATCCTGAATGTGTATCAAATATAGAACGTTATATTTATATAGGAAATGAAATAGAAGTTGAGAATCCAAAATAAAATGATGTACAATGAATTTCATGGTGTGACATATACTTTCACATCACGTGTTTCCCTAGAAAAACACTACATTGAATGTATATGTTTTGTTTTTCAACCAAATACTTCAATTATGACATCACATTTTCATTTATCATGGTTATTGTCAAGTGATTAACAAATTTATATACAAAAGGATCATTAATCCTACCCTAAAAGATACATAACCCCTTTAAATTAAGGTCTAGGGTCTACTCCATTGGCACATTCGTTGAGAAGATTCATTTCTAAGATCAAAAACATCTACTAATGTAAGGAGTAAAATATAACATTTATTCCCCAAATTGTAATTATTAGCTTTAGGGGTTCGAATTTATGTGACAAAATTTCAAGGAAATATGATCAACTATATTAGGGTAATATAATTTTAAATAAATTCATTTGGGTAATTTACATTAACCCTAAAATTCTAAAATAATATTCTTTTCTTAAAATAATGTGTGACCATTTTTTGATCCTTTGGGAATGAATTATTTATCACTGACTAGTGAAGGATCCTCCCTATGGCTATTGAGTGGGTAATTTACTTTGTTTATATAGTGTTTCATGTTACTAAATAATTAATATAATCAATGTAATATGACCATTTGAAAAGGGGTAAACTATTGATTTTGATTTTTTATACTGTTGCCGTTTGATTAACCAAAACATGGTTTAGACCAACATTGTTTTCTGATTCATCATTTTATTTATTAATTAATAATTATCCTTCATTTTAAAATGATGAGAATGTTTTCTGTATACTTGAACTCCAAAATCCATCATCTTTCATTCATCTAAAAAATTAATATTGATTTCCATTGAAAAACTATTTAGAACATTGTTATTATGTTTTTGTTTTATCTTACCCAGTCTCCATGGGTTTAATGTTTATAGTTTACTAATATTATAATAAATTTTTTTAATTTGAAAATTAATATCCCAGAGAGATTACCCAATTTTCATGTTCTATCAATGATCAGTCTTTAATAAGACTGGACAAGTCATATCAACTCAACGAGAAGAGGTTATAGACATTTCATAACATCAACAATATTAAGAAATGATTATCATGATCATTCTTGAATGAGATTTTTATCTACAAATAAAATAAAACTTAACTGGATATAGCTATGATAATATCCATCATACATAAGAATATTTTTATGATGCTTATTGAAGATGGGAGGGAACTTATAGAATACATATGATGTACTCCAAAAGGCACATACTCCCTGATAACAACAGAAGGAATGAGTATCATGCAGACCACTAGTGAAATATATCTTAAGGAAGATTTCACATAACATTATTTCTGGATTACATAAACATATTTGTTCCCAAATTTAAATGATGGTTCATTAAAATTTATTTTCTCTACATCAACCAGGTAAAAAATATTTTTCAATAATAATTGTATGGATAAAAAGTTGATATCATGGTGTATATTTTTTAAACGATGAAATTAAACATATCAAGTATGTATATTTACATATTATCCTATTCTAAATGGAATTAGAATTCATCAACACGAGGAAAATTCCATTGAAATATCTATTTTTTCTATATAATTCACTTTCAGTGATATCAATGGCCTTTTCCACACCTCTTTGGTTAATGTCTTTGTGGTTGTAAACATTCCCTTTATCGTTCACATTTTTGGTGATCAATTATCTTTGTCACTAAATATCTTTATTTTTGAATTATGATTTTCTTCCAGGTATAAAACATCACATACCACCTATGAAATCCTAATTGAAAATCTAGTTTGTGTTATTCTAGATGACCTTTATATGTCTTTTTTCATCTTATTGTTTATATGTTTTATTAACACTTTTTACAAAGTGGGTTTACAAAAAAGGTATTTAAAAATCATAAACCTTTAATTATTAAGAAAATGATTAAATATTGAGCATGTTATTTATTAATTGGGTGGGAAGGATTTAAAACCTATATATTCCAGAAAAAAAAACTATGTTTGATAGCTTATTCGACAGGGAAACAAAACCTCTATAACAACCATGTTCTATAATTAACACATAAAAATAATTTATTATATAAATTAATCACTTGTTAATCCATAGAGGATCAATAGGACAAATGAATTTAGGGCTTATGAATTTTACATAACAATATAAAACATGAAACACACAACTTTCATTAAATGTTTGTTTACCTGACTACTCACATTCTTCTGTACCTAACATTGCATTGGATAACCTGAGGACATGCATAAAAAAGGGTGAAATATAAAGCCCAATATGGGAGTAAGCAAGGCATAACATGAAGAATAATTTACATGTTTGGAAATTGAAATACCAATGAATCATAAGAGGTTCATGAACATAAAGCCATGATACAATATGATTATTATAACATGAAAATGTGGAAACAACATTTAACATGGTATTAGAATGAACCAAGGCTCATTGCTCATGGATAATGTGTAAACCATAATTTCTCTTAAATTAGCATGATTAAATGCTCATTTCATTTGACGTATCATGAAATTAATATTTACCCAGTGCATTGGAGCGCTGTTAGGGCTCACCCTTCTTGATCATTTCATTTCATGCATAAGTGTGCCATATGGATCATAAAACATTAATTCGTTAAACATCATCATTTATTCCACGATAAAGGAATGTAAAATTCATACATATATAATATTAACAAATAAGTAAATATACATAAAGGTAAATACTTTTGATATAGAAATGGTCATGATATTCCCCACACAATGACATTTCTAGGGAAAATAGCGGAGCACTGTCAGTAGCAGAACAATGTGACATAAGAATTCATAAAAATGGTTTCTTAGAGAAAAAGGGGATTATCATCATATTTACCTGAAATGTAATGTAATAGGGTAATAGAGATACATTTACCAACATATTTAATGTAATTTAGATTCATAATACAAAAGAATTTCATGAATATAAATGAAAAGAGAGAAATTCATTATGGAATTTCTCCACTGTAACGGATGTACATGGGAGACATTAGTGAGAGAGAAAGGCTTATCTAATCATTAAAACAGAAGGGGGTGTATAAGGGTGGTTAGAAATCATACCCCAACATTTTTAATTTAAACGATGTGGGTATAGCAACATAAATAAACATGGACAAAAATGAGAGGCAGAAATCCCTTACGAAAATTCGGCATAGTAAAAAGAGTAAATGGGAAGAATTAGTAATATATAAAGGTGTATATCATCATTAAATCATAAGGAATGAAATATAGTGGAGGTGAAAATTCATATCAAAACATTTTTAATTGAAATTAAAATGGTATAACAACATTAAAAAAATGGATGAAAATGTGAAATAAATAAATCCCTTACAGAAATTCGACATGGTAACATATGTACATGGGAGTCATTAATGGGAGAGAAAGGGGAATCTCATATATCAAAAATAACTAGGGTGGTATGGGGGAGGTTCGAAATCTTACCCCAACATTTATAATAGGAAATAAAAGGTTATAACTATATTAAAAAACATGGATAAAATGAGAAAGGAATGAATACTTTAATTGGAAGTGTGATCCCAGAAGCATGGGAGGTTCTTCTAAAAGGATTCATTGGTGATGTTGAGACTTGGGAGGATTCTAGGGAGTGGGTGGAAGATGTTTTTTGAGAACAAATTCTTTTGAGTGAATAATAAATAGGATCTTAGGTGGGTTTATATAGGAAGAGATAGGGAATGCTTTATTATTTAGGTTTAGGACCCAACACATTAAACTAATCAATGCCAAAAACCATCCCATGGTTTTTGAAAAAGGGGTGTCTAGGAAAATAATATAAATGTAAAATAGATTAACTTTTTTATATATTAGTATCGATTTTGTGGAGGTGAGTCACACTTTCAAGAAAATCAATTTAAATAGTTAAAACAGTTTATAAGCCTTGGAGGGTCCAGTAATGATTTGTAATGTAAATAAAACAATCTCAAAATCACATTATTTTACTGTTAAAATATATATTTTCCGAACATCCCATTTATTGTATCTTATTACATCACAATTGGGTCATTATGATGTCATCAATCACATTATATAACTAATGGTATTTAATTTTTACCCAAAAATTTAAATGTCCTAGAAAATTATGAAAAATTCACCGTTGGATAATTTTGACATTCTAAATCCAAAAATAATATTCATTTTATCTAAATAATTTTTTGATGTTTTTAATTTTTACATTTAAATTGAAAATCAACATTTATTGAAAATTCATTGGTTTTATAAAAAAAACAGCTTTCAAAACATTATAAAAATCCCAATTGTATTCATAATAAATCAAAGATCATTTATATTTTTCTCAAATTAATTTTTTATCTATATTTTATTACAATATGATTTAATTAATAAATCATTATTTCATCATAATAGATTTCATAGTTGATTATTAAATAAAAATTCTATTTTTCATTTAAACAATATTTATACAGTAATAATAATAAAATGAATGTATAATCTCTATAAAACATATTGTAGAAAATCATAGTACTAGGGAATCATTACATAACCCCTTATAACACCCTCATAATACCAAAGGGTAAGGTGTTCGATGGTGAAATACTATTAGGATTTCTTAGATAACATCATTCGTGTGGTAATCTTTATCAACATCCAATTCTCTCAAAGGCAATTCCACAAGAGATTAATGTGATAAAGATCAGCTTTGGCATGATTATTTGAAAATCCCTATGACTCCAAGTCCTTAATGAAATCTAAAAAAATGGATTCTTATAGAGAAATTCTACTTGATGAGGCCATCACTTTGTTTGAGTAAAATGGGTTGGTTGAAGCCCTATATTTATACTAATAATGTGATCACCATTTAACAGTTATATTAGCAATAGTCAGAAATTGTAACATAATTTTAAAATATAATAACATAAAACCATGGAGGTGCATATGTTTTATATATATCTGTAATAATACATTTAATTTGATAAAGACGATTTTTTATTAATAGAATTTTGGAATGTTACAATATTTCCCCTTAAAAAAATAAGCCCACAAAATTTCATTTTTCTACACTAAAATAGATGAACGTAACTCTACCTAATTACATCCTCCAACTCCCATATTTCCTCTTCACATATGTGGTTTCTTTATAACTCCATGAAGAGGGGCATTGTCTTATTTCTTATATCTTTTTCCCTAGGATCTATGATCTTCAGAGGATTCACTTCATATGAGAGGTCATTCTACAATGGTACCACCTCTGGATGGATTACATGCGATGAGTCGGTTATGTACCTCCAAAAGAGTGATACAAGGAATTAATATTGTATTTGAGATAAGTTTCAATGGAGTTCTAGTTGATAAGTGACTACTCCAATTCAATCATGGAGCTCAAAAGGGTTGATTTACCAGGTAAGAAGATTTCCCTTCTTCTGAAATATCATAAACCTATTGCACCATGATATGCGGAAGAATAACATGTCTCCAATATCAAATTCTAGGTCTCGTCGATGATTATCATAAAAGATCATTTGTCGACTCTGAGAAACATTAATGTGCTGCTGGATGGTCTTATCCGTCTCCACAATATCTTCAACCATTTCTGGACCTAGATGTTTTCTCTCCACAAATTCATCCCAACTTGTTGGTTTTTTCTACCTCTTCCCATATAGGGTTACATAAGAATCCATTTGGATGCTTGAGTGAAAACTATTATTGTAAGTGAACTCAACCAGTGGATGATATTGATCCCATCCTCCATTTATGTCCATTGAGCATGATCTCAAAAAGTCAACATGTATTTTGATAGTATACTAATATTGGCCACTAGTTTGAGGATTATAAGTTTTATTGAAGTTCAGATCATTATTTAGAGGATGTAAAAGACTCATTAAAAACATAGAGGTGAACCATGGATCTCGATCAGATACAATAAATTGTGGTAATCAATTCAGCCTCTCCCTGTATCTGATGTATATCTGTGGGAGTTGATCTAATGAAAAATCCTCCTGAATTACAATGATATGTGTAGTCATTATAAGACGATCCAGAACAACCCAAATAGCATTGATTCCTTTGGATATATTCATATGTCTGGTGATAATGTCCATGGTAATATTTTCTCATTCCCATGCTACTATAGGTAATGGATTCATCATATTCGTAAACTTATTCCTCTCATCCATCACATGATAACATACCAGGCACATTGATATATACTCAGCGATCTCCTTCTTCATGTTTTCCAACCAGTAATGAGCTTGTAGATCTCAATATATTTTTGTGTTTCCTGGGTGAACAGAGAAATTTAAGCAATGTGAATCATTGAAAATTTATTTCATTAACTCCTATTTTTGATCGAACACATATTCTTGACACAAAACACACAGTTCCTTCTTTATTGAATTTATATCTGTGTACTTCCAATTTCTAATAGTTTCCACTTTCTTCTGAATTTCTACATCATCATTTTGATAATCCTTTACCCTTTCCAAAAGAGACAGCTGAGAAATAATTTGTGAAAGGATTGAAAACATTCCCTTATTTATTATCCACATGTACATTTTTAACCAATATAATATGATTGGATCCTTTTAAATTATCATAAATGATTGAATTATTGGAATCTTTCTACTTATAGAATCTTCCACCTTTTTCGCTTTCCCATGGTTGTAATGGATTGAGTAGTAATTGTATTTGATTAGCAATAACCATCCTCATTGATGCATATTCGACTATTTATATGTGAATATATACATGAGTATTTTGTGATTCATGTATATTTCATACTTCTCCCCAAATAGGTATCGTCTCTAAATTTTTTAAGAGAATATTACTTCTTCCAACACTAGATCGTTTTTTGGATTGTTTTTATTGTGAGAATTCAACTTCCATGATGCATAGAGAATGACATTGTAATTTTACGTCAACACGCAACATAATACCTTCTTTGAAGCATTACCAAATACCTCAAAATATACTCCACTTGTGCGTAATGTGAGCGTGGGCATAGTGATGTTCCTCCATTTCAACTCCTTGATGCTCTCTTCAAATTCATCAATCAAAGAAATCCTGAATCCCGTCTGAGTTATCTTGATAATAGTGTTTGACAATCATGATAAATTTCTCAGAAATCCGTGATAACTTCCTCCTAACCCTAGGAAGCTACGAATATCTTTTATTGATGTTGGCCTTTCCATCCCTCAATTGCAGTTTTCTTGGAGAGATCAACATATATTCCATTTCTTGTGAGGGTTTTATCTAATAACAAGACATCCTTCATCCAGAAATAAAACATGTTGTACTTTTCATAGAGATTACCCTTTCAAAAGGACTCTAGTACAATGCATAGATTATGCTCATGACCCCTCTTTGTTTTAGAGTATTTTAGAAAGTCATATATAAAGACTACCATAAATCTGTCGAGGTAATCACTAAATATTCTATTAAACATTTCCATGATTATTTTTGGAACATTATTGATTCTTAAAGGCATTATTATGAATTAGTAGTGTCTGTATCTTGTAGAAAATGTAGTCTTGGGGATATCCACCTCATTCACCATTACTTGGTAATATCCCAACCACAAATCTAGATTGGAGAAGTATTGTGTTCCACGAAGCGGATTATATATGTCATCTATTTGAGAAAGATGATACTTTTTCTTTATCATTATTTTGTTGAGATCAAGAAAATCAATGAAAATTTTCCTTGACCCATCATTCTCCTTGATGAAGAGGACAGGTGCACCTCATGGGGAAGAACATGGGTTTATAAGCCCTTTGTCCAGATTCTTCTATAGTTGTTTCTTCATCTCCCCAAGCTCCAAAAAAGTAATACTATATGGATTCTGGGATATTGGTAATTCCCTAGATATATGATCAATTGAGAATTAAACATATATTCTATATGAAAGAGTAGGTAATTTCTTGAGAAACATTTCAGTGAATTCCCTCCCATTAGCATTGTATTCCAGGATGATTACTTCCATGGACTAAATCATCTGAGATAGATACTCATGCTAATGGTGTAGTAATATCCACACATGAGATGATAGTGCTAAAGAAGATTCATCAATCTCCTATAACTAGTATAAAATCATGAAATGATTCTCTATTTGTAGAGTTATTTACATCTCATGGAAATTTATTTTGTCTTTATATAATGAATGTCAATCCATGCGAAGAATTGCATCAAATTCCACCAGAGGAACTATGACGAGGTTCTCTAGAAAGTTCAATCCACAAATTATGATAGTAGAGGAGTAATACACATGGGTTGAAATGATTTCCCCATTTCACGTACTCACCGACATCTTTACATCAATGAATTTTTTTCTTGATGTTATTAGTCTACTAAACTTATGAGATACAAAAGAATGCGAAAAATTAGAATAAAAAAGTATGTTCTCTATTCATGAATGAATTACTAGAATACCCATCACCACTTCTTATTTGGGGTTCACATCGGTAGTATTGATGGAAAAATCTCCCCCTTGTTGCCTAGTAATTTGTTGGTTGCCTCCAAAAACCCTTGGCCTAGGGAACTGAATTGAATGATGACCTGGTTATTTGATGTTGAAGTAATGAACAACCTGTTCAGGGTAGAATGAAGCATTCATCTCCTCTGTCATAGCCGTGGGTTTGCCTTTTCATTAGTTAATTTCCAGGTGCCCTTCTCTTCCACAACTATAGCAGTTCCTCATCCCCTTCTGGAAATTTTTGAGGTGCATCTTTCTGCTCCATTTCAAAGTGGGGAGTTGGATTTTCATAGAACCATTGGATTTATCCATCAAACCAATAGAATTAAATTCCACCTTATTCTTATTATCCCAATCATTCCCTTTATATTCTCTTCTCTTCATTTCATCTTTGAGGGAAAATTAGTCAATTTTCTTTATAACTATCTATGTCACTGATCGCCAGGGCATTCCGAAGTCTATGTCGTAGCCCACCAAAGAAGCTGTCAACCTTGTATTCAGGGGTAACGACAAAGATAGTGGTGTATCTTGAAAGCCTTGTGATGTTTTCCTCATATGTTCCAATGTATTCCTATTATTTTTCTTGAGGGCATGGAAGTCCATTTCTATCATAAGTTGGAGGGTGCGAGAAATATATTTATTGGAATTTTGTTCCTGATATCATTGGATTCCAATTCCTCGATATCCTCCCCAATATTTTATTTTTTATCAATGTACAACATTAATTACCATCACCCTCTATATGATATGTTTCCAAAAGTGAATTCTCTAGTTTGTAACCTTGATGTATTGAGATGATCATTTCAATTGAGTTGATCCACAGTTCAGTAATTGAGCGATTAGAAGATCTATAAAATTTATGAGTAATTTTTCTACTGAAGCACTCAGTTTGGTCTTGTATATTCTTATGGGGGTTGAGCATTCCTCTAGTACAATGTTACTATTAAAATATTGAGTTAACTAAGAGATTATAATGACAAATTTCATGATTCACTCTCCAATTGGATTGGGAATCTCATGAGAACAATCATCACATCGATCTTCACATCGTCATGTCCACCTATTTCTGGGAATTGGATAGAATAAATGGAATTTTATGTGTAACACACGAAGAGTAATCCAACGAAAAAAATGGATTACTTATAAATTAATTTTATTTCCTAAACATAATAATTTATATGCATTAATATATGTTAACCATGATCTATATCCCAATGTTATGTTGGTGCCAATGTTTGGGAAGAACAAGAACAAATGGATGCCTTAGGGGATGCCACACAAAGATCACCCACGGCGCACTATACCACTATGACTGGCGCCATGCTCCCCCTTTCGGAACCAGACATGGATCAAATAGGTGGGAGGATCCACGAACCAATTTTACATTTGTGAACCCATTTTTATTCATGTTGGTGGGAGGCTCCATGAACCCATTTTATATTTGTGAACCCACAATGAAGAAAGTTGGTGGGAGGCTCCGCAAACCCATTTGATGTTTAAAAACCAGCCTCAGAGTAAGGATGATAGAGGCTTCATGATTACGATAATATGCTATGTTTCTTCATGCCCAACATGATCTGCTTCGCGGAGCCTCTGTCCTTTTAATACTGGGCTCCCCTCATGCCCAAAAGTTGGATCCTCCGACCATTCACATTCTTAGCTATCAAATAGTGATGAAATTTCTTCTCTGCGAACCATGAGCTCTTCAAGATACATTAGAATTGTGAAGTGCCTCTCCTGTGGTTTAAATTTCACCCCTCTTCAAATAGGGATGCCCTTCACAGAGCCAATGATCCTCCACCAAGGAAGGGGATCCCCAAGGGGACTCAGTACTTCGCTGATCACTTATGATTCATAAAAAATCATCCATGCACATGTGACCAACATTCTAATAGAGGGTCATTATGTTTCGCGAAGAAAATTTATTAATGATGCTACGCTTCGCAGGGCACCCTAGCATCACAGAGCATTGCACTGTGAATTTCTTTCCACATCACAAAGCACATTCCATTTTCACTTATTCCCTATGACTAGGATAGGCCACATTACTTCGTGAAACATAAACCTTCGTGAAGACCCTTCACAACATGGATCCCCTAAGCATCGCGAGGCTTCTACCAATGAACACCTTTATTTTGAATCTCCTTTTCTTGTGCGATCCGGCAGGTTCTCTTAAAGTAATTTCATGATCCCTTGGGTGGTACTTCATATTGCATTACTTTGCCTCATGAGTCTTTTCATAGGCAGGCTAACAACTATTTATTCTTGGCATAACCATAAAAATATGGACCTTTCAATGTATAACTCCATAACACCACTTCTCAACGGCATTGCTGATTCCTACCCTTCCTCAAGGGAGGGAATGTATCAGTTATGTATGTCCTAGTGGTGTAGAGTGAACCTGAATCTTCTAAGCTGTATTATATTAACCTACCTAGAACCATCGTCCTCATCACATGAAATTAATCTCTGATCCAACCCCATGCATCATTCATGGGGTGCCCCGTATCGTACATTTTATAAAACCACTAGAATCCATGGGAATGAAATCGTTCTTCACATGTAATGATATCATCTTTATCAGAGCGGCGTCTATCCATGGGGAAATGGAAACCACCTCGGTGTAAGCCCCTAGCTTTTCTTGTGGGAGGTAGCATCTATGATTCTCCCATATTCTTCCTAACTGAAGACCAGTAAGGGGGGGGGGGATGGGCGCTGGATCCCAATTTTCATCAGTGCCAAATCCCACTCCCTTTGGGAATTGTCTCCAGTTGTTCCTCTACCCTGGAGGAAGTCACAGTCTCCATCTCCCTTGGCTTCTGACCATGAGTAAGCCCACTATTTCTATTTTGGGCCACTGAATATGTATCAGCCCCATTCCACATCCCACAAACGCACCTTTCGTGATGTGATAGTCAATTTTTTCCCACCTCTTGTTTCTCACACAGAGAATGACTCACATGGACTTAGAGTAACCATAGATCGTGACATCCTCTCTGGGAAGACAGGAGTGTAATCCCCAAACACAATTCCGAACTACATAGACTTTGACCTTTCCCAATGCATGGTACGTAGGAAGCCTCCTCGTAGTTCAATCCCACCATCCATTAGTCCCGACTCCCTTCATGTAAGTTCACAAAACCTTCTGAACATCATGGACATAGATCCTTGCCAAGGCTACGTACGTTGGAATCATTCCTACTGTTAAATCCCAACACCTCCATTGATCCTGACACCCTCCATGTCAGTTCACCAATCATCCCGAACTATAAGGACTGTCATCCTTTCTAAGGCGTGGTACATAGGAATCCTCCCTTAGTTTCAATCCCACCATCCATTGGTCCTAAATCCCTTCACGTCAATTCAATAATCCTTCGAAACTAAGAGAACATTGATCTTGAACAAGCGATCGTATATACGAATCCTCCCTCGGGTTTAATCCCACTATCCTTTGGTCCCAACTCCCTTCACATTGGTTCACCGAACCTCCTGAACTACGTAGACATTGATCCATTCCAACTCAATCTACATATGAATACATATTGTGTATCAAACCAGACAACTCCATTGGATATGACCCCCTTCATGTCAGTTCACCAAACCTCTCGAACTATGTGGACAATGATTTGTTCCTAGGCACGGTCTGTAGGAAGCCTCCCTAAGGTACAAGCCCAAAATCCATTGGTCTCGACCATTCCATGTTGGTTCACCCCAATCCATTGTGATGTTAAAATTTATGCCCCATTTTATCTCGCATGGAACTAAATTATTCCCTAGTCAGAGGTAAGCTGTTGTGTTCCCTAGACTACAGTAATCCTTTGTGTTCCCTATCCAGTATTAAACCGTTGTGATCCCCATTCGATGTATTCCATTATACCCTAATCGATGGAATGTCATTTCGATCCCTATCTAGTGGTAACCAGATGTTTTCCCATTGGTTGAGACCCATATCTATGGTCCATACTAGTGGCGTCAGACCAACCTCGGGTGCGAACCACACATAAGCCCAAGTATATCATCTGGTCGTTATCCTCTACGCACACCCCGAACCTATTCCTAGTCATGAACTATGTGGTATTTGATTCTCAGCCTTGGGAATACGTAGGATGTCTCTTAGTGGCTCAAACCCAACATCATTATTTCCCTCGAGTTGACTCCATCTCATTCTCCACCCACTTAATTTAACCATCCATTGTCCATTTGGATTATTACCCAAGTTGGAAAATCCTGGTGAGATCATGAAAATTCACCTCTTCACTACTCCTAGCCGTAACAAGGTAACTAACCACGTGTTAGAACCAACATCGGTGTTCCCTCTACGGGTTGCACATATCTGATCCACTCTAGTCAATGTTCTGATCTCTCTGATCTGTCTCCACTAGGTGTTAATCCTATGAAATACCATATGTTAAACACTAACAGCTGAGGAAAACCTTAGAGACCTGACTATGGAATATAATTCCCCGCACTGGATGTGGGATGCCTCAAGATTCCAAGCCCTAATGAATCCATATAATACAGGGATGAAACCCATACATGCTAGTGTTTCAGCATCCAAATACTCTAGTGATTTCCAACATGATAACTCCCTAGACTGAAGGTTTCTACCATACCCAGACCCCTTATAATGCCCTGAATGAAGCATGGTAATTAACCTACATCCACAACAATATGGAACTAGGAATGAGAATCAAGAACAACATATTAATCTTTAAGGGAGACCCTGAATAGGAAACATGTTTTGAAGAGGAATCCATAGTATGAATAACTAACATTCCACCATCCTGTTTTGATAAAAGAGAAAACATCCAAGAATAAGTGATAGATGTCGCCCACCTTTGGAAAGTGGGAATGCAGGGCAACTGCCATCACGTCCTCATCATCCTCGAATAGTCGGATGTGCCCACTCCAACGAAAGTGTTTGAGACAGAAATAATGATCATGATGTGATGTTAATATCCTCAATATAGAGATTAATAGAGTCGTGAGATCAGTGGATTACTTTGTCGCTGGATCCAGTTATCTGGCGCTAGGTCTTGGCAAGCAAATAGTGGGCCCGTCATGTAACTCACTAGAAGTCACGATAGTCAAAACATTGGACATCTCGATTTGAGATGTTGTCAGCGTGGATCCTTCTTACCAACCATTGAAAAACTAATATAATTGGGGCACTTGGTGTCTATTTCTTTGTTTCATCACTAATGGTTCAATCTCCATGCTTTTCAAGAACCAAGGTGATGCCTCTAGAATCCGATCACCTCCCACCCACCAATGCAGGGGAAAGAGAAATGTCAACTCAACAACCCCGTTTGGATCAACCTTTTCTACAACGACGTCCACAACCACAGCTGATGGGTGCCCATGCCCCATCTCTAATTCTGAATTCATTCAATGAATGGTAATAAATGACCACGTGCACCTATTTGTTGAGGAGGGGATTATCCCAATTAGAGATATGTCCTGCAAGGATTTAGAGGTGTTTGTTCCTCATCACCACCTCCACCCCCAGGGGACATGCACGAAGACACTACTACCCTCCACAACATACAATTGTTTTAGGAGACTCTCCCTAGAATGCCTCGAAGAATTCGTCCCCTGTGTTGACGTAAAAGGGATTGTTTGGGGAAGCCAGGCTGGGATCACATTTTATGGGCCCCCAATGGGGGTCCCCAGTAAGCTGTGGCAGCACCACCAACCTGTCCTACATGATGAAGAGATGGTAATATATGTACCTACACCACTAGTCCCTGTCCGGCTAACCGAACGTCAGCGTCGGTCACAGGCTGGGGATGATGCATGCAAAGGGGCATCAATGTCAACAACTACTATGGTCTAGGCCACCACCTATGTATATCATCATACCCATATGTATGCATAAAAGGGATACCTATATTCACGACCTGGACCAAGTCCCCAACTGCCCCACTGGCCTGCATGGACGACTCTATTGGTTTCCAGTGTAGGTTGCGGCCACCTCGGACTAACATGCATCAACGAAACCCAGTGCGGAGGTCCTCCTTATACTGTAACCATAAAGAATGCAGGTCCTACCCACTTCTATGCTCAACATAGAGGTCTACCATGGGAAAAATTCAATCAAAATGACGGTCCTCCCCATGGACGTGACACACAGTACAGAATCATCTACCACACTCATTACATTGTGTAGATAGTTGTTCCTCATACCGCATGCTTCCGGTGTGGGGTCATTACCCATCCAGTAAATTTCAATCGTGGGGGACCTCCCCATGTTTTTAAAGTAGATGGAGATGGTACTCTTTACCTCAAAAATCACAGGAGTGATGTTTAGCTTCACTTCACCAGCACATAGCATGGAGGTCCTACCCATGTTCGAGATGACCTGTATGAGGACCCCCCTCGTGTTGATGCTACCAGGGGAAACAATCATAGTGGTCCTACACATGCTCTTACCAGCTATGGAGGGGGTCCTACCCTGTCCATAATTTCTTGTGGTGATTCCCTTAGTGAAACCGTCTGTGGGAACTATTGTCCCCACTATGTTCCCTTTGATATCTATCCTATTTCTCCTCGTGCCATAGCTCACTCGGGTGGAAATACTCTCCGCCCCATCACTAGTGGGCCGAAGGTCCTCCTCATTCAATAAATCTACCATGTTATGAAGAACCATCCCTAGGTAAAAAGGCGGTTCGTCTACTCCATAAAAATATTTCCTAGAAGATTTAGATAGGGTTCAAACTAGTCTTCTTCTCAGATTTTAAGGCGGAATACGACTCAACGATGGAATCCTCACCGAAATTCTTCCGGGCTAATGAGCCAAAGTAGGAACAAAGTGCCACAACGTCATACTTCCAGAATGTGAGGACCATCATATTCCCACTTCCCTCCACTGGTACAACAAAGTGGTTGAAAATTTTGAATATCTAATGGTTCTAGTCGTGCAATCACCACAATCATCACTAGAAGAACATTATACTGTGACTATAGATCGTAGAGAGCTATTTTGTGGACTAATGGAGGACAATAAAATTAATGGTCTATCACCAGAAGCCATAGTTCATGTCCCATAAACTGCAGTTGTGAGCCCTTCTTACTGATATGTGGTGGCTATGACACTACACTCTTTAGAGGATAGCTAGAGATGCGGCAGTTTTTCAGCTTGTTCTCTATATTCTCCATCGGCAAGCCTGCCATATCATCGGTTTGCCTCAGTATCGGTACCAGTTCCCCATCCACCTACGGTTTACGAGTTGGGAATTGAAGGGATAGAACCCAAATCTGGGCCAAGGATCTTGTGGGATATTCTCGCAGTAGACGATTTCCATGATATGTTTTGGCCAGTTGCAGCACCAAATTTCCGGGCTCCAGAAGAACTCCCCAGAAAGATGTTGGATTCTTTCTCCATCCCTTCAAGGTGACTCATTTCTAACTGGTTCATCGATGAGGGGAATAAGCTAGATTCTTGTGCACATCAAAGACTTCAGAAAACAATTTCATTTGGTATATTTGGCCACACTCATCATGGTCCAATGCCAATAGTCACCAAGTCGCTATAGGATCCTCTAACAATGATGTGTACAGAGTATTAAAGTGCTCTACATGATAATCTAGTGGGATTCACCCCACGTAAAAACAATTGTTGGGAAAGTATGCGGCACTCCAATTTAGTTCCATCTAGCCCCATCCCGATTTTCTAGGCGACATATGGGAAATGCTTCCAGGCAGGGTCATGGTTAACATGGCTGACCTACCAGGGGTGAGAACGAGCTACAACTTCGTGGAGAGGACCTACCCCGCCGAGTGAGTTTCACGCCTCTTAGATCCATTTTGTAACGTCCTTGACATGGAATCCACTAAACCAGTTCTCTAAGCCGAGTAGTTACATAACCTTAAGCGCGCCTCCCCATATGTGAAAGGATGCCGACTAGTAGTGGGGTTCTTTTTGGTCAAGTCGGGAGACTATACTCACTTTTTATCAGAGTAATCCAGAATTGAAATAAACCAATAACAAAAACAATAATCAATAAACAATGAACATCTATAACAACCATTTCTATCAATAAATATGGCATTCCTACTACAAGTGAAAATGTGAACAAAAGTCCAAAATAGAGACAGCGACCAAAACCCCCAAAATGGTCCCGACTCCAAGTCCGGATCCTCCACCAAGTGCTACCCACATTCACTCAACTATATAGCATGGAACCTTGCCCTTCTCCTGCCCAGCAATCATGAAGTCATCTTGGGTACCCAATGGTGGCCCGAGGAGGGTGTGAGCACAACTCAGTAGGCCACCACCAATGGTGCCTACAAAATATCTAGTATGAATAGGTAGTGCATGAAAAAGGAATATGAATGATAATTTTCAAGTAATTATTTAAGGTTCTGTTAACCAGTTCAGAGCAAAAGCCATTGCCACTCCATTACCATTCATTTCACACCAATTATCATCACTTACTATTTCATCACATTTCCATGGGTTAATCACGTACATTATGTTACATGGGTCTAAGACCGACAATCACATGGAAGATGGTAAACACATCTTTATCCTATATCACTAGGACTAACCCCCACATAACAACCATATCCTCACCTTGAAGGCTCAGTCTGAGTGGATGAAACCATTACAAGAATAGATCCTCAGTCCCCATTCCTTACCTGTGCATTTAGGGTGGAGTTCATAGCATTAGTATTCCCTTGACATGTGGGCGTAGATCCCCAAGTCATACCCCTCTCTATCAATCCATGTACACATTCTTATATATAAGTAAACATCAACCCAGCATACCATTTCTCATTGACAAACACCATTCACAACAAACCATACAGGAATTCACATTATGCCTTTACCCATTAACACATTACCATTTCACATCAATTAACCATTCACCCAATTCCCATGTGTTATGCCTATCTCACTAAGCAATCAAAACTATCCCATATCCTATACTATTATGGTCTTTAATCAGTTTACACATTAACCCATTTAACCTGTTCATCATTTCCATGAATCAACCATTCAACCCATTCCAAATAACCCTTTTGTTATTGCCATGTCTAGGTGAATCACCTAACTTCTATTCCATGTTCAACCAATCATGGAAACATATTCGTCAATGGATCTACAATTTATTACCACATGGTCACTTGTGTAATAGTAATCCCTAATCCCGGGAAAAGCCGGCACATCCCATGGGTTTCCCCAATTAGGTCATGTCATTCTCAACACATCCCATGGGGATCATGAGGGTTCCCATTTACCAGTTTATTTTTAAGCATCATTTATACCAATAGCATCCAAGATAATAAAAGTTCATCAAAATGATACAATGAGCAAAGACACACATGCATAAATCCCCCATAAAACTATGGGATAACGTTTGTAGACAACCTAACTCAGAACCACGGTTGAACGCACACTCAATCGAGTCCTTAGACCTCAATCCGACCAGCCTTTGGTGATTTAACCTGTAACTCAGCCAAATGATAGGGTTTTTGAGCTTTGGAACAAGAGGGTGAGAGGATAAAAACCCTAAAACAAGGAGAAACTATGATGAGAACAGCCTTACCCGGAGCATCGATCCGAACCCAAAATCACAAAAAATGCCTTAGAAATGAGAAAGATTTACCTCTTGGAGCTTTTGGGAGATTTGGTTAGCTCCTTGGGTGAATAGGGTGGAATGGAGAAGAAATATCAAGTGGGTTCTTAAAATCTAGGGGTGGAAATTTTTCAATTTTTCCCAACTTTAAGAGGCCGCACGGTTTGGCCGCACGGTTTGGCAAACCGTGTGCAAACTTTGTGCCTACTACTATCTGGAGGAGGATGGTTTCACAGTTTACCTGGGAAGGCCGCACGATTTTCCCTAGTTGTGCGCAGGCTGTGCGCCTAGGCTTGTCTTGCCCAGCTTTCCTTTCGTTCATTCCCCGAGCCCCCCAAACACCCCAAAGACCACTCATACATTCAAAAGACATCCCTTGAAGCTCGAAACAATGAATTCAACATAAACATAACAAAAATATACCCTTCAAAAAACCAGGATCTTACACATTGGGAAGGATTTCACTTTAACAAAGGAATCTACTGGGTCTTCTCTTGCCTATTGAGGCATTGGTCCTCCACCGAAATCCGAACAATGGTAAGAAACACCTCAAAATAGTTGAACCCTCTGACCCATCTGGCTCAGTGAAGAAGGCAGAAGATGATATCAAAAAATACATGTTGCATCAGAAAATCACCGAACACAAGAATATGGTCGAGGACCTCCTCGTTGAATGTGTTGCGGAGTGACGACCAGACAACGGTGATCCTCAGATGGGGTAGTAGGGGCAAGCACAACATCATCTAGGTGAATTTCCTCTATGGGACCCTGACCATCCTGCCCATGCAGACTAGGTTCTGGATGGAACATATAGAAAGAGGGCATGGAATTTGTCACCAAACCCTTCTAAAAGGTGTTACAATCCTCACGATCCAGCTCTGGTTCCCCCAGTTACTCCACCGGCTATTCCACCAGCCGCTCCACCAGCCATTGGGCTTGCTTATTTTGTTGAAAAACCTACCAATGAACTAGTGTCAAGGGATCCTTGTCATGATAGGAACCCCCACCTGAATGATCTGATGGTGTCACTCATTTCCCAAATCAAAGGTTTAGAGACACGATATGTGGAAATAATTAATGATGGCAAGTCATTTATAGTGTTGGTGGATAATATGATGAAACCTATGGGTTTCAGAACTCCAACTTTCCATCCATCAATTGGAAAGGGGACTCACCGCAGCACCTGACCCACATTATCTCAGGGTGTGGGCCATTGTGGGGAACTCCCACATAGTAGGAGGGCGCCATACTCTGATTTTTCGTAAAAACATTTGAGTGTTCGACAGTTTTCTGGTACAACCATCTCCCCATAAGAACTATATAGAGAGGAAAAAACCTTCATAGGCAATTTCTCTACCAATTTAGTTCCACCAATCGAAAGACGTATATCGCGGACCTCTTCATGTGAATGAAGAGTCCTGATGAGCAGGTTGTAGAGTTTTTCGCCTAGTGGAAAGGGCTCACATACACATTTGACATGCCACTGAAAGGAGTAATAGCTTATGATGTGAATACTAAATGACAAGACAGAACTAGTCCAACCATTGATCACCCAAAACTATCATGGGGGATTCAGAGACTTCTTTGATAATGCCTTGTGCCTAGAGGAATTGTTGTAGCAGGATAGCTATGCACAACCACTACTTCCTACAATCCCTGTGAGAAGGGCCGCTAGGGCTGAGCCTATAACAGTGGCTCAAATAGAGGCCCCCAGGCAACTGGAGATGTTACCAGTGGATCTTCTTCCATGGTCTCAGAGAGACCCTCCACATCAGGCATAGCCTCCGACCCACCAGTGCCCTCCACTGAATCCGTAAGTTCCCACGCATAATGTGTTGCCACCGCCTAGGTGAGAAAACTAGGCTCTGCCTCCTCGACAAGCTCCTCCAGCCCCTAGTCAAGGTCAGGCTCATAGGGACTCATTCCTAGATAGGGGGAACCGATCCTACCCATTCAACGTGGCTGTAGTCACCAGCTACTTATACAGTACCTTAGAGAATCTGATTATACATTTTCCCAAATTTAGGAGGCCAGAATTGGGGAACCTCATTGATCTCCCTAATTAATACCATTTTAACAAGATCCTAGGGAACACCCTCAAACAGTGATTTTTGATTAATGTCTAGCTTCATGACCATGTGTATAACAACATAGTCTGAATATTCCCAACTCCAGCATAGGTGGCATATGTCTTCATGAGGCTAGAGAGTAGCGGTGACAGTGAAGGAGAGTGGCATCTGGATTCTAACTATGGGTCTAAGAATTATGACAACGAGATGGATCGTAAACTAGTCGCCCTCTCCCACAGTGTTATCTATGGATGCCTGAATCAGCCAGATCCTTTAGAAACTGCAACTACTACTTCGGCATCATTGTCTAATTCATCCCTTTATCAGAAGATAAAACCATCAGTAGATCTAGGAAAAACAATTTCCCCTACCAATGTCATTGTCATCCCATACTCTCAGCATATTTATGCCCCTGGAGATGGAGATTCCTCAGAGAATTCATCCACTAGTGGACTAATATTCATGTGATAGTCACGGGTGGTACTCATTTAATACCATATATCTCGTAAACCGCGACATGATTTTTGATGATGTGGAGTTCTAGGAAGGTCTTCCCAATATCCCTAAACATCATTGGTGTCGACGGAGCCATGATTATATGGTTCATCAGAGTGCCTCGGTCAGTACATCTATCCTGGATAAGCATGCTACCAAAACTATGAAGTTGGCCACGCGCAGAGATCAGCATGTGGAGCCTTCTCATATGGTTTCTTTAGGTCCGCCTTCACCATTGTTTGTGTTGATGGATAAGGCACATCCACCTCAGCTGCAATGTGACCAGCCATGCTTTGCAATAGACCAGTATCATTCATCTAGACCTCATCTGTTAGTCACTTCGCAGGCTACAACTTGTGTGCAACATGATTGTCCTAGCACCAGTCTGTTACTGGTTTAGTAGGAAGGGCCAACTATATCTTCTATCATATAGACACCTCCTATAAGCATAAGTTCATTCCTTGCACAGATGTATGATTTCATCAAGCATCATTCAATCATTAAATCAATGATCTCTATCCTTGAGTCCCTTCTGCTATCATCTGATATGTGTGAGGGCCTCACCAAAGATTTATGAGGGCCCCTCTAGTGTGATATTGAGGTAGAAACCGCAAAACCCTTCTATGATGAGGAGGTCTAGCATGATGAATGTCAATCCATCATCTTTTTCTCCATAGAAGATGAAGGATCTCCCATACTGTGGAACATTCTCCCACTATACCTCACCAACCAGTACAATAGGATGGATGTTTGTCATTATCTTGTCGACACGGGCTCCGCGATAAACCTAATATCAACTCATACACTACAAAAACTGGGGTTGTCTAACGATAATCTAGGAACTTATAACCTATGATTTCATGGTTATAAAATGATGGAATAGAAACGGGTCGACATGATCCCCTTGAAGACCCAGTTTGGTAGCCTTGTTTCTAGCACTGAGTTTATGGTTGTCTCCCCAGAAACTGCCTACAATGCGTTGATGGGTAGGTCATGGCTCCACCTGCATGCAGCAGTTCCCTCATCATATGGAAAGTTCCTCAAGTAGTACCATAATGATCGCGTGGGTGGGCTTCAAGGTGATGCATCTCCCATTGGCTCTGTGAACCCTGATATCTGGATACTGACTATTACAAGTGAAAAGACTAGCAGATTTTGGCTAACGAGGTTGAGAATTCCATGGCTGTGACCAACCCGTGGATAAATATAGATGACACCTATATCTTTCTGATCCACCAGTTGGAGGGTAAATCCCCGAACATGGGGAAATTGATTTTTGTTTATGGAAAATCAGGGGAACAAATTCCCAATTATATGTGATGTTGAAATAACACCACCTACTCCTTCTTAAATTAGCCTTAGGTGATCTCGGAGCCTCCTACTCCTCTAATGTATTGGGATGCCTTCCCCATAGCAATGAAAATATGTCACATTTTCTTGTTTCACCAGGATTGAATTAACCAGCTCATGCAGATGTGTCACTATTGATTTGATATCATCATGTGTGGTCCCTTGGGCTGATGACCAGATGGGATCAGATCAACAGCCTTCATCGCTATGGTATCGGTAGAATGTGAGATCCACAACATAATGTCCACTACCGCTCATGCTGGTACCGTACCCCTATAGGGATATTCCAACTCAGAGGAAACTCCCCCTGCCATGTATCCCTCCTCCAAATGTAAACAACATGATTTAGAGGATACTCCCCCACCTTTGAAGAGGGAATCCCTGTCACTGTCGACGAATTGGAGCAGGTAAACCTCGATAGTGAGGCAGATTTGAATCCCCCATTGATCAGTGCCGCCATGCCCCTCGAGGAGAAACAACAGTACATAAACATTTTTTAAACAACACTATGATGTATTCTCCTTGAATTATGAACAGATGATAGGACTAAATCCTTAGGTAGCATTCCACCACCTCGGTCTCCTGGAAAATAATCACGGGTTCATGAAGCCTCCCAGAAATATGCACACTTCTCATGGTGCCATTTTCATGGCCAAATTTATTAAGTTCATCAGAGCCAATTTTTTATAGGAGGTATTGTACCCAAAATTTCTTGTAAACATTGTTCCAGTTAGGAAGAAGAACGATGAGATCCGAGTATGTATCGACTTCCAGGATCTCAACTGTCAGTATTCGAAGTAAGATTTTCCCCTTCATATGATGGATTGGTGGATCGATGCTATAGTTGGGTTCCAATCATTCTCCTTTATGGATGGGTACATTGGGTAAAACTAGGTCTGAATGGATCTCAAGGAGGAGCAGTATACAACCTACAGAGCACCACAAGTTACTTTATGTTACCAAGTCATGCCATTTGGTTTAATGAATGAAGATTCCACCTATCAACGAGCTATGCACCACATCTTAAAGTCGATACTACGAACATTTGTGGAATGTTATGTTGAGGATTTTTTGGTCAAATCTCACCATCACCAGGATCATATCAAATACCTTGAAAAGGTGTTCAACATCTTCCAATCCCACCACCTAAAGATGAACCCATTTATGTGTGCCTTTGTGGACACCTCTAGAATGTTCCTCAGCCTCATTATTAGATACATGGGAATCGAGAGTGACCCAAAGAAGATTAAGGCCATCAATCAAATGTCTCCCCCAAAAAACATTTAAGAGATGTGATTCTTATAAGTCCACTTGGCTTACATACACTGATTCATTGAGATTCTAGATGGAAAGTGTAAACCATTATCATGGATAATGATGAAATGATCTATCTATGAGTGGGACAAAAAAATTCAGACTGATTTCAAGGAAATCAATAACTACCTGCTCCTGCCTATGGTCTTAAGGCCAGTGGTCTCTGGGAAGCCCCTGTCCATTTACGTTACCGAACTAGAATAGTCCCTCGAAGCCTTTCTTTTCCAGATGAACAATGAGGGGATGATAAACAACCTCTACTACCTCAGCTGCATGCTACTCGATACTTAGACCAGATACTCCCCTATGGATAAGATCATCCTTGAGCTGTTATTTTTAATATATAAATTGCGACATTACTTGCATCACAACGAGGTATATCTGGTGTACCAAGTAGATCAGATAAAGTACATCCTAAACTGCCCCATGTTGACAGTATTTCCAGCTCGGTGGGTAGTAATCCTTCATAAATTCGACACCAGGTTTGTCCCTCAGAATGAAATTAAGGGCATGTGTTGGAAGACATCATTACAGCCCATCCAGCTCTTTTGGACCAGTCCCTGGACCTTTATTTTCTTGATGAGGAAATTATTTCAGTAGACCAAGCCACCCGGTGTTGGAAAATTCACATCGATGGTGCATCCTAGAGACCCACTAGCAAAAGGCTCAATGACCCTAGGCTCAACAGAGTGGGAATTGGTATTGTCTTTATTACCCCTATATAAGACTTCCTGCTATATTAATTCCTATTATTATAAGGATGGACCAACAATGAGGCAGAGTATCTGGCTCTCATTACTGGCCTGGAGCTATTCCTTGAGATTTACATTCCCCATTTGCATGTGAAAGGGGACTCTGAGATAGTCATCAAGCAGATCAACAGTGACTATGTCTTTAGAATACTAGAGCATGTACAATTGATAGAATGCACTCTATTGGTAATGTCTAAGTTACCATATCAGATAGAAGTTTATCATGTCCCTCGATCACAAAAATGTCCAAGATGATTCCCTAGCCTTCCTAGATGGATCAATTGCAGTGCCCGAACAAGATGATCTGATTATCCACGTGGCAGACAAGAGAGTCATTGCTCTTGTCACTCTAGTTGACAATGATAGCCCATAGGTAAGACACCTTACCATCGTCACTTCAATGCCAGGACCCCCAGGTCCCTCCTATGCAGTGATTGAATTGAATCTAGAATGGAGAATCTCTTTTTTCAAGTACCTCCAATATAGTATTCTCCCGACAGATCCGGAGAAGCATGAGAAAATTTGATGATGCACGTTACTGTTTACACTCTAGGATGGTATTTATTGTGAGAAAATCCTCTACATGCACGAGTATGATGGAGTTCTACGCCATTTCATTCAAGGATTTGAAATTTCCCATGTCATGTCGAAGGTTCAGGCCGGTTCCTACGGGGCTAATCAGACTGGGCTGAAACTATCTCACTTGATCCAGAGAGTAGTATACCTTTTTCCCCCTATGATCCCTAACTACCTCAAGTTCACAAAAAGGATCCATGCATTCATAATTCATGCCAAAATTATGCATCAGCCACCAGAGCATCTCCACTCTACCATGTAATCTTGGCTTTTAGTAGTATGGGGACTCGATGTCATGGGACCATATCCACCTGCGATATCTCATCAGTTCGAGTTCCTCCTGACTACTACAGATTTCATCTTCATGTGGGAATAGGTAGTTCTACCTATTAATGTTAAGGCTAGTTCCATCATTGAATTTTTTATCTCTAATATTATCTACCGATTTGGTGTCTCTCATACCGTCCTTAATGATAATTGCATGAACTTTCGGGCACCTAAGCTAGAGAAACTGTACGCTAAGTACATCATCTATTTTAACCGTACCTCCCATTATCATGTGATAGCAATTTCAAATATCAATGTTTTCAAAAAAATCCTCTCTATATTCTTCAAAAAATGGCTATTCCAAAAAAGAAGATTTGTCTGAACAAGCTCCCCAAAGCCCTCTGGGCATATCAGATGAAGACTAGTAATTCCAGCTAGGTGACCCTATATTCCCTTTTGTACATAACAGAGGCCATACAACCCATTAAAATTCTGTTACCCTCGTTTCTCACAACTGTCTATGATCCGCAAGCACCAAATAAAGTGGCTGAAATTTATCTGGATGAGTTAGAAGTGCTCAACGAGAACAGGAATCCCACACAACAAAATCTAGAAAGGCATAAAAACATGATAGTAAGAGTGTTCAATAAGAAACATTTCCTCTGATCCATCATGAAAGGTGACGTGATGTTGGCCATGTAGAGACCAATGATACCTTGATGGAATCCACCCAAGTTCGAGCCACAATGGGAAGAACCATACGTCATTCACAAGGTTTACTCTAATGGCTCATAGTCCCTGGTTAACATGGATGGTGAGCTTATAACTCCTCCAACAATTTCCAAGTTATACAAGATATAATTTTCATGGGTTTCCTACTCCCACATGACCGTAAACTATATGGTCCTGCATGACCCTAAACCGAAATGTGGTCCTACATAACATTAAACTGTTGGGTTATACATGACCTTAAACTGTTGGTTCCTACACGACCTTTAACTATTGGGCCCTACATTACCATAACCACTTGGTTCATTCTTAACCTTATACTGTCTAGTCCCACATGTCATTAAACTGTAAAATGTCCCACATGACATTAATCTATATACTGTACCACATGATGTTAAATTGTGTGTCATCCAGCCAGACATTAAACTATGTGTCACCCTATGATATGTTAATCATTCATAACTATTTATGTCTTGATCCCCATCCTCATGCGATATATAGGAATTCTTGGATGCTTCATCTTGTGTCCAGTCCTATGTTACCTATTTGAATATCCCATCTGGGTATTGTTCTCTTGGAGGATCCCACATGGTGTCGTGTAGAATTCCTTGGCCCCACTCATGTCAAGATTACAATGATTGTACCTTGTGCCCTCCCTCATTATTTTCTTCCCCACCATCCTCACTGCAGGACACTAAACTGCATGGCCTTTAGAACTATGTATGGAATGATTCCCATCCATATGGGATACATTGGAATGACCAGAAGATTTTTCCATACGCCTAGGCCTAACCTTTAGGATATCCCAATGGGTTGAAACACATAGGGTGGTCCATGATTTTTCCCTCATTCACATCGAGTTCATCATGATCGTATTGTGTATCCCTCCTCCCTAAAGATCCCCACCTCTTCTACTGTCCAACATGAATTTATGTTTCATGGGCTCATTTATTCTCTGCGCACTGCATCATTTGGGTTTCCATTACCATTTACATCTGAATGGACCCTCGAACCGTATGGATACATAGCCTAAGGGCTCTCCCATAGTTTTGGGCCTATGCCCAAGAGGACCTTGAATGCTAAATTGATACCAATCCCTCATTGAAAATATATTTAGTAGTCGATGATCATTTTTATTTCTCATTTCAGGTCACGCAATATGGATGATTTGATTTGAACCTGGTATACAACTATACATTTACATTGTCACCACCCACATATGTCCCAAACATCGAATATTGTGGATAAATTTTCCCTTTTGGCCCTTCAAGCTTCAGTCTTCCTCGGGCAGGAGTGTGATTCCAGCCATTAAACCCTTACATGATGGGATGAGCCTAGTACTAATCCGTTTTTCCTACACCGATTATTGCTTGTGTGGGATTAGGAGGTGAGGTAACGAGATACCCTCATGAGGGATCATATGGCTATAGTTGACTAGGATGCTCCGCCTCAGGTCCCTCGACCCTTTGGACCCTCTAGCTCAAAATCTCATCTAGGATTTTTTGGTCTTGTTTGTACTCACATCTTTATTCATGTCAGTCTATTTTACTACAGAATACATACCTCCTTTATGTCATCCCTCCGTTTATCATCCTTTCCACAAGCATAGGCCCAGACATGCTTCGTGAGCCCGATCAATAGGGTTTCCATCATCCTCTAGATCCAAAAGGACCCCTGAATGGAATGGATGCTTGGCCAAAAGGAACTCCCACCATTACCGGCCAACGTCCACAAGGATTTTGAACAACAAGTTGATACAAGACCCATGTTGAGAATATGTTCAACGGTCGATGCTCAATTGTTTCCCCCATCCTATTTTCAAACAAATACGGGTACTGTTTTGCGAACATAGTCAACAGTTATCCTATATCATTGTTTCTGCTTTTTGGTCTTCCATAAGAATGATGATTCACCGTCTACATAGTTGTCCCACGAATATGACATTAAACTATGCTCCTATTGTCTATGCTATATGATCATAAACTAAGAGCACCATTGTCCTTACTACATGATCATAAAAATGCACAACATCTTATTAAGAACTATGTGTGACTTGATTCCCATCCTTATGGGATACGTAGGACTGCCTGAACGTATTTGTCTTTGGGACCAGCCCCATATCTTGGAGACCTCCCTATCATCTTTGCTACTTGGCTTGTGTTCTTCCTGGAGAGGGGTATATGGTTTGGTATAGGCCTATGTCCCCATTGAAGTAATGTTAATCACAACCATGCCACATAACTCTCTTTCCTATGATCCATTCGCTCCCTTTCCCTACACTCATATTTTCTAGTAGGTAGCTCTTAAGATGTGTCCCTCAACCCTATTAGGTGATTCGACAGTTTTCCCAGGAGGACTCTGGTTCAATTCCTGGAGTGTCGGATTCTACCTAGACATTCTTTCAAAAAAAATAGGCTTCTTGTTCCCCTTAATTTGGGATTTATTTAACTGTAACATCTAAAGGGACCCCCAAATGGAATGGATTTTTCCCCAAGGACTCTCCTACCATTACGGGCCAATGTCTTCAAGGGTTTAGAACAACAAGTTGATACAAGCCCAACGTTATGAATATAGTTAGTTTTTGATGCCCATTTGTTGTTCCCATTTCAGGTCAGACGATAGAGATGTTGTGTTACAAACATGGTCAATAGTTATACTCTATTGTCATGCCAACCCAATAAAGCATTAAATTTCAGTTACATGATCCACAACATTTTCCACCCCATCATGTCCAAGTGGAATTTCAACACTCTTGGTACTGCCCCTCTATGTTCATTGTACATTAGGAGGAAAATTCCGCGATGAGGTGACATTCCGGGCTCAACAACAACTTCCACTTTATGCATATCCCATGTGATGCATAGACCTCTTCTTCTATTGTTTCACCCCCTGAGTTTGACTCAAAGGGGATTAGGGACCAGAACGAGGTCCTCACTCACATAGAATATTTTTCACGCATCATAGTCTGAGATGTAAGATCTTAAACTAAGATCTACTTATAAATATTCTTATATAACAACGTCTATATTGATTCCAATGCTCTTGGAATACGTAGGAACGACCGAACATCTCGACCTTGGGTCCAGCTCAAATAATAGCTAGTCTCTCCTTCCTCATATACTCCAACATTTTCTGGCCCCTCAGCCCGGGGTTTCTTTCATGGAATTACACGCATTGTGATGTGGACCTCATCCTCATTCATGTTTGGTATTCTTTATGACTCCATGAACATACACTCTTGGTCCCATTTCATGACCCTAAACCGTGACATTATTGTCCTATCTGCACGACGAATAACAACCCTGCATTGTGGTATCCTCACTCAA
The DNA here is from genome assembly GCA_963277665.1 of Viscum album. Taxonomy (NCBI): domain Eukaryota; kingdom Viridiplantae; phylum Streptophyta; class Magnoliopsida; order Santalales; family Viscaceae; genus Viscum; species Viscum album. The sequence continues at coordinate 1,519,512,068 of OY728136.1, forward strand.
GGGGGCATCAAGTATGGTATCAGTCACCCGCCATATCATTTTTCAACGATTTAATATGGCATGATTCTTGTGGAGATCCCTGGAATTTTTATCCTAGGACCATCATTTCATGAAATTAAAACCATACATTCAGCCTAAATGAAAAACAAGATCTATAAAATACAACTTCTTTTGTTGCGAGGGCCAGACCCGCACGACCTTATTATCGCCGCACTGGTATCTTACCATTCCTCCATTAGAACTACATATGTCTTGATTCCAATACTCATGTGATATGTAGGAACACCTAGGAACATTACATCTGGCCCATCCAAACATTCACTTTTGGTCCCTGGACATATATTTTATTAGGGATCACATTGTGGTGATACAGAGTCTTTTTATCCTCACTCATGTCTGGTTTAGTAATTCTTTCACCATGTATCATCCTTCTTCAATTCCATCATGGTACGAGCTCCATGAACATAAAATAACACCATCTCATTTCCAAACCACAAGATGGTAAGCTTCATGACATCTTCAAAAACTATGTATTGCTTGATTCTCATCCACATGGGGTATGTAGGAACGTCCAATCATCTTGTCTTCGAGTCAATCCCCATGAACCTAAAATCATGCCCCATCACTCTAGTCTCTCGGACCAAATTCTTTCGGGATCATGTGGTGTTTCAAGTATGTAACGACCTGAAATTTTAATTATATTTGTTTCCAAATTTTCTGTCTTATCCTATTTTATACTCAACAAAACTATATTCTTTAATTGATGAAGTGGGAATAATTAAAATGAGACCATTGGGTTTCGACTGTTATATGACTGTTGGTCAATATGACCATTAGAAACTATAATCATAAAGTTGTGCTTTTATAAATAAAGTTATCATAATAAATTAATACAGAATGATGATTTAATGGCCTCATCTAGTAGACTCGAGCCATAAGAAGCGCATCTGTCGGAGCTTGGGAAGGAGGTAGCATAATTTGGATTTACTCTGGACCAAGCCCTAGCAGAACATCAATGTATGAAACTTGAACAGAATCTCCAAAGAAAGATGTTCAAGCTGATAGAAATCACCACTCGAGAAATATGTTCAAGCCACCCCAAGATTCTATAACCATAGCACACCTTACACATAGGTCTTTTGCTGGTGTTATAAGTGGCTATGTAACGAGACCTTAGTTGCTTTGTGTAATCCTTTTATATAAATAAAAGTATTATTTCTTATTATGGAAATGTTTATGAATTTTGAATATCCAGATAAATATATGATGTTTATTATTAATGAATATATGAAAAAAGGTATTTTAAAATATATTTGTATTCATTAAATAATTAATAATGGGAAATGATTTTCCTAAAATGGTCTTCTACAGTTGTGATCAGTGAGAAATTTAGAGTCTAATAATATCAACTTGGTTTTTATTGAATAGTAAAGTAGGAATAAAAACATACCCTTATGAATAGTAATGAATAGTAATGAATCATAATTTGACCAAAAAAATTGAATCTTCACCCTCGAATGTATAAATACATTTTAGAAATCTTAAAAGTGAAAAAATATCAATGTTTTAGTTTTGGTATTTTTGTACGGAATAAATATTTTATTTACAATTTTATAATTAATTTAATAATATAAAATGGAAATTTATTTTCCTAAAATTTAATTATAAATTATTACATTATTTTCTTATGTGTATACGATAATTTTATGTGACCGTGATTACTTTTTTAAGGTGTTACCAAATGAGTTAATGTTTTAAAGTTGTATTTTTGGAATAAAAAATGATTTTATTTTAAAATTTAATAAAAATTATTTAAAAACTTATGTTCATAAAATGGACTTCATTTTTGAATTTAGATCATCAATATTAAGTTAGGGTGAATTTTTGGGATTTTTCTGAAATAGGTCAATTATTGGTGAATAGTAAAAATGCAGTTTTGTGTTTCGGGTGTTTAATTACATCATTAATGATGTAATAATTATATAATCATTATAGTAGACTTATTAATAGTGATATATTCTATTAGGTGTCCCTTATGGAATATACCATTGGCAGAGACCATGGGAAAGCCCATGGTGTTGCAAATACCGCCGATGAGGTGTCCCTTGGAAATTAATAATCCATTCACTCACTTTTCTTACAAATACCAAGCCATTTCCATCATTAATTTCATTAAAAAATCATCCTAATCGATTTTATGGTCTCGTTACCACCCAAGGATTCTTTGTAAGGTTCCCTCAAGCATCCCAAGGTCCCGACCTTCATGCTTTCTAAGTTACTCTTCAAGGTAAGGGATCTTTTCACCCTCCTATTTTAAGTCACGACTTCCATTATGTCGTGTCTTCTAATTTCCATATATTTATGTTTAGGGTACGTTCTTATACATTCTCATTTTTTTCCATTTCATTTCCAATTTTTGAGGGACCCTTTCTGCCCTCATCGATTTATTTTTTGAATTTTTAAGTGACGCTGTTAGGCTGTCGAAGTTTTTGTAAAGGAGTCACATCTTCTCTTTTCTTTTATATTTCTATTTCATGTGGTATGTCATTCAAATTCACATACCATGATATTATCTCCATGTAAATCTGTATTTATAATATATTATATGTTATTTATGAGTGGGTTACCCTTGTACCCTCCCTTTTAAATATTGTCTAAAACCATGTTATTTAGCTGTTATGTTGTAGAAGTTTCGCCTCAAAATTTCTATATATTTATCTCAAGAAATTATCTTGTTTTTTAATGTGAATGCCCAGACCTATTTCATTTATATGGTTGTTCATTATTATATAAAAATGATATATATTATTCTATAATGGACATACATATAACCCTCACCCCCTTTCCATGTTTTGAATGACATAATGATCTTATTTTTATGTACTTTATAAAACTTCATTATTTTGAAATGAAACACATTTCTTTTATTCTCTATGTGTTTTTATGATAGTTTTTTATGATCAATGTGGCTCACATTTAATTAATGACATATTAAGGGAGTTCCCTGATAGGGCTCCAATGCATTGCGTAATTAATTTATCTCTAGGGATGATAAGTTTTATGATACCTAGGTGAAAAACATTAGTAATTTTTATGACACCTGGGGGGTGGAACTTGGTGATATGTTCGTTAATGTATAAATGAGATGTTGTAGCCACATATTTTTGTTATGTTCCATGTTATTTTCTTTATGATATTCATATACTTCCATTTCTCATGTATTTATGTTTTTATTCAAGTTCTTATTGATATCACAAGTACAGTGATTCCATGGTTACCCATTCTGGGCCTTCTGATCACCCTTTTCTTTTATGTATATCTTCAGGATATGAGATGTAGTAATTCTAATTATGATGATCTTATGATTAATCCATACAAGTGGATTTGAAGAATGTTTTCTGTTGTTTTCATGTATTATCTTCATGATTTCCAAGACAATAGACATTAAAGATCCTCTATTTGTAAAATGTAATGAAAAGTTATGTAGTAAAAAGGCGAGATTCCATAGTTGGTATCAAAGGATAGTTTAGTTATTTATGGATATTATGATATGAGAACATTAGGAAGAACCCTATAGAAGGGTTTAAATATAGGAAAACATCCTGGTATTTTGGTGAGTATAGAGTTAGTGGTTTATCAAACAAGTACATCCCTATCTAGATTCGAGCTAGTAGAGGCGGCTCTGGCATATATTTACATAAGGATAAAACGAGAAAAAACAACATTGAGATAGAATCTAATGGGAAATGGTGCATGAAAATAGGCCTTGCTTCACTCTTGGTTACGACACTCCTGGGGGATATGTTTGGTTAATCACTACCATTTTATGAATCATTATTAAGGGATTATAGAGAAATGTAATTGTTTAAAGAAGTTTTAAGACATAAATTTTTTATATTTAAAAGATTTGAAAATTAAATAAGTTTCTCATTAAGGTTTTATTCTTTTAGAAATGGTAGGAAATAGAAGGAACCATGCAAATGGTGACCGCAATGGGGCATGCGCTCATGGCCCTCCGATGGAAGCTGGAATGGAAACATTCATGCGAATGATGAACCAAATGACTCATGTTATGGGAAATAACTTGAATCAAGCTGAGAGACCGATCTCACCATTAAGGGAACAACATTCGGTTGAGTCCTTTATGTGTCAATGACCACCAAACATCAGTGGATCAAATGACCCCTTGATTTTTGAGCTGTGGATCAGCTCTATTGATGAGATCTTTTCTGTGATCCACTGTTCAGAGAAAGAGAAGGTCCCCCTATCTTTCTATCACATAGAAGGAGAAGCTGGTAAGTGGTAGGGGATGATTAAAAACACAAGGAAAATAGTGGAGGTTAAAGCTATGGAGTGGGAATAGTTCAGAGGGATTTTCTTTAGTAAGTATTTCCCTAGACCCATGGGAACAAGAATAGAGAAGTAGTTTCTCAAGCTGAAGCCGAAGGAGAAAGAATCTATCAAGAGCTATTAGATGAACTTCACCCGACATTCACAATATTCCTATAGCTTTGTCAGGTATCCAAATGGTAAGGTTGACAGATTCTTTTGTGGAATGAGACCTCATCTGCGGAAAAATATAGCAAACCAAAACTATGATAGGTACGAGGAGATCATGCGGAGTGCGATGAATGTTGAACTGGAGTTTGGTGAGATACAATGGTCTCATAAATCATGTGACAAAAAGAGATCGATGGAGCCGAGCTTAGGGAGGACCTTTGATTAGGGAAGAGGAGCCGTGAAAGTGGAACGTCCCATGTGTAATAAATGTGGGATGAAGCATTAGGGGAACTGACTTCTAGGGAGTGGGAAATGCTACACATGTAGAAGAGATGACATTATTGTGAGGAATTGTCATAGTGAGGTGAAACATCAACTTCAAAACACTAACGACAAGGGGAAGATGGTGCAGGCCCTACCTGATGTCTAATGCTTTATGTGTGGAAGACATGGTCACTTTTCCAATCACTGTCCAAATCTAAGGGTAGTGGAGTGGAACCACAATCAGCCTCAGCAAAGGCAAAGGGAGCATGGTCATGATTTTGATATCACAACAACTGAAGTTGAAGCTCTGAATGATTTGGTAGCAAGTACTCTTTTTTAATCTCAAAGGTAGAAATTACTTTGTTGGATTCTAGTTCTACACATTACATTATTTCTTTCTTGTTTGCAAAAAATTTAGAATCAACCCCCGAATTTCTTAAATAAGAGTAATCAGTCAAGACTCCAGGTGGGATTATCCAAGAATCATCAGTGTTTAGAAACTCTATTATTTTTTTGGTGAGATAATCTTATCAAAAATCTTGTAGACATTCCCATACTGGAATTCAACATTATAATATGGATGGACTAGCTCTCAAAGTATAATTCTAAGATCAATTGCAAAAGTAAGGAAATCTTAGTAGTATAGAATGGAAAACCAAGAGTTATCTTCCAAGGAGAGATATCTCGACCTTATATTTGTATAGAAGGACCTCCTATATCGTTATTTATTGAATTTATTGGCGAAGAAGAAAAAGGAAATGAAAATTCGAGGTTACAAAATGTACCCATCATCTAAGAATACATTGACGTATTTCTTGAGGAGTTGACTGGACCTTCCCCAGAAAAAGAGGTAGAGTTCTCCATTGAATTCATACCTAGATCACATCCAATATCAATGTCCCCATGTAAGATAGAATATGTGGAGCTGGATGAATTGAGGAGGCAAATCCAAGATCATTTGGAAAAGGGGTTTATCCGACCGATTATGTCTCATTGGGGATCACATGTTCACTTTGTGAAGAAGAAGGATAGATCGATGTAGATATGAATTGATTATAGAGAACTGAATGGAATCATAGTAAATAACAAATACCCTCTTCCAATAATTGATGAATTATTTGACCAACTTTGTGGGGCTCAATTCATCTCTAAGATTGATCTTCGATATGGTTTTCATCAATTGATGGTGAAGAAAGAAGATATTCAAAAAACGGCCTTCTGATCAATATATGGTTATTATGAGTTTGTTGTTATGCCTTTTGGACTTACTAATGCACTTGATATTTTTATGGATTTGATTAATAGAGTATTTAAAGACTACCTTGATTACAATGTGGTTGTTTTTATTGATTATATTATGATATATTCAAAAAGTTGTTAGGAGCATGAGGATCATCTAAGGGTTATTTTGAAAACTCTACGGAAGGAGAGACTTTTTGGAAATTCCATTAAATTTGAATTCTTGTTACAACATATTGATTTCTTGGGGAACAATGTTTCCAATGAAGGAATCACAGTTGACCCTCCAAAGACCAAAGTTTTATAGGAGGGTCTTCAACCTACAACAATAACTGAGATTCATAGTTTCCTAGGATTAGTGTGATATTATAGGAGGATTGTGAAAAACATTTCATGAATTTCTAATCCACTAACCTAGTTAACTCGTAAAGGGGTCAATTTTGTTTGAAATAATGAGTGTGAGAAATGTTTCCTTGAGCTGAAGAAGGGATTGGTAACTGCACCCGTGATAACACTACCCTCATGTAGATAAGGATTCTTTATTTTTAGAAATGCATATCTAAAAGGGCTTGGGGATATCCTCATGAAAAATTAAAAAGTCATTGATTATGCATCTCGACAGTTGAAGACTCATGAGCAGAACTATCCTACGCATGATCTACAGCTGGTTGCGGCCATTTTTTTCTATGAAGATATGGAGGCACTATCTTTATGTGGAGAAATGTGATATATACACATAACATCTTAGTTTGAAGTGTATTTTCCCACAAAAGGAATTGAAAATGAGACAAAGGAGATGGTTGGATCTTCTTAAAAACTATGATTGTTCAATTCATTATCATCCCGGAAGAGAAATCAAATTTGCTGATGCACTATGTAGGAAAGAACAAATTGTTCTTTCCATGATGAGAATTCAAAAATATCCTTTCATCAATGACCTCTTAAAGCGGGACATGGGAATTATAAGGGAAGGGACATCATCTACCCAAACCCATATGATTTCCCAAACTTAATTACAAGAGAAGATCAAGAAATCTCCGAAATAAGATCCTTTATTACAAAAGAAGTTTGAGGCTATGAAGGATGGGAAGTTTCTTGAGATCAATACTGAAAATGAAGGTGTGCTGAAATTTCATACAAGACTATGTGTTCCATTTATTCCAGAAATAAACAAGGAAATGATGGATCAAGCTCTAGCTCTACTTTGTCTATACATCCTGGTAGCATGAATATTTATAGGGACCTTTGTGATCATTATTGGTGGGATAATATGAAAAGGGAGATTTCATACTAAAATTCAAGGTTCCAGGTGTTTCAGCAAGTGAAGGTAGAGAGAAAAATTCCTAAATGGGTATTGCAATCACTACCCATACCAGCATGGATGTGGGACAATATCACTATGGACTTTTTCACAAGTCTCCTGAGAACTTCCAAAGGAAATAATGTGATATGGGTTATTGTGGACCATCTCACCATGACTACCCAGTTTATCTCCTTTCGGGAAGATTTCTCTCTTGATCCACTTGCCAGGATTTACATGATGGATGTGGTAAGGCTGTATGGAGTTCCACGTTCTATCATATCTGATCGTGATCCAAGGTTCACATCAAAATTGTTGAGAAGTATTCAACATGCTCTGAGCACCGAATTTAATTTCAGTAAGGCATATCACCCCCAAACTGATGGCCAATTTGAATGGACTATTCCAACACTTGAGGACATGATGAGAACTTGATCAATGTAATTTAAAGGTGGATGGGATCAACATATCTTTTTATTTTAGTTATCTTACAACAACAGCTTACACTCGAGAATTCAAATGGAACCGTATGAAGCTCTCTATGGGAAGCGATGTAGAACACTTACTTTTTGGGATGAAGCTTGTGAGAGAGAGCTTCATGGGCCTGATCTTCTGCAAGAGATGATAGAAAAGGTCCATGACATACAATAACACATTAAGGATGCTCAGAGTTGGCAAAAGAGTTATGCCGAAAATCATCGAAGGGACTTGGAGTTTGACGTTGGTGACAAAGTCTTTCTTCGGATTTAATCTTGGAAAAGAGTCATGAGGTTTGGGAAGAAAGAGAAGCTCAACCCCTAGGTACATTGTCCCCTATGAATGCTTTGGTCGTTTGGGAGCAGTGGCCTATCGACTTGCACTTCCTCCAAATCTATCCCATGTTCATGATGTCTTCCACGTATCCCTCTTGAGGAAATACATACCTGACCCTTCACATGTACTAAATAAAGAAGTGGTAAAACTGGAACATGACCTCTCCTATGAGGAAAATCCAGTGGAGATATTAGATCATAGGAACAAGGTTCTACTAAAAAAGAATACCCACCTTGATAAGGTGTTGTGGAGGAACCAAAAATGTGAATAAGACACATGGGAACCTGAGGAGTCCATGAGACAGAAGTACCCAAACATTTTCTAATCAGAGGTTATAGGGTAATATTTCGGGGACAAAATTTCTTAAGGGGGGAAGAATGTAACGACCCGATCTTTTTGATTATTATTGTATCTTACTTTTTTGTGTGATAATATTTTATATTCAACAATACTATATTTTTTAATTAATGAAGTTGGAATAATTAAAATGAGTCCATGGGGTTTCTACTGTTAAATGACTATTGGTCAATATGACCATTGGAAACTATAATCTTAACGTTTTTCTTTTATAAATATGGTTATCTTGGTTAACTAATATAGAAAGAAGCTTGAATTGCCTCATCCGGTAGACTCGAGCCATATGTATCCCATCTGTCGGAGCATGGAAATGATGTAGCATCCCTGGGCTTTTCTCTAGACCAAGCCGAAGCCGAACATCAACGTATGAATCTTAAACGGAATCGCCTAAGGGATAAGTTCAAGCTGATAGAGATCACCAGTCGGGCAATGTTTACAGAGCCACCCCAAGATCCTCTCACCATTTCACACCTTACACATAGCTTCTATGCTTTTGTTATAAGGGGCTATGTAAAGAGACATTAGTTTCTTTGGGTATTCCTTTTATATAAATAAAATTGTTATTTATTCATGTGTAAAAGTGTTTGAGTATCAAATATCCGGATAAATATATGATGTGTATTATTGATGAATTTATGAAAAAGGGTATTTTAAAATATTTTAGTATTCAAAAAATAATTAATAATGTGAAATGATTTTAAAAAAATCGTCTTCTACAGTTGTGATAAGTGAGAAATTTAGAGTCTAATAAGATCAACATGTTTTTAGTGAATAGTAATGTAGGAATAGTGACATACCCTTATGAATAGTAATTAATATTTATTTTCCCAAAAAAAAATTCACCCATGAATGTATAAATACATTTTAGACATCTTAAAAGTGAATAAACGTTCATAGTTTAAGTTTGTGTATTTTTGTATGCCATAAATATTTAATTTAATATTTTATAATTAATTTAATAATATAAATTGGAAATTTACATTCAAAAAATTTAATCATAAATTATTGCATTATTATCTTACGGTTAGATGATATTTTTATGGGACCTTGATTACTTTTTTATGGTGATTCAAAATGAGTTAATGTTTGAAAGTTGTATTTTTGGAATAAATAATGATTTTATGTAAAAATTAAATCAGTAATATATAGAATTTTTTTTTCATAAAATAGAATTAATTTTTGAGTTCCAAGCATCAATATTAGGTTAAGGTGAATTTTTGGGATTTTTCGGAGACATTTGAATTATCGGTGCATAGTAAAAATGCACTTTTGATGTTCGAGTGGTTAATGACATCATTAATGATGTAATAATGATTTATGATCTCTAGTCGACTTATGAATAGTGAGATATTCTATGTGGTGTCCCAAGTCACCAATACCATGGGAAAAATACCATGGGCAAACCCATGGTTTTGCAAATACCACTGATGAGGTGTCCCTTGGAAATTAACAATTTATTCACTCACTTTTCCTATAAATACCAAGACATTTCCTTCATTAGTTTATTTCAAAAATCATCCTAAAAAATGTTCTAGTGTCCTTACATCCCAAGGATTCTTCCCAAGGATCTGTCAAGCCTCCCAATGTCCCGACCTTTATGCTTTCAAAGTTAATCTTCAAGGTAAGGGATCGTTTCACCCTCCTCTTCTATGTCACGGATTCCTTCATATTGAGTCTTATAATTTCCAGATATTTTTGTTGAGGGTATGTTATTATATGTTATAATTTCTGTCCATTCCATATCTAATAGTAGAGTGACCCTTTATGCTCTCATCATTTTATTTTTTGAATTTTTAAGTGACGCCCTTAGGCTGCTGAATTTTTCGTAAAAGGAATCACATCTTCTCTTTTCTTTCATATTTCCTTTTCATGTGATATGTCATTAAAATTCTCATACCATGTTCTTACGTACATGTTATTCTGTATTTACATTTTATTATAAGTTATTTATTAGTGGGTTACCATTGTACCCTCTCTTTTTATTATTTTCTAAAACCATGTTATATAGCTGTTATGCTGCAGAATTTTTGTCTCAAATTTTCTATCTCTTTCTCTAATGAAATTATCTTGTTTATTTATGTTAATAACCATACCTATATAGTTTCTATGGTTGTTCATAAATACATTAAAAATATATATATTATTTTTTAATGGGCATACATATAACCCTCCCCCCTTTCCATGGGTTAAATGACATAAGGATATTATTTTTATGTACTTTTTAAAATGTAATGATTTTGAAATGAAACATATTTATTTTATTCTCCATGTATTATTTATGAAATGTTTTATTATGATCTATGTGGCTCACATTAATGTATATACATATTAAGGTTTTTCCCTGATAACGCTCTATTGCATTTGGTAATGATTTAATCTCTAGAGATGAAAAGTTTTACGATACCTTGGTGAATAACATTGGTAATTTTTATGAAACCATAGGGATGGACCTAGGTGATGTGTTCATGAATGTCTAAATGATATGTTGGAGCCATATATTTTAGTTATGTTCCATGTTATTTTTTTTATGATATTCTTAAACTTCCATTTTTCATGTATTTATGTTTTAATTGATGTTCTTGTAGATATCACAAGTACACAGATTCCCTTCATTACCCTTACTGGGCCTTCTGCTCACCCTTTCTTTTGATGTATGTCTCTCGGATATGAGATGTAGTAATTATACTTAGTATGATTTTTTTATTTAGCCTTATAAGTGTATTAGAAGAAAGTTTTTTGTTGTTTTCGTGTATTATGTTCCTGATTTCGAAAACACTAGACTTTAAAGATCCTCTGTTTATAAAATTTAATGAAAAGTTTTGTAATAAAAAGGTGGGATGCCATAGAGTGCCTCTGGGTTTCTCATTCAAATTGGATTTTTCAATGGTCACACCATGTTCCTCATGTGTCTTTTCCAAACTTGGTCTGAGTTCTATGACCAAAAACTATGATCTCTATATGGGAACTTTTCGTGGGGATTGTCTAGTTGGCCACCCTACACAGAGTCCATCAAACCAGTTCCCCACTTAATGGGCCATCCTACGTCCATATGCTGGAAGCGTGCAACCCTATGACCCTTGTCCATTTAATGGGGCCTGACTCCCTCTATTTGATACTTTTTTTATCGTACTCAGCTGTGTTCTGGAAAATATCATGAAGTCTTAAATAGTCACCAGACATTCTCTTGTTCCATGTCCAAGAATCTTGATCATGTTATTTGTGTCCCCATCCTCTTTTAAATATAAATGGTCCCCCTCTATGGCCTGATCTCGCACCACATAGGCTTACATACCATCTCGGGCCAACGTTCCTAAGGACCTCAGATGACATTTGTAATAGGTATCATGTTTTGAACATGGTCAGTGGTCAAACCTAATTTCATTGTCCACATTCCAGGATAAAGCAAAACAGATGTTGTGTTTCAATCATGGTCAACAGTTACCCCTTATCGTCACTCCACCATCATTGTGGTAAAGATCATGACCATCATGATTCACATATTTCCACTTTCTTTTTTTCAAGTGGGATTCCAACATACTCTAAATTACCCCATTTGTGCATCTAGGAGCATCATGTAGGAGGGTCAACATTATTGGGACTTTATTCGCCTAGTGTCACATCACCCCTAACATGTTCCATTCTTTTTTGAGAAAGTCCAATCACTACTCTTTGTTTCCCACATCTAGCACGACTCATGTGGGCTTAGTATTTATGTTAGTACGTGTACTGGGTAAGCCATGCCACACATGCCTCTTCGTCCTACATGACATTGAAACACGCTCTCATAACTACATTTGGCTGGATTATCAAACATATGGGATATGTAGCGATGTGCAAGCATTTTGCCATAGGCCCAGCCCTAGGGTCATTAACCCTTCTGCCCCCTCATCCCTGATCATGGTCCACTCACAATGTCCTTATACTAAGAGCCTACAATCCATTTAACATGACATTAAACTGATAACCAGGGTCCAGGCAGTGTGTCCTTAAAACACTGTGTGACGTCCTGGTCATATGACGTTAAACTATTCTATTCATTTTCCACATCAGTATGACATGAAACTAAAGTGCATTATAAGTCCTTACATGAGAGGTCCTGCTCAAATGTATGTTTTATCCCTAAATAGATAGATATTCCCATTGTATGTGTTCCACCATGGTGGTGTGATTTTAAGAGTTTTGGACTCTAATCGAACAACACATCACTCCACACTCCATGATTTTCATGCCCATTATTCTAACCCTCATCCTCTTTCACGTCTAAAATAACCACCCAACTGTATGCATGCTCTGCCTATGGCTCACCTACGATCATGGACCAATGTTCTAGAAGACTAATGGATGACATATTGAGTCAGGACCCATGTTTTGAATATGGCCAATGGTCATAACTCGCTTGTTATCTCCAGTTCAGGCTAACATAAGATGGATAATGTGTTTCGAATGTGGTTAGTGGTTATCGTTCATTTTCATGACACCCCCAAAATGTTTCAAATCTGGGGTATGATGATTCAAAATTTCCACTCCCTTATGTTTGGGTGGATTCCCAACTCCCCTGGAATTAACCCTCTCTTATACTAGAGATCATTGGGATGATGGAACATCGATTGTTTGGAGGTCTTCATCCTCTAGTTAGTCCTCTTCCTTTCTTCCCGGAAATTCAGATAGGTTATTAAAACCATGGATGCCCGATGCATGGATTTCACTCTTATATTCGGATGGAATGGCATGGTTTTCATCCCTTGTTTCTCGCATCATGCCCGAACCACATGAGCTTATGGACCGATCATTGGAATATCCATGAATGTAATGGAAATGAAATAGACAAAAAATTAATTATAGAACTCATGAATTCATCTAGTTTGAATAATAAAAACATGAATGGGTGTTCAAAAGATTCATGTATCACAATACCCGAGGATTGACCCCTCCCATAGAGGGATTAACCCTGTAAAAAGAGCGTTGCAGCTCTACCACCCTCATGCTTGTGGCATCAAGGATTCATTTTCACCTATTCAGTTCCAGCTCCTCCTCAACAGAAATGGGGCACAATTAGGTTGTTTTAATCTGGGAAAACACTTCACTGGTTTGGATAACAATCATCTCCTCAGAGGCTTCCCTCATGGTCTCTTCAGCCTCTGCCATTTTGGCCTTACGCAGTGATATAATCTCTGACCACACATTGAGGAATGAATTGTGTTCATCTACCCGGATTTTCAGCCATTGAATCTCATTTTCATTTTTGTAGAGTATCTTGATATTCCCCGATTCTCTCCGCTGCCTACCCACACCACAGTCTCAGTAATATTCTTGTATCTTCTATGCCTTCAGATCTCAGAGAAGTAGGTGGGAAAACTCATCGTCCACTCCCCCATCACACATTTCTTGTAATTGTGAATGAACCCTCTTCATTTGTTATATCCATTGTACTTGAGGGGTTTCATCGATAAACCACTTTATCAGCTTCCATGACCGATGATTGAAAATCATGCTATCCTCTTCATTAGAGGTCGTCACGTCCATGTCTGTGGGGTTGGCAGTCTCGTATGGGGGAAACCCCCAAGAACTCCTTAGTAGGGACTGTGTTTGGTGTGCGATCGGGTATGGTAGGACATGTGTTGTTTGATCGATCTTCATCATCGGATACCACCCTAATAATTTCATTCTCATCACTCATAATTGTCCCAACAATGATCGTGAGCGCCAAAACATGGTTTTTATGGATATTTTTCTCCACAACCACAGACATTCCCCTAAGAAAGGCCCCTCCAGAAGTACCAACCATCTTTCACAGTGTAGCCCATGCTATTTGAGGAACTGTACATATGTGAAAATGAATGGATGAAAATTATCTTCGTCAGTGGGTTGAAATCATGAATTTTATAAATAATACATACAAATATTGAATTCTCAGTCTAATTCATGGGTTTTTGCGGTGGGGACCCTAATGTGTGGCCCTTCGTATATTACTGGGATGTCCGAAAACATTAAAGGAACCACCTTTGGTATCTTGGCCCCGCTGGATGCGTTAATTTCCATATTCATGGGCATAGATACTGAAGGCCTTGCATCTACATATATTGAGGGGCGAGAACGAGTTCTACAAATGATTGGCGAGGACAACTGGCGCTTTATGGCATGCCCAAACATGGAAAGCATCACAACATGCTTATCCCACCTATCTCCTCTCTGCTGCGCGATCCTCCATCTCAAGTTAGAATTGCGAGTGACTAAGGTATTTTGGTGATTTTTCCTCAGACATTGATCCTCAAATTTTTCTCAACTCTATGTCTGAGGGGGGGGGGGGTGATTTGATGGCTTCACAATTTGTGAAGAATAAGAACAAACAAAAGCCTAAGTGTTTACCTCCCGAATCATGCCCATGGAGCCCTACAACACCACGACTGGCGAAAACCTCCCCATTTGTGAACCCCCCACCTAGCAAGGAGGCGGGAGGCTACGCGAACTCATTTGACATTTTCAAACCCTCCATGGAGCAAAGAGGTTGGAGGATTCACTATTATGTCAAAATTCCACGTTTTTTCATGCCAAAAAATCTCTACTTTACGGTGGCAGTGACCTTTAAATATTGACCTCCTCTAGAGCCCAATGGACTTATCCTCCAACCATTCACCTTCTTAACTCTTAAATCGCAAATCAGTTTCTGCTCTATGAACCATGAGCACTTCAAGGTACATTAACATCATGATGTGCCTATCCCTTGGCTTGACTTCCTCCCCTCATCAAAGAGGGATGTCCTTCGTGGAACTCATGTGCCTATGGGAAGGATGAGGATCCCCAAGGGGACACATGTCATAGTTTTTCACTAATGATTCGTGAAATATCCTCCATGAACATGTGACCCACTATCTATAGAAGGGTTATTATGATTCGAAAATCACATTGCTTCACAATGCTATGCTTTGCAGAGAACCCTTGCTTTGTGAAGCATTTCTTTGCGAATGACTTTACACATAATGAAGCACATTCCATATTCACCTATGCCCAATACCTAGGATAGGCCACTTCACTTCACGAAGCATACCCTTTAACAAAGTGCCTTTATTACATGGACCACTAGAGCTTCACGTGGATTCTACATATGAACCACTTTTCTCCGCAACTTCTTTTCTCATGTGACCCTCCAGGTTTGCACGATGTAATATCAAGATCCCTTGGGTGGTATTTCATGTTGCATTGCATCACTTAATACTTCTTCAAATAGGCATAGTAATGTTTATTTCTTCTTCACATAACCATGCTAATGGGGAAACCTCAATAGATCACTCCATAACACCCTCTCTCAACATCCTTGTTGAATCATTCCCTTCCTCATTGGCAGGTGGGTATCAGTTATGTATGTCTTAGGGGTGCAGTGTAAACCAACCTCGTCCGAGCTGCAGGATGTTAAACTGCAAAGAACCATCGTCCTCATCACATGACATTAAACAATGACCCTACCCCATGCATCATACACAAGTTTCTCCATCTCAGACATTCTATATGCCCCCAAGTCTCTATAGGAGTGAAATCATTTCTCACATGAAATTATGTCCATTTATTGGAGCAGTGTCTATCCACGGGGAATGGGAAACCACCTTGGTGTAATCCTCTAGACTTTCTTGAATAAAGTAACATCTCTAATCCTCCATTCTTCATCCTTTTTGAATACCAGAGATGGGGGATGGGAAACAGAGCCCTCTTTTCTTCGGTACCAAATCCCTCTCCCTTTGGGCTTCGTATCCACCCGAGAATCCACCTTGAAGCATGTCCCAATCTCAATCTCCTTGTGATACTAACCACACGTAATCCCCTTATTTCCATTTTGGGTCATTGACTTCATCTCATACCCATTCCAATTCACATGGATGCACCATTCAGGACGTGATCATGAGGTCTTTGCTGCCTCTTGTTTCTCACACAAAGCATGACTCACATGGGCTTAGAGTAAGTATCGACCATGACATCCTCTTTGGGAATCCTAGAGTGTAAGTCTAAAACACCGTTCCAAACTACATGTACTTCAATTCTTTCCAAGGAAAGGTAAGTAGGAAGCATCCCTATGGTTCATGCCCACCATCCTTTGGTCCTGAATCCCTTCATGTTGTTTCACAAAACCTTCTAAAATATGGGGATGTTGATACTTTACAAGGAAAGTTACATAGGAATCCTCCATGAGGATCAATCCCCTCCATTTGTCTTGATGCCTTTCACGTCAGTTCACCAAACCTCTCAAACTAATTCGAATTTGATCCCTGCCAAGGCATGGTTTGTAGGAAGCCTCCCTAAGGATCCAACTCACCATCCACTGGTCCCGACTACCTTCACATCGGTTCACCAATCATCAAGAACTACGTTTACATTGATCATTGCTGAGGAAAGGTATATAGGAAGCCTCCCTGATGTTCATGCTCACTATCCTTTAGTCCTGAATCCTTTCACATTTGTTCACCAATCCTACCGAACTATATGGACATTGATCCATTCCAAGGCATGGTACATAAGAAGACTCCTGTAGGCTCATGCCCAACACCTCCATTGGTACTGACCCCCATCACGTCAGTTCACCCAACCTCCCGAACTATGTGGACATTGATCTTTACCACTAATTCTAGCGTAACACTCATTGGTCCTGACCATTCCATGTTGGTTCACTCAACCCTTCCTGACATCAAACTATACATCCATTTTTATCCTGCAAGACGCTAAATTGTTCCCCAATCTGGGGTAATCTGGTTTGTTCCCAAACCAGCGATAGTCTATTCTGTTCCCATAACTATCATTATGTCGTTGTGAAACCCAATCGACGTTAATCCATTGTACCCGAATCAATGGTAACCTGTTGCGATCCCCATCTAGCGGTAATCCGTTTTTTTCCTCTTTCATTATGTCCCATATCCATGGTCCTTCCTAGTGGCGTTAGACGATCCTCTAGCTACTATACATGTGTAAGCCCTTGTATATCTTTGATTCGCTATCCTCTGCACAATCCTCGATTCT
The DNA here is from genome assembly GCA_963277665.1 of Viscum album. Classification (NCBI taxonomy): domain Eukaryota; kingdom Viridiplantae; phylum Streptophyta; class Magnoliopsida; order Santalales; family Viscaceae; genus Viscum; species Viscum album. Next base: position 1,519,529,541 of record OY728136.1, read on the forward strand.
ATACCACATTCTGAACTATGTGGACATTGATTCCATGCCACATGGATACGTTGGAAATCTATTAGAGCCTCAATCCCAACATCTTCATCGCCCTCGAGTTGACTCTATATCATTCTATATCAAGTTCATTTAACCATCCATTATATATATTGATTCTTACTCTGGCCGCCACACCCCGATGAGATCATGCCAATTCCCTGCTTCACTACTCCTAGTATTAATAGGGTAACTAACAATTTTCTATCACTAACATCAATATTCCCTCTAGGGGTTGCACACATCCGATCCAATCTAGTTAATGTTTCGATCAGTATGATCTATCTTTTCTAGACGTTAAATATGTGTCATACCCCGGGTTTTTCATGGGATGTTATGAAAAACCTCAGAGTCATGCCAATGGCATACAATTCCCCACATTCGATGGGGGATGCCTCATGCTTATACGCCCTCATGAAGCCCAATAATATGGGTATGAAACCCAGAAGTGCTAGTGTTCTACCTTCTAGACATTATAGTGATTCCCAACGTGACCACTCCCCTGACCGAAGGTTGCTACATTGGCCAGACCCCTTGGAATGCCTTAACTGATCTGTGTAATTAACCATCATCCACAATGATATAGCATCGTGAATGAGATTCATGAACAATATCTAAATATTAATGGGAGACCTGGACTATGTAATGCGGTCTGAGGATGAATCCATGGAAAGAAGAATCAATGTACCATTATCCAGTTTTGATCAAGGAGAAAACTTCCCTGAATAAGCGATGAATACCATATGCCTTTGGAATGCAAGAATGCGGGGAAATAGCCATCTCGCCCTTGTCGTCCTCAAATAGACGGATGCAAGCGCCTCGTCAAATTCATCAGAAACAATATATTCTTTGGGGATTTTTATATTCCATTAACAATTTTTCATAATAATCTAGTGAATTTACTAAATCATATTCCCATTATTGTCGTAACCAGGAGTGTAGCAAGGCACTTTTTTGTGCACCTGTTCCCATTCGAGTCTAGATCAAAGAGGTGTTTTCGAGTTTTACCCCTAGGATACATCTGTTCTAGAGCAGCCTTTAGCTACACGTATCCAGACAGGGACGTACTTTCTTGATAAACCACTTAATCAATAATCACCCAAATTTAGGTATTTTTTTATTATTAGTCTTCTCCATAAGGCTTTCACTGGGGTTTTCTAATCATAATCCCAAAAATAACGAAACATGTCCTCTAATACAACCTATTGCAACCATGATCTTTAATTCAAACATAAAAATAATTTGTCACATAAAACCTTCACATGATTCAACATAGATGATTGAGAGGTATAGTGTCTTTATTTATTAGGAACCATACATAACAATATAAAACAAGAAATTCCCAACATTATTGAAAATTAAATTTATATGATCACACACATTCTTTTGTACATATAATTGCATAGGATTACCTAAGGCAATTCATAAGAAAAAGGTGAGATATAAAGATTGGTAAGGGTGTAAAAAAGAATAACATAAAGCATACAATACATGTTAGGATATAGGCATATCAATGGATCATAAGAGATATATGATCATAAGGACATGAAAAAACCTGATTATCATAACACTGAAATGTGGCAACAACATGTTTTAGGTTATTTTCATGATCAATGGCTCATTGAACATGGAGCAAGATTAAACCAAAATTTCACTTAAATTAGCTTAAGTAATCCCTAATTTCACATGAGTTACTTGATACTAATATTTATCCAATGCATTGCAGAGCTATCAGGGCGCACCCATCTTAAACATTTCATTTCATTGAAAAGTGTTCCACATGGATCATATAACATGGATTCATTAATCGTGATCAATTATTCCATGATAATGGAATGTATAATTCATAAAATAATCACAATTATAAATAAGTGATTTTTCATAAAGTGGAATAACCTTGATATATAGATGATCATGGTATTCAATACACACTGACATTGGCCTGGAAAATCATGGTGCAACATTGGAAGCAAAAGGGACTGACATAAGATTTCAAAAAAATACACAATGAGAGATAAATAGGTTTATCATATTATTTACATGAAATTAAATGTAAGGGTCCATATAGAAACATGGCCCAACATATGTAATAAAATTTAGATTCATAATAAAAAGAAATTTCTTGAATGTAATTGAAAATAGAGAAATTCCTTAATGAATTTTTTCCATGGTAACATGTTTTCATGGGAGGAATTAATGAGAGAAAAAGAGGAATATCATCATTCATACATAACTAGGGAATAATAGGGGTGGTTATAAATAATACAAAAACATTTTTATTGAAATAATAAGGGTATATAAATCTAAATAAACATGGACAATAATGAGAGCGGAAGAAATCCCATATGGAAAATTAGCTTGGTAACGGGTGTACATGGGAGGCATTAAAGAGAGAGAAGGTTTTCTCACATCATTAAAACCATAGAATGCCAGTATATAGATGGTTAAAAATCATACCCAAACATTTTTAATTGAAATTACAAGGGTATTACAACATCAAGAAAAAAGGATGAAAAAGAAAAACGATGAAATCCCTTACGAAAATCTGGCATTGTAACGGGTGTACATGAGAGGAATTAATGAGAGAGTAAGGGGTATCTCATTGTTCAAACATAATGAGGGAAGTATGGGGGAGATAAAAAATCATACCCCAACATTTATAATTTGATCTAATTGGGTATATCAATATTAATAATTTTTATAAAATGAGAATGTAAGGAATCCCTTTCTTGGAAGTGTGATCCCAAATGGATTGGGAGGAGCTAGAGAGTGGAATATTGAGTTCATGGTGTGCCTTCAGAGGATTATTGAGAGAGGAGGATAGAGTTTTATCGATCTCCAAAGGCTTTTAGTGAAGAGGAAATTTGAGCGTGGGAGGGTTTATAAAGGAAAATAGATGGAATTATTTATTATTTAGGTTTTGGACACAATATATTAAACTAATAGATACCAGAATCTATCCCATTTTTTTCAAAAGGTTTTTTCTAAAGAATATTAGGAAAAAAATATTTTATAACTCCAATGGATGAGATTATTATAATATTAGGATCTTATATGTTGAGGTGAGTCACATTCTCAAAGAAATCAATTTGAAAGTTATAATGGTTTACATGTTTTAGAGGGTCCACTAATGCTTGGTAAAATAAATCAAACAAATCCAAAATAACAATATTTTACTTATAAAACATATATTGGATGAACCAGAATTTATAGTATTTTATTAAACCACAATTGGGTCATTAGGTTGTCTAAAAACACATTATATAATTATACGGTATTTAATTTTTACCTATAAAGTTTATTGTCTCAGAAAATTATGAAAAATTCATCATTGGATAATTTAGATGTCTTGATTCCAAAAATAAATTTGATTTTATCTCAATAATTTTATAAATATGTTAATTTTTTCTTTTAAAATAAAAACTGTTATTTATCAGAAAATCATGGATTTTGAAAAAAAAACCACTTTGAAACCGTTATAAAAATTCTAATAGTATTCATAATAACTATTCTATCCTTTAGGATTAATAAAATGTAATATATTTATAATATTGTTTTAAAATATGATTTAATTCAAAATTCCATTAATTCATAAATATATATTTCTTATTTTAATATTAACTGAAAATGCTATATTTTAAAAAAAACTAATTACAAAGTAACATGAATAAAATGAATGTAAATTGTTTATAAAAAATTAATGTACATAATCACAGTACTAGGGTCTTGTGACATAACCACTTATAACACCTACATAATAATAATAAGTAATGTGTGTAATGGTGAAAAACTCTTAGGGTGGATCAGATAACATCGCTCGGGTGGTAATCTCTATCAGCATCCCATTATCTTATATGAAATTCCTCTCAAGCTTAACGAGTTGAAGATCAACTTGGGCTTGGTCAAGAGAGAATCCCAATAATGCCACATCCTTCTGGTATCTGATAAATTTTCTTTATATATAGTTTTTCTACTGGATGAGGCCACCGCTTCCATTGTCTGAGTAAATTGGATTTGTTAAAGACCTATAGTTATACCAATCATGTGATCCTTGTTCAACGACTATGATAGAAATAGTAGAAAATCTTAACACTATTTTAAAATAAAAAAAAATTAATCAAAATAAGTGTATAAGGTATTTATATATCTGTAATAATACGTTCAATTAGATCAAGAGGTATTTTTATTAATAGATGTGTGAGTCGTTATATCTTAAACAACTTAAAAAAAATATATATCCATTATAAATTTGTCATTGAAATGGTGTGTATGAAAAGCATTAACTACATTAATATATATATATATATATTAATTAAATATTTTTATTAAAAAATAAATAATTTTTTGTAACATAATTTTAATCTTCAAAAAAAAATTCTTGAAAATTTTTTTTATGAGAAAATATTATAATTTTTTTTAAAAATATTTCAAGATTTATATTAAAAAATTATCTTCAATTTTTAATTATTAATAAGAAAATTTACATTGGGGGGAAATTTGGGATTTTTTTAAATGCTTAATTTACTGATAATAGTAAAAAAATTCCAATTTTTTATAAAATTGTCTTTATTTCAATAAATTGTGTATATATAAAAGTCCCCATCTATTTTGAATATTATATGAAATTACACAATTATTATTTAATAATTTTTACTTAAATAATTTAAATTTATTAGTATTTTATTTTGTATTTTTGTATATGTAAATTCACAGTTTTTAATATGGGTTTTATCGAAAAGAAATTTTTATTTAAATGATGTTTCACCTTTTAAATTAATAAAAATATTGTTTAATTAGAAATTCTTAAATTGAAATACAAATATTATATTTTATAAAATATTAATTTTTATCCCTAAATATATTATTATTAGTTAATGATTTAATATAAAAAAAATTATTCTGAAATACTATACGAGAATACCCTCTTTTTAATCATGTGCACATGTTTAAATTTAAATTAAACATTTAAAATTATATAAATTTATTTTACTAATATGGAATTAATTTTTATAATTAAAATAATTATGATTATAAAATAATTTAATATTTATATTTGAGAAAAATGAATATTCAATATAGTAAATATTAGTAACTATGGTGAAGGGGAAAAAGGTATTAATAGATGTTCAACTAAATTGATAATTGTCTAAATAATATAAAATGTTGTAAAAAAACTATTGTATGGATATATTATGATATTATAATATATATTTACATATAATGGTTTTTTTGAGCCTTGTTTAGTGTACAAGGTCTAGGAACACCTTTTTATTTTTAAAGTTTACAAGTGTGTCACTCACCTCACTTATAAATGGCCACGAGTCTCCTCTCATTTTCGTACCATCAAAGCGATTTGAATGGGCCAATATCATCCCAAATGTGTTCATTAATTCTCTACCAACATCTTAGTGACCTTATTTCTATCACAAATCCCTCCTATGAATCATTTTATTGCTTACCTAATTAGGTTTTCTAAAGAAGATGCATCTTACTTAAACGAGCATCTTTATTGTCTTTCTTGTCCCACGTGAATAAAACATAATTCAACATTTATAATATAATAAAAAAGTTATAAAATATGCTGACATATTTTTATGTTAATTTTATATCATAAATCCATCTCCCCTTCCATCAAATGGAATATGTAATCATCATTCATTTGTATAATAGACTACCACCTCTCAAATTGATGTCACTCGTTTTTTATCATAAAATATCAAGGATTGTTAAATTTATTGATTTAGATAATATATATGATATAAATAAAATATTTATTATTATTTAACCATGATATTTTCTCCAAATTCATAACTTAAAATCCAATACTGATATGAAAACATCACATGTGTGTACAATAGACTACATCATAGTGAAACAATGAAATATATTTTTAAATAATACATAAAATGGAAGGTATTATGGGTAAATTTAATTAATATATGTGATAGTGTTTACATTAAAATGATATTAATGACATATTTTTCATTCATAAACGATAATATATCATTTCCCTTCGTAATGTTAATAATAATAATGTTGTTCGTGCACACCTGTGGACTACCGCCTCCACGAAGCAATGTGAATATTTTATTCACCACTATATCAAACAAAAAATATTTATATATATGAATAATTAATGAAATAATAAATCATTTATGATAATTTTATAAATATTTAAATATAAAATATTACATAAAATTTGTCAATAATTATTTTTTAAAAATGGAAATGTTACTAATGTGTATGTACAACCCTCCTTGTCTATTATAGTAACCTCTTTCATTTTTCATAATCATATTTCACGACTCATTATAAAATTATAATTTACGCATAAATTTAAAAAATATTTCGTTATTATCAATCCAGAAATATAGATATATATAACTACTTGACCACATTCAAAACAACAAATATATTTTGAAACAACAAACTAAACGTCCTAAAAACAATCAACATGGACATAACTGAATAAGTATTTTGTTATTAAATTAAAAAGAATTAAAATAAATGATTTAATTATAAGGAATTAAAAATTAAATTCTTCTTATGAAATGATATTAATGATATAGTCTTAATATATATGATTTAAAGTGTACACATGTACTATTTTGACTCGAGTTATTGGTTTTCTCATCTCACATTATATTTATTGTGATTCATTTGATATTTTCACAAGTTATTTATTTTATTTTGTGTATATAATACCCCATTAACATGTTATATATTGAATAATTCAATAATAAATCTATATTATTTTTCAATTTTAATTATTTCATCAAATGTTATTTGAAATGAAATTTATAGAGTGGTAAATAATATCAAAAATTAATTTCATATCATTGGGATACATTATTTCATCGTTGTCGATTAGTTAATTTGATAATGTTTGTAATATATTATGAAAATATTATGTTTTACATGAAAAATATATTTAGATTTCTATTTTATATACACTACCAATTCATTAATTAACTCTCTAATTTAATGGTACAATGTTTTTGATGGCATTCATCTCAAATTTAATCTATTTGAGACATATAATTATGATATGAATCAATATACAATTGTGAGGTGATTAGACTTACATTTTTCTTTTTTTATAATAAATATATGTATGTTCATTATATTTAATGTTTCAGTTTATGTTATTATTTCACAGGGTGTATATTATATGATTGATAAAAGAGGAAAATGATTTATGTGACCCTATTCTTAATTTTGATATTGTTTATCGTAAAGGTTCCTTATAGGAATTAATAAAATCTTATTTTCTAGAAAAAAATACTATTCCTTTCAAATGGTTATAAATGTTTTTAACATGAGATATTTATATTTCCTCCCTTACTGATTTAACCAAAATCAAGAAAATAATCTTTTAGTGACATTGATATTGTATTTTTCTTCCAATTGGTTATATTTCTATTATGTATCCATGTCTTCCAAAAGTTATTCAATAATATAATCTTAATAAAATAATATATTTCTGATAAACATTATAAATGTTAATTTACATTATTTTAAATTGTTTTAAATGGAAATTACATAACAATTTCCAAACGGGTAACTATTGACTCTATTATTCAATATGTGTGGATGAGAATGTCTATTTTTAACATTTATATGATGAATGGATTTTATACCCAAAAATTCAATTATATTCATTAAAATTCCATTTATATGTCTCCAATGTTTTTTTGAATAAAATTATCTTTAAATTATTGTATTAATTTTATAATTTGGATTTTTCTAGATATAGAAATGTTAATATCATAAAAAATGTATCTCATGATCTTTTAATTTTATTTTCTTCCATAATATACAAGAAAACATATTTTTAAATAGTCTCTAATGTGGATATTTTGTTATGATACCATACCAAATATTCATCTAGATTGTATATGATTGTTTCAAGGTTATTTTTGTGGATTTTGATTCTTTTACATTGGTCAATCTTGTTCGAAATATGTTTTTATAGAACCATTTTCTTTTACCCAGATTAATAATATTTAAAAGGTATTTTTATGGAGAAAAATTCTTTTCCATGGATTGACTAGCTGTCAAATAGATTTTCATGGAAAAATTTTAATTTCCATGGGTTCATCATGTTTCAAATATATTGTTATGCAAACCATTTATTTTCCATATGTTAATCAAATTATAAATAGAATATTTTGAAACACATTTAATTTCCATGGGTAAATCATATTTCAAAGAATTTGTTATGGGACTCGTTTCATTTCAATAGTTTAATATTTTATCAATGATATTTTTTGGAATCTGTTTCATTTCTCGGGGATAATCACATTTCAATGGGAATGGTATGGAAAACATTTATTTTCAATGTGTTAATCATTTTTCAAAGGGATTATCACAAAACCTATTCCTTATCCATTGGTTAATGATGTTAGGAATGAAATAGTGATATTTTTTATGAGTTTTGAGAAAAATAAAACATTATATGTACTTTATTTATAGTTTATGGACATTATAAAATTATAGATACACTATGATAGATAAATGTGAGCCTGATATAGATTATACGAGGGGTGTGCCTCAATATCACTCCATTACATTTTGTAATGGTTATGTACTATAACGAATTATATTGGTAGTTTTTCAAAAAGTTATTCCAATTGTAAGGGTTCTGTAATGGATCTATATTAATGTTGTTCCAGGATTACAAGATGATTTCAATAGGATTACTATGGTTATAAATGATTTATTTGATAATGATTGACATCACAGGGATCACAATTATTAATTATAATGACACTTTCCTTTTCTAAAGCCTTATTCTAGGTATTCTTGATTACAATGATATTTTTTAAAGAATGTGAGTTCTTTAATGTAACGTTAATGAACCATTAATAGTTAATTACACCATTATTCTCATTCTAATTTCATTAATGAAATTATATTGTTAATTCTTATGTTCACCCATACATAGAGTTTGATATCACCCATCATATGATCATGTTTACCTACGATATCCATAATTATCTTCTATTAATTATTTATATAAGTGATTAATGTAGATGATAATGATTAAAAAATCAAAATATAAAAATATTGGAATAACGGTATATGGTTTTCTTCTTTATGAAATACTTGTATAAGAATCAATGATATTAAGAGATTTTTCTAATTCTCTGATGGGGTAAACCTAAAACACATTTCATAATGTTTGTGATTTTATATTTCCTTCAATTATTTATTTTTTCAGATTGAGGAAATTTGGACACCTGCCTCAGTATAATATCTAAAATTTAATGTATATGTTTTTAGTGCTGGAAATATTAGTGTTTGTTTGTGGGTCTCATAAACCATATGAGAATATTTGATTCCCATGCGGATATAAAATATTTGGTGTCATTTTTGGGTATAAGAACACTTATTATGCTATATTAACTATATAATAAACCACTATTCTTATATTTATTTTGCTTCCTGATTTAACATTTGATTATCATTTATTAAATTTTATATCTTTTAACAACACATGTGTATTTTTAGTTGTGAATAAGGGAATCAATTGAAGGAAATATCCACCTCCATTTAGAATGATCTGAAAAAATAAATCAAGGATCATAAAAATATTAATAATCAATGAATAATATGAATGTAACCATTCTCAAGTTAAGAAGTATCATCACTTATATACTTAACAGAAAATCAAAGTGGTGCATCAAGAGAAACGAATAATGAAATTTTTTGGAAGTTATTGTATCAAGAATAAGGATTATTATGATTCTATTATCGATGCCACTAATTTTTTTTCTTCTAAGAAAGATGATGAAGAGTATCATGTTAATGAACTTAATTGGGATAATATGAGATTCTACAATCTACAACAAGAAAAAGTAAAAAAATATATTACTAATACAATATTTATAAATCATTTATAAAATTTTATATGTCTTTAATTATATTAATAAGATCAATTTTCACTCTGAATTGAATACATGAAAGATTAAGTAGTGAAAACAATATATGAAATTGAGAAGAATATAGTTGAATATAATGCGATCACATCTAAATTTGAACAACAGAATTTTGTAGTTAAAAGAAAATAATTATACCGAGTTTGGAAGGATGCTAAAATCATATTAATTATCTTTATTTAGTCCAACATTTGGTTAACAACCATAAATATAACAATAATTTCCTTAGACATCAGATGAGATGATATGAATGTTCCATAAATTTAGAATATTGTTAAATTTTTTTGGAAATAATTTTACCATACTTAGAAAACATAATTCAGTTATGGTTGAACAATTTTTCCCTTAAAAATGAGAATGTACAGGGAGGAATATTATGTACATTAAAACATTTATGGAAGTTATATTTTCTGAATTCATAGTATGTAATATTATATTAGAATATAATATATATTTTAGATATATATTTTTTAATGTTTTTATTTACATGTGAATTATCTTGTTAAAATTTATATTTATGACCAATTGGTTGGAAGAATTATAAGAAGCTACATGAATGATACATGGTATCATCCAACCCATGTCATGAAATCATGAAAACAAACATCCTAATATCCACTCATGTCATGGATCTGGTGGAGTGGGAATCTGTACATACAAATTTCAAATAATTATTTAAAATAATGTTTGAATTTTAATTATATATTTTCTAGCTTTATTCTACATATTTAAATGTTTTTAGATCATTAATAAAATGAATTTCTTAAATTGGTCAATGATTTAATCAATTATTCTTGGAGATATATAATAGTTAAATAATCATCCTATGTCATGATTTTATATATAATCGAAAATAATATTGAATGAAAAAAACATAGAGAAAAATATTATAGATTAATATGGGATTTTAATTTGAAAAATCAAGATATATCGAACTGTTGTTTTTTTTAAAAAAAATTGATATTTTCATTTCCAGGAATTTTGGATATTTCAATATTTGATTTTATTACTCAAAATATCATCCATAATATGTTTCTACATCCATTAATTCTTATTACAATGGAATCTCCTAATAATAATATTTCATGTTATTTATTATGTCTGTTTAATGAATGAGACATGATAATGATTAATTATAGAACATTATTTATGTCTCATCAAAGATATGATTCTATAAATTCAAATTAATTATGATTTAAATATGTTTTGATTAACTATTTTATCCACTAGATACACCATGAATTGATCCTTTTATACCCTTAGAAGCCAGTAACTACTTTTTAAGTGAATTAAAACAACTCATACATATTATATACTTTTAGAACTTGCTCAGAATATTCTTCATTATTTTTTTAAATTATAATGGTGTAGATAGTGACTCGTGGATGAAATTCTTATTTTGATACAGAAACTTGTGGGATATTTTAACGGGGTTTTGGGAATGCATTCATTAAAGACACTAAATTATCACCTTTTAAAAAATGGAAAATGGGTAGTGACTTTGTAATTTAAAAAATACCATTGATTGAAACGGGAACATATTATTATAGTAAGAAATAGTGTCCTAAATATATCATTTTTTTGGTTGATGGCAATGACATAGTTTCTAATCATGACTATATAAAAAAATAATATTCAAAAATTCATGAGGTTGTTTTATCTATAGATCTTAATTACTTAGAAGCCTACATTGACATTATATGTATGTGGATACATCAATATTTGATGGATAATTTTCCATTGAATTATTTTTAATTTCCATTCATTTTAATTGACAGACAACCTCGTTCTTATGCATTAATTTTTTTTACATTATCTACCCCACTACCCTATGTATTTGATTCATTTTAACATCATGATGAATCTTTTATATATAAATTTGTGAATATTTCTGTATAAAATTTAATAAAAATATACTTTTAAAGGTAATGGTAAGGATTAAAATTCATGGAATATGATGAACTCCTATTCCATTTTTTCCTTGATGATGTGTGTAAAAATTTAAGTTAGCTAAATTGGAAATGAAAAGGATAATAATTACAATTAAAAATTTAAAATTCAATAGGGAAAAGGAAACTTTGTTTCAATATTTGAAAATAAAAATACATTTTTTTGTTTCCTTGAAAAATATGGTGTCTATGAATTTTACTATTGTCTTGATGATTATTATGTGTCTCATTTGAGCAATTACATTTACTATAATCATGTGTAAACCCTTATAATGTGGGTATCCTTTTTTTGATATAGAAATGTCAACCATAAAGGGAAGATAAAATTAATGTTGGGTGTTGATACCTAAATTTCAATCAACAATTTTTAATATTAAAGGTCCCCAAATTTGGATAATTTGTTTATTTTTTTCATAATTTTTTAATGTATTTTTCATTATTTGTATGATTCTTTCATTTTTTTGAAATAAGAAAAATGAACTTAAATATAAATTATAATGGTGATGAAAAAAGTGTCAAATGAAATATAGAAAGTCACAAGTTATTCAAGAGTCTCTGACTTGAAGGAAAAGGCTGAAATGGAGGCCATGGAGCAAGAAAATGGAAATCCTAGATGTGTATCAAATTCTGGAAGTGAAATTTATTTAAGGAATGAAGTTAGGTGTTTATAACCCAACATATTATGATTTACAATTATTTTCTTTGTGTGAAATATATATTTCCATCATGTGTTTTTCCTAGACAAACCTTATAAAGAATTTTTTTTAGATTAATAAATAAAAACATCGATTATGATATTAAATGGTCATTAGAAATGATGGTTGACCTAGGATTAATAAATTAGTATATACGGGGATATTTAATCATACCATCACAATCCATAATCCCTATAAATTATGTTTTAGGGATCCACTCCATTGACCTATACATCAATAGGTGTCATTGCTGGATCAAAGCCTTCCCCTAATATAATGAATAAAATATAACATTTATTTTCAAATAAAATATTATTGAAGTGAAGTTTTATAATTTTTGAGACCTAATTTAATGTAAATTGGATAAACTCTGGTAAGTAAATTTTATTTTCAGGATGATCATTTGGGGCATTGGTCATAACCCTAAAAATAAAAAATTTCCATTTTTAAAATAATGCATGAAATTTTTTATCTATTAGTGTATACATTTTTTTCATTGATTGGTGAATGATACTTAGCGTAAACATTGAGTGGGATTCATACAATGTTTGAATATGGTTTCATGTTACTAAATAATAAAAATAACCAATGTAATAAGACAACTGTGAAAATGGAAAACTATTGATTTGGGAGGTGTATATAATAACAGTTGGATTCATGAAAAAATATTTCAAACCAATATTTTGGTCTATTTCATTATTTCATATCATGATTAATCATTATAAATTATTTTCAATTTGTTAAGGAAATTTTCCATATTTTAGAACTCCAAAATACATCAACATTCATTCATCTAATAAATTAGTTTTCATTTCGTCTGAAAAATAGTTTAACTCTTTATTATTATATTATTATTTTCACTAACCTAGTCTCTATGAGTTTTATTTCAATAAATCATTACCTCTACTACCGTGTTGTTTAGTGGAATTTTATTCATATTTTTATATTTTAAAATTTCTAACCCCACAATATCTATCAATTCCCATCGGGTATTAATGAGTAGTCTAAAATAAGATTGGAAATGATATATAATAAAAATGAGAAAATATTAATCACAATGAATAACCTCAAAATTCATTAGAATCAATGATCATGATTATTATTGAGTAGGATTTTCCTTCAGTTATTTCTCTAAATATAATTGGATATAGTTCTAAAAATATACAGTATACTCGAGACACCGAAAAGTTCTTATGTGTAGAAGGGAGATTAAAAATAACAAAGCGAAGTCATATTCGGACCCAGAAACTCGGTTCGGAGGGCCCAATAGTGGTGCATGAAAAAAAGGGTGAAGTGCGCGAAAAAATATGTTCCACACAAAATGTACCAGGATTCGCGAAGAGACCCCGGTGGAGGCGTGAAATAATTTCATGCCTGCACCCCGCGCGGTTGATATTTCGCGCCACCACCTCAGTTGTGCAATTATTTCGCACATCATTAAATTCTGTGCCACCGGATGCCTATAAATAGAAGGAGACCCCATCCTTTTGAGGCAAAAAAATCTGAACCAGCTATCGTGTGTGTAATCGGCATTCCATGTGCGTGAAAAATGGCTTTCAAGTACGGTTCTTTTCGCACCCAGTCACCCCGGGTCCGCCTTCACGTGAGGTCCCATTTGGCTTAGAATGAATTCCAATCCCTTCTGGTTCTGCACATTGTGTGCAATTCCATCCATTGCACATAGTCCGTCCAGTTGTGCGTGATACCTTCCTTTGTGTGCACCCGCTATCCTCACATGAGTCCCCTACAACCTGTACGTAACTTATCATCCTCGCGCACAATCCTCCTAGCCACGCGAAAAAATTCAGTCCCACCTATTTCAAGTAGGCATACCCGATTCTGCACCGCCCTAGGGATTTTTGCACTGTCCTCCTTTATTTCATGCAAACCCCAAGGGCTTCACGCAATTCCTCGGGGCCCTTCACCTCAGTGCTCCCCGGGCGCCCCCCTTGCGTGAGCGCCTGATGCCCTTCATTTGGGTTCCATTCACAGTTGTCTCATTCACCCTGGGTATCTTCATAATACCTGTATTTCCTGTGTGACCTTCTAGGCTTGTATGAAGTAACTTCAAAGTACCTTGGAAAATTACTCCCGTTGCATTGTTTCGCCTCATGATTCTACGCATAGGCATGCTAACAGCTATTTCTTCTTTGCATAGCCACGGTAACGTGGGCCCCTCGATGGTTCGCTCCATAACACCCCCTCAGAACGTCCTTGACGATGCCTTCCCTTCCAAAAGGGTCATAGGGTACCAGTTATGTAATTCCTTGGGGTGCAGAGAGGCCCCACCTCACCCGAGCTGCATGACGTTAAACTTCCAAGCACCCTATCCTCAACTCATGACTTTGAACTGTGAGCTGGCCTTGTGCCTCACACCCAGGGTCCCCCCTATTACATTCTCCACATCCACTCATCTACATGGGGATGGGATCACCCCTCACAGGGGATGATATCTTATTTATTGGAGTGTCGTTTGTCCGCGGTGAAGGGTAGACACCTTGGTGTAAGCCCCTAACCATTCTTGCAAGAGGCAATGCCCCTGTTCCTCCCATATCCCTCAATGCCAAGGCCAACAAAGGGTGTGGGGAATGGGGGGAACAGTGATCCCTCCTTAAATCTTTAGTCCCTAAGGCCACCGGAGGGTGTGATATGGAATGAGGCTCCTCCACTCTTCCTGTGTGCAAAATCCCTCTCCCGTTATGCTTTGTCACCCTCGGGCCTCCATCCTAGAGTAATTCCCAGGACCATGGGATGCTCAATGCATAAGCCCCTCTTCATTTCCCCTGGAATCACCCTTCACGACGTGGTCATCAGGTCTCTGCTGCCGCTTGTTTCTCACACAGAGCATGATACCCGTGAGACTAGATTGAGCACCGACCATGAAACACCATAGGCCACCTCAGAGCGTAAGCCCCAAATGCCCAAGTCCTTAATGACATTAAATTGAACAACCGAACTACGGGGACTTTTATATGTGCTAAGGCATGGTACGTAGGAAGCGTCCACGAGGTTCAAGACCCACCGTCTTTGGCCGCCTCATTGTGTAAGCCCCAAACCACTCGAACTATGTGGACTTCGATCCCAGCTATGACATGGTACGTAGGAAGCCTCCACGAGGTTCAACCCCCACCACCTTGGGCCGCCTCAGAGTGTAAGCCCCAATTCACCATAACTACGAGGACATTGATCCATGCTAAGGCATTGTACATAGGAAGCATCCATGAGGTTCAATACCACCACCTTGTCGTTCTGACCCCATTCATGTGGGTTCGCCAACACCATGGGCCGCCTCAGAGTATAAGCCCCATACCCATCCCGCATGATGTTAAACTGTACACCCGAACTATGGGGACATTCATCCGTTCTAAGGAATGGTACGTAAGAAGCCTACACGAGGTTCAAGCCCCACCACCTTGGGCCACCTCAGAGTGTAAGCCTCAATCCACCTAAATTACGGGGACATTGATCCGTGCTGAGGAATGGTATGTTAGAAGCTTCCACGAGGTTCAAGCTCATCACCCGGTCATTCCGACCCCATTCACATTGTTTCTCCAATAACATGGGCCGCCTCAGAGTATAAGCCTTATACCTGCCCCGCATGACGTTAAACTATACACCTTAACTATTGGGACATTGATCTGTGCTAAGGCATGGTATGTAGGAAGCCTCCACGAGGTTCAATCCCTACCACATTGGGCTACCTCAGAGTGTAATACCCAATCCACCCAAACTATGGTGACATTGATCTATACTAAGGAATGGTACGTAGGTAGCCTCCACGTGGTTCAAGGCCCACCACCTTGGTCCACCTCAGAGTGTAAGCCCCAATCCACCCAAACTATATGAACTTTGATCCATGCAAAAGCATGGTATGTAGGAATCCTCCACAAGGTTCAAGCCCCACCACCTTAGGCTTCCTCGGAGTGTAATCCCCAATCCACCCATACTATGGGGACTTTGATATGTTCTAAGGCATTGTACGTAGGAAGCCTCTACTAGGTTCAAGCCCCACTTCCTTGGGCACCTCAGAAAATGATCCCCATACCCGTCCTGCATGATGTTGAACTGTACACCCAAACTACAGGGTCTTTGATCCATGCTAAGTCATGGTACATAGGAAGCCTCCACAAGGTTCAAGACCCACCACCTTAGGCCGCCTCCGAGTGTAAGCCCCAATCCACCTAAACTATAGGGTCTTTGATCTGTGCTAAGGCATGGTATATAGGAAGCCTCCACGTGGGACAAGCCCACAACCCGGTCTTTCCGACCCCATTCACCTCGGTTCGCCAACACTGTGGGCCACCTCAGATTATAAGCCCCATGCCTGTCCTGCATGACGATAAACTGTATTCACCATCTGAACTACGCGGTCTTTGATACCCCACCACATGGATACTTAGGAAACAATCACAAGGTTCAATCCCAACACCCATGTTACATCCTGATCTCTCCCTCGAGCCCATGAGTTTTGGGAAACTCATGCCGCATCTCGGAGGTTCCACTTCCTTTGGGACCTATCCATGCATCCATTCCCACGGGTTGCCTCTTCAGGTGTCTCATCATCTCATCGAACTATGCAGACTTTAATTCCATGCAACGAGGATATGTAGGATGTATCCTCGAGGATCAAGCCCAAATCCATCATCCATTTTAATTCATACTTGGGCCAACACATCCCGATGAGATCATGCTATCTCACTCCCCTCCATGGCATTCGGGAAGCCGCCCACATGCTGGCCCCAATATCAGTGTTCCCTCTAGGGTGTTCCTCAATTTGATCTACTCTAATCAGTTTTCTAATCAGTCTGATCCATCTCCGCTGGATGTTAAACATGTGGAATACCATGTGTTAAACATGGGAAGCTGAGGAAAACCTCATATACATGGAAATTGAATAAAGTTCCCTGCATTAGATGTGGGATTTCTCGGGATTCCACACCATTTAGAAGCCCTGTGATAAGGGACAGAATACAGACATGTCAATCCCCCAGCATCAGGACACGTCAGTGATGCCCCAACGTGACTACTCTCTTAACCATAGGTTGTTTACATGACCAGACCACTTAGATGGTCTTGAAAGAAGGGGCGTAAATAACTGGTGTTCATGAAGATATGGCACCAGGAAGAGCTTCACGAACTATGTCTTAAATATATGAGGGAGACCCAGACTGGGTGATGGGTTCCAAGAAGGAATCCACATAAGGAACAACCGACATCCCATCTTCCCTTTATGATCAAGGAGCAGATGTCCCTGAATAAGGAGCGGATGATGCCTGCCTTTGGAAAGAGGGAATGCAGGGTAACAATTGTGCATCCTCTGCATGATAGAGGCGTGTGCCCCGATGAAAGTGTCAGAAATAGAAAATGGTGAACCCAATATGAATCCATTCTCCTCAGCATTAAGGCCAGTAGAGTTTGGAAAATAAATGGATAAGAATGTCATCTAACCTCGTCATCTGGTACCAGGTCCCACCAAATTGTCCAGATGTGAATCTCTCCAGAAGATGGGACTCTCAGGACATTGGCCATTCGGTTCTATGATGTTGTCAGCGTGGATCCATCTTTCCAACCACAGAAGACGGAATGACACTGGGGCACTGGTTTTCAATTTCTTTTCCTAGAAGTGTTTATGATTTCATCTCCCTACTTTCATGAATCATGTTGCAGCATCTGGAGCATGTTCACTTGCCCACCAGTGCAAGGGTAGGGGCATTATCGATGCTCCTACCCCGCGCAGTTCTGCCTTTTCCACAACGGCTCTGATCGCCACGACTTTTGGGAGCCCACACCCCCTCTACCCATTAGAGATTATCATGCGAAGGGTAATTAATGACCCTGTACGCATGTACGAGGAGGAGGGGGTCATTTCCACCAGGGACATGGCCCGTTTGTATATTTTGTCTGATATTCATCACTGTCAATTCCACCCTCGTGGGCCGCACTGGGAGTCTCTGCTCCCCACCCCAACATTCAATCGTTTTGGGATTTTATTCACAGAACGCCTTGATGGCTCCCTATTCTACGCCAATGAAGTAGGGTATATTTGAGTTGGCCCAACCGGAGTTTTTCTTCAAGGGCACTTGACGAGGGCCCCACTAGGCTGCGTCAGCACCACCGCTCGGTTCCCCGAGCCGAGGAGTAGGTAATCCAAGCACTTACACCACTGGCTTCACTCCATCAGACCCAGCGCCCTCATCAGGTGCTGGCGGAAGAGGATGCCCACCATGGGGGAGTCAACGTCATTGATAAATGCGTCCATAAGACCCCATTTTTGAAATTTTCCCTATCCCAAGGAGCCACCCAGGGTCAGTAAGGTGGGACATCACCGCTGCAAGAGGTATTCTAGGGAAGGTAGGATGGATATCAGACGAGTATTCTTCTCAAACTCCGAGGTGGAGTACGACTCATTGCTGGAGCCCTCTCCTTAGTCCTCTGAGTCATGGGATGGGGTATGGATGAGGTGCATCAGCCACTTACTCCCCGAATGAGAGATCCATAGGATCCCTGACTCCCTCGAAAAGTATATCCAGGAGTATGAGTTCTTGGAAAACCCCTAGGGACCGACCACGCAGTTTCCACCGGCCTCTCTGAAAGCACCTTCTTCCTAGGCTAGATATGAAAGAGAGCTATTATAGGAGTCAATGGTGGAAGAGCCATGGCATGGCACACCCTAGTTAGATGATGATGTTGTTTCATGAGATTTGGGGGCTGGTTCATCCTATCGAGACGTGGCGACCAGGTCGCTGCGACCCTCCGAGGAAAAACCACTATTCGGCGGCCAATCAACCGGCTCGCCATATTCTCCGCTGGATGGCCCACTAGACCAGCGGTGTGCCTTGGCACTACTTCCATTTCCTCATCCACCCTTAGTCTACGAGTGGGGAAATCAAAGGCCAGTCTATGGATTTGAGCCAAGGAGCATCTGGACCATCCTCGCAGCTGGCCACTTCCCCGAGAAGTTTTGACCAATCACAGGGTCGAATTTTGATACACCAAAATCTCTCACCCCAGATGAGTTTGAATGTTTCCGCCAGACCCTTTGGGAGACTCACTTCCGTCTCTGCCACCGGCTGGTGACTTCTCCTGGGATCCAAGAGCACCTGGAAGACATCGACGACCAATGCCGCCTAGTTGACCTTCTCACACTCCCTGTGGTCCAGCACCCTTAGTCATCTGGCCACCATAGGGCCCTCCAACCGCAATGCATTAAGAGATTCCAAGTACTCCCAATGTTACTGAGGAGGCTACCCCCCCATGCATGTTCGTGGCTGGGGGTAGTATGCTTCCCTCCTCTTTAGTACGATTTTCTGGAAGCTAGACTCGCATGGAGATTGTGAGGACATCCCCCCAGAAGAGTGGTAGTCAACATTATCCATATATCAGGAGGGGAAAACGCGCTGGAACTTCTCTATGGGAACCTCCTCCCAGAGGATGTTCCCACACTACTAGACCCATTGGGGAGGATTACCTGCCAGCAAAAGAGCCCCCTAGGTCTCCCTCAACCCAATGAGGCATTGATACTGATCCAGAATGTCAGCAAGGGAAAAGATCATGTTGGATCTGTAATGATTTCTGACTAATCTGCCTCAGTGTAGAAGAGAGGGGAAGATCCCAAGAATGCCGTGCTACGCCAGCAACATGCTGATCATAAGAAGTTAGTCGATAAAATTCTGGCTGAATGCATTGTAATGAAGCCACCCAACTACGGTGATCCTAGGCCGGGGAAGTAGGGGCAGGAACAATTACCCCATGGAGGGATTCTCCTAGGAAACCTGGATCATGCCGTATTTGATGACAGGGTAGAGACCGAATCTCACAATAATAGGGCTCAGTAGGCCTCGCTGAACCCTCCCTAATTCCATAACAATCCAAGGAGCCTTGCTCGAGCTCCTCTGGTATCCCCAAGGATAGCTCCACCAGCCACTCCGCGAGCCGCCGAGCTTCGCTATCACATTGATGAGGCCGACAACACGCTCGGTGTTAGGGATCCCCATCAGGATAGGGAACCACTTCCAGAAGACCCAATGGCATTGCTCATCGCCCACCTCGAGTCTTTGAAAATGTGATAGGTGGCTATCCCACATGATGGAAAGTCATTCCTGGAATGGGTGGATGTCATGTCGGTACCCCCCGGGATTTGGGATTCCTAGTTTCTCCCCCTTTAATGGTACGAGGGACTCTCCGCAGCACCTAGACCAATTTAACTCAAGGAGTGGGCCTATGTTAGGGACCACATCACAGTAGGAGGCGGCCAAGCTCCGCTGCTTTGTCCAGACTCTATAGGGGGTGACATTTTTTTGGTACAACCATCTCCTCGTTGGATCCATGATAAGATGGGAAGACCTTCACAGGTAGTTCCTCTACCAGTATAGCTCTTCCAATCGGAAGAAGAACATCGCAGAACACTTCAGGTGCATGCAAATACTTGATGAGAGAGTCACGGACTTCATCTCTTGGTAGAAGGGGCTAACATACTCCCTTGACATGCCACTGGCCCAGGAGAAATTACGGACGATTTGCGTGGGGAATATGAAGACGGAAATCGTTCCCTCTCTGATCACTCAGAACTAGCCTGGAGTGTTCTGAGACTTCTCATATAAGGCCTAGCACCTTGAAGAATCCCTGAAACAGGCCAGTCAGGCATGCCTGCTACCTCCTGTAATCTTGGAAAGGAGGGATACCATAGCTGAGCTCAACACGGGGGCCTAGATAGAGGCCCCCAGGTAGCAAGAATTTCTACCGATGGAGCCAGCCCCGCAGCCCCGCAGAGGTCTGCCACCAAGGTCACATCTTCCAGACTAGCATCTCCCACCACATAATTGGCAGCCGTAACCACGTAACTCACCACCACCGCGTAGGTGAGATAATCAAGTTACGCCTCCTCAGCAGGCACCTCCGGCCCCCCAACAGGGTCAGGCTCCCAGAGCCCCCATTCCAGACTGAAGGAATCAAACCTACTCGTTCAATCAGGCTTAGGTCCCCGGTTACATCTGCAATTCCTTATAGTAGAGAATTGTGTGACTGCCTGAGTGCTGAAAGACAGAAGAGGTGCATCTCACTGATCACCCCAACTACTTCCCTTATCACAGGATCTTGGGTCACACCATCAAGCGATGCAATGTGTTCAAGGACTGGATCCATGACCATATTGAAAACAATAACGTCATGTTGGGACCAACCCCCACACATGTGTCGGGTGTCTTTGTGAGATCAGATAGCAGTAACAACATTGAATGTGGTTGGCAGCATGTATCTGACCGTGTCTCCCTGAAGTATAACGATTGGATGGCTCGCAAGACAGTTTCCTGCACCCATGGCATTATATGTGCTTTCCTAAATAAGCTGGCGCCCTAAAAAGCTGTGGCCACCACTTCTGTGTCATCACATATGCCAGCCTCTTCCCAGAAGTGCAAGCGTCATTGGCACAAGAAGAAGAAATGTTCCCTTCTAATGTCATCTTCGTCCCACACTCACGACGAATTCATGCCCTCTGAGATTGGAATTCCCCTAAGGGATCCACCGAGTGGTGGATGATTTGTCACGTGACAACCAATGGTAAACTTTGGTTAACACTGTCGAGTTAGTAAATACCTATATGACTCCCGACGAGACAGAGTGCCAGGCAGTCCTCCCCAATGTGGCCAGTCGATGCCAACGTCGGCAGAGCCGTGGCCATATGGGTCGCCGGGGCATGTCAGTTGGCACCACCAGCCATTTTGTGCATGCCACTTAGACTAAAAAGTAGGCCCAACATAGAACTCAGCATGCAAAATCTCTTCATCTGATGTCAACAGGTCCTCCTCCACATCCATTTGTGATACTGGATAATGCAGAGCCACATCAGTCGTATCGCAACCAGCCTCACTTGTCTACAGGCCGATCTCAGTCGCTCGGTCCTCATCTGAAAGCTACCATCCTTACTTAGACTAGTGAGCAGCATGATATACCCAGCACCGGTCATCCACCAGTCCATCCGGTAGGGCACGCCATGCCTCCAATCACAGAGCATCTCCCTGCAAAAAGAGTTTCTTGCATGTCATGGAAGTGTGATGTTCTAAAACACCTCGCTTGTATCTCAGTGAATCATTACATCCTTGAAGACCTTCACCTATCTCCATATATGAATGAAGCGCTCGCTATGGATTTAAAGATCCCCCTTTAGTTTGAGATGGAGGTAGCAGATGCGGAAGCTTTCCATGATGAAGTAGTTGAGGATTCCAAATGTCAGTCCATCAGTTCATTATCAGGATAAGATGAAGGCTCTCCCATTCATGGGAACATCTGTCCAATGTATGTCATCATCCAATTCAATGGCATAGAGGTTTGCCACTAACTCGTTAAAACCAACTCCAGAATCAACCTTATCCAGACACGGACACTGCGGAAGCTGGGGCTATCCAAGGATGACCTGAATCCCTCCAATTTAAGTATCCCTAGATATGACAAGACAGAGCAGACATCGGTTGGAAATATCTATCAGAAGACCTAGTTCATTGGCCTAATCGCTAGCACCGATTTCATGGTTGTCTCCCAGGACACCGCATATAAGGCATTGATGGGAAGGCCACGGCTCCACCTGCACGTGGTGATCCACTAATCGTATCACTAATTCCTCAAATACTCCCTTAATGGTCAATTAGGAATACACTGAGGTCATGCATCTCCTTTCTCCACTTGCGAAGCCTACTACATGGATGTTGATTATTACAAGAGCAAGGATAAACAATTCCAGGCAAGTCGAATTGAGCCCATCGCCGTTACGACCAACTCTTGGGCAGTCCTAAATGATGTCTATCTCTTCCCAATCCATCGGTTAGAGGCCCCGACCCTCGATATAGGGAAATTTTTATCATTTCCAAGAAAAGGTGGAATCATGCTCCCAAATCCAGGTGTCATCGAAAGATCACTTCATATTCTTATATGAAATGGGCTCTAGTGATCCCGGAACATCCCACTCCCGTCAGGTATCAGGATGTCCTCCCCATGGAAATGGTAGTACGTCATATGAGTCTATTCCACTAGGATGAAATTAACCAGCTCAAGCCTACATTCCACTATTGATTTGATGTCATCAGGCATGGAACCTTGGGCCGATGTCCAGATGGGATCAGGTCGATAGCCTTCATATCCATGGTCTTGGGAATGCCAGAGTTCCTCGATGCAGTAACTACTGCCTCAAAAGCTGTTACCAGCCTCCCATCAGGGTTTGGTGGCTCATAAGTAGCTTCCCCCATGGAGGATCACTCCATAAGTGGAGAATAATATATGTATAATGCACCCCCGCCTTTGAAGAAGGCGTCTCTCCCATAGTCGACAAACAGGTATAGGTGAAACTTGGTAGCGAGGAAGATCTGAGACCCACATTGATTAGTGCCACCATGTCCCCTGAGGAGAAGCAGTGGTACATTGAATTCCTCAAACAGTGACATGATATATTCAACTAGAGTTATGATGAGAAGCTAGGACTAGATCCTCAGGTATCTGTCCACCTCCTCGGTCGCCCGAAAAATCATCACGGGTTCAAGCAACCTCTCAGAAAGATGCATATGTCTCACTGTGCCATGGTTGCGGCTGAAGTTGACTAGCTCATCAGAGCCAACATCATCAATGAGGTCCATTACCCATGTTTCTAGACAACATAATGGCATTCTGAAAAAAGAAAATACATATCAGAGTCTGCATCGACTTCCGAGATCTCAACTATCACTATTTGAAGGATTATTTTCCCCTTCTAGTGACAAAATTTTTGATTGACGCTATGGAGGGTTTCCAAGCCCTCTCCTTCATGGGTGGTTACTTGGGATATTATCAGATCCGGATGGACCCTGAGGAGGAGGAGTCTATGGAATTCAGGGCACCCCAAGGTACTTTCTATTACCGGGTTATGCCCTTCG
The DNA here is from genome assembly GCA_963277665.1 of Viscum album. Lineage (NCBI taxonomy): Eukaryota > Viridiplantae > Streptophyta > Magnoliopsida > Santalales > Viscaceae > Viscum > Viscum album. The sequence goes on from OY728136.1 coordinate 1,519,554,056, forward strand.
TCTTGAAGAATGTAGGTGCCACCTATCAGTGGGTCATGCATTTAATATTCAAGCCAATCCTGGGAACATTGGTGGACTTCTATGTGGATGATCTGGTGGTCATATCTCTCCAGTTCCAGTACAATCTATAGGACCTCGAGAAAGTGTTCAGTTTCTTCCGTTCTAGCCACATGATGATGAGCCTGTTGAAGTGTACTTTCAGGGGCACTTCTGGGAAGTTTCATGGATTGGTTGTCCACTACCGAGGCATAGAGATTGACCCGAAGATGATGAAGGCCATAAGTAAGATGCCTCCCTCGAGAAATATTCGAGAGCTTCGAGGTCTTCAATTCCACTTTTCCTAAATACACTGGTTCATTGCGAATCTGGATGGCATGTGTAAGCCCTTTTCTCGGCTCATGAAGAAGGGCACCGCTTATGGGTTGGACGAAGAGTGCCAGCCCGCCTTTAAGAAAATCAAGTAGTATTGGCTCCAACCTGTGATCTTGATGCCACCCATCTCTGGGAAGCCACTAATCCTGTATGTCACCACCCTGGAATGGTCCCTCAGTGCCCTTCTCACCCAGATGAACAATGAGGGGATAGAGAACAGCCTATAATACCTCAGTTGCATGTTCCTCGATATGGAATCCAAATACTCCGTCATAGAGAAGATATGTCTTGATCTTGTATTTTCTGTACAGAATATGTGACATTACCTGCAACACCATGAGGTACAACTAGTATCTCGAGTGGATCCGTTGATGTATATTTTGAATCTCCCCATGTTGACTGGCCGACTAGCGTGGTGGGCTGTAATCCTCCGAAAGTTCGACATCAGGTTCGTCACCCAGAAGGCTATCAAGGGACAAGAGTTGGGAGACTTTCTAGCTACCAATCCAACCTCTGCGAACCAGTCCTTGGACTTGAATTTTCTTGACAAGGCAATCCTCTCAGTCGATAAAGTCATCCCATGTTGGAAATTGAACTTTTATGGTGCCTCCTGGAGCCCCACCAGTAGGATGATCAATGATCCTAGGCTCAACAGAGTAGGTATGGGTGTCGTCTTTATCACCCCAGCACAAGCTATCCTTCCTTACTCTTTTATGTTGTCAGAGGGTTTCACTAACAATGAGGCAGAGTATCAGGCCCTTATTACTGGCTACGAGCTAGCCCTTGAGATCGATGTGCCCCTTTCATGTGAAAGGGGACTTTGATCTAGTTATTATGTAGGTCAATGGTGACTATGTTTTCCGGAAGACAGAGCTCGTACTGTTTTTAGAACGAAATCTCTAGCTAATGGCCCTGTTCGCTTCTCGTCCAGAGTATATCCTTGTCCCTCAGTCACAGAACGGTCAGGAATATGCTTTTTCCAGCATGGGCGCTTCAGTTAAAGAACCTGAACAGGATGATCTAATTATCCATGTGGTGCACCAAAGATTCATAGCTCCAATTACCACGGATTACAATGATGGACCACAGGTAAACCTTCTTACCATTGGTACCTCTACGTCAGCCCCCCGGTTCATCTGGATGTGGTGATCGAAGTAATTGTCGATTGGAGGACACCCTTGGTCAAATACCACCAACACGGCTATCTCCCTTCAGACCGGGCTGAGCGCAAGCAAATTTGATGTCGCGCGCTGTAGTTTATGCTTTAGATTGGTTCCAGTCTTGAGAAAATACTCTATAAGAATGGTTTTGATGGTGTTCTACTCCGTTGCATCCAAGGAGTTGAGATTCCACAGTTCATGCAAGAGGTTCATGCCGGTTTCAGTGGTTCCCATCAGGTTGGGCCTAAACTATCTCACCAGATTCAAGGATTAGGGTATTTTTGGCCCTCCATGATCCACGACTGCATCGAGTTCACGAAGAGGTGGCATGCATTCCATTTTCATGCTAAATTTGTGCATTGGCCTCCGAAGCTTCTCCATACAACCAAGTACTCTTGACCCTTTAAGGTCTAGGGGTTAGATGTCAAGGGAATTTATGCACCGGCTACTGCTCACCAATGCCTATTCATTTTGACCACTACGGATTTCTTTTCCATGTGGGGAGAGGCAATTATGCTAAAGGAAGTTAAGGACCATTCTATCGTCAACATCATGACTTCTAATATCATCTATCGATTTGAGGTACCTCACGCTATCCTCACCGATAAAGGCACCAACATCCAAGCATCCAAGCTTAAGAAATTGTATTCCAAGTACAACATTATCTCCAACCATACCTCCTTCCATCACAAACAATCAAATGGATTGATTGAGACATTCAATAAAACCATCTCTATCATTATGCAGAAAATGGCTGGTTAGAACAAGAAGAGTTGGTCGTACATGCTCCCCAACGCCCTCTGCGCATATCGGATGACAACCCGTAATTCCTCCCAGGTGACCCCATATTCTCTTGTGTATGGAACTGAGGTCGTCCTACCCATCGAGATTCAGTTTCCCTCATTGTGAACATAGGTATATTCCCAGCAAGTGCCAGATTGAGTGGATGAAATCCGTAAAGCTGAATTGGAAGCATTCAATGAGTACCAGCTTTGTGCCCCGCACAACCTAGAAAGGCATCAGGGCAGGATGGCTCGAGCTTTCAATTAGAAGGTTTTCCTCCACTAGTTCTTTTAAGGTGATTTGGTATTATCCCTCAGGGAAACAATGATCCCAGTAAAGAAACCACCCATGTTGGAACCCAAGTGGGAAGGATATTTCATGGTTCATATGGTTTATCACAATGGAGCATACACCCTGGTGACCATGAATGGTGAGGGTATATGTCACGACCTGAACCTACCAGGGCTCGAGCCGCAACTACCCCTAGCCCGCCTACATAGGCCAGGGGCTGGTGACTAGCGTTGAAGGCTAAAAAACTCTGGGAGGCCTTTACCTATGTACCTGTACACACACACGCAGCCCACTCAACGCAGATGTGTAGAGTAAAAGAGAATGTAAAGTAGAAACTTCTATAAATAAACCTCAAAGTGTATAGACCTCTAAACCTTACTAAGTAAAAGCTAAAGGTAAACTGAAAAGAAAAAGGGAATAACACGCACCCAACCAGAAAAGTGCCACAACCCAGCAACAGGTAAACAGAAGTAAAACAGCCGGGAGAGTTCGAAACTTGGAACCCGACTACGTCCACCATACGTGGTCCATGATCCCAAACTCTTAAGCTCTGCTGAAGTCATGGCCAACCTGTCTGTCATCTACAAGGGCACACAAAGTGCAGGAAAATCCCACGCAAGGGTCAGTATAAAAATACTCAGTAGGATGCCCCGAAGGATCGAGGGGCCAACAAAGGAGGTATTGAATAGGTGAGCAGTAGATCAAACATAGAATAATAAAGGAGTACAACAGAGAGTGAAGTAAAGAGTACAGCTCAACCCAACAAGTGGAAGGAAGTAGACTCGTACAAACACAAAAAGCTACAAGCAGTGAGATGATGAACTTCTCGTCGAGTCTTCGCGATCTATATTAGGAGATTAGACTCATCCAAGCACAAGAAGCTAGACACGGAAAGCACGTGGCATACCCTGCAAATCTTCACCTCTCCTGGAAGGAGAGTAACCAAACACAAGGAGTGGGTAATGGAACAAGGTATATACATATCCATATGCTCAAACAAAAATTCCGAAGAAGATTATAAGGTGATATCCTTCCTATAGCTCAGCCCATGAAAGTGAGTAACCAACATTCCCAGAAGTAAACACCATCGATTCCTAGCATCCCGCACGTCTTCCCCAAACTACACGTCAAGGGGCTTAAATCACCACAACTTGACACTGTCCGCTTTGGTAGGCACTGACTCACCCGCACGGTTTTAGGTCTTGTCGAAAGGACGCGTCTCAGTAAGGAAAGAGCCTCGTGTACTTGAGATATCTGAGGAACGTCAAACAAAAGCTCGTCACTACCCCGCAGTCAAGAGGTCTTCCCAATGTTGATAGGCATCCCTCTTCCCAGCCCCACTGGAGGTTAATCCCTGGAAGTCGACGGGTTCCCACTTGAGGGAGACCTGAAAAAAGTTGACGGGTGCCACACTGCCCAGTTCCGTAAAAGGGTAATCTACTGTAGGGAGACCCGGCTAAAGTCATCTATGAGTCCCAATTCCCAGTCCCATAAAAGGTTACTCCACTGGAGGGAGGCTTGAAACCGTCATCGAGGACCACTTCCCAACCCAGCTAGAGGTAAACCCGGAATCAGGGACTCCTTCCCAGCCCCACTAGAGGTAAACCCAGAACTGCTATGACCATCCCTGCTGGATGGTACTGCTCGGTGAACACCGCTGTACTGGCCATCCCTGCTGGATGGTACCCCAATAGCCATCCCTACTGGATGGTAGCTCACTGGTCATCCCTGCTAGATGGTACCGCACTGGCCATCCCTGTTGGATGGTACCTTATAGGCAGCCCTGCTGGAAACAACCTCCTGGTCAGCCCTGCTGGAAACAACATCCTGGGTAGAGGATCGGTTCCCGCGTAATGTGTTGGTCATACCGAATCCACATAAACTCGACCCGGGAACACGAAGGAACTTTGTCAGCCAAACCATCGAGAATAGAACATGGGGAAAACCACTCAACCCTGCTGGTCAAAAAAATGAGAACAGTGTGACCCTCTACGTCATGAGAGGTCAAGGGTATGCAAAGAAGAACACGACACAGACATGGGGCACACACGTTGTGTGACCCCAAGTCAACTCCAACCAAGAGCACAAACATTCTCGGGTAAAAACAACCACATATACCTCCAAGCGTTCCAATATACTCATAGAGTATACTATGTTTCTAGCCCAATGGTTATCATGCACACGACACCCAACGTCAACGCGGAGGGCGTAAATTAACAACTCAAACTTGCCACCCGATCGGCCCAGGAATTTCCTACTACATCTCTTCAAATATTAGTTCACTCACACAAGAGTTCACACGATCACACACCAAGGGTTCTCTACAAAGACCGCGGAAGGAACCACCACCGATACACCATTCATGCTTCCACATTAAACGAGTTCTTGAAGGAGTATTCGTACATACAAATGGACCATACTATTGAAATCCTCATAGAAAAACATGTGACATAGACTATTTACTCGCCTCCAAGGGATATCTGATGGAAAAAATCATCAACACCACTTTACGACCAAATGGCCTCCCGTGGTCCCAAGCATCAGCCTCGAAAACAGTCGTGCGCATCGCACCATGGTGACCCCCTTGGAAAAACATGCTGAATCGACTACCTGCTTGCCATGAATGGATATCTTATTTAAAAGCTTAATTTCACCAAACCGCACATGGTCGGTGCTATGTGAGTCCCACATCATGATCCAAAAGAGCTAAAATGGATCACACCATTGCAATCCTCTTAGAAAAGCACACAAGATCGACTCTTCACTTGTCCCAATTGGACACCCAATGAGGAAGATGAAATTCATCGTCAACGCCCAAAACAGCCATCGGGGGGGGGGGGGGGGGGGCAGAACTTGATCATGGTTTATGTGCTCGAAATCTGTATTTAGAAGTCTGCCTCAACTTCAGGGTCGCAATGCCGCTGACGGTGCATCAATCTGATGTGGCATGCAAATGTACGGTCTGATGCAATATTCCCTCAGATGATAATAATAATGTTATTATTATATTTGTGTGTTTCGTGAACGGATCCACGAACCCAAATTAAGTATCCAAGATGGGAATCAAAATGATCATCTCAAGGTCATGGTCACACTGCCGGAGATGACATGTTAATCAGATGCTCCATGTAGGATTTACGTTCGAGTCAGACTTCGAAAATAATAATGATAATATTATTTATAGGGGTTTTATTGATCCACTCCATGAGTCAATGAAAGGTACCCAACATTGGGATTAAAAATTCTTTATCAAAGATAGAGTCACACTACCGCTAATGGAATGTGAATCAGACGCCGTATGAAATACTTGCATAAGAAAAAATGTTTTTATAATAATAATGATATTATTACAATTATATTATATATATATTTATATTAAAAAAGAATTATGTAGGGGGGGGGGAATCGTGATTCCCCCCCCCCCAATTTATTCTCCACGAGCGTGCCCAACGCTACATTCATTTACATATATATTTTTAAATAATTTTCTTTTTCATTTTTTTGCCCTTTCAATCAGGTCAGCCCCCCCCCCCCCCTTTTCACGCGGTTCACCGCCGCTTGCTGGTCGGACCACTGGCTCAAACCTCCCTTTTGACCGCACATTCCGCAAGCAACCGGGACAACTACGGTGGTCGGAAAAATTAATCCGAGACTAGATCTGGGATCCTCGGAACCTGATCTATAGAGTTGTGGCCTTCGTTTGAAGATTTGTCACTATTATAACGAGGCGAAAATAGCTGCCACTTCAGCTAGCTGTCGTGTCTCCAACGACACCCGAAAATAAAAATGGAGCACAGATCTGGACTCCACAGATCAAGGTATTCACAGAACTATGTCTTACTCCATGTTACGACGATGATTTGATGTATATTAAAGTTTTCCTTGAAGAACAGGTGATGAACACGAAGAACAACAATAAAAAAAATTAATCAAACAATGGTCGTTGTTAATCTGGCCATCGATGAATGTTTTTCAAAGCATTAATTATGATCAGAAGTTGAAATTGACAATAAAATCATCAGCCAGGAGTTGAAGAATTGAAAATAGAAATCCTACATTGATTTTGGTCCCGCAGTTGCATTCTCTGTGCTCTAATCAATCAGCGTCTGATGTATTGTCGCAATCCGATGAAAAACGGATGTTGAATTTCTGTCGGGAGGGAGGAGAAGGTGGTGGGAGAAGAGAGATTTAGGGAGATGGGGGATCTCTTTCACTAGGGAGTGTAAATGAGGGTGGGAGGATGAAAGGGATTTAATAAAATTAATTATGACTTCAATTAATTTTAAAAAACTCAACCCAATTTATAACCACGTATGAAATAACAAACACAGTGAAAGTTAAGTCACTACTAGGTTAAACACCACGTCCCTTAATCCGAGGCTCCATTCGAAATATATAAAATCTAACACATGAGACCACCTAATTACGAAAACCCCCCTTGCAGTGTTTTCCACATAAGGCCCGCACCCGTGAATGTTACACCCTTTATAGGGTAAAAGGCACGCTCTGAGCTTAACGGTGCCCTCAGTTTTCCAGTCCAAGCAACTGTTTAATAGATACTTGAGTTACCCATTAAACAAATAAATTAATTATTTTATTTATCTATTTAACATTCTAGTAACAGGAGAGGGGTCCAAACGTCTCACGCTGACATGCTTTATGTCGTTCCTGGTGTAAACACCCAATTTATTACCCATCCGTACACCCAGATTTCTGATCTGGATAACCATTTAGGAGTTATCCCATTTATACGGCACGCCCAGTGTGAACGTACTGAAAATTTAATTTCGGCCACACCGAGGCTCAGAATATCACATCGTTTTAAGGTGCTGCTCTGGAATAACATCAAGAACATTACAATGTCTTTTATAGAAAAAACCGGGTTCTTACATCATTCCATCCTTCAATATTTTCGTCCCTGAAAAGCAAAACTAGGGAACAACTCAGGGTACTAAGCCCACACCTGGCTTTCTCGTTCTAAGAATAAACCTTGCATAGTCTTGCGTCACTACACACAGACCAATGGATTTGATCTGTTAATGTGTGGTCTGCCCTTGCCGATGATATGTATAGGAGTACACACATATCTCCTCGGGTAAGTCATGTGGGAGACAACTTTCACCCACTCCCATACTTAGGGTTAGGGTAAGGTAGTAGGGAACCTCAACATCCCATTGAACTGCCTCAAACATCCCGAAGGCTCTCGGGGGTAACTCACCTCCCTAGCCGAACTCCTACGTCGCACGCCGTGACTGGAATCTCTGTCCGCACCTAAAACAAGTCCTGGTGATTCCCTAATACAGGATATCCATATGGTGAAAGACCAAAGGATATCTGGTCACACAAGGTTTCACGGTCAATGTCCCACAACCAAGGCTCTCTTACACGCTTGAAAGACGAAGGAGTTGCTACCATCGACAAAAGAGAGGTTTCCATGTCTTCTATTCCACTAACACAGGGTTACACCGACGCCCTGTGTCAACCTGCTAACAACTCAAGCAAGGAGCGAGAAGAAATATCATTCCACACACAGTGTCGAACAATTCTTCTACAAAATGAAGAAGTGTTGTAGAGCATACCACTATCACCACATGCTCTACATGATCATAGACATCCATAGCTCGTGGTTGTCTATGGTCCCAACTGTCAGCTCCTGAATCCTAATGTGGACCTCTTAGTGGTGATGGGAAGACCTGGAGATGTCGTCCCCCACTATCAGCTCCTCCTGCTCCTCTCCTAGCACCACCTCTATGGGTACTACTCCAATCATGGTGCTGCCTCCGTCGTGGTGGTGCACCTGCTACCTACCCGATTTTCTCAGCGTGCTTGGGTGGGAAGCCCCGCGCCATGTGACCTCGCCCATCGTAAGCATAGCACCGACTCTTTTCGGGCTGCATTGGTGCCCTCCAGTGCCACTATGATGTATGACCATGCCCTTGAATCTGGTTATCAGAATGCCTCCTTCATCGAGGTCCTGTCAGCCGACGCCCGCTAGTTGCGGCAGACGTCTCGGCTCTGACGAGCCTGCTGCCACCACCAACTGTAGAACGCGACATGAAGCTCTCTGTCACCAGTGCCTGCTCTGGCACCCTCACATAAGTGGGAATTACCAAAGGTACTATGATAGCACGAATTTATCAGTGGATACCCTGTTCAAAATTCCATTCTAGGATGTTGTCATCATGGACCATGTCCGGGTAAATGTGTGCACGGTCTGTGAAACTAGCCACATACTCTGCCACCGTCATCCCTCCCTTCTGAAACTGCAAGAGCTTCTGAATCCGAATGGAGCGTAAGCAAGAGGGGGAGAATCCACACGAAACAACAACTGAGAGTAACCCACAAAAGCGTTGACTCATCAAGAAACTAAGTCACCATAATCCACCAATTCCAAGATTCTCTACGGAAAAGGATTGCAGCCAATACCACCATAAGATCTGTCGGCGTCTGCACAAGCCTGAAGAGGCGAACCACTACCTCGAGCCAAAGCCTTGATACCTGAGGGTCTGGCTCACCACTGAACCTCAACGATCTCGGTCGCTGGAACTCATGGAGCGCGCTCAACGTACACTCAATCTTAGTCTGCTCTGCTGAAGCTGTCTGCTGCTCACCAGGTGGGGGTGCTGCTACCGGCCCCCTCGGAGAAAGGGTCTCACATTATGGGTCCTGGACTGTGACCTTATAGATCACAGGGTCGTCATCATGATCCAAAGCGAGTATCCTAGCTGGCTGTCTTTGTGGAGACATCCTGAATATTATCAAGGAGTCCCGCGATCAGGTGCACATATATGTATATAACAGTAACAACAATGGGAAGCTGACTCAAGAAGGACAGTCAAAGGCTCAATCCTATGTGATGCACAAACCAATTTTCCCTGCAAGAAGTTTCATAGCATGCCGAGTTTACAAGTGGTATATCAGTGTCCTGGTGAATGGATACGTCGGTCGTCGCACCATCATTGGACTCCCTATCCTGAGAGCTGCTCTCGAGACACGTTAACACTATTGCCCTAAATCCCAACCAATTCCTTTTTAGGGACATCCGAACAACATCCCAAGTAATGAACCACCTTTGATACCACCTTTTCATGACCCTACCCTACCCGGGATCAAGCCACAACTACCCCAAGCCCGCCTCCATAGTCCAGGGGCTGGCGACTAGCGCCGAAGGCTAAACAACTCGGGGATTACATTGCATAAGTTCCTGTACACACACACACTCAGCCCACTCAATGCAGAAGTGTAGAGTAAAAGTGAAATTAAAGATTAAACTGATATAAATAAACCAAAAAGTGCATCAACCTCTAAACATTGCAATGTAAAAGTTGAAGGTAAACTGAAAAGAAAATGGTAAAAACACGCACCCAACCAGAAAAGTGCCACAACATGGAAATAGATAAACAGAGTAAAACAGCTGGGAGAGTCCCACACTTAGAACCCAACTACGACCATCGTATGTGGTCCAAGATCTTGAACTCTTATTCCCTGCTGAAGTCACGACCAACCAATCTGTCGTCTTCAAGGGCACACCAAGTGTGGGAAAAGCCCAAGCAGGGGTGAGTATAAAAATAATAAGTAGGATACCCCAAAGGATCGAGAGAGCAATAGAGGAGGTATTGAAGAAGTGAGAAGTAGATCTAATAAATAATAGTAAAGGAGTACAATAGAGAGTGCAGTAAAGAGTACAACTCAACTCAACAAGAGGAAGGAAGTAGACTCATCCAAACACAAGGAGCATGAAGCGTGGAGAAGATGAACTTCCCATCGAGTCTTCACTACCTATAGTAGGATAATAGACTCATCCAACCACAAGAATATAGACTCGGAAAGAATGTGGCATACCCCAAACATCTTCACCTCTCCTGGATGGAGAGTAACCAAACCCAAGGAGTGGGTACTGGGACAAGGTATATACAAATCCATATGCTCAAAAAAAAGCCCGAACAAGATCGTAAGGGGGTCTCTATCCTGTAGCTCATCCCAAGAATGTCAGTAAACAATAGTCCCAGAAGTAAACACCATCGATGCCCAGTATCCCGCACGTCTGCCCCGAACTGCAAGTCAAGGGGCTCAAATCACCACACCTTGACACTATCCACTTTGGGCAGCACTAACTCACCCACACTGTTTTAGGTTGCGTCTCAAGGACGCGTCTCAGTAGGGAAATCACCCATCGTACTTGAGTGTTTTGTGGAACATCAAACCAAACCTCATCACTGCCCCATAGTCGAGAGGTCTCCTCAGTGTCGACAGGAAACCCCCTACCTAGCCTCGCTAGAGGGTAATCCCTAGAAGTCGGCAGGTTCCCACTGGTGGGAGACCTGGAAAAAGTCGATGGGTGCCACACTGCCCAGTCCAGTAAAAGGGAAATCTGGTAGAGGAAGACCCGGCTAAAGTCATCGAAGAGTCCCAATTCCCAGTCCCATAAAAGGGTACTCCACTAGAGGGTGGCTCGGAACCGTCATCGGGGACCACTTCCCAGCCCAGTTGGAGGTAAACCCGGCATCGGGGACCACTTCCCAGCCCCGCTTAAGGTAAACCTGGAACTGCTCTGGCTAGCCCTGCTGGATGGTACTGCTCGTTGAACACCGTTGTACTGGTTATCCCTGCTGGATTGTACCCCACTAGCCATCACTGCTGGATGGTAGGTCACTGGTCATCCCTGCTGGATGGTACCGCATAGGCCATCCCTACTAGATGGTACCTTACTGACCATCCCTGCTGTAAACAACATCTTGTCTGGTCCCATTGGAAACAACCTCCTAGGTAGAGGATTGGTGCACGCGTAATGTGTTGGTCACACCGAATCCACAAGAACTATACCAGGAAACACGATGCAACTCTGCTAGCCAACCCATCGAGAACAGGTCCTGGGTAAAACTATTGAACCTTTCTGGTCAAACAAACGACAACAGAGGGACCCCCAACATCGTGAGAGTTCAAGGGTACGCATAGCAGAACATGGCACACACATGGGGACCACCCGATGTGTGGAATCAAGTTAACTCCAATCAAGAATACAAACGTTCTCTGGTACAAACAACCACATGTATCTACAAGAATTCCCGTATACTCTCATATTATACCACATTTCCAGCCCAAAGGCTATCGTGATCACGACACCCAACGTCAATGCGAAGGGCGTAAACGTAAAAACTCCAACTTGCCACCTCATCAGCCTAGACATGGCCAACTACATCTCTTCAATCATTTACACCACTCAAATGGGAGTGCACGTGATCACACGCCAAGGGTTCTCTGCAAACACCATGGAAAGAGCAGTCATCAATACACCTTTCATGCATCCACATTAAATGAGTTCTCGAAGGAGTCTCTGTATATCCAAACAGCTCATACCATTGAAATCCTCGAAAAAAACATGCGAGATGGACTATTTACTCACCTCCAACGGATATCCAACGAAAAAGTCTTCAACACCGCTTTATGCTCGAACGACATCCCGTGGTCCCGAGCCTCGGCCCCAAAAACAGTCGGGTGAATCACACCATTGTGACCCCCTAGGATAAACACGCTGAATCAACTGCCTTCTTGCTTGGAATAGATATCCATTGTAAAAGATGCATTTCACCAAACCACACAAGAGTAGTGCTATGTTGGACCCACATCATGATCCCAAAGCGCTACAAACAGATCACACCATTGCGATCTTCTCAGAAAAGAACACAAGATCGACTATTCACTTGTCACAAATGGACACCTAGTGAAGAAGATGAAATTCATCGTCAATGCCCAAAACAAACCTAGAGGGGGAAAACCTAGATCTCAGTTTATGTGCTCAAAATCAGTCTTTTGAAGGCCTCCTCATCTTCTGGGTCATGATGCCACTGATGGAGCATCAATATGACAATGCATGTAGTCGTACGGTCTGATTCAATATTTCCTCAAATAATAATAACTATGTTATTATTATACTTTGGTGTTCCGTGCATCCATGACACAAGCCCAAATTAAGTATCCAAGATGGGAATCAAAATGACCATCTCAAGGTCATGGTCACACTTCCATAGATGACACGTTAATCGGATGCTCCATGTTGGATTTACATTCGAGTCAGACTTTTAAAATAATAATGATAATATTATTTATTGGGTGTTCTATTGACCCACTCCACGAGTCAATGAAAGGTACCTAAAATTGGGCTTAAAAATACCACATCGAATATAGAGTCACACTGCCACTGACGATGTGTGAATTGGACGATGTATGAAATACTTGCATCAGAAAAAATGTTTTTATAATAATAATGATATATATATATATATATATATTAAAAAATAATTTTGTAGGGGGGGGGGGAGAGAATAATGAATCCCACCCCCCCAAATTTATTCTCCACGTGCACACCCAACCCCACATCCATTTATATATATATATTTATATTTATTTAATTAATTTTCAGTTTCATTTTTTTGTCCTTTCAATCAAGTTAGCCCCCCCCCCTTCACGCGGGTCTCCACTGCTTACTGGTCAGGCCACCGGCTCAAACCTCTCCTCAGACTGCACCTTCTGCAAGCATCCAAGACAACTCCGGTGGTTGGAAAAATTATTTCGAGACTATATCTGGGATCCTCCGAAACTGATCTACAGTGTTTTGGCCTTCATTCGAAGATTCGTCAACATTATAACGCGGTGAAAATAGCCACCACTTCCCCTCACTGTCACGTCTCCACCGACACCCGAAAATTAAAATAGAGTATAGATCTGGACTCCATGGATCAGGGGCTTCACAGACATATGACTTACTCCATGTTTTGTCAATTATTTGACGGATCGAAATGTTGTCCCCGAAGAACGGATGATGAATTCGAAGAATGACAATAAAAAAAATTAATCAAATGATGGCCATTGATATTATGGCCATCGATGTATGTTTTCAAAGCATTGATTTTGATCAGAAGTTGAAATTTACAATAAAATCATTCGTAAGGAGCTGAAGAATCGAAAATATAAATCCTACCTCGATTTTGGTTTCACAATTGCGTTCGATGTGGTCTAAACTATCAGTGTCCAAAGTATCATTGAGATCCGATGAAAAACAGATGACGAATTGCAATTGGGAAGGAGGAGGAGAATGTGGGAGAGGAGATCTTGAGGGAGATAGGGGAGCTCCATCACCAAGGAGTTGAAATAAGGGTGGGAGGAAGAAAGGGTTTTAATAAAATTAATTAAGACTTCAATTAATTTTATAAAACTCAACCCAATTTAAAACCGCGTCTGAAACCCCATAGTAGTGAATGTTAGGACATGCCTATGGTAAAAACCACGTCCTGAGCACAACACTGGTATTGGATTTTTAACTCAAGGCTCCGTTCGAAAGATATAAAATCAAATGCCCGAGACCACTTAATTATGAAAATGCCCCTGGTGGCGTTTTCCACATAAGGCTCATGCCCGTGAAAGTTAAACACTTTATAGGGTAAAGGTCATGCTCTAAGCTCAACAGTGCCCTCAGTTTTCCAATACATGATACTATTTAAGAGATACTTGAGTTACCCATTAAAGAAATAAATTAATCATTTTATTTATCCATTTAACATTCTGGTAACGGGAAAGGGGTCTAAACGTCCCACGCCGACATGCTTTATGTCGTTCCTAGGGTAAACACCCCATTTTGGACCCATCCGTACACCTATACTTCTGATCTAGATCACTGTTTAGGAGTTATACCATTTATTTGGCGTGCCCAGTGTGAAGGCACTGAAAATTTAATTCCCGCCACACCGAGGCTTGGAATCGCACACCGTCTGAAGGCGCTGCTCTGGAATAACATCAAGAACATTCCAATGTCTTTTATAGCCAAAAACCAGGTTCTTACAGTATAAATCCTCCCACCAATGCCAAATTCCTCAAGAAATTCTTTGCCTGCTCAATGGGTCTGGAACGACCTTTAACTGAACGGTCCCGCAAGACCCTAAACTGCATGATTGGGCTGGAACGACCTTAAACTAAACGGTCATGCATGACCCTAATGTGCACAATAGTCCCATATTACCCTAAACTGCATGATTGGTCCAGCATGACCGTAAATAGAATTCAACCCTACATTTGGGCCCCCACAATCCCCCTTGACCTTAAACTGGCCTATAGACCCCCATGAACTTAAACTAGCCTATGGTCCCACATGACCCTAAAGTGTGTGCTCGTCCCACATGACGTTAAACTGTATGTCATCCCGCATGACATTAAACTGTATATTCAAGACCTATATGAGGTTTGATTCCCATTCTTATGCGATATGTTGGTGTACCTGAATGTTTAGATTTTTTGTCCAACCCCATCTCATAGAGATCCCACGATCTCCCAGTCAACTAGGCCCCTTGGCATGTCCCTCTCCATGAGGGGGATATTACGGTGTGATACATGGATTATGGAACAACACCACTTCCCCTGGGAATCCGCTATCTCTTCGACACCATCATGATGGGTCCCTCAACCCCTTGCAGTGGTCTTCCAATGTGTTCAGAGTATTCTGGTCTAGGACCAGGAGTGTCAGATTCAACTTAGGCAAGTTCCTTCCAGTTGTCAAGCTCCATGTTCCTAGTCATTTGGGCCTTCATTATTTTTCACACCTGAAGGGACCCCCAAAAACGGCATCGATACCATTCCTAAGGGCTCTTCTACCACTACGGGCCAACACCCTTGAGGGTTTCAAACAAAAAATTGATAAAAATCCCGCGTTGCGAACTTGCTCAGTGGTCGATGCTCATTTGTTTGTCCCCATTTCAGGCTAACGCGACAGGATGTTATTTTGCGAACATGGTTCGTAGTAATCTTCGGTCGTCACGACAGCCTCTCCAGGCCTTGAATGTTGGTTGTATGATTCACATTATGTTCCAACCCATCATGTCTAGGTGGAATCTTGACAGTCTTAGTGAACCTTCGCACATCAGGGGGACGAAGCTGCAATACGGTGTCCTTCGGGGCTGCCACGGCCTGATCTCTAAGACTATAAACTATGGTCTTCATTAAGGGCTATGTACAGCTCGATCCTCATACCCATGGGATATGTGGGATCACCCAAAAATCATGCTTCTGGGTCTAGCACTTCTGAGAGCTAGTCTCTCCTGCCCCATTATCCTCCGACCCTCGCCAACCTCTTGGCTTAAGGTTCTTTTACCAGAGGTGTGCACGATGATGGTCTGGACATACCCCACATTCATGTCGGGTATGATTTATCGCACTGCGTATATTACTCCATGTCCAAACCATATGAAATTAAATTTTTTTGTTGGGTCCCACCACATGACCATAAATTGTGATAATATTGTCCCTCCGAAACGACGAAAAACAACACTACATTGTGATAACCTCATCATAGAGGACTTCACGTTGGGTATCTATCAATTACCATACCATTTGTCAATGCATGTATACAAATTGATTATTTTGTAAATTCCATTAGTTTCAACTCATCGTTGGTCGCTCCACAAAAGAAAAACCATTCACCTTCAAGAACAAACATGATATCTCAAATGCCACTTTTTTGGGCTGAAAGCTAGACCCACACTCCCCATTCATCCATTGCACTGGAACCTTACCCTATAGTTCCCACACCATGAACTCAGTATGGTTTGATTCGCATCCTTATGAGATCGGTTAGAGCACCCGAGCACTTTCTTGCAGGCCCATCCAAACTTTGAGGTTCGGTCCCTTGACCGGAACACCTTCCAAGGGAACACATGGTAAGGAAGACTCATGTAATCATTCACTTCGGGTTTCATAATAACCTTACCATGTGTCTCCAACATTCCTTACTGCCCCTTGGTCCTAGTTCTATGACCCTATACTAAGACCCTTTCTAGAACTGTGTGCGGCTTGATTCTCATCCTTATGAGATATGTAGGAATGCCCAGATATTTCGTCTTGGTTCTAGCCTAGGGAATCACAAGTCGCATCCTTTTTCTCACTATTGGCCCCTTGGAATGACCCCACCCCCCTTGTGAGTTGTGCAACTACAAAATTTTCCCTGAATAAGTTCAGGACGCCCCATAATGACATTGGGAAGCAACATTTCCCTCGCCAGAGAGGTCCTGTCTAAAATTAGGGATGATCCATGATTAGATTAATGTGCCCGCATAATATGCTTCCACTACGGAAGCTTTATCTTGGGAGTTTAGATTTTGTATGACCAAACCACCAGTTCACATTCCACGCTTTGTGTGCCCCATTTATTTGGTTCCTCATCCTCTTGCACATTTTATGTGACCCCCTAACTCTATGGATTCTCAACCTATGGTCCACCTGCTATCGTGGGCCAATGTTCCGGAAGACTAATCAATTTTGAAGGGACCCCCTAACAGTATGGATGCTCGACCTATGGTCCTCCTGCTGTCTTATGCCAGCGTTCTGGAACACTGATCGATGATATTTGAGTTAGGCCCCATGTTGTGAACATAGTCAGTGGTCGGCCCTCTTTTGACCACATTTCAGGCTAATGAAAAAATTATGTTGTGTTTCGAACATGGTCAACAGTTGTACTTCATTCCCATGCCCCTCCCATAGTGTTCCAAATTTGGGTAACGTGATTCACATTTTTTAAATCCTTTTGTTCAGACTGATTCCAATTCCATTATAATTGCCTCACTCATGCGCTAGTGCACATTGAGAAGACGATACATAGATTGGTCTGAGGTCCTATCCATTTTTCATGACCTACCTCTTCTCCTCTGAAATCAGAGTTCGAATTTTGAATGCCCGAAGCTTGGTTGACGCTCCCACGATCAAACGAAGTGATAGTATGATCAACATTTTCTTCTCACAAACTACATGATCATAGGGATGGATTTCTTTATTTGGGATTATGGTCGATCATGTTAAACCAAAGGGAAAAGTATGTTATGAAAAGGGAAAAGTATGTAAATTTTTCCATACATATAGTTCAAGAGAACAAGAAGCAGTAAAACCGGGATAATTTTATGGGTTTGGCCAAAACATGGACCCTAAGGGTCGACATCATTGATATATCATTCCAATGTCGCCACCTTTTCGTTGGTGGCCCCCAGGACTGCCTACCATCCCTTGAAGACCCTTCCTTCAATGGCAGCCTAGGAACACAGCTCACTGAGACTAGGCCACCCCCACGCCTATTCAGCTTATAGCTCAATTATCTAGCCACTCGGTTCTATGAGTTGATATTGAGCATCCACCAGCTGGGACCTCAACTGCTCCATGAGCTCAGTGTAGTTTGTGTTGATTATATTATGTTCCTTCGCCAGTTCTCAAGGGGTTGGACCTCCTGCTCCACCCTCAGAAAAGCTCGGGTATACTAAGACTCCTCATGGAACCGGATGAAGTTGGAGCACCGACTACTCCCACACATCTTCCCAGACAATTAATCATGGACCTTCAGGTGAAGGCGTTGTGAATCCACCCATCCAACACATAGGATACGCATCCAGGGGTTGAGTAACCTCATCTGCTTTAACCATTCCGCCTTAGGCTAATAAAGAAAACACCAGATGCACATCCATCCCTTCCATTATTCATCCATCTCTCCTTGGCTGCTTCCAGATCAGAATCATCAAATTCTTCATGATTAATGGGATAATAGACATGGAATACACCAATAGTCCACCGACAGGGTCTTCTTCAGCGATTCCTTCTAGGGGAATGGGCTCCTCAGTATCTGGGTGACCTTCATCTCTCCCCTCGATCCTAGGGGCACCCTCGTCGACTTCTGGACCTACCCTAAAGGTAGATCCACCGATGTCCGCCGCTCCCTGATCACCAATTTCTGGAGCCAACTCAGATTGGGAGGCATGTTCTGGATGGGGTGATACGTTTGGCATCGACACGCTCACGGATGGTCTGGGCTCAATAGCTCGACGAGCCACAAATATCGTGATCACTGTACAGACAAGGAGTGCCATGATCAGTTGAGTCCTCCAATAGTAATTACCGATGTCATGGAAATGATATTATTGGAACCCAAGGCATCCACCTCTAGTGTCCTGGCCACTACAAGAGCTGTCGTGGTGGGGGATCCCTCACCACTAGTCAGCTCTATAATGAGTGTCGGTGCCCTGCATTTCACTATTTATGACTCCACCACTCCTTCGTCCGGAGACGGTTGATCATCACCGATGTGCTCTGAGTATGATTATGAAGGTGGGTTAAGGATTTCAAAGTAAAGAGAATAAAGGAGAAGATATGGGACTAAGCATACCTCGAGCGTCTCGGTCACATCCACATCAGATCCAATGATCTCGCCACTCTCCAGGAGACTGGATTGGTGGGACGCCCCCAACGACCCTTCACCTTCGGGCTCCCCTTCTCTTTCTCCTTCCCCTTCCCCTTCTCCTTCTGACTCCTCTCCTATTTTTTTGCCCTCCGATTCATCACTTTCATCTTCCCCTGGCAGCATCCTTTTCGGACCATGCTCCAGGCCGAGAAGCACCTTCACCAAGAGAGGTGGCTCCACACGCTGACCCCGTTGGCGGGAATTTGTGTCCATGGGCATTTGGTATGAATGTCATCTAAGGAAGCTAACTCTTTCAGAGATCCGGACAAGCCCAAATTCTGACAATTGTATCACATCTCGCACTATCTTTTTCCAGATAGATTCAGTACTCATTAAATACCGCATGGTTATCCAAGATGACCATAGCGCATGGAAAATTGTGTCATGGGAAGGATGAAGTAGATATCTCATTTGCTTCCCAAAAAGTCCTCTGGGAGCTCTGTGGAGCCCTCCTATGGGAAATGAGGGCGCATATACACCTTGTGAAGCCCCTGCTGCAGAGGTACCGGCATGTGCATGCCCCGATTCTTGAGGCGTTTCTAGCCCCCCTCCCCTAGCGGCACCCTTCCTTCTCTCTCACCATCGAGGTTCTGCACCACCAACATTGAGCTGCCGAACTCACTTCCGCAGAAGCCCCTCATGGTATGCTATGGTCCAATGATCATCATAATCAGCCGAGAGGCCAGATTTGACTCCCGTAATAGGGAAAGAGATGATGTCACCAGAGCCGTAAGCCATGAACATCAGCAATAGCTGACGAAGAACTCAAGGATGCCTCTCCTCCCTGATGTCTATGTATACTCTCTTTGGAATTCGTTGGAGGAATCCGTACTTCCTGGTGAAGGAGGATAGCACTTAAGTCTCTCAGAAACTCTTCCCATCAGTCCGGTCCACAAGCACCCTGCCTCGGATGCTCTGGATGTACTCCTTCTACTAAAGTGAGAATCACCCGTTATCTATCAACTAACCAGTTGTGGTGGGGGAATGGTCCAAAGGAGAAAATGGAATTGTTACCAATCCTGATCCGTACTCCCTCCTCATTGAGCGTCATTGGCCTCACCCCAGCAATATCAGCTGAGAGGGTCGCATGACATTTCTTGGAGGACATATGGCATTTGGGAAAGTGTATCCACTGTAGTGAGCCGCATCCCAGACATGGAAGATCTGGAAGGGGTCAAATACTCTCCTAGGTGATCCCCATCTCGAGATGCATCCCTAGATTGTGTAATGTCTAGCCAGCATGGGGACCCCCAGGTTGAACCTATTGTTGGCAGCCATGATGCCCACCATCACTAGGGTCGCTGGACGGACACCCATCCTAGCGTCCCACACCGGCAAGATCCATCCACTCAGGAATGTGGTGAGGAATACAGCGTACCAGAAATTCAGGTCTCGTGCCTCATTTATACTGTACCCCATGATTGGTGTCTCCCATCCTTCGGGATCCTCTAGTATGATCCGCTCATGCTTCTCTGAATAGCGGTTGGACACCGTTTTCCCTGCCCTGACATCTTAACCTCTAGATCCTTCTCTAAGAACAAGCGGAACCAGTCCTTGTAGAAGATGTCCTTCAGGATGTCCTTGACTCCCAACTTCTCCTTGCCCAGCTTCATTATATGCCACGTCATTATGGGGATTCGAGACTGGTCACCCAAGATATTCATCGGTGGGAGGAACTCATAATATTGATGGCCCTCTAAAGGGATGCCCCTGATGCAATGGATGTCCCAGAGACAGATGCCAACTTCCCCATGGTGATGATGGAATGTGTTGGTGTTAGGGGACCACCTGGTGAATAGCTCTTGACTGAGCTCAGGTTGCTGGTAGAAAATCGAATTGCGATGTCCACACCTCCTCAAGCAAACCAATGTGCCGCAACTCGACCCTAAATTGGTCGCATGTATGGCGAACCCAGTACACTCAGGCCCACTCACTAGTAAAGTTTCCTGCAGACCACAAATCCCAGTCCTACAGCCAGCCCTTGTTAACGTTAGTGACACTATGACAACATGTGCTTGCATAGAGGGCTGGTGAACTCTCCGCAATATGATCATCTCTAGCAATGGTCCTAGTCCTGGGATTCAAGACATATATATCACTTGTGCTTGGTTTATCTTGAAGGGTGGCCGTTATTGGTGATGTTGTATCGAGGAAGGTCATCTTCACAGGACTCCCATGACTGCAGTGTGTTGACCTCGAATCCCGGTAGGGGGACCTCCTCTAAAATGTCAAAGTCCCACAGTGGAAGATTGTCAGACATGGCGTACTCTTTGTGGGTGGGGGTTAGCATGTTAGAGAGGGAGTGGTTATTTGAGAAAACCATTTTTGCGCCATAAACCTTCAGATTCGCATCCATTTCTGCTCTGCGAGCAGTGACCTCCCCCTCATAAGCTCGATTCATGGAAATATTCTTCCCACTAAGTGTTTCAAGAGTGTTTCACGAAATCTTCGTGTTTGGATGAAGATCTAAGAGTTCGGCACGTACAATCAGTGGTTGTCGCAAAATATCAAGCTATGGCACATAAAATACCAGGTGTGATCTTGAAATGGTGCCAAATCTCGGTGGAATTACGCACTTACAAGCGGTTTTTCACGCAGGAGCAGAAGAAAATTCACGGACTAGAGCTCGATGCTTATCGTGCGAGAAATGTCGTACGATGCATGGGAACCACAATAGATTTTATAGGCTAAACATTGGTTCTGTGCCCACAAGAAAAGTACATTCCACCCCTGGAATAGTTTTTGTGTGTCGCTTCAAAATTCTTGCATGCAGGGGACCCACGAAGCCCTACACTTCGGTGTTTCCCTCATAATCCAATCATTGTGACCCCTCGCCGATCCAATTCCGAGGGGGGAAATTGTAGATGCCAAAAAGAGATTAAGTGTTGAAGGGGGTTTCTAAATGACAAAACGAAGTTATATTCGGACCCAGAAACATTTTCTGGAGGGCCTGGTGGTGGTGCGCGAAAATAGGGTGAAGTGCGCGAAAAAATTTGTGCCGCGCGGAATGTACTGGGATTCGTGAAGTGTCCATGGAGCAGGCGCGATATAATTTCTCACCCACACCCCATGCAGTTGATATTTCGTTCCACCACCTCCATCTCATAATTATTTCGAGCCTCCCTTAATTCCAGGCTGTCAGATGCCTATAAATAGAGGGATACCCCTTCCTTTTAAGGCTGAAGAATATGAACCGACTCTTGTGTGTGTAATCGAAATTCCGTGCGTGCGCAATATGGCCTTCAGGTATGGTTCTTTTTTCTCCCAGTCGCCCTGGGTCTACCTTCATGGGAGATCCCCTTTGGATTAGACTGAATTACAATCCCTTCGGGGTATACCCCTTTTGCACAATTCGTTCCACTGTGCGCATATCGGCTAGCTGCGCGTGATCCCTTCCTTTGCATGCCCCCTGTCCTTATGTGTGGCCTGTGCCTCCTGCCAGTAATCCATCCTCCTCGCGCGCAATCCTCCTATCCACGCGAAAAATATCATCCCCACTATTTTGTGTAGGCATAACCGATTATGCGTCGTCCCTGGGATTTTCATGCTGGCCTCCATTATTTCACACAACCCCCAAGGGTTGCGTACAATTCCCCGAGGCCCTTCACCTCGGTGCTCCCCAGGAGCCCCCCTTGCACGAGAACCTGATTCCCTTCTTCTGGGTGCCATTCACAGGTGTTTCGTGCACCCTGGGCATCTACATCATATGTGATTTTCTCATGCGTCCTTCTGATCTAGTACGAAGTAACTTCAAAGTCCCTTGGACAATTCTTCCCGTTGCGTTGCTTCGCCTCATGCTTCGTGGCATAGGCATGCTAAAGGATATTTCTTATTCGCATAGACATGCTAAAGTGGACCCCTCGATGGTTTTCTCGACGACACCCCTTCAGAGCAGCTATGTCGATGCCTTCTCTTCCACAAGTGGCAGAGGGTACCGATTATGTAAGTCCTAGGGCTGCAGAGCAAACCCACCTCGTCTGAGATACAAGATGTTAAACTACCAAGCACCTAACATTCAATACATCGTGTTAAATTGTGACATGGCCTCATGCCTCACACACAGGGCCCCCCCTCCTTGGACATCCTCCATGCCCACTCAAATCCTCCGGGATGGGATCACCCCTCACAGGGGATGATATCCTCTTTATTAGAGTAGAGTTTGTCCAAGGTGAAGGGAAGCCACCTTGGTGTAATCCCCTAACCGTTCTTGCAGAAGCCATCACCCATGTTCCTCCCCACTCCCTCGGCACGAAGGCCAGCCAAAGGCGTGGTGGGGAATAGTGCTCTCTCCTTTTATCTTCGGTCCCCAAGGCCAGCGGAGGACGTGATAGGGAATGAGGCTCCTCCTCTCTTCCTGGGTGCCAAATCGCTCTCCTACTGCGCTTTGTCACCCTAAGGACTCTATCCTGACATATGTCCAAGCACAATGGGCCGCTCAATGCGTAAGACAATATTTATTTCCCACGGAATCACCCTTCGTGACATGGTCGTCGGGTCTCTACTGCATCTTGTTTCTCACACTGAGCATGACTCCCGTGAGGTTAGAGTGATCACCGACCATGACACACCATGGGCCACCTCAGAGCATAAGCCTGAAATTCCCCCATTCTTTAAGATGTTAAACTGTACACCTGAACTACAAAGACTTTGATCCGTGCTAAGGCATGGTACATAGGAAGCCTCCACGAGGTTCATGCCCCATCACCTTGGGCTGCCTCAGAGTGTAAGCGCCAATCCACCTGAACTACAGGGACTTAGAACTGTGCTAAGACATGGTACGAAGGAAGCCTCCATGAGGTTCAAGCCCCACCACCATGTGCAGCCTCAGTGTGTAAGCCCCAATTCACCCGAACTATGGGGACTTTGATCCGTGCTAAAGCATGGTATATAGGAATTCTCCATGATGATCTAGCCCACCACTCGGTCGTTTTGACCCCATTCACGTCAGATCTCCAACAAAATGGGCCGCCTCAGAGACAAGCCGCATACCAGTCCCACATGATGTTAATCTGTACACCCAAACTACAGGGACATTGATCTATGCTATGGCATGGTACGTAGGAAGCCTCCACGAGGTTCAAGATCCACCACCTTGGGCCACCTCAGATTGTAAGCCCCAATCCACCCTAAATACTGACACCTTGATCAATACTATGGAATAGTATGTATGAAGCCTCCACAAGATTCAAGCCCACCACCCAGTCGTTCCGACCCCATTCATGTCAGTTCACCCACACCATGGGCCGCCTTAGAGTATAAGACCCATACTAGTCCCGCAAGATGTTAAACTGTACACCCAAACTATAGGGAAATTGATCTGTTATATGGCACGATACATATGAAGCTTCCATGAGGTTCAATCCCCACCACATTGGGCCGCCTCAGAGTGTAATCCCCAATCCACCAGGACAATGGGGACTTGGATCCGTGCTTAGGAACGGTACATAGGAAGCCTATATGAGGTTCAATTCCCACCATCGTGGGACACCTCAGAGTGTAAGCCCCAATCCACCCAAACTGTAGGGACTTTGATCCATGCTAAGGCATGGTACATAGGAAGCATCCATGTGGTTCAAGCCCTACCACCTTGGGCCACCTCAGAGTGTTATCCCTAATCCATCCGAACTATGGGGACATTGATCCGTGCTAAGGCATGGTATGTAGGAAGCCTCCATGAGGTTCAAGGCCCACCACCTTGGGCCTCCTTAGAGTATAATCCCTATACCCATCCCTCATGATGTTAAACTGTACACCCAAACGATGGGGACTTTCACCCAAGCTAAGGAATGGTACGTAGAAAGCCTCCACGGGGTTCAAGCCCCACCACCTTGGGCTGCCTCAGAGTGTAATCCCCATTCCACTTGAACTACGGGGACATTGATCCATGCTAAGGCATGGTACGTAGGAAGATTCCACAAGGTTCAAGCCCACAACATAGTCGTTCCGACCCCATTAATGTCAGTTTTCCAACACAATGGGCCGCTATAGAGTATAATCCTCATACCAGTCCTGCATGATGTTAAACTTTATTCGCCATCTGAACTACGTGGTCTTTGATTCCCCATCATGAGGATACATAGAAAACCTTAATGAGGTTCAAGCCCAACAACCATGTGACATCCTGATCTCTCCCTCATGCCCATGTGATTCAGGAAGCTGATTCCTTAACCTGGAGGTTCCACTTTCTCTGTGTCCTATCCATGCGTCCATTCTCACAGGTCGCCTCCTCAGGTGTCCCATCATCTCATCGAACTATGCAGACTTTGATTCCTTACCACAAGGATACGTAGGAAGTCTCCTCGAGGCTCAATCCAAAATCCATCATCCATATAGATTCTTACTCAGTCTACCACATCCCGGTGAGATCATGCCGTCTCACTCCCCTCCACGACATTCGGGAATCCGCCCACGTGTTGGGCCTAATATCGGTGTTCCCTCCAGGGGGTTCCTCAATCTGATCCACTCTAATCAGTGTTCTGATCAGTCTGATTTGTCTCCAATGGACGTTAAACCTTCAGCATAACCAACGTTAAACATGGGAAGGTGATGAAAACCTCAGATAAATTCCAATGGCATAATGTTCCCCGCGTTCGATGTGGGATTCCTCGGGGTTCCGCGCACTCGAGAATCCCTATGATAAGGGACTAAAGATAGACATTACAACCCCCAGCATCAAGTCACGCTAGTGATCCGTCAACGTGACAAATCTCCTAACCGAATGTCTCTGCCCTGACCGAACCACTTGGAAGGTCCTGACAGAAGCGGCGTAATTAAATCGTTTCCATGAAGATATGGAGCCCAGAATAGCTTCACTATCTACATCTTAAATCTATGAGGGAGACCCAGACTAGGTGACAAGTTCTGAGGTGGAATCAACAGAAGGAAGAACTGAAATACCATCATCTCTTTTTGATCAAGGAGCAGATTTCCCAACATAAGGAGTGGATGCCGCCCTCCATTTGAAAGCGGGAATGAGGGGTAATAGCAGTGCGTGCTCTATGTGACGGATACACACACCCCAGAGAAAGTGTTGGAACCAGATACATAAGAGTAATCATTCGATGCAAGAACAAAAATGGGATGGTAATAAAGGATTTAAAAACATTTGACAAAAACCATCCTCCAAGATAACAATGGATTCAATGAATATCATTCTGACCACAAGGGATATATATCTTAACACATATTTCACAAAAATTCTTGTTGGCTTCACATAAAATTTATTGTCAATAAATTTAAATTATGTATCATAAAATAATCACTCTAAAGTGTAACTATATATTCAATTCATTTATTTAATGGTTATAAAATTATGGAAATATTTAATTGCCTAGTAAAATTAATTTGCTTGACAATCAATCCCAATTCCATCATGTTAATCTATATGATATAATTTCTACCATACAAAATTTCTCTTTCTATTTGGTATAGCATGTTTACGAGATTCGAATTCCTTAAATTCAATTCATATCTAGGTTGGAGTTCTCATTTCATTTTTCATCACACTATTTATCATATTTCACATAGAGAAAATATCACCATGATATCAAAAATATGTGTTCCATGATTTCGAATATTTAGAAATATGTGGTGAATTCCATAATTATTTAGAAAATGACATGTTTATTCATATATGTCCCTCATTTTGTTTTGGATCCTAATACATTATTGACTAATAGTGGCTTTCCCTCTTTACTCAACCCAAATACAATATTATCACATTTTTCATCAGCCTTATTGGAACAAAGCACATATATAAATGACTTTATCACATGATATTATTTTATGAAACATCCAGATAATTTTCTCATGATGTATAACTTCACAGATTATACTCAAACATACATGACTTGAAACTGTATAGAATGATGTATTCTATGACACATAACATACCATACATACATTTTAGATAAATATAGTAATCCTAAATAAATAGTTATTTACAGGAAAACCAATTTAATGAATAAAAAATTGACCATTTTATTGTAGGTTCCATTATCATATTTAAGCCCTTTCCTTAAAATAAAACCACAATATTTTTCAATATATAGATTGGGATACCATGAGTCCTTATTAAAAGATAGTAATGTACATAATGTATAGTCTAAATGGGATGACCATAATAAAATCAAAAGATTATATTCCATATGATACATATTTCCCCTACCATATTTTAGATATTAGTGAATAAATATAAATAATATCATTAATTTCAGTAGGAATGGTTTATAGATATACAATCCAATCTCAATGTCGCGATTTACATTAACCAAGGAAAAAAAATATACCATCTATCAAAAACTACATGAGGCTTTATTCTCACAACCTCAAGATACATAATGACTCCAATCTTTAATATCATAGGCCTAACTATATAAATAATTTAATTAAATCCACATGTAATGATGATTTGGCCATTCAAAATTTATATTGAATTTTCAACCTTCTCTCCCAACTGATAATTCATGTATTTCACGCCTCCTCTCCGACATCTATGTAATATTTTCAAAATGATACTTTGATATATCAGAAAAATATATGACTTGATTCACATTATATTAGGATACACTATGATGATTAGAATCACTATCATGGGATCAACTTCAAATTCTAAAAATATGTCCCACTTAATCCTAGTGTTCAGACTCACCCATGAATTTTGGGTTTCCCTTCAGAAGGTCAACATTGAGTTAATAAAACAATTTTTTCACATAATCCAAATCTAGGAAAAATTCCCCACATATTGGATTATGGTGTCTGAACCAGGGTTATATGGTATTTAGTCCTTGTTAAATGATATTAATTTTCAATTCATATAGTAAATTTAATATGACATTAAACTATTAGGAATGGTCTATCACATATAATCAAAACTAATTACATTGGTATATTAATTATTATTTCGACTCATAAAATTATAACAGTATATAAGATCATGATCTATGAAATAAAAGATTCCTCTATATAAATGTGATCTCTGGAATTAAGAGATTAATTTCCAAACATAATTCATTGTTATGGTTATATTGACCTATCTATATTTAATGGTTCCCAAAACCTATTAGTAGAATCATCCCCCCTAATTCTAGGGTCTATTTTATTGGTACAATTATAAATCCCAATCAAATACTCCACTTCCTCCTACATGTTTAGACACTATAATTCTCATTGGGTTTCCCTTCATTGTTTAATTACTAAGACCAATCCATTAAGTATCCATATTAGATAGATATTCATTACATCCTCTACATAATGGTCCTTTTCATATGAACATTAAAAAGTTACACATAATAATTTTTCTTTTGATATTAAAATGTATTGTGGGTGGTCTATCTTTTATCTTATTTCTATCTATATAGGAGGTATCATTTATTAAAAACAACATATTGATTTATTTCTATTGATTTTTAGGATATGTATTGATGTTTAAACCATTTATTTTATACTCAACACTGAATCATAATCCGTATCAACTCCACTTTATCATATATAAACAATATAATCATGTATAGTTATCAACTTTAATGTTAAAACCAGCACATGGATGTTATCATACATTTGATAAAATCAATACCTTTAGTTTGTTGAATCATCATAAACCATTATATAATATCGATAAATATATTATTTGGCTCCAGTGGACACCTTCTATTTGTTATTTTATGCATCTATATTTAGAAATAAAATCCAGAGAATATATTACCAAAAAAATATAGTATAGAAACTCCATTTACATCTTGAAACATTTTCATGGAACCCCCTATTTGAATAGCGGTCCATAGTTATTTTTCTAATACCTAATATGTATCATCCTTTCGAATCAAACAAATATTTTCTGGATTTAAATAATCTCCATCCACCATTCAATTTTATTGGGATGATACTAATTCATGATCCTAATATGGAATTTCATATCACATTACCTACAATATGGTCTAAGAAACATGATCAAAATCTTCATTAACCACTCTTTAATATAGTGTAAAATATCATTGGGCATTTATTTCAAATTGAATTTTACTTTTACATTATTTCATAGGGTATCCTTACATTTTAGGTCCATGAAATTAAACCATAAACATTGTTCATCCCATATTTTCAAGGATCTCTATACTACTATTGGGATCTTAATTTACAATGAGTCCATAAATTTCCATCATTATATTGACAATATAAAATTATCTTTAGTGATTTATTACCATAAAAACCTAAGTCAATTTGGTACAAATCTATTTGAACTTAAACTCTATCACCAAATATTAAGTAATGAAATATCATAAAATAGAAATGAAATATATAGAAAATTTTCAAGGTATAATCTCAATAATGGGAGGACAATGGGGTATTCATATATGTACACAATAAACTACTCAATTTGATGATAAAGGAAAATGATACTGTTATAATATAACAATGATAAACTATTGTGTTGCCCAAAATATGGCCTTATAAAAAGCTGACTGGTCAGGAAAAAAAATTTAGAAAACATATACCATTCTTCATATGTTAATTTGGAATGATTTTTTGGTATATATCATTACCCCATGAATGTGTTCAACAAAAAGAGCTATAAAAATTATGTCACATGACCACTACTTGATTAAAAATTTCTCCATAAGTCATTATAATTATATATGTTTTCCAGTATTTATGAACCATCCATGGAATTAAGAAACATATGTATTAATCTCTAAATAACTACAAATCATGGTAATCATACTCATGCATCAAAATTAATAACTTCAAATTATAGGTTTCATCACCGCAATAAGAAGGAAATAAAATCACTATATTCACTTAAAAAACATCAGATAAGTAGCTTACATGCATATGAGGCCAATGACGATCCCCTACATTCATATTCAATTGATTTGATATTAAAATATCTGGATTTATGTTTTATAGATTCCTTAATCAGAATATACAGTAATAATTGGATACACTCTATGTGAGACATTAATGAATCATACCCATTTTGAAAATAAAAATTTGATGTACTACTCTTGATATTTAATTTTTAAATTTCACATAACCCTCAACTGCATTAATCAATAATCTTGGATTCATGACCATAAAAATAATGCATCAACACTTTAGATATTATATATGAGTAACAGGATGCACATACACGTTAGTTTTTGACACA
Source organism: Viscum album (assembly GCA_963277665.1). Classification (NCBI taxonomy): domain Eukaryota; kingdom Viridiplantae; phylum Streptophyta; class Magnoliopsida; order Santalales; family Viscaceae; genus Viscum; species Viscum album. The sequence continues at coordinate 1,519,584,069 of OY728136.1, forward strand.
CCCTTTCTAAGTGGAGCATTCCATAATATGTTTTTGTGTAAATTATATCAATAAACATACTATATTTAAAATTATAATTATGGATTTAATATATATGAACATTCTTTTAGTAGTTCCATATTATTGGAGTCCCTCAATTATTCATACCATTTCTACCATTCCATCATATCAGACTCACAATCTATCTCTTCATCATTTGGGTAAATATTATCAGATCCTATAACCCAGAAAAATAAGTTTTGAGTATCATGACCCTAAAATATATGGAAATTATTTTCAGACAAACTATGTTAATAGAATTTGGATCCCCATTCTCATTGGGATGATCAAATTTTATCAATTGAGTAGATTTCATTATGTTTTTTAATGCTTTTGGACCATAAATGTTAGAAACATATAGCCCAATCACTCTGAACAAAAATTATCTCCACCCATCCCTATGGGGATTTATATTATTGAAATCATGCTTCCTTTCAAAAAAAATCTTCAACACATTTTCTTGTTTTATTATTAAAACATTTCTAAATGTATTCCCAACAAAAAATTTGGTCAATAACTAATCTATATTTAATTACATTAACATATACAAGTACATAGTCAAAATATTATCCATGTTGAAAATATAGGATTTGTCTCATAGGAAAAATCAATTTTTATAATCATGAGGATTTCAATTTGACAGACATAAGAAATTTGGGTATTCATAAGAATGAAAGTGAAGAAAAAATTTAAGCTTGAAAATAAAAAATGTGAGACCACAAAATAACCATATATCATTTTCTAATCCCCCCATATAAGTTTTAGAAAAATGCTGGGGTGAAAATAAACATCCAATTTATTTTCAAGTCCACCATTTTGTATAAAAGGCTAATTAATTATTTTTGGTCCCTCGAAACCAGAATAAAATTATAGAAACCTTTTTCTTAATTTGTATTATAATATATGATCTATATAATATCAATTAGAGTTTATTATATTTGTGATAGAGCACTATTGAGAATTTAAATTCTCTTTTTAATAAATCATTCATGTTTTAGATCATGGTAATTAACACATATTATATATCTGAATGGAATATACTTATTTTATTTTGATTTTTTGTAACACCCTAAAATGATAAAGGGTTAAATGACTAAAGGATATTACTCATCTCAACAATGTGCACCTTCATTTTTTGGGATCCAAATGGATTAGCACGCCATAGTTAAGAATGATTGGCTTGATGTAGTGATCATGATTGGTGACCATTTGTGAGGTTTCCCAAGGTGTCTATGAGTGAGGATGAAAGTACACTAGAACATACATGTGTTGTCTTGTGGAGACTATCATAAGTCAGATGACCCATTCAGACACATGGGTGGGCCCCAGGTAGGGACCACTTCTCTGCGGGGCAACTTGGGGTACCTGGTGGGCCAGGACCTGATGACCATGTTAAGGCATAGTGTATGTGCATTCATAGGGGTCCAGTTGTTAAATTTTTTATCAAAGGAGGAACCCATGCTTATGTGTGGTGCACTGCCTGGGATGAGATGTAGGTCCCAAAATGGGGATTTTGTGATCTAAAGGTCGGTGAATGCTACACCTTGTAAATGAAAATCATTAAATTAATAAATTTTATGACACATGCCAATAAGGTTCCCCTTCCTTTTCCAGATCCTACCTGATTAGAACTTCACATATAATTGTACTTCGCATAGTGTAGTGATTGGTATGGGTGACATTTTGAGATGTTTCGTAGGTTGTGTGTCCATGAGAACTAAATCCCACATGAAAGGAAAGGTGTTGGACCAAAGAGAGTATCATAAGTCAGATGGCCCGTTAGATCCAGTGGGTGGGCTCTAATGTGGGGACCATGTGTCTGCGTGTCAACTGGGGGTACCTAGCAGGTCCAAACCTGACAGTCATGTTCATGCATGGTGTATGTGCTATCACCAGTGTCTAGATGTTACATTTGATAACTTCTTGTTGGTTAACTTGGTCATGTGAATATGATTTGACAATGATATAGCTTGGCAATTGTGTTAATATGTGTTAGACATGTCTTTGTGTTTTAATGTGTAATTGTTTTATGTTCACTATATAATGTGGGCAGATGGATATGGTTGAAAAGAAATTGGTATTTTTTTGAAATGTTTTTGACTGTATCTTTCGATTTTTGATGTTCCATTGCATGATGTATCAAACCATGGGTGCACATGGTACACCCATGAATGTGCCCTTACATTTAGATAGTTCTTCGAATTAGTATTTGTCATGATAAATTGGTTTTTAATGGGTAATTTTTTATTAAATGTTTCATTTGTTTTCATATTTTATGTTTATTTATTTGTTAAACATAACTTTAATTTTTGGGATTTGTGGTGGTTTTGAGTCTCGAGGATTTATCGTAGGGAGTTGTGGTCTTTCAAGAAGGAGTGCACACATTTTCCTAGGTATGGATATCTATAGATATATATATTTATTCATTGTAGTTGTTCCAATATGGTGTGAGGATCATGTTCTTATGTATAATTATATATACACACACAGATATATATATGTATGGATTTTTATGAATGATAGTGAGCTGTAGCATGAATCATAATTCTCTAGCTTGGCCATCCTTTGAGGTAGGATTCATTATGAATTGACCTATAAATTTACGAATAATATAATTCTTACATTTATCACCAAGTAATCATAATAATTTTTGATATAGAATAGTTAGTAAAAGTTTATGACTCGAATTGGAGTTTTTTATTTCTTGTGATGTATTTCATTAAATAATAGTGTAGACCATTCACATCAATTGTTTGTTGAAATGGCCATTGTACATTATAAATTTATTTAATATTTTGAATGGTGATTTGGGTGTTTAAATTTTTTATCCATGTGTGTTCCTGGTTTTCAATGTTTGTGTGTGTGATTATTTAAGAAATGGTTGTGCTGCAAAAATCCTGAGAGTTCTGGTTGAAAATTTTGTAAAACCAGTTATCTCATGACGACTCTACTTATATGTGGTCCTCTTTCTTTGGATGAGGTGTCTATTATAGTAGGTCATTAGATTAGGAGTCCCCAGTGGTAAAATGTTTGAATGGGGAGGTACATATTCCATGGGGTGACTTGGTAGATTCTTGTTATGTGTTTACATATATATATATATATTTCTTTGTGATTTTATGCTCAGTTAGCATTAGTTGGCTTATACTTTTTCAGATACATGTTGACATGGAAACCCATCATAGTGGGTAAAGATTATGTGATAAAATAATGCAATAGTTCTGATTAATCTCGTGGCCTATATCCTTGGATTATTTTTTTATTGTTATTATGAGATTGGACACTCGATCAGGCCATGAATAGAGATGATTGAGCATTTGGGTGTTATGAAATAATCTGTTCAGGTATCCCATCGGGATTATTCACTTGTAAGGAATGTTCAATATTATACACTACATCCTTGGTTCTCCAATGTGGTATAGTACTTAGTTTTCTATGGTGGGTGATTGAGATTCATGTACTTCTTGGTTATTGTTGTGTGGTGTTTTTCCATTGGCCGTGTTGTATGTTTGTTGATCATGTTTCCTTGCATAGTGTATCTTTATTCTAAATGTTATAAAATGGTTTCATGTGATTGTTGAGAATGGTTTTGAAAATTTTTTACCCTTCCATTTTAACATTTTAGTGTATAAATCACATTCTATAAAATTCCAATTTCTTCGTATTAAAAAGGGAGTCTGTATTTTAATTGAAAATGGGAAGTGGAGCATGATTTTATTTTATGAGAAATTTTTTGGAAAAATTAATTTTATATATTACTACTCAAAAATGAAATTGATGATTCATTTTTTAAGGAAAATTAATTTGGTAATAGAATATTTGGGAATACCTAGTGAGTTTTGATACAGACACCTATAGTTTTATCTTTTTTTTACTCTGGTTACCACACCTTTCTTGGATTCGGTCTCCATATTACAATGTTGGTTTGACATCAGTGGTTACACATATGGTAACCTAGAGGTATGTAAATTTTTATTTTCATTCCATTGCTTGTTTAAATTTCCATTTTTTTCTTTTTGTTTATTTATTTGTTTTTATTTAATGGTTATATTTTTCCCACCTGTTTAATTTTGATGCCTTACACTATTTTCAATCTCTAGGGAGATCAGGAATGAACTTAGGGACATGCCATAGAGTAGCTCAGGTGACCGGTTCAGTGTCGACACTGATTGGTTCATGAAAAAACATATTATTAAATTTATAATTATGTTTTCATATTAAGATGAAAATAATTATTATTATGATTATTACTGTGTTATTATTATTATTATAAAATGAAATCCCTATTGGGGAATCTGCCCCTCTCCTTTTCCCATCTATGTTGATGTGTGACATCAACTCCCAAGCTTCCGCCGCTCTAACTGTAGCGCAGCCACCTGCCACAACCTATTCACCCAACCAAACCCCCAACCAGCCTCTCTTGAGTTGTTTCCTTCTCTTGACGTGCTACCTGAACCCTGGCGGCCATCTCCTCTTCCAACATTCTCTAGCGGTGGGACCACCTACTTTGGCTACCACTCCACTTTCCTGGTGTGCACTGGACCGCCCCCCACCCCGCTCCCTATACCTTTGGAGTTTCACACAAAACCATTTCCCCATTTCCCCCTTTTCTGTTCATGACCCTTCATCCAAGCACCCCTTGTCTGACGTCTTTTACAGCATGACATGGACCTCTTTTAAAAGACCTCTTCCTTATTCTGGCGTGTCTGTGATTCCCCGAGCTTGTATCCCTCTCCACATCTGATCAATTTATATTTTAGATCAATTACTTTTTTGTGTTATTTCAATTTAATAAAACCCATTATCCTCGGTTTGTATGTCAATCATTTCCCTCATTTCCATGGGCGAGTGAGTGGTCTACAAAGCATTGTTCCTCCATCTGGTGTGCATTGTTCTCATTGACCCATGTTTCAGTGTGTGTTCCATGATATTTATTTCAAATTCAATTCATTTGATTATTTTATTTCATTAATAAATATTTCAAATTTGTTTTCCATCATTATTATTTGTATGTTTCATTGTTGGTAGGATTATATTCATGGTATATTGGACTAAATACTTATTTTTTTGAATTTTGGTTTATGCCAATGTGAATTTGTGACGTAAGTGTTTGATAAAATGTTTATTGAACAACTTGGGTGGAATTGGTTGGTTATGTGATGTCTTTCAATATGAAATGTATTGTTAGATTGATTTGTGTCATGTTTTGGGGATTTTATTTGTGAAATAAGATGAATTTTTTTTTGTGGTTTGAATCTTGATTTGAGAAGAGTTTATTATTTGTGAACATGAGAGTAATTATATAATGGAGTGAAATGGTTTCTTTTTTTTGTTAAATTGGATATATTATTCTAAGGGGGTGTTTTTATGTTTTACTAATCACTTGTTGCTTGGAAAATTTGTTTATATAAAATGATTATTACTAATTATTTTGTGATGGTAATTACTTGTTGGTGAGCTTGGTCTGGTTTGTATAATTTGACAATGATATAGCTAGGGAATTTTATTAAAATGTTTTAGATATGGATTTACAGTTTTAAGGGGGAATTTTTTTATGTTCCCTAAATATTGTGTGTGGTTGGATATGGTTGAAAAGAAATAGGTTTATTTTTTGAAAATGGTTTTGAGTGTCTCTTTGGAGGTTTGATGTGCCACTGGTGTTTGGCACATCAATGGGTGCACTAGGTGCACACATGATTGTCCCATAAAATGATGATGGTGATTAAAATTCGTATATTCCTCAAAACCTTTGGTTTCTTAGAGGTTCTTGTTTTTATTAAATGTTTCCATAGTTTTTGAATCATATCTTGATGGATTTTTTTGTATTAAATATTATTTTAGGGATTTGTGGTGGTTTTGAGTCATGAGGATTTATCATTAGGAGTTGTGGTCAGTTTCGATGATATGCACACATTATCCTAGGTATGGATATGTATAGATATATTTAATTTGTGTGAATTCTCACTCATTACAGAAGTGAACACGTGGATCAGTTTAATGATATATATATCTTATGTGTACATGTTCCCTCATGGATTGGGGAACAAGTGCATCAGTTTAAGTATATATATATATACATATATATACATATATTGAAGTGTGTGCATGAAAAAATGATGCTTCTTGAGTTATAAAGCTATGGCTTGTCCCCACATTGAGTTTGGATTAAATATCCATCAAAAATAAAATTTAAGAATCATATAACTTTTTTATTTAACATCTATTTTTCTTATTATTTATAGATATAGAATTTTTAGTAGAATTATTTTTTAAAAATTAGATTGGTTTCATTCTTGTGATGTATTGCATTGAATACTTGGTTTTATCTTTCACATCAATTTTTTGTAGAAATTCCACTTTATCCATTAAAAATTTGCATCCAAAGTAAATGAAAAATAATATATTTTCATATTTATTAATATTTTTGAATTAAATATTAATTTTACTTTAAATGGGTTTCTATGTTTGATTGTGTACCCGATACACAACAACGAGTTTATTTGAAATATTACATTGTATAATAATAATATAATATAATTATTTTAAATAGTAGTTAACTCAAAGCCATTTTTTTGGTGCGAATGATCATAAATAATTAAAATATAATTATAAATGTTTTTTAAATGTATTTTCATTTATCCAATAAAAGTTATAGGCTTAAAATTTGAATGAATATAATTTTATGTATAATTTACTTGAAAAGGTCAATTTACAGCCTTTTAGTGGAGAACCCTATATAAATCAATTTTTGGTCACTTTAATACATTCTATTTGACCAAATAAAATCTTTCTTTAGAATGGGGACATAAAAATTTACTATGTGTAAATATTTGGAATTTTTCCGATAAAGTCCATTTTTTAATTAATAGTGAAAGATATTGTATTATAATTAAAAACTATGTTTTAATCTAATTTATTTATATGGATATATTATCTTTTTAATTGGTATTAATGTGTAATTATAATATATTTTTACCATTTAATCCGATGTTGGTCATTGGAATTAATTTCACAATTAAATCAGACATAAACAAGTGTCGATTTTTGGATAGGTATTGTTTATTAAAAACACGCTATTTTTTTGACAATGGGAATTAATTTTAAATTAATTAATGAAAATTATATGTTTATAATTTGAAAAAATAGACATCAATTTTTATTTCTAATTATCAAATATAAATTAGGCTGAATTTTTGGTATTTCTCTGAAAAACATCAATTTTTGATAAATAGTGTAAGCACTTAATAATAGTTAAAAAAACATACGTTTTCATTTAAATTAAAATTTACCACATCTGCGAATAGAATTTCAAAAATCTGACATACATGGTTGTTATTATTAAGTAAAATTTGGTTCAATAAGATGAAAATAATTTTTAGTGAATAGTATCTTTCGACTTTTATTTACCACGGTTAAAGGTAAATATGGTAATTCAAGGTAAAAAAAATATTAAAATAATTCAAAACTGCATTAACATTTGTGTAAACCATATTTTATAAGTCATTAACGACCATGGTAATCATTGGGTCTATTTTGGGATCCCATTGAGCCACATGGGAGTGATAATGACAACATAGATTAATTAACTTAATGTAAAGGCAATAATGACAAAAACAAATTACTTTTAGTAAATTAATTTTTAAAAGAGGTAATATAAATTGTAATTTAGAATATAAATATTAATTGGAAAGATAAAATTATTTCCTAAATGATGGAAGTTTTTTTAAAAAAATTTGTACGTCAAATACGTTAAATTATTTATGAAACAATAATGATGCATTGTTTACCTAGTTATTAAATGATTTAAATACATAAGATTCTAAATGTTAAAACAATATCCAAAAAAATGTCCAATTCCTATTGGGTGATTTTATTTCGAGAAAGAGTCATCTTATCTTCGACTTTAATTATTTTTGGACCTTTATAAACAGAATATCATTACGTAATAAAATAATAATATCACACTTTTTTAATGATCCCCTCCTCCCCCTTCTAAAAATCCCTCACTTATAACAAATTACTCACACGTTTCAAGCCTTTAGGCTCACCCAAACCCTGCCAAATTAATCTCCCTACATCCCTCTCCTCCTCTTAGATTCATTTCTTTAAAAAGGATACTTCAATAAGTCCTTTTGGTTCAAACCAAAGGATGTTACCCAAATTAAAGGTAATAGTCTCTCTTAACATATCTTGTTTTATTTTACTTCTCTAACCCCTAAACTATTTTTATTCTTTCATTTTATATCAACACATGAATCCTAAATATACTAGGTTGTTTTTATGAGAAGTATTCTAACCACACTTACACACACATTAATATAATGGGTGAAGAACATACTGTGTTTGTGGATGAAAAACTAATGCCTCATGAGATGATGATTGTTCGATTATCTCCTTCCACCTATCATGGATTCCATTAAGTTGAAAATATAATTATATATGATATATATTATGTTTATTTTTTCTTTATGCTTCTTTATTTTTCTTTTATTTATTACCATTATGGTTTCCATTATAGATAAACGTGATAATTTCATTTGAAGAAGTGCGGACTACAGCCCCCTAAAAGTGATTTGACTCGTTAATGCCATATGTGGGAAGAATAATGGATGGGGATAATGATATTATATATGATATTATAATGGAATTATAATTTACCTATGTATCATTATTTTTTAATTCAATTAAAATAAGAAATAAAAAATAAAGTTGCATTCATGCGTACATACGGCTTACCGTCTCCATGAACGGTTCATTTCATTTCATACCTCCAAATTATATTACCTCCTATATATATATATACTAGAAATATATGATATATATGATATCTAAATAATTAATGTCATTCTGTATATAATGGACTATTGACCACATGCACAACTTGTAAATTTAAGGTGATAATTTTTTACTATAGCACCAAATATCGACGAAACAAATGTTGTTAACTTAAATGATTAAATAATGTATATAAATTGGTAATAAGTAATATAAAAGGAATATTATACTTTAGAATGGTTTTTAAGAAAGTAGAAATTAACATTACTTTATTATTCAGGAGATTAAAGAACGATCTAGTCAAGTCAGACACGAGGTAAGGTACTTCATCACAATCTCCTTTCCCTGAGGCATATTTTGTTTTAATAAAGTACATTATTTTATACACTATATAAAAACCATTTACTTTAAAAAGGGAATCATTTTATATGAATAATTTTACTAAATGAAAAAAACAATGCTCTTTTTAATATAAGTGGTGACAATGACCATTTACACCACCGCGAGTATTATATGATCACTGGATTCCTCAAAAAGCCGTAATGTTTTTAAAAGAAAATAAATATCATATACTCTTTTATGTATTTTGGTATTGAAAATGGTTTTGATAATGGATTTTTTATGTCAATATATTTAAGTGAGATATTTTCATTGAAATGTGGAAATATTTTCTTTCCTTTATAATTGTTTTATGTGTTATGATTTTATAATGGTACTTGCCCATTTGAAGGGTGGTTATGTGATAATCAAAATGACGGGTGGTGCCATGAAAACCAGGATGGGTTGTTACGTTATAACCTTTAATGCATTGGGTGTGAAAGTCATCTGTATGGCTATTCTATTTAGTGATACATGTGGAAGTCGACCGCATGGTTATTCCATTTAAGAATGTTTATGTCCCAAGTTACCTTTATATGTTATGTGTTTATATGGGAATTATGGTAATCTTTTGGTTATAGAAGCGTAAGTAGTGATCTTTAGTTTAGTGAAGTGTATTTACTAATTCATAAAGGTGAAATGTATTACTTATGTTAAAGTATTCATGGTTTAATTGTTTTGAAAAACTAATCGTTTTCCTTCATTGTGTTTACCTTTCTGATATTTTTATGCTCATCCCATGTTTTTGAAATGTTTTTCATACGAAATAATGTGGATTAGGGCCCAGTATGGGAGCATGCAAATGACATGCTATCTTATACATAGAACTAGTCATGACCATTTTTTTCAAGAGTTTTTATTTAATGAAAAAATTGAAATTGAGTACAAGTGTCTACTTTTTATTCAATTGAGATGTAATAGTTATGTCCTAATTCTTTAAAACTCTAAACCTGAAAAGATCCTCAATGTGAATTATTCATCTAATTCAATATTATGTAATGTTTAAGGCCGGGTCCTTATAGTTGGTATCAGAAATCAGTTTAGAAAACATTAGGAGTTAGTGTATTGTTAAATTAACGTCCCTAAATTAATTTATGGTAATATTGAAATGATATAGTATTTATAGATTACCATGTTGCTTTGCCAAAGATATTTATTTGCTCAGATTGGTTTTCTTGCAGAGGAAACATGGAATCTATGTTGGGAAGACATCAGGAAGAAGACATCCTACCTAATCAGCAACCTGAGATGAACATAATTGGAACAGAACAATTTGTTTCGCTGATTGAACAATTGACTCAGGCTATAAATAGTGGTCGTTTCCATGTACGAGATCAGCCATATCAACTATAGAGGAACATGTCACTAGTGGAGAATTTCATGAGGAAACATCCCCCATCATTCAGAGGTTCATCTAACCCTGTGCTATCTGAAGGGTGGATTAAAGCACTAGAGATGATTTTTGATGTTATGTGGTTTTCATAACATCAAAAGGTTAGTCTTGTTGTATACCGTTTTGAAGGTGAAGCTGATCAGTGGTGGTCGATGGTGAAAAATATCAGTGATAGTGAGGAGAATGATTCTCTTGATTGGGATGAATTCAAAGGTATGTTTCTTGAGAAATATTTTCCTAAGGTTGTTCGTTTTAGGATGGATAAACAATTTCTGTAATTATGGCAGGAGAATGACTTAGTGGCTACTAATGGTGAAATATTTACTCCACTAGCACGGTATGCACCAAATTTAATCTGATATCATGATAGTAAGATAAATCGATTTTACTAAGGACTGAAGACACAATATTGGATAGAATTATCCACTCGTGAGTTCAAAAGGTATGAAAAACTTTTTAGATGTGCGTAGAAGGTGAAAATGGAGTTTGCCAATGATCAAGTGTTCTTTGAAAAACAATAGAATAAGAGGTCCATTTGGAAGGAAAAGTGAAAGAATTAATCAAAGAAGCCTAGAGATAAGAAAATTAAATATCCAACCTATGAGAAGTGTGGTAAAAAGCATCTTGGAGAATGTTTATCAATGTCTGGAAAGTGCTTCTGGTGTGGTATGTATGGTCATATTTCTTATAACTGTAAGGAAGATGATCAAGCAGGAAATGAAAATCCATCGGTAAGATTTTTTATGTGTAATTAAATTGGTCTTTATGATAATGAGAGTTCCGTGAAGAACTACACTGGGGAAAAGTAGCCAGACTACCAGTAGAAAGGGGTGGTGAAATCCTTTGCAACTACTTCAACAGATGTTGGGACATCAAACGAAGTAGTATTGGGTACAATGTTTGTTTATTAAATGTATTCCAATGTGTTGTTTAATTCAGGGTCTACAAACTCTTTCATTTCTGAGATGTTTTCTAGTAAATTAGGAATTCCATATCTAGATATCAATATAGAACATATGGTAAAAATACCTGGAGGAAATGTTGTGATGAAAAGAAAACATAAGAACATTCCTTTCTTTGTGTGTGGAAAGAATCTACCAGAAAAACTTATTGGTTTGCCTTTAATAGAAATTGATGTTATTTTTTGTATGTATTGGATTTTAGTTTATCATGATAATATTGACTGCAAAGCTAAAGAGGTTTCATTTTAGAAAGATTTCCATTTTCTATAGAAGAATTAGACGTTCCTTTTGAAAATATATCAGGAAGTTGATAAACTAGTAAAAGATGGAAATTAATGTTACCTTTCACAAATTGTTGAAAATAAAGGAACTGTTAAGATTACTGATGTGCCAGTGGTAAATGAGTATATTGAGGTTTTTCCTAATGAGTTTCATGTTATTATACCTGATCGAGAAGTTTAATTTACTGTTGACTTAGTTTTTGATGCTAAGCCAATTTCAAAACCCCCTTATCGAATGGCTCAAATTGAACTTTAAGATTAAAAGAAGAAATTGCAGAAGTTATTAGATATATGTTTCATTTGACCCAGAACATCACCATGGGGTGATCCTGTATTTTTTGTTAAAAAGAAAGATGGTTCAATGAGACATTGCATTGATTATAGAGAATTGAATAACATTACTGTTATGGATAAGTTTCATTTTCTTCATATCGATTATTTTTTTGATCAGCTCTAGAGAGCACAATAATTTTCAAAGATTGATTTTAGGCCTGGGTACCATCAGTTTAAAGTAATGGAAGCATATATTCCGAAGAACACATTTCTTACTAGATAAGGCAATTATGAATTTGTAGTTATGACTTTTGGTTTAACCAATGCACCTTCCGTATTCATGGATCTTATGAATAGGATTTTCCTTAAGTTGTTGGTTAAGTTTGTGGTTGTGTTCATTGATGATATTTTAGATTATTCCAAAATTAAATAAGAATATTAATTTAATTTAAGGTTTGACTTTCAAACCTTAAATTAAAAGAAACTTTAGGGAAAATTCAGCAAGTGTGAATTTTGGTTAAAAAAAATTCCTTTCCTTGATAACTTTGACTAAAAACATGGCATAATTGTTGATCCTTATGAAACAAAAGTTGATGAAGAATGTCCAAGACCCAAAAATATAACATCGATCCGTATTTTTCATGGTTTAGAAGGTTATTAAAAGAGGTTTGTTTACAATTTTTCAAGGTTACCTAGTCCCATGACTTAGTTTACTCGAAAAGGTGTTATGTTCATCTGGATAAACGATTGTGATTATTGTTTTTTGGAATAGAAAAAAAGAATGGTAGATGCTCCAGTTTTGGAACAGCCTTCCAGAAATGGTGAGTTTGTTATTCAGAATGATGCATCATTGAAAGCACATGGATGTGTCCTTATGCAGAATGATCAGGAATTTTTTTTATGATTCACGTCAGTTGAAACCTCATGAGTTAAATTACCCTACACATGATTTGGAATTTTTTTTCTGTTTTTTTGTTTTAAAAATTTAGAAGCATAATTTTTATGGAGTAAAATGTGAAATATATACTGACCACAAAAGTTTAAAATATATATTTACGCAAAAAGAATTGAACATGGGACAGAGGACATGGCTGTAATTAGTCAACGATTATGATTTCACGATCCATTACCATCTGGGAAATGAAAATAAAGTGGTTGATATTTTGAGTCAAAAAACGAACGTCTCATTAAGCATGATAAGTTTCGAATGGGATCCTTTGGTTTTTGATTTGGTGAATTTTGGCATAGAAGTTGTTGGTGAAAGAAATTCTTCTATTTTATTTCTGGTGTCAGTTAGATCATCTCTATCAGAAAAATAATGAAAGCGTAGAATGAAGACAATGAGTTGTTGAAAAAGGTAGAGTTGGTTCAGAAGAGTATGTTTCCTGATTTTAACATTGATAATGATTGTGTTTTGAGGATCGGTAAGAGATTATGTGTGTCTTGTGATTCATATTTGAAGAATGCATTGTTTTGTGAAGCTTATATTTATCCGTTATCTGTTCATATGGTTAGTCCTTATATGTACATAGATCTTCGAGAGTATTATTGGTGGGATGGAATGTAAAGGGATATTGTTGATTTTATTATGATGTGTTTGAATTGTCAGTAATTTAGAGCAGTGCAGCAGTTACCAAAAGGTATTCTTCAGCCTTTACCAGTGCAAGAGTGGAAATGGGAAAATATATCCATATAATTTTTTATTGGATTACTGAAGAAATGTTGAGGTAATAATGCAATTTGGGTTATAGTTGATCGATTGACTAAATCCTCTCATTTACTTTATATTCGTGATATTTTTTCTCTAGATCAACCTCATCGTTTATATGTTAAAGAGATATCCAGGTTGTATAGTGTTCCCAACTACATTGTATCTAATCGTGATCCCAGGTTTACTTCTAACTTTTGGAAAGTCCTTTAGAAGTCGTTGGGTACTGAATTAAATATTAATAAATCTTTTCATCCTCAATTACATGGGTAGTCAGAACGAACAATTTATACCTTAGAGGATATGCTAAATGCTTGTTCACAAGATTACCAGGGAAGTTGGGACTTACATCTTTTTTTGGGTGAATTTTCTTATAATAATATATTTCATCCTAATATACAGATGGCTCAATTTGAGGCATTAAATGGAAAGCGTTGTCGAAATATAGACTTTTTGGATGAAGTAGTTGAAAAGAATCTCATGGAACCAGAATTATTAGAAGATATGGAAGATAAAGTTCAGTTGATTCAGAAGCTCATGAGAACTACTACGAGCAGCCAGAAAGGTTATTCAGATAATTGGAGGAAATATATTTATTTTGAGGTATAAGATCTTGTCTTTATCAAAGTTTCTCCATGTAAAAGTGTGATGTGTTTTGGTATGAAGGGAAAGTTGTATCCGAGTTTCATTAGACCTTATAAAATCCAAGATAAAGTTGGATCTGTTGCATACAGAGTGGATTTACCTCCATGTTTATCCCAGGTACACAATGTTTTTCATGTTTCGATGTTGAGAAGGTATATGCCAGATCCATCTCATGTTTTGAGCCCAGAGGTAGTTATGTTGGAAGAGAATCTCTCGTATTTAGAACAACCAGTCCAGATTCGTAACCATAGAGAGAATGTGTTGCGGAATAAGGTAATTCACCAGTTAATGGTTTGTGGAAAAACCATAGGGTTGAAAAGGCAACATGGGAATCTGAAAATTCTATGAGAGATAAATACCCCGCATATTTTGATAAGTGAATAAAAATTGCGAGGACACAATATCCAAAAAGGGGGAAGGTTTTAAATCCCAGGTAAATGAAAAATAAGTGATTTTCATATTTATTAATATTTTTGAATTAAATATTAATTTTACCTTAAAGGGGTTGCATTGTTTGATAGCGTACCCAATACGCAATAACGAGTTTCTTTGAAATCTTATGTTGCACACTAATAATATAATATTATTATTTGAAATGGTAGTTTAATCCTATCTGTTGTATTGGCAGGAATGAACAAAAGTAACTACAATATTAATATACATGTTTTTTAAATGTATTGACATTTATCTAACAAAATTTAGAGGATTAAAATGTGAATGAATCTAATTTTAATCATAATTTACAGTAAAAGGTCGTTTTACCGCCTTTTAATGGTGAACCCTAGTTAAATATATTTTTGGTCAATATAATAAATTATATTTTACAAAATAAAATCCATCATTATATTGGGGACATCAAAATTTACTTTCTGTAATTTTTTGGAATTTTTCTAATAAAGTCCATTTTTTAATGAATAGTAAAAAATATTGTATTTTAATTCAAAACTACGTTTTAGTATAATTTATTTATATGGTTATATTATTTATTTAATTGGTTATAAAGTGTAATTTCAATATATTTTTACCATTTAATCCAATTTTGGTCAATGGAATTAATTTCACATTGAAATTGGAAATAAATAAGAGTGGATCTTTGGACAATTATTGTTTCTCCAAAACATGCTATTTGTTTTGACAATACGAATTAATTTTATATTAATTTATGAAACTTCTATGTTAATAATTTGAAAAAATATACATAAATTTTGAATTAATAATATCAAATATAAATTATGATACATTTGTGGTATTTTTCCGGAAAACATCAATTTTTTAGGAATAATGAAACCACTTAGTAGTACATAAAAAATAGAATTTTTCATTAAAATGTTATTTTACCACTTATGTGAATTGAATTTTTAAAATAATACATACATGATTGTTATTAGTATGTAAAATGTTGTTCAATAAGACGAAAATAATTTTTGGTGAATTGTAACTTTGGACTTTTATTTAATGCGATTAAAGGTAAATAAGGTAATTCAGGGTAAAAAGAATATTATAATAATTCCAAATTACCTTAACCTTTGTCCAAACATTATTGGTTGAGTCATTAACGACCGTGGTCAACTTTGGGTCGATTTTGGGACCCCATTTCTCCACATCAGAGTGATAATGATAATTTAGATTAATTAATTTAAATTAAAGGAAAAAGTGAAAAAACAAATATCGTTTAGTAAATTAATTTTTACAAGTGGATATATAAATTATCATATTGACTATAAATATTCCATGTAACCTTGAAAATATTTCTTACATCATGGAATTTATTTTTAAATTTTTATACATCAAATAATTTAAATTATTTATGACATAATAATGATGCAGTATTTACCTCATTAATAAAATATTTAAATAAATATGATTATAAATATTAAAACAGTATCCAAAACCTATCCAATTATTATTGGATGATTTTATTTAGAAAATAATTCATCCTATCTTTGATGATAATGATATTTGGACGTTTAGAAACCGAATTAAATTATATAATAAAATAATATTATCACATTTTTATAAAGAGCCCCTCCTCAACATTATAAACTGCCCTCACATCTATCCAGTTACTCACAACTCTCAAGCCATTAGTCTCATTCAAACTATGATCGATTAATCTCCCTACATCCCTTTCCTTGTCCTAGAATCCATACTTTAGGTAGAAGGAACTTCAAGTAGTCCTTTTGGTTCTAACAAAAGGAAGTTACCCAAATTAAAGGTAACTGTCACTCTTAACTTCATTTCTTTCATTTTATTTCTCCAACCTCTAAATTCATTTTATTCCATTATATTATAACAACAATAGTATCCTAAATATATTAGGATGTTTTATGACATTTATTAGAACTACACTTACACACACCTCCATCTAATGGGTGAAGAACATAATGTTTCTGTGGATGGAAAAATTACACCTCACAAAATGATGATTGTTCAATTATCTCTTCCTGTTATAATGGAGGAAATTAAGATGAAACTATATTTATATATGATATATATTATGTTTATGTTTTTTTTCATGCTTCTGTATTATTCATTTATAGTTTACAATTATGGTTTCCATTGTGGATAAACGCGATAATTTCATTTGAGGAAGTGTGGACTATCGCCCTCTCAAAGTGATATGACTCATTAATGCCGAATGTGGGACGTATAAAAGATGGAGTTAATGATATTATATATGATAATATATAGGAATTATAATATACCTATTTATCATTATTTTTTAATTCCATTAAAATAAGAAATAGAATTGAAAGTAGCAATCATGCTTACGTACGGCTTACCGTCTCCATGAACGGTACATTTAATTTCTTACCTCCAAATGATATGTACTATTAAAAATATATATATACTGGATATATATTATATATATTATATCTAAATAATGAATATCATTCCGGATATAATGGATTATATACCACATGGGCAACTTGTAAATATAAGGTGTTCATTTTTGACTCAAGTACCAAATATCTACAAAACGAATGTTATTAACGTAAATGAATACATAATGTTTATAACATGATAATAACTAATATAAAAGAAATAATAATCTTTTAAAAGGTTCTTAATTAAGTAGAAATTAAATTTAGTTAATTATTCAGGATATTAAGGAACGATCAAGTCATGTTGGACCTGAGGTAAGGGACATCGTCTCAATCTCTGTTCATTGAGGCATATTTTGTTTTAATACTTGAATTTCTTTTATACGATGTATAAAAACCATTGAATTTTGAAAGGGAATCTTTTTATATGAAACATTTTACTAAATTGCAAAAATAATGTTCCTTTTAACATAAGTAGTGACAATGACATTTTCGGCTGCCACGTGTATTATTTGATCATAGGATTCCAGAATAAACCATAATGTTTTTAAAAGAAAAAAAATACCATATACCCTTTTACGTATTTTGGTATTGAAAATGGTTTTGATAATGGATTTTTATGTCAATAAATTTATGTGATATATTGTAATTGAAATGTGGAAATGTTTTCATTCCTTTATATTTGTTTTATGTGTAATGATTTTATAATGGTACTTAGACATTTTATGGGAGGTTGCATGATAAACCAAATGATGGCTGGTGTCGTGAAAATAATGATGGATGGTTACATTATAACCTACAATTAATTGGGTATAGAAGTTGGTCATATGGCTATTCTATTTAGTGATATGTGTAGAAGTTAACCATATGGTTATTCTATTTAAGTTTGTTTATGTCGCAAGTTACCTCTATATGTTATGTGTTCTTTATATGGGTTTTATTGTAATATTTTGGTTACAAAAGTGTAAGTAGTGATATTTTATTCAGTGAAGAGTATTTACTACTTTATAAAAGTGAAAAATATTACTTATGTTAAAGTATTCATGGTTTACTTGTTGTTTTGAAAAACTAACAGATTTCCTTCTTTGTATATCCCTTACTAAGCTTTTTTATGCTCATCCCATGATTTTGAAATGTTTTTCGCCGAAACAAATGTGGAATAGGGCCAAGGATGGGATCATGGAAAATTCATGATGTCTTAAACATGGAACTATACATGAATTTCGTTTTTCAAGTGTTTTTATTTTATGAAAAAATGAAAACTGGGTACATGGGTCTTCTTTGTAATCTTTTGAGATGTAATAGATATGTCCTAATTCTCTAAAAATCTAAACCTGAAAATTTCCTCACTGTGAATTATTAATCTAATTCAATATTATGTAATTTTTAAGTCCGGGTCCTTATAATAAATTATTTTAGATATAGAATGGTGATTTGGGTTTCATAAATTGATTTCCATGCGCGTTCTGGGATTTCAATATTTGTGAGTATGATTAATTAATAAAGGTTTTGTCATAAAAAAAGCATGTGAGACCTAGTTAAAACCTTTTTAAAACATGTTATTTTAAGAAAAATATCATTGGATGTTATCCCCTTTCTTTGGTTTAGTTTTTTGTTATGGTTGGTCCTATGGTTTGGACTCCCATATGACCAAATGGTTGAATGGTGGGGGATATATTCCTTGGGGTGACTCAGGCGATGCATGGTGTTTTACACACACACACAAATATATATATATATATATATATATATATGCCTATTTGGATTTATGCTCGATTGGAATCTGTTGGATCACCCTTTTTATTTTACAACTTTACATTGGAACCTATCATAGTGAGCAATTTTTCAGGGAAAATTTTCTACACTAGTATAGATTATGCCAGTGGTTCATAACATGGGGTTATTTTTTTATCATTTCGATGGGATGGGGCCCCTTTATCAGGCCCGGTAGGGAAATGATCGAGTGTTTGTGTGTTATGATATCATCGGGTAGGGAATTCCTTCGAAATGAGTCACATATATAGAATGTTCTATATTATTCGTGAGATTCTAGGTCTCCCATGGTTTATGGAACACATCTATCTACGATGGATGATTGAGATTGATGTTCTAGTTGGTTACTATTGTGTGGTTTTGGTCCATTGATCATGTTGTATGTTTTATTATATTTTTTCCTTACATAGAGTTTCTTCTCGATAAAAGTAATAAAAAATTTCATGTGTATATGTATAATGGTTTTGAAAATGTATTACACATATTTCCCCAATTTTTATTGTAAACATCACCTACTTTAAATACAAATTCCTTCTTCATAAAAAGAGATATATATTTTAATTGAATAGGAAAATAGAACATGATTTGTTTATACAGGAAAATGGTTGGAAAACAATGTTTTATATATTATAGAACAAACCTTGAATTTGATGATTTATTTGTTTAACAAAATTAAATTTTTGAACATATTATTTTGGAATGCCTAAAATGTTTTAATACTCACACATATAGATTTATCTTGGATTAAGCTCTGGTTCGGGCACATTTCATGGATTCGATTACCATAATGTGCTATCAGATTGAGGTCTGTGGTGACCTATATGGTCATATGGAGGTATGCACTGCTTTATTTCCACACCAGTACTAGTTTTCATATCCATTATTCAGTTTTCGTTTCTTAATTTATTTTCAATTATGGTCCAAATCATTCCCTCCAATTTAATTTTGATTCATTTCAATAGTTTCCATCTCAGTGGGATCATGAATTCTCATTGGGACATGCAAGAGACTATCCCGGGTGACTAGTTAAGTTTCGACCTATGTTCGTTCAGGACCAAGTGTATATTCTTCAATAATAGGTATTCCAATACCCATCCAAGGGTACTCAACAATTGGAATTCACATATGAAATATGAGTGAGCTAACCATATATTACAGTGATGAAGTATATGTGGCTATATCCACCCTTTATCTGTCATAATTCAACCAAAGTTAAGTTACCAAAATCTATGATCCATTTTCTTATAGACCCAAACAATTTTATAATGACAATGCATGTGATTTTATATCCATATATCCTATACTCATATATAGGAACATGATTATATGATAACCGATTTTTATATAAATAGTAAATTGAATAAATAGGTTGTTGGAAATTATTCACTTTATCCATTCCAATTTAATATTTAATTGTATTCATTTTCACTGATAATACTCATCATGAGATTCAATCATTTTTAGGGGTTTCTAACTGTACTAGGAAAAAATATTAAAATTTTTTTAATGAAAAATAATATTTTTTCATTCATTGAATGTTATGGGACCAGATAAAAACATGATTCTCCATTTAATTATTAACATAAATATTAGGAGTACGTAGATACAAATTCCTCACAATACGTAATTGAAATAGAAATATTGGGAATGTTTACTCTGATTTTAAATATAATTTTAATGCACTTTTATTAATGAACTCATATAATATTTAATTATTTTAATGATTTTTGTTTGGATATGTAGTATTATAATGTATCTCTAATAGATTATTGAAAAATCATTAATGGTGCAGTGGAGCGATTTATAAGTCAGGATCTAAGCCCATGAATCAAAATTGAATGATCATTATTATTTAATGTGAAAATATAAGGAAATCATCATTACCACTATTCTATGACATTCAAAATTTTTCCCATGAAAGAAGAATATTAAATAACATTATACCATAAGCCATTAAATGATTCAGTCCGACACTTTACATGTTCTGTAACAACTACAAGACATTAAAATGGCTGATGAAATGAATATTATAATATTCATCCGAAATTAATATGAGTCACATTTTTTGACTATAGGATTAATCATGGACTATTATAACCCATTTATGATTTCATAGTGACTATTACATGCCTATAAATAATATTCTTATTGGTTTTATACTGAATTTCTCGGCAGAAGGATATTTGGATGACAGTCTTCTACAAATTCAGTTTCCGGATTTCATCCCATTACTGTTTCATTATTTAATTATTGTGATTTCTTTTTTCTAAAAAATGAACTCCAATTCCGCATCCATGGTGGGATAGTTTTTCTGAGTTTTTGGAAATGGGGTAGGATGGTCCTTTGATCAATATGTCAAATTTCCAATTATATGATTTAAAATCATATCATTTCAATTCTTACTTTTATCAATTCATTATTAAGTTTTTAATATTGAATTTATTTGTATTAATTTCCAATTTATCAATTATATTTTTATTATTTGATGATCCAAATCTCCCTCCACCCAATTTTAATTTATTTTCATTGGAATATTTTAGGGTTTTGTGTTGATTTCTCGGTGATCACTTGCACATTTACAAAATTGTCACAAATAATTTTTTTTATTTGGGAAAAACATTACATAATTATGGATTTCCCTAGATTAATAAGAGGATAGTCTGTGAATCCAAATACATTAGAATAATGGTAGACTATGTGAGAAATTTATTTAGAATACCCTCACCCTCAACAGTTGTCAAGGGAGATAGAGGAATAGAAATAATTTATTCTCTCTTACCAGCTAAAAGGGGAAATTAGTGAATACATCTATATTGTGAAAAAGATATTCTGGTTCCAACCATGCTCAAACCGATCACTTATTCTAGTATCTAAATTTTAATCAATCAATTTGAATAGATTAATGAATTCAATTTATTATACAAGTGAAAATTCATTATTCTGTGAATAACTAAAAGGTGTAAACTATTTTGTGTGCACTCACCTTTTGGATTCTGAATATGGTGACCTAATAAATTATAGTATGTAATAATTTTTTCCCACACCCAAAGATATATATTTTTAAAATATATCACAACTTATGGGGATTATGTTTTTCCAAACATATCAATTTTTTTTTAAAAACTGACTAACTAGGAATAAATTGAGAAATAGATAGTCGATTAATTAACATCGATCAAAACATTTAATGAAAACTATCAATTTTATGAAGAAAACCCATTAAATATGGGTTTGAGAAAATAAAACTCACATGATTAAGGGACACATTCAATGACCTCTATGAACCTGCAAGAATAACTATCAATCCCAACCAAACACAATGTGATCTTTCTTCATTGCAATTATCTATTAAAAAAATCAATTTTTTATTTGTACAATTGAGAATAATTTCAGGTATAAAATTATAAAGATAAGAATTATACCAAAATTATTTGATCTCGAAGAAGAAGACAAAAATTATAATATAAAAAAATCATAAAAGTATGTTTTAGTTGTAGACCTCAAGTATTTGTGTAAGGTAATTTAATGTTGGTTGAATTCCACTTCACACTTGCAGGAGTTTTAGTAGAATGGAAGTATATTCTAAAACCGGGAGAAGTCCATGACAAGGTATATTCATAATGATTTTTAAAGAAGATATTATTTATTTTATCCATGAGAACAACTATCATAAATCATATCTCATCTATTCATCAATCAACTATATAGACACATTGTAAGTACTAATATAGATTCATTAAGCGCAACACCTTCTGCATGCATCATAATTTAGAAGAAAAAAACATTATTAATTTTTTCTATTATGGAATTCTCTAAAATGAATATAGTTTTCCTAAAACCATATATATAATATCCCTGATTTAAAAATTCCCATTAGATCCATGAAAATTGATTGAAAATATTGCATATAACTCATAGAAATTCAGTACAAGGGGAACATTTAGTAGTGACATAAATAATGTAATGAATTAATATTCAATATCATCGTTACTAGGAGAAACACTTAAGGAAATGACCATTGTTGTGAGATTTGTTTTGTCATAAGATAGTTGTGAAAAATTATTTTCTTATGTATTTGGTTTATTTTTATCCACAAATCCAAACACAGAACAATGTCCTGATGTTTGTGATATGAAATGTTGGTTGGCATCCTTTCACCACTAGAAATTCCAAAGAAATTAGTCAATACCCTCTATCAAAATCATTACACTCAAAACCACCATTCCATTAATAATAATTTCATTCACAAAAACCAATCAAATAACCCTACAATCATCCCAACCAACATAAAATCTTTTATCCACTAATATTTCTGCAGAGTACTTTTGAGTAGCCACCACCTTGTGCCACATGACATAAGAAAAAAAATAAATATATATGTAGAGGAGTTTAATGAAAAAATTATTGATTTAACTATAAATATAATAATTTGTATGGGATTTAAAACCAATATTTCAAAAAACCAATTATTCTATATAGTGGCAAATGTCAATGAGAATTCAATTCAATTAAAAATAATGCAAGAAACAGCTTCTACCACATATACTATGAACAGTTGATGAATATCAGAAGAATAATGATGGTTCACCCATCTATAAAATATATGAGTATAATAATAAAGAATATTTAAATATGAGTTTCATAAAATAAAGGATAGAATCAAACATAAAAAGAAGAATATGGAAGAGAATGATTTCTGGGCACCATTCCCTCATGTGTTAGCTGAGTCAAATAATGAAGAAAAACATTGAATACAAAAAGTAATATTGGAGAACATTTAGAACATTTAAGTCAATATAAAAATA
Source organism: Viscum album (assembly GCA_963277665.1). Taxonomy (NCBI): domain Eukaryota; kingdom Viridiplantae; phylum Streptophyta; class Magnoliopsida; order Santalales; family Viscaceae; genus Viscum; species Viscum album. Next base: position 1,519,607,926 of record OY728136.1, read on the forward strand.
ATATAAGTAATCATACAAATACCATTATATATTAAGATTCCAATGCAGATATATATTAAAAGAAGGATACTATTGGGAAATTATTGAATCATCTTAAATAGAAGAATAATAGAAATGAACACATAATTTTTACAAACAAAATTGATCGTATAAGGACTTTTTTACTCCATATACTATTATATAATTAAATTTTACAAATTATTGACCTGAAATAGGATCTTCAATCAATATGATGCCTCATTCTGTGTTGTATTCTTCACATATTTGATAATTAAAACCAACATGAGTGGTGGTCCATCTAGATAATAGATCAATCATTTCCCCATTTTGAGTTATTGAATATTTACTTATAGGATTACGATGACATATTTTTTCATAAGACATCAATGTAATTACCATGAAAGAGAACTGAACAGCATGCCACTCACCCATCATTTTTGGGAGGAGATTCATGAATACATAAAAACTCATCCTCAGTGTAAATAAAGGTACACTTACAATGTTACCTAAATATAGTAAAATTTACTTCAACATGAAAAATGTAATGATGTATCCATAAAAAAAGAATTAAATAAATTTTACCTTTCATAAACAAGTTACAGAACTATTTTAAGAATCACGTATGTGTCATAAAGTTGTTGGTATTAGTATATAAATCTTCTATTGAAAATTGTAATATGAAAAAAAAATTAGAGTTTTAATTTAGTTTTCATATAATAAGGTAATATTAGTTATTTTATGATTCAATAATATGAAACGATGTAATAAAAATGATCTCATCTTTAGACATAGGGAGCCTAATATCAATACCATTCCTTGAAAGACTCCCATGTCTGGATCGAAGACAATTAACATGTGGTTTTCCGCATTCTTACATTAGGAAAAGAGAAGAAACACTTTTGACTGTTTCCAATAACCTTGTCCAAACCCTATAAAAAAACAATTATTTAACTTCTATAATAAAATTTCCATGAAATAAGATATTGTTGATGAGATTTTCCTAAAATCAACCCAAATGCCTGCTCATATAGTATCTTTTTAGAAAGTGATCCCTAACAAAGTAGAAATCATCATTAAGGACATAATACTATAATCATAGAGGTTTTTTAGATTGAGATAGAGAAAATAATAGAATCTCTATTCATTTAACCAAATTATAATTTATAGTAGGTATACCTAATTCAAGTGCAGCCAAATATAGCCATCCCACCTACTTTTGAAAATGATAGAAATAATGTTTTCCTCATGAGAGAGAAAAATAGATGGAGAGTAAATATATATTAGGGAAAGAGAAATAAAATTACTCATAATGACCACTTCTCCTACCTCATTCATCATGAAAATGCATGAAATATTATGCAGAAAATCTCATTATTGATTTTTAGATGGTTTCTCGGGATACTTCTAGGAACCAATTACATGAGAAGACCGTGAGATGATGACCTTCACCCATATCATTGGAACCTTCTCATACAAATTGATTACTTTTATTATATGAAATGAACAAGAAATATTTCAACCTTTTATGGTGGATACATTCTCAGTAAATATTGAGAATTTTCTCAAGGCCTTTCTCGATGAGATAACAAATTTTTAATGCATTTAAAAATATATTACAGAATTGGTAATAGGCTAAAAAACATGAAATGAAAAAAACACTATTTTAAACAACATGAAATTTCATTTCAATGGTGAGAATGGAATACTGTATGGCTACATAATCTCACAGAATTGAATTAATGTAGAAAATTTAATGATTTAATTAATAAACTCATTTTCATATCATTTACTTTTTATTAAATTTAGAATTGTATAGTCCAATAATATTTATGTCAAATATTTTTGAAATATTTAGTTTATATTCCTATATTTTTGTCAATATTGTTAATAATATAATATGAGTTTAATATATATAATGATTTTAATAAACCATTTAAGGATTTGAAACAAATTTTTATAAAATATTCAATAATGAAACCTCCCAACTATGACTTTCAAAATAAGATTCTTTGTGATTAATTATATAAATATTTAATAACCACACTCTCCTTATGTAATTAATAGAAATCCTCAATGTGAACAGTTATGCATCAAGGAAATTGGATTCCAGTCAAATCAATTACACAACTACAGAAAAAGACTTCCCTTCAGTTACCTTCTATTTAGATATATTTTGATCACACATACTAGAATCTAGAGTTATTTTTTCAAATCATTATACTTTTTGGTATCTGATGAAGAAGTATTATGTCATGACATGACTGGATAGATGTGTTCTTCATTTATAAGAGTTCCAACAAGATATTGTGGACAAAATATAAATAGAAAATCATGTGGCTGATAATCATTGTAGATTACATAACACTACTGAAGTGTAATATTTTATGTCATAACCCACAAAATCAGCATATCTCAAGTGAACAAAATTACATCATGTGTGTCTAAGTACAATTTTAAACCAAATATTTCATTTATTTTTTCACATATCACGTACCCCCTCATCTAAACCCACATTAGCGAAAAAATAAAAATAAAAATCTATATATTATATTTTTTGTTATCTTTTCCTCTAGAAAAATTATAACATATCATGTTATTTGAATATTTATACCAAAAAGTGAAATTGAAATGGTATTTGAAATCATAAATAAATTACTTTGTTGGTATCATTTTATTTACTCGAGGATAGCTACAAAAGGCCTATAACAAAGAATTTTTTAGCAGCCATTATTTAATGATGCACATGAATTTTGTAATAGATGTGAAATGAATTATTTTATTTAAACTAATCCAATAAACATTGAATACCACAAAAATAAATACCCTTCTTAAAAAATTTATGTATGGGGGGATATAATTAAAGGGACCATTCATAGTTTCATTTGGATATTCTTATTTTCTATTATATATATGTTATGTAATAAAAATGGTGGAAAAAAGGAACCAAAATAGATGAGGCTATATTTAACATTGAATATCAATGTAAAAATATATTTTTTTTGTTTGGAGTATCATGATACAACAATATTGATCTAGAGATCATATTCTATTTTAGGTAAATGGAATGATTACATAAACTAAATGGGGTGTATTACAAAATTTCATCCCCATATCTTCGACAATGAAAATTGTGAAGAAATGGATTACAAATAATAAATAAAAGTTATTCTAGAAAATATAGTCATACATTGTTTGATTGATTATATCCCAAAATTAAATGAGACCCTATGGTATTATAGTATTTCATATAATACTCCCATAAGAAATCTTAAGTGCATATTAATTTTTCTTTATATCAGTCACATTCATGGGGTGTTGGGAAAATAGTCTACTACTAATAGATATAGATGAATATATACCTAGAAATAGTTTGGTTGTGGAAGGGATTTCATATAACGAGCTTGAGAAAAATGGAGAGAATATTTTGTAAATTAATTTATTTAAAAATAAATGATAAGGATAACTCACTATAATCTAATTTAACAAAGAATCATCGATGATAGAGTTTAATTGATTTTATACAACTCTAAACTAAAAATAATACTAGGAAAATTTCATTATATAGGAGAATGATATTTTACATTTGGTTAGGAATAATCTTTTGGTGTAGTGCATTTTTAAAAAGATAGAGGGGGAAACAAATTCAATATAAATGGGAATAAGTTGAAGGAATACCATCAACCAAATAATCAATAATAAGTGGAGGATATTACACACCATCAGCCTGATTATATATGAATACCCACATGTTTTATCATTCATTTACATTTTATTAAATGTAATAATATAATCTTAAAACTATTTACGTGACAAAAAAAATTGACTTCTGCGGGGACACTTTACCGATTATGTGTTGGGGATGGAATCCTAATGTAATGGATTTTTTAGTTTTTTTAAATTTCTATGTCAATCTAAGGATGTTAATCACCAAAACTTCTATGGGGTAACCTACATTTTTTTTCTTATCCCACTCTTCCCCACTGTGAACTTTTGTTATGATAAATTTGTATGGGACTACAATATTTTATTGATATATTGTAGGTTCGAAAAGGATGATGAATTATAGTTATAGTTACATATAAGAAATCACATAATTAAATAAGACATATGAATTTTGGATATGAAAACTCATAATGTGATAATTTTACATGTGTTAAAAGTGTGGTACAATAGAACTGGAGGAATAAGACATTTTTAATAAAACATAAGTATCATTTTTCAATTGTGATTTCTTTTACATTCAATAACATTTAAAATTCTTAATTTTTTGTTGTGTGATATATTTTTTCACATTGAAATAAAATTTCATTCCCACATTATGATTTCTTCCATTGCATTATTACTCTAAAAGACATGACTTTTTTAGGATCCTCATGGTACCATGTATTATATTTTTATGATAATGAGACTGAAGGTGTAAAAAGGGTAATTGAATGATTATATTAATTATTAGGTATATAATTAATGGAACCTGATGGATTTAATAGGTTTATTTAGATAAAAAAAATTTCCCAACAATTTTCACATAATAATTTTTTTTAAATTTATTTTGAATGATTATTTAATGTATTTTCATTTGAAGAGTGATTGTACCAAATTATCTATTATATTAATGAGTATATTTTTAGTCCAAATATTTTCTATATATTTTGTCATTATATTTTTTTTAGTGATATCGGGGAAATAGACTAGCTACGACATACATTGGAACTTATTGAGTCTATTACTTTTTAAAACCAAAAAATTAAAATAGTTAAAAATGTTTCATGATGATCCTATATCCATAGGGCCATTATGATATTAATAATTGTTTATCCTATAGATTATATTAATGACCTCACATGGAATCAACTTTTTTACATTCCATTTTTATACATTCCTAACATGCTATATTTATTTTGAATGGTATTTTTTAATTTTACTATGGGGATGGATGTCTTATAAGAAGGGATGTTTTATATGAAACAAATACAACGGTTATATTTGACAAATATATGTAGAGATTGAGTTTGGGGAAAGTTCCCAAGGAAATATATATAGGAAATAACCGATGGCGTTTCAAGATGCATAATTTAATGAATTAGGTGTAATGATGGATTAACCACCCACATTTTAAAAATATGGGAAAGAAAATCACCAGAATTTTGTCGAAGTGATATGGTAATGTGATAATAATGGAGGAGAAATGCATGAATATCATGAATTCTGGTAAGGCATGATGAACCTAAATAATGAAATTGAGGAATGGAAGGTAACACCTGATATTCAATGCTTCATATATAAAGATAATGGTAAATGTTTAATCTAGTTCACAACACCATGGCCCCATGAGTTTAGTAAAATTCATCAATAGTAAAATCCTAAATAGAAGGGGAAAGATTATCATATAACCATCATGGAGGAGGTGCATGAAAATTAATTCATACAAGTTACACCTCCTTTTGAAACAAAAAAATAATGTGTTTTATTTGATTTTGGTACTCTAAATTCCCTTACCAAATACTATCATAAGATATCTATTGGATCACAAACATTATACCAAGCTGTATTGATATCCTTAAAACACCTAATGACATGATCATTGAAACCCAATGGTTTAACTCTTATTATGTTAGTTTTCATGGAAGTATTCTTCTATAGAATATCATAATCCTTCACATGGAATAATTTGATCCTATATTGGGTATTTATTTTATTTAATTATATAGATAACACATAATATATCAATAAAAACATATTTATATGTTTTGTTCCATCCCATGGTGCTGAAAAAAAATCAAATAAAATCACAAATATCATAAAGGAAATCCCTAAATGGTGTGGGATTTTATCCCATATGAAGAATCATAGATTTATCTAATGTTTGAATGGAATAAATGTACCAATATTGATTAAATTTACATTATGATGTCATATAGTGATGTGTTTCTTGAGATGTTATGTGGAAATCATCTTGATCATGGGGTAGCGTTATCTATTGAACATATTAGAAGTGTCATTCCTATCTCCAAATTCACTTATAGGATGGACCCATTTTCAAAAGAAGAGTTAATGAATAATATGCGTGGGAACATGTAAAAAAAATTTAAATTCCATAGTGCTTCAACATGTGGTACAACAGTGCACTTTTTGATGAAGAATTATCTATATATGTGGCTATTTATCAATTTTTGAGAGCACAATAAGATAACCATAATGAATAGTTATAATCTACCCAGGATTTCTTACTTGTTTGATTAATATCAAAGAGAATGGTTTTTATCAAATCATGATCATCATGATTGATATCATAAAAAAAGGGGATGATGGATGATCTTTATAAGAAACCTTCTGTAAAAGTTATGAACACTATGACTACATAGTAATTCCCTTTAGACATATTAATGCACAAGAAAAATTCATGGAATTAGTGAAAATTTTATTTATAAACTATATTAAAAAATTGGTGATAGTATTTATTGGTGATATTCTCATCTACTCCAAGAGTTTAGTGGAACTGGATGAGAATCAAAGGATTGTCCTGGTGACATTGTGGAAGGAGAAAATGTATGCTATATTGATCAATTATGACTTTTGGATGAATGAGGTCACCTCACTAGGGCATGTGATCACATTTGAGGGAATATCTATGGTCCCTTAACAAATAAATTTGGAAATATCCAATACCCACTAGTATCAAAAAAATAAACTATTTTCATGGATTAAATAAGTGTTACAATTTCTTAGGAATATCAAAAAACTTTAATGAAAAATAAAAACTATACCATAAAATGGATAATTGGTGTTTGGGTAGAATAATGCGAGGAATACTTTATGGAGATCGAGAATATTAAATTATCTTATTATACTTACAATACCAGAAATTGGATTTGATTTATTGATATATTTTAATTCTTTAATGAAATGCTGGGGTTGGATACTCTCAATGAATAATATAGTTATTGCTTATGCCTCCGGATAAATAATTATCCATCACTTGAAATACGCAACTCATGATCTAGAGTTAGCAGCTTTAATATTTGATGATATGATTTAGAGACACATCCACTACGGTGAAAATTTGGATACATACACTATTGACAATTATATAAGGTACATATTCCCAACATAAGGAGCACGTCATTCATCTAAGAAGATGATTATAGCTGATAAAATACAATTAATTATCTATTAAATACCTTCATGGAATAGAAAATATGGTATATTAAGATCTTTTTAGGAAAAAAATAATTAATATCAGTGAAGTGTATATGGAATGATCATATCTTATTGGGTATACCATGGGTTGATTTTGAAATCATAATGGCGGGGAATACATCGATCCTTTCCAAAAGTATCATAAAATATTCTATTGAAGAAAAAATCAAGGATGTATAAAGAGATTATTTGGATGTTAAAAAAAGTCAAGGAACGAATGTATCATGATTTCCACATCGATGAGAGTGGTATAATTATATTAGGAATAAGAGTTTTTGTGCTGACATCATCAGATATAAAGAATGATCTTTTTAGAAAAAGGACATAGCTTATCATTCTCCGTCCTTTCTGGTAGAACCAATATGTACATTGATCATCATGAAAATGTTTAGTAGGAAAACCTGATGAAAAATAACAATGAGTAAATATAAATGTTCTGGTTAACACAACTTGATAATGTAAATGAATAGGATTCTATGGTGATGATGCAGACATATCACATACCCAAGTAAAAATGGGAGAATATTACCTTGGATTTTGTCACTGGTCTCTAGAATATATCTAATGATACCAATTCAATCTAGGTCGTGGTGGGTAAACTCACCACGAATGTTCACTGTATCACCATTCTAGAAATTTTATCACAATAATAAATTTTGTTGATATATGTAAATATTATGTTGAATATATATGGAATTAATCTATTGATAATTTCATTATCAAGATTCCTAGTTCTCATCAATATTATATGTAATTAATTATGTTCATTGAATAATAAATCAAATATTAATACAAACTATCACCTCCATAAATATTTCTAGTCTCAAACGAAAATTGAGACCCTTATGGACATGCTAAGAGCCTACAAAATATAATTTTATTGATGACAAGATCAATATATCCCATTACATTGTTCTCATTGTTTGACATTATACACTCAAGTATTCTAATGGCTCCATATGAATCTCTTTATGGGAATAAAATATGAACTTCTACTTGTGGGGATGAAGTTGGTAATTAAAGGATATTGGGCTCCATCTTTTAAAAGTGGTGAAAGTAAGAGATTAATCCCTCAAACATCATATAAAAGTTCTAAATGTTGTAAATGATCAATTATAACCACTATTAATGGTACATGGAGTATAATACGGGACAAAAAAATTCTTTCGAATATCACCAGGGTTGAGAGACATTTGCTTTTGAAAGAAGGAATGATCAACACAAGGAATATTATCCCCTTTGAGATCATTGATCATATATGAAAAGATTCATATAAACAACCACTTCTAGTAAATATTGCTAATGTTAATGATGTGTTCGATGTATCTCTCTTGAGGAAGTACATACCAGATCCCTCACATGTTCTGAACCCAAAGGTTCTACAACTTGAGAATAACTTCTCCTATATAGATCATCCGATTATGTACATGCATTGTATAGATAAATTTCTATGCAATAAGGATACGCACCACGTCATATTGCTGTAGAGGAACAAAAAGTATGAACAAGTTGAGTGGGATCCGGAGGAAAAAATTATATAGAGTTCCCGTCATCTATTCTCAACTATGAATCTGATTTTGATTTTAAAGGAATATTTTATAATTGTGGAACGAATGTTTCAAAACATTGTTTATTAGTAACACTTTTTACTGAATAATTATTTTTATATTATATAATATAATATTATACACATTTAATATATTGTAAAACTATCAATAATATTACATATATAATAAATATAATTAAATTATATATCTAGAAAAAAAATTAAATTTTAAAAAAATCAAATTAGAAAAAAAATATACAATAGAAAAATAAAAATTAGAAAATATATACTGCCCCAATATGCATATTATCACCCCCACTAAAAACAATATAGAAATTAATTAAAATATTATTTAACCAATAAGCATATTAGAAAATAAAAAGTAATAACAATGTGAGGAATTGTACTAAATATAGTGTTAAAAATTTAAATGGTGTATATAAGAGATAATTAGATAGTTAGAATATTAATGTATTTATTAGAATAAAAACCACACCATTGGAAATATTATTATGGCTTCTAGGAATAGTAACCTAACAATTGGAATAGTAATTTCAACCAAAAAATTGGTATAAAGAATATTTATCATGAATAGTTTATGTAAATAGAAATATATTAATTCCATAAAGTAATTATCATAAAAAGTACACTCAAGTAAAATATACAATAATTTATAAAAAATTTTAGTTTAAATTAATTTAAAAGATCACATTTTTATATCAAAATTTTAAATTACTTTGGATGGAATTTTTTTTATAAAAAAATATAATTTTCTAAATAATCAATGTGAAATTTTTTAATGGTTAATTTTTTGTAATTTCAGAAAATGATTCAATTTTTTGGTCAATAGAAAAAAAATATAGGGTTTCACATAACCGATGTATCTTAAAATACGTCATTCATATTGTAATATAAACTGAATCTTATATAGAACAAGAGATTCAATCATGATAAATTTAATATTATAAATGAGTATTTAAATAAATTATACATAAATTACCAACCTAAAAATAACTTTTCAAAACCTAAAGTCAAAAATAATAATTTAATATAACAATTACTATTTCCTTATAGTTTAATTTTTAATAACCAATGAATTTTAATAAAATATAGTTTTATTATTTTTAAAAAATTATATGACATTATTATTTGATTTATATTTTCATCAGTTCACAATTAAATGTTTTACCATTGTTTTTTAATTTTATTTAATATTTTTATCCTAAAAGCATATATCCTCATGTATAAATAATCCCACTCCCTCCCCTTAGTAAATAACACATCCCCCACATTCTAAATCCCCACCTCTACCAGTGTAATTTTTCTTAATCCAATTGGAATCCTTAGGTACGTTCAAATGTAACCCAAATTCCATCATCATGGGAGTTTAAGTGTTGTACAAAAGAATATGCACCAATAATTATGTTTGTCTCGACTAACTCTTCAATTTTTTCTGTCTTCAATTTGGTTTTTTCCACCCCAGTCAATTACAATAAATATTGGACTAATGACCCAATAATTTATCATTATATTAATTTTGTTAACCAGATTTAAGTATCATATTTAATGCATATATATATACATTTTAAAAATCAATTTCCCTCTATTTCGATATTGTCTTCTTAAAGGTCGGTTGAAAACCTATAAAGAATATTCCGAGAAAATGATTATATCCACAATCATGGATGAAAACTGTGAGTTATGTATAGTATATAAATTTGATATTACATTTATTCAATGATTATGGAGTTAATTATATTATTTATAAATAACACTGAATTAAAATGGCATAATTGAAATAAAACCAGAATAGTTAATGAAATTATTTTATAAAAACATATCATATTTGAAAAATTATGTTATAAAATATAATCCATTAATGATTGTGGGAAAATTTTTAGAAATACAATAAAATGGAAAAAATAGGATTTTTCTATAATTAATAATTTGGTTTATCAAATAGTTATTTTCAATGATTTTTTTAATGAAATTATCGATGAATTATTTGATAAAACAGCCTTTCAAAATTTATCATTTTGTTTTCTTCACAAACTAATATCATGTATATTTATAATTAAATAATGTTAATGTTTTACATAATAAATTAACATGATATTATCATCAAATATTTATCAGCGAATAACATGTGTTTTTTCAATGTTTGTTCGTTCTACATTTCGGCTTGAACCAAACATCAATAACCAATATTTTCTGATATTGATCCGATTGTTGTGTTGTCAGTTTCATTGGTTTTATATTGATATGGGGTTGTCATCAGAATAATGATTCATCACCAGTATTGGATTTATATCTTATTTTCATACTATTGGTGGTAGGTGGTCTAAATTTCAATCCCATAGTCATGAGTCATTCGTGTGAATACAATTGTAAACATTTTATGACATAATGAACTATTTAAATTCATTTCGATAATAAATTAATTAATTTGTTAAATTAATTAATTTGTGGGAATTGTAAAATTTGGAAAAGAATTGGTTGGTTTAAATAATTAATTGATATGTTAATTATGAGTATTTTGTGACGGTGGATTTGGTTAATTAATTTTTTATTAATTAAAAATATTGATGAGGTTAATTGTTTTCATTTAAATAAATAATTTATAGATTAATTATGATGATTTTGGGTAGGAGGATTTGTTTTATTTATTTTTAAAATAATTAATGGGAAAGATTTTATTTATTAATTTGTTTGGATTAAAAAATTAATTGATAGTTTAATAATGAGGACTTTGTGATGATGGATTTGATTGATTAATTTTTGAATTAATTAATAGTCATCAAATGATAAATTAATTTGGTCAGTTTAAATAATTTATTGATGAAATAAATAATTTAAGTAACATAATTATTTATTTGTTGCACTATATAATGGAATTGATGAAAACAACTAATTTGTGGATTAATTTATGAGGATTTTGAATGTGAATTAATTACTTTTGAATTAATTAAATGATATTGACAGTTAATTGGTGAATTAATTCTAGGATTGAGTCAGATTAAATAATTTAGGAATTAGTTAATATGAATAATTTAAAATAATTAATTGGTGAATTAACTAATGGAAATAATATTATTATTTTTGAGTTACATTAATTAATTAGAGAAGTAATTAATGGAAATAGTTGGCTTGATACAATTGAATGAGTTAGGTTAATTTATAAGAAAAATAATTAATGATTGTTGTTGAGTTATTATAAATGGATGATTATTATTAATGAATTGATGAATAAATTAAGGAAGATTATTATGATAAAAAAATGACTGTGTTAGATTAATTAATTAGTGAATTAAATAATGAGAATTGTTTTTTAGATTCAATTGAATGAATTGGATTAAATAATTCATAAGATAATTATTGTCGATGGGAAGGATATTGAATTTATATGATTGAATAACTAATTGTTGAATTAATTATGATGTTAGATATTTGTATGTTGAGTAATTAATTTTGTAATTAATTAAGTGGTATTGAAATAGATGATTTGAGATAATTAACTATATAATTAATTATAATTTAAAGATATTGTGAATGAGATAATTAATTGAATAATTAATTATGAGATTTAGAGTTGTGGGTATTGATTATTAAATTTTAAAATTAATTAATTTTATGGCCATACCAAGGAGTTGAAAAATTAATTAATCAGACAATGTGATTGATTTATTCTAAAAATAATTAATGAGAATATGTGATTAATTAATAGTTTAATTAATTATTGGGACTATATGATTAATTAATTTTTGAATTAATTATTGGGACCATGTGATTAATTAATTGGTATATTAATTAATGTGATGTTGTGATTAATTATATATTAAATTCATTACTGTTTTGTTATAATACATGAGACAAATAACATTGTGGTAAAAGATTAATGTTGATTAATCTCGATTAACATGATTTATTTTTATAAGGACCCGAACTTAAAACATTACCTAGTCTTGAATTAAATGAATAATTCACATTAATAATATTTGTAAGTTTAATGTTTTAGTGAATTAGGACATAACTATTAAATATCAAATGATTACAATGTAGACACCACTACTATAATTGATTTTTCACAAGAATAAAAAAATCCTTAAAAAAGAGTTCTTTTCATTATATTAATCTTCTTGAATACTTCCTTTCTCTTACCCTTCCTTATAACAAGTGAAAAACATTCCAAAAACGTGGTATGAGAATAAAAAGCTCAGTAAGGGTTATAACATAATGATAGGAAACATTAACCCGCTAATAAATATAAATCAATGAAACCATAACATTCAGTCATAACACACCTTCTAAAATAATAATATTTAGGTATAACTCATAGAAATCATAAGACCTAAAGGTAACTTTAGGAATTGAAAACATTCTAACGTAGGGAGTAACCCACATGGTTACGTTTGGAATACACACCACAGTATATTCCATAAATCTCTTTGGGGCAACCTTAGCATTTAACTCCTTCTTGTTACCCAATGAATTGGAGAGCTATCTCGGGCTCACACACACTTAGTTTATCATGGAACCACCCATCTTCATAAAAAATTCCCAAGAAACATTACATAATCGTATTATATAAAACATGCATAAAAAACATAACATTTCCACATTTCAATCACAAGATATCAATACAACACATTGATAAAATTAAAACATTATCAAAACCATTTTCAATACCAAAATACATAAAATATTATATGGTATTTATTTTCCTTTTAAAAACATTACATCTTGTTAAGGAAGCCAAAGATCAAATTATACGTGTGGCGGTGGAAAGGTCGTTGTCACCGCATACGTTAAAAAACATACATTTTGTTGTTTAGTAAAATACTTCGTAGAGAAAATATTCATTTTGAATAAAAGTTAAATTCAAAGGGGTTTATACACTATATAAAAGAAAGTTTTGTATATAACGAAATATTCCTCAACTAAAAGATATTGAGACGAAGTCCCTTAGATTGTCGGTATCCTTAGATTAAGGATAAATCAATTGCATGATTATGTGTGAAAAATATAAATACACCTAAAATAAGTAGATATTATGTGTAAAATAATCGGAGGTCATCTACACATATTAATAGTACGACTTAATCAAGAAGTAGAGGTTTGACCCAAAGTATTGAAATTGGGTTAAGAAGTTCCCTTAAAAAAATTCGACTGCCTAACGACGTCACATTAGAATTAAGAAAATGAGTTGATGAGAGAGAAAAGGGTATCTAATCACTTGGACATAATATTATGTCAATAAGGATATAGAATAACATATCCCAACATAACAATATGTAAATTAAATGACATAACAAAAAAGAAGTCTTTTAAAAAAAAGGAGGTTGAATGAATCCCTTACCTATTAGAGTAACATTCGAAACATACACCCCATGAATGAAGGCCAAAACATTGATGATTTAAATACCAATAAATGAGAGTATATTACCCAAAGAATATAATCATGGTCATTAAATACACAACTCAACGAAGATAGTGACAAATATAGCATAAATCTCAGGGGAATACAAAGTGAGATAAAATCCCCTTACTTTGTTGTAATAAATTGATTCGTATGAAAAAAAAGATAATAAGCACCAAGTGGATCATAGAATACCATGAATAGAATCATGATAATATATATTTAATTTCAGTACACAATACACCACATTCAATAAATAAGTTGGGAATAAAGTAAATCTCAGGAAATTAAAAGTGAGATAAGATATCCCCTTATGAAAATTCGGCAGCCTAACGGTGCCATATAAAACTTCCAAAAATGGATTAAAGATATAAATTAGGGTCACTCATAATATGAACATAAAAAGTAAAATAAGATTAATATATAATAACATCCCCCAACATAATAATGACGAGATTAAAATAAGTGACATAAAAGAGAGTACTTAAAAAGAAAGAGAGAGGTTGGATCCCTTACCTCAAGTCCGACTTCTCATGTTCGTTTCATTATATTACTGAATAATAAACTTTTTTCAATTTACAATTGCTTATGGAACTACTTTAAAGTTTATTATTCAATTAATGTCACATATTATAATGTTATAATAATTAGTTAATTATGATAGTTCATTTGAGACGTTTTTGTCGATGTTCGGTATATGAGTCAAAAAATGAACTTGTTTGAAAATAATTTTCCACGTAGTTATATTTACACCATCTCACGAATAGTATTAACGATTTTAATATCATATATATCTTTCACATATTCATTTTATTCTATTACATAACATTTGTAGAAAAAAAATGAAATGCACCGTTCATGGAGACGGTAGGCCTTACGTACGCATGAACGCTACTTTCATTTCTTTGTCACATTAGTGGAATTAAAACATAATGATAGATATATATATATATATATTATAATTAAATTATAATAAATATGTTATATATGTCACATATGTTTATAAATTTAATTCTTTATACATTCCATGTATTGCGTGAACGAGTCACATCATTTGAGGGGGCGGTAGTCCACAGTTCCTCAAATGAAATTATCGCGTTTTCACATAATGAAAATCATAAAGGAATGATTTAAATATAAAATAAAGAATCATAGAGAGGAAATAAATATATTTTATATCATAAATAAATATAATTCCATCGTAATGTCCACCATCAGAGGTGGTAGGAGAATATAGAACAATCATCGTTTTGTGAGGCTGTAATTCGCCATCCACGGAAACCGTATGTTCTTTAACAATTATCCTGAGGTTTGTGTAATTTTTGCTAGAATCCTTATCATAGAAAAATCCTATTATATTTATGATACTATTTCTGTTACAAAAGAAAGGAATAAAAAGTGTTTAAGGGGTTGATAAAGCAAAATAAATCAAAAGAACATATGAGAAGACATTACCTTTAAATCGGGTAACTACCCATGGTTTGAACCAAAATCGTTTCACAATGAGATTTATGGCTAAGGATAGGATTCTAGGATGAATATAGGTATTTTTAGAGATAAAATGAGTAGAGTTTGGTCTAACCAATGGATTTATAGGTGTGTGTAAAGGGGTAGAGGTGGGGGCCTTTTATAAGAGGGAGGAGGGGCACACTTGGAATGTTATAAAATCTTACATTATTATAAAATGACTTTGGATTATAAAGGTCCAAAAAAGAGATATTTAGAGGATAAGGTGATGAGTTTTCTAAAACCACTCATCCAATAGTTTTTTCACTAGTGTATGTCTTATATTTTATGTTATCTTTTCATTTTATTTAAATCGTTCATTAATGACGTAATCACTGCATCATCATGGTGTTCTAAATAAAATTACTTTTTTAATGTCTAACAATTATAAAAAAACTAACATGATGTATGAAATATTTTTATAATTCCAATGAATATTTATATTCTAAGATAATATTTATGTAGACAAAATTTAAATTGTTTTACTTAGGTGTTACATAGTTTTGTTACATTTTCCTTTCATAAAAAAATGATAAAAGGTCACTATGACACTAAAGTGATTCCATGGGGTCCCTAAGTTGGAACAAGACATCCCATGGTCGGACATGACCCAAACAATAGCATTAGGACACATGTTGGTGTCATTTTATATTATTATGGTATTATTTTATTACAATTAACTACCCGATTACTAATTAATCACGATAATTAAAGATAATTACCATCGTTGCTATTCATAATGTACAAAAAAAATATTCTTAATTAAATAATGTTGACCTTATGATTCCAAATCTGTAATCAATTTGACTAAATTCCAGACACAGAAATTTCAGTAATTAATTTAAAATTAATTCCTGTTTTTAGAACCAAAGACAGGTTTTTAAGAAGTAAAATCTATCAAAATATTTATTTGTTTTTATTTCTAATATGAATGTGAAATTACATCAAATGACCAAAATTGTATTAATTGATAAAAAAATAAGTAAATTTCACCTTAAAAAATTTTAAATTTCAATCCAACTATATAAATAAATTGGATGAAAATGCTGTTTTGAATTAAAATGCAGTATTTTTCACTATTCATTAAAAATGAACATTTGTCAGGAAATTACCATAAATTAACCCTAAGATATATTTTATATTACAAATTAAAAAATGATATCAATTTTACCAAATTCAAAACATAGAAGTCACATTAATTAATTTTATAATGAATTCCCGCTATCAAAACAGATAGCGTGTTTTTATGAAACAGTATCTATTAAAACATTGATACTTGTTTTTGCCGAATTTTAAAGTCAAATTAATTAAAATTACCACCATTGGAATAAATGGTAAAAATATATTTTAATTGCACTTTATAACCAATTAAAAAGATAATCTGACAATACAAATAAATTAGATTAAAATATGTTTTTTTATTAAAATGCAACATTTTCACTAAAAATGATCTTTATCGGAAAATAACAAAAATTTACACAAAGTAAATTTTGATGACTTTATTATAAAGAAGGATTTTATATTGTCAAATATAACATATAAAAGTGACAAGAATTAGATTAAAAAGGGGTCTCCATCAAAAGATGGTTAATCGGTCTTTTAAAGAATATTAGAATATTTATTCTTAAAATTTATTTATTAATGAAATAACATTTAACAAACATATATAATAATATTATAGTTAGTTCTGTTCATTCCCTCTATTCCAATGGCTAGACGTTATCTACCGTTTATACTAATATTATTAATTTATTAGTGTGCAACATAAAATTTCACAGAAACCCGTTGATGCGTATTGAGTACCCCATCAATCATATCATCCTATTTAAAGTAATATTAATATTTTATTCACAAATAATAATAAATATTAAAATTTCATATTCTGTATTTACTTAGTATGTTACATCCTTCCCACCTTTTTGGAATTTCATCCTCACAATTTTAAATAAAAATTGGGCTCGGAAATTTCATCGAAAGACCCACATAGGAAAAGGAGTCAATTAAACTGTCACATCAAAAGAATGAAAGGGAAGTGAAAAGGTCACCTGATTTAACCCATACTAGGATTCCATGTAGTAAAACATGGACATGGTAGGGAAAAAAGGGCCATGTTCGGATGGAGAGTGATAGAAAACATGTTTAGGAGAATTTAAACCACCAGAAAATCACAAACAGGTAATGGGATAAACGGTATTTGATTCCCCAGTAGGAAAATTTAACAGAATTTTTTTTTTGTTTTAAGTTACTTTTCATTGATGAATTTACTTATGAGATTTACTAAATCATAAGGAAACATACTTACTTTTCATGTAGACTTTCATCTCTTACTAGATTTCTTACACAAACTCATATTTTCTCGAAAAGACGAGTCTTTAGGCTGACTTGTTCACATTAAGAGCACTATAATCAACTTATAGAGAGTCACCTAATCCAAAAAAGTGAAATATATATTTCATGTGTCTTTAGACCAAAACAAAAACCAAAATTGTTAGTATGAGATCATATAAAACCCAAAAAGGATAATCCATTATAAAAAAATTACTACGCTTAATCTCCAAAATTTTTCAAACATTATCCAAAGTTCAACAAAGACCATTCAAAAAACAGTTGTCCATAAAAGTCGTTAAAGTAATCAAAACTAATAATTAAAAACAAATCTCTGAAGTATTTAATCACATAGTCTTCCATGAAAATATTAACATTTATCTCCAAATAACATCCATAACTCATAAAGTCTCATAATGAAAAGTAATGATCCTAATCACATTTTCTCCATGATAAGTAAATATTTTCCATAGATAACCCAAAATCTACTTATTATTGATTCATAAGATCATCTAACTAAAAAGAATTAGTCATACTAACTAGGGACATCACGCAGTCTAGTGGTAGGTGATAAATCCCAGTCGCACGTTGGTTGTGGGTTCGATTCCCACAGCTTCGTCCGACGCGACAGGTTGTCAAACGGTCTACGTGTTTTTTTCCAAAACTACATAATTATTATAACATTCCCCAAAAAGAGATAAAATCTTCAAAAATAACTGTAACACAATTTAACCACAATGGTTATCTAATAACATTCATTTTGCATCCCAAAATGTATTAACTGGTAATTGCCTCAAATTCAAGGATCATATAAACCCAAATGGTTCATTATAACTGTATCCACAAAAGATCAGATAATTATTCCTTGAATAACATTAACATATATCAAACATCAGGGTTATACATACTATAAAAAGTCTTCTAATGTAACCCCATCATCAAAAGAGCCTTAATACTTTTAAGAATTTTTCCATCCTAAAATCTACCATAACTCATGAATCCCTTACACGATGACATCTTACTTATTCAACATTCATCATGATCAATTAACCATTCCTTTCCAACTTATTCTGAAATAATTCTTTCCTAAATACAAAATCATGAATCATATCCCATGATTCAACAATAGGAAAACATATGTTACGAAATAATTCATACCTTTCATTGGTCATTGTCAGTTTCTTCGTCCTCAATCAGAATGGAAATAGGTATTGGTAAATGAATATTTGTATGATCCTGCTGATCCCATTCCCAATACATCTTTTTAGGACAAGTGTTTTCATAATGACCATGCGCACTACATTTAAAACATTAAATTTACCCTTCATAAAGAACTTATTTCCCTTTCCTTTAGTCAACTAGATGCTTCCATTTTCCATGGAAGGTTCTTTCTTTATGACCTTCATTTCTACATCTATAGCATATTTCTGTCCCTTTGAAAAATGTTCCTATCAATATCTATCCACATCTTTGAGAAATAGGTTTTTCGACATAAATACCTTTATGATTATTACCTTAACATCCGTAGGGATTTGTTTCTCTCATATATGATTCCTTATAAAAATCAAAAAGGTTCAGTTGGTCAATCGTGACTCCTGATTGATGGTTGAGAATAAACACAAGAGTTCTCATTGCAGCTCCCATATCATTCAGTTTCTCATTCAGAAAACTGTCACAATTTCCTTCACTTCCACTATTACTTTGGTGCCTGCTAGATTTATCCATTTATTAAAACAAAAAGGTCAGTGTGGGTATATCAAAAAAATAATCATGTAATAATGAGGAAGATAAAAACCAAGATATACATATCCAATTTATCTCAGTATCATTCTAACATTCAAAAATAACAATGACTTCATCTAATATATTGACCATTGTGGTTATATATAACTTGTCACTAGTGCTTCAACAACACTCTAACCACTAATGTTATCTAAACTGACCATTGATTCCAACTATAAGGACCCAACATTAAAACCTTACTTAATGTTGAATTAAATGAATAATTCACATTGAGGATCATTTCAGGTTTAGAGTTTTAGAGAATTAGGACATAACAATTAAATCTCAAAAGATTACAAAGTATACACTACTACTATAACTGATGTTTCAAAACAATAAAAAAATTCTTCAATAAAACAAGAGTTCTTTTCTTGATATAATTCTTCATGAATACTCCCATTCTCTTGCCCTTCCTTATAACCTATGAAAAACATTTCAAAATATTGGGATGAGCATAAAAAGCTCAGTAAGGGTTATAACATAATAAAAGGAAACATTAACCCACCAAAAAATAAAAATCAATGAAACCATAACATTCAATCATAACATAACTTCTGAAATCATAACATTTATGTATAACTCATATAAATCATAAGACGTAAGAGTTACTTGAGGAATTCATATCATTCTTACGTAGTGAGTAACCCTCATGGTTACGTTTGGAATACCCAACAAAGTATATTCCCTAAATCTCTTCGGAGAAACCTTAGAATTTAACTCCATCGTGTTACCCAAATCATTGCAGTGCTATCTCAGGCTCACCAGCCCTTAGATTATCACGGAACCACCCATTTCATAAACAATGCCCAAGAACCATAACATAATCGTATCATATAAAACTTGCTTAAAAGAAACATAAAATTTCCTCATTTCAATCAGAACATATCAATACAACACATTGATATAATTAAAATGTTATCAAAACCATTTTCAATACCAAAATACATAAAATATTATAAGGTTTTTATTTTCCTATTAAAAACATTACGGCTTGTTAAGGAAGCCAATGATCAAATAATACTCATGGCGGCGGAAAGGTTGTTGTCACCACATAAATTATAAAAACATAATTTTTTCGTTTAGTAAATCAATTCATTGAGAAAATATTCCTTTTGAATAAAAGTAAAATTCAAAGGGGTTTATACACTGTATAAAATAATGTTTTGTATAAAAAAAAATTTGCATCAATGCAAAGAGATTGAGACAAAGCTCCTTACAAAGTATGTATCCTTAGATTAAAGATTAAATCAATTACATAATTATGTGTGGAAAATATAAACACACCTAACATAAGAGGATACTAAGTGTAAAAAAATCGGAGGTCATCCACACATATTCATAGTACTACATAATCAAGAAGTAGATGTTTGACACAGTGAATTGAAATTGGGTAAAGTAGTTCCCTTACAGAAATTCGACAGCCTAACGACATCACTTTAAAATTCAGAAAATGAGTTGATGAGAGAGAAAAGGGTATATCATCACCTGGACATAATATTTATAGCAATAAGTATATATAATAACATATCCCAACATAACAAGTTGTAAATTAAAATACATAACCAAAAGAAGTGTTTTAAAAAAGATGAGGGAGAAAGAATCCCTTACAGATTTGGGTATCTTTAGAAACGTACACCACAAGAAAGAAGGACCAAACATTTCTGATGTAAATAACCATAAATGAGACTATATTACACCAATATTAGAATCATGGTCAGTACAAATAGCACTCAATGGATAGAGTGACAAATATAGCATGAATCTCATGGTAATAAAAAGTGGGATAAAAACCCCTTACCTTGTTGTAATAAATCGAATCGTATGACCAAAAGATAATAAGCACCATATGAATCACAGAATACCATGAATATATTCATGATAAAATATATTTAATGGAATTACACAATACACCACATGCAATAAATAATTGGCAAACAAAATAAATATCACTGAATTAAAAGTTAGATAGATATCCTCTTACGAAAATTCGGCAGCTTAACAACGCCACTTAAAACTTCCAAAAATGGATTGAAGATATCAATTAGGGTCTCTCATCATAGGAACATAAAAGTTAAAGTATGATTAATATATAATAACCTCCCCCAACATAACAAAGAGGAGCTTAAAAGAAGTGACATTAAAGAGAGTACATAAAAAGAAAGAGAGAGGTTGGATCCCTTACCTCAAGTCCAACTTGTCTTGTTAGTTTCTTTATATTACTGAATAATAAAATTTAGTCAATTTACAATTTCTTAAGGAACTCCTTTAATTCTTATTATTCAATTAATATCAGATATTATAATGTTATAATAATTAGTTAATTATGTGAGTTCATGTGAGACGTTTTTGACGATGTTCGGTATATGAGTACAAAAATGAACTTGTTTGAAAAGAATTGTCCATGTAGTTATAAGTAAACAATCTCTAGAATCATATCAATGATATAAATATCATATATATCCAGTATATATTGATTTTATACTATTCTATATGATTTGGAGAAAAAAAAATTAAATGCACCATTCATGGAGACGGTAGGCCATACGTACGCATGAACGCTACATTCATTTCATTGTCACGTTAATGGAATTAAAACTAAATAAGAGATATATATTATAAATACAGTATAATAAATATGTTATATAGGTCACATATGCTCATTAATTTTAATCTTTATACATTCCATGTATTTCATGAACGATTCACATCACTTGATGGGACAGTAGTCCACACTTCCCCAAATGAAATTATCGAGATTGCACAACATTAAAAGAATAAAGGTATGATTTTAATATATAATACAGAAGAATAGAGAGGAATGAAATATAATATAACTCATAAATAAATATAGTTCCATCATAATGGCCATCATGGTAAGTGGTTGGAGAAGATTGAACAATCATCGTTTCGTAAGGCAGTAATTCGCCATCCATGGAAACAGTATTTTCTTTAACCATTAGATGGAGGTTTGTGTAACTGTATCTCGAATCGTTCTCATAAAATTTTTCTAGTATATTGAATATATTTTTTTTGTTACAAATAAAACGAATAAAAAGAGTTTAAGTGGATGGGGAAGAAAAATAAAACAAAAGAACATAAGAGAAGACATTACCTTTAAATCATGTAACTCTCCTTGGTTTAAACCAAAAGGGTTTCTTGAGAAGATTTATTCCTATGGTAAGGCGTCTAAGATGAAGAGAGGGATATCGAGAGATAAAATGAGTATAGTTTGGTCTAGCCAATAGCATTAGAGGGTTGTGTAAGGGGGTAGAGGTGGGGGCCTTTTATAAGAGGGAGGAGGGGCACTATTGGAATGTTATAAAATGTAACTTTATTATAAAATAGGTTTTTGAAAGTTTATGTCTTATATTTTAACCTATCTACTCATTTTTTTAAATCGTTCTTTAATGAGGTAATCACTATATCGTCATGGTGTCATAAATAAAATAATTTTGATAATTTCTAAAAATTATAAAAAAAATACCATGATGTAGGAAATATTTTTATCATTCAAATTACTATTTATAGACTAAGATAAGAATTTTTTAGACAAAATTAAAATCGTTTTACTTAGGTGTAACATACTTTGGTTACAATTTCCTTTTTTTAAATGATAAAAGGTCACTATCACACTAAAGAGATTCCATGGGGTCTCTATGTTGGAAAAAGGCATCCCATGGTCGGACATGACACAACCAATATAATTGGGATACATGTTAGGCACATTTTATATTATTATTTTATTATTTTATTACCCTTTACTACCCGATTACTAATTAATCACAATAATTAATGATAATTACCATCGTTACTATTCATAATGTCCTAAAACGAATGATTTTTAATTACATAATTTTTTCCTTATGATTCCAAATATGGAATCCATTATACCAAATTCCAAACAATGATATTGCAGTAATTAATTTAAAAATAATTCCTGTTGTTAGATCCAAAGATGGATTTTTAAGAAGTAAAATGTCACGAACCGTCCTCGGGGCCCGTGCCGTGACTACCCCAAGCCCGCCTTCCATAGACCAGGGGCTAGAGGCTAGCACAAAAGGCGTAAATCCAAAAATAGAGGATGGCATTGCCTTTACGAAGTAACATACACAACATAGTATGAAAGTGAAGTAAGCACTAAGTAAAACTGGGTACATGATAAGTGCTGAAAAGTTAATGGGCCAGTATACAAACCCAACTGAAGTATAGTACAACTGAAAGGAATGTACAACCATAGTATGTAAAAATATTAACACTGAGTCATCGTCTAGAAGTCCCTCCTGAAGGGTTGGTACAGATAGTCTCCTCAGCTCCTCGGGTCCGACCGTCCACTCCGTGTACGTCCCACAAATTTGTCACGACCCGTCCTCGGGGCCTTGTGCCGGGACTACCCCAAGCCTGCCTTCCATAGGCCAGGGGCTAGAGACTAGCACCAAAGGCGTAAATCCCAAAATAAGGAAAGCCATTGCATTTACAATGTAAAATACACAACAGAGTATGCATGTGAAGTAAGCACAAAGTAAAAGTAAAACTGGGTACAAGATAAGTGCTGAAAAGTAAATGGGCCAGTATAAAAACCCAACTGAAGTACAGTACAACTGAAAGGAATGTACAACTTCTATAAAAAAACAGCAACACTATGTCGTCCTCTGGAAGTCCCACCAGAATGGTGGGTAAAGATAGTCTCTTCAGCTCCTCGGGTCTGACCGTCTGCTCCGTGTACGTACCACCAAGTGTTCCACCTCCGAGTACCGTCCAGCTCCGCAAGCCTCCACCTCGATTAATGTTTTCTATCATCGGAATCCAACACAACGTAGTGTGGGAATATCCCATACAGGGGTGAGTATACGATACTCAGTAGGGACCCCGAGACACTCGAAGGTCTCTCAGAATCCATGAAGGATAAACTACAAAGGTAAAGATACAATCACGAATTATTAATCGAATCTACTTAGGTATATGCCCATACATATACCTAAGTCACCTGTTACAGAACGGATCCAACTTCTGAGCCCAAGCACAACCCAGTACAGACAGGAAAACACAATCCAGACCACACAATAAAACACAATCAAGTCCACATAGGAAAACACAACCCAATCCCCACATGAAATCAAGACAATCACTTCGATGATAATGATTGAGAATCAAGACTCAACTCACACAGGAATACACTTCATAATGCGATAGAGATGATCATATTTATCCACTTATTCATCTATGCTATTGGACCCACATGGGATACAAGACCAGCTCTACTGTTGGACCCAAAAAGGATACAAGACCAGCTACTCTGCCAGACCCACATAGGATACAATTACAGAGTCAAATAATGTCGGACCCACATAGGATACAAGAATAGTAGTTATTTCCGTCGAACCCACAATATATTCCTATATGTTCATCATCACTTCCAAACACACGGAGGATCCAAGTACAATTGTCATTTTTGCCGAACCCATGGAGGATCCAAGTGAAGTCATCATCGTCGCCGTCACAGCCAGCTCTATGGTTCCCGCACACAACATGCTGGATTCCTAGAGGGTTCGCTCCTTGAGAAAGAGAGAGAGAGAGAGTAGATAAATAAATTGTCATGATGTCTAGAGTTGATGTATCCCAAAGTTATGTCTCATCAAAAGGAACCCAACGTGATAGACGGTGCATCAATCAGACGCCCGGTCTGAGAGTTATTGTCTTTTCCGTTCCAGGGAGCCGGTTTGTTTTTATGCTAAAACCAAAACAACTATAATACAGCTACGTCCAAAACTCAATAAGAGTAAGCCAAAAGGAATGTCTCAACAAATGTATCCCAACATAATTGGCGGCATTTCAATCAGATGTCCGATCCTTGAGATATAGGCATTTCTGCTCCAAGGGCCCGGTTAGTTTCGAGTTCGAACCAACCCTTCCATACACATAATTTTCCAAAACCTCTAGTGTAATATATTGAAACTACTGGCTCGATTTAAGGATTCTTACACAACTAACGGTGTGTCGATCGGAGGTCCATAGCTCATGTTATGTGAAAACGACCGAAAGCGGTCCGAAGTGGGGGGTCTGGGCCCAGTCTGACGCAGCCCAACCCCCTGGGTCAGCCCGAAACGTGTCGACCCGACCCAGGTCCGGGTCCGTACCAATAGGGTGAAGACCAGTCCAGCTAGGTGTGGCCTAGCCTGGTCTGCGCAACCTGCCCCAGCCTGACCGGGGGGCGCGCTGGCTCGGCCAGTGAGCCGAGATGGGGGGACGCAGTCCCCCCCCCCCCTTTGCGCTGCGTGGACGCGGCGACCGACGCCGCGTCTCCCAGGATCCCGTGTGGCCGTGGGATCCAACTCCTCACAAAAACGGCTGAAGTCACGACGGGCTCCTACCGGCGGCGCGCGGTGTAACATCCCAAGCTTCCACGGTACGTTTTACTTTGAATAATGCAATGACGTGCATTGTACGCAACTTTGAGATTCTAACACACCACAACCAATCAAACTAGCCGTTATGAATAGAAATACCTACTTTTTAAAATTATAGAAATTTTAACTCTCAAAATAGACTTCATTTTTGATTTTGGAGTATCGAATTTATCCTAAGTTGAAATTTTGGTTCTTTTCGGATAACTTTAATATTATGATGAATAGTGAAAATTACTAAATTTTAATTAAAATTTTTTTTTATCAATATAATTAATAGTGATAAATTAAGAATTTGAGTGGTTTTAAAGTATTATTAGAATATATTTTTATCTTTTTATACAATGGTGTTCATTAGAATTAATTTCACTTTGAAATTGGACATAAACAATTGTCAATCTTTTGATATATATTGTTTCTTAAAAACATGCTATTTATTGTGACAACGGGAATTAATTATAAAATTAATTAATGAAACTTTTATGTTTGGAATTTTGTAAAATAGAAATCATTTTTGAATTCGGAATATCAATTATAGCCTAGGGTGAAATTTTGGCATTGTTCTGAAAAACTTCAATTTTTGATGAATAGTAAAACTACAATGTGGTAGTTAAAAAACTGAATTTTTCATCAAACATAATTTTACCTCTTCTGTGATTGGAATTTTGAAAATACAAGAGACATGGTTAATATCAAGAAGTAAAATGTGGTTCAATGAGATGAAAATAATTTTTGGTGAATATTAACTTTTTACTTTTATTTAAAACGGTTAAATGTAAATAGGGTAATTAAGGGTCAAAATGATATTAATATTACCCAATCACATGTCCTAATTATATTGGACAAGTGTATCTCGACCAACAACAACCTTAGGAATAAATTATTATCATTTAGGTCCACTTGGATTAGATTAGGACATTTATTATTATTTAATTCAAAGAAAAGTTAAAAGAGTTAAAATCATAGTTTATTTACTAAAACATTTTTAATATAGGGTTATACATAAGATAAATACGATTGTAAATATTAATTACAAATAAAATAATATTTCCTACATAATGATAGTTTATTTATAATTTTTAGACATTAAATAATTTAATATATTAATGACACAATGATGATGCAGTAATTACAATAATAGTGAAAAATTAAAATAATTGATATTCTAAATACCCAAATAAATATAATTTAAGACTTTTAATGAATTACACTAATTTTATAGGATAATATGACATATTATTATTGATTTAATTTACTTTTTTCGAAGTAATAATTCTATTACGAGTTTCACAAAAATCATCTATTGAATAGTGTCAAAAATGACAAAAAAGAGTGTTTAAAACAAATATTATATTATAAATTGATATTAAATTTCTAAAAATATAAGGTTCTGCCAAGATACTTATATCATGATAGGTATATCATTAATGGACCACTTGGAGGGCTCTTGGATTTATATAGTATGTTTATTAACTATATAATATAAAAATACAAAGTGACATGGTAAATGTCAAACTAATTAACTAAGAGTTAAAACTAAAAGATAAGGTTAATATAGTGACCAAAACCTGTCTAAATTATATTTGTTGAATGGTTTTCGACCTATCCCCACCTTAAACTTTTAATAATCAACTTTTTAGCCATTTGAAACCGAATATTAATTTATTATAAATTATTATTTTTTCTTTTCCAAAGGTTCCCCTCACCCATCTTATAAAAGGGCACTCCTCCTTATCATTTCTTCACACCTTCAAAGCCTTTTGGTTAGGCCATCCCCTGCCACAATACTCTCTCAAATTCCCTCAATAAAACCTAGAGGCCTTATTTTGATCAGAAATATAACCTATGGATCCATTTTGATCAAATCAAAAGGGAGAACACGAAAATAGGTTATGTTTTCACCACCCCTTTTCAAGTTCCTTTCTTCGTCCACTTCATCATTATTTGTAATTACCATTATAAAATAATAACTCCAGTATCTTATATATACTATGATGTTATTATAAATATGGTACAACCATATTCAGTATTCTATCCACCCTTTGAATAACATGTCACCATACGTGCATACGTACGGCTTACCGTCTCCACGTCGTGCTGTAATTTTTATTCAATATATTATTATTTGGGTAGGTATAATAATGATGTGTAACTGATGAAAATAATAAATATAACATGATACTGATTCTGTATATATGATATAACATCCAATTATATATTATTTTAATATCAAAATAATGATATTGTCGCTCGTGCGTACGTACGGACTACCGTCTCCACGAACGTGATGAGATTCATTCTCCATCATATCCATTCAAGTATAATTATCATTTGATGATTTAAAAATAGTTTTTAAGAACTTTATATCATTCTGGATATGAATAAGATACATCATATCCATGACAAACATGGTTTATGAAACAAAACATATAAAAGAAAACGAGTAAGTTAACACCCAAAATGACGATAATTCTCAGATATTATTAACAAATCAATGTTAAAAGATCATATATGATATCATATTAATGTATATGATTCATGAATAATTTAATAACACTTATTTAAACATAATACATGAGGTTAACCTACCCCCAACCAGGGAAAAGTACAAGGTAATGGTTTTCTTATCTCACTTTAAAATTCCGCGAGATTTCCATTATTCACCACTTATTTATTGCAAGAGGTGTGTATACTGCCCATGATTGTATTGATTGTGTAATATACATTAATTTATGGATATTTACATCATCATTGTATTATCCTTATTTCATGGGTGCATGTTTCATAAGTTACCAAATCGATAAGGGAATTTGTAATTTCAATTTCCACTCATTTGGCTTTATGCATATTTCATTGATTATATTACTCCAAGATTATGTGTGGAATCACTATTCATTTTATTATGTCATTATTTCCACTCCCCTTCCTGTGGATATGCTATTGATACACATAATCACCTCATTGATAATTTCTCAAGTCATCGATATGAATTTGATAAGAGTAATTTTAACTCATTCTCCATTTGTTGAGTTAAACATCCAATTCATTGGTGTTGTTTTTACCGGATTATGTGTGAATGTCCTTGGATTGTTTTACACTAAATATCCAATCATATTCAGTGTATTTATATTTGTCACACATAACTATGTATTTGATTTATCCTTAATCTAAGGATACATCCTTTATGAGAGATTTCATCTCAATTTACATTCCACTGATACTTCTTTGTTGTTATACACCAAATCAATTTTATGTGGTGTATATAATGTACATTGACATAGTATATCATGAATTCTTTTATTCTCATTATATTACAATGTTTTTATTACCTCAATTATTTCTATTCAAGTGCCTCTCTTTTGGTTAGAAACTCTAACTAAAATACCATTTTTAAATGTTTTAAAGACTTATTCCTCTAAATCTTGCTCATTAATGTCCATGTTTTCAAAATTGTTTTAAGAATTTATTTGTATGGACATTAAAGTTTTAAAATTAAAAATCCTTTTAAAATGTTTCAAAGGGGTATGATTCACTTTTATTCAAAAATCTATTTTTAAATGGCTTCTTGACAAATAGTGTGACTCATAAATTTTTTCAAGAAAAAGGGGGATATTTCTCTCAAATAGTTATGATAATTATTTTCATCTATGTCAACATCCTTAATTATTCTTGATTTAGGATAATGTGATACAATACAATCTTCCATATTGTATCGAATGAGTTATGTTTGACTGTGGATGTGCTATTTTTATTTCATTCATGGTTTGTGGTTAAAGTATTGACATTTTGTATGCTAGTTTTAATACGAATTTTTATGTTATGTTTAAACCTGTTCATATGAGGAATGCATTGGACTTAATAAGTGACGGGTGGAGCCCGCTATATCTCCTCGATGCATCGGTAGGTCTCATTAGACAAACTAGTGTCTTGGCACAAGGCCTTCGAAAAATCTTATTTGTAGTCTTGGCACGAGGCCTTGCCTATGTGGTTATGATAGTCTGGAATTATGCATTCCATCATTATGAAAGTGGTTATTGATATTGAATGTTATTATTCGATTAGTAGAATATCCATAGGAATAAGTATATGACATTATTTCGTTTTATTTTTTCCATACTATGTTGAAGTTCAAGTTTAAAAGGTTTTTGTTTTAGTTATACATTGCCCTAAATGTTTATTCTTATTTATGAATGTTTCCACTATATTGTTATCCTTATTGGTCACTTAATCTCACCCCTTTTCTATGTTTTATTTTTCCCAGGATGTGAAGAAGTAAATTATAAATGACCTGCAGGGATATTATGAGGGGATAATAGTGTGGACTATAGAGAAAATTTGTTGTTTTAGTAGTTTTTCACCTTATGATGTAATGTAAACCTTATTAATGTATCTAGTGTTTCCAAGGATACTAAACTAATTGGTCTTTCGAAACATGATAATTCTTGTTATGATGCCAATGTTATGTAATAATAAAACTACTCTGGGTAACTGGGGTCGAGGCGTTACAGTTGGTATTAGAGGAAGATTAGTACAAACCTTGGAAGCTAGATTTAGATAAACTCTGATTAGAGAACATAGATTTAAGATGGACTTTGAGGATTAGTATATAATAACTTCCTAGAATTTTGGTATTGTAGAGATTTTGTGAGTTTTTTGAGCAATACATCCCTGTCTGGATATGAGCATGTAGAGGCGGCTCTGGCACATATGTACCTAGGGGTAAAACATGAAAACCTTGCTTTGAGCAAGACTCATACGGGAACCGGTGCACGACAACGAGCCATGCTGCACTCTTGGTTACGACACTCCCAGGGGATATGCTTAGGATAATTTACATTTTCTTTACAAACCAATTTTAAGTAATATATATATATATGAAGAGATTAAATGACCTTGGTTAATCCTAATAGGATTCAAATTGAGAATATGGTGACATGTTAATCTCTAAATGATTTTATGACTACTGTAACTTAAATGGTGCTTTCTGGTTTTAGTCAATGGCTAGATTACAAGGAAGTCATAGTGACTTTGACAATGATGTACAAGGTGGGAATGGTGGTGGCAATGAGCAAAAAAAAACAGAATGTTGATAGGTGTAAAAGATATTTTCTTTATTCCAAATCAGTTTTCCAAAAATATGATAAAGAATATATATATTAACCAATTACCGAACTCAACAAAGAAGAGAAAGGTGATGAATGATAAGATCTCCAGTAGTGGAGACCATGGAAAAAGAAATCCTCAATTTCCATCATGCAGGAAATGTGGAAGGTGACACCCAGGAATGTGTCTCAATAGGACAAAGAAATGCTTTACGTGCGGGAAGGAAGGACATAAAGTGAAGAATTGCTGAAGAAAACTGAAGAGTACTATGGAAGAAGATAAAAATGGTCCCAAGAATCCATTTACAATCATTTGCCGTAAATGTAGGGGACCTGGCCATTACTCGGGTGAATGTCCTATTCTATAGGACATTTTCTTGGTCAGAGAAGAAGCTATGTGGAAATAAATGGTTGGATAAATGTTTAAAAATTATTAGTGCTCCTTATTGATGGATTTACTTTGGAATAATTTTTTCTTGTATTTGTAACCCCTTAGTTTTCCATGTGAGAATGATATTTGAGGAATAATTATATCTTATCTTGTGGATATAGTTATAAATAATCATTTGGTTTTATATGATCATTGGGTTTGATGAAATTATAAATTATCATAATTTGGGATGAAAATGCAAGGTATGAGATAAGATTTGTGGTTAAATTATGTTATGGTTATTTTGAAAAATTAATTTCATTTTGGTAATATTATAAAATATAGTTTTTGAAAAAGGACAACACGCAGACCGTGTGACAACCCGTCGCGTCGGACACAGTTGTGGGAATCGAACACACAACCAAAGTGCAATTGGGATTTATCGCCTACCACTGGACTACGTGAAGTCCCTAGATAGTGTGACTAATTATTTTTAGTTAAATGATTTTATTGATCAATAATAAGTTGATTTGGGTTCTTATGTCTTATCAAATGAATACCCTTGGTATAGGAAAATGATTTGGTGATTAAGTGATAAATGTTATTTTGGAAGATATTCGCTTTGTTGGGAACACTATATGCCCAAGGAAAATAGAATACTATGTGGATTTATTTGTGGAGTAATGGTGGATTTTTATCTATGTTTATATTGTGGATTTATAATGATTTGGGTTATTTATGGAAAGGATTAGGTTAATTACTTTTAAGTATGTGACTTTAAGAGTAATTAATGTCATTTGGAGATATAATTTAACATGGAAGACTAAATTCTTAATAAATTTTGGTTTTCAATATTAGTTTTTATTATATTGAAGGATTTTAACAACAATTGATTATTGAATGGTATTTATTTAACATTGGGGTATTGTTGGTTTAATTTTGGAAATTAAGATTAGTGTTTATTTCTCTCAAGGAATATTATTTTGGGGGATCATTAGATCTTGTACTAACCATTTTGGTTTTGTTTAATCTCTAAAGACAATGTAAATATATAGTTCATCCTGCATGGATCATGTGATTCTATAGAAGTCTATTCTAGATCTTCTAGTGTGACCAAGTCTTCTTGAATACTCATCATTTAAAAAAAATGAGTTAGTGGTGGAAATTTATTAAAGAATGAAACTGTACTTAAAATGTAAGTATATATCTTTATATTGTTAGTCAATATCATAAATGAATTCCTCATCCTTATGTAATGTAACATAAAACAAAAAAATGTTGTCCGTTTACTTTCCTACTATGAGACTAATGATCGTTTGTCCCAACACAAGTTTGTGGTTTTCTTATTGTTAAATTTATCCTGATCATGATTTCTATCCCTCTCTATCAGAACTTGACACTTAGTTTATCATCCATATCCATGGTTTCCTACTTGGAATCCGAGTATGGGTTATCTTGGTTGACCTTTATACCTCTCTTTCTTTCTTTTAAGGTGATAGTTTTGTTGACTCTTTTTCTGATGTGGGAATTTCCATTATATTCCCAAGCACGAATTTAAAAATTGCGAGGACGGAATTTATTGATGGAGGGGAGAATGTAACACCCCAATCTTCCACGGTACGTTTCCCTTTGAATAATGAAATGTCGTGCATTGTACGCAACTTCGAGATTCTAACACACCACAACCAATCAAACTAGTCGTTATGAATAGTAATACCTACTTTTTAAAATTTTAGAAATTTTATCTCTCAAAATGGAATTCATTTTTGGATTTGGAGTATCGAATTTATCCTAAGGTAAAATTTTGGTACTTTTCAGATAACTTTAATATTTTGATGAATAGTGAAAATTACTAAATTTTAATTAAAAACAATTTTTTTAATCAAAATAATTAATAGTGATACATTATGAATTTTAGTGGTTTTAAAGTATAATTAGAATATATTTGTACCTTTCTATCCAATAGTGTTCATTATAATTAATTTCACTTTGAAATTGGACATAAACAATTGTCAATCTTTTGATATATATTCTTTCTTAAAAACACGCTATTTGTTGTGACAGCGGGAATTAATTATAAAATCAATTAATGCAACTTATATGTTTGGAATTTTTTAAAATAGACATCATTTTTGAATTAGGAATATCAATTATAGTCTACGGTGAAATTTTGGCATTGTTCTGAAAAACTTCAATTTTTGATGAATAGTGAAACTACTAAGTGGTAGTTAAAAAACTGAATATTTCATAAAACATAATTTTAGCGCTTCTATGATTGGAATTTCAAAAATCCGAGAAACATGGTTAATATCAAGAAGTAAAATATGGTTCAATGAGATGAAAATAATTTTTGGTGAATAGTAACTTTTTACTTTTATTTACCACGGTTAAAAGTAAATAGGGTAATTAAGGGTAAAATGATATTAATATTACCCTAACACATGTCCTAATTCTATTGGAAAAGTGTATCTCGACCAAAAAACAACCTTAGGAATAAAATATTATCATTTAGGTCCACTTGGATTAGATTAGGACATTTATTATTATTTAATTCAAAGAAGAGTTAAAAGAGTTAAAATCAATGTTTATTTACTAAAACCTTTTTAATATAAGGTTATAAACAAGATAAATTCGATTGTAAATATTAATTAGAAAGATAATAAGATTTCCTAGATAATGATTTTTTATTTATAATTTTTAGAAATTATATAATTTAATATATCTATGACACAATGATGATGCAGTAATAACAATAATAGTGAAAAATTAAAACAATTGATATTATAAATACCCAAATAAATATAATTTAAGACTTTAAATGAATTAAACTGATTTTATAGTATAATATGACATATTAGGATTGATTTAATTGACTTTGTTCGAAGTAATAATTCAGTTATGAGTTTCACAAAAATCAACTATTGAATAGTGTCAAAAATGACATAAAAGAGTTTTTAAAACAAATATTATATTATTAATTGATATTAAATTGATAAAAATCTAAGGATCTGCCAAAGGACTTATATAATGATAGATATATCATTTATAGACCACTTGGGGGTCTCTGGGATGTATATAGTAAGTTTATTAACTATATAATATAAGAGACATGGTAAATGTCAAACTAATTAAGTAAGAGTTAAAACTAAAAGACAAGGTTAATATATTGACCCAAACCTATCTAAATTCTATTGGTTGAATTGATTTAGACCTATCACCACCTTAAAATTTTAGTAATTAACTTTTGAACCATTAGAAACCGAATATGAATTTAATATAAATTAATATTTTTAGCTTTTCCAAAGGTTCCCCTTACCCCTCTTATAAAAGGGCACTCATCCTTCTAATTTATTCACACCTTCAAAGTCTTTTGGTTTGGCCAACCCCTGCCCAAATACTCTCTAAACTTCCCTCACTACAACCTAGAGGACTTAGTTTGATCAGAAAGCCATCCTACAGAGCCCTTTTGATCAAATCAAAAGGAAGAACATGAAGAAGAGGTAATGTTTTCACCAACCCTTTTCAAGTTCCTTTCTTCTTCCACTTCTTCATTCATTGTTATTACCATTATAAAATAATAACTCCAGTATATTATATATACTGTGATGTTATTATAAATATGGTACAACCATATTTAGTATTCTATCCACCCTTTGAATAACATGTCACCATACATGCGTACGTACGGCTTACCGTCTCCACATCGTGGTGTAATTGTTATTCAATATATTATTATTTGGGTAGTTATAATAATGATGTGTAACTAATGAAAATAATAAATATAACATGATAATGATTCTGTATATAAGATATACCATCAAATTATATATTATTTTAATATCAAAAGAATGATATTGTCACTCGTGCGTACGTACGGACTACCGTCTCCACAAACGCGATGAGATTCATTATCCATCATATCAATTCAAGTATAATTATCATTTGATGATTTAAAAATAATGATTAAGAACTTTATATCATTATGGATATGAATAAGATAAAACCTATCCATGACAAACATGGCTTACGTAACAAAACATATAAATGAAAACGAGTAAGTTAACACCCAAAACGATGATAATTCTAAGATATTATTAACAAAGCAATGTTAAAATATCATATATGATATCATATTAATGTATAAGATTCATGAATAAAATAATAACAATTATTTAAACATTATACAAGAGGTTAATCTACCCCCAACCGGGGAAAAGTACAAGGTAAGGGTTTTCTTATCTCACTTTAAAATTTCATGAGATTTCCATTATTAACCACATATTTATTGCATGTGGTGTGTATACTGCCCATGATTGTATTGATTGTGTAATATACATTAATTTATGGATATTTAAATCATCATTGTATTATCTTTATTTCATGGGTGCATGTTTCATAAGTTATCAAATCGATAAGGGAATTGTTAATTTCAATTTCCACACATTTGGCTTTATGCATATTTCATTGATTATATTACTCCAAGATTATGTATGGAATCACTATTCATTTGATTATGTCATTATTTACACTCCCCTTCCTATGGATATGCTATTGATACAAATAATCACTCCATTGATAATTTCTGAAGTCATCGATATGAATTTGATAAGAGTAATTTTAACTCATTCTCTATTTGTTGAGTTAAACATCCAATTCATTGGTGTTGTTTTTACAAGATTATGTGTGAATGTACTTTGATTGTTTTACACTAAATATCCAATCATATTTAGTGAATTTATATTTGTCACACATAACTATGTCGTTGATTTATACTTTATCTAAGGATATAGCCTTTATGAGAGATATCATCTCAATTTACATTCCATTGAGACTTCTTTGTTGTTATACACCAAATCACTTTGATGTGGTGTATATAATGTACTTTGACATAGTATATCATGAAATAATTTATTCTCATGATATTAAAATGTATTGATTACCTTAATTATTTGTATTCAAGTTTTTCTCTTTTGGTTAGAAACTCTAACTAAAATACTATTTTTAAATGTTTTAAAGACTTATTCCTCTAAATCTTGCACATTAATGTCGACGTTTTTAATTTTTTAAGGATTTATTTGTATGGACATTAATGTTTTAAAAATAAAACTCTTTTTAAAATGTTTCAAAGTGGTATGGGACACTTTGATTAAAAAATCTATTTTTAAATGGCTTCTTGACAAATAGTGTGACTTTTAAATGATTTCAAGAAAAAGGGGGATATTTCTCTCAAATAGTTATGATAATTATTTTCATCTATGTCAACATCCTTAATTATTCGTGATTGAGGATAATGTGATACAATACAATCTTCCATATTGTATAGAATGAGTTATGTTTGACTGTGGATGTTCTATGTTTATACCATTCATGGTTTGTGGTTAAAGTATTTTCATTTCGTATGCTAGTTTTAATACGAATGTTTATGTTATGTTTAAACCTGTTCATACGAGGAATGAATTGGAATTAATAAGTGATGGGTGGAGCCCTCTATAGCTCCTCGATGCATCGGTAGGTCTAATGCGACAAACTAGTGTCTTGGCACAAGGCCTTGGAAAAATCTTATTTGTAGTCTTGGCACAAGGCCTTGGCTATGTGGTTATGATAGTATGGCATTATGCATTCCATCATTATGAAAGTGGTTATTGATATTGCATGTGAATATTCGATTAGTAGAATATCCATGCGAATAAGTATATGGCTTTATTTCATTTTATTTTTTCCATACTATGTTGAAGTTCAAGTTTAAAAGCCTTTTGTTTTAGTTATACATTGCCTTAAATGTTTATTCTTATTTATGAAAGTTTCCGCTATATTGTTATCCTTATTGGGAATTTGAGCTCACCCCTTTTCTATGTTTTATTTTTCCCATGATGTGAAGAAGTAAATTATAAATGACCTTCAGGGATATTATGAGTGGATAATAGTTTGGACTATGGAGACAATATGTTATTTTAGTAGTTTTTCACCTTATGATGTAATTTAAACCATATTAATGTATCTAGTGGTTCCAAGGCTACTAAACTAATCGGTCTTTCGAGACTTGATCTTTCTTGTGATCATGCCAATGTTGTGTAATAATGCACCGACTCTGAGAAACTGGGGTTGGGGCATTACATGCGGGGGCGTCGTCGCCTCCGGGAGGCCGGCCGTTACCGGCCGCCGCCTCCTGCCGCCGGCGCTGTCGCACCGTCGGAGATTTTTTCCGTGGGCTACCGGAGTCATTTGGGTGGTCTGTTCATTCTCCCATATACGCCTGTGGTCGTCTTGAGACTCGTATATTACTGCGAAGGCCACCAATTTTCATTTTGGTCTCATTTTGTCATCGCCAAAAATTCTATGCATCAAGAACATACTAGCGGTGGGTTCAGACTTGTTCGTTAGTCCACACCCACCACGTTAGTGGTTCAAACATTACTAACTAATTGCACACCATGCTAGGGATATAAAATCACATAATTTATTTTTTCAAATTCCCCTACCTCAACAAGGAGGACGATCGTCAGCTTCGCAGTAGACGACATCACGGGGAAAAGGATCATGGGCGTCGTCGGGGCGCGCCGAGGAGGAAGTGGCATCTCCTATAATGTCGTGGAGAAGATAAGGGGTGGCGCGTCGTCGATTTATGAAGAACCAGTGTTCTTTGTCGTTCTTTGTTGGAGGTCTGCATTCATCGTTGGAGGCTAGCATTATTCCTCGCACGATAAAGCTATCCTACTTAATAAAACAATAGGTTTCCCCTATTATTTTATTATGCACGCAAAGAAACTGTCCCATAAATAATTCACCACACTAATTAAAAAGTGTTGACATTTAATTAAATAATAGAGAGAGACGTTCCCCATTATTAAATGCATTCGTAGTAAAATTTAAAAGGGGGGAAGAGGATGGTTCCACATTAAATAATGTGTTGACATAATTTAATGGGATGAGGTGACATTTAATGGAGGTTTTGCAAATTAATGAGTGGATGTTTAAGAGATTAGAGGGAATTAAAATGGTGGGGCTTGTGCGGGCCCCCACCTCTCTAACATCCCCACATGGGTAGTTAAGTGGCTATGGGTCCCACTCTTAAATACCCATGGGAGGGAAAACCTGGCTTAAGAAATAAAATCTATTCCGAAAATTTTTATTTACTTCTTAAATAAACCCCAAAAAATATCTCCTCCTCCTTTGAGAACGCCACTAAAGTAAGTGCCCCCATAAGAAATTACTAGCGCTATAGTTTCATAGGTGCCCTCGGATTTTAATTCCAAGCAGCAGTTCAAAAGATAGAAAAACCCGCTCGCTCGTTCACTGAACGTACCCGATATAAAATTCGGAGATTGATTCCGGGCACACCGGGCCTCGGAATCAAGTGTCGTTAGAAGGCACAGACTCGTAAAATACCAATGTATTTAAAAAAAATCATTCAAATTTCTGGGTCTTTACATCACTCTCACCTCAGTGCTTTACGTCCCTATAAAGATACAACATAAACTAGGGTATCAAATGAGGTTACTGAGCACGCATCTGTGCCTCCCGCTCCCATGTTCTCTCATTGAGGTTCCAATGCTGCCAACGAATTTGCACAAGAGGTATCAACCATCCACATAGTACCTGCTCCTGTCGATCCTTGATCTCCAATGAGACCTTCGCAAAAGTTGCCCCGTCATCGATTTCCAGCTCCCCGTGGTCGATGATATGCGTCGGGTCATGCACATATCTCCTCAGCTGAGATACCTGAAAGACGTCATGCACTTGGTGCAGCTGAGGTGGAAGGGCTAGGCGGTAAGCCACCTCGCCTACCCGGTTGATGACCTATAAAGGTCCAATGAAGCGTGAAGATAACTTCCCGCCGCAGCCAAATCTCCATAATCCATGTAGAGGTGAGACCTATAAGAAAACGTGGTGTCCATCCTCAAACTCCAGTGGTATCCTTCTCCAATCAGCATAGGACTTCTGTTTGCTATGTGCATTCCTCATTTGCTCCTGGATGATTTTCAACTTCTCTGTCATATCCTAAACCATCTCTGGCCCTACTAATGCTAACTCCCCTGGGTCAGTCCATCACAGAGATTATCCTCAATGTCCATCGTAGAGTGCCTCATATGGTGCCATCCCGATGGTGGAGAGGTAGCTATTGTTTTACGCAATCTCCACCAATGGTAGGTGATCCTCCCAGCTGCGACCAAAGTCGAGGACACATGCACAGAGCATGTCATCGAGTGTCTGAATGGTCCTCTCCATCTGGCCATCCTTCTGAGGTTGAATGGAAGTTCTCAGGTGTAGCGGTGTCCCAAAAGCCTCCTGTAACGCCTTTCAAAGCCAGGAAGTAAAGTGAACGTATCGATCGAAGAGGATAGACGATGGTACACCATGGAGCCGTACGATCTCCTGAACGTAGAGGCGTCCCATTATC
This sequence comes from Viscum album, assembly GCA_963277665.1. NCBI lineage: Eukaryota > Viridiplantae > Streptophyta > Magnoliopsida > Santalales > Viscaceae > Viscum > Viscum album. The sequence continues at coordinate 1,519,647,969 of OY728136.1, forward strand.
TCTACTGAGCCCTTCTCTATGATGGGTATGAAGTGGGATGACTTGGTGAGTCGGTCCACAATCACACAGATGGAGTCGTGTCCTATGGATGTACGTGGAAGCTCTATCACGAAATCCATGGATATCCCGTCCCACTTCCACTCCGGGACCTCTAAGGGTTGTACCAAGCCTGATAGTACCTGGTGCTCTGCCATCACTTTATGACAAGTGAGGAATCAAGAAACGAACTATACCCCAAACTTTTTTCATACCCTACCACCAGTACAGTCGTCTGAGGTCCTGGTACATCTTCGCTACCCCAGGATGTACCCTGAGAGGGGATGTGTGGAACTCCCTCAGCACCTCCTTCTGTAGTGTAACTAGTACCATGGTACGTCCCCTGAAGAGGATGATGTGCTCTTCGCCTTCAGAAAATCCATTGGGTGCTATCCCTGAGGATATCTGAGCACTTCGCGCCTCACAGTCAACGTCCCCACGCTGTGCCTCTCTGACCTGCGGAAGTATTGGAGGAGTGACTGTGAGGGGCTAAAGATAAGATTCCCCATCTCTATCCATGAAGGATATCTACAATGTGGATAACTGCTTTATCTCCTCCCCAAGTCGCTAAATGCCCGATCTCCAGCTGAGAGCAACAACCACAACGTTCCCCTTCCCATGAGTATAGACAATCTCAGATTCATAATCCTGGAGGAACTCGAGCCATCATCGCTATCTCAGGTTCAGGTCCGTATGCATTAAAATGTACATGAGACTCTAGTGGTCATAGTAGACAGTAAAGCACTCTCCCATTAGATAGTATCGCGACATCTTCGAGTTGAAGACCACTGCTGCTAATTCCAGGTCATTTTTAGTGTATTTCAGCTTGTGTTGCGTCAACTACTATGAGCTGTAAGCGATCACTGCTCGCTCCAGCATCAGGAAACACCTGAGTCCGGTATCTGATATTTCACAAGAAACTATGTAGCCTACGACCTCTTCCGGTAGCCTCAAAATGGGCGTACTGGTCAATCTCTGGCTCAGCTCCTGGAAGCTATGCGGACATCTGTATTACCACACGAAGGGTTTCCCTTTCTTCTCCAATGATGTAAGTGGGGTTGAAACTCCGGAGATGTCTGGAACAAATATCTGATAGTACCCAGCCAGACCTAGGAAACTCCACACCATTGTCATGCTTCGGGGTGGCTCCCAAGAAATTACCTCCTCGACCTTTGCGGGATCAACTACAACTCCCACCTCTGAGAAGATGTACCCATGAAGTGAACCTATTAAAGCCAGAACTAGCACTTTGAGAGCTTACCGTAATGCTGGTGCTCTCAGAGTGTATCCAGAACAACCTGTAGGTGGTAGGTGTGCTCCTCCTCAGTCGTCATGTAAATCAGTATGTCTTCAATGAAGACTACGACAAACTGATCGAGGTAGGGCTGGAAGATAATGTTCATGAGACTCATGAACACTACTGGAGCATTGGTCACACTAAAGGGCATGACCAAGAACTCATTGTGGCTATTCCGACACCTGATGGCTGTCTTCTGTACATCCTTATCCCGAAATTGGAGCTGATGATAGCCTGAACTGAGGTCTATCTTCGAGAACCAACGTGCTCCTTTGAGCTGACCGAAGAGGTTATAATTCCATAGAAGCATATACTTTTTCCTCACGGTCACTTTGTTCAGGCGACGTTAGTTGAAACACAGTCGTATGATCCCATCCACCTTCTTGGCGAACAGAATCGAAGAAGCCCAGGGTGAAACACTGGGTCGGATGAAACCATTCCCATGCAAGTCCCCCAGCTGTACCCGCAGCTCACGAAGCTCAGCGGGAGCCATCCAATATACTGGAGTGGATATCAGTGATGTCTTGGTATACTGGTCTATGTATAATTCTACCTCCATGTGAGGTGGTAGTCCTAGAACATCTTTAGGAAAAACATCCGTGTACTAGTCCACCACTACAAGAAAAATCTAACTCCGCACGTCAACTGCTCCGAGGATGAGACTAGCCAACTGATGTGTGATCGGATGCCCCCTCATCTGCGTGAGTCCATCCTATACTGCGAAGGTTCCATTCTCGCTGGTGAAGGGGAACCTGGTCCCATGCATGTGGACACACTATACTTTGTGCCTAATACAGTCGATCTGAGCATGTACTGTAGATAACCAGTCCATTCCCAAGATGACGTCGTAAGGCCTCGATGCTGCAACAAGAAGATCACAGCCAAAACTCTCACCTCCTAGATGAATCTCACAGTACCGGTACCAGTGCGTAATCGTCGATTCTTCTTTCGTAGGAGACACTAACCACAAGGATCAAGCCAACGGCTCCGTTGGAAACTTTGAGCTCCAAACAAGGGAAGTAGCAATAAAATAATGACTCGCACCTGTGTCCATATGAACTCAAGCAAGGGTGGAGTCGACACAGATAGTACCCCAAATTATCTCGGGTGTGCCGTGGCTGTAAGCCTCATTTTCCTGGAGCTGTTCCTGTCTCTTCCCATCATCTCCCTGTGGTCATGGTGGACCTCCTGGGGGTGGTGGTGGTAGAGACTCGAAGCGTCGTCCAACACCCACTGCTCGGCCAGCTCCTCTGCCTCGTCTACCTGCTCCCTATGAACCACCACGTTCGAACCTCTTCCTTTGCCTCAGTTGTCCCTCCACAGTCTTCTGCTCGTCTGCATGATGGGTTGGGCACTCACAATCCAGGTGGCCCTGCCCGCCGCATGCATAGCATTATCTACTCCTCGTAAGGCTGGCTCTATACCGTGTGCCCCACAAGGATGAATCTGAATCCTTAGGTCGAACACCTGTCGGCCTGGTCCTCTTGGACCCATGTGTATTCTGTCGATTTCCAGCTATAGAAGACTCCACTTTGTACCGTCCTTGCGGTGGGTCTTGCTGCTAATTGATGCTTAGCGAGAAAGCTCTCCACTAGTAGGGCTCGCTCCAGTACCCCCGCCTGGGTCGGGATGCTGAGTGGAATCGTTGAAGCTATGATCTCATGACTCAGCCCCTGATCAATGGTCTGAGCCCAGAATAATGGTTCTCATACCATTTCAGTGGAGTAGTGTGAGTGGTCGTTAAATCTTTCCAAGTACTGGGCTAGTGACATGCTACCCTGCCGTAGCTATATTAACTCCTGGATGCACACTGCACAGATGGTGGCCGGAACAAACTCTGAGCGGAATAGGCTCTAGAAGTCCATCCAAATTTGAGATGCCTCATCGTTCACCTGGAGCATCAGGCTCCACCAAATACCTGCAGCTACGTGAAGGAGGCTCGCGACAAGGATCACCAAGAGGTCTGCTGGTGTCCCTACCAATCTGAAGACTCTGACGACAGCCTCCAGCCAATCCTCAACTGCCTGAGGATCCATCTATCTGTGGAACCCAGACGACCTCTACCTCTAAAACTGATGAAATGCGCTCAGACAACGTGCACTCTCAACCGCTGGGGCTGGTAGCATCGGTGGCTCGACAGGTAGATGTACAACCAGTTCCTCCGCTGTATTGGGTACTGCACCGAGGCCTCGTCATTTGGTGGGCTTCCATCTCGCAAAAAGCTTGGAACCCAAGGTGGCTGCCACCGTGGGGCCATCCTGAAATGAAACAGGTGCGCCATGGTTAATAAAATATACCTAGTGAGCTGACACAGAGTAATCACAAAGAAAACTTTTTAAAGTAAAGACACATGTAATCATTGTTTTCATGCACTGAGTCGGAAATCTGAAGTCAGGGTCCTGGTGTATGGATACGTCGACCACCACACCAACACTTGACTCCCTGGACTAAAAACCACACTCAATACTCTTAACACCTTTTTCTCAATAGAGAAGAAATTATCAGAGTCCTGAGTCCTACGGTAGAACTGAATCCTCTAATACCAATTTTTCACGACCGGTCCTCAGGACCCATGCCACGACTACCCCATGCCCGCCTTCCATAGGCCAGGGGCTGGATACTACCACCAAAGGAATAAATTCAAAATTAAGGGAAGGAATTACCGTTACTATGTAACATACACAATAGAGTACGCAAGTGAAGTAAGCAATAAGTAAAACTGGGTACATGATAAGTCTTGAAAATTAAATGGGCAAGTATACAATCCCAGCTGATGTACAGTACAACTGAAAGGAAAGTACAACTACAGTAAGTAATAACAGCAACACCGAGTCGTCCTCCGGAGGTCCCACCTAAAGGGTGGGCACAGATAGTATCCTCAGCTCCTCGGGTCCGACCGTCCGCTCCATGTACGTACCACCAAGTGGTCCACCTCCAGGTACCGTCCAGCTCTACAAGCCTCCACCTCGATCAGTTCTGTCTGTCGTTTGCATCCAACACAATGTAGTGCGGGCATAGATCATGCAGGTTTGATTATACGATACTCAATAGGGACCTTGAGACCCCCGAAGGTCTATTAAAATCCATGAAGGATAAACCAAAAAGGTAAAGATACAATCATGAAGTATCAATCGAATCTACTTAGGTATATTCCCATACATATACCTAAGTCACCATTTACAGAACAGATCCAACTCCCAAGCCCAAGGACAACCCATTCCACATAGGGAAACACAATCCAGACCACACAGGAAAACACAATCCAGTCCACACAGAAAAACACAACCCAGTCCACACAGGAAAGAAAGACAATCACTTCGATGATAATGATTGAGAATCAAGACTCAGCTCACATAGGTATACACTTTGTAACGCGATAGAGATGATTAGATGTATCCAATAATTCATCTAAGCTGTGGGACCCACATAGGATACTAGACCAGCTAAGCTGTCGGACCCACAAGGTATACAAGGCCAGCTACTCTGCCAGACCCACATATGATACAAGTACAGAGCCAAATACTGTCGGACCCATATAGGATACAAGAACAGTAGCCATTGTTGTCGAACCCACAAAGGATTCCTATACGGTTGTCATCACTGCCGAACCAACGGAGGATCCATGTACAGTTTTCATTGCTGCCGAACCCACGAAGGATCCAAGTTCAGTCGTCATCGTCGCAGTCACAGCCAGCTCTAGGGTTCCCGCACACAACATGCTCGTTTCCGGGAGGGTCCACTCCTCGAGCAAGAGAGAGAGAGAGTCGATACATCAAATATCACGAAGTCCAGAGTTGATGTGTCCCAATGTTCCATCTCATAAAAAGGTACCCAACGCGACATGCGATCTGTCAATCGATGCCCGGTCTGAGAGTTATTGGCTATTCCGTTTAGGGGCCTGGTTGGTTGTTAAGCTAAACCAACCCAACTGTACTCCATAAGCATCCAAACCTCAAGCGGAGTAAGCCAAAATGATTGCCTCAAAAAAAAATTATCCCAACGCAATTGACATCACATCATTCGGATGTCCGGTCCTTGGATATAAGCATTTCTGCTCCAACTGACCGGTTGGTTTCGAGTTCGATCCAACTCTGTCGTACCCATAGTTTTCTGAACCCTCAATTGTATTATACCGAAACGACCATCTCAATCCAAGGATTCCTACGCAACTATTAGTGCATCGATCAGATTTTCTTATCTCATGTTATGGGAAATATACCGAAAGTGGTCCGAAGTGAGGGGTCTGGGCCCGGTCCGACCTGGACCTACCCCCCAGGGCGGCCCGAACCGGGTCGACTCGAACCCGGTCCGGATCCGGCCTGGTGGGGTGCGGCCCGGCTAGGTGCGGGCTGGCCTTGCTAGGCACGGTGCGGCCCAGTCCGCGCGACCCGCCTCGTCCCAGCTGGGGGGTGCGCTGGCTCGGCCAGCGAGCCGAGCAGGGGGGATTGCCCCCCCCCCTTTGCGCTCCATGGACGTGGAGACCGATGTTGCGTCTCCCAGGATCCCGCAGGACCGCAGGATATAACTCTTCGCCATCGTGACTTCAGCCGCGAAAGGCATCTTCTAGCAGCACACCGGAGGGGCCGCCACCTCCCGGCGGCCGGCCGGTACAGACACCCGAGCCGGAGACCCGCGCCGTCAGAGATTTCTATGGGTCACCGGAGTCATTCTAGTGGTCCGTTCTTGCTCTAGTCTGTTCCTACGGTCTTCTCAAAACCATTAGATTACTGCGAAGGTCTCCAATCACCATTTCGGTTCCATTTCATCATCCCCATGAATTCCGTGCATCAAGAACAAACTAGCGGTGGGTTCAGAATTGTTCGTTAGTCCACACCCACCGCGTTGGTGGTTCAAACATTAACAACCAATTGCACACCATGCCGGGGATATAATATCACATAAGGAATATTATTCAAATTCCCTTACCTCAACAAGGAAGACGATCATCGACGTAGCAGTAGACGACATCGCGGGGAAAAAGATCGTAGGTTTCATCGGGCTGCGCCTACAAGGAAGTGGCGTCTCCTCTCTTTTCGTGGAGAATAGAAGGGCTGGTGCGTCAGCGATCTCTGAGGAACTGGAATTCTTCGTCGTTCTTTGTCAGAGGTCGATGTTCTTCGTTGTTCTTCGTCAGAGGCTGGTTTTCTTCCTCGCACAACGAAGCTCTTCTCCTTAATAAAAAATAGGTTTCCCCTATTATTTTATTATACACGCAAAGAAACTCTCCCATTATTAATTCACCACAGTAATTAAAAAGTGTTTAAATTTAATTAAATAAGGGAGATAGTGGTTCCCCATTATTAATCATATTGGCAGTTAAATTAAAAAGGGTTAAAGAGGAAGGTTCCTCATTAAATTATTGGTTGACATAATTTAATTGGTTGAGGTGACATTTAATGGTGGTTTTCTAAATTAAAGAATGTTTTTTAAGAGTTTAGAGGGAATTAAAATCGTGGGGTTCATGCGGGCCCCCACCTCTCTAACATCCCCACTTGGGTAGTTAAGTGGCTGTGGGCCCCACTCGTAACTACCCATGGGAGGGAAAAACCACCTTAAGAAATAAAAATTGTTCCGACAATTTTTATTTATTTCTTAAATAAACCCCCAAAAATATCTCCACCTCCTTTGAGAATGAAACTACGGTAAGTGTCCCCTTATGAAATTATCGGCACTGCGGTTTCATCGGGGCCCTCAGATTTTAATTCTGAGCAAAAGTTCAAAAGATAGAAAAACCCGCTTTCTTGTTCATTGAACGTACCTGAGCTCAACATCAGAGATTCATTCTGGGCACACCGGGCCTCATAATCAATTTCCATCAAAAGCCACAGACTCGTAAAAATACAAAGTATTAAAAAAAATTCCGTGAAATTTCTAGGTCTTTACATAAAATCTATTAAAAGATTGATTTGTTTTTACAATCAATTTAATAGTGAAATTACATCCAATGACCAAAATTGTATTAAATGATAAAAACATAATTAAATTACACCTTAAAAATAATTAAAATGATAATCTAACTGTTTAAATAAATTGGATGAAAATGCCATTTTAAATTAAAATGCAGTATTTTTCACTATTCATTAAAAATGAACATTTGTCAGAAAAATCCCGAAACTTCACCCGAAGATATATTTTATATTACAAATTCAAAAATGATATCAATTTTACCAAATTAAAAACATATATGTTTAACTAATTTATTATATAATCAATTCCCGTTGTCAAAACAAATAGTGTGTTTTTATGAAACAATATCTATTAAAAGATTGAAACTTGTTTATGTACAATTTCAAAGTGAAATTAATTCAAATGACCACCATTGAATTAAATGGAAAATATATATTTTAATTAAAATTTAAAACAAATTACAAAGATAATCTATCAATATAAATAAATTATATTAAAAGAATGTTTTGAATTAAAATACAACATTTTTCACTAAAAATAATCATTATCAGAGAATAACAAAAATTTACACAAAGTAAATTTTTATGTATTTATTCTGAATAAGGATTATATTTTGTCAAATGTAACATATAAAAGTGACAAAAAAGTATATTTAAAAAGGGTTCTCCATCAAAAGGCGGTTAATCAGCCTTTTAAAAAATATTAGAATATTTATTCTTAAAATTGGATTCATTTTAATTTTAAGAATCTAACCTTTATTGAATATTGTAAAAACATTTAACAAACATATATATTCAAATTTTAGTTAGTTCTATTCATTACTGTTATTCCAACGCCTAGAAGTTATCTACGATTTAAAATTATAATATTATCTTATTAGTGTGAAACGTAAGATTTCACCGAAACTCATTGTTGTGTATTGGCTATTCCATAGAACATAGCATCCCCTTTAAAGTAATATTAATATTTTAATCACAAATATTTATAAATATGAAAATGTAATATTCTTTATTTACATGGGATGTTACAATGTGATATATGTTCATTACTGGGAAATGGGTTGTGAGACAAGGACTGATGTTCCAAATACTCATGGGGTGATTGACATGGTGTACAAAACACATCATTAATTAAATTATTATTTTATGGTACACGAATGATGCTCTAAATACACATTAGTTGTTAGAAAGGGACTAATGCTCCAAATACTAATGATGGTGCTAGACATGGCATTCTACGCCATTTAATTGACATTGGACTAAGGCTCCAATTAAGTTTTATTTTAATTGAATTTAAATGGAATTTTGAAACGGAGTGGTTTAAATGAAATTAGAATTGATATTGTAAAATGGTTCAGTCACCGGCACCGTCAAAGAAGTTATTGAGATACGGGTGTCCATGGGAACCAAGTGGTTTATGCATTTAAATATTGGATAATTGAATAAATGATTAATTTTTATTTTATACCTTTGTTTTTAATCTTTATTGAAAATTCATAAACTATTATTGAGTGGATTCTTTTAAGACGTAGTTGTTGGTTGCCAACTGATTTGTACGCACACCCTACTCGGGCTTCAGGATCGGTACCGGAGTAGACATTTTATCTTTTTTTTTCTGGGATAGTTTAAGGGAAAAGGCCCTTAGTTAGATGGTTGAATTGGTATGGAGCATGGTAAGGGGACCACCAATGGTTCGATACCCTCTTGGGATTCATTTGTGTCTTTACTTTTTAGTTTTAATTTTCATAACCGAACACATACTTCAACATGACATATTATCTGTTTCTATTCGATATTGTATTTTCATACAACATAATATTCAGATTTTGGTTTTTTGACTTTATATATTCATCCGATATTGTTTAATATTTTTTCTAGTGTCCAGTTTCATAATAGATGGAATATTATCCCCATGACTGACTTACCAGACCGTTGTAGCTAGTTAGCTACATCTGGCATTTGGGGAGGCATGTCTGAGGACATGTGACCGACTAGGTCAAGCCATTATTGTTTGGTACTCAGGCTGGGATGTTACAACTATGATATTTTAGCTCCTGTGATATAATGTAACAAAAATATTTTATCTCAGGGAAATATATTTATTTATTCCTTGAAAAATAATGAAAATTTTAATTATATATTAAATATTTTGTTCATAACCTCATTGCATGAATCTAATTGTATTCATTCAAATATCCTCTTCATTGGGTGACATCATTTGGTTATCACCAAATGACATACTTGGTTGGATTTATACCCAAAGTGGAGAACCAAGTAGAAAGGGAGGGATATTGGATAATGAATTAGGTATGGATTTCCAACCATATGTGTTTTGGGAGGTGTGATCATGGATGATAGATGTTGGCCTTTTATAGCGGAGGTAGGGGACACAGTTTGAATTTTTTAAAACAAGATATTTGTATCCATGTTTTTACATAAAAATATATTTCAAAATACTCAAAAACTCATGAATAGAATGTTTATAGGAAAACAATATCCATATAATGGGGTTTAGACTACTTCATAACTATTTGGGACCCTTATAAATTTGTATATGTACCTTATTAACCTTAATTTTTCCCTAATTATTGTAATTAATTATAATTACATTCACTAAAATTCTTGGTAAAAAAATTAATTTTAACTTATTATACTAAAAATAATGAACTGATTACATAAATATATGTCTTTATTTTTAAATTTAATTCACATAATAGGTAGAATTGGTTTTAATGATAATCTCAAAGACATGGAAAGTAAGAGATATTTTAATGTGAGAACTGTAACATCCAGAATAAATGAAGAATGTGACATTTTATTATTTATTAATATTTTTGAATTAAATATTAATTGTACTTTAAACTGGTTTCTATGTTCGAATGCTTACCTTATATGCAATAATAAGATTCATTGAAATCTTACGTTGCACACTAATAATATAATTTTTTTATTTTAAATTTTTGTTATCTCCAAGAAGTTGAATGGGATTGAATGAAAAAAACTAACAACAATATAATTATACATGATTATTAAATGTATTTAAATTTATCCAATAAAAAGTTAGAGGCTTAAAATGTGAATGAATCTAATTTTAATCATTATTTACATTAAAAGGCCGATTTATCGCATTTTAATGGTGAACCCTCTTTATATCTATTTTTGTTCACATTAATAAATTATATATTAACAAATTAAATTCTTCTTTAGAATGGGCACCTCAAAATTTACTTCGTATAATTTTTTTGAATTTTTACGATAAAGTTCATTTTTAATGAATAATGAAAATATTGTATTTTAATTCAAATATATGTTTTAATATAATTTATTTATATAGTTATATTATCTTATAAATTTTTTTTAAAGTGTAATTAAAATATATTTTTACCATTTAATCCAATATTGGTCATTGGACTTAATTTCACTTTGAAATTGGACATAAAAAGTGTTAATATTTTCATAGTTGTGTCTTAAAAACACCCTATTTGTTTTAACAGGGGAAATTAATTTTAAAATTAATTAATGATACTTTTTTGTTTTTAATTTGAAAAAAACATCATTTTTTAATTCGGAATATCAAATATAGCTTAGTCTTGATTTTTGTTATTTTTCTGAAAAACAATAATTTTGATGAATAATAAAACCACATAGTAGTCGTTAAAAAACCTGACATTTTCATTTATATGAAATTTTACCACTTCTGTTAATTGAATTTTGAAAATCTGACATACATGGATGTTATTATTTTGTAAAATTTGGTTCAATAATATGAAAATAATATTTGGTGAATAGTTACTTTTGACTTTTTTTTACCGCAGTTAAAGGTAAATAGGGTAATTCAAGCTAAAGAGAATATTATAATAATTAGAAATTACCTTAACATTTATCCAAACCTTATTGGTTGAGTCATTTATGACCATGGGCATCTTTGGGTAGATTTTGGGACCCCATTGAGCCACATGAGAGTGATAATGACAATTTAGATTAATTAACTTAATGTAATGGAAAAAATGACATAAACAAAAATATTTTAGTACATTAATTTTTATATGGTGTTATATAAGTCATATGTTCAACTATGAAAATTATTTAGAATATACGATGATTTCCTACATGATAGTATTTTTTTAGAATTTTTTGACATCGAAACAATTAAATTATTCATGACACAATAATGATGCAGTATTTACCTCATTAATAAATGATTTAAATAAAAAAGATTATATTGATTAAAATATTATCCAAAAACCGGTCCAATTATTATTGAATAATTTTATTTCGACCATGAGTCATCTTATCTTCAACTTATATGATGTTTGGACCATTAGAAGTGGAATACCATTAAATAATAAAATAATTATTTCACACATTCCTAAAGAGCCCCTCCTCCCCGTTATAAAAAGACACCACTTCTAGACAATTTCTCACAACTCTCAAGCATTTTGGATCATCCAAACTCTGCCCAATTAATCTCCCTATATCCCTATCCTAATCCTACAAGAATTACATTAGGCAGAAGGCACTACCAAAAGTCCTTTTTGTTCAAACCAAAGGAAGTTACCCAAATTAAAGGTAACAGTTTCTTTTACATTTGTTTCTATTATTTTACTTCTCGAACCCCTATAATATTTTTATTACTTTTTTATAACAACACCAGTATCTTAAATATACTAGTATTTTGTTATGAGAAGGATTAGAACTACACTTTCACACAACTCCATGTAATCGGTGAATAACATTATGTTTCTGTAGATGGAAAACTAACGCCTCACGAAACGATGATTGTTCAATTACCTCCTACCTCCTGTCATCATGGAAATTATAATGACACTGTATTTTTATATGATATATATTATGTTTATGTTTTATTTATGCTTTAGTATTTTCCATTTATATAATACCATTATGGTTTCCATTATGGATAAACGTGATAATTTCATTTGAGGAAGTGCGGACTACAACCCTTTCAACGTGATATGTCTCCTTAATAGCATATTTGGGATGTATAATGGATCTAGTTAATGATATTATATATGATAATATATACTGGAAGTATAATATACCTATGAAACATTGTGTTTTAATTCCATTAAAATAAGAAATAGAAAGGAATGTAGCATTCATGCGTACGTACGGCTTACCGTTTCCATGAACGGTGCATTTCATTTCTTACCACCGAATATTTTGTACTTTTATAAATAAATGTATATAATTGATATATATGAAATATATGATATCAAAATAATGAATATATTTCTTGATATAATGTACTATTGACCACATAGAGAACTCGTAAATTTAAGGTGTTCATTTTTGACTCAAGTACTAAATATCGAAAAATTAATATTATTAACTTAAATGATTACGTAATGTTTATAACATGCTAATTAGTGATATAAATGTAATAATAAACTTGAGAAATATTATTAATCAAGTATAAATTAACTTTAGTTTATTATTCAAGATATTATAGAACGAACGGGTCATGTCGGACACGAGGTATGGGTCCTCATCTCAATATCCATTCATTGAGGCATATTTAGTTTTATAAATGACTTTATTTTATACCTTGTATAATCCCCTTTGACTTTTCATTTCATTCAAATGGAATATTTTTATATGAAAAGTTTTACTAAACGACAGGATGGAATGTTTTTTAACATAAATTGTGACAATGACCTTTCTGTCACCGCGTGTGTTGTTTGATCTTTGGCTTCTTTAAAAAGCCGTAATGTTTTTAAAATGAAAAATAAATACCATGTACTCTTTTTATGTATTTTTTTATTGAAAATTATTTTTAGAATGGATTTATTATTTCAATATCTTGAAATGATATTTTTGTTATTACAATGTGGAAATGTTATATTTAATTTATGCTTATGTTATGTGTTAGGATCATGTTATGGTTGTTGGACATTATTTACATATACAGGTGGTTCTATGATAAACCTAGGATGGGTGATCCCGATATAGCTCTACAATTAATTAGGTAACATGATGGAGGTAAACGTGAATGTTTTTCCTATGATATTTTGTGAATATAATGTGATGGGTATTCAAATGTAACTTTCTATGTAGCTGTGACAGCTACAATGTAAGTATGTTATGGATTCCACAAGTAACCTTTAGGAATTATGATTTCAATGTGATATTCATAAAATATTATGATATCATGATGTATGTAAAAGTGTTCATGTTTGTATGTATTTATTAACAAATGATTTCATTAGTTGTTTTATAACCCTTATTGATATTTTTATGCTCATCCCTCATTTTTAATTATTTCCACATGACATAAAGATTAATAGGGTCAAGGATGGGATCGAGGAAAATTCATGATGTCTAAAACATGGAACTGGACATAAATATATATTTTTCAAGAGTTATTGTTTTTTTGAAAATAATGGAAATTTTGTAAGAGTGTTTCTACTTTGTAATCTTTTGAGATGTAATAGTTATGTAACAATTCTCTAAAATTCTACACCTGAAAGATCCACAATGTGAATTATTCATTTTATTGAATATAATTTAATGTTTATGGTAGGGTATTTATGGTTTGTATCAGTGGTCGATTTATATTACTTTAGAGGTTAGGGTATTCTTTAAGAATAAGTGTCATTAACATAATGGTTGGGATTTCATAAATATTCATAGTTTTGTAGATAAAGTGAATGAGTTTAAGATAACATGAATAATTATATCTTAGTATTTACCCTCCTCAAAAAATATTATATGATGAATTTTCTGATATAATCACACTGAACTATTTGGTTTTAGTAAATGGATGGATCTAGTAGGCTCCAAAGTAATAGTGGATGTGAAGGAAACTATGACGTTTTTCTAAACGAGAATCTAAATGATATTGGAGCTACAATGATAACTTTTATTCTTATTCTCAACCTACTATCTGGAGTTATGATTGACCACTTTCACCTTAGTGATTCTTATATGTCAACATATATGAGAGAAAAAAATCCCTACAGAAGTTCAAATAATAATCATAAAGGTATATATGTTCAAAATCCAATGTGTCAAGGATGATGAATGAAACACCTAGGTAAATGTTTAAAAGGGACAAGAAGATACTATTGATGTGGAAATGAACGTCATAAAGCAATAACCTACCATGAAAAAAGGTAGAATCCAATTGAATCTAGGAAAGGTAAAGAAGTTATTTCTAAGGGATCATTTGAATGTTTTAAATGTGGTGTGCATGGTCATTATACAAACACTTGTTCTTCAAAGAAGTTTCTGGAATGTGATCACTATGATCATATAAATATTTTTTTACCAATACCTATTGCCATTCCGATTGAGGATGAAGAAACTGATAATAACCAATGAAAGTTATGGATTATTTATTAACATATGTTTTGATATTATGGAATCTAAGGATATGATTCATGATTCTGTTTGTAGGAAAGTAGTATTTCAGAATAAGTTGAAAATGAATGGTTAATGGATAATGATGAATGTTGAATGATTAAGAAGTCATCATATAAGGGATTCAAGAGTTATGATATATTTTAGAATGTTGAAATGATTAAAGGTATTTAGGCTCTTTTGATGATGGGAATTACATTAGAAGACTTTTTATAGTATGTGTAACCCTAATGTTTTATATAAAAAAATTTTATTCAAGGAATAATTACCTTTTGTTTTGTGGATATAGTTATAAAGAACCATTTGGGTTTATCTGATCTTTGAATTTGAGAAAATTATAGGGTAATACATTTTTTTGGGATGCAAAATGATTTTTATTAGATGAACTTCATGGTTTAAATATGTTATGGTTATTTTTTATAAATTTCAATTTTTTGGGAATGTTATAAAATTATATAGTTTTTGAAAAAAGGAAAACACGCGGACCGTGTGACAACCCGTCGCGTCGGAAAAAACTGCGGGAATCAAACTTGTAACCAATGTAAGATTGGTATTTATCACCAACCACTGCACTACATGAAGTCCCTAGTTTGTATGACTAATTATTTCTAGTTATATGATTATATTATTCAAGAATATGACGATTTTGGTTTATCAATGGAAATGATTAACTTATGATGGAGGATATGTGTTTAGGTTAATTACTTCTCAATATGAGACTTTAAGAGTAACTGATGTTAATTGGAGATAAATGTTTCGATTTATCTTAGAATACTATATGATTAGATCTTTTTGAGATTTGGGTTTCAATATTAGTTTGGATTACCTTGATGAATTTTAAGGAAACTTTTTTATTGAATGGTCTTTGTTGAACTTTGAGTTTTTTTAACAAATTTTGGAGATTAAGAGTAGTTTTTCTTTTTGTAAAAGATTATCCTTTTGGGGATTATATAATCTGGTGCTAAAATTTTGGTTTTTGTTGAGGTCTAAATACATGGGAAATATATAGTTCATATTTTGTGGATTATGTGATTCTCTCGAAGTTTATTTTAGCACTCATAATGTAAAAAAAATAAATCATAAATACTCATCGTTTGGAGAAAATATGAGTTTGTTCTAGAAATCAATGAAAAGATTAATGTATACATGAAAAGTAAGAACATTTCCTTATGTTTTTAGTTAATTTCATAAATAAATTACTCAATGAAAAGTAACATAAAACAAAAAACCTTTTATATTATCTTTTCCTACTGGGGAATCAAAGACTGTTTAACCCATCACATGTTTGTGATTATCTGGTAGTTAACTTTCTCCTAAACATGTTTTATATCACTCTCCATTAGAACATGATGATTTTTTTCTCCTCCATTTCCATGTTTTTATTGAACTTGATTATCTATTGTCTCGGGTAACCTTTTTACATATCTTTATTTATTTTAAATTGATAGTTTTATTGACTTTATTTTCGATGTGTGGCTTTCAATGAAGTTTTCGAGCCCAATTTTAAAATTGCAAGGACGTTATTCCCAAGGGGGGGGGGGGGGAGGATGTAACATCACAGATAAATGAAGAATATGAAATTTTAATATTTATTAGTATTTTTGAATTAAATATTAATTTTACTTTAAATAGATTTCTATGTTTGATAGCGTACCCGATTCACAACGACGAGTTTCTTTGAAATCTTACGTTGCACACTAATAATATAATACTATTATTATAAATTGTAGTTAAATCCAAGCCATTGTATTCGAAGGAATGAAAAAAAACTAATATAAATATTATTATACATGATTGTTAAATTTATTTACATTTATCCAATAAAGGGACAAAGGAATAAAATGTGAATGAATCTAATTTTAAGCATAATTTACATTAAAAGGCCGATTTATCACTTTTTATTGGAGATCCCTTTTTAAATATAGTTTTTGTCACTTTAATACATTCTATATGACCAAATAAAATCGTTCTTTAGAATGGTGACATCAAAATTTACTTTGTGGACAATTTTGGAATATTTTTGATAAAGTTAATTTTTTAATGAATTATGAAAATATTGTATTTTATTTCAAAACTATGATTTAATATAAAATATTAATATGGATAGATTATATTTTTAATTAGATTTAAAGTGTAATTAGAATATATTTTTAACATTTCATCCAATTTTGGTCACTGTAATTAATTTCAAATTGAAATTGGACATAAACTACTGTCAATCTTTTGATAGTTATTGTTTCTTAAAAACACAAGATTTGTTTTAACCACAAAAATTAATTTTAAAATTAATGAATGAAAATTTTATGTTTTGAAGTTGTAAAAATAAACATCATTTTTGAATTGGGAATATCAAATATAGATTAGGCTGATTTTTTTTATTTTTCTAAAAAACATCAATTTTTGATGAATAGTGAAACCTCTTAGTAGTAGTAAAAAAACTAACATTTTCATTTAAGTGAAATTTTTCCACTTAAATGAATTTAATTTCTAAAATCTTACATACATGTTTGTTATTAGTTTGTAAAATGTGGTTCTATATGATGAAAATAAATTTTGGTCAATAGTAACTTTTGACTTTTTTTAACCGCAGTTAAAGGTAAATAGGGTAATTCAAGGTAAAAAGAATATTATAATAATTCAAAATTACATTAACACATATCCATAACATATTTTTTGTCTCATTTACGACCATAGTCATCTTTGGGTTGATATTTGGACCCCATTGACCCACTTGGGAGTGATAATGAAAATTTAGATTAATTAACTTAATGTAAAGGAAAAAATGACATAAACAAAAAGCTTTTAAGAAATTAATTTTTATAAAGTGTTATATAAGTCATATATTCGACTATAAATATTATTTATAAATATAAAATAATTTCATACATGATAGTATTTTTTTAAATTTTTAGAAATCAAATAAATTAAATTATACATGACACAATAATGATGCAGTATTTACCTTATTAATAAATGTTTTAAATAAATAAGATTATAATGATTAACATATTATCCAAAAACTATCCAATTATTATTGGATGATTTTATTTATACCATGAGTAATCTTATCTTCTACTTTAATGATTTTTGAACCATTAGAAACCAAATATCAACATATAATGAAATAATACTTTCACACTTTCCTAAAGCGCCCCACCTCCCCTTTATAAAAGGATAATGATTCTAACCAATTCCTCACACCTCTCAAGAATTTTGGATCATCCAACCTCTACCCAATTAAGCTCCCTACATCCCTCTTCTCATCCCACAAGACTTACCATATGAAGGAGGCACTTCAAGAAGACCTTTTGGTTCAAACCAAAGGAAGTTACCGAAATTAATGGTAACAGTTTCATTTAACTTCTTTTATTTTATTTTACTTCTCCAACACCTATAATCTTTTTATTAATTCATTTAATGGGTGAAGAACATAATGTTTATGTGGATAGAAAACTAACACCTCACGAAACGATATTGTTCAATTACCTCCTACCGTGTGTCATGTTGGCCATTATGATGAAACTATATTTATATATGATATAAATTATGTTTATGTTTTTTTGTGCTTCAGTATTTTACATTTATATCATACTTTTATGGATTCTATTATGGTAAAACGTGATAATTTCATTTGAGGAATTGCGGACTACCGCCTCTTCAAAGTGATATGACTTGTTAATGCCATATGTGGGACGTATAAAGGATGGAGTTAATGATATTATATATGATATAATACTAGAATAATTATATACCTATGTATCATTATGTTATAATTCCATTAAAATATGAAATAGAAATGAAAGTAGCATTCATGCGTATGTACACCTTACCGTCCCCATGAACGGTGCATTTCATTTCATACCTCCAATTGTTATGTAACATTATAAATACATGTATATACATGTATATACTAAATATTAGATATATATGATATCTAAATCTTGAATATCAATTTGGATATAATGTACTATTGACCATATGGACAACATGTATATATAAGGTGTTCATTTTTTACTCGAGCACCAAATATCAATAAAATGAACGTTATTAACATAAATGATTACATAATGTTTATAAATGGTACTAAGTGATATAAAATGAATAATAAACTTTAAAAAGGTTTTTAAGAATGTAGAAATTATCTTTAGTTTATTATTCAAGATATTAATGAACGAACGGGTCAAATCAGACATGAGGTAAGAGACATCATCTCAATCACCTTTAATTGAGGCATATTTAGTTTTATACATGACTTTATTTTATATGGTGTATAATCCCCTTTGACGTTTCATTTCATTCAAGGTAATCTTTCTATATGTAGAGTTTTACTAAATGACAAAAAGGAATGTTTTTTAAACGTAAATGGTGACAACAACCTTTCCACCACCATGAGTATTATTTGATCTTTGGCTTCCATTACATGCCGTAATGTTTTTAAAACGAAAAACAAATACCATGTACTCTATTTATGTATTTTTGTATTGAAAATGATATTGTGAATGGATTTATTATTTCAATATCTTGAAATGAACTTTTTTTATTATATTGTGGAAATTTTATCATTTCTTTCTTCATATGTTATGTGTTATGATCATGTTATGGTTGTTGGGCATTATTTACATATACGGAGTGTTCCGGGATAATCCTTGGTTGGGTGAGCCCGAGATAGCTCTTCAATTCATTGGGTAATGTGACATAGGTAAATGTGAATGTTTCCCCTATGACTTTTAGGGAATGAATTGTGATGCGTATTTCAATGTAACTCCCTATGTAGTTGTGACTGCTACAATGTATGTATGTTATGGATACCACAATTTACGTATATGATTTATTATTTCTATGTGTCATTCATAAATTTTTATGATTTCATGAAGTATGTAAAAGTGTTCATGTTTTGTATGTATTTTTGAACAAATTTATTCTTCATTTGTTTTATAACCCTTACTGAGCTTTTTATGCTCATCCCATGTTTTGAAACGAATTCAAGGGAATTGAAGATTAATATGGTCAAGGATGGGATCGAAGAAAAGTCATGATGTCTAAAATATGGAACTAGAAATTAATATTTTTTTCAAGAGTTCTAGTTTTATGAAAATAATGGAAACTGTGTAGAAGTGTCTATATTGTAATCTTTTGAGATGTAATAGTTATGTCATAATCCTCTAAAACTATAAACCTAAAAAGATCCTCAATGTGAAATATTCATTTAATTTAATATTATCTAATGTTTATGGACAGGTCTTTATGGTTGGTATCATAGGTCGGTTTAGATAACATTAGAGGTTAGGGAATACATTAGGAATATGTGTGACTACCATAATGGTTAGGATTTCAGAAAGAGTAATAGTTTTTTTAGATAAATTTAATGAGTTTAAGATAACATGAATAATTATAAATTTGTATTTACCCTCATCATAAAATATTATATGATGATTTTACTGATATACTCACACTAACCTTTTTGGTTTTAGTAAATGGATTGATCTACCAGGCTCCAATGTATCAGTGGATGTGAAAAAACTGTGACATTTTTGAAAATGAGCAACTGAATGATATGGGAGATGGAATGAGAACACTGGTTGTTATTCTCAACCAACTATCTGGAGTCATGATTTTCCACTTGAACCTTAGTGATTCTTAAAAGGAAACATATATGTGAGAAAAAAATCCCTACATAGTTCAAATAATAATCATAAAGGTATGTATGTTCAAAGACATATGTGTCAGTGATGTGGAAAGGAACACCTAGGAAAATGTTTAAAAGGGACAAGAAGATTCAATACATGTGGAAATGAAGGTCATAAAGCAGGAACCTTCAATGGAAAAAGGAAGCATCCAATTGACTCTATGAAAAGGAAAGAGGTTATTTATGAGGGATCAATTAAATGATTTATATGTGCTGGACATTGTTATTGTACAAACTCTTGTCCTACGAAGATGTTTCGAGAATGGGATCAACATGATCATAAAAATATTTTTTTACCAATACCTAATGCCATTTCGGTTGAGGATGAAAAAATGAAAATGACCAATGAAAGGTATCGATTATTTTATAACATATGTTTTGATATTATTAAATCTTAGGATATGATTCATGATTCTCTTTGTAGGAAAGTAGTATTTCTGAATAAGTTGAAAATGAATGGTTAAAGGATCAGGAAGAATGTTGAATGAGTAAGAGGTCAACATATAATGGATTCAAGAGTTATGATATAATATAGGATGTTGAAATGCTTAAATGTATTAAGGCTCTTTAGATGATGGGAATTACATTAGAATAATTTTTATAGTATGTGTAACCCTTATGTTTGATATATTAAAATCATATTCAAGGATAATTATCTTTTCTTTTGTGGATATAGTTATAAAGAACCATTCGAGTTTATGTGATACTTGAATTTGAGGAAATTATAGGTTAATACATTTTTGGGATGTGAAATTAATGTTATTAGATATCCTTCATTGTTAAAATATGTTATAGTTATTTTTGATAAATTTATCTCTTTTTGGGAATGTTATAAAATTATATAGTTTTTAAAAAAAGGACAACACATGGACCATGTGACAACCCATCATGTCAGACAAAGCTGTGGGAATCAAACCCACAACCAAAGTGAGACTGGTATTTATCGCCTACCAATGGACTATGTAAAGTCCATGGTTTAGATGACTAATTATTTTTTGTTAAATGATTTTATTAATCCAGAATAAGCCGATTTTGGGTTATCTATGGAAATGATTGTCCTATCATGAAGGATATGTGATTAGGTTAATTACATCTCAATATGAGACTTAAAGAGTAACTGATGTTATTTGGAGATAAATTTTATGATTTATCTTGGAAGACTATATGATTAGATCCTTTTGAGATTTTGGTTTCAATCTTAGTTTGGATTACATTGAAGATTATTATGGAAAACTATTTATTGAATGGTCATTGTTGAACTTTGAGTTTTTTTAACAAATTTTGGAGATTAAGAGAAGTTTTTATTTTAGTAAAAGATTTTCCTTTTTAGGGATTATCTGATTTGGTGCTAAAATTTTTATTTTGGTTAAGGTCTAATGAAAAGGGAAATATATAGTTTATTGTGGATTCTGTGATTCTCTTGAAGTTGATTTTAGCGCTATTAATGTGAAAAAAATAATCATGAATACTCATTGTTTTGGATAAAATATGAGTTTGTGTTAGAAATCAAGTAAAAGATGAATGTATACATGACAAGTAAGTATATTTCCTTATGTTTTTTAGTCAAGATAAAAATAGTGTAACCACTTAGTAGTAGTTAAAAAAACCGAATTTTTCATTTATTTGAAATTTTACCACTTTTGTAAATTTAATTTTGATAATATGACATACATGGTTGTTATTAGTTAGTGAAATTTGGTTCAATAAGATGAAAGTAATTTTTGGTGAATAGAAACATTGAACTTTTTTTAAATCGGAGTTAATGGTAAATATAGTAATTCAAGGTAAAAAGTATATAATAATAATTTAAAATTACAATAACAGTTATCCAAACCTTATTGGTTGACTCATTTACGAACATTGGAATCTTTGGGACGATTTTCGGACCCCATTGATCCCCCTGGGAGTGATAATGACAATTTAGATAAAATAACTTAATGTAATGGAAAAAATGAAATAAAAAATATTTTTTAAATTAATTTTTATATGGTGTTATATATGTCATGTGTTCTACTATAAATATAATTTACAAAGATAAAATATTTTATATATGATTTTTTTTATAATTTTTAGAAATCGAAAAAATTAAATTATTCTTCACACAATAATGATGTGGTATTTAGCTCTTTAATAATTGATTTAAATAAATAAGATAATAATGATTAAAATATTTTCCAAAACATATAAAATTCATATTGGATGATTTTATTTCTACCATGAGTCATATTTTCTTTGTATTTAATTATTTTTGGTTCATTAGAAACTGAATATCAATATATAATAAAATAATATTTTCACACTTTCCTAAAGAGCCCCACTACACCATTATAAAAGGACACCACTTTAAACCAATTACTCACACCTCTCAAGCATTTTGGATGATCCAACCTCTACCCTATTAAGCTCCCTATATCTCTTTCATCATCCTACAAGCCTTAACTTATGCAGAAGGCACTTCAAGAAGTTCTTTTGGTTCAAACCAAATGAAGTTACCCAAATTAACGGTAAAAGTTTATTTTAACTTAATTAATTTTATTTTAATTATCCAAATCCTATACTCTTTTTATTTCATTATTTTATAACAAAAATAGTATAATAAATATATTAGGATGTTTTTATGAGAAGTATTTGAACTACACTTACACACACCTCCATCTAATGGGTGAAAAACATAATGTTTCTGTGGATAGAAAACTAACGCCTCAGGAAACAATGATTTATCAATTACCTCATACCTCCTCTCATGGTTTCCATTACCATAGAACTATTTTTATATATGATATATATTATTTTTTTTCTTTATGATTTAGTATTTTCCATTTATATTACACCTTTATGGTTTCCATTATGGGTAAACACGATTATTTTATTTGAGAAAGTGCGGACTACCGCCCCTCAAAGAGATATGACTCGTTAATTCCATATATGGAACTTATAAAGGATGGATTTAATGATATTGTATATGATATTATAATGGAATAATAATATAACTATGTATAATTATGTTTTAATTTCATTAAAACATGAAATAGAAATGAAAGTAACGTTCATGCGTACGTACAACTTACCGTCTCCATGAACGGTGCATTTCATTTCATATCTCAAAATGTTATGTACTATTATAAATACATGTATATAAATGATATATCTGATATATCTGATATCTAAATCATGAATATCATTATGGATATAATTGACTATTTACCACATGGACAACTTGTATATATAAGGTGTTATTTTTTTACTCAAGTACCAAATATCATCAAAATGAATGTTATTAACTTAAATGAATACATAATGTTTATAAACTGATAATAAGTGATATAAAAGGAATAATAAACTTGAAAAATGATATTAAGAATTTATAAATTATCTTTAGTTTATTATTTAGGATATTAGTGAATGAGTGGGTCATGTCGGACATGAGGTAAGGGACTTCGTCTAAATCAACTTTCATTGAGGCATATTTATTTTTATACATGACTTTAATTTATACAGTGTAGAAAACCCCTTTGACTTTTATTTTAATTTAAAGGGAATATTTTTATATGAAGCATTTTACTGAACGACAAAAAGGAACAGTTTTAACATAAACGGTGAAAATGACATTTCCACCGCCGCGAGTATTACTTGATCATTGTCTTCCTTAACAAGCTGTAATGTTTTTAAAACAAAAAATACATACCATGTACTATTTTTATGTATTTTGGTATTGAAAATGATTTTGAGACTGTATTTATTATTTCAATATATTGAAATGATATTTTGTTTTTACAATGTTGAAATGTTATATTTACTTTATTCTTATGTGATGTGTTATGATCATGTTATGGTTCTTGGGAATTATTTACATATACGGGTCGTTTCGTAATAAACCTATGGCGGCTGAGCCTGAGGTAGTTCTCCAATGCATTGGGTAACATGATGATGGTTAACATGAATGTTTCTCATAAGAGAGTTAGAGAATATACAGTAATGGGTATTCTAAAGTAACTCCCTATGTTGCTATGACAGCTACAATGTAAGTATGCTTTGGATGACACAAGTTACCTTTATGATTAATTATTTATATGTGTTATTCATTAAATCTTATGATTTCATGGCGTAAGTAATAGAGATTGAGTTTTTTATGTATTTATGAACAAATGTTTTCTTTCATTGTTTTATAACCCTTACTATGCTTTTTATGCTCATCCCATGTTTCGAAATGCTTCACATGACTTACAGATGAATAAGGTCAAGGATGGGATCGAGGAAAAGTCAAGTTGTATAAAACATGGAGCTAGACAAGACACTTTTTTCAAGAGTTCTTGTTTTATGAAAATAATGGAAACTATGTTGAAGTGTGTACATTGTAATCTTTTGAGATGTAATAGTTATGTCATAATTCTCTAAAACACTAAACCTGATAAGATCATCAATGTGAATTTTTCATTTAATTGAATATTATGTAATGTTTAAGGTCAGGTCTTTTTAATAACGTTCGAAACATCATTAATATTTTATATATAAATTGTACAAAAAATGATTAAAATGACCTACATTGGATTAAAATATGTATTATCGAACTATTTTGACCTTAAAACCTAATATGAATCTAATTTAAATATAAATAAAAAATAATATAAAAATAAATTTTCAATACAAAATTAATATTTTTATCTATTCACAAAAAAATAGTGCTTCACAAAAAATACCACAAACCCTACGGAAATTTATATATTCAAAATTCCAAAATTATGTTTATTTTATCCATGTAAATTTATAAATATTTAAAAAATTATATTTATTATGGATCAGATAAGGACATATAAAACATATCATTAATGAAAATATAATTTCCAAACATATAGTGACCTTATAAAATATTATATGTTTTATCATCAATACATTTTATTTATATATTACCGTTATAAATACTATTTAAAAAGTTTTTAATAATTTTCATATTATTCTATTTAATAAATTTGTTATAACTATTTATTTTCATTAATTATAATAATATTAACAGTTTGTTTATAGATACTAAATGTTCCGTTTTATGAAATCCAAATTGGTGTTTCATATAAAACATTCATATTCATTGATTCAGTTAGAGTAAAGAATTATTTGGGTTTCATATAAAAAGGTTAACATGAGGATTTATTAAAATAATGATTAATAATCTGATTTTATCTAACACAATCTTTATTTAGTGTTGCGTGATAGGAAAAATATCAAAAAATATTAAAAGAATTTGAAAAATATATTTTACAGTAAATGAGGGTGTGAAAGTAATTCCCAAATAATTTATGAGAGTG
This sequence comes from Viscum album, assembly GCA_963277665.1. NCBI lineage: Eukaryota > Viridiplantae > Streptophyta > Magnoliopsida > Santalales > Viscaceae > Viscum > Viscum album. Next base: position 1,519,673,574 of record OY728136.1, read on the forward strand.
ATAGATATAATTCATCATAATATATTTATTCTTCCTGAAAAAATCAACATCTAAAAAAAATAAATAGAAGTGGTGTGAATAAGATCATCTTTTTTTTAGAAATTAAGGTAATATGTTAAATGTTTTTATTTAAATATCCATTTCATGGAGGTAGAGAATTTTTAACCATCTATAATAAGAAAATAAGATTGATATACTTATCTAGAAATTATATTTCCATCCTTTAATAAAATTACACCACATTATCATTTTTTCTCTATATGATGAGTAATCATGATGATTTATTGTTTTATAATTCACTATAATACTTATTTGAAGGTTTACATAATCATAAAATTTATAAAAAAAATATTTTACATGATTCTCTATACATTAAGTAGAACCACAATGTTTTAAAAAATCTTTGATATTCTCCATATCAAATAAATGATAATATAAGAAATAATTCAATGATCTCAATAAAACAACTATAATACAAAATTTTCGAACTAAATAATTCATAAAATTAATTACCTTATACCCCAAATAAACTCAATACACTAAAAATTAAAGAGTGATTTACTCTAAAATTTTATGTCATACATTTCTGCTTATATTCCTAAAATTATAGTGATGTTACTCATATGAAAAAAATATTAATACTATAGTAACAAATTAAATTATCAATATCACAATTATCGACATAATAAAATAGGTGTTACCATGATTACATGAATATACTAGATCATATATACCCAAAATGTTGTCAATTACATTGAAATTTTTTAATTAGAAAATTAAATTAAATTTAACTTTAAAAAATATATTTTCATTTAATATAATAAAATAAAATTCATCCTAAAAGTTAAAAAATAAAATTTTGATCTCATTTCTATGAACCATAAACTGGGTTTCTAAGACATTGACCATATGACCAAACATAATCTCAATAAATCAATATTTTATCCATATATGAAAATAAAAACACTTATGATAATATCATAATCTCCAAATTTATCTAAATTATTCTCTTACATCATCTATAATAGCCCTGATCCCACTCACCAAGAATTATTGCTCACAACTTTTACACTATATTTCTGAAATTCATACTGATGAAGGTGCCCAAATATTCTGGATCCAAAACATATAATTGGAGAATGAAATGTTAGATCACTAACATACCCAATAATCATTTTGTTTTATTATTTTAGATATTTATGAACAACTCTTAAATAACCAATTGCCAAGAATTGAAGGGAGACTCTTTCCCACCAAACCTAGATTTTCATATTACTTATTATTTCCTCAAAATATCTCAAAAAATTCAAGAAATATGAAAAATTGAGAGTCTCAAATTATTTATCACTATTCATTTAAACTGGTGGAAAATGAAACAGAAGAATAGTGTGCTCAAATACACATTAAGGGTTAACATAATCAGTAAAATATTAAATAAATCATTTTGGACAATATGAAAATAATTGTATGATTACATACTAAATGTACATAAACATAAAAAAGGTATTTAATACCCATAATTACATACATATTGAATCATAATATATGGAATAAATCATTAAACACAACAAGTCTCACCTGAATCAGTAATCAAAATCCATACAATAGCTCTCATGATTTAAAAAATAATTTTAACCCAATATCAATCATAATAAAAATGTCATTTTATCATGTAACACAATCTTCATAACATCCTTACAAATGGAATAAACAATATATTCAACATCATTTTCTAGACTACCCAATGCTCTATTGATCTATAATGAGGCTCATAGATGATATCGTGATTTATAATGGGAGTAAAACCATCTTATATTGACCTATAATAGGGATAATCTAACAATAACTTGAGTCATAATGGGGAAATATCCATCAGATAATCTATATTACGATTTTCACTGACCTATAATGAAGATAAAATATTATAAATCCATTTATGAAAACTATAACATAAATAATTTATATAGATCTTGAATATCATTATATTACTCATAGAAAAAATCATTACTGCATTAATAATTCCAATCAATCTTGTAAAAGAAATGGATTCCAAGAAAATCTCTTGAAATAAAATAATACTTCTAGGGAAATAGTAAGGATGTTATCACTTCAGTATATCATAGTGTAGAATAAGTAAATTTAAGGGTTTTAAATGTTAATGAATGGAAATACCAATAGAATATAATTGAAAATATTCTATTTAAAATAAACATTTCAATTTTAAAATGAATTTTAAAGACATAAAATTTATTATAATATTATAGAAAACAATTTTATTTTAAAATAAAATCGCAAAAAATAAATGAAACGTCAAGGAAAAATAGTGGACATAAAGGTGGGAAAATATTTTTATGATTGTAAATGTTAGAAATAATCATTATTTTAAAAAATTTTGTAATTGGAGTAAAAGAGACCCATTTAGAAAACATTAAGAAGAATTCATTTAAATCCCATTAAAATAATATAATATTTCATGTGAATTATCATTTGGAACAAAGTTATGTTTATAAAAAAAATTTAAAAAAATTTAATAAAAAATTTATACAGAATGGAATGATTCTTGATCTAAAGGTAGAATAAAAAACCACTATCCATTACAATATAATTCCTTAAATAATCATGAATAATAATGTGGGGAAATATAAATTAAATAGGTTATGAAAATTCATACATTGTGGATATAAAATAAAATTTTTCTAGGAATAGAAGATCATATTATTTACCCTAAGGACCCTTGAACATTAACAAACCTAAAAATAAAATTTTAATATATATCATTTTACACCTTCATAGAACATTAATGATAACCTGTATGAATGAATAAAAGAACATGAAACAATAAACATTATTAATATAAATATATCCATGTTATTACACAGATAAGGGATGTAGATTCACATCCTAAATTAATATAAGTGTATAAAATAAAATATATCCCAATGAAGAAAATTTAAGATGAGAAACCATTAACCTGAGAAAAATATTAAAGTGAAAAGTAATCAATGAATTTATTTTGTGTATATAAATTTAATTAAGATAATATAATTTTAATAAAAAAATATTAATCAAAAGTAATAACTCAAACAATAAAATAAAAATAAATACAATGAAGATTTAATTTTACCTTGGAAAAAATAAATGGTGTTATGACATTCCATACCACATTTAAATTTTGAACTCAATTACCCTAAGATGAAATAAAAAAAAATTTATGAAAAAAATACAATCATCTAAAAATTATTCTTGATACATTAGTTTAAATGGGAATTATATACACCATATAAAATAAATTTAGAGCATAGTATCAAAATGTAACTCAATGAAGAAATATTGGCATAATGCCACTTATCTCTATTCATGGCATTACATACATGTCAATTAACTCATATATAACAATATTATACCAATTAATTTAATTCTTAAAATACATTCCCATGTTTAATGAATTGTACATAATTTTTTATTTTATGTATTTAATAACATATTTTAAAACAAAATCAGTTATGTCCTTGTCTTGTATTTTGAAGACATCAGGTTCATTATTTCAAAATGGATTTTTTGTATTGAATATGGTAAAATAAGTCATTTTTAAACATATTAATAATAACAGTCATTATTTTTTTATCTTTTTTACATAAATTATACATTATAAATCAATAATTTAATATGGGTTTCGTTGTATGTATGTACGAGTAATGTTTCAATTTTTCAATGAGTAATATAAATAATATTTAAAAAATATATTCTAATTAAATATATAACATAATGTCCTAAATAAAATATTATTTCATAATATATAATTTTATATATCATTTGATTGATCTAGTTTTGTAAAAATAATCACATCACTAAATAGAGGGAGTAGTCCACACATATGAACAAATGATGTTATTATTTTATAGTAAGGTGAAGGGTAAAACAATTAGGTTAATAATTATAAATGATAACTTTTTCTTGAGTATCATAGTTATTTCATATGTATATAAAAAATTCATTTAAATTATCCTTTTTATATTTTATGTATATCATTAGTGAAAAACTAATCTGATCGATTCACGATGCCGTAGTCCACTATACACATGATACCTTATCATATCCCTTATAGAATGGAAGGTAAGAATTTATATGTGACATCTTAATTAAAAGATTATTATTATGTTTCAAATATATTATCTATAAAATAAATAAATTATTATAAAATTATTTTATATGGGATGATGAAAAATAAATTACATCGATTCATAGAGAGTTAGTCCACCGTACAAGAGAATGATGGTTTCTTTTCCCATTTATTTGAATAGTAGATGAATTGAAATTATTTATGTAAATTTAGAATATATTAATATATTATAGATACTGATTTTATAATATAAAAGGATAAAAATCAATTTTGAAGTATGTTGAATAAAAAATAGAAAAAAACACTTTCTTAACAATGGCATCTCTTCTTTAGAAAAACACCTCATGTTTGAAAAAATAACATTAATTGGATAGATATAAGATTAATCTAAATGATATTAATCATGATGATTTAGTTAATTAATGTATTTATGGGATTTTTTAATCAAATATTCATTTATGGTGTGAATAAGAGTGGATAAGGGGTTCCCTATATAAGTGAGGGAGAGCACACAATTGGATAATTTGAAATTTTAAAAGTGATTTCCATGGTTTTCAAGCACAAAATGACTTGAAAATGGATCAATATCAGGATTTATATGATTTTAGTTTGAATATTGAATTAAAATAGATTTTTATAGGTTATTATGTTTATTTAACACATATATTTTTTGATTTTCCCCCTGTAAACAAATTATCAACTTAATAGTGGTAAAATATTTTTACTATTATCACTATTTACAGTGAAAAAACGGAGTAAAAAGTATTACATAATATTATTTTTTATTATTTACAATGTTTATAAAATTTTACCAAATTCAATTCATATATTTTATATATTATAATTTTAAACATAACTCGCATATGTGATGAAAATGTGACTTCTCATGTAATTTTTTTTCTAAGCATAAGATGATTGTATATTGACTATAAATCTAGTATTGAACATTTTATGAATGTAATTTAATAATTATTAATATATTATATATTAATATAATATTTAAATAAATTTTTATTATACGGTTTTTAAATTAATTTAAACTAAGAATCATAATGAACATTCATATAGCTTTCAGAAAAATGTATTTTATGCCTAAAAATAAACACATATGAAAATTCAATAAAGAGATGATTCAAATATAACTAATTATTAATTATGTTACATGAAATCTAAATAAAATCATAATTTTAACATTATCATATATAAATTTTTAAATAGAAATAATCCATTTAGAAAAACTTTTTTTAATATCAACTGAAAATTGAACATTTTCTAAAAAATCCAAAAATTTCTGGTGAAATGAATTTTTTTTTGATAATTTTTAAAATTAATTTCATATAATTTATAATATTTTCAAAAATTATTAGATATAAATTATAATTTTTATTTACAAAAATAAATTAAATTCATTTTTTAAGAAAACTTATATTTGATAAATAAAATAACTTGAATAAAAATTTAGTTATTATTTACATAGATTTTATCAATAAAATTATATTGAGTATAGAAATAATATATATATATATATATTGTAAATTAGATAATTTTTATAACATCAAAATTAATAACTAATTTTTAATGGTCATATTTTAATTAGTATTATTTATGGCTCTATTAAGCTCGACATTATATGTCTTGTATGCTATCGAGCATTGCATAATATTATTAAAATATATGGTGTTTACACAATTTCTTGTATTATATCGAAGGGTCAAAAACATGTCCAAGGAAAATATGGAATTTAGTGCGAACCCATTCAATTATGATAGCCTTGGTTTTGTTCCTTCATTAAAAAAATAAATTTTTATAATTAGGTGTATGTCACAAATCTTTTTCTTATTATAATGATATCCACTCGTGGGTTGTGTTCATTAATTTGCTTATAATTAATGCTTATCTTCACTCATGGTTTAATCCATGAGTAATTTTTAGGATCTTTTATTTGAGGTGTATGGTTCTCAAATGATAATCTATTGTTCCCATACCATTATGATCATGTTATTCATAAATGATCACTGATATCTTCCTTGTTTACCCTAAATTAGAACTTTATCTCATTGTTTATCAATTTCCCTTTTCCCTAGGATATGATGAATTATTTTAGGTATGTTATTTCAATAAATGGTTCTATTTATGTAGGTATATGTTGGATATTTTATATATATTATGTGTGCCATTTCCTTATGTATCCATGTATGTAAATATAGTGAACCATTATAGTCTAGGAATATATTGTGTTGTTCTGTTATGAATATATTCATAATAAAATAAAATATTTATGTATTAAAATTATGGTTTACTATAATTTTTTCATTAGTTTTTTTAGACATGGGAGAATAACCCCATACATGATAACACACAATGGTGTCAGTCTCCTATGTCATGGTGGGATACCTCCATCCTAGTAACAATCATCACCCATTCCTACAAAGTGGGAGATATCATCTCTTTAACGTTAATATGGTTCCAAAATTTACCTATCCCATATACCCACGAAATACCTTTTCCAAGACTCCATATTTGGGAGAATAATCACAAATTCCTATTAGTAGGTAACCATATTCACTAAACTCTTTCATTAGGGAGATTATTCACCTAATCATCCTCATAAGGGATACACCTCACCCTATCATAAATGGTGGGAACCAAATTCAGCCTATAACATCACTATAGTGACACTTTTCCCTAGAATCATATTAAGGAGACACTTCATTCTAACATCATATTAGGGTGAATTATTCTCACGATCCTCATAAATGGATGTCCACAATTTCCTTCCCAAGAATAGGGATCTAATCGTCCATAATATCACTGTTGGAGATCCATTCACCTGGATTTATGTTACACACTCATATAAAGACATCTTAAAAAAATATTCTCCTTAGCCTCATTAAATGGATAAAATATATTTTCAAAATATTTTAAAGACACATTCTATCCAAGGTTCACTAACTACGGGGTGGAACCATTATAGGCCTCATCCATGGCCATATGAAATACATAAATGGTCTCACAAATCAGTGAACTCTATATATATTGTATATATATTTAAAATATTAATCTCTATTGAAATCATACATAATATATTAAACCACATGGGTGGTCAGGATTACGTACTCCATTGATAAAGTTGGCTTCTATCAAGGGGATACTAGTGAGACCACCAATGGACCATGACTCTTAATTTAGATGATCCCAAAATATCATTCAGTAAGTCTATTTTCTTAAAGATATACTTTGGTCCACTAACTGATTCGTTGGGAGAGAAACGTTCCACCTTGTAGGTGTAATCCCCAAAGGATCCCCCACTAAAGATACATACTTTGTCAGGACTCAATAAGAATGATTCATTCATTTTACTCCCAATCATATGATGGGTAACCAACCGATAAGGATAAACTGATGTTTCTTTCCACCTTATGACACCAACATATATACCACATGGTGAAAAACTAAATAGAATCTTCATTTATCATGGTCATGAAATCTTAAAGTCAAACACTATGATTGTCAATTTCTTGTTAACCATTATATTTAGTAAGCCTCTCTAGGGGTGAAATATACCTTCCAATACAATTTTTTTTTTCTGGAAATAACCCTTATGGAATTAATCAATTCAATGGTAAATTAATTTCGTGAATCACACTCACAGGAATATGTTCTGTCTGAAACCTCTTCCAATGGTTCATTATCACAATGAGTAAATGTTCCTCCGAGGCCCAAATTTGTTTAAATATTAACTTCCTAAAATGACTATAAACACATTGGGATGAACCAAAATGTGTTGATTCTATTTAAGGGCTACTACCATTTTACATGGAACCCATCAATTAACATTCCTTACTACATGAAATAAAATTCCATGGTTCAATATTTCCTTATGACCTTATCATATATAACCTGATCTATATATTATTTGATTTTTATTTAGCCATCATACATACGAATCTTATATAAGGTTCAAACCTAACACCGCTTGTTTATATTGGCACTTCTTAAAGGGGAACCATATTGGTTATTTAAACATGAAATTAAACGGTGTAATTTTTCTTGTTATCCCTCTCAAAACTACACAGTTTATGATTCCCTCCATAATTATTTAGAGGCAGCCCTTTATATTTGTCAGATACCAACATCACAATAACTAACACCTCCTTAATATTGATTATCATTAGATTACCCAATTTGGTAACGTTAAATATATAATAATCTCAATGTGAAATAATTATTTATGAAATATAATACACCTATATGGAAACTGTTATATTGTATAAATAATACATGAAAATGTTCAGATAGATTCATGGATTTGATTAAATTACTAATATGGGGATAACTGGTCATATAATATGATATACAATGATTAATGAGTATGTATCAAATCAATAACATATTCCGTGACATTGAAATAATTCCACCCTTAAGGGCCAGATAAGGATGATCTTTTACTCCCCAAGGCTTAAATATGTACCTGTTTATTAAATAATACCATGTTTGATAGTGTAAGATGTACTAGACACTAATATATGATGAGTACAAACCTACATAAATTAAATAGTAGTAAAAATAAACATATTAATAAATTATCATATAAAAATTAGATTATTTTTTCTGATGACATTTAATTATTAGACATAATAATAATAACTGTGAACATATTAAATACATTCAATTATAAAAAGTGTTATTTTTAAAAGAATTACTTTAAATTGTTATGTATTTTAATAAATTGATCAATTTATATGAATTTAATTTATGTTGTAAAATTAATAATCAATAAATAATAAGTTTATATGAAATAATATTATGAAAACATGATGTTAAAAAAAAATTATAATTTTTTATCTCATATATTATAGTAAATAATGAATCCATGAATGATAGAAAAAAAATATTCTCAATTTATCAAAATTTTCGTAATCATCAAATCAAAATTATCTTAGCATGATATTTTTCTTGGTTTTTTAAAAGGACGATTATTTTGTGAATAGTAAAAAATAACAAGTTTACAAATATTACCACATTTATGAAATTATGAAGATATAAGAAAAAAAATGTTTATGATTTCGTTTTTAATTTAATGAAATAAATATTTAGTTTTAAAAAATAATGTTTTATTTAAAAATATATGTTTTCAATTTTTATATTCTAAATATTACTTGTATTTAACTAAAAACTATTTTTGAATTTTTTTATTTAAAAAATCTATTCACTAAGAACCTTTTAGTTTTAAAATTTTAAACTAAAATAATATCTGTTTTATTAAACATAATCCAATAAATTTTATGTTGACGAAAATTATAAATTATTTCAGTATAAATTGAAATCTATAATTAATAAATGATATTTTTAAAATGATTTTCTTTTTAATTTACCAAAATATATTTAAATTGATTTTCATTAATTATAAAAATTAAATATTATAAATTTCATTAAATATTTTTGGTAGTAGTTTTCTTGTTATTTAATTATTGTATTTAATATTTATTCATAATGAATAGATATCATGTTAATGGATTGTCACCATCTAAAAGATAAAAAGTTTAAATAGGTTGTCATACATGAGATAAAGATTCACATATCAAAAAAATATCTCAATGTTATATATAACAATATTTAAGCCATAAATTGTCCATTACTTAATATTTTACTAATTTGGATAAACATTCCACGATAGAGGCTGTTATTATATTTCGTTATTATTACTATTTACAAAATTATCACTCCCTCACTTATAATATGATACCACCACTCAAATCATTGACATAAATTAAAATATCTCATATCTAAACCATTATTAGTCCAATGACCAAAAAATACTTGTATCATTGTCCTATATTTTTTTTCTCATAACATAATATCAATCCACCGAGGTTTAACTTGTATTCTAAAAGAAGAAATCCAAGTAATATGTACAAGTATTATCCAATTTTATTGAAGATAGTTTATGTTCTACCACTTTAAAATCCATTCTAATCATATTATTCTAATGAAATGAATATCATTAATAAAATATAAATTTACTCAGTTTATGAAAGTATATTATTCTACATGCTTTATATTTAATGAAAAAACATTGCTCATCCATATCCATATACTACCATCTGTATGAAGCCAAGAATTTAATTTTTAATCACCATTGCATGTTGATTTTTATACATATAAAATTATTCAATATATATGATATTAGTGATATAATTATTATATTGGAAATATAAATTATTATCTTAAATATCACACTCCAATCTATTGGGAAGTCAATACATCGCTCAAACATACATGTAGCATTTCACCTCGTTATATTGATTCAATTCCTTTATCAACAGTTCCCAATATAGATTTTTATAATAATTATTTTAATGATTAAACATTATATTTATTATATTATTTTGGAAATATAATGGCATGAAAATTTTTATATTATTTTATTTTCATCAATTTGAAATATATAAATGTCACTCATGCATATGTACAAAGTACTTCCTCCACAAACAATGTATATCATTTTTCAAACCCATCATACTTGGATGGTTATAACTTTTTAATTTGATGTATAAATATGATATATATTATATAGTAAATATTTTTTATGTCATAGATTCAATACTGTTGTTCAAGGGCCATAATATCTTAATAAAAAAGGCACCATAAATATAATTATCTATACACAAATATTATATTTTAACGATGAATTATTAGAAAATTGGTAGAATGTTGTTTTTAAGAATTATATCTATAAATATAGAAATATATATATATATATATAATAAATTTAAACATATCATTCATATTTTTGGAATGTGTCTAATCCAAGTTAAGTGTTTGCCATCTGAAATATCCTTCTTTCAGGCTTGTACCATATTATATACCTATTTCAATTTATATGGTGTCTGTAATTTAATTTTTTATATTTTTTTTAAATTATAATTCAATATAACATATCATCAATTTTAGGTATCCTCATTCAAGTTTTTTTAATTCAAATGTTATAATATCATTCAGGTTGTAATAAAAGCTCACACTTTATAATGATTTTTCTATTTCAATTTACATTAAAGGGATTGTATGTTATTTATCTCCTAAAATAGATAATTTAATTATACAATGATTATTTATAGGGTTTCAAGTATTTTTCCTATTTTTATTTCTAAGTATGTCTCTACCATATAGATGATGATTATAACAAAAACAGACCTTATTATCCCTTTTTGGTTAATGTCCTTAATATTATATTTCGATATATACTATTTTACAGCAATAAAATTATTTTATATACAAGACAGATGTCATATGGTTAATTTTTTCAAATTTTTTTCGTATATTCTAATTTTATAAATGGATTTTCTATGTTTTATAAAAAATTGATTTTTAAATACCATAAAAAGTTTAAAAAAAACCTCATTTAAAACTTTTTACATAATATTGTATTTTCCCACAAACATAAACAATATTCCGTATTAATATTATATCTAGTTTATTATAGTTTTACAATTTAATATATATTCCAATTATTCTATTAAATTTTCAATGAAAATAGTTATAATTTTTATAATATCACTAAAGAGATATTTTATTCCACTTATATATATTTGTATCATCCACTCCACGTTTTCACAGATTTGTATATTTTAGTTTTACGATTTTACAATAATTTATTATTTTAAAAAATTAATAATTTATCATATAAATATATTTTGTTAGTGATTTATAATTTTTATATCAGAAGTGTAACAATAACTATAATAGATATCAATTTTAAATTAATTTAATATCATTTTAATACCAATTTTATAAGTATCTTGATTATAATACAATGCCTTCTTTTTTCAATGATAAATTGTCTTATTCATGTTCAAGTTCATTTTTATATTTTTAATATTACAAATAATTTTAAATATTAATTTTTTCATATTCCCACTACTTTATACACAATAAAATCATAAATTTATATAAATTATATATGGTACTTACCATGAAAGATATCCTTTTTATTTATTAACAAATTATTGAAATGTAGGTATTTATTAATTCATTATTGATAAATATTGACTAGATGGATGGTTGAATATTTAATTTTTATATAATATCAGTTTTTACGGTTCTTTTCCCATATGAATTTTTTTTACTATGTAATGGTGATCATGTATAGAAATATTATTCAAATCCATTATATGATGAAATATCTAGACCAATTATTTGAATGGTGTAGATAAGTATAAGGTAAAACCTCAATGCATTGTGTAGTATATTGAGTAAATTTATATTTGGTATTTGGGGTATTATTTAACTATTTATTTATTTATTAACTTTTCCACAGGCCTTGACTATTATTTTCTAATGATAACTATTATATAATCCATCATTAGGAAAATTGTTAGTATTTTTCGTTTGATAACATTATTTTTATCATACACTGATTATTTTCATTATCATTTATATTATTATATTTTAATAATCCCTAATTATTCAATCTTCATCTTTTTATAGGCATTTCGTAATATTGATAGATTTTTCTATACAATTTCTCATATTATGCATTTTATTTTCTTTATATTATATTTCCATTTCATTAGGTTCTAAAGTATATTAATAAATTTGGTATATTTTGTAGGGTATTGTATTTGATTGTTTTTTTGGAGAAGTTGAAGGATTATTATAGAATAAAATACAATGGTATAGTGAAAAATATTATAATTGTGTGAGAAAGTAATAAACTTTGTTATATAATGATATTTCCAATTATCTAAAGTGTTAAACCTATAAAGGTATTTTTTATGATAATGGATAAATATTTTTATTAATGTTATAAATATGAATAGGTGAAAATTGGGTCACTAGAGTTTGTATTAATGATAGTATGTAAAGATAAAGTTTTTATCATCGGATTTGGGTGTATGGGTCTAAATTATTGAATCTTTTATAAAAGTTTGTTTTAGACAATGTTATAGGTTAAGGTAAAAGTAAATTAATATAAATTAATCAATTGTAAAACATAATGGTATCAAACGATGGTATGTGATCATATGTTAAAATAATTTTATAAAATTAAAATTTAACATTATATTGAGAAAAATGTTTTTTTATAAATATATAGATTAAATCATGGTTAATGAAATTTCATTATTTCTCATTTTCATTAAAAGAATTATTATTATTTTATTTAATATACTCAGAATAATTATTATTCTCTTTAGTACATTTAAAAAAACCAAAGGAATTGTCTTAATGATAGATGAGAATAAAATTTTATTGGTTGATTTCATGAGAAACCATATAGTATAAGAGCTACAATAAATCATATTATGGTTATGTCAAACACTTATTCATTAGATATAATCCACAACAAAAACATAGGCGAGTTTCATAATCCATACAATAATTGAAAAATTAATTTCCATGAATGATTATGCGATAATGCTATGAATTTAAAATGTTAAAACATTCAATATCTCATTAATGTTAGAAGAAACACTGAGTGAAATATCTTAAAGAAAAGGAAACATGTTTTAGTATTATAAGTAAACAAAAAGTAAAATTAAATTAACATCATGGATCTGAATAAAACTCTTCCTTGGGTATTAATTGAATTTTTTGATATTGGGGAGGTTAGGCTTTTTGTAAATTGACATACTCAATGGAATTCACATAAAGGGAATTTGTGTGATGATATAGACAAAGGATTAGTAAGGGAATGTTTTAATGGTGAATAAACAGTTAATAAAATAATAATGTTATGAAATATGTTAAATATTTTTTAATGTTTAAATTAAGAAACATTATTGACAAAAATTAGGACATCATTCATATTTTTGGTGAAAATGGATCTTTTAAAGAATAATATAGAGAATCAAGGATACATGATTATATTAGAAGTTAAATAATTATAGTTTCAACATATATTATTTTAAAAGTTAATACATATTTTTATTTTATATTATGATTCATAAAATTTATGAATAATTAGAAGTCTAAAAGTATATATAATCATTTTGGGTTTGATGTGATTATATTAAAATGTCATTAATGATTTTTTTGGAAATATTTATTTTCTTTTACGGATAATTTATGATTGAAGTATATATAATATCATAGATTAATATGGTATAGGATGTTGAGGTGATTGGGGTTAAATATTATAAAGAGTTATTGTATTTGAGGGAATATATCTTCTATCATATAGATAACCATAGTATAAAATATGATTTGGTAGATAAGATTATACAAATATTTTAGGGAATGTTAATTATTTTTTAGGATCCTTATAGGAATTATGGAGAATTGGAAAATATTAGTTAATGTGGTTTTTTATGTCATAGAGGTAAATAGAAATTGATAAATAAATATTTTGATAAAATTATTAAATATATATGATTTATTTATATAATTATGGTTATTCAGGTTATTTTTGGATAATGTTAGTATATTTTGGAGAAATAATGATTATTTGGTTTACATTATTGTATGTGACATTATAAATTATTAATGTTGTTTTAAGATAAATGTTATGTTTATTTTGAATGAATGTTTGATAAACTATTTCATTTTTTTTGGTTTTGAAATTCGTCAGTAATTTATTGAATAGTTTTTTGGTTAAATTTAATTTAAACATGGGGTGTTATTACTAAGGCCTTAGATGATAATGTATTATATATTTATATGAAATTATATTAATATATCATTTTGATATTATGTATACTTGTGGTATGTTGTTTTTAATAAATTCCTAGATATAGTATGAATAACATGTCATCTATTTTTTGGTTATAATGATACATAAAAATATAAATTTAGTACTTTAGTAATGATATAATCATCATGCATTTTATAATTTAGAATATTATTTTAATGATGGGAAAAAAACTACTCAAAATCAAAGAAAAAGATGAAATTATTATTTTGGAATTTGATGAAAACATTTCAAATTTTATTATATTTTTATTGGTTGTAGACTAATTCATTAAGTAAATAATCAATATGATAAATCTATCAATACATATATGGAAAATAATTCTAAACATTAACAGTATAATTTTGGAAAATTAGTGTTATTTTTATTTTGATACATACTATGTTTTAAAAAAAATTAATTATGAACCACTATGTTTCCTAGACGTAACATTGATGTTAATTACTTGCGTATAAATGTAAACACATTTCAAGATAAATTATTTTTGTAAAGAAAAAAATTAAATTCCAAGGGCACAATTTAATTTGGTGTTATAATTTAATACCTAAACATTCTAATAGGTAATTATCCTCTATGTAATATTATTTTTTATATGTTAAGTAGCATGAAAAAAAGTACCACTAGTAAATATATATTACAATAAATCATTAGCGAAATATAAATATAGATCTGAATTAGTAATCGTATAATATATTTTTTACAATATTGAAATTTATTTATTTTAAAACATTGAATTATTCTTATACAATTATAATTATTATTTTTTAAAAATGTGTATTTATCAATGAATTTTTTTATGTTCTATGTATTTTTAAAAAATAAATTCATTTTAATGGAAATCAATTTATTTAATAATAAATTAAAACTCAGCTAGTTATATATCCAAATGAAATAATTTGGTGATAACTCGAAATAAAAAACGATCATTTTTCTATAATAGTATTTTTTTATTATGAATATTCATTTAAATGAAATAATTATAAAATTTAGTAATTATTTTACAATAAATGAACATCATTTATTGATTAATCAAATAAAAATTAACTTAGTGTGATGTTTTTCAAAATCTATAAAAGATTTGACAATTTGGAGAAGAGTAAAAAATAACTATTTTAAAAATAATATATGTTTTAGGACATTATAATTATACAAGAATGGAATAAATGATTATAAAAATAAAAATAAATAAATAATTAGAATATAATATAATTCAGTCAAAAATAAAATTTCAATCTTAAAAATATATGTTTTATATTATAGAAATCTACGTAATGTTTTATTAAAAAATAATATATTTCATTCTTATTTATATTAAATTCTTAAAAAGGATGATTTTATTTATGGGTTAACATTAATGTAAAATAGTTATATATTTATTAAAAACTATTAAATCAATTATTTGTTATTAATAATTAAAAATTATATATGTATAAAATAAATTTTATACATAAATTGAATATTAAAAAAAAATTCATTTCATTTTTTAAGGTTATATTAAATTTAATTCCTACCAGTTATAAAATTTAAATATTTTGGATTAGTAATTTATAATTTTTTTAGACAGTAATATATCATTTTTTTCCTAATGATTAGTTACCATTAGAATAGGTCATCATAACATTTAAGAGAACATGGGTTAACAATGATGTTCAAAAAAAAGACGTTGTTTAAAAAATCTATAAATAATATTTAAATGTAACTTATTGAGTGTATTTTGACATTTAAACATCCAATATTGATAACTGAAATAAATTTGAATTAAATTCTAGGAGAAATACATTTTATTATTTTATAATTATTAATATGTATTATGGAGCCACTTCCTTCACTTATTAAATGTATCATACTCTCCTCACTTACACACACACACATATATATATTATCTCAACGATTAAATACTAAAAAACATTTAACACTCTTATACATGTCCTTGGGCTACTGTTTTTTCGAAAAGGATAATCGTAGATGGCTTATGGTTTCATCACAAAGAGAATATCCTAGGTGGATCTATAATTGTTCGATAAATTAATTCAAGGTTTTCTCTTATTCTACCACCATAAATTATTTTATAACCCAATAATATAGATTAATAATTATATTGAAAATAATAAAATTTAATTAGTTTTATAAAACTAATATTGAATATCTTCATTCCATATAATGAAAAAATGAAAACATCACTCACAGGTACATACAGACTACCATATATATTAAGTGATGTACATCATTTTTCATTACCGCCAAACGTGAATGTGTATAATGATGTAATTAATAAATATATACCATATTAATGAAATAATATTGATTCTATTAATATAGTATACAACCTACCATATAATAATCCCATTCATTGGAAAATGTATTAATTGTTCGTGCATGATTGCAGAATACTTCCTCCACAATGCGATGTAAATAAGTTTTCATTGTTTCATTGAATAGTTAGTAAAAATGGAAAATTTTATTAATAAATATGATATTTATGTTATTATTAAAATTTTAAAATGTAACTACTATATTTATTTTATCCATCAAAAAAATGAAAGTGCATCACATGTATATTTGTAGACAACCACCTACATCAACAAAAAAAATTAAATTTTCATAACGTCAAGACTTCAAAGGTTATAAAAAAGTACTTAATGTATAAATATTATTCATAGCTATATATATAACATTTTAAAAAAAATTAGTATTTAAATCATCACAAGGGGAAATGACTAGAACGGAAAAATAAAATCTATCAGAGAAATGTGACATTTAAAATAAAAATAATTTATTTTGAAATATATTTTTTAGTAAATGTGTAGAAATCTGATCTGACTAAATTATATATATTAATAGATAAAAAACTATTGACATGATAAATCTGTATAATAAATAAAATTTTTTCATACAAGAAGTTGGAATGCATCTAACCAAGAGGGAATGGATTGTATCTGTTAGTCATTACACATATGATTTTTTACATGGTTCTTATTAACCACCAAATTTTTCTATATAGATTATTAAAATATAATTTTAAATATTTTATCTTAATTAAATTTTTAATGGAATGTAATTATTGGTCTATTACATGTTTCATCTTTCTATAGGTTTTGATTAAAGTGTGATAATAAATGTAAGGGTTATTTATTAAATCCCACTCTATATCATGATTATTTTTCATTCAATTTCCTATGACTGAATTATAAGCTATCAGTATTTAAAGCCATTTATATTTTATTTTAACATAATAATTCTAAAATTTTCAAGTATAAATTAAATTTTTGCTATCATCAAAATTGAAAACCACCTTAATAGAGTTTATAAGAAAATTCAACCATATGTCTCTATATTTGGTACAAAACATTTCATTTCCATTACAATATTTGTTTATTTTATTTTGGGAATATTTTTTCCCCTATATAATTTATAAGTTAATTTATTATCTTTACATTTAAAATGTTATAAAAAATTAAAAGAATATTTTTCATATGTTTTCTAAAAAATTCGGTCATGTGTTTCATTACAAATGTCTAAAAAGAACCTATTTCTGAAAGTTTACGACATGAACCAAATTTCCCAGGATAATGACCCATATTCATGATTTAGATTATTTTACATGTTTTTATGGGTATAAAAAATAATATTTATCCCCATTATTTTTTGAAATGTATTGGAATAATTTTAATCAAAGTTAAAAAAATAGAATTCATTCCACTTATATTTTATTATCTTACACTCCAAATATTCACTATTATAATTAATTTATACTCAAGATTAAATTATTTTAATTTTTTTTAAATTATATATTTCAATTTTTTTACTTTTTCATTTTTATAATATTGGAAGTGATTTTTAACATCATTTTTTCATTAATTATACAATGTCTTTAAGAATTAGTATATTTAAAAAAAATATGGTTCTATTTTAGTATATATTTCACATGTTATTTTTCATTACTAAAACACCATAATTTCATATGAATTAATGTTATTATTAATGTCCATGATGTTTATTATTGTGTATTTATTCTAAAACATGTTAAATTTTTACATAGTCCCATTCTATAATTCTATATTTTGTGATCATTTTTATATATATATCATATTTTAGGTGTTAATAAAGAAATATAAATATTAATTTTATTGATTAACTATTAGAAGTCACTATACATTTTATTTTTATAGGGAATATTATGATCTAAAAAATAATGGGGCTTTTCCCGTTAATTATGTAAAGAAAAGAATGAATAATGATATATTGTAATTGTGTGACAGAAATAAATCTCCATTATATAATAAAAACTAGAGAAGATACATCTGAGATCAAAATTTAGATGACTATATATTAATAAGACCGGTTTAATTAAAGTAGGGTAAATATTCAAATTTCATATTAATGTTTTCCAATCCGATTATTAAATTATTAATAACATTAATTAATTATTTAATTATTACCCATTTTTTATAAAATTGATTGAATTGGAATTGGTAGACGTTGTATGTGGCCCAATATTATATAGACTCTACATGCATCCATAATTAAAATTTGTAAAAATACATACTTATTATTTTTTGTATCCCATACCTATTTGTGTATGATATCATTGCATGTGGCATTGATGGTATGATTATGCTATGGTACATAATGAATTTCATTTTTATGAACTCAGTTATTATTTTCTAATTGTTTTTCACATTGATATTATCCATGAATATATTTAATGAACAAGTTATGGACAAATTGGAAAATGTATTTATCATCATCTTTTCATGGTTGATTATTTATTATGTATTAGTTACGACCCTCATTTTAATATTTCCCAAAATGAGCATTTGGTATCAACCTTTTTATATTTCTATTTCCCATGGTTATGAAAATGAATAATAACTATGGTATAATTATAATAGTATCATTTTTCATAAATTAAAGTGAGATGTTATGGAAAATATAGAATAATAGAATATAGGTATTGTTGAAAAAAATAATCATTGTATGAGGAATATGGGTTTTTTTAAGTAATGAAATTCTTAATTACATTAATATATATTCCTAAAATGATCTTCGATATGTAAGTGACTAAATATTTTCATTGATTATGTAATTATGGAATTTTTAATTTGGGTACCATGAGTTGGTTTCAAATAATTTATTTGAAGATAAGTTCTTAGGAACAAGATCCAGGTGTACTTTATGTATTTTAACCAATTTTCCCTACCATTATCTAATCTCTTCTCAAAGAATAGGTGTAAAATCCCCAATAACCAAATGATGTTGGGAATAAAATTGGTGTATGAAAAATTAGAGAATTTTTTTGACACCTGAAATAATATTACTAAATTAAAATCATCATCCCTTTAAATAATAAAAAAGGGTGAGTGATGTTCAAACATTAAGTGATGGATTTTTAATTGGAATAATGACCTTTATATTTATAATTTTTTCTAATCATCAATGATTAAATTTTTTGATTCCATTTGATTGAATTACATTTTTTCAACAACAAAATATTCATTTTTAGATGATGATAGTATCAATATGTTTTGACCATCTATAATGATTTTATGGTCCGTTTACCATGATTGAATGAAGAAAGGATTTGTGGTTTTATCTTGGATATTTTACATAGATATATTCAAGACTAATTTATATTTTTGGATGATGATCGATGGAATATAATTCATGTTTAAGAAAAGAGATTATGAAAAATGAGATATTTGTAACATTTAGTTGAAAAAATTTAACACTTTGATATATCAGACGAATAATATTATGTTTGATATATTACACCCCATCCAACAACATGTTTAACTGAACCATGAAATATTTTCATATAATTATGTAATACAATATGATGAATTGGTGAGTTTTAGTTGGATTAATCAAAATATAATATATAGATATATGTAAAGGTCATAAATTGAAAAATATATTGATTAATACTTAAGAAATAAGAATACACTTTTAGTATAATATTTTATTCATTAAAATATAATAATACAACAAGATTGATAAAAAAATTTAAATTATTTTGGGATGTTTTAGAATATTTATTGGATAATATTATCTTAATTTCTATATCATCATATTTAATTTTTCATAAAATTATTTGTTGAGAATTTTTTATAATGATTGTTTTTAATGAAGTGGGAAGAATATAAAATTATTATTTTAAAAGGTATTTATTTTTATAAATTTCTATTGTAAAATTATATTTTAGAATATTTTTAATTTTAAGTTTACATCATATTATAATAAATTATACAAATATTTTCTTTATAATTAATTTTATAGATTATTTTTTGTACTAAATTAATATAATTAAATGGAATATTTCTTAAAAACATTTTGTCAATCAATTTTTAATTTTATTCATAAATTAATTTCATTAACATCAAAAAATTATATCTTGAAACGTGATTCCATATATGGAATCAGTAGGTCAAAAATTTATAAATATGTTAACTTTTTGTTTATTATGAATAGTAAAAATAGTAAATAATTTTCACTACAGTACATGTAAATTGAGAAATTGAGGATAGAAATAATATGACCTGGACAAAAAGAGGAAAAAGTACAGAAGAATTTATTATATTTTATGAGTTAGGTTCTGATATTAAATCCATTTTTATAAAATATAGAATCATGGTGAAGTAGGACTATAATTTTATCCATTATAGTATTTTTGTAATAGATAATTTCCAAAAACACACTTTCTAACATTTAATTTCTATAATATTTTTCAATATTAATAAATATAAATTATTTTAGTTTATAAATACTATTGTATGATCTAAATGTTTTTTATTTATAATTTTAATTTATTTCTCATTTTTAGGTATGAAATAATTAATAAAATTATTACGCATCGCTGACATTGTATTTGTTTAATCCATAAAAATACTAATACATTATTTTCCAAATTAAAAAATTAAAATATATTTAATGAATTATTATGTCAAAATAATTTTAAAGAGAAAATAATAATATGACTAATTTTTTAAATGATTATATTTGATTTAAATTATTTTCATGTTTTTCAATGTCATATTCAATTAATAGTTCAAAAAAGAAATTAATTGTATTTTATAATAAATAATATTTATTAAAAATAACTCAAATTACAAAAAATAATATATTATTAAATATTATTTTCAATTTAATAATATTATCCTATGTGTTCAAAACATCGTTTAATAGAAACTATATTTACCCTTAAAAGTAAACACTTCGTTATCATAGTAATTGTCAAACATGGATAACGCATGTTGAAAAAAATAAGTTTAGAAACATAATATATATGTGGAAAAATTTTATTTGATGATATTATTTAGTCCAATAATCATTATATGTTCAAATTATATTAGGCTGTATCATTTTACCCTGAAAAAAATTATTTTAAATTAATATTTTTTGTAATTCCAAGTGTTCCCCTACCAATAAGAATTGTGTTTCCTATTTTCTTCACACTTATAATGAAATTTTGTTCCACCAATATATTCCCAAAGATACATACCATTATAAATCAAAATTTTATAAAGTTTATAGGGATTTCATAATACTATCCATAGAGGACATAAGGTGTAATATAATGGATGTTGTCCGATAAAATGGTATAGTCTTCAACTAAATGTTTTTGTTTGTTTTATTTTACCTCCTTAATATATTACTAAAAAATTATAAAATAATTAAGGATTTATATTAAATATACTTATTTTAATTATTATATTATAATGACATAATTCTATATACTCTTCCATATAATGGGAAACCAAATCATAGTTCGTGTGTTTGACAGAATACCAACTCATGAGCTAATGTAATAAATTTTCCATCACCCACTCTCATGGATGTAAATATTGATAGATTTTATAAATATATATTTTATTTATTATATTATTTTAAATCTATTAAGGTGATTTATTATTTTCCATCATTTCATTCTCTCTATCAAAATTTGAAACAATATTCATGCATATGTATGACCAATAATCTCAATGAATTGTGTAATTCATATATTTTATTTATAATTATTTGGATGATTGTAAATATATAAATATATTTATTATATATCATATTAATAAAATTTTTAATATTATAGGGATTGTGGAACCATTATCAATGTATAAGGACATTGGTTGTTGAACCATATGTGGTATGAATTCAAATTATATTATCTCTCAAGAAAATGGTTTAAAAAAAGAATTTTTTATAAAAAGATGGTAAGATGCCCTAAAAATTATATATGGTATGATATATCAGATTTAAGTTGTTTGATCCTTTTAAAATAAATATAGATATTTTATACCTAATTTTATAACGTGTATGAAGAAAGATTACACATAAGGTGTGGGATCCCACAAAACGACCATTTTCATTCGAGTTATGACCATTCTCTCTAAAATAACATTATCTCCCACATTGATCTTATATATTGATTCTAAATTAATTAAATATGTTGTCGAACCAAATGTGGCATGAATTAAAGTGATATTATCTATCGAGACAATGGTTTTAATAAAGAATTGTTTATAAACAGATGGTAAGATGCCCGAAAAAATTATATATTGTATGATATATCTGAATTATGTTCTGTAATACTTTTTAAAGTAAATATATTTATTTTATACCTGATTTTATAACGTGTATGATGAAAGATAACACATATGGTGGGGGATGCCACAAAACCACCATTTTCCTTCGAGTTTGGACCATTCTCTATAAAAATAACATTATTGCTCACATTGATGTTATAAGTTTATTCTAAATTCATTATATAGGTATATTTGTTTTATTATTACATTACACAAACTTCATTGTATGGTTTAATTAATTACATATATTTATTAATCAAATTCCTTCATTAAAATCAAACATGATTAAGGGTGACTTTTTCATACCAAAATTATTTTATGTAACTAACATTTTTATATTTTTAATCTAAACTCAACATCGTATAATGAAAAATATTATTAAGTAGTATGATATTAATATCCAAATTATTTAATTCATTCATTTCATTGGAATATTTTTTATATTCCCTTTGATTATGATATGAGACTTAATTATTAAATCAATTTTATTTCATGGATAATTCATAAGATCATTCCATGTGATTGATTTACTTTTATGTAACACATTTTTATGAATATGTTATTATGTGGGTTTCATAGATAGTTCAAAAATTAAATTGGTTATTGGTTTTTCTTCATGAGATGTTTTGTTTGAGATTATGGATTCAACCTCATCTATGATGAGGATCTATCAATAATGTAATGTTGTATATAATTTTATCATTAACATATGATAATGTCTTATTTTGTGTTCTCTCAATATTTCTAATGTTTTCATGATCTGGTAATACAATGTTCTTTAAGTTATTTTCCCATGTTATTACACTTAATCCTTCTCTTTTATCATATCATGTATTACTTATGAGACACAAGTAATTACCACTTATCATGTTCATTCCCTTATAGGGCCTTTCATATAACCTAGTTTGCCTATGTATCACATGTTATCCCATATGGTTTTAGAATCAAAAATTGATTATGAATATCATTATTAAAACTATAATAAGTATATATTATTTTCCTGTTCATGTTCTATATACCTAGTCATCCTATGAAACTAGAACTAATAATTTTTTTATTTAATGGACATTTATATTTACCAAAATTTAATAGTATGTGTAAAAGGCCATGGTCTCTATAGGTAATATCATATGATGTTCACATTAATTTTCAGATTATGAAGACTATAGTTTTGCGAGAAACCTAAGGATTATTATAATTGTAGTAAAATATATTTAATTTTGGTAATGTATATAGTGACTGAATTGCAAGAAATAAAATCCCTATATGGATACTAATTGTTAAGGTGGATCTCTCATAGTTTTAATGTCTTATATAATTCCTAAAAGGTTATATTACATATTAAATCACCCATTTCCTGGGGAATATTAATGAATCATTGATTTAAAATGTGTTTGAGACACTTTGGAGACAATATTTGATAATTTCGAATTCTATTATGAACCAATATAATGTACATGAATATATTTTTAGGTTATAACAAATTATTCTTAATTTACCGTGGATAATGTAATTTAACCTTTTTTAAATTTTTTTTAATGTATTAAAATTGATGAAACATTGAACAATACAATTTGATAGAGAATATTATGATTTTACTAATGAAATGAATAACCATATAAGTGTTAGAGATAAGAACATATGTTTGTACTGATTCAGTTAAATTGTGATATAAATAAAAACGTGAAGGATATAGAACACCCTACTACTCTAAAAAATTTGAATTTAAGGATTTTGTTTTTTATGAAAACATTTCCTCATGTATATATTATATTTTATAATTTTCTAATAATGGAAAAATGGATTAATTCCATTAATAATATATAATATATATAATAATTCTTATAATAAGTATATGTTGAGATGAAAATTTATTTTATAGAGGGGGTAGAAAAAAATTGTGGATTTTGATAAAAAATGAATTACATTGAGGAAATTTATTCCATGTAATGGAAATAATTATAGAATAAAAATTTGATAAAATTTTCCCTCATAATTTCAATATTAAAATAGAGATTGAGTTCCTCTAACAGAACAAAAATAAAGATTAGTCTATCATTGCTAATGAGGAAGACATTACAAAGATTTCATGATATGCATCTGGTACATAAATAGTAAAACAATTATTGGTGGTAACTTAAATTGTAGAGTATATCCATGTAAATTAAATTAATTGTTGTTTTTATAGACATATATGAAGATATAGTTCATTATGAACTCATGGTCTTGAATGATATTGGATACTCTATGTGGTCTCATTGTCTTCGATATAAGAAATATAAAAATGAGTTTTTATGATTATAAATATATAAATCTACTAAAGGAATTAAAATGCAACATCACCCATGTCAATAATTGTAGAACTGACATCTCAAAAAATATATGAAGGGAATAATTAGATGATTCATGAAATGAAAATATTGGCCTCAAGATAATAATATCATATAAGATAAGATAAATCCCAATATTTAAATGGATAAAAAGATGGTTCATATCATCACTCAGTATATTGGATTGTGTTTCAACAGTAATTAACAATGGAATTAAATGTGAAAATGCCCTAATCCATGGGTTGTTAATTGAAATCAATATCAACAATATTTAATGAAAAATGATAATGGGCATACATATCCTATTAATACCCATGATTTGGATCCCAGTAATGATTCAGTAAAGGTTAAAATAATTACTCATTCATGAAAAATGAACATACATATTTATTTAATTTTTTTGAATATTTTCCTATGTTGGATCAAGACTACTTGGGGGTGTATCAGCGGTTCAATTTTATTTTATAATAATGTCTCTTAACTACTCAAAAATATATTCAACCCTCTACATGTTGTTAGTGTAATTATACACACAAAAAAAACTCATAGCCTCACCTCTCCTATGTATGAAATATGAAGTGAATGTAGAACATGATATTTACAATGTCCACAACATAGTCCCACTATATTCCATATTTTATTGTCTCACCAAAAAGGATTATTTCACTATTTTGTTTCTTGAATAAAAAGGCACAATAAATGAACCATTATTCAATACATAGCGTAAAATTTTAAGATATTATCAGTTATAACCATCAAATATCATCTCTAGTATTCAATAAAAAACACTTTTTTAGCAATTGGTATGCATCCATAGTCACATGCTTCTAATTCCTCATATTTTTGGATTAAATTTAGATATTAATCATTTCCTCCAAAAGTAGGATGTATCTATATATAAATATGTACCTTCTTAAGGAAATTTAATAAATCACTTCAAGATTATTTTGATCTTAAATTATCTTTCCAAACCTCAGTCCAATAAACTTTTTCAGTTTCAGTCATTCCGATTATCCCAGTCCAAAGCCTCGGTTAGATGGGTAGTCTAGTCGAATTCTTATTCATCATTTTCACTTCAATGGAATTGAAACTCAATATGTTTCTCACCTTTTTGTTTTTAATGACACATGATCTAATAAACAATGATAAGTTAGATGAAATTCTGTTGGTTTGTTCAGTTATATTCTATTTCTTCTCTTCCTTCTTAAATATAGTAGAAACTCTATCAGTAGATCACAATTCCTCTATATAATGGAACTAATTCCAACAAATATTCATATAAGAATCATCTATTACTTCTACATGAAACACAATGTTGGGGTGGGTAGTCAATACATGATCCAAAAATTTAAATGCATGATCACTTGAAAAGTTTTTGGTCAACATTACAAACGAACTCATCTATCCTTTTATAGGGACAAATAATGGTTTAGGTGGTGTTTTGAAAAACCATTCCTACTTAAGAAACATCATGAATATTCAATTCTCCTTAAATATCATATAAATTTTTGACTCATTATGTTACTTTGGAATATTCTAATATCATTAATATTTCATTATGATTTGGGAGAAGGTTTTTTTAAGGAATTTAAATACTATTTTCTTCTTATGAAATCCTAGTACGATTTTCCCCATTATAAACTATTTGTATGACTCTCCAAGTGTAATATTTTTCATCCTCAAGATCAGCTAAAAAATTTTCTTCATAAATATAGTATCAAAAGTTTCACAACATTCATATGACTTATGAGAAATAATTCATTATTAGATATTCAATAGAATGTATCATAAGATTAAATTCTATCGAGCTTCATTATTTCATTCTCAGCCCAACTATGTTTTTCTAGAAGACCACTACCCCAAAAAATATCATATTGAGTATGATCATCCGGAATATGATATTTTCGAGTATGATTGACCTGGATATGATGATTCTATGTACGATCTATAGAATCTAATTTTCCCTTTCATTGTAAATTTGAACAATCTAAATATGTTCTGAACTATATCTCTCATAATATGCCCAAATAAGATTATCGAGATAACAATTATACCGATTACAATTTCCAAAACCATTTCTCTATAATCAGTCCATAAATCATGTATAATATAATTTCTAAATATGTGTGAATTATGAGAATTCTATAATATAAAAGAAACATCACATTTATATTGGCATCATACAAACTCTTAAAAAGCCTCCTCGTTAAAATGACTAATTTTTTTTCAAATCGCAATTTTATTTATTACATTTCATCAATATCTCATTATGTTTCTAGAATGTTTTGACTCATGTTCATTTCTATATCTAATGCTAATAATTTTATATCTAATAATCCTAGATCATATTATTATCTATATAGTTATATATCCACTTTTATAACTTTACTCACACCCTACATCAATTTATATTTACATTACCTTATAAATACTAAATCTATAATCATGTTAATCGTTGTTTGATATATTTAAATTAAATACAACAAAAAAAATAATTGGGATCCAAAAATCACCCCATTTGGGTTTTATTTCAATACACACTTCAATGGAGATATTTATCCTATTCAAAATAATAAGTGGTATTTTTTTCTTTTCTTGATTTTTCATCTCAATGTTTTCTGTTAATCTCTCCACATATTAATTTCTTATCACCCTATATATACTCACTCTCCCTTATTTACAATCTAATTTAATACAGTCATCATGAATGGTTTCCTTCCTTATGTAAATTTTTTCAGTTTTTAGTAGGTTTGGACATTTTCATTTAAAAACCAGACACACTTTTTTAATATTAAATATGTATTACATGAGAATCTTAAAAAATGATTTTAACAAAACAAATCTATGTATATGTGGAATGAATAAGTGTAGAAAACTATAGTGTATAATTAATGTTATCAATGTTGTCCATTACACAACTTTAATGTATTATCTTTTCATATTCCCTTCACTATTCTCATTTCAAGGGAATTCCTGAAACAAATTTATTTAATATATAAGTAATATGAGCCCATCTAAAAAAACGTATTTAAAAGTCTATGAGATTAAAATGACATTCAAAAAAAAAATTCATAACATTAATAATTTCGTATGTAGGAATAATAAGAGTCTTAGGACTTGCTTCCTTGCTTCAACTTCTTAATTTCCCTTCATGTTAGAACAAATACTACAAAAGTTTTATGAAGTAAGAGGAACCATAGAGCTTCTAAAATGAAATGTTTAGACTGAGAATGTTCTCCCAATAATTACTTTTTCATCTTCTTCATAGATTTTGAATCCATTTTATTATATTTATTATTATCTTAATTCTCATATTTTATAGAAATTTTATTTTAATATGTAGAATCTTCTACCAATAATGTCGACATGTTATATTATTTAGATACCTTTTTATTACAATTGTTTTGTAACAACTCCTTCACCCCTTTTTCATATTCAGGTAGTATATTCAAAAAAATTAGTAACATTTCGTTCTTGATAATATATTTTCAATATTTTCAGAATTTTTATCCCAAAATCTGTTTATATATTATTTTCAACATTTCTAACATCATCAAAAAAAATTCCCTTTTCTTCAGTTGATTTTCTCCATCTTCTAATTTCATACCTTTGAAAATTTTCTCTATCTATGTAACTTTTCACATCTACATTTGGGAATCAACATGTTATTTCTATACTTTCATAATATACATATTTCTTCAACAATAGAGTTTCCTTATTTAATTACACTTAATTTATAGGAACATTTTATCCCCCTTTCCATTCTTCAAACACCCTTGATTCATATATATTTCCATCTAGAGAGAAGTTATAACAATGTGAATAAGTCCCATGACTGAAAATAGGAAAAGACAAATAGATATCTATGATAAAAAATCTTTTTATATGAGATTAAAATAGATCACAAATTTTTTTGTTGATTCACCTCAAATATTATACCAGTATTATCATAAAGGTACATTATTAAAAAATTTATATTTTATTCATGAATGATGTTTTCCCACAAACATGATTTATTATTCCATTATTTTCTTCTTCATTACACATTTCTCTTTTTCATTAAATTTCTTTATTGATTTTTTCTCAACTAATTGTTATCTTATTTTGTTTCTAAATAAATTCTTCTTTAATAGGAAAATTACATTTCAGAACATATATTATTTTTTCATATTTATTATTAATCAAATCATTATGTTTACATTCATATAAAAATTTTATATTCTGTTTTGTTGACATTTTCACATTTAGATAAATTTTATTCTAAATATTTTAGCTTTATTTAAATCTCATATTAATAAAATGAAATGATTTCAACATATTTTATCATCTTCATGATTTCATTCTTCAATTGAGTAGTCTCATCATTTTCATTCTCCAAATTATATTTATGAATCTATTGCATTTATTGTCATCACATTATCAGAGACATTACTACCTAAAGAATCAATTTTATTTATAACATGAGAAATTACATTGAGATGATGATTGGATTCTTCATTATATGAGGAATCATTCATTTTTCTTCTACTTAGATATAATTTCATCTCTTTTTTATATGAAATTATCTCCATAAGTTTCTTCTAATTTTTTCTGAGGTTTTTTATCATAACTTTAAGACTCATGTTCTGTAAATTTAATCCTTGGATCATTTTAATAAAGAAGTTTTCCCTTCAAAATCCAAACCTTTTAGAGTATTAATTATCTATTTTCCCTTATTGTTCTTCATTTAATGAAGTGAAATAATTATTTTTAAATACTCCCATTTATAATCAATATCAAAATAACATGGTTATACATTAATTTAATAATATTTTTTCATTTTTAAAAATTATTTAAAAGAGTTTTCTTGATAAATCCATACTTTCTCTTTCAAAAAAATTCAATCACGTTATTTTAAAAGAAACTACAATACTATGTAGATCATCCACTGATAAGGTTTCAAGATATCTATCTTACAAATATAAAGCATTGTCATTAGATTTATCAAGATGAATTTACATAATCCATAAAAAATAGTTGAGTAATCAAATTACTCCCTCATATATATAATAGTGATGACAATATCATTTACCATTGTAATAAAGTCACTAATAGAGTCATGATCAGGATTTTATTGATCTTCACATTTCATCCACTAATGTTGTAACATTTCCTTCTTCAGGTATGTTTTTATTTCGTTAATTGTTTTGGAGGTTATCTCAAATACAGTTGGCAGTTCTAACTCCATTTAATCTATAAAACACAAATTATCTAAGTGATGAGAGTATATAAATATTTTCTCTTCCTCGATTATGAATATTGATATTAACATCATTAGTAAGTGATTTATTACCTATATAAGGATAAAATACTTCTATACTAACATCCAAAACATAATACCGAAGTGATATAAGCTATGGAGCAATTTTATCATTCCAGATATGATTGTTTTTTATTGAAAACGAGAATCCCCTTATAGAACACAAGGTCAAAAAACTCTATTTCTAAAATTGGTCTTTTAGAGGAATCCTTATCTATAATACCAATTAGTGTTCCCATGTAGGATGAAGACAACTAATAGGGGTGAATCTGGGGTTCCTTTTCAATGGATTAAGTTATTTAATAACTCCTTAATAAAAACATTATTAACAAATAAAATTTGTCACTATAACGAGCCACTAAAATATAACTCACAAACTCAAATTTTTTGTAACAAGTATATATTTAAAATGTGTATCATATATATTTAAAATTATTAGTAGAAATAACTACTAATTTAATTATTTGATAGTCTCAAAAACATAGATTCTTTTACTATTTTCTTTTTGTAATAAAAAGGAACAAGTAGTGAAAAATTCCACAATTCCATGCTTAATGTTTCTAGATATAGTAGGTTATACCCCCTCAGATATCCTCTAAACAATTAGTATCCCAAAACAAGACATTTCAGAAATGTGTAAGCATCCCTATTTACAAACTTCAATTTCATATTCAATACATATTCACATTACAATTTTTTCACATTCTCTACAAGTAAGATGAAACCATCTCTACTAGTGTACCTAATTCAAGATACTAAAAAATTCACATGAAGAATATGTTAGTCTTGAATAGTCTTCAGGATCATTAGTCAAAAAAAACCTCCACATAGATAATCCCAATCTTCCCAACCTGGATCCTTAGATTTATGGTCATTCTGGTACAATTATTCTTCTTTATATTCACTTTAATTGAATATGATCTAAATAGATTACTCAAAATTCTATGTCCTATGGAACTCGAGATGATGAACATGGTTAATATGGATGTTGAACTAATGGTTATTTTGATCTGATTATCCTTTTTCCCTTCCTTCTAAAATTGAGTCTAAACATAATCAACAATGTACAATTCTTGTGTCTGATGGAACTCAGCAAGATGATATTCCTTTGATGAATCTTCCAAAGTTTCAACATAAACCGCAATGTTTGGTTAGCTACTCAATACCCATTCCACAATACAAGGAACTTGACCACTTGAATAGTTTTGTGTCAAATAGAAAAATTAACTCAACTATCCTTTTATCAAAACATAAATAATGTTTATAAGGGGCTTTGAAAACCCTTTCCCTCCAATCAAAATTTCTCGAATAATCAATTCTACTCAAATACCTTATTAGTATTTAATTCATTCAATTCCATTTATAATCATAAACCCCCCTTCTTTTTCAGATCACCATTTGACTAAATCAATTCCTTTTCGAATCCTCAAATATTTTTTATTTTCCTGTATTTTTTTTTCATTGTGAAATCCCAGTACGATTTTCAATACCATCGAGGAAATGGGGAAATAACACCTTGATCATCATCAACAGAATACTATTAATATCTAGAATATATAATTTTCTATGGATTATAGTGGACCATCCTATAAATATTTCTCACTCTATTGTAATTAGATACAACTTATCACATAATCAAAATTAAACAACCTATATTGGTGAGGAGGCTAGGATACATGGAACACAACAGTCTATTCATTATAACCGAGATATGTTATTTAGCTCCATCTTCTAAAAGTTTGTCTACAATTCATTAAATATTTATTGGAATATTAGTAGGGCTTGACACGCCTAAAATGATTCATATTTTTAGTGTAAAATATATAAATTGGATAAAATGATGTTAGAATTCCACAAAGTCTTCAATGGTGAAATGTATCAATATCCTCTTCAATAAGAGTTATCGTACAATACCAATATTTACACAAGCATGAAAATGGATCCTTATCAATCCTTTTATGGTAATGTTATAGAAAAAATAATTATTTGGATGATGATTTTGAACACATTCTTTTGGAACATATAATGGTTTAGGGAGTGGTTAAAATGATCAATAACATTCATCAACATATCTTGGATGCTCGGTGTAGACCAATGAGTGATGCTAAAAATAGTTTCAAGATATGTATTATTAGGTTGAATAGAATTTTTTCTCCACATATCTCATTGGAATACATTCAATAAATTATGGGGAATTAAAGATAATTAATAGTATCATTATCCTTTTTAGATTTTAAATATTATTGAAAAATTGGACTCTCTACTAGAACCCTCACAAAACCTATAAAAATTGAACAACGTATTCCATGTATCACTCTTGAGGATGTACATGCCCATGCCCATACAAGTACATATGTTTGATGTTGTATAATTGAAAAAATATCCATTCTATTGTATTTAGATGGAGAAGATCTTTCACCAATGGGATAATTTTCCATAGAAAGACAAAAATCCCGTAGTCAAATATCTATGGTCAATCCAAAAATTTGAGGAGTTTACAAGGGAACTGGAGGATGAAATGAGGTAGAAGTACCCGAAATTGAAGACACAATAGACTATATTGTGAAATTTCTAATGTGAATATTATTGAAAGGGGGAATACTGTAACATGTTAATATTTTAAAATAATAAACCTATATTTGAAAATATATTTTTCATCCATTTCAATGCTCAAACACAATAAAACGTTTATTATATGATATTTTCATCCTATCCATTGAATTAGTATGTATGAAATTAATTAATCACATTAGTATATATATATATATATTTGATGGTATCTGTGTCACCTTAGATTAATGTTTATTGATTAATTTTAATGAAATAGACATTCAATTTTTATTAATTTCGTATTGTTCTTCAAAAAGTTATTTTCATAAAAACTGGTTATTATTTTTTTTGCTGAAAAAATATTATAACGAATATCTAGAAATATGAATAATATTAATTGATAAATGTAGCATAGATTTTTAAAAGATAATTTCGAAAAAATATTTGATTTCTTTTGTATGATTTTTTTAAAATATATTTTTTAAATGAATATTAAGAATAATTTTTTATTGACAACATTTATTTTTTTTGTATTTATACAGTTAAATTTTAATTTTTAATAGTATAATAATATAATTTGTTCCTTTTTACAATATTAAATATATATAGTTTATATAAAAATACGTTTACTTGATTTGGTATTTAAACAATTATACATAAAAAGAAACATTCAAAAATAAAATATATTGCATTATGTTTTTCATTTTTTGTCAAATTAATTTAATCCACAAAAAAATGAAATATCTAATATATAATTACTCATTTGGATTCAATATGTCATAATTTTTGTTAATATATATCCCTTTTATTTTTTCATTATGAATAATAATCATATTATATAATAATAAGCCTTATACGAGTAATATGTGAAATTATGGTAAAAAATAATATAATTATAAATTTAAAATAAAAAAACCAATATTCATTATGTATTTTTATAAGTCGACAAATTATATCCCAATTTAGTTAATATTGCTAATTAATTCCACATTTATTTGATTTTGACCATCAAAAATTTTATGTAAATGTTATCAAAAAAATGACAATTTATGAATTTTCATTTTTATAATATTTTTATATATGAATAAAAATAAATTTTATAGGTTTATAAATAATAATTTAATAAAAAAAAGTTTATTATGGTAATTAATGATTTATTTTTAGGTATCATATAATTAACATACATGTGTACGCAATGATGACAATGTATTTATTCAATTAATTTGAAAATAGAATATATGATTTTTAAACTGTTCATAAAATATCATTTAATTGAAATATTTATCCCCATGAAGTTTGTACAAAATCTAGAAATATTATAGAGATTTTCATGTAATTTTTTTCATTCGTAATATTCTCATATTGTTTTGATATACATATTAAATTTTTAATTCAATCAATTACATTAATAGTATTTTATAGTAAATTTTATTATATTAAATTATTTATATTACATAATAATCCAATATTTAGAAAATTGTGCGGGGTACCTTTATAATTTCAATAATTTCCCAATTTACATTTTATAGAAATTATATTGACCCCTAAATAGTGAAAAAATTATTATTGCATTAATTATAATGAAGTATTATCTCATGATAATATTAAGAGATAAGGGTACAAGCCAAATGAAAACATTCCCATATTTTATAAGATGATATTATTTAAACCCATAATCATCATATATTATTATTTTATTAGATATCTTATATTTTTAATGAATATTGAGTTTTATTAATTTAATATAAAATATACTACCATGAATTACCCTCCCCTCAATTATAAAAGGGGACCTCATCTCCTATTTCTTTCACAGATAAAAATAAATATATATTAGACATGAAAAAATACCTTCCCAACATACCTACCCGTATTCTATAGGCCTTTTCTTGATCATAATACCATCATTATAGGATTTAGGGTAGAATGAAATTGAATTTTTTGAATAAGAGGTATATAATTCAATAAATTGTATTAGTTTTACCTCTTATTCATCCTCCATAAAATTTTATTAATGTATGATAAAATAAGAAAATTTATATACTATATAATGATAATTTATTTTATATGTTTTAACACCCACCTCCATCCTCTCTTCATCAAATAAAAAAGGAAATCATTATTCTTTTGAATGGAAACAACCTTATCATGAAGCAATTTTTTTTTCTATTACCACCTATAATTTATGGTTTACATGGTTGATTTAATAAAAATAAATATGTTAATTTATATAGTTATTTTATTATTTAAATGAAAATTATTATTTAATTTCATGCATTTTATCAGTCAAAAAATTAAAGCAACGTCCATACGTATGTATGTCCTACAATCTCCATGAGCAGTGCAATTCATTTTTATGCCTTCTTTTTATTGATGAAAATGAATATATATAATGAATATATACTATATTTATATAATTTTTAAAAATATTTATATGATGTAACCTGAATAAATGTACAAAGATTGAGACTGTCAATGTAAAACATTCATTAAAAAGAAGCAATTGTCACCTAGAATAGTACAATTAATTATGAATTTTAAATCAACATTAGGTAAGATATCATTTAAAATTAATATATTTTATGATATATATCTTCATGGTTCTTTAATAAAATTATATTTAAATTATATACATTATATTTTAATTTTATACACTTATGAATAACGACAATACATAGGGCATGTGATCTCTTTTGAATACCGTTTTTCTCTAGGCTATGATTATTTTCTATCTATCATACATTCAATTTATTTTTTAGGACAAAAATTGATTCTATTTTTTATAAAATATTTATTTTACATATATTAATACCTAATTCTCAATTCTTTTGATTGTTAAATACATTTAATATGTTCATTTCAATAATTCATTCCATAAAAACAACCATGATTATGGGGAACTCTCCCATTCCATAATCAATTTATGTAACACTAATTAAATTATTTAATTCACAAATAAAAACTATATTTTTACAAATACTACTATCTACTCATATAGGAAAATGCATAATATTTTATCCCTTCTAATATTTGGAATATTTATTAAATTTTATATGACTATCCTATTTTGAAAGACATTACTACCCTTTTCATTCCGTGGGTAATTATTATGAATATTCCTTTTGATTGATTTTACGTTGTGGCATACATAATCATGAACATCTTAAGATAAGATCACATATTTATATATTAAATTAATTGGGTAAATTTTTTGTTTCATTATATGTTTTATATAATATTAGTTTTTAAACCTCATACATGATGGGACACAACACATCATGTGATGTTTTCATGGTATTATGACATATATTTTATTCATCTTGATTTGTGTGGATGCACATTTTCTATGTTTCCATGATCAAATTATATCATTTTATTTATTTTATGAACTAGATTGATTACACTTGAGACTTCCATTTTAGGATATCATTATACACATTTGACTCTCTCTTAATGTTTCCATATCATTTTTATTACATTTATTGGATTTTCATCTCACCACTTTTGTATATGTATTCCCAATGTTATAGAATTCATATTTAAAGAATAAAATTTATTTAGGATATAAATAAGAAGATTAAATAATGATGTTTAATTATTATATTTTTTCGATATAAACCTTTACTCAAAATAAACTATATCCATTGATCCCTGTTTTGTATTTAATTGATATTTATGTTAAAAATCATTTAATAACACATATATATACCCTTGATTCATTATAGAAAAATAATTCTGAAAAGAATTTAGATACAAAAAATTTTATTCTAAAACATTTATAAAAAGCATTGTGGTGTTTATGAGTGATTAATTATTCTATAATAGATATTCATTAATTTCTTGAGATGGATTAAGTAAAATCAAGGTAATTAGTTGTGTTAAGATTAATGTAAGGGTGGATTATGTAAAGTGGATGAGACACCATTTAATGTCATTTATATATGGTTTTACCATGTGTTTTGATGATACACAATGTTATATGAGGACACAACATTTATGTTAATTCACATATGACTTAATACATAATGGGATTCATATAAAGAGATACACAATATGGTGAACCATCTAATGAGATTAAATATTGGTTCAGAATTTAATAAGATCCACATATTGATATTCATTAAGGGTGAAAAATGTCTAGGAATTTAGTGTCACAGATTCACATAACGGTACTGTTTGTCTTTATGATTAAATTTCTATGTCTACGATTGTTATATTCAAAAAAGTGATGAAAAACAATTACATGATATTATTTAACCATTCATTAGGTATGTAATATTATAAGATATACTTGTGGATCATGTTCAAAATTTAAAATAAAAAATTTGGTTATTATGATTTAACATGGATTTCGTTTGAGAAAAACATAATTCCATAATCTACTGATCCTTGTCTCTCTACAACCCCACAATCATTCCTGGAGTGAAATTCAAAATGTTAACTATGTAGTAGATTTTTTGTGATGTATTGTGTTTAAATTTTCATTACTATATGTGGAAATATGTGCTATATAATATGTGATTTAAATGAGGTTCCTAAAAATGATTCAATTATATTTAATGAGGATAACAATCAAGAACGTGTTGACTTTTATAAATGTTTTTAACAACACTACTAATGATTATAGAGTTTACAATAATACTTTTTCTGAAATTATTATCCACATTGATATATTTTGAATATATATGTGAGTAATATAAAAATATTTTTATCACGAATATTGTCATATTCCCTGAATATTGTTAATGTTTTGTGTATTTATTTTTCTGAAATCGTAATTCATCATCAAATTAAGGAAAATGTATGCGAAATTTAATTTCTAGATCCATACAAGAAGGAGAATTCCAATTTACATGAGTATTCAATTTGTTGAGGTGAATGAGATTATAGAAATTGCTGAAAAAATGAACAATCAATAATAACATGTTACGATAAAGATCTATACATGTAGATTGAATTCATATATGATCATATATGATAGATAATGTTTTCTCATAGACACAGATCATTATTACGTGGGGTTAAAGGAATATAGAATAGAATTATATCATTATTTATTAGGATAATTATTTTTAGAGGGGACTTATTTATTATGGTGGGAATTAGGATTCCAATTAATATCTTTAATATATATTAATAAGGCTCATATCCCCCTAGTATGTATCTAATATGACATAAATATGAAGAACTAATTATTTTTTCGATTAACCTGTCATGGTAATGGGTAGGATTTTCTGGATGATCCATGAAAATATTTTGTGTTATTATTTATTTATATTTTTTAACATATGAGTTTTGACTAGGATATTATATTGAGTGGATTAGAGCATTAAATATAATAATATGTGGAGGTTTAAAAATTGTAAAATGAGACCTCTAATTCACCACAACTTCTTGGTCAATAATACATATATAATCACATGTTCCACTAGAGAAAATATGTTTTCCCACAAAAGATCCAATAGTTTTCATGAATGAAGTATCAAAATTCACATTACAACTATGATGTAAAAAAATTTTATGGATGGAAATACCATATTTAGAGTAATATGATACCCCACACATTTCATCAATCATCATTGATGTAATGGATGATGTATTAATTTTATCTTCACACATTCTTGAAGGATTTGATATATATTTTAGTAATAATATAAATATTAATGTGGATGGAATAGAAAAAAAATACTATGTTGTTGATTATTTCAAAAAATAAACACAATTGTTAAGGTACTCTAAAATTCAAAGGTGATTTTGGATAAATTAAAAATTGATTTTGAAATATATATCAATTTTAAGGAATACAAACAACAATTTTGGAGGACCATATTTGATAACATAGTAACGAATGAGGATGAAAACATTGATTACTACATTTCGGGAATAAACGTCATTTTATGAAAATACATGGGAATGATGAGAATATTTTTGATTCGTATATTATAAAAAACATTATGCAGATTATTTATGATAGTTTATATCCCAACATTTAAACATTGTAATATATGGTTGATTTTTTATTTGATGAACTTCACCACATTCTTGTAGATTTCGAATTATGAATGGATCCAGAATATAATAAAAAGGAAAAATTAGTTGATATATATCTAAGTCAAGATAAATATTATATCTGAATTGAAATAAGATTATTAAATAAAGTGTTTAAAATGTTGATGAAGATTATAATGGAATTTATAAAAATTTAATTTTTTAAAAGAAATTGTTGATAGTCATGTGGAATTTAAATGGTAAACAATCAGCAAATTATTAAAACTACAATTACCTTACATTGTAAATAATTTCCAAAAGTATAAGGAAAAAAATATAAATTGGATAAGTGGGATGAGAAATATATAGATCAGAAGAAATTTTAAATTTAAAAATAAATCTTCAAGTGGGAAAATAGAATATTATTTAGAATTAATGATAACTAATCAAGAAGTAAATTTGATGAAAAAATCAATTTATTCTATCAGTTTAAGATTTGCATTAAAAAATTTATAAATTTTATCCGAAAAAAGGAATGTGTTATAATAAATACCGAATTATGAGTAATCGTCTTTCAAACCCTGATTTTCTATGACATGTTAACCTTTAAAGAAGTTAAATTTCTTTGAAAACATAATATATATAAAACAATTAGTCTAAAAGAACCATGATGCGATATATATTAATAACATAGAATCAATATTAGAAGATATGAATATGATTAAGCATGTTATAAAAAATATGTAGAATGGTGTTATTTAATTAAAATATTATTATTAATTAATAAAAAATAGATATTAACTTCTATATAACGTCATTTTATTATTCAAAAAATTATATTTAAAATGGTTTTTATTTTATTTTGTGCATAGATATTATATTTTCAATGTTCACTCACAAGAAAATTAAAGCATAAAATTCTTTAATGAATAGAGACCAATGCACATTCCAATCATATCTATCTCAAGAGATTTAAATAATTACCTATTTCATTTAGTGGAGATATATTTCCCACCAATCCAATAATAAAAATGATACATATTTTCTTCATAGGGTCATCAACCATTCATCATATCATTACCTATGATATCTAAGGGGTTTCATAAACATTTCATATTGTCATAACATACGAGAAATAGATATTTTTCCTTATCATTTCATCAATTCATCTTTGTATACCCATGAATATATTTTGGTTTCATAAGAATTTTAAATCCAATGGATGTGAAATTGGTTTCATAATCAACTCTTAAACATTATAATAATAATTCTAAGAAGGAATGTAAATTTTATCGAAGGATTATATCCACATAAAAAATTAAGTATAACCAATTGATATCTTCCAAGAAAGATATTTATTTTAAAATATCTCTCAAAACATTTCACATGAAAAAGGAAATTTATTTGAAAATAAATTATCTAAACTAGATATTCATAAAAAATTTGGTAGATACAATTCTTTGAAAATAATTTTCAAAACATATATGTTTAGTATTAAAATATTTTTTAAATATTTCATAATGAAAATATTCTATTAAATTCTAAACAATCATTTTAAAACATATTTTATTTCTAAAAAATGTTATATTAAATTTAAATTATTAATTATTAATTAATCTTAAATTAAATATTTTTCTAGTTGGTGGGAAATTGTATCATTTTTTTACATGTGAAACAAATATTATGTTTCTATGTTTTGTAAAGTACAAATGAATATTATTTGGAGAATGAGTTGATGATTCCATTCAAAAAATTTTACAAAAAATAAAAAATGGTAAAAATCTTCATTAATAAATAATTTTAATACTATTTAAAACAAATCATATATTTTTTAAAAATATATGGATTTAAATGAATTTTTGTTTTCTATCGAATACATAAATAAATACTCTTCATAAATTTATTCTTTATAATAATTTAGTATATAAAAATAGTAAAATGATGTGACGATGTGAATTATTAGACCACAATATAAGGATATTAAAATCATTGATTTTATTGAGATATGAATCACATTATTTCATTATTCGATGATTAAACATAAACAATGATGTTATATAATGATATTGTACCATAAAACCCATACCACTTTGGTAAGATTTAAATTATAAGCCCCAAGAAAAGGAGATCCAAAATTGGATATATATAAATCCTAATATTTTGTAGGGAAAAAATAATTATATAAATTCATGGATAGTATATACACCACATTAATTAAACGTGTAGTTGAAATATAATATTCCTCAGAAAAAAAGTGATACAAAAATATATTTCAAATGTACTTATTTTTTGGATCATATGACCCAATTTATCATTACATAAATTCAAATTTTACATGTTAATAAATAAAATAATTATATTCAGAAAATAATAATAAAGATGGGTAGTACATAAACCAAAAAAATGAAATGAGTTTTGAAATAACATATGTCGCCCAAAAATAAATGGCAGACTATGAATCCCTTATAATAAGTATTGACTAACACCATACATGACCAAACAAATTGTATAAAAAATTTATGTTTTTTATGAAAAAATTATATAACCGTATATATATATATAACCACACATGATCTAATCAATAATATTTATTCACTGATTATTAATAAATCATTGTTAAATCACATTTCAAGTAATAATCCATCTGTTAATTTATTATATTTTTATTTTTTATTTTTGT
Source organism: Viscum album (assembly GCA_963277665.1). NCBI lineage: Eukaryota > Viridiplantae > Streptophyta > Magnoliopsida > Santalales > Viscaceae > Viscum > Viscum album. The sequence goes on from OY728136.1 coordinate 1,519,715,804, forward strand.
TCATCTTGCTATAATCATGCTACAATATTATAAAGATTATTAATCATGATATAATGATAATATTTATACATCAACTATAATTTTAATACTAATAATGAAATATGATTTTTTGAAATCATGTACGTTATGATCATGAAGACAGTTGGTCCTACATATGCTTGTACAACCATTCATATTACAAATGAGAATAATAGAATTGGGATATGTAAAATGTTACCATTACATAATTATCATATTATCATTTTTTTAAATAATTTTACAGATAATACATGTGTTATGTTATTTAAAAATTAGAGTCACATCACATCATGAAGATGGCAGTCAACATATACATGGAGGTCATTATCATCATTTAGTGAGTGGTAATGTAAGAAATAAAATTATAAAGTTTGTTTTTATGAATTATAAATATTTGATTAAAATAATAAATATATAATTTATATCACATATATTCATTAAATGTGTACTTATTATCGTCTATATAAGGCATTAGTGGATGTTGAATCACACCAGTTCGCATGTTGGTGTTCTGTAGTACAGTCGAGTGAAATTATTGTATCCACTACGAAAGAGAATGTAGAAAACCGAATATTATATAATGATTCAATATGTATAATTATGTTCAAAGATCAAATTTATTCATTATAAAAACAATATTTAACAAAAGTGATATTTGGTCGTGAAAAGATGAATGACATTGGTTCATTAGATGGTAGTCCTCTATAAACATGAATGATGATTTCTTAAACAATTTTATGGATGTAGAGATAGATGTAGCTAATTAAATTTTGAAAATAATATTATTAAATGTAATAATCTATGATTTTGTTTATCATCATGGATTATTAATAATTTATGGATGTGGAGGAATAACTAAAATAAAAATTCATGTTCATGAATGTTAATTCGTCTTAATGTAATCTCATTACATTATCACCAAAAGCCTTTATGGGATGAAATATTGCTAAATATTAGGATACTACAATCTAAAGGGGGAACATAGAAAGGGATTTGGGTAGGTAATGGTTGACTAAATAGGTATGCTTTGTGTGAGTGGTATAGGATAGGATGTGTACTTTTATAAGTTGGGTGAGTGAAATACATGTAATTATTTGAAAATAATATTGTGTACATATGTTCTTTATAATTATAAGGGATCCAAAATGACCAAATCTATAAAATAGTAGATATATAGTAAAACTATGGCTATAAATTGTTGTTTTAAATGTATTTATTTATTTTAAACCCATTAATTTTTTGTTTAACCACCAGTGATCACATTTTTACCTTAATTGATTGTAATAATTGTTACTATTGTTACTATTTATTTTGAAAAAAAATTAATTTTCATTATTAGATAATATATATTATTGTGTAGTAAATTATGTATTCCATTTTTCCAAATTAAATATATTAAATTGGGATATTTAATTTAGATTTAATATAGTAAATTCTATCAAAAAGAGGGATTTCATTGAGAAAATGTTCAAAACATTACAATGTTTTTATAACAATATTCTATTTGAAAATGATTCCAATACCATAATTGGAAATATTGATATAAAATTGAACTAATTAAAATTTAAAATAAATTTGATATTTAATGTTTCATTATACTTAATTTAATCATGATTGTTGGGTTTAATTAAAAATCAATTTTCAATATTCGTCCCTAAATTAAAAATTTTATAAAATTAACAAAAAATCACCCAAATATATTTTTAAAAATATGGTTACAAAAAGTTAATTTATTTTCAAAAAACCAGAAATATTACATTAATTCTTTTTATAATAGGGTCACAGTGGTTGAAAAAAATAGATTTTTAGAAAAATATATTGTTTAAGAATAAAATCGGATTTATAATTATATATTATCTAGAAAATATATTTATGATAATATTTTATTTAATATATAATATATCAATTTAATTAAAATAATTCACCAATGGGGGTTATATAGCTTAACGTGTGTCTTACAAAACAATTTTTTTCCAGAAAAACATTTCAATTTTTTTAAAATAGATTTCATTTTTATTTTTAATTAATTGGTAACCAAAAAAATCATTTGTATACATGTTTAAACCATATATTTTCATATTTTAGTCAATTATATTCATAACTTCAATTCCAATGGTTATGTGAAAATGATCATGTAATATTATTTTTAAAACATATGAAACGTTCCTCTTAATCTCGATATTGAATGTAACATGAGTTAGTCATAGGGTTTGGTTAATCACTAAATATCTTAAAATAATATTTAATCACAAAATAATTTCAAAAAATTTCATTTTGTTAATTTTTAAACCCAATAAATTATATTTACACATTTATATTCTTCTTGGTCATCAATTGTTAAATAATTGGAAATTCGTTCCTATAAAACCACATCATAAAATGAATTAATAAAACATCAAAATGAAAAAGATAATAGTAGGTGAAAATATAATATGAAATAATGTATAATAGGTTTCCAAATATTATAATATCAATGGTATGTAACAAAATGGACATAGAAGAGAAAGATAGCATGCAAATACTAATGGATATTGATAGAGAACATGGTATGAGGAAAGATAATGAACACAAATCTATAAACCAAAGAGGCATGGAAAGGGAATTAATTTTATAAAAAAATTATAACATATTTTTTTATTTTTATTACCAATTCCTAATGATTTGGAATTACTTTTTTATCTATAAATAGAAAAAAAATGAAAATGTATTTTTGTTATTTCATTTTATTTCAATTTATTTCATTTGAAAAATTAAATCCATTAGTTTTTCATTTATCAATTTCATCTTTATATCTTAATCCAACAAGAGAATATTATTTTTTAATTTCGAGGAACTGTAGGTTCATAAGATTAATAAAATAATGATAAATCATTACTTCATTCTCTATATATCATCATAAAAAAATTGTTAGCAAATGTTATTCAATATGAGTAAATATGAAAATAGGGAAGTAATACATTAATCTTTAATATCATATCCAATGTTCAACATAATTAATTTCACAATTGGTTAACATTATGATCGTTAAAATTATTAAAATATAAATATAGGGAAAATATATCCCGAAAATTTAAATATCACATTATCATTAATCCTTTATATAATATAAAGTGTCTCATTTTTGTCAAATGCCAAACATGTGAATAAATTCCTCTTATATTCTCTAGAAACATGATGATAACCAAAACTACCATGAAACATTCATGAGATCATACATGAATCCTCACTCCTTAAATAAAACATATATTATTGGGTATAATCTTAAAATCAAAAAATATTTCAAATCCATCTGTTATAGAATAATCCACATTGTTATCAAATAATTAATTAGTTCCAAGATAATAAGTACTATTCAATTTACATCATCCCTTTCAATAATATATTTAATTGAACTACTAATCATTTTTAAACACCAAGAACATATTATGTGTTATAATACATTAATAATGTTTTTTAATGTATCACCATTCAATTATTAAAATTGAATCGGTTATTCATATTATTAAACATTTTCATGAAAATATTAAATTCATAACATCTAAAAACATCCTTATATATGCATTGATTCATTTAAAATATATCTATAATTACATTACATAAAAACATAATGTATCCCATTACTCATAAATCAATTAACTAGGATTCATACTTTTATTCCTTTATACAAATTTTCTATTGTATGCCATTTTTTGTCTCTTCATCATCAATAAAAAAACATAAATTATGAAACCTTGATAATTCTGTTTACAATCATTCCCCTTAGGGTATCAATATTAATATTAATCATAAATTTCACATTTGATACATTAAATAGTTGATGAAACCTTATGGAGACGATTATTCTCATCCATGGCGTTGACAAAACATATCTTTCTCCCATTACAGTTTTGTTCTTGGTGTCCTTATTTTATACAACTAGAAAATATTCTTTTCTCTATGAGGCAGTCCCTCAGGTACTTCTTCCCACATTATCAATATATATGAAATTGAGTATTCTTCCATCAATGGTCTCCAGCACTCAAACACTCAAAAATTTGTATCCTTCTCATCCTTAGAGAGTGAGATAGTTTGTTATGGTTCGTTTTGTTAACACTATTTCATGACAACTAATTATTTATAATAAAAAGAATATATTTATCTAATAATCATCACATTTCACTACTCATTGACATAATTTCCCCCAATTTCAATGTTAACTCATTTTTTTATTCTCCTTTAGATTAACTAAAATGAAAATATTACATTGAGAAACACTAATCATAGTTTTAAACAACATAATCATGATAAATTACTTATTGTATGTATAAATCCTGAAATATTCATTTTAATATATTAACAAATATAGTTATACAAGATTACTCATAGTAATCATATATCTAAATCGTACATGAAATATTTTAAAGTGATTAATAATTTTTAACTAATATCACCCAAAAGTGTAAAACCAGATATGGAGAATGACCTATGGTCATGTACCTAATGATGATTGAGTCGATATAAAAGAAACATTTTTAGTGTTATTACCCCAATGAATCACTTTTCCAGTTCTAAATCCAATTTTTGTTTCGATATAAGTTGTTAATTTTATAGTAACCACCCAATCTATCTATTATCATTATTCATTGAAATATTCCTACGGATCGACTCATCCTTATACATATCCATAGACATGTCCTTATATATCTCAATATATTTTTATTATCCTAGTATCCAAATTTCATCTAAAACAATCCTCTGATATAAACTATTTTGAACCAAGATTTTCATATGACTATATTATATATTTTAGTTGAATTTTTTAATTACATGAATAAACACATACCTGATGACTATAATAGATATTTTTCTTTGGAAACAAGGTAGTCGATAAGATAATTTAATGATGGATATTCAGCATCATCTATACTTTTCTTCCCCTTTAGTATTCTTCAAAAAGATACCCTACATAAACTATTCATCATAACTCGTGGAAAGGAAACATAATAAAGGGTGATCATATGTGCTTAGTATGCGGAAAATGTATGAGATACATAAGAACAATAGGATCATTAGTGTATGATAACATGTTCATAACTATTGAAAACCATAACATTGATATCAAATATTATAAATTTGATTCATGAAATAATTATTAGTAGTTCATAAGACATGAATCATAAGGGAATCAAAGAATATTAACCACTAGGTAATAACATTAAAATTAGACATCAAATTATGATATACACATAACCATAGAAAATAATTTACATAATAGACATGTCTCACATCCTAGTATATCGAAGAGGAACGTTTTCAATCCAAAAACAGTCTGAGAAGTAAATGGGTCACACACAAAAGAATCATATAGGACAAAGCCCCTTACTGGTCCAGGTTCACTCTTCATTTCGTTCTTATCGATATCAAGATATATAAATTATTACATAATAAATTAGTGGGTGATAATTCTCCCATACATCAAATAATGAAAACATATATATGTTATCCAAAGAAACATAATACATTTATCATATCATAACTCATGAATTCAAAGGGGTTTATTAATTTAAAGGGGTATCATAAACACATCAACATATCATAACCTATATAAAATAGATAGGGTTAAAAATACTTTCATTAATTCATCATAATATAACCTATGAAATAAATTTGGTTTGTATCTATGTTATATCCATTGGAATGGAAAATAACTTCTTAAACAACCTTTCTTCATAAACATAAACCATCCATTTAATGAATAATAATTTTATCATTGAATCATATATATAGTAAACAATTGTGGACAATGAACGATGTCATCATATATATACCATGAAATTGAAAAATCACATGGAATATTTCTTGAATAAAATAACATTTTTTAAATAACAATTCAAAACAGGAAATCCATAAATCATGTAAGAAATTATTTTCTATGAATATAACTTTGAAATCATGAAATGGATTAATTAAAATTAAGTTATAACATTTATTAAGGAAAATATCAATTATATTTTAACAAAAAAAATTTAAAAATTATAAAATTTTGAAAAGATTTATTTTAAATAACATGTACAATTACAAACGAAATTTTTCACGTATATAGTGGAAATTATTATTGGAAATTACACTCATGTCATAAAAGATAATAAATTATTCTGTTTTTATTTTATAAAATACAATTGTGAATTGTGATAAAAAAATAAATGATTATTCCATTCAAATAATTGGTATTTTTTTTAAAATGAAAAAAATTTCATTAATAAATAACTTTAATTATGAAAAAAATTAATTTTTTTTTGAAAACATGGTTTTAGTAGAAAAAGTGTTTTCAAACGAATAGTAAAATTTAGGCAATTATTCATAAAAATAGAAATTTAAATTCATGCATACATAAAATCATTACAATAAAGGAAAAATTTGAATTCTCATGAAATAATAAGATGAGAAGAAAATTAAAATGTTTATTGAGAGATATATCAAAATATTTAATGATTGGAAGCATAAAAACTAATAATGATGACAAAAGAAAATATTATTTCATAAATCCTTTACCACTTGGGTAACATTTTAACTATAACCACATAAAAGTGAGATGGTAAATGAATAAATATATTCAAATAATTTTAATAAAAATCATAAAAGAATAAATTCATGGGTATTATAAGAACCTAATAGTTGAAACATATTATTATAATGTCTTGAGTATCACAATAAATAAATGTCATAAAAAAATAAATTACCTATATAGTAATAATTTGTACTATAATCCTTAATAAATAACAACATCAAATTAAAAAATTTGTATCACGTAAATAAGGAAATTTTTTATATATCATGTCAAAGTAGTAATATACACAATAAAAAAATAGGATTGGTGTATTTTCATATGTCTCATAAGAAAAAAGGCGAGACTATAGTCACATACCTTATGTATTTTCCTCATTCACAAAAATTATGGCCTACTTTATAATAAATATAAATTTATTATATATATATTATAGAACCTTAATTTTATATTTATTATCAATTACTATCTACTTATGACCTTTTATTGAATGTTTATTATCAATTCCTTATTAAGATCATGTTTTGGGTAATAACAACTCAGTTTTTAGTGTATGATTTTATTTTTTATATTCATCCATTATCATTGATATTGGTTCCCTCATCTATAGAAAATTATTCATGAAATAATAATAGTATTTATAAATCAATTACAACCATAATACCGATCAGGAAATAAGGTTTTGAGAAATAATGTGTGTTATGATCAAAGAGGCAATATGACAAACATAGACATCAATAACATTTCCGTTTTTCAATGATCATTATGAAATGATGGCTATAATATTATTTATTTCCACAACTATAGTAATACCATTTTTTATTTTGAATATATTTTTACCTATCATCTTTTTGTTTTTATGTTGATAGTAGACAATTACATCGCATTATAATGGTTGTAGTCGACATAATCATGAAAAACAGAATCCAGAGTCATTGAGTGGTATTGTAAGAAATAAATTAACATATTATCATCTCATAAAGATAAATATATAATTAATGTAATACTTATCTCATTTATACAATAGTTACACATTAAATATTTTATTTTTATCATTCCTAAAAATCTTTTGTGGAAAATGAATCCCACTGATTTGTGATGCAGTGTTCTATTGTACACACAATTGACATTATCATAACCCATACGGATTGAAAAGAAAAAATTCATATATTAAAAAATGAAGAAAAATTTATATATATGTTATAAATATAAAATAAATGATTAATAAACATCATCGTATGAAATAGTTATGGGTGGTAATAGAAGAACGAATGACAACATTTCATGATGTGATAGTTTCCAATCATAAGAATGATGATTTCATAACCTATTTGATGGATGTGAAAATGGTTGTATTTAATTCTAATAAAATAAAAAATAATAATTATATGTATGATATTAAGGATTATACATCATTTTTAATAATAAAATAATGATGTGGAGGAATAAATAATATAAAAACAGTCATTGAAGAACATTATCTATTTTTCATGTAACCTCATTTAGTTTTTACAAAAAGCCATCCGAGTTTAAATGTCTACCCAAAATAAGGATTAAATAATGATAGAATGGATTTTGGTATAGTATTTGGGAATTTATTGGAAATTTTTTTATGTTGTGACATAGAGAGGATAGTGGTTGGCCATTTATAAGTGAGTTGAGTGGAATTATTATAACTTTTTCCAAAGTGGTGAACCCACATTTTTCACATGGTATGAGGCTATATAATGGGTCATTGTATATAATATAAGATATAATATTTAAATATTTATAGTAAATTGGTTTTGGAGATATTTTTGATTGTTTTAAACCCTTATATTTTTTTAACGCCTAGAAAATCATTTTTAACCATAATAGCATAATATAATTTTTTTATTACTATTCAAAGGTGGAAAAAAATTTCACATTAATTGATAATATAAATTATTATAAATAAAAAAATAAATTTTTTTTAAAATTCTATTCACATTATTTTAAAAATTATATTTTATATTAACCATGTAGACGCAATGAGAAAGCATGATATCGAAGAGAAAATGTACAAAATATTGAATTGTATCCGTCATATTTCATTATGAAAACGATTACAATGAAATAAATTGTAATAATATATATTATTTATTATAAAAAATTTAATTTTGAACAAATTTAAAATATATTTTGGATATATTTGTAGTATAAATTTATGTTATATTTTTATTTAAATTTTAGTATTATTCAAAATTCATCAAAAAATTAATCTTTCCCGAATACTATAATATACTAAACCTATAAATAAGTGTCATTATTAATTTTAAAATGGAATTTATTTTTTAAAATAAATTATATAAAATTGATAAAAAAAATTCAATATTGGTTTGAAAAAATGTGACAAACCTTTTTTCTAGAAATATATCTAATTTTAATCATAAAATTGGATTTATTTACAATATTTGTATAAAAAATAAAGAAAAATAATTTTTTATTGTATAAATACTCATTTGAGCAGGGGAAATCAGAATTGGATGAGGATACACGGTAGGAAGCAATCATCTGATCATGGCTAGTCATATTTGGATGAATGAGAGGGTATGAAATTTCCATCGGTACCAGTACCATAGAAACCTACATGGTCCAAATTTTCGAGCGATCTTGTGAGGTAGGGGTTTGACATAACTATTTATACACTAGGGAGAGGAATATTTGTGTATTGTTGTGCTAGGACTATTCTTGTATGATTTATCTCAGGGTTTCCTACTTCATCATCAAATATTATCTTCAAAAAAATTTATATTTTGTTGGATTATTGTATATAAACTCTAAAATATAATTAAGACAATTCAATATATGTGGTATTTTTATTAATGTTTTTTTGATAAATAGTATTTCTTAAAAAATAACCTTTATTTAAAAATAAATTTTTATTTTTATTTTCAAATAAATGTTCACAATGAAATAAAATTAATATACATGTTTTATACATATATTTTCATAATTTAGTTATTTATATTTATAACTTCCATTTCGATGGTTAGGTGATAACTATTGTATTATAATATTTTTACAATATGACATGAGATGTTTAAACTAAATTTTCTATTTAATGAATGATATCCTCAGTGTTATGTGTAACATTAAATATTGAAAAGAGAAATTTTAATTGAAAAAAATATTTCCCAAAATATAGGTGTCATTCAATTATACTTGATCATGGTATAAACACATGTTTAGAATTATAAATTCATTTATTAGATACTTTATTGATTTATTTGATCAGTTTTTGGTTGACGTTATTTATCATATTCTTATATATTTAAAAATCATGTTAGATAATTATGTATATTTTAGAACTCCATGTAAAACCTTGACCAATGATAATTTTATTGTTAAATTTTAGTGTGATAATTTTTTTGATGTTTTAATAAATTGGTCATATATTATCAACTGTGGGTAGATTGCTGGATCCATGAAGGAGAAGAGTTATAGAGAAATGGCATATATTAACTCCTACAGTGGTGATTCATAGATTTCTTGGGTTGTTTATATGCTTTTTAAGCTTTCTCAAATACTTCTCAAGAATATCAACTATAATCAACAAGTTGAATTGGTAGTGGTTTTTTGTAGAAAATTTAATGTGATTCTAATTTTAATGAACAAATGAGAAGTTTGGTCAACATGTTAATTAGTACACTACTATATAATAAATATTAGATATTTATCAATATTTATTCAATAAATCATGGTCCGGAATGTATCCTCTTACAAAACAAGATGGTGAAAAAATATTAATTTTCAAATAAAATATTCATTGTAAAATTTACCTAACTCGTAATTTGGAGAAGTAAATTGTATATTTAGAATTTAATTTATGGATATATTTTATGTATACTAATTGGAATTGTATATAATAACAATGCAAAGAAATTGTATATTTAAATTGAAATAGTTTAATATTCACCATATTATATGGTTGGAGTTGGTCATATATTTTGAATGATTAACAAATTACCACCCCGGGATGCTAAAAATGGTGGATGATAATCATAGTAAAAAAGAAGTTGCTAGTTCTTATATGAGGATGATTTAAAAAGATCTAATATATAAGAATTTATAGAAGATAGATCTTGAAATGTTATATAAATAAGAAATATTTTATCTTTCTCATATGAATTTTAAATTAATAATCTATGAGGTGATAATGATTTAATGTAAGGAATATATTGAATTAATGATGATTTATAGGAATTTTACATAGGTCAACCAAGATCATGTAGTTATATTATGCTTCAGGACTTGAGTATGTGCTATATCAATACTAGTCCAAAATATAGATTTATTGGATTATGCTCAAAATTCATCTTTATCTATCCATATATGAAATAATAAGATGTATATGGATATTAAATAGTATTTAATATTTGATAAAATAATAAGATATATTTTGGAGTATGTATCTCATTAAATGGTGTGTAATAATATTAGGGATACGAGGAAAAAGTCTATGTGTTTATTACAATAATTACGCAAACTTGAATAAAAATCTGAAAACAATAACATGGATTTCATCTATAGATCACTTCAAAAAAAATGAAGCAGAACAATTTTATTTCATTTATATTTAAATGAAATACTATATTAGAGTATTATATTTTCATTAAATAAGATATATATCAGGATCAACAAACTAGGTTATACATTATGGAAGTGGTGAGATTGCAAGGTGTAATACTAAAATTTATAAGATAGGGATATGAGGTCTACAATAATTTTAGGAATATGTCTTCAATATTCCATTGATTCAATGTTGAGTATGAATGTTAGTTTACATCCATAGATTAACAGTTTGTCTATGAAAATCATTCAACCACTGCAATACATGATGAGATATTAATTATTCGATTTCCATGGTGGTATGGATAAAAACATATTTTTTATAACTTTTATATTAAAATATATTCCACATGTGGTTTTATTAGATTCTTATGAATCCCTATATATAAGGAAATACATAACACCAATGTGTTAGGATGATTATAAATAATTAAAAACATTGTGTCCTAATCAAGACTAGGAAATGATAGTGAAATATATAGTCACTAAGTGACATATATGGGAGTATCATTGTTGATAAAACATTATGTTTGTAAATCATTGGTGAGATCCAGATTTCAAATGTTGTAATAAGGTAATACCTAGAACAACTCCTTGGAATATGCTTACAACATTTTTATATAAGGGGACACTAAGTTATTTATATATTTGTGAATTAAATATTCATGGACATATCGGGTTTGTACATTATCACAATGAACTTCCATTGAATGTCACTCCAGTTCATGTTTTGTTTCATGTTTATATCCGGAGGAAGTACATAGACAATCCATTACATGTTCCAAACTCATAGGTCAAACAACTAGGGAATAAAATATCAGACGTGGATCAACTGGAGGAGATTCTAGATCCTTGATAGATGCTCGATGAAACCTGAAAAATCAATTGTTCACTGTATTGTGGAAAAATAATAAATTTGAATAAGACACATGGAAACCTTTTGATTTTCTAGGCTGAAGTACTATCAATTTTATATATCATATTGATGGAATTGTTTTGTAAAATTATTATATGGGGTTATAATTTAATTGCACATGATTTTATGATATATATCACTTAGAATTAATTTTATATATTGGATAACTTTCTATATAAAGAAATGTGAGTTTAAATAGACTGTGATATAGTATAAAATAATTACATGTCAATTATATTGGATATTATAAAAATGATAAAAAAATATTTTTTGGAAAATATTAATAAATTTTATATTTAATTTATATTTAATTTTTAATTCTTAAAAAACAATATCTTACTTTTTATGTAAAGAAGTGTTTTGCTAGTAAAATAATTATTCCTAAAATTGGTGTTTATGTCAATTTTTGAGTGGATATTCTAATTATTCGCATCCACCATAATAAATTTAATATTATATAAAATATCATTTTTAACCATCATTTAAAATTTATCTCACAGTTATTTTTTCCAAAAATTTTAGAAAATTTATTATATTTCAATGGATAATGAAAAAAAAAGATTTTTAATGAAAACTGCCATTTATTTTATTTTATATTCAATACTGAAATATGATGTGTATTTTAAAAATTTAATTATATTAATTATTAAAAAATAATTTTATTTATATATTTCATTTACAATAGTTTATTTTATTTTAGAATAAGAAAACTTTATGACTTCTTAAAGCATTTTTCATAAAACCTGATTTCATACAATTATTCTAGTTATTTGTAAAATGAATTTATTTAATTTATAGAAATTCATTTCTGCAAAATTGATTCCATATTTTTATTCAAAATAATTTATATTATTTAGCATGTGTATCCTCGTTTTATCCATAATTTAAGGTAAAAATATTATATAACATCTAAATTGGAAAAATTATAAATTGGGCAAATCTAAGTTATAAATATTTTTAACAATATTATTTTTATAGATAATTAAAATTATATAAAATATCTTTTATCATTATAGTATTATTAAAAATAATAAATTTTACATGGGATTCATTTTTATGAAATTTTTATAATAATATTGTAATATATTATAAAATTCAATGTGTTTCCATCTTTCATCTTATAAAAGTTCACCTCTGCTCAATTTTCATTACACAACATTGAGAAAAATATAATGAAGAAACCATTTCCACTTATATTATAATATGTTGTATCCATGATTTAGATATATTTTTACCATTAAAACATCAATTCAAGAGTTCATAAGACGATATCTAAAGGAGCTCTACTGAAGAAGAGGTATTTGTTTTTACGAAACCTGTCAAATTTATTTCTTATCCAACATAATATAACTATATTTTAAAGACCATAAATTATTCAATATATTCTAATAAAATTCAATTATGTTATTATTTTTCTTGTAAAATCATTTTCTACATTGATTTCATCATATGGAATGTGGAAACACCACTTGTGTGTATGTACATCTTATCATTTAATCATACTAGTGTAATTCATTTTTCTGAACCATTTTACTTGGATGGATATTATAATTTAAATAATGGATATATGTGATATTTAAGAAATAAATAAATTCATATAAATAAAATATACAATCTCCCATTATACCCTTCAACTCTTTTTAAAATTATAATAGCACTCGAGCTTATATGTTGGATACCACATCAGCGAATCAGTATAATTCCTTTTTCATGTATCACATTAAATGATGATTATAAAATAGAATGTAATTATTATATATTATATTAAAATAATAAGAAATATAATTGAGATACTTAAACCTTGGGAATGATCCAACGATAAATATATCAAAACCGGAGGACACATAGATAATGAAACGATTAACACTAAAAAATATAATTTAAGTAATGAATTATTAATAAATTTTACATGAAATAATTTAATTGAATTGTATACGATAACATATTTATTTGTATGATTCTATTTTATGATCATAATAAATTGAAATTTGTTACATTGGATTTTTAAATCATTTTAGATAGAATATAGACATGAGGTAGGGGTTTTACATATCATTATTATTTAATTGAGACATATTTGATGTTATGAACCCATTTAAATTTATGTGTTTTATATTCTAGAAATTTTTTATTTTTATATTTTATACTAATTAATACATTTTTTATTGTTACAATACATATTATTTCATCCATGGGGGTCTAATTCAAATGTTATCACAACTATAATGTTTTATTTCAAAATATCATCCTTAATCTAGATTGACTGTTTTTATGTTTTCATTGATGGAATTATATTATATTTTAATATTAAACAAAATATTCATTATTATTCTATAGTAATTTATATAAATTTCTTGTTTACCTTGAATTTTATAACTTTACAATCTGAAATGCCAGGATAAATGTTTTTATTGAAAAATTATATATTTTTCTTTTAATCTTGATTCTTTTTATTCTATGTCCATACATTCATTTAATTGTTTTGAATATTTTATTACTATTATCTATTTATTTATAAAAAACTTTTATTTGAAATGATTAATTTTTTATAAAGAAAATTAAAATTATTTATATTTTCAATTTTTTAATGTGCCACTTAGAACTCATTGTTTGGATAAAATATTTTTATAACATACACTACATGAACTAGTTTTTCTAGTGTCATAAATAGTCTTCTCTTTATTTATTCCATTAAAAATCATTTGTATTTACAAAGGTAATTTTTTCCTAATGTTACAGATATTTTATGATTTATAATATTTGTTCCTAATATAAATTATTTATTATTCTATTGTAATCTTCTAAGAATATTTCACTACTGGAAAAATGATTTTTCCCAACACTTCTATACCAACGGTTTGTAAAAACCGTTGGTATAGGTACCCTTTCCCAACGTTTTGGCCAAACCGTTGGGAAAGGTTAGCCTATCCCAATGGTTTGGCCAAACTGTTGGGAAAGGCTGAATTCTGGACCACCTTTCCCAATGGTTTGGCCAAAATGTTGGGAAAGGGTAGCCTATCCCAATGGATTTCCCAAATCATTTGGAAAGGTGGTCCAGAATTCAACATTCGGCCAAAACCATGAAAAAAAACAAGACCTTTCCAAATGGTTTTGAAAACCATTGGGAAAGGTCCTTTGATTTTTATTGGAATCTACCTACGGAAAACTTTATATATATCAAAATTTAAAATAATTAGAACAATACATATATATATTTATGAAATTATGTTAACAAATGTCATGTTAGGTTAGTGGTTAAGTCATTCAGTTATAAACTAGAGGTCTTGGGATCAAATCCCACCGGATGTTTCTTTTTTGAAATAGATATACCATCGGTTTTTAGAACCGTTGGTATAGATTTTCTAATTACTTATACCGACGTTTTTCAGAACCGTTGGTATAGACCCTATACCAACAGTTTTCCCGAAACCTTTGGTATATACCTATTGTCATGGATTACTTGCCAACGGTCCGCCAAACCATTGGTATAGCCAATACCAACTGTTTGGGGACCTATACCAACGGTTACAAACCGTTGGTATATGGTATTTTTCTAGTACTGTTTTATAATTATATTTACCTATATCATCCTCCATTGATTAATCTAAAAAATTGTTGATCTTGTACTATAATGATAATAACCAACACTTTTATTTGATTACATTATGATCATATTGAGCAGGTAAATTATTTACTTTCTATATGTTTTATTTTACAATATATTCAACAATATATTTTTATCGAATATTGATTATGTGGAATCGTTTATTTATATGATAATTCTATGGGACTTATTATGTGATTGATGGGGACCTGAATTTCCGAACCTATTGATGGATCAATAAGTTTCATGAATAAAAAAGATTGTTATTTTGAAAAGACATACCCATTTAAATAATACTTATTGTCTCGAGGACACGATGGTATATTGTAGTTGTTCGATAATATGAATTTAAAAATTATGAAATTAGTTAGTGTCGTCAATGTGATTATAGATTTTATTTACATGTATATATTATAAGATTATAATATTTTAAATGCTGAATTTTTAATGAATATTTATTCCTTATATATTATGATTTTATTTATTTATTTTATTGATTTTTCTACTATATTAATTCTATTATTGAGTACGTAGAGTCACAATTATTTCCCTTTCCATTGGATTGATTGAAATATATAATTATAATTATTAAAGGATATTCTATATGATATTATAATTTCTGAAATAATAATAATATAATTTATTTTATTTTTTTAAAAATAATGTTATATTTAATGATGTATCTAGTTTTACTAGACAACTAAAAAGATTGAAATTTCTTGGTTTGACAACAAATATATAGTGTGGATGTAATAAAGTAACCATCAAATAAAGGATACTTGAGTGAGATAAGTATATAATCTATTCTTCAGAAATAAAAATATCAAAATAATTAAACAATATTTTTGATGATAAAAATATATTTTGTAATTAAAAAGAATATTATAACATGGAAAATTATTTTTATGTAGATTAGATTAATAATAACAAGTTTATGTTTTCTAATCTAGAGATTATGGTTAGATATCACGAGGAGAATTTATCTATAATAGAATGGCAGTTTTCGAAAACAAAATAAATTTATATTTGAGATTAAATGAGTTGAATAATATCATATAATAATTTTCAATTGAAATTGAGGTTAAATACAAGTCATCCCTTTTTGGTGAGATGAATGTGTCTAATTGGAATGTTTAAATTACAGTCGGTCGACTACCATGTGAATTAATTATTTATAATAGTACCATTGATATAATCAACTACGAACAACTTTTAAAAAATTGAGAAAATGATAATTTTTTTTCAAAATTAATGATAGTGATTGATATACCATGATAAACACTACCCATATAAATAAATAAATCACATTTTTGAGGATTATTGGTCTAATTATTTTATATAAATTATTAAATTTAAATTTCTATAGTAATAGATGATACAATTTTTTTTGTTATTAGGAATGTATGGAAATAAATCATGCAATTTTGAGTATAATAATTCATTTCGTAGTTTGTGTTATGAACCATGGGGGAGTTATTGTGGTAAAATTAAGAGAATTTATAGAATAAAAAATTAGGTGTAAAAAGTCATAATGAATATAATAACTCAAAATAGATTCAATTATTTGAATGTGTTATGTTGTAGATGTGGAAATGAGGGCCTTAAATCTGAAAAATACATATCATGTCTACTAGAAGAAGTGATCTATGGTGTTAAATGGATCAAAATTGAAATAAAAATTTAAAGAAATCAAGAAATGTGATTAAAAATGATGTTAATCAATAGAAAAAATGTATAAGATTTGGATGATACTAGTTGGTGGAATAATATTAATATGGATATATTAGTCACAATATATAATTACAACAGTAATAATGTTGTAAAAAAGGAATAGGATGGCATTCATGAAAATTTATCAGCAATTTTTGATCTAAAATATTTTTAATAACCATGTTAAATGTGTTAAAAATCTCAGAATGTAAATAATAAAAAATATGTCTATTCTACTTTCCCAATAATAAAACTACACAAAGTGATGTATACTAAGGGAAGGAAGCAATAATAATCAATATGATTTATATTAAAAAATATTCCATTTCCCTAATGATTTTGAAGATGATGGATGGTCTTCATTGAGGGGAAACTCTTAGCCTTATTAATGCAATAGAGAAAAATTAGTAAATTCATTATTACATATTTTTTATTTAATCTATCATATAGTGAATTGAATGGTAATCTTGGATTTTAACACCATTGGGAATAAATAAGTTTTTCATCATGCATAATTATATCTACCATGAATAAGAGGAGTTGTGTGAATACCAGATGAGGTAGAAAACAACGATTAATATATGTAAAAATAAATAATTTTCTAAAACCAATAATTTTTTGATATAAATTTAGAAAAATAATAGATAATGTTAGTAAAAACTCTCAATAAACAATTACAAAATATATAAATTTTTGAATCTATGGGAAAATAATTTGAGATAATATGGGGTAGCTTTGATGCCATTCAATTAAAATTTCTGGTAAAATTACTATGTTGATTACATGTTACAACCATTTGAATATTTGAATTTACAATTTCAATAATAATGAGTTTCATATTTTAATAATCCATATAGTTTTATATATAGAAAACATTTATCACCACGATTATACACCATTGTTTTCTATAACAATTTATTCTACATATACTTAGAGTTAATTCTGAAAAATGCTCAATTTTATGAAAACCATGTGGTGTAATTTTACTATCAAGTTGTAGAGGTTGTTATTAAAATATATAAAATAGATAAAAGAAATGTTTTTCAAAAAAATTATGGTGAGATGCTGATACCATAATATTTTTTTTTCATAATTATTATAAATAATTGGGAGATATAAAAACACGAATTTTTCTATAATTTTATTTTTCAGTTATTTCCATAAAATACAAATAAGAGTATTATTGTACGAATTTTATTTAATTGAATTAATCACCCATAATATTATATTATAAGATGGTGGATGATTGTATCAGTATGTCGAGAAGTAAATGTATGTTTATGAAGGTGCTTAAATGGTTAAATGATTAATAATTTTTATCATAAATATTATATAACCTTATTAGATAGATTCATGATAATATAGGATTTTACATGTGAAAATTGATAAACTAAACATCATATTTAGGAAAACATTTTTTGATAAATGTGTTGTCTTCCACATTTGATAAAATATGGTATTTTTTTGATTGTGGGGTAATTGGTAATGTATGTCATGCTTGATAGTGTAAATATTAATGAAGTTGATGATTATTCATGTTCTAATAAATACTATGGATACGTATTTTTAATAATTAAGTGTGATTGAGAATGAATTTGTTTGCATTGGGGATATTATTATATGGTTTTAGTGAGACAAGAAATATATGTTTTTTTTCAGAATCATGTAACGGGAAACAACATAGTGGGGACGAGAGAACATAATTAGTGATTCACATAACGGAGACAGATCAAATGGTTCAATATATTAAATAAGGTGATTCACATATGTTTCATTACATATGATGATCTACGTAATGATATCCATAGAGTAAAACACATAATTAGTTTCACTTTTGATTCAATATGTAATGGGATTCATATAAAATTTCAAACATAGTGATCCATCAAATGGGATTCAGGGATCGAAATACATTTTAGAAAAAAAATTTCCCTTGGTAATATATTTTTTATTTGAATAATTTTTATATTCTATGAATTTTGGAAATAATTCCAGTAGATTATTATTGAATATTCATTATAGAAATAATATCATATATTATATTTTTATCCAATCTATAGATTTTTTATAAAACAGATGGTGTTTATTATTAAACAAGGAGGTATTTATAAGTATAAATCCACATCACATTCCACAATGAATCTTCATACTATATTACCATATACATATGAGGATAAACATTTAATTGAAAAAATGATATATAATCTATGGAAAAAGGATGTGATATTTTTAATATCATATAAACATATTAATCATAAATGTTATGGGACTTAAATTAATGATTTTCTAGGATATTCAAATGAGTTTGATTAAATGGATTAATTATAGACTAATTGAAAAAATTAAATGACGATACATATGTTTCTACTAAAGAGTTTGGAGTTTCAAAAATAAAATATTAGAAATTGTAATTACTGATATAATTTTATAATTATATATGTTTATGAAAATGTATATAATTTTATTAAATATTGTGAGATGTCATTAATACTATCTGATTTTTGAGTTATTGAATACTTTTAGGCTCTTATAGTTAATAGTATATAATAGGTGATAACAAAGGTTTTCATCTAAAACACATACAAAAAGGAAGATATCAATATTCCAAAGCATTCAACATTATATGGGCAAAAAACTATATGATTCCCTAAAATTTTGAGAAATATGGATGACCATGTTTTAATAAATACATGGTAATATAGATAAGAAGTGCATACTCTTCAAGATTAATGATCTAGTGAATTTATATTATGGAATCATCATCATGTGGAATTGATGAATCCCAATTAATAAGGAGATATTTCATCATTAGGATCACGATATTTTGAATATATTTGTTTCTTCTAATGGGAATATATGGGAAAAATCTCTATGAGCCACTACAATTATAAAACATGGAGAGTCTATGGTCTTAAACATTTTTCTATAGTGTAGATCAATTCATGATGGTGGGGACTAATAAATCATGAAATCTAGTATAATTTTTAGAATGATAATTTTGATTTCTATGTGATTTTATTTTATTATAATATAGATCCTACGAAGTTATTATTCATAATGATATTTCTTATATTGGAATCTAAAAAAATTTATATGTTGAGTACAAAAGGAAGAAATGGTAAAAGAGAACTACTATTTCACTCTATATCAGGTGTCAATCTAGCCAAGGGAATCACAACAATATTGATTATAAATTTCTGTATAACATGTTATTATCAATGAATAATATTTTAAAATTATGATAACATTAAACAAACAAAATTAAGTAATTGTATTTTTAGAGGAAATTTAAAAATCAAATAAATTTATATATTATTCTATGTCCTTCATTTAAAATTCATGTTATGTTAGATATTTTCCATGATTGCTTCTTTTTATGTGATTTTATTCGGATATAATATTAAAATTTTAAATCATAGAAATAATGATTTTTTATATATTTTTAATGATTAAAATTTCTATAAAATTGTGATAAAATATTATTTTTCATGATTTTCATTCAAAATTATTCATAAATATTTATATCATTATGAAAATATTATAATAAGATCAATCTTCCAATGATTATTATTTTAAATTATGTGAAATAAAAAAATTATAGAATTATATAATATTTAAAAATATTCTGGTTTAATTTATTTATTTTAATTTAGGTAACCTACATTTCAATAATCCTCATTATGAGATAAACGTACTAAAAAATTTTGAGTCCACAAACACTAGAACTCCCGAATGGAATTCACCATACATATTATATGGTGGCGATGAGGAGGTGGATGAATACCCTAACTATCCTATTAAATATTTTGATGTGATGATAGAGGAAGGGCCATGTTTATATATATGATGATAAAGAAAAAAATCTATTGATGTAGAGAATGAAATGAAATCCCATATAATCCCATGGATTGGAGAGATGATTCGGTATATATTTCATATGATGGGAGTATAAAAACATACCCTTCACATCCTGTATAATTCATATATCAAACATTCCATATGACATCTATTTTATCAAGTTCACTATGGGGCCCATGAGTGGTGCAATATTGATCCACATGGGTCCCCATAAAGTATATGAACCCCATGGTCTTGTTTGGGTGGTTGAGAATACCTTATCAAGATTGAGAAAAATTATTTTTCTCATTTTGACATCATAGACCAAATGATACAATATTTCTAATATATCGATTAAATTAATTAACTAATTTTTAGTTAAAACAATGTATGATATTTTTATGACATTTTATTGTCTATATTTAAATGAAATAATTCCTCTAGAGACATGGACTACTTGTTGAATTGAATTTGACTTGTCATAATGATAATGATTTGTATTTATTAATATGAATTATGATATTAATTAATATTAGGGGAATTAATTATTAATTTATAGATGATGATATTCATTAATTTTTTTTTCTATCATGATCCATCTTGAGAAAATATGGATCTTCTAGATTTTATGATCCTTTAATTATGACAAGACTATTTAGAATAGTTATGGGAAATCATGATTCTAGGTATGAATTCCTATTGTCACCTCAATGAGTTAGGAAAGTATCATAGGAATGGAAATAGAAATGATTAAAAAGAGATATTAGATCATCAATGGATTGTGAATATTCAAAAACAATTATTTTATATCGAGTTTCCATAATTTTTTTATCAATTTCACAAGACACATTAAACATGAAAACTAAAATATTAGATAAATATATAAAATTATATATAAAATTTAAATTATTTTTCTTTATTTCATATTCCAAATGTCATGTAACTCCAATTCTCTATTATATCTTAATTTATTTATTCTATATGTAACAGTCTCCATAGAAATCAAGGGAAACCCCACTATTTTATCTGAGAATATGTCTTAGTGTATAGCTAGATCATTTTTAGTTGTAACCATATGGATATCCAAGATGGAAACATTTTGGGGGAGATATTGGGTTTGTATAGATTTTAATTGTTTTGTTGGAGTGTGACGGTGTTTCCAGAAAATATGGGACATTGTTTTTGTGGAGGTCGTGCCTTCTACATGGTTATTACAAATTTTTATAAAATGAGAGACCAAGTATTTATGTCAACAGGTGAAATTAATTTAGTTTATTTTTAATAATTTCCACTAGACATTAATTGACAAAAATCCTCTTATATTGTTCCTCGATCATACAAAAGTACTTTCCATTAGATTAGTGGTTCCACTATGGGATTTTGGATGATTCAGATTTGATACATAGGGCATTACAATGAGCTAATATCGATTATTCTTAATTTTTTTCTCCCCAATATTATTCATTTATTCATCAATTTCAATGTACTGTTGAAACATTATATTTGATTTTAGAAAAATAACATTGTTTGGGAGGGGTTTTATGTTTATTTTTTTTGTTTAAGGTGTTAGAGGACTCATAAAATATTGTTCAAGTGATATTTTCATATGGTACTACATACGAATTGGGTTTTGATTTAGATTCTGTATTTAATGATTATTTTCCATGGGTTTCTATAAATTATGAATAAAAATGGTTTGACATAATCAAATTTCATTTTTAATTCTATAATTGTTGATGGTCTATCCAATCTATATGGGATTTGAGAGAATATTTGGAAATTTTACGTACAAAGGGTATTTTCAAAAGATATTCTTTTTATTTCGAGGAATATTTTTGATAAAATTCATCAAAAAATATTTATTGTTTTATTTATATTTAAAAATAGAGATAGACAAGATTATACCCTGAGAATGGTTGTCAATTATTTATGGCATGATTGACATATTAAATCAGAACTTTTAATTATTTATTTCATTATCATGTGTGGAACATGATAATCCATGGCTATATGTGTCATAATTTAGGAAATTTAATCCTTACCATATGAACATGATTAGATGGTGGGTTATCCATGGAATTGATAATAATTTTAAGATTAAGACTAGTCAATTTTCCAATTGACTCTATAGATACTGAGAGTGCCAAAATTAGTATTATGGAGCATAAAAAATACTGATGGGACATCCAAAAACATTGTATATAGTTATCTAAATAATAAATAATGTCTTAGACTTTGTAATGATAGACACTTTTTATTTTATCCCAATAAAACTAATTACTTGATACCAGTTGGACTTATATTACATTACACAGAAGTTAATGGAATTCTATTTGATTTGTCAAATACATTATGTCTTTTATTCATATGGTCACACTTTTACTTATGCTTACACCATGTTCAAAGTGCATTAATAAGGTATTTGTGGGATCCTTTAATTCTTTTTAACTAGTTTATTCTTTATACCTATTTACGAAATAATGAATACTTTTAAAAAACAAAAGGAATAAATTAAAATATATTCATCATGTGATGATTTTTTTAAATTTATTTTTTTTAAATTGGTTTTTATTCTATATAGTTTGTCATGAAAGGATAAAAAATAAAATTGATTCAGTGTTGTATCATACTAATCAATATTTCTTACACAGTGCATCTAACGTAAGAACTATGCTGACCTTAATTTTATGTACCCATGTAAATGTATGTGAGCCACACAATTCATCCTGAATACCTATACCAATTCTATTTTCAATAAAAAACATTATGGTCTCAGAGAGTTTATCTTTTGTGGAGTTGATTTGATAGACCATCCATTTAGGATATTCGAGTTTCAATTTCGATATTGAGCATTGTTTTTTATATTATATATAATATGAACTATAGATAATTACCTAGTGGTTTAGTACCAATTCTTCTATATAATAAGTTCGGTTTAATATTTTTTAACCTGATGTTTTACATTATATAGGACCAATGATGAAAATCAATAACTATCATTGTTAATTTAATCTTTTCCTATTCTATAATGGATGAGGTAAAAGATATTTATTGAATTTTTCATTGGTCTATCAAAGACACAAGTCAGGAATGATGTGAATTTATTTATAATATATTTGTTAACAAATTAATCCATATTTCATCCCATTAGTTTGTCAATGAATTATAAGGATCATAGTCACTAGTATATCACAGATATCATTTAGTTTAGGGGTTTCCATAAACAAAATTTTTTTAGTTGTAAACCATTATTACACTCAATTTTTTAGTATATCATATAATATATTGGATCATAGTATAAATTAAGAATTATTTGTCACCCATTGATGTATTTTTAGGTCCATTGGTCCATCTAGGATCATTAGGATATGATTTTGGCAAGTCTTCATGACTTTAGAGGTTCATTAGTTATGTATATATCAAATGTATACCATATAAACAACTTAAATTATCATTACTTGAATAATATATCCAATATTCATCTCTTTTATGTTAAACAGTGTTAGTACCTATCATGGTAAACTTTTTTGGGTGAGTTTTCATTATTTGGATGGAGTATGATGCAAAATATAATGCATAATGTATTATTTCTCTAAATGTTTTTAGTGATGAATTTGATCCACAAAGAAATTCTATCCAGATCATGTTCACCACTCGTTATAGTTTTTTCATAGTTTTGATGTATCATAGATTTTGATGTATAATCTAGTCCCATCTCATGTTGATGAGTATAATTATTTCAATGTTCGATATGATAGTACCATTTTCAACCAACATATTTCCATCTTATATTATTAGATCAAGGTGAACTATGGTTAGTCATTTTCTTTTGTTTGTGTTATGTTGTGGAGTCATGGTGAGAGTTATGTCGCATGTGGGAATGATATTTCCATATGGTACTAATGTAATAAATTTTTAAAGAAGATATGGCATGGATCTTGGATAGGGAATAGATAATATTTATAGTGTTTCTAACCAAATGAGTCAGATGTTTCAGGGATAGTGTGACTTTTTGTTGTTTCTACATTATTGTTCAAACCATGTAGGTTCTTCTAGAAACTATGTGGGATTATTGAGGGGCATTAGTTTCCATAATGATGGATAATTTTCTTCCTAACCCTATGGTACAACCATGCATTCTTGCCAAGAAATTAAACAATTGTATATTTTATTGGATTTGGTTTTGTTCTATAAATTATAATTGAAACTCAACACATATCGATGGTATTATTTTCTTTTATTTATTTTTTATGAATGAAATATTTTACGGTAGGTACTAGATTTTTAAAAGGAATGTATTTTAATGAATGTAATGTATTTGAAAAATTTCCACATGGCTGATTTATGGTATTATATTGACATAAAAATCAATTTTCAATTTGATTCCCCTGAGATTGGTGTTTTTTTCTTATGGGGTTTTTAGTTTTATGAAATTGTTAATAGTGATGTGTTTGTGAGATTGGTAGGTGTGGTGTGATGGTAAAGATTTTATTGTCTGTGTGTTGAATTAGTAAATATACATCTCAATATATAAGTGGAGTATCTAAATTTTATATCCAAGAGACTAGGATATCCCATGAGAGGAAGACCCGGGGAGCTTCTAAAATGTGTCTGCGGGGATCGAGAGTTCCCAGGGATATGTTAATCGTTCTTTGGAAGGATGAGAGTGAACATGAATTGTTTAAAAATCATATAAGTCCATAAAACAATTTTTTTTTACTAAGTGTCACTATATAACTTATGATAGATCTCATGAAGATTTTTAATTAGGCGTGGTTTGGAATACATATCATTATTCTTTTGTTTCTTTAATTTCTTCCTCAGTATTGAATGCATGATGTTGTTTATTCACAAAATGAAAATTTTACATATTATTACTCCATGTTCTGATGTAATTAGTATATTTATGTAGGTTGGGTTTCCATCCATATTACATGAGCAATATTTACTCTTATATGTGAAGCATGTTTGATTTGAGAAAAAACAAACAATATATTGAAAATCAAATTCTTCGAAGTGAAATTGTATTTAAATTGATATGTTTTAAAAATGTTCTTCAAACTAGAGTCTTATGTTTTAATTTATAATGGTCTTTTTATACTCATTATGGTATATTAGACTGCTTTGAACCTGAAAGGATTTATATACCTTTGGGTGTAAGCATACCATGTTTTGCAAAACAAAGGTAACAGAAAGGTAACCATGCTATAAGGTGGTATCTTATGATTACCTATTATGTGGTTATTTTGGATTGTAGTTATAATGGTCTCCTCATTTTTATCTCATGTGGCACTGTTTTAGGATTTCAATTTTTTGGTATGTTGTATTGTACTTTGGGATCATTAAATATAGTTTTTTAGTTTACTATGACCCTTAAATATCATGTATATTATCTCTTTATCAATTATGATGTGGGGATATTTATGACATAGGATATGGGTAATTCATGGTTATACCCATCATATAAATTTATAATTATTGATTATTATACTTTTTTATGTGGATTCACAATTTTTGGACTGATCATACAATATTTTATGGATTAGTGCGATTGGTTGGTTCTTGAACCCAACTAATTGTGATCTTGAACATGGCTCAAGACTTTAATTGCGCTAGATTGGGTCATAGGTTAAATCAACCCAGGATAGTTCATTACACTTCACCACATATTCCAATATAAAATTTCATAAATCCCATGCACATGAAATAACTCAATTTTCCCAATTTATAATTCATAAAAAATATCAAAAAATATTATAAAAAAATTTATATTGGAATATTTCACATGTTCAAAATGTGAATTTTATATTTTGATTATATATTAATAAAAAACCATCCTATAACTATCAAATCCCATGGAATAAATTTATAATTAACGAATTTATGCCATATTTAGAAATATAAAAAATGCAACTCCAGACTCTTCACATATAGTAAAAATATTCATCAAAATAAAATAATTTCATAATAATTAATTTAAGGGCCATTCTATACATTCATATGAAATAAATATATCAATTCATACTATACTCACTGAAGATTTAATTAATTATTCATTTGTATAATCATGAGAACTGATTGAGATATTACATAAACCCAAAACTCATATGGAATTTTCTATGATCTTGGTGTATATCATTTCAAATGATATAATTATATCATATAACACTTACATTATTTTTTTATAGTATAACATGGTATTTATTATAAAAAATAAATTTTTATTTATGATTCAAAAAACAATATTATTAGCCTGGAAGATGAATATTAAATAGTGAACATTCACATCATTAAATCACTGGTTATTATTTATTTAAGTGTCTGTATATTTTTATGAAGATTCCCAGAGCTTGGATTGTGTTATCCAATTTCCTATTTATGAGTATATTTTTATGTGGTTTTATATTATGTGTGTTTTGGTGGAAATTTGTGAAACATAAAATGATGCATAAAAGTCCAATGTTAGAAACTATTTTATAATGCCATGCATCATGGACTAGAAAAACAAGAAACCCATTATAAAGAGGTATTGGATGATTGCTTCACGGTTTTTTAAAATGTTTTACCTCTCTATAAATATTTTTAACCCCCCCCCCATAAAATAGGTGCATAATTTAGGTGAAATGTTTGAAAAATCACGTGCCCATGCCCAAGAAACTATGCACATGTTTTTAATTAACCCAATGAAATGTATTAAAATTCCCAAACACCAATATTAATCCCAAATTAGCCCAAGATCGTCCCTAAACATTTTTACTCATTTTCTGAGGCTCCATGAAGAATCTATAGTCCTTCTATTTTCCTTTTATTGCGATTCAAATCCCATATTAAAGATGTTTACCCTTCCATGCATGTGAATCAATAGATGATTGGTTTCCCACATATTTTTCATTATTCTCCCTTCCATTGGAGAGATTTTATTTCCTATTTTGTTTATATTTAGATCTATTGTTGATGGGACTTTTCAATTTGATAATAGATAGTACATTTGAATCATGATCATGGTTCTCATCTCGATTATTCTTATTCTGTTCAATTTAGGGATTTTAGTTTGTGAGCATTCATTGACAATTTTGATTTAAGTTGTCAATTATTCAAATCCTAATATATATATTTTAATTACATGTGTCTAATTTTATAATTGATATCAAATGATTAAAATTTGAGTTTTTAAAATTTAATTATTTAATATAGTGAATTATTTAGTTATTGGAATTTAAAATTTTAGAGATTCAATTCATTGAATTGGAATAAATAAATTTTCAAATAATTAATTAATGAAATAGTAAATAGGTAATTTATTGTTTATCTAATTTATCAAATTGTAATAATTAATTTTCGAATTATGTAATAAATAATATTTTTACAATGTTTTTTTTTTGAATTAGGGATATTAATCGATGAATAGATGCGTGGGGGTTTTTATGATTATACAATTATTAATGTGATTAATTAAATTTTGAAATCATAAGTGAATTGAAGTTATTGAATAATTATATCCTTAATTAATAGAATTTATGTGATTAATTAATTGTTGAATTAATTAATTGAATTGATGTTATTATTTCTATTTTAAATTAATTAATAGAATGGAATGAATATAACTCTACTTAGTTGGATTATTAAATTGTAAAATTAATGATACATATGATATATCATATTAATTGATATTCATGTTTAGTACATATACAAAAACTCTAAATACCCATAGAGATACAAATTCATGAACACAAATTTTATTGAATCTTCCAAGCAGTGATTCTCAAAATACACATGGGTTGAGTGGCACAAACTAATTCTTCAATTACACATGGGGATCTAGACATGATATTCCATTACCATGATATTGAAATTAGTATATGGATTCAATTTTCCATGATAATGAATTTAAATGACATGGATAATGAAATCACAGGTGTTATAATGAAAGGTCAATTTAATATGTCATAAGTTTCAGAATCATTTATAGCCTGAAAAAGGTATTGAGTGTTCATGTGTCCTCAAGAACCATATACATTATGTGGTTAAATAATGAACAATTAAATAAATTTTTATCTATAAAAATTTAAATTTGTGTTTATTTATATATAAAAAATCATAATATTTTTTGAATGGATATTTCTTTAGACACCATTGGATGTATCCTACTTAGTTTTATTCACACCCTACATAGGATTCCTTATTGGTACCAAGATAGATTTCATGCATGCGTGACTGGATAATGGAAAGGGCCATATATTAGATGGTTGATTTGGGATAGAGCATGGATGAGGGGACTGGACATGGGGTCATTCTTATCTTGGGACTTGTCAATATCATTATTTATTTTTTTTATCATACTGGCACATGACTCACACTTTGGACTACCATATCTGACATTCCATTTTGATTTTTTGTTTCATATTTTGGCCATCTTGTGATAATTTATTTACATATTGTTATAAAAATAGGAAATTCATTAATTACTTCCAGTATTTATTTAATTTTATATAGATTAAAATATCCCCATGATAGATATTATACCCTCACTGATTGTCAAAAACCTTGGCATATGGGGCTACACAATTCTGGGCATGTAATGAACCAAATTTTGGAACTGGTGTGTGGAACCCTTCTCAACTTCATTAAATGTGGTTTCATATCTATTTTTCATTTCATTTCATTTGTTTTACTATATGGGTAAATATATAATAGAGACAATGAAGTGTTTATACTTTTAAATGAGTTGTTTTGTGGGAGTAGCTAAACCTTATATGAGGAAATCTAATAACCTTGGGTGGGATATAATTTATTTATGTGTGATGTAATAGTTGATGCTATTTCTCTGGGGGTGAAACACTTGTTGTGTGATGTGATTATTAATTCTGAGATTTTTTTTTTCATGGCCCATAATTTCATTAGACCTTAGTATGAATGGATCATTATAGGGCCCCAGGACTAATTGATGAAATTCACTTTGTAAGAATACAATAGAAAATATGTTTTGGGTATGTATCTATAAATAAAATATATTTACATGCATGTGTACATTAATTTAAATGCACAAAATAATAAATTATGAATGAAGAGATAATTCATGGTGTGAAAAAAGTTTGTTTAAAGAGAAACATTTTCCATAATAATGTTTTTAACATTTTTTAACCATGACCTTGATGTAGCATAGTTATGTTTAGTGATATAGACATAGTTTTCATTCGGTGGTTGGGTTTTTGAGAATTACATTTTATTTCACATTTTGAATCCCTCTTATATAAATACGTTTATGTTGGGTTCTCAATATTGACCCCATTGTATAGAATTTTTGAGACAATATTCCATAATAATGTGCATTAGATGAAGAAGGAATGATTTGGCTAGAAATTCTCTTATTGTGGGGGAACCAAGGGTACTGGATGTGCCGAGTGAGGGATTTAGAGAATAGTTCTTACAGAACAATGATCATTTAAAGAGACCTTGGGTGGGTTGTGAAATGAACCTATGATCTGACAAGGATTTTCTAGTTACATCAATATATTATTTCTACTAGTTAGTGTGGATTAGAGGTAGTTGATTTATGGATTGAGTCTATCTGGATTATACTTGACGACTTGGAGAATCGAATTAAGAAATGAGCTAACTTAGTTGTTTATATGTTACATAGTAATGTGAAGAATTGGTTGTACATCTAGAGTCAATACGGAAAAACATACAACATGTAGTAGAAGGGAGTCTTCAAGATGCACTATATGTAAATTTATCCTGTGATTCCTAGGTAAGTGATGATAGTTATATTTATAAGTTTCACTAAGGGTAGTATTTCACTCATGGACTATGTTGGATTCTCTATATATTTGAATAGATTTTCTCCAACATTAGAAGGAGATAACACAAAAAAATAGGTGTCATGATAGACATAAATGGGAAATTATACCCTACATGAACATATTCACGATGATGATGTTTCAAGAAGGGGTGAATCCCTACATTATATCTAAGGTGAACATGAAAGTGGATTCCAGTGAATGATAAGAAGGTTATGGTGGGTGGTTTTGTGTAAAAGTTTAGAGGGCATGATATTTTATTATTAGAATTTCAAATATTGTAATGGAATGTATAGTATACAGATATAGTGATAAATTAATCGGGATCACTCCCATTATATTTTCCACTAGTGCCATAGGTTAGTCTAATTTCTCAAATATTTCAATCAACCATGAGTGGAATGCAGATCTTATGACTGGATGGTTCATCAATAGATTTTCTAAAAGAATCCAAAGTATTTGAGGTTTGATAAAGTAGTGATGGAGAACCAGAGAGTGGGAATTGGATCTTCTACATCATACCAGTCTTGTAGTTAATGTTTTACTAGACATGGATGTAGAGGTAGTGGACTAGGTTCCTCTCGAAATTAGTTCTCACATCACCACAATAGTATTGATCAGGGGTAGTAAACAACATCATAGGATATAATTGATTGGTTATTTCATGTAATTTATTCTAAAATGTTGGATACAGAGTTTGGATGATAAATAGTTATTGTTACTATTCTTGTAGCTTCTATGATATCAATATTATTATTTGATAAATGTGCCTATAATTTAATTATATTTGCATAACATATGAATTTTCTGAGCCACAAAAAGGATCACATTAGTGGGGTGTTGATGATAGATAGACATTTGGGAGTATATAGTAAAGAAATCTAGTTGAGAAAACAGTTTTATCTTGAGGTTGGGGAGTACCATTTTAGTTTGGATATTTATAATCGTGATACGTTAGGTTGTGACCTAATTGTATGTATGGGCTAGTTAGTAGAATATTGGACACCCAAAGACCAATTTCTTTGGAGATTTATTTTTAGCATCATAACGATGACATCATTACTTTTTTGGGAGAGTGGGATATCATTGTAGGACATTTAGGTCTAGTTCATCGTGTACTCAGTGAGAGTGCAACCCAGGTTTCTAATCTATTATTGATTGAATATGTGTAAAAAATAATTTATTTCCACATGAATTAGACAAATTTTTAATCATTTTTAATAATGATATATATTGGATTCCGCCTAATATATATGTGGAATGTATAATTGATCTAATTTTGAGGGATGATTTACTGTCTATTCCACCTTATAGAATGGAACTAAGAGAGCATCAAGAGATAAATACCCAACTCGAAGAATTGATGGATAAGGTTTTATCCATTAGAGTACATGGAAATACTGTTCTATGGTATTTTTTTTCAAGGAAGGAGGATGGGACATTGTGCTTGGATGTGGATAATGGAATGTTGAACCAAATGACAGTGAAGAACTGGTAACCTCTTCCACATATTGAGGGTCTATTTGACAATTTTAGGGGAGAATGAGTTTTCTCAATGATTTACATGATATCACCATATCATTGGTTTTATGTTTAACATTTTGATTTACTAATGAATTTTGTCATTGATGGTATAGACTTTATGATAACTTCATGACCCCGTAAGGGTGGATGAACCCACCTGTTGTGTTTGTGGACTCAAGGCACTGAATCCTCCTTCAGTACGTATATGAGTTTTAATTAGTGTTTGTGTATTAAATCAAAGTGTAAACCAAGACTAATGATGATTGTTACCAACTTATTCACATAATCATTAGTACACTGTGATATCATTTCTAATACACGGATAATTAATCACATCGATTCAATGAGAGGATAGGTCATACATATCCATGGTTGAGAATATCAATTTTTATTGGGAGAAATTATAAGAAATATGACTATATATTCGATTAATAGAATAAATATAATTTCATATATATAATTTATATTCATTATTTAAAAAATCATGACTATACATTGGATTCTATGATGGAAAACAAATTACATCAGTTTAAGAGGCAGTAGTTTATGGTATGCATGAATGATGGCTTGGATTCCCATTTCATGGAGATTGAAACTGAAAATATAGTGCCATAGACATAATAAAATAGAATTATATGGAACTCAATAGATTTATTATATTTTAATTCATAGGAAATAATTTATGGTGGAAAAATAATTAGTTAAAAAATAGCTTACTGATGATAACTACTTTCTCTTGGAAGAACATCATTTTGATATCATAATGACGACCCTAGGGTTGCTATATTTGGAATAAAAAACATGTTGAATATTATTATGGTTGTGGGGTATATATTTTGAAATGATTTTATTTAGAGCATATAGTTTTAAGAAGTTTTAAAATGTAAGGGGAAAAAGTGCCCTTTTATAATTATGGACCACATAATTTTAATTTTTTTAAATAAAAAATCTTACCCATGTTCTTCACATGACACAATAAACCAAAATTACCTGTTATTAAACAATTTATTATTTATATCATATATATTTCAAAAAAATATCTACCATTTAATTTTATAGGTTATTTTAACTATTTTATTTGTAAATTAACCCATTGATAAATGCATTTTTACTAAAACTATGGTAATTAATTTTTACTATTTTAAGTATTTTATATAACCAAAATATTTTAAGAGATAATTATATAATATTTTTAATTATTAATCTAAAAAAATATTTATTTTTACATACTTATAATCATATAAGTAAAAAAATATACTTTCTCAAAAAGTACACCAAAAGGGTCAAAAACAAGTATTCATGTATTAATGTTTTAAGCATATAATGATCATATTTAAGTATATTACTAGAAATTATCATGAGAATTATTTACATTCAAAGAGATATATTTCTATAATATATATTTCGTTTACATCATTAATTAATTAAAAATTCCAACTAATTTGAATAGAGGAATATTATGAATAAAAAACTATTTTCAGAAAATTAATTTTTATGCATCAACATAAACATAAATAAAAATCGGGTAAATATGATTCAATTAAAATTTATTATATTATATATAACTACATAATAATTGGGTTACATTAAAATTGAATTCGGAGAATAATGTAATTGTAATTTTTTATTCTTTTTTATGGACTATTACATTTCCAATTTGGTTGTTGGAGGTGTTTAGAGGAGGCTCTGTGTGATTGTAGAGGTGGTTGGTCGATTTAGGTATCCAGTAGAGAGATTAAACATTTTGTAATTATATTACATGACATGAATGTATCATTAATTACATACATAGTGGGTTTCACTACATGTTAGTATTTTACACACTATGAAGTAGTTTTTCACGATATGTAATATAAAGAGGTTTAAAAATAAACAATAAAATGAGAAGGCACCATAGTTTTACATGGAAATAGAATCATGAGTTTTACATGATGTAAAGGGGATTAAATGTCAGGGAATACCCCAATCCAGTTTTTTTAAATTATTCCTCTAGTGAACATTCAATAATTCAATTTTTCATTATTCATCATTTCATTTTGGTTTAACCCTACGATCCCTAGGTTATCCATCAAGACTTCTTCCTCTCTCTTTGATCCATCAATATGATTGGTTGTTCATTAGATATCTATGGTTGATCTGTACTAAGATATCTTTTCTTATTCATCCATTCTCTTCTTTTATTCTCCCTATGATATTTTTTGTTAGTATTTTTATGATTTCATCTATTTTTAGGTGGAATTTTATGGTATTTAGATTTTTTCAGGGTTTATCTATGGTTCATCATGGAGTGGTTGTGGGTTGCATGTATGATTCTTCTTCAGGGGGTTCGAAATGCTTTCTTGGGGTTGGATATTCTTCGTTTCTCTTAAATTGTGCATCATGCGGGATTTGTTTTCTTTTATGTTTTCTAATTGATTCTGCTTGTATGGATTGAATAAAATAATGAATTGGATAAATGGAATTATAGGGGTAAAAGCGATTTATTTTCATGTTATTGTAAAATTGATATTGTTTTTGATATTTTTTATTGTTTAAACATAATTACCTTCTATTAAAATGGATCTTCATTTGATATAGTTATTTGGAAACAAATTTGGGGAGGTGAGTGAGTTGGTTTTTGGAAGGGCTTGTTCGGCAGAGTGGATGTGGTTTTTTTAGTTGTACTATTGAGGATGTAAGGTGATAATGTGTTTTTTATGGATTGAAAATTTTGTACTTTTGTGCTATATTCTCATGTGGTGAAGAAATAAATAAATAAATATATTTTTAGTATTGTTTGAAATTACATGTCTTGATTTGGTTAATGAGATGAATGTTGTTGATGTAATTTTATAATGGGGTGATTACTTTATAGTAGTTGGTGATAAATAATCAAATGAATGAGTGTTAATAGTGATGAAATGTGACACCACCTTTCAATGAACTTTAACTTATGATATTACTGTTGTAGATAATAATTAATTCATTTAAATGTATATTCAAAAGTGACAGTGATGAAATTTGTTTAGTTTATTCAAAAACACATAGGTTGGGCATTCATGTTTTCTCTATATATAAATATAAACTTTACATTAGGGTGATTTCTATAGACACCACATCCATGTTTCGAACTCTATGGTGAACACCCGCATAGGAATGTCAGGTGTGTTTTTTCCATCATACGTTGATGTGTATTGATGGATAGGTAATCTCTTTATTCCTGACATTATCTTCTATGAGAGGTATGCATGGAACAAGATGTCAATTTTTAAGATCTATTAGTGTTTTATAATTTATATGTAATGACACAAGTGTCTTCAGGTGAGATGTGATAGCCTATGTTTTTGCAGGTGAGGTTGTTTGTGTCCCAAGTGTCTTTGGATTGGGTTTTTATGATCTCTCTACTATCTTCTAGGTGATATTTGATGAGACGTGATGAGATTCATAATATAGAATGTGATGTAATGTGTTGTGAGGACCAGTTCTATGCAGGCGGTATGTGATGTGGCATAGGGAATGGATGTGGGAGCCAGGGTGTAAGACGTTGGGTGAGAGCGGCATATGATTCAAAATATGACGTAGTGTACCATATCATCGATGTTCATTACATTATATTAAATTATATGTTTTTTTATTTTGTGATCCTATATCGGTGAGGATAGAATGGTTAATATACCACAACATGTGATGTTTTGTTCTGCTATTTTCCCATATGGGAATTAATGATTTCATTTCAATGTTCATATGAGACTTTTATTTTTCCTAATGAGTATACTTGTATTATCAACATAAAAATATAAATCTATTTTAGGATTAAATGAGGATTTAAGGGACCATGCCAGAACTTACTGGATAAAATCTAATATATTTACTATGTCACCACTTTAGATGACTAAATAAATTAAACAAGTATAAATGAATCACAAATAAAATTACTTACTAGTCAGGAACAGGAAATCCATGTGTTTCTTTTGTCTACGGCTATGGGTCATTGTCTATGTCTAGCTGATGATGTGGATGTTTCATAGCGCTATCGTGAAATGTTAAATTTATTATGATTATAATGTTGATTTATTGTCTAGGGTAGACCATAGTTCATCTCTCAAATATCTTTGTTGGATTTAGAATGTATGTTTTTATAAGAATTACTAAAATAGGGGTGGTTTTGAAAATAGTTTTTGGATGATATGACTTAATTGGAGGATTAAAAGATGAGAAAAAAAATGTATTTTGAATAATATGATATAAATGGTTTCATTGTGAGTTTATTACTCACATTCAATTTCTTAATTCTTGGATATTAATTTAGGTTTAGAGTAATTATTTGTTTGAAGTTAGTTGGAGTCCCGATTAATTCCTAAAAATTTATTTCATTGCTTGAAGAACCAAATATTAAAAAATTAATCATATTGTCATGTTGTAGAACATAAGCATGGAATAATAGCATTCAAATAATGAAATGGATTCCTGGGTTTCCCAATTGAAACAACATATGCTAGGCACTCAAAT
The DNA here is from genome assembly GCA_963277665.1 of Viscum album. Lineage (NCBI taxonomy): Eukaryota > Viridiplantae > Streptophyta > Magnoliopsida > Santalales > Viscaceae > Viscum > Viscum album. The sequence goes on from OY728136.1 coordinate 1,519,752,835, forward strand.
CCTCAAGCTGATCAGTTTAAAATTATGACCATCTCATTTACATGCATCAAAACATGAATTGAAATATTAAAGAATGTAACATACATGAAAATTATAGTTTTAGACCAAAATTTAATAAAAATAGTAGCTAATATATGCTATTTAACTCCAATTATAAGTTTGAATCTCCCTCATAATGATCCCCCACCGTTTAGCTCGACATTGGGTGGAGGTGGATGCTTGGGAAAAACTACTTCATTATTGATCCCCCTATGAGTATAGGGGCCTCCAAAACTGATAGGATAAGGAAAGAACTCATCTAGATCTCTAAAGTTATGGATATCACTCCATGGAAGAACTACAAAATTGGGAGCCTGAGTTGATCATTTATAGCCAAAATGGGATGTGGTTTTGGACACCCTGATTTCGAGAAAACACTTGTCAATTATTTTAGGAAAATATATAGTATTATATATCTATGTAGAAAAATATAATGTAGTATACCCACATCTTGAATATATCCACCTAATGTTTGGAACAATTTTCACAACTACAACATGAGATATTGATAAAACATAGAACACCATATTTTACAATCTTCATATATAATTCATTTGACAGATCACATCATAGGGGCATTGTAGAAGCCGAATGAGGCTTCTGTTAATTCTAAGGAAATGTATCTGCTAAAATTGTGGACCAGTTGACAAAATGAATGAAAATTTGGATGAATGGTTTTGTTGAAATATTTTTTTGACTCTGCTGGTGTGCATGGATCCAAAACATTTTGGCCCATTTTTCAAAGACATCATAATGGGCCCTCCAAATCCACTCCATATTCAATGAAATTATCCAAAAAAATATCAATTAAATTTTTAAGATTAATAAATAACAAATAATATAATTAAAAACGAATTTAAATTTTATATTTTTTTAAATTTTAAATACAAAATTAGTTTAGCATAGTGGTATAATGTTGAAAATGAAACAGTGAATCGATGTGCGATCACACCCCAACACCTAAACATTTTCTCTCTTGGGAAAATCTAAAATTTTAGAATTTATGCTTGTAGATATTTCCAACTACATAAATATTTAACATTCAATGAAAATATAATTACTGATAGAAATGTGATTAATGAAAAAATCATACTGAAGAGTTATTCTAAAGGATCAAATAAAAAGACTTCATAAAAATTGTATCAGCATGGAATTCATGGAGTTGAATGATACAAATTTGTGATTTTTTTTCAAAAGATAACCATTTCACTAATTCTCCACTTGTCATTGTGTTTGAATACCAGTTCATTCAAATAATTTTACATACTATCCATTAAAAATAAGTTATTTTAAAAAATTTCAACATATATGATCCTATCCACTGATCCTACCCTGTATTCATTACAATCAAATTCCATGAACTTCTCACCTATGAATTCCATGAAGTAAAACCATAATCTCCCAGCATAGATATTCTCATTTGTTTCCCATTTCATCACTCCCCTCATATTTTTCATAATTTTCACTTGGAAAAAATATCACTCTATTCTCAAAAACCATGTTTTATCTCTCCACGAATGTAATTTTAATAGTTATAAAAAGATAAAAGGTAAAGGAAGGGGGTTTCTGACCTTACCAATATAAAAAAAATTTAGGGCACACAACAATCAGATAACTAGTACACATGCATTTGTAAACCTTTTATAGTAATGAAATAGATCAGATAAGGAAAGAACATATGGAAAATGAATTTTTTAAATTAGATATTAATCAACCTAATCTATATTAATCTTTTATAAAGTAGAAAATTTCACACATTATGGTTTGGTGTTAAGTATTGTGGATAAATTAAATGAAATAATTTTCCCTTAGAATATTCACAAAGGGCACCATACTTCTCAAAGGTTTCAAAATTATACAACCATTCATATCATCCAAAAATAGACAAATTTAAAAATAATGTCATACCAAAATATAGATTTTTTTTAGAAATGCATATTTCTAAAAAAATTCTGTACGAAAAAACAACATGAAATAAAAAAATTCCACATGAATTTTAAATTACATTGATGATTAAATGTGCATCATTTTTCATTATAAATTGGGCATAACAAAAACTATTATTCTTGAAAAAAGGTGTGGGGGAGTTATAATACAATTCAGCAAGCCAAAAAGAGAAAAAAATGATCAAAGATGAATGAAATTCCTATATATCCCAGGAATATACAAATAACCCCAACTCCTAATTTTTGCAGTGTCCTTAGTACAATAAATGATAATGTGGGAATAAAGGATAAAATGTGATGGGTGTCACCAGTATATTGTTTCTTGAACATGGAGTTCTTCAATTTGGGACTTCGGCATGGATTCAAGGATGTGATTCAGCTTATTCAAATTGATAGTGAAGGTTTTCTTGGTTTCTTCATTTGTAACCTGAACAACACCAAATGGATATACGTTAGTAGCATTGTATGTGCCAAACTAGTGGGAACCATGCTTTCCTGGATGCTACTTCAGCCTTTCATTGTTAAAAAGGACCTTGTACCAATGTGGAATTGATGATGAAGGATGGGATGCTCATTGCAAGCCTTTTTCGCTCCGTATAATAAATAGAGTTATTATATTCATCTATTTTCATTTCATCATATTTATGAATCTACAACATCCTTTTAGCACATGCACCTGAAAGATTAGAATTTCAATTTTTGATGGCCTAATAAGTCTGGTGCTCAATCTCAATAGGGATGCGATATATCATTCCAAACAATAGAATATTTGGGGACATGACAATGGGGTTTTTGAAAGTTTTATGGTAATACCTTAATGAATCATCGAGTCTAATACTCAAATACATTCTATTGGTTTGAACCATTTTTTCAAGAATATATTTTACATCTGGATTTGACACCTCATCTTGAAAATTAGTCTGTGGGTGATATACAGTAGACACTTAATGACTGACACCATACCTGCGCAAATGTGATTTGATTGTTTAGTTGCAGAAATATGAACCCTGGTCCCTAATGATGAACCTAGGTAATCCAAACTGACATAAAATTTGAGTACTCAAAAATTCCACAGCTGCCTCAAAATCATCAGTCCTTGTTACTCGTGCCTCTACACATTTTGAAACATAATCCTCTTCCAATATATTGAATATGTTACCTAATTAATTGAGGAATGGTCTCATAAATTAAATGCCCTAAACATCATAAATTTCAAGAAAGTGCCATGGTTTTTGTGGAAGTTTCTTTCATTTAGATACATTCCCTAGTCTTTAAAAGTGATGAAATTATTTATAGAAGTCATGAGATCCTAAAACAATGTGGGCCAAAAATGGACAGAATCGAGGACATTCAGAGCAGTCCGATTGGGACTGAAGAGGCCCCCGCATGCAAGAGTTTTATAGAATCTATGAATATAAGAAAACTCTCTATCAGGAATTCAACACCAAAAGACATGGTTTCTAACTAGCACCAGAGGTATGGTTCATCCAAAATGTACCAACGACACTCATTTTCTAGATGACTCACTTGGTTTTTGTTGTAATAAGTAGGAATGCAAGAAGATACCAAATAATTAAAATATTTGGCAAACCAAAGAACAATTTACTACCCTCGGTAGAATTCCTCGTAAGGAAACATGTAATTAATGGGAATACATGGGGATGAGTCAACATCCGATTATGGGAGGATCCAAATGAAATTGTTAGAGACCACATTATAAACTCCATTTTATCTCAATTTTCTATATTCAATTCTTGAAGGAGGCTCATCTAGCGAAAAAAAATGGTGTGTCTTCTAGTTTCATAAGGAGATACCGGAGGGCTGTATAGTGGGAAAATGCAATGAAATTGGACCCTAAAAGATATAACCTAAATTTATCCATGTAAAAAATTATAGAAAGTAGTTATTTTCAATTATGTTGTAGATTGATTGTGTATGGTCCGATGTATGTGAGGAATCGGATTTGACATGTGGAGCTCTGTCGACCCTTTGTGAAATGACTGCCCCAACTACATAGTTAGTGTTATCACACAAGAGCTCAAATGGTAAATCCCACCATGGTGGTTTGATTACTAGGTGTGATGTGAGACTCCATTTTAACTTATTAAATGCTTCCTCACATTCACTATCAAAAATAGATTTCTTTTTTTTGGAGTAATTGGTTGATGGGCAGTGAAGTCATACAAATGTCACGAATGAAACGACAGTAAAATCCAGCCTAAATTATGAAGGAATGCACATCCCATACAGTTTTGGAGAATGGTAGGGAAGAAATGACACCCAATTTTGATTTATCTACTTTGATACCATCCCCCAAAAATACGTGTCCCAAAATTAAACCTTGTCGCACCATGAAATTACATTTCTAATAATTTAATACATTATTCTTTTAAATGCATTGACATAGGACTAATGTAAGACAACTGAAACATTCATTAAACGGGGATCCATTAATAGTGTAATAATCAATGAATAATTCCATAAAATTCTATTGGTAATTCGACAAAATACTAACCATACATCACAGGAATGTAACATGAACATTGCAGATACCAAATGGAATCCATCTATAGGAAACTGTTCCATTTGGGATCGTAGAGGATGTCATTTCTGGATCCTCAGGGAAAATATGGATCATAAATTATCTAGAATACCGATCAAGGAAAAATAGAGGGGAAAACCCTCTAGGCTTTCCATAATTTGGTCAATGAATGGTAAAGGTAAATGGTCCTTCCAACATTGTTTGTTTATTCAGTGATAGTCTATGAAGACACACCAACTAATCCACACATCATTTGGAACCAATTCATTGTTTATATTTTTAATTATTGTAAGTCCATTTTTTAAAGATCAACACGAACGGGATTGTCCCATTGGCTATCAAATATGAGGTAAATTATTGCAGCAACCAATAATTGTGTTCCTTCTTTTTTCACAACATATAGGATGTTTGGGTTTAGTCGATGTTGTGAATGCCTCACTAGTTTAACCTCATCATTTAATAACACATGATGTTAATTAAATCAATGGACTAATACCACGAATGTCAGAATGTGTCTATACAAATGAATTTTTATACTCACTCAAAAGTTCAGAAAGTTTTAATTCATGCTCAGGATGGTGTGAACTAGAAATGATGACGAGCTTCTTGTTTCCATTTTCATCGTATAAATATTTTAAATCATGATGTATTTGTTTCTGTTCCAATTTCCATGGAATTTGTTTTTAGTGGAGGGTTTTTCAAAATTAGAGGTCAATAATCCCATTGAACTGCTCAATGGTATGAACCTTAATAGATTAATGAGATTTTACATGCTTAGCAGTATCATTGATGGTTACATGATCATCAATGTTCATGAAAACCTCAATAAAAATTCATGCATGAAACATTTCTAGAAAAATAAAACAATCTATGCATGATTTATATCCTAGAATTTATATCATTTAATAAAACCCAGAAAGGGGATTAGTGTAATGAAATGATTTTTTTTCATGGGAATGTAAAACTTTTATTAAATTAACAGAGAGAGAAGAAAGTACTTCTGGGGGTACTTCATTTCAACAATTACATTGAAATGGAATATTCCACCATCATACTCTATTGATATTTTTCTATAATGTAAAATAATAACAGTTTTGGTGGTTTTCAATAATGTTCTCCTCAATTTAATTGGGTAATGTCCATTCATCAAATCATCTCCCATTTTATGCACATAAAAAGTAGATGGAACAATTAAAATTTTCACCCTCACAAGAACATCCTCTAACAAAGCAAAAAGTTTTGCAGTAGTCTGATTTTGTAGCTAAACAACTATCATAGTTGACTTATATTATGAAATATGCAATTAAGAATAAATGGAGTGAGTCACCACATTTATAGAATCACCTAAATCAAGCATAGCATTGGAAAATGAATACTCCCCTATGGTACATGGAATTGAGACAATTCCAGGATCATTTCATATGGTATGCAGTGATGGTTCAATCAATGATGAGACATTCATCCCCAATAATACCCTACCACTACATAAAAGTCTCCTTCAGTGGGAAAAAATCTCTTATTGAAACATGGCGTATCTAGGAATTTTCCTCACGACATCAATCAAAGGATTTTCAAACTCCACTTTTATGAATGTTTCCAATATTTTTTTATCAAGGTCAGTATCCTTTTGTTTAATTTGCTGGGTATACCATTGGGGAAATAGAAGATTAATGGTTGGTATAGGATACTCATCATCATACAAACTATTTTATTTGGATGGAATTCTCTCAGGACAAAGATTTTATTCAATTTAACCATTTTTAGCTGTGGAGGGGGTGGTGGTTTACTCAGGAAGGGATGAATCTGTTAGTGGGTCTTTTGGATTTTAATATGAGTTCCACTAAATAGTGTGATGGAACTATCTTTTACTTTATCCCTGGGGTTAACTACTAGTTAAGAGGATGGTCTACCAGACCAATGACATTGTATTTCTCCCACTAAGTTAGCTAGTTGGCATAATTGGTTATGAGGTCTTGTATGGCATCTTGGGTCATTTGTTGGAAATGTATATTGTTGGCATCCATTTATTTTATCATATATTATAGGATATGCTTTGGATTTGGAGGGGTTTGTGGGAAAGGCCTTTTGGTTGTTGAGGATTTCTTAGTAGGGATAGTGGATGTCTACTCATAGCTTGTGGGTTCCATTGTTGATGAGGCTGGATTGAATACATACTTTTCCTATATTATTAGTCTCAATTCCACCCATAGTTGGATTGATAGTCTGATTCTTTTCCAAATGGTTAGTTATATGTGCACCGTGGGAAGTTTTAATCACAAATCTCGGTTGTTTCTCACAATTGGGTGTATTGGTAAGAATAATGGGTGTCAGAAGAGTAGATTCCATAATGTACAAGAGGGCGAGATTTATTTTTCCTTTTAGATAGAGAAATTTCTCATAAAATTGAACATACCTTATAAAACTTTGAATCCATATTCTTCTAGAAAACATCACATTTCACCTCATTGATACCTAAAATGGGTATATTTTTCCTTGAACAGAATTTTTGAGTATTCTACGCCATGTTCTCAATTTGGTTCTTTGAAGCGATTAGGGTTTTATCTACTATTTCACCACATAGAGTAGCACCAATCTTGTTTATATCAATAAATATTAAACCATCATTAAAATACCCAATTTAATGTTGATCCCTTATTTAGTGTTGTGGAAAACATGATCACAGTCATTTAAATCTTTCTCAAAATTCATGATGTGTTTCCTCTTGATATTTTCTTATACAACCTATTTCTTTCCTTATTGTTGCAGTTTCAGAGTTGGGGAAATATTTTTCATGAAAAAGGAATTTCATGTCCTCCCTGACTTTTATTGGTGAATTAACATAATACTGTTAATCTTTTGCAGTGTCATCAAATGTGAATGGAAACACCCTAATCATTACATTATTCTCATTCAAATTAGAAGGATTTATTTTTTAACAAACATTTTGAACTCCATTGAAATGATTATGTGGATCCTCTATAGGAATCCCATGGAATCTTGGTAATAGATTAATTAAACCCAATTTTTATTCTATATTGGGTGACAAACCCTGTAATTGACTATATGTGGTAGGGTTATAGACATCAGGTGGAGTTAGTTTTTTAGTGTTCTATTGCTTTCATCCATGTTATATAACTTTATATCAGTTTTGATGTCGGTTTCAGAAGAAGATGTTGAAGGATCAAGAATATTGTCGTTGTCTTGTGTATCCTCTTTCAAAGAGTTCTCTTTTTAATATTAGGGTCACTGACGTAAGATACTCTTTAGTTTGGGTTTCAAAAGGTGGTCAATTTCCCATATTAGAATTCATAATGCACAAATACTGTTAAGTCAAAAGTCTTATTTTGGCTTTTACATCATGTTTTGGAAATCACAAATATATTCTATGTCATGTTTTGGAAATCTCAAATGTATTCTATCATATGTTTGTAAATAACAAATTGTCTTTTATCATGTTTATCGTATCGTACGATGTTGATCGTACCGACCAAAACGTATCGTACTGACTCTGTCAAACGTATCGTACTGACTCTGTCAATCTTATCGTACTGACTCTGTCAATCGTATCGTACTGACTTTGCTATTCAGATGATCATTATTTGTTTTGGTACTTTGTCAAAAACTCTCTCTGCATATGAATCGTACTCATGTTTTACATTTCTATATATCTCTTATCCTAACAAAACGATGCCGTTGAGTTAGTTATATACTAATCAAAACGATGTCGTGCTTTCTGTTTCAATATGACCGTTGGAGGCAATATGACCGTTGGAACCCGAGGCCTATAAATAGGAGGTCATTTGAAGCTGAGAAAACACTGATGAACGAAGAGAACGAATAAAGAGACTCTGTGAACTACGAAGATTCTAGAGAGAGACACTGTGACTTCTGTCATCAGCTTTGTGCGACCGATCATCGTATCGAGGGCTTTCAAGTAATTGAAAGACAGAGGTGCCGATTACCTGCAAAATCGAGGGCTGCCGGGGATAGGCAGACAGACGTGCCGATCATCGTATCGAGGGCTGCCGGGGATAGGCAGACAGACGTGCCGATCATCGTATCGAGGGCTCACCAAGGTGTTGGTGAGACAAACCTTTTATCCTAGGTGAAAGGATAACCCTTCTCTTTGGGTTAAAAGAATTGTATTACTTTTACATTTCCGCTGTTGTATTAGAAAGGGATTTGTATTGTTTCCTTTCTTCTTTACTTATTCAATTGTAATTGTTTCAATTACAATCATTCCATTACATATTGTATTGATTGGTTCTATACGCTTTAAGGTAGAATCATTCATATCTGTATTACTCTGATTATTGTGTTCATCTTGAATACAATTGTTTTACATAACATTAGTATTACAATACTTCATACCTTTTACATTCAATACAATTGAGGGTATTTGTATTTGTATTAGTTTAAGTTCATTTAAACTAATCTCTTTGTTACTAAAACTCAAGGTTTTTAAACCTACAATTCACCCCCCCCCTCTTGTATTGTTCCATCTAATGGACTTTTATATCGACTATTCGATCCAACAATTGGTATCAGAGGAGGTTTTCCACTGACTTGTATTACTAGCTTTATTTCTTATTACTTTCTTAAATACTTACTACACTAACGTGTGGAGTGGAAAAGTTGTTTTTGTTATATTAGATGGCAGGAATGAATATCGGATCAATAGATAATCTGAATCCTTCTAGACCACCAATCTTTGATGGGAATGATTATGAGTATTGGAGAGATCGTATGAAGACTTTCGTCATCAATACTGGTGTAGACAATTTTATTATGCTTACTGGGGGTTACAAAATTCCTGACAAAGAAGTTAGTACTTTCACCAATCAAGAGAAGCAAGAATATCAACTGAATTACAAGGTACGCAATACTTTATTATGCTCTATGACCAGGAATATATATAGTCAGATATCTTCATGTGAAGCAGCTAATTGTATTTGGAAGAAATTAGAAGTCACTCATTTTGGTACATCCAAGGTTATAGAAACAAGGAGAGCAATGCTTCGAGCAGAGTATCATGGATTTGTTTTTCCTTATGGAGAGCCAGTATGTAAAGTGCAACAAAGGTTTATGACAATTGTCAACAGCTTACAATCTATGGGAGAAAAAGGTCTTGATGATGAATCTCTTGTTGATAAGATTATAGATATTATGCCAAATGAATGGGAGTCAAAAAGAACAGCTATTGATGAAAATAGAAAAGTTTCCCAGATTACTCTTGATGAACTCTTTGGAACTCTTCTACAGCACGAGACAAGAATGAAAAGAGATGATGATTTCAATAAGAAGAAGAATGGGAATGGAAGTGTAGCTTTTGCATCTAAAGCTAAAACACCTGAAAGGATTACAAGGTCTAAATCCAAGAAAGTTGTTGTTTCTGATTCAAGTGATTGTAATCTTTCAGACAATGAGTTATCTAATCTTGCTCGGAGGATGAACAAGATTGTGGGAAAGAAAGATTTTCAATATAGATTCAAAAAGAAAGACAGGAAAGACAGGAAAGATTCAGAGGTAACTTGTTATGAATGCAAGAAAGAAGGACATATAAGGCCTGATTGTCCTTTACTGAAGAGGAAAGATAGAAAAGAGAAACACTCTGAAAGAAACAAGAAAAGGTTTTATAAGACAAAGAAAGTCTTGAAAGTAAATGATACATGGAGTGCAAGTGGTAGTGATTCCTCAGATGATTCTTCAGAATATGAGATGTCAGGACAAAGGAATATTGGACTTCTAGCCAGACTACCAATTGAAGATCATTGTCTCATGGCTAAGGTACATAATGCTGAAGCTGTTACAAATGTCTCTTTAAATACAAATTATGTTGATAATAAATATTATGAATCTTCAAATGATGAACCCTCATCATCGGAAGATGATACTTTACCTTCTTTTCACGATGTCTCTAGATTTGCTAAGTTACTTGAAAATGAAAATTCTAAACTCAAAAAGAGATTTGAAAAATCAAATTCTAGAATTTCTATTTTGACTAAAGAAGTATCAGATCTTTCTAAAGATCTTGATGGGAAAACTTCTGATTTTGAAAGTATTTTGAAAACCCTTGAGAAAGTAAAATCTGAAAAAGATAAACTTTCTAAGGATCTTGAAACTGCTATTTCAAAGAAAAACTTTTTAGAGTCTAACTCTAGTTCTAATTCAAATGTTTTAGAAAACAAGAATTTGGTTTTAAAACTAAAGTCAGATATTTTATCCTTGAAAAAGTGATTGTCAATCTTTACTCATGGAAAAGAAAACTTTGATAGGATGTACTCTCAAATAAGACCTTTGAGAAATCGTTTTGGTCTTGGTTATACTTATTCCAAACCTGTTTTTAGTAATAACTATTTTGTTCCTCAAAAAACCATTTTCTGTTCCAAGTGTCAATGTGGTGGACATTGGAGAAGAGATTGTTCTCTTAACAAAACTCAATCCTTAGGATTTCATAAAGCTCATTTTGCAAAACAAATGTGGATTCCTAAAATTCTTTTATCTAATCCTTCTGGATCCAAACAAGTTTGGATTCCGAAAATCTAATTGTTTCTTTTTCAGGAAAACGAGAAGTGTATCAATAAGAACATTTGGTACATGGATAGTGGTTGCTCTCGACATATGACTGGAAACAAAGATTTATTTGAAAAGGTTATCAAAACAAAAGGTGGAAAAGTTACCTTCGGAGATAATGCTCAAGGAAAGATTGTTGGTATAGGTAATATCGTTTTTTTTTGGAAAAGTTCTTATTTCAAATGTTTTATTTGTAAAAGGTCTTAGGCAAAATCTCATCAGCATAAGTCAATTATGTGATGAAGGTTACCTTGTGAATTTTAGAAATGATAAGTGTCTAGTTCACAATTCCAAGGATGAATTCATTCTATCTGCCCATAGGCAAGAGAATGTTTACACTATTAACATAGAATACCTTAGGAACCAAAACTTACCTTGTTTAAGTGTAAGAGAAGACCAATCGTGGCTATGACATAGGAGATTAGGACACTGTAATTTGAGAAACCTAAGAAAACTCTCAAAGAAAGGACTTGTAAAAGGGCTACCGGATCTTAGATATGATTCTTCAAAAGTCTGTGATCCTTGTCAATTTGGCAAGCAACATAAAACTAGCTTTAAACCAATTAATGAAGTTTCAACTTCTAATGCATTACATCTTGTGCATATGGGTCTGTTTGGTCCTTCACAATCTGGAAGCATTGGAGGCAAATACTATGTATTTGTTTTAGTTGATGACTTTACTAGATTTACATGGGTGTACTTTCTCACAAAGAAATCTGAAGCCTTTTCGTATTTCAAAACTTTTAGAGCCCAAGTTAAAAATGAGAAAAACCTACCATTGATAACTATTCATAGTGATCATGGGGGTGAATTTCAAAACTCAGATTTTGAAACTTTTTGTAGTAAGAAAGGTATTACTCACAATTTCTCAGCACCAAGAACTCCTCAGCAAAATGGTGTTGTTGAAAGAAGAAATCGTATTCTTCAGGAAATGACTCGAACCATGTTGAGTGAATACTCAATTGCTAAGCACTTTTGGGTTGAAGCTGTAAGTACTTCCTGTTATACTATAAATCGTGTTTTAACTAGACCATTTCTTAATAAAACTCCTTACGAGTTATGGACTGGCCGAAAACCTAAAGTTTCTTACTTCAAAGTTTTTGGATGCAAAGTATTCATTCTGAATACAAAAGAAAATTTACACAAATTTGCACCAAAATCTGATGAAGGAATCTTTCTAGGCTATTCCACAACCTCTAAGGCTTATAGAGTTTTCAATAAAAACACTTGTACTGTTGAAGAAACAGTACATGTAAAATTTGATGAAACTAACCCTTTTGTTTTCAACCAATCCAATCCTACATCCTCGGATGTGTTTTCCAAAAATGTTTATCAACCTATATTAGAAGAACATTCTGATAAGGAAAATGTTCAAGAAAGTGTTCCTGAAACATTTACCACAGAAGATTTTCTACCATATGTTGATGAACAGGTTTTACAAAACCAAAATCAATTGTTTCTTACGAATCATCCCAGTGATAATATCATTGGTGATATAAATCAACCTGTAAGGACCAGAAATTCCTTAAGAAATGAAATAGAACATCTTGCTTTTGTTTCCCAATTTGAACCTAAAAGTCCAAGTGAGGCCTTAGGTGATGATGATTGGATCAAAGCAATGCAGGATGAACTAAATGAATTTGAAAGGAATCAAGTCTGGACTTTAGTTGAAAGACCTAAAGAAACAACTGTAATTGGTGTAAAATGGGTTTTCAGAAACAAGTGTGATGAAAATGGAATCATTGTAAGAAATAAAGCAAGACTTGTTGCTAAAGGCTATAATCAACAAGAGGGAATAGACTATGAAGAAACATATGCTCCTGTAGCTAGACTTGAATCTATTCGCATTCTATTAGCCTTCGCAGCATATTTCAATTTCAAACTATTTCAAATGGATGTCAAATGTGCTTTTTTAAATGGTTTTGTTCAAGAAGAAGTTTTTGTCGAACAACCTCCTGGTTTTCAAGACCCAAAACATCCTGATCATGTCTTTAAACTTACCAAGGCTCTATATGGTCTTAAACAATCCCCTAGAGCATGGTATGATAGACTTACAGGATTTCTTTTACAAAACAATTATAGAAAAGGTACAGCTGATCCAACTCTTTTTATCAAAATGGAAAACAAAAATGTTTTGGTTGTCCAAATCTATGTTGATGACATCATATTTGGATCAACTCAGAAATCTTTAACCGATTCTTTTGGAAATTTAATGAAATCTGAGTTTGAAATGAGTATGATGGGTGAGTTAACATTCTTTCTAGGTTTTCAAATATCTCAAAAACCAGAAGGAACTTATATATCTCAACATAAGTATATTAAAGACTTACTCAAATAGTATGGATTTGACAAAACTAAAAGTATTAGCAGCCCAATTGGTACCTCAAATACTCTTGATCTTGATGAAACTGGGAAACCAGTAGATCAAACAATTTTTAGAGGTATGATAGGGAGTTTGCTATACTTGACAGCTAGTCGACCCGACTTGATGTTTTCTGTATGCTTATGTGCAAGATATCAATCTAATCCAAAAGAGTCTCACTTAAAAGCCGTAAAGAGAATCTTTCGGTATTTAAAAGACACTATGGATTTAGGACTTTTCTACTCTTCTGGAAATGATTTTGTTTTAAAAAGTTTTTCAGATGCTGACTTTGGTGGTTGTAGAATGGATAGAAAAAGTACATCTGGAACATGTCATTTCTTAGGAGATTCTTTGGTTTCTTGGTCTTGCAAGAAACAACACTCAGTAGCACTCTCCACTGCTGAAGCTGAATATGTAGCAGCTGGAAGTTGCTGTGCTCAAGTATTGTGGATGCAGCACACACTCACTGACTATGGTTTGAGTTTCTCCAAAACTCAAATTCTGTGTGATAATACAAGTGCCATAGCTCTTAGTAAAAACCCAGCACATCACTCTCGTGCAAAACACATAGATGTTAGGCATCACTTTCTTAGGGATCACACACAAAAAGGAGATATTGTTTTACAATTCATCGGAACGCAAGAACAACTTGCTGATATTTTTACAAAACCTTTACCTTCCGATAGATTTGAATTTATAAAACAGAAGCTAGGAATGATTACATTAAAATAATCATTCATATCTACTTCCTGTTTTACATCTCTCCTAATAGTAAGAAACTCCTCGTAGAAAGGGGGAGGACATTTCTTTATGTCTTTATGTTTCTGATCTTTAAATATTTACTCTCTTTATATATGTTTCGTTCTGTTTATCGTATTGACAGTTTTATCGTTTCATTTTAAGTTTTCCTGTTTATCGTATTGACCATTTCAGTTTTTCTGTTTATCGTATTGAAATTCTTTTCCATCGTATCGTTCAAAAATTTTGTATCGTCCGATGACAGTATTCAAATTCTTTTCCATCGTACCATTCAATAGTTTTTGAATCGTCCGATGACAGTATTCAAATTCTTTTCCATCGTACCATTCAATAGTTTTTGAATCGACCGATGATAGTATTCAAATTCTTTTCCATCGTACCATTCAATAGTTTTTGAATCGACCGATGATAGTATTCAAATTCTTTTCCATCGTATCATTCAATAGTTTTTGTATCGACCGATGATAGTATTCAAATTCTTTTCCATCGTATCATTCAATAGTTTTTGTATCGACCGATGATAGTATTCAAATTCTTTTCCATCGTATCATTCGATTTTTTTTGTATCGACCGATGATAGTATTGAGATTGTTTTCCATCGTACTGTCGGTTAATGGTAACAACTATTTTCCATCGTACGGTCCGATCATAGTAATGACTTTGTTTTCCATCGGCATCATGATTTTTTTTCCTCCTTACGATTGTGTTTACTTTTGATTCATACCAAAACCAGCAATCACCTTATGTTCTCCGACATGTTTCTTTTCATTTTTTTTATTTTATTTTCTTTGTTTTAATCCTAACCATTGATCTGGTATTATCTAATCTTGACCGTAGAATATCAACGGTCATCTCTTTATCGCCTATAAATACCCCCCTCCCCTCCCCAAACCCACATTGAAGTTTCAGGATTTGAGGCGAAGCTCTGCTCCACCAGCTATAAACCATCGTACGATCTTCTCATCGGCAGAACCTTTATGTCTCAATCTTCTGCTAATACTCCTGCCGAAATGTCTTCAAAGACTTTTACAGAGAAAGACTTTCACAGAGAAAGGTTAGTATCCCGAGAATTTTTCGATATGTACGATTCTACAATCAAGAGGATTATTTTGTTTCAAGAATGGGAACATCTCTGTGTGGAAAAGCCTGATATTCAAGATCCAGTTCTTTTTGATGAAGTTTGTCAGTTTTACAAAACCGTTTCTTTCGTCAAAGATATGACTATAAACTTCGCTGTGTACGATAGAAAGTTATCTATGTATGTGAAACAAGCGGCACATCTTCTGAATGTTTCTATAGAAGGCGATGCATTCTGTCCATCTCACAAACTACCAGAGGAATTTGGTACGTTTAATAGAGAAAGTGCTGAAAAAACTTTGTTTGTTGTTAATGAGGGAAAGAGGAAAGTTTATCATCTTTCACCGGACAATCGGTTTGTCACTTTATGGATGAAAGGTTTTCTTGTCCCAAGAAAAGGGGATAGAGAAACCCTTAAAGTTTCTGATGTCTTTATGCTCGACTATCTTGTGAATATGAGGAAAGTAAATCTCATGGGATATATTTTTGAAACCATCAAGAATGTCAAGAAAGGAGGGATTAAATCCCAAATAATAATGTATCCAGCCATCCTTACGAAATTCATTCTTGAGAGTATGAAGTTTTGTAACATTCCTTTGAAAGGAGAACCTATGGATTTGTGGCCGTCTTTGATTAATAAGAGTACGATGAAAAAGCTGAATGTTTGTTTTGATTCAAATTCAAAACTTTTTGTCAGAGATGTAGAAGCTGAATTGGCTCAAAATCAATCGGCACCTATGCCAGCCAAGGACAATCAATCCACCGGTGTTACTCGAAAGTCTGATCCTCAAACTAGTTCAAAACCAAAGAAGAAGCCAAGGTACAGTAAGGAAGTTGTAGCCAAATGGAGAAAGGACAAGGAACAAAGAAAGGAAGGCGATCCGAAGTTTGGTCTTGATCCTGCTGAGGCCTTTGCAGAAAGAATAAGGGTAGAAGAAACCCTTCAAGCTTAAAAGAAAAAGAAGACTCTTTTGAAAAGAAAGGCTCAGGACTTTGATATCTCTAAAGTCTTGAAAGCAGTTGAAGATGCTAGTGCTCAACTAACTGTGGAAGTGCATCAAGAGCCCATCGTACAGAGTCTGCCTGAGAAAGAAAAAGGAAAACAAGTGATAGAAGAAGTGGAAGTAGAAGAAGGAGATTTTCTGTTAGAATTTCTTCAAAGTTCAAAGAAAAGTAGAGAGGAATCGCTTCAAAAGCTGAGCGAAGGTGTTCAACAAACTCCTCATACCGATCAGGAAAGATCTCCGGACAGGATTTCATCTCGAGAAAAGCAAGATGCTCAATCTTCTCAGTCTGATAAAGTAGTTGTCATTAGTGACAGAGTGGAAGATGAAAGAAAACAAAAAGAAAAAGCGAAAGGGAAACAGCCAGTTGTTGATTCAAGCAGATCGTATGAACTAGCATCGTACGATGAAGATACTGATTCAGAGCATACAATCTCTCTCAAGAAGAGTGATTACATTGTTCATGTTTTGAGAAGGGTGGAGAAAACAATTCCTTATTTCCCGAGGCTGGAAGGGAAGATTGATTTTATTACTGAAAATCAAAGGAAAAAGTTTGGCTCTGTAAAAGAATTGAGAAAGAAAGTTTTGTCAGTAGAAGCCGATCTGAAAGTTCTTTCGGAAAGCTCAGTTGCTCATAAGAAATCTTGCAATAAGATGACCAAGTGGTCATACAAAACTGAAAGCTCAATAAATGATCATGAATTAGCTATTGAAGATATAAGGAGGATATCAAATGAGCTAGCAATTGCTTTCAACAAGCTTGATAAAGAAACGGTTGAAAGGATGAACCTTTTGTCTTCTCAAAGAACCGATGTTCCGTCAGTGAAAGACTTGCAAGATAGGATGAATGCTTTCCAATATGAATTCTCGAAGGTTGCATCTTTCAAAGATGAAATGGTTTTACTGAAGAATCAAAATTCTGAGTTGTCCAAGGATAACAAGACTCTGCAAAACAGAATTGATACTCTTGAAGAAGTAATCAGAGTCCAGGAGGAAACCATCAGAAATCAAGATCAGATTTTTGCGGATCAACAAGAGCTTCTCAAAACTCAGGGTGAATCAATTTCTGAAGACAAGAAGGAGATCAAGAAGATGAAAGCTGTGCTTCATGAGCTTATAAAGAAAGAGAAGGAAAGAGAAAACAAATGATTGTTGTATTTGTTTCTTTTGGAACTTGTTTGTTTTGTAATAACTCTTATAATCCTTTCTCTTTTATCCATTGTCTTGTATTACTTCACTAACTCTTCCAGACAATTCGAGATTCCTCCTTTCTTTTTGTAAATCACAAAGGGGGAGAATATTTACAAAGCAAAGATTGTTTTACAAAGGGGGAGAATGCATTACAATGCTCTTAAGGAAAATCTATGAATACAATCCTTAGGAAAGTCAATACCTAAGGGGGAGTTAGTTGTATTCAATTTCTTATTCAGAAGAGTTTTCAATAACTCAGGGGGAGATAAGTATTTCTTGTTTCATTTACTTTGTGTGTTTGTGCTTTCCAAAAAGGGGGAGATTGTTAAGTCAAAAGTCTTCTTTTGGCTTTTACATCATGTTTTGGAAATCACAAATATATTCTATGTCATGTTTTGGAAATCTCAAATGTATTCTATCATATGTCTGTAAATAAAAAATTGTCTTTTATCATGTTTATCGTATCGTACGATGTTGATCGTACCGACCAAAACGTATCGTACTGACTCTGTCAAACGTATCGTACTGACTCTGTCAATCGTATCGTACTGACTCTGTCAATCGTATCGTACTGACTTTGCTATTCAGATGATCATTATTTGTTTTGGTACTTTGTCAAAAACTCTCTCTGCATATGAATCATACTCATGTTTTACATTTCTATATATCTCTTATCCTAACAAAATGATGTCGTTGAGTTAGTTATATACTAATCAAAACGATGTCGTGCTTTCTGTTTCAATATGACCGTTGGAGGCAATATGACCGTTGGAACCCGAGGCCTATAAATAGGAGGTCATTTGAAGCTGAGAAAACACTGATGAACGAAGAGAACGAATAAAGAGACTCTGTGAACTACGAAGATTCTAGAGAGAGACACTGTGACTTCTCTCATCAGCTTTGTGCGACCGATCATCGTATCGAGGGCTTTCATGTAATTGAAAGACAGAGGTGCCGATTACCTGCAAAATCGAGGGCTGCCGGGGATAGGCAGACAGACGTGCCGATCATCGTATCGAGGGCTGCCGGGGATAGGCAGACAGACGTGCCGATCATCGTATCGAGGGCTCACCAAGGTGTTGGTGAGACAGACCTTTTATCCTAGGTGAAAGGATAACCCTTCTCTTTGGGTTAAAAGAATTGTATTACTTTTACATTTCCGCTGTTGTATTAGAAAGGGATTTGTATTGTTTCCTTTCTTCTTTACTTATTCAATTGTAATTGTTTCAATTACAATCATTCCATTACATATTGTATTGATTGGTTCTATACGCTTTAAGGTAGAATCATTCATATCTGTATTACTCTGATTATTGTGTTCATCTTGAATACAATTGTTTTACATAACATTAGTATTACAATACTTCATACCTTTTACATTCAATACAATTGAGGGTATTTGTATTTGTATTAGTTTAAGTTCATTTAAACTAATCTCTTTGTTACTAAAACTCAAGGTTTTTAAACCTACAATTCACCCCCCCTCTTGTATTGTTCCATCTAATAGACTTTTATATCGACTATTCGATCCAACAAATACTACACAAGAAATAAATTTGAACACAAAAATATCGGTAAATTTATAATATAATACAAATGAATATTCAAAAAATTTAAAAATTTTGTATAAAAAAGATTCACTAAAAACCCAAGAACTCCACATTAATGGTGCCAAAATATTGCAGAACTATCATGAAACGACAAATTTATTATGTCTCTATAGATTATTTATAGACCAGGGAAGACCCTAGGTTGTCTCTTAGGGAGTGTTGGTGTATTTATAGTGTTTATTTTAAATAAAAATTACTAAGATATGGGTTGTTTTGAAAATATTTTTATGATGAAATGACTTAATTAATAGATTAAAATTTGAGAAACCAAATGAGATTTGAAAAATATAATATAAAATGGTTCATAGTGAGTTCACTACACACATTAATGTTCATCATTCTTGGAGATAAATTTTTGTTTGGAGTAATTCACTGGTTAAAATTATTTGCAATCACTATTAATTCATAAAAAATTAATTCAATGATTGAATAACCCAAACATGACATAACCATCTTATTGTCAAGGTCCAAAAATTATGAACGGAAGAAGAGATTCATTATCAGATTGAAATCTACAGATTTTTGTTAAAAAAATGATTCTTACGTTACCCAATCAGAACAACAAAATTCACGCACTCAAATCCTAACGTTGATCGGTGAGAAATTTAAATCATATCATTATCACACATGAAATAAAGCATTAAAAAATGATAGTTTGTAAGATACATGGAAATAAATGTTTTAAAACTGAATTAAATTCAAAAAAGTAGCATTTATATGATTTGGAACTCCCATTAAATGTGTGTAGCTCCCGCACAATGAATTCCCACCGTTCAGCTCGAAAACGATTGGAGAAAGAAGTTGAGCATAACTCCTTCAACATTATTGATCTCCAAATGGCGATAAGGTAATCATGAAATTATTATAATGGATATTAGAATCCAATAGAACTCCAAATTGGAAGCCCTTCACTCTTTGGCCGCACAACCAAATGGGGAGCCCAAGGTGTTATTTTATAGGAAAATTGGGAGTGGTTTTGGATACACTAATTTCAAAAAACATCTTCGCCCATAGTTTTTAGAAAATAGACATTCTTATAATGATTTTTCGAAATCTAAAAAATTTTACCCCACATATTCACTAGATCCACGGAACAATATTTTCCATTTGAAAATCTACAGCTCTATATATTGGTAAAATATAGAACACCGCATTTGACTTTGTGATGATTGTATTATTTAGACAAATTTATTTCGGATAGGAATCGTTGTGGCTGAATGAGGCTTCGGTCTCTTCCTAGGAAATGTATCCAATTAATTTGTGGACCATTCCACAACATTACAACCCATTTGAATGATCAACATAGTGGAAATATGTGGTTTACTTTACCAGTGTGACCGGATCATGCACAGTTTGGCCCATTTTTATTGGACATAATCATGGGCCCTCCAAATCACATCCACATTCAATGAGATTATCAATAAAATTATCCTTTTCCTATTCAATAGTATAAATAAAATTAATTTAATCAATCATGATGTTCAATTTGTAATTATTTTTATAATTTTCAATACAAAACTAGTTTAGCACAATTTTTTATGGGTGAAAATGATACAGTGAATCGTAATGTGATCAAGGTTCATCCGGATGATTTTGTTGATCACCATAGGGTTGATTTAGTTGGTGAGGATATCATTGGCATATGGAATTGAATTCATTTCAGTGGAATGATTTGGTGATGTATCATGGATGTGTTTTAGATGCGGAGATACAGAGCTAGATTGAGGATCTTGGGATTGGTTTCATTCAAATATGTTCCACGGGGGTGTACTGGGTAACATTGGTAGTTAGTCATATGTGAAAATCATCAAATTATTGGTGGATGATATATCTTGGAGAGTGTAAAAAGAGAGATTTTTTTTGGATTGACTTACCGAAGTAGTCCTGAGCAGTGTTCCTTTTTTTCAACCATGAATGTGGTAAAGAGTTCTGACATTCCTTCTCTTTAGTATGATTAAATTTTATTTCTGTAGATAGGAATCATGTTCAAGGACCTTTTTCAATATTCCCATGATCTGTTTTCAGATAAGGAGTCTTCTGTGAGAAGTCATTAGGAGAATAATTTCTTTCTATCTAGTGTATAGTTACTCCATCTACGTCACCAACATATCATCATGATCATATGTATGGGAAGGTGATTAGGGAGATGCACTCATGAGAGGGATTACATTGAAGGGTGATCCAATGAGGATTATCAATGGATTGATTTTTATGTGGCAGGTCATAGGCACTAGTCCGTTTACAATTTCTATAGGGAAGTATTCGACCATGGAGTCTTTCTATTCAGCCTTCTAGTGCTTGTGGTTTCTATGGAATTCCTATGACATTTATTACAGTGTTTTTCAGTTTTTTTCTTTGTGTAAATCTCTATAGATAGTTCCTTTAGATACTCTATATCAGTTTGATAGAGGTGGCCAGAAATAGAGCAATCCTAAGTATTAGTTTCTTGCTAGTTGTATTGTAGTATAGGTATTATGTTTTTTCTCCCACAAGGGGGGATAAAGCAGGTAGAGGCTGACCACATGATGTTACCCATGATTACGTATCATGACCCACGAAAGGTCATTGAGGTGGTCATTAATATAAATTAATAGGAGAATGTCAGGATCATTTGCATCCAATCGAGGTTGTAGCTAAATATATTCAATATATCACAAAATGTATGACCAGTTTGTTTTGTAACCTAATTTTTACCTTGTTTTATTTTTGATATTTTCACACCTTTGATTCAAACAATCTAGTCTATACTCTAAGACTAGAAATAGTGATATTTTCTTCTACCTTTGATGTTTAATTTTCCAGTCGGAGGCCATACCATCTTGTTTGATGTGTTTCAGGAGTGTGCAGTGATGATGGGGTCACATTAGTTATATGGAGATATTTTCTTGTTACAGATGAAACCATATAATTAATTTCTTGGGATAGACTATTATTATTTTGTACGTTCTATTATCGAATTCTGTTGGAGGAGATTTATTTTTTACAAACACTTATGGGATCCTATGATTTTTATTATTGAGCATCGTTTTTTGGTGGGATGTTGGCTTGGGGATACCCTTAATTCCTTGTTGGCGATGTTGTTAGTGGAATTAGTAGATGCTAGGATGGTAAATATTTCCATTTTTGTTGGGGATTTCCAAGATTTTTCAAACGATGAGGTTGTTAGTTAACCTCTCCAAGTGTATTTGATTACATGATAGCCTTGGATTCAAGTGCTTCCTAATTTAGATGGATCCTTATCATATGGATCCTTACGTGTTGAGGGAGTTGAGAATTAAAATATATAATTTTATGTTTAAGGGTTTTATCCATCCCACTCTCTCACAGTGGGGTGATCAAGTGTTTTTCTCTAAAAAGGAAGATGATGGTATGAGGTTTTATAGAGGCTAATAATGGTTTAATCTGTTGAAGGTCAATAACTAATACCATCTTCCAAGGATATATGATCTATTTGACTAGCTAAGTGGGTCTAGTTGGTTTGCAATTGTCAATCAATAGTTTGTATATCACATGTTGAGGGTGATGGATGGTAATATCCTGAAAATAGATTTTAGAAGCAGGTATGGGAACATTGAGTTTGTAGCCATGTCTTTCATTTTTTAGGAATGCTCCAGTTGTGTTTATTGTAATTTGGTACTCTATTCTCTTTGAGTTCCTGGATCATTTCAACAGTGCATCCATCCATTTAATATGGGTCAACTGGATGTTAAAGGAGGAGCATGTCGTACATTTCATAACAATATGACATGTTCATTGACACCACCAACTATATAGAGATATTTCTGTGAGTATGTCTTGGACACAATAGGTGAATTTCATTAAGCACATGATGTCTCATAATTCTTTGATAGTGGTCCCATCAAAGGTTGAATCATTTTTTTCTTAGAAAACATTAAATAATGAGGTATAGGATTGGTAATTTCTTGGTATAATAGGATATTATCAGATGACTTTATCCAAATTATCTCATTTTATATCCCCATATATTTATTTAACAATGAATTACCAAGATTCAAATTTAGTTGTTAGTGAAATTTATTGTTCGATTACCTAATAGGTTAGTTGGTAAGTGCCCTCATGATTCAGTTTCCAGTGAAGGGGTTACGTTAGATGTTTTTTGCGATTCTTCTAGTATGGTCATAGGGTGCATCTTAATAAAATAACGTGATGTGATATGTTATAGTTCAAGATTATTATCTCCCCATAAGGATAAATACACCACCCATAGTCTGTAACTAGATGTAGTTGTGTTTACAGTGATTTTTTGGAAACATAATCATAATAGAGTGAACTTTCTAGTCTTTATGGATCACAATAACATGAGGTATGTCTTTTTCATAGGGTGATCTGAACTTCTAATAGAATATTTTAATGGAATTTCTTTAGGTTTATGATTTTTAAATTTCTTAAACCTTAGGAAAGGTAATGTTTTGGCCGATGCTTTGATAAGAAAGCCATTGAATGATGTTTTTTGGGAATCTAGAGATTCCTGGAGTGTAATATAGGAGTTGGCAGCAATGTGGTAAGATACAATAATAGATTATTGTAGAGTATGTTTGATTTAAATGATGTTGGAGAAATCACAAATGCAGTAGGTTGTGGATTCTTATTTGGGAGACACAAATGTAGAGGTGTTTTGCGATTGTGATTTCCATAATGATGCTCTGGAGTCATGGAAGGAGGAAGGGTGAAAGTAGGTGTCATTTTGTTGGAGGATGATTATTTCAGTGTATATACATGATATAGTCCATTGTTAGTTTCATAGGTTACCCTTGTCAGCACACTATGGTATTTCTAAAATGTATTTTGCCTTGATGAAATAGTTTTTGTGGATCAAGATAGAACATGTTGTGGTCGGGTTTCTGAAAAGGTGTATGATTTTACAGTAAGTAAAAAGAAAGAATCATGTTCCTGGTGGAGTTTTTTTTTCGGACATAGATGTTCCTAACGGAATATGGGATTAAATATTGATGTATTTCATCACAAGTATAACCATATCCTAGGGTGGTTTAGTTGCTATCGATGTAGTCAGAGATCATTTGATGAAATCATCTCATTTGAAAGAGATCAGAGAGTCAATCATAGTGGATGCTTTGGCTATCTGGAACATGGATGTGGGTATGTCGTATCATGGAGTTCCAAGCTCCATTGTATAACATTGGGACACATGTTTACCTCATGCATCTGGAAGGGATTGAAAATTCCTTTTGGAACATAGTAATGCCACCATATTAATTTATAACCTTAGATAGATGGGAATACACAAAAACTATCCAATCATTGGAGGGTTTTTGCAGGAGTGTATCTTTGATATTATTGGATCTTGGGTACAACACCAACCTTATGAAACGTTTTCTTATAATAATATATATCACTCTTCCATTTACATGTACCCATTTGAAAAATTGTATAGAATACTATTTCATTCCTTGTTTTTATGGATGGAGTTTGGGTAGAGAACTGTAGTTTGTCCTGATGTGGTGGAAAGAATGAAAAAGAATGTTCATCTCACTCATGAGAGGATAAATGTAGGTCAGAACCTGAAAAATTCTTATGACAGTCAGCGTTGGAGGCCCTCGTAGGTTGAGGTTTGGGATCACGTGTTCTGGAATATTTCTCCATTATGAATCATTTTGAGGATTTTCATTGAGACCTAGATTTCAACCAATTTTGATGGACCCATTGAGATGTTGGGAAGTATGGATAGGAGGTGAAAGAATTTGATTTTCCACTATGTCTGTAAATGATTAATGAATTCTTCTAGGGATCTCATCTTCATCAGTATCTTCACGATGACTCCCAAGTCACTAACTAGGGATTGTTGTATATCAAGGATGATGTGATGTTAGTATAGTGTCAAGTAATGATCTAGGATATGTTAGAAGAATTAATTTCATGGATGGAGAATTTTATTTTTTGTGTGTTTTGGTTCCATGGTGAACTGGATTAGAGTACATGGGATCTTGAAACACATATCCATTCCTAGTACACAATGTTTTTATTGTTTTTGTCATTGCAATATTATTCTTATTGATGTAATTTTTGAAACATATTCTATGAGATATTATATTATTCATTGGTTTTAGATGGGTATGGTGTGATAGGTGATAAAAACTAAAATATTAAAAGGGGAGGAAAAAATTAATAATCAATATGAATTAACTGTAATGTTATTAAACCTGTGCGGGTGATTCTGTGCCGCCGAGAGTAGATAGAATATTGACTTAGAGGATTAAATTAATTAATTAAAGTGTTCAGAATAGTTTAGTTAGATGGATGTAGTGGTTGTTGGATTTAGTTCTGAATATTTTGAGATGGTTATGTAGTGGATGTGTGGCATTCTAGATGTGTTGGATGAGGTGTCTTGGTTTTGGGTTGTGTGGTTGTGGTCATTTGGAATGGTGTGCTTGGTTGGTGGCAGCCTATAAGGAAAGACGAGATTGTTATAAGGTACCTCGATGATTGGTTTTTTGGACCCTTTTTCCTTTATGCTTTGTAATGGATTCATGATGGTGAGAATCATTTTATAGGTATCTAATTTAATGGTATTTACCTTCCGGGACCATTACATTTCATATTTTGGTAGCTGGAATTGTTCGGCGGAGGCTTAGAGGGAGTGCGAAAAATATCGATTGCGAATGGTTTGAAGCAAATAGATTACACATCATGTTCCCTAAATTCACAATTTTAATGTCTCATTCATGTATTATTCTTTGGGTTTCATGATGTGTTAAAATTTTACATTGTCTGATGTAGTGTTTCATGAAATATAATATAGTGTGGTGTGAGAATAAATAATAAAATTAAGAGGAAAAGCTTTTTTCTGCAGAAAATGAACCTAAGTTATTACATGACTTGATTGAGTATTTCAATTCATGTAAAACAATTATCTAATTTAGTTTTAAATTTAATTTATGATCGAAATATAATTTCTACAACTGTTCTTTCAACATTATCACATTTTGGGTGAACCATAAGCAACCCAAGGTGTTCAACAATTCCTATTTGAACCTCTTTAATACATCTATCCTAGTAGTTATTTTTTGGTGATTGTAACAGAACAACATATAAAAATATTTTTTTATTTTATTTCTTGCTTTGGGTTTTCTCGGTGAGGATTGAGCTGGGTTATGGGCACTGCACGGTTAACGATAACTGTATGGTTGACCCAAGTGATCCTATGGTTAACCAATATTTAAGGTATGTACATTATTATTATTATTATTACTATTATTAAAAGAGTTACCAATTTACATAACAATGTTGTAATTAGATCCTTTTTATTATTATAATTATTGAAATAATTATTCTTTACTAATATAATCCTAATAATAATAATATTATTTTTGTTAATAATATTAATAATATTTTTATTATATATTTTTATTTTTATTTTCTTTTTTTAACTTTTATTTGAATCCTTATTGATTCATTTCTTAGATGATGTGCACAATGTGTCATTTTTCATCTCATATATGTGATGCCTACATGATTCTTCCCCACTGGTCAATGATTTTCCCAATGACACCCTTCTGATAACACCCTTCATCTCATGATACCTCTCCACTTGTGTGGCCTCTATGATCGCGACAGAAACCTGTAGTGTGTTTCCCATCATTTTTTCACCTCCCCCTCCAATCGGAGCTCTTCCTGGTGTGGTCCCCTTTCCTACCATCATTCTCGATGAATTCCTCCTATTCAACAACAATGAATCCCATAATTGGTGCATTTGTCATCCCATTTGGGGGTTTAATTAATCTATTCATTATCCCTAGTTACTAAGGTATAATTTTTTCATTTATCCTGATGTCCTTATTGTGTGAATGGTCATTCAAAAGGTATTAATCCTTCTATGTAGGTTTCTTCAGAATCATGCTCATTTGAAGTAGATGATTCAATATTTTTCCTCTTATGTATAATTTTTTGGATCGTTTAATAGTTTCCATTAAATATTTTACATGAATTTCACACCCCGTTCACTCTTTGTTAGAATAATAATGTTTTTAAAAATTAGTAGAATTAGTTAAAATTATATTTTTAGGTGATTCTATGATTTTTCTCACATGTTCCCTTTCAAAAGGTGTTTGATGAAATGTTAACTTTTTTTGTTTAATTTTTTAGAAAACCTTTTTTTCTCTATCATAATGTATGTGTATAGATTTTTGTGGTGTTTTTTCTTAGATAGAATTTTTCAAAAATATGTTTTTTAGATTTTTAGGTCTATTTTATTGTGAACATATATGAAATGGGTGAAGCAATGTGACAATTGTGTTTTGTTGGAAAAGTTGGGTTTTTTGTTTGATGTTTTCCCATTGGGTGATTTTATAATAAATTGGTTGGATTTTCATTTTTTTCGTATGTGAACCTTTAATTTATATGTTTTGAAAAGTTGTTGTTGAAATATATTAAAAATGAGTTGTTTTTTTGTTTTTGAAATATGGTTTGATTTTGTTTTGATGGAAAGTGATGGTTTTTTCAAATGGATTTCATTGGGTATTTCATGAATGTTTAGAATGTGTCTATATATGATGTGCCACTAATGGTTGCTCAATGTTCACACATGGAGGTTTCCAGAAATTTTGAAAACACAATAAAATAGTGTCATACATTAACAATGTATTTCATAAAAGTTTCATTGGTTTTTGAATCATATATGGGGTTATTTTTTCGGATTCAAAATTTTATGGGTGTTATAGTGTTTATAGATTGCAGTTTCTTTTTAATTAAAGAGTGTTAGTTATTGCAAGATGGTTTCGAGTCACCAGGTCCAAGGAAACTCACTAGAGTATGTATAGGTAAGTATATATATATATATGTAGGTTCCAATATTATGTGTATATTAATCACAGAATGTTAATATACTTGTCCAGGTCTAGGTGTGCCTATGTATATATATGAAAATTCATATTTAGGTTAGTCGAGATGTGTCTATGCATATAAGAATATATATAAGGATCCCCATACACACAATAATGGACATGTTGTTGTTTGCATAGGGTTAGGTGTCCTTATATGTATGTGGAGATTCATATGCTCTATGGGAGAGAAAAATATCGTAGTTAGAAAGTATTAAAATACAAATGTACTCTTTTGTTCCACTATAAGGTAGAATCATTATGCATTGAATAATATATTTAAAAAAAATTATTTATGCATATTATGCTCATTTATAATATTATCTATTTACATAGAAATGTTGGTAAATAGTTTTTCTTGCAATGGAGTAGTTCCATTCCTATAATGTCTTGCAATAAATGGTTTGATGGAAATTTTGAAATAAAATTATTAAAGAAATTCCCCATTGGACATTGAAAATGTGTTGGGATTTAAAATTATGTTTTGAGTTTCTTAAATGGGTTTCCAAGAACATTTTTGGATTTCAAAGTAATTTCGTGTATCCATATTTGGAAATTATTTAATGTTTAGTGATTTCTTGACGGTCATTTGGTAATTTTTATATTTAATTAGATTGAAAACCCTTTTTTGGATGCACCTCATGCTTTGTAGTATATTGACGTGAATGGGTGGTCCTTGGATGAGACTTTCCTTCTGTGTTTAAAGATGATGTAATGTGAAAGAAAATCCCTTGTAGTGATTCAGAGATGATTTTGTTTTGAGTGCATTTGTGGTGTAAGATGAAATAGAATGTGTTTGATTTAATGGATAGTATTCATTGAATCGCCCTCAATTTTTTGAACATGGGACCCTATAATTGCGAGTGAATTTTCTGTGAATTATTACAGCATTAGTATAGATTGTACAATGGATAGTGGACCAATTTCAAGGATACTCTGTTATTATTATTAATTCTATTGGAATGGGCCACCTGTCCAAGCCAGGTAGGGAAATATCAGGAGTTATGGTGTTTTGGCATCATTAAGGGTGGGCATGTCATCAGGATGAGTCACATGTATAGTATTTTCAATATTATTGAAGATCTCTTAGGTTCTCCTATGTTGTCTAGTACTTATTTATTTGCAATAGATGATTGGTACTCAGATGATGGATGATTACCCATTTGTGGTGTTTCTCCATGTCCCATGTTGTATTATTTTTGATCTTGTTTCCTTGTGTAGTTCATCTTATTCATAAAAATGATTAAATGGTTATGTGTTTATGAGAAAAGGTATCTAAAATGTTTTACAATTTATATTTTAGGGTATACATCCCCTCATTTAAAATGCCAATGTCCCTTTCTAAAAAAGGGAATATAGTTTTTAATTAAAATGTGTGAAATGGAACATTATTTCTTTTTATAATGGGAAAGTGTGTCAAAAACATACTATTATATATTTTTGTACTAACATGTAATTAATTATTCATTTTTTAAAAGGTAATTAATTTTAGAGTAGATTTTTTGGGACACCTACTGTGTTTTAATTCTACTGGCTATAGTTTTATTTTATTTTTTTAGGTTTGGTTTCTGCATCTTACTTGGTTTTATTTTCCATAGTGCAATTTTGGATTATGTTTGTGGGTGATCCATAGGGTCACATGGCGGTATATATGAAATTTTTTTTCTCACCACTTCGGGTTTTCATTGTATTCCTAAGGATTTTTTATTTTTCTTTCATTTTTTGTCCAAACCACTCCCTCCTGTTTAATTTTAATTCCCAGATGTAGTTTTCAGGCCATATGGATTGTTAACACCCTTGAGGACATGTCATGGGGCGACACAGGTGATATGTTTAAGGTTGAACAGTTTTGGTTTGTTAAAAATTGGTATCAGAGTAGGAACTATTTATTGGGGGTGTCTGGTTGATGTAAATTATGATTTTATGGGGTTTGGATGTTGGTTGTAGTTTTGATTCAGATAACCACTACTTGTGATGAGACCTGAGTTACTAGGGGTGGTCTGGGTTTTGATAATTTTAGAATTTTTTATATATTTACTGATGAAAATAGCGGCGACTTGGTGTCTTGTTTTGACCCCACATAGAGAAGTGACCAATGAGGAGCCTTGTTTCCCAATTCATGGTCCTCCGGTGTTATATCTTGTTTGGGGTGTGGATCACTATATTGTCTCCACGTTAAGCATAAGAACTAGTTCTTCATTCTAGTTGTTCATTAATGGTTTTTCTCTGTCATGATATTAGTTTTTTTAGAGTAATTTTGGAAGTAAAGGTGGTTATGAATAGAAAGGTATCTTTCCCTAATAATTTTAAAACTGGTAAAAAGATGATATCATTCAATTATATGGAATAAGTGGAGTGGGGTTTTTCAAGAGGAACTATTTCAAAATGTAAAATTTCTCATATATTTTTAATTTTTTAAAGTAACTGAATGTGTTACACTAGGTAATTTTTAGGATTTTTCTAATATGTGTGGGTAGAAAGGTGAAGATCATGTCAACACGTATGTTTGGGTTATTTGTGTCGAAATAGTTCATGGTTTATGAAATAGTTTATAGGATGCAATGGGTTGGGTTTTTGAATTTATGGATTGTCTCGATTTTACTAAAAATGAATTCATTGTAAAAAATGCTTTTGGGACTTGTTTTTTCATGAAAAGAGGGTATTGGTATTTTGAGATGTTGTTTTTTCAGATTTGTTTAATGTTTGACTTATGAGCTTGTTTCTCTTGGTTTGGGTTGTTGATTTGATTGATTATTATCTAAATGACAATTATACCTTTATTTTTTTTGTTGTTTCGTGTTTTCTACCCAAAAAGGTCACTAATAATTTCAGGGAGTCATGCTTAATTTTCATATCATCTCAGGTGTTTAATTTCATTCGAGGTGTTCGAGATCAGTTAGAAGTAGTGAAGTGCATTTATATGAGAAGATCATGTTTTCAGGTTGTTGGTAACTACCTAGTATGTTATATCCCATATTTTCTCATATTTAATAGTGGATCCTGTTATGGATTACTATAGGTTGGATGCCTTATAGTCATTAGTATTTAGGGTGTTGTTTAATGGTAGTCAGTTTTCATGAGGGTTCCCTATTTAGTGACTATGGTGTGCTAATGGAACCTATTTCTGAAGAATCATTCTTCTCAGTGTTGGCGACCAGTTTTTCAGACCATTCTATTATGTGCCTTCAGTATGGACAATTTATCCCTTCTAAGCCATGATAACACATCCCATTAAAACGTACCACCATTTTGGTCATTTGAATCATCGGGAGGAAGGAGCTGGGGATAGAGGATTAAAATGCCAGAGTGTGAGGTAGGAGATGCTTTAGCTGTCTGGTCACCAACCCCATGTCTTAGGGTGAAACTCATATGCAGTCAAGTGTTGTCGTGGGTGTGTGAAATCTAATTTCATACAATTTTTTCAGCTTTGGGATTGAAATATCCAAAGTCTCATTGTTTTATTCTTGTTGTTTCCATTACCTCATACTTCCTGTGGTGGTGTTATGATATTGTTTTACCTAAATTCAAGCAGCGTTATCGGCTCCCATTGTGGTTAATAAATCGTTCAGATTCCATGAAGGGAGTCAGGCCCGTGAATAAATTGAATTATTTTATTTTTTAATTTTGCCTTTGTTTTGATAATTTGTGGAATTCATAGCTTTGTGAAATTAATGGGTGGTATTTCTGGGCCTTTTCTGAATTCTGGTGCCTCTCTATGGGTTTTCCTCTAGTGTGTTTCAGTTTTGGTAGGATATTCCTCTTCTGTAGTTTGCTGATGTGAAGATTTCCACATAATGGTTTTAAACATTGTTGTATAGTTGATCCATTATCATTGGGAATGTGGGATGAGTTAATGAAAGGAATTCACAAGTAATTGGATGTATTAAAAATTTTATTTGGTGCTTGTTGAAAAATTAAGTGAGTTTGGCTTCTGAGTTCCCACATTGTCCCCATCGAGGTGGGTATTTTGAAATTTCACGGTCCGTGTGTTAGTTATGTTCATGTAGTGGGGAGAACCCTCCCATTTTATCCCTCAATATTGGGATGTGCCTCTCCATTATTCGGTTGAGTGTGATTTGTGTTTGGAATTGTAGCCCTGTGACATTCAGTTTTTCTCAGTTTTTTGTAAGCATGGACTCAAGCCGTGTTACCTCTGGGCATGGTTACTTTCAGTGGGAAAAAAGTATGGTGGTTAGGAGAATTATCATTCCCTGACAATTAAAATTAATTTATTTTATTATTTCATGGCATTGGGTTTTCTTGTTGAGGATAGGGCTCCTGCATAGGCACTACATGGTTATAGATAACCGTGTGGTCGAGCCGGTTACTCGTTTGGCTTCCCAATAATTAG
This sequence comes from Viscum album, assembly GCA_963277665.1. NCBI lineage: Eukaryota > Viridiplantae > Streptophyta > Magnoliopsida > Santalales > Viscaceae > Viscum > Viscum album. Next base: position 1,519,785,144 of record OY728136.1, read on the forward strand.
TATAACAATAATATATTATTAATATTACAATGATAAAAATAGTAATCAATTTTATTATAAATTATTTTATTAGAACATTGTTATTATTATCATTATTTAAATTGTTATTATTAATTAATATACATATTATTACCAATAATATAATTATTATTTTCAATACTATTATTAATATTAATATTATTTTGTTGGTTTATTTCCATTTTTATTTATTTTTATTTTATATTTAATTTTTTTACTTTATTTCTCTTTAAAACCATAATGCATTCCTTCACCCATATGGCATGTTGTGCCTCATTTTTCATCCATTATGCATGAAACATCCGTGTTCATTCCCACCATGGCTAGATCATTTCACATCAACTACCTTCCAATGACACCCTCCACCACGTTCCCCCTATAAACTTATGTGGCCACTATGTTCACGTCGGTGGTCTGCCGCACAGTTCCAACAATTTGTGCACCTCCCCCTCCAGTCAGTGCTACTCCTAGCATGCTATCCTTTCCAACTAGCCTTCTCAGTGCATGATCCTTCTTTGTCCAACCTCCCCATCATGCATCCCTCATTTGGTAGAAACTACACCTCTCATTAGTGTGTGTATCATCCCATTTTGGGGATTTCCTCCATCTTATTTCAAAGTATAGTGTCTGGGTTATAATTTTTGAGTTTTTCTTGATGTCTAGGAAGTGTGAATGGTCATTCAGGATGTACTCTTCTTCCTCATAATGCTTTGTTAAAATTTCATGCCTTTGAGGTAGAAGAATACATATTTTTCCTTTTCTGATGAATCGTTGGATGCTTTAATAGTTTCAAATAACTCTATTACATTATTCAAAAACCAATGCCACTCATGTGTATCATAATATGGTGATTCCAAATTAGTAAAATTCGATAGAAATTAGTTTCTATTTTATTCTATGTTTTTTTCTCACATGTACCCATGTGAATGGTAATTGGCTAAATTTTATCATTTTTTTGTTAATATATTTTTTGAAATTTTTTTCTCACCATTATAAGGAAAGTGGTTAGTTTTTTATGGTGTTTTAATATTGATTAATTTTTTTAAAAAAAGATTTTGTAAGATCATATGATTATGATTATGTGAATTTATATTAAATGGGTGATGTAATGTGATAAATGTGTTTTTTTGGAAAATATCGTTGTCTTGGTTATTATTTTCCAAATGAGATACTTTCAAAAAAAAATTGGTTTGATTGTGTTGTGTCATCGTATGTGAACCCTTAATTTTCATGTTTTGAATAGTTGTTGTGGAATTTTTTTTAAAAGGGGATTTTTATGTTTTTGAAATATGGTTAGATTTGGTTTTGAATGAAAGTGGTTGTTTTTAAATGATTTTCTTTGGGTATTTATTGAAATTTTATAAGGATAAAATAGATGATGGCCAACCCATGGGTGCTCAAACTGCAAACCTGGAGGTTCCCTTAAATAACAATGAAACATTAAAATAGTGTCTTCTATTAATAATGAATTTCTTAAATGTTTCATTGGTTTTTGAATCATTTTTGTGTTATTCTAGTTGGTTTAATTTTATATTAAGGTATAATGATTATTATGGATTCTAGTTTCTTTTTATTTAGGATGTGATGGTCACTACTTTGTGGTTATGAGTCACCGAGTCCAATGAGACTCCCATGTGTATGCCATAGTAATTATATATATATATATGTTCCCTTTCTATGTGTATATTCATCCCTGGATGTTCATATCCATGAATGAGGCAAGGTGTGTCTATGTATATATATATAAATGCATACATAGATGAGTGGACAAGGGTATATTCATATAAAAATATAAGTAAGGATCCTCCTCCACACATTCATTGGGATTTGGGTTTGGGCATAGGGGCTAAGTGTCTTTATATGTCTATAAAGATACATATGCTCAGTGGGGGAGTATCATCTCTCAGTTAGAAATTATCAAGGGCCAAATGTTCGGTTTGGTTCTACTATGAGGTAGGATATTTATGTAATGACCATTAAATTTAATAATCAATTATTACTTTTTTTGAAACCTATTTTTAATATTAATTATTTATATAGAACTGTTAGTAATTATGTTTCAAGAAATGGAGTGCTTTCATTATTCTAATGTATTTTAATAAATGGGTTGATGGGGTTTTCCAAATCAAATTATTGAAAAAATGTCATGTTGGTCATTATAAATATGTTTTGATTTAAAATTCATTTTTTAGTTTCTAAAATGGGTTTTTTCGAAATTTTTTGTTTTTCAATGTAATGGTGTGTGTTTCTCCTTTTGGAAATTATATATTATTAATTTATTTATGAGGATGATTTTGTACCTTTTCAAATTAATAACCTTAAACACCTCCTTAGATCCTCCTCTTTCCTTGACAGATGTTGACTGGAATGGGTGGTCCTCAGACGAGACATCCCTCTTGTATTGATAGTTAACAAAAAAAGCAGAAAATCCTTTGAAGTTATTCAGACGTGATTTTGTTGTGTTCCCATTGGTGGTGTAATATGAAAATGACTGTGTTTTATTTCCTTGTTAGTATTTTTTGACACACCCTCCATTTTTAGTCTGAACATGGGAACATAGCATAACAACCAAATTTTCAGGGAACGATTGATGGACTTGATTAAAATATGAAATGGCTAGTGGAACATAACGTGGGATACTCTATTATTATTATTATTATTAATATTTCTATGGATTAGGCCCCTCGACCATGCCAGTTAGGGAAGTGGTCTGGAATTAGGGAAATTTGACATCATCGATAGTAGACATGCCTCCAGGATGAGCCACATGTATAGTATGTTCTGGATTATTAGTGAGTGCCTAGGTTCTCCAATGTTGTCTCGTACATAGTTATTTGTGACAGATTATTGATACTCATGTGATGGTTGATTACTCATGGGGAGTGTCTCTCCATTTCCCATGTTGTATGCATGTAGACATGGTTTTCTTATGTTGTGAATCTTCATACTAAATGTGATGTAATGGTTCAGTGGACTTGGAAAATGAATTTGAAAATGTTTTACACGTCCTCTATTTTAGTGTAAACATTGAATCTATTAAAATTCTAATGTCATATTATTAATAAAGAAATATGGTTTTTAATTAAAAAAGGGAAAATATAAAATGATATGTTTTTTAATGGAAAATGTGTGAAAAATTTATTTTTGTATATTGTACTTCTAAGATGATATGAATTATTCCTTGTTTAATGGAAAGGAATACAAGAGTATCTTATTTTTCATGTATACTATGTTTTAATACTCACCCCTATAGTTTATATTTTTTAGCTTTGGGTGTTTCCCTACTCTTGGATTTGGTTTCTATAGTGCGACATTGGTTTCTTGTTTGTGGTGATCCATAGGTTCACATGGAGGTACGTACGAATTAGTTTTTCTCACCACTCATAGTTTATATTTTCATTGTTCATGTTTTTTATTTATTTATATTTTTGTTATGGGCCTAAACATTTACACCAATTTAATATAAATTCAGTGTAGATATTTGCAGCCCATGGGGATTGGGAAGGCCCTTCGAGCCATTTTGCGGGCCAGATCGGGTGACCAGTCCAGGGTCGACCCAAGTTGGATTGTGAAATATATCCATTGTTGATTGTAGCGTTTCCCCTCTTAATTCTCAAAAGTTTTATTCATTTAATCTATTTAGGATCTATTTTTATGTTGTTTCTTTTGTCTGGGGTATGAGTTATATTATGTAGATTGTTTTTGAGATGTGGTGTATGTTGATCTGCCTTTCCTCATGGTTCAACTATAGTTCGAAGGCATTTTTCCATGCCCTATGGTGTAATAATTTTCCTTTACAAATTATGTCTATCCTTTCAATTTAATTGTGAAACATGTGGGAGGAATAATCTATTTTTAAAATATTTATTATGGTTGTACTAGATTAATGAATGATAAAAAATATAAAAATTTAATTGAATGGGTAAATGAGTTTCATTTTAATTTTTTATAGCTTTGATAGTGTTTTCAAAATTTCATATTGTTTGAATATAATGCCCTGTTGAACATTGTTTATATTGGTCTAATTGATTTCACTATGAATATATATGATCTAACTGTTTTTTATATCACACAGAAGATAAATTGGAAAATAACATAAATTTGTATAATGAATTGGTTGGAGTAAAATTATAGTTTTGGTGATAAAACCCCTAATACAACGTGGAATGTGAAAAGCAATTTGTGGTTAATTCTACAAAAATGGGTCTTGAAAATGTGGTTCTTTGATCATGTGTGTTGGGCGGTGAGGATGTAGTTGTTTGGCGAAGATTTTGGGATGGTGAGGATGTGGTTTGTTTTTTCATAATCATCAGTGAGGAAAGGTGATGATGTGTGTTGTTAGTCGGGAAACGTGATTATTTTGTGCCATATGACTTATATGTGTTGGATTAAATAAATAAATATTTGTTTTATAATGTTTTAACTACCAAAGGTTTTATTGGTAAAAGATATGACTGTGTTTACTGGAATATTATTATAGGTAGTGTAATTAAATATTTTATTTCTAAAAAATGAAAAGAATAGATGTTACATGAAGGGGAAGTGATACAACACATGTTAAGGTTCTTAACCTTATAAAATTACTCTTGGAGATATGAATAAATGAATTTAGAAGGAAAAATAGAAATGATAGTGATGTTAGTAGGTTATTTTGAATTTAAACACATAGGTTGTTCTTTGGTGCATTTCTCTATATATTTATATACACATTACATTCTTTTGATTTTTATAGTCACCCCACCCACGTTGATAACTAATTATCTAACACCACTATAGTCACACATGGGTGTTTTTCCCAACTTTCAGTGTGGGGTACATTTGCTTGTGTACCCCCTCTTTTCCAATATCAATTTTTGGGAGGGATGGTATGGTATAATATATGATTTCCAGACGTATATTAGTTCTTTATATAGTTATTGTGATTGGCCATTTTTTCACAGGAGATATGCTGTTGGAAATGTGTTTGTAAAAGATATGGTTTGTGTACTAAGTGTCTTTGGGATGATTTGTAATGTTTCATCCCATGCATCTTTGAGATGAGATGTGATAAGATGTGATGTGATCTGCTGCGTTGTAAGGCACAAGTGTGTGTTGTCCGGATGTGTTGTATGCCCCATGTTTTTGTAGGCAGGATGGGATGAGGCATATTAATGGGATAGGACCTGATGGCATATGACATAGTCTGATAGCTTCATCCAAATAGTAATGTGTTGTAGGGTACCCAATCTTCAATGTTATTTACATTCTATTATATTAAATCACATTATTTCTTCATTTGAGTATTCCATTCTGAGGATGTGATGGATTTTATACCATTGTAGGTGTTGATTTGTATTTGTGTTTTGTTAAATGGGATTTATTATTTTCCTTCCACATGTGCACGAGAGACTTTGGTTTTCCTAATGACTAAACATGTATGATCAACCTTTGAATATAAAAATATAGTTGTCCTCTTAAGGAGGATTTCGTGGACCATGGTGGACCTTACATGGATGGATCTGTAACAATTATTATATCTATGCATTAGTATTACATTTTTGTTTTTTACATTAGTGACATTATTGTATTTGTATCAGTTATATCAACTTTCAGTTAGAGTGTATTTTTTATTACATATATGTGTGTCTTTGATATGTTTGGAGGATGATTCTTCTTATCTCTAAATTTTGATTCTTATAAGTGTATTTTCTAATATATTTGTGAGATTTTTACACTATTGGTGGTAGTTGCGAACACCTAGAAATCATGTGGTGGGACTCATAGGTAATTATCTATCATTATTTATTTTCATCATAGGAGGGGTATCATTGATGGGAGGGGTCATGATAGGTGCATTTAAATTAACTAATTTATTGAATGCAAATTTCAGTTTCATAAAAAACTATATTTTACAATACAAACTGAAAAATCAAACTTATCAAAAATATCACATTTTATTACTAAGATTATATCCATTTGATAATTTTAAAAAATAAATTTTATTTCATTAAAAACATTTTATAATATAATTAATAAATCACTTATTTTATTTTTCATAGATTTTGTAAGAATCCTTCTTTTACCAAAACATATTTTTGAATACAAAATTGACTATAATAAATTCAATGATTATGCTTAATAAATTTTTATTTAATATGAACAATATATATATATATCATAATTTAGTTAATCTAATTAAAACATTATAATTTAATTGATATGTTATTAAAATATTTTTTAAATAATATAATTCATGGGTTGTTAATGATATGTGTTTCGTGTCATATACACTATTAAAAAAATTCATTTATTTTAAAAATCTCAAGATATCATGTTCTATAATTTATTGAATGTATAAAATTTATTTGAAATAAATATACCATAAAATTTCACATCATTATATTCTATTCATATTCAGGGAATTTCATCCCCAAAATTAGATCGTTCACTTATATATTGAGGGTTTGGAACTATGAAATCCATTGTTGCAACCCCACTTCATAAAAATGGTAACAAATACATCATCATAATAAAGGGAATGTGAAATACAAGATATTATAAATAGAAAATAACTAGAATTCCACATTGGATAACATTGGTGGGAAGAAACATTATGTGTATAGAACCAAAGTCTATATAATTATACTTATTGATAAAGAATATTGATCACCAAAAAAGTGAATGATCAATATAAATTTAGTCAGCACAGAACCATAAAAATTTGATGAGTTAAAACGCCATTGATACATCAGATATGAATTTAATAGGATTGTTTTTTTTAAGATCATTTTCTAAATTATGAGGAATTATTTTTATGTCTAGAGACATATGGAAATGTACATACTTGATTCCATTTCATTTCGTAAGAATAATTTCATCCGTTGGTTTTGATTTGATCATTTTTTTGGCAATAAGGAATGAAAATAAAATATCAATTTATTTCTTAAAATGAAAAAATTACGATTTAACTTATCCTAAGATCTAGTAAAGAGTTTAGAGTATTTAAATATGTAATTAAATATTATAAAAACCAATATTGTCAAAAAAAGATAATATAAATCATTAATCATTAAAAATCAAACATAACAACCAAATTATTGTTTATAATTTTTTATAAATTATTTATATAATAAAATATCGTGTTGAAATTGAAATAATGTAGGCCAATGGTGGGTGTTAAAGCCATATCAACCATCAGTTGTGGGTTCATTTCCCAAGGACTTGCTGTATAATACTGGTTTTCAATCGTTATGCGAGTTGACCTTTTTCCAAACTATTTAAATGTAACACCAGTAATGTAACGAAATTTTAATGAACCATAATTAATACTACATCAATGATAAGATAAACTATAATGGTCCTAAAACAATTAATCTTATGATAATAATTATAAAATAATTCATCATTTAATATATTTTTCATATTCTAAATAAATTAGTTTTGTTAATATAAATGTCTAAGAAAATACCCCTAATCATTAAAATTATCCATCATATAAAACCCCATTGAAGTTTTTAAGACATTAAATATATTATTTATCATAAAATCATAAATCCAAGATGAAATCCAAATCCATTATGTTAAGATTACAAGAATAAATAAATGATATCAGAACTTACACAATCCTTAAATGATTCATGACTCCTATAACCAAACATCCATTGGTAAAAATAGTTCATCAACATGGATATTGTATTAAAATACAAAAACACATACAACCTTATATTATAATGACTATTATAGTATAGGTACTTACATGTTCTATGATTTATCATTTATAATAGGTAATGAAATATGATAATGAATAAGTTCTCAATATTAATGAAAATATACTAGACATGTATTCCAATGATGAAATTTAATTATCTTCATTGAAATAATAACTTTTCATTATAAATTTATATCAATATGCAATTATTTTCTATATATATAACATTTTTTTATTTTATGGTTACATTCTCCTGGGTGTGTCTTCTACATTGATGACAATAATGAAAATCAATACATTCTTCCTCAATGTTCACCACCACTTGAGATCTTTGTGGACTACTCCCAAATATTATATGGTGAGTCTAAGAGATAGTTAATGTATATATTGATAATATTATATCAATTTAATTGAATATTCATAATCAGGATATCATTCACAACAGTAACCGTCACATTTATTTTCTCATAATCACTACATTATCCATCATGTTCACTGTTAAGATGATTCCATCAGGTTATAGAAATTTACTATAACCAGAAAATATAGAGTGAAAAATAATATTTATAGTTTGGAAAATATAATAATAAATTTTATTAGGTATAAATAATGAAAGTTGTTTTCAATCTATTACAAGATAGGATTAACCTAGACTATTCATTGTAATTATATATTAAAATCCATACTATTTTTTATTGAAAATGTGAATTATCTCAATTATCTCCCGAATGTGTGTCAAAATAAAATTTTAGTAAGGCTAATTGTCATTCACTAGATGAAAATATATTCAAATACCAATGTGTAATTTTATTATTTATTACCCCTAGGAGAAAGTGTACCAAAACCATATACCCCTCTTTATCTAAATAGGGAAATATTTTTAGGAATACAAATAGAATTTATTTGTCACCAAAACACTATCACATACTTCTATAATTATAATCATTGTATATAATAGGGTTATGTTCCCTAATCTAAAATTTCATACATATTGTTATGAAGGTTTCTATATAAAATCCTCTCATACCAATTACAAAAACCCTGAACCTAGTAGATCATAGTAGATAGCTACTTTATTAAATTGGTATAGTATAAAATAGTTTATATCTCAATGGAAAAAATAGTTTATTAGTTTTGGATAACTATATACAAACATGAATACCATGTTAATTTTAATAAATATAAATAAAAACATCATAGTATTATGAATACTATATATCCTTGAACTCAATTGAATATTCCTTCCAAATATCTACTGAAATAAAAATAAAATAATTGTGAGAAAAAATCATTATAATGTGTTACTTATATTGGAGGATATCATGAATAAATAATAATAATAAACATAGAATTATTAATAATTAAACACACAATGAATTTAAATAATTTGGTTATCATGTGAAGATAATGAATAATATATATTTAGTGGAAAATAAATGAACACACCTACGATTTAATCAATTAATTGTTAAAAAAATTCCACCATTGATAATATCAATGAAATAATAATATGGATAATAATAAATAAATTTTCAAATATTTTAATGTATAGTATTGGGTATCATGATCTTATAAATCAAGATATCTATATTAGTCAAGACCTTTTCACAAGATGGTATAAAATTCTTAGTAAAACCCCATTTAATGTTACCTTATTGATTTTAATTATGATATAAAAAATTATTTAAGGGCCTATATAATTTAATTCTCCAATCATCCCCGAATATCCAATGCATTCTTCATATATATAATAAATGAATTAATTAATAGAAAATATGTCGTATTAATAAATGTATGTATTTTATAATGAATACAAAATATCAATATTTACTTAGAAAATAAAATAACATTGAAAGTAAAACACCATAGGGATATATAGTATATATTTTAAGAAATAAAATTTTTCATGATAAATAATAATAATATATAGAGTAAATTTAATGTCCAATGATCATATTAATTTTAACATTTAAAGGGAATGACATTCATTACCAAAATATGTCAACGAATAAATGTCTCCGAAATTTTGTTAATATTTACATATTAAAATATATGTAGAATTATAAAAGATGGTATAATTTCAATATATATCTCTAGTGGTGTATATATAAAATAAAGGTTTTATGTTTTTAATGATTAGAAATACCGTAAAATATCTATTAATAAATTATTGTGATAATATTCCATTATATTTTTATAATCACGTTAAAATATAAAAAATTTAGAAATATTAGGAAAACAATTTAATTAAAAAATAAACTTATATACATTTAATAGAATATTCAATGTAAAGATTCATCATTACAGTGGAAAATTTCCTTTCATTTCAAAGAAGATAAAAACAATGATTTTATTAAAATTTTTTAAAGAAAATTAAAATAGAAAGTTGTTTTGAAATGAATTGGAATATTAATATTAATTTTTTTAAAAAATTATTTACGGTTAAAAAGAATTAAAAAATTATTTTAAATTTGTTTTACACGTTTTCATAATAAATTGTTTTGGATGAAACGGGATATTCGAATAATGAACGAAATCTCATTAGATTTTTTTAAAAACATTTTCTTGATAATAAAATGTTAGAATGAGTTTAATATATTTCTATTACATGAAAAATAAAAAATTAATAGAGGAGAATAAAATTAAATTTGTTTAATAGAAAATTATCAAATAATTCCATCAACTTTAATTCAAGATAAAACAATCTTGATTAAAATGAGATTGAAATACAAATATTTTATCAGTTTGGTATCTATCGTATCGTAATACTAATGAATGGAATACATTAAGTGAAACATTAAATACTATTAATATAAATATATTAAAGATAAAACATATCATGATGTCATTAAATACACATTAAGAAATAATATAGGTCAATAATATAACATACATACCACAAAAGAAAATATGAGATAAGGAATCCTTAAAATGATAATAAAATATTAGTGGAAATTAATCAAGAATGAAATATATATATAAATTAATTAGAAACACATAAATAATTTTTAAATAGAATTTAATAAAATCAAAATCATCTAAGCACATAATCATTGAATATCATAGGTGATGAACTAGTAATACAACCAAATTAAATGAAAATGATTTAAATAAATGTGTACAACTTTGTACAGTTCATGTGGAATACGAATTGATGATATAATTAAAATATAAAGATAAATTAAAATTATTTATAAATTATTTATTCTGTTTCATGTAAAATATGAATTGTATACACAAAAAATGGGTCATTGATAAGAAACCCTAATCTCGCTATTCAATTTTGTTGAACATGTATTAACTTCTTGTATAATTGTATTTTGAAAATATTATTAAAGTATTGAAGAACAGAATTAATATTTATAATATCATATATGATATTCATATACCCTGTTATCACCCATTCATTAATATTATTATATCATTACAATCATATCAGGTGTCAGCTGCATAGTAGTACCATTCAGGTTTTGTCTCTGATATTATGTTTCATGTGTCTAGGATATATATATATATATATTTCATAATGATATTAATGTTTTAGATATATTAATTACTCATGATATAAATTTTTGAACCATTATTCAATTTTATTCATGAAAAATTAATTGCTTCTCTTCGTTGAGATATATGTCCATATGTACGCACGAACGAAAGTATCATTTCATAAATGGGTGAAAGGGTAAGGAAGGTGATGATATATTAATTTTATGGATTCAATATAATTTCATATAAATATTATATATTCTTCATTTCCCCCATAATGACTATACATATTAGATAGTCAAAAAAAGCATATATCATTGGGTTGTGAGGTGGTCACCCTCCATACACACGAGTGATGGCCTTGTTTCCAATTCAATAGAGAATGTAATGGATAGATATTATGTAATAAACATGAAAAAAATCTCATTATATATTATATATAATATTAATTAAATTTTTTATTTTAATACATATTTAATTGCGGTCAAACATGAGGTAAAAAAGAAATATCCTAGTAAATAAAACCACCTTTACTTCAGAAAACATCATCTAAATTTATTATTATGGACTTATGGAATTTCATTAATTACAGAAAAGAAAAATTTAATTTTTATAAGGATATTTGAATTGACTTTTTTTGGTTTTTGTTATTTCACATGGATTCTGAAGATTAAATAATAGAGTGGAGGGAGTGCCTGTTTATTAGTGAGGATAAAGGAAAACATGGAATTTTTGAAAACAAAAAATTATAACAACTTTTTTCACCAACCATAAAGATCTTAAAAGGCACATTATAAAACCAAATATGTGATAATGTGTCAAATTTTCTATAAAATATGTATTATAAATAATTTTATGAAATTTATACCATTTTCACTATAAATTAACACATAAGTCAATCCATTTTTACCTTAAACATGACAACTCTTTTTTACCAGTTTACTATCCACTATAACAATATATTAAGATGAAATTATTATATTATACTTATAATAATAATTGAAAATATTTAAATTTTTTTACCAAATTCAACTCATTAAAGTGGAAGATTTAATTTATTGATAATGCCGCCAAATGTGTTGAAAAAAGTATATTTAAAAACACATTCTTTGAGCATAATATTCTTTTATAAGAACTATATGAATAATAGTGACATGAGGGAGATATAAATTCACATATTTATAAATTTAGTATATAATTTTAAAATATTTTGTTCATCATTAAATATTATAATAATTAATTAAAATTGATGAACATTGTGAATATTACATTTTTTTCATAAATTCTCTTTAAAGCCTTAAATTAAATTTCATACAAAATTAGAAAAACGTTGACTAAAATTGATTTAATTATTTTAAATAAAAATAAATAGTATTTTTTAAATATAATTTAAAATTAAATGAATAATTTTGCTTTTAAATTAATTTATTTAAATGAAACACTTGTTTTACAAAATATCCGTAATTTTTCAGTATTCACTATGAAATTATTTTTTTAAAAAAAAATTAAAAAATACACCCTAATATAAAGTTTTGAAATAAAAATTGAATTGATTTTTTAGATTAATTTTATAAAAATTGAATCATTTAATTATATTTTTTCTAATAATTGTTGTAAGGATCATTTTTTAAAATAATTTATTATTGAAGAGAATATTCAGAATAATTAAATTTGAGTTATTATTCAAAATAAATTATTATTGATTATAAACTATATATATATATAAATTTAATTATTAATATAATCATATTGATAGTCTAATATTAAATTTAAATGTTATAATTGACATATATAAGTAATATATTTTTTGTGTTGTTTAATCTTGTCTATTTTACTCATATTGGATATTGAACATAATATTCTTTCATTAAAATTATGTGGTCGTTCATACCAAAAGATATCGATGATATTATGTTTTATTAAAATAAATATACATTAATATCTCTAGTTTTTACATATTAGCTACATTACCCATTAATTTTATAACACTTCCTAACATTTCTCATTAATCTGCATCTTTTAAACCCTTTTCATTACATATAAAACAAGGTAGAGAAACATAAAAAATTAAATTATTTCTAAAGGACCATAAAATTTTTTATGTCGTTCGAAAAAAATACCCAAAATTATAAAACATTTTATCATGAAATAATAGAGTATAATATTTTAAAAATAAGGAATAACTAGAAAACAATGTATATCATGAAAATGGTGATAATCATGGAAATTTGTAATAACATAAACAATATGTAAAATCATTATTACTTTATAAAAACATATAAATGCGAAAAAAGCATAATAATATGAATCCCATTGTGAGAAAACTAATTATATACACGCATTTTGGGCCAAATTCATTATCTCAATGCCTAAAAATATGAATAGACTCCTTATAACCAAAAATTTGGGAAGAAAATCATTATATCAATTAATGGATATATTATGTGGTATAAAAAAATATCATTTAATGGTTATATAATACCCCACCCATCATCATCCATACATATGTGTTCCATTTAAATTCAATCCTCATCATATTTGGAACATCCCACAGAAATTATTATTTTTCCTAAACATATTAAAAATATCACAGAACATGAAATTATGAAATCATTGGATGGGAAAAATATAATTTTATTAAAATAATAACATCATAATAAAATATATATGATGATTTAAAAAATCACATCATAATATATAAACCTATTGTGAAAATATAATTATATATACAAATGTTTCCACCAAATCATTTAAATGTGTATATAAATTATTAACTGAAAATTAATTTCATAAATATTTTTGATAAGTAAAATATAATTATATTTATATCTTTATTATAGATAGTTGTAAATTGAGTATCATTATTGAAAAATTATGAATCAATAATATTAATTAGGTGTGAAAATTAATAAAAAAGTTCTAATATTTTTCTTCATTTTAATTTTTATTAAAAAACTCCTCATTAGATTTGTTTTGAAATAATTTAATTAGGTAAAATATGTAAATTAAAATATTGGTGATACAAATTTCAAAAACATAATTCATAAATAAATCTCATTTAATAATAATTAATCCACAATGGAAAAACATTCCTTAGTGAGAATATCGTGTATTTTTGCAATCATATTACTCCAAATATGTAATTTTTTTTTCTAAAATATGTATTTTTTGATATTTATACATAATTTACCTAGGGACTGATGGTGAATAAAATATAAAATACTGGAAGGGTGGGATTAATGAATGTATAAAATTTATATTCAATAAGAAAGACTATGACCCAATGAATCTGAAATTGTTTGATAAAACCCTTAATTTAAATTATATCTTAGTCGAACACACTATCATGTAATATAAGAAAACATAATTATCCTATTTAAAAATTTAATATCATCATTATTAAATATTTACTTTTATAAACATTAATTTTAACCCATTAGGAAAAATATATTATTTAATAATGGAATATCTTTACCATCAATAGAATGGTTTAATATTAAGGGACACATTCTCTTTTAAAAGAATTTTAAAAAAGAAAATGTACAATAGGAATGGAAAATATTGGGTCAGAAAAGGAAACAGTTCCTCATCATGTCAATCAAATAACATGTTTCTATCTAATCTTATCTTTAGTCATGTGTTCTTCTTCTCTCGTGGAATTCCAATCTATACCTCGACCACATCCTCGTCCTCGGCCCCTACTATAATGCTCTTTGACTCTTTCAACTTTCTAGCATAACGTTTTTGTGATTGTTGGTTTTTAGTACATTTTACAGTGTCCCTATTGACACCAATTATTTTTTATTTATATCACCATTACTATATAATTAATGGAAATGTTATATTTCTTTTAAATTTATTTTATACATTATTATCTCATTCCCTAATTGATGTAGTTGTATTTGATTGAAAGGGAATTCATGTCCCATTATTTAAGTAATTTTAGTGATCAATGATGATATTTTAATAACCATATGAATACGTAAAATAATCAATCTAGAAAAAATTTCTGGATATTCTTATTAACTTACTATAGAATTATTATTTTTGATTCCATAGACCTCAATGATATTGTTTCCTAGCGTTGTTGAAGTAGTTTGTTGGACCGACCAAAACATGAACATAACAACATTAATGGAATATTGTGGTTAGTAATATTCATTGTTTTGGAAAACTAAAATGTTTTATAATATCATAATGATAATATTTTAAAACATTTCGGGTGATGTATCTTATTTTATTATTGTTTAGTTAATTATGATATTACTAGATGAAAAATTAGATAAGTAACATTGTGGAAGTGGTAGTTTTCACAATGCAACATTAATGTTTACATTTCCCATTGAATGAGTGTGAAGATAGATTAATTTAAAAAATTAGTTTCAAAATATTATTTAAATTATATATTTCAAATTAATTAATATATTATTTTATAATATAGATATAATCCATGATTGATAAAAATGGAAGACATCATTTTATAGGGGTGGTAGTCCCCAGAATTTCACAATCAAAATTCGTAATTTTTTCAAATGGGACTGAAATTCATATATATTTTCAATTAATATAATAATATCTTAGTATTATAATCATTATTACTTCATTATATATCAATATTTAGGATTTAATTTAAATCTAATTAAGAAAACTAAATTATTAAGGATTTAATAGTAATAACATTGGGATCATGTACATTCTCTTGAAAGACTCTTTAGAAATGAGTTACATCATTTATATTCTACATACATGGGATTTATGTAGTGAAATTTATATAAAATACTAGAAAATTGGTAAGGGTTTATGGAAATTTACAATGTAATTGATAGAGAGAAAAGGTTTAAATACTTATTATTTCCAGATTTTTTACATTTGTTTCTATAATATGACTCAATGATCAATATTTATGGTGACATTAGAATACTATATATATATATTTATACATAATAAAAAACATAAAAAATATATTTAAAATAAAATTTTTTGATCCTAACGACCAAAGATGTTTTAAATCTTCATATGATACCTAGAAAAAAATACACAATGAAAAGGGTGGGAATGAATGACTAGTAAGTGAATAAACAAGGTAATAAAGAATAACATGAGATTCGATAGAAATATTATTAAATCTTATATAGAATCATCATAATAATGAAAAAATAAAATATATGAAATTATTATATGATATAATCATTGAACACGTAGTGATAAGATAATAAATGACATCCTAAACATATATTCAGGGTCACCCCTAATAAAATCATCTTAAAGTGTGAATAGTCCCATAGTGGATTTTTTTTAACTCTAATTCCCATAAAAATGTTGAAAAAAGACCCCTTTTGGATTATTTTTACTCCCTAATACCTTAAATAACTTCTCATGAGATACTGGTATTATCTAAACAATTAAAGGGCTATATAATCGTGACCACACCCAAAAAATTATGAATACAAAATATATATGTTCACAAAGAAGAAAAGAAATAATACATTATTCCTAAGAAATATAAATCCCATTTTATGTATGTGGGTTACAAATATTTTATTATTAGAATAAAAAAATGCTTATTCATAAGGATTTATAATTGAAATGGAATTAAAATTTTTTGAACTTTCTTTATCAGAAAATAGTTAATTTTTATTAACATTTATTCCATTATATAATAATAATGAGAATAATTTTTTTGAATATAAAATGTAAAAACAAACCATTAGGATGATGCATTATAAATTATTTCAGGATTTGTTTTATAAAAAAATATTATATTATTTTATAAGAATACTTACGAAAACTAAGATTATTATTTATTAAATAATTATGATATTTATAAGAAATTAATTGTTTTATGTCATTATTTTGAAATAATTCTTAACAGAAGATGAGAAATAAGAATGTTCTTCTAAACTGATTTTATATAAAATATTGAATTTTTTAGGGATCAAAAAAAGTATACAATGATTGAAATGAAAAAAAAAATTATCTTTTAATATATGTGATTGAAATATATATAGAAATTAAATATGATCAGGAGAAAAATGTTTCCTAAAAATCACGAAAGAAATAATGATTTACTGTATCTAATATGTAACATAGTGGGTAAGGAAGAACTCTAACCAATTAATAAAAATTCAAATATAAACCCTTTTAATGATAGAGAGATATTGTATTTAAATATGTAATACTATAAATAAATGTAATAAATTATTTTATTTATAATATTGTGGGTGTACATATCATCTATCATTTTTTATGTTTATAATAGACTATGTGTCACAATGATTTAAATATTTAGAGTCTACCCTCTCCTCATTATAGAGAACCAAAACGTGACGTACATGGACCTTGAATTACATTTTCGGAATACTTAATAAATAAAAAAAGACAACCAAGGATCGTAATATTTTAGTGTCTTGGGAATCATGGAACACAATCCTATAATCATGGTGAAAGATCCTCAACATCTCCCATAAAGATCACCCCTTTATTGTTTTCTTACCTAAAACCTTTGATTATATATTAGGGAAAGGAAAACATAAAACATATAAAGGGTGAGCTCGAATTTTCAGTAAGGTTAAACATGGAGGACAAAAAAACAATACATAATCATTTTAACATAAAAACATGAACATAAATTTAAATGTAAAAATCTTTAGCAATGACGTAAAACATGGAATTACGTAAAGAATGGATCATGAAAAAACATTTATCATGATAAAATATCATTGGAACAATACATGTAATTGTGGAAACCATTAAGAACATGTTAGGATTTAGATAGTATCCAATCCATTGCTTCCATGACCATCATAGGGGACAATGTTTATTACTGAACCGGGTTTACTTTCCCTTTCACCCCTGTATTACTGAACCAGATTCACTTGTCGTTCCATCTAGGTCTATCTCATGAGAAATAAATCATTATACAATGCATTTTAGGGAGATATAGGTCCCTCCAATCTCATAATGAAATCATTATTTTGTGTGCCAAAAAATAATCATAAATCATTCATCCTACCCCAATGAATAAAATGGGTTTCGTAGACATCATCCCATCATAACATAATCCATATAGAACAAACGGATAACATTTCATCATAAGAATAATGAAACCATGTAGATAATAGAGACATTATACTTGAAACATAAACATATTAAACAATGTCATCTTATATGGAAAACAGTTTTAATAAAACATGTGAAATGAATTCTAGAGGAAAATATAATTTCTTCTTCAAAATAATTTCTTCTTATAAAAATGCCATGAAATTTTATAAGAAAATAATTTTTTTGAAAATAATAATTAAATCTTGTAGAGTATTCTTCATCTAAATAAGGCGTAATGAAACTGTAAAAATCTGTTCATGCCGTATAAGTTAAAAAAACATTATACTCGTACATTTGTTGGGAAAGTCAAAAAGTACATCATGTGGTAAAAAAAAAGAAATATTCATTCCATACTACATTGTAAAAGTAAAAAAGAGGTAGACATGACTTTAAAAATACATTTAAGAATAGTACAAATGTGATGAAAACATTTTTTTAATAAAACATAGACATTGATGACAAACGTAACCCCTGAAAATACTTATGAATAAACAATCTCGTATATGAACGTGATTCGAATCATTATCCATTACCATATGTCCAATTACATCCATATGTGTATAAGAATCCTTTATAGTGTGATTAAAAATTATATTAACTTGTAACAGAACCTATTAATATTTATGAAATCATATATTATTCACTTATGACTTTATATTACCCGTTCACTTGTCAATTCCATGTTAATGCTGTGTTTTGGGTAAAATCGAATTATTTATCGTACGTGTTTTGGCTTGTAATTATTCATTTGATTTATGATATCATGATTATATACTCCTAGAATGTAAATCATGATTTATATATAATATATTCCGATTATATATATATAATAGATCTATGAATTTAATGAAATACACAGTTCATGGAGACGGTAGGCCGTACGTACGCATAAATGTTGTTTTTGTTTCCATATTAATTTGAAAGAAAGTAAGTAAATAACATTAAAATAAATATAATATCATTATTAGGTGATATATTTCATGATTATTTATTATATATTCTTTATAATCATTCTTGAATGGTTAACTTGTAGATTGAATCTCATTGCGTCGTGGATACGGTAATCCGTAAGTACGCACGAGCTATGATATCATTCCCATAATTATTGAATTTAATTAGTGATGATGATATCATATATCATAATCAGTATGATGTTATAATAATAATATATATTTATTATTCACAAAATTTATATCCATCCATGTATGGTTGTTGTTGAAAAACATATTACACCACGGTGTGGAGATGGTAAGTCGTACCTACGGACGTGCAGTGATTTCATTTTTCGTAAGATGGATATAAGATGAAATAGGGTTGTTTCATATTTATATCAACGTATCAGTATATTAGTGATTCATATGTTATTACATTATAATGAAACAACTAAATAATATAATGTAGAAAAAGAAATCAACATGAAAGCATCGTTAAAAGAGATTACCTCTTCCTCGATATGCCTCTATTAAACATCCTCTTAAGGCACTAGAGTTTCACTTTTGAGGAGACCAAAACCACTAAAATATAACTAGAGATGTAGATAAGTGTAATTTTCAGGTGTTGATGGAGCTAGATGGATTAAAATTGAGGGAAGATAAGAGGTAAGGGGTGCCCTTTTATAAGAGATGAGAGGGGTACTTTTAGAAACCTCGAAAATATTAATTTATAATAAATTCATATCCCACAGAAAAACCTAAAAAGTGAATAAAATTAGGATCTTAGGTATGATAGGGTTTTAATATCATAACTTAATTAAATTAATACATGTTTTTAATTTATTTTAAACCTTATCATTTTGATTTATCCTTATATAATCTCTTTAGTTTTATTTGTTGTAATAATATTATAAATATTAAATGGTCATAAAAAGTTACTTATTTGTATTTAATTGTCCATAATTATATAATTTATGACATTTTATACCATAAAAATTTCAATTTATATGTTTTAAATATTTTTTTTATTTTTTAAAAATTTAATAATATGTTATTTTTATAAAATTTCAATAGTGTCAATTTTGACACTATTCATTTATTTGAATTCAAATAAAATCTACATAGATGGTATGTTAGAAACAAAATATTTAATAGATTTATAAAATGTCATATGTATCTATAAACTTAGTAGAGCACATTAATTATTTAATATAATAATTATTTTAATATTTTCAAAACCATTTATTTGATATTTCTCTTAATTAAATAGCTACTACAACATTTTTGTATGATTATTTTATATACAAATATGTTGCATAAAAATTACATTTAAAATACTATCATAAATATAAATATAATATATTTCATAATAATACTTTTAGTCAAATTTATCTTCTAAGACACCCATCTTTTAAAATGATATGTTTATTAAATTATGAAGGTGACAATTTTGACATCATTTAAAATAAAATAACATAAATGTAATAATTTATTTTATAAGGCTAAAAATGGTTCTAAATTCTACACTTGGATGATTAGGATATAGATAAACTCGACCAACAATGTTTTGTCAAGTTTATGGTCCTTTTGATGGGAATTATTATTCTAATAACAACTATATTATTGATTTTCCACTAAATAAATAATTTATGAATCATTAATGTATAAGAAATTAAAGTAATTATATATTTCTTAAATATAACAAATAAATTACCATTAATTACAAAAGAATTTTATATTTCAAATTAGTATTTATAATCAAATTTATATTCTGTATAACCATATATTAAAAATACATTAATTATTAAAGTTTCGGTGAGACATATTTCACTTTCTTAAAATAAAATAAATTAAAGGCCTTAATCACATCCAAGTGGGTTTCAAAAGATACCATTTACACCCACGTATATTTTAGGATGAAATATAATCATCCAATTATATAAATACAAATATTAGGGTAAATTTTTAATTTTATATTTACCCTTAACTACCAGATTTACCTTCAACTTTACTAAATAAAATTTTCTGTAGTTACTAAACATGATGACTAAAAATAAACTGTATCCTATTAACAAAATTTGGACCTACTAATTACAAATATAGAATCCATTTTTCAAAATCCTATACATATAATTTGCAGTATTTATTTTAAAATTAATCCCACTATTGAGAAAATGAGTTTTAAAAGTTAAAACATTGCAAAATATTGAATATTTTTACATTTGAATTCAATGTAAAATTAATTATAATTACATAGATTATGTTAAATGGTAAAAATATATTCTATATATAATTTAAAAACTTTTAATATAGTAATTTAACCATATAAATTATCTTGATGAAAAAAGTGGGTTTTAATTAACATTTATCGTATTTTAACAACTCATAAAAAAATGAATGTTAACAGAAAAATATTAAAAAATAATCCAATGTAAATTTTTATATACTTTTTGTAATTAATATTTTTATTTTGTCAAATTGAACTAATAAAGTGTCAAAAATAGATTTACATTGGGTGCGCCATCAAAAGGAGACAAAGCTACCTTTTTTTAAAAATAGTTCTTTTACAGGAAAAATATATTTTGTTCTCATACCATGTTCTAGATAATGTGTACGATATATGATAATGCTATAAAAATAAAAATGCAGGTAATACTATTCATAATGGCTAGTTCATAATAAAATTATAAAATATCATTTTTTTAGTGAAACTCGGTATTGCGTACCACGCAAGCTCCTGAGAAAAGTCGCTCTTGCGTGTAACACAAGAAAAGTATAATGATGCATATACAAAAAGATAATGTTGGTGTAGTGTACAACACAATACATACAAGAAATTAAAAAGATAATTTCTCATAAAATCTTGGGGTGTTACATTCTACCCCCCTTAATATTAATTTCACCCTCGAAATTAATCGGGGTTATAAATCGTTTACTACTTGAAAGTTTTATTCATATAAACCCTCATAGTAAAAAAGGAATACTACAAATTAATTTTAAAAAGGAATGTTAGAAACATAATGGTCACCCAATGTAACTCAACAATGGGTTTACACAAAATTGGATATAGGTGAAAATATGGATACAGAAGAGAAATCTAACCATCATGTTCTGATGAAGAGTGGTGGAGAAAATGGCTATGAAAAAGCCACAAATCAAAAAGCCAAAAATTTGTGATGATCTAAGGTACAATATGATTCATTGGATATGAGGGTACTAGGACCAAAATTTTGGTTTTCAAGATCATTTCCCTAATGTTAATGAATTTTTTCATAAGGGTAAATACATACTTGATTTCATTGTATAATCATCATTGGTAATTCCATGAACAATTTCTACATCATCCTTTATTTAAAGAAATGAAGTTGAATATGTCATTTTTTGAAGTATTAGTAGATTATGAGATATAATGACATGTCATTCCATTTATCTTTATCAAAAAAATGTTTTCATAAGATATTAAAAATACATAAGTTCATCTATGGTGAGGTTAATAATATATGGTTCAAAAAATGGGCATATATTTCATCTATCATAACACATAGTTAAAAAAAACTAATTCTAAAAACCATGGACTTCCTGTAGTCCAGTGGTAGGCGATAAAGTCTTGTCACACTTCGGTTGTGGGTTCGATTCCCATAGCCTTGTCTGACGCGAAGGGGTGCCGCATATCTTACAGAATGTCATTCTTCTAAAACTATACTATTACATCATTCCAGAAATAATATTAAAAATTTCTTGCCTTAATCAATACTATCTGATGTCTAACTTAATTCATTCCTATCAGTAGACTTATCCAAAACACTTCTGTCCAATTTAATAGTTTGAAGATAAATATTACTAGAGATGTCATCTACCAAGCATGTAAATACCTTCATTTATCCCCCATATATCATAAGATATATCTTGTTGGTCACATTACAACAATGTGAATATCTTAATCATGTATTCTCTTGAAACATGAATTACCATAAAACCTAAGTGAAACCATTAATTTTGTCAAAAGATAACTCTTTCCACATACCAAAATCCCAAAACTTCTATATACTCAAACCAGGATGTCACATTGTCCTTCTATCAGTCGTGATCTCATTTATACTATCAAACATATTATTTTCTCTTTATCACTTCATTATGCGCATATAATCTTCTTTCCAAAAAAATATGAATAACCTTTCATGGTTACTGGTATAATTCAACAGATACATTGAAACACTTTAGAAAAAACAATTGTGTTACAATGATTAGATGTTTCTTTATTCAATAGTACCATTAAATTACCTATACAACATTACTCATGATAAACAAGAAATAATTCCATTACCATCATAAACCGTTAACCAATCCTCATTATTATATTTCTCAACACTTCTTTCATCTCATATATCTTTTGTAGTCTCTTCATCATCATCAACATAAATACTACCCATATGACCATGCTGATTCTCTTCATAAGATTTTCCCTTAGGGAATTCGTTTTCATAATTCATATAAATTCCACATTTAAAACATTTATACATTATTGATGTCTTTGAAATACCATTATCTGTGTCCATGGTGTTAACTAAACCTTTTATTTTGCAATTACTAGCTTTGTGTCTTCCTTTTCCACAGCAAAAACATCTTCTAGTTCCTTTGAAACATTCTCATTGATGCCTCTTCCCACATGATTTTAATGAGGGATGTTGAACATCGTTTCCTCTATGATCCTCAAGAATGTCAATCTTTACTTAATAGCTGAGTCCAAAAACATACCAATATTGAGATTACTAATCATATTATGAGATTGCTGATTAGGAATAATAACGATGATTAGACTTCCAAATCCCATTTCATTTGGTTGCTCATGAATAATATCATTCCATTTTCCCTTATATTCTCTATTAACATGAATCTTCCTGTTTCTAGCCATTTTCTAAAACCCAAAAAAAATAGTGTGAGAGGAAAAAATAATGTTAGGAAAACAATATAATAAAGGGTGATTACCTTCAATATCTAACATCTTAGGTTTAATTCTACGATCGATTTCTTAATTCTAGGACTATATCCTATACAAATAATAAACCTTAGGGACATCCCTAGACATTCATTAGATATATATCTAGGGATCTCAATGAAGTTTTCGAATTCTAGTTCTTAATGGTTAACTAAACATTTCCTATGATACCAACTATAGAGATCCAAATCATGAAGTACATGGAGATTGCATTTTTTTGAGGAATACTTAATACATAACAAAAATAGACACCCAATGATTGTAATAGTTTAGTATCTTTGGAAACATGGAACCCAATCTTCTAATCATGGTGAAAGATCTTCCACATCAACTATAAAGATCATCCACTTTTTTCATACCTAAAACCTTTCTTTATATCCAAGGGAAAGAAAAACATATAACATCGAATGTGTGATCTTGAATACTCATTAAGGGTTAACATGGAGAAAAAAATAATCCATAAACCTTTGAACTTATAATCATGAACATAAATTTAAACATCAAAATATTGAGCAATGAAATAAAATATGGAAGTATGTAAGGCATGGTTCATAATGGAACATTAATAATGATAATCTATCATGGTAATAAAACATTTAATTAAGGTAAAAATTAAACACATGTTATTATTTCCATGGTATCCAAGGCATTTCTTCCAATACCATCATAGTGGACAATGTCCATTACTAAACCAGGTTTACTTGTCGTTTCAGCCTTGTATTACTGAACAAGATTCACTTGTCATTCTAGACATGTCTATCTCTTGAGATATAAATCTATTATCATTGAATTGTAGGTAGATATAGGTCCCACCCATTTCATAATGATATCATTATTTCTTATTCCAAATAATAAACAAAAATTATTCATCATAACCCAATGAATGAAATTGGATTCATAAACATCATACCATCATTACATAATCCATATAGACCAAATGGATATAATTTCATCATAAGATAAATGGAACCATGTAAATAGTAGATACATTATTCTTGAAACATAAACATATTAAACAATTTCATCTTAGATGGAAATGTGTTTTGATAAAACACTTGAAATGAATTCTTTAGGAAAATATACTTTCTTCTTCAAAATCAGTTTCTTTTCTCAAAACTCCACGAAATTTTAAAAGAAATTAATTTTGTAGAAAATAATCACGAAATATTGCAGTGAAATCCTCATGGAAATATGTAGTTATGAATCCATAAAAATCCATTCATGTCATATTAGTTAAAAAAATAATCTTTTGTACTTTTGCCGGAAAAGTCAAAAAGTACCTCATATGGTAAACAAAAGAATGATTCCTTCCATACCACAAAGTAAAAGTAAAAAAATTTAGACACAATATTAAACTTACATGGAAGAATAGTAAAAACATTATGAATTTATTTTTATAAAACATGGACATGGATGATAAATATAACTAGAGTAAATACTTACAAATAATCAATCTCAGATAAGAACGAGATTGGAAAATTTATCATTTACCATATGTCCAATTTCTTCCATATGTGTATTAGACTATTATATAGTGGGTTTAAAGATATTATTAACTTGTAATATAACCATAATAATATTTATGATATCATATATGATTCACTTATGACTTTATATTAACCGTTGATTTGTCAATTCCATGTTATTTCAGTGTTTTGGGTAAAATTGTTTTATTTGTTCTACGTGTTTTGACTTGTAATTATACATATGATTACATAGATCATTATTACATACATCAAAAATGAAAAGAAATATTTTTATATAATATATTCAGAATATAATATATATATATATATATATATTAAATCGATGAATGGAATGAAATACACCGTTCATGGAGACGGTAGGTCGTACGTACGCATGAACATTGTTTTTGTTTCTGTATTAAAATGAATGGAAGTAAGTAAATAACATATATATAAATCCAGTATCATTATTATATCATATATTTCATGATTATTTATTATTTATACTTTATAATCATTCTTGAATTTTTAACTTGGAGAATGAATCTCATCGCGTCGTTGAGATGGTAATCTGTACGAACAAACTTGTGAAGATATCGTTAACATAATTATTTAATTAAATTGGAGTGGGTGATAAAATATATCAGAATCAGTATGATGTTATAATAATCATATATAGTTATTATTCACACAATTATATCCATCCAAGTATGGTGGTGGTGGAAAAACTGATTACACCATGGCGTGGAGACGGTAAGCCGTACGTACACACGTGCGGGGATTTCGTATTTTGTAAGAAAGATATAAGGTGAAATTGGGTTGTTAAATATTTATAATAAAATATCATTATATTAGTAATACTTATGATATTACTTTATAAAGAAACAATGTATAAGAAGAATGAAACTTCAAAGAATCGCTAGACGTGATTACCTCTTCCACAATGTGCCTCTTTTAAACATCCTCTTAGTGAAACAGAGTTGGTCCTTTTTGAGGAACATATCCTCTATAATATAAATAGTGTGGTTTAGAAGAGGAATTGGCAGGTTTTTTCAGAGCTAGAAGGATTAAAATGCAGTGAAGAAAAGAGGGAAGGGGTGCTCTTTTATAAGAGGGGAGAGATGCACTTTTGGAAACATCCAAAATATCAATTTATAATAAAATAAAACCCCACATAAAAACATCCAAAGTGACTAAAATTCAGATACGAGGTAAGATATGGTTGTAATATCATCATACAATAAAATTCATACATGGTTTTAATTTATTTTAAACCTTATCATTTGGATTTATACTTATTTAATTTATTTAATTTTATTTGTGGTAAGAATTTTCGAATTTTGAAATGGTTATAACTACTTACTTATGTGTTGTGAATTTCCCATAATTAGATAATATATTACATTTTAGACCAAATAAATTTCAATTTATATTTATTAAATATTTTTGGGATTTTTAAACTATTTATTAATTTGATATTTTTATAAAATATCAATAGTGTCAATTTTGACACAATTCATATATTTTAATTTAAATAAAATCCACACAAAAGATATGTTCGAAAAAAATATTTAATAAATTTCTTACATGTAATATTTATCTATTAAATCGGTGACACACATTAATTGGTTCATATAATATTTATTTTCATATTTATAAGACCATTTATTTGATATTTCTCTTGATAAACTAATTACATCAAAATTTTTTAATGATTATATAATATACTGATTTGATGCTAAAAAATAAAATTAAACTACTATAATAACAATAAATATAATATATTTAATAGTAATACTCTCATTTGAATTTATCTTCTAAAACATGCTTCTTTTAAAAAGATATGTTTATTAAATTATGCAGGTGACAATTTTGACATCATTTTAAAAAAATAATATTAATTTCATAATAAGTTTTATAAGACTCAAAATTGTCCACAATTCAACCCATGGATTATCTGGATATTGATATACTCTAATAATAAGTTTTGTTACGTTTTGGGTCCTTATGAAGGGTATTATTATTTAAATAAAAAATATATTAATGATTTTTCACTAAATAAATAATTTCTGTATCCTTAATGTATAAGAAATTAAACTAATTATATATTTCCTAGAAATCACAAATAAATTTCCATGATGAATAAAAACATTTTATCTTTAAAATGAGTTTTTATAATATAATTTATATTC
Source organism: Viscum album (assembly GCA_963277665.1). Lineage (NCBI taxonomy): Eukaryota > Viridiplantae > Streptophyta > Magnoliopsida > Santalales > Viscaceae > Viscum > Viscum album. Next base: position 1,519,813,022 of record OY728136.1, read on the forward strand.
CATGTAACCTTATAATAAAAATACTTTAATTTTTAAAGTTTGAGTGAGACATATTTCACGTTCTTTAAATAAAATAAAATAATGGTCTTAATCACATCCTAGTGGGTTACAAAAGATAACATTTAGACCCAAATATAATTTAAAATGATATATAATCATCCAATTATATTAATAAAAGTGTTAGGGTAATTTTATAATATTATTTTTACCCTTAATTACCTAATTTACCTTTAACTGTAGTAAATACAAATTTCAGTAGTCACTATTCATAATCCCAAAAAATAAAATGTAGCCTATTAACATAATTTGGACCTACAGATTCAAAATATGGAATCCATTTTTCCAAATTCAATACAAAAAAGTTTAATTATTTGATATAAAATTAATCTTTCTGTTGATAAAACGAGTTTTAAAAGTTAAAACATTAATAAGATTGAAATGTTTTTACCTCTGAATTCAATGTAAAAGTAATGATAATGACTTAAATTAAGTTAAATGATAAAAATATATTCTATTTAAACTTTAAATCCCTTAAATATTATAATTTAACAATTTAAATTATCTTCATAAAAATATTTTTTTTAATTAAAATTTACCATATTTGTACTATTCATCAAATTATGAAAGTTAACAGAAAAATATTACAAACTTATCCAAAGTACATTTTTGTATAATTATTTCAATGAATATGTTTATTTTGTCAAATTAAATAGATAAAAGTTTAAAAAACTTGATTTACAGTGGGTGTGCAATCAAAAGGTGACAAAACTGCATTATTTTTAAAAATACTTAATTTTCTCAAAAAAATTATTTTGTTCTCATATCATGTTCAAGATAACATGTAATATGACTGAAAATGCTATAAAATTGAAAATGTGTTTAATACTATTCATAACGGTTAGTTTATAATAATATTATAATTTATCATCGTTTAGTGAAACATGGTATTGCGTACCACACAAGCTAACGAGGAAGGCCGCTCTTGCGTGCAATACATGCCAAGTATATTGTTTCATATATATCAAGTTAATCATTGTGTATCATACAACACATGAATAAAATAAATTAAAAAGATTATTTCTCATAAAATCTCGGGGTGTTACACTCATGTTTTTAGCATTCTAAATTTTCATTTATCTTATTGAATGATTAAATTATTATTTTACGATCTTTAACCATTATTCATATTAAACTATATTTAAAACATTATGTTCCACATATTATTTATTGTTCTTATTTTTATATAGTTTACACTTATATTGGTTACTCAGGGATATTCAGTTAATTTTTTAATAACAGTTTTGGTTTTGTTACCCTATTCAATAGATTCATAAAATACCATCACAGAATAAAAACTTCCATATGTATTTTTTTCATTATTACAACAATAGTAAAATACTTATTAAATTTAAACTATTATCATAAAATATATCTATGTAGAAGAATGTACTTTGATATATATATTTTGGTAGTTAAAATTTCATTAATTATTTATTATTTTTTTCCTCTATATTATCGCATGAAATAACTAAAGAATATATATATTGTAAAAATATCATTTTCACAAATGATCTAAAAAATTAATTTAACCCATGTTATTTTTTCATGAAAAAAATATATTGTCAAAGATGGAGGTGGTTGATTATAGATAGGAAAAAAATGTTTTAATTTGTATCCATGATTTTTTAGTAGAGTATAAAATAAATATTCAATTAGATTAAGAAGAAATCATAATATTACAATTTATTTTGGACATACCATCATGTATAGACTTTATTTAGGGGATGTAGAATAGTAACCCAACTACAAAATTGGGATGATAGTAATACCAATCTATTAAATGTTCTCCCAATGTTAAGTCCATTAGACTCTTTAGCTTGGTCTTTGGTGAGAAAAAAAATTAAAAGGCACAGGGATGGTTTTTAGGATATATTATTTAATAGTTTTTATCCCAATATTTGGAATAGATAGACCAAATGGGAGGATGTGGTCTCCTTTTATAATTGAATAAAAAATTCCTATTGTACAGACTAATTTTTTTTCACAATTATTTCACTCCCTTAAAAAAGGAAAATGGCTAAACATTGACATTAATGGATTGTGGAATTTAATAAAAACAATAGTACTACATAATTCAAATATAACACATGTTATCTATATATTTTTCCAATTTTTTCTTTATTGAAACACATTTACTATAGTTTACCATTTCCACAGTAACTCAACCTTTAACCATAGAGACTAATTCTTATATCCCAAAGTAAAAAAATAATTAATTAGGAAATTTGAATTATTGAATTTAAATAATTTAAATAATTTATAATATAATTAGTACATGATTAATAAAAAAGAGCCTAATTTTTATCACATAAAACGTTTTAAAACAAGTTTTCAAAAAAGATTATTCTATGAATTTGTTTTAGGAATATGATAAAATTATTAAATTAATTGGTTATATTGTAATAAGAAATATTATATTATTAAAATATGTTCTACCAATCATTAATGGATGTCAAAAACATTATTATGTTATGACTAATTTTTTTTAAAGGAATAGATGCAAATTTATTTCTGTTGAAACACTACTGAAATTCTTTAAAAAGTTAAATATGTATTTTATATATCAATGTTTAAATATAAATAAATTGGTTTTAATTTTAAAATATTTTTTGTATAATAAAACGTGTTACAGAAAATTTCAAAAAAATCTTTTAATAAAAAGGAATATTTTTATAGGAATCGACATTTTAATGATTCACAAAAAATTATAGAAAATATAAAAAATTAAACAGAGTATAATATTGATATAATAAAATAATAAATTTCTTTTCTTTTATATATATAAAATTCCAAGAATATCTAATTATTTATTAAAATTATATATGACCAATAATACTACTATTATTGAAAATGAAATTTTAAAAAATATAAATTATTAATATCATTTCATATAGATTTCTAATATATGTGATGTAAATATATTAGAACAAAAATAAAAATATTTTAAATTTGTAATCCTAATTTATTTGAAAAAAACAAATAATACATTATAATGTAGTTATTTGAAAATAAATTTTACATTTGTACTAAATATGATATGACAAATACTATTCATTAATTTTTAATATTCAAATAATTAATTTTTTATAATCCATTGACATTGAAATATTTATTGGAATTTTACATATAAATAATATAATATTTTAGTAATAAATATATTTAAATATATGAATAACACATATACAATATACAATATATTATTTTAATATGGAATTTTTATTTCTTTTTTGGGTACAATATTTTGAATTTTTGTAATTAATATTCGTTGATTTATAATACATATTTTATATAAAGATAATTCCAATATTTTACATGACCATATTGTCAATAAACATATTTAATTAATATACTTAAACCAACTAAATAATTCTTCCACACCACTCTCGGTTTTTGAAGTATAGTTTGTATTTTATATTATAGATTTTTTTCTAATGATATTCTATTCATGGTGATCTTCCTAATTATATGTTGTTTTTCCGATTAGTGATACTCATTATTGATGATGATCCTAGATATTTCATTTCCAGGAAGATTATATAATTTTTTATCAATTATCAAATATTTATTTATTCACATTTAATGCATGTACATCAAAAGGAATTAGTATATATCCATGTTTTGAAATAATTATTTTTACATTCCTTTGTTGTAATGTACCACATCTGAATGAATACAGTGTATTTTTTATTAATATCATATAAGGGACATTTTCTAAACAGCTATCAATCCCCATAAATGTTTAGAGATATGTTCTACGAAAATATCAATAATAATAATAATAATAATAATAATAATAATGGATCCTAAAACATTGGATGTTACATTCTACCCCATTAATTAAATTTAACTACAAAAATTTGAATTATTACTAAATTATGAAAATATATATCAGTGTCTTGTAGATATACATGATTTGAGATATAAATTCATGAGTTATATAATACTTACAAAATAGAAAATATATAATTTCCATAGAATATGATTATCCAAAAAATAGAGTTTTTCTACAACTATATGACTATAGATTCTATCATTTTTCTGATTCATGATACAAAATTTAAAACATCCATATAAATAGTGTGGGTAATTATTCTTGCAAAGACTCTCAAATGTTAATATAAAATTTCATATTCTTATACCAATTAAGTTTTCCTTTATATAGAGATAATCAACCCATTTCAAAATATTATATTAATTCTTCTAAAAATGATTAACTTATATTTAGAATGCACTCTACAAGAAACTATAAAATATAATATAATATTCATAAAACTAGATTTTCATATCAATAATTAAGCCACTGGGATTTTTATTTAATTTTATTAGAAAACATCTTGGAATCTATAGAGTTCCTTGAATCAAAATAAAATAAGACATTCATATATCAAGATTGTATGGCAATATTACCTTAAATAACGTGATCTACATAGGGAGTAGTACATGGATATGTTTTCTAATGTACTCTTGGACTTGGAGGCTTGATGTGATAACCTCATAGGATATTCAATGGATTAGGTAATTGATATTCATAATTCCCAAATTCACCCCACCATAGACATTGAATTATTAATGGTACCTTAATATGAACATTATTTCTTTAAATCATCTTAAGTGTGATGATTATTTTGGGATGACTATTTACTTCTTTATAAACTCCTCTTTTAGAAGTAAATAATTTTATCATTCCCTCAAGAAAAACCCTTTTGGATTTACTTCCACTATTTTTACATCAATAAAATTGATTCTTCTATCCCTCACCATATACCTCATAAAAAATATCCTGAAGCTCCATACTTTTTTTGGGGCATTCAAACGTTGAAATAGGTTGATATATTAGTCATGTATTGTGATATTTGGATTTTTATAATCTCTAAAATTATCTTGTATATCTCACATATTAATGGGTTTATCAATGTGTTGATCCAAGGTTTTTCTCTATCACTCATGGTTAACTCGATACCTTCTTATTACATGCATCAGTAAAACTAAAAGGGATAACCTTAGTTAAAATAATAATAATTATAGAAATATTTTTATAATATATAAACTAAATTTTATCCACCCTTAAAGCATTTTACCATTTTATATCATCTGGTTAGTCCATGATTTATTTAAACCAACCTATGAAACTCTTAATTTTATCATCTTTTATTGTTATATGGTTTGTTTTATTCTTAAAAACCGCATACCTAAATGTAATAATGAAATTGATCAATTATAATTGTAAATAATTAATATATTATGAAAAAATACGTATACCATGGGAGTTTATATACATGTGTACAATTAGGCATTATTGTTGTGAAAAAATTCAAATTTGAGTTATTTCGAAAACACATCCACTTAAATTTTATCCCATTTATGTTTCATGCATCCACATTCTATGAAATATACATGGATTTAAGTGAAATGAAATTCACAGAATCTATAATTTATAAAAAAATTACAATATTTTAATATACACAAGAATATTACATAGACTTCTTCTTTATATTTTCACACTGGTTTTATCATCCTAATCACGAATAATATCTTGACCATTACCGCATACCATATATAGATAACCAAGAATCAAACACATATTATTTATTTATTTTTCAAATTGTTTTTCAATAATACATTCCATAGATAGGGAGTTATATATGGTTTATATTATTATATAACTATGTACATCATCCTAAAATTAAATAACCATATCTTTATTGAAAACTATTGAGAGTTCTCTAAAATCCCAACGATTATTAAAATTTACTATAAAAACCTGGGGAAAACACAAAAGGAAAATGGTAAGATTGAATTCCAAATAATGGAAAAATATGGAAATAATGAAAAAAAATAGACTCAAGATTCATTACTTTATATCATAAGTATAATGATCATAAGAATGAAAAAATGGAATAAATGAATTTATAAGATCTTGGAATCATGGAATATGTTGTGGAAATATAATACCTGACATCATAAACATAATTTAAGGTTTATTCCAAATATCATTATCATAAATAAAATTATAATGGTGTATATATTTCACTCAACATTCTAAAATAAATAATTCACATAGTCACGTAGTGTATTCCATACATTATTTAAAATAATAAATAATATATGATGAGATTTAAATAATCACTCAACGAATTATACAGCTATATAATTTTTAGATAACCCATCTAAAAAATAAAAAAACAATTATTCTCCATTATTAATATATACCATACATATATCATATGAATGATCAATCCAACGCAAATGAGGTGGGTTTAATAATGTTGATTTATGGAATTACCAAATGCTTAATCAAAAAGATTCCAAATAGAAGAATATATTAAATTATCTTTAACATTAATTATTTATAATGAAAATCTAGTATCATACATTGAGTTCTAATAACTAAAAAATCATGAGAAATATCTATTAGATGAAATAATAGAAGTGATACCCTTGGGAGACTCTTAATAAAATTAGTAATGATATATAAATATAAGAAAATATAATAGTATTTTGTATATATATAGAATCAAACCAATAATTTAATCCACAAAATAATCATATTATTTATAACAATCAGACTTTTGAGATATATTTTAGGTTGGTTATTATTAACATGAGAGAAAAAATAAAAATGTTAACATAAATCATTATTACCATAAAGTGTGACTTTTCATGAGACATAAAAAAATTACCCTATAAAATAGAATTCTATAAAAATAGGAATATTTATAATGGTAATATATAAATAATTATAAAAATTTCCTGACAATAATATTTAATAAAAGGGGTAAAAAATAAACAGAACATGCAACCTATAAGTAATGATAGTGGTACAAAAGATCCCTTATTGTTTAATAAAAATTAAATACAATATCATTTAAAGATATAAAACATGAATTTGAAGTTATAATACTATCAATAATGGTAATAAATTATATAAAACATGAATTTGATATTATAATTACCATTTAATTTAAAATAAATATACAAAATAATATGTTCCTTAAATAATAATATTTTGAGGAAAAATCATCACATCGTATATAAAATAATTCCCCACATACAAAAAATATCATGAATAGTTAATTTTTTTCATTATATATATATATCAATGAATATTATGTTTCTATTTTTTATTTTATAAGGTCTTATTTTTATATTTTTGTACATATTTTTTATATATATTTAATTTAAATTAATTATTAAGTGTAAATCTCATAATTTATTTATAACACTCTCGATTAGTTTTCTTTTGTCAAATTTGTTATATGATAAATTAATGATCTCCAGAATTTTTTGTGATTTGTGATTTATTCTACTGTAAGGAAATACAAATATATTTTTAATTTTAATTCATATAGAGATAATAATTAGAAAGTTTACATGATTAGTCCATTAAGGGCTCTTAATGATACTATAACTATTTATTAATTTTATTACATAAAGATTGTAATATATTGTAAATAATAAATATTAATAGAGTAATATATATATTTTCATAGTAAATATATTTTTTATTTCATCTATGTTTGGTGTTAAAGAATCATAACATATCAATCAGGGAGGCGACAATCCACACACAATGCATGACGATGTATTCGTTTTTATCAATGATTTTGGAGGAATGTTTCACATGAATATTAAACTAGTATTATAAAACTTAATAATATTTAAAATTATGTTTTATCATTTTTCCTGAATATATTTATCCTTATTGATGTAGTAGAAGAAAATTAAAATAAAAGACAGGCAGGGATTATTACCTCTTATTTGAATGATCTCCCTTTGGTAAGTACAAAAGATGATATAGACTATTATTTTGGTGCGACCAAGGATTCAAATTTATAGTGATGTATTTTTAGATTTCACATGTTAGAGTTTTGATTGATACAAATCATTTAATTGATTTGATAAAAAGGTATAATGTGGACTCCATTTATTATTGATGAAAATGTCACTTTTGTAAAAATTGATTATTTCTCCATTTTTCACAAAATTATTCATGGATAAAGACACAAAAATAAAAAATAATTAGGTGGGGTTATTTATAATGTTTATCCTCACTCTTACATACAATATCACACATATATATTTAATTTTTAAACCATTTAATATTGTTAAACTTATTTTACCCAAATTTAATATAATCACAGTAACCCCACTTTAACACATGGAATCTATTTTTAATTTTAAAAACTGAAATATAAATTTTTACATAATTTTAAAGATAATGTTTTCAGAATGTATATAATTTTTTTTAAAAAAATTCATGATATAAATAAATTGAAATTTTTATTATCATATATAATGTGTAAAAGATCGTTTTTACAAAAAAAAATGTTTATTTTAAGTATATAACTTTTTTAAGATAAAAGTATCAATATTATTTATTCTATTTAAATTAGAAAAAATTATAATTATTAAAAAAACTATTCCATAAATATTAAAGTAATTAAGAAACCTAATTGCACAATGTGATATTTTAAATAATTAAGCTAACAGAAAATAGTTTTCATTAATGCCTTACACATATTTTATATATTTTTAAGCGTGATTTCATATATCAAAATGGAATTTGAAAATGATTGGATTAATTTTTAATATATGTAATTTATATGTTCATGGTTTTCCAAAAAAATTAATGGAATTATTGATCAAAATATTATGCATTTTAGCAATGTGAGTATTATTATTTTTACTCCAAAAATTGATTATTTCAAAAATGTAAGAAAAAATATTCCTTGGAACAAATATATATAATTTATTAAAATATTTATTTTAATTTATGAAATAAATAAATGTATTTATATATTTATATATATCATTAAAATTAAAATTATAAATTATAAATAAAATAACATTTATTAGAAAATAATGTTTTTAAACATTATTTGTTATTAATAATATTTCATATAGATTTGTTATATAATTGATGTAGATATATCAATTAATCTATAATAATATTTTAAAAGTGTCACATTAATTTATTTGGAATAATATAGTACATATAAATTGATTATTTAAAATAAATAAATATAAATTATACTAATAAAATATTAAAAATTATAGTTAAATGATTATTTATATTAAAAAAATAATTTTTCACTACTCAATAAATATTTACATATTTATATGAATTTCTTTTATACATCAAATTTTTTTTAAAATCATATTAAGATATTTACAAAACACAAGAATATACATATTTATATTGTTTTAATATCATATTTTTTATTTCCTTGTGACATACATTATTTTAGTCTAGCTACTTTATAATAGATTACAATAGTATTCCTTTTAGATATATTAACCATGACCATATTTTCAATGATCATATTTAATATTTCTACTTTTCTATAATGATGATTTCATTGATAAAAATTTACTTACTAAATGTTTTGTCCATTCCACACTCACACTACTACACATGGTTATTATTCAATATTATATATTTTGCAATATGATTTTTCATTTAATGGTTATATTCCTCACTATTTATTTTGTTTGTCTATTAGTGATCCTCATGGTTGAAGATAATCTCAGATATTTACTTGTTATGTATATTTTATTCATTATTATGTATTTCATACTGTTGATTTATTTATTTTTAATAAATGTACATCATTCACGGTCTGTAATAATTCATTATGTACAATACTTTCTGTTATGTTTTTTGGTAATTTATCATATATGAATTAATAACCTGCATTTTGATTGCTTCAAATATTTTATAAATCATTTTCATATCATGTTTGAATTCATTAAAATTATTTGAGTATAGTTATTTAAAATTATAGTCATAATTATTTATAATAAGAATAATAATTTCTATTAAATCCAGAGGTCTTACGTAATGAATAAATTTGATAGGGTGGAAGTGATTTAGTATTATATGTGATGTAAAGGGAAATTTTTTTACAACATTTAATTTTTAATTATATTGTTACGCTATTTAAGGTTCAATGACTGAAAATCATTGAAAAACTAGTGTATGGGGAGATAATTCATTTTGAGAGTCATGACCAAGTTTTTTGACATATTTTTATACATGTCAATATAAATTTACCCTTATATGTTTACTTTACAGATTTATTTTTTTACATGGGTATCTAGGATTTTAAAAGGTAATATATATTTTACTATAAATTTAGTGTAACCTATCAATATAAATACATTTGTTGGAATTCGAAAAATAATCAAAATTTAATATAATTAAATATCTATATTGTAGAATGTTTTCATTTAAAATAATTTTTCATAGAAAAACTATTAGTTGTAGATAAGTTATATTTTATCAATTTTTTGTTCATAATATTTTCTAAAATTTATTTGAAATTATATGCGATTTAATATAATAATATATCATTTTAATAATAATAATAACGAAATTTTTTAAAATATATTATTATAATTTATTATGAATATGTAGAAAATGATAATAAATTAAATATTAGAAAATGATAGTTTTACCATTATAATGGTAATAAACATTATTAATAATAATATCATTTCTATTCCTATAAAATTAATGATAATAAATTAAATAATAAATTAATTATGATCCAAAATATAAAATATGTATTTTTAGATTTAATTTATAAAATTGATATAATAAAATTTTAAATTCAGCAACGAAAACTACTTTTTAAGGCATGCGTCAACTGGGGGTGGGGGTCCTCGCTTATATTAGTGGTATCAATTTGAATTTATAGGTATCCTTATATGTATATATTGAATACTGTAAAAAAATTGGGGGTTTATGAAAATGACTTTAACATATTCATATTAAATAAAAATAAAATTACCATGGACTATTCCTCGCCCCAAATGGTTGTCATGGATGATCCTGGAGAAGGGAATATCAGTTATCATCTTCAGTTTGGGAAAGGTAGTATAGTAATAGAAATAATAAATTAATCTATGTCATTAATATAAATCCATGAAATAAGGATTTTTACTATTTCATTGACAACCATTAGGCGGGTTATAAAATTGAAACTGTTAATGATCTGTTAATCCCAGGTGGCAGTAATAAGACTCATAAATAAAAATATCAAAATATTTTGTAACCTACATTATGAAACATTATACCAAATATATATTTTTAAATACCCTTATCACTTCGTGGTTATTTTAGAAATATATTACAAGTTAACTAATATGACGATATTTGAATGAGGAGTCATACAAGAGGATTATTGATTAGATGATACTCAAGATTGAATAATTGTTTTGCAGTTAATAAAGGAAATGTTTTCATGATGATTAACCAAATGTTTGTAATAAATGATGATATATTTTTTGTATAAAAATAATTATGAATCAATGAAGAAATATTTTCATCGTGATTTTTGTTTATAGAGGTTTCATAATAATAGCGTGTAGTCTGAAAATTTTAATTTTTCTTCAAAATATATATTTTTAATTCAATATATTATTTAAGAATGATATATATATAAGATTAAAATTACATATTTATATAAAAAAATTTCATATGATTTTAAATAATTCTTGTATTATGATAACATCAAAAAAGCTACAGAATTACAAAAAAAATATATTATTCAATATTCACATAATGAAATCATATATTATCAAAATATCAAAAATGATTATTTATAAACCCAAATTTTTTAATTATTTAAATTGGTTATTTCTTAATATATAAATTTTAATATAAAATAATTTTAAAATATATTAATATAATTTTTTTTATTGATGAATTAACTTTTATAATATTATGATTTCATAGTCTTATATTTTACAGATATTATAATTTTTTACGATATTTTTATATATAATAGGTTTTATTCCCAATAAAATTTCATTATATAATATATCAATGATCATTTTAGACCAGTATTTCATGTGAATCCATATTTTGATGAATTGTTTATACAAGGAATATAATATTCCAAAATCACAGCACCTTACATTTTACACCCTTAAATCAATATTTCCCTCACAATTTTAATTATCACATAGTAAGAAATATTTAAGGATATATTAAGATAATAATGAATCAAGATATAACAACTAAAAGATACATTCTTATATATATCAGGGAAGTGTATGTAACATATAATTTCATTTATAATAAAAAAAATACTATTATTCTTAACAATTTATTCCAAATACACATTTATAACTATATCATTGGATCTTCTAGTGACATACATTCAAAACATTCATTTTTAATATCAGTTTTCCCTCCGAATATAAAATAAAAAATTATTTTGAAACATTATTATATAATTAAATAAATTTATCATTTGATAATTAAATATCAAAACTATGGTATCATCTCCAATGAAACATCGTATTATCATTTGATACATTCATTTAAAAAATTTCACATTGGAATCATCCTAGAACTCATTTAGTAAATTCTATATTACATTATATTGTGATTACACAAAAATATTACCCTAAAAAATCTCTAAAATGAAGAACAAATACATTTTAATGGTTTCTAATGAGAATTTTATTCACGGATTCATATCCCCCTAGGAGTGTCTGAGACGGTGCGTAGTAATTGGCCAACTAATTAAGAACATAAATAATTATTGAGTAGATATTAAACTTGACATTATATATGTTACTAATATGAGGTATATATATTCTACGTCCCCAACGACTTTCTAGTAACCAGAAAAATATGTAATATCCATGAAAACCACCCAATATCCACATTAAAAAAAACAGTATTTTATTTCCTATAATCAATAATACCATATAATTTTCCTTCTTATCTTCACTAATTTTATATTTTCTTAATTCCTAAAATATTCAATACTTATCGACCTAAATAGCAGAGTTTTATAAACAATTAAAAATATGATAAACCATATATTATCAACCCTTCATTATACTAGAAAAACATCATAACAATAAATCATATTTAAATCCTACTAATATACACACAATAGAGACCCAAGATAAACATTCAATAATAATAACTAAATTCAATTATTTTTATATTAAATATGAAAATATTCAAACAAACCTGGGACATAAAGTTATATTCTCTTGGATATTAGATATATAAAAATATTATTATACAAAAAATGGAAACATTATTATTTAATTTGTTGAATATATAAAATCTTCAAGACAGTTTTCATGATATAATCATCTTCATTACTTTTGATGGGGAAATATAATTTCTCAGAACCACACATCTGGATGAAGTGGACAAAAAAAATCATTAGATTTCCTAATTTTATATAGATAATCATATCTAAATTGCCACCATCATAAATTTAAAACATAAAACTGAAATATTTAATTAATAGCATGCTTAATTATCTTTTAGTTTTATAATTTTTTTGAATTATGAACAACACTTGCATAAACAATACACTTTACTTCAAATGTATATTTTTTCCAATATATCTATTCATTCATATTATATATGAAGTATTCAAATTATCAAACTAAATTCCTCACTGATAAATTAATTTTAATTCCCCGATTCTTTTTTAAATTAGATATTTAAATAATATTATTTATTTGGAAGATTGTGATTCCGGAAATAGAATTTTGAGACAAACATTGAAATATTATTAATATATTATATGAAATTTATAATAGTACATTTAAAATTAAGGGAATGAATATGAATAACTAATATGTAAAATATACATAAAAAATAATAATATATTGTTATTTACATATAAAAACGAAATTTTTTTCATAAATTATTTTAATTCCAGAAAAATATGTTTCTTCAAAAAATGAGTTAGGATTACTATTAATATAGAATATTAATATAGATTTGTGAAATGTGTTTGAAGAAAATATTCATCTTTTGAATTCATCAGTTTCATTTTTATCTTAAAATAATTTAATTATTATTTTCTGAAAACATTTATTTATCTACAAATATTCAAAATTAATTATATTTATTGAAAACTATATTTTTATTAAATTTTTTTAAAAGTTAATATTAGGTTTTTCCTATGTTTTAAATTTTATTTACTAAATATTTATTTAAAACAGTCTAGTTATTGTTTGATGTGGATTTTATACTTGAATCTAGTATTATTAACAATTTATATTAAAAATCTCATTTTTATGAAAAAATTGTTTTTATTTTCAATAAAATTATTTTATTTTTAATTGAATCATTAAAATTATTTATATTTACATTTAAAATATTGAATCCATATTTTTAATCAATGGGTCCAAATTTTTTAAATAATTTAGTGTTGTTATTTATGAATATGAATAACTACCTTTGAAAAAATTATTACCCATGTAAAGTTGAAACATGATAATAAAGAATAAGAATAAGTGAAAGGCCATAATTAATGATCATATTAATTATTGTATAAATCAAATTTTACCCTTACTCCTATGGTTAAAAATATAGTTTTTTAATGAACAAAATAACATTAATATTACTTATATATTATCTAAATAGTGAATGTCGGGGAAGATAACATTCCTTATCTTAAATACTTCTTTTATATCCTCAAGGGGAATAATGTTGGTTATTAATTAATAAATTCCTTATTTTTGGACATTATAAAATTATTTTCGGGAAATAAATTTATTTTTATCATTTGGGGAAACATTGATGATATTATAACCATTATATTTTTATATTTAAAGAAATGTCATAGATATCGTATTATTGATTTTAATAAATGTATATTTTTTAATATGGGGTTATTCGTAGGATACATTAGTCTATAAATATATTTATGAAATATAAAACTTTTATATTCATTATTATAATTTAATTTCAATTTTTATGAATTTAAATATTTCTGTAAAATCATTAAAAACATTGAAGTTAATATTATTCAATGAAATGAAAAATCTAATAAATTATATTAAAAATATTAAAAAAATATAATTTGAGAAATTTAAGTTGATCCAAAAATTATATATTATATATCGACTTAATAGGGACATAATAAAATTGTTTTCTCAATTTTAACTTTTTTTCAATGATATTTCTAAAAGACAAAGTGTTGAATAGTATCGAAATGGGAAATAATAATAATTAATTTGAATAATATTTCAATATTATTTTTAAAAATAATAAAAATACATACAAAAATAAGTTCTTATATTCTATAATATATAATTAATATTCAATTTTATCCCCAATTAAAATCGTATAAGTAATAAATAAAATCAATTAATATTGGAATAAATGATACCAACAAAAATATTTAAAAAAATTAACTAAGGCTTAGTCAAATTGATAATGTTTAAAATAATAGAAAAACATTTCTAAAAATGATTATATGAATATATTAAAACTTTATCATATCATAGATTATAATATATATTCATTTGGTGATATCTTAATAGAAAATTGATTTATTATATTTTAATATTTCGGAAAATTGAAAAATATCCACTCACATCATTTATAAAAGGGAATATATTTTCTATCTTCATTACAAAACCTTCAGCCTTATATATCAATTATAGTATTCCAATGTTTCTTATAAACATCCCTATAAAAATTCCATTAATTCTAGTCTTCCAAAAATACTATCCCTAAATCCATTTAGAGGATATTTAAAGGGAGAATTTTGATGAAATTATAATATGTCAAACAGGTCTATTTGTTTTTCAACTCTTTCTTACATTCCCGAAAATATAAACTCAATATTGTAAAATAATATCTTCACTATTTTTCATGTTTGTAAAATTTATTATCATTATGAAAACACCATTATAACCCATTTTCCCATCAAACAGTAAGTGAATGTATCACTTCCGAATATGTACAACTTACTATCTCCACATAGCGATACAATTAATTTTTCATTAACAAATTTTACTTATTTGTATGATGATGGGTTTAATGAATATAAATTATATATTTGATATAATAATTACTCTTCAAATATTTATTATTATTTACCTTTATATCATTTCATTAATCAAATAATGGGAAAATCATTCATGCGTAGGTACAAGCAACCATCTCGATGAATGTTTTAATTCATATTTCTATCTTAATGTTGTATAAATTATTATAAAGAAGAATATATATTTTATTACATATTTTTATAACTACATTAATATTCATAAAATTATTATACAAATATGAATTTATAAGAACTAAAATTATTGAACCGAGAAATGCTAGGAAAACAATTCAGTTAACACCCTGAATAGTGATTTTAATAAAAAATTATTAACTAATGGGTGATAAAGTGTTATAAATAAATAAAAAATTTAATGGTAAATTTATTTTTATTTATAAAATTTATAATAAATCAGTATTTTTTATACATGAGTTTCAAACAATAACTAAGAACATCATGACATGAAGAATTATTTATATTAAAATATCATCATTATTCAGGATTGTTTATGTTTATTTCTATATTAGGAAATATTTATCTCCCAAATCAATGTGTTGATATAATATTTTGAAAAAAATAAACATTAAATATTTATTTAAATAATATTAAATCATGTTTTACATTTTTCAAAATGGATTTAAATGATTATTTTTTCATTTTACAAACATGTTATATTATGACCATTTATACAATAACACAAAAAGATTGTTTTATTTTAACCCATACAACATGAGTGGAATTATAAAAATAATGACACAATAATTATTTTAAAAATCCAATATAATAATACATGGTATATTTTAAATAAAATATTTTCCATTTTAATTGCATGCATTTAATAACCCTTTTAAAATGGAAGTATTCTTTTAGTAACATTTATTTGAAGGGAACATTAAAAATACTTATCCATAAGAGATTGAATTATATGAAGTTAGTTATCCTTCTTGGGGTATATTGTACTATGATACCTTCCTTATTCTACATTTGGATCTGTTTTTTATGAATACATAATGGTTATTAATATCATTACATTTCTATTTGTTATGCTATAAGGAAATGTTTTTGAAACCAATTCAATTTCCAGAGGTTATATAATGATGAAATGTCTACGAAAACCATTTCACAAAATGGTTATTGTAATGATGAATGTTTTACATTCATATGAATCAAATAATAATTATTTTCAATATATAACAGGAGTGACCAATATCTCTATCGGATGCATTTTTTAAAGAATTATATATCATGAGGTAACAATACAAAACAAGACAAAATGCATGTTCTAATATGGAAAACTGGTGTGTCTTAATCAAGTATGGGAAACACGAGTGTCTTTATCTACTATAGGAAAGACGACTATCTTGATCTAATATGTTGATGATATTAATAGTTAACCTAGACTTATGAAATGTTTTTCTATATTTATAATGGTTCTAAAAATTTATGAGATGTACATATGGTTAATTATTTATATATAATGATTTACCACCCTTATGTATGTAGATTTTAGAAACTATTTTTTTTACCATGAATCATATTTATGATCAATGATTGGTTGGGTATGAACTTAATAACTTATGTCCATGTTCACATAACCATATTCATTCCATATTGTTTCATATGATATTGGATTGATATCTCTTATGTTTACTCTTGATGAAAATCTAATCTCCCCCTTTATTATGTTTCCTTACAAATATGACAAATAAATGTTTAGGTAGATTATTCCCAAAATGATTAATTTGTGATAAGCTATTTGTGGGTAATATCAAAGAATCATTATATAAAAATACGATTTTTAATCTATTCTATAGATACTCTAATCATATAGGCTTTTATCATTTAGTATACTGTTATGTAGTGAAAATTCAACCAAATAGATGAAATTTTTTTATTGAATTGCCCAGATTAGTGTGAATCACTGAGAGGTGGGAGGGGGTGAATCAGTGATCCAGTTAAAATATTTTACAATTTGATTATTTTTAATTAAAACACTATAGATAGTTAAAGCCTCAATCCAATATTCGTTTCTCTCTCAGCCTTACATCGAATGATACTCTAAATGTAAAGGCACTAAACGCCAAGATTTAAAAGGTTCGGTTCTGTGACCAACTCCATGATGTGTTGGTTATTCACCCAATAACAATTTCCCCACAATAATTCCGTTAGTAATTACAATGGTCGATACAGTGTCACACTATATCTCTCCTAAGTCTCACTCAAAGTTCATTATACTACTTCACATAGTGTTAAAGGAGTCTCACAGGCTTGCTCCAGAGTCTCCCAGAAGACTTCTTCTCCTCCCTAAATCTCAGAAGGTTCTTTAAGATCTCGAGTCACATGAGAAACTTTCTTCTTTAAGTTCATATTTGATTCACTGTAGATGATCTTCATGATCTCATAACAAATGCTTGAAATATCACACTATCCAATGAATCTATTCCAGGATCATCAACAACCAATATTAAGGTATGTAGGCCTTTCTTAATATTTCTGATCAGTTGAGTTTATTGGTTCTTAGTCACAATAATGTGTATGCAATTATTTCTTCTTCGGAAGTTGACTTGGCCTCACTAAGATATGTGCCAGTGGTCAACACTACTTATTCATTAATTTAATAGGAAATAATGATCTTTCACAATATCAGCACTGTCTTTCTTCTTAGATTCTCAATTATAGAACCCCCAAATTCAATATCTTCTTTAATTCAATTTGGATTCAATAACAATTTGCATTCGCCAAATTCATGGATTACATGGGTATCTCAATTTCATTCACTTTAGTGCAATAAAAAATTCACTTAAACTTCTTCTTTCCTACTCAAAAAGAATCACATACATTTATGTGATTTTTCAAACACAGAATATTATCAAACTTTTCATCATTTGAATTAATTCAGATGCTTGTGTTCATGCATGATTTCATGCATGGGTTACTTTATTTTGAACATGTACAACCTTATCTTCTTCTCTCAGAATTCAAACACACTTAAGATTCGTTTTTATTTGTGCATGTGCATGAATGCATGCATGCACAATTCTTGTCTTCATTATTGCGTAAAATACCCATTGAGTGTAACACATAGAGCACACCCACAATCTCTTCTCTTTATACTTTTCACTTTTATTAATAATTTGGGTCTTATCAAACTCACACAATTGTAATTTTTAATTAGGGTTCAAATGGTGTTTTTACTTTTTAAACCTTCCATTATCTTCATGTGTGAACAATTTTTTTTTGTTTTCATGTACATGAACTAAACCGGGCATGTACAATCCTTATTTTTTAATTCTTTCACAAACAACCCAAACGGGTATGGGGATTATGTATATTTGATTTGTTAATTCTTCTTAAGAGGTTAACAATGCTTCGCCCTCATTCTTGTGTTCATTTTTGTTAAATAAGAATGCCTTCGGTTCTTCTAATTTGTGGAAAAAGGAGGGAACATTTCTTCCTCTTCGTTTAAACCAATGAGCAAGTGTTATCCTCATTCTGAATTTACACATGCTAAGGTTTAATTCATTGAACCAAAGGATCGTGGTTCTGTCTTCATAATATAAAAACAATGGTGAATGTTCACCGGTTGTTTTACATGTGATCTACTCCTCACAAAGACACAACAAGGGTTCAATGAACCTATCACATTTTGTGGGAAATTCGCATAGGGTTGTGAGTTATTTTGAAAACCAGGAAATTCTTGTTCCTTTTCTTCACGTAGGGGATGCACGAAACTCGTTCTCACATGAGATTCATAGCTAAACTTCTCGTATCAGGGAGGCATTGAACCACTCAGAGCTATATATTTTGGAAAACATGACCTTTTTCAAATAATGGTAGAGGCTAGTACTGGCTTGGCGGTACCTCCATTTATAGGCATAGGATGCATGTTTAAATATGTGTATCTACCATTATGATCAAGGAAATTAATTCCCATGACCTTTTTCTTTAATGAATTAGAGTACAACTTTGAAAAAAAAATTATATCACGGTTTATTTTTGTTTAACACAAATTCCTCATTTTACGTGACAGTCCTCAAATGCATGAAATTTCAAACGGATGGAAGTATTCTATTTTTATATATAACAACTACTTCTCCCTCGATAACTTCATTTTCCTTGGGTTTTTTTTTAATTTTTCATCATGATGCAAGCATGAAACTTTTAATGAATGCTTGTATTCAGTTCATCTGGATGTCCTTTGGGGGCTTCAATAATGATCAAATAGTGGTTTGAATGAAGATTTGGGTGTCCGGATGGAGCTCCTGGTTCGTGGATGCAGTGGTGGTGGCCGGAGGTTGAAGATGACCTCATTCTCTCTCCTCGACTAAAGGATCCACTCGCATCAACCATGTAAGGCCTAGATTAGAAGGCATGGCCTAAATGCGGTGTGTCGTTGAGGTCACACAAGAGATCAGATGGACATGGTAGATGGCATCCTTGTTTCTAAATCACATCCCACATTGAAAAACCACATGGGTTTATCACAATTTATGTATCAAGTCATCCCAACCACAACTCAGTTTTCTCCTCTCTCCCTCCATGGTACATCCCTATACAGTTTTCACCCTGTGGGCGTGCTCTTATCGCCCACTCTTCTCCTTCGAGCGCGCACCTAGGGCCCATGCTACACGAGTTCATCACTGTGGGCAACCAAGGTCTGACAAAAGGCCCACACACACATTCACCATGCGGGGTGGGTCTCGAGGGCTTCCTTTGAGCACAGTTAATCTTTAGGTCCTGCATGTGGTTGATTTGAGAGGACCCCGGCTAGAGCTCCAAGGTTTGCACATTTTTTTGTTAAAGTAACTGTCTAAATACTTAGTATAAAAACTATTTAACCCAGTATGAATTTCTCCTTGAAATTATAAAACATACTCATCATTCAAATCCAATTCCCTACTCTTCCTCATATGTTAACATCATCCATTCTATTCTTTTTAGATCATAAATCCCAAACATATTCCATACAATATTTTACTCCAATCATTGATGAAAAATGGATCATGTATTCATTCTTCATACATTGGAACATAATTCATGGCCTCCATCACTTCATCAACATAGTGACTATTTATGGATGTCACTTCATTCATTATGAAATTGAATATTTCATGTTCATCTTCATGTGTCGAAACATTATATCAGCCTGATTAAAGTCATGGAACTTTTGACTAGTTCATCAATTGTCATAGTTATCCTATTAGCGAATTGATAAAGTGAATCCTTTAATGCTTTGAATCAACCAAAATTCTCTAAGGCTTCACCAACTTTTTTCTCAACATCATTCATCAACATATTGACTTATCATTGACAAAAAATAAAAATCATATGTACAATAATCCATTTTGACAACAAATGAAACTCTAATTCACTTCAATATCCCACTTTTTATTTTGTAGTCTATATCTGTTAAGCACACTTTGTATGGGTCAATATGTGTGAAAATCATTTCCCCCCCCCCCCTTATTGACAACCAAAGGCAACGATGTTAGTGGGGTCACATAAAAAATATGTTGTTCTCCCTTTGAATAATATCTTTTGTATTATTTATGGGTGATGGATAATATCAGATGGTTCACATAGCTAAGTT
Source organism: Viscum album (assembly GCA_963277665.1). Classification (NCBI taxonomy): domain Eukaryota; kingdom Viridiplantae; phylum Streptophyta; class Magnoliopsida; order Santalales; family Viscaceae; genus Viscum; species Viscum album. The sequence continues at coordinate 1,519,834,496 of OY728136.1, forward strand.
CATTTAGTGAAACAACTCTATCTCTACTTTGGATAACCCATTGTAGAAAAAAAAGAGATATATGACAAAGGTTTTCAATACTGTCCATAAATAATCATAAATGTGAAATCTTGCATAGAATGTATCAACTCATATCCTAGGGGTGTAAAAATTTATATTTATCAATGAAACGCTAAATCATTAACATACTTCACCACAAATATTAAAAATATCATATGCCAAGATAAATCCCCCCCATTCATCCCATCATTTCATCAATCGAGAAATCCCCCTTAATTGATATAATAAATAAAATTAAGAACAATTTATGAATGTGTAATTGGAATACCGTAGTTTATTCATCCAAAGATGATATGAATTTCATGATTTGTGATGACATAATCGATGATATCATCTCTTTCATATTTTCTCTCCCTCAAGGGGTGCAATTTCCATGAATTTTTTGGGTGGAGAATATCATCAAATAAGCTTAATGATATGGATTTTGATAATCATTCATTAAGGATCACATCATGTAATTACAAAATCATTAATAATGAGTTCAAATTTTAGTTATCCTCTTTTCTCATTCAACTGTCATTTAATAATGACCAACATCTTCAATTCCATGTAATGTAATGACACATGTAAAACAAAATTACAAGGGAATAAGATGAAACACTTGTAATATTTTTAATTGAAGAACTGGGGCATAAAATTTTCTATCAACCCAAGAACACCTATCCATGAATCTCTAAAGTGTATGGTGAACACAATGTAGATGTCCACTCTCCATTTGGAATTTTTGATTTTGCATTGTCATCATGGATTCTTCACTTACATTTTCCTTCTACTGGTGTGTATTGTTTAACATCACTTCATTCAATAGTGATGTAGCTTTTGGTGCATGTTGTTAGATATTCTTCATTATTCCTAGTAAAAGATTTAAACATTTGTCTTATTTATTTCCATACTTCTTGCACCTTCGATAAAATTGTTGTGAGACACTTTGGTTATCATGTTTTGACAACCAGTCATGAAATTCGAATTCTCTTTCATGTGGAATGAACTATTTTCCATTTTCATTTGTTTTTTCTAGTATTTCATCATCATCTCTTTGCAGTTGTCTATAAATTTTAAAATTATTATGGAAGATAACGAAACACTCCCAACCATTTTCTGAGCTGGACCTTCCATGTGGCTTCATCTTTTTCTCTAGGTAGCCTTTCTTAAGAATCTTATTAATAATATTTTTAAGAATGTATTTAGTCAATCACAATTTATTTTTTATTGATTATATTTTTATATTTTTCATTCACACTTAAATTTCAATGTATGGTTTCCATTGATCCATGGTATGACATTTATTTCCACCGTAGAAACATTCATTCAGGGTTGAGATGACATTATGGGAATCCGGTTTGACCTTCATCCTAGGAATAATTTATTTTACTATTTTCATTACATAATTGTTTTTCATATTCCCAATGGAATAATTTTAAACTCTTTTTTATATATGTTTTATTTGTGGTGGTCTATGATTCCTATCAACATATGCTTGTGGAATGGTATGACTAAACCAGCACTCATCATGACCATGACCTCTCATGTTTCAATTATTTTAGAAGTCTTCAAGATATTCAAATCTATTTGTAGTAGAAAATTATTTTTTCATATATGAATTCTTCTTTTTAATTGAAGGTAGCTTAATTTCCTCACATCTAAATTCCCTAAATATAGTCCTTCCACAATATTCATATGCGGAAAAATTATTCCATCAATCATTGTCTTGATGAAGAAAACATCCAACAACACCAAAAATAGCCAACAAATCTCCATCTTTTACTTGAAGTATCGGTCATGCTAGATCTATGGAATTTTTTTGGAATATTCATTTTTTATATGGATCATCCTTCAAATAGTTTCAATTTTTTATCATTCTTGTATCATCCATTGATGTTTTTATGGATGTATAGACATTTTTATCAATTTATATCTTTCTAGATTTTGGCTTTGAACACGTAATTTTAGATGAAAATACATTAGTAAAAAAAAAGTAACTAAGTAATGGGAAATCATCTTATTGGAGAATGATTCCATTTTATTAGAGGATAATTTTATATTATTTTTGGAATCATATTCCTCATTGCAAATTAGAGTGGAGACATCTCTTCTTTCCACTCATTGGGATGTTCTTTCCTGTAGTGATTGCTGATTCTCGAATTTCTCCTACAACTCTAAACACTTCATGTTGAAAGAGTTATTATCATACTCAACATATCCTTGTTTACTTTCCAATTGTCCTTAAACATTGTTAATTATTATTCATGAACATTTCTTAATAGTTTAAAATAGATATCAAGCTCCCTTATCATTTTTTATTTGTCTTGTAGTTGAGCATCGGTGACAACCATAAAAAAATTGTGAATCTTTTCAAATTCAAGGAATGATTACAAAAATACAATCTCAATGAATTATTTCTCACAAATACTTCCCTATAATACTTTAAAAACATGAGCATATCATTAATTACAAAGAGAAAGTGTTTATTTCTTTTCATTGACAAGTATTTTGATAGTGTTGGACATGACAACCCTTTCAGCCAATGATTCTTACATGGAATTACCTTCTTCTTCTAGATATAATTTTTCATCTTATAGATAACTAATACTTATAGAAATGTGTCTTTACACTTATCTAGTGACATTAATCAGCTGATCTTTGAGTGTATTCTAAAGATCGATAATTGATCTATCAAATCACAACTTGACCTTGCTTAATCATTAGAATAATAAGTATTATCACATGTTGTACCTTTCATATTACCTTCAGTTGAAGGTGTCTCCCTAGTATTAGTAAGATTCATCTGCATCATCCATTCCCATTTCATCATTATTTTATACTTAATATTGGAAGATATCTACATTTGATATTTTTCAATAATCTCATCAAATATATACTTCATAAAGACTCCTTTAGAGCATTTATAAGTGACCTTCCCTCTGATACCAATTAATGTGCCCTGATCAGTGTGAATCACTAAGAGGGGGGGAGTGAATCAGTGATCCTAATCAATCTTTTTACCAATTGATTCATTTTAATTAAACGTGTATTAATGGTTAAATCCTTGATCTACTCTTCGTGCGTCTCTCATCCATACCTCAAATTTTGTTGTAAATGTAAAGGCACTGAACATAAGGATTTACAAGGTTCAGATCAAAGACCTACTCCTTGTTGTGTTTCTTATTCTCCATAACAATGATTCTATACTATAATTCTTTTAGTAATTACAATAGTAGATATAGAGTCACATTGTATCTCTAATAATTCCCACCTAAGGTTCTTTATACTACTCCACAAAGTGTTACCAGAGTCCCACTAGCCTGCTCTAGAGTCTCACTGAAGACTTCTTCTCCTCCTTGAATCTCATAGGGTACTTCTAGCCCTCGAGTCACATGAGAAACATCCTTATTTAAGTTCCACATTGATTTAATATAGATGTTCTTCCGATCTGTTCACACAGGTTATCTGATTCCAACTTTCTAATGAATCTGTTCAAGGATCTTCAATAATATTTGGTAAGGTCTGTTGGCCTTGATAAATATTTCTAATCTCTTGAGTTGATCCGTTCTCTACCACAAAATTGCTTTGTAAATTTATTATTCTTCTGATTAAGACCTGACCTCCAAGAAATGTGTGTCAATGTTTCAAAAAACATCTTCAATATAATAATATGCATGAATTATCTTGAACAATATCATCACTATCACTCTTCAGTGATTCTTTTTTTTTAACTCTCATATATAAGAGATTCTTTAATTTAGTCTCACATCAGTCTCAACTCTCATTCACATCATTCGTGGATTTCATGAGTATCTCAAATTTTTCTCCTTAGTGAAATATCATAATGCACTTATACTTCTTATTTTTTACTTGGAAAGAATCCTATAAACTTATGTGATAATTCAAGCACTGATGATCAACTCACATTGCATCATCTGAATTTTTACATGTGCATGTGTTCATGCACGATTTCATGCATAGGAGAAATTCTATTGAATGTACACTATCTTGTCTTATTCTCTCAGTATGCAGAATCATTTTTATCCTTTCACTATGTGTGCATGTGAATTAATGCATGAATGCACAATTCTTTTCTTCTTTCTTGTATGAAAACCCCAATGGGTGTATCACTTAGAGAACACACACAATATCATCACTTTCTTGTTTTCCCTTTTCAAATTACATTGGGTCTTTGAACACACATGCACAATTTTCCTTTTTATATATTGTTCAATGGTTCTTCTTTCATTTTATACCATCCTCCTCCACATGTGCACACACACTTTTTATTTTTTATTCATGCACCTGAACACCACCATGCATATACCATCCTTCATTTTCTTCTTCAATCACACACAAACAAAATGGGTAAGGTGATGGAGTATGTGTGAGTTTTTTTCTTCTCAAGATATTATCAATGCCTTGCCTTCATGCATGTGTTCCTTTTTGTTAAACACAATGCCATGGGTTCTTCTTCTTCCTTAAAAACTGGAGGGCGCATTTCTTCTTCATTGTGAAAACAATGGATCATAAGTTGTCATCCTTTGAACTTCGAGTGCTCTAATGTCTTCTTCACAGAACCTAAGGTTCGTTATTTTTTCTTTACAATATAAAAAAAGGTTGAAAGGAACTAGTTGTTTTACCCATGGGATACTCCTCACTTAGACAAAGTGAGGGTTCAAGGAACCTATAACGTTTTTGTGGGAAATTCACATAGGGGTGAAAGTTCTTTCATGAAACATGGGTTTCACAGTTCTTCTCTTCATGCATGGGATGCACAAAAAACCATCATGAAATAGATGCATGGCATACCATTTCGTAGCAAGGCTACATAGAAACCCTCGGGGGTCTGTTTTTTTTGAAAAAAAAAATCATTCTCAAATAATGGCAGCTGATATTTTTGGCTCGGGGGTCCTCTTTTTGTAGGCCCAGGATGTGTGTTTAAATCCATGTATATACAACGAATATTGGGGCACTGAATTCCTAATATCATTGTGTTTAATTATTTAAAATGTAGATATGATGATACACTGCATATCACAGTTTCTTTTTGTTCAACCCGATTTCATGATTTCATGTGGCAATCCTCATGTGAATGCAATTTTGTACGCTGAAAAATTATCTCATTGTATGTCGAACGACCAGTGCACCCTCGAAAACATCGTTTTCATCAGTTTGATTATATATTTTCATCATGAAGCATGCATGATACTTTTAATGAATGCATGTATTTGGTTCATTTAGATGATCTTTGTTGGCATGATCGGAGCTCGAATGGTGGCCATAATGATGAGTTGGGTGTCTAGCTAGAGCTCTTGGTTCATGTGTGAAGCAGAGGTTGCTTGGGATGATGATGACCAAAGTTTCTCTCCTTTTCCATATGATCAACTCGTATCAAACACAAATGACCTTGATTATAAGGAATGGCATGGATGCAGTGTGCAATGGAGATATTGCGAGCGATTAGATGGATAACGGAGATTGCATCCACATTTTTAATTCTCGACCCACATTGAAATGTCATTAGATTTTCCCTTTGTTTTAGCATCATTCAATCCCAAAACATAGCTCTAATTTATCCACTCTCCCTCTATAGTACTACCCCTTGCTATGTTCACCCTCCACGTGCGCTCTTAGCGCACACTCTGTTCATCTGGTCGCACACCTGGCGCCCATGTTGCACGAGTTCATTACTGCGCAGCACATGTGGGATTACACATGGCCTAAACACACATGCCACATGTGAGGATAGCTTGGAGGGAATCTATCGAGAATGGTTGACCCTCAGGTATCACATGTGTTTGAGGTGATTGGACCTCAGCTGGAGATCCATGGTTGGCAAATTTTTTGGAAATGGAATAGTTTAAGTACATAGTATGAAAACTAAGTTACCTTGTATTAAATTATCCTTAAAATGAAAAACCATACTTCTTCATTAAAATCCCATTCTCTAATATTAATTATCTTCAAACATCATCAATTCATTCTTTTTATAACATAAATCCCAAACATCATCAATACATTCTTTTATTCTCATCATGGTTGATTCATTAATCTATCCTACATTCCTCATGCATTAAAACATAATGCAAGGACTTCATCACATCATCCACAAAGTGACTATTGATGGATGTCACTTCCTTTATTATGAAATTTAGTATTTTATATTCTTATCCATGTGTTGTAACACTTTATCAAATTGATATGGGTCTTGGAACTAAAGACTAGTTCAACAATCATCAGATTTTCCTTCGTAGAGAATTGATCAAGTGTAGCATTAATTTTTTTGAATCAACAACAATTCATCAAGGATTCACCAACATCATTCTCAATACCTTTCATTCACATATTAAATTCTCATTAACAAAAAATGAAAATCTTATGCACATAAATCCATATTGTCATAAAATAAAACTCTTATTAACTTCAATCTCACCCTTTGTATTTTGTGGTAATATCACATAAGCACGATTTATAGGGGATAATATGCGTCCCAATATTTTCACCCCCTTATTGGAAACCAAATGCAATTGTGTTAGTGGGGTCTCTTCAAATACATGTCCCCAACCATTGAATAATATTTTTTTCAATGTTTTTGATAAAGGGGTGATGTCACATGGTTCAAATAGAATAGAGCCATTAGTCAATCGACAATACTTATACTTGGTCTAACCCATTATTGAAAACAAGATAGATATGACAATGGTTTTCAGAGTTGTCAAAAAACAACCATATTTGTGAAATCATACTTTGAATGTATCATCTCCTTTCTCAGGGGTTAAAACATCATATTTATCAATGAAATTATATATCATTCACGTACTTCACCAAACATATAAAAAATTTCATGTTCAAAGATAATAATCCCCTTTTCATCGAATCTTTTCAACAATCAATTTCTACCCCTTATTTGATATGATAAATAGAATAAAGAGCCAAGGATGACTATGTGAATGGAATACCTCAATTTCATCATCTTGAGATGTTATAAATTTTAATATTTGTCATGGAATATTCCTTGATATCATCTCATTAATATTTTCTCCCCCCCATGGGGTGCACTCCTTTTGAATTTCCGTGGTGGAGAATATCATCAAATAATATTGATGATATGAATGTTGATAATATTCCACTGTGGATCACATCAAATAATTACCAAATCATGAATAAATATTTCAACTTGCAGGTCTCTACATTGCTCATTCCACTGTCATTTTCAGAATTACATTCATCTTCAATTCCCTATAATGCAAGCACACATGTATAACAAAAGTATAAGGAATAAAAATGGTAGACATGTGAGCTTTTTAATTGAAGAACTGGGGATGATAATATTTTCCCAACCCATGAACTACTATTCTTGCAGATCTAAATTGTCTGGTACTCTTCATGCTGATTTCTCCTATGCATTTGTCATCTTTATATTTCATTTTAAGTGTGTATTCTTTACTTCTATTCACCCTCAACTTGTGTGGATTGTTTTTTTTTCACTTCTCTCAGTAGTGATGTAGCTTTTGGTGCATGTTTTTAAATATTCTCTAGTTGTCCAAGTAAAATTGTTAAACATTTGTTTTAATGATGTATATCCATCTTGCACCTCCCAAACAATATTTTTGTGACACTTGGGTTATCATGAGTTGGAAAACTCTCATGAAATTGGAATTCTCATTCATGTAGAATGACCGGTTCTCCCTTTTCTATAGATTTAGCAAGCATTTAATCTTTAGTACATTATAGTTCATTAGCAATTTGCAAATTATTAGGCGAGATTACTAAACACTCCATACCATTTTTAGAATTGGAGCTTCCATATATCTTCCTCATTATATTCTTGTTACATTTCTTTGGAAACATATTAATATTTTCATTAGGAATTTCTTCTGTCAATCCCAATTTCCATGGATTGTTTGTAGTGATCAATGGTACAACATATCATTCCAATGTAAATACATATTTTCTTCGTTTAGATGAAATTCAATGAATCTGGTTTCAAATTCATCTTAGGAATAATCTCCGTCAATATTTTCTTGACATAATTGTTTTCCATATTTCCAATGGAATACATTTATACTCATTTACCTTTCTCATGACTTTGTTGTGGTCCATGATTATTATCATGATATGCTTGAGTCATGGAAGAACAAATCCAGCACTCAACATGACTATGACCACTTTTGTAGTAATTATCTCATAAGTCTTCAAGATATTTATATCCGTTCACAATAGAAAAATTCATTCTCATCTATGAATTCGACATTTTCATTGCAGGTTGCTTCATTTCTTCACATATACATTCCCGGAATATAGTCATTCTATAATTTACACGTGCTGACAGATTATTCTTGAAATCATTTCCCTGATGCCCAAACATCCAACCACACCATCAATAGCTGAAAATCTTCTTCCTTTACTTGTAGTATCTGTCTAGATAGATTTAGTTCATTTTTTGGAATAGTCTTTCAATCTATGGTGCATCCTTCTGGTTGTTTCTATTTTTAATCATTCTCGTATCCACCCATGATGTTTTTATGGATGTATTGACCTTTTTGTTCTGTACAAATCATCCCATATTTTATCTTTGAACCTGTACATGGTGATGAAACTGGATCAGTAGAAACAAAATTAATTGGGTAATGGGATACCTTCTTCAAGGAGAATGTTTGGATTGGATTAGAATATAATTTGATATTCCTCTTGGAATCCTATTCCTCAATGCAAAAATTAGTGGAAACTTCTCTTCTTCCAACAAATTTGTATGTTCCATCTTGGCATGATTAGTGATTCTTCAATTTCCCCTCCAACTCAAACCACTTCATGTTGAAAGAGATTCTCTCATACTCAACTAATCTCGGCTGACATTCCCAATTCTCCACTTGCATTGTTATTTGTTCATCATGCACATTTATTAATTGTTGCAATGTAATGTCATCTCTTTTAGCATGCTAGCATTTTATTCTAGTTGAGATACATTGAAAACCATAGTAACATTGTGAATCATTTCAAATGCATGGAATTCATCTAAAAATACAATCTCAGTGAATTATTTGTCACAAATACTTCACTTAAATTCATCTATTACATGAAATTAATGTCATTGCAAAGAGAAATTTTATCATCCTTTTCCTTCACTAGTTTTGCGAGAGTATTGGACATTCCAACCCTTTTAGCAAATTCTTATACCATGGCGTTAGCTTATTCTTCCAGCTGTAATTTTTCATCATGAAGATCATTAATTCTTGTAGAAATCTTTCTTGCGACTTCTTTGGGGACATTCTTTTGATGATCATTGTGTGTTTTATGAAGATCACTAATTTACATTTCATCATCAATACATTAGAAAGCCTCATCAAAATAATAATAGGTATTATAAAATGTTGTACCGTTTAGATTAACATCAGTAGATGGTGTCTCCCTAGTAGTAATAAGATTCATATTTATCTTCCTTGCATGTTTCTACTTTCTGATCATCTAGGTATTGGAATAGATATCCATTTAAGTTTGTTCACACATCTCCTCAAAACTGTAATTCATAATGATTCCCATGGATCTCTAAGAGGTTTCCATCCCTTTGATACCAATTGGAGTGCACATATTAGTGAAAATGACTATGTGGGGAGGGGGTGAATTATTCATCCCTTTAATTTTTTTTACAACTTTATTCTTTTAAAATAATCCTATATGGAGGGTTTAATCATCGATCCACAATTATTGTGTCTCCTAGACTTATCTCGAATGATGCTACAAATATAAAGGCCCAGAACCCAAGGATTTACATGGTTCAGTTCAAGGACATACTCTTTTTTCTGTTGGTTATTCTCCAGAACATAGATTCTCCACTATAATTTGGTTAGTCATTACAATGGTCGACAGAGAGTCACATTGTATATCTCTTGAGTCCCATAAGATATCTTTATACTGCTTCATACAGTGTTTCCAGAGTCCCACTGGCCTACTCCAGAGTCTCACTGAAGTCTTTTTCTCCTCCCTGAATCTTACTTTGTTCTTCTAGTTCTCGAGTCGCATGAGCAACATCCTTCTTTAAGTTTGTGATTTATTCATTGTAGATGATCCTATAATATCTTCACATATTCTTGTTGAATAATACTAGCATGGGAATCAGTTCATGGATCTTCAAAAACCTTTGATATGTTCTGTTGGCCTTACTCAACATTTCTGATCACATTAGTTGTTCAGTTCTCTGTCTCAACAATTCTCAAGAAATTATTTATTATTTGGTTGAATACATGTCCTCATATATATGTTTCTAAATGGTTCACACAATATTTTATATAATATAATATGTAAGGATGATCTTTCAAAATATTATCCCGGTATCTCTTATCAGATTCTCAATTACTAAACATTAAGATACAAGATCTTCTTTTATTCAGTATTTCTTTAGTCACAGTTCTCATTCTCTTCATGCCTGGATTACATGGGTATTTGAAATTAAATCTCTTTTGGGAAATAGAATAATGCACTAAAAAATAATCTTGTTTAATGCTCGAGAATCACATTCCCTTATTTATTATTTAAACACTGAAGATCATCTCACTATTCAACATTTGAATTAATACACATGCATGTGTTCATGCATAATTTCATGCATGGGTCACATTCTTTTTAATATGAGTTGTCTTATCTTATTTTGGTGGTAGGCATGCACACTTTTGATTCATTCTTTACGTGTACATGTGCATGCATGCATGCATACACAATTATTTTCTAATTTCTTGTTTGAAACCGCTAATAGGTGTAAAACATAGGGCACACACACAATATCTTCTCTTTCTCCTTTTCTCACTTGTTCTTCCTTTGGGACTTGGCACACACACACATTATTTTTCTTCTTAATTAGGGTTTAATGTTTTTTTTATTTTTATACCTTCCTCCTTCTTCACATGTGCACATAAAATGTTCTTTTGTTTTCATTCTCATGAACTCCACCTTGCATGTACCCTCCTTCGTTTTCACCTTCTTTCAAACACAACCCGAATGGGTATATGGATTGTGTATGTGTGAGTTTGGTTTTATTCTCAAGAGGTTATCGACGCCACATCCTCATTCATGTGTTCTTTTTTTGAATACACGGTTCATTGGGTTATTCTTCTACGTTCAAAATAGGACGGAACAATTGTTATTCTTCATGAAAACCAGGGACCACGAGTTCCCATTCTTCATTAATGGGGGGCGCTAATGAATACCTCACAGAACCTGTGGTTCATGTTTCAATCATTTCAAGATAAAAACATGGGTTCATGTGCACTTGTTTGTTTACCCACAAGATAGTCCTTAGAATGACACATTGAGGGTTCAAAGAACATATCATGTTCATGTGGGGAATTCGAAAAGGGGTTCATGTTATTTTGAGAACTAGGGGGTTCATGGTTCTTCTATTCACATAGGGGATTCACGGAACTTCTTCATGCATGTGATGTGTGGCTTACTTTCCCATATGAGGGCAGTGTGGAAACCCTTAGTGCTTTATTTTTTGTAAAATATGAGCTTTATTAAATAATGGCAGCAGGTAGTTTTGGATCTAGGGTCCTCCTTTTATAAAAATAGGATGTATTTTTAAATCCTCATATCTATCATAGTGATTTGGGCATTGAATGCATAATATATTTGGAATTGATGATTTTAAACACAGATATGAGATACAATGCATATCCCATTTTCTTTTTGTTCATCCCAAATTCTTCATTTCATATGATAATCCTCATGTGCAAGCAATTTCAAATGCTATCAAATTTCCACTTTGTTCATCGAACGACCAGTTCTACCTCAAGAACATAATTTTCCTAGGGTTCCATCAAATTGTTAATTATGATGCATGCATGCAACTTTTAATGCATTCATTTATTTAGTTCATCCTGATGATCTCTTTGGGCTTGATCGGTGCTCGAATGGTGGCCAAAATGAGGAGTTGGGTGATAGATATTGCTCTTGGTTCGTGGGTGCAGCATAGGTGGACAGAAGTTATAGATGACCTTGGGTCCTCTTCTCGGCTGTAGGATCAACTCCCATTGACCACAGATGACCTTGATTAGATGGTAGGGTGTGGATACAGTGTGCGGTTGAGATCTCGTGAGCGATCAGATGGACGGAGGAGATTGTATCTGGGTTTTTAAATCTTGTCCCATATTGATACACCATATGGTTTTATCTCAGATTACGTATCAATCCATCCCCTACACGACTCATATTTCTTCACTCTCCATCCATGGTACCACCTCGTATAGTGTTCACCCAACGGGGGCACTCTTAGTACCCACTCTTCTCCTCCTGGTGTGAACCTATGCCCATGCTGCAGAGGTTCATCACTGTGCGGCACCTGTAGTCATACACATGGTCCACACATACATTCTTCATGAGGTGCTGGCCTTGAGGGCTTCCATCGAGCGCAGTTGACCTCAGTTGTCCATCCATGATTGGTTCATTTTTTCATAAAGGAACAATGTATGTACATAGTATAAAAACTATGTAACGAAGTATTAATTTCTCCTTAAACCGTCAAACCATACATCATTATTCAAATACCATATAAAATATTCATCATAGTAAAACTCAATCCATTAATTTATTTTTAGATCATAAATTGAAAACATCATTAATATATTCTTTTAATCCAATCATGGATGATGCATTGATCATGTATTCATTCCTCGTGCATTAAATCATAATGTATGGCCATCATCACTTAATCCACTTAGTGACTATTTATTGATGTCACTTTATTCCTTAAGAAATTGATTATTGCATGAGCTTCTTCAAGTGTTGTGACATTGTATCACCTTGATACAAGTTTTAGAAATCATGACCAGTTTAACAATCATAAATGTTGTACTCTTATAGAATTGATCATGCTTAGCATTTAATGCCTTGTTTTAACAAATATTCTCTAGGGCTTCACCCACATTATTATCAATACCTTTCACATACATAATGATTTCTCATTAAAAAAAATGAAACAATTAATCATATAAATCCATATTGACAAAAAATGAAACTCTTATGCACTTCATGTATGAAATGATTAGGCTACTATAGTTGTTATTAGAGTAGGGTTTATAAAATATTTAGATATTATTTTTAGAAACATTTTATTATAATTTTATGGGTATGACTATATATAAGGTAATATGATAAAGTTGTAATAATTATTAATAATTGATTATGTTAAACCTATAATTTCATTGATTAAAAATAGTGTGTCATGATGAAGACATTTTATCTCATTTTTATGTGGTGTCCGAAAATGTTTAATTTTTTAATCACATTATGTTTTTTTTGATTTAGAAAATCGATGGAAGTTGGAGGATTCAAATAATTTGTGAATTTTAGGGATAATGTAATGATATTCCTCAAATGTAACCAACTAATTTGGGAGTTAGAATGTGTTTCAATATAATTGGAAGATGATTTGCATGTAGAAAATAAGGATCAAATGCAATTTATTTCAATGAAAAAGTGTAGGTTTCAGTTACCACAATGGACAAGAATAATTGTATTATTAATGATTCATCAATGGTTAAATTATATAATGTGGAATTTTTTTTCTTCATGAAAATTGATTCCTCTAGAAGAATGATCATAATGGGAATAAAAAAGGTTATACAATTACTGGTTATAGTGTTGATGATTAAGACACTAATAATGATTTATGAAATAAAAGATGCTTTAAGGAATAAAATGATAAATTATATTTATGTCTTTATGAATATACTGTAAGTACTATGTGTTTATGTATTAAAATTCATGAATAATGTTTTAAATTTAATATTATAGTATCAATGAATAATTAAAGATATAAGGTTTGTTCTATTGTTATTTTCATTTAGGGATTTGAAAGCATCTGTTGAATGGTACTGGTAACCCCAAGAAGTGAATGAGTTGGTTAGCCGATACATTTTGAGAACACATGATTAAGGGAATGATAATACTTAATATATCCATTATGAAAAAATAGATTATATATGGTGATAAAAAATAGTATTTATGACCTTGGAACTAATTATTAATAGGTTTAATATTTTGTATATGACACAACAGATCAATATTATATAGTTGTTGTTTTTACGGTGTTAATAATTAATAAATCGTTGATTGTGTTCATGCATTCACTATGGTGTTTTGGTATTTTAGGATACCATCATGTTTTAACACAACACATGATAATGGTCTTCACTTTATTGGTTTGTGACAATTAAAATTTGCCTCAGGTTTTTTGGGGGATTAATAGTAAGATGAATTTTGAATTAATTGGTCTTCATTAATATAGTTTTTATTTAAAATATCTTCAAGTAATATAATAATTTATATTTATGGAAATTTTATGTTGAATTTTGGATGATGATTTATATAATAATGCAATACTTCACCATATGGAAATTTAATCATGTTGGATACTTCTGATTATTACTAAAAACTGATGTAATGACTTATCATCCCATTATGGATCTTATTATCTATTAGTTCTTCAAGACATACAATTTAAACTTCTTATCTTTGGGAAATTGATGAAGTGGAAATTTATAAAGGAACACCAATGAGTCAGATTGTACATAACAAATTATATCCTGTAATTATACCTACTCCATGAATTTTGAACATGAAATTTCTATTATTAACATCATTTCATGTAAATTCAATGGCCTAGTTTGGACCTAATTGAATTATGGTTTTGAGGTCATTAACCATATTATTATCATTTTATTTATCATTAACTATTAGTTCATAGTGGGTTTCTCTTCCAATAAAATCATTAAATCTTCCACCAACATTTTCTTATATGTCATCCTGGTGATGTGTTTCTTCTAGTAACCTTATGTTTCCTATATTAACTTTTTAATGGAAGTTTTACATTTCATTTTGTACAATGTGGATTTCTATAAATTAACAATAAAAATATATTCCAATGATGGATCATATTAATGTTGATGTTGAAATTCATATTGGGGGGGGGCATGTTGAATGAATCATCCTATGAATTTTCTAAATCAAATATTATATACATTGATTTTATTCCATGAAAAACAATTCCAAGATGATTTCTAAGAATATATTATTAAAATAGTGTATGATTATTATGTACAATCCATTAAATTGGGTGGAATGAATATATATAAATAATTTATAAATTAAATAGTAAACATGATATGAATGTAGTGTTAGGTGATTAGAAAATAAAAAAAATTATTAATGTTTTATTATTCATCAAGATTATATTTTCTCGAAAAATGGGTTTATAAAAAATTTATGAGTAAAAATTAAATTATAGAATATATATATATTTTAAGAAAAAAATTGTTTTTGTTTTGAAATAATGATTTAAAATTTACCTCAAAATGATTTTTTTGTATCTTTCGAAAACATATACTTTTCGACAGAGAGTTAAAATATAAATTCGAATTGAAAAAACAATATTCATATAAATTTTTTATAATGAAAAAATATGGTTTGGATCGGTTTAAAATTTTTATAATTTCATTACAATGCAACATATTCCTATTTTATTTTTTATGGGGGATTTAAAATTGAATTTTAATAGAGATATATATTTATTTATTTATTTATTTTGGAATGATTTTTTTTTTGAAAAAAAAAATGATTTTAACTTTGATTTTCCATTTTTTATTATAAACTCAAAAAATTAATGTCTTAATTTTTTAAAATAGGATTATATTTATTTAATTAATTGTTCTAATTTTAATAAATAGATCACAATAATTTTTGGCCCATAAAAATATTAATGAAAGTTAATTTTGTTTCCTATGTAAAGGGTGAAATAAGTTAATATATATTAATAACATGTTATATGGCCTTAATTTATCATAAAATTTCTTATTGTGTCATGTTAATTAAATTCTTAACACGTAATAATATAAAATTGGTTGGTTACTGAATAATTTTTTATGAAATGGTCATATTTTTTTTAAAAGTCTCAAATTCTAACATTCATTTTCATACATATATCTAATGATTCCAAGTGGGGGAAATGTTTTTTATATAGGAATATTAGTATTTATTTGTATTAATTAAAATTTATTTTCATTATATATATTTATTTTTACTTTTTTGTCTACTTTCATAAGTAAGTAATAATAATAATATTTTATTTAAAGAAAAGTCACTAATTTCAAAGACTTACTTTTAATAAATATGAAATTTTTAATTTGATGTTATCCATAATATTTGATGTACTAGAAATGTGATTTTCAAATATAAATAATTTATATTCCTCATGTAAATTTGATTATACATTAAATGCATTAAATAATTAACATTAATTATTACCCAATACTGATGCATCAATTATTCAATTATAAATAAAATCAAATAAATAATATCAAAACTATTAAAATAAATATTATTATATTTATTTAATTAGATATTAGATTTATATTTTTTTCAAGAAAATTTGGCGATATAATTATATAGTTTATTTTAATTATAAATCCTTAATTGAATTTTTTTATATCAAATGTTCTGTATTTTATCAATAATGATAATAAAGATATTTTATTGGATTAATATTTTTCTAAATTATTCAAAATACATTAAAATACATGATAAATAAAAAGTGGCAGTCATATTGTCCAAAATTGTATATATATTATTTTTATCCTCCAATTTATACCATATAACAAAAAGTATAACATTTAAATATTTACAATGTTTTAACTAGAGTTAAATTTAATATAAGTATACTAAGGGTTATTCAAAATTATATTGATTAAAAAAACACCTGATTTTTTATTATTATTTTGGATGATTATATTACAATAATATAATATATTAGCATCAAGTTCGTAGTTTTTTTGTGTATGTTATATTGAAAATGTATTTATTATTATTTTATATTATGTTAAATTTCAAAAGTTCTGATCACCTTAATTATAAAAGGGAACCACTTACCTATCTTATTTATTTCATATTGAGACTTATATCTCAACCAAACCATACTAATTAATCTAAAAACTACCATGTACTAATTATAGAGGTTTTGATATTCTCAAAATACTAACCCATGATCCCATTAGAAGAGATCTAAATAAGATGTTTCGAAGAAGATATAATCTATCTAACTGATCAGTTTCATTTTAAACTATATATTACATCATATAAATATATTATTTTTATCACAAACTAATTAATTCAGTATCCACAATACTCAGAAATTTTATTATGATAATGAAAACACCGTTATACAACCTTATTTTCCATCATCGACAATGTGAATGTATCGCTCGTGTGTACGTTTGGCTTACCGTCTATACATTGTGACAAAATTATTTTTTCATCACCATATAATATAGATGTGTAGTATGATGGGTATATGGAATATATATTTTATATATGGAATAATAATTATTTCGTAAATAAGAAATATTGTTTATCTTTCTAACATTATATAAATCAACAAATGAAAATTGTATTCTTGTGTACAAATGAACACCATCTCCATGACTAGTGTATGATATTTTTTCATACTTTATAAGAATGATTCAAAATTACTATATAAATACCTTATATTATTTTTATACCCTTATTAAAAATATTTAAATTATTATACCACTTTGAATGTATAAGGATCATGACTGGAGAATTAGAAATTTCTTCGAGAATGATGTAGCTACATATATAGTAATTAATTAAATAAAAAGTTATTAATAAATGGGAGATAAGATGTTATAAATAAATAAAAAATTATATAAATTATATAATGTAATTAAATAAACAATTTATAAATTTATATTTATTATATAGTATTTTTGACATGAACAAAGAATGGCAAGACATGATGTATGTGTTTATTTCAAAATCCCAACAGTCATCGTGATTATTTATGTTTAAGTATCTATATATGAATATTTCTCTATCATTTCTCTGTTTAATAATAATATTTAAAATTACAATATTTTTATTGTTTATTAAAATCATTTTTAACTATGATTGACTTTTTGAAAAATGGTATGAATTGAATCATTATATTCATTTAAAAAACATGGTTGTTTGTGACTTTTCCAAAAAAAAGAATGGTGGATTATTTTATTTTGAACAATAAATTAAGATAGTATTTTCACACTATAATGATTCCTTAAATATTTGAATCCACCTTTAGATTCATAAATAGTTCTTTTTAGTGAATTTATTTTCTATTGTAAATTTTCACCTAAATAAATATTGCACAAATGGAACATATATTTTCAGGATAAATTATTTATGGTGATCTGTCAATATTATTTTAAATATAATACAACATTATTTGATGTAACATATGATTTACTAAGGATATAATCAAATAATTCAATTATTATTTTCTCACTAGATGGTTTCCTTGTATGTTAGAATTATATTTATGAATAATGATACATTTTGATTAGTTATATTATTATTAAATGATTTTAAGAAAAAAAAATCCATGGGGTATTAAATAATGAAATATGTATAAATACCATTTATATCCATGGGTTTTGATATGATGAATGTTTTATGATAATATGGAATGACTAAATTTGGATTCATTATATAATGGGTGGGACCAATATCTCCATAAAATTAATTTTGTAAATCATTATATGTGATTATATTAAAAAGGTAAACAAGTTGACGAGCTCGATCCACTATTGAAAATTAGTTTTTCTATAACAATTTTAGTAAATTGGTTATTCCTGATCCACTATGTGGAACATGTGTGTCATAATAAACTGTATTGATGATAATGGTTCTATAACATGAAATATAAAATTATTTATGACATTTTTTATCGTTCCACATGTTTTTTATAGGATATTAAGGTTTATTATTTATTTATTATGATTGTGAACTGTTATGGAAAATTCTAAACAATATGTTCACTTTTAACCCATTAATTATGTCTTTGGTCAGTGATAGGTTGGGTATGAACATGATATATTTATTTTAAGATCACATAAACTAATTATTATCTTATGATTTCATATTATCATGGATTGATAAGTCATTTATCACCATTACTAAGCATCTGAGCTCTCCATTTTTTTATTTTCATCCCTAGTAGATGATGAAATGAAAAGGTAGGGTATGCATCGAATATTACATTGTGAGATGAAATTTCTATAAAATGTTGAATATATTTCATAAAAAATAATTTATATATATCATCAAAATACTACAAACCTATATGATTTTAGAATGGTGCATTTATTTATTTAGTTAATATTCATCTAATTGGATGTAATATTTGAGTATGATTATATTAGGTTGTTATTTCCTTCCTATTAATTAATTCATTATAAATTAAAGTTTCATAATTAATGGAAATTGAAATCACAATACATTTTTGACCATACAATTGGTAAGGGTTAATATATGAATTAACAATTTGAAGTGCAATGTGTTGCATTTGTTGTCAATGAGGCATGAAGTTGTCTTGGATTGAATGGATGTCAAGGAGTCAAGATGTGAATGCCAAAGGGTGTGATGGTGATGGTGATGAAAAGAGAATGGCCATAGTACTAAGAGGCATGTCACTTAGGAGATTCACTAAGTGACATAGGAGATGATGGTTGAAACATTCTCTAAGAACATCTGACGATTGTTGAGCTGATCATTAAGTTCATAGAACTTGTATCCTGATGATACAATGTCACAACATTGTTTGAAGACCATGCATTGTAGTGACAATGCATGAGGAGTTGAAGAAGCAAGATGATCCATTCACTACTTCTAAGTGGATGAAGTGGTTTAATGAAGTCCATGTACTAACTCTTAGTGCATGTGAATTTGATGTTGATCCAATTGATCTCTGATTAGGTCAATGAAGCACATTGAAGAATTTAAGTGATTTAGGAGCTCAGTTGAAGATGAAGACCCTTCGTGAATTCCATTACAAAGTGATGACTAAATGTTGAAGAAGAATGGAGGAATTCTAATGAAGGAGAAATAATTGAACAAGAGCTCGGTTGATGAAGAACCTTCGGGAATTCGATATCCTAAGTGAAGATCATATGAGAGGAGGATTGATGAATTCCTAAGAAGAAGAGAGAAGAAATGGCTTAGAGGAGAAGGCTTGGAGTGGCTCTTGGCATTTCAAATTATGTATGTGGTTACTTTGTTTTTATACAAAGTACCCTATATTTACTTTGCCAAAAAATTAGGCCACCAAGGAGGCCAGCCTTAAGGGTTCAACCCAAGGCACATGTGGGACCAGGTCACCACGCCCAAGGGGATCCCATGGGGCCAGCCCCCGAGAGGCAGAGGGGAACGTGTATAAGCCCCCGGAGGGCACGCGGTGGTGAAACCCGCGCACCCGGAGTGCATGGTGGGCGCTAGGAGCGCGCCCGCAGGGAGCAAGAGTGGGCGCAGAGCGCGCCCGCAGGGAGAACACGGTGCGGGGCGGCACCGTGGAGGGAGGAGATTCAATTGAGCTGAGGAAGGGAGCGGCATGTTAATAAGCCGCGAGATTTCCGAGGCCCGTTTCGATGTGGGACGCGGAAAAATTCCCAGGAGCGAATCTGAGCCGCTCGATTGATCGCGCGCTTGATCTGCGCCGCACGATCCATCCGCGGCGCCCCGATCTGATCCAAGCCGTCGAATCCTTTTTGATCACCGCATCCAACGGCCCAGCGCTCGTCTCCTTCGTCGAGCCACCCCGAAGCCACCCGCGAGCCGCCGCATGAACCAGAGCCTCCCGAACGTTGATTTCGAGCTTCCGGCCACCTTTGAAGGATCTTAAGGATCCATTGAGCTCGTCTCTCCACACCGAACCTAACCATGCAATAAAATAAGCATGCATGCAATGTTTAGGAGATTTCGAACAAGGCCGAGGCAAAACGAAGTTGCCGAGGCCATGAGGATTATTGTTTTGCATGGGATGAGCCTAAACGAAGGTCGTGCATGCGTTCTAAGTTGCATGCACGTGGAGGAAACCGAAGGAAAAGAAAAGGAAACCTGCGTTGAAACAAAGTATAAAAAATCAAGATTTGAAGATTTTAAAGATCCGAAGATCTCGGGTGTTTGAAGTTATTATCACGCGGATGATGCGAGGCAGTCTCTGCCTATAAAAATGAGGCCGAGCCCTCTGTGCTGCTTGCTGAAGTTTTGTTGAAGACCTGTTGTCCCGCGTGTGCCTCTGCCTCGCGAAGAAGAAGCCGCCGCGCAAAGTACTTGCGCGGCTGAGGATCTCGGTGCCACCCGAGGCCCGAAAGAGTTCCCTGCGCGACTATCTTGCGCGACAGGAAGATCCTGAGCCGCTTGAATTTGCGCGCTCAAGGATTGGCACCCTCACTGCCCGCATACTTGTGCGGCAGGAGGAAGTGCCCGCGGGTGCAGCACTTGCGCGCCCCGCGACAGGAGGGTCTTGCGCGCCCCTGTGCCTTGCACCTTGCGCGCCTGGTTGCACCAAGTGCACCTACTTGGCAGTGTTGGAGAAGAACACCAGAGGCAGTACCACCCTTGTGGCTTGCGCGACCCAAGGCCACCACACCTTGCCCCATTAGGGAGGCCGAAGCTTTTGAGCCTTGTGTGCAAAAAGAAAAAGTGAAGGCCGAGCCTTAGTGCCTTGTGTGCCAAGTGAAGTGGAATACCACACATTGTGTGTGAAGTGAAAAAGGCCGAGAGGAAGTGTGTGCAAGTGGAAGAGGCCGTAGTCTTGTGTGTGCACACTATTGAAGAACAACTAAAAGAACACTAAAGTGTGTGTGTGCAACAAGAAGAGGAAGGTCACTACAAGTGTATGCTAAGTGAAGAATTTTTGTGTGCAATTACAATAAGGTGGCAGTGGGTGTGCACCAAAGAAGACCCGAGGCATAGCCTTGTGTGTGCACCAAGTGAAGACAAACACCTTTGTGCCTTTGTGTGCAAAAAAAAAACAAATAGGCCGTAGCCCTTGTGTGTACAAAATGGAGAATCAAGTGTGTGCATAAGTGAAGTGCACACTTTGAAGAAGATTAAAAGAACAAGGAAGAACCTGAGACCTTGGCTTGGGTATGTGCAAGTGGGTAAAGTGAAGACCACCACACTTTGTGTGTGTGTGCATTTGAAAGGAAGGCCGAGGCATAGCTTGGGGTGTGCAAAAATAGTGGAGGCCAAATACACACTCATTGTGTGTGTGCAAAGCAAAGAACAAAGTTGTGTGTGCAAAACAACAAAGCAAAGTGGCCGAACCTAGTGTGTGTGCACTAAGTGAAGTGAACACACTTAGAAGAAGGAAGAAAGAGGAGACCCTCACACTAAAGTAAAACACACTTCTGAGTGTGTGAGCAATTTGAATATAGTGTGTGAAGATTGTGGAGAAGGTGTGTGCTATAATTGATTACACCCTTTGAGGGTTTACTGCACCTAGAAGAAGAACAAGACAGTGCATGCATGCATGCATGCACGTGCACACGTGAACAGTGCTAAATCAGTGGTGTGCATCTGAGGAGTCCAAGACTTGAAGATCTTGAAGAGATTTGAGAAGGCCATGCAGTCAGTGCATGAGGTTGAAGTGAACTGAGACTGGACCAGACTAAAGTTAAAGATATCATTTGTCTGAGTATTCAGTAATTGAAGAGAGGCCAGGTCATCCTGAGAAGAAGGAGATAAATCCTGAGCAAGACGAGAAGACCTGATCAACTCAAGTGATCAGAGGTACAGAGCAAGGCCAACAGTCTTTATCCCAGACTGCTGAAGATACTTGAAGAACTTAAAGTGAAGAAGAGCTACTCGTGTGACTCGAGGAGCCAGGACAAGACCCTGTGGGACTCAGGGAGAAGAAGTCTTCAGTGGGATTCTGGAGCAGGCCAGTGGGACTCTGGTAACACTGTGGGATGCAGTATAAAGACCCTCCTGTGGGACTCAGGAGAGATACAGTGGGACTCTGTATCGACCATTGTAATACTAACCGATTATAATGGGAGAATCCATGCTGAGAGAGCATGGCAAGGATGTAGGCCTTTGGTGCCGAACCTTGTAAATCCTTGTGTCCAGTGCCTTTACATTTACTGCATCATTCGTGGAAAGGTGAGAGATACAAGAAGAGTGGATCGAGGCTTTAACCAGCCATAGAGGTTTAATTGATTAAGAATCAATTAGTAAAAAGTTTTAAAGGATCACTGATTCACCCCCTCCCCCTCTCAGTGATTCACACTGATCTGGGCACTTCAATTGGTATCAAAGGGAGGTTGCCTCTAAAAGATCCAAGAGAGTCTATATGGCGTGCAGATTTGAGGAAATGAAAGACCAGCCTCAAATGGAGATATCTGCCAAGACTCAGAAAAATAGGAAGAAGAAACAGGCAAAGAAGATGAAGAAGAAGGCTGGTGCAATCAGAGAAACTCCTTCTATGGAAAGAAATGTGAATGTCACATCAGATGACAATTCCTTTTATCATTCTTCTGATGAAGCCAGCTCTAACTGTGATGAAGATGGAAGAAACAATGATCTTCTAAATGCAATCAAATATCTTCAGAAGAGAGTCCCCAAGAAAGTTGCAATGTGTATAGCTACAGGCCTCCTTGATCTTCAAGAAGAAAAATTACAGCTAGAAGATGAAGCCAATTCTCTAGAAGTCCAATTGGCAAAAAGGGTTGGCATAACCAACACTCTCAGAAAGCTGGTGAATGCCAAGGATGAAACTGTTTCCCTTTGCAATGAAAGATATGAAGATACCTGTGAAGAATTGCAAAGGAGCTCTTCTGAGAAAGAAATATTTTTGATAATTATCAAAGAAGTGTTCCATGCACTGGAGAAGCTGCACAAAGTCTCAATGATTGTCAGAGATGCTCAACTAGAAGACAAAGTCAAAAGGGTGAAGGAGCTTGACAACTCATTGCTTGAAATGAAGCAAGTGCATGAAGACCAGATGAAACAGCTGGAAGAGAAATGGGAAGGAAAGCTAAGAACTGTTGAGGATGAGAAGAACTCCCTCAACATGAAATACTTAGAACCAGAGGTGATATTGAAAAATCAGCAATCACCCAAAGCTGAATCCTCCCAGTCAGCTGAAAGAAGAAATGTTGCTACTCAAGTGAACCTTGAGCAGGATGATTCTAAGAGAAAGACATCCTCCAATAAAAGTGCAACATCTTCTAGAAAGAAGGTACCATCCATACCATCTTGTACTCATGCTTCTAAAAGTGTTTCTACTAAAAGTGCAGGATGGAAGAATAAATCCAAACAAGTATGGATGAAGACAGTGAAGAAAGAGAGCTCTCCTGAAACAGCACAACAGGTCAAGAAAAGTACCCTACAATCAGAAGGACAGAAGAGGTCAAGATTCGTGGGTCAATGCTGGTGTTGTAATAAGTATGGGAATTGTGCAAAGGATTGTTGGTACAATCCAATGAATGTCAAAGCACAGAGGAAGCCCATGCCTAGGGGGAGCAAGCCAGAAGGAAAGAAGCAACTTCCACAGGTCCAGAGACATCTGTTTACTGCTAACAGATTTGGATTGCTTGACAACATCTGGGATGTTTGAAAAAGTGGTCAAAATAATACATGTCAGTCTCCAACTGTATCCAGAGCTCAAAAGAAGAAAAGATCACAGAACCTGGCTCAGAAAGATTCCTTGGGAAGCAAGCAGAAGAAAGTGGAAGATGCTCCCAAGAAGAGTTTGAAGAATGAAGAGAAGTACTTGGAATTCAAATCCAAGAAGGGTGAGTCATCCAGTAGGACCACCAAGAAGTGCTTCTACTGTGGAAAGAAAGGACACATCATGGACCTTTGTAAAGAAGCCATGAAACTAAATAGAAGCAGACTGAACTCCAAAAGACAATCAATCCAGAAGAAGAAGGGATTGATTGAAAACAAGTTGCCTAAGAGAGGTAGCTTGACAGTATCTAAGGAACCATGTGGAATTTCCAAAACTGAGGCCACTCTTCCAAGAGATTTACTAGTCATATGGCCAAATCAGTTGCAACTTGCCATAGATCTACAAAGAGCTAAAGATGAAGTTCTGGCAATTGCTAAGGCAAAAGGGATGAAGAAGATTTCACATGAAGATGTATTGAGATCCACACCAGCACAAACATCATTGAAGATCAGATGTTCAAGTGTGAAGACTGGTGAAAATGGGGCATCTCGGTTGAGAGAATCTTCTCAACCTTGTTGTTCACATTGATGAACCAAGGAGGTTCCATCTTATTCCCTTATACATTGGTATTTACATGTGCTAACATTGCAGGGAATTGAAGATGATGATCATTTCTCAGCTGGAGAATGGTTTTGACAAAATGGAGTGCACCCCTTGAGGGGAAGCTAATCTGAAGAAGATGGAATTCTTAGATTAATACCATCTTGAGAATAGTGAAGGTAATCCAATCATACTTTCATCCCTTGTTTCTTAATTGAGGCTATCTTGTCAATTAAGGGGGAGTATGGATTGAAGACAAATGGATGAAAGGGGGAGCTTTATCTTTGCACCTGAACTTTCTAATGAGTTTTGTGAAGTTGTGCAGGATTTAGCAAATTCATTGTTATATCTGAAAAATTTCAATCCCCTAAGCATGATCTCACATGTATAGTGAATGTTGGACAGCATTGAGTTCCTTGGTTACATCACTCTTGTTTTCTACACCGGGTTAGCCCAAGTAGACTTAGAGCTGATTTACTAAAGGTTCTTTGCTAAAGAGAACATGTGACATCATCCCTCTCTCAGTGTTTTTCAAGAAAATACTTTTCAAAGGGAGGAAGAGATTTTTGAAACAGAACCACACCACACCTTTGCATTTGATTGCCAATAAGGGGGAGAAAATATTGGCACACATATTGACCCATTCATATGTGCTGAAGGAGTGTATTGACAACAAATACAAAGGGGGAGATTGAAGTGCAATGTGTTGCATTTGTTGTCAATGAGGCATGAAGTTGTCTTGGATTGAATGGATGTCAAGGAGTCAAGATGTGAATGCCAAAGGGTGTGATGGTGATGGTGATGAAAAGAGAATGGCCATAGTACTAAGAGGCATGTCACTTAGGAGATTCACTAAGTGACATAGGAGATGATGGTTGAAACATTCTCTAAGAACATCTGACGATTGTTGAGCTGATCATTAAGTTCATAGAACTTGTATCCTGATGATACAATGTCACAACATTGTTTGAATACCATGCATTGTAGTGACAATGCATGAGGAGTTGAAGAAGCAAGATGATCCATTCACTACTTCTAAGTGGATGAAGTGGTTTAATGAAGTCCATGTACTAACTCTTAGTGCATGTGAATTTGAAGTTGATCCAATTGATCTCTGATTAGGTCAATGAAGCACATTGAAGAATTTAAGTGATTTAGGAGCTCAGTTGAAGATGAAGACCCTTCGCGAATTCCATTACAAAGTGATGACTAAATGTTGAAGAAGAATGGAGGAATTCTAATGAAGGAGAAATAATTGAACAAGAGCTCGGTTGATGAAGAACCTTCGGGAATTCGATATCCTAAGTGAAGATCATATGAGAGGAGGATTGATGAATTCCTAAGAAGAAGAGAGAAGAAATGGCTTAGAGGAGAAGGCTTGGAGTGGCTCTTGGCATTTCAAATTATTTATGTGGTTACTTTGTTTTTATACAAAGTACCCTATATTTACTTTGCCAAAAAATTAGGCCACCAAGGAGGCCAGCCTTAAGGGTTAAACCCAAGGCACATGTGGGACCAGGTCACCACGCCCAAGGGGATCCCATGGGGCCAGCCCCCGAGAGGCAGAGGGGGCCGTGTATAAGCCCCCGGAGGGCACGCGGTGGTGAAACCCGCGCACCCGGAGTGCATGGTGGGCGCTAGGAGCGCGCCCGCAGGGAGAAAGAGTGGGCGCAGAGCGTGCCCGCAGGGAGAACACGGTGCGGGGCGGCACCGTGGAGGGAGGAGATTCAATTGAGCTGAGGAAGGGAGCGGCATGTTAATAAGCCGCGAGATTTCCGCGGCCCGTTTCGATGTGGGACGCGGAAAAATTCCCGGGAGCGAATCTGAGCCGCTCGATTGATCGCGCGCTTGATCTGCGCCGCACGATCCATCCGCGGCGCCCCGATCTGATCCAAGCCATCGAATCCTTTTTGATCACCGCATCCAACGGCCCAGCGCTCGTCTCCTTCGTCGAGCCACCCCGAAGCCACCCGCGAGCCGCCGCATGAACCAGAGCCTCCCGAACGTTGATTTCGAGCTTCCGGCCACCTTTGAAGGATCTTAAGGCTCCATTGAGCTCGTCTCTCCACACCGAACCTAACCATGCAATAAAATAATCATGCATGCAATGTTTAGGAGATTTCGAACAAGGCCGAGGCAAAACGAAGTTGCCGAGGCCATGAGGATTATTGTTTTGCATGGGATGAGCCTAAACGAAGGCCGTGCATGCGTTCTAAGTCGCATGCACGTGGAGGAAACCGAAGGAAAAGAAAAGGAAACCCGCGTTGAAACAGAGTATAAAAAATCAAGATTTGAAGATTTTAAAGATCCGAAGATCTCGAGTGTTTGAAGTTATTATCACGCGGACGATGCGAGGCAGTCTCTGCCTATAAAAATGAGGCCGAGCCCTCTGTGCTGCTTGCTGAAGTTTTGTTGAAGACCTGTCGTCCCGCGTGTGCCTCTGCCTCGCGAAGAAGAAGCCGCCGCGCAAAGTACTTGCACGGCTGAGGATCTCGG
Organism: Viscum album; assembly: GCA_963277665.1. Lineage (NCBI taxonomy): Eukaryota > Viridiplantae > Streptophyta > Magnoliopsida > Santalales > Viscaceae > Viscum > Viscum album. The sequence goes on from OY728136.1 coordinate 1,519,862,130, forward strand.
TGCCACCCGAGGCCCGAAAGAGTTCCCTGCGCGCCTATCTTGCGCGACAGGAAGATCCTGAGCCGCTTGAATTTGCGCGCTCAAGGATTGGCACCCTCACTGCCCGCATACTTGTGCGGCAGGAGGAAGTGCCCGCGGGTGCAGCACTTGCGCGCCCCGCGGCAGGAGGGTCTTGCGCGCCCCTGTGCCTTGCACCTTGCGCGCCTGGTTGCACCAAGTGCACCTACTTGGCAGTGTTGGAGAAGAACACCAGAGGCAGTACCACCCTTGTGGCTTGCGCGACCCAAGGCCACCACACCTTGCCCCATTAGGGAGGCCGAAGCTTTTGAGCCTTGTGTGCAAAAAGAAAAAGTGAAGGCCGAGCCTTAGTGCCTTGTGTGCCATGTGAAGTGGAATACCACACATTGTGTGTGAAGTTAAAAAGGCCGAGAGGAAGTGTGTGCAAGTGGAAGAGACCGTAGTCTTGTGTGTGCACACTATTGAAGAACAACTAAAAGAACACTAAAGTGTGTGTGTGCAACAAGAAGAGGAAGGTCACTACAAGTGTATGCTAAGTGAAGAATTTGTGTGTGCAATTACAATAAGGTGGCAGTGGGTGTGCACCAAAGAAGACCCGAGGCATAGCCTTGTGTGTGCACCAAGTGAAGACAAACACCTTTGTGCCTTTGTGTGCAAAAAGAAAACAAAGAGGCCGTAGCCCTTGTGTGTACAAAATGGAGAATCAAGTGTGTGCATAAGTGAAGTGCACACTTTGAAGAAGATTAAAAGAACAAGGAAGAACCCGAGACCTTGGCTTGGGTATGTGCAAGTGGGTAAAGTGAAGACCACCACACTTTGTGTGTGTGTGCATTTGAAAGGAAGGCCGAGGCATAGCTTGGGGTGTGCAAAAATAGTGGAGGCCAAATACACACTCATTGTGTGTGTGCAAAGCAAAGAACAAAGTTGTGTGTGCAAAACAACAAAGCAAAGTGGCCGAACCTAGTGTGTGTGCACTAAGTGAAGTGAACACACTTAGAAGAAGGAAGAAAGAGGAGACCCTCACACTAAAGTAAAACACACTTCTGAGTGTGTGAGCAATTTGAATATAGTGTGTGAAGATTGTGGAGAAGGTGTGTGCTATAATTGATTACACCCTTTGAGGGTTTACTGCACCTAGAAGAAGAACAAGACAGTGCATGCATGCATGCATGCACGTGCACACGTGAACAGTGCTAAATCAGTGGTGTGCATCTGAGGAGTCCAAGACTTGAAGATCTTGAAGATATTTGAGAAGGCCATGTAGTCAGTGCATGAGGTTGAAGTGAACTGAGACTGGACCAGACTAAAGTTAAAGATATCATTTGTCTGAGTATTCAGTAATTGAAGAGAGGCCAGGTCATCCTGAGAAGAAGGAGATAAATCCTGAGCAAGACGAGAAGACCTGATCAACTCAAGTGATCAGAGGTACAGAGCATGGCCAGCAGTCTTTATCCCAGACTGCTGAAGATACTTGAAGAACTTAAAGTGAAGAAGAGCTACTCGTGTGACTCGAGGAGCCAGGAGAAGACCCTGTGGGACTCAGGGAGAAGAAGTCTTCAGTGGGATTCTGGAGCAGGCCAGTGGGACTCTGGTAACACTGTGGGACGCAGTATAAAGACCCTCATGTGGGACTCAGGAGAGATACAGTGGGACTCTGTATCGACCATTGTAATACTAACCGATTATAATGGGAGAATCCATGCTGAGAGAGCATGGCAAGGATGTAGGCCTTTGGTGCCGAACCTTGTAAATCCTTGTGTCCAGTGCCTTTACATTTACTGCATCATTCGTGGAAAGGTGAGAGATACAAGAAGAGTGGATCGAGGCTTTAACCAGCCATAGAGGTTTAATTGATTAAGAATCAATTAGTAAAAAGTTTTAAAGGATCACTGATTCACCCCCTCCCCCTCTCAGTGATTCACACTGATCTGGGCACTTCACAATTAAATTTGATCAATAAGCATAAGATGTGAATAACAGTATGCTTATGTAATCAATATTACATGATCATAATATAAGTGATATCATACCCACCATTAAAAAATTCCAAAATCAAGGAACATTGAAGGAATTTTTAATATAACACATAAGTCATAATAATAATTAACAATGTGCCATTTGATATTAGTGATGATGAATGGAATAATTAAAAACAATATATAATTCATAAAGATAATATGTTGGCATCAATGAGCATTATTTTCATAACCTATCTTAGAATTTACTCGGTTCAAATAAAATAACAATGATTTACCTCCCTTGTTATCTCTTTTCAGTATTCTCTTTGAAGATAAGGAATATTTTCCACTTCATTAGAGAGCTATAACATGATCACCCATTCATATATACTATATTGGGATCACCTTCACATATTTGTTGTATTTGGATAACCTGCTCATATAAGATATATCTTTTTCACCCATTTAGATAAGATGTATTATGATCACTAACTCCTATATAGTTTATGATGAACAACCATAATCATTATTATTTTCTATGTACCATACATGAATACAAATTTCTAATGATTTCCCATTTCATTAAAACATCCTATTAAATATCCTTAATTCTTTTATAGACTGCTTAACACATGTAGAGAAATTAATATCATTAAAATAACATTGATGGATCTTTATATCACATAAAATTAATTAATTTTTAGGGTATAATATGATCATAATTATAAATATGAATAGTAATTCATAAAGGATGATGATATATATGAAAATAGTTTTAAAAGAAAATTTAAAACAAAAAATTTTAAAAATGGAAAAATAACAATTTCATTGTGTTATATTTTAGAAAAAAATTCCAAATATTTTAAAATATATATATATTTGAAAATATCCATGGAAAAAATTAAGGTAACATCAAGTAAAAGAATATTTATTAATGTACAATAATTCAAATATTTCATATCTGATAAAAGTTGAAATTTTTTCACACATTTTTAAAAATTGACAGTAAAATTTATAGAGATATTTTAAAAATAATACATTTTAAAAAAATGTAAAAAATGTTAACTATATTTTATTTTCTCCTTTAGAAGTGCTTTATGTAAATATAAATGAAAAAATGAAACCATTTTTTTAAAATGTTTTTATAAAAAAAGGGAAATTATTCAAAATTATGGTACAATGATGAATAAAAAATAATAAACTATACGATAAAAATTTAAACAATTCTAATGTTAAACTGTTTTCAAATTCCAAAAAAATGATATTTTTAATAGAAATGTCAATTTTTTAAATAAGATAATTTTCACTAATCACAACAAAAAATAAATCATTCTAAAAAATAAAAATAATTTTACAAATGTTAATATTCATATGATGATATTAAATTTATTTTTCAAATTTTTAAAATATTGTTTTAATATGTTGTTTTAATTGATTTTAAAATTATATAACACAAATTAGATAAAATAATTTTAATAGAGAAAATATTTTTGAAGAATAAAATGATTAAATAAATTTTTTTCCTTTTCAAATTAAATAATCATTAAATTTTTAATCGAGTATGAAATCTATATATATAATTAATAACATGGTTATTATTATTCATATAGACTATTTCAAGGGCTGGGTTATAATTATATCTATTAAATGTCAATATTAATTGGATCAATTATTCGAGTTTTTGCATATCGTAAAACTATTGAATGTTGTGTTATTTTATAATATCGAGATATTATCCCCAATTTAAGAATGTTTGTACTGAAATTTTTAACATTTTTAAGTAATAAATGTGTTTTCGATTAAAAATAACTATTTTAAAAACACACAATATAAAAATAGATTATAATATTTCTCTTGAAAATATAGAAGGGGAAATAAGATGTTCATCTATAATAACACTCAACTAGTTCTCAATATAGGGGAACATCAGTGGAAAACCAAAATTTAAACATGTTCGAAAAATAATTTCACAATAATGATGAATAGAGATTAAGATCATTATTGATAGGAATGTGAATTATTATGAGAAAATTAAGGACAAAAAAATTGTATTCCAAAGATATGTGAAAATTAAAATTGATTCATCAAGATTGAAGTTAATTTGATGTTATTTTTATTTCAAGATAAATTTACTAGACTTGAAAAATTCATATTCCATATAGACCATGATCATAAGAATATATAGTTATATGAAAATTTCAATTTTTTCCATTAATTTATTTCCACCAAAAGCCATATTTTTCACCAATCATTGAGTATTCACGGTGAAATTTTCATTCATAAATCATTAAAAGAGTATTTTAATTTATAAAATAATGCACAAATAAATAAAAATAATTTTCATTATTTTTAAATACTAACAAAGTAATTAATATTTATCATAGGGTATGATAATAACCAGTTTTTATAAACCATCATATTAAAATATAATACATTTATGTCAAAACAATTCTCAATAAAATAAATTTTTAACATAGATCATTAAAAAAGTAAATAAAATTATATCATATACAACCTAAATAACCTCATAATTAAATAATATTTACATATTAATGGTTATATATTACATGTCAATATTCATCCCCAGAAATGTAATTTTATTCCTTCAAAATAAACCATTGTGTTAATGCTGTTGGATTTATATAGCTAAAATTAATAAAATGTAACAAAAAATATCATTATATCTTAACAATCACATCAACTAATACCACTATTTTTCAAGATAATTCATTGAACACAAGATCATCCTTAAAACTATTATCCCATGATGGAATCCAAAATTCTAAAATTTATCATATATTAAAAAATCCTAATCTAGAAAATTATGTAAACATTATTTCTAATAGAAAGTGTAATTATCTTATAATAGCCATTCTAGATATTGTGCTAAAAGAAAAATGATACATATATTGATTTGATTTTGATTAATATTAAAAAATTTCAATAAACATACAACATTAAAATAAAATATTGGATCAAAAACTTATCCAATTACATTAAAAGTATATATTTTTATTAATTTATCGAAAACACTTTTATAGATAATACCTATGGATAGATGTGAGCTCTTTTTTCTACTATACATGTCATTTCATATTTCATTTTAAAATTTTCATATCTCATGAAATTATTCTATTGCGAATCCTTCCTAAAAACAGTTAATTTACATAAATTTTCATGACTTGGAGTAATTGAAAAAACAGATGATATTAAATGTTGATTTAGCATAAAAATAAGGAATAAATAATAATTTCAATAAATGAATATGTGATTAACATAATTTTAGAATGAAATCATCAACAAATATAATCATACAATAAGAGAATTCATACCCATCAATACCTGGATCATCAATCATGAAACGTGAAATATATATTTTAGAGTAATAAAATAGTATAAAGAATCATTAATCCCGAGCCTTATTGTTTCAATATTGATAAAATGATTCATTAGAAAAATTACAGTAAGCATTGATAAAACATTCTGCATGTATGGAAAATTATCTTGATAACTCATCTCAGAAAAAACTGGGTCATAGATAAATCCATAGAAGGAATATACCAGGATAACTCCCTCATTATTTCTTTTCAAGACATTGAACATTACCAAATATATTGGAGATGAATATTATGCTCATCCATTCATCTAACATTTATCAATCTCAGCTTACCGTAAAAGTGGTATCAGTCTCACTTGCTCTAATACAATGTATCACGGTTACTTATTCATAAAATCTATATTTAGATCAACCAGTCAAAAAATTTCATTCGGGAACTCATGTAATCATCAATATCATCCATGTACCATTTTTGAGTAAAACCATTTAAACATTTCACTTTTCAAAATCACACACATTAAAAACCCATCATTCATTTATAGAATGGTTAACCCTTGGAAAATAATCATGTTCCATAAAATCCTATTTAAATGAATAATCATATTCCATATATGGAGAAAATATGTATGGTATCATATAATCATAATCCTAGTGATGAATATGAATAATGGAAGGATTTCAAAATAGAATAAAATAAATGAAAAAGATCATTTGAATCATTTCATTCAAAACTTGGGAAAATACATTTTTATTACGGTAATATTTTAAACGATTTTACAAAATATTGTGAAAAATATATTTTTTTAAATAATAATTGATACATAAAAAATAATATTCAATTCAAATAATGGTATTTATGGGGGAATAACCATTCATGAAATATAAATTAAAATAAAAATTTTTTTTCAAACATTTGTAAAAAGAAAAAAACTTCTTTTTGAAAATATTATAGAAAATATCATCAATTAACAATTGTAAATAATGTTAAATATTCTGGTAAATTTCCATAATAATTTATTAATTTGTAAATAATATCTTTTTCTGAAATATTTTTTTAGAAAACAATTATAATGAGAAAATATCTTTTTTACGTGATAAATAATGTCAGTTTCCTTAAAAAAGTCTTGGATTCTCTATAGTTATAAATAATAGGAAAGAGAAATAAAGACACGTAATTTCTATAAATAACTAGATAAAAATAAAATTCATGTTCTTATAGATAGGTAGATCATAAAATTTTATAATGTAATTCTTGATCATAAATAATCTTGATAAATAATGAGATTATAAAAATTAATCATATTACAATTTTGCAGATTAAATTCATAATTCAAAGATAAAATTACAATAAATCAATCATTAAATATATGTAACATAAGAATATTAATGTCATAATAAATCATATATGAAAAATATACTCCATATAAAATATGATAGGTATATAAAAATAATATTTTCTAAACAATGATAATTTGAGAGGACATTCCCTACCATAGATTATATAATTGAGTGGAGAATGAATCATTATATTGATTATATGTAATAAATTTTAATCCACAAAAATAGGTGGGAATAAAACATAAATGACAGAAAATCAATTTATATATTTTCTATTCATAATATAATGAATGAAAATGATATATTACATAATGAAATGAAATTCACTAAAGAAAACTATTACTGATTTGGGAACATCCTTATCAATTACCTTAGATAAAATAATAAAAATTTTATCATAAAATAAAATTAATTATTAATCATTCATGACATAACAAAAACAATGGGAACATTTAAACCATATAAAATAAACTAGGATTATATAATTTTAAACTTGTATTTATGAATTAAAATTATGATGAAACCCCTTACCGTGTAACGAGACATGAAATGTATGTTATTTAAAAAACATATAATTAAATTATATAAATTAATTTCACTATTAATAAAAACTATAAATTATTAATCCATTATAATTAAACCTATTTTTAAAATTATATTAATTAATATTAAAATTATATAATTAATTAATTCCACACATACTGTTTTGAGGATGTTTAGTTCATAATTTCAAAACATTTTTAGTGTCATGAACATGGAAAAAGGGATTAATATTCCATTACATTTAAAATAAAAATTATAATGAAATTATAATTATTCATATCAATAAAAAAATTAATCCTAATGTGTATGATGATTATAAAAAATAAATTATGTTACAATGATGGAGATGGAAGGACGTACGTACACATGATAAGAATTTACATTTTTCAATGAAAATTATTAAAATATGGTATGAATCGAGTTATATTTCCAAATTTTTTATTGTATTATAAATATAATATTATATATTTGTAATCATTTATATATAATCAATGTGATTTGGTCATCAAAATCATATCACATTGCTTCGTTGAGGATATAATCCTCATGTATGCAGCAGTGACGATGTCAATTGTTTATTAATGGAATGGTAAGAAAATAGATGAATTATTATATTACATAATGACATATACATAATGAATATCAAATATATAAATTATATCGAGGATTATAACCAACTACGATAGGTGGGGATGAATAATAAATAACATCAGTTCATAATTAGATATTCTATCTCACACATGAATGGTTGTTTCATTTTGCATTTAAAGGATAACGTTATTGATATAGGTAAATAATAATAATAATAATATTTTTCAATACGAATGATATTTATTTTAATATATCATTATATTTTATATGTATTGAGTGAGGTATGAGATGAAATCATATTGTAACATTCGGTAAAAAGTTATACCTATTTTTCAGTCAACTTTGTTTTCTAAAAACATCATGCTATATGACGTTTGAATTATAATCAAAATAATAACTCAAGAATGTGGGGATTTTTTAGTAAGGTATTGTTTTAGGGTTTCCTAATCCAAAATTTACATGATGTTTTTATAGGATATGAGTGTAGGTATATTTTATATACAAGGGGTAATTCTTGGAATTTCAAAAATTATTCAATTAATGTAAATTATTTTTGATGATAAAAGTTATAAAAATTGATATAAATATAATATAGTTTGATTATGTGTATAAATAATTACATAAAATGAAATTTGGTAATGTTGAAAGTATGTTTCTAAAAATATCCCTTTTTATTAACTCCAAGATATCCTTTTGGACAATTATTTTGACATCAAAGGGTTTTACATTATTGTTCACAAGAAAATTACAATAAAATGATACGTACCAAATTAATCGAATATATTTGATATTATAAAACATATCTCATTCAATTTTCCATAGATTTTAATTTTATAAAATGTTAATTATTTAATAACATCTTTTTTATTTAAAAATATTATTATTGACATTATTGATACTAAATAAAATATTATAATATAATATATATCTAAATCATTTGAAATTGTTCCAAAATGACATCTAATTTAATATATACAGTATATGGTCATAATATATTTTCTAATTTTAATTATTACTTTTTTATATATCATTTATAACCATATCATTTGGATTAAACCATTTCTTTATAAATTATATCCTCAACCATTCTAATGATTTGTTGAACAGTAATGGGTTATAATTTTATAGATAAGGTTCAAATTGGATCATAAAATAAAAATTGATGAAATATTATAAAAAAATAATTATAATATTTTTCCTGTGTAAATATTTTTATTATTTTAAATAATTTATTAACATACTATTACACATAAAATATCATTAATTTTTTAGACATTATTCATTTATATTTATATTAGTTTTATAATAATAAAATTAGAATTATAATATAATACAAGAATATATACATAAGGTATTATATTTATACAAATAATTCATGGGAAATAATAATTCACAATAAAATATATTATTTATATTTTTTTAAAACAAAATACATGATTTTTTAGTAGTTGTATAAATAAAATATCAACATTATGTTGGTAATTCTGGTAGTTATTTAATCAATAAAAATTTAAAATAATTTTTTATTATAAATAAAATAATTTATCCTCTATAAAAATAGATTTAACAAAAAAAATTTCTTATACATTACATAATATATTACAAACTACAAAAAACAACTATTTTGATATTATTTACTTTACCATTGCATAAAACATTATAATACTATAAAATGTATGTAAAATGAAATATTTAAATATTATATGATTATGAATGAAAGGTAATTATATAATGAAATCTTTTCACATGTTTCAATTAATTATAAGCCTTGTCAAATTAGTTTTAACCATAATTAACCCATTTTAATTTTATTATGGTGAAAATAATTAACTATATATTCATATTGATCAAAAAATAAAAGAAATAAATTTTGACCCTCAAAACATTGAAAATATAAATTTTTTAATATTTATTCAATATTAAATTTCTAGAAGTAGAATAAATTAATTAAATACTAAAAATCACAATGGAATAAAAATATATTGTTTTTTAATAACATGATTCAAATCCTAAAATATAATTATTCCAATATTAGATATAGGGATGATTAAAATTTAATTAAATATATAATATACTAAATGTAATAAATGATTTTATTTCTTTGAGATAAATTGCTATCAATAATTATTTTTTATAACAATTCATAATTTTATAAAACAATTATTTTAACTATTACTTTAATATATATATATATATATATATCTTCAAAAAAATACAAAACATTACTCAATATTAATATCAATATGATAATTTAAAATTGTTATCCTTTTGGAAAATACAATTTGTAGTTATTTCAAAAACATAGTCTATATTAATCAAAAAAATTTTAAATATAAAATCATTTTTTAGAAAGATCTATTTTGAGGAATAAATATATTTACTAAAGAATTCATTATTATATATTTTATGAATTAAAAAATTATATTTATATCGGGTGATTCCATTATATATATTTTATAACATGGTCAAAAAAAATTCTAACTACCAATTTAACATCCTGGTTTTAACTATATAATTTATATATTAATATTTCTTGGTTTATCTAATCTTTTTATTTCATGTTTTGTACAATATGAAACATAATATTCTACTAAAATCTCATAATATTACCGTTAACAAAAAACAAGTTATATTAGACATCCAATAACGGAAAACATATAATATTAATGTATCAAATCATAAATATGAGGGACAAAGTGAGGGGAGGATAAGGGTATTATAGAATGATCATAAGTCCATATATGATAACCCAATAATATTTAAGTTATATATAATATCAAATAAATCATTATGGAAGAAAAAACAGTGGTTATTTTTTAAAACATATATCAATAATGCTAAACCACATATGTATTATATAATACTGTAGACTATATAAAAATTGAGTTGTATCTTAAAAAACTGGAATTACATGAAAAATAAAATCATTTTGTTAATGTGGAATAACATGTTAAAACAAATTTTAAAAGTTTCATAACATGAAAAAATATAAATTTTTTATAAGAATGTGAAGAGGAAATCATTTTTGATAAAACTCATTATTTTTGCACCATTGTTAACAAACTCTCTCTGTATATGCCTAATTTATGTGAGGAAAAACATTATACACATTCCAATGTGAAAATTCTCATTATAAACGTGCATTAATATATCATGGGATATCATTATTAAAAATTTCATTAGTGGTTAATATATGACCCCATTTGTCATCATTCATTCATATTTATTCCAAATAAAATTAGTCATCATCAAATCACAATACACACATAGAAAAGAATGTGTGTTATAAAATATTTTAGAATATCATATAACATTATGGTATGAAATCATATAAAATATATATTTCATTCAAAAAATCACTTATTCATTGACATCAATTTAGTTAAAATTATTTTTGGAAAAAAAATTCAACAGACATTTTATACAGCAGTATAAAATATAACAAGATAATTACATTCAAAATCATTTATTGAACTTACAATAAAAACATTTGAATACATTATTTTCAATATATCTCCTTAATTTATCCATTAAATAAAACATAACATCCATTTAATAATATTGATGTAGTATATAATAATAATCAATGCCTTTATTTTCCATTTTATGAAATTTTAATGAAAACCCCATATCAAATTAATGTTCAATGACGTTAATTTAATAAATTATTGATATGAAATATCTGTCATATGAAGGAAAAAAAATTCATAATTTTTTTAAATAAAACACATACGATAAGAAAAATAAAAACAATAATGAAATGAATAATTGAAAAATGGGTGTCATTTTTAAAAATATATTTTTTCAAATATATATTATCCAACAAGGGCTGGATTATGATGATACATAACTCCCTAATATAACGTTAAAGAAAATTATTAACAATTATTTACTTTTATATACATCACTTTTACCGTTTGATGAAAATATATAATTAATTATGGATTGTCTTCAATATTGAGTGTTAGTAATTTTGTATTGTTTCATGCTAGTTTATAATAACCATATTGATAATCATTATTTGATGTTAATTTAATCATCATAATATCATATATGGTACAGTAATATATTATTTTTATTTAAGTTATTTTCTTATTCTAAATGTGATTAACATATATGTCACTAAAAATATTTCTACATACTTATTTCTCTGATTTTATTGATCAATGATTATATTTTATTAATAATGGAGATACATAACAAAACCTGGTATGAATATTAATAAAATAATTATCTCATTATTAAATTTAAATAATATTAGTTTTATTCCCTATATTCCATAATGTTATAATTTTAAAACATTGTTCAGGCTAGTTGTTAAACTTCCACAAACATCAATATTTCATTATTAATGAGTGATTATGTTTATGAAAGTTTTTAACATTGGAATAATATCATTATTAAAAATTGATTTTTATATTTATTATAAATGTTTAAATTTTGAATCATTTTTAGGATATTTTAATAAATTACATTGACACGTGATGAAAAATGAGAAAAATTACTTCATGGAGGTGGTAGTCCTCATAATAATCTGTAAATTATTTCTTTTTCTAGTGAATGAGTGCAAATAAATGTGGATCCTATAATTTTTTATTATCCTAATCTTATTATATATTTACAATTTATTTTTTTATTTTATACTTATAACCCATTGAGGTAGTCCGTAGTGAAAAAAAAACATTTCGCTTGATGGAGGTGGTAGTCCACGCTAACATATGATTGTTGATCTATTATTTTTCTATCTGGATTGGATTGAATAATTATTTTTTCCCAATAATATAATAAAAGTCATGTATACAAATGATATTAATGTCATTATATAACTGTGGTCAGATCTACTATAGAGTGGAATGAATAAGATGAAACTATTAAGGATTATGTAATACTGATGTTGTGAAATTGAACATTCACCTAAATTTCTCATTATAAATCAATATATTTTGATATCATATATTGTGAATGGTATTTATGAATTTTTTTTGGAACCATGGTTGATTTAATTAGGATTTGGTTTAAGTGAATATATATAGGAATGCAAACATTTGAGTTAGTGGAATTGTACAAATATTATAAATAAATAGAGGGGAACATTAGAGAATACACATTAAATAATGTATTTTGGGGTGAGCTTCATTGGGGAAATACCAAAAAAAAAATACTTTTAATACATTTTTTAATAATGATTGAAGTCAGTCACTCTTATATTTGTACTGTTACAAAAAATATTATAAGGGTAAATAGACTTAACACATGTAAATTTTGTGTTACTAAAATTATTACATAACCTATATTAATGTTTATATTTGTGATGGAAGTATATTTTTAGCTCAAATTATTATATTTCAATTTTTAAATAATATTAAATTCCCTTTAAAATTTAAACATTATATATATAGAAAAAACAATTCATTATTTAAAAGCATTTATAACCACTTTGTATTCATAATCTTACATGGTTTTGTTTGTAAATTATAATTCATTAAGATAATTACATATATGATCATTAATTATAACCTACAAATTATTAAAAATATATTTATTATAATATTTTAAAAAAATAATTAAAATGTTAATAAAATAACTTATTAACAAAAATAAAAGTTTTACCATTTTCACGATAATTAAAATAAATATTTATAAAAACAATTTAACTCAAATTTATTTTAAATATATTACATAATATAAAAATAAACATCTATAGTTATAAATCAATGTTGTTATATTTAATTTCATCATGTGATAAAATCAAAGTTTAATGTATGTTCATAATATAGTTTCTAGTGTGAATTATTAATTTAGAATATAATGTTTAATTTTTTTTATAAATTCCACATTGTAAATTTTAATGATAAAAAGTACATATCAAATATATACCTTCTATAGGGGAAAACTCATCATAAACTATTACGTCATTTTTGTTTTATTATAATTTCTTCAACAATACTATTTTATTAGAAACTATATTCTTAAGCATTCAAAAAAACATTATTCTAGAAATATAAATGAAATAAACATAGGATAATATTTAATATATTAATCCATAATTTAAGAAATTTTGTTAATATTAATATTCTAAATCATATAACTGTTTCAATTAAATAAAAATATAATAAATAAAGGAAAACATTTTCTGTGAAAAAAACCCCATTTCAAAAAAAGTAAGTGTTCTTAATCATATATTTTAATGATTTAATAATTGATTACAAGTTTTTAAATAATATAGTTTTAATTAATATGGTAATTTTATTCTCTTGGAAGTCATAGAACATTTTAGTATAGAGAAATGTGTGAAAATATCTATTAATAAAATTATTATTTAAGAGGGAATATTTTATAAAATCATAGGGGTGTTACATTCTAACAGTTAAATAAATTACATCCATAATATTTTAACTACAAATTCATAAATAAATTATATAATTGAAACTAATAAGAAAATAATTATTAAATTTACAAAAATGGCGATATACAACCTTCCATTCATAGTTAAGACTTTGTAGAATATTGTTTCCCTTATAAAAGTAATAAACAAATATTTTATTACATTTCCCTCAAATTATTGATGAAAATATAAGTATTATGACTTCAAATAGATATATAATTTAAATTTAAATTTTCAATGTCATGCTTGTAAATAAATATAAAAAATATAAAAAATTTGATAATATCAAACAAAATTATAGAAAGTTAATTATTTAATATAAAATCTCAATCTAAAGATGTATTTATTACATAAATCTTTATTTGACCCTATGATATTTTCATTTCAATACTTTCAAACTAGGTTCATCATGTAACTTTCAAAGATAATCCTAGGCTATCTTACATTGTGTTATATAATATTTCTTAGAATAGTAAATATATGTTATTGTATAATAGATTATCTATAATATCTTATAAATAGAATGAGTTTAACAAAATATAATCACATATCAATGTCTATAAAATTATTTAGTATATGAACTAGTCATTTTCTGATGTTGAGGAGATTGATTCAATATTCATCATTTCTTTTTTACAGTGATTATCCCTATGTTTTTTGTGTCATATCCATATCAACTTTTAAATATATGTATAGGGTTTTAACTATAAAAGAACCAAAAAATCACTACTTAATGAAAACTTTTGGATGTAATCATATACATAAAACTATCCATCAGACATATATATAGGTTGGTCACTAAATTTATCATATTCCAGTCAATTAAATAATCAATATTACAGAAAAAATATTAAAATTTTATCTATGATATTAAAATTATGATCAAACCTAACTTATCAAACCATATATTATCCTGAACTAGATTTATAATATATAAAAATATCATTAAACTATTATGATTCAAACTATTTTTTCCTAATATAAAAATTTAATAATAATACATTTATTCCATGATTTAAATAGTATATTTCAAAAAAATCATTCAACCGAAGGATCTAAACATTATTTTCTTTATAGAATATCTTCATAAATATCTTATATTAAAACACCTGAAAATAGTTCCCCTTATTTGCACTGCCATTGAACTTTTCCATAAAATATCATATGATAAAATCATGTATATAACATTTTGAAAATAAATATAATACATGGGTAAGATATTATATTTTATAATGGGAAAACATATCATAATCTATCCTACCATAATTATAAATGAGAATATGAGGAGGGAGAAAATATTTTATTAAAAAATCATAAGACCCTAAATGGTAGTAATAAAATATGTTATAGTATCATATGTTCATAAAATTATTGTTAAGAGAGAATAAAAGTCAAGACATGTATTAAAATAAAACATAATTAACATCAATCATAAAATTGTGACATTAGACTAAGGGATATTAAAACAATACATAACATGAATTGATGGAATATAATGAAAATGAAAATATACGTTATAATGTGGAATATCATCATTAATGAAATTATAATAAAATTATATTTTTGTAAAATTATTGGTACTGTAAAACTTTTTTTGAAAAAACTCATTATGATCATGAATTTATGATTAAGCACATTATAGTTATACCTAAAAATGTAAAAAAAATCCTTATATCCACAACTATATGAACAAACTCATTATCTCTTTGCTCCACTATCTATTGATATATAGAAATACAAAATTTCATTGGAGGGGGGTATAGGAAATAATATGACACTATCCTTACATATGTATTCCAAAAAAATCATTCCTAATTTTATCTTAAATAACACTTTTAAATGAATGGGTATCATGAATATTTCAAAAAAAAAATAAGACAATGTTAACTAAACAAATACATGTAAGTGAAAAATCTAATTTTCGAAATGGACTAATATCATACGAATATATAGACGGTGATTTAAAATGTCACATCATGATAAATAAACCTAGGAGGAATGATATAATTAAATATACAAAATTTTTATCATAACCATTTAATCATTGTTATAAAAGGTAATGTGCAAATTATATTAAATAATATATTTGAAAAGGTAATAAATATACTTTTTAAACCCTTATTATAAAGGGTTCTAAATAATTTATCCATTAAATAAATGAAAAATAGAACAAATAAATATAATGTTTTAAAAAATGAAAATATATGCCTTTAATTAGATTTTAAGGCAATTTTAAATCAATCGTTAGTTCTAATAAATGTGTAAATTCATTCATGTTATAAAATTGTTTAATTAAATAATGAGTAATATAAAAAATATATTTTATTATTTCATAAAATAATTTACATTCATATATATTTTTTATACATTGAAGAAATGATTCATTTGTAAAAATGAGAGTTTTTATTACGAGCATTTCACATTTATTTTAAAAAAATGTTTCCTTAATCAAGTAGGTAATTAATGTAATATGAAATTTAACTAGATAAAAATATTCTATAAATATAAAATAAGGATATTTATGATCTAAAAAATCATTTAATTGATCTTCAATTATGAAATATTATCACCTAATGAATCTGAAATTGAGATGATAAGACCCTTACCTTTAACTCAAACTAAGATGATTTACCAAATAATCTTATAAAATAGAAATAAAAATTATATATATTTAATAACTTTATTAAAATGAATTTCATGTTATATAATTGACTTAAAACCCTTTCAGGATTATATATTAGGCAATTATGGTTTATTACTAACATAGAATTTTATTAGACATTGATTGTTCTGTGTGGTTTTATTATGACCATATTGATACCAATTACTGGGTTTCATGATCATAAATCCTAGATAAATGATGGTAATACATATAATCATTTACATTGATTTATAAAATTCTAATATCATTATATAATTGATTTATTTAGTCTTCATTAAAATGGAATCTTAATGGGAATATTTCAGTTTATATAGCGATCAATGATGATATTTTATTAATAATTTTAATATGTAATATTACTGTCACGACCCCCTCCCCAGAAGTTGTACCCATCCTGGGATGGCAATGTGATATGTGAGATAATGACCCGCCATGTCCAACCTCCATTTGGCCTCATGTAGAACAATACAACTGAGGGTATAATAAACACACAATTACAAGGAATTTCCCTCTAAGAGAACACATGCTAAAGAGAAACATAAGACAGAAATCAACCCACTCTATCTCAGATAGATATATAAATGAAATCTCAATTACACAGATGTAATATCATGAAAAACTACTACAACTAAAATGGGAAAAATCATGTACACAAATGAAAGAAAATAAAACAACAACAACAACTAAAAGCCCGAATAACTCCTACACCCCCAAGCTAGTAGAGACCAGATTGATCTCCATCCTTCATTAAGTGACATGAAAATAGTTTATATATACATAGGGTGAGTATAAAAGTATACATAGTAGGATCCTCCCCATAGTCTATCATTCAAATGTAATGAAAGCATGCTAAAGAACAGTGAACAACAAGTGAAATTAACTCGACACTTAAATAGTTATACGATGTTCCCTACCTTACTTTGGATACTATCACCATGTATTTCATACAAAAGTATATAATATAATAAATAATATCCATTGTACCCCACTAGTACTTCCCCACTATTTTTTCACTTTTCCACCACATCACACGTCATAAGCATAACTCTCCGAAAAGGCTTTCCCGTAGAAACCTGGGCGAAGCCCCCCAACGTGCACCTCGTATAACCAAACCACCACATTCACACAATCCAAGTAACAAGGTAGTTTCCATGATCCTCCACTGCCCTCATAATGTGTATGATAAGTCGAGAATTATACCTCAAGACATTACATCCTATACTCCAAATATGTATCCTCAATCCATCATATCCTATAGTTGTAACACCTATAGTAGTCTATATTAAACTATATCAAGAATATATTTGTGTGAATAACAAAAATCCATTACATCCCTCTAGTCACATATATGGGGAAACCTAACTATTTTTCCTACCAGCACAACTAACAACAAATAAAAGAGATTCGAGCCAAATGGGTTAGTCCGCCATCCATCCTACCACCAGAATGTTGGGTAAAATACCAACAAGTCTCAGAATCCATGGGTTGTCAGTTTCCATAACTAACGCGGGGGAGTAGAATATTGAATCACTGAAAGTATAGAATATAATACATCATAAAACCACACTACGAGCATAACCTAATCTTAGACACAACTGCATCTAACGTCTCTCGGACTCTCAGTTGACACTTCTATGAGTATATATCTTCAAAGCACACAACAATTTAACGTGATTAATTACATTACTTCATTCATTTTTTATCGGAAACAATTTACAATAATTAATTCTTTAAAAACAAATTAAACATTAAAAATTTCTACATTATATTTCATTAACATCCAACCCAAAGTCTACTATTCCCTTAAATTTTCAAGCACCACATTTCATCCGCATTATGATCCAACCCCATGGGTTAACATAATTTATTCATTAATATATTTATATCATTACATTTCCATATTACAAAGAATTATAGAAAAATGTTATATGATATTAAACACCAGGGGGTCTATACTGTGATTAGGGGAACTACCAATCGATTATTTTGACCTATAACAATAGAGTAGATGAAGAAACCCCTATCCTAACGTACATGGACACTACATTACTTTTGTGGAATACTTAATACATAACAAAAACCAACACTCTAGGACCCTATTAGTTAAGTGTCATTTGAATCTCGAAACAAAATCTTCTAATCATAGTGAAAGATTTTCAACATCTCCCACAAAGATCTTCCCCGTTTGTTTTCTTACCTAAAACCTTTCTTTATATCATGGGGAAAATAAAACATATAAAGGTTGATCTGAAATGAACATTAAGGGTAAGCATGGAGAGAAAAAAACAAACCATATACATTTGAACTTCATAACATGAACATAAAGTTTATACATCGAAATATTGTGTTGTGAAATAAATATTGGCACTACATAAGGAATAGATCATAATGGAACATCAATCATGATAAAATAGCATGGGACTAAAACATTTAATTTTTTCGTACCATTAATCACATAATATGATTTCCATAGTAGCAAAGGCAATTCTTCCACGACTATCTTAGTCAAAAAAATTTGTTACTGAATCGAGTTCACTCCTCTTTCCAGTCCTGTATTACTGAACCAGATTAACATATCGTTCCAGCCATGTCTATCTCATGAGATATAAATCATTTCCCAATAAATTGGAGGGAAATATAGGTCTCACCCATCTCAAAATGAAATCATTCCTACATGTGAAACAACATAAACATAAATCGTTCATCATATCCCAATGAATAAAATGGGTTTCATAAACCTCATCTCATCAAAGCATAATCCATATAAAATAATTGATATAATTTTATCATAAGAAAATTGAAACCATTTAAATCATAGAGACATTATAATTGATACATTATCATACTATATAATGTAATCTTAGATGGAATGTAGTTTTGAGAAAACACTTGAAATGAATTCTTGAGGAAAATATCCTTTCTTATTGAAAGTCATTATTTTTCAAAAAATGCCTTGAAAATTTAAAGGAAAAGAATTTTGTCGAAAATAATAATGAAATATTGTGGAAGAAAATTCATGAAAATAAGGCTTTATGAAAACGTAAAAATATGTTCAGTTCGTATAAGTTAAAAAACAATCTCCTTGTACTATTAACGGAAAAGTAAAAAAGAACCATGTATGGTAAACAAAAGAAATATTACATCCATAATATAATGTAAAATTTAAAGAGGGGTAAACATGACTTTAAAAATACATGGAATAATATTAAACAATTTATAAAAAACATTTTTATATACAAGGATGAAGAATATAACCCATGTAAACACTTACGTATAAGAAATCTCAAATAAAGATAAGATTGAAAAATTATCCCTTACCATAGGTCTGATATGCCTAGCACATATCCGAAACCATTTTATAATGATTTAAATAATGTAATTAAATTATTACAGAATCATATTAATTGTTATGATATCATAAATGGTTCAGTTATGACATTATATTACCCGTTCTTTTGTAAATTCCATGTTAAAGGAGAGTTTTGGGTAAAATCTTTTTATTTATCGTACGTGCTTGGACTTGTTGTTCATGGTATTTTTATTACTTATATCATGATTTAATTTTTTCTAGAATGTCAATCATTATATATATATCATATATATTCAGTAAATATATGTATATATATAATAGATAGATAAATGAAATGAAATACACCGTTCATAGAGATGGTAGGCCGTACGTATGCATGAATACTGTTTTACTTTCCTTGTTGACATGAATAAATGTAAGTAGATGTAATATATATATATATATATATATATATATATCCAGTAGCATTATCATGTCATATATTTCATTATTATTCATTATATATACTTTATAATCATTCTTGAATGGCAAACATGGAGAATGAATATCATCGCGTCGTGGAGATGGTACACCGTACGTACGCACGAGCGATGATATCATTACCATAATTATTTAATTGAACTGGAATGGATGGTATAATATCTCAGAATCAGTATGAGGTTATAATAACTATATATAGTTATTCATTACACAATTATACCCATCCAAGTAATGTGGTGGTGGAAAAATAGATTACACCATGGCGTGGAGACGGTATTCTGTACGTATGCACGCGCGGTGATTTCATTTTTCGTAGGGTGGATAGAAGGTTACATAGAGTTGTTTCATATTTATAAAAACATATCATTATATGATTTATACTGATGTTATTAATTTGTGATGATGAAAATAAATAAGACGTAGTTGAAGAAGAAAGAAACTTGAATGAATCGGTAGAAGAGATTACATCTTCTTCGGGGTATCTTTTTTAAGCTTCCTCTTAAGGCAGTAGAGTTGGTACTTTGAGGAGAACAAAACCTCTATAATGTTTCTAGGGATGTTTATAAGGGATATGGGAATGGTTTTGCAGAGCATGAAAGATCAAAATTTTGTAAAGCGAAGAGGGAGGAGATGCCCTTTTTTAAGGGAGTAGAGGGGCACCTTAGAAAAAACATAAAATATTATTTCATAATAATGTCATTTTCGGATAATAATAGCTCCAAATTGATTTATTTCTAAACAAAACTGGGTATGGGTCGAAATACTCTCAAACAATACGTTTTATACAAGTTTATGTTACTATTTTAACCTTATCATTTAGATTTCACTCTATGTTACATAATTTAACTTATATCGTGTTTTATTGTTTTCTTACACTATATGTTTAATAATCATACTATAAATAGCCAAAAGAACCCTAAGTGGTTAATTATTAATATATATAACGTCATCTATGTCATTTTCAGAACCGTGGATTTTTAGGAATAGAATAACAATTAATAATATAATATTTGTTTTAAAAATTATTTTATTTCAATTTTGACACTATTTGGTAATTTATTTTTGGGAAACTCATAACATCATGATTAGTTCGAACAAAGTTAATTAAATAAATACTAACATGTCATATTAAACTATTTTGTTTTGGAATTTATAAAAAGTCTCAACTTACATTTATTTGTGTATTTATAACATCAATTATGTTAATATTTAATTATTAAGGTAATTACTACATCATCATTGTGTCATAAATAAATTAAATTATTTAATGTATAAAAATTATAAATAAAATTCCATTATATATTTAATATTTTTATCTTTCTAATGAATATTTATAGTCAAATTTATCTTATGTATAACTATATTTTAAAAAGGGTTTAGTTATTAAATATTGATTTTAACTCTTTTAACTCTTCTTTGAATTAAATAATAATAAATGTCCTAATCTAATCCAGGTGGACCTAAATGATTATATTTTATTGATAAGTTTGTTTTTAATCAAATTATACTTATCCAATAGAATTAGGGAATTATTTAGGTTAATAGTAACATAATATTTACCCTTAATTACACTATTTATTTTTAACCGTGGAAAATAAAAGTAAAAAGTTACCATTTTCCAAATATTATTTTTGTCTTATTGAACCACATTTTACTCCTTGATATTAACCGTGTCTCCTCGGATTTTCGAAATTCCACTCACAGAAGCGGTAAAATTAATTTTTATGTAAATTTTCAAATTCTCCTATGGGGTGGGTAAAAGACGGTGAAAAGTTCAATAAAATTTTTATATATCTAAAATTATTATAAAATGACTCCAATGAATTAAATTTAACTTATATAGGTATTATGTATCAATTTATATCAAAAATAATTTTATATAAAATAAATATTTATTTAAATAAAATGTCTGGTTTTAAATAGTAACCTTGTGGTTTTACTTTTAATAAAAAATTGAATGTTTTCGGTAAAATACCCAAAATTCACCCTAGGCTAATTTCGATAATCCAAATTCAAAAATGAAGTCCATTTTAAAAGGTAAATTTTTTAAAATTTCAAAAATTGGGTATTATTATTCATAACAGCTAGTTCATAATAATATTATTATAATATATTGTATAGTGAAAATCTGTATTGCGTACTACACACGCTATAGAGGAAGGTCTTGATTACGTGTAATGCAATCCATGTCTGGGCAGCGTGTAGTGAAAGCTCTGTTTGGTGTTGCGTATAACATAATCAAAACATATTTCATTTATACATTAAACAAAATCTATACATAATGTTGCGTAGAATTATTTCCACAAAACGAACGTGAAATTGTGTGTGTAACATGAGCCAAAAAGAGTGTTGTGTATACTGCAAGCTAATACAATATTGTGTATAGTACAAGATCATCTTGGTGCTGTGTATAATAGAAGACATCAAAGAAACTAAGAATAATATATCTCATAAAATCTTGGGTGTTACATTCTACCCCCCTTAAAATGAATTTCGACCTCAAAATTCATCAGGTTTATAAATAATTTACTACTTGAAAGATTTGTTCGTAGAAACCCACATCATAAAAGGCATACTAAAACATAATTTTATGAATTAGAGTAAGAAATGAAATGGTTACCCAGATTAACTCATCATAGGGTTTCCACTTAGGAGAACATAGGTGGAAACATGGATATGGAAGAAAAATCTAACCATCAAATTCTGATGGAGAGTGGTAGAGGACATGGCTATAAAAAAACCAACAATTACAAAGCCATAATGTTTTGATGATTTAAGGTACCATATGATTAATCGGATATAAGGATACTAGGAAAACATTTTTTTTATTTTCAAGATCTTTTCCCTAAAGTTGAAGAATTGTTGAATTAAATGAAATACTTACTTTATTTTGGTATAATCTCACTGTTGTTTGTGCCTTGAACAATTTCCACATCATCTCTAAAATAATGAAGTTTAATTTTTTTCCAGTGATGTGTTAGCAGATCATGCGATAGAATGATAGGTCATTCCATCTATCTCATACACAAGGTTATCAAAAGTTATATACATATGTCGATCTATGGTGAGATTAATCTTATATGGTTCCTATAATAGACTTATACTTCATATATCATACCAATTAATAAATTAAAACTAATTTATATGAACCAGGGACTTCCTGTAGGCCATTGGTAGGCGATGAAGGCATGTCGTACTTCGGCTGTGGGTTCGATTCCCACAACCTTGTCCGACGCGACGGGATGTCACCTTTCCTGCAAGTTGTCCTTTTTCTAAAACTATACTATCATAAAATTTCAAAATTAAAAATTATTATAGCCTTAAGAAATACTATATGATGTTCATTCCAACCTTTAGGCTTATCGAAAATACTTCTCTCCGACTACTAGAAATGTCAAAGCCTGAGCATGTGAATTCCATCATTTGTCCCCCATATATCATATGATATATCTAATTGTTGGTCACATTACAAGAATTTCAATACCTTAATCATGTATTCTCTTGAAAAATAAATACCCATTTATCTTTAGTGAAAACATGAATGCTGTCAAATGTTAAATCGTTCCACATTCCAAAATCTCAAAATTTCTATATACTCAAATCATGATATCACTTGTCCTTATATCAGTCATGAGCTCATTAATACTATCAAGCGTATTATTTTCTTTTTATCCCTTTATTACGTGCATAACATCATTTTTAAAAAATATTTCAATCACTTTTCATGGTTCCTAGTACCATATAATTATTGAAAACCAATACATAGATATTGAAAAATTTCATGATACCATAAATGAGATTCCATGATACTATTTTTAAAATCCCGTTACATAAACATATAAACATTCCACAATATCATTGTCATACTCAACATCACAAATAGTGATTGCATGTGACTTCCCTTTATCATTTTACTTAAGAGGATTCTCACATTGACCATCATTAACCCTTGGATTAGGGATTTGATTAACATATGCCTTATTTACTTGAACATGAATCATTGAAGTGTTGGTGGAGTGTTCTCTGTATTCTTTCCAATATTCACGTCATTAGAAAAAAATTTCCCATTAGTTCGGCCTCAGCTGCTTGATGACCTTCTTTTCCTCACGTGAAAAATTTTCTAGTACCTTTTAGAAAATATCCCCCTTGCTTCTTTCCACACTTTGAGCTGAAAGAAACATTCACCTTCTTTTCACCATTATTCTGAGATTTTTCCATGTACTCCATCTTTCATTTTTTTTTTCAAAACCATGAGATGGATATGTAACACCAACTTTCAGTTCTACCTTGATATCACAACGCACAATTTCATCATAGGTATTGAAGTCTCTTATAGCTAATTCCCTTCGAAGACTTGGTTTTAAGATACTGAAGAATCGATTAACATTACTTTTAGGTTTGATGATAAATCCAGATGCATACCTAGCAAGCCTTGTAAAAGTCTCTTCGTATATAAAAACAGATTAATCATCCTTTTTCTTAAGCTCAAGGAACTACATTTCCATATTTGTTCAATGAATATGACAGAAGTACTTATTGAAAAACAAGTTATTGACCACGTCCCATTCCATTAATTCAATTTCATATTTGGGCCTTGTATTCTTAATTAGAGTCCACCAATGTTCTGCTTCACCTTCTAAAAGGTAAACAATCAGAATGTATTTTTCATGTTCTGAACAGGGATGTATGGAAAATATCTTTTCAATGGTTCTGATCCATTGTTCAGCAACAAGTGGATTAGATGACCCACTGAAAGAAGGGGGACATTTCCACATGAAAGACCCAGTAGAATATTGTTCCCTTCTCTACTCATTTGGTAGTCCACAACGATTCATATCTTGTGTAAGTATAGAAATAATATTGTGCACTCCATCTCCCATAATGTTGGTTTGTCCAGGAGGACAATCATCACATTGTCCATTATATTGATCAACACAGTTCCTCCGGGTTCCAACCATCGTCTAAAACCCAAAAAGAATATTGTGAGGCAAAAATCAGGATAGGGAAAACAACAAAATAAAGGGGGAGTACCTTCAATATATAACATCTTATCTTTAATTTTAATATAGTTACCATAATTCTAGGACTGTTATCTATAAGTATATTTAACCTTAAGGACATCCCTAGACATACCGTAGAAATATATCTCGGTATCTCACTAATGTTTTCCCATAATAGTTTCCAAAGGTTTACTAAAACTTTCCTCTGATACCAACTGTAGAAACCCCTTTCCTGACATACATAGACATTACATTACTTTTACGGAATACTTAATACAAAACAAAAACCAACATTCAAGGACTGTAATAGTTTATTGCCTTTGGATACTTGGAAGGAAATCTTTTAATCATGGTGAAAGATCTTCAACATCTCCCATTAAATCTTCGGCTTTTTTTTCATACATAAAACATTTCTTTATATCCTGGGGAAAAGAAAACATATAAAGGGTGAACTGAAATTCTCAGTAAGGGTAAGCATGGATAAAAATAAAAAAACCATATACATTTTAACTTCATAACAAGAACATAATGTTTAATCATCAAAACCTGGAGTTGGGAAATAAATCTTGGAATTACATAAGGAATAGATCCTAAAGTAACATAAATCATGATAAAATAGCATTTGAATAAATCATTTTATTATGGAAAACAATTAAGCACTTGATATGATTTTCATTGTAGCCAAGGCATTGCTGCCAATACCATCTTAGTGGACAAAGTCCCTTACTGAATCGAGGTCACTCCTCGTTCAAGTCCTGTATTACTGAACCAGATTAACATGACATTCTAGCCATTTATATATTGTGAGATATAAATATTTACCCAATGTATTGGAGGGAGATATAGGTCCCACCCATCTCATAATGAAATCATTCTTACATGTTCCACAACATAAACATAAATCATTCATCATAACCCAAAGAATAAAATGGGTTTCATAAACATCATCCCATCATAACATAATCCACATAAAAAATGGATATCATTTCATCATAAGAAACGTGAAACCATGTAAATCATTCAGACATTATACTTGAAACATAATAAAACTAAATAATTTCATCTTAGATGGAAAATAGTTTTGACAAAACACTTGAAATGAATTCTTGAGGAAAATATCCTTTCTTATTGAAAATCATTTTCTTTTCACCAAATGCCCTACAATTTTAAAAGAAAAGGATTTTTTGAAAATAATCAGGAAATATTATATAAGACACTTCATGAAAATAAGGCTTTATAAAATAGTTAAAATATGTTCATGCCATATAAGTTAAAAAACATTCTCCTCATACTTTTAACGGAAAAGTCAAAAAGAACCACGTATGGTAAACAAAAGATAGATTCCTTCCATAATACAAAGTAAAAGTCAAAGAGGGATAAAAATGACTATAAAAATACATAGAATAATATTAAACACTTTATAAAAAACATTTTTATAGACAATAATGCAAAATATAACCCCCGTAAACACTTATGTATATGCAATCTCGAATAAAGAAGAGATTAAAAAATTATCCCTTGCCTTAGGGCTGATATGCCTCGTACGTATCCGATCCTCCTGTATAATAATTCAAACAATGTCATTGACTTATTAAAGAATCATATTCATTGTTATGATATCATAAATGGTTCACATATGACTTTATATTACCCTTTCTTTTTTAAATTTCATGTTAAAGCTGTGTTTTGGGTAAAATCGTTTTATTTATCGTATGTGTTTTGAATTGTTGTTCTTGATATTATTATTAATTATATCATGATTTAATTACATCCATAATCTAAATCATCATATATATATTATATATATTATGTAAATATATATATATAACAGATAGACAAATAAAATGAAATACACCATTCATGGAGACGGTAGGCCGTACGTACGAATGAATGTTGTTTTCCTTTCTTGATGAATTGAATGAAAGTATGTAAATGTCATATATATAAATAGACACATAAATCTTGTAGCTTTGTCATGTCATATATTTCATTATTATTCATTATATATACTTTATAATCATTCTTGAATGGTTAACATGGAGAATGAATCTCATCGCGTCGTGGAAACGGTAATCCATACGTACGCACAAGCGATGATATCATTCCCATAATTATTGAATTGAATTGAAGTGGAAGGTATAATATCTCATAATCATTATTATGTAATAATAAATATATATATATAGGTATTTTTTACACCAATATACCCATCCAAGTAAGGTCGTGGTGGAAAAACAGATTATACCACGGTGTGGAGACGGTATTCCGTATGTACGCACGTGCGGTGATTTATTTTTTGTAGGATGGATAGAATTTGAAATAGGGTTCTTTTATATATATAATAACATATATGTATATTAGTGATACTGATGTTATTAATTTATGATGAAATAACTAATGACGAATAAGTTAAAAAAGAAAGAAAATTGAAAGAATCGGTAGAAGAGATTACCTCTTCTTTGACACACATCTTTTAAGATTCCTTTTAGGCACTATAGTTGGACTTCCGAGGAAACCAGAACCTCTATAATGTTTCTAGGAAAGTTGAAAAGGTAAATGGGCAGGGATTGGCAGAGCTTGAAAGCTCAAAATTTTGTAAAGACAAGCGGGGTGAGGTGCCCTCTTATAAGAGAGTAGAGGGGCACCTTTTGAAAAACATAAAATATTATTTCATAATAAAGACATATTCAGGTAATAATAGATTAAAATTGATTTATTTATAAGATAATGTAGGGATGGGTCGAAAGCCTCTCATACAAAAGGTTTTAGACATGTTTTGGTTAATATTTTAACCTTATCATTTAGATTTAACATTAAGTTAAATAATTTAACTTTTACCGGGTCTTCTTGTTTTCTTACACTATATGGTTAATAATCTTACTATAAAAAGCCAAAAGAACCTCAAGTGGTTCATTATTATTATATATAACCATATCTATGTCATTTTTCCGATCCTTATATTTTTAGGAATTGAATAACAATTAATAATATAATTTTTGTTTTAAAAACATTTTTATGTCAATTTTGACAGTATTTGCTAATTGATTTGGGGGAAAATCATAACAGCATGATTAGTTATAACAATGTAAATTAAATCAATATTAACATGTCATATTAACCTAAAAAATTAATATAATTTATAAAAAGTCTCAAATTACATTTATTTGGGTATTTATAACAAAAATAATTTAATATTTTATTAATAAAGTAATTACTACATCATCATTGTGTCAGAAATAAATTAAATTATATAATGTCTAAAAATTATAAATAAAAAACATTATGTATGAAATCCGTTTATATTTATAATGAATATTTCTTGTATAATTTATCATATTTATAACTATATATTAAAAATGTTTTAGTAATTAATCATTGATTTTATCTCTTTTAACAATTCTTTGAATTAAATAATTATAAATGTCCTAATCTAATCCATGTGGACCTAAATGATTATATTATATTCCCAGGGTTGTTTTTGGCCTAATTATACTTATCCAAATGAATTTGGGCATGTGTTATGGTAATAATAATATCTTTATTTACCCTTAATTCCCGTAATTACTTTTAACCGTGGTAAATAAAAGTAAAAAGTTACTATTCTCCAAAAAAAATTTATGTTATTGAACCACATTTTAGTCCTTGATATTAACTGTGTCTCTCGGATTTTTGAAATTCTACTCACAGAAGCGGTAAAATTATGTTTTATGTTAATTTACAAATTCTACTAGGAGGTGTGTAAAAGACTGTGAAAAGTTCAATAAAATTTTTATAATATTAAATTATTATAAAATGAATCCAATGAATTAAATTGATCTTATATAAGTATTATGTTTCAATTTTTACCTCAAATAAATTTAAATAAAATAAATAATTATCTAAATAAAATGTCTTTTTTTAAATAGTAACCTAGTGTTTTTTAATATTCATCAAAAAATGAATGTTTTCAGAAAAACACCAAATATTCACCCTAGTATAATTTCAATATTCCGAATCCAAAAATGAAGTCCATTTTGAATGATAAAATTTATAAATTTCAAAAATTGGGTATTACTATTCATAACGGTTAGTTCATAATAATATTATAATAATATCTCGTTTAGTGAAACACAATAATGTGTACTACACACGCTATCGAGAAAGGTCGTGATTGCATTTAATGAAAGCCTTGTCAGGGATGCATGTAGTGAAAGCTCTGTTTGGTGTTGCGTATATCATAATCAAAATGTATTTCATTTATACATTAAACAAAATCTATACTTAATGTTGCGTTGAATAATTTCCACAAAACAAATTTTAAATTGTGTGTAACATGAGCCAAGAATAGTGTTGCGTATACTGCAAGCTAATACGGAGTTGCATATAGTACAAGATAATCATGGTGTAGTGTATAATAGAAGACATCAAAGAAATTAAAAATAATATATCTCATAAAATCTCAGGGGGTTAAAGTAGACCCATCTAGGCTCACATAACAAAAAAAAATTGTAGGGAAACTAACATTATATCAACTGGGCTCTTATCCCTTAAGAAAGAATTAGGGTAACTCAGAACCCTAGGAGGTGTTATCTTTTATCAAACAACTAGTCATTTAATTCAAATAAAATTAACTGATTTATTATTTTCATGTTCCAACTATGGGAAACCTAAACAGTAATCTATCAAAAATTGATTAATGATGCCGACTGCATCAATTTGATTAACATGAAATTACATCATGAAGAACATGATAAATTTATTTGACTCTTTATCATTGAATTTTAATTTACACGTAATTCAAGGTTACATTCATTACCAATTTCCATCAAGAAATAAAGATAAACAATGATATCATAATTATCACACTATCTAGAAAAATAAAAGGCAATATCATATGATCGATATCAATTTATTTAGCCCATTCAAATATTTCTTATGTAAATTCAATTATGATCCAGTGGGATAAAACATACTAACTCTAAATTTTCACATTAGTGGATAATGAAGTAACGAATCCCCTACATCAAACTTTTCATGACTTTATTTATACATGAATGATCCAAACTATGGATCACGATCATCCCCAACCATCACAACTGCATCAACGCAAGGATGTTGTGGTATGACTTTACCAACCAAAACCTAAGAAAACACAATTATAAGAATCCATATGATATACCATAACATGGAATCAAGAAAAAACAGAATATGAACCCACTAGAATTATGATAAATCATACCTTATATTGATGATGGATTGAAACTTCGTTCTTACATCAAACCGGGGTGGAACATGATGCAAGAAGAAGCATCATTGGAAAAGATATGATCTTTAATGTTCGATCACACCACTTCTATGGGAATAAGGAAAAAATTGAGCATCTCACAACAGAGAACAAGAAGGTAAAACAAGGGAGTATGATATGTCATCACTTTAGATGATTTACAGAGCATCAATTTGACATACGGTTAATTTTCCATTAAAAGGGGAAGGCATTAAACCTCACAGTTTGACCATGTTATGACATCCTGGGACATAGGATAATTTATACCAGAGTTATGGGATTTTATTCATCCAAAAATCCATTAAATAAAGTCCTTGAATGTCTTTTATCTCAATGAAGACATATATGGGGAGAAACAATAGGAAGCAGGAAACACTGTTCATGATCCTGGAAACATTGTACACCTACCGATCAATGAAATAATGTTCACAATCATGGAAGAAATATGTATAGAATGACTCACCGATACTGATGGTATTATTCATAGAATGACTCACTGATGCTAATGGTATTATTCATAGAACATTTCACCGATTAAGATGATACTGTTCACAGAACGACTCACTAATGCCAATGGTACTATTCACAGAATGACTCACCGATGCCGATAGTACTATTCACAGAATGAATAACAGATTCCGATGGTACTATTCAAAGAATGAATCACTGATGTCGATGGTACTGTTCATAGAATAAATCACTGATGCTGATGGCACTGTTCACCAAATGACTCACTGATACCGATGGAACTGTTTGCATCAGTCTCACCGATGGAACTGTTCCCATCGGCCTCAACTATGGTAATATTCACATCGGTATCATTGATGTATTGTTCACATCAGCCTCAACGATAGAACTGCTTGCATCGACCTCAGTGATAGAACTGTTCACATCGGTCTCATAGATGTAACTCTTGACATTTTTCTCACTGATGGAATTTTACACATAGTTCAAACTGATGGAACTTTTCTCATTGGTCTCAATGATGGAACTATTCACATTGTTTTCACTAAAGGATCTATTCGCATCAGTCTCAATGATGGAACTATTCTCATCAGTTTCCAGAATGGGATAGATCTCATCGGTCAAACTGATGAAACGTTTCACATAGATCTCACTGATCGAACATTTATTATCGGTATTATAGATGAATCTATTCACATCTCTGTCACCGATGAAACTATTCACATAATTTTCAATTTGAAAAGTTTTTTTGATAATTCAACTTGACCTCCTAGAACACCTATTAAACTATATTTCTGCAGAGGAATGGTCCATAGTGGTCTGGGCCAATACATCAAATACATCTCAAAACATTCTGATCCTTGAAAATTCAAAACCCCCCAAAATGAAAACATAAAGGGGTCTGAACTACCACACATCGAGATACCACTCAAAAGAGAGGAAACCACAAGATGAAACAAATTAAAACCATCTCATAAACATGAATGGTATACCACCAATAAGAGAACATTTTTTACATGTAAAGAGTTTAACATCAAACTACATGGGGTAATGATCATGTATCCATGATTCACATTCCTAGGAACTCTCCTCCTCACCACCATGTCTCCACAAGACATTATCCAAGGGGATAGAATTCCCCAACCACACCATCTTTTTGTGGTCTTCGATATTCTCAGGATGCTCCCCGAAGGTGGCATCATCATCAACATCGATCTATCCCAAATCGATGACGTGAGAGTCATCATGAAAACAACGACGGAGCTATGACACATGAAAAAAATATGTATCTGGATCATCTATGGGGGATGTGATACTCTATATGCCAAATCTCCCACATGAGCCAAAACCTTGAATGGCCCAACAAACTGGGACGAATTCTTACTCCCATGACTAACCCTTCACTACCCACAATGATGACACACCTTCAGAAACATGTGATCCACAAAATAAAATTGCAAAGGTCTCCTCCATTGATTAGAAATGATTTCTGACAATGTTTCACTACCTTCATCCCCTCAGAAATCACATGAACCATCACTATTGTATTCTCCACTAGTTGTTGTCAAATAAATGATGACTATCTAACCCCAGTCCTGCAGAATGCAGAACAGAATGGTCATCCATTCTTGGATTCCAACGGTGTCATGCATATGGTTGATTGAAAATTATTGTTGTATGTGATGTCCACCAAGGCTAAGTGTGTCATCAATGAACCTCCAAAATATATGACACAAGAGCGCAACTTGTCTTCCAGAGTATGAATAGTTCACTCTATCTGACTATTTGTCTACAGATGAAAAGTAGTGATATGACATAGCTGAGAAATGAAACAATATAGGAGACCTCTCCATACTCTCGCGGTAAACTGAGGATCTCGATCACAAATGATCATCCTCGAGACTCCGTTGAATCTCACCACCTCCTCTAGATTCTACCTCAACAAAACATCAATTTTTTTTACCTCCATGATCTATATAAAGTGAGAAGATTTTATTAAATGGTCCACTACCATAAAAATAACATCATGTCATCCCTAAGTTCGAGGTGAACTAGTAAAAAAGTAAATTGAGATTTCCACCCTCTTACACTGAGGAATATCTAATGGTTGGAGAACACCATTGGGGACACGGTGCTCAACCTTCACAATATGGAAGACAAAACATCGAGGTATAATATCAGCATCTGCACGTTTCATCCTTGGCCACTGAAAATAACTATTCAATGCATGGTACATATTTCTCATGCCATGATGCACCGCTAATTGTGTACTATAGAACTCTATGTGAATCTTTTTGTGCATCCCCAAATGAACAAATATCCTTCCCTAATACAACACTAAGTGTTGTTTATCCTCAGACCTACCATCTGGTCCCTCACCACAAATAACTCAGTCTCAACAGACCTCCACCTCTAGATCCCCCAACAAGGACTCTACTACCTATAGTACCAGAGATGATTGCATCGTCATCTAAAAAAGTTAACCTCTTCCCCAAACATTTCTTATATCTAGAGGTAATATTGACATTTCTTCCATTACTCTCCGGGAATCACCATATTCACACACTATATCACTACATGGCTATCATATTAGTGAATCAGCCAAAAAATATACCTTTCTAGGGTTATATGATATTTCTAAGTAGTATTCTTTTAATAAATATATTCTACAACACATCTGTAGGTTCATGTCTAATTGGAAGAAAATATACCTAATGCTCTTATGATAAGGGAAAACCCCAAGGTGATAACCAAAGATTTAATGTCTCCATAACATCAAAGAAAAGACAATAACTATCAACTTAATATCATGGGTGGAATAGTTATATTCATGAGAAGCAACTGTTGAGACCAATAAGAAACAAAATATCTCTAATGCATTAGAACACAGCCTAACCCTGGATGCATAGTATCACCGAATACATCATAATTTACTTTGTCTCCATGAGGACAAAAATCTAGGGAATTTACTTACTTATCCTTTATTTACTGAAAAGGTTCTTAACACTAATCTATCCACATGAAATCCCGATCCATCATGGTCAATGTCATCAGAGGAGTCGCAACCCGAGAGAAATCAGTTATGACCTTCATGTAGTAACCTGTAAGGCCAAGGAAACAACACACCTCTTCCAATGCCTTAGGGGTTTCCTAAGACACAACAGTTTTTATCTTCATTGGATACACATCTACTCCATTTTAGGACTCATCATTCCCCATGAAACAGACATCTCGATCCCAAAACTCACACTTCAATAGCTTACCAATCAATTGATGTTAACAAGTAACTCCTAAAATGGCTTGTTAATGCTCTGCATGCTCCTCCTCATACATAGTTTACATAAGGATATCATCGATGAAAACCACCATGAACATATCCAAAAATATACAGAACATCACGTTTATCAATCCTATTAACCCAACTAGATCATTCATCATAACGAAAGGAATTACAATGAATTCATAATGCCCATGATGACAACAGAGAGTAGTCTTTGGGATATCCTCATCATTTAGTGGATGTTTTAATGTGGTAATTTGCAATAACCAATGTATCATGTCCTATATTCCATTAATAAATATAACTGTATCATTCAAGAATATTTTTTTCTAATATACTAATGGATAATGAGTTTAATAGGAATGAGTTCAAAAATTATATGATACAAACTTACAATATTTTATTCAGTCATAAGGAAGTGATATATCAATTTTATATGATATCATATACTTCATATGATAGATGAATACAACCCATATTGTGCATAAATAAAAATTTAAAAAAATATATATATTTAAAACATGGAAATCATCTAGATAATATTTGAACATATGTATCACAAATAGTAGAACAAAACATAAAAATTGAAAAACATCACGGAAGAGAAATAATGTTGTAATATTTATAACAAAAACTAAATGAATGATATGTTCTATTTGTGGTATTATAATTATATGAATTAATATAATGTAATAGTAAAAATATTTCTATTATATCTCTGTTTTAAAATTTTAAATAGATTTTAGGTATAACACCAATAAACATTATATCAATTTAGAATTACCTATATATATAATTAAAATTATATTTTTTTTCATGTTGAGAATATACATTTTATTTATAAAAAATTAATTTGAAAAAAGATAAATTATAGTAAAAAATAATTTACAAACTAATTTATTTGACAAAAATCTCATTTATATTAATGAAACAGTTTTTAAGAGTTACATTTTTTCAATATATTATATTTAAATTATTATACTAATAAAATGTAATTATAAAATTTATTGAATTATTATAGAATAAAAATTATTAAATCTATAAAATAATTATGTAACTATAAAAAAATCTAGTAAAATATTTCATGATTAAACAAAAATGATCTATATTAAAAAGCTATATTTTTTATATATTATATGTGCAAATTTAAAATATATATTTATTAAATTTGGAGGATTAAATTTACTATTATTTATAGAATAACCATGTTTTTAATAATTTTTAAATTGGGTATAAATATGATATAAATGACAATAAAATAATATCATGCTAATAAAAATATATTTTTCAAATAATTGTATTTCATGTGTAATTTATTTTTACATCAATAATAAAAAGTAATCACTACTAATGGAATAGTTTAATGAAATTTTTATTCAATATATATATGAATTATGATTTATCTAATGACTATTAAATATAGATTTATGAAAATAAATTCTTTTTATGATTTAAATGGATTAATTTTAAAAAAAACTAAAAAATGAATTAATAAAAAGTATGTATTTTTTAATAGTTTAAAATCTAATTATAATAAATTGTATTTCATAATTGGTACCAATACTTCCAGATCTTTTAAATATGTTAATTTTTTAGGGTTTAAATTTTGACATTGTGAAAAAATTGAGTAATCATGGTAGAAGTAAAATGATTTAATCAGGGGATAAAATAATAGTGAAAAAAATAAAATATAATGAAACATTATCTCAATTTTTTTTTGATTTGGTACAGGAAATACTGCAATTATTTTACCACATAGATTATTTTCCCTTTTTAAAATGAAATCCTTTCCCATTAAAGATTCATTTTATGAGGGAAATTCCTCGTAAAACTCAACTATAAATGAACATGTGCTCTACCACTCCCAAACCACAATTTAAATTCACTAATATCTTGAATTAATATCCATTTTATCTCAAATAATTAATTATTATTTTGGATTCCTTTACTATTTTGTTCGATGGATGATAATGGAGAAACTATACGGGGAGTGAATTGTGTCTTCCTATAAGTCATGAAAATTTTGAAACATCCATCTTGAAATGTTGCGATTCTTCACTTATCTCTTGAATACAATTCTCTATTAGAATTGAAATATATCATGGAACAAAAAATAACATTTTATAGTGGTTTGGGAGAATAAATCTCACAATCCACCCCACTAAAGTTTTCTTTATGAGCTTAGTGATTTCAATTATGTATCTCCCATTTCTATGAAACCGAATAAACTAATATATTAGTTAAAACCTTTTAATAAATATTTTATAGGTCTATCTGGAGTTTTACAAAAGAAAATTCAATATTCATAGATTAATAAAAAAAGATTGCACTCCAACATGTCTTATTATAATCATTAGGAACATTAAGGAAAACAAATGAGATATTGTAGATAAATATTGGTTTATCTCATAGTTGTCGTAGAAACATACATATGTGAGTGATCATTAAGAATACACAACCTCATAAAAATAAGCACCAATATCGCAATGGGTTATATTATCAAATAATAACTCCAATAATTCCATCCACATCATGCTAAAGTACTATTCAGTAAAATA
This sequence comes from Viscum album, assembly GCA_963277665.1. NCBI lineage: Eukaryota > Viridiplantae > Streptophyta > Magnoliopsida > Santalales > Viscaceae > Viscum > Viscum album. Next base: position 1,519,899,318 of record OY728136.1, read on the forward strand.
TAGTTAAATATTTTTTCTAATAATTTATCCATGTTTTATTCTTATTTTTGTTCTTCAAAAATAGTGAAAATAATAGATATATGATCTATTGATGTTCTCCATTGAAAAATAATAATAGTAGAATGAATAGTTTATAGAAATTGAGTTTCATAAGAATTTTTTATTTTTTTCATCTTATATTGTAAACTTTCTCGAGGAAATAATATATTTATATAATTAAAATATTCATTTAGTTGTATTGGCTCCACCTGCATTAAATATTTAAAAAATAATTTTATATATTGTATTAATCTCTCTATGAAACATGAAACACCATTCCCTTATTTTTTCATTTATAGAATAAATCTAATTTTTTATTTAATATAATTTTAATAAACACTATGATAAAGAGTGATGAATATAATAAAAAATTGATATATTCAAAAAATCAATATTAATACCTTTAATCCTTATTTGTATTTATCAAAATATTCCCTAAAAAATAATTTGATAAAGTATATCAAAATATTAAATGAAATATAGCTACATCAGAATAGAAAACAAATATATATATATATATATATATATATTTGTATTAATTTTTTCACATTCGATTATTGGAGACATCATAATATTTAATAAGATTAGACTCTTGGAATTTAACAATCATCATTATTTTGTTGGTCTCAATGATCAAAATATTTCTCTACAAAAAATATGATTGTTTAAAACATATATTGTGTTTTAAATTTTTATTCAAATTTCCACTAAAATAAAAACATCCCTTATAAATATGAAGGGTATAATACATTTAATAATGTCCTTTAAAATTCTCTTTGATCAAATTTTAATATGATATTTACTTTTAAAAAACTTGTGAGAAATCATGTAAATATTTCAATATTTATGATCTCCGAGTGTACTATGTCAAATGTTCAGTTGCAATACATATGCTAAAAACATGATGTTCACAACAAACAATTGCTTCATAAACTAAATTATAATCAGGAAAATGATGGATTGATTCCAAATGTTTGGTTGATAAATTTTTTTTATCCAATTAAATTCTGAATTCATTTCAAATGTTTTGTTCCAAAATCAAACAACGCATAAAATACATTGATAACAAAAGTAAAATTTATTTTCCTCAAAAAAATTATTTCAATAACTATAATTTATCAATTTTTTGGGAAGAGTAAGTCAAGACATCATAATAATTACATTTATACATTAGATACAGAATTTCAATTGAGTTGAAAATAATGTAATATAAACATAAAATTCACATACAGAAACTTCTATCCTAAAAAAATTTGGTTACTTGTGAGCATCTAAATCAATTATAATATTTAATGATCACAAAAATAATATATATATTTATATAAATAAAAAATAAAAAATTATATTTAATGGGTATAAAAATAAAAAGGGAAATAATGTTCTATATATTAATAAAAATTGTCACATATTTTTCCCAAACTAAATAAAATTTAAAAGGACAAATTATGTGTTTGAAGGTTATCCAAACTTATCTCAGATGTGATAATATATATATATACACCATTTTGATAGAAATAAATGTAAAAAATAGATTAAAACACATTCAATGATGTTTACTACTACATAGGATTTTTATGTGATTCCAAATAAATATATCTTGAGAATTGAATTGGTTTTAAGACATAAAAATATGTAAAATTGTCTATATAACAAAAGGAAAAATAATTTAAGAAATAAAATTCTTATTTAACCATTTAGGATTATAATAATATTTTACTTCCATTTTTTGGATAGTCTAACTTGGAAAGGATTTGGTATAATATAATAAAAACTAGTAGCATATACAGAGGATATTGATTAAGAGGCCAAGGAAATTGGAATATTCATCTCTACTTATTTTATTTCATCTGTCAACACCTCAATACATAAATTAATATATGCATCCCATGCATTCATCAAAGCCATTGTATTTTGTAAAAACATAAACCCTTATATTAAATTTATTTTTAAGTCAGAATATATATTCATAGAGGTCTAATGACATTGAACCACCATTTCAACCAATTGATTCACCAATAACTAAATACCAGCCCTTTTATGATTATAATCAAAAGTGTCATGGCGTGAATATTTATATTATAAGAAACAAAAACAAACATTTATTTCTGATAAAACACTACTGAATAGATCTATTATCCTTTTAATATTTATAAATCATTATCATTTTGAAGAATAATAAAATTTACCAACCAATAACTGTATATATTTGGTGATTCTTTAATGTTTGTTTTCATTTATATTTTAGTTTAAATCATTTATTATGGTCAAATAATTATTTCCCAATGTTCATGTGAAGGTTAAAGGGTGTTCCAGGGGTATGGTACATGATGTTTTTGGGAAAAGGTGTTCTGGGCATGTTACCCGGTCTGTGAATGATTTGTGAAAACCTTGTCGATCATCTAGGGTAAGCATGAATCCTTTATTGGTTTTTTCAAGAACATCACACTGTTAAACAAACTATATGTAATTCCTATAAAACTGTGAAAAATATAGATTTTGTGTTAATGGATATCTCATGGTTTGGGAATGGTTAGGAAAACCATATAGGTAAACCACACATCCTAGTAATGTTGAGAAATTTAGAAAATTGTCGCTCCAAGGTTTTTAACCCAACATTGGGATTTACCACTTTCTTCCCCCATTGAACAGTAGTGACGATCCATGTGACTATGAACTACAAATAGGTTATTATTCTTCAATATTAGGCATTTTGGTGTGATGTTTGTTACTTATTGAAGATCTGGTTAATTCTAATCTCTTCTTTGATCCCTTGTTCAGTTTAGGGTTTCCACTTCTTCCCCATCTCGATTCAAATATATAAAATGCTTATTTTTCAGTGATATTTATGTTGACGATTCCATGGAGGATTGATTCAGTATCAACAACCATGATTAGTTTTGTGTTAAGATACAGATCTATGGTAGGGGGTCTACAAGTTATATCACATTGTTTCATTTGAGATTTGTGCATGTTTTGGTTACTATTCATGGTTACCCCATATTTGTCGTGTGATCCATTGATGATATGTGGTGTCATGTATGTCTATGTAATGAATGGAGACCCTCACTATCCCTATGGGACACATAGTGGATGAGTTGACCTGTGTAGGTCCACCCATGGGTTCTACCGATACTTTCCAGACTTATAAGATAGTTATGTAATTGAAAGGTATTGTTGTAACAATTCAAAGCCCTTGAAAAATATTTTAAAATTTTGAATGAGAGTGGAAATAAATTAATGGAATGTGCCTATGAATGTTTGTGTCTTATGTTATTGTATGTCATCTTAATAAAAATTGGTTAAATTAGTTAAATTGGGGTTGTTCCTTGTGCATAATGAACTATGTGGAAAACCCAAAGTGGGTTCTTGTATATGAAATGATGAAAACATGGGTTTGGGTAATGGATGGTGAATTGATCGTTATGGTTAATGGGGTGAGACATAGTAAAGATAATTAGGCTAATGGTTCATGTATTATAAAATGGCATTGTGAACAGGCTATGGAAAAGATTGAATTACCTGATTGATTGTTGGGGGACAAGATATTTATATTCATCGCTTTGAATTGTTGTGATATGGATAAATGAGTAAAATGGATAAACAATCACGTGCACATGGCACGGAGTGGGATTAAGGAATGATGCTCCACCAACTTGTAGGGCTGGACTGATTCTCAAACATACCCAAAAATGCATGTGTTAGGGAGCCAGAATGATGGTGTCTTCCCCAAATGGATGTATTCAATGAAAATAACTATATTATGGCTCCATGGTTTGTTTTTTGATTACATGATATTATCATCCTTGGTTAATTAGGTACACGATTGGTTCTCTTATGAGAAATGATATATTTCATTGATATTCACTGAAAAAGGTAAATGATTAACAAATGGATAATATGCTGATGATGAACTAAATGATGAGGTGGTGTATATATTAAACTTTTCAAAAAAATCATAATAGTAAGAGAAAATTGGTGATTTTTAAATTATTTCCCCTTGTTGTGTTTCACTTGAATACTTTTCATTTATAATTTTATGCACTATCTGTTGGATCAAAAAATTTGTAGACGTTGTTGGAGGTGGCCTATTGAGTGTACTCACATCCTACTCTAATCGTCGTTGGGTACGAGAGAATATTTAATTCTTATAGGTTAGGGTAAGGGAAAGGGCCTAGTTCTAGGGAGTCAAGTTCGACATGGGAGAGGCATGGATGTGTTTACCGACATGTAGTGATGAATATTTTTGGGATTCCACTATTGTCTTAATTTTTTTTTGTTCACTTTCCATTATAGATTGAAATTACATATTTATTACGGCTTTTGGTTATACCCAATTTAGATGACGTATGTATAGGAATTCCATTGGTTATATTATATGGTTTCCATAATTTATATTGTTATTCTTTGTGTATTACTTTGATAAAGAGAGTATAATCTCCACATTTGACCAATATAGACCATCACTGCAAGTCGTCAACCTCTACAATACCTGGAGGTGCACTTTTTTCATATGATGGCTTGACATAGGGCACTGATTTAGTGCTTCCCATTTCGGGGGTGTTAAAATGATGTATTATAGTATTTATATTCTCATTATATCTATTGGGGTTGGTAGAAAATAGATTATGGCAGTGTCGGAACTTGTTAAGGATCTCGTTTCTATGAGTAGCTACCCCAATTATGGAGGGATCCATTGTCATCATGGGCAAGAATTGTTTTTCTTGATTATGTTTTGTTAAGGAAGATGGAATTTCACCATTGGGTGGTTAACATATAGAGTGATGTTACCATTTTATGATATCTTCCCCATGTCCTGAATGGAATGAGGTTATACATTCAGGCATCATTATAGGAACAGTTGTATATAAGTGGAATTCGTCATATTATACACACACACTGGTAGTTTGTGAGGGATGTAATGTGTGTAATGTATTTGATATTCATGACAGTGGTTAAATGTTCTATAATGTAATGACATATATGGGTCAAAAGGAATGTGAAAATTCAATATTATAATTAATTAATGATGCTTGTTAATGAATGATATGTGAATTAAAATTATGTAGAAATAAATTGGGATGCCGAAATTATTTTAAAAATCTGTAAAATTTAGGGATTGTAACTGTGGGAGTTTGATACCAATTGTTTTTCATGGCCTTGGGAATGATCGTTGAGTGAATGGTTCTTGATATAATAAATATCAATAGATGTGTATGTGAAATTAGTTTTTTTTTCATGTGATGACACTTTCATCTTACCATGTAATAGTTTCATAATAGTTTTCTAAAAATCTCGGGTTTAGAATTTTAGAGAAATGCCTCACAAATTGCATGTGCTTGTTGGGAAACCATAGGATAGTTCTGAGAATGCTCCCCCAGTAGGGGTGAAAAACTCCCCATATGTTCATGATGACAGGGAAGAGAATTTATGTAACAACCCAATCTTTTTAGTAGTATATTAACATACTCTTAATGATTTAATAAGATGTTAACGGTTAATGCAGAAAGAGGAGTCGATGGCTTCATCTAGTAGACTCGACCCTTATGAAGCCCACTTATCAGAGCTTGGGAAGGAGGTAGTATCTGTGGGCTTCGCATTGGACCAAGCCCAAGCTGAACTCCAGCGTGTCAAGCTTGAATGGAAACTCCTGCGGGAGAAGTTCAAGTTAGTAGAGATTACTACTAGGGCAATGTTATCTGAGCCTCCCTCAGATTCTCTCACCATAGCACACCTTACACTTAGGTATTATGCCGGTGTTATAAGGGGCTATGTGACGAGACCGTAGCTTCCTTGTGTAATCCTTTCGGGTGAATGAATTGAGATTTCTCCCTTTAGTGATGTTTGTGAAATTTCAAATGTCCAGATAATTTTAGGATGTATTTTATTGATGAATTTTGAAAAAAGTGGGATATTTTAAAATATTTATGAAAACACCTAAATAACTAATGATGTGTAATGATTTTCAAAAAATGGTCTTCTACAAAAGTGTCCAATAAGGAATTTGGAGTCTAATAAGATCAACTTAATTTTTGATGAATAGTAAATTATGAATAGTGATTTTATTCTTAGGATTAGTAATGTGACCAAATGGATTAGTAATTTCACTCAAAGAAAGTTTTAATATAATTTAGACACCTAGATTAAGTAATGTGATTCAATAAAATGGGTAAAAAATGGTTTCATAAATTATTAGTCAAGTATTAGTTTCTTCAGATGAATAGTGTTTTTTAATAAAAAAATTAATTAAAAATAATTAGACAATTATTTTTATAAAAATGTCTTTATTTTTGAACTCAGAGCATCGATATTATGTTAAGGTAATTTTTGTGTATTTTTTTGAAAAAAATGAATTCTCGATGAATTGTGTTTTTATTTAAAAATTAAATTAAAAATATTTAGAAAATTATTTTTATAAAATGGATTTCATTTTTGAAATCATAGCATTGATATTTGGTTAAGGTGAAATTTTGGGATTATTCTGAGAAAGTTGAATTTTCGATGAATAGTGAAAATGTAGTTTTTAAGTTATGGGTGTTTAATGACATCATTAAATGATGTATTAAGTATATATTCAATATGGTCGAATTATGAATATTAATATAAGGTATGAGGTGTCCCAAGAGGCCAATACCATGGGCAAATACCATGGGCAAGCCCATGGTTTTTCCAAAACCACTAGTGAGGTGTCCCTTGGCCATTAATGCCTTGTCCCCTCACTTTCCCTATAAATACCCACCCCTTCCTCCTTTAGCTTTCACTCCCAACTCTCCCCCAACGAAGTTATGGTCTCATTGCCTTCCAAGGAGTCCTCCCAATGTGCCCCCAAGTCCTTAAGGTCCAAACCTTTGAGTTTCAAGAGTCACATTTTAAAGTAAGGGATCCGACCTCTCTCTTTCTTTTCATGTAATATCTTTTATGTCATTCCTTTTATGATCAATGTTCTTATGTGAGAGGTTATTCTTTTATATTTCTTTTACTGCCCTTTTCATTTTTATATGATGAGAGATCCCCTATTACTCTCATCATTTCATTTTATGAAAGATTAGGTGACGCCGTTAGGCTGCTGAATTTTTAAGGGATTCGTTCACCCTTCTCATTTTTCAAGTTCAATTTTCATGTCAAGTATTTCAAGTTCCTTTTTATTATGTTGGGGTATGTTCTTTATATCTATCATACTGATATCTTATGATCATATTATGAGAGACCCTATTTGATCTTGTCAATTCATTTTATTTAAGTTTAAGTGACGCCGTTAGGCTGCCGAATTTTCATAAGAGAAATCTAATTTTTGTCTTCCTTCCATGTTTTTCATTTCAAATGGAATGTCCATAAAATTTCATTATCATGTACATATATCCTTCTTATTCTGTCCCCATTCTATTTTATGTATCATTTATGAGTGGGTGACCCATGTCCCCTCTCTTTTCATTGTTTTCTAAAACCCCAAAACATAGTGGTTATGCTGCAGAATTTTCGTCTCAAAATGCCTCTCTCTTTTCTCAAAATTATTTTATGTTATAAAGTGGATACTCAAAGCTCTTATTTCTACAAGGGTATTCACATATATATCAAAATGTTCTATTTTAAATTCTTTGATTTACATACATGATACCCACTTTCCCCTTTTGTGGGTTTAAAGTGATGTAAAGATCATGTCTTTAAAGCAGTTTTTAAAACGTTATGATTATGAAATGAAACCCATTTATTTTATGCAATGTGGGTTATTTATGTAATGTTTGATGATGATATATGTGGCTCACATGATAATAATGTCAAATTTAAGGGTGCTCCCGGATAGCGCTCCAATGCATTGGGTAATGATGTAACCACTAGAGATTACAATTTTCACGATACCTTGGTGATCAACCTTGTAAATTTTCAAATGACACCTTGGGGATGTACCTTGGTGATATGTTCATGATTGTCTATGTTCAATGATGTAGCCACATCTCTAAGTTATTAAAAATTTTATTTTTATTATGAAATGCCTCATGATTTCTTTCTCATGCCTTAAAGTTCTTTTCATGTCCTTATTGATGTATATCAAGTTCACATGTAAAATGTTCCCCTTGTTTCCCTTACTGGGCCTTCTGCACACCCTTTCTTTTGATGTATGTACCTAGGTTATGAGATGCAGTAATGAACCTAGGATGAACTTAAGGAGAATCCTTTCAAGTGTTTATGAAGAATGCTTTATGTTGTTTTCATGTATTATGTTCCTGGTTTCCAAGACACTAAACCTTAAAGATCCTCAGTTTTGTGTAATGTAATGAATGTTTATTTTATAAAAAGAAGGGATGCTATAGTTGGTATCAAAGGATGGTTTAGTTATTTGTGGAAATTAGGATATAAAAACTTTAGGAAGAACCCTATATAAAAGTTTAAATATAGGAAAACTTCCTGGTATTTTGGTAAGTATTGAGTAAGTGGTTTATCAAACAAATACATACCTGTTTGGATACGAGCAGGTAGAGGCGGCTCTGGCACAGATGTACATAGGGGTAAAACCCGAAAACACCGCTTTGAGCTAGACTCGAACGGGAACTGGTGCACGATAACGGGCCTTGCTGCACTCTTTGTTACGACACTCCCGAGGGATATGTTTGGTTAATCACAAGCTTTTTATGAATCATTTTGAAGGAATTATAGAGAAGTATAATTGTCTAAGCATGAAGTCTTAGTTAAAAGATTCATAAATGAAATAAGTTTCTCACTAAGGTTTTATTCATTTAGAAAATGGCGGGAAATAGGAGAAACCGTGCCGATGGTGACCGCAATGCACCATGTGCTGACGACCCTCCGATCGATGCTGGAATGGAAAAATTCATGCGAATGATGAATCAACTGACTCAAGTTATGACTAATAACTTGAATCAAGCTGAGAGACCGATATCACCAAGAAGGGAGAAACTTTCTGTTGAATCCTTTATGCATCAACGTCCTCCAACATTCAGTGGATCTACTGACCCATTGGTTGCGGAACAATGGATAAGCTTTATTGAAAAGATCTTTTCTGTACTTCATTGTTCGGAACAAGAAAAAGTCACCCTTGCTGTTTATCGCCTAGAGGGAGAAGCTGATCAGTGGTGGTCACTGATCAAAAACACGAAGTCACAAGGAGATATGGAAGCTATGGAGTGGGAAGAATTCCGGGTAATATTCTTTAACAAGTATTTCCCTCGTTCCATGAGAACGAGAATGAAGAAAGACTTTCTCGAGCTAAAGCAGAAGGAGAACGAATCTGTCGGAAGCTATGAGATGAACTTCACAAGGCTTTCCCATTATACCTCAAGCTTTATCATCGACCCTAATGGGAAGGTTGATAGATTCTTTGGAGGACTACGACCTCATCTGCGGAAGAATCTAGCCAACAGGGACTACAATAGCTATGAAGAAATAGTTCGAAGTCCTATGAAAGTTGAACTAGAGTTTGGGGAGACACAGTGGTCTCAAAAATCTAATGAAAAGAAGAGAACTATAGAACCAAGCATGGGAAGAAGTTTTGATCAGGAAAGAGGTGGAAAGCATATTCAACATGCCACATGCAATAAGTGTGGGAAGAAGCATCCGGGGAACTGCTTGATCGGAAGTGGTAAGTGCTACAGTTGTGGAAGAGAAGGCCATATTTCTCGGAATTGTCGTAGTGATGTGAAGCCTCAACTTCCCAACACTAACGATAGAGGAATGATGGTTCTGGCCCTACCCGAAGTAACATGCTTCAAGTGTGGAAAGCTTGTGCACTTTTCTAATCAATGTCCAAATCCGAGGGTGGTGGAGGGGAATCACCATCAACCTCAGCAAAGGCCAAGGGAGCAAGGTCGTACTTTCGCTATCACAACAACTGAAGTTGAAGTTCCAAACGATGTGGTAGCAGGTACTCTTGTCGTCCTCTCAAAACTAGCAAGTACTTTATTTGAATCTGGTTCTACGCATTCCTTTATTTCCTCCATGTTTGCAAGGAATATAGAATCAATCCACGAATTTCTTGAGGTAGAGTTGTCAGTCAAGACTCCAAGTGGGATTATCCTTGCATGAACAGTATTTAGAGACTCTAGTGTTTACTTTGGTGAGCACAATCTTATCTCAAATCTAGTAGTCATTCCCATGATGGAATTTGACATTATACTAGGGATGGACTGGCTCTCAAAGTATAATGCTAAGATCAAATGCTGAAGTAATGAAATCTCAGTAGTCTTGAATGAACGACCAACAGTTATCTTCCGAGGAGTGATATCCCGAACTGATCCCTATCTAGAAGCACCTCCTATAGCTTTCTTTATGGAGTTAATCAGTGATGATGAAGAAGTAAAAGAGATCATACAAATAGAATATGTTCCGATTGTTCAGGAATACATGGATTTATTTCCTGAGGAGTTACCTGGACCTCCCCTAGAAAGAGAGGTAGAGTTCTCCATTGAACTCTTACCTGGGTCTCAACCGATATCAAAGACTCTATATAGAATGGCAAATATGGAGCAAGAAGAGTTAAAGAAACAACTCCAAGACTTGTTGGAGAAGGGGTTTATCCGACTGAGTGTGTCTCCTTTGGGAGCACCAGTTCTCTTTGTGAAGAATAAGGATCGATCAATGCGGCTATGCATTGATTATAGAGAACTGAACGGGATCACAGTGAAGAACATATATCCTCTTCCAAGAATTGATGATTTATTTGACCAACATCGCGGGGCTCAATTCTTCTCTAAGATTGACCTTCGATCTGGTTATCATCAACTGAGGGTGAAGAAGGAATATATTCCAAATACTGCATTCTGATCAAGATATGGCCATTATGAGTTTACTGTTATGCCCTTCCGCATGACTAATGCTCCTGCTATTTTCATGGATTTGATGAATAGAGTCTTTAAGGACTACCTTGATAACATTGTGGTAGTTTTTATTGATGATATTTTGATATATTAAAAAAGCCATGAGGAGCATGAAGATCATATAAGGGTTATATTGAAAACTCTGCGGAAGGAGAGGCTCTTTGGAAAGTTCAGCAAGTGCGTGTTTTGGTTACAACAAGTGGCTTTCTTGGGGCACATCGTAACCAATTAAGGAATATCGGTTGACCCTGCAAAGACAATGGTTGTGGAGGAGTGGCCTCAACCCACAACAGTATCTGAGATTCATAGTTTCCTTGGTTTAGCGGTATATTATAGGTGGTTTGTGAAAAACTTTTCCCGGCTTTCTAATACACTAACCAAGTTGACTCGAAAAGGGGTTAAGTTCATCTGCACAATGGAATGCGAGGAAAGTTTCCAACAGCTAAAGAATAGATTGGTTACTGCACTTGTGTTAACACTACCCTCTATCGGAGAAGAATTTGTTATTTTTAGCGATGCATCTCTGAAAGGGCTTGGGTGCGTCCTCATGCAAAATGACAAGGTAATTGCTTATGCATCTCGACAGATGAAGATTCATCCTACGCATGATCTAGAGCTGGCGGAAGTTGTTTTTTCTCTAAAGATATGGAGGCACTATCTTTATGTGGATAAATGTGATATATACACTGACCACCAAAGTCTAAAGTATATTTTCACACAGAAATAATTGAACATGAGACAAAGGAGATGGTTGGAGCTTATTAAAGACTATTATTGTTCAATAAATTATCACCCTATAAGAGCAAACAAGGTCGCAGATGCATTAAGCAGGAATGATCCTGTTGTTCTGGCAACAATGTGGATCCTAGGAGATCCCTTGATTAAAGATCTAGTAAAACTGAAGATGGGAATTATAAGGAAAGGGACATCATCAACCCTATCCCAAATGATTTCTCAACCTTCATTACTAGAGAAGATCAATAACGCTCAAAAAGAAGATCCTTTGCTATAGGAGAAGTTGGAGGCTGTAAAAGATGGGAAGTTCCATGATTTCAATATTGATCAAGAAGGTGTATTGAAATTTCGTACAAGACTATGTGTCCCATCTATTCCGGAGATAAAGAAAGAACTGATGGATAAAGCTCATAGCTCTACTTTCTCTATACATCTGGGAAGCACTAAGATGTATAGAGACCTTCGTGATCATTATTGGTGGGATAACATGAAGAGGGAGATTTCTGATTACACTACAAGGTGCCTGGTGTGTCAGCAAGTAAAGGCAAAAATACAACTTCCTAAGGGGGTATTACAACCACTACCCATACTAGTATGGAAGTGGGATAATATAACCATGGACTTTGTAACTGCTCTCCCAAAAACATCCAAAGGAAACAATGCGATATGGGTTATTGTGGACTGTCTCACCAAGACAACCCATTTTATCTCTATTCGGGAAGATTTCTCTCTGGATCATCTTGCCAAGATATACGTGAAGGAAGTGGTAAGGATGCATGGGGTACCACTATCCATCGTATCAGATCATGACCCAAGATTCACATCAAAATTCTGGAGAAGTCTTCAACATGCTCTGAATACTGAATTGAATTTTAGTACAGCCTATCATCCTCAAACTGATGGCCAATCTAAAAGGACTATTCAGACACTCGAAGACATGTTGAGATTATGCTCAATGGAATTTAAAGGTGGATGGGATCAACACGTCCCATTAGTTGAGTTCTCCTATAAAAACAACTTCCATTTGAGTATTCAGATGGCACCATATGAAGCTCTGTATGGAAAGCGGTGTAGAACTCCTAATTGTTGGGATAAAACTAGTGAGAGGAAGCTTCATGGGCCTGATCTCGTGCAAGGGATGATGGAACAAGTTCATGCCATCCAACAACACATAAAGGTTGTTCAGAGTCGGCAAAATAGCTATGCTGACAATCGTCGAAGGGACTTGGAGTTTGGTGTTGGTGAAAAAGTCTTCCTTCGAATTTCTCCATGGAAAAGAGTCATGCGGTTTGGGAAGAAAGGGAAGCTCAGCCCTAGGTACATTGGCCCCTATGAAATCCTTGATCGCAAAGGAGCAGTGGCCTATCATCTAGAACTTCCACCTAACCTAGCTCAAGTTCATGATGTCTTCCATGTGTCTCTCTTGAGGATGTACATACCCGACCCTTCGCATGTACTGAACCCAGAGGTGGTACAACTAGAACATGACCTCTCTTATGAGGAGCAGCCAGTGGAGATCTTGGACCGTAGAGACAAGGTTCTACGAAACAAGACTACCCACCTTGTGAAAGTTTTGTGGAGGAATCATAAATATGAAGAAGCGACTTGGGAGCCTGAAGAAACGATGAAGCAAAAGTACCATCACCTTTTTGACTAGGCCTCAAGTAAAAATTTCGGGGACGAAATTTCTTAAGGGGGGAAGAATGGAACATCCCAATCTTTTTAGTAGTATATTAACTTAATCTTAATGATTTAATAAGATGTTAATGGTTAATGATGAAAGAGGAGTTGATGGCTTCATCTAGTAGACTCGACCCTTATGAAGCCCACTTATTAGAGCTAGGGAAGGAGGTAGCATCTCTGGGCTTCGCTTTGGACCAAGCCCAAGATGAACTCCAGCGTGTCAAGCTTGAACGGAAACGCCTGCGGGAGAAGTTCAAGTTAGTAGAGATTACTACTAGGGTAATGTTATCTGAGCCTCCCTCAGATTCTCTCACCATAGCACACCTTACACTTAGGTCTTATGCCGATGTTATAAGGGGCTATGTGATGAGACCCTAGCTTCCTTGTGTAATCCTTTCGGGTGAATGAATTGAGATTTCTTCCTTTAGTGATTTTTGTGAAATTTCAAATGTCCAGATAATTTTAGGATGTATTTTATTGATGAGTTTTGAAAAAAAGGGATATTTTAAAATATTTATGAAAACCCTAAATAACTAATGATGTGTAATGATTTTCAAAAAATGGTCTTCTACAAAAGTGTTAAATAAGGAATTTGGAGTCTAATAAGATCAACATAATTATTGATGAATAGTAAATTATGAATAGTGATTTTATGCTTAGGATTAGTAATGTGACCAAATGGATTAGTAATTTCACTCAATGAAAGATTTAATATAATTTAGACACCTAGATTAAGTAATGTGATTCAATAAAATGGGTAAATAATGGTTTCATAAATTATTAGTCAAGTATTAGTTTTTTCAGATGAATAGTGTTTTTTAATTAAAAATTTACTTATAAATAATTAGAAAATTATTTTTATAAAAATGACTTTATTTTTGAACTCAGAGCATCGATATTATGTTAAGGTAATTTTTGGGGATTTTTTTGAAAAAAATGAATTCATGATGAATACTGTTTTTATTTAAAAATTAAATTAAAAATATTTAGAAAATTATTTTTATAAAATGGATTTCATTTTTGAAATCAGAGCATTGATATTTGGTTAAGGTGAAATTTTGTGATTATTCTGATAAAGTTGAATTTTCGATGAATAGTGAATATATAGTTTTTAAGTTACTATTGTTTAGTGACATCATTAAATGATGTATTAAGTATATATTCAATATGGTCGAATTATGAATAGTAAGATAAGGTATGAGGTGTCCCAAGTGGCCAATACCATGGGCAAATACCATGGGCAAGCCCATGGTTTTTCCAAAACCACTAGTGAGGTGTCCCTTGGCCATTAATGCCATGTCCCCTCACTTTCCCTATAAATATCCACCCTTTCCACCTTTAGTTTTAACTCCCAACTCTCCTCCAACGAATTTCTGGTCTCATGACCTTCCAAGGAGTCCTCTCAAGGTGCCTCCAAGTCTTTAAGGTCCAATCCTTTGAGTTTCAAGGGTCACGTTTTAAGGTAAGGGATCTGACCTCTCTCTTTCTTTTCATGTAATATCTTTTATGTCATTCCTTTTATGATCCATGTTCTTATGTGAGAGGATGTTCTTTTATATTCCTCTTACTTCCCTTTTAATTTTTATATTATGATAGATCCCCTATTACTCTCATCATTTCATTTTATGAAAGATTAGGTGACGCCGTTAGGCCTTCGAATTTTTAAGGGATTCTTTCACCCTTCTCATTTTTCAAGTTCGATTTTCATGTCAAGTCTTTCAAGTTCCTTTTTATTATGTTGGGGTATGATCTCTATATCTATCATAATTATCTCTTATGATCATATGCTTAGAGATCCTATTTGATCTTGTCAATTCATTTTTATTGAAGTTTAAGTGACGCCGTTAGGCTGCCGAATTTTCATAAGAGAAATCTAATTTTTGTCTTCCTTCCATGTTTTTCATTTCAAATGGTATGTCCTTAAAATTTAATTACCATGTCCATATATCCTTCTTATTCTGTCCCCATACTGTTTTATGTATCATTTATGAGTGGGTGAACCATTTCCCCTCTCTTTTCAATGTTTTCTAAAACCCCAAAACATAGCCGTTATGCTGCAGAATTTTCGTCTCAAAATGCCTCTCTCTTTTCTAAAAATTATTTTATGTTATAAAGTGGATACTCAAAGCTCTAATTTATACATGGGTATTCAAATATATATCAAAATGTTCTATTTTAAATTCTGGTATTTACATACATGAGACCCACATTCCCTTTTTGTGGGTTTAAAGTGACGTAAAGATCATGTCTTTAAATCAGTTTTTAAAACGTTATGATTATGAAATGAAACCCATTTATTTTATGCTATGTGGGTTATTTATGTAATGTTTGATTATGATATATGTGGCTCACATGATAATAAATGCAAATTTAAGGGTGCGCCCTGATAGCGCTCCAATGCATTGGATAATGATGTAACCACTAGAGATTACAATTTTCACGATACCTTGGTGAATAACCTTGGTAATTTTAAAATGACACCTTGGCGATGGACCTTGGTGATATGTTCATGATTGTCTATGTTAAATGATGTAGCCACATCTTCAAGTTATGAAAAAGTTATTTTTATTATGAAATACCTCATGATTTCTTTCTCATGCCTTAAAGTTCTTTTCATGTCCTTATTGAAGTATATCAAGTTCACATGTAAAATGTTCCCCTTGTTTCCCTTACTGGGCCTTCTGCTCACCCTTTCTTTTGATGAATGTCCCCAGGTTATGAGATGCAGTAATGAAACTAGGATGATCTTAAGGAGAAGCCTTTAAAGTGTTTAAGAAGAATTCTTTATGTTGTTTTCATGTATTATGTTCCTGGTTTCCAAGACACTAAACCTTAAAGAACCTCAGTTTTGTGTAATGTAATGAAATTTTATGTTATAAAAATACGGGATGCTATAATTTATGTGATAGCCATTATTATTTTATGTAGATGATGGAATAGGACCCAGTGTAGGTCACATTGAGTCTGTTCAAGTTGGATACGTAATTTCCTCCATAGTGTCCACTAACATTTACCTATGTGGGTGGTCTAGATTATATTGAGTTCTGTATAGAGTCATTCCATACAATTATTGGACATATAGAGACTCGTTCTGAGAATCAGGTTATGTTTTACACCTATATGTTTCTGGGGAAGGTAAAACAATGATGGGTTATATTATCTCAGACAAATCACGTAAAGAGAACAGTGTGGAAGACATTTCAAAAAATGTTTCTAGATCATTACTATCCATAAACATTTATCTAGTGGAAGGATTTCTAGTTTATGTGTTTGATATGGGGGATGATGTCAGTAATGTAATATACATACTGGTTCACAGTCATGAAATATTTTATTCCTACATTAGTTGGAGATGATGAAACTATGGAAAGGAACATTTAGAATGGACATTGGCATGCGATCATATCCTTGTAAAATATATTTCTACTAAAGTGGATTTCATAGGTGGTGGATCATGCCTGCATCTCATAAGGGATCACCATGGAGGCCTCAGGAAGTAGACATGCAGTTCTAGTGGTGTCAGATTTTCTCTCAAATTCTAATGGTATCAAGAACTATTTTGTTAATTCCCACCATGGTAGTGGTGAACTGTGTAGTCAGAAAAAGTAACTTGTATCCTTGGTCAATGATCGAGTTTGATGCTACCATTGTGGTTGGCCGTAACAAGTTCCAAGTTAGTGTTCCCAGTCACTTGTGGTGTGTGGAGCATGTGGCAAGATAATCCCCGGGATGTGGTTCTAGAGGAAGCCTCGACCTAAATAAAGTGTTCAATGGTATAGATTAGTGCAGAGTGCAGGCATGTGGTCAATTACCCAATATTAGGAAGAAAGTATGATCTCAATGGGATGTACAATAGAGGTGGTGGACGTGGAACACAAGGGAGAGACAATCCATTCTAGTAGGGAAGTGCTAGTTTTGTTAGTAATGTTCTAATCTAGTGTCAACAGATATGCCAATTTCAGACATTTCAGTCAACACATGGAGGTGTCATGGATAGGACATCAACTGTTCATGGTACGATTCATGTAGAATCCACAATTCAAAATGCTCTTTTATACTCTGGTTCAACACACTCTTTTTTTCTCTTCACAATTTTTGGATGTGTTGGGCATATCCATAGAACACGTTTGAGAGGTTATTTCAATTGATACTCTGTTTGGAGTTCATGTTAATTATATCAGATAGTGTATAGGTTGTTCAGTATATATTAGTGAATATAACCTCCTATGTGACCTTTTTTTATTGAGATGCCTAGGTTTGACCCGATCATCGTAATGAATTGGTTTGTAGAATATCAATCCCATATTTATTTTTATTGTCGTTCGGAAATGATTATATATCCCAATGGGGTCACTGATGTCCTTTTTGGTTAGTTGGATGCTTGGGTTGGCTATGTAGGGCCATATTTTCTATGGTTGGGAGAACTCATAGACCATGTGGAATGTCTTGTTGTTGATGATGGAAAAGTGGATAAACATGTATTTCATGCAGTGGCTTATTGTTTCAGGAAATTGTTTCATGAGGACGTCACAAGGCTAACACCTACGAGGGTTTTTGAGTTTACGCTTCAGTTGCATCAAGGGGAAAACCATGTTAAATTCCACCATATAAAATGGCACTGAGAGAACTCTAATTATAGAAGGATCAGCTGGTATAGTTGGAGTGGAAGGGATCCATTCACCCTAGTACATCACCCATGGGTTCTGCTATTTTTTTTTCTATGAAGTTTGTCAAATGAATGAGATTATGTGTTGATTATAAATGCTTAATGAGATGATGTTTACCAACTGGTACCTACTTCAATGAATTGAGGACATGTGTGACCAGCTCAAGGGTGGCTTAGTGTTCCCCAAGATAGATTTGAGATTAGGATACAATTAGTTGAGGGTGAGACCCTCTAATGTATTGTTGATAACTATCCATAGTTTGTACGAGTGGTATGAAATTTTGGTAATGACAATTGGGTGGATCAAAGCATTGGTTGTGTCTCTGGCTTAATGATTCATATAATTCAACTTTATCTGGATTAGTTCGTTGTTTTAATTGTAGATGACATATTTCTGTTAATAATAACTCTTAAAGATCATGCCAAACATCGTGACATAATCATGATAATGGTAATAGAGAACATGATTTTTACCAATCTATCAAAATTTATGTTCTGAATTGATAATGTTAATTTCATGGGAAATATCATTTTTGAGTCATTTGTGTCAGTGGATCCTCGGAAGGTGCATGTTGTGGTGTATTGGTAGAATCCAAAGTTTTTTTCTGATGTTTGAAACTTTCTATGTTTAGCTGATTAATATGGGAGGTTCATTAGTGATTTCATCCATTTGGCAGCACCACTCTCTAGCCTAACCAAGTATAGATCTATTAATGAGTGTTTCGGGGGTGTCTGAGGATTCACTTCACGAATTGCTGAAGAAGTTGACTACCACAAAAATTCTAAACTACATGAACCTAGTAATATGTAAACATTTTTCATTGATGAATCTCTTGAGTTACATAGGGGCCATGTGGATGCAAGATCATTGGGTTGTAAATTACTGGTCGAGATAGTTGATGTCACGACCCGACCAAATGGGGCTCAAGCTGTTACTCCCCAACCCCTCCTCCAATAGGCTGGGGGATGGTGACTAGCACCAAGTAGGCTATCACACACAAGGGATGCATTAGCCTAATTTAACTCTACATACGCACCCACACCCACCTCCATGAAACAGTGTAGAGATATATGAAACTGAATATTAAATGCATTTATATAACTATCCCAAACCAGAGTGCAACCGTAGTACAAAAAGGGAAAAACTGGGCCCACCAAAAGAAAACTAAAAAGGCATCCAACATGCTCGGAATAAGGGGTTTACTGCCAAAATAACTACCAAAATTCTCCACAGAGCATCTCTGGTATGACTCCATGGTCAGTCCCGCTCACTCAGCTCTGCCTGCTCTAGGACCTCCGGGGACTCCGTCGAAAGGCCTGTGGTCTGCACAAGTCAAAAACATGTGTGGGAAAAGTCCGTGCTAGGGTGAGTATACCAATACTATGTAGGCACCCTAAAATCCCAAATCAAAAGAGAGGATCTAAAAGGAAATAATTCGCTCATCCCATCTATAGGGAACCTAGACGAGAGATAAAATCCATCTCATGACCATCCGTGGCTAAACACATCAAGTCATCTAAATCTAGGTGTATTCCCGTACATTAACCTTGAACATACGCTCAGGTATATACTCAAGAATATATCTTGAACATCTGCCCAGGTATACGCCCACACACATACGATGAACATCCACTCAGAAAGACGATCTTTTGTATACAAATAACATTCAGATATACTTACATCATGCACCAAGCCACGTGAGGTACCGACCTCATCACCTGAAATGGTCTCAACCAGGATAGCACACTCCCTGATCACTATCATCCTAGATGGAACTCGTCTAAGAGACACCCTACATCGAGTCCAACATAAAAATCTCATATGCTCACCCCATAGATCTCTGTCGTCAGATATCGTCACTGAGGAAACCTCGATGAAACAACAAAAACACAGACTCCTTGGATCGGGGATCTCTCCAAGGGTCCTCTAGGGGATACAAAAACCCCAACCTATATACAAATATCTCACAGATTAGGGAGAACTCCCAGGGTCCACTGGGGGATACCACAACCCAATCTGGCTTTAGTAGATCTCACTGATAGGGGATCACTCCCTGGATCTGCTGGGGGATACTACAACCATTTCTAAAGCATGTTAGAAACATGTCACTGATATAGAGGATCGTCACCCATTTCATGACGGTCATGAAGATACCAATACCATATCTAGTACAGCTCTAGTTTTAGGGGATTGAACTGACGATGCCACAACCCTACAAAAACCATGCGCTGAGTAGGGGATCGTATAACCAACGATATCACAACACTACTATAATCCTCATGCTGAGTAGGGGATCGTATACATGACGATGCCACAACCCTACTAAGAACAGCCCACTGCGTAGGGGATCATATTCCTGATGATGCTACAAACCCTACGGGGTTAACCTACTAGATAGGGGATCACCGCCTGTGGATAAGCGGTCAAAGTGATACCAAGAACCAGATCTAGGGAAACGATGCTGGAGGATACCACTCTAGGCCCACAAAAGAGATTCCACAACTCTAACAAATTAAACTTTCAATCGAGTGGATCACAAACATATACTGAGGTTGTGATGCTGCATGAACCCTCGTAGGAATGAACCAAGGGAGTACCATCAACCATTGCTGGTCCAAACGTCACAAACCCAAGCGACCTACAACATCGTCACACTTCACACCTTCTAGGCCTATACTGAGGCCACCATCATGGTCTACACATAAAAACACGCATGATAGGGTATTTACATGCCAGAAATGGACAACCAGTAAAAATGTACTATTCACCGTAGCCTGCCCATGTGGGGCCCACACCACTATCCTGAAACCAATCAAGAGTATCAAACCACTGTGATCCTCTCGGAAAAACACACGTGTTCGACTATTCGATCATCCAAAACAGACACCTGGAAGAATAGTCATGTTTATCCGTAAAGGTCGGAAGTCGACCTCGTGGGGCCCACACCCTATTCTTGGTCAAAACACTAGGAAACTATCCTGAAAAGGTCAGTCATACCATCAGGTTTTTAATTTCACTTATGTCACGGAATTAGGACACACCATGCAAGAGTTATGACGGATCAAAGATGACTATAATAAAACATTATTATTATTTTCAATGTTTGATGGGCTTGGGCCAAAAAAACAGACATACAAAAATTCCCTAAAGAATCTTAAGAGGTCTGTCCCAATGCAAGATTTGCATCACCACAAAAGGCTCTCAAATCATACTTCTGGTTTGCGAGTTATAGGGGTTTAAAGAACCCTTGGATAAACCTGGACGGACCACAGCATGACCCGCCAGATACCACTGCTCCACCGCCGGAATTGGCGGCCCCGCAGACGGATTCCGCCTCGCCGCCGCTGAATACCGCTGTGCTGCCGCCACACCACAACTGCTTCACCAGAATCCTCCATGGTTGCCGCCCACGCCACCGGATAAATGACTATTCCGCTTAAAAACATTTGGGAGAGATCAGGAGCACCCAGATGCTGCAAATTCAGATCTGAAACTTGTTTCAGAACACTCGGGACCCGAACTATAGAACCCTTACAAAAATTTCAAGAATACCAACACAAAAATGGGATCCTGAATTTTAAAACTCAACCGGCCTACCTGTTGGCGGATCCCCGATGCTTCTGGTGCATAACGACAAACTAAAGATCAATCCACTCACGATCTGTGCTGAAAACAGTCGTCTGCAGCTCGATTTGACGAAGAACAGAGGTAGGGGAGGTAGTTCCGTCACTGCACACTGAGGAAGAAGATATGGGGGACTTGATTGATTTCCCCCATTTAATTAATTTAATAAATTAATTATTTTAACACATTCGACCAGACCTCCCGATGCGAAGGATTTTAGGTCTTTCCTAGGGTTAACGTGTCATTCTGAATGTAACAACAAACTCAGATTTTTGATCTGAGACTCCATTCTGGAGTTAGTCGACCCGATCCTCAAAATTAAAATATTCTATTTACTTACGAAAACATCCCATGTGGAATTTCTTACCGCAGGCCCGTGCCCACAATGTTTAAACCCCGCCTAGGTAAAGGACATGCTCTGGACGCAACTGGGCCCTCAGATTCCTTTTAGGAGAGACCATTTAGGAGATAACACACCCCCACCATCTGCATAGTATAAAAAATTATATTTTTATAAAATTTATTCCGGGCACACCGGGCCTTGTAATTGCATGCCATCTTCGCGCCTTACTCTGGAATTATTAATAGGAATATTACAAAGGCTAACAAGGCCAAAAACCAAGTTTCTATGTCCTCCTAGACAAATAAAAATTTGTTCCCAAAATTCCATGAGCATAAGGAAGGCAGCTGGACTTTTAACTGGGACTCCCACGCCAGCATGTTCGCCAAAAAACACCTCTTCCTGAACTCATAAGTCAAAGGAACGCATCCACCAGACCAAAACGATCTCCACTTTGGGTGGCACTGACTCGTCCGCACAGTTTTGATCACATCACAAATACTCGTCTCGGTGGTGGAATGATCCTTCTTCGTAACACATTCGAAATACACCGAACAACACCCCAACAGGGTCTTACCAATTCCTTGAACCAAACTCGAGCAACAAATGGAAAGTGAATTGTACCACTAAATAATGTTTATCAAAAATATTACAGAAAGTAGAAAGGACACAATACATACCTCTATCCACCCGCAGAACCTCTAGGTCAACATTCTCTATGGAATGCAGTTGACCACGCCGTCGCACTCCAAATTCTTGAGATCAGTGTGGACTACCTGGGGGTTGTGGTGGGGGCATATGATACCCCCTAAAATCTCTAAATGTTTCACCTACTTTGTCGCCTAGTCTAACGCCCAACGAGATACCAAACTCGAGACGTTTTCACTACCAAGGCGGCCTATTGACAAGCTCCCTCTCAGTAGAACAACTGGTTGGAAAATCTCTGGCAAGATGTCCCCAACCATCACAAGTGTAACACCGCCTCTCCCGCAGCTGACTAAAACCGGCCAGCGAGCGTCGAGCCTCAGATCCTCCATCCTAGGGTCGCCTCCTAAAATGTTAGCCACATCCAGACCATTGCGCCAGCTGCTGCCTACCAGTTGCTGACGACTCAGCAGCCAAGTGAATAACACCGACGGCCTAAATCTGCTCAGCCAGAATTCTCAACACCACCAAGGCCCGCTCAAGCACTCCAGCATAGGAGGACATGCACAAGGAAACCACACATTCTTGGATTTCCATGTTTAAGCCCTGATCGAATGTCTGAGCCCTAGATAATGTGTCTCAAACCACATCCAGGGAGTAGCGTGAAAGGTCTATGAACATCGCTGAGTACTATGACACGGTTATGCCCTCATGTTGAAGCTGTTTAAGCTCATGGATTCGCACTGACCTCAGCATCACTGGATATAACTTTTCCTGGAATGGCCACTCAAAATTATCCCATGTGAGTGTATCCTCGTCGTGGGAATGCATCACTAGGCTCCACCATCGCTTGACTGAACCATGTTAAAGGCACACCGATAGTTCCACCATCTAATCAGGAGGTGTCCTCAACAGGAAAAAAACTCGGGTGATAGTTTCAAGCCAGTCATCATCCACTTGGGGGTCTGGATCACCGCAGAACCTCAGAGGTCACTGCCTCTGAACTTATGCAGCACACTCAGCCTGCGCACAACCTCATCCTACACTACCGGAACAACCAGCTACTCTACAGGTGGTGGCTCAACTAGTGGACCACCTGGAGGTGCATCCTCATAACCTACGCCCTGGACTACATCCTCTACAAGAGGAAAATAGTCACCACAATCCCGCTGCGGAACCCTCACTAGCTGTCATCGTGGAGTAATCTATGAATACAATCAAGACGCTCCATAGTCAAAGAGTATATCTGAACAGCTGACTCAATATGAACAATGGAAACCCAAAAACATATTCTTATATGATGCAAGTACCATTATGTCCCTGCGACTATTATCCCAACGTCCCGAGTCAGAAGGAAGGTTATCAGAGTCCCAGTGATTGGATATTTCACTTGCCACACCAACACTGGAGTTCGTAGCCTAAAAGATGAACTCGTAACATCTTGACACTGTAGCTATGAAACCAAAACAGACTCATAGTGAGACCAGCTACGATCTGAGATCTCATAGGTGGAACCTCCTCTGATACCACTCTTTGATGACCCGACCAACAGGGCATTAGCCCTGACTCCCCAAGCCCACCAGCAATAGGCCAAGGGTTGGCGACTAGCAATGAGTAGGGTATCACAAACAAGAGACGAATTAGCCTAAGTAACTTGTACACACACACCCACATACACCTCCACGCAATAGTGCAGAGATATATAAAACTGAATTGTAAATGCATACATAAAACTATCCCAAAGCAGAGTGCAACATCAGTAAAAAAGAAAAAAAAAATGGGGCCCACTAAAAGAAAATATCACAGGCGTCCAACCTTCTTGGAAGAAGGGGTACACCCCCAAAATCACCACCAAATAGCTCCTTGGAACGACTATAGTAAGACTCCATAGTCAGTCCCACTCACATAGATCTGCCTGCTCCGGGTTCTTCTGGGATTCCGTTAAAGGGAATGTGGTCTGCACAAGACACAAACATGTGTGAGAAAATCTCATACAGAGTTGAGTATAACAATACTCTTTCAGCACCCCAAAAACTCAAAAAAAATAAAGAAACTGAATGGAAATTGTCCGCTCATCAATTACAGTGGGAACCCAGACGAGAGAGAAAATTCATCTCAGGACCATTCTCGGCTAAACAGAACTAGTCAGCTCAATCCAAGTGTATGCCCATACATACACCTTTAACATATGCTCAGGTATACACCCAAACATATATCTCAAACATATACCTAGTTATACTCCCACACATATACCATGAACATCCACTCAGATATATTCTCTATCCTATACCAAAAACATCCAGATATACTCAGCTCATGCACCAAGACACATGAGGTACTAACTTCATCAACAACAACGGCTCACAAACATGAGATCACAATCCACGATCACTATCATACAAGACGGCACTCGTCCGAGAGATACAATCGATAGGGTCCCACATAATCATCTCAGATGCTAACCCGAGAGAGCATGCTCGTCGGATATCGTCACTAAGGAAAACCCGCTGGAACAACATAAACACAAAACTCCTCGGACATGGTATCACTCCTAGGGTCCTCCAGGGGATACCAGAACCCACACCGGTATACGAAGACATCACTGATAGGGGATCACTTCCACGTTCTGC
This sequence comes from Viscum album, assembly GCA_963277665.1. Lineage (NCBI taxonomy): Eukaryota > Viridiplantae > Streptophyta > Magnoliopsida > Santalales > Viscaceae > Viscum > Viscum album. Next base: position 1,519,924,507 of record OY728136.1, read on the forward strand.
TGGGGAATACCACAACCCGATCTAGCATTCGTAGATCTCAGAGATAGGGGATCACACTAAGGATCCACTGGGGGATACAACAACCTGATCTAGAGATCATCAGAAACATGTAACTTAGATTGGGGATCGTCACCCGTGTCACGACGGTCACGATGATATCGAAACCCTATCTAGTACATATCGAGCTATAGTGGATCAAACTGATGATGCCGCAACCCAACAGAAACCATGCACTGAGTAGGGGATCATATAACCAATAATACCACAACCTTACTATAATCCTCATGATAAGTAGGGTATCATATAACTGATGATGCCACAACCCTACTGAGAACGACCCACATTGTAGGGGATCATATTCTTGATGATGCTACAAACCCAACGATGTTAACCTACTAGATAGGGGATCACTGCCTGTGGATAAGCAGTCACATCGAAACCAAGAACCCAATCTAGGTAAACGATTCTAGAGGATCCCAATCCTGGCCCACAGGAGGGATGCCACAACTCTTATAGATTAAACATCCCATCGAGAGGATCACAAACCTATACTAAGGTTGTGATGCCGCACGAACTAATGTAGGAAGAAACCAAGGAAGTACCCTCAACCAGTGCTGGTCCAAACATCACAATCCCAAGAGAACCACAACATTGTGAAACTAAACTCCTCCTAGGCTGATACTGAGGCCACCATCGTGGTCAACATTGAAAAACACACAGGATAGGCTATTTACTCACCAAAAATAGACAACCAGTGAACAAGGTACTATTCACCATAGACTACCCATTGGGGGCACAAACCAGGATCCCGAAACTCATTAATAAGATAACACCATTGAGATCCAGTCGAAAAAACACACGATATCAACTACTCGATCATCCAAAACGGACACCTGGCAAAAAAGTCGCGTATCTCCATAAACGCCAGAACCCAGCCACATGGGGCCCACACCCTATTCTATTTTTCGACACTCAGAAACTGTCCTGAAATGTCCATCGTTCCATCAGGGTATCAATGCCACTAATCACATGTCATTTGGACACTCCATGAATGAGTTATAGCGGATCGAAGATGAAAAATAATAAAATATTATTATTATTTTAAACGTTTCTTTGCCCTGGGCCAAAAACTCGACTCAAAAAAATTTCCTAAAGAATCTCAAGAGGTCATTCTCGATGAATGACCTGGACATACCACCGCTTGCCTTGAAGGAATCCACCATGCCTCCATCGCGCCACTATCGCTTCACCGAAATCTGCCTTGGTCGTCGCCCTCACCACAGGAAAACATCAGTGAGCCACCGGGAGCACCCTTGTGCTCCAAATAATGTTCCGAAAGATGTTTCAGAAACCTTGGAACCCGAACTATAAAACCCATAATAAAATATGATGAAAAAAACACAAAAATGAGATTAGGGATTTTAAAACTCAAACCCCCTACCTGTTGGCAGATCATCGAAGTGTCGGGTGCATAACGACGCCCGTGACCCCCTAAAGCATGATCCACTGATGATCGGTGCTTTAAACGGTCGTCCGCGGATCAATTTGATGATTAACGGAGGTAGGAGAGGATGTTCCGTCCCCGCGCACCGAGGAAGAAGGGGAGGGGGACATTATTGATTTTACCTAGTTAATTAATATATTAAATTAATTAAATTAACATATTCTACAAGACCTCCCGGCACAGAGGAGATAAAGTCGCCCATAGGGTAAACACGTTGTTCTGAACGTGACGGTGAACTCAGATTTTGGATCTTAGACTTATTTCGGGAGTTATTTGACTCGATGCTCATAAAAATATTTTCCATTTATTTACAAAAATGTCCCAATTGGCCTTTCTCACAACAGGCCCACGCCTGCAATGTTTACACCCCACCTAGGGTTAAAGACACACTCTGGATGCAACTGTTCCATCATATTCCTGTTCTGATCTACCTTTTATGAGATAACACTCCCCTCCATGTACATAATATATAAAAACTTAATATTTTTATAAAATTTATTCCTGGCACACCGAGCCTCGGAATTGCACGCCGTCTTCGCACCTAGATCATGAATTATTCATAGGAATATTCCAGAGGCTGACAGGGCCAAAACACGAGTCACTAGAGTCGAGACGACATGAATGAAACTTGCTTAATCACGAACATGAGCTAGCTGCTATAGTTTATTTCATAATGGGTTAGATGAACTACTTCTTTGGAGAGAGATTAATAGGGTTTTCTGATCATATGATTTTTATGTTTATCATCCCCCCAAGGTATTTAAATCTTCATCACCGAAGTTGGGTAGAGTACCTTCAATCCTTCAATTTTGAGTTGGTTAATAAAATGAGAAAATGGAATAGTATTATAGATGCTGTGAGCCAGATATATCAGAATCAAGTAATTTATGAATCGTAATTAGAGTGGAAAATTATATATTTGTCTATTCAGATGGATCTAGAGATGCAGTATGAGCACGAACTAATGGCCCTCCCATCTTTTTAAGTTGTGTTCGCAGTATTCCGATTGGTCAATGAAAGCCAGTTAGTGGATCAAGATATTTGGATATGAAAGAATGTCTTAATGGTGGAGAGCCACCGTAAATTTCCGCCTTGGATGGTGATGAAGTCCTCTCGGTTAGTGTAAGTGTGGTTGTACCAGTTTGTTTCCAAGAAGAGATTATGTGTCAGTTTCATGCAATGAGGTGAAGAGTTCATCTTGGATTGACTAAGTAGTATTGTGACCTTCATAGGATGTATTTGTGGATGGGGATGAAGAAATACATTGCATGTTTTGTGTTGATATTCCTTACCTATACACAGTTAAAGGTCGAACATTAGTGTCCATGTGGATTTTTAAAGTCAATCACCATTCATTTATGGAAATGGAAGGATGTAACAATGGACATTGAACTGGGTCATCTAAGGAATCCTCAGAAGAAGGCTGCAATATGGGTCATTGTGTATTGGTTCAATAAAGTAGCTCATTTCTTACTGATCTTGGATTAATATACAGTTGACCATTTGGGTGAGTATTATGTTTTGAAAATTGGGTGATATCATGGTGTGTGAAGAACCAAGTTTTCTATTCATGAGCCTATATTAATCATTGGGCTACAGGATGGGATTACAGAAGACATTTGGGACCCATGATTTTTTGATTATGGATTTTCACCCAAAAATCGATGGGTAGTCGGAGTGTATGATTCTTGTATTTTTAGGACAAGTTAATTTATTTTGTCATGTATTTTGGTGGGTCATGGGAAAAGAACACATCACTCATTGATTTTCCTATAATATTAGTCCCCATTCTATTTTTTAGATGGAATCAAATGAGGCACTTTATGGGAGACCATGTAGATATCTATTATGATTGTTAGAGTCGTGGGAATTTTTGATTTTTGGTCTGAGTCACATATAGGAGGCATCGGAGAATGCTCTTCTGATTTTGATGTGCATGATGAAATATCATTGGAGGATGAAGTCATATGCAGATCAGCATCATAGACCTCATGATTTTGTGGTAAGAGATATTGTGTTTCATTGGGTGTCTCTATGGTTGGGTCACTATTGCATTCAGAAATAGGGAATGTTGGCTACCAGGTATGTGGTTCCATTCGAGATCATCGAGGAGATTGGAGTATTGTCTTATTAATGTTATATTTCATAATGGTAAAGTGGTATGGATGATGTTTGTCATTATTTTTCACTATGAAGGTATCATCCAAATCCATATCAAATGATAAATGTGTAGTGATGTTGAGATAGATCCCGACCCATCCTTTGAGGATAATCTAGTTCGTATTGTGGATCATAAAGAGATGTTTTTAGGTGGATATATTGTATATTTGGTTCATTTTCTATGGCAGCAAATAAATGACATGGATAAAACATGTGAGATATAATTAGATACGCTAGAACAATGTCCTGATGTCTTTTCATTAGAAGCTCAATTTTGCAGAGGAAGAGTGGCTCAAGGATGATCAATACTAAGGTGGAGAGGGTATAAGATATGGGACCTTTCTTAAGGTTTTTTTGTTTATGTTCCAGTTTAAGACCATTCTATTTGAAAAAAAAATTATCCTAATGTTCAAGTGATGTCTTGGGGGTGTTCCATGTGTTTGGCACATGAAGATGGATGAAAAAGTAGTTCGTGGTATATTTCACGGTTTGCATATGGTTTGTTCAAATTGTCCAGATCAACCAAGGTAACCATGAAGCATTGCATAGAGGCATTCACATGGTTATATCATGGGTTTTCAAACTTTATTGAATTCCCATGAAACCATGAAGAATGGGTTTTTTTGGAAATTTCTCTCGAACATATTGTGTACGATCTAGGAAACCATATGGGTAAACTATTCAGCACATTAAAGTAGAAAATTTTTCAAAATTCCCATTCTAGGATTTCAACCTTCTTCAACCATTGAACCCTACTGAAGATTCAATCATCCATGATCTCTAAAGTTGTTTGTTTCCTGGAATTGTAGTCCTTTTATTGTTTCATCAGTTGTAGATAGAAGATCTATGAATGTCTAATATCTCATACATTATCTTTTTGGTTCAGGGTTTCCATTCCTTCCCCATATCCATCCAATGCTCTAAAAACTCTATTTTGCGATGAGATTTGGAGTGACAAATAAATGGTTTGATAAATCAGGATCCACAGACTTTATTAGGTGTACATTCATAGATAGATCCAAAGTTGGTGGAATACATGTAATATCCAATAGTTTCATTTGACATTAGTGCATGTTTGCATTTATATACTTGGTTACCCATTTCTACGCTTGTGATCCTTCGAATAGATCTGTTGTAATGGGTGTCTATGTGTTTAATAGAGACCCTCAAGGTCCCCATGGTACATTTATAGGATGGATTTAACATTATAGACCCACCCATGGGGTGCTTCGATACTTTCCAGACATAGATTTTATAAATGAATGAGAATATACTTCTTCTAACAGTGTAGATGTAACATCCCAGGTAATTAAAGAACATGGAATTTTTCATATTTATTAATATTATTGAACTAAATATTAATTATAATTTAATGGGTACAATATGTTCGATGGCGTAATTCATACACAGCAATGGGATTCTTTGAAATCTTACGTTGCCCACTAATAAAATAATAATATTATTTTATATAGTAGTTAACGCCTAGCCATTATAATGGTATTAATGAACAGAACTAACTAAAAAACGATTATACATGTTTTTATATGTTTTTATAGTTATATAATAAATTTTATAGGCTTAAAATGTAATGAATCTAATTTTAAGCATAATTTACCTTAAAAGGTTGATTTTCCACATTTTAATGGAAACCCCTCTTTAAATTTAGTTTTGTCACTTATATATGTTCTATTTGACGAAATAAAATTCTTCTTTAGAATCAGGACATCAAAATTTACTTTGGCTAAAATTTTGGTATTTTTCTGATAAAATTCAATTTTGATGAATAGTGAAAAATACTCTATTTTAATTCAAAACTGCATTTTAATTTATTTTATTTATATGGATATTTTATATTTTTAAATGGTTTTATTTTTTTAATTGGAATTTAATTTTACTATTAAATCCAATTATGGTCATTGGAATAAATTTTACTCTGAAATTGGGCATTAACAATTGTCAATCTTTTGATAGATATTGTTTCTTAAAAACACGCTATTTGTTTTGACAACGGGAATTAATTTTAAATTAATTAATGCAACATCAATGTATTGAATTTTTTAAAATAGATATCATTTTTGAATTCGGAATATCAGATATATCTTATGATTAATTTTTGGATTTTATTTAAAAAAACATTAATTTTGAAAAACGGGGAAACCACTATCAAGTGGTTAAAAAACAAAGATTTTCATTTATATGAAATTTTATCGCTTATGTGAATTTAATTTTGAAAATCCAACATCCATTTTTGTTATTAGTATGTAAAATTTTGTTCAATGAGATGAAAATAATTTTCTTCTAAATAGTAACTGTTGACATTTATTTTCCGCAGTTAAAAGTAAACAGGGAAATTCAAACTAAAAAGTATATTATAATAATAAAAAATTACCTTAACACATGTCCTAACAATATTGGATGAGTAATGCCTGACCATGGGAATCCTCGGGATTATTGTGGGACACCATAGAGCTACAAAAGTGTGATAAAGACACTTTATATTAATTAATTTAATGTAAAGACAAAAATTACACAAAAAAATATCTTTTAGTACACCAATTTTTACAAGGGGTTATATAAGTTGTCATTTCGACTATAAATAATCATTGGAAAGAAAGAAAATCTTATATCATGGATTTTGTTTTATAATTTTTAGACATCCAATAAATAAAATTATTTAGGACTAAAAAACGATGCATTATTTACCTCATTAATAAATGATTGAAATATATAAGATTATAAATATTAAAATAACATAAAAATCCTGTACAATTATTATTGGATTAATTTATTTCATCCCTAAGTCATCATATCTTCATCCGTAAAGAGTATCGGACTTTTAGAAACCTAAAATCACTATATAATAAAATAATATTTTCACACTTTCTTAAGGATCACATCTTCCCCCTTATAAAAATCCCTCACTTATAACCCATTCCTCACACCTCTCAAGCCCCTTTTCTAGTCCAACCGCAACTCAAATAATCTCTTAAAATTCCCCTCTTCCTCCTAGAAGTGTTAATTTAGTCATAAGGATCTTAATGAAGTCATTTTGGTTCAAACCACAGGGAGTTACACGAATTAAATGTATTGGGTTCTATTAATTTCTTTTTTTGTTTTACTTCTCTAGCCCCTAAACACATTTAATTCATTTCTGTCATAAAAAACAATTATCCTTAATATACTAGCATGGTTTTATGAGACGTATTAGAACTGAACTTACACACCACTCCATCTAATGGGTAATGAACATACTGTTTTTGTGGGTGGCTGACTAATGCCTCACGAAATGATAATTTTTCAATTTTATCCTACCGCCTCTTATGAGGGAAATTATGATGGCATTAAATATAAATATGATATATATTATGTTTATATTTTATTTATTCTTCTTTATTAATATTTTTAATAATACCTTTAACGTTTTCATTATGAGTAAACACGATAATTTCATTTGAGGAAGTGCTGACTACCGCACCCTCAATGTGATATAACTCGTTCATACCAAACATGGGACATATAAAGGATGGAGTTATTGAAATTATATATGATATTATACTTTAATTATATTTTTACTATTTATTTTTTTGTTTCCTTTATATTTTAATACGAAATATAAATGATATTAGTGTTCAATAGTATGTACGGCTTACTGTCTCCATGATCGGTGCATTTCATTTCTTATATAAAAATGTTATGTACTGTTATAAATTCATTTAGATGTTGGAAAAATATTATATATATGATATCCAAATAATGAATATAATTTTGGATTTCATGGACTCTTGACCAAATGGAAAATATGTTATTATAAGGTGTTCATTTTTGACTCATGTACCAAATATCGAGCAAATGATCATTATTAAAATAAATGATTACATAATTTTTATAACATTGTAATAAGTGATATAAAAGTTATAATAAACTTGAAGAAGGGTTCTAATTAAGTATAAATTAACTTATCATTATTATTATTGAAGAAAAAGGAACAAACAAGGCATGTCGGACAAGAGGTAAGGGGCTTCTTATCTCACTTTTAATTCAGTGAGATTTCCATTGTTTCCCACTTATTTATCGCATGTGTTGTATTGTGTACTAGAATTTTATATATATTATCCTTATTATCTTTATATTCACATTATTCTGTGATTCATTTGGTGGTTATTAAATTTTGGTCATACGACTCGATTGATTACGATGTGGTAATGAGTTTCCATCTCATTTTTTATTCTCGTGAGATTCATGCTATATAGACAATATTTCATATTGTGTTGTTTATGTACTATCTCCGACTGTATTAATTGTGTAATATACTTAAATTTATATGTATTTACATATTCAATATATGATCCTTATTTTATGGGGTGTATTTTTTGTAAGTTACCAAATAGGTAAGGGAACAATTTACCCTCCTCTTTTTAAAAGATAAATTTTTTGTCTTTTAATTTTCATCTTTTTATGTTGGGACATGTTCTTATATATCCTTAATGATTAAATTTTATGTCCATGTGATGAGATAACCATTTACCTCTAATCAATTCATTTTAGGACTTTTAATGTGATGACATTAGGCTGTTAAATTTATGTAAGGGAACTTCTTCACCCAATTTCAATTCACTGGCTTAATCATCTAATTCATAATAATTTCATTCTATGATTATGTGGTGAATCACTATTTATTTATTTATGTTGTAATTTCCACTCCCCTTTGTGTGGATATAATTTTCATACACATAATCTATCGATTGAGTTAAGCATCTAAGTCATTGGTTTTGTCTTAAAAAGAACATGTGTGAATTTCCTATGTTTGATTTACACTGAATATCCAATAATATTGAGTGTTTTTATATTTAAAACACATTATTATGAAATTTATTTATCCTTAATATAATTATACAGTTTTTATAATAGATTTCTTCTTAATTTACTTTCATTGAGACTTCATGGTCGTTATGCACAAATTCACTATTATATAGTGTATATACTATTTATTTATTTATGTTGTAATTTCCACTCCCCTTTGTGCGGATATACTTTTGATACACATAATCTATCATTTTATATAATCATCCAGGTCATTGGTTTTGTCTTAAAAAGAACATGTGTGAATTTCATATAAATGATTTACACTGAATATCCAATCGTATTGACTGTGTTTATATTTGTCACACATTATTATGTAATTGATTTATCATTAATCCAATGATACAATTTTTATAAGAGATTTTTTCTCAATATACATTTCATTGAGAAATCATTTTTTTAATTCACAAATTCATTTTTATATGGTGTATATATTGTTATTTGGAATATTATATCATGAATAACATTATTCTCATGATATTATAATATTTTGATTAAATGTTATTCCTCAATTATTTTTATTAATGAATCTCTCATTTGGTTAAGAACTCCTTAACTAAAATATTGTATTAATAATTTACTCTTCTAAATTATTATCATTAATGACCATGTTTTGAAAATGGTTTTAAGGATTTCATTATAGTGACATTAATGTTTTAAAATGTTCATTATTTTAAAATATTCAAAGTGGTATGGGAAACATTGATTAAAAAATCACATTATTAAATGTTTTAAATGGTATTTAAAATGGTTTGATGAAGCATTGATTATGTTTATATAGTAAAATGATATGTTGTGATCAAAATGTGGAAATGTAATATATCCTTTATTCTTGATTTATGTGTCATGAATATGTTATGATTACTGGGAATTGTTTACATATACGGGTGGTTCCATGATAAAACTAGGGTAGGTGAGCCCGAGATAGCTGTCAAATGCATTGGGTAATGTAACAGAGATTCTTTAGGTAAATAGGAGCTCATTTGAAAAAAGCTCGCAACGGTCTTAAGCACAACCTCATTAGCATAAGTCAGTTATGTGATGAAGGTTACCTTGTGAATTTTAGGAATGATAAATGCTTAGTTCACAATTCCAAGGAAGAATTTATTCTCTCAGCCAATAGGCAAGAGAATGTTTACACCTTAAACTTAGAAGACCTAAGAAGCCAAGATTTACCTTGCCTAAGTGCAATGGAAGATCACTCTTGGTTATGGCATAGAAGATTAGGACATTGTAATCTTAGAAACCTATGTAAACTCTCTAGGAAGAAACTTGTTAAGGATCTACCAGAGCATAGATTTGATTCTTCTAAAGTTTGTGATCCTTTTCAATATGGCAAGCAACATAAATCTAGTTTTAAGTCAATTGGTGAAGTCTCAACAACCGATGCATTACAGTTGGTGCATATGGATCTTTTTGGTCCAACACAAACTGGAAGCATTGGAGGCAAATACTATGTGTTTGTTCTAGTTGATGATTACACTAGATTTACTTGGGTATATTTTCTAGCAAAGAAATCTGAAGCTTTTTCTTATTTCAAAAGTTTTAGAGCTCAAGTTAAAAATGCGAAAAACCTTCCATTGAAAACTATTCATAGTGATCATGGAGGAGAATTTCAAAATTCAGATTTTGAAACTTTTTGTAGTAAGAAAGGTATTACTCACAACTTTTCAGCACCTAGAACTCCTCAACAGAATGGTGTAGTTGAAAGAAGAAATAGAATTATTCAAGAAATAACTAGAACCATGTTGAGTGAATATTCTATTGCTAGACATTTCTGGGCCGAAGCTGTAAGTACTGCTTGTTATACTATAAATCGAGTTTTGATTAGACCTTTTCTCAATAAAACACCTTATGAGTTATGGAATGGTAGAAAACCTAGACTTTCCTACTTCAAGGTTTTTGGCTGCAAAGTATTCATCTTGAATACTAAAGATATCTTACATAACTTCGCACCAAAATCAGAAGAAGGAATTTTCTTAGGTTATTCCACAACCTCTATGGCATATAGAGTTTTTAATAAAAATACTTGTACTGTTGAGGAAACAGTACATGTAAAATTTGATGAATCAGATCCTTTTGTTTTTAAAACCTCCCAACCTACATCTTCGGATGTGTTTTCAAAAACTGATTGTCAACCTTTGATAAAAGAACCTTCTGATAAGGAAATTGTTCTAGAAGATACTTCTGAAACATTTACCCCAGAAGACTTTCTACCCTATGTTGATGAACAGGTTTTACAAAACCCAAATCAGGTGTTTCTTAAGAATCATCCCAGTGATAGTATCATTGGTGATGTAAATCAACCTGTAAGGACCAGAAGTTCCTTAAGAAATGAAGTAGAACATCTAGCATTTCTTTCCCAATTAGAGCCTAAAAGCACTGATGAAGCTTTAGGTGATGATGATTGGATCAAAGCAATGCAAGATGAACTAAATGAATTCGAAAGGAATAAAGTCTGGACCTCGGTTGAGAGACCTAAGGAAACTTCTGTTATTGGAGTAAAGTGGGTTTTCAGAAATAAATGTGATGAAAATGGAGTCATTGTTAGAAATAAAGCTAGACTTGTTGCTAAAGGCTATAATCAGCAAGAAGGAATAGACTATGAAGAAACCTATGCTCCAGTAGCTAGACTTGAATCTATCCGTATTCTACTTGCCTTTGCAGCATTCTTTAATTTCAAACTATTTCAAATGGATGTGAAATGTGCTTTTCTTAACGGTTATGTTCAAGAGGAAGTTTTTGTTGAACAACCTCCTGGCTTTGAAGATAAAAAACATCCTGATCATGTTTTTAGACTTACCAAAGCTTTGTATGGCCTTAAACAAGCCCCATGAGCATGGTATGATAGACTCACTGGATTTTTGCTTCAAGATAACTATGTTAAGGGAAATGCAGATCCAACCCTTTTTATAAAGAAAGATAAGAAAAATGTTTTGATTGTTCAAATTTATGTTGATGACATTATATTTGGTTCAACTCAGCAATCTTTGACTGACTCCTTTGCTAGTCTAATGAAATCTGAATTTGAAATGAGTATGATGGGTGAGTTAACATTTTTCCTTGGTTTTCAAATTTCTCAAAAACCAGAAGGAACCTACATATCTCAACATAAGTATATTAATGATCTTCTTAAAAAGTATGGTTATGACAACACTAAGAGTATAAGTACTCCCATTGGTACCTCAAACTCTTTAGATCTTGATGAAGCTGGGAAACCAGTAGATCAAACATCTTTTAGAGGTATGATCGGAAGTCTACTTTACTTAACAGCTAGTCGACCAGACTTAATGTTTTCAGTATGCTTATGTGTAAGATATCAATCCAATCCTAAGGAATCTCACTTAAAGGCAGTAAAAAGAATTTTTCGCTACCTTAAGGGAACCATGGATCTAGGATTATTTTATACTTCTGGAAATGATTTTGTTCTAAAAAGCTTTTCTCATGCTGACTTTGGTGGATGTAGAATGGATAGGAAAAGTACATCCAGAACTTGTCATTTATTAGGAGATTCATTAGTTTCTTGGTCATGCAAGAAGCAACATTCTGTTGCACTCTCCACTGCTGAAGCTGAATATGTAGCAGCTGGAAGTTGTTGTGCACAAGTGTTGTGGATGCAACACACACTCACAGTCTATGGCTTGAGTTTTACTAAAACTCAAATTTTGTGTGATAACACAAGTGCCATTGCCCTATGTAAAAACCCTGCATATCACTCCCGTGCAAAACACATAGATATTAGGCATCACTTTCTTAGGGATCACACACTTAAATGAGACATTATTCTTCAGTTTATCAGAACACAAGATCAACTTGCTGATATTTTCACAAAATCTTTACCTTCTGATAGATTTGAATATATTAAACAGAAGTTAGGAATGATAACCGTAAGGTAATCTTCCTTAATTAACTTTCTGTTGAAAAATCTCCTTACAGTTATAAACTCCTTTTCATAGGGGGAGTACATTTGTTTGTTTATTTAACAAAGTTTTTCAAATTTTGTTTTCAAACTTTTCGGAACGAAAATTTCCGGAATGGAACTTTCAGAACTACCATTTTCCAGAATGGATATTTTCATACAGAATACTTCTGGAATGAAAGTATTCGTATTGAAAATTTCCGGAATGGACAACTTTCGTACTGGGACTTTCATAACCAGATTTTTGTACCAAGTTTTGTTTTTCGTATTTACCTTTTTCGTATTTACTTTTTCGTATTTACTTTTTCGTATTGAATTTTTCGTATTAAGGTTTTCGTATTTAGTTTTTCGTATTGAATTTTTCGTAGTCGTCTTTATATTACCCATTACGAATAACTTTCCTAAGCTAATCCGAAAGGTATGATTTCCTTACTGAAGTTTTCGTAATCATATTTTACTTGCTGGCAGTTTCTTATATTATGTTTTCGGATTATAGTTTTCGGATTATAGTTTTCTTAAATCTTTGTTTTAATAAAACCTCAAAAAGATCGGATTCAAGCTTTCAACCGTTAGATCAGATCTCAGATCATTCTAAACCGTTAGATCAACCGAGGAAGTTGAACCGTCATCCCAATGCCTATATAAAGGGGACCCTATTTTCTCGTCCCACATCGATTTCAAGTTTTTGCGTGCTGAAGCTCTGACTCTACGATTTAAGGCCATTCCGAACTTCAGTCTTCTCTGTTCCGAACTTCCCAGAGACTTCTAATCCGAATGTCTGCAGAGTTAGCTTCTCAAGAAATGTCTTTAACTAAGCCCATTTCACAGTGGTTAGTCTACAGAGAACGGTTAGTTCATCCGAATTTCTTCAGCAACTATGATTCTATTATATCAAAGAATATCAAGCTGAATGGCTGGGAAGATGTTGCGGTATCAAAAACCGGCAACCAAGATGAAGTCTACTCTGACTTGCTTGTCGAGTTTTATGAGTCAGTTGCTTTCTTCAAGGAAGAAAATAGGGAATGATTTTCTTTCAAATCGTATGGCAAGACATATAAGCTATCTTACACCAAGGCTGCAAGCTTGGTAGGGTTGAGTTATGAAGGTGAAGCTGAGTTTATCTCACACGTTCTTCCAGACTCCTTGGGTAGTTTCAACAAGGAGAAATCCTTATAAATTCTCGGATTGGATGATGACAAGGCTCCGAAAATAGCAAGTCTTTCTACAAACTTCCGGATTCTGGAGTTATGGGTGCAAGGGCTTATCGTACCGAGAAAAGGAGACAAGGACAGCTTGAAGAAAAGTGAGATATATATCTTAGATTTCCTGATAAATCTATGGAAGTTCAACCTGATGAAGCATATTCTTCTTAATATTGATAATTTGAAGAAGGGGAATCTGAGAGCTCAGATAGTGATGTACCCGGCAATATTGTCGAAGCTGATAGTTCGGTGCCTAGAATCCTTCAAGGTTGCTTGCAATTCTAAGCCGAAAGTTTGTAAGATCATGATACTTAGTGATGCCACCCTTAAAAGGATGAATATAGCTTTTAACAAGGAGTCAGGAAAGTTCATTGATCTACCTCCTCAAGCAGAAGTGACTTCGAAAGTGGCTGATCTGGAATCATCCAAGCCGGTAAGAAAGAGGAAGCTGAAAGAAGTGGTAGTCGAAGCTGAGGAACCCAAGTCTAAGGAAGTCCATTCCGCACCTCCTAAGTCTAAGAAGAAGAAAACCTATACTGAAGAGGTTTCAGCAAAGTGGAGAGCTGATAAAGAATCAAGGAAAGAAGGGGATCCGCAGTTCGGATTGGATCCTGCAGAGGCTAAAGCTCTGAAAGAAAAGGCTGCTGATGAGCTCGAGAAACAAGAAAAGGAGAAGAAACTGAAAAAAAAATGTCTGAGGCTGAGGTAGCTCAGGCCTTGTTAAAGTTCAACGAAATGGTTTCAGCAACCATTCCCGTTCCGAGATCTTTCTCTCTGGAATCTCTACCTGAGACTCCAGGAAGAAATCTTGTTACTCCGGAAGAGGCTGTCGCTACTGAGGAAGTAGAGCAAGTGGAAGAAGTTGAAGAAGCTGCTGAAGGAAGTGGTGAGACAGGAGATGTGCTCAAACAAGTAGATGAATATAAAGGAACTCCTTCGGAACACTTGTCGCTCCGAACATCTGAAGCTCAATCTTCAAAGCTTGTCACTCCGAATATGGAAGAAGAGAAAGGCGAAGAAGAAGTTTATTGTCTGAGAGAAGAAGAACATCTTTTACTTGATGCTGCTCAGAAGGAAAATGTAGAAGTTGCTGATGAGGAAGATTTGGTTGTTCAAGTGTCTGATAGCGAGAAGAAATCTCCGGAACAGGTTTCTATTCAGGAAAAAGATAAGGGGAAACGAATTCTTGCTGATACCCCGAGTTCAGAAAAGAGTATGAGGAAGGAAGCTGGTAGTTCTTCTAAGAGGAAGTTGGAGCTTATTGAGGAAGAAAACTCTCCGAGCAATATGTCAGATTTGGAATCATCATCGTTGGGGCACGATTTTGTTGTTCAATCCTTGAAGAAGTTGGTGGGAACCATTCCGACCTTCTCCAGTATAGACTCTAGATGCCAGATGCTTCAACATACGATGAATCAGAAAACCGACTCTGTATCCATGGTTATGGATAAATGTGTTGAGATAAAAGCCCAGTTCAAAAATTTCTTTATTGGTTACGAAGCACATAAAAGATCTTGCAAAAGGATGACAAGCTGGTCGAAGAAGAATGTGGAAGAGATGAGGTTGCTGGATGAGTTTCAGGAGAATGTTAAGGATGCATTTCAAACCGAGGACAAGAAGTTTCATGAGATGACTGCATCATTCGATGAGAAATTGACAGAGGAAAAGAACATTCGGAGTCAGGAAGTAAGAGATCTGAATGGAAAGCTCAATTCTGTTTCTCAGAATTGGAAATCTGAAAGAGATCATCGGATCAATTTTCTAGAAAGGATAAAGTCTCAGGAAGAGAAAATGGAAGCTCAGGAAGAAAAGTTGAAGGCTCAGGAAGAAATAATTGAAGCTCAGTCAGCAAGAATAGTTGCCCTAGAAAAGCAAGCAGAGGAATATCACAAAGACCTCAAGAAGATCAAGACGATTCTTAAAGGGCTAATGTCGAAGGAGAAAGATCCGAAATGACCAATCCGATCTTTTTGTTGTAATCTGTTTTTTTTGTTACTGACATTTCAAATTTAATGAGAATCGTGCTTGTTGTTCCTTTTGTTGTCATTACTAATCTTTCAGGTACTTTGTTATTTTTTCCATTCCCTCCAAATTCTTTTTGAAAATCACAAAGGGGGAGAAGGAAAAGATCCTTAAGAAAAAGAGGAAATCTAATAAGAGTTTTTCAAAGGGGGAGAAAGGAAAATACCCAAGGAAAAAGAACTCTAATAAGAGTTTGTTTAAGGGGGAGTTTTTCTTAAAGAAACATCACTCCGGAAATATGAATACGATCCTTAGAGTTTCAAAGCCTAAGGGGGAGTTAGTCGTATTCATCTATATTCTTAAACCATGGGAGATAAGCTTTAATATGTTTCTTTCTTCTTAGAATAGCTTTTTCGTAAGGATGTTTGTGCTTTCCAAAAAGGGGGAGATTGTTGAGTCAATAAGGTTTTCCTTATGACTTTTCCATTCCTTCTTGTTTTGAAAATCACAAACACCTTATCTTTAAGGAAAATCGCTTTTATAAGGAAAAATGCTTTCTTAAGGAAAATCGCTTTTATAAGAAAAATTTATCCTTATCATATTTTCATTAATATTTTTCTTAAGTATGAAATTCGGATTCACTTTCTCGGAATCATTAAAACTGATAAAAAGCATTCTGTTTTAAGATTCGGTTCTGGACAAGAACTATAAGGAAGTTTCATTCCGAATTCCGGATATGAATTCTGACTAAGTTCTATTCCAGATTCAGGATACGATTTTTGATGATGAATTCTCATTACGAATTCTAATGAAGAAATCTCATTCCGAATTTCATACTTAAGAAAAATATTAATGAAAATATGATAAGGATAAATTTTTCTTATAAAAGCGATTTTCCTTAAGAAAGAATTTTTCCTTATAAAAGCGATTTTCCTTAAAGATAAGGTGTTTGTGATTTTCAAAACAAGAAGGAATGGAAAAGTCATAAGGAAAACCTTATTGACTCAAAAGAGAAGGGTCTCAAACAACATTCCTATCTCTTCCTAATTATTTTCTTTAAATAATTCTTGAAATGTAATGTTCAAATGATTTTCGAGGTTTTTATTCCATATAAATCACTTGCAAGAATTAGTTTGAGATATCAAACTCCTCCACTATACCTTGTTATAATCATGGATCATGGGTTGTATTTAAACCAGTCTAATTTTGATAATATTCTCATATTTTAAAGATAGGTAAAAATTATCCAGTCATTTTCAAATATTTTACCTTATCACAAGATTTTGAATAGTATTATGATATTGAAAATTGTGCTGAATACGGATACCCTTGCGCAACCTATTTATATATGATTTTATAAAATACTCTCTCATCACATTCCAATGGTATTTTAAAAGGACCATTAATTGAATGTTTCAACTCAAATTTGGTCTGACTGTTTTATAGAAATCATGTTTTATCAGATGTTTTGAAATTATATGTCATACATGATTATTTTTCGGAACTATTTTTCTTTGAACACCCATATATCCATTGTTGTACAAGGTGAATTTTTATTATGGAAGAAAATGATTATGAAGGATCTCCAAATCATTGTTGAAATGCATGGACCTTCTACCTAAGTGAACAAGATGATTTTGAAACCAAATGGACACCATGATCAAGTTATGATGTTCTTCATTTTCGGGATCGTATTATTTTATCATATGGTGGTGAAATCAAAAAATGAAAATATATATATATGACTTCAAGAATTAAGTTGATGAGATTATAATGAATTGGGATGAAAATGAGAGGTATAATGTAACCATTGAGGTTAAAATGTGTTAGGGTTATTTTTGTGTTTTATAAAAAGGACAACCCGTAGGATGGGTGACAACCCATTGCATATGGATAGACCGCATGAATCGATCCCACGACCGAAGGGCGACAAGGGTGAATTTCTTACCACTAGCCTACATGAAGTCTCTGGTTAGTATGACTTATTATTTTAGTAAAATTATTTTCTGAAACATGAATAATTTGATTTTGGTAAATTATATTTATCAAATTTATATACATAGTACATGAAAATAATTTGGTGATTAGGTGATAAAGGATGTTTTGGAAGACTTTATATCTTTTGAGGAAACACTATATGCCTAAAGAAGATAGAATGCTATGGTATTTCAATTGTGTAATAATGGTTTAAATTTTCATTTGGATGAATATATGTTTCTATTATGGACATATGAAGATTTAAATTATTTATGAAAATTATTAACCTTTCATGGGGAATATGTGATTAGGTTAATTAATTTTCAATATGGGTCTTTATGAGTAAATGGTGTTATTTTGATATAAATGTTATGATTAATCTTGTAAGACTATGTAATTAAATACTTATGAGATATGGGTTTCAAACATATTTTGGATTGATTTTGAAGAATTTTATAGACAATTGTTTATTGAATGGTCTTTTTTGATCATTGGGGTTTGTTTGACGTATTTTGGAGAATAAGAGTAGTTTTTGTTTTTGTAAAAGATTTTTGTTTTTGGATATTATCTGATCTCGGAAAAGCCATTTTTGTTTTAGTTTATGTCTAAAGACAAGTAAAATATATAGTTCTTCTTTTTTGGATTATGATATTATCTATAATATGAATCTTATGCTTTTCATGTGACCAAGTCTTTTCGATTGCTCATTGTTTGGAGAAAAGATTTGTTTTTGGTAGAAACATATTAAAGGATGAAACTCAACATGAAGGTAATTATATTTACTTATGTTCTTATTATATAGAGTAAATTACTTCCTCAAATTTATGAAATGGAATTTAAAACATAAACGTTGTTGGTCTAAATTTCTGACTGGGTAATCAAAGTCCATTTGAAAAAAAATAAGTTTGTGATTTTTTGGAGGTTAACATTCTCCAAATCATGATTTCTATCACTCTCCATCAGAACATGACCTTTTTTTCTCTTCCATATCGATGTTTTTCTACGTGGAATCCTATTATGGGATATCATGGGTGACCTTTGTACTTATCTTTCATTTTTTTATAGTGATATTTTACCGACTTTTTTCCAATGTGGGAGTTTTTATGATGTTTTCAAGCTCAGTTTTAAAATTGTGAGGACACAATTCCAATAGGGGGGGAGGAGGATTTAACAATCATGTTAAATAATGAACATGACCATTTTCATATTTCTTAATATTTGCGAACTATATATTAAATCTATTTTCAATGGGATTGTTTTTTCGATGGCGTACCTGATACACAACAATGGTTTCCTTTGAAATATTATGTTGCACACCAATAATATAATATTATTATTTTAAATGATAGTTAATTACTATCCATTTTAATGGCTAGAATGAATAAGAGTTAATAAAAAATTAGTATACTAGTTTGTTAAATGTTTTTACATTTATCCAATAAATGTTAGAGGCTCAATATGTGAATGAATCTAAATTTAAGCATAAATTTTTAAAAAAAACAGATTTACCACCATTTAATGGATAATCGTCATTAAATATAGTTTTAGTTTTTTATATGTTACATTTGACAAAATAAAATTATTTTTTAGAATCTTGAAATCATAATTTACTTTATGTAAAATTTTGGTATTATTTTGGTAAAATTCTTTTTTTGATGAATAGAAAAAAAATATTGAATTTTAATTCAAAACCACATTTTAATATTTTTTATTTAAATTGTAATATTAAATTTTTAAATAGTAATATAGTATAATTATATTATATTTTAACTATTAAATCCAATGCTAATCATTGGATGAAATTTCACTTTGGAATTGGACATAAACAACTGTCAATCTTTTAATAGGTATTTTTTCTTAAAAACACGCTATTTGTTTTGACAATACGAATTAATTTTAAATTAATCAGTGAAAAAATATGTTTATAATTATGTAAAATAAAATAATTTTTGAATTAGAATTATCAAATATATCTTAAGCTGATTTTTTGGTATTTTTCTTAAAAACTTCAATTTTTGAAGAATATTGAAACCACTAATAGTAGTTTAAAAACTGACTTCATCATTTAAATGAAATTTTACCACTTATGTGAATTGAATTTTAAAAATATGAAATACATGGTTGTTATTAGTAAATGAAATGTTGTTCAATGAGATGAAAATAAATTTTTTGTGAATATTATCTTTTGACTTTTATTTACCGTGGTTAAAGCTAAATAGGATAATTCAAGGTAAAAAGTATATTATAATAATAAAAAATTACCTTAAAACTTGTCCTGAAATTATTTTGTGAGTCATCGGCAACCATAGGAATCATTGTGTCGTTTTTGGGACCCCATGGATCCATATATATGTGATAATGACTATTTATATTAATTAATTTAAATTAAAGACAAAAATGACATAAACAAATATCTTTTATCAATTTGTACAAGGGGTTATATAAGTTATCTTTTCAACTATAAATATAAATTGTAATTTAAATAATTTCTCCAATATCATGGTATTTTTTTTATAATTTATATACATCCAATAAATACAATTAATTATGCCACAACAATGATGCAGTATTTACCACATTAATAAATGATTTAAATAAATAAATTAGTAATATTTAAATAACATCCAAAACCTATCCAATTATAATTGGATGAACTTATTTCAACCATTAGTAATTATATCATTAACATTAATGTGTTTTGGACCTTTAGAAACCGAAAATCATTATATAATAAAATAATATTTTCACGCATTCCTAAAGAGCCCCTCCCCCCTTATAAAATTCCCTCACTTATAACCCATTCCTCACACCTCTCAAGAACCTTGGATCTTCCAACCCCTACCCAAATAATCTCTCAATATCCCTCTATACCTTTTAAAATCCTTACATTTGGCATAAGGCACTTCAAGATGTCATTTTTGTTCAAACCAAAGGGAGTTACACGAATAAAGGTAATGGTTTCTCTTAAATTCATTTATTTTTTAACCTCTCCAACCCCTAAAATATTATTATTCAATTATTTTATAACAAAAACAGTGTAGAAAATATACTATGACGTTTTTATGAGTTTTATTCAAAATACAATTACAAACACATCTATCTAATGGGTAAAGAACATACTCTTTCTCTAGGTGGCAGACTAATGCCTCACGAAACGATGATTGTTCAATTATCTCCTACCACCACTTATGGTGGCCATTATGATGGAAATAAATTAATATATGATATATATTATGTTTCTATATGTTTTTGTATTATTAATTTATAGCATACCTTTATGGTTTCCATTATCTGTAAACGCGATAATTTCATTTGAGGATGTGCGGACTACCGCCCCCTCAATGTTGTATAACACATTCAGACCATATGTCAGATGTATATAGGATGGATTTATTGAAATTATATATGATATTTAACTTTTATTTTTATATAACTATGTATCATTATGTTCTCATTCAATTTAAATACAAAATATAAATGAATGATGCGTTCATGTGTACATAGGGCTTACCGTCTCCATGAAGGATGAATTTCAGTTCTTATATTAAAATGTTATGTACTGTAATAAATAAAAATATATACATGAAATATATATTATATATTATATCAAAATCATGAATATAATTCTAGATATAATGGACTCTTGACCACATGGACAACCTGTAATTATAATGTGTTCATTTTTGACTTAAGTACCAAATATCGACAATACGATCATTATTCACTTAAATGATTACGTAATGTTTATAAAATGATTATAAGTTATATAAAAGGAATAATAAACATTAAAAAGAATTATTAATGAAGTATAAATTAACTTATGATTATTATTCAGGAAGAACAAGGAGAAAACAAGTCAAGTCTGACACGAGGTAGGTTGTTTCTTATCTCGCTTTTAATTTCGTGAGATTTCCATTATTCACCACTTATTTATTTCATGTGGTGTAATGTGTACATACATTTGATATATATTATCATTATTATCTTTATATTCATGGTATTTAGTCATTCATTTGGGGGTTATTAACTTTGGGTCATATGACTTGATTGATTACGATGTGGTAAGGTGTTTTCATCTCACTTATTATTTCCGTGAGATTCAAGCTATATTGCCACTATTTCATTTTTTGTGGTTTTTGAACATCCCATGATTGTACTAATTCTGTAATATACATAAATATCTGGGTATATAAATCTTGTTTTTATGATATTTCATTCATGGGGTGTATGTTTCATAAGATACCAAATCAGTAAGGGAACCATTCACCCTCTTCTTTTAAAAAGACTTATTTTTGTTGTGTATATTAATTTACATCTTTTTATGTTTGGGTATCTATTATATATCCTTATTGATGTAAATTTTATATACATTTGAGTAGATTCCCTTTTTATTCTCATCAATTCATTTTATTAATTTTAATGTTACACCATTAGGCTTTCAAATTTGTATATTTGAACTTCTTCACATGGATATCTATTATATATCCTTAATTTTAATGTTACACCATTAGGCTTTCAAAGGGAACCATTCCCTTTGTGTGGATATAATTTTTATACACATAATCAATCCTTTGATAAGTTCTCAAGTCATCGGTAAGAACTTTGAAAGATTAATTTTATCTCAATTTCCATTCAATGAATTAAATATCCAAGTCATTGGTTTTTTCTTAAAAATACAATTATTGAATTTCCTATGATTGATTTACATTGAATATCCAATCATGTTGAGTTTATTTATATTTTTTCACGCATTATTATGTAATATATTTTTCCTTAATCATAAGATACATTTTTTATAATGGATTTTTTCTCAATTTACATTTCAATGAGACATCATTGTCGTTATGCACCAATTCACTTTTATATGGTTTATATACTATTATTTAGAATATTATACCATGAATTACATTATTATCATGATATTATAATGTTTTAATTAAATTTTATTCCTCAATTATTTGTATTCAAGCATCTCTCATTTGTTTAAGAACTCCTTAACTAAAATATTGTTTTATGGAATTATTCTTTTAAATCATTCTCAATAATGTACAAGTTTTTAAAATGGATTTAAGGATATAATTATATGGAAATTAATGTTTGAAAATTTTATTTAATTTATAATATTCATTGTTATTTGGGATACATAGATTCAAAAATATCATTATTAATTGTTTTAAATGGTTTGGAAAATTATTTGATAAAGTATTGATTATGTATATGTCTTGAAATGATATGTTGTGATCGAAATGTTGAAATGTTATATGTCATTTATTCGTGATTTATGTGTTACAAATATGTTATAATTATTTGGAATTGTTTACGTATATGATTTGTATCATGATAAGCCTAAGGGGGTGTGCCCGAGATAGCTCTCCAATGCATTGCGAAACGTGACAGTGGTAAACATTAATGTTTCTCCAAAGAGATTTTGGGAATATACTATAATGGGTTTTCCAAATGTGAACCCTATGTAATTATGATACCTACATTGTAGGTATGTTGTGAATGCCACAATTTATCATTATGATTTATGAATTTTGAATGTTATTCATAAATCTTATGATTTCATGAGGCATGTTATGATTGAAAAGTATTGGTTTCATTGATTTGTATTTATTGTTGGGAAAATGATTCATTTCCTTATTTTATAACCCTTACTGAGCTTTTTATGCTAATCCCATGTTTTTGAAATGTTTTTCCACAGGACATAAAGATGAAAAGGGTCAAAGATGGGATCAAGGAATAGTCATGTTGTCTAAAACATGGAAGTAGTCTTATTTATTTTTAAGAGATTGTATTTTTAAAAAATGGATACCTAGTAGTGTGTATAAATGTAATTTTCAAGTTTATATGTAATATTTATGGCCTAATTCACTAAACCTCCAAAAATGAAAAGGTCCTCAATGTTAATTATTCATTTAATTCATTAATATATGATGTTGAAGTGTGGGTACTTATTGTAAAGCCCTTGAAAATCATGTTGAAATGATGAATGAGAGTTGAAATGACTTATTGAAATGTGCCTATGGTTAGTAGTGCCTTTAGGGAATCATTGGCCTCGTAATAAAAATGGGTTAAATTATTTAGATGGAGGTTTTGTCTTGTGGAAAATGAATTGTGTTGAAAGCCTACAGAGGGATGGTGTTTATGAAATGTTGAAAACATGGGTTTGGGTTATAGATAGCGAATTGATGATTATAGATAATGGGTTGGGCCATGGGAAAGAGAATTTGGATATTGGGTTATATATTATAAAATGGAAAATTTTTAAAGGCTGTGGAATAACATTAAATTCCATTATTGATTGTTGTGAAACATGATTATAATATTTATTGGTTGTAATGGTTGATATATGGAGAACTGTGCTAAATGGATAAATAAGTTAGTGCGCATAAATTGGTGGTGGGATTATAGATTGATTCTCCTCCGATGGGTAGGGTTTGACTGATGCTCTAACTTACCTAGGAATACACGGGTTGGGGAGTAAGACTGATTCTCTATTCCCAAATTGTTTTTATTTACTGAAAATACATGGACCAAGGCTCTATGGGTTTTTTGGTGATTACCTGTGTCACGACCCCCTCCCCACAAAGTGTACCCCTCCTGGGCCGACAATGTGAAAAGGGAGATAATGACCCCCGAGTCCCGCCTCCAGTAGGCCCCGGGATGACGACTAGAACCGAGGGTATAATAACGTACAAATGGGAGGCATTACCCTCTAAGAGAACACATGCAGAAGAGAGAGATAGAATAGACTCCAACCAACTCCAACTCATAACTAAAATATAAAAAAAGAAACCAAGTACATATATGAAATGTCATGCAAAAGTACTACAACTGAAAGGGAAAACTAAAAGTACCCAAAAGAAAGAAAAACGGCAGCGACCACGAGCCTAAACAGCTCCTCCTCCAACCACAAGCTAGTAGTAACCAGCTTGATCTCCAACCTGCTCCAAGTGACCTGAAAAACAGTTTATATGTACATAGGGTGAGTAGAACAGTATACTCAGTAGGATCCTCCCCAAGCCTCTCGTGCAAAGGTAAAGAAAGCATGCTAAAGACCAGTGAACAACAAATGAAACTAACTCGTCACCTAAACAGGTATACTATGTTCCCAACCTCACCATGGATACTCCCACCAAGTAACGCATACAAGAATATAGCATGTAGTAAAGAATATCAAGGGTACCCCGCTACTACTTCCCCACTGGTTTTCCGCTTTGCCCCAACGACAGACGTCCTGTGCATCTCTCTCCAAAGGCTTGCCCACAGACACCTGGGCTAAGCTCCACAATCTACAACTCGTGCACCACATAGGCTTGCCCGCAGACACCTGGGCAAAGCACCACACCGTCCTCAAAACCCAAGTAACCAGGTAGTTTCCGGGCGCCACCACAGCTCGTATAACATGTATCATACATCGGGTATAATACCTCAAGCCATTACAGCCCATACTCCGAGTAAGGATCCTCAAGCCATTATAGCTTATACACGTTACACCTATAGTAGTCCATAGGATACTATATCCAGAATATATGTGTGGGAAATAACCACAAGCCATCACAGCCCTCTACACACATATATGGGTAAAACTAACCACTGTGCCTACCATCACAAATATCTACCAAGAGAAGAGAGCGGGGCCAAAGGGGGTAGTCAGCCATTCAACCTCCCATCAGAATGTTGGGGAAAACACCCCCCAGGGGTCAGAATCCCCGGGGTGTCAGTTGCCCTTACCGACAGGCTGGAGTAGCGTATAGAAACACAAAAAATACAGAATATATAGGTAAATCACATCCACACTATGGGCATTACCTAGTCTTAGATACAACTGCAGCTAACATCTCTCAGACTCCAGGCTGCTACTTCAAAGACTAGGTATCCTACAAGAACACAACCATTTGAAGAGCTTTATTAGATTAATCCATTCTCATTTTATCAGTTCCACTGTACATTAATTAATTATTTAAACATTAATTAAGAATGAACAATTCCACATTAAACTGAATTGGCATCACATTCAAAAACAACTGCTCCTTTTTACGATTCACATCACCTTTAAATTCCAGAATCTCCATCCCCGTGGATTTTCACCATTTAATCAAACATTCATTACAGAATTACTTTTCCACATTCCCAGGCATTCTAGAAAAGCATCCTATGCTTCTAAACACAAAGGAGGCTCAACCCGATGAATAGATATACTACCCGTCGAGTCTTTGCCGCCTATAGAAAGAGCATATACCCATTCTCCCTCGAGAGGCTAAACACGGAAAGCACGTGGCATACCCCGCACATCTTCGCCTCCTTCGGAAGAAGGGTAGAAATACCAGCTGCCTTGAGCAGTGGGGAAAAGCAAAGCAGATTAACATTCATGAAAACCGCAAGCAACCAGTAACCACATCCATCCCATTCCATCACCCCTGGTGTCCTCCCTGACACCCATATGCATAAACTGATGCATCTCGCCACTCTAGGCGTCATATGCTTCCATAACCACAAGGCCTCCATGCCTCCACATATCACAACAACCATCCATGCTCACATCACAGCACAAGCAGCAGGAAAACAAACATCACATCATGGGCTCTTGACCCTTTAACAAACAAGAGGGTAACTCAGAACCCTTTCATAAATTCCCACATAATCTGTTCTCTAATCCATATTGAATTGGCAGATTTGTTATTCGTAGGTTCCAATCATGGATACCTAATCAGCAAGCTATCACAATTAAATAACCATGCTTACTTCCCTAATATGATTATCCTCAAATTAGAACAACTACAACAACAGTAATAACCAGATTAATTTACACACCTCTTTATCTTTAGCCAATTAATTAACAATTAATTTCGGCTTTACGTTCATTATCAATTTCCATCATGAACAAGCAACTAATTAAGGAAAACATAGATATCACTATATCTAGGAAAACATGAGGCAAACTGTTATCACGGTATAAAGCAACAACATGCGATCAACCAATTATTTTATTCCGGTTCAAGTATTTAATTATGTCAATTTCATTGTGATCCAAAGGGACAAATCATGCTAATTCTACGATTGCACATATACAATTGGAGAGGCCATGAATCCCCTACCTCAAACAGTTCCTCACGTTCTTTATCCACACAACAGGTCACGATCCTCCCCTCGTGACAACTGCATCCACCGGAGGATGCTGCGGTATGACAGTACCAACCAACCCCATTAGAAAACCCATTAGAATCTTGGAAATTACATGGTATAATTATTGAAAGAGGATAGGAGAAGATGAACCCCAAAAGAACGACGATACAACATACCTTATATCGAAGATTGATCGACACAGCTTGGTTGCATCAAAACAAAGATGAACCAATCGTAGGAGTAAAGATTGATTGTGCAACTCCTATGGAAAGGAATGAAAGGTTCTAGCGCCTCTTAGTTGAGAACAAAGGGAAAGAACAAGGGAGAATGATATCTCGTCCCTTTTTTTTAAGATTTAACGAGGTGACGGTTTAAGATCCGGTTAATTATCCATTAAAAACGGATCGCATTAACCCACGTGGTTTGACCAAGTAAAACATTCCAAGCCTTAGGAATAATTAATATAGGATTTATGGCATTTTAAACGGCCTTAAGAGCCCTTAAAATAAGTCTTTAAATGTATTTTACGTCAAAGGAAACGTCAAAAGGGGAAAAACTGTAGGAGTTTGGAAACACTGTTCACCCACTGTTACTGTACATGAAACCGATCTGTGAAACCGATCTGTCACACCGATCCGTGAAACTGATCTGTCAGACCGATCTGTGAAACTGATCTGTCACACCGATCTGTGAAACCGATCTGTCAGACCGATCTGTGAAACCGATCTGTCAGACCGATCTGTGAAACCGATCTGTGAAACTGATCTATCACACTGATCTGTGAAACTGATCTGTCACACCGATCTGTGAAACCGATCTGTCAGACCGGTCTATGAAACTGATCTGTGAAACCGATCTATGAAACTGATCTGTCACACGGATCTGTAAAACCGATCTGTCAGACCGATCTCTGAAACCGATCTGTCACACCGATCTGTGAAACTGATCTGTCAGACCGATCTGTGAAACTGATCTGTCACACCGATCTGTGTAACCGATCTGTCAGACCGATCTGTGAAACCGATCCGTCACACCGATCTGTGAAACTGATCGGTGAGACGGATCTGTTACTGTTCATTAAACTAGAAACACTGTTCACAGAACTGGAAAATTGGCAAAGTGTTGGGGATAAGTCCCCTTGGCCTCCCGTAACACCTCCAACACCAAAATTCCACAAATTAATGGACCGGAGAGGTCCGGCCCATTACATTAGATACCTCTCAAAACATTCTGGTACTCGAGAATTAAAACCAACCCAGAAGAAAAGAGGGGTCCGAACAACCACCCCATAAGATACCTCTCAGGGGAAAACCACCATGAGTTGTTCGAAATCTGGAACAAAACTACGACATCCGGGAGTATGGGAACAAACAATCCATACCCAAACAATTCAAACATAACATCACATCAAAGGTACATAAATAAAACATGAAAGATCTAACCAGAGAGGAAACATCATTACATGAAAGGAGTTAAACATTGAACAACTCTGGGTACTGAGCACGTATCTGTGACTCACGCTCCCAGGTACTCTTCTCCATGCCACCGTGCCGCCACAAGACACGAACTAAGGGGATAGAACACCCACACAACACCTTCTCCTTGTGGTCTTGGATCTCCACAGGTCGCTCCTCGAAGGTTGCATCATCATCAATATCGATCTCTCCCCAATCGATAACGTGAGATTCATCATGATGATAACGACGGAGCTGTGATACATGGAAAACATCATGTATCCGACTCATCTGAGGGGGAAGTGATACTTGATATGCCACTGCTCCAACACGAGCTAACACCTCGAAAGGCCCAATAAACCGGGGAGAAATCATACATCCACGACCAAACCTTCACTGCCCACGACGGGGAGTCACCTTTAGAAACACATGATCCCCAACATTAAACTCTAACGGTCTCCTTCTTTGATCAGCATATGATTTCTGACGATCTTGTGCTGTCTTCATCCTCTCACAAATCACCTGAACCATCTCTGTTGTATTCTGCACTAGTTCTGGTCCGAGAATTGCTAACTCTCCGACCCCAGTCCAGCGCAACGGAGAATGGCATGGCCGGCCATACAGGGCTTCAAATGGCGCCATACCGATGGTAGAGTGAAAACTATTATTGTAAGAGAACTCTACCAAGGGTAAGTGCTTCACCCATGAATCTCCAAAATCAAGAACACAAGAGCGCAACATGTCTTCAAGAGTCTGGATTGTTCGCTCTGTCTGACCATCCGTTTGAGGATGAAAAGAAGTGCTAAGGCACAGTTGAGAGCCAAAAGCATGTTAGAGACCTCTCCAAACCCTAGAGGTAAAACGAGGATCTCGATCAGAAATGATCGTCCTAGGTACACCGTGAAGCCTCACCACCTCCTCCAGATACTGCCTCGACAAAACCTCCACTGAGCTCGACTCCTTGATTGCTATGAAGTGGGACGAATTAGTTAAACGGTCCAATACCACCCATATAGCATCATGTCCTCCCGGAGCTCGAGGTAAACCTGTAACAAAGTCCATTGAGATGTCCTCCCACTTCCACTGAGGAATCTCTATGTGTTGGAGAAGACCACCAGGAACACGATGTTCGGCCTTCACCTTATGGCAGACTAAACATTGAGACACACACTCTGCAACCATACGTTTCAGCCCAGGCCACCAGAACTGACTCCTTAAGGATCGGTACATCTTCATCACACTAGGATGTACCGCCAAGGGTGAACTATGGAACTCTCAGAGAACCGTCCCGCGCATCGCCAAGGGAACAAAAAGCCTGCCACGATACAACACTCGGTGTTGTTCATCCTCCGATCAACCGTCAGGGGCCTCCCCACAAACAACTCTGTCTCTCCAAACTTCCACCTCTAGATCACCCAACTGAGACTCTTCCACCTTTTGCATCAGGGATGACTGCACCGTCATCTGGAAAAGACAACCTCTTCCCTCAACTTCTCCCATATCAAGATGAAAAGCTGATAACTCTTCCATCACTCTCTAGGAATCACCAGATTCACGCACAACATCATTACGTGACTTTCGGCTCAGTGCATCAGCAACAACATTTCCCTTCCCAGGTCTATACGATATTTCGAAGTCGTATTCCTGCAAGAACTCCATCCACCGACGTTGCCGCAAATTCAAGTCACGTTGGGAGAAAACATACCTCAAACTCTTATGATCAGTGAAAACCACAAAGTGCTCACCAATGAGGTAATGTCTCCACAACTTCAGAGAAAACACCACGGCTGACAACTCAAGATCATGGGTGGCATAGTTGCATTCATGGGGACGCAACTGCCGAGACCCATAAGAAACAACTGACCTATGCTGCATGAGAACACAGCCTAGCCCCAGATGTGAAGCATGACAGAAAACATCAAACTGGACTCCCTCCGCTGGAAGACAAAGGACTGGAGCACTTACCAACTTCTCCTTTAGATACTCGAAAGCTGTCTGACACTGATCAGTCCATAGGAACGCTTGATCCTTCCTAGTCAAAGCTGTCAGAGGAGTAGAAACTCAGGAGAAATTGGCTACAAACCTCCTATAATAGCCTGCGAGACCAAGGAAACTTCGCACCTCTGACACAGTTTTGGGGGCTGCCCAAGACACCACTGCTTCTACCTTCGAAGGATCCATAGCTACTCCCTGTTGGGACACAACATGCCCTATGAAACGAACTTCTCAAGCCCAGATCTCACACGTGGACAACTTACCAAATAACTGATGTTGGCGAAGAACTCCCAAAACGGCTCGTAGATTCTCTGCATGCTCTTCTTCAGATGTGGAGTACACAAGGATGTCATCGATGAAAACCACAACAAACTTGTCCAGGAATTCACGGAACACAGCATTCATGAACCCCATGAAAATAGATGGAGCATTCGTCACGCCGAATGGCATTACAACAAACTCATAACGCCCATGACGACATCGGAAAGCAGTCTTC
Organism: Viscum album; assembly: GCA_963277665.1. NCBI lineage: Eukaryota > Viridiplantae > Streptophyta > Magnoliopsida > Santalales > Viscaceae > Viscum > Viscum album. Next base: position 1,519,955,165 of record OY728136.1, read on the forward strand.
GGGATATCCTCATCCTTTACACGCATCTGATGATATCCTGACCGCAAGTCGATCTTTGAGAACCAACTTGCACCCTTCAGTTGATCGAATAGGTCATCAATCCGTGGAAGAGGATAGAGATTCTTTATTGTCACTTTGTTTAACCGACGATAATCGACGCACAACCGCAAACTGTCGTCGGCCTTTTTCACAAACAAAACTGGTGCACCCCACGGTGACACACTTGGCCGAACAAAACCACACTGCAACAGACCATCGAGCTGTATACGTATATCTCGTAACTCAGAAGGGGCCATCCTATACGGAGACATAGAGATAGAAGACGCTCCCAGATGTAGCTCGATCCCAAACTCGATCTCTCGTCGAGGGGGTACAGATACAACCTCTTCTAGAAAGACGTCAGAGTACTCCTCTAAGACCCTAGGAAACGCCAACTATTGAACCTCTGATGAACTCAGCATCATCCCAGCTATCATGGATGATAAGGATGAAACTCGTCTATGACTCATCCGAGGATCTCTCTCACCAACAAACACTACTTCCTCTCCATCTTCATCAAAGAAAACGACCTTCTTCCTGTAGCACTCCACAATAGCCTGCACCGAATACAACCAATCCATGCCGAGGATGACATCATATGGTTGTATTCGTAAACATAGGAAATCTCCCCAAGAGCGGTGCTGCCCCAACACTAGCTCACAGTCTCTACATACTTCAAACAAGCTAGCTCGACCTCCAACTGGCGTAGTCAACACCAAGGGCACTGGAAGCCTCTCTACCTCAAGTCCCAAAGCGTGGACAAGGGTAGGGGATATAAAGGAGTGTGTCTCTCCTGAATCATACAAGCCATACACCAAGGTATAAAACAAGCAAAGGGTACCTCGGACGACGTCTGGATCGCCTGGAGCTGGCAACGCTAGAGCATGAATCTGACCACGACCACCTCCACGGCCTCTCTGACCCTGATGACGGCCACCACCACGGCCGCACTCTGCTCTATGAGGACGGGGAGTGTCATGGGGCTGTCCTCTGCCTGCTCCATCTACCCTCTGGTGATCTAAAGCTGGTGCAACCTACTGATGCTGCCTTAGCTGGAACTGCCTCAACAGAGGAACCTGGAGTGGAGCGCCTGGTGCACGATGACTGCTCTGAAAAGTCGGGCACTCCCGCTGCTGATGACCACGACCACCACAAGAAAAACAAGCGCACGATCCCTTAGCATAAGCCTGAGAGTTGCTGCCTCGAGAGAAACGAGATGGGAAGGGCTGGGACCTACCCCCAGGTGAACGGAAACTCTTCTGTCCTGAAAACCGGGAACCCCGGACCACAGCTCTGCTTCGTGAGGAATCATGACGATTCCCCTCTCGTAACGATCTGGTCCTGGTCAAAGTCCTCTCAAAAACCTCTGCCCTTGCCAGCACCTCAAGATATGTCTTCAGCATAAATGGGGTGACCTGGCGCTGGATCTCTGGACGCAAAGCCTCCTCGAAATGCCTCGCCCTGGCCTCATCATCTGGTAACATGTATGAAGCATATCGTAGAAGGTTCCGGAAACAGATTCCAAACTCTCGAACACTGGAGCTCCCCTGTCGAAGGGTGAGTAGCTCCTGGCGACTGGACGCCTTCACAGTCGATGAAAGAAACTCGACTCTAAACCAGTCTCGAAACTCCTCCCATGAGATCGCTGACTCCTCATGATCCCCGAGGAACAAGAACCACCACTGTCTCGCTGCTCCATACAACATCGTCACAACCAAGGACACCCAGTGTTCCTTCCGAGAACGAATCGAACTGAAGCCTATCTCGACCTCCTCCAACCAGTCTTCTGTGACTGCATCTGAAACGGAGCCCTCGTACTTCTGTAGACTCTGGCACTGAAACTCTCGGAGTGTCTTCCTCCAAGTGTCATCATCGTCAACCTCTACCCGGCGGCAATCTGCTGGAACAGTCTGCTGGGAACCTTCTGCGCAAACCTGACGAGGACGTCGACGTGGATCCATACCTGTAAAATAACAACTGTAAGAGCTCCTAAGGCTGGAATATGGAAGACTCAACATTAATTAATTAATTGTTTTGTTTTATTAATTTTTGGTTACATATCCCAAGGTCTACCCATTCAAACACAGGGGCAAAGAATAATGATGCATGATCCTTTCCTAGGTCTCTACCCTGCAACCAGTATCACTTTGTTTAGTAGCCATCATAAACTTAAAGGTCCATGCAACAGATCATAAGGGGCCCTGAATGCCTATGTCTCTGCCGGTATCCAGTGTTTACCCCACTTTCTAAACATGAATGACACTGTTGCCCTACCATCCCATGCATCCTCACCCGTGCCTAACTCCAAACTCCATCCTATCCCTCAACCAGACCTCTGATACCACTCTATCACGACCCCCTCCCCACAAAGTGTACCCCTCCTGGGCCGGCAATGTGAAAAGGGAGATAATGACCCCCGAGTCCCGCCTCCAGTAGGCCTCGGGTTGGCGACTAGCACCTAGGGTATAATAACGTACAAATGGGAGGCATTACCCTCTAAGAGAACACATGCAGAAGAGAGAGATAGAATAGACTCCAACCAACTCGAACTCATAACTGAAATATAAAAAAAGAAACCAAGTACATATATGAAATGTCATGCAAAAGTACTACAACTGAAAGAGAGAACTAAAAGTACCCAAAAGAAAGAAAAACGGCAGCGACCACGAGACCGAACAGCTCCTCCTCCAACCACAAGCTAGTAGTAACCATCTTGATCTCCAACCTGCTCCAAGTGACCTACAAAACAGTTTATATGTACATAGGGTGAGTATAACAGTATACTCAGTAGGATCCTCCCCAAGCCTCTCGTGCAAAGGCAAAGAAAGCATGCTAAAACCCAGTGAAAAACAAGTGAAACTAACTCGTCACCTAAACAGGTATACTATGTTCCCAACCTCACCATGGATACTCTCACCAAGTAACGCATACAAGAATATAGCATGTAGTAAAGAATATCAAGGGTACCCCGCTACTACTTCCCCACTGGTTTGCCGCTTTTCCCCCAATGACATACGTCATGTGCATCTCTCTCCAAAGGCTTGCCCGCAGACACCTGGGCTAAGCTCCACAATCTGCACCTCGTGCACCACATAGGCTTGCCCACAGACACCTGGGCGAAGCACCACACCGTCCTCACAACCAAAGTAACCAGGTAGTTTCTGGGAGCCACCACAGCTCGTATAACGTGTATCATACATCGGGTATAATACATCAAGCCATTACAGCGCGTACTCCGAGTAAGGATCCTCAAGCCATTATAGCTTATACACGTTACACCTATAGTAGTCCATAGGATACTATATCCAGAATATATGTGTGGTAAATAACCACAAGCCATCACAGCCCTCTACACACATATATGGGTAAAACTAACCACTGTGCCTACCAGCACAAAGATCTACCAAGAGAAGAGAGCGGGGCCCAATGGGGTAATCAGCTATTCAACCTCCCATCAGAATGTTGGGGAAAACACCCCCCAGGGCTCAGAATCCCCGGGGTGTCAGTTGCCCTTACCGACAGGGTGGAGTAGCGTATAGAAACACAAAAAGTACAGAATATATAGGTAACGCACATCCACACTATGGGCATTACCTAGTCTTAGATACAACTGTAGCTAACGTCTCTCAGACTCCAGGCTGCTACTTCAAAGACAAGGTATCCTACAAGCACACAACCATTTGAAGAGATTTATTAGATTACTCCATTCTAATTTTATCAGTCACTGTACATTAATTAATAATTTAAACATTAATTAAGAATGAACAATTCCACATTAAACTGAATTGGCATCACATTCAAAAACAACTGCTCCTTTTCAAGATTCACATCACCTTTAAATTCCAGCATCTCCATCCCCGTGGATTTTCACCATTTAATCAAACATTCATTACAGAATTACTTTTCCACATTCCCAGGAATTCTAGAAAAGCATTCTATGCTTCTAAACACAAAGGAGGCTCAACATGGTGAATAGATATACTACCCGTAGAGTCTTTGCCGCCTATAGAAAGAGCATATACCCATTCTCCCTCGAGAGGCTAAACAAGAAAATCATGTGGCATACCCCGCGCGTCTTCACCTCCTTCGGAAGAAGGGTAGCAAGACCAGCTGCCTTGAGCAGTGGGGAAAAGTAAAAGCAGATTAACATTCAAGAAAACCGCAAGCAACCAGTAACCACATCCATCCCATTCCATAACCCCTGGTGTCCTCCCCGACACCCATATTCATAAACTGATGCATCTCGCCACTCTAGGCATCATCTTTTGCCATAACCACAAGGCCTCCATGCCTCCACATATCACAACAACAATCCAGTCTCACATCACAGCACAAGCAGCAGGAAAACAAACATCACATCTTGGGCTCTTGAACCTTTAACAAACAAAAGTGTAACTTAGAACCCTTTTAGAAATTCCCAGATAATCTGTTCTCTAATCCATATTGAATTGGAAGATTTGCTATTCGTTGGATACAATCATGGATACCTAATTAGAAAGATATCAGAGTTAAATAACCATGCTTACTTCCCTAATTTGATTATCCTCAAATTAGAACAACTACAACAATGGCAATAACCAGATTAATTTACATGCCTCTTTATCTTTAGCCAATTAATTAACAACTAATTCTGGCTTTACGTTCATTATCAATTTCCATCATGAACGAGAAACTAATTATAGAAAACATAGATATCACTATATCTAGGAAAACATGAGGCAAACCGTTATCACGGTATAAAGCAACAACATGCGATCAACCAATTCTTTTATTCCGGTTCAAGTATTTAATTAGGTCAATTTCATTGTGATCCAAATGGATAAATCATGCTAATTCTACGATTGCACATATACAATGGGAGAATCCATGAATCCCCTACCTCAAACAGTTCCTCACGTTCTTTATCCACGCAACAGGTCACGATCCTCCCCTCGCGACAACTGCATCCACCGGAGGATGCTGCGGTACGACAGCACCAACCAACCCCATTAGAAAACCCATTAGAATCTTGGAAATTACATGGTATAATTATTGAAAGGAGGATAGGAGAAGATGAATCCCAAAAGAACGACGATACAACATACCTTATATCGAAGATTGATCGACACAACTTGGTTGCATCAAAACAAAGAGGAACCAATCCTAGGAGTAAAGATTGATTGCGCAACTCCTATGGAAAGGATTGAAAGGTTCTAGCGCCTCTTAGTTGATAACAAAGGGAATGAACAAGGGAGAATGATATATCTTCCCTTTTTTTAAGATTTAACGTGGTGACGGTTTAAGTTCCGGTTAATTCTCCATTAAAAACGGATCGCATTAACCCACGCGGTTTGACCAAGTAAAACATTCCAAGCCTTAGGAATAATTAATATAGGATTTATGGAATTTTAAACGGCCTTAAGATCCCTTAAAATAAGGATTTAAATGTAGTTTACGTCAAAGGAAACGTCAAAAGGGGCAAAACTATAGGAGTCTGGAAACACTGTTCACCCACTGTTACTGTACATGAAACCGATCTGTGAAACCGATCTGTCACACCGATCTGTGAAACTGATCTGTCAGAATGAACTGTGAAACTGATTTGTCACACCGATCTATGAAACCGATCTGTCAGACCGATCTGTGAAACCGATCTGTCAGAACGATCTGTGAAACCGATCTGTGAAACTGATCTGTCACACCGATCTTTGAAACTGATATGTCACACCGATATGTGAAACCGATTTGTCAGACCGATCTGTGAAACCGATCTGTGAAACCGATCTGTGAAACCGATCTGTCACACCGATCTGTGAAACCGATCTGTCAGACCGATCTGTGAAACCGATCTGTCACACCGATCTGTGAAACCGATCTGTCAGACCGATCTGTGAAACCGATCTGTCAGACCGATCTGTGAAAACGATCTGTCAGACCGATCTGTGAAACCGATCTGTCAGACCGATCTCTGAAACCGATCTGTCACACCGATCTGTGAAACCGATCTGTCACACTGATCTGTGAAATCGATCTGTCAGACCGATCTGTTAAACCGATCTGTCACACCGATATGTGAAACTGATCGGTGAGACCGATCTGTCAGACCTATTGGTGAGACCGATCTGTCACACCGATCGGTGAGACCGATCTGTCAGACCGATCGGTGAGACCGATCTGTTACTGTTCATAAAACTGGAAACACTGTTCAGAGAACTGGAAAATTGGCAAAGTGTTGGGGATAAGTCCCCTTGGCCTCCCGGAACACCTCCAACACCAAAATTCCACAAAGTAATGGACCAGAGAGGTCCGGGCCATTACAACCTGATATGCTTATCCCTATTTAGATAGGAACTTTTCTTGTTCACATATTAGAAATGATAAATGTAATTTATATTTGATGAATAAGGTAAATTTGTGACCCTTGGATAACATGTTGATGATTAGCTAAATGTTGATATGATATACATTATAAACATTGAACAATAATCCTAACAGTAATATCCAATGGATTATTCATAATAGTGGCCCCTTATTTTCTATTACTTAATTTCCATTCATTCCTATTGGAATTCACTATCGTCCATACTTTTTATTTTTTTAGACACCATGGGTGGTAGCATGATGGCTTTTAAACACTCCCTTCATAGGAAATAGTTGTTTGCATGGGCAGTTTTCATGCATGTAGTTCAGGACAAGGGTGTTCTTTCTAGTTGAGTTAGAAATGGGAAAAGCATGGATGAGGTTCATGACATGGAGTCAAGTCTGTTTTTGGGATTCCAATATTTTATTTGTTTTGGGTTTTTTACTTTTAATAATTGCATGACATAACATGTTTACTATTTCTTGTAGTTTTGCCCATTTTGGATGGTGTTTGGTTATTCTTTACAATGATTCATTCTTACTGATTCTGCTATTTATGGTAGGATCATTTGGGTCTTACTTTGATAAATACCATATAGTCTCCCCATGTGTCAAATCTAGTCCCTCTCAACTAGTCTACAACCTCTAGAGTACGGGGAGGCATGCTTGATTTCATGTGATGTCTCGGCTCAGGGCACCAGTTTAGTGGCACCCAAGTCGGAGATGTTACAATAACTCTCTCTAATCTTCATAATCTAATATAGAAATATCTAAACATCTGTTATAACCATATTGATCATCTATCTCCCCTTTAAACTGATCAATATCTATTTTTAGGATTTTATTTTATTATGTAATATTATGTTATGTTTTTATGGATTCAAATTATGTTTTAGATATAGAATATTTTTTCATCTTTTAAAAATAGAGTCAATAATTGTTTTTCTGCCTATACCGTCACTACTACCACATTAAAAAATGGAAATTCCATTATTAATGTATGAGAAATAGGTTGTTCCTCAAAAACTAACTTCTCTACATTTGGGGATTATATATAAGCCTTATATATTTAACTAAATCTACAACAATTTCATTTTATTGAATAGAAAACTATTCACCATTAAGATCATCTATATTGTCATAATATTTGAACATAGTCTTCACTAAGGAATCATTAATAAAGGAATCAAAATGATCACTAACTCTTTCATTTAATTAAAATGAAAAATAATTGACATTATTATAAATATATTTTACGTCTTATCTATCAAAATTTTCTACAATTCCACCATTGAACGAATGATCTAGAACATGAGATGTAATGATTTTTTAAATAGACTCAACATAAAAGGTCATTAAATTCATACATCGTTTTTTGATGGATACATCTTTCATAATATGAGGAATATTTATCCTCATTCGAATACAGATTTCTTCATATCAAAACATCAAATTTTACAATTCAAATATAATGAAAGGACTCTTAGATCATGATAGATCCCAATGGCACAAATTCAAAGGTATATATAAATATGGGGGTTTTTACTCATATAGTTTTTAAATGATGTTTTGGTTTCATAATCCAATAAATGGCATGTTATAAAGGTATTTCAAATTTAAAAAAATGATTTTTTTAAAAATATAATTTGTATAAAAAATTTTAAATGAAAAAATATAATTTGGAAATATTTTAAATAAAGATAGAATATTATATATATTGGACGGGAAAATAATGATTTTTACCTAAAAATGAGATAACCTAATACCCCTTAATAGAAAATAATGAAAATATGATGGGTTAAATTACATAAAATATATTCAGAATAAATTTAACATTATTAATTACAACTTAATTAGTAATAATAAAGGATCTAAGACAATAAGTATCACATTAATTAATGATTGAATTTTTCCCCTAATATTAATATATTTATTAAACAACTTAATTCATGTTGTAATAATAAAAAAATTCAAACACCTTCTAAAATCATCAAATATATCTCCATAACACTATGAATTAATATTAAAAAATATTCCAAGAGTTAAAATATATTATTTTCAAAAATAATTCCTTATAGTAATTAAAAATTTGGTTAATTTTAGAAAACATCATGAACAATCAAAAAATGTTAATCTAAAAATAAAAAATGTAAAAAAAGACAGTAATAGGGTACTTTTGTACATGAATGAAAATTAAATTAAAAAACATGCATAAAATAAAAATATCATCCAATAAAAGTTCCCATGAAATCATGAAATATTAAATAGAATTCTTGATTCTAACCAATCAATTCAATGAATAAAATAATAACATAAAATAGGAGAGTGAGAAAATATTCAACCATTGAAGCGTGAGAATAAATAAATGATTTATAAATAAATGGTAAAAACTAAAAAAAGTTATTCCCTTATATGAAATATTTACAACAATAATATCATATATTAAAATGAAAATTAAGTACAACATGTATTTTAACCATTATTTGTCTAAAGAACAATCATTTAAAATAAAAAATTACATAAATGTTGGTTTATATTTATAAAATAATTACCATATTTAGAAATATTAATATCATGAATTTAAATATATTTAAATTAGCTAATTTTTATATAAAATTTAAATCTATTGCTAAAAAACAAAAAAAATCACATACATGATCCCTTTGGTAAAATTATTCTTTTGGGAATGGAATATTAGAAACTAAACACTAAGTAACCAAATATGTTAATGTAGTGTGTATATTATAAAATTTAGAATCACATTAAAAATTTGAATAATTAACAATTTTGACACAAAAAATTGAGTATTTGGAAGATAATAATCATCATAATAATTTCAAATTAATAACACAATGATAACATTTATCATTAAATATAAATTATATTTTACAAATATGAAACAATAATATATAATTTAGGAATTGGAAAATTATTAACAATAACAAGATTTCTATTATTAATGTTATTTTTTACAAGAATTTTATTTCCATAATTATACTCAATGATATGAATACTAGATGCATGTTTCAATGTATTAACGTTATTCAATAATTCCTTAATTTCATTTACATGTAAACCACAAGAATTAATTGAAGTATAATATTATAAATTTGAAAAATGGTTAGTCAAATCTCATTCAATAATAAAGTAGCATCATTAGATTTAATTTTTTATATATTATATTTATTTATGGATTCTAAAATATCTTGATTAATAAAAGAAAATTTATTTAGTGCATTTTAAGAATTATATATAAAATGTGATCATTGAGATTAATATGAATAAACCTCAACAATGTGAGCCATAAATCATAGATTTAATTTTTAATTTTTATATACACCTTTATAATTTGTAGTAGGTAGATTTCAGGAATCCTCCCAATCAATCCAAATAATTATCATGGAATTATTTTCTTTTTCAATAATCAAAATTACATTGATATTTAGAAAACAAAAAATTAAGTCTTATATGACCTTTCATCTAAAATTCAAAGCAACATTCTTAATTCTATTTATTATTCATTAATTTATAATTTTTATTTATTATATATAGATGAATAATTTAAAAATATCTGAAATTTTCTTTGCTAAAAAATTTAAAATAGTCCAAATTATAAAATTATTCAACAATAAATTTTATTTCAATATTTTCTTTTATGATATAAATTAATATTTTAGTCTCTTAATTCATCTCAACATAATACATCATCCAGGAAATAAAAAGTTATTTCATATTTAAATTTTCATGTTTGTGTAGTTTTTAATAGTTTTTTATATTCCATTGCATGTAGAAGAAAGAAAATAAGTACCTTTTTCATTTTATGTGGTTCAAGAATTAGACATCCTAATGTAGTGTTATCATCGAATGATCCAGCTAATCTCCCTTTCATCACAGTGAATATATCATCTTCTATTATCATGAATTAATGAAATTAATGTTTGGATGTATTTAAAAATTGTTTCATAACATTATAGGGTTTTTATAGGAAACTGTAATGCATTTCTACATTTAACATGTTCAGGAACATTGTGAAACTTGATTAAATTCATCAGTTTATAATAAGAACCATTACATTTATTTATTTTTAACATAGATCATAATCTGTCTGATCATAAGAATTAAACTTCACCATTATTATTTAGTTATTTGTTACAATTTGGATACTTTTAAATTAAAACTTATTCCATGACCCATCAAACAAATAATTATATGTTACTTCTAGAATATGTAATTTTTCCCTTTAAAATAACCAACACATGTCATTGACATACCATCTCTAAAATCAACAATTATATATTTTCTTCTTCTTGATTTTTAACTCATAATGGATAGATAAAAAATAACAATTCATTAATTTCAAATATGATAACCCTTTGAAACCAATTTTTGGGTCAAAATGATGATGATGAAGACACAATAGGGTGGTGAATTAGTTAATTTTATGAATCATGAAAAATTTATACCAGCTCACGTGAAATGATGGAATTTTTTCTTTCTCTCTTAAATTTGATTATGACCCACTTCATAAATATGGTAAAGAATATAACTCTATGATGTTTAGTTTTATTGGGTACATAAATACCCTATTACACTCTATCAACATCATCTTTTTGTTCTTGGTGATTTTTAATATGATGGTCAATTTCTAGAGGAGATGTTGACTCTCGTGTAGGTAGTTGATGCCTAAAAATGAAGTTTTTATACGGTATTTGGTTTCTATAATAGAAACCAAAATATCTATATCATACTACAGTAATTTTACATACCACTTTTATTGAGTAAAATAGGCTGAAACATAAGAGAAAATAAATGATATGTAGATGTTGAAGCATAGTTCAATTCATATTTTCTTTATAAAAATAATATAGATGACATTGAGGAATGTATAGTAAAAAAATAATCATAATTGATTCATAGGCTTCTATTATCACATAATATAAGTAAAAAGATCATTAAGATCATGTAAACATCATCTTCTTTGTGATGTAACGTGATAAAATTTTTCCTCTATGAAACAAACTACGTTCATATAATTATACATTTGATAGTTTGAGAGTTATAGATATTTAAGGTATTGTAATAATATATTAAATTATTTATAATGTTGATTGAATATTTCAGAACACATTATTCTCATAATAATTCTAATGTTATTCTTATCCACTATTATTATGCTTCAATATAATTATATATATATATATATAATAAATATATTATATCATTTGCAGTGGGCTCTTCCTTTAAGGGATATTCTAATTTTGTTCTTCAATTATGTTTCAAAAATAACTCCATGAATATTGCATCACTCTTTCCTTCCTATCTCATATTTAGAAAAATAATATAAAAAATGCATAAAAGATAATTTGAATCACTCCTCCAAAAATATGTCCAGAATATATGAAGCATTTGAAATTATTTAATATTCCTTCCGATCCTTTCAATCATCTTTAAAATCGATAATAACTGATTCTAAAATAGATTTAAAAACATTATTAAAATACTAACTGAGGTATAACATCAACCTATTGATTAAAAAAAGAATAAAATCCATATATTTATACCACCAAAGTGTAGATCCTGAAATAAAAATACTCATAGTCATAATTTAGCATATTTAACTCTTCGTATTTTTCAAGAAGCATGATTTTCATCTAGTTAAATAGATCTATATATATATCTCGATAAAATGTGATCATTAAAAACACATGGAATGCTTGATAATTAAATATAAATTCCCAAAATATTATATCATCCCACAGAAGTAGGAGTGGTTTAATCCAATAAATATTTTTATTTGATTTGATTTCAAATTAATTTATAAGATATTATTTCCACTGAAACCATTGTAAAAATCCAAAAAAATAATTTATTATTTTAAATCACAAAGGCGATCTTGTAAATATTTTTTTCACAGTATGTGTGGAATAAAACATTTATTTGACCTCAAATTTCATGTGGATAGTCCAAAATTTAATTATTGAAATGTTGGGAAGATTCCAAATTTTGGGATGATAAACAAAACATCAACCAAGTGAACATTGGGTTCATTGAAAATATTCAGTTCCCAAATATAACATTATTCCAAATGATATTTTTTCTAAAAGAATAATTTTGTTCCAATATTTGGTTTCATATATGAAACTTTTATCATTAGTGGGGTTATGGATAGTGAATGAATACATCGTCCAAATGTCCAAAATAATTCAGAAATATTGTTTCTACTATATAAAACTTAATGTAATCTAAAACATAAATTAACTTAATAAAAAATCATTATTTATAAAAAAGTAGGAGTAATTAACCTCAAAATCAAAGAAAATATAATATGTTTTACATTGATTTGATTTATATAATTATAAACCAATATAAGAGTACACGAATAATGTTTTAAAGTATCTACATGATCCAATAATTCTTTAATTTAATTTTCAATTAAACCAAATGAATTATTGAAAGGATAATATAATAAATATGAAATATGGTTATGCAAACCCCCTTTCTCAATTGATGTATCATCATAATATTTACATAGTTTTATATGATCATTTTTAATGATTAAAATATATCTTTATGAAGAAAAAAAGTTTGTTAGTTGGTTATAATAATGAAATTTAATATTTGGTAATTGAGAATAATTTGATTAAACCATATCAGTTTGTTCTATAAAACACAGATGTACTTTTTTATTTTAACATACTAATTTAGAATTTATAGTAGGTAGATTTTTAGAATCATCAAAATCACTCCAACTCACCTTCTTGTAATTCCTTCCTATTTTTATAATCATCATAACATTGATCATCAAGAGAAGAAAATTAATGTCTCAAATAAAATTTCATCCAAAATACATAGAAACTGACTTACGTTTCTTCATTATTCATTAATTTATCATTTTTATTTTTTATTATGTGATTTATAATTTACAAATATTTTATATTTTCAATCCTAAAGAAAAGTGAGTATAATTCTATTAAAGTAAATAATCTATAATAAATTTGTTTGACAATTTACTATTTAGAAGAATTTTTATTCCCTCTTCATTCATCTCAACTACATGGTTCATCGAGGTTATGCTCAATTCATTCATCATTGTATTTTTAACTAGAGTGGACTATATAATAGTTTTAGATATACTATTCCATGTATAAGAGAAAACACTAAGTTTCTTTTACTTATGAACTAGTTCTAGAAATGGACATCTTAATGTAGTTTCCTTATCACCAGTTTCGACCAATCTCCTATTCATCAGAAAAAATAGATCAAATTATAGAATCTTGAATGAATGAAATTTTAGTTTAGATGTATTTTAAATTATTTTTATAACAATATTGGAGCTTTTATAGGAAACAGTGTTGGATTTATACATATAATATGTTCTAGAGCTTGTTGAATCTCTATTAAATTCATCTATTCATCATCAAAGAAGATAAAATTAATTTTTTTATAATTTATATCATAATCAGTGTCATGAACATCATTACACTTCTCCAATTATTATTTATGGTTATGTACAACATGGATACTTTTAGATAAATATGTCACAACCCATCCCCTGGGGCCCATATCATGACTAACCCAAGCCCACCATCTAAGGGCAGGGGCTGGAGACTATCACCAAAGGTGTAAATCCACAAAATGGGAAGGCATTTCCTTTATAACTGTAAAAAAACACATCAGAGTACATAATTGGAAGCAAAACACTAAGTAAAACAGTATACAAAAGAGGTGATGTAATGTAAAAGAGGACAGAAATACAATCGCAACAGGAAAGTACAAGTACAACTGAAAGCGAGTACAACTGAAGAAAATTAAAGAATCTATTGGGTCATCCTATGGGGTTCCTACATGAACGGTCTGTATAGATGTCCTCCCCAACACTCCACGTCAGTTCGTCTCCTTCGTGTATCATCACATAGAGTGGTCCACCTCTGGGTACCATCTGATCTTGCTACTCTCTACCTTATTCTGTGTTGTCCATTGTCTGCAACCAACACAATGAGATGTGGTCATAGCCTGTGTAGGGGTGAGTATAACGATACTCAGTAGGCACCTCGAGACCCTCAAGGTCTCACAAAATCTGACAAGTATAAACCAGAATGTATGAAATCAACAGATAACCATTACATAGGTATATACCCATAAATATACCTATGTTATCTAGTAACCCATCTCTATAATGAGGAAAACACAAAATTCAATAACTCATCTAAAACCATGTTTTTTATTTTTGAAACCACGTTTGGTGGTGTACTTTTACTCTACCATGTACATTGGGCATGCTGCATCCCACAAAGGAGCCTCCCACTATCCTTGGACACCTGTGGTACTCCTCCTATCAAGTACCATGGGTCTGCTCTGCTCACACAGAGTCACTCCCCACCACGGATCTGCCGCGCTCACACAGAGGCGCTCCCCCTCGTAGCCTGGATAGGTACTCCTCCTGTAGAGTATCGTGGGTCTGCCGTGCTCACCCAAAGGTGCTCCCCCCTGGTCTAGTTGAGTCACTCCGAGTCGAATCGGTCAAGCAGTAGTCTGGTCTCAGCTAGCTACAGGGTCTTCATACTCTGTCTGCTCGCCTCTGGAAGGATCTACACCACGAGCTACTGATCGATACTCCTACAGTCATGAAGTGACATGAATAAGTATCTCGAAGATATTCCACGTCATATGTGTCTCAACGTAATAGAAGACACATCGATCAGATGCCTGATGAGTTAGTTATTAGCATTTTTGTCCCGAGGGCCCGGTTGGATTAGTGTATGATCCAACCTGACTATATCAAAAATATACCCAGGTCCCCAGTGGGGTATTATCAAAGGGAGGTCTTCGATCCAAGAATATTGGTGCCACTGACGGTTAGTCAAACGGACATCTCATGCCAAATATATGGCCCAATAACGTAATGGGGTAAATAGTGGGCCTGGGTCCGGTCTGACCTGGTCGGACAGACTCGGTCCAGTCTAGTCTTGGTCATCCTAGTCAGACTAGCTGGGTCTGACCCAGCCCGTTGGGCGGGTCTGCCAGCTATGTTTTCGCCCGGTCCGCTGGGCCCGGTCAATCGGACTGTGGGGGTGGTTCGGCTCGGGCTTGGGGCCAGTTCAGCCTAGAGCGCTATGGGGGCACGCCCTAGAGTGTCATGGACCCAGAGTGCACGAGGGATCCTGGATGATGGCACTGTCCGGAGTGTTCGGATCGAACATAGGCCAGCTCGGGGGTGGCCGGTTCGGGGTGGCGCGCTCGGTGGCCGGCTCAGAGGCAGTCAGGTAGGCTGCGGAAGTGCGCTGTGTAGGCCGCGGGGGTGTCAGCCTGGGCGCGGCAGGGGCCAGACAGGCCGTGGGGGCACTGGGCCGGGCGAGGTAGTGGCTGGGCAGGGTGCAGGCAGGGCACTGAGAGGCCATAGGGGCACCGGGCAGGGCATAGCAGGGGCAGGACAGGCCGCGGTGGAGCAGGGCATAGCGTGGGAGGGCACCTGGAGGCTACGGGGGTGCCGGTAGGGCACCTGGAAGGCCACGGGGGGCGCTGGTCAGGGTGTTGTAGTAGCCGGGCTGGTCGTAGGGGCTTCGGCAGGGCGACAGGAGGCTGCGGGGGCACCGACAGGGCGCCGAGAGGCCGCGGTTTGTTGGGCCGCATGGCAGGAAGGCCGCCGGCAGTGTTCGGTTGAGGGCTTTGGTGCACCACAGGGGTGGCATGATTCACATAGGCCTATAGCAGCACATCCTTCATCGTTCCCCCCCTTCTTCTTCATCACCTCATCGTCATTCCATAGAACGCCACATGAAAAGAGAGGACGACGGAGGATGTCAGGCCATGTTAGGTTGGCCCACAACCTCCGCGCATAGGGATGTATCATTTGTCTCATCAGGAGAAGAATATGATCATTAATTTCTTTGCCACAATCCCATTTTTTTCTTTGAAGAATGTAATAAAAATGTAAAACATAAACAAGCAATAAACCCATTCCTTTTATCTGTCTCCCTTTTGCGGAGTCGCGGAAGGAAGACGATAAAGAACGTCATTCGTCGCATATACCGCACGTCCCCAATTTTGAGCTGCATCGTTTTGTTGAAAACATTGCATAGTATAGGATTCCAGGAAAGAAGTCTAAGAAGATACTGTCACCGACATTCATCACGTTATTCATTGGAAGAACTGTTCTTCATTTTTCATTGGGTTCTTACCTCCTTTCTCCAAAATTCCACCAAAAGAGAATGCCAACCAAACTATTAATAATAGATTATCTATTATTTACATCTTGGCACATAATTCAAAATGGAGAATTAAATTACATAGGCTCCCCTTAATTAAACCATGGGTGTCGTCACAATTAATTAATAGGAGAAGGTGACACCAATTAATGGCAGAGGATGTCAATGGACTCCAACAACATTAATGAGTGGAGTTGGGAGATTTTCCACCACTCCATTAATTGGGGGGTTTCTGTCCCGTGTGGTCCCCACATCGTATCCTCTCATGGGAGGTTATGTGAGGGTGGGACCCACCACCATAACCTATCATGAGAGGATAGGGTGTGGCGGTCCCTCCTCCGACTCCCAAGTAGAGGATTTAGCCAACATCACTCTCATGGAAGCTTAAAATAAAATAAAGTATTGCAAAATTTATATTATTATTTGTTTATAAAAATTCAAAAACTAACTATTATTCTCGACCATATTCCTTCAAGGTGAATGTATTCATAAGAAAATATTGGCACTGTGAGTTCAACAGTGCCCTCAGATTTCAATTCCGAGCACATCATAAAAAGTTTTAAAATCTTACTCGTACAGTTACTAAATGTACCAGAACAAATCATAAGAAAATGATTTCGGGAACACCGGGCCTCATAATCAAGTGTTGTAAATTCTTGTGGACTCATAAAAATTCAATGTATTTATGAAAAATACTTCCACATATTTTTTCGGGTCTTTACATTCTCCCCACATCAGGGATGAACGTCCCCATAAGCTACAACTCGAACTATGTGAACAAAAGGGGGTATTGAGCATCCATCTGAGTCTCCCACTCCCATGTGATGTCCTGAAGGTTCCCAGGATGATAGCGTATGCATGAAAAAGGTAATGACCGTCCATGTAGAATCCACTCATGTCGATAATCAATCTCTACTGGAACCTCCATGAAAGTCTCCCATTCGTCGACTTCAAACTCTCTATGGTCGATGATGTGGGAAGGGTCGTGCACGTATCTCTTCCTAGCTGTGATACGTGGAAGGAATCGTGCACCCAGTGCAACTGAGGTGGAAGATCTAAGTGGTATGCCACCTCACCTACTATACTGAGGACCTATAAATGTCCGATGATCGTCGGAGATAACATTCTGCCTTGGCCAAATATCTGTAGACCTTGTCGAGGTGAGACCCGTAAAAAGACATGGTCAGCATCCTCGAACTCCAAAGGCCTCCATCTCCTATCATTTTATGACTTCTGCATGATCTTTTTAGTCTTCATCCACTCATGGATGATCTGCACCTTCTCTTTAGTAGCTCATACCATCTCTGGTCCCACCATTGCTGACTCCCCAAGGTCTCTCCAGCACCAGGGTGATTTGAAAGGTCGCCAGTACAATGCCTCGAACGGTGTAAACCCTAAGGTGTAGTGATAGATTTTGTTATAGGAAATGTATACTGAAGGTAAGTGATCCTCCCAGCTATGACCAAAGTCTAGGACACATGCACGAAGCATGACCTATGGGGTCTTAATGGTCCGCTCGGTCTGACCATCCTTCTGAAGATTGAAGGCAGTGCTCAAGCGAAGCTGTGTCCCAAAAGCCTTCAACAACCCCTTCCATAGCCGAGAAGTAAACTGTGTGTCACAGTCAAAGACAATAGAAGAAGGTACTCAATGTAAATGAACAAAATCATGCACATAGAGGTGTTCTAAGCTCCCTACTGAACCCTGCTCTCTAATCGGTAGAAAGTTGGATGACTTTATGAGTCGGTCGATGATCACACAAATCGTGTTGTCACCTCTGGATGTACATGGAAGTCCCGTCACGAAGTCCATGGATATCTCATCCCACATCTAATTTGGGACCTGTAAAGGATGAACCAAGTCTACTGGTACCTGGTGCTCTTCCTTAACTTGCTGCCATGTGAGGCATCGTGAGAGAAACTCTGATACTGCCTTCTTCTTAACTAGACAACATTGTTGTCATCGAAGGTCCGGGTACATCATTGCCAATCCTGGATGTACCTCTAGAGGGGATATCTGGAACCCCCAAAACACATCCTCTTGATGTTCTTCTGGTACCATGGTACGTCCTCTGAAGAGGATGGCGTGATCCCCACCTTTATAAAATCCATCAGGTGCCTCTCTTGTGGATATCTGAGCTCTTTGTGTCTCACAGACAGCTTCCCCTTTCTTTGCCTCCCTGACTCGCTGAAGTAGTGGGGGAGTGACTGTAAGAGATTGTAGAAAGGCTTCTCCGACCATATCCACAAAGGATATCAATAAGGTATCCAGTAGCTCTGTCTCTTCGCCTAGCAGATGTATAGCAGATCTCCCACTAAGTGCATCAGCAACAACGTTCCCCTTCCTAGGAGTATAGAATATCTCAAAGTCATAGTCTTGGAGGAACTCAAACCAATGTCAATGTCTCAGGTTGAGGTCCTTCTGAGAAAATATATACCTGATAATTTTGTTATTAGAGTACACGGTAAAACACTCGCCCATCAGATAGTGTCGCCACATCAACATGGCGAAGACCACGTCTGCTAACTCTTGGACATGGGTAGCATAGTTCTTATCATGATGTCTCACCTGCCGAGAACCATACACGATCACTTCTCGCTCCTCCATCAGGACACACCCAAGTCCGGTCCCAAATGTTTCCTAGTCAGCTACATAACGTACACCCTCCTATGGAAGACTTAAGATGGGGGCACTAGTCATCCACTACCCCAGCTCCTGAAATCTATGCTTTCATCTCTCTAACCACAAAATGGGTTTCCTCTTCTTTGTAAAGGCTGATTGTGGTTATGCAACTCTGGATATGTCTAGTACAAACCTCTGATAGTATCCAGCCAAAACCAGGAAACTCTGTATCTCTGTCAAACTCCTGGGTGGCTCCCAAGCAAGTACCACCTCAATATTTTCTGGATCCACTGCAAATCCAGCCTCTGAAATGATGTGTCCCAGGAATTGAACCTCTCAAATCCAATACTGGTACATCAAGGGATTACCATATAGCCGGTGCTCTCGGAGTGTGTCCAGTACTATCAGAAAATGGTAGGCATGTTCCTCCTCAATAGTTGAGTAGATCCGAATATCATCCATGAAGACTCCGACAAAGCGATTGAGGTGTCGCAAGAAGATCCTATTCATGAGTCCTATGAAAACTTATAGATCATTGGATATGCCGAAAGGAATAAACAAGAAATTGTAGTAGCCGTAACGGCACCAGAAGGTCGTCTTCTAGACATCCTAATCTCAAACTCTGAGGTGGTGATAGTCTGATATGAGATCTATGTTAGAGAACCACCATGCTCCCTTTATCTGATCAAAGAGGCAATCAATCATTGGCAGTGGGTACATGTTCTCCACAGTCACCTGGTTCAGGTGATGGTATTTAGCACAAATCCTCATGGTCCCATCCTCCTTCTTGTCGAACAGAATTGGGGCTGCCAAGGGAGAAACACTGGGCCTGATGAATCATGTCCCCTGTAAGTCCTCCAACTATAACTATAGCTCACGAAGCTCAGATGGAGCCATCCGATATGCTGTAGTATATATCGGTGTCTTATCGCGGTACATGTCAATTTAAAATTCCACCTCTTTGTGAGGAGTTAGTACTGGAATATCTTCTGAGAAAACATCCTCATATTGGTCCACCACCACAGGATAAGTCGGACTCTCCACATCAACTGCACCGAGGGTAAGGTAGACCAACTGGTGACAGATCGGCTACACCCTCTTTCGAGTAAGTATGTCTTGTACTAAAAAGGTTCCCTTCTCTCTGATGAAGTTAAACCTACTCATATCCGTGAGGACACACCACACTTTTCACCTTATACAGTCAATCTTCCCATGGATAGTAGATAACTAGTCAATACACAAGATGACGTATTAAGTAATTGATGCTGCTACTAGGAGATCCCATCCATGGATCTCACCTCCTAGAGTAAGCTCTCACTACCGGCACCAATGCATAATTGTCAAATCAGCTCCCATAAAATTCTCTCGTCGTAAGGAATGACCCAACGGATCCATCAGAAACTTCGATCTCCAAATAACAGTACTTTCAATGAAAGAGTGATTGGCCCCTGTGTCTATATGAACTGCAACTAAGGTTTAGTAGACATAGATAATACGAAGAATCATCTCTAGATCTCCTAGATCATATTCCTCAACTACCTAAAGCTGAGATCTCCCTTGTCCACATGATCCCTGTTGTCGGGGTAGACCTCCTGGGGGTGTTGGTGGTAACACCTAGAAATGACTCCCACCCCCATCTGCACGACCAGATCCTATGCCACGTCCGCCTGATCCCTACGGACCGCCTTGCTGGAATCTCTGTCTCTACATGGGAGGTCCCTAAAATATTTAGTGATCATTTGAACGATAGTTTGGACAATCAAGAGCCATGTGACCTTGCACGCCGCATGAGTTACACTGCATGCTACTAGCATGTGTGTCTCTGCTCGGTGTTCCCTACAAAACCAATCATGAGTAATGCGGTTGGCCACTTGTAGTTCTGGTCCTCCTAGACCTCTGCGACATCTGTCTACTGCCAGCTGCAGAAGACTCCACTGCATGCTTGCTAGTAGTGGGCCTCACTGCTGGTGACTGCACAACAAGGAAACACTCCACTATGAGGGATCTCTCTAACACCCCCTCCCGCATTGGGATGGTGAAGGAGATCATAGATGCTATTATCTCTCGCCTGATCCCCTGCTCAAAGGTCCGAGAACTGAATAATGGGTCTCATACCATATCTGTGAAGTAGCGAGAGAGGTCAGTGAACCTAATTGAGTACTACTGCACCATCATGTGACCCTACTGAATATGTAGTAGCTCCTGTATTCAGACTACGCTAAGAGTGTCCAGGACAAACACTATCTGAAACATGATCTCGAAGACTTCCATGAGTAGAGTCGCCTCATCATGCACCTAGAGCATAAAGATCCACCATATTCCTCTTGCTTCCTGAAGGAGACTCACAAAAAGGTTCACCATGAAGTCTCATGATGTCCCTACTAGCCTGAAGGCTCCCCCCACAGTCTCTAACCAATCTTTAGCTGCCTGTGGGTCTGAATCTCTACTATACCAGGGTGGCCTATAGCGATGGATCTTTTGCAATGTTCTCATGTAGTGTGCATCGTCTTCTGTTGTGTCTAGTGGAATCGGTGGCCCAACGGGAAGTAGTACCGCTTGAGCATCTAATGGTAAAGGACCTTGAACTGATCCCTTGTCCCTCGGTGGGATGTCAGTGCATACAACTCTCGAGGCTCTAACTGGTCATCCGTGGGGAGGCATCCTGAATGAAAATGATGTCACATGTTCAAAATATTATACCTGGTGACATGACCTGGTTGAGATGATATAAAAAACTATTGGAAACATGCACGCAATTAGTGATTACATGTAATGAGATAGAAATCAAGAGTCAGGGTCCTGGTTTATGGATAGGTCAGTCGCCCGCACCAACACTGGACTCCCTGAACTGAAAACCACACTTAGTACCCTTAACACTATTGTGTCACAATGAATAAATATCAGCGTTCTATGTTTTTCAGTAGAACTGAGTCCATTAATACCAATTTTTGATGACCCGTCCCCTGGGACCCGTATCGTGACTACCCCAAGCCCAACTTCCAAAGGCCAGGGGCTGGCGACTAGCACCAAAGGCATAAATCCATAAATTGGGAAGGAATTTCCTTTATAAATGTAAACAAACATATCATAGTACACAACTGGAAGAAAAAAACTATGTAAAACAATATAAAAAATAGGTACTGGAATGTAAAAGGGACCGGAAATACAAGCCCAATTAGAAAGTACAAGTACAACTAAATGAATATTCAACTAAAGAATAGTAAAGCATCTACTAGGTCGTCCGCCAAGGGTTCTTACATGAAGAGTATGAAAATATGGCCTCCTCAACACTCCACGTCTGTCTGTCTCCTACGTGTACCATCACACTGAGTGGTCCACCTTTGGGTACCATTCAGTCCTACTACTCTCTGCCTCGGTCAGTGCTATCCATCATCTGCAACCAACACAATGAGGTGTGGGCATAGCTCGTGTAGGGGTGAGTATAACGAAAATCAGTAGGGAAACCAAGACCCTCATGGTATCACAATATTTAACACGGATAAACCAAATAGTATTAAATCAATAGATAACCATTACATATGTAAATTCCCATAAATATACCTACGTTATCTAGTAACCCATTACAATCATGAGGAAAGAACAAAAGAAATTGACTCAGCTCAAACCAGGATTTTTATTATCGAAACAACGATTGGTGGTGTACTACTCCTATGTCGAGTACAGTGGGCCTGCCGTGTCACACAGAAGAGCCTCCCACTATCCTTGGACTGCTGAGGTAATCCTCCTGTCGAGTATCGTGGGTCTATTGCAATCACACATGGGTTATCCCCACCATGGGTCTGTTGCACACACACAGAGGCGCTCCCCCTCCTAGCCTGTAGAGCTACTCCTCCTGTCGAGTAATGTGAATCCTCCATTCTCACACAGTGGCGCTCCCCACCGTGGGTCTGCTGCGTCGAACAGAGGCTCTTCCCACTGGGCTAGTAGAGTCACTCCGAGTCGAATCCCTCAAGCAGTCATCAAGGCTTAGCCTGCTACTGGGTCTTCGTACTCTATCTTCTCGCCTCCAGAAGGATTATCTCCACAAGCTACTAGTTGATACTCCAACTATCATGAAGTTCCACAAAGAAGTACTTCAAATGTCTGCCACGTAATAGGGTTCTCAATTCAATAGACGGCGCGTCGATCAAATTCCTGTTCTATTAGTTATTTTCCATTTTTCCCTCAAGGGCCCGGTTGCATTCGGGTACGATCCAACCTGACTCTATCTCAACTATACCCAAAACTCCAGTGGGGTATTCTCAAAGGGACTGCTTCACTCAAAAAATAGAGTCACCACTAACGGTTCCTCAAACAGACGTCTGTTTCCAAAGATATGGCCCAAGAAGGTAATGAGATCAATAGTGGGGCGGGTCCGGTCTGACCCGGTCGCACTGAATCGCCACAACCATGTCATGTCCGACCTTGTCTAGGTTAACCCGGTTACACTCTCTGGGTCTGAACTAGCTCGTTGGGCAAGTTAGCCCACTATGTTTTGTCCTGGTCCACTGGGCCCAGCCCTGTAGACTACGGGGGGGGGGGGGTACGAACCAGAATCGGGACATGTTCCTCCCAGAATGTGATGATGGTGCGGCCCGTCGTGGCTCGACATTTAGGGTCCAAGGGAGCCAGAAAGCTTGTTCGGTCTGGAGCACGTGGGTCGTGCGGAGGCCAGATCAGGGGGAAGCCAGGTAGGCTGCGGGGGATACAGCATGGTGCCGGGCAGGCCGCGGGTGTGGCGTCATGGATACTGGTAGTCCATAGGGGCACCGGGTAGGGCGCGGCAGGGACCGGACAGGCCGTGGGGGAGTTGGGTAGGGCGCGGAAGGGACCAGGCAGGGCGTGGGGGCCCCGAGTAGGGCGCGACAGAAGCCGTTCATGCCGCGGGGGCACTGGGAGGCCGCAGGGGTTCCAAGCATGGCGTAGAAGTGGCCGGGTAGGCCGCGGGGGAGACAGGCAGGGCGCAGCAGGGCATCGGGAGGCCGTGGGGGCACTGACAGGGTGCTGGGCATGCCGCAGGGGTGCCAGACAGTGCGCAGCAAAGGCCAGGCAGGCATTGGCGATGCTTGCAGGGTGCCGGGAGGCCATAGACAGTCGTGTCGCGTGCTGGCGGTGTTCGGTCGAGAGCATCGGTGCGCCGAACATGTGGCTCGATTTGAGGAGGCCACGGGTAGCGCGATATTCGTCGTTGCCTACTTCATCGTCGTCACCTCATCGCCATGCCGTAGAACACCACATGAAAAGAGAAGAAAACAGAGGATGTCAGGCCATGTTATGTTGTCCTTCACCCTCTGCGTTTAGGGAGGTATCATATGGCTCAACATAAGAAGAACATGATCATTGATACGTCCGTATCAATCCCATTTTATCCTTTGAAGAAGTTAAGAAGCAGTTACAATGTCAATAAGCAATAAACCCGTTACCTCTTATTTGTCGCTCATTGGCCGAGTCACAGAAGGAAGACGATGAAGATCATCGTTCATCACCTCTGTTGCACATCCCCAATTCCGAGCTGTGTCGGTTCGTTGATGACGTTGCAGAGGATAGGATTAATGGAAATAATTTGATGAAAAAATCATTTCTAGTTTTCTTCACGATCTTCATTGGAAGAAAGCTTCTTCGTTCATCGTTTTTTTGTTAGGAGATTTTCTTCCTTCTTCCAAATTCAACCAAAAGAGAATGCCAACACAACTAATAATAATAGATTGTCTGTTATGTTAATGTCGAATGTAATTATAAATGGAGAATTAAATTACGTAGGTTCCCATTAATTAAACCATGGGTGTTGGCACAATTCATTAAAAGGGGAAGGTGTCACGAATTAATAGCAGAGGAGGTCAACGGACTCTCCCCTCATTAATGAGGGGATTTGGGAGATTTTCCACCCTCCCATTAATTGGGGGGTTTAGTCTAATGTGGTCCCCATGTCATAACCTATCCTGGTAGGATATGTTTGGTTGGGCACCACCACAATAACCTCTCATGGGAGGTCAGGGTTTGGCGGTCCCACCTCCAACTCCCAAGTAGAGGTTTTATCCAAAATCACTCACATGGAAGCTTAAAATAAAATAACGTTTTGTACACATTATTTTATTATTTTTTATAAAAACTCAAAAACTAACATTTATTATCAATAATCTGTTGTCAAGATGAAAGTATTCTTAAGCGAATACATGCACTGTGAGATCAATAGTGCCCTCTAATTTTAGTTCTTAGCACCAGTTCAAAAGTTATAAAATCTCGCTCGTACGGTTTCTGAACCTACCTGAACAAAACATTAGAAATTGATATTGGTCCCACCGGTGCTCGGAATCATGCATCGTAAATTTACGCAGGCTCATAATACTCCCAGGTATTTATGAAAAAAAATTCTACAGAAATTTCGGGGTCATTACAAAATCCTTATTCCAATACTAATAACATAATTAATCATGTGTTCTTTCTAGTACATGTCATTGTCACTATTAAATTATGGATCATGTATCATGGACATATCTTCTATATAATTATCAACTAAAATGTTTTCATCTATAGGATAGTTAACTCACAATTGTGAGAGGAAAAATAATGATTCCATATTTTCAAATATGTTAACCATTTGATATGAATTTTGGGGTTAGAATGATGATGATGAAGTCACAAGAGGCTATGTGAATTAGGTACATTTAAAATTAATGACAAATTTAGAACATCCCATGTGAAATGAAGGGATTATTTTATTCTCTATTATTTACCATTAATGAAATATGGAAAAGAAATTAACAATATGATGTTTTGTTTTTTTGGGTACATAAATCCCTAATTACACTCTATCAACATTATCTCCTCAAACATGGTGACTTTCATTACAATGTATATTTTCATGTGGACCATTATAATTATTTTTAGGTAGTTGATGCCGTATAATATGATTTCTAAACGGATTTGGGATTTATAATAAGAATGAAAAATATATAAAACTTACTAAAAATTGTTGAAAACTACAATGATTGAGTAAAACTACCTGACACATCAATGAGAATACATGAGATGTAGATGTTCAAAACTAGTTCAATTCATAGTTGTGACACCAACTAAATGATATAGATGATATTAAAGAATGTATAGTATCATCAAAATAATATTCATTGTCTCATAGGATTATATGATCATATAATAGATGTAATAAAATCTTTTACATCACATGGACTTTAACTTTTTTAATCAACTGTCGGATAATATTTATCTTCTATGATAAAGGTAATGTTCTTAATATATTACATTTGATATTTTGAGAATAATTGATATGCAATGTATTTCAATTATCTATTTAATAATTTAAATAATATATTTAATATTTCACAACAACTTATTCTCATAATAATTTTTACCATATTCTCATCAACTATTATTATCCTTAAATATATATATATATAATAAAAATATTTTAGAATATATAGCGGCTCCTCCTTCTTTTTATATGATAAATAAGTACATAAAATATGAATTAAAAATATCCCCATGAATATTGCATCAACTTTTCCCTTTTAATTTCATCTTTAAAAAAAATATATTATAAATTCATTCAATATAATTTGAATTAATCCCCATAAAATAACTACAGAATATATGAATCAATTTAAAAATTTATGTATTCGATCTGATCTACTGAATCATCTTTGAAATTGATAAAAAATGATCATAAAAAATAGTATTAGTAAACTTTATAAAAATTTCATCCCATAAATAAAATAATTATAATGACAAAAATAGAATAAAATAAATAAATGTCTGTCTATAAATTGTTTATATTAAAAAAACTAGACTGATTGTCATATTTTAGAGCATTAAACTAGTTGTATTTAATAAAAAACATGATTTTATACTAGAAAAACATATCGAGAAATATCTCCAATTAAATTTGATCATTTAAAACACATGGTTTTTTTGATAATTGAATTTAAATTCCCAAAAAATTAATAACATCTAGTAGAATAAATAGTTACTTAATCAGTTAAATATGAACCAATTATTGGGGTTTTAAAATAATTATAACATGTTCAGTCCATTAAAACCATTTCTAAAATCACGAAAATAATATATAATTTTATAAATCTAAGGTGGCCGAGTAAAAATTTGGGTCATGGTATGAATGTTATAATACATTTATTTGACCTTAAATGATATCTTGATAAGGCAAAATTAAAACATTGAAATGTTGGTATGAATTCAAATGTTTGATTTATAAACCAAACATTAACCAGGTGATCGTTGGGTTTGTCTCAAATGTAGGGTTCTGTAATATAACATCTTTCCAAATTAAATGTTCCTAAAAGTATTATATCATTACCAAATTTTGGATCCTGAACAAAATGTTTTTTCAATATTGGAGTTGTGTACACTAATTATAGACATCATCCTAATGTCCAAAATACTTCAGAAACAACATTTCTGCAATATTAAAACTAATGTAATATGAAAAAATTTATCAAAATGAAATATGATAATTTTATAAAATGTGGTTGTTTTTTTAGCATAAAAGTCAATGAAAATTCGATGAAATTATTTGGCTAACACATGACCAAAATATTGTTCCATTAATGAAGAAAAAAATTCATCATTAATATGGAACACATTTTTGAAAGATTTTTCACAAATTTAAGTACCTAGTTCATAAAATTATTATTCAATTATATTTTTATACATATTGTTTATAAATTATATTTTCCATTATAATTATTTTATAATATAATAATTATTCATTTTTAAATATTATATTAATTTTATATAATAGAAATTTCATATTATTTTAATAAGAATAACGTGTTCATGTTTTCTTGGTTCAACAACCTAAATGAACTATGTTATACTAGAATCCTCATTTTCATCATTAATATATATTAATAAATTATCATAAATAATATATGATAATATATTGTAATAAATTGAAGATATATGCCCCATACATTTATCTTATATATGATTCATTTTTATATCATATGTATGATTTATTAATATGAATGTATGAAATGTGATTTAATTCATGCCAATAACATTAATTATTAGAGAAAAGAAATTAAATGTGTTAATATTTTAACAGATAATTTTTTTTCGAATAATATATTTATTTCCGAGGTTAAATATTACATAATGGACAGAGAGTTATACTTGCACTATATTCATGTGTTTGTTGAATTTATATTTATTCAAACATTGTAAATATATCAGTGTATTAAAAATAAAAAAGAAATGTTTTATATGATTTATATATTTTCATTCCATGTGTTGGATGTTTTAAGACTATATTTATTTCCATTAAAAACTATCAAACACCAAAATATCTCTTGAGTCATCTCCTTTTCATTAGTGTCTCTATCAGGCCATAGATGATGGAGAAATCCCAGCTGAAAGTAAGATCATTCATTAATCCTGTAGATATACTATATGGGTGAGAATATTTTATTTTATAGATTTTTATCTCTCTAAAACTAACATAGTAGGGATCATTCTTGATGAAAATGAATTTTTAGTATGGTATACTATATTTACAACAATTATTCATTTTAGTTTCCAAAAATGTATCAATTATATTTCAAGTGAGAACTCTGATTTTGGTTTTAATTATTTCTCTTTGGACTAATTATGGTAAATAAATTCATATGAAACCTATCATATATTTTATGACTATAATTATTTAGGTTTAATATTAAAATGAATGATTATTATGAAGAAACAAATTCTTAAAATAAAATTAGATGAAATATTATCGTGATGAATTCCATTCAATTCAACCATACCCATACCATTAATAAAAAAAAAATGGGACTAAAAAAGCATTCGATTTTTTTCCAACTACCTTTAATAAAATTTTAATGTTGAAATTAGAGATAAGAATCATTTATTAACCTAACAATTATAGAAATTTTTGGATATAATAAATAATACATACATCTAATGATTAAAATAAAAAAAAATTAATTAATATATATGAAATGAATGAGTATTGAAAATGATTATAAAAGATCATCGATATGGATAATGAATTGAAATAATTGATTAATGATATTATATTTATTAAATATGTGGTTAAAATAAATTTTTTATTTAAGGTGTAATGGTATAATTATTTTAACTTAAATTTTACCTTTTTAGAAATGTTTTATATTATAAACAAAATATTCTGTAATATTGAATACATACCAACATATTGACTATTATTACAATTTTAAAGGATAATTTAATGGTAATTACACGTCTGTTTCATAATCCATCCTTTTATTTTTATATTTTATAATTTATTGATACACCACAAAATCTATAAATGGTTATTATAAACTCTATTACTTTTAATTTAATTGTTACAATGTTATAATAATACAACATTATGGAATATTCCAAAAATTCATAATTTTTCCTCTATGAATATTTCTCAAAAACTAATCATTTTTTTCAAAATATAATTTCTTTTACATTATTAATAACATATATTCTTTTAAACAAATTTTACAAATGATTTCAATGGTTTCTCACATAAATTACCCTTCATTGAGATATTCTTCATATTTACCAATTATTTTATTTTTCATCTGGTATATAATATCAGTGGATGTAATTGTATCATGATTAATATGAAATTAAATAGATTTACAAATCCTTCTTTGGTACATTTTCTGAAGTGATATTGAATCAAATTTTTTGAATACTATATGAATTTATTTCCAATATTTTTTCGAAATCTATAATTTTTAGGAATATATTTCTTTTTGGAGAAATAATATATGACATAACTCTAATCACCCATATAATATTGAAATTTATTTATTTATATATATTTTATAACTTCAAATCATTTATATTTTATTTCTTTATTAATTTAACCAAATAGAATCATTCAATTGGATCCAATTTTATCACATCAATCAACATGAGTTTTTTCACTTTTTTTCCCACATTCCATATATATATTTATGTATGGAATTATATATATACATTATTGTTTTCTTAAGATCATGTTATATTTTAATATTAAATCATTATAATTATTGGGATAAATTCTTTCTTTTCTTCTACACTTTTCATTTTTAATATTGTTTCCTTTTTAAAAAACTATGTTAAAGGAATCATGTTTTCATATTTTTCATGTGAATAAATTTTCAAATGTTTTCATAAATTTTCATTGAAAATATTAATTTAAAATTTTTCACAGTATTACAAATTGAATTGTTCTTCAATAATTTAATTAATTATTTTCATTTAAAATATATATTATCATATGAAATGGATATACCTTCTTAATTTTCAATGATAGTTTTTAATGATCTTATAAAATATATTTATTTTTGAAATTTCAACACCATTTTACATTCACTTGGACTCAATAAAGATATTCAAAAATGCTAATATATAATTTATTACTCTATATATATTTTGATCATGTATTGTCTGAATGTCCTTAAAACCCATTTCTTTTCAACATGTTAATGTAAGTACACTATTTTAATATTTATATGTAATTTATACATATAGATTATATTTATGAAATATATGAGTCAATTATGACCTCCTTATTCATTAAATAAATCATTATCTAATGGGATGATAGGGAATATAGAGTAAACATAATACTCAAGGGATTATATTCCACTATTTGATGAAATATATTGTTATTTTCCCCTAATGAATTTTGAATAAACTTATACCTCATGAGTTAACATGTCATAGATAAGGGAGAAATCAGAATCTACCGTGGGACTCTGTATACTATGTGATGATGGTCATGGACGTGATCCTAAATAGAAGATTTTTTTATTATTTATATATCAACTACATATCTCTATATTATGTTTTTATGGCTCATGATTCTTGGTTCACATGTACAAATTCGAATTTACTCAAATCCAATGTTATGAAAATGATTTATCCCATTACTCGTGACATATGATCTATGCTATATACTGTATAATTATTTTATCTTATATTAATAAGATAGATTTTAACTTCCAAATATAACATGATTTTTTTTATTCTAGACAACTCTCTCTGTGGATATACATAACTTTACCACAATGGAGGAGTTCATAAAATTTTCATTTTCTCTTTTATGAACCTAGGTTGTTGTGGTATCACATGAGAATATAGGAAATTACATTACCATCATTTGAGATCCCATAAATAATATTTAAAGAGTAATATATATAATTTTTAACTACTCACATGTAACAACCAAAAATTTTAACATATATATTTATATATTTCCCTTTATATAAGTTAACATATTTGATAGCTATCTCAACAAAATACATAAATGATTACAAAAATTGGGATATATTTATAAAAATAATATAAATTTTTTATATGAACATTAAATATTATCCTTTTAATTATTTGGAATTTATAGTATTTACTGCTTTAAGGATTATGTAGTATTATTTTACCAGGTATAGTAGGAGTCATTATAGTAGCCTGAACAATTCTTCAATCTGGGCCTCTGGGCCACCAGTTTGATTCTCATGTGTCATAAGGCTTTTTGGGCAACCCCAAGACCTTCGGTCCACATGATGCTGATGTACCAGTCAGTATACAAGGGACAAGGCTATAGATGAGGATTAGGGTAGTAACATTAACTAAAGGGGAGTTAACTAGATTGGAAAGAACGAGTGGGTATGACATTCCCATCGATACCGAGCCTGTGCAACCTTGCATTGGAAAACTACCTGACCATCCATTTAAATGTGAATTTCTGATATTATTAATATAATATTAAATATTACATATTATTTTTATAGTTTAAATCATTTTATATTAGAAAAAATTTAAAATTCAATAAAACAATATTATCAACAATGGATTTTCATTATTTCAATTGTTTAAAATAAGAAAACTAAAAGTGGAATGATCTATTAATTTTATGTAATGACTTTGTATAATTTATATTTCCATTTAAATTATTTAACATTCTGATATATCACTCTTATAGTAATATAATTAGATCATTATGATTATATTATAATATAATTACAACTAAAAGCCCTCATAGTTACACATAAATCATGAAAGGTTCTTGTTTAGGTCAGTTAACCACCTTCTAGATGAATACTATGAATTATATAAAGAATTACTTTGAGAGATTATTAAATTGTACAATAGGATATAAGAATGTATCAAATGATTTTTTAGTGGAATTTATTTTATAATAATATTTAAATCATTAATTAATAAATCGTCAGTTGTTAATTTTGTAGTACTAATATTATCATAGTGGAACGTAACCAAAACAAGACTGAAATAAAATTAGATATTTAGAAACTATTATGTAAAATATATTTCATTATATTAAATTGTATTGTTATTTTCAAATATGTGACAATAATATATAAAAATAATATGTCTACGAAACTAGTTTAGTGCAATAAAGATTACATTCTCCCCATGTTGGAAATAAGTAAAAACTCACTAATATATATGAAGATAATTATAATTATTTTGGAGAATAAATGGATGTATTTACTAATGTGGTTTCTTGATATATAGAAGATGAAATTTATTTTACAATTATTCTTGTTTTGTGAAAGTGAAAAATGAATCAATACCAAGGTAATGGGTTTTGTCTAATATTCTTCTATTTGAGACATGTCTGATATTATGAAACTAATTTCAGTTATTTGGTATATATAATGCCTATTTAAGATATCATATCATGAATTAAATGTTAATCATGGTATTGGTATATTACTTTCAATCACTCTATATTAAAAGGATTTTCATAAAGTGTTATTCATGTCACAAAGGTGTGCTTGTAGTTATTTTTCATTCATAGAGATATGTTACATATTTTGCAGAATTATTCATTGGTATGTTTTTATATTAATATTCTATCTCATGAATGTTCTATTACATTTTTTACTTTATTTAAGGGTATAAAATATTCTAAATCATTTTATTTTCATTAAATTTGTGTTGGCTCATGTGTTCCCCAAGTCCTAAGAGCTTTTCAGAAATCATTGCTTATTCATTTAGGTAAGATTATTCACAAGAACATATTAAATATGTGTTGGTTAAATTAAAAATATTTATTTTATTTCATTGATTAAATAACTACGTATGTTTTACCTCATAAAACTCTTTTCAAAGGTTCAATAGTCTTGGAGTATGTTATATGTAATGACTATTGAAAACCCAAATCTTCTATTATTTACTTATAATGATTGATGTTGAACTTTTATATTCAATTCTGGTATTCTACCATTCTATTATTTTATATCATGGTAATTTAAAATGATTTTCTGAATGATCATGTTTTAATACAATTGAATGTTTTTATAGTCTTCTTACAACAAGTGTTTTGAAAAATGGTGTTTTGAAAATAATAATAATTGTTCACTTCCACAAGTTATTTATTCAAATTATTATTTATATAAGATAAATTTTTTGACTATTCTAGTATTTATTATTATATAATATTATTAAATGTATGTTTTCCAAAGGATTTTACATTTCCTTTTCAAAAATTTCCTTTCAACGTGACTTGTTAACATTTATTTTACTATAATGTTAATTTTTTTTCTAAAAATGAATTTTTTATTTTTTTATTAGAACATTATTAATGATTTAATCTAATGGGTTTTATGTCCCATGACTTCTCATTTAATATGTTTATAATTCTTTTGTAGTATCAAATTGTGGTATCACACTATCTGATTCATGATCTCATTTTTTGTGATATCATTCAAATAATTCTTTTATGAGTGTGTTTGTCATTGATATCACAACCCTTATATGATCCCATTCTTTCATTTGGGTTATATTCTTTTTTAACATTCACCATCTTTCCCATTATTCCTAATGATCATTTTATAACTTTTATTCATATGTGTAAAATAATTGGAATGGAAAATATTGTTAATCTAATATCAAAGATTATAAAAAGTAGAAAATGTATTATTTTTACATAAACTATATGTTCTAAAATTATTATGATAATTCTTTCAATTTTATTGACATGGCTAAATTATTGGTGTATCCGATATTATTTTTCAAAAATTAATAATTAATGGATTGTTAACTCTATATTATTAGACAATCCGCCTTCAAACACATGATTGGTAATGATCATGTTATCTGATTTATTGACCATGATAATATTGTTAATATTAAATTTTTTGTAGATTATTAGAAATTTATTTCTGGTAATGATATACTATATTCAACATTATATAGACCTCAATGTTTTTATTCTGCTAATGTATAATTAGGGATTTTTTTGAATAGTATTGTTAAATATTTTGGTTAATGTTATATAATTAATAAAATTATGGGTGTTTTTTATAATTATATAGAGCCCCAATGAATATATATTTATCTTTTGAAAAAAGAACTTTGGTACTAGTAAATACCTCTTCCCATAAAAAGATAGTGTCTTTGTACAAGGAATTGAATGTTTGTTTTTTATTCCAAAAATCATTCCATAAATTAATATGAGAATACTAATTATTAAAATATATATTTTTATATAATTTCAAGGATATTGAGTTTTCATATATTCAATTGGTTATTGGATTATTTAAAGTATCCGTTTCATGAAAATTACATATATCATTTCTATTTTTTTAACCTAAGTTATTTGTGAACCCCAATGATTGTTTAATCTAACCCCTTATTATGATTCCATATTCCTTGGTTAAGAAGTAACTAATTAATCATTATATGTCAATAAGAATTAGATTGTGTGTAGAATATTCTTCAGATGATGACCAGAAATTATGAAGTAATAAGATTATTAAAATCCCTCAAAAAATATATATTAGTTGTGAAAAAAATGAGATTTTTTGTTGTAAGTTATTCTTAATTATATATAAATATATACATAAAACGTATTGAGAATTTATGTAACGAAATAATTTCATTATGATATATACTTTTTGGAAATTAATGACAGAAAATTTATAGTTCGAATTGACGTTAGTATAAAATAAATTTGTTTGTGGAACTAGATCTTATAGTGGAAGTCTATGTAATATATAGATTATGTCAGAGCATGGTATGGATTAGTTTTTTAGATTGTGATTTGTTGGGATAATTTATGGCCATAAAATTTTGATCCAATTGAAATAGAAATTGTTTATATTTTAATATTCTAACCATTTCTTTCAAATAATTTAATTTATTCCTCTTGTTTTTCATTATTCTCCTCATTGTTTTTGCATTGATCGTTGAACATAGGATGTATTATTGGATTCGAAAAATAATATCGATTATTAAATGAATAATTTTTGGAATATTAATACAAAGGAATATGTAATGACATTTATGTATTGAATATCACACTATAGAAGAGTTGGTTGTGCCATAGAGGTAGTGGTAGCACATTAGTTGTTTTTTGTTGTTAAATCTAATCCATTGAAAAAATCGTTGC
This sequence comes from Viscum album, assembly GCA_963277665.1. Classification (NCBI taxonomy): domain Eukaryota; kingdom Viridiplantae; phylum Streptophyta; class Magnoliopsida; order Santalales; family Viscaceae; genus Viscum; species Viscum album. The sequence continues at coordinate 1,519,990,760 of OY728136.1, forward strand.
TCGAAATTAAAAACAAACTCTATGGGTTTTTTGAATCCTATTATTGGGATGAAAATTAGGGATGTTTTTTTTTCTGTAGTCTCTGAGTGGGATGTGAATTATTTTCAGCAATATTTATATAAATTAATTAATGATTGGTTTTTAAGGGTTGTGGTTTAAATAGTAATCATTTATGATTTAATATGAAAGACCACTTTAATTTTTAAGAATTTTTAGGGAGGGTATATTAAATTTTAATAAAATCCATAAAAATAACTAAAATATCCTAATCATGAAGTTTGATTTGACCTTTTACAGACTTTTACCAAGCCAATTCCACACTATTGTGGTATTCCAATGTGGCGGTCATTTATCTTATTATATTAATCCATGTAGTAGTATAACTATTTTGACTCAAGGGGTTCTACTTCAGTTATTCTAATTCTTAAGTACCCTATATTATAATTTGGTTATATATTCAAGTATATGACTCTTCTATGGTGTTCCACCCTATTTCATAGTGTTTTTTTCTACACCATAGAACTTATCATGCATCATAGAGCCCCTTAAATTCTCAAATGTGAAACATGTTCCTCATAGAATATCCATTATAAGGTTATTTTGAAATTTTTATCATGGAATATGGTTTGTAATGTTATTAATGTTATTTAAAACTAATTGTGCATTTATATATATATTTTTTCAAATTAGTTTCTTGAATGTCGAGTTTGGTTTTGATAAATTTTGTTTGAAATCGCATGATGTCTATTGAAAATTTATTGATAATTATTGACATTTTATATTCAAATGAAATCATTATTTTGAAATTTCTATATTAATATATTCCTCTTCAAATAAAAATTTCTGAGATATTATCTGTTTGGATATATATAATGATTATATAGATTTTTTCAAAGTCAATTTCATATTTGTTTCCATAAAAATGAATGAATATTGATGAAATCCATTTGATGTTGAATTTTTAATATAATGACATAATTTTCTGAAAAGAACCCATTCATGATGGGTTTTAAAAGAATATAATATTTTAAAAACGAAATTTTCTTATGAATAAAATGATGATTGATATAGTTTTTAATGGATTATGGCCCCTTATAAATCGATTGATTTACCAAGAATAACACAATATATTAGCTAATTGGTTGGGGAAAAAATTCATGAAATTCATTAGCTTCACAAATGAATTGATTAATGATCATAATAAAATCATACAACATGAGGTAAGGTAGATAAATCATTATATATCTAATCATTTGTAATATTTTGGATGTCACATGTGAATTTTAAAAGACATAATATACCAAGATGATTGAAAATAATTTTTTATATTTCCTCCAACAATAATTACCATAGATATTTGATTAAATGTGAACATTAAGTACATTTGATATAACAATTTTTTGGAAATTTAATATTTATTTAAATTATCATTGATTCCACCTTTTGATAAATTATTTATTCGAGAATATTTAACAAATAATCTTGATTACAACTACTATAAATGAAAATATATTTTACATATTTCGAAAAGTCATTTGAAATATTTCACTAATAATGTTTCTATATAAACTATGAAAAGGATTCATTATCATGTTTTATTTACAGAAATTATAAATTTTATTCATAATATGGACTATGAATAAATTTTTGAAAAGTATTGGGCTTGATTTCCACCACATATATTTATTTTTTGGGTTTGTTGATTTCCATATACTAGGTCTTGGTAATGTTATGGAACCACACATAGGGTCTATGATTACCTAACATGTTGAACCTTAATGATTTTTCAACAGATGTTTTAGTTTGTTCCCCATTATTTGTTATTATTAATCTTTAAATCATTGTGAATTGTATATTTTCTTCATCAATCCTTAACACCAATAGACATATTTTATACTAATTTTTTTTGTTCTATTATCAACTGAATTTTTTAATCATTTAACACATGTGTCAGAATCATTACCTTTTTATATTTATTGATTCCATAGTTGTTGTTTCCATATCGTGAGGATCAATACTCCCTTCAAGTAATGTGAATATTGGTTTAGGTAATGATTATGTGGGATATGAAGATATTTTCTTGCATAATTGGAATTAAATGTGGTTGATCCTCATATTTTAATTTGTTAGGGAACATAGGATTGGATTGTCAATGCATTAAGGGTATGTTACAGTAATGTTCAAATATAGATCATACCAAAACGAGCCTTAAGTTTCCATGAGATATCGGGAAAATTTTCATTGAGTAAAATTAATGTTTTGATTCTATATTTTTTAAAGACATAAATTTTAGTATGTTTAAACCATTTTGACTCTGTATTGGTTGAGATGACGCTTTCATATCTCTGGACTATTTTTCCAAAAAGTGTTGAAGTACCATGTGACCCAAAACAATATCTGAAAAGGCTGTTGGAGTGAGTCGTTGATTCAAGACATCAAGAAAAACATCTAGTTCATCAAAAAATCATTTAGATTATTGTATTTGTGGTCGAAGCTCAAGTACTTCTTATGTAACCTATTCATTGTCGAGCTATAGAAGATATACCAAATAAGGGATATAATATAGATTATAGGAGGGAGTATCTTCATAGAAAAACTCAATATTTCTAAGTTGATAACAATAAAAATGAGGAGTTAGATAAGTGGATGATGATTGATGGATTCATTGCATCCTTCTATATGAATATCAATGTTAACAGTAAATGTGATTAATTAAATATTTTAGGGACTTGTATAATTTTTTGTTCCACAATAGTTGATTTTGGAAGGAATTTATTCTTGGATTTTAAAGACTTCAATACACTTTTTAGGAAGATTTTATATATATATTTGATGGTCTACACTAAATTAATAGAGTTTATTAATACCTACCATGGAAAATTTACTATTACTCGATATTCTTATATTATTATTAATATTTTTCACTTCTCACATAATGTGGTATCAATTATGAAGATGAAAGCCTAGAAATTTTAGATGGGTCATTAAAGAAATATTTTATCCCTGTATTTTCTACTAAAAATGGAATCATATGTTGAAGATCTGTATATAGATTTGATGGTATATCACAATATGGAAGTAATTTCAGGTGTCATGGTAGATTCTCATAGTCTGAGTGGTGGTTTTGTTATTAAATCTAATGTAGAGACATATTATGTGTGTTTTATTATTTGAAAATTTGATGATGGATCGTAGATGTAAACATTTTCTATGTTATGTGAATTATTTAGTTATGACCCTCTTATAATAATTCAATGTGAAATGGTTTGGAATAAGAATTAAACATTCATTGGTGAAGAAAATAATTAATATATAGAAGATTATAAAAACATTTAATGGGTTTTTAATTTTTTTCACCACTCCATGTGGCTAGGTGGGCATTCAATTACCAAGAAGATATATGGTGAAATTATATGCATAATGTTTTAAGGGGTTACTAGAATTAAGAATCAGAAACTAAACATCTCCATATAGTGTACAAATCACAATTTGACACCAATTCCAAACTAACTAAATTGAGATCATCCATTACCATTGATTAAACTATGTTGTCTAATTAATTTCATTTTTATTTTTTCTAATTTCATCATATCTTCAAATATTGAAGAATTATTGAGTGAGTCTATGATGATCATTTCATATTTTATGATGACTTCTACACTTCATTCAATTAATATTGAGAAGGGTATCTAATTCCTATATTGAATACTTATGTATTCAATTGATGTTTTTTCTTATGACATTTCTCTTATCGATATGAAACATATAAATGTCATTATTATGGTAGATTTTTATATTTTACATATGGTACTTATATACTATTATCACGTATGGGTTTCATTTATATGAATTAATGGTGTGAGGCATGTGTTTCATGGTGAGTATAACTAGATATCAAGTCAAACCAAATATCATATACTGAAGTGTAAAAATGTGAAATTTATGTCTTCCATTGAAATGGACCATATACCACTGAGTGGTGAACATCCTCTAAGTGTTGTTGAGTTTTTTGACATTTTTTATTATAATGAAAATGGATTTCCACTGGTTGTATAGGATTAATTTTTGGTCACCTTCATACAAGGTGTATATCCTCTCTCTATTCCCTTTTTTTCAAATGGAACCAATGAGACTGATCGAGTCAAAAAAATAGTGGGATGATCAATTTTCCCAAGGATTTATCAATCCTTTTTATTCACTTTGGAATGTATACATGTTTTTATATGATATATGATGGGCACTTTTCCGTTTTAGTGACTATCAGTATCTCAATCAACTCACATATAATAATGTGTATTTATTTTCAGTGGTTTAATTTTAATGGCCAGTTGAAAGGGAAATATTTTTCTCAATGATTTGTCATTAATATTTTTATTAAAAACATAGTATTATAGAGTCTATCATTCCGAATACTACAATCATAATTAGTAATTTCTATTATGAGTACATCGTTATGTCATTTAGTCTAACCAGTGTTCTTATAATGTTCGTGGATTTAATGACAATTATTTCCCAAGAGTACACTGAATCTTTTGTTTTGGTCTTCATAGATGACACCTAGTCCTACACTATCACCATGTAGGACAACATACATCATATTAGAGTAGTAATGGATGGATTGAGAAATAAAAAACACTATTCCATGTTTTCTAAATTCAAATTATTGATTTGAGAAATAAAATTATTTTGATATATAGATTTATAAAAAGGTGTCTCTGTTGATCTGTATAAGGTGAATGTAATTATATCCTAGGTGGAATAATGAATGGCAATAATGATTCATATAATATTTGTATTTACTGAATACTATCATCATTTCTAACAGATTATTCTATATTGGTATCTCTAATTATATTTTTTTACTTAAAATGTATTTATGTCCATTTTGTATTTGAAATTACAATATTACATTGATTTTATGAAGACTTACATGACATACATTCCAGTATTTACCCTTTCATAAGAATTGTGGGTCTATGTGGGTTTCTATGATTCATCTAATTTGGGGTTTTTTTGAGTTAATATATAAGGAGATCGTGTGGTGGTATATAGTTCTCATCGTCCATGACCTTGTGAGTTAAACTATTCCACACATGATCATGAACTGTAGTCCCTTATGTGTTCTTTAGTGTGATGGCATAATTAACTTCTAATTTAATGGTCTAAAATATAATCTCACTATAAAATATTAAAGTATAATTTCTCAAAAATAGTAATTAGCATTTTGGATAATAGGTGTATAGAGTACCTATATGATATCAATTTTAATATTTCCTATACTCGTAGTATATGTAATATAATTTGTGATGATTTGAATAGGAAATATTGACCACCAAGATTGAAGGAGTTTTATATGGAGCTGATTTCAAAAAATTCTTTTCTAATATGCATCTTGGTGTCTCAAAGGATGATATTAGGATTATTTTGTAAATAGTAATTTTGATTCCAACATTACCTGGGAAAATTATACTGGATCAAAATCTCAATGATGTCTTTTGGGGAATTATACATTCTATATATGGTAGGGAGAACATTAATTAATGGTATTTATCTTTTTAGGGAATCCATTTCTTCATGAATCAGCTAGTCATTCCAATTTCAATAAGAAAATATATGATGTGTGATTTTCACGAGTCCCTAAGGGGAGTATACTTAGAAACCACAAATATGTTTTATGATTTGAGGATAATATTTTAGTGTCTCTTTATGAAACATGAAATTTATGATTTTATTTAAAATTTTAATACCTTTCAATAAGTTAAGGTCATGAAAAGTGTCATTCATACTTTCATGACCCCCTTCTATAGCTGAATTGGATGTGCGGTGAAATATATGTTTTTTTTATATTTACATGTAAAGCAGAAGATATTAATTAAATATCAGTGGTAATTGATTGATTAACCATATGAACTCAATTTAATCTAATTTTTCATACCACCAAGGTAGAGGACATGGCAAACTTGTATGATTATGAAATTGTTAGATTATATGGAGATATATCTGCATTCATTTCTAATTGGGATCCTTGATTCATGTCAATCATTTAGATAGACTTACTTATGGTAATGGGATCCCATTTGAATTTTAACAGGACATACCATCAACAAACTAATTGAAAATTGAATATGAAATTTACATTCTTCAGGACATGATTTGGTAATGTTTCCATGATTTTTTGAAGACTAATATATCCATTCGGGACTGTATGAGTTTTCATATAGTGATGGAAAAAAATCAAGATTAAATCCATTGATTTATTGAATGGTAAACCATGATAATGTCTAATTTTCTGAATTATGGTTGGTGAAGCTTTCTTTGTTGAACCTTGATTGTTCTATGATAAAATAGCTAAGAAGAATTTGATTAATTAGATATTAATAATTAATTTTTTTTTTAAAATCTTATTTTTTATTTTAATCGATTTTATTTGGTGATTAGTTTTAGTGATCTTGTGTTTGTGAATTCATCGCCATTGATAAGCCCCTAATGAACAGATAATTTAATAAGCATTGAACCAATATATGTGATACTATATGAGGTTGTTGATTGAGTTCGTAAGTTTCCTTTACCTTTGGAGTTTCTAATATTTCTAACATTTATCCAAAAAAATTTGCATGTTTCCGAGTTTAGGAAATATCTTTCTAATACATCTAACGATTTATTTTTAGAGAATCTGAATGTGGATCCTGATTTATCCACGAAAAAAGAAGTTCTTAGGATTGTTAATGTTATTCTAAAAGAGTTCACATGGAAAATTAAAACGCTTTATTCAGGTATGATTGAAATACGGTTAAAATTCAGATGAGAAATTGGAGTTTGAGGGATTGAATATAGGAAATTATCATCATATCATTTATTTGGATTCTTTTTCATGTGGTTTATACGAGAGGCATTTATGGTGAAATTTTTTTTAATGTCTTGTAGTGATCATTCATGTATATTCTTTAGTTTATTTTAATAATCCTTTGTCTCATACTTTTGTTTTGATTTATCCATGTTCATGTAAATTATAATTAGCATACAAAAGATTATGGAATCATAAAATAATTTTTTGGAACATCATCCAGTAATGTTGTAACATGTCATAGAATCCATGACCACTCTACAAGAATATGGAAATGTTATATAGGTAGAGGATGAATCAATGTTTTACTGGGGTGATTGAGTGCATGACATGGAGAATAATGGTCATTTAACAGTGACCATAACCTCTTTATGATGAGTTTTCACCGTCTTCGTGGATTTATATACGTGAAGGTTTATTACATGGTGTCATAGACCATGCCTTAGAGAGTTTTGAACCGTATTTCTAGAGTTCTCTGAATGACTTGGATTATTGATTCTTTATTTTAATGGTATATTTTTGGGATAAGTGTGATCCAATATTTTAGTTACTAAGGGGGATTTGTTCAATGTTTTTTTGGCTTCCAACCTACAAAAAACATGATAATACCCTTTAATATGTGTATGTTTATGTTCTCGGAACATATACTAAATCATAATTTCAATGATATAATTATAATAAAATGCTTCAATGGTTCGTTTAATAGTTCAAATTGGCCCTACAATATCCGTATTTTCACCATAATGTTCGTGACCTAGTGATTTCCATTCTGTAGTACCCCAATTTTCACTGTGGTGGTGTCTTCTAGGGAACCAAATGACAATGGTGTTCTAGCTTGCACTGTGGTGGTTTATTATAATCCACATCACCTTTCCTTCAATGTGGAGACTCATATATTTTTGTATGGTTAGAAATTCTTCAATGTGAATTCCTCACAAGGATATTGTGATATTAATATCCAGGTTGGTGGTTTTCAATGCTTTTCCAGCTAATTGAAAACATTGATTATTTTATTTATTAAATTTATTTTCAAATAAGTTGCAAAATATTATGTTTTGTTATGATAAATGGGCATTGAAATGGTATGAATTTTGATTAAAAGATATTTATATATATGGTTTATTGATTTGTAAAAAAATATTAATTAATTTCATGTGTGCATATTAATAGGTTTTTGAGTAATTATAACTGAATGAGGTATTTTTTTTATTTTCAATATGATGGTTTAATGAATGTTGATAAAAACTATTTAATATCGGTTTTTGAAACATTATCATTAATTTTTGAAAAAACCATTTCATATTTATTTTTGAAATTACAAATGTTTTTTGATAACAACGGATTGAGGGTGGATTTAAAAATTATAGGCTTGTTTCCAAATGAAATGTTGGGACCAAGTTAAATAATGATTGGAAATATTTTTGAATTATGGGTAGCCCCTTGTAAATTTTATAATATACCCTGATAAAATTGGGAAACTGGGTAGTTCAGTTAGATAAAAAATAATTAGGCGTGTATTAGGTCTACATAGAAATAAATTTATCATGATAATTGAACTAGACTACATGGGAGAAGGGATATCAATACATAGTGATATTATCTGTTTCATCCTATGTAATATTATTTGTGAACATAATAATCCATAATTCACCATGATGTTTGGGAATCATTATTTATCTCCACCACCATGTCCATTAACTATGGTTGTATGACTAGAAATGAATTCTCATTCATTTTGATATACATTTTTCACACATGTTATTTTTATGTAAATATGAATCCATTCTCACTTTTGATATTGTTTCACCATTCCCCTAACTAATATGAATAAATATTATTTCGTTGATGGAAAATATGTTATACATGATTTCTGAATGTCATTATAAATAAATATTCAATAATTATTTGGAATGATCATTGAAAATAATTTGATGCATATTTTATTTAAATTAATCATTAATTGTCTACCTAATAAAAAATTATTATGAAATGGTTTGTGAAACCATAATTGGATTACGTATATCTCCATAACTATTACTTTAGAAATATGTAAATTTTCTTTTAAGTGGCCTAGATAAGGTAATTGAAAAACAACATTGTCGATATTGTACCCAAAAATTAGTGCCTCCCAAAATTTTGATCACATGTTGACGTTTGTGCTACATTATTTTTTTGTTTTCGTTTCATATTGAGACATGTATCATGGTTTTTTGGATCATTTTCATCCTACTGATTTTCATTCCAAACAATAATTTTATTATTTGGTTCCCAAGTTATTTTGATTATTTGTATATTTTTATGGGATGTTCATTCCATATTAATAATTATTGATTCCATATTTTTTTCTCCATCCAATGGGTGTCGCTAGTTCCCCTTGGTTCATGTTAAGATTGGATCAATTACTATTTAGGTGGGCTATCTTGGATGTTTCTCTATATATAAAAACCTTTGGGAACATATGTTCATTAATGTTTTGACATTAATTATCATTTGAATTGGGTATTATGATAAGATATATTTAGTGTAAATCATAGGGTTTAGTCTAAGATGTAATTTTAATTATAGGATAACATCCTGATGGTTTAATGTAGAGACTCTTTTGTTATCCTAGAAATTACATCAATATTTGGAAGCTATTAGTATTTTAAAGATCTCGATCAAATGTACCTATGGTTATCAAATACTAAAATGGTATATTGGTTATTAAATTTATCATTATCAGGTGATAAAAAAAGGAAAATAATTTCACTCATGGATCGACAATCCTTGGGATATGAATTAGATTATACAAATTCTATATATGAATCAATCCAAGAGATTTGAATATTTTCGGTTCAGATAACATATTTAGAATTTGAAAAAGGATAACATGGTTTTAATTAATAAATTCAAAAAAAGGTATATATTAATTGCTATGTGATTTCCACAAAAAATCATAAGAATTATTTTTAGATCATTGAATTCGATGTTGTTTTGATTTAGAATATTTTAATAATGTTCATCGAAATTTAAGATATCTATTTAGATGATAAAATTAATTTTTATAAGTGAAATAAATATAATTTATTCAATGGAAAAATAAAATTAATATAGGATGAAATAAATAAATTAAAGGTTATTGTGATGATTAGTTTATGTGCATAAGGGTTTAATCTCGTTTATATTATTGATTATCATAATTAGAACAATGTTTTAATTATTTATCCCAAATGGTAACCCTTTTGGTTTTAGTAATGGATAGAACTAGATGGAACAATGGTTGGTAGGAAAAATTCATAGTTTACTTCAATGAAACACCTATCAAAACTGGTGATAATGTGAGAAAAATTGTGATTAGTTCAAACTAGCAATCCAGTAACGTTTATTACAAAGAAACCGGATTTTTTCCCAAACACACGATAGAAGAGAATGATGGAGGCTCGTGAAATATCCACTGTTGGGAATTGTGAAACTCAATGTTTTAATCCAAGGGACAATGAGGAAAATAGTCCCCATTAACCATGTAGAACTATAAATTCCTATGAAAATAATTCCAATATTGCAGATAAATAGTTCAAATTCAATATTTTTCTAGTTTCCTTTATCATATATGTTTTCAAAAACTACTAGATATAGATTTATAAATAGAAACCACAGTGGTATGATTAGGATATAAATAATTTAATATGATTTTGGTATTTCATTCGTTGTTGATAAATATCATTATCCATTAATTAAATTATATGTTAAATTTATATTCTGTGATTTTAATATATAAATAATTGATAATAATCTTAATTTATATATACAAATCTCATAAAACATTAGCATTAACCCCATGAATATCAATTGATGTATATTAAATTATTTGTTACCGATTGAAATTACATTAATTATATGAGTAAAAATGTCCGTATACAATTTATTTATGGGTGGATGAATGTAAAACAAAACAATTTAATATATAATTACCTGTAAATAATTCAATTTTGTTGATATCTTTCTCCACATACAACACTTAACACAAATAAAATCTAGAAATTATTAGGTAAAAATACAAATATGATATATGTTTGTAAGAATATGTCCACTCCATTTTCAATATTGGAAATTAGTAAATAATTTATGAATTATCTATATAGGTAAATTTTGTATTCTTTAAATATGAATGATATTAAATTAGTATTGCTAAAACAAATAAAAAATTCATTTCATGCTGAAATAAATATTAAAAAAATTGGGGTTTTACCTCAACAAATGATGCATGCTATGATTTGATTATATTAAAATTTATTTATAATAAGAATAATATATTACTGACCAATTCATTACTAATATATCTGGAGTCAGAATAATAAATATTTATCATTCTAAAATGTTTCTTAATAAATGATTTAGTTTTGAACAATAAATTTGAATTTTTTAAATATTTAATTATAATGTATTTGGATTTTAATTTCCAAGATCTGTCTTCATTTTTGGATTAATCAAAATAATATATTATCCTGAGGAATTGATGAGGGTTTTAAATAAAATAATGAATTTAATGAGAATCGTGTGAAATATTGTTTTTACAGATAACATTACAGATATGATATTATTAGTATATAAGTTTGAATTATAAATTCATTAAACCCGTTTCTATTTCTATATATTTTTTTATAAGTGAAATTAAATTTTTTAAAAATGTTAATTTTTTACATACACATATTTTTTATTTTATAATATAAGTAATATTTCCCATAAAACTATTTTTAAAAAAATATTAATTTCTATTTGAATATAATGTTTGCACCTTTTACAAATTGAATAAAATTTTATATATTTGAAAATTTAAATAAATTTTTCAAAATTTTATAATTGTGACAGATTTATTTGTAGTCATAAATGTCATGTTGAATTATATAAAAACTACTCATCACGATAAAATCTAAAACTATAAAATTCATATTATAAAGTGTTTTGTCCAGAAATATAATAAAAAATAAAAATAATTGACTGGATAAGGATTATTGGAAAATTATAGCAATCCAAAAATATTATTTAACAATTTTTGATATATTTTACATTTTTACATGTTCTCCCATTATTATATGTTGAAATATTTTGAAAATTATTGTTCTCACAAATTATAAAATGATCCTCTAACCACTCCATTAATGAACTCTTTCGAAAAAAATTCACTTTTAAACCAACAGATTTTACATACAGTAGTTCTTTATCACTTTCGATATATTATAGTCACATCCTATTATCTTATTCAATCCTTTTCCAAGGGATCTTTTAATGTATTATGAGAGTGATTAATTTGAGTATAATATTTTCATAAACATGTTTTGTTTTTTTCTTTTCCAATTATAATTTTAAACTACTTCAGTAATGATATTTTTATTGGAAATATACTTAATTTTATTATGATATGGGAATAAAAATTTATAACGTTATCCCGTTATTATTATTTAAAATGAATCCACCATTCATGAATTGTGTAGACTACCACCTCCCCAACACAACATATTTGGTTAACAATCAAAAACATATAAATATATTATAAAAATGATTTGAAGGAGTTTTTATTATATTTAAATATATTTTATGAATCATAAAAAATATTCAATTTTTCTCCATTATCTCATTCTATTAAAAATTAAATCATCAACTATGCATACATGTGGACTAAAACATCCCTGGATGGATCAATTTTCATTTTTATTTACATCACTACATAAGATGGACAGTCTAGAGGATGAAATTGAAGTATAAATTTTATTTTATGTTATCCTTAATATTCTGGTAGTTCAAATTCGAGAAACAATTAATGATATGAATATCAAACAATTATAAAAATCTCTGTCATTTAAAACGGACAAATGAAGAGGGAAACAATATATAGTTTCTATGTAATGACTATATATAGATAATATTATCATCCAAATTATTTAAAATTTTTATATATCACACTAATAGACCCAAAATAATGATACCATTATTTTTTATAACAGTATTATAACTAAACAACCTCATAATCACCAATAATTCATTGAAGGATCATGTTTAGGCCATTTTTACAACAAACTAGATTAATATTCTGAATTTATATATTCAATGACTATGATAACATATTAGTTTTAATAATATTATATAAATATGAAAAAAAATATTTGGGTTCTAGTAGGGTTAAATTAATATAGATCTCACTAATTAAGAAATCACACTTCGTTTATTAAGAAAAATTGAAATATGATCATCATAAATTTTAACCCCACATATGGTAACCAAAAATTACATAAAATAAAATTATAGAGTTGAAAAATATATTTAAAATTCTATTATAAATGGATTATTTATGTTAAAATTATTTCAATTAAAAAGTAGTAAAATTACTATTTTTATGAAACTTTTTCAATGTCAGAATTATTGCATAAAACCATTGTGGAAAATAAGAAAACAATACTAACAAAAATATGTATATAATAGTTATAAATGAGAATTATAAATGGATATACTCATAAATATGATCCATATTCTTTTCTAGTGATATTATTTTAATAATTCTGAATGTTGGGTGTGATTCTAGAATGGATTAGGAACGAGGGAAGGGTTTTCTATCTCATATTACTCTCATTGTGGAATTTATCATATTATGGAGCTAATTTAATTAATATAGAATATATAAAACAAATTTTATATATAATATATTGAAATATCATTCCATTATCTTATTTTATGTTCAATTACATTTATTCTATTATAAGGGATTTTTATTTATGTGTTACTCAAGAAAAAATAGTATTCTCGGTCTCAATTACGATTAAATGAGATTTTTAACATGTTATGCACAATATACATTTTGTGTGTTGTTATATTGATATACTATATTATTAATTTTGTAAATTTTTTCACAATTGATGGGATATCTTACTCCAAATAGTGTTTTATTCTTATAATTCCTTCTTAATATAGAGTTACCATAGTCATAATAGTTTTTGTTTACTCGATTTTCATTCATTGAGTTATGATTATTCACCTGAACATATTTCATATAAAACTGGTATAGTTCTCATTTGAATTGTTTTAAATGGTATTATCATATTTTTAATTTTTTTTCAATATGAATTTATTTTTATATGGTTCATACTTCATGGAGTTGGTCTTCTATAAGGGATATTTGAAACTCAAATATAATTTTTTATAGTTATAATGCTTTACATTGAATATTATTTTTCCATGTCTGTGTTCTCCAAACATAATATTTTATTATACTGATTTATATAATAATATAATGTTAATTATTATTTCAAAAAAATTAATATTTCACAAATATTCATAAAATGTTAGTTTTAAACAATTGTGTTGAGAAGGTAAAAAAGTATTTTTTGTTCAGGTATTATTACTTTTTTATCATCATCGTATTTGACATGACCAAAATTATTTTTTTATCAAGTAATCATTATTGGAGAATCCTTCTAAAGGTAAGGTTCTTTATTATTGTTTGCTTCTCCTTTTCAAAATATACATTTGAATACGACATGTATTTTATTTTTTTACATTAACATAATTTTTTATCAAAATATTATATTAATATTCCACTTCCATTATCCTCATTATTTTTCAATTTATTTTCCATTGTGGAGTTTTTTGTCAGGACACCCATACTCTAATGATACCCCTCCTGGGATGGAAATACATAAAGGGAGATAATGACCCCTACGTCTTGCCTCCAATAGGCCCCAAGTTGGCGAATTTCTCCAAGGGATTACGAATCTCAATATATAAGTGGCATTATCCTTTATAAGGAAACATGATTGGGTTATTAGAGGAATCATCCACAAAAAAAACTCCAAGATATTTATATGGAAATTGAAAACCATCCCATAATGCTTGCATAAAATAGAACTATCACAGTAAAACAATGCCACCAATGTAAATAAAAAAATGTAAAAATAATGTAGTGACACAATAACTATGCTAATTTCTGGGAAAGTAACAACAAGAAAAATCCATTTAATCCTTCTAGAAACATTAATATAGTTTTACATTCATTGTATGAGCATACATGTATACTCAGTAAGAAATCCAATGTCTCTTGTGCACATGATTGAAGCATGCTGATTCATTTTGAGAAAACAATAGATCCAAACAACACATATAATGGTAAACTAACAATCCAAACGTTTCCAAGGAACACTCACCATGTAATTAGTGTCATGTAATATAATATACTTTAATGCACATCGATGATAGGTTACCCTGAACCATATTCCTTTTGATTAATCTCTCACACACACTAATGAAAAATGTCCTATTCCACCAACAATCTCTAAATATACCATGTCCCAACCATCCCATTCACACCTAAGCCCCACAACTAACCACATCATGCTCAGAAACTCTTGGGCCCCAAATGACATAACATCTTTCCCACCTAGACTTAGGCCATAAGCACAACATGTCCCACACAAACACACATGGACCACACACCATGTCTCATACCGTACGTACACACATATTCCATACACCAAATAACACCCCAAAGACACATTGTGAAGAACATCATATCTAAATAAAATAATCATGGGAAGTCCTAATTCAACACGCCCACACCTAGTTAGACCACACATATCACTATAACCTACCCAATGAAATGTAGGGATTCATCACTAGGAAGGGGGAGTAGGGATGTGTCGGTGACTATCCATTCATCCTCCAACCATTTGGGTCTATAAATCACATAAATATAAATAGTATATATTTATATAAGGAAAAGAACACAATCCCACCACTTTGGTTCAAAAACAAAGGAACCTACTAACTCATGTCTTACCCACTTTACTGATACCTCTAAATGAAAAACTCCACAAAAACACAAGACATAGTAAAGTTTCAGAACATAATTATCACTTATCCATTCTCATAATTTTACCATTTAAACCAGTTATGTTTACACTCATTCATTTACCATCCACTTATACTAGGAAACTTCCATGGAAAATATATATTAAACTACCCATAAATAGTAATTTTAGATGGTGTAGAGACCAGATAAAATAATATGGATTTACATCACCTCCCTATTTAACACACGTCAACTGCATATCACATACGAATCCCCAATATTCTAGGTGATGATATCTACATGTTTTTCATGAAGAAATTATGGGCAGATTACCCATACTAATCACTACTATACATTTTCAATGACATCCTTCGCAAAAAAATTTTCCAACCAAATAAACCCCAACGGACTACCACATCATCAACATAATAAAACCTAACCATTTTTTCATCCATGTAGCATCATCAATCCTTGAAAATAATAGCCCCACCATACAACCTCATGGAATCCACATCCCCGATATATACAAAAACATCAAATTCCAAATCAAATGATATAAAAACATTTTACATGTTCACAAGATTATTTATCACCTTCAAATTCATTTCATTATGGTGTTTTCACACAAACCAAATCCTGGGGAAACTGATTTGTTGTCAATGTATACATTGTTAGACATATTTCATTTTAGGTAATGAATAACAATTTCCATCAAATAAAAAACCACATCACGCATACCCAATGCAAGAAAATCTAACAACAACCGTATTTTTAAGGGGGTGAAATTATAATATGAAAATATAATATCAGAATCAATATCAAAGTGGTATAATAATGTAAATATAATACCTTTATGACATGTTATGTTCATTTAGCTAATTATTTATCATCGATTAACATATAATAACCATAATCCATTGGTAAAAACAACGAAATCACCTCCTAATTTATTCACAATTGATGATAAATGAAGGAAATCAAATCTTAAAGAATATTATCAACCATTTCATTCATCACATGGAAAATAAAAATTACTATAAACCACATCGACACCATAAGGGACAACAGATCAACCTAGACCACATCCAATTACATTCATGGAAATTCAAACACAAACTGCAAACCAATGAAACACCACCATTGTGGATCCTCCAAAGTTGAAAGCGAGGGAAACAGATGATAATGGGGACAAAACTCACCATAAATCAACACTAGATCATAAATGAACTACCACTACGATCAATGATCAAATAGATATCATTAGGGATAAAATAACACCTCTTGAAGAATAGAGATGATCAAAAATATGAGGAATAAGGGAGCATGTCCAAATGAATTAATGTATGACTAAAAATAATTTTAAAACAAAATTAGATCATGGTATTACATAATGTATAATCACCATTCATATCTTATAATACACGGGGGTCGGTTTAAACAGAAAAATATTTCACAACACCATATTATTATTTATTTTCTATCCTAGACATATTACACATTGTGACACCCACAATCACAGTGTCTAAAATGATAAAATTTCCTGAATAACTCTATATAATCTGTGATAGATACCCTAAAATCATGTAATCTAATTATAGGACATGTAATCTACCTACTTCCAACACTTAGAAACTAATCCTCTATAAAATCTCTTCCATCATCATCTGAACACCTCCATCTCCCCAACTGGAAATGTAATGCCTTAGGAGGCCATAAACCATTACATCAAATACCTCTCAAATTATTATTGTCTTTGAGAATCTATAACCCAGTTTTGAAAAATACGATGTCCAAAAAACCACCTAGTGATATTTCTCTCAAAGATCTCATCATACATCAAATGTTTTCACCACAAAAACACTCCAAATCAAATGACCACAAAGATCTCTCACAACCTAATAACCAAGAAACCAAAAAAACCACCTTTTATCACACAAACAATATGAAACAATACCACTATAAAACCAAAATATTCATCATCCATAACCCACGAATAAGATAATTTGGTCCTCTATATCAAGATACCATCAACATTGGTTGACAATGACTCATGCACATGGGTTCAATCACATCGCCATAAATGTGTCTGATTAGGAGTAAAGTTCTCCCCTTTTCATTTGACAATAATTTGAATAACATCGTACCACACACATAGAAAACTTTGAATTAAAAATAAAATCATTAAAAACACGGTGTCAATCATCACATCACAATGTATAATTGGACATAGTAAAAAAACATAGTGTATTGGGATCAAATTTGCATCTCTCACTCCCAAACAATCTCCTCCTGGCCACCAAAACTACATCCTCATGCCACGATACACCATGGAAATTATTTATACTAACCCAAAATGTGATATTAGAATATCACAAAGAACATCCTCATGAATTGGTACCGTAACAAACAACATTACCAAAAAAAGTATATTTTGACTATCCTCTGACAATCCCTCTAAAGCATCACCTTGGCTAACACGTTCATACAACCCCTATGCATATGAATCTCTCCACTATTACTATTATTGCTGTAATAGAGGAAAATAAAAAACCATCATCGAAAAGAAATACCTTATACCACCATCCATTCGATAACTTTTTTTTGGAATTTCAAATCCTCCATCACCCACCAAACATCCATAGTCTCCTAGACAACATCTTTATTTGGAATCCTTTCCATGGTGTCAGCCACAAAATTAACCTTTATTACGGTATATGAGATCTCAAAATCAATTTCCTGAAAAAAAATCCATCCACCTCTGATGTAGCAAGTTCATATCACAATAGGAAATGATATATCTCAAACTCAAGTGATCAGTGAAGACCACAATGTGCCCACCAATGATGTAACAGAACGACATCATCAGTGGAAACAAAACATCCACTATATCGAGACTTTTGGTGGAATTATAATGAACATGGGGAAATTATGTCCCATAACAATAAAATATCACTACCCTCCACTGTATAAGGAAGAAACTGAATCCTAGATGGGAATCATTACCAAACACCTCATACATCCCACCTTCATCCAAAAATCTATTAATTGGAGAAATAACCAAAATCTGATTTAGGTAACTAAACACAACCTTAAAATAATAAATACAAAGAAAATTATGATCATACCTTATTAAATCTACCACTCAGGCATCAACAAGATGTATATTGAGAGCAATCCTTCAATAATAACATTCGAGACCAAGGAGACTACATAGATCTTCCACATTATTGGTTGCCTCTCAAGAAAAAAATGCCTCAACCTTTTCCCAGTCTACTACTAAACCCTGCTAAGACACCATGTGCCTGGGTAGATGTACCTCTCGGGTCCAGAACATACACATGGAAAATATTACATATATTTGGTCACTTTTGAAAACGTTAACGATAGTTTGTTGATGCTCGAAATACTCCTCCTCTTATCTTGAATAGATTAATATTTAATTGTTGAACACGATGATGCATTTATCCAGGAAGTCATTGAAAATGGACTTCATTAGACCAATGAACATAGATAGTGCATTAATGACAACAAAAAACCTGACTAAAAATTAGAAGTTACCATACCTAGATCTGAATGCGGTCTTCTAGACATTTCCATCCATCACCCTCATCTGGTGATATCCATATTATAGATCAATCATGGAAAACCAAATTTAAACTATTTTTTGGAAGAATTGATTATATATCCTAGGAAGAGGGTAATGGTTTTTGACCATCACCATAGTGAACCTCTAGTAGTATATATAAAACCACATACCACCAGCCACCTTCTTAGAGAATAAAACTACAACATCCCACAACCAAAAAATATTGTATATAAAACCATTCTACATTATATAATCTATTTTAATATTCATTTCATATAACTCCAATGGTTCTATTAGAAAAGTATCCATTTAAATCAATGAAACATAGGCCTAAAAGACAATCCCAAACTGAACATCCTATCATGGGGTAACGTCACAACAGCAATTTAAAAAATATCAAGGGACTTCCTAAAAACCATGGGGACATATAATATGTAATTATCCACTAATTACACTAACAACTCTTCCATCATAGAGAGAAGGGGACCAACCTATCAACCGACCACCTGACAATTCCTCTCAAAAAAGAAAAATGCACACTCTCTTTCAACATATGTTAACATGTCTCTCTTCTAGAAGCAGTTGAAAACAAAATGTATGGAATACAAATTTTTGATGTAGATGATGACATAGTATGGATGTATATGTAGATATTAAAGATCACCAAATGACTAATGCTTACCCATCATCAATCTACACCCCAAAAACACATAAAACAGACCATTCAGGCCTCTAAATATTGTAGTAAACACCAAGGGAATGAGAATCCTCTCAACATATATTCAAAAAAAATTTACTTCACTGTGTGAAACTACTGTGAATATCCATAATCATTCAATGAACATATATGGGTAATAAAAATTAATCATACCTATAAATACACGTGGACCCTATGGATCTACTACCTCTACTATGTCCAATTGAACACAACCAACTCCTCAATCTATCTGCTGAGGACCACATCTATGTCTTAGAGTAGGTCGTGGTCCCTGAACATGAGAAAAATACTATGTTTAACCTCTACCTACTTCATATACCCTAAACATAGAATGAGAATGTTTCCTCTTTTAATGAAAATTCATCAATAGAAAATATTACAGAGGCTAGAACTGGACCTATCAAGCTCAACCAAAATAATCTAAAGCAGCCAATGGGAACTGGAACTGATGATGGATTTTGATCATATAGAAGAAACACATCATCCCCAAGACCACAATTAAAGCATACAATCCACCGACAATAGATAGCTGGAAAGGAATCCCATGGGGTTGACTCAATGCCGAGAGAAATCTTGATGGTAATGGATCATGAGACCAACCACTAAAAAATACACCACTTTAAAAACCTAATTTGCTCCCCACTCAAAATGTACATTCTCATGACTGAATTTTCTGTGTCTTCTATGCCTTATTCTAAACCTCCAATTTTGATGGAAACATACAAAGTGTAACTTAATATTGAATAGAATTATAGAGTGCCTGATCAAGATGAATTACCCAAGAATCCTCATTTATAATTATATCTAGAGAAAAATATAGATGTCCCTTTTACATGAGACCCAACTCCTACCAAAATATGACTCACCATCGATGATAATGATGCTTCAGCCTCATTAAAAATTCATGTTTTATGAAATGAAATATACCACTAACTGATTCTATAAATTGACCAAAACAATAACTACCTCATTCTGCTCTTCATGATGTAGTGTGCATCACTAACGCGTAGCTCCATGCTTTTTACAGCATAAAAAATGGACTGAGTACATTGTCAGGGCCCAAATAAAGCTGAAAGGGATATCACGCTCATCCATACATCTCTATATGAACATGTCTGAAACACGGTAATAATATTTCTCCAACCCCTTCTAATGGAATGGAAACCATTCCTTATGACACTGATCAACTTCTACAACTAGATCAACCCTACGGAGGTCAACCAGATCATCCTCTAATACCTCATCTTCCAGATCCACATGATTAAGATGTTAGGAATAATAAATTAATGGAAACCAATAACTTAATATTCCCCATATTGTCGAATTTATTTTGAAAATATTTTAATTATCTTTTACTTTTTTAACACATTTAAAAAAACATTAATATAGCCCAACTCCCTAATTAAAAAATAACAAAATAAATTATGATGCATGTAACATTTCTAGGTCTCTACCATAATATTGTTTTAGATTCACATTTTCATGTTGTATTATTAGTGTCCTTACATCAGATCCCAAGGGCGGGGGGTGGTTAAAATCATGTGGCCGTGTTGGTCTAACTTGACCTATGTTCCACACCACGATCACCACAAACTATTTAGCTACAATGTTTTGAAAACATCATTATTTCTAACCTCAAACTCAATACTATCTCCCTACCATTAACCCTTAGTACATTTTGGTAATGACCCACTCCCTCCAACGATACCCCTAGCTCAAATCATACCCCTACTAGGGTTCCAAATGAACAAATTGAGAAAATGTACCCCTGACTACCAACTCTAGTAGGCCCCATGTTGGACACTAGCACCAAGTGTGTAAAAATCACTCTATATGGGAGGAATTACCCTTTATAAGGAATGTATATCATCAGATAATATTATTAATCCAAAAAAATCCATGATTTTAAAAGGAATCCAAAAAAACAATTCCATAATACATGTATGAAAAAAACTATTACAATACAATGAAGTCTCACATGTAAATAACATATATCAATGTTAAATCATCGTCATGTCAGCTGTACGAAATAAATAATCATGTAATATCTGACACAGTCCACATAGACCTCTTGGGAAAATGAAAATATTCTTATATATGTAGGTTGTTCATACATGTATACTGTGATGGAAAACCAAAGTCACTCATGAACATGTTAAAGAAGCATACTAAAGTGTATTTGAGGAAACAATAGAACCAAACATCAACAATCTTGGTATACTGACCATCCAAACCTTGAAAAGACACACTCAAAAGTAACTCAAGATAATTAATATTATATAATGTAAATAAATTTACTGATAAGTAGTGTACACCATTTTACCACTTATAAGACACTCTCTCTCCCCAACAAAAAACATCATGGATTCCCACCTCTTTTTAATATTCCACATCACAAACTTCTTGCACACACATTGGCCTCAAAACACACCACATATCACTAGAAAACACCATGGCAAAAAATCACAACATATCCTACCCACACACACCTGGGCCACAACAAAAACACATCCCGTGATTACACACTTTGCCCAAAAACCTTGTATCATCATTCTCACAAACACATTTACCACAAACCGCATATAATCACATAGACTCGTAGAAAATCACAACATGTATCATCATGAATACATATTGGAAATCATAAAAAAACACTACTGCACACACATGGGCATCACATCTCATTCCAAGATTTCATAAATATCATTGTCCACCATATCCTCGAAAATGGAGCATAGAAGAGCATGAAGCTAGCCATCCATACTCCCACTACGATGGTTGTGAAAGAGACCCCCCTTAATTATACTAGTGATTACCATATAGGCCTCTACAAGGTTGGGATTCATATAAAAATATAATGAATATAATGTATATATATAAGTAATTGCACTAAATTATAACATATGGTTTCAAAAAAACTATACATCACTCTTTTTCCCCACTATTCTAATACCTATAAATGCACAACTCCATACAAATAGAACATAATCCACAAATCATTATTCAATATTTGTTTAACACTTAACAATATACAGATTTTACCATTTCGACCCATTAACTTAACGTTCATTTATTTACCATAAACACTTACCATGAAACTACCTTGGAACATCATATATCATAAAACATTTAAACTATCAATTTACATGGTGAATATCCTTGATAAAATATGAAGGATTCATGTTACCTCTCTTTTATTCACACATTAATTGCACATCAAATAACATTCCCTAAGATGCGGGATGAAGTATTCAACATTTTATCCATGGATAATTTCTAGGAGAATTACTCATACCAATCCCTACCACCCTTCTTCAAAGTAATCCTTCCCCACCCACCATACCAACATAAACAAATCCCAATTTTAAAACCACATCTAGTAAAATATAACAACATAACCAGTTTCGTAGCCCAACTACTTAGTCAGACCATACCCATCACATCACCACTATAAATCCAAATTTCATCCACTTTCCCACACATAAATAAAATATATAATCACACATCACATCGAAATACAAAATTTATTGGTTCATAATTACAATTATTACATTCGTATAAATTTTATTAGGGTGTTTTCATAAAATAAATCCTGCGGAAACTGATTAATTAACCATGTATAATTGGTTATCATATTTCAATTATTAATTGATACTAATCAATTTCTATAAATTGTAATTCCACAACACACCTAGCGACGAAAATCCACCAACTACCATAATTTTTTCCACGTCCTTTAGCCATTATAAACCCAATATCATAATCAATATCAACGATGTAATAGAATGTTAATTAGTTCCCTTTAATACGTTCAATTTTTTTTATCCGTAGAATTATATTTGATTTATGTATATAAACCATAATCCATATGTAACCCAAATAAATAACCATACACATGATTCACAATTGATGACAAATGACATTAATCCAACCCTAAAAAAGATTTCCAATTTGTTCATATCTCGATGGGTGGACAGTAATGCAAGAAACCCACAACCACACATCTAGGGAGAGATGATCAACTAACAATATATCTGAAGAACATAAAATGTACCCCAATGCATACTTCAAGCCAATGAAACACCACCATAGTTGATCCCCATGATATGAACGAGAGGGGAACCATTTAGAAAAGGGAGAGAACATACTATTGATCAACCATGGATCACCTAAAACAACCATGATTATCAAAGAATAAATGATAGAGGAATAAGGGTCAACGAACACTATGTGGAGCTCATGGTTACTCAAAATTAGAGGAAGAATAGAGAACAAATGATTGAATGGATGTACAGTTTTAATCTTTTTAAAACTGTATCAGGGTATAATGTGATGTGTAATCCCCAATCACATCGTGTAATACAGATGGTTCCCTTTCTTCCAAAAAACAGAACACCTATTTATTTAATTATTTATTTAGAAACCCCGATATATTAAATTTCATGAAACCCTATTTCATGGGATTTAAAATGATAACACATCATGAAGCACTATTCATAAGGTATGAACGATACCTTCACATCATGTAATTCAATTACATGATGTTTAATTTCCCTACATCCATCCAATGAAAACTAAAACACCCCATATTCAATGTAGGCCTCCACTAAACACCTCCAACGAACAAAAATGGCAATATAATAGGACAAAATGGAAAATAATGATACATTTGTGTCTCATATATTCCCACTAATATATGTAGTTACCATGATGGGTTTGAAAAGTGTGGTATCAAACAATTCTATGTTCATCTTTTATATTCTAATGTTGTTAAATAAATGAGAGTGTTTTTAATTGATCTCATGGCCCATTTTTACATTATTTCACTATGGTTATATTATTTTACAACTATCCACTCTCTATCTCATGATTATTTATGAAAAGTTTATCAATGTTAAATAAATGGGTAAAATTATTGTAATATTGCATATTGATATTTCAATATGGGTGAATATTTTAATATTGAACACGTATTATTCGACCATGACACATATTTCTAATTATGTGTTATGATATTGATGTTCATAACATTCACATCAGTGAAACTATAGGTATATTATATATTTTTATTCCAATATAGGTTATTATCAGCTACATTATCATTTATTGTCTAATCATGCATCTTATATCCCGAGATGGGTTATGATCTTATTATTCATTTTATGGACATGGGGAAAAGTATTAACATTCCTGATGATTATTAACTGATAAAATATGTTTATCATGTATTGACATTTCATGATATTATTTCTGAGATTTGGCTTGTTATTATTGATCCATTTTTTCTTTTGGTATTTGTATGAAATGTATTGTTAATTCTTATGTTGAATGTTTTGTAAAAAATCATTTATGGGGTTGGTCACACAACTATATATATCTTCAAATCCTAGATATTTCTCATAAGACTAATCAACTTCGGTGTAGCTGTGAACCACTTCCTCTATTAGGATTATAACTTGTGATAAGGCCTAGAAAATCATGTTTTGGATGTTTCACATGATTCATTCCATCACTATTAGATCTATAATTTTTTATATCCTTGTTATCATTTCTCTTCATCGGTATAGAATACTCACAGTTTTAGTATATTATAGAATTATTCAAATATTCTATTCAAGTCAGTATATATGTATATATATATATAATGATTATGTTTTAGATAGATCCATGTAGATGTTTCCCATACTGATTGTTTTAGATCAACTTTTTATGATTCCATGCCCCCAATTTATGAAAAAAATAGGATACATGAAAATTTTAACAATATTAGCATGTTAAGGAAAACATTTAGGTGATATAGAAGATTTATTATGGTTTATGTCGTGACATTCATATTTGAAAAAATTCAATAGTTTAGAATGAAGTGAGTTCTTGTAGTTAATTATTTTTAATTGTTATCAAAATTTATAATAGTAAGCGTTCTTGTGAATATATGTAATGAAATATTTTCATTATGTCATGAAATTATATGATATTTGTGCCTTATAATTTATATTTGATATTGACGAATGAATTTATTGTAATAATTTATTTTACTGGTGATGTGGGTATAGTTCAAGGGTGTTAGAACACATGTATTTGTGGGAAATTCCTTATATCATATAAATGTGGTGTCAAAATGGAATTCTAGTTCCATAGTTGGTTTTGAAATTGTGATTATACCCCAAGTACTGTGTAATTTGGTTCACATAAAAATTCCAATGTTATTTCATCACATGTGAAAGGATAGATATTTAAATTTATTTTAAATAAATTTATTTTTATGAAGAAAACAATATTCCCTCTCTCTTTAAATATACATGATCCAAAACCTTTTTTGAATGTGTTAACTTCTAAACTTTTAGTAGTGAGAGGTGAGTATATATTTGGATCATGAAGATCTTTGAAATCTATATGATCAAATAATTATATCATTTCAAGGTATTAATATATGATATGTCTAACAATGTTTGTTAAGAATGGTATAATTCTTCTCCATTAATATATCTGAAACTTACGTATAGTTTTTTTATTTTTATTTTTCTCAACAATTTGATGTTTCTATATGAATCATTGGTTAAAATATGATATAACACTTCAATAAATTTATATTTTATGAATGAATTCATAATATAGTAAATATCAATTATTTGTGAATTCATAAAGGAATCTAAAATCCGAAAAACAAGTCATTATTATTTACATAATGAGTAACTAAATTGGTTATGATTCCACAAAAATTAACATCATTCTTTGTGGTGGCGGTGAACATTGGATAAGCAAACCAATAGTTCATTCTTATATTACACTATTCATTCTATCTTTATTATATTTTCCTTCTTCTCTCTATTTTATCACTATCTACCTAACATCAATATGAATTATGGGATGTTGGGCCTCATGATGGTCAGTGGCATCGAGGGTTTGTGTGAGATCATTTTTTATGAGGTGAGGTAGCATGTCTCAGGGTGATATGGATCAATGGGGGTTTCATGATGGTAGGTGGTTGTGTATACAAGAGTTAAGGTAAACCGTGGATAATTACACCTATAGTAGGTGACATGGGTGGTCATTATTTAGTGAAGAGGAGTCTAAAATATTTCAATAACATTTTATTCATGTTTTATAAATTCATAGTGACACAAAATCTATCAAATAAATTATTTTTTTGAGTATGAATGTTTCAAAAAACATTATTAGGTATCAAATGAGGATTTAAATGTTTAAATTAAAAATTTGGTGAAGAGGGGGGTGGATTCATGGTAACCAACACATGATGAATTATATATTGAGAATGGAGTGTGTTTGTGTGTGTGTCCCCTTCCACTTTTATAAATTTTTATATAATTATGAACATATACTTATAATAAATATAAAAATAAGGTTTTAATTATTATTATTCTTTATTTGGTTGTATTTTTAAACTCAGAAATCATATTAAGAATATATCAATTGTTTTATGAATAAATTAATGATACAGATGAGTCAATACCAATATGTGATACCTTATTCCAATTTGTGGAACAATCCTTATTGCCAAAACATACTATCCTTCATAAATATTTTATAAAAAGATATATAATTCATATGATTCATGTTTTTTATAAATGAATATATTATCCAAATTTCTGTTCCATTTATATCAAAACAGTGGGGTGTGTTTGGATAGCTAAGGAAATTTTTTAGATGAGATAATAAGATTTATGTTTTAGCTTCTAGTAACCAATGAATGAGATTCATTCATGAAACTCGGATAATTTTAAATTTATGAAAATCTACCGTATATATATTTTTCATCTTGTGATAGGGTTTTTTACTAAACTATTGTATGATTTTACATTAGGATTTGTTCTAGAAGGGATGAAAACACACTTTTTAAGAAGTTAAATAATCTATCTAATAAACATTGTACTGGAAAATAGTAGATCTATTACTGGGTTAATTTATTCCCCATTATCATATACTTTTACCTCAAAATGGTAAAATTCCCATATCACATTTTATTATAATGTCACATATGTTATCTAATTTCATCATTGGAAATGGTTGTTATAGTTAGTTTACTTTAGTTAAATAACATCCCATTTAGGATGAAAGCCTCCATCTTGTTTCTAAAATTGCAGGGTTATTGTGAAATGAAAATAATAAGGAACAGTGACTTCCCCATTGATAATCACTCATTCTTCAAGGTGTAGTTCCTCCTTTGTGGATTCTACTAGCTAATTACATTGAAGGATATGTATATAAAAGTCCTTTAGAAATATTATTCCATAATAATTCTAAGGATGCCTTCGAGATGTTACATTCATTTTTTAACTACTTTAGTCAATGTAAGAATGTTGGTACTAAATTTTGTCCTCGTTATCCATTTGATAAAAAAAACATCATGAAATAGAGCATTGAATATTACAATATTAATGGTTTAGGGGCATGTTGACCAGGACCACATTGAGCCCCTATAATTTTTTATTTTTAGAAAATATTTATTTTTACTGATTTCCACTGGTTTAGTTCTTATAGTGTAGTCTAAGATAGAAATTCCATGATTTTATTCATCATGATAATTAATAAATTAATTTTAGATCATACATTATGATACATTATTTTATCATTTAATTCCTTTGGATCACCACAAATTCCATGGGGTGAGATGAATTATTACATCGTTATCATTATTGTTTATAGAGTTCCCTACATGGTATGATTATACTCACAAATATGTGGGCCCAATGTTCACACATTTTATGTATATCCATTTATTTCACAGGTCAGATATTTTCATGAAGATTGTGTAGATTGTGTGGATGTTTTGAAGTTGATTTCTTATAGAAATATTGTGTGTGAAATGCTTGTGAAGATCAGTTTTACATGTACATGGATATAGTGGGTGACAATTATGATTAGAGACAACTACTTGTGAGGACATCATCATTTATATTACTTATGATATTATTCGTTTTGTATATTATGTGGATATATCTCACTCTATTTTTTTAATATTATTCCGTATATTTCCATGGTGGATCTTTGCAATTATAAATTAAATTATTAATATTATCAATTTTTTATTTGTCCTCTATGTATTTCTATATTATATGTATGGATGCATGTTGTATAGAGCTGTATTATGATAATCCCTCCCATAATGTGAGATATTAATACTAAGTGTAGATCACTGTCCCCTTGAATATTGAAGTTTGGATTGGGAAGGAACCATTGACCTAACATCATCCAATGAGAGGCCTTAGTGTGTCATGTTGTAACATCCCGACCACAGAATACCCGAAGCTAGTGCCCTAAAAAATTATGTGTAAGTTTTAAAGAAATCCAATCATTGATATTTTAAACATCTTTTACCATTTTTTGGTTCAGTTCAAATCGGGTTCGTGGAATCCAGCCTCTTCAAACATGCTTTTTCGGTTAAAAACTGAAATGTGAAAATTTTATTTCAAAAACTTGGGGTGAGCTTATTAATGCCCAATATGGGGGTTTAAAATATCAGAATATGCCAATAAAAACATTTGAAAAACATTCATTAAAATTTTCCATAATTTTTTTCCGAAATTTTGTAACACATGAAACATATCATAACAAT
This sequence comes from Viscum album, assembly GCA_963277665.1. NCBI lineage: Eukaryota > Viridiplantae > Streptophyta > Magnoliopsida > Santalales > Viscaceae > Viscum > Viscum album. The sequence continues at coordinate 1,520,020,297 of OY728136.1, forward strand.
TGTCTTAGAAACAAAATTTCACAATTAAATGAAAACTAACAGAATTACAAGGGAACATGATTCAATTATATACATGGTCATTATGATTAATAATTAAAATAAATTCTAAATAAATATGTCATATGAATATATAAGTACAAATTTAATAACTAAGAGTAATACAAAATCGTTGTTGCACATAATTGTAATAACTTCAATTTAATTATTTTATAAATTGAAACATACACTTTCTAATAGATCACTGAGTGAAAAATAAACATCACATCATAAGCCTTAACATCTTCTGATACAAATAATTGTAGTTCTTAACCACATATATTCTACTAGTTGGATATCCACGTTGTTTATTAATTATCTTGAACATAATGAGGTAATGTTTAATACCATGCCTTGTCAAGACCTCGGGTGAAAAACTAAAATGTGAATGGCCTCGTGCGATGACCTGATCTTCTCAGTAGATCTATTGATGCATCGAAGGGCTTTCATTAATCGGTCCCCAACCCGTTAGACAGAGTTTATTACATTCCTCATATGCCAAATATGGTCGTATAAAAAAAGTACCATACAAAATTGAATGTTTAATTTCTAATTTCATATTATTCAAGGTTTCTCATACCAATTGGTATAATTAAACACTTAATCCATAAAAGGTAATAACCTTTTTAATTACATTCATTTGATTTTACATATACATAATGAATCAGGCATATATGTATTAATTAAAAAACTATTAACTGCATGGCTATGTCATTGATTGGTAAGTATGATAAGAAGATTATTGAAAATGTGATGACCACTAGTGCTTTAAAAGAATAAATGTATTGTAACATTAAATGATAAACCTTAATGCTTAATTTTTTACTGATAAAATATATTTCGTAATTTCACCATGGCATGGGTGCATAATTAAAAGATAAATGAAATATTTCAAAAGGGGTATTAAACTCATAAATTCCCAAACATTCATTTCTATAATGATTATTTTTAACATATCACAATGGTACACATAATATTAAACATGAGGAGAATGAAAGTCAAAAATAACTAACACCATTTATTATATGTTTGAAAATAAGTTATTCTTAAATATGTATGTATGAGTAGAAACCCCCAAATTTTATACTCGTGTACTCTAAGAAATTACTATATGAATCAAGAGTATAATATTTGAAATATAACAAATTAGGGTGTAGTGTTGTGTAAATTTGTTTATACACAATGGTGTATATAAATATTATTATTTTAAAATAGAACATTAATATTTCAAAAAATATATGTTTTACATTTTCTTTTCAATAATTGGAAAATTCTAATTAAATTCGAGAATCAATGATTATTTCCATACACATATATTCACATATACGAATATAAATTATGTATTAATAGTGTTTAAACCAAATTGATAATTTCACCCATACAACATTTTAGTATTAACCACATAAATGAACATGATTCCCTAAATCATAAATCATAATATATGATTTAAAAGGTTTATTTATTAATAAAATAGTCATAAATGATTATGTAAACATATATAAGTTACATGTATAACCGAGTAATAAACCAATGTTAATTGACAAATACTTATTTATAAAAAACATAAATTAATCATAAATGCGCAATGTTAAAAACATAAAATCGGTCTAGGCGGTGAGTTATATAAATTGTATTATTATACTTGACCATGTATACTATATATATGTATATGAAAATATAATTTTTCATGTTTAAAACCAAGTCCTACATCATCTTTAAAACTCAATGTTTAGAGGTCTTGAAATAGAAAATTATAGAGGATCATTTAAAACAATATGGTAATCTATATATAAGTATATGTACATATATAATTGAATTTATAAAGTATTATATTCAATAAGAAAAATAATGCTTCACGTCTAAAAGTACAGCACAACCAAAAATCAATAAATCCTTGGATCAGGTATATTTAGGTTCTCTCCGAAACCGCATGGATGTATACATATGAAAATTAGTATACATATATTTGTAGAAATTTATATACCTTATCATAATTCCCTTACATCAATAATACTAATTGTACTCGAAATCCAAAAGACCTAGGATAAGAAAAAAAAGAAAATTTTAACTAATCCCAAAGGATATAAATATATTATTATGAGGTAACATAAATATTTATATACACTCAAAAAAAAACATCACAAGACAACATATACCTTTCCTAGATTGAGGAGGAGGAGAGGCTTGGTAATGGCATGTGGAAGCTTGGTTGATGATTGAGGAGAGGAGGAACAACTGGGGGAATGGGTGCAACTAGGTAATATAAATAAACTATTTTATAAAAACTATAAAATATTTTAATGACACTTGTTGGAATGTTGAGGCACACTTGGTATATTAAATAACCAGTGGATGTTAGTGTTTTTGGAATATCATACCATGGATGATAGGATGATGATGAGAGGAGTCACTACTGGGAAAAAATGGTGAATGTAGTAGGAAAACCTACTGGTGTAGCGGATTCGGAGAAGAAGATGATGTCAAAAGAAAAAATAAAGAAAAAAATAAATAGACAACCGGGATTGGGTCTAGCCTTGATCTGATGTTTGGGGTAGACATGCAAGATCTAAATTGATGTATGGCTCAGATTTTATTGCGACAGATCAAATGGTTATGGTCTAAACAATGTTTTAAAATTACACGAATGAATGTGATTAAATCTTGTGAGATCTAACAGCTCAGTCTAACATGGTGTTTTATAAAGTCATGAATGAATAATATTAGATCCGTGATGGATCAGACGGCTTAATAAACGATGAGATATACCTTAGACGTAGAGGATGGAGGACCAAACTGAATCGTTCGTCCCAGATCACATGTGGAGAGAGTTGATGCTCTGGAATCAATCACCGATGATTTACTTTGTCCCACATTGAAACGGGGGATTTTTTCAGCCCTTTATTAGTTTGAGACTCTGGGAATAAGCTCAGAATAATCTCCCTCCTCTCGGTACATCCCAGTACCAGGTTCTATGGGTGTGTTCCGGTGCTGACCAACCATATCGTGCTTCCCTTCATGGTGGTGCGCTCTGATCCCCTAGTGCGTGTTCATGTGCACCCTTTTGGGTATCTATACTCCTACTCGCTAGACCTAGCATGAACCATGCATGCAAAAAATCCCATAGGCCGACCTGTGCTGTGGCATAAGGCTAGGCTCGACCGCCTAGTGCATTCGGCCTCCTTCAGCCCGGCTAAAGGGACATCCCTTATGTTGTCTAATTTTAATAAACAAACCAACTATTGAAATTAACTTTAATGTCATAGAAAAATAAATTTATTCATTTTATCTATAATTAAAATATTAAAACATTAACAAAACATAATTTTCTTTTTAAACATTAATATATTGAGGTACAAAAATTAAATTATACATTTCTATGAAAAACAGTATTACAGAAATTATTCATAAACATGTTTTCAAATTCAGAGATAAAAAGAATACATCCATTTAAACACAAGAGTTTTACTTAAAATCCATAATACATTAATCCTTTCAAAATTATAGGTAGTGTTTCCATAATAAACATGTTTAATATTATAATTTCAATGCATTCGTTATTTATTTAAAATAAATAAATATTCCTAGGTACTATAAATTAAATTGAAAAATGAAAAATTATTATAATTATAGCGATAAAAAACTCAACGGTCACGTGAAGTGCAATGATCGATTTGGGGACTTATAAAAGCATGCATTAGTGGGATTAAAAACTCACGATGACTTGAAAAAGATGGTGCATGACATCTCACTGATGCTTATTATTACTATCGTGGTTCTGACCATGATGTTCATAGTTATGACTGACTCGATGGATCAACTCTGTTTACCATATCTCAATGTTCCATTAAGTGGCATTGTAGAAGACCTCATTGGGTTTTTAGTAGGAATTTTTGGGCTGGATTATTTTCCTTTGAACCTGCTGTAATGTTACCACATTGGTGTTTTATTTAAATTAATGTCATGGTTTTTAGTTGGAATGTTTTCTTTCGTCAACATGTAAATTAATCAAAATAAAACCATAATATTTATATTACATGGGAAATATGTTTTGGGGCGTTACATTATTTCCCCAACAAATAATTGTATCCTAGAAATTCATTTTGTACAACAATGATAAAAAGAAAATCCGTGACATTATTCACTACATCCTCCATCATGGAGGATCCTCATATGTGTCTAGCTGAATACCAATGTTGGTGTTCAATTCATTCACTTCACTAGTCGAGACACACCTTGGACTATAAGGGTTAATCTCATATAGTGTACACTCCAGATTTGAGAGGCAGGATATAATGATAGATAGTTAAAAGATGTCTAATTGTACAAACTCAATAATAACTTGTCAGACCTTCTCTTGTTTTAGATTGTCAATGTCATATAAGAGTCCATACAAACTGAAGCTCATGATTTGGTCCACGTAGGATGTGCGATGGTTCCCCTCCAAGGAAGCCTATTGAAACCATTCCATGGCTGTGATGTTTTGGGACAGATTGGAGACTAATAAAACTCCTTCATGGGGAATTCCCCTTTTTCTATACTCAACATGTTGATTAGGGGCTATGAAGAGGTATATATAGGTATTCCCTTGGTAGGAGCAGAGAATATATGGACTATTTGATATCTCATAGAGTTTTTTTCATGTCCTTTGTAGGTTTGGGAACCGATGTTATTCTTCAACATAGTTTCTGACAATAATGGCGTCTAGTAGGTCTACAGGAAGTGATAAGATGTCGGGTTTTCCTTTCATTGAAAAATAAAATTTTTTCAGAAAAGCTAAATTAGTGAAACTCATAAAAAGGAACAAATGCTGAATAGGTGGTTGAAATGATAAACAAAAAAATTTATTTTCTTAAACTTTTGGTACAAAACACCCATGACCAATGCTTTCCCCATTTCATATTTAATTGAATTCCCCAAAAAAATTCAATACTCTCGATCTCCCTGAACCAAATGCAACATGAGTTGTCTTGTTCAATCGTGTGGGAACACTTATGGTGTCTCCATAGTGTGACATGAGGGGTTTATAGATTAGGGACATCATTATGTAATTGATGACTATACACAGAATATAAATCTTAAATTTCAAGGTTTTCAAAGTCCATTACATGATCATAATGGTCATTAGACATGATTTGGCACATGTATGCTGCTCGGAGGTCACTTGTCACTGCCGATTCTTGCAAATCAATGAGTGACTCAATGCCTTCTGCAATGGTGAAGAATCATCAAATTCCCTTATAATACTTTCTAGGATGTGCATAGGATGTAAATTGGGGTTGCATCATAATGATGTTGTCCAAAATCGCTCCTCAGTGGAGATGAAGTACATGAGGAGAGTTTGACACATCATAGAGGTTTTTTAGGTCATGTGAATGTGTGCATAGCTTAAAATGTTTTCATAGATAATTATTGAAACTATGGTTTCTAATGACTCAATATGAGGAGGCAAAAGGTAATTATTTTTTTCCATTGTAAAATTAAAAAAACATTATAAATTGTAATGATTATGTAACTTCTTCTTTGTTCAATTTTGGTTTTAGAGAGTTATCTAAACTGAATCCTCTGATAACAACTGTAATATCTGATCGCCCAAATACCAGGAGTAGGTGCCTTAAAATACGATTTGTGCATTTTACAAAAAACCATGAATTTATATTTTATACATCATGTACAATACAAAAGATGATATCGGTTATTGTTCTGGGAAACAAGCCTCATCGAACATGCTTCATTGGATAAAAATAGATAAATGGAAAATTTATTTCAAATATTTAGGGTGAGCATATGAAATCCCAGTAAGGGGGTTTAAAATAACATAATATACCAATTATAATTTTTGAAAAAATTAATCAAAATTTTCTATAAAACATTTCATTAAGAAATGTTGTATCACATGTAACATCTCATAAACATGGTCTCTCAAATAATACATTTCAATTAAAAACATACTAAAAGAATTACTAGTTATCATGATTCAATTATAAGAATTCTCATTTAGAGTAATAAGTAAAAGACATTCAAAATAAGTATGACATATGAATATGCATGTAAAAATATAATAACAAATAGTAATACATAATAAAAGTTGTGCATAATGGTAATTACATCAATTTCAATCTTTACTACTGCGAAACATACACTATCTAATAAATCACTGAGAGAAAAATTAATGCTATTCCATATGAATTTAATTCTACTAATACTAATATGTACTCAATATTAACCATGTATTTCTATTAGTCAAATACCCACATGGTTAATTAAATATCTTAAACATAATGGTTGAACGTATAATACCAGACCATGTAATGACATTGTGTCAAGACCTAAAATGACAATGGCCTCACCCCATGACCAGATCTTCTCATGGAAACTATTGAGGAATCTAGGGGCTTTCATTAACCAGTCCCCAAATCATTATACCGAGTCTATTACATTCCTCATATTCCAAATGGGGTTGTATATTCAAAATTTCACATAACACTTTGAATGTTTAATATCTTATTTCATATTATTCAAGGTGTCCGTTACTAGTTTGAATAATTAAACACTTAATCCAAAAAAGTTCATTAGTATTTTGATTACAATCATTAGCTTCTAAATATATATACTGAATCATGCGTATAAGTATTAACTACAAAAATATCAACTGCATGTCTATGTAATTGAATGGTGAGTATGATAAGAAAGTTATGGAATATGTGATGATTAATAACGAATTAAATTAAATAAAATTATTGTTATATAAAATGATTACTCTAAATTATAATATCATTACTAATAAAATAAATTTTTGAATTTCAACATGTATTTGGTGATTAATTAAAATATAATAAAAATCGTTCAAAAGGGGTATTAAACTCATAAATTTCCCCAATTTCATTTGTGTTGTGCTTATGTTTGACAGATCCCAAGGGTTAACATATTGTTAAACATGAAGAGCATGAAATTCATCCATAACTAACACCAATTAGTATATTTTTTAAAATAACTGATTCGTAAATATTTATTTAAAAGTAGTAAATAAAAAATTTTATACTCATGGACTCTCGAAAATTACTAAATGCATCAAGAGTATAATATTTGAAATATCCAAAATTAGTGTATAATGTTGTATAAATATGTTTATGCAAAATGGTGCATATAAAGAGGTGTATTTTATAATAGAACATTCATATTTCAAAAGCAGCATGTTTTACTCTTTCTTGGAAATCATTGGAAAATTCTAAGTAAAATCTATAATCAAAGTTTATTTTCATACACATATATTTACATATCTGAATATACATTATGTGTTAAATGTGTTGAAACAAAAAATCTAATGTCATCCACGTGTCTTCTATATATGAACCACAGAAATGGACCAAAGTCCCTAAATAATAAATCGTAATATAATTTTTAAAATGTTTAATTATTAATAAAACATAGGTAATTGTGTATGTAAGCATATATAAGTTACATGTATAATCGAGTACCACACCAATGTTAATTGACACATACATATTTATTATGAACATAAATTAATCATAGAAGTTCCATGTTAAATGACAGAATATCTGTCTATAGGGTGAGTTATATAAACTGTATTACTATACATTCACGTGTATACTTTATATATCTGTCTGAATATATAATTATATATATTTAAAAAAATTATATGTCTTCTTTGAAACAAAACATTTAAAAGTCATAAAACCGAACATAATATAGGTTCATCTAAAACTCTATAGTTATATATATATAATCTAATATATAATGTATATATATATATATTTCATGAGGAAAATAATCCTTCACGTTTAAATATACAACATTACCCAAACTCCATAAGTCCTAGGATCCAGGAAATGTGGGTTTTCACCCAAACACAAAGGATGTATACAAATGAAAATGAGTATACATAAATATAAATAAATGTATATAGATCAACATAATTCCCTTACAACCATAATACTACATGTACACGAAAATTAGAAGACCTAGGATCGTCCTAAAAGAAAAGGTTATCAATAAATTTTTAGGAGAATACGTATATATGTTTATACCCTCAAAAAATCCCAAATGAAACATTTCCCATAATTGGCATGAGGAAGAGGAGAGGCTCGGGAAAGGCAGGTGGAAGCTTGTTGGAGGTTTGAAGAGAGGGGGGTCAACTGAGTAAATGGGTGAAACCGAGTTATATAAATAAACAATATTATTTTAACTATAAAATATTATAAGGCCACTTGTCAGATAGCCAAGTCCCACTCGATATATTAAATGATAGGGAGATGTCAATCATTATAGAAAACAAGATCGTGGAGGCTCGAATAGTGATGGGAAGAGTCATGGGCGGAAAAAATGGTGATAGAAAGAAGAATACCTATTGGTGCGGTGCACGTGGAGAAGCAGAATATGTCACAGGAAGAGAAAAACATAAAAATTAATGGATTAACGAGATTGGATCTATCCTTGATCTGATGGTTGGGGTGCATCTGCGATATTTAATATGATGGATGACTTAGATTAGATCACAATGGATCAGATTGTTCAGATCGATGTGGTGGTTTCAAATTACATGAATGATTGCAATTAAATCATGAGAGATATAATAGATCAGGGCTACACTATGTTTTAAAAAGTTTCAATTGGTAGAGATTAGATCTGTGATGTTTCAGAAGGCATAAAAAAATGTAGATATATATCGTATCCGCTGAGGAATAAGGACCAAATGGAATCAAACGGCCCAGATCACACACGGTGATATCTGACGGCCTGGATTCAAACCCAGATGATTTTCATTTGCCCACATGTAAATAGACGGATTTTTTTCATCACTTTATAATCATGGGACTCTCGGAATAGGCTTAGAATACTCCCCCTCCCGATATAGCCCTGTACAAGGTTTTGTGGGAGCTCTCCTCCACCGACCCACGTCATTGTGCTACCCCACACGGTGGCATGCCCTAATCCCTTTAATAGTTCTCATGTGCACCCTTAGGGGTAGATATTCCCCCAATCTCTAGAACTAGCTCACACCATACATGCAGAGAAGCCCACATGCCGCCAATGCTAAGGATGAAGGCTAGGCTCGACCACCAAGCACGTGCAGCCACTTTCGGAACGGCTAAAGGGCTGGCCTTTTGGGGGTTTATTTTTTATAAACAAAACAACTCTTGAAATTTATCATACAATCATAAAAAAATATAATCATTTTAACTATATGGATAATATCTTATATTTTATAAAACCTGATTTTCATTTATAAAATGAAAATGTAAAGGTACACAATATAAATTTAACTTTTCCTTGACTAAGTGTATTAATGAATGTTTTCAATTTTTTTTCAAAATTCAAAGATAAAAATCATACCTCTCTTTAAACACAAGAGTTGGATTTTAAATCTTTTATACATTTAAACTTTCAAAATTCATGGAAGAGTTCCATGTATAGACATTTTCAAATTATAATTTCAATTCATTCATTAAAAATGTTAGAATAATAATTATTCCTAGGTAATTTAAATTAAAATGAAAAAAACAGTGACTGTAATTATAACCGTTCGAAATGCTACAGTCCCCCAAAGAGAAACGTCTGAATTGGGGAAATATAAAACTGTAAATTATGTGTGTTACAAACTCATGAATATTTGAGGAAGATAGTTCTTTTCATCATACTGATGCTTTTTATAGATATCATGGTTCTAGCCATGATGTTCATTGTTATGACTTACCCAAAGAATCATTTCTATTTATCATGTCTCGTTGTTGTGTTAGGTGTCTTTAAACTATCTCTTATTGTGTTTACAGTAGGTATATTTTGGTAGGTAGGTTTTCATTTGACCCAGAATTATTGTAAACATTTCTATGATTTATTAAAATAAAATTCTTGGTATATAGTGTTTATGTTTTGTTCAGACAACTTCTAAAAAAAATAAAACCATAATGTTACAATTATGTGAGAAATAAGTTTTAGGGTCTCACACATGTCATGTATCCTTGATATCCAAGAATATTTTTATAGATGTAAATATTATATATAGGTGTCCATATAATATCATTTTGGGTTATACGGACGAATCTTCTGGAAGGAATATGGGTTTAGATTCCATACTAGTGACCCCAGTATTTGGGTGGAAGCTAACATGTTCTTATATAAGGACTCTAAGAATACATTGACCAAGAAAATTTATTAGGTAATTATTTATTGTGTACGGTTGTATAAGTACATGAATTAAGTATAAGTCAATGCATAGTACGGTTTAATGATGTTATGCACAACTATTGGTGTGGTTATTGTGACATTGGGATGGATATTTCCAATATTAAAATTATTTCAGTAGAGGTTTCAGATATTCCTTCTATTAATAATTATAGAAATGGGTCTAGTCCAAAACATGTGAGAGTTCTGAGAAATATTCTCATATGAATCCCTCTAGGAACAATATGGATACCATGGTGTGATTTTCCCCTTGGTAATTGAGGGTTTTCACACTCCCCTAAAGATACAATGAATTGATACATTTTATTCTGTTTTATATACTATACCTATTTGTTTATTAAGCCCACATAAAACATTGGGGAATTCAAAAGTAACATACTCATCCTTATACTAATAATAATTATGTTCTTCCCAATTCAATTGTGTATTATTCTATTAGGAATTTTTTCCTCCTTAAAAATCTAATAATGTATTAATACCCTCATCAACATTGTGTTATTCTATAAAGAGGAGGTTCTCCGACGTCTAGATCATTTAACACATAAATAATATATTTTATCTTTCTTACCTCTGAGTCGAATGTTTAGGATTGGGATTCAATTTATGATTATAGATGGTCTAAGAGCAGTTCGTTCTAAGACATTACTAAGTTTCATTATTGTTCTTGATCTATGGTGGGTCATCTTCTCATTGTGATTAGTGAGAATATTACTTTTATAGTAGATGGTGGATCAAGTTGTGTTGGAAAAATCTAATTATTTAATGACTATATTGAGTGTGGTCAAATAATGGGATGCCTGATGGGTTATATAAACCATCTATATCATTGAGTTTAATGGGACTGACTTGTGTTTCTGACACACATTTTCAGTTGATTCAAAATTTTATAGTCAAGATGTTGTTTGTTGTATCAATATTCTACATGTAATCTAAGTTCCATTATGGGAAGAAATTTTACCAAAAGAAATAATTAAATAATTCAACCATGGATGTAGTTATGTCTTCTGTTCATGAAGTAGATATCTTATTGTGGTTAATCCTCTATAGAGAATCATGACCATGACTGATTTTGGGTTATGACTCATATTATTTGAGAGGCGTTACCAAGAGATATTGAATTATATATTTGTTTACACATAGTGATTCATTAACGGTATTAAATGAATGTGTAGTCATGGGGTTGTTATTTGTTTCTATGATACCTCTTCTTCCAGAGTCCCCTATTAATGATTCTTCATGTTGTGGAATATTCTTGATGATGGTACTCCTCCATTGTGAGAGTAGGATAGATTTTGACCTAAAGGTTTCCAGATATACAATTTGGGTCTAATTGTCCATGAGGGATTGTGTTGATATCTAGTTTATCCTTTTTATAGATCCATTTTCCCATAATAATGTATCTTGGTGGATGGAATAGATGTTTGGGAGAGATTTATGAGGACAATGTTGAATCAATACACAATAGGGGACTATTTATTTATGCAATTCTTATCCAGAATAGAATCAGGATAATCCATGATATAGATTATGTTTTGGTTAATAATATGTGGTTGAGAGTAATCTTTCCTACATATGATGTTTGGGTGTTGGTGATTCTTGTGGAAAAGTTCGAGGAAGGCTCTAGTAAACAAGTCTTTATGTGATAAATGTACATATAAGAATTTTAATCACTACAAATGTTCAGGTAGAATACAAGGGGGCTTATTAAGAGAAATCACTTCATAAAACTAGGAATTGTGTCATTATTTTCATTATCATGAATACATTTTACCATGTTAATGTGTCACATTATCAGATAACGAAGACCCATAAGGAGATAGTGAAGCATTGGGACTAAATCCATCATATAAACTTTTTGTTATGATTTATATTAGGTCATTCTATAAATTCATTATTTATACATCAAGAGTATAATAAATATAGAAACTAAATTTAGTGATGTAATTTAATTAATAAATAATTATTGGTCTTCATGTAATTAATGATGTGGGGGTTGGTAAGATTTATTTATAGAAACACAATCATGGTATTGGAATCTTCTAGCATGTAACCATTTGAATTGATGATGGACAAGGCTCATGAGATGTTATAATTTGAGATGTTATTCTTCTATATGGAAAGAAATATTTCATAACCCCAGTTTATGGTGATTGAGCTATATTATATGTATGTATAATGTCCATGAGAGTGATGCTTTCATAATTTTTATGTGTTACTGGATGTCTACATGAGTTAGAATCATGTCATTATTTTGAAAGGGGGATAAAATGTGATCCACTATCTTTGATGGATTGTTGTTTTTACGTGGATATCAGTCACTAATTTTGGAATTATCATAGATTTTGGATATCATATAGAAGTTTCATCAAATTGGTCAACATAATAATCTTTTAGTTGGGGTGGAATGGGAACACTAATGGGTTGTTGTGTGGTGTTGAAATTTTTGATGCCTTTGGGGAATAATTTTTTTTAATATTAATAATCATTCATGAATGTGTAATGAAAACTAAATATGATTAACTTTATAGTAAATAATAAACTAATATATGTTAATATTTTGGTGGTGAATTTCCACTGATGGTTTCATGGTGGTTCGGGGTAGAGTTCATATTATTCACATCATCAAAGTGGATTTGAAGATAGTGCTAGTTTCATTTTAGAAGAATATTCTTGGAGAAAAACTATTGGAAAATGGATCTTCAAATTGTAAGACTCCACTATTTCTATTGTGATATACTTGTAAAAACTACTGCAAAATAGTCCATTAATTGTGATAAAATAATCATTTTTCATCGCAAATAAATCTATAACTATAGATGCGTGATTAAGATCCACATGATTTAATAGGTGCTAGAAAATACATAATAATAGTGGTCGTTTATCGGTACTAATAAATTATTGATAATGAAAAACTTTTCCAACTCATTCGTATGTGATAAAAAAGGTATATTTTATCAGTTCATTTAGTAGTGCTGATCAAGGGACCCTTCAATAGTAGTTCTAAAATCACCAATAAATGGGAATATTGTAGTGTGTAGTTAATATTACAACACAAATTCAAACTTGATACAAACCCATAAATATCAAAAACATTAATTAAATAAAAACGTGAAATGAAATAAAATTTCCAAAATAAGGTAAATGAGAAAAATTATATAATAGAAACTTTGAATATAGGTATACATAAATACGTTAGTTTGTAATCATTATTATAGACATTTTTAAAAATCAATGTTCTTTTGTATTTGGCTATTGAGACCCCCTCGTGATATAATGGTACAATCCATCCCATCTCCGGAAAATGATCACACCGGTATGAAAAAATCTTATTTTAGTAATAATATATATATATTGAATATAATGTATTAATTAAAATCTAAAGTTTTTGTCAAACTATAAACATTTTTTTATCAAATTCAGTTGTGGTTAAATATTTCACATCACTTAATTTCGTTATCATACTCAACAATAATATTTTAAAAAAATTTCTAATCATGAATAATATATAAATATTAAATATATTTGTTATGGAATGTCATATTGGATGTTGAGAAAACAATCAAGTATTTATTTCTGAGTTTTAGGTGATAGGATGCAAATTTTAAAATAAACCGAATTATATATATATTGAAAAGACACCCTCGATGTCATATTGGTCACACCATATGTCAGATTATGATGTGGATAATTTCAACATGTCCAAAATGATTTGTGGATCATTTTCTTGAAGTATAAATAAACCAGAATGCATTTTCTTAGTTATTGAGTATGTTACTTCAATTTTTCACTCAAGTTTCATTTCAAACTAGAAACATGCACATTGATTTACACCAATCCCATCATATTTTTTAATGTGATACTAAATCATTCATGCCAAAAAAAGAATCATTTTCCTAAATTATCAAGGCAATAAAATAATGTATTATTGGTTTTCAATGATTGACAATTTTTAAACAAAAATGGAAATTTTATATAGATAATTGACACTTTGCGTCATAACAAGAACATCTTGTATAGGATTGAAATGTGGATAAATCCTTGATGTTAACAATTTGTTATGTATTTTTTCTAAACTATCAATACAATTCAAAATGTGTTTTCATGGTTGTGGGTAACCTAGATTTCGTTTTCACTATAAATAATTTGAAATCATATTAAAGAAATACACACTTGGAGTCATTCCAGTTACACAGTTCATCATATTGAGTCAAGTATATATCATACATGTCATAAATGACATAGATTTCATTTTACTAACATATCAATATAATCCAATGGATTTTTCTTGGTTTTAAGATCATCACATACATCTTTAACAAAAATGTAACTTTAATCTAGAGACATAAAAATTGTGTCATTACATTCACATCATGGCACAGTTTTACATTAGACTAATTCATACATATCACAAATGAATTATGCATAAGCTTCGTAATTTATCTAAATAATCGGATTTTGGTTTCTAAGATTTCAATGACTGAGAATTTTGGAATTAAAAAGTCAAATTTAAAATTTTAATGGATACTTTGATGCATTTTGGATAGATAATGCATTATATTGAGGAATATCTAGTTCCTATGGTTCAGAAATTACATATGAATCATTTTAATAATTTATTAAAATGTCCGGGTTCCGGAAGCCACTGAGAGGGGCCCCGTAACTAGTTGGTCACATGGCCTCAAGTGCATTTCCCCAAACGCCAGAGGCTGCCGACTAGCAGCGAGGGCCTTGGGTGTGATAGTGGGGAAAATATGATCTCTTTGGAAAAGTATATAGTGAAAGATAAAAAAATAAAAAAAATAGAGGATGCAGTAGACATACAGTCAAGAGTAAATGATAAACAACGGAAGACTAACAAATAAACAACTAGAGAAGAAATATATGTTAATGATGCATGGTACATATATGTCTAGGAAAACATCCAAACAATTCACAATTATGAACTAAATACTAATCCAAAGTACAAAAGAAAAACAGATGAGCAACTCCTCATCATCACAAGTCTCGGCTTGGTCCCATGCTCTCTAGCACTAGTGCAATCAAGAACCTGAAGTAGAAGGTTTCATTCCCTTATCTATATCTGCAATAATATAATCTGTTTGTGCGCAAAAGAATGACCCAAAAAGGGTGTGAGACAAAGTCCCAAAAGGCAACCCCCCAAAGATCTGTGCCTAATAGTTAGTGAATATATGGCTGGTAAAGTACAGTAAGTAGTAAACAGTAAGTAGTAAACATGATAAAACACAGTAGTAACAATCTAAAATTTGTAGCATTTAATCTACAATCAAGAAACATCCACTCAATCAAGTAGAACAAAAAGATAACCTCTTGGTAGTTCTCATAGTCTAACCACTAAGGTTCATCCTACAAGTACTAGCAACCCTCTGGGAGGCACACACAGTCTCACCCGTCTGGTTCAGCTAAGAATAGACTCTTTGAGGAAGCACTCACCGTCAATTCCCCCTATAGTCTCGTATCGTACTAAAGGCTCTCTGGGGAAGTACACAACATCTCATTCCCCCTGTGGCCTACGTCGAAGAACTACAGACTCTCTGAAAAAGCCCTCAACATCAATTCCCCATGCGGTCTTGAATCGTAAATTAAAGACACTCTAGAGAAGTGCCTACGTCCCTTCTCCCTAAGGTCCACTACACTAGGTTCTCATAGCCATATGTAAAACAAACATGCATAGCGCAAGTATCGGCCCAAGTAATCCTCATGAATTACTTGGATATCATTTTAAGGCACAACGACATAACAATAAAACATTTCTACTATCCTACAACTAGGCATGGCAACTAGAAAAATGCCAAACAGGCAAAACAAGCATGGAAAAAATTATAGAGAATAGTACAATTTATCATATTCATAAGCAATGACTTATACACAGACATACCATCAAAGCAAGAAAACCACAAGGGCAAAACAAGAACCACGCAATACCTCGTTCAAGGGTATTAGTGGAAATTGCCCATAATATTCAGCGAATTCCTACAGAAAGGTGCAAACCACCTACCTCGATGTTAGGAGAATAGTATATGTGAACCACAATGATTGATTCTCCTTAGAACGTCGAGGATCGGAGAAATCATCAAAAATTCTCAACCCTTGATATCTTGAGAAAGTGGTGGAATTGGAAAACAAGGCTCTAGGGGAAGGATTAAATCATTGTTGCGGTTCCAACGCAATCGACGACGATTGATTTACAGATCAGACGGAGGATCGGGAATCCGAAGAAGAAACACGGCTGTATGGGTCACTCTCAGACGAAGTACCTCGAGAAGGAGTGCTTTATGTCCGTCAGGCATGACCTCGGTCCGATTAATTAAAAAAAGAAAGTACACGACATGTACTTCTTGAGTACACGACGTCTAATTCATTTTATCCATACTCCACTTTAAGCGGCCTCCACATCACCCCTACACACCGTGTGTGTGGCCTGGACACGGACAACACACGGCCTAGCACGACAAGGGAGTACACAGTGTGTACTCATAAAGTACATGACATGTACATAAAAAATTTCCAAAAAACCCCATTTTTATCAAAAACTCCATGAATAGAAAAACATGCCTGAAAATGATGATCTGGTTTTTTACAAACTTCCCCCCTTAAAGAAATTCGTCCCTA
Organism: Viscum album; assembly: GCA_963277665.1. NCBI lineage: Eukaryota > Viridiplantae > Streptophyta > Magnoliopsida > Santalales > Viscaceae > Viscum > Viscum album. The sequence continues at coordinate 1,520,037,163 of OY728136.1, forward strand.
AATTTCCCAAATGATCTGGAGAAGAAAAAACTCTAAAATGCTTCGGGCACTGTGATAATATGTCGGCTCCCTTTCCCAGGTCTTGTCCTATACTCCCCCATGCTGCCATAGAACCCATAATAGAGGAACAGACCGCCCGCAGAGAACCTTTGTAATGCGATCTACAATCCGGATAAGATGCTCCTCAAATGAAGCATCTGCTTCGAGATGAACTTCCTCAGGCTGAAAGACATGAGGAGGGTCTGAAAAGTAATGTCGGAGCTGAGAGACATGGAAGACGCCATGCATGGCCCGATACTTCTGAGGTATCCACAATCGATAGGCAACCATAAAAAATCCCTCCAACTGCTTCTTGAGTTCCTGTAACTTAGGTGTAGCCATCCTATAGGGAGGAATGGACACTGGTACCACTCCTGGAACGAAGTCAATAGAGAAGTCCACCTCACGCTCTGGAGGTATACCTGAACATTCCTCTCGAAAGATATCCCTAAAACGATCCACCACTACAGGAAAGCCCAACTGTAAAGTCCCCTGGTCATCCAAATAAATACTACCAATCTGGGCTTTCACCCTTCCTAGACCATGATGCTCGAGTCTTGGTTGACTCTCCTGAACATCTCATTCGCCTCTATAATGAAAAGATTCAACTACTGGTGAGATGAAACTCACCCTGCGGTGATAAAAGTCGACGCCTACCTGGAAGGGAACCAACCACTCCATTCTGAGGATGCCATCATAGACTGTCAACTCTAGGACATAGAGATCCAATATGAAACGATACCATAGAACCTCAATAGGGAACTCTCTACACTGACATACACTAGATTTCCTCGTCCCCAAAGTTGTGTCTAGTGTCAGCAAGTCAGTAGAAGAAAGGATACAGAGCCCAAGACTCTGTACCACAACAATAGAGATGAAGCTATGAATAGAACCAATATCAAAAAGAGTTGAAGATAAAACTAAGGCTACTAAAATCATACCTCGAATGGTAGAAGTTCTAGGATTTAGTTCATGATAGGTCTTCTCAACAACAAAATTTGGGCCTACCCCACGGTCCTGTGACCCTGCATGACCACTCTGAGCTGATCCGCCCTGCTGATGCTGAAATACTGGTGACTGACTGCCATGGCCCCGAACTCCACCTCAGCAAGAATGTCCAAAAGAAATCCAGTTCGCTGACTTGTGGGAATCTAGTGGTGCTGCTCGAAAATGAGGAGTCATGGAAGAACCCTGTCACCAGCTACTGGTGAGAACACCTGGCAGAAACACTGAAGGTTACCCATCATTCCACAAGATCGACACTCCATTGGGTCTCTTTAGAACTGCGGCCGCATGTTCCCTTCACTTCCACACTGGTAAAATACTACCTAGATACCTGAAGATGTATATCGCCTCCTCATATCACCATGTGTAGACTCTCTAGGGAACTTCCTATTGTAGACTAGAGGAACACTAGCTCTAGAAGTAGAACTGCCCTGGCTCGCAGCTTCAGAGTCTCTCATATTGTGCTCCGCAATCAGCGCCTGGTTGACGATGGAAGTGATGGAAGTCAACTGGAAGATATTCACATGCGATCGGATCTCCCACCTGACACCATCTTCAAGCTTCCTTTCTATGAATACCACAGTTCCATCTTGGAAGGGTGTGAAACGCTGCATCTTAGTGAAACGAGAGGAATACTCTGTGACATAAATAGTACCCTGCTCTAGACTCATTAACTCTCGGGCTTGATCGGCGCTTAGGGTCTTCAGGTAGAAGTAGTCGTAAAACACGTGCCATAACTCCTCCCAATTCATAACATGATGATGAACTACCAGTGAGATCACATCCCACCACCTCATGGAAGAGTCTCGTAGCATATAGTTAGCGAGATTGACCCACTTCTGTGGTGGTGTTTCCAAGTGCTCAATGATAGTCATCATGGCATCCATCCATGACTCTGCAGCCTGTGGTCCTCATTTCCATGAGAAAGTAGGAAGATGCTGCTACTGGAAAACCCACATCATGTCTGCCATGGTCGTGGCAGGAGGAGGTGCTCCCTAAAAGGTATACATTATCTTCATAAAGCCATACCTGAACTGCGCATCCGCGCCTACAACAGGTATGAAAGTGGGTGCCAAGGCTGGCCCAACTGGATGATCAGAAGGAAGTCCCTGATCATCCATATCTGGCATCTGATCACTGCCTGTCAAATGACATACAACCGGTGGACATCATGGAGGCATATCTCTGAACGATCAAAAGCATACCTTAGATCAGGAAAACAAGGACAGAGAACAAAAGAGTACAAAATGGAAATAGGACAAGGAAACACTCAAGACATACACTACATGACTACACGACGTGTATAAACCCTACACGGTGTGTAATTAACTCTATTCCCTTGTCTGTGTCTCCTTACATGGCTAACCCACATGGTCTTCTTAAACTAATACTACACGACGTGTTCCCTGTGGAAACGACGTGTAGTAGACAAGGTTTCAACGACTCGTGCTATTAGTTACATGGCTGGTTACAGGGTTGAGACTACATGGCGTGTTACCAATAAAAATGGCGTGTACATGACGATCTTCCAGAACCGTGTTGTTGGCGACAAGTCCAGGTACATGGTTGACCCTTACACGGAGTGTTCCAAACAAACATGGCATTCATAGGAGGAGAGAACACCGACCCGTGTTGTTCGTGACATGACCGGGTACTGAGAACAAGGATACACTGCGTGTTAATACAAAACACAGCGTGTATGACACGAGCTTCCATAACCCATGGTGTTAGTTACACTGCTGGGTACACAGCTTACTACTACTCGTCGGGTATCTACCGTAAACTACGTGTTCCTGGAAATTTTTCACAACATGTGTTTCAGGTCACACAGTCAGTGACATAGTTTTAAACTACACGTCATGTATATATAAAGTACATGCCATGTATTCTGGGTTTTAATTGGCAGTAGCTATGAAACTGCACCGAAGCCCAGAAAACATTGAAAAACGAAGATGAAGGTGCCAAATTCCGATCTGTGAGGGCCCATACTCCCCACGAATCAACACTTGGCTTCCAATACAGTCATATATATGGAAAAAAAGTCAATGATTTTCCAATTTCTGATTTAAGAGGGCAAATAACACCTCAAGAATCAAAAGATTTTTTTTTCATTTAAGCAAGGTACAAAACAAACAACCTCTATCAACAGCAGAGATTCTATCAATCATCTATTACAATAGCATTCATAATCTACATAAAGTCTATCACAAGAATATGCAATTAGTAATTCACCCTAGATGGAATGGAAATAATGCATTGCATGTGATTTCTAACAAGTGCCTATATGATGCATGAGATGGAATACCCTCATCTCATCGGGTTGCAAAGAAATTGAACCAGAATAGTAACAACAGTAACAATACAAGTCATGTGAATCACTATAGGTGAAATCATAACACTTGTAAATATCAAAACTAGAAACTGAAATAATAGAGGTAGTATGGCTTTTCCATGTACATGGGGTAGCTACTCCCGAGCACAGCTTAACACCAATTACCGAATCCATCGTATCCCTAGCTAAATGCTCCAAATAGTATATCAAGAGAAGAGAACTTCATTGATACCACTTTGTAATGTCCCGGTTCTAGAATCCGCCCAGAGACACCCCATATCTGGTTGGTCACATGGCCTCAAGCACATTTCCCCAAACACCAAAGGCTTCCAACTAGCTGCGAGGACCTTAGGTGTGATAGTGGGGAAAGTATGCTTTCCTTGGCAGAGTACACAACAGAAGAGAAAAAAAACATCAATAGCAAAATCAGTAGACATACAAACAAGAGTAAATGATAAATAGCAGAAGACTAACAAACAAACAACTCGAGTAGAAATATATGTAAATCATGCGTGGGACATATATGTCCAAGAAAAAATCCAAACAAGTCACAATGTTGAACATAGTACCAAGCCAATGTACAAAATAAATATAGATGGAAATCTCCTCAAAATCTCAAGCCTCGGCTTGGTCCCATGCTCTCCAGCTCCAGTGCAATCAAGAACCTGAAGTAAAAGGGTGCTTTCACTTATCTATACCTACAACAATATAATCTGTTTGGGCCCAAAAGAATGACCTAAACAGGGTGTGAGACAAAGTCCCAATAGGCAACCACACAATGATCTGTGCCTAACAGTCAGTGAATATATGGCAGGTAAATTATAGTAAGCAGTAAATAGTAAGTAGTAAATAGAATAAAAGAAAGTAGTAATAATCCAAAGTTTCTAGCATATAATATACAAACAAGAAATGTCCACTCAAGCAAGTAGAACAAAAAGGTAACTTCTAGGTAGTTCTCACAGTCTAACCCATAAGGGTCAACCTAAATGTACTAGCAACCCTCTGGGAGGCACACACAGTCTCACCCCTCTAGTTCAGCAAAGAATAGACTTTCTAAGGAAGCACTCACCATCATTTTCTCCTATAGTTTCATATCATACTAAAGGCTCTCTAGGGAAGCACTCAACGTCTCATTCCCCCTGTGGCCCACGTCGAGGAACTAAAGACTCTTTGAGAAAGCACTCAACGTCAATTCCCCCTATGGTCCCACATCGTAAATTAAGGACACCATGGAGAAGTCCTTATGTCCATTCTCCCTATGGTCCACTACACTAGGTTCTCATAGCCTTGTGTAAAACAGACATGCATAGCACGTGTATCGGCCCAATTAAACCTCATTAAATACATGGCTATCATTCTAAGGCACAACTGCATAATAGCACAACAGTTCCACTCCTACAACTAGGCATGGAAACTGGAAAAATGCCTACCAGGAGAAACATCCAGGGCACATAAAAATTTACCCTATTCACAAGAAGTGACCTCTACATAGGCATACCAGTAAAGCAAGCAACGAACAAGGGAAAAACATGAAACAAGCAATACCTATTTCAAGGGTATTGGTAGAAATTTCACATAATATTCAACGACTTCATTCAGAAAGGCACAAACCACCTACCTCAATGCTAGGAGAATGATATACATGAACCACGATGATTGATTATCCTTTGAACATCGAGGATCTGAGAAGACGTCCAAAACTCTCAACCAATGATATCTTGAGAAAGAAGAGAAATTGGAAAATAGGGCTCTAGGAGAAGGAAGAACTCAACGTTGTGGTTCCAACTCAATCCACATCAGTCGATTCAGAGTTCAGATAGATGCTTAGGAATCCGGAGAAGAAACATGGCCATACAGGTTTCTCTCGGATGGAAAACCAGGAGAAGGAGTGTTTGTTGCCCGTCATGCGTGACCCCGGACCGTTTAATGAAAAAAATGAAAATACACGACATGTACTTCTTTTGTACACAACGTGTACTTCATTTTTCCATACTCCACTTTAGGCGGCCTCCAATTCACCCCTACACACCATTTGTGTTGCCTGGACACTGTGTAGAGACCCGAAGCTTGACGTACATGGACATTACATTACATTTGCGGAATTTATAATACATGACAAAAACAGATGCCCAAAGACCGTATTAGTTTAGTGTCTTTGGAAACTCAGAACGAAATATTCTAATCATGGTGAAAGATCTTCAACATCATCCATAAAGATATTCCCCTTTAGGATTTTCTTACCTAAAAACCTTTCTTTATATCCTGGGGAAATGAAAACATAAAAAGGGTGGGCTCAAATGCTCAGTAAGGGTAAACAAAGAGAACATAAAACAATCCATAAACATTTGAATGCAAAAACTTGTACATAAAATCTAAACATAAAAATTTTGAGCAAAGACATAAATATTCGAAGTACGTAAGGCATATATCATAATGGCTGATGAATCAAGATAAAATAGAATGGGAATAAAGCTTGTAATTGTGGAAACCATTAAGCACATGTTATGATTTCCATAGTATCCAAAGCCTTGCTACCATGACCATCTTAGTGGACAAAGTCCCTTTCTGAATCGAGTTCAGTCCTTGTTTCATTACTCTAATACTGAACCAGGTTAACTTACTATTAAAGCCATGTTTATCTCATGAGATACAAATCTTTACCCCATTAATTATAGGGAGATATAGGTCCCACCCATCTCATAATTAAATAATTCTTACTTGTTCCACAACATAAACATAAATCATTCATCTTAACCCAAAAAATAAAATTGGTTTCATAAACATCATCTCATCATAACATAATCCATATAAAACAAATGGATATCATTTCATCAGAAAAAATGTGAAACCATGTAAATCATAAAAACATTAAACTTGAAACATACACATATGAAATAATGTCATCTTAGATGGATAATGGTTTTAATAAAACACATGAAATGAATTCTTGAGGAAATTATCCTTTCTTCTTCAAAATCATTTTCTTTTCACATAATGACATGAAATTTTAAAAGAAAAGTATTTTGTTGAAAATATTCATGAAATCTTGTAAAGTAATATTCTTGAAAATAAGGCATTATGAAAACGTAAAAATCCATTCATTCCGTATACGTTAAAAATAACATTCTTCTCGTACTTTTTTCGAAAAAGTCAAAAAGTTCCTCGTATGGTAAACAAAAGAAAGATTCTTTACATACCATGCAGTAAAAGTCAAAATGGGTAAAAATTCCATTAAACATACATGAAAAAAAATTATAAAATAGGTACATGGATGATACAAAATCCCCAGTAAATACATAAAAATAATCAATCTCGGATAAAAACGAAATTGGAAAAGTTATCCCTTACCTTATATCCGATATGCTTCATATGTATCTGAACCTCCTGTATAATGATTTAAATAATGTCATTGACTTATTATAGAATCATATTTATTGTTATTATATCATATATGGTTTACCTATAACTTTATATTACACATTCTTTTGTAAATTCCATGTTAAAGCATCGTTTTGGGTAAAATCGTTTCATTTATAGTACGTGTTTCGACTTTTTGTTCTTGATATTATTAATTATATCCTGATTTAATTAATTGCAGAATGTAAAACATGATTTATATATAATATATATTCCCCATATACATATATATATATATATATATGATATATCGAGAAATGGAAGGAAATACACCGTTCATGGAGACGGTAGGCCGTACGTACGCATGAACGCTGTTTTTGTTTCCTTATTGAATTGAATGGAATTAAGTAGATGACTGACATATATATATATATATACATAAATCCAGTATCATTATTATGTCATATATTTCATTATTATTCATTATTTATACTTTATAATCATTCATGAATGGTTAACATGGAGAATGAATCTCATCGCTTCGTGGAGACGGTAGACCGTACGTACGCACGAGTGATGATATCATTCCCATGATCATGGAATTTTATTGAAGTGTATGTATAATATTTCAGAATCAATATAAATGTACAATAATTATATATAGTTATTTATTTACACTATTATACCCATCCTAGGATGGTGGTTGTTGAAAACAGATTACACCACGGCGTAGGGACGGTATTCCGTACGTACTCACGCGCGATGATTTCGTTTTCCATAGGATGGATAGAAGGTGAAATAGGGTTGTTACATATTTATAATAACATATCAGTATATAACTAATACTGATGTTATTACATTATAAGGAGACAACTAAAGAATAATAATAAGAAGAAGAATGAAACGTGAGAAAATCTAAAGAAGAGATTACCTCTTCTTCGACGCACCACATTTAAGCTTCTTCTTAGGTCACTAGAGTTGGTCTTTTGAGAAGACCAGAACCTCAAGATTGTTCCTAGGGAAGTGTAGAAGATAAATGGGCAGGGGTTTCCTGAGCTTCAATGCCCAAAATTGTGCGAAGTGAAGAGGGAAGTGGTGCCATTTTTATAAGGGAGGAGAGGGGGGCCTTTGGAAAAACATAAAATATTATTTTATTATAACATCATATTCGGTTTTTAATAGATAAAAATTTATTTATTTCAAATCTAAGGTTGGGATGGGTCTAAATCCTCTAAACCAATAGATTTTTGATAGGTTTGGGTCATTATATTAACTTTATCTTTTAGTTTTAACTCTTAGTTAATTAGATTGACATTTATCATGTCAATTTGTATTTTTCTATTATAAAGTCAATAAACTTACCATATACATCTCAGAGACCCCAAAGTGGTCCACTAATGACACACCTATCATGATATAAGTATCTTGGAAGATCATTAGCTTTTTAAGAATATGATAACAATTAATAATATAATATTTGTTTTAAAAACTCTTTTATGTCAATTTTGACACTATTCGGTAATGGATTTTATTGAAAATCATAACAGCATGATTAGTTCTAAAAAGTTAATTAATTCAATAATAAAATTTCATATTAACCTATAAAATAAGTGTAATTCATAAAAAGTTTCAAATTACATTAATTTGTGTATTTATAACATCAATGATGTTAATATTTCATTAATAAGGTAATTACAGCATCATCATTGTGTCATAAATAAATTAACTTATTTAATGTATAAAAATTATAAATAAAATACCATTATTTATTAAAACTCATTAGATTTCTAATGAAAATTTATAGGCGATTTTATATTATGTATAACCCTATATTAAAAATTATGTAGTTGTTAAACATTGATTTTTAACTATTTTAATCCTTCTTTAAATAAATTGATAATACATGTCCTAATCTAATCCATGTGGACCAGAATGGTCATATTTTATTCATAAGGTTTTTTTTGTCGAACTAAACTTATCCAATAGAATTAGGACATGTGTTAAGGTAATAATAATATAAGTTTTACCCTAAATTACCCTATTTACTTTTAACCATGGTTAATAAAAGTAAAAAGTTATTATTTGCAAAAATTATTTTCATCTCATTGAACCACATTTTAGTCCGTGATATTAACCTTGTTTCTTGAATTTTCTATATTCCACTCATAGAAGTGGTAAAATTATGTTTTATGTGTGTTTACAAAAAGCTCCTAGGAGGTATGTAATAGACGGTGGAAATTTCAATAAAATTTTCATATATCTAAAATTATTATAAAATGACTCCAATGAATCAAATTGAAAATATATAGGATTTATGTATCAATTTTTACATAAAATAAATTTAAATAAATTAAATAATTTTTTATATAAAAAAGTCTGGTTTTAAAAAGTAACCTAGTGTTTTCACTATTCATCAAAAATTGAATGTTTTCAGAAAAATAAAAAAAATTTACCCGAGGCTAATTTCGATATTCCGAATCCAAAAATGAAGTCCATTTTGAAAAATAAAATTTCTAAAATTTCTAAAATTGGGTATTACTATTCATAACGGCTAGTTTGTATAATATTTTAATAACATTTCGTTGTTTAATAAAACTCGATATTGTGTACAACACACACTATCGTGAAAGGTCGAAATTGCATGTAATGTAAGCCAAGTCATGGTTGCGTGTAATGCAAGACTCCTTTGTTATTTTTTAAAACATAATCCAACCATATTTCATTTATAGATTGAATATATATATATATATATTTATACACTCAATATTGCGTAGAATAACTTATATCAAACGAACACGAAATTGTGTATAACAGGATCCATGAATAGTGTTGCGTATACTGCAAGAAAATACGGTGTTGCATAAAGTGTAAGATAATCTTTGTGTAGCGTACAACAAAAGACATGAAAGAAATTAAAAAGAATAATTCTCATAATAGCTCGGGTTGTTAAATTCTACCCCCATTAAAATGAATTTCTCCCTCGAAATTCGTCGGGGTTATAAATGGTTTTCTACTTGAATTTATCTTTAATTGAAACCCACATCCTAAAATGTAATAATAAAATTAACTTTAAATACTAATGTATGAAATGTAACGGTTAACCAAATTAACTAATCATTGGGTTTCCATGTTAGAGAACATAGATGAAAATATGGATATATAAGGGAAACATAACCATCCTGTTCTGATGGAGAGTGATAGAGAACATGGTTATGAAAAATCCAATAATCACAAAGTCATAAATTTGTGATGATTTAAGGTACCATCTTATTTATCAAATATGAGGACACTAGGACAACATTTTTGGTTTTCAAGATCATTTCCATAAAGTTGAAGAATTAAAAGAAATACTTACTTTATTTCGGAACAATCTCACCGTTGTTCGTGCCATGTACAATTTCTAATTCATCTCTTAAAAAAATGAAGTTGAATTTTTCATTCATGAAGTGTTAGTAGATCGTGTGATTGAATAATGGGTCATTCCATCTATCTCAAAGAAAATATTAGCAAAAGTTATAAGTCTATCTTATGGTGAGATTAATCATATATGCTTCCAAAAAATGACTTATATTTCTTCTATCATAGCTCTTAATAAAATAAAACTAGTTTCTACTAACCAGGGACTTCCTATAGGCCAGTGGTATTCAATAAAGGCCTTTCGTATTTCGGTTCTGTGTTTGATTCCCAGAGCCTTGTCCGACGTGACGGGTTTTCACTCGTTCTATGTGTTGTCCTTTTTCTAAAACTATACTATTATAACATTCCAGAAATAATATCGAAAAACAAGTTATATTCTTAAACAATACTATATTTTTTCTAACATAATCCATTTAAATCTTTAGGATTATCCAAAATACATCTGTCCAGTCTCATAGTATAAAGAAAACAATAACTGAAAAGGTCACATAAAAATCACGTGGATACCATCGTTTATCCCCCATATATCATAAGATATATTTTTTTGGTCACATTCCAAACATGTAAAAACCTTAATCATTTATTCTTTTGAAACATGAATTACCATAGAACCTTAGTGAAAACATGATTATTTTCAAATGTTAAGACATTCCACATACAATAATCCCAAAATTTATATATACTCAAACCATGATATCAGTCATGAAATCATTTCATTTTCTCTTTATCCCTCCATTATACACATATCACCTGCTTTCCAAAAAATATGAATTACTTTTCATGGATACTGGTACCATTTGACATATACTTTAAAATACTTTAGGAAAAACTATAGTGTAACAATCCTTAGATGATTATTTATTCCATAGTATCGTGAGATTACTTATACAACATTACTCTTGATAAACATGTAATCATTTCACTACCTTCTTAATAAATTGACCGATCTTGAACAATTATTTCATCTCACATATCATTTGTAGTCTCTTCATCATCATCAGTATAAATTCTACCCATACGACCATGTAGATTCTCTTCATGATACATTCCCATAGGGAATTGGTTTTCATAATTCACGTACATTCCACATTTAAAACATTTAATCATTGTTGATGTCGTAGCAATACCATTATCATTGTCCATGGTGTTAATTGAACATTTTCCTTTTCACTTACTGGATTTGTTTCCTTCCATTCCACACCCAAAGAATCTAACAGTTCCTTTGAAACATTCTCCATGATGCCTTTTCCCACATGATTTACATGGGGGAAATTTAACATTCTTTCCTCTATGATCATCATGAAACTCCATCTTTCTCTTATTAGCTAAGTCGGGAAACTTACCAAAGACGAGATTATTAATCATATTATGAGATTTTTGATAAGCCATAATGATGTTTGGACTTCCAAATCCTATTTCATTTGGTTTCTCATGAATAATATCATTCCATTTTCTATAATATCCTCAATTATCATGAATCTTCCTATTTCCAGTCATTTTCTAAAACCCAAAAAGAATAGTGTGAGAGAAAAAAATCATGATAGGGAAAACAACATAATAAAGAGGGAGTACTATCAATATCTAACATCTTAGGTCAAATTATAATATCGTTACTGTAATTCTAGGACTATAACCTATACATATACTTATCCTTAGGGACATCCCTTGACATACCATAGAAATATTTCTAGGAATTTCACTAAAGTTTTCGCATCGTAGTTTCCAAATGTAAAATAGACCTTCACTCTGATACCAACTGTAGAGACCCGAAGCATGACGTACATGGACATTACATTAATTTTCCAGAATAAATAATACATGACAAAAACATACAGCCAAATTACGTATTAGTTTAGTGACTTTGGAAACTCGGAATAAAATATTCTAATCATGTTGAAAGATCTTCAACATCACCCATAAATATATTCCCCTTTTGGTTTTCTAACCTAAAAACCTTTCATTATATCCTGGGGAAAATATAACATAAAAAGGGTGAGATCAAATCCTCAGTATGGGTAAACAATGATAACTTAAAATAATCCACAAGCATTTGAATTAAAAAAAAGAACATAAAATCTAAACATAAAAATCTTGAGCAAAGACATAAATCTTGGAATTACGTTAGGAATATATCATAATGGATCATCAATCATGATAAAATAGAATGGTAATAATGCATGTAATTGTGGAAACCATTAAGCACATGTTATGATTTACATAGTAGCCAAGGCATTGCTACCATGACCATCTTAGTGGACAAAGTCCCTTCCTAAATTGAGTTCACTACTCATTTTAGTCCTGTAACACTGAACCGGGATTACATACCATTCTAGCATTTCTATCTCATGTGATACAAATATTTACCCAATGCATTGGAGGGAGACATAGGTCCACCCATCTCATAATGAAATCATTCTTACTTTTTCCACAACATAAACATAAATCATTTATCATAACCCAATGAATAAAATGGGATTCATAAACATCATCTCATCATAACATAATCCATATAAAACAAATGGATATAATTTCATCAGAAGAAAAGTGAAACCGTGTAAAGCATAGAGACATTATACATGAAACATGCACATATTAAATAATTTCATCTTAGATGGATAATGGTTTTGATAAAACACTTGAAATGAATTCTTGAAGAAAATATCCTTTCCTCTTCAAAATAGTTTTCATTTCACAAAATTCCATGATATTTTAAAAGAAAAGGATTTTTATGAAAATAGTCATGAAATCTTGTAGAGTAAGATTCTTGAAAATAAGGTGTTATGAAACCATAAAAATCTGTTCATGTCGTATAAGATAAAAAACATTCTCCTCCTACTATTGTTGGAAAAGTCAAAAAGTTCCTCATATGGTAAACAAAAGAAAAATTATTTAGATACAAAGTAGTAAAAGACAAAAATGGGTTAAAATACCATTAAACATAGATGAAAACATTTTTAGAAAGTAGTGACATGGATGATAACAAAACCCCCAGTAAGTACTTACAAATAAACAATCTTGGATAAAAACATGATAGGAAAAGTTGTCCCTTACCTTATGTCCGATATGCTTCGTATGTATCTGAACCTCCTGTCTAATGATTTAAATAATGTAATTGACTTAATACAGAATCATATTCATTTTTATGATATCATATATGGTTTACTTATGACTTTATATTACCCGTTCTTTTGTAAATTCCATGTTAAAGTATCATTTTGGGTAAAATCGTTTCATTTATCGTACGTGTTTGGACTTGTTGTTCATGATATTATTACTTATATCCTGATTTAAATAATTAAAGAATATAAAAAATTATTTATATATAATATATATTCAGAATATACATATATATATATGATAGATCTATAAATGTTTTGAAATATAACACTCATGGAGACGGTAGGTTATACGTTCGCATGAACGCTATTTTCGTTTCCTTATTGAATTGAATGGAAATAAGTAGATGACATAAATATATATATACATAAGTTTAGTACCATTATTATGTAATATATTAAATTATTATTCATTATATATACTTTATAATCATTCGTGAATGGTTAACATGGAGAATGAATCTAATCGTGTCGTGGAGATGGTAGTCCGTACGTACGCACGAGCGATGATATCATTCCCATGATTGTGGAATTGTATTGAAGGGTATGTATAATATTTTATAATCAATATCAATTTACAATAATCATATATAGATATTTATTTACACCATTATACCCATCCTAGTAATGTGGTGGTCGAAAACATATTTCACCACGACATGGAGACGGTGTTCCGTACGTACGCACGCGCGGTGATTTCATTTTCCGTAGGATGGATAAAAGGTGAAATAGGGTTGTTTAATATTTATAATCACATATATTTATTTAATTAATACTTATGTTATTACTTTATAATGAGACAACTAAATAAAAAGAAGAAGAAGAAGAAACAAAAGTGAGAGAATCAGAAGAAGATATTACCTTTTCTTCAACGCAGCTCATTTAAGATTGTTTTTAGGGCACTAGAGTTGGTCTTTTGAAAATACCAGAACCTCCAGAATGTTTCTAGGGAAGAGTATAAGTGATATGGGTAGGGTTTTTCTAAGATTAAAGACTCAATAGAATGTGAAGTGAAGAGGTAAGGGGTTCCCTTTTTATAAGGGTGGAGAGGGGCACCTTTGGAAAAACATAAAATATTATTTTAATATAATGTCATATTAGGTTTTTAATAGCTCAAAACTTATTAATTTCGAAGATAAGGTGGGGATGGGTCTAAATCCTCTCAACCAATATATTTTAGACAGGTTTTGGTCATTATATTAACCTTATCTTTTAGTTTTAACTATTAGATAATTAGTTGTACATTTGCCATGTCACTTTGTATTTTTATATTATATAGTTAATAAACATACCATATACATCCAAGAGACCCACAACTTGTTCATTAATGATACACCTATCATTATATAAGTATCTTGGCCGAAACTTAGATTTTTAGGATTATAATAACAATTAATAATATAATATTTGTTTTAAAAACTATTTTCAGTCAATTTTGACACTATTTGGTAATGGATTTTTGTAGAAATCATAACAGCATTATTAGTTCAAATAAAGTTAATTAATTCAATAATAACATTTCATATTAACCTATAAAATTAGTGTAATTCATAAAAAGTCTAAAATAAAATTTAATTGTTTATTTATAACATCAATTATGTTAATATTTCATTAATAAGGTAATTACTGTATCATTATTGTGTCATAAATAAATTAACTTATTTAATGTCAAAAAATTATAAATGAAAAACAATTATGTAAGAAATATTATTATCATTATAATGAATATTTATAGTCGAATTTATCTTATGTATTACCCTATATTAAAAATGATTTAGTTATTAAACTTTGATTTTTAACTATTTTAACCCTTCATTAAATAAATTAATAATAAATGTACTAATCTAATGAATGTGTACCTAAATGGTCATATTTTATTACTAAGGTTGTTTTTGGTCGAATTACAGTTATCCAATAGAATTATTTAATGTTTTAGGAATAATAATAATATCATTTTTACCCTTAATTACCCTATTTACTTTTAATCGTGGTAAATAAAAGTAAAAAGTTATTGTTCACCAAAAATTATTTTAATCTCATTTAACCACATTTTTGTCTTTGATATTAACCGTGTCTGTCGTATTTTAGAAATTCCACTCACAGAAGTGGTTAAATTATGTTTTATGTAAGTTTGCAAAATGCTCCTAGGGGGTTTGTAAAAGAAGTTCGAAAGTTCAATAAAATTTTTATATATCTATAATTAATATAAAATGACTCCAATGAATCACATTGAACATATATATGTATTATGTATCAATTATTACCTAAAAAAAATTTAATTAAAATAAATTATTATTTAAATAAAAAAGTCAGTTTTTAAATAGTAACCCAGTGTTTTCACTATTCTTCAAAAATTGAATGTTTTCAGAAAAACACCAAAAAATCACCTAAGATAATTTTGATATTCCGAATCCAAAAATTAATTTCATTTTGAAAGATAAAATATATAAAATTTCAAAAATTGGGTATTACTATTCATAACGACTAGTTTGTATAATATTTTAATAAAATATCATTGTTTAGTGAAACTCAGTATTGCGTACAAAACACACTATAGTGAAAGGTCGCGATTGTGAGTAATGTAAGCCATGTCAGGGTTCCGTGTAGTGAGTGACTCCTTTGTTGTTGCATACAACATTATCTAACCATATTTCATTTATACATTGAATATATATATATACACACTCAATGTTGCGTAAAATAACTACAATCTAACAAACTTGAAATTGTGTGTAACACGATCCAAGAATTGTGTTGTGTATACTGCAAACTAATATGGTGTTGTGTATAGCGCAAGATAATCTTGGTGTTGCATACAACAAGAAAAATCAAAGAAATTAAAAAGAATAATTCTCATGAAATCTTGGTTTTTTACACACTGACAACACACGACCTGGCGCGACAAGGGAGTACACGACGTTTACTTCAAAAATTTCCAGAAAACCCCATTTTTCTCAACAACTCCTAGAATAGAAAAATATACCGAAAAAATATGATTCATCTTCTTACATTTAACAATATAATTGAAATGGGATTTCATAGATTTGTGTAAAGAAATGTCATTTTTTACTAAAATTATTTTCATTTTTAAATAAAAAGAGACACTTGGAGTCATACCGATCACATCGTCATTGGACTAAGGTGAGTCTGATTTATGAACATAAAAAATAGATTATAGATAAATTTTAAAAGGTATCAAAACAATACAAATGTTTTATTATGATATTTGAGTGTGTCAATAGTGAATTTTACAAAAATTCCACTTTCAATTAGAAACACGCAATTTGAGGAGTTCCTATAACATCAAGTGTCAATATAAGGTGATACTAATTCACACATTTCATAAATGACATATGAATATTTTTCCGATATTTTCAAGACAATCCAACTTCGTTTTCAATATTTCAATTACTGAAATATTTTTTCTAAAATTTAATGTTTTAACTAATAATGAACACTTTATGGCATACAGGGAACATCATGTTCCATATTAAGGTTATATTAATTAATAAACATAAAAAATTACATAAGTATGATTATAAAAATGTATAAAAATAATAATAATTTATTTGTATTGGGTTTTGAGAATTTCAATTACCTTTTTTTATTTAAATTCAACCGATTTTTATTAAAAGAGACAAACATGTAGTCATATCGGACAAACCATGAATTAGATTGAGGTGAGTTTTATTACAAAACATCAAGAATGAATTTTGTTCTATTTTCCTCAAGTATTAATTAAACCCAATTTTTTTCTCTTTTTTGAGTATGTTAGGTAACTTTTTTACTAAAACATCATTTTTAAATAAGAAAATTTATTTGAGTGATACCAGTAACTAGATGTATAAATTTTATATGAGTATAATTCCAAATAATACCAAATGTCATATAATTATTATTCTAATTTTATCAAGACAATACGAGTGTGATTTCATGGATTAAATCAAGTAGGAAATTTTGTAATAAATTGTTAATTTAGATCTGATAATGAACCTTTTGTGTCACATAAGGAATATAATATATCAGATTGTGGTGTGGTTGATTCATTCTTTTAAAAAATAAAATATGGATCATTGAAATAATGTATAATATCATCACCTAATTTTTTATTCTATTTTGAGAATATTGGTTTTCATTATTACAAAAATTAATGTCCTTTTTAAATAAATGATACACATTGATTCATACTAGTCACACAATGATTTCGATTTCTATGAATCTGATTCCAACACATCTAAAAAATTATTGATCATTTTAATAAACTATCAATTCAATACGAATGTTTTCATATAGTACTAAATATCCATTTATATTTTTTTCTAAAATTTCATTTAATACTCTAATTATGCACTTTGAGTCATATTGGAGAAATTCTGTTTTAGTTTGTTATGAGTATGATTCCAACCTATCATAATAGTCATTAGATTGTTGTCCAAAAATATGAAGACATTTTTATTTCATTTTCTTAGTTTTTAGTGAGTGACACTTTTTTAATTTAAATGTTAATGTTAAACCGATCAGAACCACTTCGAGTCATTAAAATAAAATCATGTATAAAATAGTGTTATCATGATTCATAAATATCAATAATTTCTTATAAATAACTTGTCTATATTATTGAAATAAAATATAATCGGTCTAATAATTTTTAGATGTCTCTTTTGCTAAAATCAATGTCAATTTCAATTAAAAAGACGATCTTTGAGTCGTAACTGTCACCGCATGTGTCAAAATGTGGTGAGGATGATTCCCAAACATCAAAAATTAAATATTGATCATTTTACTAAAGTATCAAACCAATATAAAAGTGTTTTATTGGTGTTCATAATGACACTTGTCTTTAATTTTTGAAAATGATATTATAAACTGAAAAAATACATTTTCAGTATTTCAATTCACATCATCTCTAATTTTATTTGATATTTTTTTAGATGATATAAATGACTTATGAATATTTATTCAATATTATAAAAAGAATACTTGTGAATTTCATGGTTTTATTTGAGTGACACATATTAACTAAAATGTTAATTATCACATTGAGCTGAGGAATCTTCCAACCAATAAAAAATGACTTATTGGTTATTTTCCCTAATGAATAAAAAATATGAAATAATTTTCATGGTTTTGATCATTTCTCATGTTTTGTTTTCTATAATTAATGTATATTTTAAATAAAATAAATTTATTAGAGTCATACAGGTGGCACTATGTGTCTGATTGATGTGAGGATAATCGATACACATAACAAATGACATATGAATCGTTATCATAATGTAGAAAAATAATCTGAATGTTTTTACATATTTTTTATTATGAGGTGATAGTTTTAACTAATATACAAATTATAAACTAAAACTTATAGTTTGATACATACTATGCACATTTTCCTTATGTTTGATATTGGGATCAATGAATCCGAGATGATTTGTTTTATTTCAAATGCATGCACCAACATCTAATGAAATAAATTTATCATAACTAGTAATAAATATATTAAGATCAATATTAAACTATGTGATATTTTTTTAGTATTACCAAGTTAATATTGCAACAGTTCGAGGTATGGATTTCCCCCATGTTTTTTATACTGTACATTCATCATTTTTGGTCATTAAACAATATTAATGTTTAAAAACCTGGAATATTTAATGAATTAGAGAAAAAAAGAAAATTGAATCATAAAGGGTTCAACATAATTGATGTGTTGATGATCATAGTACTTCAGGGAATCATCCTTTTTGATTATTTCATTTTATCATTATCTCTACGAAAATTCAAAAAATAAATACTAGGTTAAATTGGAGATGAAATTAACTATCAATGTCTATAAATATATTTGAGAAAAAAATATATTTTTCTAGATATATATAATTAAATTACCTTTCAATTATTCATGATCATATGTTAATAAAATAAAATTAATTTGTTTAATTGTACATGACAGTAAACAAAAATAATTTGGACCACCAAATATTAAATTAATTATCATTCATGGTGGTTACCACCTGACATTAATATGTATGAAATACCATCCTACATATATGATGATTACCTATATGATATTTCATTATTAATATATCTAAACTATACATCTTATCATAATATATTCTTTATTCACAATAAATTTTGTACATTAAAACATATATTTTTATATTAATCCCAACTAAAAATCAACCCATTCATTTTTCAATGATAATTATAATTCTCACTTCCATTATTTTAAACAATGATTATATACAATAAAATTTTGATTTACTCACTATGGATACATATGTCATATATTAAAATCTAAATACTAAAAAAAATTATTTTAACAATTTTTTATTACATAAAAATAACTTTTGACAAATTAAATTCCTAAAAAACATATATACTTTTTGTTGGGTAAAACAGATATATAAGAATTTTCATTATTATCTACTGAAAACTAGTATAACACACTATATATTCTAGTAATATAGTAATCATTAGTGTCACCCATTTTTTATTCCTATAAATCAATATACAGTAGTGTAACCTATTACAATTAATTGACATGTCTAAAATAAATATATACATTTATCTTTTTATGGAATATAAATAAATATTTCTTTTTCCTTCACTATCATAGAGATTAAAAAATATATGTTAACCCAATTACCATATTTAATGGAAAAATCATTAGTGTAGAGAACAAGGTATTTTAAAAAGACACGAAACTACATTATTAATTGTTTACCAATTTTTTGACAGTATTAAACATCAGTGTAGCCCTCTATAGCGTCAAAATGAAACTAAAATCGGGGGAATCAATTAGGTATTAATGTATAGTGTTATATCTTTTTATATATTTTTAAATAATATAGGATATGATAAAATCTAATATAACATCAACCTTTTTTGATCTTGAAAATTGGAAAATCCATATTCCCATTTTATTAGAATGATGTTGTGTTTTTTATTAATGATCATGTGATCATTGGACATTTTATATAATAAATTTGTGTATGCATATTAGTGAAAAACAATGGGAACATTTTACATAATAAATGAACACATCCCACATTAAGAACCCTATAGTTTATTATTTAATAATGATAATAAAATTAAGACCCCAGTGCATATGTACATTCATGCAAACTCATGATTTCAATCCTTAACACTTTTTTAAGACATGATCATCCAACCAAATTATAAAACTGAAATGGTCTCCATAGATTTCACCCAAACACATCAATACTCCATAATATCATGTATATCTTATACCTCTATTGAATATTTGAGATCATTATGTTACATGACTAATTTGTACCCATGATACATCAATATTTATGTTCCACATTGATATTATATCTCCATGTAAATAATGATAGAATAAAATAAATATTTACACCACCAACCAAAGTGAAACAAATTTATTATTATTATCTTATATAATTTACCACCAAACATGATAGATCCATATAGAGAAAATTTGACAAATTTTATTACATAAATTATTTGATATTGACTAATAAAGTATATATAATGAGGTGAAAATGTACTAACATTGTATTTGGATGTCACCTCTCCTTGATTCATGTATAAATTCTTCCACATATTCTCCCTAGTTATAAACAAATTGTTTTCCACTATTGCACTACCCATTGTATAAGGCCCCAGCCTTAAACCTTACTTAATCTTGAGTTATTACAAGATTACACATTGAGAATCTTTTCAGGTTTAGAGTTTTAGAGAATTAGATCATGAAACATGCATTACATTCCACATTTAAACAAAGTGGTTACATAAAAGACAATATTCATTCATCCCATCAATGGAAACCTATTTAAAATAAAACACGGATTCTTTCTTGACACATCCTTGACACTATCATCACATCATGTACCTTTCCCTTGACCTGTGAAAAACATTTCAAAAACTTGGGATGAGCATAAAAAGCTCAGTAAGGGTTATAAAAATATGGAAAGGAAACATGAGTTCATAAATACATAAGAATGAAATCATACTTTACCCATAAAACATAGGCATATCAAATCATGAATAAATCATAGAAAACATAAGACATAAAGGTAACTTGAGGCATTCATAACATTCTTACGTAGGGAGTAACCCTATTGGTTACCTTTGGAATACCCATCACAGTATATTCCCTAAATCTCTTCGGAGAAACCTTAATGTTTCACTCCTTCGCGTTACCCAATGCATTGGAGAGCTATATCGGGCTCACCCGCCCTTAGTTTATCACGGAACCACCCATTCTTCATAACAATTCCCAAGAACCATACCATAATATTATCACATAAACATGAATAAAGGAAACATAACATTTCCACATTTCAATCACAATATAACATTTTAGGATATTGAAATAATGAATCCATTCAAAAAGAAACCATTTCAAAAACCATTTAAAACATTTAATAAAGAGATTTTTGAATCAAAGTGTCCCATACCACCTTGAAGCTTTTAACATTTTAAACCATTAATATCCATATAAATAAATCCTTAAAACCATTTTGAAAACATGGATATTAATAAGAACAAATAATTAAAACATTTAAAACGATATTTTGGTTAAAGGGGTTTTACCGAAATTAGAGATAGTTGAATACAATAATCGAGGAATAACATTTAGTCATAATTTTATAATATAATGAGAATAAAATGATTCATGATATAATACTCCAAAGGACATTATATACACCATATAAGAGTGAATTGGTTCATAACAACAATGAGCCCTCAATAGAAAGGTCAAATGTGATGAAATCCCTTATAAAATAGGTATCTTTAAATTAAGGACAAATAAACCTCAAATGATATGTGTGACAAATATATATACACCCAATATAAGTGGATATTAAGTTTAAAACAATAAAAGGTCATTCACACATATTCAATGGATGACATATTCAATGACTACAATTTGAACCCAAAGAAATCGAAATTGGGTTAAAAAGTTCCCTTGACAGCCTAACGACATCACATCAAAATGAGTTGATGAGAGATAAAAAGTGTATCTCATATCTTGGACATAAAATTTACATCAATAAGGATGTATGAGAACATATCCCAACATAAAAATATGTAAATTAAAAGACCCAATAAAAGAAGTCTTTTAAAAAAGAGGAGGGTGAAAGGTTCCCTTACTGACATGGGTATCTTTCAAAACATACACCCCATGAAAGAAAGACAATAGGTCATTGATGTAAATACTCATAAACGAAAGTATATTACACAAAGAGTAGAATAATGGGCAGTAAATACACCAATCAATGGAATTTGTGGCAAATGTAGCATAAATCTCATGGGAATGAAAGTGAGATGAAAAATCCCTCACGAAAACTCGGCAGCCTAACGGCGCCACATAAAACTTCCGAATATGGATTGATGAGATCAAATAGGGTATCTCATCACATTAAAATATAATTTACAGCAAGAGGAATATAAAAGAACATCCCTCAACATTACAAATAGGAGCTTAAAAGAAGTGACATAAAGGAGAGTACTTAAAAAGAAAGAGAGAAGTTAGATTTCTTACGAAAGTTCGGCAGCCTAACGGCGCCAATCAAAACGTCCAAAATGGATTGATGAGAGAGAATAGGGTCTCTCATCACATGAAAATAAAAATTACAGTAGTATTAATATAAAAGATCATCCCAATAACAATAAATATGAGCTTTAAAAGGAATGACATAAAAGAGTGTACTTAAAAAGAAAGAGAGGAGTAAGATCCCTTACCACGGGTCCGACTTGACTCGATCATTCTTCAACGTCCTGAATAATAAAATTGAGTTAATTTCTACTTCCTCAAGATCATTTTTCAAGTTCATTATTCCTTTTATATCACTTATTACCATGTCATAAACATTATGTAATCACTTAAGTTAATAATATTTGTTTTGCCGATATTTGGTTCTTAAGTCGAAAGTGGACTTCTTACAATTACATGTTGTTCATGTGGCCAAATGTTTATTATATCCAGAATTGTATTCAAGATGTAGATATCCTATATGTCATATATATCCAGTACATTCATTCATTTATAACATTACATAATCATTTAGAGGTAAGAAATGAAATGCACCGTTCATGGAGACGGTAAGCCGTACGTACGCATGAACGCTACTTTCATTTCTTTGTCATATTAATGGAATAAAAACTAAATGAGAGGTATGTATATTTTAATTCCAGAATTTTATTCATCATTTAGATATATCATTCATTATATATATCAATTATATACATGTACTTTTAATAGTACATTACATTTGGGGATAAGAAATGAAATGCACCGTTCATGGAGACGGTAAGCCGTACGTACGCATGAACGCTACTTTCATTTCTATCTCATACTTTAATGGAATGAAATAATAATTATATAGAGGTATATAATAATTCCAGTATAAAATCATATATAATAACATTAAATCCATCCTTTAAACATCCCACGTATGGCATTAACGAATCACATCACTTTGAGGGGGCGGTAGTCCGCACTTCCTAAAATGAAGATATCGCGTATACCCATAATGGAAGCCATAAAGGTAAGACAAAAATGAAAAATACAGAAGAGTAAATAAAACATAAACATATTATATATGATATATAAAAATAGTGACATCATAATGGCCACCTTTGAAGGTGTTAAATGAGTATAGAACAATCATCGTTTCGGGAGGCAGAATTTCACCATCCACGGAAACCGTATGTTCTTTAACCATTTGATGTAGTTGTGTGAGAGTGTAGCTCGAATAAATCTTATAAAAAACATCCTAGTATACTGAAGTTACTGGTGTTGTTACCAAAGAAGTAAATAAAAAGAGTTTAGGGGGTTGGAGAAGCAAAATAAAACAAATGAACATGAGAGAGTGAATTACCTTTAAAAGTGTAACTCCTTTTGATTTGAGCCTAAAGGCTTCCTTTGAAAGGATTCTGCCCAAAGGGAATCCTCTAGGATGAGGAGAGAGATGTGGAGAGATTAAATGGGCAGGGGTTGGCCGAGCCAAAGGCTTGAGGAGTGTGTTAAATGAGGTAGAGGTGGGGGCCTTTTATAAGAGGAGAGGAGGGGCACTTTTGGAATGTAAAGTAATATTACTTTATTTGAAAATGTGTTTCGGTTTCAAAAGGTCCCATATTGATATAATTCGAGGATAATGAGATAAGTCTTAGAAATCCACTCATCCAATAAGTTTTGGACATGTGTAGTTCATAGATTTTACATTATCTTTCCATTTTATTTAAATCGTCAAATAATGATGTTATCGCTGCACCATTATTATGTCATAAATAATTTAATTTATTTAATGTCTAAAAATTAAAAAAAAAATACTATGATGTATGAAATCATTTTAGATTTCCAATGAATATTTATAATCAAGAATATGACTTGTATAACTTCAATTAAAAATTGTTTTAGTAAAACATATCATGTTTGTGTCAATTTTACTTTTACATTAAATAAAATGTTATTTATGTCATTTCCCAACCAAAGTGGATCCATGGGTTCCCCAAGTTGACCCATGGCTTGTCATGGTCGGCCATGATACAACCAATGAGGGTAAGACATGTGTCAACCTCATCTCATTTTATTAAAGCATTATTTTTACCCTAAACCACACTAATTACCACTAATCGCGATTAAAAACTTAATAAGTTACTATTCACCAAAAAAATTATTTTAATCTCATTGAACCACATTTTACTTCTTAATGAAAACCATGTATGTCGGATTTTTTAAAATCAAAACACAATGATGGCAAAATTTCATTTAAACGGAAAAACAGTTTTTATAAGTACCACTTAGTGGTTTCACTATTCATCAAAAATTGAAGTTTTTCAGAAAAATCCCAAAAATTCACCCTAAGCTATATTTGATATTATGAATTCAAAAATGAAGTCCGTTTTACAAAATTCAAAACATATAAGTCACATTAATTATTTTAATAATTAATTCCCACTGTCATGACAAATAGCGTGTTTTATGAAACAATAAGTATCAAAAGATTGACACTAGTTTAAGTCTGATTTCAAAGTGAAATTGATTCCAACGACCACTATTGGATTTAATGGTAAAAATATTTTCTAATTTCACTTTAAAACCAATTCAAAATATAATCTAATCATATAAATAAATTAGATTAAAAAGTGGTTTTGAATTAAAATACAACATTTTACACTATTCATTAAAAAAAGAACTTTATCGGAAAGATACCAAAAATTTACACAAAGTAAATTTTGATGTACCGATTCTTAATAAGAGTTTTATTTGGTCCAAAAGAATGTTTAAGAGTGAACAAAACTATATTTAATGACGGTTCTCCATCAAAAGTTGATAAGTGAACCTTTAGTGAAAACTGGGGCATATACGCCTAAAATTTAATTCTTTCCGTATTTTAAGCCTTTATCTTTTATTGTATAAATGTAAAAATATTTAAGAAAATATATAATCATATTTTAGTTATTTCTATCAATTCCCGCCATTACAACGGCTACATGTTAACTACCATTTAGAATAATATTATTTTATTATTAGAGTGCAACGTAAGATTCCCAAGAAACTCGTTGTTGCCTGTTGGGTACGCCATCGAGCATAGCATCCCCTTTAAAGTCATATTAATATTTTATTCACAAATATGGATAAATATGAAAATGTCATATTCCTTATTTACCTGGGGTGTTACACATTGAGAATTGGATAAAAATAGTTATATAAAATTATTGTGATATTAATCATTCAAAACTAAAATATTAATATAATATTAGATACATAGAACGTAATGATGTCAATCTAGTTTCTGAAAAATATTATAAAATGATTTATGCTTCCAACTAATCTCTAAACAAATTGTCGTCTTATTTTGAGTATATAGGTTGTTATAAAGCTTGGTAGAAATGAAAAATATATTTTAAAAAATTAACAAATATTTTTAATGAAATTTTAAATACGTTTGGCTATTTCAAATTTTGTGATTCTTGTCTTTTTCGTTGTTTATGAACTATCTCACATTTCTTAAACAAAAAAGCATATTGTTTTTTATATTTCTTAAAAAATAGCGTAAAAATTGAAATAAGGAAGTAAATTAATTTGAAATATTATTTTTTATTAATATATATCTATATATACATTAATTTTTTTTACAATTTTTGTAATGCAGAAGATTTTTCTGTTAGTAGTTGAATTTATGCTATATATTTACTTCTTTTTAAAGACATCTATATCCTAAAGATACTTGTTTTTAAAACAAAGAATAAAACATATAAATCATTGTTTATTTATAAAATTTTCATTGTATGATTTTATAAAATTTTAATATAATTCATGTGTGGTCCTTTGTTTGGATAATCATGTATTGGAAATAAATAATAAATATAATGGGAATCTAGATTTCATGTGATCATAATCACGTGCTTTCTAAAAAATATAAAAATATATTTAATGTAAAAAATAAAAATATGTTTTATGTGATTATATTTTATAGACATACTCAAGAATTATTTTAATCAAAAATATGTTTTTTTCTTTTATTTTCTTCCCAAATACATTGTATACCACATCTTTTTTCATATAAATTTATTTCTTCTCCAATGAAGTTTTCTATGTAGAAATTATATGGGGATTTATGAATCTATATCATGATAAACACGATTTTACCAATGTATATTTTTAATATATAATCATGTAGAAAATAAATTTTTTTTTTAAAATTAAAGATCTTATTAGATCATTATTTGGGTAGACGTGTTATGAAAAATTACCTTCGTTATATACACACATGTTAGAATCCCAATCATTCAAACTTGAGAATCATATATATACTCTTGATTACAACTATTTTTACAAAAAATTCCCCATATATTTAATCTTCAAATAGAATGTCAAAAATATTATCATCGATAAATTCGGTATCTCTATGACGTTTTAATGATAATAAATTTAAATTTAGAACATTTGGGGAGAAGTTACGCTGAGAAGGACATTTTTATTTCATTTTTGATTCACTAGATTTTCTTTATCCAACATTATATTTCCCCATCACTTTAAACATATCTAAAATCATACCCCACTTATGACCTTTTTCACCAACTATTATATGTTATTCAAATTAATAATGTTGTTATAGACATTACTCATGTATCATAATAAGATTAGACTAACATGGTGAAAATGTTTTAATTTATACATTAGACATTGTAATATAGAGATCATTATATAGAACAAGAAACACAGTTTTCAGAAGTCTAGAAACCATAATACATTCACTAATGTGATTTTTTTGGAGTTAATTGTTGATTATGATTTGTGCACGTATATTATAAACCACAACCCTTAGAAAAAGTCAGTGCACCTCTATTTAATTATATAAATCACATAAACAAATTACATAGATAATTTTAGTGTTATAATTTAATCGAGATAAGTTTGATTTTCATTTAAGATAATGAAAAATGATAAAATTTAATACCGAACTATATTATATGGATAATAAGAATACCTAGCCTAAATACTTGAATTGTCATTTAATTCTTCATGTGTGGATCTTTGTTCGACCACTGGATCCCATTGACCCTTATCATATATTTGTATTCCTAACCATACCAGACAATGATATATATTATATATTTTAATTTTTCCATCAATCAATTAATTTTCTTATTTTTATAGTCTTCTGGTTTTATCATCTCAATGTATATTTGAAGATACAGTCCAAAACATACTTCACTGACATGACCATATTGTTCAAACTGCTTAATGACTACTGAAATTATCTTTTAATCTGGTATAACATCTTTCGATTCTTGGGTATAATCCACATTAAAATCTTATAAAAATAAATTGATATTTTTTAAGTATTTTAATAAATATTAATGAGTTAATTTTATTTCACACTTTCCCATTATTCCCATATAAATTATTTATGTCATCTATTTTACCCACCTTGTTTACACGAGCCTCCGTCCATTGTACAAGAATTGGAAAGGATGTGGAATCAGATTAGGATTCACCAATTAACATAAAATCAATAAGAACATAAATTTTTTATTTCACATTGGAATTTTATTATTTATTTATGATAAATATCAATTTCTGGTCTACTAATGTGTACCACATTCTTTCATTGTGATATAGGTATATTGGTTTAGATTCACATTCATTATTTACGATTTTTTTCTTTTCTAATTTTACAATTTAAAAAAAATAACAAACTAAATATTTTCATATCATAATTTGTAAAATAATATATATTATTAAATGGTTTCTCATCATGATGACTGTTGAGATCATTCCATGATACCATCCTTATAATGTGTTCAAAACAAACTATTGTTTGAGGATTTTATTTTACCTTGTCATCCCCAAGATTTAACTTTGTATGATGTGTCTGGAAGCCTCTATGAGAATTTTAATCAACCATTATGATACAATTCACATAGAGATAATATAATATAAATTAAATCTATAAGAAATATTAAAAATTAAATCATTATTGACTTGTATGTTGTTTTAGTAAAATATATAACCAATATGATTACATTACCTTCAAATCATTACACTATTTTTACATTTTTATTGGATAGATCTGTCACAAGAAATATACATCAATCAGAATATTCATCCTAATTTTGACCCGTACATAACTAATTTACATTTTCATGATGGGGTAAATTGGTTAGGTGTGTTGATTTAAACCATCCACAAATTTTATACCATTAATTATTTCCATGATGAATTTATTCATCACTAGGATGTTGTTTTGCTCTATCATTTTTGATAAACATGTTGTTGATCCCCTAATAATTGAATAATTTCAGCATAAATAGCTTATTCATTCAATAGATTTGTAACATCATCTTGGGTATAAGACATTATCTCCATGATTGATTAATGTTTTAATTTATAATATGTTAATGTAGTATATAACATATGCAATTATGAGGAAGATATTATAATATTAGAAAACAATTTTACCCTCTTTGTATGTATTGAGACATACATGAACTGATTGTGATCTCATAATGAATGGGTTATCCATGATTGAATTTTTATCTGAAGCAACATATTTTAGTCACTATGAGGAAAATTGACTGATTCTATTTTACATGATATGTGAAATAAAATACATTCACCTTTTTGATGAAATTATGATTGAATTGACCTTTCACATGTAGACAAGTAAATTCACATTCATGTATACCATTTCATAAAATGTCAATGTAATATAATTGGAAACCAAAATTAAAATAAAAAAAATAAATTCAAATGTTGATTAATCCAACTTTTATTTCTGTTCGATAACTTCAACAAAATAATATTATAATAAATTGGATTTCTATACATGGAACCGTATATATGCATTATATCCGCCGAAAGTGTTACTCAACTATTTTTCATCTTCTTTTATTTATAATGTTATTTTGTATAGAACATATAACCATTGATTGCATGAACAATATATTACATAACATTTTAATTTGGTCCCTTTCCTATCTATCAATTATTTTCTGAATGTGAATAATGTTTTTTAGATAACTCTTTATAAATTAGATCATGGAAACATCCTATAAACAAAGGATTGTGGGTATTTTATATCCATCCTTCAAACCATGATGGATTCAATTATTTAGTAATTTCATTTTGGGATTCAATGTATAGATCACCATCGTCACTAATCTATAAAATATAATGTTTCAGTTTCCCTAATTATATGTTGGAATTTGAAATAACAATTGTTTAGGAAACCCCTTCACTCATAAGGTTCACGTTGTTATGGGAAATTTGGAGACTCATGTTGTCTACAATTAATAGGTACTCATTATATAATTATATATCTTATCCAATAATATATGATTCTGAAATCAAACTATTTGGTTGACATTGATTTTTGACAGGCCCAATCAAAATTATCCTTTACATTTCATTATGGTACATCCATCTACAATATAAATTATGACATATTTGAACCTTTATTACCAAATAAACCACTTGGTTGACCATTAAATAAATAAACGATAAAGGGAATAACATCTCTAATTTATATAATATTATCACCACAACCTTATTACAGATTAGAAACACCATTTTTCAATTAATTTTATTATATGGATTTTAAAAATTAGAATATTCCAGTTAATGAATGACAAAATTTTTAAAGAAGAATGAAACACAATACCATGAGAATCAAATCATTCATTAAAAAAATATTTGAATGTGATTTTAGTCAATGTATCTTCTAATTAGTCATTGAAATGACATAATTAATATTTGATTAAAACATTTTTTGTACCTTAACACTATTAATGAAAATTAAATAGATCACTTTTAATTGTGCAAGGATAGTGTATGATTCTAGAGAATTAAATTCAATAATTTACCCTTTATTGTTACAAAATATTCCCTTATCCACACTCAAATCATGGCCAACCAAGTCGTGGTTCTATCCTCTATTTTCTCAAGATGATTTTATAATTTTCCTATAAATCTATAAAAGAATACACTTGAATTACATCAATATTATATATGAAGCACAAACCATTCCAATAAAATAGATAAAATAAAATTTATCTCTTCCTCCATATTGATTTCATATGGTTATTAAAAAATTGTTTGCTGAGAACTGTGGAATTATATTTTACATCGTATAGATTACCAACCGTTAGTGGAGGTGATGGTGTATAATTTCATTTTATTATGATAAAATACCATCATCCTAGAATAGTATTTATGTTATCAAAGTAAAAAAATTATGTCCTAAGAAACAACATTTTGAGGAATGAATTAAACTAAATGGGTGAGTTCATTTTTAAAAAATAGGACACCCCAACATTCCATCAATGACATACAAAAAAAGAATCCCATATGTATGAAATTAATGTATCATCTCATATGAAATGGACCTCAATGTGATTTATTCACTTCATTAGTCATTTTACTTGGTGAAACATTTATCCAGCATCATTTTAAGACCTTCAATCATTAGAGAGAGATAATCATAAATATCATTTCCATGTTTTATTGTCCCTTTATAAGTAGATACAATATAACATATTTTTTCATCATTCATAAATAGGAAGGAATGTTATAATATACAGACATTATTGTCCATGTACAATAAGTACTAATGCATACAGAAAAATTATTTATTCCATATATAAAAATGCAGTATGAATTTTTTTCGTCTCATTTCCAAATTAAAGATACTATTAATAAATTTTCTTCCACTAAGAGAAATTTGGTAAATGAGGTAGGTTACCACATTAAATTATTATATGTTCATATAATTTTAATTATCTTTTGGTTTCCTAAAATTCATATAGTATTCTAAAATATGGAATTATAGAATTTTTTTGTACAACATTTAAAGGACATGATTCATTTTTCTAATAATAATCAACATAAATCATGGTGAATTTTATTATTAATTTATGGTCCTTAGGATACAATATACAACATTTCATTAATGAATTAATATTTTAGATATCATTCCCAATGAACATATCACTCATATTTTCATCAAATTTTGAACATGGAAGTTAATATTTTTCTTGTGGATTATCATTCAGTGGAAAATGTATTTCTGTAAAGATGTTTTTACTCTATTCGGTATCAAAATTAAAATTATATAATATTAATATGTTTGAAAATGTTGTGTGTTTTGTATATAAGGTATAAAATGGTCTCCTAAAAAATCTATTTAACTTGTCAAACTAATTTGTAAAATGATAGAGTTCATCTTTAATTTCCATTTTCATTTTTCCCATGTGATCTCTATCATTTTATACACACATATTCATATCAAATAATCTATAAATTTAACTATAAACCCCATCGGTATCCACATTCAGTTTTCACTATGTCATGCCAACATTTATAACTCACATATATTTCCTGACCAATCACATTATTTTCTAATACTTTTAGAATAATTTTCCATTAATTATAACAAGGTAAGCAAGGACAAATTATATCAGAAACGTTATATGTGTGTAAAATTAAAAACGTGGTGAAATAATTTACTTCAACTTCAATTACATTTTCATGAGATTATAATGGATTCATATTTTATTCGTATAAATCCTATTAGGTTTGTAAAATACTATTTTTCTATAAAAAATAAATAAATACAAATTAAATATCCATTATCAAAGGTGAAAGTTATAGATAATTATAATAAAGTAAACCAACCATTTGATTGTTAAAAAATAATTTTATTATTTTTGATTGAAATGGTTAATTTTGTTTAAGAAGAAAAATACATCACTATGGTAGGATTTAAGTCTTAATTCAACAAAGGTGATCAATGGTACCCATTATGGGATGACTACTACATTGAGATGTTCATGAAACATGGGTTCATGTCTTGAATATATAGAGGATGTGTCTCAAAATAAAAAATACAATAATAAAATTTTATGATATAATGATTATGAGGATGTAAATTGCCTCCATAAATCTAAATGTACTTAGGATGGTAGTTGGTGAAGCACTATAAAACATTTATTAGATTATTGTGCAATGATGAAAAGTTTCTCAGGCACATAATTATTTGAAAGAAGAGCTGATCATACAATATATATTCATAATACCCTTACTATTTTATGACCCTTTACCAATTAACAATGGGTGGACATACATGATCAACTTGGCTCGAATATACATGAACCACTATACCATGAACATAAAAATTATTTCCCCAATACTACAGCACACTCTCTGAGAATAAATAGATGAATTATTTCATAACCACTCTTATTTCATACACTATGGTGAGGTTTATAGTTTGTATAAAAGGAATAAAACATAGAAATCACCTACCGAGTAATGAGTGATAGAATAAACAAATGACTTCCAAAAAAATTATTTTTTGAAATAGTAATTAATAAATAAGAAATTAATGATCATGTGACTATGAAAAATTCCAAAATTCTGTATTATAACCATCCTATTTGAAAAACTCATTTAAATAGAACATTTTTTTATTTACATAACCTTAATTTGACAATTCAAATATCATCTCAAACCCACTTTTAAAATTAAAAATTATACATAATTAATCATTATGAACCTTATTTAGATACATTTTATTAATTCCACATACAAATGTATGATTTTTTCTTCAAAAAACATAAAGGCATTGGAATCCCATTTTCTATAAAAATAGTTTCCATCAACTGAAACATTTATGAATTATATTCAAATAACAATAACAATAAATTAAGAGTCCAAAACTATTTTCAAGGAAATATATGAATATAGAAATGTTTAAAAAAATATAGATTCCCTTTGAAATCACATAACGAGTCTTAAAACACGGAATCCATTTTTGTTCAATTTAATTGGAATCATTTTTTTTCTTTTAAAAATTAACATTGATATTTATTACAAAGATTTATTATTTAAAACCTTTCATTAATGTAATAATGACTACATATATGATATAGAGGCCAGAAAATAGTTTAATGAAAAAAATGATAATTAAAATTTTCAAAATAATTTTATATATATAACTTGAATAAATCAATTTTTAGAAGAAATTATTGAATTATATATTTAAATGTGAAGATGATTGTCTTAAACTACACATCTAAATACCAATATTCACATGAGATTTATTAAAAATTCAATCAAGAGAATATTCATTTATCAAATACAAATATCATCATATAATACTCAAGAATCCACAAATTCTAGCATTCTCATGCATAATAATTTATACAAGAATAACCATAATCAGAGTTTTGAAATTTTAATTAACATAGAAAACGATTTTACAACATATAATTAGGTGTTAGATAGAGTTTTGTGTGATATTTTTTTTAGATTTGATTTGATATCATATGATAGTGATTCAAATTAGAGGTAATCTTGTCCATGGGGTGAGATAACAATATTTTTTTATTATTAAGGAACCATCAATGAATTTACATTATGTTTTCAGTTTTTACATTTTTTTGGGTGTTTAGAAGATCGTGGAATGATTTTTAATATTTAGTAATTGTGAATGAGTGATGAGATGGTGCGTCAACATGTGAAAGTTATCATTTTGAAGGAATTATTACCTAGAGGTGGAATGAATAATGTTTTTCAGGAAATATGGTCTTGTGAGATAGAAACCACATAACACGGGGTTTTTAACATTATATATTAAATCATGTTTTATTTTTCAATTATTTTTAAAAAAACTAATTATTTAATTTTTTTTTTCTATTTAAAATATTTTGGGAATTGTGATTTATACTTATTTAAATTATTTAATTTATATAATTCCATAAAACATAAATTATATATGTTAAAAATTATTTGATAAATCATAATGTAATAAACCAATAATATGATTGTGTTATTCAACCTCAACATATTTGGATAATTTAACATGAATATTCACAGGTCACGGAACATTTATTCAAAAATATAAATTCGTATTTGGTGCATATTTATGTTTTGATATCATCAATTCATTAATTAAACCTAAATATATTATTAAATCATGTGTTTAAATGGTATTAATATAAAAGATTCCTTTTATACCTTGTTATTCATTACTATGAAATTAATTTCCATTAACTATAATATAAATGAAAAATAATTCAATAGAAAAAATTTTAATCATCATTTATTTGTTAAACCAAGGATGAGATATTTATTGTGTTGATTAAGAGAGAAGAAATGATTTTTTGGTATATCATATTAAGTATCTATATCATATATGATTTTACAAACTAATCTAAAACAAATTATGTTCTAAATTATTCAATTTTATTAAATAATTATGCATGGTTTTGAATTTATATAATCACCATAGATAAATAGATTTCATCCTTGAAACCAAAACCATAGATATTTCCATTAATGATTTTTTTATAAATCGTAATTTTTCATTAATAATATTAAATAATGAATTTAAATTTCAAAGATCAATAGTGAAAAACATCATTTTAAAAAAGTATGAGTTTAACATCAGCATATTAACATTGAATGAAATATTTTCATTGACAAAGGACTTCGCTGTTTTTTCTAATTGTATATAATTGATTAAAATGAAAACCTTTCATTATTAATGTCAAAATATCTTAATTGCTGCTTGAATTTCACCATATGCCTTCATTGAAATATTATTACTATGAATTTGTTATTTTTAAGAATTTTTTTTAATATTAATCTACTTTTATAATTGGTTGAATTAGTTATTTCCTTTTACATGTTTTATACATTATTTGGCTGGAATATATTGAAAATTAATCTATATGTAAACCAAAAGTTATTCATTATGTGAATTACCATAAGTGTATTTGAAATGTAAGGATTATTCACCATTTGGATTGATATTTAAATTCCCAATTATATTCTATATTTTATCCCACATATTAAAGGATAATTAAATATTTTTATTATTTTGAAAACCAATTTATAGTATTAGTGGTAATAAACTAATAATTGACCAAAAAAATAACCCATAATAAAATCAATGCATATTCCCAAGTGATAATATTATAAAAACCCAACAAACCATATCCAACAAAATTTAGTGATCCTACTAGATTCAAGTGAATACATGAAAAGTAGTAAAACACAATAATGAAAAGTCAGAGTGAGTGTCCAAGTAGGTCTAACCATATCCCTCATATTATTGAATAACATTACTGGGATAATAATTTCTTCACTCAAGTAATATGTTTCGAAATATAAAAAACAATACGTAAACCTCAGAGAACCAAATATTTTCTGTAATATGATTAAAATAATTAAGATCGATGCCATCCTAGGGTTGTAAAGATACCATGGGAACCATTTGACAAAACTCAATAACATAGTCCAACTCTATATTGACACAAAAAAATCAATTATTTTTCACTCAAACCAGATAATATATAGTTACCTAACACTCACATGACTAAGAAACCGAGTGATGATGTGATAATAAATTGGATATATAAACATATAGTAAAAATTAAATACCCTAAAAATAACCTCCAAAAATATTTTATATAAAACACATTGAACATCATACAAGCATTAAAAATTGATAAAAATATCCGAAGAGACATACCAAATATAATGGACGAACAATTAGGGTATCATGAGCAATAAATCCAGTTCAAATTACAAAATATGATACATAACTTTTTGTAACATGGGATACCATGTTATTTTCCTTTTAATTTAAATACAAAAATATCAATACATTATAAATATTTCTAAATAATAACTTTTCCATTTTAAACAATTATTTGAAACATTGTTAATTCATATAAAAAATAAAACATAGTGTATGCCATTAATTTTTTATAAAAATATACATTAAATTCCCTAAAAGTATATTATATTGAATGTGTAATGATAGAACATTTAATTCAAAATAATTCAATCACATCCCATAGAATACCCTTTATTCAACGAATGGAATTAAACCAAAATGTTTTCCAGTGCCAATATAAACATTTAAAACATGCATACATTAAATAAAAATTAATATACTAAAATGGAAAAACATACCACAATAAATAAAAAAAGGGGAGTGGGTTTAGATTTTTGGAAATGATGAAATATGGGATTTACATTTAATATTAGAGGGAACATGAGTGAGGATACCCCAAAATACAACTATAAGGATATGAAAACCTTCTAACGGGTCATAAATTTTTTGACTAATCATGAGGGAGAGGATAAGGGACATTACATGAAAACAATATTATATAACAAATAGAAAAATCCTAATAAGAAACCCATGAGTGACGAGGTGATAAAAATAACATACCATGGATAAGAGCATAAATTATTCTTCGATAAAGTAAATGAGGTGTGAAAGAATCAAGGTACTTCCAAGAAATATCGATAATACCAACCGAATCCATGAATTTAGGGTACATTTTAATATATGAGGGAGAGATTCATTAGAAAATCCAAAAACGATCTAATAATGAATTATTTTTTGTGGCAAAATTGTAATCACTGATAAAAGATATGTTTGTTATCTCGAATGAAGTGAAAACAAAGTATTTATTTTTATAAATATAAATAATTATTAAAAATGAATTTATGAATATTTTTATATGATTATATATATATAGTAACATTATTATATATATTTATCAAATTATTAAAAAACTCATGTTGTATCACCCTGAATCGGGTGTCACATAATGATTCCCCTAGTCAGTTTTTAACATGGCCTCATGTGAACATCCCATTATACTAGAGGGTGACTACTACATCGAGGGTCAAATATAGACGGTGATATGACTATAACCTATTTTTAAAATCGTCAAAACCATAAAATAAAATATAAATATAGAAAAATAAATAAATTATACCCATAATATTATAATTAATTGTAAAAATAAATATCAAATGAAAAATTCAGAATCAGAAAAAAAAACAAAAAAAAAGTAAATATTACCATCTATATACATGTCATGTTTCAATAGGAAAAACTAATATAAAGTCAAAATAATAAAATACTCAAATGAGTCGTAACATCTTGTGTAGTTCCTTCATCCATGTTCTACCCCAACTCAACAATTTTTCAAAGGGATCTTTCCCTTTTTCTATTTTTTATTCATAATATATATTTGTGTACCATTCAGGAAGCATGAGTAGGGGTAGTAAACCATATAATGAATCCACCAATGGTATCTAAAACAATATATTTTAAATAAAATTTAATGATGTTCAATATATATTAAATTAAAACCAATCATGTAAATAGTTTTCATGATTCATAATTCATATATTAAGCACATTAGTACCTAGGTTTTTGATGACATGTGAAACATCAAAACATGCTTTGTCCTGTGCAGGAGTATGAATCATATCACATATGAAATCACAATTCATTATATCATCGGAGTCTATTAATCATTTCATTACAATTTCATATCACATCTATATGGATCTCCAATCAAACTCTACTTTATTAGGATGATTACATAATGTATATAAAATTTTTGGAATTTAATGCATGAATACATATACAACAACACATTTTAATCAGTTATGGTGCATAAGGGAAGGAACTAGTGTCCCACACTCATTATCACATGCATTCGTGTTTTTTTATTTGAAAACAATGTCATTCACCTGATGGATATTTTAGAGCATTAGTACTTGTCCACCAAAAAATGTATAAATAAATAAATTAAATCACATCTCATATATTTATCAAGGTTATTTAACATTAAACATCATAAAAGATAATGACATAAAAGTGAACCATTTATAATTATAAAAACAATCATAGATAGTCAAATTAATCACATGGAAACAATATGATCATTTGACCATTATTCCATTTAACGAAATTTATCCATATAATCCATAAACCCTTCAAGGATAATCAAACAATCCATTAATTCCCATTTCCAATCAATTCAAAATCACATTAGTCAACATGTATCACTATTCCATTAATTGAATAATTTCATAAACCCATTAATTAACTAAAAAATTAAATAATTCAATTATATATCAAATTTTTAAATGTGTTAATTTATGTTCCAAACCCATATACATGAAAATATAATTCAATAATATGTAAATTCACCTTTATAAAAACTAACTGATAGTCCTTCATGGACATTAACCGAACTAGAAATCCCAAAATAGTAGCATAATACTCAAAATTACAATGTCATCCTATATATTAGACACAATAAAGTTATCAATATAAAACATATTTTATCCATCATATCTTACATCTAAAACATACATAATGTAAAATAAATCACTCCCTTTTTTCAGAAAGGGAAATGTGTGAGAGAGTAATCCAATCAGGGAATATAACTCCTACCAAAACAAGAGACAATCCAATTAATGGATCTTTGATTCATAAAAAAATATTTCAACAATCCATATAACACTTATAAAGATTAATAATTCAACAAAAAATTAGGGTCTAACTAGGGTGCTTTGGATTTAAAACTAGGGGATGTGGATTTTAATTATAATTTTTGGATAACTAAAACCCCCTCACACTGTTTTCATCGAACGAGGTTATTGTTTTGAAAACCATATCCCATAAAATGGATCCACATCATTGGGGTGTACATTTTCTAATAATAGGGTGCACATTTTGAAAATCCATGATCCAACTATTGAA
The DNA here is from genome assembly GCA_963277665.1 of Viscum album. Taxonomy (NCBI): domain Eukaryota; kingdom Viridiplantae; phylum Streptophyta; class Magnoliopsida; order Santalales; family Viscaceae; genus Viscum; species Viscum album. Next base: position 1,520,076,507 of record OY728136.1, read on the forward strand.
TCCCTCTTTGTTAGTGGATGTACTGTTTGCTGGGGTAGGAACATGGTATAGGAAAATTGTGATTGAACTATGCACTTCCATTTTTCTTCCAAATTTTGGAATTTATACATAAAATACCCTGAAACAAAAATTAACTAATGAAATACCAAATTAGGGTAACCAAATTCCTATAAATAAGAAGGAGACATCTCTAGAAAAGGTGTGGATCTTACAATATAACCAACTGACAACATCTCTTCCTCAAGTTGTAGTCCTTATCACTTATATGATTCATCGGTAAAGAGATTAGGACACTGAATATAACGACCCATACTTTACATATATTGTTATTAATTCATAATTAAAGCACACTTATTACTACATATAAAAAAACCATGAAAGGACCGTATAGGTATATAGTCTTTAGAAACTGGGAAACATAAACAACTGGTTCATAAAGCCTCTACATTGTCTCCCATTTATTTTATCATATATAGAGTCAGTTTTGGAATATACTACTTAATAACCTTATTCCTGACCTGTGGAATGAAAACATACAAAAGGGTGAGCTCAAATGCTCAGTAAGGGTAAACAAAAGAAATATTAATCACATCATATACATAAGAACATAACATTTTGGAAATCTTAACCTGCAAAAGACATCATAATTTCATAACATGGGACAAATCATAGTAGTGAAATGTAATCCCAATAATCATAACATAAAACATTAAATTTTTTGGCATACACACATAATCATAGTGAATCATTTCTTACTAGTCAAGACTCATTGCCAAGAATATCTTAGCGGACGAAGTCCATTTCTGAACCGAGTTCACTCTTCGTTTCAGTCCTGTTTCACTGAATCAGATTAACCTTCCATTACAGCCATGTCTATATCATGAGATATAAATCATTACCCAATTAATTGGAGTGATATATAGGTACCACACATCTCATAATTATACCATTCTTATTTGTGACACAAAATCATAAATAATACATTATTGCATAACCCATGTAATAAAAATGGTATTCTTAAACATCGTGACATCATAAAAAAATTAATATAAGATTGAGAAATTCATAAAAATATTTCCATCATAACATATTCAAATAAATGTAATAATAGGGATAGAAACAAAACCCTATATTATCTTATATGGAAAATAATTTTGATTAAACACTTAAACTCCATTCTTGAGGAAAATATCTTTTCTACTTCAAAAACATTTTTACTTTTTGAACATGTCATACATTTTTAAACTAAAAGAAGTTGATTAAAAATAAATTTTAAAACATTTAAATTAAGGTTCTTGGAAATAATATTATATGAATCCATTCATGACGTATAAGTTAAAGAAACATTCTTCCCGTACTTTGGCCGGAAAAGTCAAAAAGTACCTCGTACGAAAAACGACAAAAGTTTCATTTCATATCTTTTATTATTAACTCACCAAACGGTAAAACTGGATTTAAACAATTGTAGGTGGATGGATATAATATTACATATTGAGGAAACATGGATGTGGATGACAAATATTCCCCAGTAAATTCTGAATTATAAACAATCTCGGATAAAAGTGAGATTGTGAACTTTTCCCTTACCTTAGGTATGATTTGCTTCGTAAGTGTCCGAACCACCTGTATAATGATTTAAATAATCTCATTGACTTATTAAATATTCATACTAATTATATTTATGATATCATATATGGTCATATTCTTAGATTCTTATTATTAATATTTCATTTCTACTTGTTATTCGGGTGTTTATTACTTTTTATTCTTATGCATGTTTTGTAAAATAAATTCTTATTATTATTTTTGGGTTATAGATACCTCATTTCCAGAATGTTATTAGTGTAATATATATCATATTTATTCACTCAATTCATTTATTTAATCATTATGCAATGAAAATCATGTAGAATGAGTCACATCACATCGTGGAGATGATATTCTCTACGTACGCACGAGTGATGATATCGTTACCATAATCGTGGAATTGTATTAGAGTGTATGTATACTATTTCAGGAACAATATCACTTTATAATAATCATATATAGTTATTATTTACACCATTTTACCCATCCACGTAATGTGGTGGTGGAAAATAGATTACACCATGGTGTGGAGACGGTATTCCGTACGTACGCACGCGCGGTGATTTCGTATTGCGTAAGATGGATAAATGGTGAAATAGGGTTGTTTCATAAATATAATAACATATCAGTATATTAGTGATACTTATGTTATTACATTATAATGAAACCACTAAATAAGATGAAGTAGAAGAAGAAATAAAGATGAAAGAATCGGTAACGGACATTACCTCTTTTTCAAGCGCCTCTTTGAGACAACCTCTTAGGGCACTAAAATTGGTCTCTGAAGAAGACCAGGAGATCTAGGATGTTTCTAGGGAAGTGGAGAAGATAATTTGGCATGGGTTGGCCGAGAATGAAGGCTCAATGTGGAGTGAGGAAGAGAGGGAGGAGGTGCCATTTTATAAGAGAGGAGAGGGGCACCTTAGGAAAACATAAAATATTACTTTATTATAAAGTCATATTCGGTTTTTAATAGTTCCAAATTGATTTATTTCGAATCTAAGGTGGGGATGGGTCGCAATCCTCTAATCCAATAGAATTTAGACAAGTTTAGGGTTCTATTTTACCCTTATCATTTATATTTAACTCTAAGTTAAATAATTTAACTTTTACCCTGTCTTTTTGTTTTCTTACACTATATGGTTAATAAACATACTATAACAAGCCAAACGAACCCCAAGTTGTTTATTATTAATATATATTACCTTATCTAAGTCATGTGTCCGACCCTTAGTTTTTTAGGAATAAAATAACAATTAATAATATAAAATTTGTTTTAAAAACTATTTTATTTCAATTTTGACAAAATTTGGAAATTGATTTTTGTGAAAATCATAACAGAAATATTAGTTCGATAAAAGTTACTTAAATCAATACTAACATGACATATTAACCTATAAAATTATTTTAATTCCTAAAAAGTCTCAAATTACATTTATTTGGGTATTTATAACATAAATTATGTTAATATTTCATTAATAAGATAATTACTGCATTATCATTGTGTCATAAATAAATTAAATTATTTATTGTCTAAAAATTACAAATAAAATACAATTATGTAGGAAATATTTTTAGATTTCTAATAAATATTTATAATTGAATTTATCTTATTTATAATCCTATATAAAATATGATTTAGTTATTAATCATTGATTTTAACTATTTTAGCCCTTCTTTAAATAAATTAATAATAAATGTCCTAATATCATCCAAGTGGGCCTAAATGGTCATATTTTATTATTAAGGTTTTTTGGTCGAATTAAACATATCCAATAGAATTATTACATGTGTTAGGGTAATAATAATATCATTTTCCCTTAATTACCGTATTTACTTTTAACCGTTTTAAAAAAAAGTAAAAATTTACTATTCACCAAATATTATTTTCATCTCATTGAACCACATTTTAGTCCTTGATATTAACCACGTCTCTCAGATTTTCAAAATTCCACTCACAGAAGCGGTAAAATTATGTTTTATGTAAAATTGCAAATTGCCCTAGGAGGTGGTTAAAAGACGGTGAAAAGTTCAATAAAATTTATATATATATAAAATAATTATAAAATAACTCCAATGAATTTCATTGAACATATATAGGTATTATGTATCAATTTGGACCTAAAATAAATTTAAATAAAATAAATAATTATTAAAATAAAAAGTCGGTTTTTAAATAGTATCCCAGTGTTTTCACTATTCATCCAAAATTGAATGTTTTCAGAAAAATACCAAAATTTAACCCTAGGATAATTTCGATATTCCAAATCCAAAAATGAAGTCCATTTTGAAATAAAAAATTTAAAAAATTTCAAAAAGTGGGTATTACTATTCGTAACGGCTAGTTTTAATAATATTTTAATAGCATATCGTTGTTTAGTGAAACTCGGTATTGCATACAACGCAAGCTATCGAGGAAGGCCACAACTGCGTGTAAAGAAAGCCAAGCTACTATTGTGTGTAGTGAAATATTCCTTTGATTATTTATATAACATAAAAACAAAATATTTCTCATAAAAATCTCGTGTGTTATATTATACCCCCCTTAAAATGAATTTCGCCCTCAAAATTCATCACTTTGTAACAAACAGATGAGGATACCTCTCCCTCATCATATCCTCAAACTCCCATATAGATTCTTCTAATTGGTGGTTCCTCCATAAAACTTTCATCAAGCGAGTGGTCTTGTTTCGTAGGACTTTTTCTCTATGATCCAGAATCTCTATCGGTTGTTCTTTATAAGAAAGATCTTGCTCCAGCAGTAAAACTTCTGAGCTGAGTACATGTGAAGGATCAAGTATTTACTTTCTCAGGAGATATACATGCAACACATCATGAACTTGGGAGAGATTCGGTTGAAACACCAATCGGTAAGTTACCTTTCGAACACGATCCAGTATTTCAAAAGGACCGATATATCTAGGGATCAACATTCCCTTCATTCCCAATCTCATGACTCTCTTCCAAGGAGATATTCGTAAGAACATGTTATCACCAACTTCACTATCTAGGTCTTTTCGTCGGTTGTCGGCATAAATTTTTTGTCGAATTTGAGCTGCTCTACTATGTTGTTGAATAGATCTGACCTTTTCTGCCATCTCATCAACTAGATCAGGTCCTAATAGCATTCTTTCCCCAACTTCATCCCAACAAGTTGGAATCCTACATTTATTTCCATAGAGAGCTTCATTAGGATACATCTGAATACTGGAGTGAAAGCTATTATTATAAAATAATTCCACCAAAGGATGGTGTTGATACCAACCACCTTTTAAATCCATAGAGAAAGCTCTGAACATATCTTCTAGAGTTTGAATTGTTCTCTCAGACTAACTGTCTGTCTGAGGATGATAAGCAGTGTTGAAACTCAACTCTATATCTAGAGTATAATGAAGACTTCGCCAGAACATTAAGGTAAATCTCGGATCCTGATCAGATATAATAGAAAGTGGTACTCCTTGCAATCTTATCACTTCTTTTACATATATCCTCGCAAGCTGATCCATAGAGAAATCTTCTCTAATAGAAATTAACTGTGCAGACATTGTAATACGATCAAATATTACCCAGATAGCATTATTGAGTTTGGATGTTTTAGGAAGTCTGGTGACAAAGTCTATTGTGATGTTTTCCCATTTCCATTCGGGTATGGGTAATAGTTGTACCATCCCCTTAGACTGATGTTCCCCAACATTAACTTGCTGACAAACCAAGCATTGAGAGACATATTCAGCAACATCTCTATTCATGCCATCCCACCAAAAGTACTCTTTTAGGTCCCTATACATCTTCGTGCTTCCAGGATGAATAGAGAATGGAGAACTTTGAGCCTCATCCAGCAGCTCCTTCTTTAATTCTAGAATGGGAGGAAGACAAAACCGATTCATGAACTTTATTATTCCATCACAATGAAGTTTGAATTCTGGAACATTTCTCACCATCTATTCTAACTCTACATATTCTTTTTGTTCCTCTTAAATCTTTACATGTAAAGATGGTTGAATATTCATTTGAGAAAGATACAATTTTTCCCCTTCCATTATAATTCCAAGATCCATCCTTTGTAAATCCATAAATATTTGATCTTTTTTTATCCTCATCATGGATAAGCAAGCATGGTCTTGTCGACTTAATACATTTTCCACCTTGTTTTATATCCCAGGGTGGTAATGAATGGAGAAGTCGTAATCCTTAATCAGCTCCAACCATATTCTTTGGCGCATATTCAGCTCCTTCTTGTGAAAATATACTTTAAAATTGTATGATCAGTATAAATATCTCACCATTCTCCATAAAGATAATGCCTCCAAATATTTAATGCAAATATTACCATAGCTAACTCCAAATCATGAGTTGGGTAATTTTTCTCCTGGATTTTCAACTATCGTGAGGCATAAGCTATCACCATATAATTTTTCATAAGAACACACCCCAATCCCTTCTTGGATGCATCACTATAGATCACAAAACTTTCTCCACTACAAGGAAGTGTGATCACAGGTGCACTGGATAACCTTCTTTCCCACTCCATGAACTTCTCTTCACATTCCTTCATCCATACGAACTTAACACTTTTTCGAGTCAACATGGTGAGTGTATTAAATATTCGTGAAAAATCTTTCACATAACGTTGATAATATCCAGCCAAACCAAGAAAACATCAGATCTCAGTTACAGTTGTTGGTCTCGACCATCTTTCGATAACCTCTGTTCTTGCAGGATCCACAGATATCCCCACTTTTGAGATTATGTGACCTAAAAATGCAACTTTTTGAAACCAAAATTCACACTTGGAAAAATTTGCATAAATCTTATCCTTTATCAGGGTATTCAATATAATTCTCAAATGATCTTCATGTTCTTCCTTGATCTTTGAATATACAAGAATATCGTCTATAAAGACTACCACAAACTGATCAAGATAGTCTCTAAAAACTCTATTCATAATATCCATGATGATAGCAGGGGCGTTAGTAAGGCCAAATGGAATCACTATAAATTCCTAGTGTCCCCACTTTGTACGAAAAGTTGTCTTTGGTATATCCTCCCTTTTGACCCTTAATTGATGATACCATGAATGAAGATCAATCCTGGAAATGTATTGAGGTTCACATAGTTGGAAAATTAAGTCATCAATGCGTGGGAGATGATATTTGTTTTTGATAGTGATCTTGTTAAGTTCTCGATAATCAATTCAGAGTATCATTGATCCATCTTTCTTCTTAACAATCAAAACAGGTTCTCCCTAAGGTGACACACAAGGGCGTATGAATACATTATCAATATTCCCTTGGAGTTTCTTCTTCAATTCCTGCAACTCAATTGGGGCCATTCTATAAGGTGTATTTGAAATAGGCAAAGCACCTGGTACGAGTTCTATCTAAAACTCATCATCACGATTTGGTGGAAGACCTGCTAATTCCTCCAGAAAGACATCATCAAACTCCTGTACAATGGGAATATTCTTAATCGTGAGTTTCTCACCAACCATTTGAGATAAATAACATTCATTTAGTGGAATAAAGACCCATAAGATGGAAGAAATATCCACTGGAAGGTTATGTTCATCCTTGCATCGATAGACAATCATAGATTGATCTAGAATATGAAATGTGACTTCCCTTATTTGTAAATGGATATGTGCTCCATATAGAGAAAGCCAATCCATGCCAAGAATCACATAAAATTCCACTATAATAAGGATCACAAGATTTGTAGGAAGCACTTTCCCACAAACTTCAATCGGAGAAAAATTATATACTTCTGATGCGAATGTTGTGCCATTAGGGGTTGTCACATCTAACTCAACATCTAATTGTTGAGGTAATATGGTGATACCCTTAGAAACTTCTTCAGAAATAAATGACTGGGTGGAACCGGAATCAAATAAAACATTTTCTACTTTAGAGTGGATGGTAATTGTACCTTTCACCACATCGTTATCGTACTCCACATCACTGATAGAAATTTCACGTGACATTCCTTTTTCATTAGCCTTAAGAGTTTGTTGACATCGATTATAATAAAAACCCTTGGATTAGGGAATTGATTGGCATAATGCCACATTTCCTTGCATTAGTAACATTGATGTGTAGGAGGTTCACTCTGTGTAGCCTTTTCTTTGTTCGCATCACTAGACATCTTCTTCCCATCATTGCGGAATTCAAATGCTCGATGACCTTCCTTTCCACATTTGAAACATTTACTTGTCCCTTTAAGACAACTCCCTCCATGTTTATTTCCACACTTTGAGCATAAGGTAAAGCTCATCTTCTTTTCTGTGTGCTCTTTAGATTTCTCTTTGAATTCCATTTTCCTCTTCTTATCAAACGCATATGACTGATGGGTTACACCAATCTCCATCTAAACTTTGAGAGCACATCGAATGAGTTCCTCATAGCTATTGAAGTCCCTTATGGCTAACACCCTTCGAAGACTTGGTTTTAAGCCAGAAAAGAATCGATCGATCTTACTCTCGGGTTGGATATTAATCCCAGAAGTGTACCTTGCATGTCTTGTAAATTTTTTTTCATAGGTACCAACAGATTCATCATTCTTTTTCTTTAGTTCAAGGAACTCCTTATCCATTTTTTTTCGGTGAATACGAGGGAAGTAATTATTGAAAAAAAAGTTCTTGAACTCGTCCCATTCCATGGATTCAATTTCATCCGCTTGCCTCATATTTTTTATAAGATTAGACCATTGATCAGCTTCACCTTCCAAGCGATAAACTGCTAAGATGACTTTATCAAGTTTAGAACATTGAAGAACTGAAAATATGTTTTCAGTAGTACTAATCCATTGTTCAGAAACTAATGGATCAGTAGTCCCATTGATTGAAGGTGGACGCTGCCTCATGAAGGATTCAACAGAATGTTTCTCCTTCCTTTGCTCGTTAGGAAGTCCTTCATGATTCATATCATGAGAAAGTTGTGTGAGCATGGCTACAAGATTTTTCATTCCAGCTCCCATAATGTTTGGTTGCTCAGGGGGACAATCATTGTATTTCCCGCCGCATTTCGCATTAACACGGTTCCTTCAGGTTCCAGCAATTGACTAAAACTAATAAGAATAGTGTGAGAAAGACTAATTATAGTAGGAAAAATACATAATCAAGAATAAAATTTCACACGTAAGGTCATATCATAGGTTGTTCATGGCCATTTTTTAAAACACTAAGATTGTGTTCTATACTTAGACTTATCCTTTGGGTTATTACTAAGGCTTTCACATAATAGTTTGCAAAGGTTGACTATTCATTTCCTCTAATACCATATATAATGGCTCATAATTTAAATACATTATTATTTCTTCATAATTGAAGCACACTTATTACAACATATAACAAAACCAGGAATAGACCATATAGGTATAGAGTCTTTAGAAACTGGGAAACATAAACAACTGGTTCATAAAGCATCTACATTGTATCCCATATATTTCATCATATCAAGAGTTACTTTTGGAATATCCTACTTAATAACAATCATCCTGACATCGGGAAAGAAAACATAAAAATGGGTGAGCTGAAATGCTCAGTAAGGGTAAACAAAAGAAATATCAATCACATCATATTAATAAGAACATAACATTTTAGAAATCATAACCTGCAAAAGAGATCATAATTTCATAACATGGGATAAATCATAATAATGAAATGTAATCCCAATAATCATAACTTAAAACAAGAAATTTTTTGGCATACACACATAATAATAGAGAATCATTTCTTAGTAGTCAAGACTCATTTCCAAGACTATCATAGCAGACAATGTCCATTTCTGAACCGAGTTCACTCCTAGTTTCAGTCCTGTTTTACTGAACCAGATTAACCTTCCATTAAGCCATGTCTATCTCATGAGATATAAATAATTACCCAATGCATTAGAGGGAGATATAGTTCCCACCCATCTCATAATGATACAATTCTTATGTGTGCTACAAAATCATAAATCATACATTATTGCATAACCCATGTAATAAAAATGGGATTCATAAACATTGTGACATAAATAAACCATTCATATAAGATAAAGGAATTCATAAAAAATTTCAATCATAGAATAATCAAATCAATGTAATAATAGGGAGAGAAACAGAACCTTATATTATCTTATATGGAAATTAATTTTGATAAAACACTTGAACTCCATTCTTGAGGAAAATATCCTTTATACTTCAAAAACATTTTTCCTTTCTTAACATGTCATACAATTTTAAACTAAAAGAAGTTGATTAAAAATAAACCTGAAAACATGTAAAGGAAGCTTCATGTAAATAATGTTCTATGAATCAATTCATTTTTTATAAGTTAAAAAACATTCTTCTCGTACTGTGGCAGGAAAAGTCAAAAAGTACCTCGTAAAAAAAATGACAAAAGATTCCTTTCATATCTTTTACTAAAAACTCACCGATGGGTAAAATTGGATTAAAAAATTGTAGGTGGATGTAAATAATATTACATATTAAAGAAACATGAATTTGGATGATAAATATTCCCTATTAAATTCTGAATTATAAACAATCTCGGATAAAAGTGAGATTGTGAGATTTTCCCTTACCTTAGGTCTGATTTGCTTCGTAAGTGTCCAAACCTCCTATATAACGATTTAAATAATGTCATTGACTTATTCCAGAATCATACTAATTGTTATGATATCATATATGGTCATATTCTTAGCTTCTTATTAGTTATATTTCATTGCTACTTGTTATTCGGGTGATTTTACATTTTGTTCTTATGAGTGTTTTGTCTAATAAATTCTTATTCATATATTTAGGTTATAGATACCTCATTTACAGAATGGTATTAGTGTAATATATATCATATTTATTCACTAAATTCTTTTATATAATAATTATGCAATGAAAATCATGTAGAACGAGTCGCACCACATCACGGAGACGGTATTCCGTACGTACGCACGAGTGATGATATCGTTCCCATGATCGTGGAATTGTATTGGAGTGTATGTATACGATTTAATAATCAATATAACATTACAATAATCATTTATAGTTATTATTTACAGCATCATACCCATCCAAGTAATGTGGTGGTGGAAAATAGATTACACCACGGCGTGGAGACTATATTCCGTATTTACGCACGCTCGGTGATTTCGTTTTTCGTAATATGGAAAGATGGGAAATAGGGTTGTTACATAATTATAATAACATATCGGTATATGATTGATAGTGATGTTATTAATTAATAATGAAACAACTAATGAAGAATAAGTATAAGAAGAAATAATGTTGAAAGAATCGGTAACAGACGTTACCTCTTCTTTGAAGCGCCTCGTTGAGACCTCCTCTTAGGTCACTAAATTGGTCTTTGAAGAATACCAAAACCACTAAGTTGTTTCTATGGAAGTGGAGAAGAGAATTAGGCAGTGGTTTTCCGAGATTTAAGGATCAATGTGGTGTGAGGAACAGAGGGAGGAGGTTCCCTTTTATAAGGGAGGAGAGGGACAACTTATGAAAACTTATAATTTTAGTTTATTATAAAGTCATATTCAGTTTTTAATAGCTCCAAATTGATTTATTTTGAAGATAAGGTGGGGAAAGGTCTAAATAATCTCATCCAATAGAATTTAGGGAAGTTTAGGGTTCTATTTTAACCATATCATTTAGATTTAACTCGAAGTTAAATAATTTATCTTTTACCGTGTCTTTTGGTTTTGCTACACTATATGGTTAATAAACATACTATAACAAGACAAATGAACCCCATGTCGTTTATTATTAATATATATAACCATATCTGAGTCATTTGGATGATCCTTATATTTTTAGGAATAAATTAACAATTAATAATATAAAATTTGTTTTAAAAACTATTTTATTTCAATTTTGACACTATTTGGTAATTGATTTTTTTGAAAATCATAATAGAAATATTAGATCGAAAAAAGTTATTTAAATCAATAATAACATGAATATTAACCTATAAAATTATTTTAATTCATAAAAAGTCTAAAATTACATTTATTTTGGTATTTATAACATCAATTATGTCAATATTTCATTAATAAGATAATTACTATATCATCATTGTGTCATAAATAAATTAAATTATTTATTGTATAAAAATTAAAAATAAAATACCATTATGTAGGAAATATTTTTATATTTCTAATGAATATTTATAGTCGAATATATCTTATGTATAACCCTATATTAAAAATGATTTAGTTATTAAACAATGATTTTAACAATTTTAACCCTTCTTTAAATAAATTAATAATAAATGACCTAATCTACTCCAAGTGGGCATAAATGGTCATATTTTATTCCTAAGGTTGTTTTGGGTCGAATTAAACTTATCCAATAGAGTTAGGGCATGTGTTTGGGTAATAATAATATCATTTGTTCCCTTAATTACCCTTTTTACTGTTAACCGTGGTAAAAAAAGTCAAAAGTTACTGTTTACCAAAAATTATTTTCATCTCATTAAACCACATTTTATTCCTTGATATTAACCATGTCTCTCGGATTTTCTAAATTCCACTCACAGAAGTGGTAAAATTATGTTTTATGTAGTTTTGCATATTCTCCTAGGTGGTGGGTAAAAGATGGTGGAAAGTTCAGTAAAATTTTTATATATCTAAAATTATTATAAAATGACTCCAATGAATTGCATTGAACATATATAAGTATTATGTATCAATTTTTAACTAAAATAAATTTATATAAAATAAATAATTATTTAAATAAAAAGTCGGTTTTTAAATAGTAACCTAGTGTTTTCACTAGTCATAAAAAATTGAACGTTTTCAGAAAAATACCAAAATTTCACCGTAGGCTAATTTCGATATTCTAAATACAAAAATGAAGCCCATTTTGAATGATAAAATTTACAAAATTTCAAAACGTGGGTATTACTATTCATAACGGCTAGTTATAATAATATTTTAATATCATATCGTTGTTTACTGAAACTCGGTATTACTTACAACGGATGCTATCGAGGAAGGCCGTGGTTGCATGTAAAGAAAGCCAAGATAGTGTTATGTGTAGTGAAATATTCTTTTGATGATTTAAATAACATAAAGACAAAATATTTCTCATAAAAATCTCAGGAGTTACACTGAGCCCACATATATATTTCTCCCTCTATTGTTTCCTCCTGATCACATAATTACTACAACAAAACTCACAGTACCAAAATTGTCTATCCAAAAAATAATTTCTCACAGTGATCCCAAACTTGTATTATATTATCCACGATGGAAAAATATTACATTATCTCAACGTCATCAAACTCGATCAAATGAAAAGGGTCAAGGAGATACCGTTAATGTAGTATCAAATGAAAAAAAATTATTTATATTTCTATGCCATAGAAAAATATCTAGTCAGTAGACCACTGGAAAAATTCCTTCAATAACCAAAAAATTCCTAAAAAATCAAGGTACAACAATTCATATCCTTAGAATATTTAATTTACCTAGTCTACGTCACACCCAAATGCATACAAAATAACCAATTTTAAACTACATGGTTCTATGACATCAATTAGAAAATGTATTTTGCATACACTACATTTATGGATCACTAGTACAAGCAATTAAGTCTCATACAAGAGACTCGATCTCAATAGGTTCTTCTCCTAGACCCAAAAAATAGTTCCCGGCTAACTATTGTTATTTTTGGCCCTTAAAACTGATAATTTCTTCTCCCAGACCCAAAAAATAAATGGTGCATGACTGTAACATATCCTCTAAAACCATTATAGTACATTATAACCTCCTATCTTCTTGTTGGTGGAATGTTGTACTAGTAAATACCTTTGTACAAAGTACTTTCAAAATACCTTTCATGATGTGATAATTGAAGCATCGGTCATTGAATGAAACTACACTCCATGGTGAACTATGCTTATGAAAAATCTCCCAAACATAACTGTCTTATAATTGATCCACAAATAATTTATTCCAAATTGGAACACAATATTCTACTTTTTCCATTCGGTCGACTATTACCCAAATAGATTCATTCTCTCAAGGCATTCATGGATGAAAAATGAAAAATTACATGGTAAAATCATCCCGCTTCATTTTTTGAATGGGATATTTGTGTATTAAACCCACCGGTTGATGATTGTCATCATTAACCTATTGATAGGTGTAGAGTCATGTCATGAACCATAAAATTTTCTTCTACATGTTTGGCCACCACAATTGTCTACATAGATCACCATATTTATTTTTCAATCCTGGATGCGTCTCCCACAGAGAGGTATAAAATTCATGCACCATAACCTCAATTAAATTCTTATGCACAATAGTGTGGTTCCTAAAATATATGATCTCAACATTATCTATGGTCCATTTTGAATGTCATTATCCACATTCATGGTTTTCCCTTGAGTCCACACACTCCAAAACCCTATTCATACTCCCTCTAATCATGTTAAAATGTGCGGACTCAACTAATACTGATTTGAGGGTCATCTTCTCATAGCCCTCATAAAAAAAAAATAATTTCAGCTGCCTTGGTCATCATCGTCTTTTTAGAACTAGAGACATGATGTTCTTGAGTCAATTTCACTCTATTTAATCCACCATCATCATTAATTCCATTAATATCCATATTTGATAGATATAAATAAAATTACTTTCTTCACTCAATGAAATTCATCTTTGAGAGGTTCAAATGTTATTTTCAAATGGTATACTATATTATCATTTGATTGGTATACACAGAAAAAAATTCTCCACTAAGTTACAAACACTTTTACATAAAATTATAAACCACTACTAGAAAAAACATGTCACACGTAGTTTATTTCTATTCGTGTGGACTGAGATATCATGACCTATACAATACAACTCCATCTCCCTAAAGAAAAACAGCTCCCAGACCTATCCAAGATACATCAAAAAACATTGTATCCACCTTACCTAGCTTGGGTAGGATCAAGATTGGTTCATTGATAAAATGACCACTTAACTCCTTTAAATTGGTTTTATATGTTCTTGAACATTAAAACACAATACCCATCTTATCCCATCCTAGTCATCGTTCTTCCAATTATGAAAATTTATGTATGGACCACAAATTTATCCCACTAAACACAGAAAACTATAGGTATCATAAACATTCATTAGGTTCTCCAAAGAAAAAACTACCTGAAAATTTACTACATACACGGAAAAACATTCCTTTATGATCATGTAACCCAATAACTTTTAGTCATAAATCATGAATTTAAACATATATATATGAGTGTATATCTATTGTTATCATATTGTACTCGGGTTGATGTATGAATGTTGGGTATGATTGTAATGTGTATTTGAGTACACTAAGATGCAATAAACAAAAAAATCAATGAAATGATCTAGATACTGGTGGATGATTTAAATAATTAATTATGTAAACCCTATTAAATCATTATTTATATTGAAAGTCAACATGGAAAACTCATATAGTCCATACTGTGAATTGATTGTTATTTTTGGTATATCATAAGGATTAAATCTGAAATAATGATAACCAAATATGAAGTCAATCTTTGAGACAACATAAATTTCTCTCAACTATTCAAATATACCATTGATATGTGGATGAATATACCAACTATTCATTGTCATCTATTTCATCTTTGGATATTCTCATCAAAATTGCACTGTCCCATTAGACTTATTAGAAACCGTGATTGGAGAACACTTGGGAAACATACTCATATGAATAAATCTTGTATCCATAGACTCTTATATTTAATTATAATTCTCTTGAATTATATTGTTTATATTTTTTATGGTGCAATGGAATTTTTATTAGTTTACGAATTACATCAATCATAAATTCCACATTTATCTTAGATGTTTGCTTCGATAAGTCCTCATAAGACACATCCTTGAACTAATCCATGACTGGTTGAAATACATCTTTCCTTACTCCCTCATAATTAAATAAATTACATGAAACATGAGTGGCGTGATCCCCTAGTTGTAGATTAATTATCCATTATGGACCACCATGCTATTCTACTGTCCACGATGAACATAGTTTCTCTCCCCATGAGATGGGTACATCACTCAAATTCAGTAATAATCTATTTGGGATTGGTATAAAACTAACAAATCCATTTCTATAATCAAGTCAAAACATACATGTCATGTTTATAGAGATCTTAGATGAAATTAATCCCAACATACCTCGAGAGGACACACCTTGCATGATTAGTTGTATCTCAACTGTACACACAAAGTTGTATCAATCCTCACTTCACAAACTCCATGACCATACTCAAAACGTTCATAAGTTAGGGATATAAAGAATATTAAGTCACTCATTTATCTAATAATGTGCAAGATTTCATATAATTTAAATTATTAGTGTTGGTCGGAGTGGATACTCAAGAGGGGGGTGAATTGAATTCAATTTAAAATTTCTATTAAATTTTTTTCTCATTATATCCCCAATATTAAAAATAAAGTTAAGCTGTAGTGAATTTATATAGATTATAAATGTTCTATTAGTTTATCAAATAGTGATTAGGCCTCAGTTAATTTAATGTCAAGATTAAATTGACTTTTGAAACTGATTTACTAATTTACAATAAATATAGACACTTTTTATTTTAACTATCAATGAAGCTTTAAAATAATATTGTATTTCAAAGTAATAGCAGCAGAATATGACATAAATATAAAGTATAATTATAGACATAAAAAGAAAAAGCACAACAGAGGTAAAAAAGAGGTTCATTCTCAAGACGAGACTTAGTCCTCTCAACAATTTATATAAATTGATCGACACTGTGGATCAGGGGTAAAAAACAGTACAATACTATCCACGTCCAAAGACTTATACCACAATTCTTCATGGAAAAAACATAAAATAGCTCACAGCTGTCTAGGTCATACTCGACCTCTACCACTATCCATAGTGGTAACCAAAGAGTTAGGGTTTTTGAGTGAGGATTTAAGAATCCTCAATCTTATCAAAGGAGTCAGTATATGTGTAAAATAAACAGGGTACACACAATTCTCGAAATGTAAATAATAGAATCACTAATATATGTATGACTGAGTTTAGAAATGATTTAGTGATTAGCAGTGCAACTCTGGACTCATTTGGTTTATCAGAAAATCTTCTAAGTCCTTATCTGGTTTCTTGTTCAGAAAACAGAGTTTTGTTTTCTTCTTTTGTTCTTGGTCTAGCTTAGCAGCCTGAGTGCATGAAGTGTTTGTTGTAGTTCTTCCCTCAAGATGCAGCTTATGTTCTCCTCTATAATAACATTCGTTGTGTATGTCCAGGATTCTTGGAATATTGATGTAGACTAGTGAAAAAGTCTCCACATTTGAATGTTGTTCAGCTCTTGACTCTTTCACCCTTCGTGAGTCTTTATAGTACCTTGATTCTCTCTCTTTCATAAAGTGTATATTGCAGGACCTTTTTCTATCCCTTTATAGCTTTCAACTTCAGCAGATAAGTATTATTACTTTTTTCAAGGGTACAAGGTACGGTAGCTCATTATAAGTAGCTATGTGTAGATCAGTAACTCAAACATATCTATTTTTATGCAAAACACATCCAATTGGGTTATAATTATTTCAGAACTTATATAAACATGGATAAACAATGATTAACATATCTCAGGGATTATTTTAATATTAATATCATCTTGATCACATATTGAATTAATTAATATATAGAAAACCATTAGATTGAGATGATCAAATTATATGAAAGCATAATTGGGATTATCAAAATAGGTGAGGTCAACAATCTCCCTCTTTTTGATAATAACAACTTATGATACTATCATTTTAAAATAGTGAGAAGTAATATCAGAGGATATATCATTATATAAAATTATCTCAGAGAAACAGTATGTTATAGAACATAATCGATCAGAGGTAGAAGAAAGTGTAATAGTATTAGAGATAAAGGTAAATGAAATGATATCAAAAGTAACATTTAGTGGTATCAAAGAGTTAAATGAAATGGTATCAGAGAACTTAATGTAATGGTATCAAAGAATGAACGTAAAATCACTGGTATTATAAGGGAAAATAATGATTGTTGTTCCTTAGATAACATTTCTCCCCAATTGATACTTTCTCCCCATTGTCAATTCTCCCTTTATGACTTCTTCCCCCTAGTTGAATATTTCTCCCCCATTTTACAAGCAAGACTTCTTCCCACTGGAAGAATATTTCTCCCCCATTGTAAATGCTTGGTAAAATATTTCTCCCCCTTTGTGATAATCAAAAAGTGGGAAAGAACAAAGAAAATAAGAGACAAAAGAATGTTACTTATATTAAATGTTCCTAAAAGATAAATTTACATAACATAAAAGACAAATGATTGCCATCAAACAGCATAGCCACTTGGTCAATCCACATCCACAATGTGAGATTTTCCTTTTGGTTCTGAAGTGGATTCAGGTGAAGGCTTAGGAATTTTGAAAATTACCAAAGTAGGCTGAGCCACAGAAACTTTTCCTGGTCTGTACTGAGGAGTCAGTTGTGTGATCATAGAAGTGAGGCTTCGAATTGATTGTCCAGGAGTCATTTGAACTGGAGAAGCAATAGAGGCAGAGGTAGGCAAAGCAATAGGTACAATTTCTTTTATAGCATCAACATGCAGAAAAGGCAGCAACAAATTTATGAAATCCATGATTATTCTTCCTACCCTCTCCATGGAAGATATGAAGTCATCTTTGTTCTCTGTATACTTTTCTAACACTGGAGTCAATTCTCTTAGCATTATAACTTTCTCTCTGAAGGCTTGATTGACAGGAGGCAGTTTTATATTCTCAATCAGAAGCTTGAAATGACTGGTCATTTGGGTCTTAGTGTAAATCATTACGAAATAGGAGTACACCTTTTCTTTCAATTCTTTTTGTGAGGTAGATGCTTCTCTCATAATGTCTTGAACTATTTTCATTATATCTATAGCTGAATCTTTGGTAGAAAGTACAACTCTGCTCAGCTCAGATGAGTCCACTAAGCCATTGGTTGAAGCAGAACCCAGATCCTCATTCATCATAGATTGAATTTGATTCAAATCTACTGAGGGTTTAATGCAATAGAACCAACAGAAAAGGTTACTATTTCTGTGACTTTATTGGTCAACCCAATGATAAGATTTTGAACTTGAGAATCATAGTTTTTAACATGATCTTTCATGGAGGTTTTAAAACATTTGAATACTGAAACAATCTGGCTGACAAAAATTTTCACATAATTTAAGTCCTTATCAGCTTGGGATTTTGAGATCATGTAAGAGTATAAAGAAACAACCGATTCATTTAGACTTCATGATCTGCTTCAAGTATAGAAACTTGAGCCTTGCAGTCTTTAACTTTTTCAACTATTTCACCCATAAAGGATGAAAAATTACAGGTAAGAGAAATTTAAAAAGATCTTTCCAATATACTCATTTATTCAGAAAAAATGTGCTTCATTTCCGCAACTGATGCACTAAATGATTCTTTCAGTTAATCCTTTAAGGATTACAGATCATCCTTGGTAACAAAATCATACGGTGTAACTATAGAAGATGTACTTTCAGAGGCTAAACTGATCATAGAATCAGTCATAAACGATTGTACTGAAGATACCAGAGAGACTTCCATCTTTTTACTTCTTCCAAAAAACTGTCCTTATGCTTCTCCTTTAAAGTATCTAGGTCATGAATTCTGACCACATCTTCAGGAAATAAATCAGAATCGACATCATAAGTAATCATAGGTCTATTGAGAGATGATTCATTATCAGAATCATGATTGTCTAAACCACAGACTATAAAACCTGGTTCTTCTTCCCAATCTTCAATTCCAACAACCACTATAAAACTTCCAACATTGGTTTGATGCTCCCCCTCAACTGGTGCATCCTCAATTAAAACAAAAATATTGCCAGCAGCAACATTCTCAGCATGTCTTTCATCCAATGGATAATCTTCTACTATCATTTCCGCTTCTGCAATAGCAGGAGGGTCTTCCAAAATAGGCAAGGGAATGTCAACTTCATTTTCACCATTAGCAGGCATTAAATATTATCCAATCCCTGGAATGTGATTCAAATTAGCTGACAGAGATTCTTCACTCTCATGAACATCTTCCTTATTCTGTACAGTAGCCTCTTCAACAGCCTCTAAATCAGCTTCTTCCTTATCTTATTTTTGTAGATCAATATTTTCAAGAGCTGGGATAGGAAGTAAGTCAGGGTCTCCTCCTTCATCAGTAGAGGAATCTTCCTCTTCTGAAACACCATTGTATTCTTGTTCCTCTTCATCGGGTCCCAGAACAGGATCACTCACATCCTTAGGTCTTGAAGGATGATTCACACGATTGAATTTTGCATACACCTTCTGGTCATCATTGACTCATTCTCCTATCCAAGGGTTCCAATTTATCCTCATGTATTTGCAGATTTTATAGGTGATACAAAAATTAATCTTTACTACTACTATCTCAACTTGAGAATAATCTACCCCTTTTACTTTAATCATCACAAATATCAACTTATCAAAAAATAGGGCATTTTTCCTTGATTTCCGCCTTGTCATATCTTCCATTTGGATCATTATCAATCTGCACAAATTTACATTTACACAATGTCTTAAGAGGTGCAAGAGATAGATATCCTGATATCTCAAATTGGAAAAGTCTCCTCTCCTAGGTATCAAGACATGTTGAACAAATTTGAACACCAATATGTTCTGTACATCCATTTCTGCAGCAAATACTTGTCTTTGACTTCCATCACCAATCAGCTCTTCCAATGCAGTCTCATAATCGAAAATATCACTTTTAGGTGGCATTTCTCTTCAGAAATATCCAGATGCACCTTCATGCGGAACATTTAAGCACTCATCCCACTCAACAGTTGAAAACGACATCACTTTTCCATTAACAAAAGAGGTTACTTGGATTTCATTCTCATATTTTTCAATGGACACAAACTCGTAAAATTGTTTCACTGATTTTGGAAAGTAAGGACCATTGTTGTTCAAAAAAAACTCCACCCATTTTGTATCTTCAAGAACGTTGAGCACAAAAGACTTTCTAAGAAGCAGCCATTATATGCACAACTCCTTTTCAAGATGAGACTTTGTCCTCTCAACAACTTATATAAATTAATCCACACCCTAGATCAGGGTTAAACAACAGTATAATGTTTTCTATGTCTAAAGACCTCTACCAAAGTTCTTCGTGGGAAAACAAACAATAGCTCACAGTTGTCCAGGTCATACTCGACCTCTACGACTATCAACAGTGGGAAACAAAGAGTTATGGAGTTTGAGTGAATATTTAAGAATCCTATATCTTAGCACAGGATTCAGTTTGGTTGTAAAATAAATAGGATACACAAACTGTTCCAAATGTAAATTAAATAATCAAGAAGATAAGTATGAATGAGTTTAAAAATGATTTAGTGATTAGTAGTGTAGCTCTGGACTCATTTGGTTTATCAGAAAAACTTCTGAGTCCTTCTCTGGTTTCATGTTTAGAAAACATAGTATCATTTTCATCTTTGGTTCTTGGGCTATCTAGTAGCCTGAGTGCATGAAGTGTTTATTATAGTTCTTCAATCATGATGCATCATGTCTTCTACTCTAGAATAAGTTTCTTTGTGTATGTCCAGGATTATTGGAATATGGATGTAGACTAGTGAAAAATATTCCACATTTGAATGATGTTGTTCTCTTGTACTTCAATTGTATTGTATTGTTTGGGTAACATGTTCTGGCTGTTTTCATTGAATTGTGGCTTGTTTCATAATTATTTATTTACTGGTTGGCTATATACACTACAATTGTTTACTTCAGTTATGTATGGTTATCGCTTCCGCTATTATTCTATGCTTTTTATTTCACTCTGATATGATACACTTTGACAAATGAGGGCATAGTTTCCCCACTATCAGACCTGGCCCCTCGTTGCTAGTTGGCAGCTTCTGGCATTTGGGGAAATGAACTTGAGGTCACGTGGTGAACCGGGTTCGAGGCACCTGTTTAGTGGCACCTGGATTAGGGTCGTTATAATGTGGTATCACATGCAGATTCTTTTCTTTGACTTATTAATTAGAGCCTTAGTGAGGGATAGGATGCGAATGGTAGTTGGTAATAAGCTGTTCTCGGGCATAGCTAACCCGTGTACAGGGAAAAGCCAGTCTACCTCATATTTTTGCAATTCTTTTGATTTTGCAAATTTTACAGTTGATTTGATTTCACCATTGGGTCACACACTTGTGATTATGCTGTTATATTTTATCCATGTGTTCTATTTAGTTGTATCCTGATGAGGTGAGGGTATTCCATCTCATGCATCATTTAGTAACATTCTAGGAATCACTTTCCATGCATAGTTTCCATGCAATGTAGGTGCATTAGAAAATGCATGTTGTTGTGATAGTTTCTGTGCTAGAAAAACTTGCTATTTTGATAGTTGTTTGATAAATACCTGCTATGTGATAGGGTATTTTTGAATAATATTATTGAATGAATGGACACCAAACGTTGGTTATTCATGTGTATGGGCCCTCATTGACCAGAATTTGGTGGATCACTAGTTGTTTATTTTGTTAGAACACAGATAAGATGTCAAATATGGATTCGTGGGGAGTATGGGCCCTCACGGGTCAGAATTTGACACTTAGGTGTTGTTTTTCAGTATTTTTTTGGTTCCAGAGAAGTTTTTGAGGCATACTGTCTGGAAAACACAATATACATGCCATGTAGTACTTTATACATGTTGTTTATGTTCTTATGTTCGGGGAGAAAAATAAACTTTTTGAGTACATGCCATGTACCCCAAGTACACACCGTGTAATCTCATCCAATGTCACAAACTGTGTGGGCGGTGACCTGGGGAAGGGAAGAACGTGGGGTGAACATGTCGTGTATCTGATATACACATGGTGTAGTCTTGACCCAGAGTATTCCCAAGTAACTAACAACACAGACAGAGGAGACCTGAAGCCATGCACGTCCTGTCCACTATAGAAAATGCCTTGTAGTCTGGCCTGGGGACCCTATCCTGTAACTAACATCACGGGTCAGTGTAATCATTTAGAGTACACACCGTGTGTATATAGAACACACTGTGTAGTATGAGCTGTGTGTCCGGCCGTGTCACTAATAACACGGGTCGGTGAAGCTCGTCTAGTACACGTCGTGTACCTGTGGGACATGCCGTGTAGTCTTGTTCGAGAATAGACCAAGTGGTTTTATCCGTGGGGCTAGGGAAAAGGTGTGGTGTACACGCCATGTGTGGGTGTAACACGCCATGTAGTGTCATGCCGAGTAGTCGGCCGTGTCACAAGTGACATGGGTAGTTGTAAAAAACACCATACACGCCGTGTAGTAAGTATACACGCTGTGTAGTTTTGTTCAATGGGGGCCATGTGGCATAGCCATGTGGAAGGACCCGGGCAGGGGAAAAGAATTCAGGTAAATACCATGTATTAATTATACATGTCATGTAGTCTTGTTTTGAAAATCATGAATGCCTTCTTCTTCCTGTTCCCTTTTTGGTATCTTAATTTTTAGTTCTTGATAATAATTAATCTAAGGCGTGTTTTTGACTTTGTAGTGTCATGCCGCCTAGATGTTCATGTGTTGTTCACCGGGAAAGCTTCAACGGTTATACTCCAGAGATGGTGGGCCATGGGATACCAGTGGACCCTCCAGCAGAGCCAGATTCGGCGCCATCTGTTATACTGGACACAGGCGCGGAGGGGCAGTTCCATTAAGGCTTTATGCGGTTCATGCAGACCTTTCAGGGAGCACCGACGATAGCCACATCTATGACTAAGCTACCTCATATCTTCTAGCAGCAGCATCCACCTACGTTCTCAGGGGATGGTGGACCACATGCTGTAGAGTCCTGGCTAGGATTGATGCAGACTATTTTCAAGCATCTAGAGACGCCTCCACGACTGAGAGTAAAGATCGTGACGTATATGATGCGTGATTCTGCCAAGAGATGGTTGGATGTTGCCAACCAGTTAGAGCATCACATGGACATGGGGTGGTATTATTTTCAAGTAGTCTTCTATGACTTTTTCTTTCCAGAGTTGATGAGGGCAGATAGAGCTTGAAAGTTCATGAATCTGTAGCAGGGCACTATGTTGATGATGGACTATTCTGCTAGTTTCACCAAGCATCAGCATTTTGCACCTGTTCTGGTGGGTGATGATACGTTGAGAGCTAGAAGAATTGAGGATGGTCTTCGGTATGACATATGAGTGCTAATAAATGTTTTCTGGTTTCTTTCAATACATGCTATTGTGAACCTGGCGCTGATTTTAGAGAGGAACCTAGGGGGAAGATAGTGGTGTGGGCTAGGGTGGTTCGACACCAGTTTCTAGTACTATTTCTACTGGGAAGAGGAAGTGATAGATGGACTTCACTCAGGGTGGCAGTACTAGCCATATGATTTCTCTAGACAGCCTAGTCAGGTGCTACTAGTGTGGTAAAGAGGGGCATAAGAGAGAGTAGTGTCCACGTGATCTAGTGGAGTGCCGAGATTGCAGAACGATGGGTTAACTGCAACGCCTTTGTAGGGCATTTCCACCAGTTTCCAGTGAGAGGGGTTCTGTGCAGACTCTACATCCGGGAGTAGGACAAGTTGCTTCTTACCAGTCAGGGAACTCAAATACATCAGGGCATGCAGGCAGAAATGGTGGTCCTGGACATGGTAGCCAGACACCAGGATCTTAGAAGTAGCAGGGCGAGATAACTCAGGGTAGACAGATCGTGTCATAGGGCTGCAACACTGGGCAGGCATATGCAGTGCAACAGACCTAGTAGGAGTAGGATCCCGGACCTTCTACAGTCAGATGTACTATTCTAGTAGCTTCTGTCTTATCTTCAGTACTTTATGATATGGGTGATACACATAGATTCATATCTGTACCCGTTGTGGAGAGCATGGGGCTTTGTGTTTCTTTTTCACCTGATATCATGATGCTAGACTCTCCGTTGGGGACTAGAACGACATGTGTGAGTCAGTTCAAGGAGTTCCCCCTTGAGGTTGGTGGGTGTCACTTTCTACATGACCTCTATGTCCTAGAGATGATAGCTTATGAAGACGTTCTCGGGATGGACTGTTTGGTTCCATTTTGAGCCTTTTTATATTCTTAACGTCGCATGGTGAGTTTCACATCACCAGAGGGCGGAGAGTATCTATACAAGGATGAATGGGATGTTCAGGTGAGTTGAGCTGGACCAGAGCATCGTGGGCGAGGTGGAGTCACAACCATGATTGCTAGCTTATACATGGATGATCAGGGGACTTATCAGACGGATTTCCCTCCTGGGGTTGATCGTTTCATAGATGTCTTCCCAGACGACTTTTCAGGTCTACCTCAAGAGAGAGAGGTGGATATCTCTATTGTTATTTTTCTAGGGGTAGCACCGGTGTCCATTCCTCCATATAGGATGGCTAAACCTGAGTTAAATGAGCTCAAGAGGCAGTTATAGGAGTAACATGCTAATGCTTTCATCTGACCCAGTACTTCTCCTTGGGGATCATCGGTCGTTTTTGCGAAGAAGGCGGATGATACCCTCAGACTCTGTGTTGATTATCGGAAGTTGAACCTATTTAAAGTCAAGAACCGATATCCCTTTCCTAGGATTGATGATATTTTTGATCAACTTCTTAGATAACGATTGATATTGAAGATTGACTTGGGGTCCGGATATCATCAGCTATGAGTGATACCATCGGATATACCGCTTACAGCTTTTCGAAGAAGATATAGTCTATACAAGTACATGGTTATGTTGTTCGGACTCACGAACGTGCCAGCAATTTTCATGGCTTTGATGAATAGTGTGTTCCATCCTTATCTGGATTCTTTTGTATGTGTATTCATGGACGATATCTTGGTGTACTCTCACACTCGACACGACCATGCCACACATCTTGAGATCGTATTGAGTACACTGAGTGAGAATAATCTATATGACATGCTCTCAAAGTTCCACTTTTGGATGGACTGGATTCACTTCCTGGGACACATTATCTCAGAGGAAGGAGTTTCAGTAGACCCAGAGAAGGTGAGAGTAGTAGTTTCCCGGGAGAATCCTAAGACCGTTTTTGAGATACAAAGTTTCTTGGGGATGGCTTGTTACAACATACGCTTCATACAAGACTTATTCAACTTAACAGTGCTGTTGATGGGTCTGACTAAGAAGGGTGTGATATTCGTTTGGTCGGAAGCTTATGAGAGAGCCTTTTAGGACCTGAAAGGAAGGAGTACATTTGCACCAATCCTGATACATCCAGTGCAAGGGACGAGATATACAGTTTACTGTGATGCATTAGGTATTGGGTTGGGAGTAGTGTTGATGCAGGGCGATCGAGTTGTTGTGCACGGGTCTCGTTAGTTAGGCCACATGAGAGGAATTACCCGACACATGATCTTGAGTTGGCATGTTCATGCATTTCGTTGTTGGAGACATTATTTATTTGGAGAAGATTTTGCGGTTTTCACCGACCAAAAAAGTCTCAAGTATATCTTTACTTAGTGTTACTTGAATTTGAGGCAGCAAAGGTGGGTCGAATACCTTCAGTCCTTCGATTTTGTGATTTTCTACACACCTGGTAAAGGTAATGCTGTAGCTGATGCACTGAGTAGGGGGACTCAGATATAGGCTATTCAAGAGGCCAGTGGTGAGTGGAATCTCGTGGATTTGTTCTCTGAGATGCATCTGGAGGTGCATGACAGTCAAGGGAAAGCCTATATTACATATCTACTCGTGACTTCTACCCTCCTGGATAGAGTGAGGATGAGACGACTATCTGATTCATAAGGCATATTTCTACAGGAGTCGGTGGTAAGTGACGACCCTCCTCCAGGTTGGGAGATATGAGATGATGAGATTTTATGTTTCCATGGATGAGTGTGGGTTCCATGGGATATACACGAGGAGATGATGCGGGAGATTCATGCTTCAACTTGGTCAGTTCATCCTGGGGTAACCAGATGTACCGAAACTTGAGACGTTAGTACTGGTGGCCGGGTAAGAGGAGAGAGATAGCTGGTTTTTTTAAGAGGTGTTCCACCTATCAGTAGGTGAAGGCGGAGCATCAGAGGCCAGTCGAACTGTTACAGCAGTTACCCATCCTAGAGTAGAAATGGGATGATGTCATGATGTAATTTGTGATTAGGTTTCCATGGTCACCTATAGGCAATAATGTTATGTGGGTTGTTGTGGACAGACTCACGAAGGATTCTCACATTTTTCCGATCTAGGAAACCATCAGTGTCGACGAGATCAGGAAGATGTATATCCAAGAGATCATATGTCTTCTTTAGGGACCACGTTCTATCATTTCAGATAGAGATGCCCATTTTACGTCTCATTTCTGGCAGAGTTTTCATAGGGAACTGGGTACATAGGTGCTTCTAAGCACGACTTACCACCCTCAGACAGATTCCCATTCAATGGGTACGATACAGGTGTTGAGGACGTGATACATGCATGCGTCCGAGACTTTTGGGGCTCGTGGGAGAAGCACATACCTTGGATCATGTTTTCCAATAACAATAGTTTTTATGAAACTATTGATATGGAACCATACGAGGATTTATATGGTTGTCCATGCCGCTCAACTATGTGTTGGTTAGAGGCAGGTGAGGCAGATTTACTGGGACCACGCCTCATGCATTAGATTTCTGAGCAGGTCCAGTATATTCAGAAGAGGATGGCTACCGTGCAGTCTCGCCAGAAGTCTTATGCTGATCGCCGAAGATGACCTTTGGAGTTTGTGGTCAGGGATCAGGTTTTCTTACGTGTTTCACCAAGGTTGGGACACATTTGGATCAGGAGATAGGGTAAACTTTCACCGAGGTATGTGGGGCCATTTGTGATTCTGGAGAGAGTATGTCCGGTTTCCTATCTGTTGTAGTTACCATAGAGGTATTGGGCCATGCATGACGGCTTCCATGTATCTCAGTTGCACCACTATCATTATGAATCGTCCCACATCCTTCAACACAAGGAGGTTGAGCTTAGATATATGTGTCCTTTGAGGATAATCTGATTCGTATCGTTGATAGGAGTGAGAAGGGTATCTGAGGCTGATCATTTCTTCTTGTACGGGTGCTATGGAAGCATGGCTGAGTGAAGGACAAATCCTTGGAGTGGGAGACCGATGTACGTGCTCAGTGGCCGATGTTGTTCATGGCTACATCTTCACCACCCTTGTAATGGAAATTCGGGGACGAATTGTTTTAAGGATTGAAGTTTGTAAGAACATGTTTCTTATTTTTGAGGTATGGGCTTCTTATTTTATAATTTCCTTAAGTGTTTTTTATAAAATAAGGAAAATGGGGAAAAATCCAAAATTTTGAAAGTACACGCCGTGTACTTTTCAACATGCTGTGTACTTTTGGCTGTATGGAATAAGTACACAGGGCGTGTGGCCATGTCAGAGATGAAGGGTGTAGAACCGACAACACACCGTGTAGTGGTCCATTACACGCCGTGTAGTCAGTCGGAAGGTGAATAGTAAGGTGGTGGCTAGCTGTATGATAGAACACACTATGTAGTTATGTCGGAAGATGAACAGTGCCACGGTGGCCGAAAGCTGTCAGAGGAATATTTAAAAAAACTGTGAGGTACACGCCGTGTACCTAGAAATACACGATGTGTACTTTTGTTTCTCTTAAAATGGGCAGTAGCCTCCCCTGTTCACAGGGTAGCCTTATAACTGGAGGAAGGAGCGGTAGAGGGAGGCTGGAGCTTTGCAGATCCGCCAAGCGCACGTCAGGAATCTGTTTTCTGAACCGTTGATCTCCCTAGAACTGCACGGGTGAGTTATCCTTTCTACAAGATTGGTTCTTACCAATTCTT
Source organism: Viscum album (assembly GCA_963277665.1). NCBI lineage: Eukaryota > Viridiplantae > Streptophyta > Magnoliopsida > Santalales > Viscaceae > Viscum > Viscum album. The sequence continues at coordinate 1,520,104,929 of OY728136.1, forward strand.
TTCTAGAAAGAAGTTTTTGTGTTTAAGAACATTTTCTTTCACCTCATATCTACCTCGTTCTTGGATGATTTAGGGAATGTCGTTTGAGTATACTGATCAGAGGTGTTTAAGGTAGGTGGATTGGTGTTTAATTTCCAACTGTCATGCGTTTTGTTTGTTTTTGAGATAGGAACCGATATTGGGGTGTTGTGTGGCTGAGGTCGTGGCTATTATTAATACCTAGAATTGAATAGGTAATAAATCATGATAATGTACTGCTGTTTGGGATTGCTTCATGGATCCAGGACCACCCCGGTGGTGCGTTCCTCTGTTTATCCATTTGGTTAGGATACCCGACGGTATTCCATGTTTAAATTAAGCATTAATTTTTACTTGACAGGAATTGTATGTAAATTGCAGGTTTATATGTTGGGAATGGCCCGGTTACTTGTGCTTGAGGGCGGTGTTTTAATATATCCTGAGCGCATGGCTGTATTAGCCTGGGGAAATGTTCTATTTCTCCTGAGGGAAACCTTTTGTGACTGAGGGCTTTGACTTCTGTGCCTGAGGGTGACACTTCGTACGCCAGAGGGTGAGATTCTATTACACATGAGGGAAATTACCTGGGGGTTGTATTCTGATTACCTGAGGGTAAGGGTTTGCATGTCTGAGGACACTTGCTGTTTACTTAGGAATTCACTGTGGTGTTTTCTTATATTAAATGGATTAAATAAATAATGAAATGGAAATATAACTAGTATGTTAGTTACTTTTGAGTACATCTTAGTTTATTGCATTTACTTTTGCACACTATTGTTTCATGATTACACACAGTTGGACACATGACATTGGTGGGGGCCTTCTGGGATTTATTTCCCACACCCTGTTTGGGTCAGGTTTTTTGTCCCAAACAGATCACATTTCTATAGGTATTGATAGGGGAAAGAGTCCTTATACAGGTACTTGATCGCTGCTGGGGTGTAAGAGAGCATGGGACCGAGCATTCGCTCACGATGCCATGGGCTGTTCTTTTTTAATTTTCTGTACTTGTACTTCAGTTGTATTGTATTGTTTGTGTAACATGTTCTGGCTATATTCATAGAGTTGGGGAATGTTGCATCATTATTTATATACTATTTGGTTATATCCACTGGAGTTGTTTACTTTAGTTATGAATGGTTATCGCTTCCACTATTGTTCTATCCTTTTTATGTCATTCCATTGTGCTACACTTTGAAAAATGAAGGCATAGTTTACCACTATCAGACCAGGGCCCTTGCTGCTAGTTGGCAGACTCTGGCGTGTGGGGAAACACGATTGAGGTCACGTGGAGAATCGGGTTTGGGGCACCCATTGTGTGGAACCCGGATCCGGGACATTACATCCACCATTCCACAGATCTCATGTTGTTGTAGTTTTGGGCCAACACCAACACCCATAGATTATCCCTATTGTTTATCTGTGATTATTTTAATCATGATCATCCCTTAGTACATTCCCATCTATTCATATCTTACATGCATCACCCATTCAATGACAATGATGGCTAATAATTCATTATAATTGACTAATGGTTTCATGTATTCCATCATTCCATATCCCTGCATATAAAACACTCCACCTCTATGATGAGAATGTATGATCCCGGCATCCATCTACATTACACAAAAAAACACTACATTGGACACCATGTAAATTTCAAAACTAGGATATTTTTTCAATAAAATTTGCAACCATGTCTTGAATTTAATTTCCTTGCGTAAGGTGGAGTGTGATCCAATTTTACCTTAAATGACTCCATATAGTGATGCATCGAGGAGGGTAAAATGACCTATAGCTCTATTAGTTTGTCACCGGGATATAACCATCATACTAAAACCCATTCAGTGTGATTCTACTAATGTTGTTCACAACCAACATGCTCATTCACTCCTAAAAATAGTGAATATTGAATGTGTTGGTGTATTATGATCAATGGATGACGAGATCTAAAAATATATCACGTATATGGCATGTATGGAACTCAGACATTGAAACTAACTCATTCAATCAAATATGATGATGATCTATCCTATACTCCAGATTGGTGAAGCATGCCTACATGTCCAAGGAACACTCTTCACTAATGTTAACTCTACTCCAAAGAACGCAGTTTGTTTCCTATCCCATGATGTTTTCATGGATACCTTATTGTAGGATGCCGTCATAGTGAGTTAGTCACTCTTCAGCCTCATGTTTTTCTTCGAAAACTATTCTCATTTAAACACTTAGAGTATAAATTGTGATTTCATCATTCTCCAAAGCCACTTGGACCGAAATGGTGATATTTCATAAGGATAACTCATCGTGAATGCTAAAACATAAATGTGGCATGTTGACTCAAATTGCAGGGATGGAAACAAGTTCAATTAGAAAACATTTTAAGGAGAATGTTTATTGGGTAGTAGATAATTCTTCTAGAATTTTTTTATCATGTTAATGAGCATATGGTGGTAAAAAATGGCCTTTAATTCAGAGGAATATTTGGGTCATCCATGATTTCATCACTTTAGGTGGTGATGAAAACATAAATCTCTGGTTAATTTGGTTTGAATTCCATTTAAGGAGAATTCGACATCTCAAACAAATATGCACAAAAGTGTAGTATATTAGAAGGCAATGTTCACAATAGCATGAATAATTGTAAGAGTAAATGTAAAATTACCCCTTTGTAAAGAAAATACCTTATCAAAAGGTGGAGTTTCCAAAAGTGCATGGTTGTGGGTTTAGTTTTTTTTATAATGGATGAGTTCATTATACGAGATAAGGCATGTCACATTTTAATTAAATGCAAATTAGAAATTCGTGCAACCATTATTTATATTATCATCCAATAGAGTTGTTGATAGCATGAAACATAGTTGTGCGTCTAGAGGAAACAGTTGAATAACCACATAGAATTTAGCCACTCTCTTTAGTGATTCAATTAGAAAAGGACCATATGATTCTCCATAAAAAATAAAATGTTCTGGGGGTTGAAATTACTGGTTTTTAAATATAATATTACTTCCCAAATGGTCAGTCTTGGATGAACCAATCACTGACCCCCCTCCACCCCCGATTAATCATTCATGTGTCAATGAGAATGTTGTGTGCAAGATCCCAACACCACATGGAAATATGAATTTTGACACACAAAATAAATTTTTCCCATGAATACATATCATGATTAGAAAACTCCCATTTTTATAAGATCCCCAATTTCCATTCCTTAAAAAAATGGTTTCACTCAATAATGGAGTTTTACATGCAAAACAGTTGCATAACAATTTATTTGGATATCAAAGGAGACATAATACATGAGTATTTGTATGAACATTACCCAGATAAAAAGGATGGAGAATCATGTAGCACAATTACATGGACAATAATTTGTGTTCCAATAGTTGAGGATCTTTTTTAAATAAAATCCCCACAAACTATTGATATGTTCTCTGAATTCTAAAAGCATTACTCTCATGCATGGAATCCCCACTCTTAAAAAAACACACACCACTAGATATCATGGATCAAAAAATGTATAAAACATATTTTATATATTTATTGTTGTCCATAAAATGACTTTTCCTATAGTATAGTGATCTTATTGCAACTACACCTAATACTAGTTGAGTTTCCCCAAAGTGATTATTCCATCATTCATTACTTATCAATGCACAACTCCAAATAATCAGTAAAACTATGCCACCATAATCCTTTAGTTTCAATTGTGCAAGAGCCCCTTTCTAAAACGACTCTTTCACAGAAGACAATAATGTTTCATCAAACAACATCATGGTCCATTTAGTGATGATCCCTATTCATATTATGAATCCATTACCATACATGTTTCTCCAAATAATTGATACCATAATGTCCATTTATCATAATCATTACTACATAAATGTTGGGCCTCATAATTTACACTCCATGGAATTTCCATCACCATGTCCCAACCAAAGGCACATGAGTAGTGGCCAAATAATCCTTAACTATAGAATCATTGAAGGAAGATGTCAATCTATCCTAGAAGTGGGTTCTTATGTCATATCATATGCATACCTTGATATTATCCCCATTGAAGAGTTTGTCCCTCCATGTTTGAGATTCAGGATATAAAACTACTAATATATACAAAATAAATTCTATTATTCTAATATACATGAAAACATCCACATAATAATGAATTAAACTATAACTGTATCCAATGTATTAAAATCCAGATTCCCTATGTATGATCTTCATGGGGTGGAAGCCTCTCCCCATCCAAAAGATGTGAATATAATTCGATAAAGCTATCATGCATAATCCCCACACTATCATTCATGTTTGTTAAATGTTAGAACTATTTATAGAAACTTCTACATGTAATAACCCACACCATAACTCATATACATTCATTCCACAACATGTCTTTCTTTACCGCATGATGTTAAACAACATATATTGGTCCAGTCACACAATCATAAATTACATCAGAAAAGTATATTGGGTTTTATCCTTGTCTCTTAAATAGGGTATGATGGGTGACTCCTTGATCTTCAATCCCATCAACCATAATTATGGTGGTACATATTCCCTCCAATGTATAGAACTCCATGATTCTCCTCAAAAGGTTATCATGATCATCTATCCATGTCTGTAATATCCCATAAATGAAAAACACATCCCTGATCTAACTCAATATGGTATCTTTAACAACCATTCATCTTTGAAATATTCCATTAGAATGGCATGCCTCCATCATCTTCTACAATAGTGTGTCTTGGTCAAACATCTAGGTTTGACATTATCCCTACTTGTGACACAACTCCAGGATATTCCTCCATATATTTTCTGGGACAACCATCCAGGTGTATCATCTTCCCTCCTACAACACACCTCCCTGATCCACCACTATTGGTATTCTTGATCAACCATCATGTTGTGAAATCATCTGTTGTAGGTAAAAAAATCATGGTATACCTCAATAAGGTGTCCTAATACACACTATGTGTGAAATAATAACTCTATGTGATGCACCTCCATCGTTCTGCCTCAATGGGGAGTTCAGATATGTTCCCATACTATGTTAAGCAAGCTACCTGATCCATATCAATTGGATGTTATAATCAATCACCATAGGAAGTTAAAAATGTGATCAGCCAATCCCAAAAAGGCTTTATCATTGTTAACATCTATGTATTATGTTAAAATAATGATCAATCTTGAATTTCTACCCTATTTGATAAATGTGGGATTTCAATGGTAAAAATGAAATGGAATTATTATTCCCATTAAAAAATAAATTTTCATTGACCAATGATACCTTGGATTCCACACCTATGATTACACCTATAACATTTCCTCCAACACAAAATATTTATAGACTCCCAATATACCCAATATGACTACTACCCACTATTGAAGGTTTCTAACCTATCGAGACCGAATTAGTATAATTAGACAATGTACACATTGATATTTCACTAGAAATGAGTTCCCTGGACATGAAATAATTGTTACGAGATACCAAATCTGGGTAACAATATTCCAGAAGTAATATATGGATGATATAACTGACATATCATCATCCTGTCTTGATCATTGGTCATACATATTTAATGAAATAGATAAACGATACCCACAATTTGAAAGTTGTATTGTGGGGAAAAATAATTTGTGCGCATGTGACACATTAGGGACCTGGGAAAATCATTGAAAACAAATAAGGTAAAAGAGAGATCTATAAGATCGTATTCCTAAATATTTAGAAGTATCTTCTCAAATTTTGGATATTTGTTGAGTTTTTGGCGGAGATGATAAGACAATCATCATAGAATATATAGATGATTATTACCTAACATATCCAGAGGATATGAAAATAAAATTGATATATATTCCATATAAATGGAGGTTCTATATCTTTGAATAAATAAATCAATCCATGTTCTCTAATTCAATATTATAATATAAGTAAATTGTAATATATGATGAAGTTAAACAAGAATATTTTATATAAAAATTCATCTTATATCTTGTTTTCTTGTATAACTATAATGATAATATCACACTATATTTTTATACTATTGTGGAAATTTATCTCTTAAAGGGTCCAAGGTCCAAATTAATTTTTGAATAACATACGCTAGATGTATCAGCTGTTTAGGAGGTTTTTTACAGATGGAAAATGTTGCAGTAAAAAGAGTTTCTACCAAAGACAATATGGTATACCAATTTCCTAAATCCTTATATAGATGGAAGAACTAACATTATATTATATATATAAGAGTGTATGAAATTAGAAATCTGTTGTTTTATATGTGGGAGAATGTTGGATTTTGGGTTATATAAACAACTACTTTATAAATTAGATTACCATTTTATTCATATGTATGAATATAAATTTAAAAATATTGCATTTTGATTGATCTACTTTGTAAAAAAAATGTTATAATGTACGATAGTATATACCTCAATGAGAGGGTTATCACAGTTATCCACTAGGATGAGAACATTTAAGTGATACAATGAAATTCATAATCCTGAGTTAGATGATCATATGACTTAATAAGATAGGACATTGATAATTCCATCAATCAAACATGTGTGACTTTAGGAAGATGATTAATCATTACATGATTTTTGAACTTGGTAATATCCATGTTTGTAGATAATGATGGTTGCCCAGAAGTAGAAAATCCACATTTTTTACTTTCAATTGTATGTTATTATTTATAAATTCTATTAATGATCCTTATTGATGAAATTTTTATTAATTCATATCATGACTAGTATACTGTTATTTTTTTATGAAAAATTATAATTTATATTTTTTTGATGAATATGGGTACACTGGAAGTGTCAAACGTGATATATATGAAATTAATGGAAATTTATAGAAATTATTTACCCCTTACTTCATTATTATTGTTGTTATATCTCCCCATTGATTGGAATGAATCCATGAAACTAGAATATCATGTCAATAAGCTATAGATAGGTTCATTTTAAAATGTCATAGAATGATATATCAAGTACATTTGTTAACATCAAGAGGAAAAAACCATCCTTCTGAGATATAATGATAAGAGGATTATATTACACCCTAAGAATTCATATGTTCTCATTATCACTATGAACATAGCTTCTTCATTTATGATTCCATTATGTTTTTTCTAGACCATAATATTTTACTATAGGAAAGGAACCTTAATTATACAATGAAATAGTCCTAGAGGGTCACCTATTCAGTTATTCTATTGATATTAATAGGATAATATTTTTGTTTTATAGTTGGATAAAATTTTATTCTATACTTCGAGCATTAATTTTAAATCATTATATTTTGATTGAAAAATTACATCAAAATAATTTATATTAATTATATATTAAATATATAAAAAATTATTCATATGATATATGAATAATATATATATATATATATATATATATTAAATAAAAATTTATTATGTAATTTTAATATTAAATATATATTTGTTCATAATATCATGAATATAAAATTCATTTACTTATCTATGGGAAAATTCACATCCAAAATTTATTATTTCATAAATGTTGTGTATGGTGAACATGTCTATTATAGTGGATTATAATTTAACTAATATAGTAATTAACATATATATTATTTTTTTATTTTTATTTATATATTCATTAACATTTGAACATGTCAAAATAATTTTAACAAAAATATTATTTGTTAAATGTTTGATTTTTTATTGTTTCTGATTTGGGCTGTGTTCCTTTCTACAAACTTCAATTCCCTAACAAGACACTGTAAATGTACTATTATATAAAATAAATGAATTTGTGGTTGTGAGAATAGTTTTGCGTGTAAAATTTATTCTATTAATTTAGATATATGAAAAAATGATTTTCTTGGAATTTATCATTAAATAAAAACATATTCAACCACATCCTCTACCCTCTCATGTACTATATATTGAGAACAAGAATCAATCATTCAAAATGAATTATAGATATATTATCATATGAGAGTGATGCAAGAAGATCAGTACCACTATGCTAACATCAAAGGTACCACCAGTGGTGTTTTCGGATCATGGATCCCACATATATTGCCACAAGTGGTATTTTACATTCAATCCACATGATAGAATGATGTTGTGACATATACTAGTTTCAAACGATTAGAATATTCTTTTAAGAAAAACATAGATACCTATCTAATTTCAAAGAGATTAAATTAAATATAAAATAATCATGAAAAGAATACACCCTCATAGTTAAGGAAATATTTATCAATTTCATGCAGTGTATCGACCATTCATGTTGATTATTATCCATTTAAATTGTCAATTACATGTTGATTCTATCAATTGTTTTGTTGTAATGGCCCCAATGGACACTTCTTATATGCTTGGAATGAGCACCCTATAGATTATAACATCTAATAGTAAAAATACAAAATAGTAGTAGTAGTAATAATAATAATAAAACATCACTTATAACATATAATACATAATTTTCACATGGTTCATTTTTTATTTTATGGGATATTTTCGGACATCACGCAAGATTCTTAATCCTTATATTTAAATTTATTATTTTTTATCAAATATTATTAATCATCAAAATAAAAAATAATTTCAATTTTTAAAATTTAATTTTAAATTTCAAAGAATAACATGGATACAATGTCTTTTTAAAAATTAATTGACGTCTATATTTTAAATATTTTCACTGAGAAAATAGAACCTTCATTGATAGTATATAGGTATGTACAATTGTGATATTTGAAATTTTTTTCAATGACCTTAAAAAAGATTTCCATGAATTAGAATTATTTTAATCCCATAGAATAATTATTTTAGAAAATTTGTTATATTCATATTTCTTATACTAACATCTAGACATTTTTTAAACATAATTTCTAACACTATACATTTGATTAAACTAAAATGAACCAGTTTTCTAAATTTTTTAGACACATATATTTTAGTGTCACTCCATTACCTTGTAGAAATTTTATATACATTATTATATTTATTTCTCAAAAATATAAAACTAATAATTGAGGATATTAATGTTTTCTTTGTATCCCATGTAATATTTTCTGATATAATATTGTAATGTAGCTGGTGTGTTATGCTTTCCAAAATATTCTTTTCAATAGTAAAATATATATTATTTCTCTATTACATATTGAATATAAGAGATAAAATGATTTCTGGAATTCCAAATTTGATACAACTTTTGTAATAGGGGTTATATAACCACCATTTCGAGAATCATGGAAATAAGCCCCCGAAATCCTAGCCAATTGCCATAGTTTAATCAAAATAAAGTCAATAATGTGGCTGATATGAGGACAAATATTATTTTTTGAGAAAAATGGAAACTGGAGAATACATAACAAACTTATTTCAACTGTTTCTTGAAAAAAAGTTAATGATGGGGATGATGGGGACATATTCACATTTAAAATAAAACTACGAAGATAAGATGATATACTTGCATCATTACCCATTGTTTGTTAACAGTTTATATTTTTTTTATTTATTTGAATATATATTTATTATATTATGTAATTAATACTAAATATTTAATAATTTACGAAATTTAATAAGTAAATAATAATAACACTAAAAAATATAGTGAACAACTTAGTCTAGTGATAAATTCTTTTATCAAATTCCATGAATTTCGGCTTTGACTCCTGTAAGTTCAAAAGTTTATTTAATAATTTTCCTAGATTCTAGAATCATTGAATGAATCATATCACACCAAAATATTTCCAAAATTTAAAAACGATGGAAGTACTTCACCTATAGCCATAAGTAATGACCTGACCCACCGTGGTCTGCTGGGCCTGTTGAAGGATGATATATCTTAACCATACGATAGCCTCCAATATGAAAGGTGTAGAAGAAAAGTGTTGAGGGAAATGAAATAAAATATAAGACCTATTTCTAATGAACATATATGACCACATCCAACCATTTACATGTCATAACACATAGGAATAAAAAATAAACAGGTAAAAATCTTGTGAAAAACATGCATTTATAATTCTATTAGAAATACAACATTGTAATATAGACAGAAACCAATGTGTAATGGAAAAAAATATATGTACACGTAAAAATGAATTCCCAACCTCATAAAAACTGGATATAAATAAATTTGAGATATCCCTGACCAATATCTCCAACACCGACCAACACACACATTCAATGAACCCAATAATCAATATGCTCTATCGTAGTCACAATTGATTTTGCTTATATATTCATATGACATGACACATGTTGAAAAATAAAATTAATGGGTGATTATATATATACCCAGTTGGATTCCCCGAAAAAATGGAGTGATATATAAATAAAGAAATTATTAAGACATTGTTGGCTGGAAACGGTTTTTTGATGTTTTAAGGATGTGGGTTTACCTGGTGTGTTATATTTTGTTTTCAAAAAGGATAAATCAATTAATTTTTTAATTGTATTAAACATTCAAACAGACTAACGTATTAATGAAATTTTACTCACCATGGGTCCAGAATGAAGATCTGATCATAAGGAGGATAAGAATCAAAATCATCCGGGATCTGATAGTAATATAAAAATTCTTTTTGGTTTGTTATTTCCCAATATTCAAAAGTATGTTTTATCTGTTTTGATAATAACTTAATAAATTTATGAGGGAGAGGACGTGATGAAAATTGTATTAACCATTGAATTATTACAGGAATGGTGCAGACAATCATTTTTTGGAGTATATTATTCATGGTGAGTAGGACAGAAAGTTGTTCATAGAGGTATTGGAATATACAATAATTTAAATTAGAGACATATTATTCGGAAGGTGAACATAAATGTATCAATTTCATTATGAAGTCATTGTTTCAAGTGAGAAGATTAATAACATGAAAATATAAATTTTACTCCATGTGGGTCATGATAAATGAAGAAGAAGTCTCTATTGATTTAAATAATCTTCATCAGAATGAGCAAAGTCATAATTGAAATCAAAATGGATAAATTAGAATGGATAATTTAGAATAAGGAACTTAGAGTGGAGGAACATGAATGGAGAAATCCAAACGGATAAATTGGAATGGAAAATTAATACTGGATAAATTATAATACAGTAATTTAAATAGGGAAATCAAAATATATAAATTGGAATGGAAAATTATAAACAATATTAATACTTTTTGAAATACTAATGGGAGGAGACAACAATAGAAAAAAAATTCAAGGATTGATGAAGAAGTAAATTAAAGATCCATATTTAAATTATAATTGAATATGTTAAATAAATATTTTAATTCATAAGGAAATAATTGATTCACATAATGATCTATGAATTAAAGAAGATTGACGATTTAGGAAATTTGGTAAATCAGGGAAACAATTCATATTTCATAATAAATAACTCTTTCAAACTTATAAATAAGAGAAGATTATTTTATGTACTTTGGGATATTCATTTCTAGTGAAAGTGGATAATTAATCTCCACAATTCTAGCAAGAATATGTTTCTATATTTTGTTATATTGATGAAGGTAGATGAATAAATGAGGAAGATAATAATATCATATTTAGAGTTTCTAGAATTGGGATGACCTTTTTATGTTGGGATTTACGAACTCAGACATAAGTAGTGTAAATTTGATTAATTGGTATTATTACAATGTTATGTTTTTCTTATTGATAAATTAGGACATGGGAAGCAGACTGGGATTTCAAGATTAATATTTTAGGTTGTTCAGAAGTGCATCATTTGTATTCTAAAAGAATTATAATTTTTTCAATTTTGAAAAATGGATATGAAAATTTCAGTGAGTATAATAATAATTGAAAATAATTTCATAATAAATTATGGTTAAAAATGTGAAAAATTGTTTTGAAATATCATATTTTTGATATTTGATCAAGAAGTACCACAATATTTTTTTTATAAAAATTGTATTACAGAATTTAATGCTACATAAATCACAAGCACTGTTATATTGAACATAGGGTATCATGTGTGTATGGGAATATCTTACTCATTGTATTCCACACAAAATGAAATATTTCTAGTGAACTTTTTGGTATTGGATTATTTACCAACCATACCAATGTCTAAATACAATTTTTGTGTACTGAACATTGTATATTCCTGTTTTCTTGTGGTTATGCATTTGATTTGTTTTCAGTGGTGAAAAAAATTAATAAGAGGCAAATTTTTTTTCTTAATAAATTAATTTTAATATAAAATGATATGACAATAATTATCATGATAATTATTGATGAGATAATAATGATTTACTCTCATCACTTTAAAAAACAATTTTTTTTAAAATTAAATTTGTTTCCAATACCAATAGAATATAGGATATGTTTAAAACATTTATGAAGGAAATAAAAAGATAATGACGGAAAAATTAAAAATCGGGTGGCTGATGCATGAATATCAAAAAATGAGTGTGTATGAATTTGTTGGGGGCTTCTTTACATTAGTATATTAAATTATCATCACTATAATGTGACATTATGAAATGTTTTAGGATTCTAAAATTGTTGATATGAACCTTATATTGATTCTTGATATATTTTATTCTAATGTTTCTTCATTGGAAGATATATATAGAAAAATATTAACTTAGAATGATTTTAAAAGCATTATCATAAATTGAGAAATGTGATGAGAAAAGAGTAAGAACAGAAAAAAAACTAATAGAAAAATGATCTTAAAATATGCCAATAATTAAAAGAATAAAATGGTTCTTGATAGAATTTATTTTGAAAAATGTGACGTTAAAACTGATTTAGGTAATAATCCTGATGATATTTTTTCTATTCCTTAATAAAATGTGAGAAAATGTACAAATAAATATAAAAAGAATCCTCCTTCAAAGGTTTTTAAATTGGAATCCATTGGTGAAATTCTAGATAAATTTTATCAAATTATGAAATAAGAAAAAAAAATAATGATGAATAAATATGTCAAAGATGGTAATTCATGAAAGAAGGTGATAAAGATAAATTTGATTCGAGTGGTAATTATAAATCATATTTAAATTCAATAGAATAATTTTCAAATCTAAAGCTGATGAAGAAGAATAATTTAAGGATTAAAATGAAAAATATTATAAAAATTATATTGTAAATATATTTGTTGATACAATGAATGATGAAGAGTTTGGACGAAGTATTTCTAAATATGAATAAGAAATTGAATAATATTTTCAACAGAAAAAATCTATTGAAAGTGGGTATGGGAAAGAAAGGATTAAAAGAGAAAGAAATCAAGAAACTGTAGAATGAAGACAATTCATCAAACAATAAATAAGGGTTTACGGATAAGATATAAAATATTCTAAAAGTTAAAGTTGTTTTGAAAAATATCTTTGTGATTAAAATAATGTTAATGGACATTTCAACACATAGTTGAAGGAAAAATAAACTGAGTTGGAAGTTATCCAATGAAAAAATTCTAATGTAAAAAATTTGGATATATGATTTAAACTCTCAATCTATGAAGTTAGTGAAATTTCTTGAATCGAGGGGCCTGAGAATGATCAAAAACATTACACCTTAATGTTTGAGAAGAATTCATTAATTTATCCTAAGAATAAAAAATATTGGAATGTTATGTACGTTGACAATGTTAACAATGATAAAATATCATATGTATCTAAAATCCCAAACTCCATGAATGTTTCTAAAAATTAGGAATACATACTTTTTATTCAGAAATATGGTTTCAATAATACTAAAAGGAAAACAGAGTGGAGAAATATGATTCTGATTGAAAAAAGAAAGCATGTGGTCAAATATGTTTTATTAAGAAGGTTGATGAAAAACACACTCTAGAAACTGGTCAAAACAAAAGTTTCATATGAAAATTATATTTCTATGGATACTTATGGTTTTGTAATGGATTCCTACAAAAGGAAAATATGTTCATGATTAATCAGAAACATTACAACATTTCCATAGGTCATTAAATCCGAGGTTTGAAGGATATTCAATCCCATATAAATAAGACGTATGAGAAGGATGATTGGAAGAAACATGATAAGGCTGGTGTTCATATTCTGTATAGGTTCCAACCCTTGTAAACTATTTTTGAATGATATATTCTACCTAAAAATCTTTATAACGGTTTTCATAATTAGTTACTGACACATCAAATTATTCATCGCAGTTCTCAATAGTTGATGGTGAATAATGAAATGATTAAATTAAATTATCTTATTGGTGAATGTGTTTTGAATTCTTTAATGTGATGACGACCTGGGATTATTGATATTGGGTGTCTGTATGATATGAAATGTGACATAACGTTGATGATCAATATAATATCCTTTAATGAATGTATAGTGAAATTTTGAAATGTTGAATCTCTTAGAATTTAAGGTGTTGGATAAAACATAATTGGTAAATAAGTAAAATAGAAGAAATAAACAGATGATCATGGTAGGAAACACAACCTTCAATGTGATTCAACATATTGTGATGAGGGTAACAATGTTATCTTAAAAAAGGATGTCATTGTTGTGAATAGTGGGGAATATGGGAAATAAGATACAAAAATCCAACTTACAAAAGGAATCATTTTTCATGTTACTAAAATAAAAAACTCATCTTAACTATATATGGTGTAAGAAAATCAATTTTTTAATATGTTATGTAATATATATAGTAGTAATCATGATCAAGATACCATAAAAATGATAGTTTCCAAGATATTTCAGACTTGTCAAGAAGAAGAGATATGTGATTCAGTATTTGTAAGAAAAGAAAAATTTCAAAATTATTACATATGAATGTTGATATTTTTCAAACAAACCCTAGAACATATTCATTTTGGTATTTTTACTCTATTGAGATAATAATAAACTAATGTATAATACTACATCATCACTTTCATTGTCAACTTCGCAAGCATTACTTTTTTTATGTATATGAAACATAATTCATATTCTTTTAAATTGTTAAAATGTTTTATGAGGAAACCTATTAAGAAATGTGAATATTGAGCGTAGAAATTGAGATCTTATAATATTATTGAGGTTAAGAATGAAAAATATTAATGTTACCTTAGGAATGATGGAATTGTTCATTAGTTCAGTTCACCATACCCAACTCAAAAAATGGGGTTACTAAAGGAAAGAATATAATTCTTATTTAAAGGGAGATATCTAAGTTATTGATCATGGATATTCTAATTACTATTTGAATAAGTCCATGAGTAATTTTGCATATATTAAATAGTAATGTTTCTATCATCCTAGTTTAGATATTACTCATTATAATATGTTTAATTATAAAACTAAATTTTATAAACACTGAAGTGTTTTTGGTATCCATGCATTATGAATAAGAAAAAAAACATTGAAAATATTGATAAGATTCTTAATTATTGAATTTTTCTTAGCTTTTTATCTATAGTAATCATGTAAAGGTGTTTTAAAAAATAAATTTCATGATTTGTTTATTCTATTGATGTGAATTTTATTGAAAAACATCTGGAGGATAAATAAATTCATGTAGGTAAGAATGTCAAGCAGGATAAAGAATGCATTATAAACATTTCAGATAAGGACCATAATAATTGTAATCCTACTCAAGAAGAAGAATTAGACATAGCTAATTCTAGTGATGGGGATGAAACATAAATAACTAATCCTAATCATAATTAGATGGCGGAGTCTCATAACATTAGTAGTGATCAACTTCATATGTTTCGATCAATAATAACATCAATGTTTGTTAACCATACTAATATTAATTAAAAAGATAGTCCTAAATATGAAAATAAATCATTTATGCATTCAGAATGGTTTGATTCTATGAATGAAGATCCTAATTAGTTATAAAATAATTATATGTGGGATATAGTACTGAATATGAATAAAAAAATAATTTTTTTTACGGTTTTCCTGAACAAGCTGAATGCTGAAAGTGAAGGTATAAAGAGCAAGGTACGATCAGTGGGAGAATGTTACTCACAATTATAAGGTGATGATTTTGATGAGGCTTTTTCATTTGAGTTATTATCAAAAAAATCTGGATATTTCTTTTTATTACTAAAAGATAATATTCCAAAATCATTTAAATAGATTTCATTTCAACATTTTGGAATAGTGATCTTTATTATGATGCTTAATTTGATTAAACAGGTGGCATTGTTTTTTTATGTATGAAATTTATTTTACTATTTTGGTGAAATATTTGTATTAATTAATCGAGGCTTTTAGGGCAGGATATTCCAAATTATATACAATTTTATTGATGGTGAGTAAAATAAGGCATGATTTTATTTCAATATATACATCAAGGAAGGGTAATATTTTTTTTCATCATAATTTTTAATGTATATGACATTTTCTTTTGTTTCGAATAGTGAAAGAGCATGTAGAGGATTTTTTTAAGTCATAAATTTTTTTTATAAATTTCTATGATGGGTTAAATGAAATAGTATCTTAGTTTAAAAATATTTCTAATGAAGAAACACATTTATCTTTCTCAATCAAAATATTTTGTGAAACTTCTTAAAAAGTAAAACATTGAAAATTATAATCCCATAACCACACTTATATTAGGAGAACCATGTTTTCTAAAAATAGGGAAGGTAAAAAAGTTGAATATAATGAATTTCCAAATCTAATTGTATGTTATTTCTATTTGACTATGTCAATACCCAACAATGTTTATGATGTTATTTTATGTGCCTGATTTTTGAGTTCTTTAAAAAAATAACATTTAATTGAAGGATAATGAATTATCAGATATATCAACAAGATTTTTTTTTGGAATCAGGTATAAATTCTTAGAAATTATTTACTTGTTTAGGTATTTAGATACTGATATAATAGAAAATATTGATGATAGAAAATCAATGTATAGTGGAGTTTTCATTATGTGAAAATGTTTTGTTAAATGGAATAAATGCAAAAACATTCTATACCTCTTAACATAGAGGAATTAGTTTATATTGTTCCCACTAAAGATACATTACAACCTACGTGGATATAAACTTATTTTGAAGAAATATATTTTAATGTATAGATTCCCTTTATCTTGTGATTTGATAATGAATTTGAAATAAAACATAAAATTAATCTGGTAATATATTCTAGTTAAATAATTTTTTTATCAAAAATAATTTCATCAATGATCATGTATAAAATTATGAATTGATAATGGTGGTTATTCATACATCTGGCCATGTTTCTGACAAATTCACAAATCCTTTATATAGGGAAACATCATATAGTTTGATATTGAACTTGGGAATCCAAACACTTTCTCATAAAGGTTATTGTATGTGTTTTGGTCCCCACTATTTCCTTAACTTTAGATGGGTTTTTCAAGGGGGATAAATGTTTAATAAATCTATCCTAAATAAAAGCATGTAACGATGGGGATTTTTGTGTATGGTATGAATAAAAAATGATAGTGTGTGAAAAAATATGAATATATTTTGGAGTGGTATTTGGAAAACATGTTTTTATTCTAGGGAAGCTGAAGAAGTGAAGTAACATGAAGAAGAAAATAAGGGAAGGTTTTCATATTCACTACATTTGAATATAATGGATTTTCAATTAATTATATTTATTTACTACCATTATTTAGATAACATAGTCTTACATTTGTAGACCATTAATCAATATCTAAATGTTATAACGTTTAATGATTTATGAATCTTGGTTGAAAAAAATTGCAGGGGGTCAAAACCAACAAGGCTAGAGAATGTTTTTGGATGTTTTGATTAAGTATTTTTTTCATGTGTTTGTTATTTGGTTTTAAAAAATGATAAATCAATTCACTTTTTAAATGTTTTGGAAATTCATACTGACCATCATGTTCATGAAATCAGACACACCTTGGTTCCGTAATTAGGTTTTAATAGTAATAAAGATGATACTAATATTCCTAATGGATCAGATACAAATCTAATGGTTCTTTGTTGTTTTTTATTTTTCAATATTCATAAGTATGTTTTAATACCTGTGATGCTATATTGATGAATGTGAGAGAGAGAATAAGTGATAACAATTGTATTGATCATTGAATTGGGATATAAAACATGTTGACAATTTTTTTTAGTATAATCATATTAATGATGAGTATTAAAGGAAGATGTTGTTGGATTAATGGGAAGCTATAATAATTTCCAATATAAGTTTGATTATACTAAAGATGTCCTCAAAATATACATAGATAGAAATAAGTCGTTCTTATAAGAGATAATTTTAAAAATAGTAAATATAGAATTATACTCTATGGTGGTCAATATATATGAATAATAATATTATATTCTTATACATTTGTCTTAATCATAATGACATATAACATAATTCAAATCAATATTTAGGAATGAAAATGAAAAAGTTGTTATTGAGAAATAATAATGGAGAAATCTGAATGGGGAAATCAAAATTTAGACATTCAAATGATGAAATTAAAATAGAGAAATCAGAATAGAAAATTTATAATGGGAATACTAGAATAGAAAATTAGAATCTGATTAATGATTTTTTGTAAATTCTAAATGGACTTGAATTCAATAGAAGTTCTAAATTTATAGAATGCTGGATTGAGTACACTAAATATGTAGATTTTTATTTTAATTCAATGTGTCAAAGAAAATATATAGATTTCATGGGGAATTGTGTGAGTCAAAAAATGATTATATATTTAATGTAGATTGAGGATTTGAAAATTTGGTAATGTAGGAATATCAATTTATAATCAGGATTAAATAATTTTTTTAGCCTATAAATCGGAGAATCTTACTTCATGTATTATGTGACATTTATTTTTCATTAATAATGAAAGGTACGCTCCACAATTCTAGAAGGAAGAAATTTATAGATTGTGTTTTGTTGAAGAAGTTAGCTGGACAGATTAAAAAGTGATGAACATTGTATTCAGTGTTTTTCTAATCGATTTTTTTTATATTGGTATTTCCATACTCAATAACAAGCATCATATATTTGTTTTACTGGTATTTAAAAAAATTCAAATTATTTATGTTAATAAAATTATACTTCGGAATCAGGCATGGGAACTAGACTGGGTATTCCAAAATTAGATTATAAGTGATTTAGAATTTTCTCAGTGGTATTCTGATAGAATTATAATTTTTTATTGAGAAAATTGTACATGCAAATTATAATTAGTACCATTTCAATGACATGGATGTTCTTACTGGCTTATGGGTAGGAAATGGACGAATTGATTTTAATGTTAATATTTATTAAATTTGATCACGAAATACTGTAGCATGTTTATAATAAAAAATTTATTATATTATTATTTACTACATGATTCATAGTCAGTATGTGATTGAACATAGTACTACATGAGTTCAAGGTCATTTCCTACCCGTTTTGTTCCTCATAAAAGGATTTTTTTTCCAGTGGGTTGTGTGGTATTGGATTACATTTGTACCATACCAATGTCAAGCTAATCTGGTTGAGTAATGAACATTATAAAATATTGATTTCTTATTGTTAAGTTTTTCATATTTTTAATATGGAAAGTCATATTTAACATGTTGAGATTATTTTTATAAGGAAACTAATCTAAAAGAACATCAATGATCCACCCCCTCCACATATAAATGATAATTAAATCTAAGTTGGTTAATCTCCAAAAGGAATTTGATCAACAAAAATAAATAGGGAAATGAATCCAAATTGATTAAAATAGATATTCTCATAATGAAACATAAATTATAAATAATGGGGAACTTCATCTCACAACCCATCCAGATTTGATGATTATTCTTGCAACTTCATAACTCTCGAACTGATTCCAAGAATCCAACATCACCTCACCAAAATATGAGTACAAGGGCATGCACCTTGTAACTATGATCTAATGTTGAGGTTTAATATGTATCATTTTGAGGATCTTCCCACTAGCAGATCATGAAAAGATGGTGTACCACTCCATTAACAATGAACTCACTCACTATTATAAGGGTAGTATCAGCCCTACCCATATAATGAAATGGAAAACCCAAGACATTGTGTAATATGATAATACTAAACCGAATATCAATCAAATAGCCCTAAAAAACCATGAAATGGTATAAAAATGGAATAATTACCATTGTATGTCTCTAATATCCAGGGGAATTCATGCCCTCGTGTGATAGAGGAATGTTGACACTAGTATCGATCTGATGATCCTACCTTAACATTGTCATGATCATGTATATCCTAAAAAGCATCACACTCATAATATCTTACATCATATCTAAAAACCATCATTAAAGGGAATTATTATATTCTACAGTAAATAAATAATTAGCATAAACAACTCATGGTTAAGTATTTGAGTAAACACAACGGAGATAATATATTTATACTATTCTAATAGGATTATACACTATTTAGGGGCCGACAAGGTGTGTGACTCGGCTTCTCTACTTGTTCATGTTCTCTCTAGACAAAGCACTATAATCCATGTATACTTACAATGAATTTCTTATATGATACCTGGAATGTATGAAAATTTGGGTCATGTATGGGCATCACGACACATCCCCATTTATTCATGCTCGTCTCTATGTACTATGGTACAAGGAATCTGTTTCCACAAAGGGACCATGTCATGTGTTTCTGGAACGTGGCTAGGTTATCTGGTAAGGGTCACATGACATGTTGGCACACATATTTTCAATGAAAAATTTAACTTTTCATAAAATCATGGAGCCATATATATGGGGTTACTCACCATGTGTTCTCCAAGAATACATAGTTTATTGTCAGGATATTCATAGATATCTAACGTGGATTACATATCCATCATCTTCTTCATGAAGCAGACCTGTTGTGTTCCTGAAATCTATGCGGAAGGACTCTAGAAATTTTTACCACACATTTATTGATCAAAAATGGAGTTCATCAATACTCCCCAAGTATGCATGATCATCTTTTCCTATAACTCCTCCCTACATTTCCCATCAGTACTCTAAATCCATTATCCTTAATGATCCAACCTCAATTCGTCTCAATATTCATGAGAAATACATTTAAATTTATTGTTCTTCTAATCAAAATGTATATGGGGGTTCAATCATGATTTATCTTACATCCGCAATGTCGAACATTGACTCCATGGGACAATGGCGAAAATGAAAAGAACTGGTGTATGAAGGGTTCCAACATCATTGGGAATTCATTTTTTGTTAATGAAATTTTATCTGAGAAAACATGGTGAGAAGATGGTATATTTCATGAAAGTATATGAATAAACAATTTAATACCTTTTCTGGGCTCATGAATAGAATGGCATGATTCATAATCCAAAGAATAATATAAATCAATCCCATGTTTTTAATGAAAATTGTATAAATATACAATTGATGAGCCCTATCTCAAAAATTGATCAATCATTGGTGATGAATGAAATCTCTAGAAAATTATAACAGATAATGAATCCAATACCTCTTGATCCCCTCGATATAATCCTTGTTCATCATCTTATTCTGATTCACCAGTGTTGAATTCTATGGAGGACACCTTAAAACCTGAAATTTTTGTGTGGATAAATTTGGAACATTGTTAATAAGTGAGTATTTATAGAGTATTATATATTGTAAATTTGATTAGAAATATAATCAAATAAATAATTACTTTTAATTAAACAAAACCACCAATGTTTTCCACAACTGGTTGTCTATAACCAACCATCCTAATGTTGTTCCAAGGGTACACCCCACATCTTGAAATATACTTTTTCCTTGATATATTATCTGAGGATCGACTGGGTATTTATTATACTATTACTCAAAAATTCAATGGACATGATATTAATATTTTTAATATTTTAATAATACAAATTCTAGGATCAACATTTCTCAGAATCTCGCTTCATATTAGTAGCTGGTTACACATATATTACTCAATATATTTGAATGACTTACCAGAAAAACGTTTAACTACATTATACCCCCATCAGAGATATTTTCCCGCGAAAATAACAAGATAATTAAAATGTTTTGTAAAATAAGGAAACTTATTTATCTAAAACTCATATGTGATCTCTCAGATTCTCCTATGATACCAGAACAGACAACCCAATGGAACGGTCCACCCACAAAGGATATTCTCCTGCTGATCCTTGATCACCATTGGTAGCTATATTATTGTGGCTCCAGCCTCGATATAAAACTATGCCTATAAAATTATATGTATTGGATAACTCAAGAATATCTTTAGTTGTGACACACGGATGACGTCATCCACCGGCACTAAATATGTGTTTAATTATATATAGTAAGAAAACACACAAAAATTCAAAAGAACATGAATGGCCTAATGAACCTCACATATATATTTTATCCCATTATTTTCCACTAAAACCATCATACTAGGGAGACCCACATGAAAAACATGGTCTACCTTCTTAAAATAAAATTCCTATGATGTCCAACTATATAATTATTTTATTGGTATTAGCTATCCTCATTTTCATTTTGTTCAACTGAACCTTCTTTATCATGTAATGTAGCATATCTATCCCAATAAGAGATTTCATGACAATCTTTGTCCAAAAAAGTTTCAATTGCAGGGTCTCCTATATAATGCCTCAAAATTATCCATATTGATCGTGTAGTGATAAATTTATTATTAGAAGACTCTACCAATAGAAATTGATTTTCCTAACTCTGGAAAAATACTAAAACACAATACTTCATCCTATCCACCAACACCTTAATAGTGTAATTTGTATTGCCATCCATCATGGGGTGAAACACCATACTCATTAGCAATTGGGTCCAAAATTCATCATGGAGGCCTCTCTCGAACTGTTATATAAACCACATGTCCCAGTAGAAGAAGATCATTGAGTGTACCCCATGGATCTGGATAACCTATAGCTTGTTAAACTATTCTAGACACTTTACATAACTCTGTTCTCTATTGTTAAGGATGTGTGTCGACATTGTAGGAAGTTAAACTATAACATATAAGCAATCATTTACTATCACATTCTATGGTTTCTCTATCACAATTTCCAGCGATATGTCATCCCATTTCTACTATGGAATCTTAAGAGACTGCATAAAATATTTTGAAACCCATTTCTAATCCTTCACCTACAAACATGAGACACATTGAGAGATAAACACAATAATATTTTTCCTATTTACAAGACACCAAAAAATACAATGAATATCACAATATATAATCCCTAAACCTAGATGTAAAAACAATGGAGAACTATGAAATATCTTCATCAACTCCTCCCACATAATGACTATAACTACCATCCTTCCCACCATGGAAGAGTTTAGCATTTTCAGCTCTTATATAAAATTCATTTACTGAATCAATAGAAGATCTGTGGTCATAAAGATCCCTATATTCAAGGTCTCCCAACAATGCATCCCCCAAAAAAATGAGATTTGCAGGATTTGACAACATCAAATATAGATAAGATTAACACCTTTTCTCAACTGGGGTTAGCTAAAATATACCAACTACATAGATTCATAACCCACCAATGAAGAGAAGGTCATCCAAATAATGGAATATACCACAATTTTTCACATCCCAATTGTATAGACTATCTCAATTTAATAATACATTATTAATATCAACCTGCAATTATGTCACATGTTTATTTATCAATATGTGATGATATACCCAAGACACTAATGGTCTGAGTAAACAACAATGGACACTCCTAGAAGACAGTGAGGCCACATATATAGAATTAATAATACAATTTCAAAATCATTTTCTTGAGTCACATTGTACTTTTTATGGGGAATCAAATGTCATAGACAATATATGACTTCTATCTATCTCTTCATCAATACATAATAGAGAAAATGTCATGAATAATCATAATACAGAATATATACCATACCCTCTTATGGTAGACTAAATAAAGGATCTCTAGTCACCCACAAATCTTAAAGGGATCTCTATCATAACTAGGTCTAGGTAAACCACCACCCCTTCAATATTAGTATAGTTAATGTTAATTTAATAATGGAGAATTCATCCACATACCTCTAATTTCACCTTATAAATACATCATTTTTTAACATTTATGGACTAAAGTGAAACTCCTAGGAATTAACAACATAAATATTTAGTAGATCCACAACTAATCAATGACTTGAATTGAAATTCCCTCGAATGTGAACATAACAGATCTAGTACTATAAAATATAGATATTGAAATAAATAAGTTTCTCCCAACCCATGGGAAAGAATATCATCAAGTTAAATGTATGGTCCTATTCTAATTAAAAATAAGGTATATCATAGACATAATCATTATAGGGTAATTATTCACTCCAAAAATCATCATTAGGAACTCATTTTGTCTATTATGGGATTCAATTTCTTTCTTCTAAATATTATCTTTGGGAATCCTTAATAGGTGGTATCTAGACATAAGATCGATCATTGAGAACCTAATCATGTCACTAAATAGGTAAAATTGGTCTTTAATCCTCTGAAAGGTGTAACTATTAATTATCATGTCCTAGTTCGGGTGATGATAATAAAAAAATCCAAAAGCTACCATCTTCCTTTTTCACTAATAAAACTAGGCCAACCCAATGGGTCGTAGTTGGTCTAACAAAACCCTTCACTCAAAGGTCCTAATACTATACCCTCAACACATATATCATTGTAGGTTCCCTAAAATATGACATAAAATATATTATTATGGTCCCTGGGAGGATGTCAATGTAGAAGTCATTCTCCTATCTCAAACATAGTCCCATAACATCAATAAGGAATGTTTCTATAAATTGCTCCACCATTGAGGGAATATGGATTTCTAATGAGATCAGTTTTTCAAGGACTAAAAATTTCAACATTTGGATGATGGGATACATCCTTCCATATTCATGGAACCAACACTCATCGATGACATTTCAATAATACACAAATGATGAATTTTTACGATATGTGTAATGGAATTAGAATTGTATGCGATGATAGTCAATCTGAGATAGAACGGTGGAAAACTAATCCAAAACAATGATGGAATCAAGAGGTCACATCATGATTACCAAGAGATATCACATGAAAATATCTCCCCTAAGAGATAGCTCAAACCCCCATATAAATAAGTGATATTGGATAATACCTCCCTATAAGAACATCTAATTGTAATTGTTGGGATAATTTATCTTCTAGAATCTCCATGTCTCACACCAAAAATATGGATATGAATGTATGGATCAATACATTGTATAGTATTATTTAAGAAATAGTTGAATAAAAATATATCATAACTCTATTAACCTAATGTATATCCTATTCATACACCTCCATGGAACAAAACTACACAAAATCAGAACCACTATATCCCTGAGATTGATGTGGGACACCTGGTAGTGGTGGTGGTAGAGGATCATTACATCATCCTGCACCAACATCTTCAACACTATAAGTACCACTACTCCACATATAGAACCACCACATTGAGGGTAACCTTATCCTAGTTTGGGATATCCTCTGACCACATTGTTTCCTCTACCATAAATGTCCATCCACTGTCTTATGTTCTTTCTTAGTTTAAAAGGTGATATAATCACATACCATGAGACCTAACTCATCATTGGAAAAACATTCCCCATCTAAAAGATTACTGGATCATCTATGTCATATGTGATCCTCATACCATTTCATCCACATTAAATAAATTTTCCACTACGGAGATCTCAACATCTTATCATTCAACCTATTGTAGATGTCTCAACCACATGATTCCAACAACCAGCTCCAACTACCTAGATCCCCTCATATCGGAAGGTCATAGTCACTAGATCCTGTTCAAGAACTCCATCAATTGTGAGAATACATATGAATACACAATTTTCTTGAATATCTCTATGGAGACCCTACTCCAACTTAAATGATCAGATGAACAAATCTTTTACCTTCTAGAGTATGTTCCATGTAATATCACAGATCCTCATGGCATACTTACAGAATTTCATACATCCATACTGTAAATAAAAATCCAATTGATCTATAATTAATGATATAATGACATGTAGTAATCATCATTAAATAGTTTAATGTAGAAAGACCATGATATCCTCATCTTTCCATGGTAATACATAATTAAACACCACCTATTCCAAGATGCTCTGTGGAAAGGACTGGATGCCAGTGTAAACATCTAATCTTTGGGGTCCAATCCTGCCGAAAGTCTCATTATACTAACCCAAACCAAATCTCTAATATAGATGGATATGTCTAAATACAATATATCAGTGGTCTCTGATTCTGGTAGTCATGAATTCATATAATCGTACACACATCATTGGTCAAAACATTGTTCTAAAAGCCTATTGATACGTTGGGGTAATACTAATGGTCCACCATGAAAATACACATATCGGGAGGTCTACTAAACGTGAGGCATCATCAATCATCATATCATTATCATTAATAGGAATTGGTATCCTAGTTAGTTTTCTTCATGGAGGAATCATGAATGCAATTTAGAAGTACCATGATAAGATGTGAATATATGTGTATATATATATATATGTGTGTGTGTGTGTTTGTGTCTATATGTATTAATATCTGGAGTTACCTCCAGAATGAAATTCCAAGGAATCAATCGTATAAAAATTAGGTAATAATTTTTCATGCATTCAATGTCTTCGTATGTGAAGTAAACAAGTAGGTTTTAGAAGTTTAGTTATATAGATACGTCAATCATCACACCAACATTGGGTTTCGTAGCTAGAAACAATCCCTCAAGACACATCAACACTATTTCTCTATGTTCCAAACAAACACTTATATTAGAAAAAACATTAAATATCATCTGAGGGATGATAAATCTAAAATAAATAAGTTTAAAAACTCATCCCACTAGGTCCATCATGGAATGTAGTATACTAATCCCTAAAAAACCATGTACACATGTAACAATCCATGGGAAGGTGACATGTTATGATAAGTATTAAATAAAAATGGAGTCCATTTTCTAATGAACATGTATTCATTCACCCATTAATCTCCATGAAATAGTGCATAATGCAATGGAAGAAACAGATATAGATAAACCAAACATGCCATAAACATGAGGAAATAAAATAGATTAAAATTGAATACAACCAATTAGCAACGAGTCAATATATATACCCAACCAAAAATAAAGTCCCTAAATAAATAAACTAGCGGAAAAAGTTATAGAGATTGTTACTCTGGATATCAAATCCCAAACACAATATATGTTCATTGAACATAGGTATCAATATGATATAATATAATCACAATTTAGTTTTCCATTGTCTGCATAATTGATGACACATTCAATCGAATCCCATTAAGTAGTGAGTATATTCATACATAGTAGGATTCCCAAGAAATGAATGTATGTGATATAGAGATTCAAATATATTCATTTCGACAAAAAAATTAAGAATCTATAAGTGAAAAAATACATATATATATTTTCATAATGAAACCAATGTGACAGAGGAATTAGATCTTCATCCAACAACTGAACATAAGTTGTTGTGTAATCCGACATTTCTAGATGTAAAACACTGATTTCCAAAATCTAATACAACTTCACTAGATTATAAGTTGAAGGTATCTCACTTGAAAAATGAGATTAGTATTCAATTTTGAACCAATATCATTTGGAGGACCTACTCCCATATGAAGCTTAATGAATATATTGTATCACTCTATTTGTAAATATCACTTGCCATGTAGTAAGGGTAGTAGTGAATCATCCTATATAAAGAAATGGGGAACCTTTACCCTATTATGACATGGTAAATCGAATTCCAATGTCTATTTGATATCCTTAGATAGCCTCACTCTATTATGATTGTGGATTATAGCCCAAAAATTTCTATGATAGCATAGGGAACCCATGTTATTGTGTTAAAGGAGAGTATTGATCCCATTGTCTATCTGATGACCCTATCTAATCACTGTAAATATCAAGCTTCACATGAAAATTATTTATTCTTGTAACATATCACATCATATTTAAAAATAATCAATGAAGGTCACCAATGAAACTTTCATGGAAAAATAAAGTATAGTATACTCATTGGCCAAAATCCAAGTCAAATGGTAGGAGATACATGAGGTTTAAGATTCAATTAGAAGTATATGATGTGTACGGGGTCCTAAATACATTTGGACACACTCCACATTCCAAAATTGTTCTCTTTCTACACGGATCAATAGTATATGTCTCCATAAAAGGTGTGTCCTTGGGGATACATAGTGTGTATTATATCTTAAGGTCCCTGTCATGCGTATCATGTCATGCTTAGAAATTACGACACATTCTAGTGTACTCTGGTACATGGTGTGTCCATCCACATGGGTACCTAGGCATGTGTATCTAGAACATAGCTTGGGCTCCAAGGAAGGGTCACATATTATGTAGTCCTACCTCTACATGTGTAATATTTTACAATACTTGAAACCATTGCACTGTAACTAGAGTGATACATGAATATTGTTCATCTAAGATGAGTGACAAGTAGTATTGATTTTTATAGATCTCACACAATGATTAAAGACACATTCACTTCCTTTTGTTTCCTTCTTTCTGACCACCAAAAATAAGTCAGAATATCTTATGAACATTTTGTACAAAACACCGATGGCTTGAAAAAATAATATAGTGATCCAATCGAAGTATTTATTATCCACATCACTCGTAGTGGCTTGTGTCATTGTAAACCATTAATTTGGAAACAAGATCCATGAAATGTCACCCAAAATCAGTCATTATAATCCCATAATACACCAATATATTCATTGTATTTTAAACAACAATGAATCAAGGGGTTCAATAAAACATGACCATGCCCCATCAATGTCAAACCACACACCCATGGTCCTAATGTGAATAAAATTAATAACAGGTGATGGAAATGGGAATGGTTCTTGGTTCTTGGTGAAAATATTTTTTCCCCAACATAATTTTAAAATATTTATTGATTGGAGAAACCTGGGTGAGAAAATGAAAAAATTTATGAAATTTAAAGAATAAATATTTTAATTAATTTGATGGACTCATATTAAGAACATTAACATGTCGAATCAAAAGAATATAATACATAATTTTTCAATATTTTATTCAATAGAGAGTTAATCGGACATTTTTGATCCCTAACTCGAAAATGATATGTCACTAGTGAAGAATGTATTATTTAGTAAAGGAGAATACCTATTGTATATTCAGCCACTCGATCTATCTCGATATGATTGTCAATCATGGCATGTTTATGAATTTATAATGATTAATAATCAGAACCATCTATGATATATCTCATGTGTTTTTTGGATATCCCATGGACAATATTATGAAGTGTGTATTTATTGAGGGTTTTAATTTGGACATTTTTCTACAAAAAATATTTAGTTATTTATTTATTTATTTTTAATAAATCTTCTATCCAACTGATGACTAAACGAATCATTCAAAGATGAAGATCCTCTGGTCACAGCTAGCATAAACCCCACATTCGAAAATAAACCAGTATCCCAAATTTTCAATTGATGTCTATGTTAAATAGTTATTCCATTTTTCTTAAAAATATTAGGATTGTGATATTAATATATTTAATATTTTTAAAATATCAATTCTAGGAAAACCAGACCACTGAAACATGAACCATTTCAACTCCAATATCTAAAATTATTCCTTCTTATATTTCATTGTGTTACATAGAAAAAATATGACATTTAAATAATAGATATACATGACTATTCATTTATGCTTATATTGATGTGGTTTTTTTACTATTTTCTGAAATGTGGATGTAACATATAGCAGTGGTTTCTAGGGGATATGTACATTATTTTAGTCAATGACTTTCATCCTTATTTAATATAGTGAGTCACTACTATTAAATTATATTAATATTAATATTGAATATAAAATTATGAATAAATAGAGAGTAAGTAATATAGGATAATCCTAATAGATCAACATATTAAAGAAATAATTAATCATAAACAACTTTTAAATTTTATAATCCACATAATATATTATTATTTAATTTATCGTGATGATACGAATGCATAGATAAGAAAACACAAATAGACTTTGTTTATACTTTAAATTACCACGATTTTATCTCTAATGTGAAATATCAGGGGTTGAATTAAATGGATTATATAAAAACTACTTAAATAAAAATTTACATTAAAAATAATAAATCATAGTGAAATATGTGTCCATGATGTTATATAACTAAAACATGGTGTAATAAAAAAACATTAAAAATTAATCTCAGTAAACATCAGGGACATGATTTCATGATAAATGAAATAATAAATAAATAAATACTCTCCTTCCAATAATATAAGTGTTGATTAAGAAATTTATCTAAAATAAAATAAAGTATTAGAGAAGTTGAATATTTGAATATAATATATAAAATTATGATTAATAATTTTATTATAACCATCAAGATATTATATTAATCAATTAACTATATAAAACTATGTTAACTAAAGAGACATTACAAAGTACAAAATTCAACAACGTTAAAGAAATTTTGGATGTACAAGGTACAAAAAAATTAAAAAATTATTTAAGGAATAACTATCTTTAATACAATATAATATATATATTTAATGATATTATCCATATGAATGAATTTTATTTTGGAAAAAAAAATTTAGAGGATCATCCAATCTTGTTTTAATAATACTGGGTATATTTTGTACCCAATTTTTGATAAATGGTCATATCTTTATCGATGATTATTATTTAATCAAAATATCCGGAATGATCAAATCCTTAAAATTATTGATTCAGTTTTCATAATATTATCTAAATATATAACATTATACTTAGGACTTATTTATTCAATAGAATTTATTATTGGGTGTTGAATATTTACAATTATTAGACTCTTGAGTAATTTAAAAAAACATAGTATAATTTAATTATATTATCCTAATGGGATTTAAGAAAATGAAGATATGGAATAAAAAATATAATAAATCTTGATTAAGTGGATGAATCAAATGTCAAAAATGACGTGTCAAGATATATGATCAATCAGTACGTATATGATGTTCCCTTTGCATAAATTTTCTATTTCTTTTTCGTATCTACTATATATTGATGAAATGAGCGCTCATTAGGAAATTATATAATGTTTTTAAATCCACCATCATGAAATATATTTTTTGATATTTAAATACCATCACTTTAGATTAATTCACATTTCACCATTATATCTAACACGGATTCATTCATTACCATTTCCCATTAACCCCATTGATTATATATATTGATTAATTTTTGTCATAAAAAATTATAAATATGATTATTAGGATGTGATGTTGTGTTTTTAAAAAGATAAAAATTGAACATTTTTTTCTAGTTATTTATTTCTAGTCATTATCCAATAATTGAGGTCTAATAGAAATAATAAAAATCTTTAAATGTATATTCTAGTTTTCATGATTTTTTCGATATTAGTAGAAAATTCAAATTTCCTAAATCATTTGTTATAAATTAAAATGTATGATTTTGGGTTGATGTTATAGATTCTGTTGATTTTTTTACCACCTCTACATAATTTAATACGTAGATTAGTTATATTAATTTTATTTCTACCTATAAGACATAAAATTGTTTTATATTGTTGCATTCATCAATTATATATTTTATTATTGACATAAAATTTTAAAATTCAACAACTAAAATCCCTTTGGATAGTTTTTTTTATATATAAGCATGTAAAAATAATTACAATATGTCATTATAGAGATAAGATATTTTGTTTCATTATTATTACCCAACATCATTTTCTATTGGATGATAATTTTCATGACCTAAATAATTATAAATGAAAATAATAATGGAAATTATAATTTTACATTTTTTATTTTTAATTTAGAGAACTAAGACTATAGATGGTTTATAGGAATTAGAACATCTCTACCATGTGTTTTATACATATATTTCGGATCGATGAATTTCCATGGTAATTTGTGTATTTAAAATGAGTGAATAATGGTTAATATTCTTAAAACTGTTGTGGTATGTCATTCAAGTTTTGAACAGGTCATTCACACTCATAATAAATTTAACGGGTTGAATACATGCCATAAACTAGTATAATTTGATAAGGGGGAACATCCTTGAAAATGAAATACCAAATCTTATGATTAGGAAGGGAAATACACTGACATAGTTTTTACAAAATAAATTCACGGCGTTCCTAAAATTGATATTCCCTCGTGTTTTTTCTTATAGATTCCACGTGAACAGGGGAAGAAAAAACACCCCTCTCAATATTCTTCCACATTAATTTAGGCATGTTCTTATTAATTAATCTGAATTATTCGGTGTTGGATTATCCCAATTACTCTAATTTCTTCTTCCCCAAAAATTTTGTTGATTTTTTTTTCATATAAAAGGCTTGTAGAATGAATGATATCTCAATATCATGGAAAAATAATTACAGGTGATGTGGTTTCTATATTCTTCTCATAAAGGTCATACATAGTGGTCATAAACATGTATCCATTCATCATTTTTTGTGAGGTATTTCACTCCTATTATTCTTTATATATATTATAAATTTATGTAAAATTTGTCTTCGATTTAGGTTTATAAATTATAATTATTCATTGCCTTGGTTTGGTGTTTTTTACATAGTAAATCCCACATAATTTCTCCAGAATGTTGTATTTTTTAGAGAACTAGTGAGATTTGGAACATTTGTTATTTTTGGGGTTTTGGTTATGAACAATTAATTATCTTTTTTAATGATGTTATGGATGTGTAAATTTATAATGGAATCTGAGAAGTTTAGCATAGACATGGATATATTTTTTGATAATAATTTGACATAGTTGAGTTTCTATTTTTCATTTGTGTATTGGTCATTTGGTGATTTCATATTTTTGGTCCTTCATTATAATTTCATCCTATACTCTCTATATAATTTTTTTATTTCCTTTGATTAGAGATAACAACATTCCAACATTATAGAAAACATTGATATATAACATTCTTAGTAGTCTATTAGTGTTGATTATTCAAACAAGTGAAAAATAACTATCTATATGGTTTATATTTATGATGTGAATTTTATATCAACAAGAAAATGGATATTTAATTGTCATTTAGATAATGGGAGTTGACGAAAATCTAAATAAAACAAAAAATGTGTTATTTGATAAATGGAATTTGAAAAAGAAATTTAATATTAAAAATTGGTTTTAAAAATAATCTTTTGATGGATTTGGGAGAAGGCATAATAATGATAATAGAGAAACATTGTAAATTTTAAAAATTTTTAATTGTTTTACAAGGAAATATGGAATTTCATGGTCGGATTTGGGTTTTTATCATTTGGCCATGTGTTAGTGATGTAATTTTTTGTAAAAAAATTGTTGGCATTCATGAACCCCTTAATGTTATATTCATGTTACTTTATGAAGTATACTTTGTGGGTATCCTTGTGATAACAT
Source organism: Viscum album (assembly GCA_963277665.1). NCBI lineage: Eukaryota > Viridiplantae > Streptophyta > Magnoliopsida > Santalales > Viscaceae > Viscum > Viscum album. The sequence continues at coordinate 1,520,138,368 of OY728136.1, forward strand.
TACTTGTAGTATAAAATTCATGGATGATTTAAATATACAATATAAACACATTTAGGGAATATTTGAGATGGGTGAGATGTTTATGATTTGAGACTATTTCTTAGGTTTTTATTACCTTTGTGATGATATAGTTATTTTTTGAGAAGTTATTCATCCTCCATTTCATTTTTCATGTATGTGATGTTCATATCATTAATTGATGTAATTTAAAGTCCTGTATTCTGGGTTTTTCCTGATAGTATCCTCAGAACTGCACCAGATCCCAGAAAACACAAAAAAAATAATTAAGGTGCCAAATTCCGATCTGTGGGGGCCCATACTCCCTGCGAATCAATTCATGGTTTCATAACAATTCATATAAAGAGTAAAGAGTATAAAAAACTCATGATCCAGAAAATTCGAATCCTTAATGGCCCATGACACCTCTAAGACCCAAGTTTAGCATCCATGATAATGAATCTCTAAAGAAACGATACCCTATCATCATAATGGTATTCTATCACAGCATCCATCACAACAGCGAGCATAGTCTATCACAAATTCTATCACAATATCTTGAAATTTATAATGCAATCTAGATTGCATGGAAAAATTCATGACATGCTATTTTCTAACAAGTGCCTATATGATGCATGAGATGGAATACTCTCATCACATCAGGTTGTAAAAAAATAGAACCAAAATCATATAAACAGTAATAACACTGCACAATTGCACCACCAAATGTTGAAATTAATTAAACTGTAACATTTGCAAAACTTTAAAATTGAAATATTCGAGGTAAACTAGTTTTTTCTATATATGTGGGTTATAGGACTCCTAGGCACATCTATTTACCATTTACCAATTATTTCTATTCCATGTTTAATGTCACCAAACAGTAAGTCAATAGAATAGAAAAGAACTGCCTCTGATAACACTTTGTAACGACCCGAATCTGGAGCCACTCAACTATTTCCCCATACTCAGTTCTCCAAATGACCTCAAGCATGTTTCCCCAAATAGCAGAGGCTGCCGACTAGCAGTGAGGGCCTCATTGAGTAATTTGGAAAACTATGCCCTCATTTGGTAAAGTATACAACAGAAGGAAAAACATAAACAATAGTTGAATAAGTAAACCACATACAACAACTGAACTAATAAGTGGAAGAAATATATAACATAATAATTATCCATCATGGTACATGTATCTTTAGAAAGTTGTAAATAGTGCAACGTGCTGAAATACAAATGAAACCAAACGACTAAAAGAAACAGTAAAAGCCTAAGTTTTGTCCAATGCACTCCAGCTCTAACTAGCAAATCAATTTCCAGATGTAGAAGGGCCACAATAAAAATCCACACCTAAAACCATATAACATATTTGGGCCGAAAAATAGGTTCCAAACAGTGTGTGAGATTAAATCCTAGTAGGAAACTACAACTAGAACTTTTCCCTACTGTTAGTGAGCAATATAGCAAAATTAATGGAAATAAATGCAGTAGTGAAACAAGACTACACTAAAGTAAAAATCCTAAAAATATACATTCACATTAATTTATTAATTTAATTAAATCATTAAATTATCTACCAAATAATCTTGAAAAAAGCTCTATATTCTCATGGCATAGCAAGTAACCCAACATGTATCTCATCAGACTACCTAAACAATAAGTAGTACAAAACCCAAGCTTGTTCTTTGGCTTGGTGGATTCATCACAACCAAACAAAAAATATTCACACTTACTATTTGGGTGGCTCATACATTTAGACCCTTCTATTCATGTAATCATAGAAAGGAACATACACTCTGGGAAGATCTCACCATGAATTCCCCTGCGGTCTGGTAACGATAGATATAAACTCTATGAGGAAGCACTTGCGTCTAATTCCGCATGTAGTCTCGATACGTAACTAAGGATAGTCAATAGAATCACAAAGTCCAATTCCCATAGGTCCTGAAAAAGATAATAATTTATAACAGGCTCTCTTGAGAAGCCCTTAATCGTTAATTCCATCTTTAGTCTACCCAACAGGTTCACACCACCCTGAGCAGTCCAGTCGTGTATAATCGACTTCTAGCTGCCCAATGTAAGTTCAACAACTACATGGCTAATAACTACAATGCATAAAAATCATATAAACATTAGTAAATACATTAAATAAATTATATAAAGGTAGGGAATCAATGATACATGGTTTGCCTCATAGACAACCTAATCCAAATGGCGATACACAGCCAAAATAGGGGAAAAAACCCATTGGTTGATTATAAAACATGCTAACAACCAATAATTTTTCATCTAATAGACTCTACAATACAAGAAATATTAGTCAGGTAATCATACAAGATAAGATCCCTAACCCTAGATACTCGAAACATGGGAATCTGGCACTTTTGCACAAAAACTCAATGGCATTCAATGTAGGGAAACAAACTACCTTCCTCGATCCTGGGATATCGGTATACATGAACCATGGACCATGAATCAGTCTAGAATTAATTAGATCTGAAAAACATCTAAAACGTTCTACCTCAGATAATTCAAACGAAATATAGAATCAGGAAATGTGGCCAAAGAAGAACCAAGAACTCACCACTGCGATTCTATTGCAACTGACAGTCATCGATTCAGATAACTTGTAACTAATCGGCAGCATTGGAAAAAATAGGCCTCCTTGGATGCTCTAGATAGAGTTCTGTGAAGGAGAAGACAAAAATAGGGATTAGGCGTGACCCCGGTCCATTTAATGAAAAAAAGTACACGACGTGTAATATTGGAGTACACGGTGGGTACTATGATTTTTTGTACTCAACTTAAAGTAGCCTCCAAATCACCCCTACACAGCCATGTGTGTGGCCATGACACTTCTATCACACGGCCTCAAGTGGAATAATTGTACAAGGCGTGTACTTATAAAGTACACATCGTTTACTATGAAAATTTCCAGATTCTCCTATTTTTCCCAAAAACGACCAGAAAAGGAAAAAAATACCTAAAAAGAAGATCTGGGTTCTTACAATTGAGGTAATTTTCCACAAACATGATAACGATCAATGAAAATGTTATGGGCATCAAAGCCATAAAATTTTGATGATGTAAAAGTCCATCAGTTCAACATAATTATGGTATATGGAAAACACATTTTCATTTTTTTAATCCTAAAATTGATTATTTTTTCCAATGACTAAGAATATAAGGAAATATACTTACATTATATATTCTCATAAAAAATTCATTCAATGTTCTTTTATCAACTTATAATTCATTCATTACATCATGTATTGGAAATCCAAAAATTTACATTAATGCGTGAAGTGATAAAATAAACATTTTTCATATCTTATGTCACATAATATAATTAATACCATAACTATTTATCTATAAATAATCATAAACAATAATTATGGTTGGTACAATAATCTATACACATAAAAGTACCACTACTATTTAATAATAAATAGTCTTTCATCAAAAATAATTACCCACTAACTAGGACATTACTTAGGCGAGTGGTTGGCTTGAAACCCTCGTCGTTCATTGACCATGGGTTCAATATCTATGGCCTTTCCAGACATGAAGGTTTTTCAACCGAAATACTTTATTTCCTTTTTTGAAATAACACTTATATATTTTACAAAACAAATAAGTTGGTGGTTTGGGAAAAAATTTTAATAAAAAATTAGCCTTTTAAAAATGGTTTTCAATAAAAGAATAGTGCATAAATACTTTATTTGATGTTTATCATAATCATTTCATGAATGGATGACCTTTTAACCCTTTTGAAATATCAAAATCCTGTACATTAGAATGAAAGTCATGAAATCAACATAACATCGATTCCCAAATATATCAAATAGTATCACTTTGTTTTCAAATTCCAATGAAGTGAATAACCTAATCATATAATCCCTCGAAACATTTTAATAACTTTAATTATAATAACTTGTTTAGGAAAACATGTATTCTTCCACATTAAATTAATTTCTGGATATATTATTTAAATACATGAAGTCATAAACATACTCGTTAATGACATAGATCATTTTGACAATAATCAATTCCTAGTTAAATTGTACTTCACAATTTACATTTTCATATACAACATATCATTATCCAAATATCATTATCACAATTCTAGGAATTAATTAAGGGATACATTCCTTTAATAAAAATATCATACATCCATGAAATCACAATTTTATGTATTCTTCACCATTCAACATGATCTTTTCAATTGCTAATTAACTCTTACACTAAAAATAATCAAATATTTCATGATTCTTGTAACCTAATATTTTAATTCGAAGACATAAATACTTATTTAACAAAAATGTTATTATTAAAAAATTGTTCATGCTTCATCAACTTATTCCTCAATAGATATTTAATGGAATATGAAATATGAATCATATTTTATAGTTCCTCCACCCCAATCAAATAATTTTCATTATGAACATTTTAAAAAATACAGGAATAACATCACATACATTTCACATGTTTTTTGTGGCCTCAATATCTTGAAAATAATAACCAATACTCATACCACCTTATTAATTCAACATATGAGATTTCCACTTAGGAAATAGATTTTCTTAATTCCCATTATTTTAACAAATGAAACATTCAATGTTAACCATGTTCGTTAATGTTCTTAACATTCACTAAAACTAGAATAATTTTTTGAAAATTACTTATTATAAAAAAAACACCAAATAGAAATGAAAACAATTACTTATATAATGTCTAAATTGTGGAACCTTTTCTAATATATTACACCTAAGGCTCATCGTATGAAATTTATTGAAATCATATATTTAAAACCATCCTTATGGTTCATGAATAATTTGTGAAGTACCCACTAAAATTCCCCATGAGTTTCAAACTCAGTGTGCAGCAAGGCACATTTTCATTTACCAGATTATGTTGTGTTAGGCCCAAAACGTCATGTCAGAGTTATTAACCCCAAATACATTTTTTAGATCAATATCATCTTGTATTATCAGTAAAGGGTTGTATTTCTAATAAACCACTCACACAATCCTTTAACAAAATTTTAGAACATTTTCCTAAACTATAACTTATCCTAATACTTATCCTTAGAGACAAGCCATGACATATCCAAAAAAAGACAGGATCTCACTAATTTTTTCTCTTCTTATTTTACAATGGATGGTTAACATATTTTTATGATACTAACTATTGAGACTGATGATTAACATAAATGTATATTACATCATTTTATATGAATAGTCAGTGCATAAAAATAATTAATGTCCAAGGGTATTAATATTTTATTATCATTTGAAATATAGAAAATTTAATTTAGCATGGAGATTGATGTTCAATAAATCCCAAAAAGATCACCATATTTAATAATTCTACCTAAGGTCTTTATACAAAGCATGGGGAAAGTAAAATAAGAATGGGGTGAGTTCAAATGCTCAATAATGGTAAATAATGTAAATATATGATCATAATTATGATCATAAGTGTATGTGAACATGATCATGAAAATATAAGAACATAACATTCCTATCAAAGAACATATAATGAATCATTCAATGAAGTAATGATGTATATAAGACACAAATCATAAGGGAATAAAGATCAGACACCATAAAATAATAACACAGGAACGAAACATGGAATCGTGAAAGAAACATTAATATATAATACATTTTTTATAGTAGAGAAGGTATTTCTAGAAATACCATTATGAAATTATGATTTCACTTCCCATTCCATATTTTTTGTCATTTTTCACTTCCAAGGTCATATTAGTACCATGAGTTCACTCCTCATAAAATATTTGTTGTGATGGCTCACTCCCATGACCATTTTATTCTTAATGGAACTTACAAAACGTCATATTAGTTTATCTCATGAAATGTAAATCATTACCAAATCCATTGTAGGGAGATATAGTTACCAACTATATCATAATAAATTCATATATACATTTACCAAATGATCATAACTAATCATATCATAACCCACACACTGTAATGTGTATTATAAATACGTAATCATATCATAACCTATAGAAAAATATACGTTTCATGATCATTACATCCAACACATAACCCTTGAAAGAGAAATGGATTTCAAAAACATATAAACCATGAAAGAGAAATAGATATAACAATCATATAACCTATAAAACAGAAGAAAATTTCATAAAGACCATGACATTATGCATAACCCATTCATATAAAAAAATTTGAATGTAACTATAAAATCATATCCTAGATGGAAATGTGTAACACAAAAATATGACATCTTTGATGGAAAATATTTTTTAAAAAACATTCCAAATTGTTTTATGATAAAAACAACCATTCATCTTTGAAAATGCTTTTCAATACATAAAACAATCATAAAATTAATTTCTTAAATAAATTCCTTGAATTCATATAAATAGGACATGAAATCATTCTAAAAACCATTTTCCATAAAAACATAAATAAAACATCCAAAAAATATTAATTATTTTTGTAGACATTACATTGACAACATATAAATAAATATTTTTATATTTTTAGAATCATTTATTTTCTAATAAATTAACAACTTATAATGAAATCAACGGAATGATATGAAAACCATTCTAAATAAAAGAAATTAATGGTTCTTGATGATGAATTGAAAACTACTTCTTTGAAAATCCTTTAAAAACATAAAATTGAGGCATAAAAATATTTTGAAAAAATGTTTCTAGGAAAATATCTTTAAAATAATTTTATTAAAAACACATATATTAGAATTGAGAAGGTTGTTTCAATGTAATGATAGTAGGTTAATTATTACATGTTGTATGAGGTAAAAAGAACAGAGCTTTTACATTATAAAAAAATATAAAAATAAATTTTTTAGGAAATTGAAAATAATTTTCATTTGAGGATATTTTAAAAAATAAAAGATAAAGAAAACTAATTATAGTCATATAATGGTATAATATTCAATGAATAAATTTTTAGAAAACATGGTTATGAAGGAACATGGAATTCTGACTAAAGAGTGGGTAATGTAAATATTTGTCAAAAAAGATATTCATAATTATATGATGCACCAAATATTGTAAACAAATAGTTAAAATACATGAATATATCATTAATAACTAGTAGTTAAGAAATTTCATGAATTTTCATGAGATGTGGATAATAATATTTCACCATTAAAAGCATAAACATAAACAATAATGAATTTTTTTCTGTTTTTTCAATAAACTCATATACCCTCATAAAATGGGATTATAAACTCCCTAAAATTAATGGAAGTTAAATGAGACATAAAATATTATTAAAATAACGAAATTCATGATATAATTGGTAAAATGAATATATAAACAACTCGAAAGGAAATTTAGGTGCATAACAAAACAAGAGTCCCAAAGTAGCCAAATTGAGACTAAATTATTTCACCAGTTTGGTATCTATAGAAACCTAAAACCCAAGAAATAATGATAATAAAATGTATATTTCAATACACATAAATTTAATTATAATAAGAATATTATTAACATTTAATATGTTTACACGGAAAAAAATTTGAATGGGTGGTGAATAAATCATGTGACTCACAAAATTAAAAAGTTGGATGAAACCCATTACCTTATGTCTGTATTCTAATTTTACTCAAAAAAACACATTTAAAATAAATATAAATTTATTATACATTTTATTCATAACAATAAAATTATTTCCCATATATGGTATTCTTTTAACATTATATTACCAGCGTGTTAAGAGTTGTATGTTATGTTTTCATTTTGGGTAATATTCCATTTTTGCTTCCCATGCGTCTTAATTTGTAATTTCATTGGTCTTTATATATATATATATATATCATTATTTACATAATGTATACCATGATTTAAATATCAGTTATATACATTATATTTCTATTATAATAATCAATATAATATAAATTTTTGAAATTCAATACGCCATATATGGAGATGGTATGTCGTATATACACATGAACGTTGTTTCTGATTAACCACCATGATGAAATAGTGAAAGTAAAAGTCATATATATATGTGTGTATATTTAACATTACTAAATTACCATTATTATAACATTCTAAAATCCTATATATTCACTAAAATAATTCAAAACACATTACATTTATTGTTTTAGTGAATCACATCGTTTTGAGGGGGTGGTAATCCACACATCCTCAAATAAAATTATCATATTCACACCAAATAGAAAGTAGGAAGTCATGTGTTAAAAATGTAAAATCATAACCTAATGGTTAGTAAGACATCCATATTATACACAAGATAATGTAGGGTCACACATTTGGTAGTATGGGCTATTGTTTGGTTGGCACACAGGGCATGAAATAATTTATCAGGCCAAATTTTTTTACACGTATCCACCATCATCTGGAGTATTTTCAATAGGTTTTTGTTGAGGGAATCTAATTTTTGATTGTCTATTTCATGATATCTAGAGGAATGGTGAGATTTTATATTATAAAAAATATACAGATGCACCAAATTATATGTAATGTTTTTATTTTTTTCCAATATTATTGTATGGGGGAAACCAAATCTGGTAATTATGTTGGAATTGATAGCACAAGCAATGATTTTGGCCCTAAAATTATTCTGTAGTTTTTCCACTTCACATTTGAAGAAGTATTTTAAGTAGTTGATATTTATTTGAAATTATTATCTCTAGATTGAGGATACAACCAAATAATATCCTTTCCCCATATGTAAAATTTCCAGGAGTTTTTTAAATTTACAGAAACAACATGGATTTATGGATGAAATTTGAATTCACCTTGAACAAATGATAGTTCTTTGTGATTTTGGTAAAATCATGCTTCATTGAAAGCCAAAATTATCCAAGCCTTCTTATTTGATTGGAAAATACTGATCCATGTCTACTTGGTACCATAGGTTGTCATATGTCCTTTTTTCATTATATAAATCGTCTCCTCAATATTAATGCAGATAAGAAAGAATACATTAATTCCCCTCTTATATAAGACGTTATGGTGAGCGATTCTATCATAAAAATGTAATGTTGGTCAAACATCGACATATTTTTTCTTTTTTAGAAAATTATAATGAGAGAATCCCATTTACTATTTAATCAATAATGGGTATATTCCATCCATATGATAGACCATCTGGTTTGGGGATAGATTTGTCATTAATGGTTACATTCATGTTGACATGGAAAAAAGGCTAGACCATAAGGCTATAGGAAATGATGAAGATTTTGTCTTCCTGATTTGGATACTCTTAATTAATGGAATCATTAAAAATTATGTCTACCAATGAAGTCAAGGATCATTGGACATGTATCAATATTGTATCTATGGGGAATTTATTTATTATCTCCTTGAAATAGTCAGGAAGAGGAATTATTTTCTATTTTAGATTGCATAATACTTGTTGTTCTATTTTATTTTGACCTCTGAGTCACCTTTCACCAATAAATGTTCAAATTTTATTTGGAGTGTCATTCCATGGCCTATGATGAGGTATTTATAATATTCATCATTTTTCATATATTCATATAAAAATATGAAGGAGTAAGCTAAGGGTTCCATCGCTAGAGAGATGATTATGCCTCCCAACCCGACTTTGTTGAGTTTGGGGTCTTCCAATCTCATTCCTATAAGGATTATAGATGAATGATCAAAATACATTTCCCATGTTTTTATTCTTTACCAAATAGAAGATATCTTTTCATGGGAAAATTTAGTATTTAATGATTTTTTTTCCAGATGGATATTTAGAAATAAAATCATATAATTCTTGGTCATTTACCACTTTAATAGAAACTAACTAATAGTCAAACTATTGCAAGATAACTTCCCACTATACCAAATTTTCATTCAATGTTGGATAGGCGAGGATATATTTTATTTAATTATTATGAGAGACTAAATGGAACATCTTGTTTTATAGATAATTCCTATGTTTCTAAAATTTGATGAATAATCAACTAAAAAACGTATTATTATCAAAATAATGTGTCTTTTTGTTGATCATGGAATGACTTACATAATAAAGGATGTGTTAATTGATGAAATCATTCATTTGGGAATTGAAAAAAAATGACCACTATAGGGATTTCAAATACATAATGAGTGTTTTCCCGTCAATAATATTTATTATCACTGAAGGACTAAAGTGATATTTCTTGATGGTATTGAATTCTTCCTAAAAGTCATCATTAAACAAATATGTGACCACTTTATTTATCAATTTTGAAAAGGAAGAAAACATTATTGTGAACATTGATATAGTGCTCAGAATAGTATAATGGTATTCATGCAGACACATATTATCTTTGACTTTTCAATGTGGTGAAATATTGAGTATTTCATCGTCTTCTCAGTGTTGAATTCAATTCCATGATAGAATATGACAAACTGGAGATAATTTTTTAAGGTGGTTCAAAAAACATATTTCATGGGGTTATACATTAGTATGTTCCACCATATTGTGTTGTATATGTTATCATCATAATATAGGTGGTAAAACATTCTTGAGTCTTTACCTGTATTTCCTTGACATATCATTCAACAAGAAATTACATGATGGGTTTGAGGACGTGATGATGGACATGTTGATATGTATTTATGTCATCCTTCCAGACAAATGGAATTATATGAGAGAAAACTAAAACCTTTGTAGACTTGAAAGAGGTTTATTTTTCATATTATTATGTAATTAAATTTAATTATACCTTTAATAGTAATATAGAAAGGAAATGGCTTGAAAGCAAACCATATAAACAATCAGCAGCTCTGTGATCAGGACTAGGAAATCATTTTTTGAATAGTGCCAGTTATGATCTCCATAATCAAAGAAGACACTTGGTTTTTAATAATTGAATATTAATTTTAAAATATTGGATAATAATTTTGGATATTATATTTCCCAAATGAATTAGAATCATATGAACTCTTCTCATTCGATCTCAAATTTAGCATTATCGGTTTGGTGTGCTCTTCTAGATATCTATTTGTATCCCCCCTAGTTTTATAGAATTCCCAGGTGGTGAGTGGCCACTTCAAGATATAGGCCATGAATATATGAATAATTATAGAAGAAAAATAATTTTTTTTCATTAATTATCTATATTACACTTATTCATTGGAATGCATGGCAGCAGTGATCAATGTTGGTCGTGGGTCCTTTTGTGTACCCATATTTATATCTCTGTGTACATCTATCATGGTAGAAACACCAGCATCAAATAATAGAGGGGATTAATTGTGGTACTCATTCTATTCTGGTTCCTCATCTTACAAATTTTATTAAACATTTTTTTATTTATATATATAACTAATCTATCAATATTTATGAGAGGTGTTGTTGTTCTGACATCCAAAAGATAATGAGACATCCTCAAACCCCGTTGAAAAGGTAGTGTCTCTTTTGTTCCCCAGAGGGGGATGCGTGAAGGTTGGTGAATATGTTTCTTAATAATGCAGTAGTGAAACAATATCCTCTTATGAATTAGTTGAGGATATAGGGATTTGTTGATACTCAATGGGTGGATTAATGACATTTTTTTGTGATCTTTTATCACTATCAGGAAGGTTGATGTCAATTTTCCCACCATTCGGCTCAACAATCATGGTTAAAATCAAGAATCATTATTAATACTCAACAATATTTGGACACATTCCTTTGATTAAATGGATAAGAAGATAATTTTTTCACTATACTATTTTAATGTACATTTTAAGGACTTTTACAGTTCATTCAGGGTCGTGATCCTAGAAACACCATCGGTCAAGGGTTGTTTCAATTCACTCCTGTACCATCATGCATTAATGTAATAGTTTTAATTTGATGAAAATAGGTATTTAGAACAATATTATTTTCCAATTTTACAATTAATTATATATTAATGGCATTGGGGTTTGACGATGGGATTTTTGCATGCTGATACTACCAAGACATTCCAAGTACAATGTTTATTGTTATGTCTTACGGAAAAACAATAAATTATGAGTTATACAAGATTTCCCAAAAATGGTCATTGGTATTGATTTATCCTAGTTTCTTCTATTCATTCTTTTCATAACCTAATAGCATTATAGAATAATAGGTAAACTATGATTCACTATAACCCAACCAATGGAGTCTTCATACTAGAATGAAGTTGACCACTAATACTTTTCAAAATAATTCTCATCACATGTTAACATAGTTCACATTTCTAGACACATAAACGATATTATTTTTTCTCTTAATAATTAAATATTTTTCAACATCCATGATCAATATTGTCATGAATCAGTTTTTAGTATGTATATATGAACAATATATTCCAGAAGCCACAACATCAACTTTAAACACTTGAGGACATAACAAAACCACTATTAGTGCATCATTGTTGCCTATTGATAGATTCATAGAATCCCTGAGTGTCAACATTGTACAAACAATGTTCAAATTAATTAAAATTTCATAAACTTAGATAATGATCATTTTGTTTATATCAATATATTTACTACTCACTATAACCTTATGAATTTATTTACTCGACTTATGTATATTATTCCATCAGATAATAATTGAAGATTCTTCAATCTTTCGCGGATTATGTAGACAATGTCTTCCATCGCACTGAGCCGGGATTGATAATGGATCTATCTCTTTTCAGTATTACAGGATTATTTTCCATTAAAACTTGTGGAACATTATGGGGGATTTCATAATCAAGCTAGACAAACATGAGGGTTCTCCCATTAGATTATACATCATAGAGGGTCCATGTGAGGATGTGGATTGATTATTTATTTTTTTCCTGGATGAATCATCCTATGTTTTATCAGTTATTATAGCTCATTCGCAAGACATAGCAATATGTTGTAGGGAACTTGTGTAGATATCCATAATCATTTGTTATTAAGGGAACCATTAGTCAAATTAAAATAATGTAACTAAAGATCAATTCCCCATCTGATGATGACTCTGTATTGTGATTCAAATATTATTGTATCGTTTAGTATGGTGGTGGTTGTTCTTAAATAAAAAATGTCATGAATTATAAATTATTTGAATCCAAATTCAAAATTAGTAGATTTTTCTCCCAATCATTTAGGACATGCAATATCATGGAATACTAGTTTTCGGTGACTATCATGTCGACGGAGTCGACCATCCCATAACATGATCAACTAGACGAATAGATGGTTGTTTAAAATGTTCTCATATGATACAATGAGTCCAAATAATTGAATTAATAACAATTAAATCACTAAAAAATTTCTTACCTATGATAGTAAAACCCATCCATTCACCCTATTCCTATGGGGTTGTTGTGATAACTCATGCCACTTCTGTAGGTGGCATTCCCAACATCACAAGCACATAGTCTAAAATTATTTATATTATTAATTGAAAAATAAAATATTCTTGAATGGTTTGAAAAAATGTATAAGGGAAATTAAAATAATTTGTGATATATTTGAGACTAGTATGATTGGGAATCTATCCCTTTTTAAAGATGATAGAGTTGTTATTTAAGGACACGACGAAGTGGCATGGGACTTGGTTATTAAATAAAAATTATTATTATTTACCTCCTCAGAACACTTTCTCATATACTCTATTTACTAATCATTAAGTGGTGGGAATTTCTACAATTGTTAATAGGTAATTACATTTGATATGGATTGATAATTAGAGTTTGAGAAGTAGCATGGTCTGGATGAAGCATTATAGTGACACCCTCTAATTCCTTTTCTATATTCCCTTGATAAAATCGAATTTAATGGGGCATGGAATTGGTCAAAATATTGAATATTCTATTTTTTAGGAAACAATAGTGTTATACAAAAACCATCCCGTATATATCATAAGGATTATTATTATGTGAAAAAAATCCCGTAGATTCACTATACTGGGGGAAAATTGACTTCATGGAAATCAATTATGTTCAGGGTGTTATTCAACCCTTTCCAGTTAGAAAAGAAATATGAAAGCCCATAAATATACACAATTATCAAATCAAATATATTCAAGAATATTATATTATTTAGTGTGAAGATGAATTGGAAGAGAAATTATTCATAGAGATCTTCTCACCGCATGATTGATCAAGCCAGTAAACTTGTGTACAATACAAAGGATGGCCCCAGAAATATTTTCATGAAGCATCTAATATCAAATTCATATTTTTCTATAGGGGTACCCATCCTGAGATCACAATGTGGAATGAAATTTGTCAATTTATACTTGGGGTCCCCTATTCAATTAAATATTTTAAATGTAGGTTTCCCAAAATTTGGTGGGGGAGGCATCGTATCAACCCATTCAGGGTAAAGAGACTACTATGGATAGCCTAGTGTATAAAATTCTTCTATTGCATCAAATCTTTCTATCAAGGACCATATAATCTTAATGATACCATGGTATTTTTTTTAATAATTAGTGTATTTTTCATGGATAGAAATTGGTAGATCCATCTTTAGAGAACCTATTTTTACCCATAGTGGTTAATCGTTGGGGAATGTTCCCTTAGGCCGTGTCCAACCCAACCATTGTTGTGTTTCAAGGATAGTGAACTCATAATAGCTCACTATTTTGGGGTCCAAATATATTGTTCTTCATTCTCGAACATTGAATAAATGTTCTATTTTCATATACATTGCATCGTTGAACCATTTTTATAGGAACATTTGTTCAGTGTGAAAGCAGAGTCTATGTTTGTAGAACATATTAGATAAGAATTTCTCATTATAACAACTTCTCATTTAGTCATATCATTATATTCATCTCTTTCTCCTACTAAGTGAATATTCTCCTTTGGTTTGATGTTTTCAAATAGTATTGGAGATGACAGAGGAATAACCATGACATTACTAATTTCATTGGTAGACACAAACTATGGAGGTAGAAATGGAGTACTAGAGTGAACCACTAAATTCAAGGAGTGCCTCATGTATTGGGTATGAAAAGCTCCATTAATTATTTTATTGTGGAATGTATCTTAAAACAAAACATCCTCCTCATGCTCCTCTGTATTTGTCTTGTGTTTTATATTATTTGCAGGCCTGGTGTTTACAAACTTCACTAACGTGTAAGGAATTAGAGAAATCCAGTCAGTTGTTTTAGGAACATACATTTTCTAACAATATTTGAAGAAAATTAGTCTATTTTTTGGATCCCATGAAACCATTTTGTGGGTGGTGCTCTATAGTGAATGTTCGAACAATTTTTTTTGTGTATCCCACATGAGGACATGGAATCACAATATGGAATGAACTAGGAGGACCCATTTTTTCATTATTTCCCCGAAGTTGGAGAAGACATATTTCAATTCATGATGAGGATATTTGGGTAAAAAATCCATGATCCATGAATGATGAGGATTTCCACATTCAATATACACAGTCTTTTGTACCACTTTTTGACTAAAAAGGATATGTTAAAAAATACCCTTTCCCTTTGGGATGTGGTTTCTCATATATTGTCATGAATACTACTACTAAATATAATTTCTAGATTTTATGATGAAATATTCAATAATTGTTTGTGTGTGTTACATTATATTCACCAAAACGAAATTCCTCTGATGAAAATATTGAAATTCGCACTATATGGTGATTTAGTTCCATTAAAAAATGTTATGCTTGATATTTTCATTTTCATAATGTAAGATTCATTCTATGTATGATTCCATTTTAACCTAAAATATATGAGAGTAGGTATGTGATATTTTTTACATTCTATATGTTTCCAATAGAACATGTTTCTTAAATCCAACCATAAGTCATGACATTCCATGAAGTCTTTTTTGGGGATTTTCTTGTAGTGGAGAGAGGTGAAATTAATTTTTCAATTTTTTCTCCATCCTCTGATATAAACACCATGTATGGAATATATAATTATCTAAATAATCCCTAGTAATATGTTTATAATTAAATTTTAATGGGATACTTGAATATTTCATACATTTAGGATTTGTGTAGCTATGAAGTGTTCCATGTTGATTTGTTAGTGTATCCCATATATAAAAATTATTTTAATATCATATTACTTATGTGGTAAAACATTTTATTTAAAGGGATGAATTTTTTTCTATATATTGAGGTGGATTTCATAGAGAAAATATAACAAAATCTCATCTTCAATGTTATACTCGGGAGTGGATAAGGGCCCAAACATTAATTGTATATCATTTAGAGCCAACTAACTTCTCTATAGGATATAACCAATTTGGAATTTTCAATGATTATTTATCACAAAAAAATTATTGTTAGGGAGTTCTTCTATCATATTAGATTGCTTAAAATTCATGGGTGGTTGAGAAAACATAATATTCCTTGAATTTTCTTTCAGATGATAAAGGGATTCACTTTTAAATGAGGATTCATGGGTCATTACTGGACTCATTTTCCTATGATCCTCAAGGTAGTAGGTATTTCTCATCATAAATATTGTTACTGGGATAAACTCTTTGACAAAGTCTTATATCATTTTTGAGATAACTATCATGATGGTTTGATGTCTGAATTCAATGAGACTTCCAGCAGTACAAGAATTAGTTAGGACCTTTAGATAGGATGATAGCATGGGGAGGTCATTATTTCAGTTTGATCTTATAGACATATAGATGGATTACATGGCACTCAACAGGATATGGGTTCTTAAGATCAATTAAATTCTAAATATGATGTAATTCGTCATTTTGAGATTTATGTAGAGGGGATATAGAAATTAAAATTCTATTTCCCTAATTTTTGTATAGAATACTAAGATCTTGAGCTACCACAAATAAAAATCTATGTGCTTAATGAACTATGCCATTAAGATGAGTGGGATTTTAGGTAAGGTTTTAATTTTCCTATCACTTTTGGAGTGGATTATTTTTTGGATTATCTCATGTAGATAACCGGGTCCACTTATTAGGGAAATGATTCTTCATATATAGAAGCTCATTTGATTATATTTAATATCATTTTATAAATTACATCATAAGTTTTTGTAATTTTGAAATTGGTTTGTTTCATCCCTATAGAGGCCATTTTTATTTTACTATTACTACTATTTATAATAGTGATATGTACCAAATCCAATTGTATTTACATAAATGGGGAATTTGGTACATGTACCACTAATATGGGAAGAGAGATGTGTTTCTACTAAATAGTGACCCTTGAGTTGTGTTGGTGGGTCACCCCAATTACAGGGATTGAGTTTGATGTCAAACCATATGCCACTGCCACCTCATTCATTATGTCTTGGTAGTTTGGTAGGTTGTGTGATGAAAATTGTTTCATACCATTCACCATTCTTAGGAAATTAATGGAAAGATAACGAATTATATTTGGGATATATTACCATTGTGTACCTAGATTAGTAGTTATATTTTTCTAATATTGTACTATTTTTCTTTCCAGTATATACAAATATTACTCATGTGTGTGGGTAGTGATATAGGGTGTACACAATATTTTTCAAATATAATTGATGACTTACTTCTTTGAATGATTCCTTGCTAGGTCGGAAAGCATGATATATGTGTTCATGTGTGTGTTCCTTTTAATAGTGTGCCACCAAATTATACCCAACGAAATTTTGTATGTGGTTTGGTCTTTGTACGTACTCAAAATTTCCCACCCAATTAACTAGAAAAATTCATTAGATGATACTAAACTACGGTGAATAGCTAGACAAGTGTGGGAATGTGTTTTATCCTCATCAAAATTTATTGATGAATATGAATGGTGTTCAATATTTATGGGAACTAATGTGAAAAATTTTCTCATTGTTTCTATCTGTCTTTTCTCATTGGAATGTCATGAATTCCTAGGTCAAAGTTACCTCTGAATGACTCTTGAATATAACACCCCTATCACATTGATGGTAATCCGTTTTGCGGCATAAGCAATTGATGATTCCTGTAGAATAAATCTTGTTAGAACAATATTTTTTTTAGGATGAGACCTTCATTAGAATATTTATCATCCTTCCAATGATTTTTAAAGTGATAATTAATACCTTTTGGGGATAGACACAAGAAACTGTGTAATATGGTTACTAGTGTTACCTATTTTTTTGGCGACTATCCATTATTGAATAAGGGGTTTATTAGGCTATAAGGGTTGGTGGGCTGGTCGAGATACATCTTTGATTATGATTATACTATTTTTGTGATAATAATTAACCAATTAATGTGAGACCCAACTTTAATGACACTAAGAGGGTAATGACATTCCCTATCTTGTTGAGGATCAAGATTTTATACTGTCCGAAACATAGGTTTGTTGGATCTATTGTCACATAATTTGTATAAAAGTTATTTCTCATTGAATGGTTAATTAATTATATGTGGAAAAGGGAAATAAAAACTATATTGTATAAGAATATGTAAAAAACTCATATACATTTGATATCTTGGTATTCCCTTTTCCATTTTGGGTGTGAAATGGTACTGACATTTGGTGGACATAGTAAACTTGGTAATGGATTCATAGCGAGTTCACCATTATTTCCAATGAAATTTCATGAATATAATTTTATGCATTATGATTTAATTTTGAGTGATTAAATAGTGGACAATCATTCACATTAGGATTTCAATATTCAAACGTCTTTCATTATGTTTTTTATTTGTAGATCCAAATTTTCCAAATGGATCTCTTATTTTTGAATTTTTTCAAACCTACATTCTGAATGAATATGGTCATTTTGAAATTAATCCATGATTCTTATAAATTCGCAATGAATTATAATATTGGGGTTCGATATCATCATACCCTTTTGGCCGAATTATTGCCTATGTCAAGACTCTATTAATGGTCTAAGATATTTTCATAAATCCTTTATTGAATACCATTTATTACATGGGTCAAACATGGGTTAAAAATTGATTATTTGAATTTTTAAACATTGTAATCAAATTTAAATATCTATTATCCAGTTTTCAAACAAGATATCTATTGGTTGTTTATTATTATGATGCTAGATTTATGCCACATAGTTGGAACACCAAAATTTTATATCATATTGGGTGAGAAAAGATATATTTTTTGTTGGTATCATTCCCCTAAAATGGGACTCCTAGATATCAATGATGAAGGAATCAGAACCCAAATATTTTTGGTCAAATTAATGGGACACAAAATACCTTTTAAGTCCATGTTGGGAGGACCAAACTGTGACATTTAGCATCATCTGGAAAGGAGGTCTAAGTGAAAGGTACATAATTAATGTTTAGTGTGGTAATTTTGTAAAAGTATACGAGGAATGATGGATTGGATATGTGCTCCATGGTTTTATGGAACATAACTGGTTATTTTACGTTGATGAATTTAGTGATATTTTTGTGGTGTTAGGATCAGACCATAGGGAGGATTACAAAGTATCCCACTTGGATAAGAATAAAATCCCATGATATTGGGTTGTGAGGTCCCATTCCTATAGAGGCCTGTTTCTTGCGGGTCATCAATAATTTCTATAGTCGTTGTGATATCAGGATTATTTGGGGAATATACCTATGAGGATACCCATTTATATGGGTATGGTTTTAAGCATACACCATATAAGATGATTCCATATTGTCATCATCTAGAATATATCCCTGTTGACAGTTAATGATTTCAATAGGGGATACACCGTATAAGAGTATTTTTGTTTGATTGGAAATATGTATTTTATGATCCTCACTAATAGAGGCTCTCTGAAACAAATCTATAGAATATCCATGAAATGATTCCATATAGAGTCATGCTTCTAATCACGTGGATTTCATGATAATAACAACTTCTAATCACACATGAATCATTTATAGCATGATAAAAATAGTATGAACATGATTTAGGATGTCACTCAATCTCTTTCATCTATATGTGTATGAGGATTAGGAATTTGGGGAACAATTTCCATTGATGTTCCCATCTCTTCTATTGTATCATAACCAGGATAGTCGCATCTGACTACCCATTGATCTATGACCCATAAGAAATTCTAAGGTATTAATCGAATAAAGACACCATTGTCATATTTCTACCGAATAGATGAGGACAAAGAATTAATTTAAATAAAATTTGAAAGCACATGAGATCCCTCTATTCTTATTTATAATGGAAGGTCCCTTGACTTAAATATCTAGAAACGGTGAACAATGCTCTCCCTTGTATATGAGATATGAAAAGGGGATAATGATTCATATAACATTTATTAAGACTAGGAGGTCCCTAGAACAACCCCAATGGTTGGGGTCATTATTAATGATGGTATGCATATCTAAAAACCCCTAAGGACCCTTCCCATTAGGTAGGGAATGAGTGGTTCGCACTTACCAAAGGAATATAAAACTGAATAGGAGACACAATGGCGTGTCATTCTCTTTGGTTGTCAAATTCTGGTACTATTAGTGGATGATTTGATTTGGGTTCCCTAATATGATATTACCAATATATGATAATTCCAAAAAAAATTGCGGCATTAAGTGAGGGCTCAAATGAGGGTCACATATGTAAGGCCTAGTTTGATCAAATGTGCTCTAAGAATAGTTGGCATTTGTAAACTGTTGATAAATACTGACGATTCACATATTTCGAATAAACTCATTGGACATTCCTTTCTATAGGATCCATGGGTTTACTCAGGTTCCCCGAGATGAACTTCACAATGTTATCAAATTTATGATAAGAAATACATGCTATTATATGCTGATTAGGGTGGGATTGGCACCTCATTCATGTGTTTTTTGTTTCACACCATTGACTAACCATTATTCCACTCCCTTTTTGTGCGTAGTAGTGAATTCCACAGTTGGGTTGGATGGATGGGAATGTGTGAGCCTCATGTCATGTGGGCAATCTGAGAGAAGGATCCCCAATGTGAGTGGCTCGATTCTCCTTAGTACTCTTTAATTTTTTATTTCATCATTTAATTTACGTTAATCCTTTTCAACCATATCAAATAAGAGGGACATCCAAATGGAGAAATATTCAATATTCTTCATAGATTTATTATTACGTAGTTCATATACCAATCCATTTTAATTTATAACCTGAATAAATATTTATTAACTATTATTATTTTTTAAATGAAACATTTTTCCTTCAAGGGGATACAATTTAATATTTTCCAAATGGGTATGTTTTTATTTATCATTCTCTTGTTTTGGGAATCCATTAATTGCTCTTGGATGAATAATATATTCCAGCACTTATAAAATATTTCTATTTTAGTGTCATATATATATTTAATGAGTTTCCAAACTTTCTACAATCATTCCATCAATTTTTCATTTGTAGGAATAAAAGAAATTATTAAAAGAAAACCAAAACATATTTATAATTTTTAATCCAATTCCTATTGCCATATCCAATTTAATGTATTTATATTTGTCCAAATGAATTCAATAATTTTTTTTAAAAAAATATTTAAAGAAATATTAAATTAATTTGTAACATGTTATTTCCCTCGGCTTAAAACTATCTCATGTTGCTAAACAATGTTCATTGTTATACCTCAAGTGAATGTCCTCATATGTTGGTGGTTGGATACAAGAATCGCGGGTCTAATGAACATAGTGTGGAGAATATACCTTTGGTATAGAATTATAATAACAATGGAAATAACAAATACTGTAACATAAGTATTGTAAACATTAAAAAAATGACACAAAAACAAAATATTGAAGGGAAAAGAGAAATATAACATAAAAAAATAACTCACCAATATGATGGAATGTATCTAAATTTAATGATAAACGTTTATAGATAAATGAATAGAAAATCAAGACTCAATGACCCCAGTACAGATCCCCAAACCATTTATATATCTATGATCTAACTCATCTAGTAAGAAACAGTCTACAACAAGTTGATGTGATGTCATCGAAACACACATGAATGAAATTTTATTGGGTACCCAATGATGGACCAACTTGGGTTTTTGTATAAATATATTGTTTGAAACATTCTTTTTTATTAAAAACCAATATGAAATTAAGTTATTTCAATAATGAGATAAATTGGATTTTATTTATTTAATTAAAACAACATAACAGTTAACCAACTTATGAACCATCTTGGGATAACTATGATCATGGTTCATCACCATGAAAAAACTAACCCAAAGTCCATGGAATAAAAAAATTAAAAAGAAAAACCCATTTTATAAGAATTTCCAAATAATCAGGTCAAGTCCTATAAGAATTACAACATAAACAGTCCATGCCAAATAATACTTTATATCATAACGTATCCAATCCATCTATATAATCGTTTCTGCATAACCAGGACTGTCCCAATAAGCATTATAACATACTAGAACAATACCTCTATATTATTATTTCAACATGATTTGGAAAATTCGTATAGAATTATAACATACTAGTAAAATCCCCCTATACAATTATTTCAAAATAATTGATCAAATACCAATATTCATTATATAATACATTGAATATCCATGTATGGAATCATATTAGTATAACCAGTCCTATGGATATATGATTTACTATAAATTAGATCAGTCCCTCTATATATTCATTATAGCATACGTGTAATTGATCAACTCATCAAATTACATTTTACTTTTGATTCCACTTCCAATATACTATCCTGATGGCGGATCCCCACAAAAATCATTCTCTCAGAGATATGATGTAAAAATAATATATCTTTTCAGTCCTGACTCAGACCAAAATAATTTGTATAATATATGTCAATAACATAGCTACCCATATTTTGTACACTTGAACATCTAGAATCATGTTTTTAAAGAGTTTCATCATCAAAAACTCATCATAAGACTCATAAACTTCCTCCCTCTACATCTCTTATCTCAATGAATCATCAATGATATTGTCATTTATTGAGTTATAATCCTTCTAAAATTTGAATTAATCTCTACACTCTCCAAACCTAATTTTCCATTGGATAAGGCCCCACTAAGAGTGTTCGTACATGAGGATCTTTTGTTCAATGAAATCCACAAAAATCTCATCCTAAATATTTTTTCTTTTATATATGAGCTCATGTATCCTGACCACTAACTACATATCTTGTTGAGGTTAATTCTTATTAGGAGGTCTCATATATTCAGATCCATAAGCCACCACATGGTCCTCCTACATCAAAACAACTCTGAGTGAAAATTTGGATATGATAGATTATATGGTATATTACATATCTAGAAATGTCATGGTATGGATCAGTGTTGAGGTCAAACTATCATTTGATTTCCAAAAAACCACTTTCAAATGAATCCTACAAAAAAACATAACATCGTTGTTGGTCATCCAAGACATAGGTGCTACCAACTAAAATAATTCCTGGATAAAATATTGAAAACAACAAGATAATCCATGAAATATCTAAATGTCAGAAAAAATATTAGGGGACTACTAATATATCATGATTGTAATCTTCACTGGTCTACTAATATTGTATCCTATAAGATGAAATGATCCAATACATG
The DNA here is from genome assembly GCA_963277665.1 of Viscum album. NCBI lineage: Eukaryota > Viridiplantae > Streptophyta > Magnoliopsida > Santalales > Viscaceae > Viscum > Viscum album. Next base: position 1,520,161,785 of record OY728136.1, read on the forward strand.
CACATTGTTAATCTAAATACATTATTTTGTTGCATTTGTGTCTATAATATAATCTCTAAAGGTACTCAATATGTTTTAATATAATTCATTAGGATCATATGTTGACTAAGAGTACACAATGAATTTTTCAACATAATCCACAAAAACCTAAATAAGGAATGTAAGGAAAAACTGATTCATCAAGGCCACGAATACTGTTTACTCATTTTTAGATAAAAATACATAACTAAAAACTTGTAGTATCTATATCTACACATAAATTAATTATGATGTTTTAATGGGGGTCTTACTCACAGTTGATGAGAATCTAATCTAGAATCAATATTATCGAATATCTGGGAACCTCTCATATTACCAAAGATATCATCCATGTGCGGATGGGGTAATTGTTATTCAGTATCATTTGGTTTATTATTTTATAGTCAAAACACACTCAAAATGTACCATCATCTTTATAGAATAAAATCATAAGATAACCCCATGGGGAGGTATCAGGATGTATTAAACACTTATCATCCAGATCTTCTAATTGAATCTTCAATTGTATAATCCCTAATCGTTCCATCCAATATTGTAAAATATAAAGTGGATCATCTACTGAAATAAAATTGATCATAAATCTGATCTACTACTTGGGTGATTGTAGATCTTATTAGTAAGTAATTCATAAACAAATAACTACCACTGGTGAAAATGTAGGCTCTTAGATTAAACTACCATCATTATAAATACATATTATCCGAGCCATGAAAAAAGCCATTAAATTGGTCCTAAAAGACTAGTTATGAGATCCCTATCACCTTGGTGAAAATAGGTACATCATTCTAGAGTTAAAAATGTAACTCTCCATTAGTAATAGTATATTTGAACCTGGTACAAAATAAAAATATATATACCTAGAATCAAATCAAATCTTGTCACTTTGAGCACAAATATTTAACTATATTAATGCTAACCTCTAATTTCTATTTAACATGCCCTATAATTCATAGTATTATATGAATGTATTCTCTATAGATGATACTCTTTCTCCTACATAGGACAACCAAGTCCCATACATTGGCTATAATGGCCATTGTAGCTCCAACTACAAATATAATTATGTGTAGTGGAGTTCTCCACAATCTCTAGTATTTGTCATGATCCCTTACACTACTCTACAATTTTATTCCCATATAAACCAACTGTTGGTGGCCCAACCTACCACATGCACGAAACTCCAAACCAAGTACTGAATATCAATGATACATGTGAATAATCATTCCTCACTTATATCACTAAAATCGATGAATTATTGGAAATAGATTCACACTTTCCGAACTACTCTTTCCAATTATTCTTTGGTGGTAATTATCACAGTGTGACCAATTTCCTCAAGAACAAGAGTACCAATTTCACCATAATAAAATAGCCAGGATGATACTAAGGTCATCAATAAGATTATTTTTCGTGATGATAAACTGATTCATCACATCCCAAATGATATTGAAGAAAAACATTCACTTGTCATATGATCTCATAGCGAATCCAATCCAAGAAGTTTGTCACTATGAATATCTCATGCACTACTAATGATGGTGCAAAGTGCTAAAAGTTTTTGAAATTTATATCATAGTCCATCAAGAAAGTTCCCTCTCATATTAGGTTAATTAACTCATGATCATTTTCATACCTCATCATTTTAGAATAGAAGATCTCATAAAATTCACTACAATGTCCATTTATGATATCTCCTCTAACTTTAACGACTTCTATAGAATGTTCAAACAATAATTGGAAGGTCTAGAAATGTTTATAATGTATTAATAACACTCTTATCTATTGGTATATTAAGGTTCATGATGATCATTTGGACTACGTCTATCCATCACATGGTGGAATGACCCCCCCATTTAACATATGTGGATATTGTAGTTTAAACTCTCTCTTCATCTCAAACATGGAAGGTATAGTGCTAATATTATCCCTTTCCACTGACAGCCTAAACCTCGTGAATTTTTCATGATGCTGAACATCCATTAGATCCTCAGGGGTTATAGGAAGCTTCATTTTAGCTACAATTTAAGTGTTCTTTTCTGATCACCATACAATGAATTTTAAGATAAAAATGAGGTATTTTATATACATTAAATTTAAACTCCTTAGAACACTAGATAATATCATGTTAAACATCAATGTGATACAAAAAAAGGATTTACATTATCAGCTTCTCCAAAAAAATGGATGACTAGAGAAATGGAACGACCTAAAAGTATATTAATTTCATTTTTAGACATAACAATGATACAATTTCACATTTCATCCCAGAAAATAACGCACATGAAAGAAATTTGACTCTAAAATGAATAACTCATTTACATGCACATCACTAATTGATTTTCATGATTAAATCAAGCTCATATCATAATATACAATTTCTGGAGTATTAATCTAAACAAACAATAACATTACACAATAGGTGAATCAACCGTTGTAAAATAAATTCATCTATAACATGTTAAAAGAAAAAACAATATCATCACTTGGTACACAAATTTTTTTCAATATATTGGTTAGCTACTCATACATAATAGCATTAACATATCCTAACACATTCAATGTATACTTTCTACCATTCCATGATATTATACCAAAAGAGATGAAATATATGAATCATCTAATTAAACTTTGTAATGTCACCCATTTCATCACTCCCCTGCATCGCCATTCCAGGATAGTTACAATACCTCAAGCATCCCTCCATGTTTTCTAGAAGTTTTTGAGTAGTAGGGGGGTGAGGAAAACAGTGGGGAGACTAAAACCCCTAATATAGAATAAAAATAATTGAATTAATAAATATCGATGTAAAAGAAATAATGTAAATAGTACAACCACAATATATAAACAAAATAGTAAATGAAACTGAACAATATAACAACACATAAAATAATGTAATAGTTTAGATGAATGTATATACATGTATAAATGATGTTAATATATATAAGTTATGATACAACTCAAGGAAGACATTATATAACTGTATCCCAATACCCACATTATTATTATCTCTATGCTCCAAAACATATAATAAGAAATAATCAATAACGTGACCCTATTCCCTTATTTAATATCCATCTATGAAATCAATCTAGGTACTAATGGTGACCTTTATAGAGTGTGAGTATATATCAATAGTTTGATACCAATGTATTTAATCAAAACTAGACAGAGTGTGAGCTAATTAATTAAAGTGATAAATATGAGAATTAAATAAAAAATTTAAAAAAATATAACACTTAACCTACTTTAGAACCATTGTTGAATAACTCTGACCATGTAGAATCACCATCCCAACCATAACCACAAGTCCATAGAAGAACATTATAGAAAAGATAATAATTTATTATCATTTTAGAAGACTGTGTTAATCCGTATTAGCATTAAGTAATAACCAATCCAAGCTCAGTAAGAATTAAAAAAAATAGACAATTCTATCCCTCCATATTATCATTTAATTAGAATCTGGTAAATCCCTACAATAATTACACCATATTAGGATAATCCCTCTTTATATTAATTTTATCATGACCAGGACATGCCCAATATGCATTAGAGTTTACTCAGATACGTCCTCTATATAATTATTTCTTTACAACTGTGATAATGCATATAATTATAATAGATAATTGGGATTAGCACTCTATATAATCATTTTAGCATAATAGATCAAGACCCTATAATTATTTCAATATTCCATTAAAATCCCTTTAAAAAAATATTTTAGCATGATTGAAAATGGTTAATTATAATAATTAAATATTATCTTTATTAACCCTTCAATCATCATGATATGTCTTAATGAACTAACATGTATGATTACACAACTATATTGTAACAGAGTATTTCCATTCATTTACACAATAATGTAATCCATTTTCTAATGTTATCATTTCCCAATAAAATTCCTAAGTTCTCATGTCATGGAAATACTTGTTTGAACCAATAAATTGTTCACTATTAGTTATGGGTAGAATATCCATATGTGTAACTATAAACCAGGCCTATGCACTAATGAATCCAAAGGTATCCAATGAGATGTTCAAACACATGATTAAACTGACTGATTATAATAGGTGTTAATTTGCACATTTTTTATTAACAATCACTAGATATTTAAAACAATTATTCAATAAAAAAAGAAAATAGTGATTTTTTAGAAACTACATACCTTTATATGGTGATCAATGAAACACTATTTACCAGGTATTCAAGTGATGAAACAAAGTGAAGGATATTAAAAGAAACACTATATCAAACATTAATCCTGATCAAAACCTTATTCCAAAGATATTGAAGATATGATGTTGTTATAACAGAGGATAGAGGATGGAGCTGGAAAACCTTACCAATGAAACTCACTTAATATTAAACATTGGACCATGATTTCAATATGGGAAAAAGTCACCAAAAATAACCCGGGGTTACTCTATGTTTTAAGATATTGGGATAAATGAGGTGTGAAAACTACTCATATGTGTAAGGCGGTTTAAAAACAAATGGTCCGATTCTATTCATGACATAAACCCCTTTCTGAACATTAATTTATAGATTTATAAGATATGATGAAAAATACATCTCCTTTTATTAAATTAATAGTGGTAAACCATTTTCATGTTGTGAAATAGTTACATGCTGTGTAATTATTTCATTCTTTTTACCAATTTATGACATCTTCATAGAAAATGATTCTAATAATGTAATAGTTTCTCAAATTGAATATTCCCTATTGAAAATCATGAAAAAAATAGAAAAATCTCTAGGTCATCATGATCTTCCACGGGACCTCTACTTAATCATTTTTTCCAATATATAACCATGTGTCATTATTTAAACCAACAATACATTATAGAAATTCAGGACACATTCCTGATAAAATGATATCAACCCCCAATGAAAATTTTCAGCAACTATATTTAACAATATAAAATAATACCAACTAAAAGAGTTTTGACAAAAACTCAAGAGGGTGGTACCTAGAAATTATAGGATCTTACATCAAATATATAATAGTCATTTTAAAAATGGAAATAATTTTATTTCCAAATGTATATTTTTGATTAACTGGTTTTTATCTCTTTAATATAATTACTTTTTTTTGCTTGATAACATTCTCATCAAGCATTCCAATTATCATGATCATTATAAATTACATTTATCTTATATATTAATATTAATTCAATAATGCGTATTATTATTAAATTAACCATATACCGTTTTACATTTGGGTTTTTACTGTAATTTTTATTAGATTCAGTGGAGTAAATAATTTTAAATATATATTCGATATCGGATAATAAATTAATTGATAAGGAATATTTTTAAAATAAAATTTATTATCCAATATAAGTACAATTAATTTGACATACAATGTTGGGTGGGGCCCGATTATAGATAGCCCAAAGATATATCAATTAGTCTAACAAGAAAATAAATTATCCAAATAATTGGGTTTTTGGTATATACCTACAAATTGATTATAATATCCATGGAAATATCATTGATGATATATATATATATATTGATATCATGATGATTAACCACATGAAATCCAATATTATGAATTTTTTTCATTGAGAATTCATATAATATTATCGATTAAATTTTTTCTCCTATCCATGGATGAATTTCATGAACTTGTATTTAATGAAATGGAACATGTTTTTAGTTATTTACCATTCAAAATGATGATTATTATTTTTCACATTAATGAATCCAATATACATAACCCTTACTATTCTTTTGAGCTCACCCATTTATTTTTCACATCATAGGTTATGGATAAAAAATATATTAATGACATTAATTGATTAAGGCATTTATTTTTGTAATTTGTGATATTTTCTTCCTAATGTAAAATGGAAATGAAGTATGTATCTATCTCTAATAGACTACTAAATTAATCATTCATCTTGGAATAAATCACTGGTATCTATGACAATGTAATAAAGTAGAAACCCATATTGTGTTACTATATTTGGGATTTTTAAACATGATACTTATCAAAAAAGATATCCCAACTCTTTAATCAATCAATACATGGTTTGGTTAAAATATATAACTGACTATAATACCCCATGATTTGGGTATATAATTTTTCAACTAAATTCTATGTTTGGTGGATTTTTTCACATGTAACACCAAAATAAAACAATCTATTAAATATTATTTATGAAAATTATAAAAATATTAAATACCATTTTATATAAATTTATATTAATCCATTAATAATTAATAATTAATAAGAATTAGATGGAATTATTCTAAAATGTATCACTTTTTTATAAAATAAGTCTTCCTAAATACATTTATTTTTTTATTACAAAATTATTTGTATATGATATAGAAAGTGATTTATTTAATATGAAATTTATTTTTTCATTCGGAATTCACCAATTATACTTGAATGAAATTTTAGGGATTTTCCAAAATAATTACATTTATTTTAATAGTGGAAATAATTTTTTTTTACGAAAAACATATATTTTATTAATTTATTATTACATAGTAATGATTAATATGTTTATAAAAACATTTTAATTGATCACAAATGTATTTAAGGAAAAATATTACTTTTTCTATAATAATATTAATCCAATAAAACGAATTGTCAACATTTAAGACCACGAGTTACATTTTAATGTTGTTTAAAAACATTTTTAGTATTATAATTTAATTAAAAAAATTAATGTTAATATTATACATTGTAATTATTTTGAATCCATGTAATTTTATTTTTTCCGATAAGAAAATTTATATCCTAAATCTCATACTCTTAAAAAAATTGAAAACATAAATAAGTTTTAATCATAAAACACAAATTTCCATTAATTTGTTTTTGTGCATCAGGTGTACTAATATTATAATTGACATTTATAAAATTTATAAATAGTGTTTGATAAATATATTTTTGTTTTATAAATTTCAATTTTCTAATTATGTAATAGGGTAAATTTTAATTTTTATCATTGTAAATTTAACAAATGAGTTTTCAAAGAAAAAATTAATAAACTCTAAAAAGAGATTTAGTAATTGTAAAAGAAATAATTATTTAAAAATGTTCCTAAAAATTAGTGTGTTATAGTTGGTTAGTTGGAAAATCGATCAATAAATTATTAAAATTTATGATACATTTATTTTTTATATAGAAATACAAATATTGAAATATATTGGGTATTTACAAAAGTACCACTCTATCTATTTATGAAAGGGGGTCACATTATCCAATTAATTATACGTATATTTATTAAATTTTATTCTTGAAACACTGAATGATTCTCCTCATATATTATATATCTTGTTTATAATCCATTTTTATCATCTATTTATCATAATTCCACTATATCCAAAGAAATTTACATTATAAATTTCAAGTTTCTACTGTAGTATTTTTTTACTTCACAGACATTGATTATAAATATTTATCATTAAAACTTCTTATATAAACCATTATATAATGGAAATAGTTTTTATAATATAATTTAATGTTATCATATTAATGAATAACTTATCTACGGGTCCATTCTATTAAGAAAAACAGGACAACATCAATCACGTATACGAGTGGACTACAGCCAACATGAAGTGATGTGGTGAATTATTTATCACTTCCACTAATGGATTACAAAAACGATATATTTAAATAAATAATATGATTTCTATGAAATATTTTAATTTTTAATGATAATTTATCATGTAAATTCATTAAATCTCAATCATAGGGGAATACAAATATTACTAGTTTGTTTGGGAAAACTATAGCCTCCAAGTACAACGAATTCTGTTCATTATCATCTCCATTAATGGAAGGTTCATAAAATTAATTTAATAATAATATATTGTAATTATGAAATTCATCTTCTTTTTTAAATTTTTTATCATCTTTATATAAATATTACTCTATACACATTAAATCTATATATCAACCTCCCATATGCGTTGGATTTACCACATACGTGAAGGATGGTATAATATTTATGTCATGAATAAAAAAATATTTCTATATAATGTTCATATCCTACAATAATAATTTATTATTTTTGTTTTAACTATTTTTTAATATTCTTTTTATATTTTATATATTTATTAAAAAATAATATTTCGATCATTAAACACACTGAAACTTATTATTCTCAATTTTCATTATCACAAAATATATATTATTATCAATTACCAAATGGAAATTGGATATGTAGTATCATTATATTAAAAAAATAAATTATCATTGATAATATATGAATGATGAAAATTTTGTTAACAATTAGTAATAGACAATTCCTTTTCCCAACATCTATGAAAGAATCAATTAGAGTTTCTCAAAATCTGTGATAACAATTTACCATAAGCGACTAATATATTTTTAATTTAGGGAAATATATTTAGTTAATAAAAGTATATATATAAATATATATATATATATAATTATAATTATTTTAATGAAAAAATTACGATATTTATTATCACTATATTGGAGGTCACTTCATGTTCCATTTAGTGATAATACCAGTTAATACGTTTTATCTCAAATTTAATTCAGTAAGACAAAATTCATATTATGCACTCTGATATCTTTAAAATGGAATCATTACAACATAATGAATTTATTTTCTAATATTCATTTATTACATGGGGTTTTAAAATATATATATTGTTATTTATTTTAAAAGATTTTGTTTCAAAATATATCATTGTTTAATGTGTCTTTTTATCAACACATCCTCCATTGCATTATAATGTCTCTTCATCAACTTATCTCTTCCATCGATGTTTTTCCCCTTTATAATTTTATTTCATTATATATTATATTCCTACATGGATTTATATAAAATTTTATTACACATATCATAAACTAAAAAATTTTATTTCTCACAAATTATATTATTATTTATAATAATTCTCATTCACTTTTGGGATGGTTTATTATCCTGGTAATAATATTTATTTCACATAAAATATGAATGTTATTTAATGAATCCCAATTATATGATATCCCATGTGTCCTCCACATTTCCCTTTTCCTATTTTTAGAATTTATTTTTTATCCCTTTTAATGATGTGGGATTCAATGAAGGTATTTGAATATTTTTAAATAGCTTTCCTTCTATGATATATTGACTTATCTACCCCAACTCATTTCTCCATGATAACATTTATAACATTTTGGTGACTGTATTATTAATAATTATTTCAAAATTAAATTATTTATAAATTATTCACAATGGATTTTAAAAAAAATTTATATTTTAAAATTTTCCCAGAACCTATTATTTTTAAAAAATATTTTAAAAATAATCTAAAAAAGTTTTGATTTTGCCTCTATTTTCCACTATATATCAAAATTATTCATTTCATAAAAATTATTTTTCAGGTATTACCCTAAAATTCAATTGCACTACATTTTGGTATTAAACTTAAAGAATTATATTATTTATTTTCTCCTTATGATCTTTTGAATATTTATTATTTTTTTATTTTATATCTTTCCACCATGAGCACACTATATTTTTATCCATTTAGTGAAGAGTATTCAGAATGATTTAGTAAATTGTTTTATTATGGAACTATTAACATAACCATATACCCATTAACTGTACAGTGTATCTATTATATAATCCATTATTTTTACTGAAGTGTGTTTACATATAAATTAACTAAATAACATTGGATACTTCTTTATAATCTTATGGTAAATGATGTTATGATTATTAGGGGAATTATTATGGATTTATATTCTTGATTAAATTTAAAATATATAGAAAAACCAATTTTATACATGTTTTATTTGATATGTAATAAATGTTTTATTTCATGTGGAACTCAATGAATGTGATTATGAAAAGCGGGGTCATATATCTCCAATCTATTAATTAGATATGATCAATATCTCTTTCCATAGTAAGGTTTTAAAATAATGAGACTATTATTAAAGTCATGGTAATAATGAGGTTCTCACATTTCAAAGTTTTAAAAATCTAGTTTTCCATGTAAAACATTATAATATATCTAGTAATATTTTAAGAGGCCAGTTAGAAGACAAAAAGAGATTCTTAGGCCTAGTGAGTAGATATTAGTGTTATAAAAATATTAAATATATTAATATCACATGAATATAGTTTTCAAATGAAATGAAAAAACTCTCTATAGTGAAGTCATCTAGATAATTTTTCACCACCGTTAGATCAAAAAATTTGTTTTATTATATGAGCGATATAGACATTGTCAATGGTTGGTGTATGCAATTTTTTTCTAGATTTTAAATAATAAATGAATAAAATTAAGTGTTGATAATATAATTTAATGAATTTGAGACCAAGAAAACCACTATAAATGTACAATTATTATAAAATTATAGGGTTTTTAAAATAACCTGATGATCATGAAATGTAGTTTCTATAGGAGTACTTAGTGAATGAGAGCTGATCAAGATCATGATCAATGATTCTTTTACCAATAGTGGTTGTGGATCTCTAATGTGACATCAATGTGCGACTTTTATTCATTATAGAATGTTGTAACCTGATGTATTATGTTTTTATTTTGATTATTCATCCCATTTAATTATATTTTTTCCAATATAGTTAATTTTCGTTAATAATAAATAATACAGACAACGTTGGTTGATTTATTTTACGATTGATTTATTATTAGTGGTTTGGTCCATTCTCTATTTTAACCTGAATAGATCAAATCCAACCTTATCAATGTCCAGTGGTTATTTCAAACTGATATTTATTATGTTTCTCCCCCATTTATTCATATTTTTATCATATAAAATTATATTGTCCAATAGATTGATGAATACGTTGTATATGATCATTATGTGCATGTTCTTCAGTATAACAGATTAGTATTGTAGGTTCAGTTCGCAATGAGTATTTTAATGTTGTGATATGATGATTGATGATTATTGGAGGTGGAATTGGTAGGTATAATGATTCACATTCTCCCTAGTTTAATGTGTGATTATGGGGAAATGAAACAACTGTTTATTTCAATGAAAATCATTGGATTGATTCCACAGACTTGTGAAGATGGGGGTTTTTCAACAGACCCATTATCAATGGTGAGCATAATAGATCAATATAATACCAAAGGGAAGTGAAAATATAAATAAAGAATATGTGTAATCTAAAAACTACCAATGTTTATATCGTTTTGTCCGGAATTTCCAACATCCTATAGGGACCTATAGTCTGTATTTGGTTTTCTATAGAATGTTAAATGTCATATTTTATATGATACATGTCACATGTTGTGTGACCACATTCTGGTGGACCGGTGTGTACTCTGAAAGTACAAGTGAATATATATAGCTAGAACAACATACATATGTGGAGTACGAGGGTGCATCCCGCTACTCAGACCAAACTATATACATTCATATTCCTAGTGGTATATGATCATGTCTGGGTTTACACAGTTATATCCAGGTTTACACAGAAATAAGTAGAGGAACAGATGCATTAAATGAGAAGGTATGATATTAGAGCCACACAACATGTACACTCTATACAATCCATGTACATTCTATTAGATATAACATAATCCTTGGTTTCCTTTAAATAGATCTTGTTTATTTTAGTGAGGTTCATTTCAAGTTTATAATAAAATAAATTTTCTAATTAGATTATCTAAAATTCAATTTGATCCCCTATATGGGTTGTTATTTAGATATATTTATTTGCATCCAATCATGAGGCCATGAATGGGATCCTTTATCATATCATTCATATATTGAAATTTTATTACTATAACCACCATGCATAGGTTGTGAGTCCCCTATCTATATGATTGATATGATATGTTTGGTGGGGTCCCATTGTGGTCCTTGGAGTGATCCTTTATCTAGATTGCATGATGTTTTATGTTCATGTGATCACATTCTTGGAATATAAAGATGAGAAAAACCTCTCAGATGGGTGTATTCATTGACAACATATCATTGGTATTGATCCCACCTTTATGATAATTACCTATAATCCACAAGAATAATCATTTTGATGATAGTATTAGTTGATAACAACTGATACATATTTTCTATTATGAGTATATCTTGAATTTTATTATTTTTATCTCTCTTAAATTGGGTTGAGATAACTTATTTTATTGATTTACGCATACAGATTTTATGGTGTCTGATTGGGTATTTTTATTCTCACCCCTATATGGTATATTCTCAAAAATATTCTTTCTTATTATGACGACAAGCCATTTTAGTTTTTCCTATAAGGATTAGGAGTAGGTGGAGCCAAGATTACAGTAGAAATACCATGATGTTTTCCTGGGGTTTCATTTGACATTAATACCCATTCTCTAAACAGGTAATAATAAGTTTCTATTTTTTTGTCTCATATCTAGACCCTTTAGAACATTAAATAGCATTATCAACACTATATTGTTTTGGATATATGTTATTTAGGCATTAATATTAGTTGATTTTTTAAATTTTAGAGTTTTATGGTATTATAGATATATGTGTGTGGATTCAAATTAATTTCGATAATTAAGAACATGAATGTGATATTCCTAATAATATCTAGTTTCATTACATTTCCTATTTAGGGTGGTCATCAGGTTGACACACACATCTTATCATTGTCCATGAAGTCCCCAATGGGTCAGGCCATGACACATTGGTATTAGAGTATAGTTCAAAAATAGGACTAGGTTAAATTTTTCTGTCTTGTTGTGACGTTGGTTTGGAAAATTGGTTATCATTGTTTAAAAACATAACAATCAAATATTAGTATAAGGACTAATTTAGTTTTACAACCTCTAATATATCAATTCACCAAGACAAATAAAACAGAATTTTTGATTTGTTACATGTTGTTACACCCTATATATTTGGTAGACTAGTGTTGTTGGTTACATTATTATATTTTTATAAGATACAAAGAATCACATCCCAATGGAATGAATATTTTACTAGTGTAATAAATATTGATATATAATTTAATAATACATTACATTTAGAAACATAAAATACAATACAATGAATCTTTTGAATATCTAAATATACTCATTGATTAACCCTATATATAAATCATAATAATCCTCTTTTCAATTAGTGGAGAAAATAAAAAAATACTGATGAGAGATCTGATTCTAATTAAAGGAATATTCCAATTGATGATTTTATAAATAATTAGAAATAATTATGTCATGATAAATAACAGAAACACAATCTATATCATCAATAACATGGTCATAATTTGAACAACATTAAAGATAATAAAATAATTCCCTATAAAAATCACATTAGCTATAAATATTTACCACAAATGTTATAATAAATAAATAAGTCAAGGAAAATAAATAATTAATCTCATAGTTGGTGAATACGTAATTTATGAAATTGTAACATATCATCGATTATTATGCTAATACACTGTACATAAATATTTAATAAATAACCGAATAAGCAAAGTTTTTTTTATCAGGAAACCGAAAAAGGAATATAGGGTTTATAGTATGCCTCAACCATCACATAATTTTTCCAATTAATTCTTCATATGACTGGGAATTAATATAATCAACAAATAAATTATTACTGAATGTAGAATAAAAAATGGAAATAACACACCATAATTTGTAAACATATTCAAAAACCAACCATTTTAATGAGGTGAATGGTATAAAAAAAATTCCTTGATAGTTGAAGTGATCATAAACTATTTAATATAGTATGGATGATTGTATCATTATATATCAACCTCAATGAATAATAGTATTAATCAAGGTATTTTACCATATATGAAATTACTTTAAATGATATCATTGAAAAACTCATGGGGAAATAACTTTATGTACAAAGAAGAAACACTCTTTTTAAAACGGTTTGAAATTTTAAAATAAAAAAAATATCATTGAAATTAATAAATTTATCTTAAAATATTATATATAAAAAATTAAGAATTCTTGAGGTTCGTAGAATCCACTCACTTCATTTATGTTCAAAAAAACAAAACTTTTCTTTATTTTGACAAAATAGTATTAAAAACATTTTTAGACAATGAAGAAATATTCAATTCAATCCATTTTTAATTAGAAAAACACATGTTAAATTAACTTTAAAAATTCCTTGTATATCAGTGAAATATAATTTGGAATTTATTTAAGAAACATGGCCATGTAAATAATTTATTTTTTAATGGAAACTATAAAATAAATTTTTTTTCATCGTAAATTCTTTTTAAAATATCATATCATTGATGTGAGAATCAATAAAAAGAATTAAATATATGTATTTTATGTAAATAAAAATTTAAATTTACTAATACTACATAATATATTCAAATTATTTTTCCCAAATAATTCTTTTAATACATAATAAAGGATGTAGATGTTTATCCCAATGAATGGAAATTATGTTTTGAATTCCCATACAACTTTGTAATTAGTCGAATCATATTCCTAGAAGAGTAATAATTATAAAATGAAAATATTAATACCATTAATAAAATTATCTTCATGATAGTATATATGAAATTTAAAAATATACACCATACACAATAAATAGGTGTTGAATAAGGCTCATATCTCTCAGAAGTAAAAGTTTGATGAGAAATCATTACCTCTTGATTCACATTAGTTGTTTATAATTTAACCTCCATTATTAAGGTTCTATAAATGTTTTTGATTAAATAACACACAATATTAATATTTTTAATACATTATATTAAATTTTTAAACATCTTACCACCCATTAAGGAATAATATTTCATTATTTTCATTGTATGGTTGTGTTCGTTCCATGGTTTCATGGTTCATACACTATAATATAATTATTGATTTTGATAGAAAAAGGAAATAAAACTCTATAGATGAAATTCAACTGAATTAATTCATATCCATAATTTCAAATAGACTCTTATATCATTTTTATTTCATACAAGAGAATGATTCATTTTGTAAAATATAATTAATAATTTTTACTTTGTTTGGGATAGATTTCCATCCATCATGAACCAGATTTGTGTTAACTAATAGTTCGTATATAAATTTGTTTCAGATCATTAAATAGGTTATAATAGACATATTAAATCTAATTTAAATGTAATAATATTTTTATGACCATCCTATAAGGTGGTATAAGTAAATGAAAAATCATTACCCATATAGATGGTTAACCACCATAATTTTGACTATGGATTCTTTTTGTTGAATAATAGTTGGTAATAAAAGTGAAAAAAAATTCTTGTAAAGGCACGAAAATCGAATGTAAATTTTTATTTAAATACATGGGATTTTAATGTGTCCGCAAAAACTGACAGTGCATGATTCTGAGGCCCGGTGTGCCCGCAATAAATTTCTTAAAATTTGTTTGGATACGATTAGTAAACGTATGAGTGATATTTAAAAAATTATGAACTGTTGATTAGAATTGAAATCTAAGGGAACCATTGAACTCGCAACACCAATATTCATTTAAGGGTACTTTCACTTCGATGGTAGTGAGTTGATAATAGAATTTTATTTTTGGGTTTTCTTGAAAAAAATAATAAAATATATTGTGCAACACATTATTTTATTTGAGCCTCCAAGTAAGTGTTGGGTGGTTTAAACCTCCTCATAGATGTTGGAGGTGGGTCCCCCACACCTTAACCTCCTATGAGAGGTTAAAATGGTTGTGCCTTCCCGAACACAACCTCCCATGTGATGATAAATGAGATGGGGACCACACTTATCTTAACCACCCTATTAATCGAAGGAGAGTAAAACCTCTCAACTCCCCTCATTAATGAAGGGTGGAGGGGCTCTTAACCTACCCATTAATTAACGGATCCAACACATAGATTATTATGAAAACTTCACCCATTTCATTTAATGGGTCATCTCATTTAGATAATCTCTAAAATTTGAATTTTGAACTCAATAATCTCATATAAAAGTCAATCTTTTATTTTGAGGGGTTAGCATTTCATTTGTTAGAAAAGGATGATTTTAGGATCACTAGGAGAAAGCTCCCAATGATGAACCATTCTCCAAATGCAGAACGCCACAACGAGCTTCCACAGACTTCTTCCTCAGAAATATTGCCCGTACACCTACCAATTTGAAGCATCTTCAACAATGGTCGTGCATATTCAGGAGTGGAAGAGTGAAGTGGACACGACGACCGACAACTCCATCTTCTTTTCCTCTAATTCACCATCAATGACCGGTAATCAAAAGGTAGGGGGTTTACATTGAGTAACATACCATTCAATTCCACATATTTGATTGAAAAGAATCTTTTCCAAGGTTTGTAAGAAATTGTTGTTCATCGTTATCCTTTGATATCACCTCTAAACACTGAGGGTGTGGGCCAAACTAACATGGTACAACTCCCTCCACTGATCTTTTGTAATGTTTCTTCGGCATGGAGATGAGGCGACGAAGATGATGGAAGCAATAACAAAGGAGGTGGTACCAGTGGCCTCTGTGAATCACAGGCCCCCTGTAGTGCACCGATGCTCCTGGTCTTCCACCGACGGCCCGTGCCTGCCCAAGACACGCAAACCACCTAGCCCGACCTACCCCAACCTCTTTCGTGCCCCTTTGGCCTTCCCGTGCCCTGCTCGCTGCCCTGCGTGGCATGCCCGACGCACATCTTGTCTGCCATCGCCATGCCCGTGCCCCACACGGCCTCTCGGAACCCTGCCCACAGACTGCGTGGCCTCACGACGCCCTGCCCGTACCCAGAGTGGCCTCCCGCGCGCCCTTCCCAGTTTCCAGCAGGCCTTCCCGGCTCCCCACCGGCCTTCCCACCCCCCGCGCGGCGTCCAGGCTCCCATTCGGCACCCTGCCAACTTCCCAGGCCGATCCGCAGAGCCACGCCCCCTGCGGCACTAGCCTCCCTGCCCCGGCTTCTGGGTCGAGCTGACTACGTGGCGACCTCCGAGCCGAACCGCTCCCGAAGTCTTCTGGGACGGGCCCAGCCGACCGGGCCAACCCTAGCGGGTTGTCCCGCACAACGGGTTGGGTCAGACCTGGCCCAGACCCCTAACTTACCCCTTTACATTCATTACCCATATCATTGGCACCTGACGTCCGTTTGATGAACCATCGGTGACACTGGTTTTCATGGAACGTGACGGTTCCATTGAGTATACCCCACTGGATTTCAGGGTAATTGTGAGAAACAGTCAGGATGCATTGTACACGAATCCAATCAGGCCCCTGGGACTAAAAAGCATATAACTCACAGACTAGGTGTCTGATTGACGTGTCGTCTGTTGCGTTGAGACCCCTATTAAGAGGCGGAATTTTGAGATACATCTATGTGGAAGTTCATGAGTGTTTGAGTATAGACTTGTAGCTCGTGGAGAGGACCCTCTTGGAGATGAGCAAGCGGAGTATGGAGACAAAGTAGCTGGCTGAGACCTGATGACTACTTGACCGATTTGACTCGGAGTGATTTGACTATCCCAGTGGGGAGCACCATGTAGTTGGTGGAAGACCCATAGAGGAGGATAACATGTTAGTCTATGGTAGACATGTGGTACTAGATAGTAGGAGTACTTCGGCAGGTTATTATGGGGAGCGCCTGGTAGTTGGCGGCAGACTCACAGTGGAGACCGCCGCTATGTGAGTGTGGCAGACCCAAGGTACTCGATAGGAGGAGTACCTCAGTAGTCCAGGGTTATTTGGAAGTTCCTGGTAGTTGGAGGCAAGCCCAATGTACTCGACAGAGGAGGATTTCTCTAGTAGTCATGGTTTCAAAAATGCTCGGATACATATTTATCTAAGGTGGACATTTTTGGGATACGACCAATTAAAGGTAATTAAATAATATATTCCCAAAACTGCATTCAAACGTGGTATGAACATTATGAGTTCATTTTGATGAATATTGGACTCAATAATTATCCATATGTATTCGTGAATTTAATAAATAGAGTCTTTAGATATTATCTTGAAATTTTTGGGTATTTTTCATTGTTGATATTATGATATATTCAACAAGAATGGGGGAAGACGAGGAGCATTTGAACACTATTCTAAAGGACATACAAAGATATAAACATTATGTAAAGTAAAATAAATGTGAGTTATGTTTGGAATAAGTTTAATTTGTGTGGCTTTTTATCCTTATAAATGGAATAGCTATAGACCCTTACATGACATAGGCAATTGATGAGCGGACCAGGAAAAAATCTGCAATTGTTGTCAATAGTTTCCTTGGTCTAGAAGGGTGTTACCAATGATTTAAGAAAAACGTCAATGAATTTTAAAACCCAATATACATGATGACATTTGAGGTTACTGAATCTCATCTAGAGTATTGAATTTTAATACTTCCTCAACGAGTTGAAATAGTGTCTTATCACCGCACTAGTTCATAAAATATCATCTAGTGGGAAACTCTCTATGGTCTAAAACAATTATTCAAAGTAGGTATTAGAATGTGTATTGATGAAAATGAAAAATATATATCCTACACATCAATGAATTAAAAAATTCTAAGAAAAAATATCTCACACATGATCTAGAGTTAGGGGTTGGGATATATTCTTTTAAATTATGACGAAATTATCATTATAGAAAAAAGTGTGATACATATACAAATCATAAGATCCAAAATTATATATTCACATATATTGTGATTAATATTCACCAAAACATATTGTTTGAGATCATTTTAGATTATAATTTATCAGTCCACAATAATCCTGGTAATAAAAATAAGGTAGAGGATGATCTAAGTAGAAAATATCATGTATCATTATAAATGATGATAATTGAGGAGGACCAATCTCTATAGAAATATGATGGTTAGAAATTTGAAGGACTACATATGGAATTCCATCAATCCATTTTCATATGTTTTATCAACAATCCCTTATTGAGATAATAATTAATGACCAAAGAAAATATGAATAAATTCAAAAAAAGTTTTAAGCTATCAAAAATTAGAAGTCCTTAGAGTGAATAATTGATGAGGAAGGATTAATAATATTTGGATCATGGATATGGGTACAATATTATCCATAGATAATGAATTTTATTCTGAATGGTTCACTTATATCAACCTTATCAATTCACACAACGATCCCATAGATGTTTGGAGATCTCCAAGAGAATTATTGGTGGGACAATATGAAGAAGAGGATTCTTGAAAATAGGTCAATGTGGTTTTTATGTTAGAATGTGAATTATAAAGAGATAAAGTATAAGGGGATGATGATAAAATTACCCATACAAACATGAAAATGGTAAAAATCACCACAGACTTTGTTTTTTTGACATCCAATGACATCCAAAGAAAATAATGAAATATGGGCGATTATATATCATCATACCATGAAATATATCTTTATCAGAATTCAATATGATTTTTCACCTGATCAACATTCATAGATATACATAATATTATTGGAAAGGCTATATGGAGTTCCACTATTGATTTCATCTAATCCAGATTATTGATTTACCAACAAGTAATAAAATATTCTCAAACAAGCTCTGAAAATTGAGTGGAACTTCTGTACGGGGTATCACCCAAAAAGTGATGGCCAAAATGAATGGATAATTGAAATACTGAAATACATGTAAGGAGAATGTTCTATAGACTTGTAGAGTGGAAAAGGCCTATATCTACCACTGTTTGAGTTCTCTTAAAAAATTATTATCAACTCAAGAATCTGATTGGATACATATAAATCCCTCTATGAGAAAAAATTATGAATACTATAATGATGGTATGATGTTAGTGAAATAATACTAATAAGACTTTAAATGTATGAAGAAATGGTAGAAATGGTGAAAACCATTCCATAGCACACCAAGATAGCTCAAAGTCAATAGAATATTTAAATAGACAATCTTCGACGAGACCTCATGAATAAGGATGGAAATATTGAATTCGTCTCAATATCTATATGGAAGAGGGTTGTGATATTTTTGAAGAAAGGATATATATTTCATAGGTACACCACCCCCTTTGTGATTTGTGATCATGTCGGAGTTGTTTCCTATTGAATGGAACATCGAAGAACCATGTCATAAATATAAGATGTATTCCACATATCCGAAATGAGGAAATACAATCCAGATTCCTACCTTGTACTGAATTTATTGGTGGTATAGTTGGAAAATGTTCACTCTTATAAGGAGAAGTCGGTGAAGTACTTGGTCCCCAATGATATGGTTCTAAATAACAATAATATTCACTGGAAAGTATAATATGTCAGAAAAGTATGTATGAAGAGGAATCATGGGAATGAGAAGAAGGAATGATGTAGATGTACCTTCACTTCATTCCCTTTATTTTTTAAAATGAATCACTGATGGTGAAATTTCCCACAGGGTAAGAATATAATGATTAAGAACTCTATCAATGAAATATACCTTCTTATAATTATTTCATATAGTATAAGTCACATTATATCACTTATAAATCACAATAAAAATATTATAAATCAAAATGAATTAATTAAGAATTATTTATAGAAATTAAGGAACTTAAACCACTGAAATAGTCACAAGATATTTGGAAAATTTATGTGATAATTACGAATAGTAACTCAACCATTATAATAGTATCCACTATTGTGAAATTATAAATAAAATTTACTAATATTATTAATAAAATTATAATATATTTATATCCTAGAATAGGTAAATTTATGATTAAAAATAGATAAATTAAGTACTGATATGTTTGTCAAACATTAATGTATGTTAGACAATTTTTTTATTAATAAAATGATATAAATGGAAATATATTATACTATAATAAATTCATATATTAAATTTTTGTTTCATTATGTTTATTTGATAATATTATTAGACCATAATTAAATTTTCAAAATTTTACGAAATGAGTTATAATTTTAATATTTTTATTTTTCTATTACAATTTTAATTTAAAAACCTTTAATTATCAAATTTAATTTTTTTAGAAAAAGGATTCCATTTTTTATTCTAAAAATAAAAATATTATGATTAATTTTTTGTAATTTCCTTTTTTTTTGAATTTTCGGTGAATAGAAGAATACAATAATTAATGAATATGTTAAATACATTAATTATTTAGTAATGGTTCTTGTATGGATGATGTGGAAAACATTGGTTCTAAATCACATTCATTATTTACTATATTTAGTCATATGAATCACTATTATTAATATTATTGAAAAAAATAATAAATAAATTATTGATGTAATCAAAAAACACCCATATCATTTACTATAAATACCAGCCCTCACAACATATTGTCCTCAGACATCAGAATACAAGAATATTCTCCATTTTATACCCAATACTATTAAAAAGTCCCACCCCAACGTTCATAAGTATTGGGAATAAAAAATGTCCAATCTATAGCCCCTTAAAGAGGACCTCAATGAGAATGAATTAAAGAGGTGAAATCCTCTTTCAATTTCATTAATTCACTTTCCATTTTCTTTTCATTTTCATTACTCACACCCCCTTATTAATGTGACATGATAAATACACCATAATATATATACTATAATTTTATTATGTCAATGGAACAACACATATTCATTTCTATTCCCCTTCACATTTATTTTGAAAATTAAAACATCATCTGTGATGTATTAATTTATTGCATTCAAGGAAGATGATTTTTCAATTTTCATTACGAACATCCAATATGGTAATAAAACATTTTATAAGGTTAAAAAATATTAAAATATTTTAATTTTTGATTATTTAATTTTTTAAATAGTATATATACATAATATTAATTAATATAACAAAAATAGTTCATGGTGATAAAAAAACGCCAAAATAATCTAATCTGTTACCATTTACATTATATCTAATTAATCATCCTATCGTTTGAGAAAAATTAAATATATAACATTTAATATTTTTTATGTTAATTAGTATAATATAATATTAATTCTGATCAACTATTCTTATTTTAGATTATATTTGAAACATATATAGAATTTAACTGATCATGAAAATATAGGAAACAAACAATCCTGCAATGAAAAAATATTATCTTATAACTCATCCAAATGGACAAGATTTAAAAGAATAAAATTATTGAAAAAAATATATATAGAAAAGTTTCTTAAACAAATAACTAATAGATTAAATTTTATTATCCTATTTTTTAAGATCAAGTGAAGTAGATTTTTTCTCATAAGGTAAAGGCTTCATTAAGAATGTCAATTTTTTCCATCGGGTTATGATTTCACTCCCATTACCCTAATTATTATATTTTTTGTTATTATATTACCATAATTTCAATTTATATGATTCAAACTCATCTATCCAAATTATATCAATCTTCTTTTATGAGGAACTAAATGTTTTGGAACGTTCCTTTTGTAATTCTTTCTGATATGGAATCTCAGTTAAAGAGAAATTCTCGATTTCTTATCTGTTTTCTTGTGAATTACATAATTGATTTAAATAAACAATTATTTAAATAAATTAATGTAATTTATCAATATAAAATTCTTGTTTTATTTTTGTTCTTATAGATCAATTTATTAATTTTTTACATTAATGAATCTTTAAGATTTTCCATTAAACCACAATAAAGAGGCACATTTCATTAGTTTCTTAAACACTATTTCTACTTATTTTCAATTCATATGGACATAATTTATCATTAAATATTTCTATTTAAAAATATTAATGTCCAATTATTTTATCAATCTATTATTTTGTGGACAATTTAATGTTATTCCAATATATGATGCCCTCTCACATGTTAGGATGGTTGTTCCCAGATAGTGCTCAAAATCATTGGATAATGATTAGTCTCATGAGACGTCATGTTTGAATAAAGAGTGAACCTGAATCTTTTATGTCAAATTTTATATCATGTGAAATGGTCTTTGTAGTTAGACATGACTCCTGACCCTATATGTCATGTGGTCTTCTCCGTTATCCTTGAAAATTTTCAATGTAATGTTGTATGTTGTTCCCATATTCCTATGAATCTATGGTTACAAGATCCCATGTTATTCATGTTATACATACTTGTGTTTAATCATATATATGGGTATCATCATGTAATGCATTCAATCCCATGTCCTATGTTTTATTCATATGTTTCATTTTTCGTAATGGTATTTTTAGCTCATCTCGTTGTTCATGTATTCCACTGGTTATTATATGTAGATGAAAGGTCACAATGGATTTCGGGAGCATTTCTTGGAGATTATAATTAATATGTTTTCATTTTTATTTCATGTGTTCTAATTATGTACCTATTATTACAATGATTCTAAATCTCAATGATCTGAGTCCATTATTTCTTTAATTATTCTTAAAATTATATAACCGTGTTAGTATAAATATACGAATGTTATATAGATTACCATTTATTTCATCCATATAATGATTCATAAAGAATTAATATTGTATACTAGTGGGTAATGGAATGTATTTGGAATCCACACTACCCATGGTTGGTGATATACCTGACATGATACCCTTCTTACATTAATACCATTTGTATGCAATCTTAGTGGATTAGTTATCTAGGGTGTTTGGGTATGTTTTTGACCATATATTCAGTTCATGATCAAATAATATTGGATTTTTCATCTCCTATGATTAGTATTTCATTTTCATCATTTGATTGAGATAGTCTATGGAGTATGACTCCACACTAATAAATGATATATGACTGGATTATCTATTTAGTTGTGGTATATGTGATGTTCTCATCCATAAATGTCAATGAAATGCGATGTATTCATTGAAATGATAGATTGATAAATGGATTTTCATGAACATGTTAAATTTATATTAGGGATTAACATACTCCAACTACCCTAGACTAATGATTTCATGGAAAAAGTGAACTAAACAATCCCGAGTTTACTTTACATTTAACCTAACCCGATTCACAAAAGGGCCTATAGTATGTTCCTAATACCCATATGAAAATGACATGAACCATGATATCAAGAATAAAAAATTGGGAATTTATAAAAACAATAATAATCATGTACCATTTAAATTTCATGAATAATTCATGGTACATCCATACATTAGAATTCTATGCATATTAAAATAACTTTTTAATTAATAATTACAATCAAATGAGTCCTGGGAAAGTAATGTGATACAAATCGTTTGAAACGTTACATTATCTATAAATAAAACATATTTTAAATAATATACATAATTAAAATAATCAATAAATCACATAATAAAAAACTAAAAAACATACAATGCTATCTAAATTTGATACTGTCTAAATACCCTTAGAAAATAAAATATTCCCAAATGAGGAATGGTCTTCATTATGTGAAACTAAATTAAAAATCATATCCTAAAAAACAATCATAGAAGTAGATATAATATTATAAAAAATACCATCCCCTAACCTAATAGGAAACATGAATGTTTCATAAATACGTTGGTGTGCTTGTATGGTGTGATAAGAAACATGCCCAGTAAGAATACACCAATTATATTATACAATTACATTCAAAAGTAATTTCATTAATTTCTGTTTAAATTGAATTAATGAAATAAGTTTTCTATAATTTAACCTTATACAAAAGGAAACATATATTTTATTTTATTCAATACCGTAACATTATATTTTTTATTATAAAGAATAATTTATTCCTTTCAGAAAACCAATATATAACATTTCCAAAAAATTCCACTTATCATCTGTAAAAATTTCCTTCTATTTTAAAAAATAAATATAAAATTTACAATAACATCTTTTACAATAATCAAAACACATAAATTAAAATAGATTGAAAACTCATGTATAAAACATATTAATAATGAATCAAAAATATACATCGTTACCAAATTCAATGACTTGGCATTAGTCAATCATGCTAGGTGATGGAAACCAAATAAAAATAGAGTCCCCTATATGAAATCATCACAATAATTTGTATCATTGGTATCTAATTAGGTATTAATGTGACATGATACTTTAAGGAGTATAAAATGTTACTAACAACAAGCATGTATTTCATCCAAAATAAGAAAAGCCACTCGACATTCCCACTCCAGCATTATCCCTGGGAACTACCCCACTATCTTGGGAAATGGTCAAAACTAGTGGTACTGTAGAAATAGATACACCAATTAGGGAAAAATATATATTTTCTACTCTAATATCCTTTGGTACACATTTGATTAAAAATCAGTGGTTAACAAATAATAAAATATCAATATAATAAAAGAAATTTTCATTTATAATAATTCTCTCCTCACATCCAACACCATCAAAAGAAAATCTTTTTTTAAAAAATATCAACACATAAAAATAACACCCTCTTGAGGCGACTTCATATTACATGTAAAAGAGTTTCAATAGAATCACGCACATACGTTTGGAAGTATCTTTTATAATTTTCGAAATGATACTTTTAATTACCTAATCGGGATATATTGTCATTTCCCCATTTGAAATTACAATTCAAATAATAATTTGAATTTATAAATAATTGAAAAAAAATTAATGTGATCTAAAAATGATCCCCTTCCATTAAACTCTATTATAAAAATAAACCACCTTTAATGAACAAACATATTTTCAAATTTCATAACCAAAATATGGAAAAAATTACCTAAACAATAATTCCATTTTATAATAATCAATTAAAAAAATATCTTGACTAATTGTAATTCAAGACAAGTATTTAGATATTAAAAAAATTAATGAAAAACCCTTTCATTGAAGTGAGTACACACACCTAACATTTAATACAATTTAATATTACTATCACATATAAGTATAATTTAAAAAATATGATATTCTAAAACTACACGAATAAAAATAAATCTCATTAAAATGATATTCCCAAAAACACCTACCTCATCCTAAGAAGAAACACTTTTCCATGAGGAGAAATAATGACCCTCAATATAGAATATTTTATGATACAGGGAATCAACATCCTCGAACGATAGACACCCAAATATTCCTAGTTTTGGATATGTGGAACATTATTTAATATTCCCACACAACATGACTATTAGGGTTTCTTGATGAAAAAAATACCAAGGGAAATGAAATATGGTATTAAAATTGAAATTGAAACTAGTTGAATGAATGTGTTACAATTATAACCTAACCCTCGTTTCCTTTTATTTTATTTTTATTACCCCTTTCATGGAAATCCATTTTTTTGGTTGATGATTATGTTTTGTTGCCTATGAAAAATTTAGAGGATTGTAGGTTTCTTGTTTGTTATTTCACTCTTCAGGGTTTTTTTTCATGGATTGAAAGGAAAATATGCAACTAGATAATGATGCATGTGTTTCCAATTAAATTCAAACATTTTTGGTTTTCCTTTAACTATAAACGAATTTATTGACCCAAAACATATATGGTATGGGATACAAATGTGGACTCATTATGGAGTTTGGTAAAATGATCATGGCTTGGTCAACATTAGAAGAAACTATGAGGAAATGTTTGATGGGTCCAAAAATGTTTTACAGAAAAAAATTTCATTGATGATGAATGGTTTCTGAACATGTGTTTCTAGCATAGGTTGGTGTCCCATCCCTCACATTGGGTGTGCATGGATATTGAATGGTTTGGAAAACCATGAATCAAAACCATGAAACATCTCTAGGTTCATTAAAAAATGAAATTTACCGTTTTAACTATCTTAATTAGAATTGTTCATTCTCAATTTTCTATCAATATAGGTTCAAATAGTGGGATCTAAAGAACACTCCATTTGATTATTTTTATTGTTTTAGTTCATTGCCCAAATGTTCCTAGGTGATTCGATCAAGGTTTTTGGTGAATTGTATCCTATTTTTCTCTATTTAACTATTGAAATATTAGTTCTTCTAATCTAGGATCCCTTAAGAACAAAACCTATTGTATGTGTTGGATATATTTTGTATATTACATTGTTGTTAGGGTGTGTAGTTTTTCTCCCGGTTGTGGTTTTCTCCTGCTGTTTTGTTTCATTCACACACTATTGTGATAGGTTTTTCCATCCATTTAATTTCCAAAGCATTTTTAATAAAACATGTGTATTGAAAATTGACATATTAATGTCTTTCTCAACCCTTTGATGGGTAATTTTGATTTATTTTTTTGTTTTAATATCAGAAAATTGATGAAAAAGGGATTTCAAATTATTTTTGTTACAAAGATTATATGTTTTTTCTTGTGAGATGTCTGATATAATTTCAATTTATGTCATAACATGAAATTTCTTATTTTGGTTTTAGTTTGTTCGTGAATATATCTTATAATGTTGATTGACATTTGAAATTGAGCTTATTTGGTCATTTATGTCCTTATTATGGTTTGATACCTGTGTGTAAGTCATTTTAATTGGTTTTAATGCTCATTATGATACCTAAATTGAACCTAAAAGTGTTTTTTGACATTCTTAATTGTTTATACCATTGGTATTGGGTATATAAATATGTGAACATGGTTCACATATTGATGACAACAACAATGATGAAGGTGTTTGATAATAATTTTCATTTTAGAACAATGATATTTAGAACCCTTTTCATCTGTTACTTATCCCTCCCACTGTATATCTCAAGTGGTTTTCCAAAAATAATAATATTATCTAAATGTATTCATTACATTATATACATTCAAATATAGTTTTCATGTGTGTTTTTTAAAATCTGGCCTATTTGGTACTATCCGTGTTTGAGTTATGAGAAAAAATTAATTTCAAAATTGTTTAAAGAATAAATGTATTCTTTTGGAAAATATTAATATTTTCAATGTTATGTCCCTATTGGTTCTTTATGATGTTTTTATAATTGGTTTAAAAAACAATTGTAGTCCCGGTTGGAACATTTTTAATGGCTTGATATGGCTTAGGAACTCCTTTGTCCGTCCTTCTGAAAAACGTTGCATTGCATAATCATTATGATGAATTGGGATTTTCATTCATAGTGTAATCTTTGAGTAGGGTTTATATCCAAACATGTGATGAACTCCACATTCCCATTTATACTATTATCATTGGATTCTTGGAAATAATCTAGAGGGCCTTGTGGTAGTTACTTTCTAGTCTTTTATAGATGGATTTAATCCTCATGGATATATGAATGGCTATGTGGTATTTTTCACTATTTAGACTATTTTAGAGATTATATGTTTTTATTGACTATATAGTTTCACCATTATTTGGTTAGTGGGTCCAAATTGTGTACATACATGGATTGATTCTAAGGATGTTTAGGAAATTACCATGGTTACATATCTTTATTATCTAGTCATATATTCCAGTACTATGGTAACATGTTTTTATTGGTATTCATAATATTTTACATGTAATATTCTATTAATTTCACTATTTACTAGTTATTCTATTGTACTTGTTCTTAGTTAATGTTTTTTGGACATTAAGAATTATGTGGGTGGTCTTGTTTACATGTCACTGTATTTCAAACCGGGCTTAAATAGAGGGATCATTTACAAATATGGAAACATGTGTTGTATTCAATGTTGGATTTATAGAAATGAGTATTATACATTTTTATGAAAAAAACCTAATTTATTAAATATATTTCAAATTATTGTTAATCGAATGATTTTTGAAAATGACATGTATGGATCCTGTTGATCATGAAAAATAATTTTTTTATACTCATATCAAACATCTTCCAGTCGACATCAATAGCCCTGTCATGTTAGTCAGTATCAGTAATATTCATGTTTTCCTATTGATATGTATAGCTATTTTGATAGTGGGTACCAAGGTATCACATGGAGATCCTCTTAGTGTAGGTGTAGTTAGGTATGTCTTTTAGTTTTGTTTTAGTTTATTATTCCATCTTTTTGTAGTTGTATTTTGTATTGTTTACATACATATTGATGTAACGTTAATTTGGGATAATGGTTTGTAGTATTTTTTTATTTTTTTTAAATTTAATATTTCGGCTAAATCAATATCACTAGTTTTATCATGGATTCCTAGGAGTAGTTGTTATCCTGTGAGGATCAAGAATTACTCTTGGGATTTGTTGTAGGTTGTTTAGAGAGAACATATTGGGGTTGACCAAGGCTGTTTTGTGATAAAATGTCCTTAGAGTATGCCGTTATTATTTTGGGTCATCAGGTAGATTATAAATAGAAATTTGGAACTATGGAGGTAGGTAATGGGAGAGAATCTTGAACACTTTTTCATCATTAGCCTCATGATACCAACGATAGTTTGGGATATGAGATTTTTATTTATGATTATATATTTAGGCCACCGATAAATATTTTGATTTAGATTTGGGGAATAGAAATGAGTGATAACTAGTTCAACATAGAGATAATTCATGGATTAGGAACCCTTGTGGATTTTCAGTTCATAATTCAAGGTAATTTAAGTGGTTATTTATTTCTCAAGGCATTATTTTATAAACCTTGTGTCCAAATTATGCACAACCTCTAGTTCCTTATCCTATGATTTTGATGTGATTTTTTATTGGGTAGATTTTAGTTTTTGTTTTTGAATTTCTAAAGTGAAAACCTAGTTTTTAGGAAATAAATATTGTTTTTCAAAAAGAAAAAAAATATTGGGAATGGTTTTATTTTACAAATTTTTGTATTGGTATTTTAACTTGATTGGGAAACAAAATTTTGTATTGTGGTAAATTGCCCTTTGAGTAAACTAAATTTGAGTTTTTAATAGAAGGAATTATTTCTTAAAGATTAATTTGGTTTTTTTGTGGGTTTAGGAACTCGTAGTTTTGATTTTTAAATTCTATTTTGGATTTATTTTGAGATCTATTTCGACGCAGATTCAGTTTTTTGGATTTTTTTATACAGCATGCCCCCCAGAATGATCCTGAGGGATTTCTGGAAGACAGTTCATGTTTTTGGCCCTACCCAGATTATTAGTTTATTGAAGGGTTTGAGTTCCTCTTATTCATTTCTAGTATTTTGTGGTGTTATGGTTCTGTTAGAGGCTATGGAGTTTCTTGATAATGTGAAAGGTGTTTTCAGAGACATTGGACCTCTTGATATTGTGATGGTGTGGAGTGATTAGGGTTTGTTTGAGGATTGTGTTATGATCATTGGATGGTGATCATCATTCAATAATTTTAATTTAACATGTAATGGAAATTAATTCTGACTACATTCATCCAATGGTTAATACATTAGGTGGTGAATGTATAGATATTGGTAGAGATCATGGGAGTTCAGCAATGTCAATGGATGGTGAAGGCCTATATTGACGATAAAAAACTGATGGTTCCTTTTTTCGTTATAGATAACTTCAGAGGATCACATGAAAGCTCCTATCCTCAAATGAGATCTTTTTTAGTGGTTAATAACATAGATCTTTAATTCGTGTATGTTTTTATAGAAAAATTATTCTTAATGTGTTCCTGGTAGAGTTGGATTAAGAGTGAATTCTATATTAGGAGATAATATAATTTCTTGTTACACTCTTGAAGTATCCATGCATGGTGGGAAGAGTTTACTATTGGAACTTATTCTTGAGAATTTTTATTTTTTAGTTATGGTCTCTCATTCATCAAATTTTTTGGTTGTGTCATTTTAGTGAGGTTTGTTCATGCATTTGATGCCATCATATTTGGCTCCTCCAAATGATTTCTGAAAATGTGTCTATTTGGGTCAAATTGAGAAGTTTTTAAAGTAGTGTTTCTTGAATAATAAGTCTCAGTCAAAGGATATCATCTTTTATCAATGGGGTAAAAAATGATTCAACAAAAAACAGTCATAGCTATAGGCCCCAGAGTGAATCATTTCACAAATTCCGGAATATGTTGGTCTGTTGGTGGTAGTTGTCCCACCAACAGAATTCAATGATAAAGAAGGCACAGTTTCAATTTCCTTGTAGTAGTTTATTTTCCATTAAATGTTTCTTTTTTTATTGTGCGCGGCTCAGTGGTAACATTTTTATATAATTTCCTGGATGCAGTATGTTTTGAGAAACCATTCTGTTCATCAATGGTGATTGATATTGGTTTTTGGTTGTTCATTTATGAGATTTTTATGTCTTCTGTAATGATTAAATATGGTATGATATAGTTTTTTTTATCTTCCATTTTCTGGGGGGGATTCTGTTGGGAGCATGGTTTGTGTCCTGAGTTCTTGTGTTTTTTCTGTCATGTTGGAATGTTTTATGGTGAGGAGATCCCATTTAATTACATTACCTATGGTTATACCTATTGTGTTTTTTCTCAAGAGATAGGTTTTTGTGACATTATGAGTTAAATGGGAACACTGAGGTTTGTGGGGTTTCGCACTCCATTTCAACTTGGTGTTTTATTTTTGGATCCCATTCAATTGGGTAGATATTTTGGGAATGAATGTCTTTTCTATGGGGAGAGTTTTCAAACCCCAAACCCAATTTTTTTTAAATTATCTTTTTTATCTTTTTTTAATTTAATCTATTGGTCAAGGTTTTGGTTCATTTACAAATTATATTTTTGTGATTTTTGTAGGCTTCAGGTGTTTTTTGGAATTTTTAATGATTTGAGAGGAAACCAAGCAACGGGATAAGGATGGGGGAATTTTTAGATCTTTTACTTCATATAGAATATGAATTTCATGGTTTGAAACAAACCATTCAAGGAAATAAAAAACCATATAACATTATTATGGTGTCTTGGATACGGTTCATGGATTGGACAAGTTTAGGAGAGAATATTTTCGAAGCATGGTAGGGGTTCTATAACATTTTATACAATCATTTTTCACGGTTGGTGCATGTCTTCTCAAACCACGCAACTGGCCCTTATGGGTATCCACACCATCCAACATGTTTCACACGGTTGGTGTATGATTTGGAAACCCCTTAAAAATCTATGAAACTTTTCCAAGTCCATTAATAGGTATAAATTATACCTTCTACAAATTTTTTAAACATCAATCAGCCTTTATCCCTACTCCTCACCATATCTAAATGATGGGGGATCCCATTCTATACCCTGGTTCGTCTTCTAGTATTGGTTCTTTCACTATGGTTCCTATGTGACCTCTTATTTGTTATTGGTAAATTATATCCTTCGATTCTATCATTCTATATTAGTTTCGTGGTTCTTCTTTGATTGGTTCCTTATTGGGTGAATCCTAGTGCATGTTTTGGCGAATGTGGGATGATTCCATTGATGTCCGGGTGTTTTTGTTCTATCGAGATTGGTTTTTTCCTTCTCGCATAGTTTCATTATGTTGTGACATCAATGAGGTTGATGTTTCAATCCATTTCCTTTCTATAATAATTGGTTTTATGCCTGCATATTTCAAGTTGATTTATAATGCTTTATCCCATTCTTCTATAGTGATTTTTTTTGTGATTACATATGGGAAAATTGATTAAAAGGAGTTTTCAAGGAATATATATAACTAATACAATATATTTATTAATTCAACTTGTTTTATATAATGTCAATTAGTATATTAATATGATATTTGGTATTTTGGTTTTAGTTTGGATTGGAATGGATCCTATTAGTTTGGATGACATGTTAAATTGTGTTTGTTGTGTTGAATAATTTTCTTAATATTGATTGATTATTTTGGGTATATCTTTTTAATTGGTTTTAATTATCACTATAATTCTAAAATTGGATCCATGAGAGTTTTTGTGATTTTCTGTATGTTCATACAATGGTTTTTTTCCATAATAATATGTCAAACATGTGCGCAATTGGATTATAATGCAAATGATAATTTTTAACAACAACGATGCTCGAATTAAACCCATAATTTTCAAAAAAAACTTTTCTTATATTCTTCAACTCTCCCACTCTATCTTCCAAGTTATTTATAAAAAATAAGGATTTCATATAAATGTATTATTTACTATTAAATTTTTTTAAATGTTTTTTTAAGTGTGTTATAAAAAACATGACCCATTTTGAGCCATTGGATATTGATTTATGATGTGAACTTGAAATGAAAATGGTTTTCAAAAGAAATGTATTATTATTGAAAATAGTTTAAGACTGTGAATGTAAAGGCCCAGTCGGTACAATGGTACAATTGGAATTTAGTTTTAAATACATATGAAGTGTAGGCTATGTGGGCACATTTTAATGACTATATGTGTGAAGGGAAACCGTATTCCCATTCTACTAAATAGAGGGATTTTTTATAATTGCTGTCCGGGAATGGGAAAGGAACAAACAATGTAATTTGTGCATTTTATTAAATACCAAGCATGTGATGACCTCTACATTTCCATTTATACTATAATCATGGTATTCATTGAATTATATATATGGTGAAATTATGTTTAATTTATAGTCTTTATTTGAAATATTGGAACCCCCAGATAAGGGAAAGGTTAGGTGGGTTTTTCCACATGGGAGGATAGTTTATAAAATCCATGTTTGATGCATACAATAGATTTTCAAAATAAATCATATGATTGGTTTACTTGAGTAAATATATGGATTTATTCAAGGAATGATTATGATATTTCCATTATTAGATATTTGTATGAACCTTTTTTATTTTTTAAAACAATGATTTTATATTTTTATTTGTATACATCTTCTTGTACATGTATTGTTCACTTTGTTTGTTGACTTACTGGTTAGTCCCTCCTATTTTTTATTTATTCAGGTTTTTTGGTATTTATGCATTATGTGGGTGGTGATCCTTGAATTAATATTTTTCCAACTAGGTTTATAATGTGAAATTTTATATAAATATAGAACCATGGTTTTTTAAATGTCGGATTTCTTGAAAGTGGGGTTGTTCTTTTTAATGAAAAAACCATACATTTATATATTTATATCATAGTATAACTTATCAAATGATTAAGGTAAATGAAATTTATGGATTCTATGGTTCTAAATTACTAGGTTGTTTAATGCTCACACCCAACTATTTACTCTCAGTGTCAGTATATTTGTGATGTGTTTTAGGTTCAGTTCTATTCGTGTTTGCCTATAAAGTGGGTCAGTTTTTTGAATTCTGGTGACAAAAGGGTGACATTGAGATATTTTTGATCCTATATATGTTTTTATAGAGTTTATATTGATTTAGTTTCTTTTTAATTCCTGTGACATCAATGTTTAGTTTTTTATGTGTTTTTTGATTTACTGTTATTTTGGGATTCAGTTGTGCACCTGATTTTTCTTTTATTATATTAGTTTATATTTGGGTAAAATTGTTTCCGCATTGATTATAATTGTTTCAAAACACCATTTTCTATCCCAATGTTATTGGGAATTCATCTCAATAATTATCATGGGTAGGCTTGAGTGAACGGTTTGTGGTATACATGGGTCGGTTCATGACAATTACCATGAAGAACCTCCCATAATGAGTGGTGAATAATCCAAAAATTAAATGGGAGGGGGATAAAATGAATTTATATTACACAAATATGGAAAAATAAAACAATGTATATGTGGATGAAAAACTATGAAAATATTTTGGTTTTATAATAATAATTTCACAAGATTAAAAAATATTTTCATACCACCAACTCAACATGGTACTCTATATAGATTCCCACTATGACACAGCCCTATGAGGTGTAGGGTAGTTACCATAGATATGAATAACATATACTTATAATAAAATAATAATTATGGGGTTTCCATCACTATGGTAGTGTGGATTCCTTCTCCAGGAACCCTCTAGAGAACAACAACCAATAGATGGCACGAAGCACCCTGATCGGGTGGAGCACAGGACTTAGGGGTCATCCTCTATGGTGTGGAATCCTCATGATATGGGGAAGCCCAATGGTTCTCATGCCTGGATCTCCTTGGGAATATCCAAACAAGTTAAACACCAATAAGAACATGAAAAGTCAAAATTAGAAGAAAATTTAAATATGAAAAAAAATTATTAACAAGGTGATGTTGCAATTTGATGGCCATAATTTCCCACACCGTAAATACATTTGATTAATATATTGTCTAAAAAAGGGACTATGCTATTTCATATTTTTTGAGATTACTTTTTTATAAAATTCAAAATTCAAATTTAAATTATTCATTTACTGTGTTATATGAATAATAAATTGAAATTGGTGGTTTTGTGGGTGAATATGGAACAAAAGAAAAAAACAATGAAATAAATTCCTTTTAAAAAACCAAAATTATAATTCATTATCAATATAACCTACCCATTCATTATTAATGATTCATACTACCATAATCTCATGATCAATGTACAATTTTATTGATATCCTTGTTAATTAATTCAAAAACATTGATCATAATTTTTGTAATATGGTGTGATAATTGATTAAAAATATATAAATGTTGAAAGTATTAATTATATTGAATAATGTTGGAAACTAATCTTCTATGGTTGGTTTTGTAACTCAAGATATTATATTCACAAGAAAATATTTGAAAAGATAATAAAAAATATTATTTCCCCTATTAGATTCTATACAATATATTAAAATTTTATTAATAATAATTATAAAATTGTTTTATATAAAAATAGATAATAATTTCACAATTAGAATGAAACATAATAAATAATATTATGAGTAGAACATTTTTAGTATATATCTATTCATAAATAATTAATTTATCAAAATGGTTAGGTAGGTTCAATTGAATAAATATCTTTAGAATCACCCTCCATATACCAAATATTACCCTCCTTATATGTAAAAACAATATTAATCATATTGTGGGATGTATATAGTTATAAATGAGATCAACCGTACATGAAAAATTGTTTCATCAAATAATATTTAATATAGGTATTCCTTTTTAACCATGTTCATACATGTACTAGTTTTCAAAAATTGTATAATGAAATATGATTAATTTATCCCTTAAATATGATTAAATTTTTTATGATTATGTAATAAAACATTCAAACGTTATGAACTTAGTGTTGTGGTATGTTTGAAATTGATGAATACCAAACATTTACACAAAAATAAACAATTTTATAACATCAAATTGATGATCCAACTATAATGTTCTTAATTAAAAATTAATCCCTATTAAGTTATAATCCATTCAAAAAAATTTAAATGAAAATATCACACTATGAAAATTTGTATGATCAAAATATATGATTGAAATTAAATAGTAAATAATTTTTATGGAATTTCCAAATTAATTATCACCATACATATTTTCATTATATCCAAATATAATGTTTCATTAAGGAAAGTTATTTAAATTAAAATTGAAAAACAATTCAATAAAAAGAATATATATAAACACCTCCACAATTGTCCATTTCACTCATGTGGTATTATCAAATATACATATCATGAAAAGCCTTAAATCAATTGTAATAAAATTTAAAAGATATTTTACAAATTTGAATTCATCATATCTCATTAATGGAAAAAATCCTTTCATTTTCATTCTATAAATTAATCATTATTAAAAATTAATAATATATCTATTAAATAATCCAACTCAACTTATTGAGATATTCATGTGTCTATTTTCTTATGACAACAGTAATCTACATTTATGAACATACTTGGAAAATAAATTTATTACCATATGATTATAAAAAATATCATCTCTCAACACCATGTGATAAAAAATGATTCTAATCCTGAGTTGTTTCTAAAAGTGATTTTGGAGGATAACGATCACTACATAAAAAAATTATAAATTTAAGGCATAATATAGTGTTTAAAACTATTAATTATTGTTTGGAAAAAATCAATCAACATATCATTGAATCAAATTTTAGGTGATTGTGTTTTTTGAGAAAGAGTTCCTCCATGTTTTTTTGTTGACAGAGCATACCATGATGTCTAATTTGTTGAACAATGGGGTTTACAAGGTGATTTGTCATGATCCATAGAAATTGTTGACAACCTTATTTGAGAATGAATGATGAAATGTTTTTTCAAAGGAAGATGCGCTCAAGATCTATGGTGATTTAAAAACATTCACTCAAGGCAGATTTGAAGGTCAAAATGTATAAAAATGAAAAAGGAATGTTAAATGAGAATGATTTGGAAATGGGAATGAAAGAGGAATGAAAGAGGAATGATAGATCCTTAAATTGTGGATCTAACACGTTTTCCCTCTAATTGACTCATTAATGATCCTAAGCGGCCATAACACGATATTTCACTCCCTTGAAGGTTGGAAAACATCTCCCAAGTGTTTTTGGAGTCAATCCGAAGGCTTCTCTTGGTGAATCGAAGCCGGATTCATGAGGTATGTGATTGTTCACTTTTGTTCTTGAATGGTTTCTTAGATCTAGTCTGATATACTCCTCCCTTTCTCTCGATTTCATATATCTATGACCGTTATGGGGAGACCTAAGTATGGGGATGCCAACTATGTTGATATTTGGCCTTGATTGTGTTAGGAGATGCGATCTAAGGAGGATTCTTGGAGAAGCGGCCCGGTGTTCGTGAGTGTTCTTCATCCGTTGCTTGGTTTCACCTTTTTGTGGAGGTTGGTGGCTTTACTCTCGACTCCTCTCTTTATAATTTGTTGGCTTAGTTTCAAATTGGCTATTTTAATGATATTGACTAGGAAAATCTTGTAATAAATCTTCTTTTGTAATGATGTACGGTTTTGATGAAATTGTGAAATGTTGGTGAATTGTTGTGAAATTTTATTTGGCTATTTCAATTTAAAATTATGATTTAAGATTAAAAAAATTGCTGACATTGGAATTGGTTTTGATGGAATTGGTTTTCAATAAAAAGTTAGTTTTATTAAAATGGTTTGAATTGTTTGAACACACTTGGTTTTTATGGAAATTTTTTTCAATAAAAGGTGTTTTATTGAAAGGTGGACTTTGGCATGATTGTTGAAAATGTGTAGTGTGTGTTCATATTGCATTGTATGAGGCTTGGTTGAAATAGGACCTTGTGCTTGGTGCCAAACATTTAATGGGATGATGTTAAATATATGTTCGAGGCTTGGTTGAAATATGTCCTTTTTCTCGGTTCAAAAGGTGTATTGGTACATGGAAAATAACTACCATGATTTAACGGGTTTTTGAAATGGTTGGGTATGCAAAAACGAGCTGTTTTTTAAATTGTTCTAAAGATTGTTTGGTGATTTCTGTGGAAAAATAACTTGTTGGAAAAGATAGTTTAAATTGAATTGGTTACAAATGGTTGGGAAAACTTGTTTATATTTAGTTACAAACTACATTCGAGAAATTGTTTTATATAAACTATTTTTATATAAATGTTGCTAACTCTTCTATCCTAGTGGAATGAGTAGGGAAGTGATTGGAGAAAACCTACTGAGTTTGATACTCACCCCTGCATTGGAACTTTGGTGCTTTTGCAGATGTTGTATTTGGAGACACAGGTAAAGGTAAAGAATCTCATTACTAATGGATCATGTTGATGTTAGGGAGATGCTTTGGAGCATCGAGATTTTGGACCATGAAGTCGTGGTGTCTTTTCAGATTCTTGTGTTGTTCTCCCTCTGTGTACTTTGATGTATGGTTTGGTCATCCACTGTTGTGGACTTTGATGGGGTTTATTATCAATGAAGTTGTTTATTGGTCTTTTATTTTTTCATGCATCATAAAGTGAATTTGTTAATGGATGGGTTTATTTTTTAAAGGTTAAATTGTCCCCCAATTTTATTTGAAACCCTTCAGCATTTATTGCCAGCCTTTGGCATCTTGGGGATATCACTTAAGGCCGTGTAATGACTCGTTGAGCTATCAAGTCAATGAGAATTGGTGGGTCATTACAAATTGTATCAGTTTGTTCGGTCCTTGGTGTATAAATGCAATCACCTAGTTCCTTTTTTTATAGAACATGTAGTCATCACTTTTGTTGGTCTTGGCATTGTCTTCATTCTAGTCTATTACTTGCGTTGAAATTATAGTCAAGAGTAGGATTGTCGGAACATAAAATGTATAGCATAAAAGGACATAGATAACCCATTTATGTTGAACTTCAAGTTACCATGGAGTTTGGTACATAAGTATTTTGGAAACACTTATAGGATAACAAATCGCATTTCCATGGGTTAGCCAATAAGATGAGCATGACATGCATTAGAAGAATGAATTCCCACTAGGATTTCATATCTCATTGTAAAGAATGATTAATGATTTCAGGAAAGGTGAAATTTTTGAAAAATGCAGAAATTGTTATCAACCAAAAGACATTGAAAACTGGTTATTTTGAAAATGGATTGATATTCAAAAAGAATGTTTAATGTTTTCAAAAATGGTTCAACATGGAAAAAGGATGGTTGAGAACTATGTTGTGATAAATGATGTTATAGAATTTGAAATTCTAATCCAACAGTTGCTAGAGAGTGATATTTACAGAGTTTGTTGTTGGTTTATAAAAATGGCACCTGGTAGACGTCGTCAAAACCAACCCGAAGAAGATGTGAAGAATGTGGTTGCACCTGAACCACGTGTGAACCACGAGATGGTTCAAAGTATTTTCCAATATTTTCAGCTATGGATATGGGGAACCGGAGGAATGAGCCACGACATGTGTTTCATACCATCCAGTTAATGAATCTGAATCCCCCGATCTTTTGGGGTGATGCTGAACCCGAGAAGGCGGAGGTGTGGCTAAGAAAGACGAATCATATATTC
Source organism: Viscum album (assembly GCA_963277665.1). Classification (NCBI taxonomy): domain Eukaryota; kingdom Viridiplantae; phylum Streptophyta; class Magnoliopsida; order Santalales; family Viscaceae; genus Viscum; species Viscum album. The sequence goes on from OY728136.1 coordinate 1,520,201,233, forward strand.
GATTTCATTAGCACACAAGTAGATCTCAATGTAAAGTTGGTGATGTATATGCTCGAATATCTTGCACGTCAGTGGTGGGATTTAGCAGTGCATGCTAAATTGGATGAAGGCCTTACATGGGATGATTTTGAAGATTTGTTTAACAAACAATTCTACCCTCACACGTTCAAGATCTAGAAAACGACGGAATTATTCATCTTGAAATAGGAGAGCCTTTCTATCACAAAATATGAAGATATGTTTATGAATTTAGTCCATTTTTCACCAAAGGATGGGGCAAGTGCTTATTTAAAGGCATGTATCATCGAATCGGGACTAAGGCAAGAGATTCGATCAAAGATTGTGGTTCTCTGTATTACGTATTATATTGAGATGGTGGACAGAGAAACAGTTGTTGAACGTGATATCATGGGATCGATAGGAGGATGCATGAAGATACCCATGGGAACAGGTGGGAAATTTAATGCCAGAAAAAATAGAAAGAGGGACACCTACTTATAAGTTGGGAGTGAAAATCAGAACCAGACAGCAGGATCAGTCAACCTTTCTCCATGACCCCAGAGCAAAGAAGGTTTCTTTCAATGTGGTTAGACCGATCACATTAAATGATAATTTACAACACCTCCAAAATAATGCCACAATTGCAAGCATATGGGGCATCTACTGCGCTATTCAAGAAATTCTCTATGTTCGGGTGCACGTGACACTTCTCAGGTGTCACAATCATCGTATACTTCGACTAGACAAGGCCAACAGATTCAGTCTCGTCAATAGAACAGAGCTATCCATGTTGATTCTAGAAATACCATGAATCCTCATCCAGGGAAATCTCAGCAAGGCAACAAGGAGAACAGTGCAGCGACGAAGCAATTGTATGGATTTGAGCATATGATAGTCGATGATCAAGTTAGACCATCTATAGTTAGAGGAAAAATTCTTTTGAATTCTACCCTTGTGCAATTTATCTTCAATACTGGTGCATCGCATTCCGTTATTTCTACTCATATTGTTGAATTGCTATGTTTAAAACTAGAAATGATGCCTTCTGTTTTGAAACTGAAATCTCTTCTTGGTGAAAGAGAATGTGAAGACTTTGTGTGTAGAGCATGTGTTTTAACTATTGATGGAGCTGAGTTAAAATGGGACTTCTCTATGTTGGACATGGATGACTATGACGTAATGCTGGTTACGGATTGGTTGACATTTTTTAAGTCTCACATTTACTGTTATAAAAGAACAGTTAGTTTCAATACTGAGGACGGCATCGACCATCTCTTTAGAGGAGAGAGGATGGTATAGAAAGACGCAAAGAGCTTTTTGGAACCAATGGTAGGAACGATCTCTTACCATCTAGCAGTGTTGAATTTTGGAATCAATGGAGGAGATTGAGGAAAATAGTTTTCTAGTTATTGTGGATCAATGTCCAGATGACTTTCCCAATAACTTCTTAGGGTTACCACCTCTAAGGGAAGTGGATTTTATGATTGATCTCATTCCGGGGACTAGTCTTATTTCCAATCCATCTTATAGGATGTCAACAACAGTGTTAAGAGAATTTAATGTGCAGTTAGAGGAGTTGGAGAGAAAGGGTTACATTTTCCCACATACATCTCCATGGGAAGCACCGATGTAGTTTGTGAAAAAGGAATATGGAACACTTCATTTGGGTGTTTATTATCGTAATCTTAACCAAGTTACGATAAAGAATAGATATCCACTTCCACACATTGATGACATGTTTGATAAATTGAGGGGAGCTCAGTTTTTCTCCAAGATTCGAATGTGGTTAGGATATCACCAGTTGTGAGTTCGGAAAGAGGATATTCCGAAGACATCCTTCAGAAGCAAATATGGCCACTACGAATATGTAGTCATTCCTTTTGGTCTTACGAATGCACCAGAAGTCTTTATGGCATTGATGAATCTGATATTCCAAGGATATCTGGATTCTATTTTTGTGGTTTTTGTGGACGACATATTGGTGTATTCATGATGAATGGTTGTTCATGAGCAACACTTGTAGACAGTCTTGGAGACCTTGAGGGACCATCAACTGTATGCCAAATTATCAAAGTGTGATTTTTGGATACAAGAGGTACAATTTATGGTCCATGTTGTTTCTGAAAAAGGTGTTTTAGTGGATATAAAAAAGATAGAAGCTGTTCTTTCCTGGAAACTGCCTAATAATGTCATTGATATACTATATTTTCTTGCTCTATCTTTTCATTACCGAAGATTTGTCCGTGACTTCTCACGACTAGCTTCGCCTATGACAACATTTACAAGGAAGAACAGTTCATTTCAATGGAATGAGGAATTTCATAGATCTTTTCAAGATTTTAATGGTCGGATTACATCGGCACCTATCATAATCATTCTAGAATCAGGGCAAGGATACATGGTGTATTGTGATGCTTTAGGATCAGGGTTTGTCTGTGTTCTCATGGAAGGAGACCATGTTGTTGCTTATGGTTCAAGGTAGTAGAGGGTGCATGAGAAGAATTACCCAACACATGATTTGGAGTTAGATGTAGTCATCCATGCTTTGAAAACATGAAGAAACTGTCTCTTTGGTGAGAAATATACTGTGTTTACAGATCACAATAGCTTGAAACACATTTTATCAATGCGAGATTTGAATCCAAGGCAGATGAGATAGATGGAGTATCTTCAAATTTTCAACATCAACATAATGTATACACTGGGTAAGAGAAATTCGGTGTCCGATGCATTATGCATGAAGTCGTATGCTCAGTTGGAAAAGGAAGCTTCAGATTAATGGCAGTTGATGTCGGTCTTAGCTGACATGCATGTGGAAGGTGAAGACCGAGGTGATGTTGTTGTTTTATTTTCAGCTAAACTTGTTCCTGATTTGGTGGAGATAGTAAAGGAGGCATATACATCTGATGTAGACTGTGTTTCATTGAGTTTAAAACTCAATGGTGGGGAGACCATTGAGGGATAGAAGCTAGATAGGAGTTCAGTATTTTGTTTCAGAGATCTGACGGTAGTACCCGTGGTTTTTTAGTGACAACTCCTTTATTCTTACCACCCTTCGAGATGGGTTGTACATTTGGGTACACATAATATGTATAAGTCCTTGAAGGCGTAGTTTTGGTGGAGCGACATGAAAAGAAATGTGGCCGAGTTCATCTCACAGGTCTTAACAGGTCACCAGGTTAATGTAGAGCATCAGAGAACACTAAGGTTTAATTCTATGATCGTTACCATAATTCTAGGAAAAAAAACATAATAAAGGGTGAGTACCTTCAATATCTAACATCTTAGGTTTAATTCTATGATCGTTACCATAATTCTATGACTATAACATATAGTTATACTTAACCTTAGGGACATCCCTAGTCATACCATAGAAATATCTATAGGGATCTCACTAAACTTCTCGCATCCTAGGTTCCAAATGTTGACTAAACCTTTCTTCTAATACCAACTGTAGAGACCCAAATCATGACGTACATGGACATCACATTACTTTTGCGGAATACTTAGTACATAAAAAAATAGACACTCAAGGACCGTAATAGTTCAGTGTCTTTAGAAACTCGGAATGTAATATTCTAATCATGGTGAAAGATCTTCAACATCTCTCATAAAGATCTTCCCTATTTTTTTTTTCTTACCTAAAAACATTCTTTATATCCTGGGGAAAAAGAGACATAAAAGGGGTGAGCTCAAATTCCTAGAAAGGGTAAACATAGAGAACATAAAACAATCCATAAAAATTTGAATGCAAAAACATGAACATAAAATCTAAACATCAAAATATTGAGCAAAGATATGAATCTTGGAAGTACATAAGGCATATATCATAAGGGAACATCAATCATGATAAAATAGCATGGGAATAAAACATGTAATTATGGAAACCATTAGGCACATGTTATGATTTACATAGTATCCAAGGCATTGATTCCAAGACCATCTTAGTGGACAAAGTCCCTTTCTAAATCGAGTTTACCCCTTGTTTCATTCCTGTAACACTGAACCAGATTAATGTACCGTTCCTTCCATGTCTATATAATGTGAATGAAATCTTTACCCAATGCATTGGAGGAAGATATAGGTCCCACCGATATCATGATGAAATCATTTTTACTTGTGCCACAATATAAACATAAACCATTCATCATAACCCAAGTATAAAATGTGTTTCATAAACATCATTCCATCATAACATAATCCATACAAAAAAATTGGATATCATTTCATCATAAGAAAATTGAAACCATGTAAATTATAGATACATTATTCTTGAAACACAACATATGAAATAAAGTCATCTTAGATGAAAAATGGTTTTGATAAAACACATGAAATGAATTCTTGAGGAAAATATACTTTTTTTCTTCAAAATCATTTTCTTTTCACAAAATGTCGTTCAATTTTGAAAGAAAATGATTTTTTTGAAAATAGTCATGAAATATTTTGGAGGAATCTTCATGAAAATAAGGCTTTATAAAACCAAAAAAATCCTTGAATGCCGTATACGTTAAAAGAACATTCATCTCATACTTTTGTCAGAAAAGTCAAAAAGTACCTTGTAGGGTAAATTAATTAAAGATTCCTTCCATACCATGGGATAAATTTTAAAATGGGTAAAAAAGGAATTTAAACATACATGAATACACTTTTATAAAACATGGTCATGGATGATAGCAATAACCCTAGTAAATACTTACGAATAAGCAATCTTGGATAAAAATGAGATTTGTAATATTATCCCTTACCTTAGGTCCGATATGCTTCATACGTTTCCGAACCTCCTGTATAATTATTTAAATAATGTCATTGACTTATTACAGACTCGTATTAATTGTTATGATATCAAATATGGTTCACTTATGACTTTATATTACCTATTCTTTTGTATGATCCATGTTAAAACAACATTTTGGGTAAATCGTTTTATTTATCGTACATGTTTGGACTTGTTGTTCATGATATTATTACTTATATCCTGATTTAATTAATTCCAGATTGTAAAACATGATTTATATATAATATATATTCATCATATAAATATATATATGATAGATCTATTAAATTGAATGAAATACACCGTTCATGGAGACGGTAGGTCGTACGTACACATGAACGTTGTTTTCGTTTCCTTATTGAATTGAATGATATTAAGTAGATGAAATACATATATATACACATAAATATAGTATCATTATTAAGTCATATATTTCATGATTACTTATTATATATGCTTTATAATAATTCATGAATGGTTACCATGGAGAATGAATCTTATCGCGTCGTGGAGACGGTAGTCCATGCGCACGCACGAGTGATGATATCATTCCCATGATCGTGGAATTGCATTGAAGTGGATGTATAATATTTCAGAATCAATATAACTTTTCAATAATAATATATAGTTATTTATTTACACCATTATACCCATCCATGTAAGGTGGTGGTCGAAAACAGATTACACCACAGCGTGGAGACGATATTCTGTACCTACGCACGCGCGGTGATTTTGTTTTCCGTAGGATGAATAGATGGTCAAATAGAGTTGTTTCATACTTATAATAACATATCAGTATATGGGTGATACTGATGTTATTACATCATAATGAAACAACTAAAGAAGAAGAATTAGAAGAATAAATAAAGTTGAAGGAATCGGTAACAGATATTACCTCTTCTTTCGACACGCCTTTTTGAAACCTCCTCTTAGAGCACTAAGATTGGTCTTTGAAGAATACCAGAACCTATAGAATTTTTATAGGGAAGTGGAGAAGAGAAATTGGAAGGGGTTTTCCATGCTTGATGGATCAACGTGGTGTGAGGAAGAGAGGGAGGTGGTGCCCTTTTATAAGGGAAGAGAGGGGCACCTTTGGAATAACTAAAAATCTTATTTTATTATAAAGTCATATTCGGTTTTTAAAAGCTCTAAATTGAGTTATTTAGAATATAAGGTGGGTATGGGTCGAAATCCTCTCATCCAATAGAATTTAGACAATTTTAGGTTTCTATTTTAACCTTATCATTTAGATTTAACTTTAAGTTAAATAATTTTAATTTTACCGTGTCTTCTTGTTTTCTTACACGATATGGTTAATAAACTTACTATAAACAAGACAAAAGAACCCCAAGTTGTTTATTATTAATATATATAACATTATATAAGTCATATGGCCAATCCTTAGGTTTATAGGAATAAAATAACAATTAATAATATAATATTTGTTTTAAAAATTATTTTATGTAAATTTTGACACAATTTGTTAATTGATTTTTTTAAAATCCTAACAGAATGTTTTGTTCGAAAAAATATAACTAAATATATATTAACATGCCATATTAATCTAGAAAATTAGTGTAATTCATAAAATGTCTCAAATTACATTTATTTGGGTATTTATAACATCAATTTATTCAATATTTCACTAATAAGATAATTACTGCATCATCATTTTTTCATAAATAAATTAAATTATATAATGTCTAAAAATTATAAATAAAACAAAATTATGTAGGAACTCTTTTCAGCTTTCTAATGAATATTTATTGTCTAATTTATATTATGTATAAACCTATATTAAAAATTATTTAGTTAGTAAACTCTGATTTTAACTATTTTAACCCTTCTTTAAATAAATTAATATTAAATGTCCTAATCTAATCCAAGTGGGCCTAAATGGTCATAATTTATTCTTAAGGTTTTATTGGTCTAATTAAACTTATCCAATAGAATTATGACATGTGTTCGGGTAATAAAAATATCATTTTTACCCTTAATTACCCTATTTATTTTTAATCGTGGTAAAAAAAGTAAACATTTACTATTCACCAAAAATTAGGTTCATCTCATTGAACCACATTTTCGACCTTGATATTAACCGTGTCTCTTGGATTTTAGAAATTCCACTCACAGAAGCATTAATATTAAGTTTTATGTGAATTTACAAATTCTCCTAAGAGGTGGGTAAAAGACGGTGAAGAGTTCAATAAAATTTTTATATATATAAAATTATTATAAAATGACTCCAATTACTTAAATTTAACTTATATAGGTATTATGTATCAGTTTTTACCTAAAATAAATTTAAATAAAATAAATAATTATTTAAATAAAATGTTAGTTTTTGAATAGTAACCCAGTGTTTTCACTATTCATCAAAAATTTAAAGTTTTCTGAAAAATACCAAAAATTCACCCTAGGCTAATTTCGATATTATTAATCCAAAAATGAAGTCCATTTTGAATGATAAAATTTATAAAATTTCAAAATGTGGGTATTACTATTCATTACGGCTAGTTTATATAACATATCGTTGTTTAGCGAAACTCGGTATTGCGTACAACACACGCTATCGTGGAAGGTCACGATCGTTTGTAATGCAAGCCAAGTCAGGGATGCTTGTTGTGGAAGATTCATTTTGGTGTATCGTACAACATAAGACATTAATGAAATTAAAAAAAATAATTTTCATAAAATCTCTGGGTGTTACAGTTCTTCATCTGTTTCTTTGTTTCACCTTTTTGTTGAGGTAGGTGGCTTCACTCTTGACTCCTCTCGTTAGAATTGGATGGCATAGTTTCAAATTGGTTATTTGAATGGTATTTTTTGGAAAAATAATAGAATAAATCTTCTTTAGTGATGATTTAAGGTTTTGATGAAATTATAAAATCATTATTAATTATTGTGCAATGTGATTTGGCTATTTGAATTTAAAATATTGATTTTAAATTTCGAAATTGTTGAGACTGAAAATGATTTTGATGGAATTGGTTTTCAATAAAAATGGAGTTTTATTAAGATGGTTTGAATTGGTTGAACACAATTGGTTTTTATGGAAATGGTTTTCAATAAAAGGTGTTTTATTTAAAGGTTTATATTGGCATGATTGTTGGAAATGTGTAGTGTGTGTTCATATTGAATTATACAAGGCATGGTTGAAATAGGACCTTGTGCTCGGTGACAAACTTATAATGGAATTATGGTAACTATATGTACATGGCTTGGTTTAAATATGACATTGTGCTCGGTGCCAAAGGTGTAATGGATCATGGGAAACAATTACCTTGTGACGACTTGGTAGATCGATGAGAGACCGCTCATGAGTATGGAACTATCATAACGAAGCATTAATGGTTGATTTCATGGGTTTGTGAAATGGTTGGGTATGCCAAAAAGGGTTGTTTTTGAAATCGTTATAATGATTTTTTGGTGATTTTTCTGGAAAAATAATGTTTGGGAAAAGATATGTTAACTTTCTTTTGTTACGAATGGTTTGGAAAACTTGTTTATATTTAGTTACAAACTACTTTGGAGAAATTTTTTTATATAAACTATTTTTATATAATTGATGCTAACTCTTCTATCCTAGTGGCATGAGTAGGGTAGTCACTGGTGAAAACCTAATGAGTTTTATATTCACCCTTACTTTGGCACATTGGTGGTTTTGCAGATGTTGAATTCCGAGACATTGGTAAAGGTAAAACATCTCATTACTAATGGCTCGTGGTGATGTTTGGGAGATGTTGTGGAGCTCAGAGCTTGTGGACCATGGATTCGTGGTGTCTTTTGAGAGTCTTGTGTTTTTCTTCAGCTATGTACATTGATGTTTTCTTTGGTCTTCCGTTGTTGTGTACATTTACGTGGTTTATTATAAATGAAGGTGTTTATAGGTCTTTTATTTGATCATGCATCAAATAGTGATTTGGTTAATGGATGGGTTTATTTTAATAAAGGTTAAATCATCCCCCAATTGTATTTGAATCCCTTCAGCATTTATTGATAGCCTTTGGCATCTTGGGGATGTCTCTTAAGGTCATGTAATGACTTGTTGAGCTCTCAAGGAAATGAAAATTTCCAGGTCATTACCTCTAATTAGAGAATTGTGTTTTCCCATCCATCATGGGTTGGGGTCAAATTCTAAAGGCATAAAACATGACATTTGGGAATGAATTTTCCCTCAATATATAATAACCAAAATAATGAGTTTAAAATAGAATCCAAATATGTTGTATCCATATATTTGATCATCAAACGAAAATAATAATCAATTTTAGTGTAAAAAAGGACAAAAAACTATATAACAAAGATAAATATAACCAAATACTCAAAGAGGAATTACTAAAAATTTATTAAACTATTTTATTAATGTTTTAATCTTATCAAATATAAAATAATATAAGAAAGGGGAAAATGACATCTTAAACATAAGCCCAAAAAGGGTCTAATAAATTAATTAGAACCTCATATCCACCATGCGACTCTACGTTACCAACATTCATCGATCCCACCAACATTCAATTTGAGAGTGCATCCAATCCAATATGGAAGGTGATACATAATAATATTTATAAGATTTATACACTATATAACCTCCAATTTGAGTAATTTAGGTGTTATCTGATACATCATACGATAATGATAAGAATCCATTTCATCCCTTTTAAATGAGAAACCAATAAAACTAGTTTGATGGGAAATAAATAGAAATCAAATATTGTTATCTCATTATGTTATTGAAAATAATCATCAATTTTTTTTTCAAATATTCTCATTTTGAAAATCATAACCAACCCCACATTATAAATAGAAATAAATTATTGAATGTCATACAATTTATATAGTTGAAAATAGTTTCAGATCTTATTTTCAACAAAACCCAAAGAATTAGAATTAAATCATCACTTTAAATTGAAAAAATTAATGTAAAACACAGATATGGATATGATAGAATAGAAATACAATAAATATAATATAAAAAAGTTTAATTTATTTGAAAACAATAACATAGAATGAAAAACAATTTAGTATTAAGTATCAATAAATAAAAGATAGATATATCAAAATTATTCACAATCCAAGGAGAAAAATAAAAAAATATAAAAAAATATAAAAAATATGCTATATAAAAAATTGAATCAGCCTAGTGACTAACTATATAATAATATACACACCATCATAAAACCAATTTCCAATAGGTTTTAACATATATCACTCTAAAACAGCATCATTAATGACACATCCCCTAGACTAGTTTATAGAAATCAAAAATGAAAATATTACAGAATTCATAATGTCTAATATAATAGTACCAATCACTTGATTTAAATCATATAGATATATGTTTCCACATCAAAGAATTAATAGAGGTGGGACATAATTATCATCTGACAAACAGTAAAAAAAATTGGAAAACACAACACAATGTATCAAAACAATCATGACACATACCACCTAGAACACTCATTATTAAATATCACCCTAAATCTACAAAAGAAATAATCTATAATCCAATGATATCATAATTCACATAATCAATATCAATTAATAACAATTTCTTAAAAAAGAGTATAACTACTTCTGTTGAAATCATTTTATTTAAATATATTATTGGTCCTTTTTGAGGTATTGATAATATACTGTAACATAATTTTTTAAACCATATTGAGAAACAATGTTAATTCCAAATAATACATAAGTAAATAAATTATCAAAATTATTTATTTAATTTTGTTAAACTATCTCATAGATAGAGAATACCATTCTAGCAAGGAAAGAATATTTTACTTCAAAACAAACAACACTATAAATCATGTTCAGTTCAAAATATGATGTATAAATCATTCTCCTGAGAAAACACCTCATTATAATTTTATCAAACACATAAGGGGAATGTATTTATACTTATAATGGGAATACACTATTATTTGAGAACTCCCCCTTTATATAAAATGTTTTTAAATGTAAAACAATGTGTATTCATGATTGAACCATTATAAGTAAAAAAATATTACATATTATTAGATATAAAAAATTATTTCAAAGAACATATCACACATTTAAATCTAAAATAATAGCAATATAATTGTGTCACCATAATCAATAAATGAAATACAGAATTTTTTAATTAATATAGTTGGAATGGATCATAAGAGAGAATCTATAATCTATAAAAACAAAAAAACATATTTTAAAATAATCCAAGACACGATACACATCTATCATAGACACTATGTTTAGATTTAAAATTACCAACATTGAATACGTCAATATAAATTGGCTGGTTAGGTAGAATGTTTCCCTTTTTTGTATTTTGGAGCATAAATCATTGTGTATTTGGTATAGGATTAGGGCAGAATAAAGGGAGTCAATTAGGAATGTAATTTACGATGTATGTTTTAATGTAGTGAAGAAAATATAAGAATCCAAACAGTAATGATTCCCATAAATATTATAAAACCATTTTCAAAATGTTTTCATAGTATTCATGTATCATTTACCAAATAATGTTGTAACCATGTGATTCACCACTAGAAAAAAATTTACCATGTGACACACATTATCATCAAAGTTTAAAAAAATCATTTGGAACATTTCCCCCAATATAAATTTCAAATCGATAATCTTTTATAGTATCATGAAATTAATGTTCATGGGAGATGGAAATATAGTAAAAATATAAACATAAAATTTACATTTGGTGATCGAATTATCTACATCATATCACCTCCCACAAACATGCAGTCATAAAAAAGTTAAAAGAGGATATACATAACCCTCTTACATAGAAAATTGATCTATTAATACTAAGGTCCAACATTAATTAATATATTTATTATGAACAATTGTTTCATGGGAGGAGAATTTTACCTAGATTACCAATTCACTTTTTAATGATACGCCATAAATAGAACCACAATATCAACCATGATGATCGTTGTTGCAACTAGGTGCCATAATGAAGGATGACAACATAGAATGATACACTCTAACAACGATTGAGACTCCATAGGGAGGCCGAATATATGTCACCAAATGATATGTATATCTTTTAATAGAAGAATATAAAAATGTGTAAAACCCCATTGAGATCACATAATCATTAAAAAAATTACATAGATGAAACACCCAATTTGTGGGTGATCTATGTTAGAAACCCATGCCCCAATAAAAAAGAAAAAAGGAAGAGATATACAATAATTACAAAACCAGATTAAAAAAATATAGTTTATCCGCAAATTTCAAATAATATTCCAAATAACCATATATGGAAACCTCAACAGTTGTATCCATGAATTGTTCAGGGTCCTATATATCATTATCAAATGACCATGAATAATAAAAACCATCAGCATAAGGCTATATAGGGTACACTAATTGTTGTTCCTCATGGCATCCAAATATGAGGGATTATAATACCATGACTTCCCACTCTATAAGTAAATTATTGAATTATTTTTCACTAAAGTCAATGGAGAATGTAGAGGTGTAATTCGACATTGTTACTAGATTATTTAATTGGTTCCATTGGCTTATACTTATCAGTAGTCGGATTATCCACACTAAACCCCAATAAAAATGATGTATCAGTTTCGATAGTTTTTCCCACAAGAATTGATTCATCAAAATTAGTATTATTATCCACTAAAGTATATGATGTTAGGAAAAAGCGGAACTCTTCAATAATGAGATATAGATGATGTTATTATTCAAAGGAATAATCCATATTTATGTCATTATTTTTTACATCATGGTAATGTAGTAAGAATCTACAAACATATCCAATATCCTCATTTACACATTGGTCACCATGATGGACACTCATGAACTCTAGTGCCTTTGATACCATTATATTCTCAAGATAATGAAATTATATAGAAATTGTTATATAAAATATCTACAGAATATTTTAATTGGTATTGGTCTAGTAGTAGACATCCACTACTCATCATTAGATTTGATTAATGAGATACTAATATTCTCCACTCTAGTGGTATCATGAGTTTATAAAGAGTAAAAACTCCTCTAAAATTTAATAGCCATTATACCACCTCGTGAGGTATTTCATCACTAAAAACTATTAGATGATACAAACTCAAAAAATGTCTCACGTGATATATATGTCAAAACGAACAAAGATTTTTCACATTATCATGAATCTATCTTGGGTTAGGAAATGATAAATTCACATCAAGGATTTTCAATGGTCATCACTTTATACTGCAACCTGATTTATTTTTTAATATTATGATTCATTCTATTATTATGGTTTTGATCTAAAAAATCACAAAACACATTATTCAATAACAATATTTCAAATCTCAAAAAAATATCATAAATCAAAGAAATTAAAACAATAAATTTTTAATAGCATCAATTTAGAATATTTGATAACACCATATATGTCATCTTCAAAGATCAAAATAATTTAATTTGTTTATGGAAATGAATTTATATTTTTATATCATAGATTTATTTCTTAAACAAGAAACAATAATGTCTTATATATCAAAAAATTAAAAAGGATTCATAGAAAAAATTTCTGTTTATGAATCCTCATTAAATTGATGAGTTTTTACTATAATTAAATCTATCATATATACTTTTAAATAACCTAATATTATTTAACAAATTACAATTTCACCTTTGAAAACCAACATAATGTAAATCCATCACTTTCATTAAAACAATTTAAAATTAATTTCAGGTAACTTTCATAGTAAAATTCCGTAACAATAATGAAATGACATCCATGAACCATAATATCCCCTAAATTTCTCATAGATAATTTAAAATGATATCAAAAATAGTATTATGTTAAAAATGGATGAAAATAACATGTTCCCAACATTTTAACTTATTGAAGGGTTTATCTGGTTGGTTTTTATATCATTCACCAATCATGTGATTTCCACTAGAAGTCACCCATAATGCCTTTGCATGACATGTTCATTGTTTGATAGATTATGATCCTTCAGAAAGTACCTCTCGGATATCAATTAATTCCACCAATAACCTATGAATCCTCTTAAATAACTCTCAGTATCTACCTGAAATATATATATCAATAATAAATTAACAAAACAATAAAAATAATCAATAGAGGGAACAGATTTTAAATAAAACATTCGAATTCCCATCGAAATTTATGTTTTTTATATATAAGAGATAATAGGAACTACTGATAACTAAACTCTAAAGGTCAAATGATACAATATTTTTCTACCATTACTACCGTTGATAAAAAGGGCTCTCTAATACCATCTTTTTACAAACCATCATGGGATAAACTAACCCATCTCTTGACATGTATTTTTATAGGACCCAAATTACATTTCCAATCACCATGGTCTAGCAACAAGTGTCGATGATATCAAACTCAACAATTGTGAAGAAATATAACCTGAAGATCCAATAAACCTAATAATGGAATTGTATTATAAACTTACCATGGTGTATCTATAAGTTGTATGATCATGACTAAATAAAAAAATAATATGAAAAGAAACCAAATTATTCCTAATAAAGATTAATATAAATAATGTCACAAAATCATGACTGAAAAATACAATCATTTAACATAATATTAAAAATCCTAACATGAACTGTGACTAAAAGAAATATGTTGGATGGGATGATATACCATAATCACTAATATAGTCTGAGAACCCAAGAAGAACATCATATCCAACGTGTGACAATATGACACCACCAAGATTCAACACCCACCTGAATTCAAATTTATAATGTTTCCAATATAAAATAGAAGCTGAATCCTCCACACCATGATATGACACATAGAATGCATGCACCAAATTATAAGTATATAGATTTTGAACAAATAAACAATATGATCCCACTGTTAATTAAATTCTTTCCCCTGATAATGTAAACTAAGAACACGATTTTGAACAATATGAAATAGATAATAGTATTATTTATCAGCTTATGATATTAGAATAACTTCCCAAAAAATCATTTTTTTTAAATGCCTTTAGAAAACAACAACCATTACCAACATTATTATTAGAAATAAATATTCTAAAACAATTTCATTCAATTAGGAGAATAATGGATCCAAAAATTGTTTTCTAAACTATTGTGAAAATGTGAAAAAAATTCCCCCTCACCTTGAATCCCATTATAGACACATAAAATTTTGAAAATAGAATCAGTGATAATGAAAAAATTATTATTAACGAGAATCGAAAATTGAAACAATAATTGACATGATATCATATTATAATCATGAATCTAATACAAAAGTATCAATACATCCAAAATAGGTACAATCCAAGGAGCTAGTAACTCATATTCTATATTAGGAATATCAAAATCACATCATATAGTACATATACTGATAATGATGTTTGTTAAATGATGTATAAAACTAGACTTACATAGGTAGAATCAATTTTTATAATGTTTTAGGGTTTTATAGTTATAAATAGAATCACTCACAACTAGACTAATAATGGACATACTCTATATCCAAGGTCGTAAAAATACAATTTGGGTTTGTTATCTACTTTATAATCTCAACTACCATATTAAACATCTCTTGATTTCCCATATAGTATCCTATATTTCTCCATGAACTAACATGAATAAGTGGGAATAATTTATTATCCAAAAAACTCTTTATAAAAGTGAATCACAAAGCATTGTATATCAATGATAATGATACATCTTACTTTTAAAACCCATTAACATAGAGATCCCCCCACCCTCGAGTTGTTAATAATCATGGAATATTCTAATGTTATAAAAATACATATAATCATTGAAAATATAGAAGAATGCCTATCAAAACAGGTATATCAATAACTTATAAAATAATTTTATGTAATGTTCCATATTTTTCTTTAATTTGAGGTATTTATTATAAACATTAAAATACAATTACAAAAATCCAAAGGAAAAAATGGGATCCAAATAAAAAAATATCATTAAAACAGTATCAAATTATTATAATTAATTCCCCAAAACCACCCCATATAATAAACACACAGTTATAAAATATATGGCATATTAAATAATAAAACACCAAACTCTATTAATTACATTGAGAAAATAACCTAGTACAATACATTATCATGAAAAAATAACCTAATTTAAATTTCATAAAACGCATAAGGGGAATCAATTTTAAACATAGAATGAAAATAAAATGAAATTAAAAAAATCCTTTATGTAAAAGGGTAAATCTGTGGAAAATAATTAGGATTATTGATTATAACACCATATATAACATATATTATATTTCAAAATATTGACAAACATCTTTCAAAAAACCAAGAAGCCATTGAACATTAAAATAATAGGTATGTAATTAATATTACAACCACAATTTATGAATTGATGCCACATTATATGAATACTACATGAATGGATCTCATGAGGTACACCTCAAAAGTATAAAACAAAAAACCATAATTCAAAACAATTGTTGACATGATAAAATATAATCATGGAAATTATGGCGAGATATAAAATGATGATCTTGGAAGAAATTAGCAGTAATTATAATTATAATAACAATGATACAATTACCTTTAAATTTTTATAAGTAATAATTAAAAAATTATAATGGAAGTCAATGATGAGTTTGGATTCTGGTGGGGAATTCCTCCATAATGTCTAGTTGATTATGGGGGAAAATGGGAGAAACCAAAATTAATGGGTCCCAAAAAGGAATCAAATATTGGATTTTCAATTGGGTTATTTTCTTTACCCAAATGTTTTAAAAACATAAATGGAAACAATTTTAATAGATAATATACGAACCATTAACATGTTTCAGACATTTTTGACAAGGATTAAAAAACATTTGGGAGACATGAAAGTTTGAAAATTTTAAAAAATAATATCTTTCATCCTAAATCAGTCCAAACTCTGGGGTCCAAGAAACATAATAAATATATATACATAATTGTGACAAGAGTGTGTAACGTGAAATTTTTTATTTTTTATTGGAAAAATGGCACACACTACACACACACCCGCAATGAGATACATCATAAATGTCACACATGAATGTCCCGTCCCTCATACTCAATAGTTGTTATAATCTTTAAAATATATTATTATTAATTTAAGTTGAATAAACATTAACTTTTAATATGGTTTGATCATATAAGTAAATATATATTTTTTAATAGATAAATAAGAATTAATGTAAAGTTAGTTCTTATGTGGAATATTTGTATAGAAAACAAAGTGCCTTAATAATTTAACAATCATTTCACGAACTCAAAATAAATAAAATATAAACATTCAAAAGTCTTTTTTAACATGAAACATCCATGTTTATCTTAATAATGTTATGGTATTAGAATAATATTTTAATTGGGTTCATATTACATCACAATATGTGAAATGGTTTTTAGTTTAGTGATTCATGAACATGGATTACGAATATTTTTCGAGAACATAAATATTTTTTAAATATATTATTTTTGAAAAATATTCAATTTAAAAAATCATCTATAATATATTAAAAAAATTAGAAAAACCTAAATTAAATTAATAACAAAATTAAAAAGTGATAATTTGTACTCATTAATAAAAAAAATTCTTAAATTGATTAAAATGAGAAAAATGCATAATAAGAGTGAAACTCCCCCAAACATAAATTAAACTAGCAATTTGAATATAATCATTTTTTATATAGGAGATATATGAAGATAAGAAAAAAAATTAGAAGTAGATATACATATTAATTTATATTTCATATAGTTGATTTTAGTTAAGATCCTAATTAACAGTATGTAAAAACAATTCAAATTTGAAGAAACATGGTTGATTAGTGATAATGTTGACCGGTTAAGATGTAGGATGTATTATGTGAAATGGTTGTGTGGTGGTTGATTTTTCATTTTCCAGTGATAGATTTGGGTTATAGAGTTTGATTTGTTCGATGATGTGTCAGTTTTTGTCATAATTTGAATGTGTTTTTATGTGGTACTAATCGTAGTTACCAGTAGTAATGGAAAAATCATGTTGTAAATGATGAAATTATAAATCACTGGAAATTAAATTAAAAAATATATATAGGAAATTCAAAGTTTAGTGAATGAATTAATGGACATAATTTTAATGAATGAGATCAAATTAAAAGGGTAATAATTATTTATGTTCTTTATAATAGTTTGACATTAAACATGGGGATATAAAGATTACATTATGAATGTTGTTTGGTAATTTAATATTAATGTCAAATGGCTGAATATTTAACTAAATAAAAGGAATCTATGTGTTGTGTGTGGATATTTGGTGTTCTAGAGTTGCATTCATTGGCCAAATCATGTGTTTATTGTAGTATGATGTTGTTAATAGATGGAGGTTTTGAATTATTGATGTAAAATTTATACATTGATTGAGATTTTATACATATAAATATATTTGTAAATTATATTTTTAATTTCATTGGCCCTACATCTGCATCATATACTAAAAATCAAAACTGTAATGTTCTGGGGAGTATTTTACGCAAAATCCCAATGTAGTTGAACAGATGGTTGACTTTTCCCTGTTCCATGCTCTTCATTTTTTTAACAATTACATTGTGGATATAATTGATTGTCAGTGATTATAGATAAATTACTATGTGGTCAGGGACAATTGTTGATGATGAGAAGAATTTATATGTAGTGGGGATTAAGCTTGGTTGTTTGAAGAAACAAGGTTGATGTCTTTCATATGCATGAAACACTACAATTATCGATGTGAGTCTTATATATATGTGTTATTCTTTTATAGATGAATGAGATAGGTGAATAATGAAATTTATGCAACAAAGGATATTGGTCCCTACAAAAGGCTGTGGAGGGTTGGGTTACGAACCAACCACATTAGAGATGGATGTACACATGGAAATTAGAATACATGGATAAGATATAAGTAATGAAAAACATACTTTGGGAAGTGATTGAAGAAACATATAATGGGGTATAGATGTGGGGAAACATTATCATTTTTCACTAAATATTATTATACTACCTTCTTATTCTCTTTGGCGAGTGATCCATCGTGAGTTTCGGATAGATAGTCTACCAATATAGGTGTATTCTATTTTGGTTGTTTGATCACTAGGTAATTAGTATTATCATTTCAAATTTTCACGGTAGAACGTGCATATGTCCAACCTAGATTTAATTTTATTCTCACACAACATATATAGAAACAATTTTTTTTGTTTTCCAATGAGGTTTCTGATTCTGTTATTGAACATACTATCTTATAGGTTAGGGTTTTTATAGATTTGGAATATTATGTTTCCATTTCATTTTATGTTACAGAGTTGTTATTATATATCATTCATTTCATACACATTTTGGATAGTTTTTTCCTTTTTTATCACATGATGGTGGGATTTTGAGGATTATATCATTTTCTCACAATACTTTTCATATATTGTGGACAATGTTTCCCATTTTATTGTTCCTCCCCTTAGTGCTATTGGACAACATGGGACCCATTGGTGGTTGGACTTGGGGTCACTCATTCTCTTAACTACTTTCCTTTGAGGGGTACTAGAGAGGCAGTGTGTCATTATAGAGTGCTATCAGTGGTTAGGATGATAGATAGTATGGATTTTCTTATTAGGAATGGGTGATGTATTCATGAGATTGGTTGGGAAACCATTTGTGTCAATAATAGATTGTTATGCAATAGGGTAGAAATTATTTGATATATGTATTTATGGCCTCGTGTGATTTGACATATGGGATATAATATAATTAAACTCCCAAAGTGAAATATTAATTATTGAAGTGTAGAGACCTATTAGGTGTGAATGCATCATTTTTGTTTTTATTTTTGATGTAGAGTGGTTTTTTGGGAAACAGTGGTGAATTTAATGACATGAATCTAAATAAAATAAATAGTATTACGCTTAATCTTCAAAAAATTATGTTTTTATTTGATGGATCCAAGTCATCATCCACATGTAATTAAAATGGTTGGGATCTAGAAGTATGATATACTAGATCCTAAGATAATTGATCGAATTTAAGATGAGTACATGTGTCAAAGGAAGTTTCATTCTATCCAGTGTTTGCATATGAATATGAATGAGGGGTATTATATGACTTTGAGGTAGTGTGTTGACTAAAAATGATTTGTTTTTTCATTTAATATGATTCAATCTCGAGCTATGTGCTTTATTCTATTTTCAATATGTTTAATTCCTGGAGAAACACATTGTTTGTGGAAGAAGTAACATAGAGACTGGGATGTGGTCAGTATTTATTGGGAAATGATATAAAAGGTGTTTTATTTGGATTTATTATCATTGAAAGTGAATGGATAGATATGTATATGTTAATCTTCTATTAGTATGGCTGATTTAGTCTATGCGATCTCATCATCAGGTTCCCGAACCTTTTGAATTTCTATCACTCCCTATTTCCATGAGAGGAGTACAGACACACTATTTGTAAGATTTATTTCTTCGAGTGACTGGATATTGAGTAACCTATTGTATTCATTCTATATATCAGGATATTTTTGTAGACTATGAATGTGATCATTTGGATTCACATTTATTGAGGATTTCATCCATAAAAATTTTAGTAGATATAATTGAAGAGAAAATCGTGAAGTGGTGGATCAAGAAATCGATGGTATTTAAATTTATGATTAGTAGGGAGTTTGTTATAGTAGTCTATATATTTTTTCTCTATGGTTATAAATTGAAATGTGTATATTGGTATATTTCCATTTTAATTATATATATTTTAGGTTCATGTGAACTAATTTGATAAATTCCCAAATAATCATGTGAGCTATATTGGTCTTCTAGGTCATGCTTCACCACAGTCATCATAGTTCCAAAGGGAACCACTAATTGTTTAGTACCCGAGAGGATATGGAGCTAGTAGAGGTATAGATAATTGTGTTTCTCAACCTAAAGAACATATACTAGAGAACTTTCTTGGATTTCCTCAACAATTTATAAGAGTATCTTGTAATGACAAATTTCATGGAATGGAGGTGCTTATTTTAGGGGTACTACAATTTGTTTGTTGTGTGACCAGTTTATCAGCTACCTTATTTTATATATTTTTATTACTATTGATCTTCACACTCATTTATCAAACTAACATTGGTCCATGTGTTATGAAAATCATGACGATTCATTATTTTTCTATAGTGTTCTTCATATGAGTTGGAGGATATGATTTAATGCTTAATTTGTGTTGATGATGTAGATTGATGATGGGGAAACATTAATCATGGGGAGGTTCTTACTAATTTAGATATATCTAAATAATTCAACCATTATTATAGATTTTGTATACTCTATGCATGTATTTTTTGATTAATTTCATACGATATACATATTTTTTGAAGATAAATGAATGTGGGTATAGTTTTTTAGGGAAATGATATATCATATGGTAGGATATATCAAAGATCCTCTTCTGTCAGAGATGGAATAGATATCAAAGTAGACTTAGGTGGTTGAGGCTCTGAAACATGTATTGGAGTTCCCAGATTGGATGAATTTATTAAAGTACCCCTGAAAGATATGATAATTTTGGTATATTTTTATAACCTAATAATAGTCCATATTTATGTATCTGTACTGTAATTCAACCATTGATATATGTGAAATTAGAATCAAGATTAATGACTTATAGTTGATTGCATTCATCTGGCCTACTTTAGGAAAACAAGTTTTACTCTCCAAGAATGTGGAAGATTGTTTTTGGTATTTTACTTACTATCAAATGACAAATATGGTAATATAAAATAATTGTTACCACCTTATAATGATAGATTAAATGTTCAACCAGTAGAAGGAATTATAATGGATTTCATTTAATGACATACCATCTAAATATCAACTTATAATGGTGAAGGATGCTGATATCCAAAATATTTTTTTTTCTATTGATGGTATAGACATATAGAGTTTCTATTAAATCAATTTGGTTCTACAAACACACTAGTTGATTTCATGGGGATCATGAACACCATGGTCCATGATTATCTAGACAAGTTCAATGTGGTATTCAGCAATTCCATCTTTATATAGGACACATTATAGTAGGATTTTTAAAACTTCGAAACAATCCTATAATTTTAGTGACACCATTAAATATATTGAAAAAATACAAGTGCTTGTTTACAACAAGGAAGGATCACTTAATTAGACATGTAGTTTCTCAACATATTATGGAATAGGAACATTTAATTAGAATGTATGTTTCATTGGTAACACCTAATAATAGAGTGTCTTTTTTCAATTTTCTATGGTACATTAAGATATAACCAAAAAAATTGATAGATTATTAACGAATTATAGCCCAAATAATAAAATTATCCAGTTATGATAAATATTTCTTCATGATTGATCTGTTTCATACATATTTCAACTTCCAAAATGATTGATTGGTCTTTTCTCTAATGATTTGACTGCCATTATAAGTGGTTATGATTGAATTCATTTTTTGTTATCATAATCGTCACATTGGTATGATTATTGACACATAAATGGTGGTAATGTCTCATGAGAATAGTAAGTTACATCCCCATGAGCATTGTTATTCCACCCATGACATTGATATTTATCTATTGGTTTTCTTCCATGAAACTATGGTGTCATTACCTTATTTGTTACTGCACTGTGCACTTCAAAAATAATCAAATACATTGGTTTGTTCTCTATCAATAAGACCTGAACCAATATAAGAAGTTGGTAATGGAGGCCCTCATGTATTGTGATTTTTTAATATATACCACCATTTGAAAATATATTGTGCTCGATGAATTATAATGTACAAAGTCATTGGGTGATATTTTTCAGGAGTCCAAAGATGAATGGAGAGGGATAGAAGAGCCGATAACAATGTATCCAAATGTGGAATATATCTATTTTAGAGGACATATAGAAAACAAAAAATATTGGAATCAACCTATATGTATTATGATAAGGTATTCTAGGATAGGGACTCATAGTTGGAGGTAATACAGTCATGTTATAGTCACTGTTAACCTCTAGATAGGTTGTATACGGACGTTCAGAAGTAGATATTTTTTAGAGTAATATATTTTTCCTATTTATTATGCGTGATGGAGTTCCAAATGACAAAAAATCACACCATTAATATATCAAGTGGGGTTTTCCAAGATTTAACATGGTTTTATGAGGCATCATTAGTGGAATAGAATGAAGCAGTTGATGGTGGAGTTTGTTTCATGGTGTCTGGTTTTTTAGTAGGTGAAATTAAATCACATTGTTCATTCATGAATGTATTTCAAATGAAATATTAATAGATTTAATAATAGGGTTACAATATTATCATGGTTTTTTTGTTTTTCAGGTGGTCATGGACTGACTAATCAAGTAATCCCATTTTGTTATCGATTATGGAGTCGAGTATTACGGATGATCTAGGGAGGCGGTACTTAAATGAGATTGTGAGACTCCAATGGGTACCATAAAAAATTGAGTCATACATGGAAATTTGTTTTACATAATGAGTCTAGAGGGGATTACATCATATATTTGGATCCAACATTTTTATTATCAATATATACATTCCTAAAATAGGTGGGATTCAAAGAAAAATATGTAGACATAGGAGGATATGTTATTAGTTTTTATCATGGACATTAGATAATCATGGGTGAAGAAACTACCCTTGATATTTTTTACATAAATAAACACTTTTAACTCTTCAATAAACATGGATCTATTAGAGATTTTCAATGAATGGTGATTTAATTAATTATTGTTTTTTACTTGGGATAGATATTCAAATTTCCTAGGTCCAAATTTGGTGAAGATGACAACAAAGAGGTCTATGATATTTTAGTGGGAATAAAGTTGTCATGTGACTATTAAAAGGTCTACAGATATAGTAGGTTGATTTCCATGTAGATCATGTTTGGGGACCATGTGTTCTTATGTTTTTCACCTTGGTGACACCACATGAGTTTCTAGGAGGAATTATTATTTGACCTATGTTTTTAAAAACATTAATTATGATATAATTTCATGTTGTGGTGGAAAATCATTTGTAAATCCCTGACATTATAGAGTTTATAAAATCATGAACATTTAGTTTCAAACTTGTTATCAACAAGATTATATAATTTCCTTGATTAGATTGATAATTTACTCATGGATGATAAGAAATTGTTGGAGTGGCCATTTGAGATTTAGGACCGTGGTCAAAAAAGCATGCGTGGGAGAGTTAGCATGTTAGTTCATGTGCTTTATTGGAATGGTGTCTTGGAGGATAGCGCATTGGAGAGGGTGTCATAAACACTTTCTCAATTCAATAGTTTTTGTGTTATACTAATTTTTAAATATCTATTAGGATGCCTTCCAGGTTATTATATTGTAATATGGTTTAAAATTACTTCCTTATTAAGTATATATCCATGTATTCTATTTTTTTCAAAGATATTTAGTTTTATTACCATAATAGAATGATGCAGGGGAGGTATCTCACCTAATATTTGTTCAGAACCCTTTTCCCAAATTTTAATATTAAGGAAAATAATTTCTTTAGAGGTATTCAGAGTAATTATTTAAGTTTCTAATACTCCTAAATTATATTTTACGAATATCTAGAGGGGTGAAGAGGGAGTTTAGGGCGTTTTATCATTTTAAAATTTAAATATTATTTTTAAAGAAACTATATTGACCTTTTTGTACCTTGTCCCTTTATGTAGTCAGTCAAGGTTATTCATGATGCTAGTATATGTCCATTATATGTTCACTTATTCATTATAAAGTCATATTATGTTTATTCATGTTGATTACTTGTTTGTCAATGTATTAAGTTGTCTTGTTCGTGCCATAGCTTGTTTCTTCATGTGGGTTATTTGATTGATCCGGTTATATGATAGTTTATCATGTAGTTTATTTTTTATTTGGATGGTCACTATAGTTCATCAAATGATCACATGGTTTGGTCAATAATTCATTTTTCTTATTAATGTCGTCACTAGATCCTTTATATGGATTCTTGGATTAGTTGCCTTCTAGGTGTTGTTGTTGATTCATTCATTTGATTCTTTTTTTGGTCGCTTGATTCAGTTATGTGGTGGATTGGTTGGGTATCAATGTCAATATTTTTCATCATTCTATTGGTTTGGGTGGTTTCATTACTTCTTTTGGTTTATCCCTTCAGGTTGTAGCTTCAATAGTGCTTGAAATCTAAAAAACCTTAAATACCCGAATTTTTTACTAATGTCCTGTAAATTATTTAAAACACAAAATATTAAATTTTATTATTTAATAATTATATCTAAATATGTTAATAAAGGACATAAATTTATTTTATAATTTCATGCCTCAGGGGTGTTATTATGGTAGTTATATATCTTTTAAATGGAACTTCATTTAAGTATTCATGAATTGTAAATATTCATACATTAATCAT
The DNA here is from genome assembly GCA_963277665.1 of Viscum album. Classification (NCBI taxonomy): domain Eukaryota; kingdom Viridiplantae; phylum Streptophyta; class Magnoliopsida; order Santalales; family Viscaceae; genus Viscum; species Viscum album. The sequence goes on from OY728136.1 coordinate 1,520,226,412, forward strand.
ATATGTATTTCTACTATTGGTGTATGATATAATTTAGTATGTTTTTTAATGTTTCTAGAATTTATTTAATTCTGTCTATTATGGGTAAACTAAAATCTTATTCCAGAACCTTGAGAGTCAACATACGTGAGATGATCCCTTCTTGCATGTGAGTTCTAAGTGTATTCAACATCCCCTTTCTTCCATGGAATCATTTCGCATCACGTAAAATTTGAAGTAGTAGAATCTATCTCTTTTTATATCCATTCATATATGTATTTATTTGTGTTTGATGAAGGACTTACCGTTATTGTATCTAGTTTTTGACATAATCCCTCATTCCCCCTACTTTTATGTAAAACTAATTACAACAATTAATGGTTTGGGATCTCTATTATAATTTCATTATTCATATGTGTAGACAACATTATTTTATTATTTACATGGTTATTTTTTTGTATTAAAAAAATCATATAATGAATTGGATTATATGGAATTGAAGGGGATGCATATTTTTCATGCTATTAATACAATTTTCATCATGGATCTTGTTGAAAAATTCCATGAACTTCATTTTAATTATGGTTTCCTAATTTTCAGATCCTATGGATTGACATACCAATTTATTAATTTTTTTTAAAATCTAGAATTAATAATTAGTCATGCACTTATATTTGGATATGAATCTATTCAAATATAAATCTGGACCTATGTGATAGAGTCTCGAAGCATGAGATAATGAAAGAAACCCCCTTGAATGTGTAATTTTATAGAATTTTGAATCTTCTATAATATTTATCTCTTGTGGTTATTTTTTCTCATGGTTGCGTGGAATTTGGGTAGGGGGTTATAGTGATAATGGTAATCAGTTTATATGTGACATGTGTAGTGAGTAGTGGATGTGTTGTGGTAGATATGTTGTTTTAAAGGAGGGAGGGTTCTGTTTTGGTGTTGGAATTTATATGAAATGTTATGGAATTTTTAAATTGTTTATTTTGTTATTGTAAGATACCTTGTGGTATCATCCAGCTACTAATGGAATAAAATTATTTTTGATCATCATATTTCAAAAGTACTACCATGTAATTCGTATACATGGGATGGAAATTCATTTGAAAAAATAAATTAACCAAATGAATTATAATTAATTGGATGAAATTAAATGGTAATTAAATGAAGATATTTTTTAATGGGTTCCATTTATATATGAGGATAAATGAATAAACTAATTAATTGTGTCTGGTAGTGTAATAATAAAGAAAAATGGTTTAATATAAAATTAATGAAAAGTAAACTAAGTGATATAAAATGTTTTCTAGTGTGGTGGATATTATATTAATATTTTAACTGTAATATAGGTTTGTCAATATATGGATATGATGAAGAATTGTGGGGATAACCTAAGTTTATGATAAAATTATGTCAAAATAAATTTAGAAATTTATATTTATATTTTAATTATTTATGCACCTCGTTTGAATTGATTATAAGGTAAAAACAACCAAATGTTGTGGTGATGTTATTTACAACATCCATATGGATAGTAATGGATGAATTATTTCCCCCTCTTCCTCAAACTTCCTTCGATAGAAGAAAATTTCATTAATGCCCATTTGGTGGAAAGTACTAACTGATGTTGACAATGATTGTGGTGATTTTTGATATCAAGTATATGTGATTTGTAGTGATTTCTATGCATGTAAGTTGGAGGGTATGAGTGTAACACCCTGATATTTTATTGTAAAATATTTCCCATTAAATAATTTTATTTCTCTAATATCTTTAATTACATACAACATCGATTTTAAATGAATAGTGTAGCGTTTTTGAAATATTACATACACATTGTAATCGAGATATTATATTGAAGGTTTTGAATAGTAATAACTAAATTAGTAAACATCTATGTTATACACGTTAATAAAATGAATTTATTTGTTATTCAAATATTATAAATCAAAAAATATATTTTTTAAGTAAAAGTGAAATTTTTTATCAATTTTTTTTTGTGTCCAATATATTTTTATAAAAATACATTAAATTAATCACTATTTGTTAATTGTTTTAATGAAATGTTTATTTTATTTACAAGAAAAATTATTTAAATATTCAAAAAGTGTATTAATTTTAAAAGTATAAGAAGAAATCCATGTTTATGCTAAAATTGTATTTCTTTCTAAAAACACTTCTTTTGTCACATTATGTACAATTTTGTTGAAATCAATTTATGAAATTTATTGTAATTTAATTAGATAAAATTAATTACATATTTATATTTATGAGGTTAATATTTTCTAATTATTCTCCTTTTATTATTTTTTCAATATAAATATTAATGGTGATAAATTTTAGAACCTCAATCAATGTTAAATCAGGTAAATATATATTAAAAATACGTGATAAGTAAATATTTTTTCATTCTAAATCTCATTATATGAATTTTATTCTACCCTTTACAACAAAGGTTTAAAATTGAGTTTCTTAGTGGAAACTTTATAATGAAAATGACATGTGAATTATTTAAATAAAAGAATGTTACAAATTTAAATCCTCTTTGTTTTAATATATGTTATGTATGAAAAAAAATAATTTTTTTAAGGATTCTAATTTTCAACATTGTTTAAAAAAAATTAATTTCATGACATAAATTTAATTTTTATTTTTAGTAATTATATAATGACCTTCATTTCTGGTCCAACATCGAGAACATATATCACAATTTAATAAAACCATTAAATAAATGAATTAAAAAATAGTAAAAGTGATATAACATGAATTATGTAATGTGAACCATGAAATAATTTCAACTCATTAATATTAAAATTTATTAATAATGATAAAAATAATATTGGTTCACTAGGGGTTAATCAAAATGATAAGGTTTAAAATTACAAAAAATTCCTAAATGAAACTTTTTGATGTTATTAAAACCCAATATTACATTATCATTGAATCTATATTTATTTGGAGTCATATTTCTTGAGAATGAATTTATTATAATTTATTCCTCTGAGAAAATGAAATAGTGCCCCTAACAAAAATTATAAAAGGGGTCATCCTCCCATATCCATGACACTTATAGCATTATATATCAAAAAAATCTATCAATTTTATATAAAAATTCCATAGGTGATTTCTATAAGTTCTGGTCATCCCTATATACAAACTCTAGAACCATTTAGTAGAGATCCAGAGGAGTCATTTCAAATAAGAGGTAACCTTTTTACCTAGTCATTTTCATTTATAATCTTCTTGTACACTTATAAATATATCTTATATATCATAAAATAATAAATTTAGTACCATAAATACGATTAAAATATATTATGGCTATTATAACACCATTATAAATCCTTTTCAAAAAAATTATAAGTGAATGTATTACTCTAGTGGACATGCAGTTACCATCTCCACATAGCTATACAAATCATTTTTTATTTACTACATTTATGGTTTAATTTTTCGGTGGTTTTAATATATATATATATATTTAATTAATTAAATAATTATACATTTTGAATAATAATATCATATATATATTTATTTATAATCAAATACTTTGTGAAACTAGTATGTCATTCATGTGTAAATGTGGAATGCCTCCTCCACGAAGTGAAGTGATTCACTTTTCATTCATATTTCACAGGGATGTTAATGTGGAATAATTTTGGAGAAATATATGATAAATATGATATAATAATTATCCCAAAATTTTTGATTAATATTAATCTATCTTTCATTCCATCCATTCAAAAATTAAAATAGTGTTAATGCGTACATACTACGTATCGTCTCCAAGAATTTTATATCTCATTTTTCTATCTAAAATTAAAATATGTTGCTGAATATTTTTATATTGAATATATATTATATTCATTTTATTATTTATATTATTAGGGTTTTAACAAAGATAAATGTATAAGTATGGGAACTAATGATCTGAAAAACTCACGATAAAAAATAAAACTAACACATTTTAATAAAAGATTTTAATAATTAATTATTAATAAAATGTGGTGTCAAGATGATATAAAGAAAATACATATGATATTATTAGTGTTAAATTGAATTTTTAATATATTTAAAAACATTTTATAATTTATATTCATGAGTTTTTAATATTTTAAAATGAAGTGATGACTTGAAATGGGGGTTTTAATTTACATATTCATCAATATTTTGATTTTTTATCGTTATGTCTATGTTGGGAAGTTTTTTTTCATTCATATCCATATTTACGAAAACATGTTTTTACCATTCTCCTATTTTTTTATTAAAGTCATTTTTACCAATGTTTCAATGTTAAAAAATGGATTGAATGAAATATTCTTTTCATTTTCTAAATGAAGATCATTCTAAAATTTCTAAAAAAATTATGGACGGAATGTTTATTTTAACTTATACAACATAAATTTATTTTACTAGAGTAAATAAATGTTATTTTTTAAGATTTATTAAAAAATATACACATTTATTTTCAAATAAATTGCATTTCTTTAGAATTTCAGTGTTTTATAATGAAAACATTTTAGAAAGTGAAGGTAAATTTCCCCAAATATTATTCCAAGTAATCATTAAAATTAACATTCCATATAAGATGAAATCCTTTGATATTTCTTAATAATTATTAGTGATGTGATCCATGTATATTATCCTCATAATCTTTCTATATGGTTTATGTTTATGATAACAACATACTAATGAAAATAATTTTTTCCCAATGTTATGTTATATGGTAATGAGGAAATGTTTTTGATACTCATTTAATTTACATGGGTTATGCTATGACGAAATTTTTATGAATCCATTTTTTTTTGTTTTGTGATATGATTAATGATTTATTATATTATGGGACACATATTTAGTATTATCATTTGGTTACTGGTGGGAACTATATCTCCCTACAGTGGATTGGATAATTATTTACATATCTGCCGATAAAGAGCACTAAAATGGGGAGTGAACTAAATTAAATAAGGGGATTATGTCAACAATAATAGTCTTAGGATTGGAAGATAACTATTATAATGTTTTTCGGAGAGAACTCATTCCACTATAATAGCCATGAATACTACGGAGAGTATTATCCATGATTATGTGTATATCACAAATCAATGTATCCTGTATATATTAAGCATTGATAGTTCATGTTCTTTGATTACCTTGTAAGAACCAAGATCTTCTTTTCATGTATGTTTTTCCATTTCCTAGAGATATTTAGAAAAGATGAGTTCTTGGATTTTTTTGAAGTACATGTCTTGTACTTTTTGAGTATACGCCATGTTCTCTATTACTGTGGGTAGATGTGTGCTGGCTATGTGGCTGCCTTACACACGGCCATGTGTGATGACCCAGAGGCTGCCTAATGCGGAGTACAAAAACGGCGAGTACAAGCCATGTATTCAAAAGTACACACCATGTATTCTTTTTTTTTATTAAACTCACCGGGGTCGCGACTGATGGATAGAACCGTCTCCTTCACAACCTTGTTGATCCGAGAGCACCAAGAAAAGGCAGATCTTTTATGATCTCCTGGGCAAGCGTCCATTCTCTGAATCAATAACTGACCATTGTGTTGGAATCACATCGATGAGTTCTCTCTTCTCTTAGAGCGACATCCCTTGATATATCCTCTTTCTTGAGTTATCATGGGTTGAAAACATTATACCAATTCATAGATCTATGGAATTATAATGCGATTCAAGCCTCGTGGTTCAAGTATCTTGATCCCCCAACAACAATGTAGGTAATTTTTCCTTTCTGTTGAAAATCATTGAGTTTTATGTGCAAATTTTCACAATACCCATGAATGGGGTATTGGGCGTTTACCATTTTATTCCTATTGTTTTTCTTATAAGATTGTATTCTTGATTAGATGATATTTGATTTTGAATAGGGTGAATTAATGTGCTTTGTATGTGTTTCACCTACATGTTTTGTCTGTTTTGACCTTTGCATCTAGTCGCCTGTTGGGCTGCTGTTTACATTGCCATGCCTAGTATGGTAGGAAAGTGTGAATTTTGTTTTGATATGGTGAAGTAATGGATAATTCTATCCATGTAGTTCTTGAGGTTTACTTTTTCTGATATGTGATGATATACATGTTGATTTACACAAGTCCATGAGAACCTAGTGTATGAGAACATAGGGAAAATGGACGTAAGGTATTCTCCAGAGTCTCTTTTATAGTAGTATAATGAAAGACCACAAGGGGAATTGACGTTGAGTGTTTCCTCATAGAGTCTATAGTTATTCTTTATGGGCCACTTAGGGAATGTGACATATGTGTTTCAGTAGAACTCCATTAGTACTGATACGAGACTATAGGGGTAATTGACGGTGAGAGCATCCTTAGTGTAACACCAGAGACTTTTATGTGAAATATTTTGTTTTTATGTTATATAAATCATCAAAAGAATCTTTCACTACACACAACACTAGCTTGGCCTGCTTTATACGCAACCGCGGCCTTCCTCGATAGCTTTTGTCGTACGCAATACTGAGTTTCACTAAACAATGATATGCTATTAAAATATTATTAAAACTAGCCGTTATGAATAGTAATAACCACTTTTTGAAATTTTATAAATTTTATTTTTCAAAATGGACTTCATTTTTGGATTCGGAATATCGAAATTATCCTAGGGTGAAATTTTGGTATTTTTTTAAAAACATTCAATTTTTGATGAATAGTGAAACCACTAAGTGGTAGTTAAAAAACTGAATTTTTCATAAAACATAATTTTACCACATTTATGAGTGGAATTTCGAAAATAAGAGAGACATAGTGGATGTCAGTAAGTAAAATGTGGTTCAATGAGATGAAAATAATTTTTTTGTAAATAGTAACTTTTTAGTTTTTTTACCACGGTTAAATGTAAATAGGGTAATTACGGGTAAAAATGATATTATTAGTACCCTAACACATGTACTAATTCTATTGGACAAGTGTAATTCGACCAAAAACAACCTTAGGAATAAAATATTTCCATTTAGTCCCACTTGGATTAGATTAGGACATTTATTATTAATTTAGTTAAAGAAGGGTTAAAATAGTTAAAATCAAAGTTTAATAAGTAAATCATTTTAATATGGGGTTAAACATAAGATAAATTCGACTATAAATATTAATTAGAAATCTAAAAATATTACCTACGTAATGTTATTTTATTTGTAATTTTTAGACATTAAATAATTTAATTTATTTATGACATAATGACGATGCAGTAATTATCTTATCAATGAAATATTGAGATAATTGATGTTATAAATACCCAAATAAATGTAATTTGAGACATTTTATGAATTACACTAATTTTATAGGTCAATATGAGATGTTAGTATTGATTTAAGTAACTGTTTTTGAACTAATCATTCTGTAATGATTTTCACAAAAATCAATTACTAAATAGTGGCAAAATTGATAAAAATAGTTTTTAAAACAAATATTATATTATTAATTGTTATTTTATTCTTAAAAATCTAAGGTTCGGCCAAATGACATATATAAGGTTATATATTTTAATAATAAACAAATTGGGGTTTGTTTGGCTTGATATTGTAAGTTTATTAACCTTATAGTGCAAGAAAACAAGAAGACACGGTAAAAGTTAAATTATCTAACTTAAAGTTAAATCTAAATGATAAGGTTAAAATTGATGCATAAACTTTTATAAATTCTATTGGAAAATATGATATCGACCCCTACCCACCTTATCTTCTAAATATATCAATTTTGAGCTATTAAAAACCGAATATGACTTTATAATAAAATAATATATTTAGTTATTCCAAAGGTGCCTCTCTCCTCCCTTATAAAAGGGCACCTCCTACCCCTCTTCCTCACACCACTTTGAGGCTTCAAGCTCGGCCACCCCCTGCCAATTTCTCCTCTACACTTCCCTAGAAACACCCTATAGGTTCTGTTATTCTTAAAAGACCTATTTTATTGCCCTAAAAGGAGGTCTCAAAGAAGCACTTCAAAGAAGAGGTAATGTTTGTTACCAATTCTTTCATCTTTATTTCTTCTTCCACTTATTCTTCTTTAGTGGTTTAATTATTAAGTAATAAAATCAGTATCACTCATATACTGATATGTTATTATAAGTATAAAACAACCCTATTTCACCATCTATCAATCCTACGTAGAAAGAAATCACCGCGCGTGCGTACGTACGGAATACCGTCTCCACGCCGTGGTGTAATCTATTTTCCACCACCACCTTACATTAATGGGTATAATGTTGTAAAATTGACTATATATTACTATTATAAAGTGATATTGATTCTGAAATAGTATACATACACTCCAATACAATTCCAGGATCATAGGAACGATATCATCACTCGTGCGTACGTACGGAATACCGTCTCCACGATGTGATGCGACTCGTTCTCCACGAACTTCGTTTCATAATGATTACATAAATGAATTGAATGAATGAATATGATATATATTACACTAATAACATTATGGAAATGAGGTATCTATAACCTAAAGAGAATAATAAGAATTTATTCGACAAAACACGCATAAGAACAAAAATTAATAAACACCCGAATAAAAAGTAGTTTTGAAATATTACTAACAACAATCTAAGAATATGACCATAAATGATATCATAACTATAAGTATGATTCTGGAATAAGTAAATAACATTATTTAAATCATTATATAAGAGGTTTGGATACTTATAAAGCAAATCGGACCTAAGGTAAGGTAAAATATCACAATCTCATTTTTATCTGAGATTGTTTATACTTTGGTATTTACTGGGGTGTATTTTATCACCGACATCCATGTTTCCTCAATATGTAATATTTATATCATTCTAAAATTTTTTATATCCAATTTTACAATTCAGTGAGGTTTTAGTAAAAGATATGAATGGAATCTTTTGTCATTTTTCGTACGAGGTACTTTTTGACTTTTCCGACAAAAGTACAAGAAGAATGATTTCTTTTAACTTATATGGCAAGAATGGATTTTTATAACATTTTTTCCAAGAAGCTTCCTTTACAAGTTATCATGTTTATTTTTAATCAACCTATTTTAGTTTATAATTGTATGACATGTTAAGAAAGGAAATGTGTTTTTGAAGTAGAAAGGATATTTTCCTCAAGAATGGAGTTCAAGTGTTTTATCAAAATTATTTTCCATCTAAGATAATAAAGGGTTCGGTTTTCATCCCTATTATTAAATTTATTTGATTATGTTGTGATGGAATTATTTTTATGAATTCCTTTATCTTATATGAATTCTTTTATGATGACATGATGTTTAAGATTCCCATTTTTATTTCATGGGTTATGATATGATGTATGGTTAATTATTTTCTGGCACACATAAGAATGGTATCATTATGAGATGGGTGGGACCTATATCTCCCTCCAATGAATTGGGTAAAGATTTTATATCTCATGAGATAGACATGGCTGGAACGGTAGGTTATATCGGTTCAGTGAAACAGGACTGAAACGAAGAGTGAACTCTGTTCAGAAATGGACTTTGTCCACTAAGATAGTATTGACAATGAGTCTTGACTAATAAGAAATGATTCTATATGATTATGTGTGTATGCCACAAAGTTTCATGTTTTAAGTTATGATTATTTGGATTTCATTTCACTACTATGATTTATCCCATGTTATGATATTGTGATCTCTTTTGCAGGTTAAGATTTCGAAAATTTTATGTTCTTAGGAATATGATGTGATTGATTTTTCTTTTGGATACCCATACTGAGCATTTGAGCCCACCCTTTTGTATGTTTTCTTTCTCCAGGTCAGGAAGAAGATTATTAAGTAAGATATTCCAAAAGGGACTATAGATATGATGAAATAAATGGGAGATAGTGTAGACACTTTATGAACCAGTTGTTTATGTTTCCTAGTTTCTAAAGAAACTATACCTATTCGGTCCTTTCGTGGTTTTGTTATATGTTGTAATAAGTATGCTTCAATTTTGAATTATTAACAATGTATGTAAAGTATGGGTCGTTATAGTTCATATTAGAGGAATGTTATAGTAAACCGTTGGAAACTAGGATGTGAAAGCCTTTGTAAGAACCCTAAGGATAAGTCTAAGCATAGAACAAAATATTAGTGTTTTAGAAATGGCCATGAATAACCTAGGATAAGACCTTAAGTTTGAAATTTTATTATTGATTATGTGGTTTTCCTATTATAATTAGTGTTACTCACACTATTCTTCTTGGTTTTTGTCAATGGCTGGAACCCGAAGGAACCGTTTTAATGCGGAATGCGATGGGAAATGAAATGATTGTCCCCCTGAGCAACCAAACGTTATAGGAGCTGGAATGAAAAATCTTGTAGCCATGATCACATAACTTTCTCAAGCTATGAATCATGCAGGACTTCCAAATAAGCAAAGGATGTAGCAACATTCTATTGAATCCTTCATGAGATAGTGTCCACCTTCATTCAGCGGATCTACTGATACATAAGTTGATGAACAATAGATTAGTACTACTGAAAAGATATTTTCAGGTCTTCAATGTTCTGAGCATGATAAATTCATCTTAGCAGTGTATCGTTTGGAAGGTGATTCTGATCAATGGTGGAATCTTATTAAGAATATGAGGCAAATGGATGAAATTGAGTCCATGGAATGGGATGAGTTCAGGAACTAATTTTTAAATAAGTACATCCCTGGTATTCTCCGAACAAAGATGGAGAAAGAGTTTCTTGAACTGAAGCAAAAGGATGATGAATCTATTGGTACCTATGAAGCAAATTTTTCAAGACTTGCAAGGTACGCTTCTGGTATTATTATCCAACCTGAGATTAAGATCGATCGATTCTTTAGTGGTTTAAAACCAAGTATTAGAAGGGCCTTAGCCATAAGGGACTTCAATAGCTACGAGGAAATCGTTCGATGTTCTCTCCAAGTTGAGATGGATATTGGAGTAACCCATCAGTCATATGGGTTTGATAAGAAGAGGAAAATTGAATTCAAAGGAAAATCTAAAGATCACACTGAAAACAAGATGAGCTTTCACTTATGCTCAAAGTGTGGAAAGAAACATGGAGGGAGTTGTCTTAAAAGTACAAGTAAATGTTTCAAGTGTGGAAAGGAAGGTCATCGGGCATTTGAATTCCGCGATGATGGGAAGAAGATGTCTAATGATGCAATCAAAGGAAGGGATACACAGAATGAACCAACTACACTTCAATGTTTCAAGTGCAGGGAGATGGGACATTATGCCAATAAATGCCCGAATCCAAGGGTTGATGATGATGGTCGACGTCAACAAAATCATAAGGCTAAAGACAAAGGAATGTCACATGCAATCTCTATCAGGGATGTGGAGTATGATAACGATGTGGTGAAAGGTACACATACCATCCACTCTAAAGTAGCAAATGTTTTATTTGATTCTGGATCCACCCACTCTTTTATTTCTGAAGAATTCCTTATGGGTATCACTGTATTACCTCAACAATTAGATGTTGAGTTAGCTGTGACAACACATAATGGCACAACAGTCGCATCAAAAGTTTATAATTCTTCTCCGATCGAAGTTTGTGGGAAAGTGCTTCATGCAAATCTTGTGATCCTTCCTATAGTGGAATTTGATGTGATTCATGGCATGGATTGGCTTTCTTTATATGGAGCTCATATCAATTTCCAAATAAGGGAAGTCACATTTCATATTCCAGATCAATCTACGACCTTCTATCAATGCAAGGATGAACATAACCTTCTAGTGAAAATTATTTCTACCTTATGGGTCTTGATTCCACTAAATGAAGGTTATTTATCTAAAATGGTTGGTGAGAAACTCACGATTAAGAATATTCCCATTGTACGGGAGTTTGATGATGTCTTTCTGGAGGAATTACCGGGTCTTCCACCAAATCGTGAAGTTCAGTTTTCAATAGAACTCGTACGAGGTGCTTTTCCTATTTCAAAGACACCTTATAGAATGGCCCCAATAGAGTTGCAGGAATTGAAGAAGAAACTCCAAGATAATCTTGATAAGGGATTCATATTCCCTAGTGCATCACCTTGGGGAGCACCTATTCTATTTGTTAAGAATAAAGATGTATCAATGAGACTCTGAATTTTTATAGAGAACTTAACAAGATCACTATCAAGAACAAATATCCTCTCCCATGTAATGATGACTTATTTGACCAACTACGCGGAGCTCAATACTTTTCCAAGATTGATCTTCGTTCAGGGTATAATCAATTAAGGGTCAAAAGAGAGGATATACTAAAGATGGCTTTCCATACAAGGTATGGACACTATGAATTTATAGTGATGTCATTTGGTCTTTATAATGCCCCTGTTATCTTCATGGATCTGATGAATAGAGTCTTTAGAAACCATATTGATCAGTTTGTGGTAGTCTTTATAGATGATATTCTTGTCTATTCAAAGGGCAAGGAAGAACATGAAGATCACTTGAGAATTATATTGAAGACCCTGAGAAAGGATAATCTTTATGCCAAATTTACCAAGTGTGAATTTTGGCTTCAAAAAGTTTCATTTTTGGGTCACATAATCTCAAAAGAGGGGATATCTATGGATCCATCAAAAACAGAGGTTATCAAAAGATGGTCGAGACCAACAACAGTAACTGAGATCCGAAGTTTTCATGGTTTGGCTGGATATTATCGACGTTTTGTGAATGATTTTTCACGATTATCTAATCCACTCAACATGTTGACTCAGAAAGGAGTTAAGTTTGTTTGGAAGGAAGAATGTGAAGATAATTTCAAGGAGTTTATAAGAAGGTTATCTAGTGCACCTGTGCTCACACTGCCTTGTAGTGGAGAAAGGATTGTGATCTATAGTGATGCATCCAAGAAGGGATTGGGGTGTGTTATTATGAAAAATGATATGGTGATAGCTTATGCCTCACGACAGTTGAAAATCCATGAGCAAAATTACCCAACACATGATTTGGAGTTAGCTGGAGTAATCTTTGAATTAAAGATTTGGAGGAATTATCTTTATGGAGAAAGGTGTGACAGTTATACTGATCATAAAAGTCTAAAGTATACTTTCACACAAAAGGAACTGAATATGCGTCAAAGAAGATGGTTGGAGCTGATTTAGGATTATGACTGCTCAATCCATTGCCACCCTGGGAAAGCAAACAAGGTGGCAGATGTATTAAGTCAACAAGTCCATTCCAGTTTATCCATGATGAGGATCACTAATGATCCAATATTTATGGTTTTACAAAGGATGGATCTTGTAATTATAATTGAAGGGGGAAAATATTATCTTTCTCAAATGAATGTTCAACCATCTATACATGTGAAGATTAAAGCGGCACAGAAAGAATATGTCGAGTTACAAAAGAAGGTGAGAAATGTTCCGGAATTCAACCTTGATTGTAATGGGATAATAATGTTCAGTAATCGGGTTTGTGTTCCTCCCATCCCGAAATTAAAGAAGGAGCTGCTGGATGAGGCTCATAGTTCATCATTCTCTATTTATTCTCGAAGAACGAATATTTATAGGGAATTGAAAGTGTACTTCTGGTGGGATGGAATGAAAAGAGATGTTGCTGAATATGTCTCTGGATTCTTGGTTTTTAAGCAAGATAAAGCTGAGAGACAGACGTCTAAGGGGATGTTACAACCATTACCCGTACCCAAATGGAAATGGGATAACATCACTATGGACTTTGTCACAGGACTTCCTAAAACATCCAAAGGAAATAATGCTATCTGGGTCATAGTTGATCAACTTACCAAGTCTACAAAGTTCATTGCTATTAGAGAGGATTTATCTCTGGATCATCTTGCCAGGAAATATGCAAAGGATGTGGTAAAATTGCATGGAGTACCACTTTCTATTATATCAGATCGGGATTTGAGATTTACCTCGATGTTCTGGCGAAGTCTTCAGCATACTCTGGATACAGAGTTGAGTTTCAGCACTGCTTATCATCCTTAGACAGACAGTCAATCTGAGAGAACAATTCAAACACTAGAAGATATGTTGAGAGCTTGCTCTAAGGATTTCAAAGGTGGTTGGGATCAACACCTACCTTTGGTGGAATTTTCTTATAATAATATATTTCACTCCAGTATTCAGATGGCTCCTTATGAGGCTCTCTATAGAAATAAATGTAGGACTCCAACTTGCTGGGATGACGTTGGGGAAAGAACGCTATTAAGACCTGGTCTCATTGATAAAATGGCAGAAAAGGTCAGATCTATTCAACAACACATAAGAGAAGCTCAGAGTCGACAGAAATGTTATGCCGACAACCGAAGAAAAGACCTAGAGTTTTAAGTGGGTGATAAAGTGTTCTTACAAATATCTCTCGGGAAGAGAGTCATGAGATTTGGAAAGAAGGGGAAGTTGAGCCCTAGATATATCTGTCCTTTAGAAATATTGGATCATGTCAGGAAGGTAGCTTACCGATTGGCACTTCCACCGAATCTCTCTCATGTACACGATGTGTTCCATGTATCTCTCCTGAGAAAGTACATACCCGATCCTTCACATGTACTCAGCTCAGAAGTTGTACCGTTGGAGAAAGATCTTTCTTATGAAGTACAACCAATAGAGATTCTGGATCGTAGAGAAAAATTCCTACTAAACAAGACCACTCGCTTGGTGAAAGTTTTATGGAGGAACCACCAATTAGAAGAAGCTACATGGGAGCGTGAGGATATGATGAGGGAGAGGTATCCTCATCTGTTTGTTACAAAGTGACGAATTTCGAGGGAGAAATTCATTTTAAGGGAGGTAGAATGTAACACCGGAGACATTTATGTGAAATATTTTTTTTTGTTATATTAATCATCAAAGGAATCTTTCACTACACACAACACTACCTTGGCTTGCTTTACACGCAACCGCGGCCTTCCTCGATAGCTTGTGTCGTATGCAATACCGAGTTTCACTAAACAATGATATGCTATTAAAATATTATTAAAACTACCTGTTATGAATAGTAATAACCACTTTTTGAAATTTTTTAAATTTTATTTTTCAAAATGGTCTTCATTTTTGGATTCAGAATATCGAAATTAGCCTAGGGTGAAATTTTGGTATTTTTCTAAAAACATTCAATTTTTGATGAATAGTTAAACCACTAAGTGGTAGTTAAAAAATTGATTTTTTCATAAAACATAATTTTACCACTTCTGTGAGTGGAATTTCGAAAATCCGAGATACACGGTTGATGTCAGTGAGTAAAATGTGGCTCAATGAGATGAAAATAATTTTTTTTAATAGTAACTTTTTACTTTTTTACCACGGTTAAAAGTCAATAGGGTAATTAAAGGTAAAAATGATGTTATTATTAACCTAAAACATGTTCTAATTCTATTGGAAAAGTTTAATTCTACCAAAAACAACCTTTGGAATAAAATATGACCATTTAGTCCAACATTGATTAGATTAGGACATTTATAATTAATTTATTTAAAGAAGGGTTAAAACAGTTAAAATCAAAGTTTAATAAGTAAATAATTTTTAATATGGGGTTATACATAAGATAAATTCGACTATAAATATTCATTAGAAATATAAAAATATTTCTTACATAATGGTATTTTATTTGTAATTTTTATACATTAAATAATTTAATTTATTTAAGACATAATGATGATACAGTAATTAGCTTATTAATCAAATATTGACATAATTGATGTTATAAATACCCAAATAAATGTAATTTGAGACTTTTTATGAATTAAACAAATTTTATAGGATACTATGATATGTTATTATTGATTTAAGTAACTTTTTTCGAACTAATCATTCTGTTATGATTTTCAGAAAAATCAATTACTAAATAATGTCAAAATTGACAAAAATAGTTTTTAAAACAAATATTATATTATTAATTATTATTTTATTCCTAAAAATATAAGGTTTGGCCAAATGACTTAGATAGGGCTATATATTTTAATAATAAACAACTTGGGGTTCGTTTGTCTTGATATAGTATGATTAATAACCTTATAGTAAAATAAAACAAGAATACACGGTAAAAGTTAAATTATCTAACTTAATGTTAAATTTAAATGATAAGGTTAAAATTGATACCTAAACTTGTCTAAATTCTATTTGATGAGATTTTTTCTACCCCTACCCACCTTATCTTCTAAATATATCAATTTGGAGCTATTAAAAACCGAATTTGACTTTATAATAAAATAATATATTTAGTTATTCCAAAGGTGCCTCTCTCCTCCCTTATAAAAGGGCACCTCCTACCCCTCTTCCTCACACCACTTTGAGGCTTCAAGCTCGGCCACCCCCTGCCAATTTCTCCTCTACACTTCCCTAGAAACACCCTATAGGTTCTGTTATTCTTAAAAGACCTATTTTATTGCCCTAAAAGGAGGTCTCAAAGAAGCACTTCAAATAAGAGGTAATGTCTATTACCGATTCTTTCATATTTATTTCGTCTTACACTTCTTCTTCTTTAGTTGTTTAATTATGAAGTAATAAAATAAGTATCACTCATATACTGATATGTTATTATAAGTATGAAACAACCCTATTTCACCATCTATACACCCTACGGAAAAAGAAATCACCACGCGTGCGTACGTACGGAATACCGTCTCCACACCGTGGTGTAAACTATTTTCCACCACCACCTTACTTGAATGGGTATAATGGTGTAAATAATGACTATATATGACTATTATAAGGTGATATTGATTCTTAAATATTATACATACACTCCAATACAATTCCGCGATTATAGGAATGATATCATCACTTGTGCGTACGTACGGAATACCGTCTCCACGATGTGATGCGACTCGTTCTACATGATCTTAGTTTCATAATGATTATATAAATGAATTGAATGAATTAATATGATATATATTACACTAATACCATTCTGTAAATGAGGTATCTATAACCTAAAGAGAAGAATAAGAATTTATTCAACAAACCACGCATAAGAACAAAAAGTAATAAACACCCGAATAACAAGTAGTAATGAAATATTACTAATAAGAAGCTAAGAATATGACCATATATGATATTATAACAATAATTATGATTCTATAATAAGTCAATAACATTATTTAAATCATTATACAGGAGGTTCGGACACTTATGAAGAAAATCGTACCTAAGGTAAGGGAAAATATCACAATCTCATTTTTATCCAAGATTGTTTATACTTTGGTATTTACTGGGGTGTATTTTATCATCCACATCCATGTTTCCTCAATATGTAATATTTACATCATTCTAAAATCTTTTATATCCTATTTTACACTTCGGTGAGTTTTTAGTAAATGATATGAAAGGAATCTTTTGTCGTTTTTTGTACGAGGTACTTTTTGTCTTTTTCGACAAAAGTACAAGAAGAATGTTTTGTTTTAACTTATACGACATGAATGGATTTTTAAATCATTATTTCCAAGAATCTTCCTTTACAAGTTATCAAGTTTATTTTTAATCAACTTCTTTTAGTTTATAATTGTATGACATGTTATGAAAGGAAAAGTGTTTTTGAAGTAGAAAGGATATTTTCCTCAAGAATGGAGTTCAAGTGTTTTATCAAAATTATTTTCCATATAAGATAATAAAGGTTTCTGTTTTCATCCCTATTATTACATTTATTTGATTATGTTGTGATGGAATTATTTTAATGAATTCCTTTATCTTATATGAATTGTTTTATGATGTCATGATGTTTAAGATTCCCATTTTTATTTCATGGGTTATGCTATGATGTATGGTTTATGATTTTGTGGCACACATAAGAATGGTATCATTATGAGATGGGTGGGACCTATATCTCCCTCCAATGCATTGGGTAAAGATTTTATATCTCATGAGATAGACGTGGTTGGAATGGTAGGTTATACTGGTTCAGTGAAACATGACTGAAATGAGGAGTGAACTCGGTTCAGAAATGGACTTTGTCCACTAAGATAGTATTGGCAATGAGTCTTGACTAATAAGAAATGATTCTCTATGATTATGTGTGTATGCCACAAAGTTTCATGTTTTATGTAATGATTATTGGGATTTCATTTCACTACTATGATTTATTCCATGTTATGATATTATGATCTCTTTTGCAGGTTAAGATTTCCAAAATGATATGTTCTTATGAATATGATGTGATTGATTTTTCTTTTTTTACCCTTACTGAGCATTTGAGCTCACCCTTTTATGTTTTCTTTTCCCCAGGATATAAATAACGGTTTTAGGTAAGAAAAAAAGGGAAGACCTTTATGGGAGATGTTGAAGATCTTTCACCATTATTAGAAGATTACATTCCGAGATTCCAAAGACACTCAAATATTACGGTCCTTGTGTGTGTGTAAATGTTATGTAATAAGTATTCCGAAAAAGTAATGTAATGTCCGTGTACATTATGCTTCGGGTCTTAACACTTAGAGAGTTTATACATTAGCTGAACCAGAGGGGTGAGACTTTGTGTGCTACCAATAGGGCTGCTTGTACTTCTTAGGTAGGACCAGAGAGGTTTGACTTAGTGTTCATCCTAGAGGGTTACCTGCTGTGTTTATCATCTTGTTTAGTTGTTGATTGATATTGAGACTGTGGATTGGTTACTGTTGATTACATCCATGTTTACCGCTTTCTACACATTGACCTTCCATATATTCACTGACTATAAGGCACATATCTTGTGGTGTTTGCCTCTTGGGATTCTTCTAAATCCTTGTTTGGGACATGATTTTGGGCCAAAATTGATTAAATTATTGCAGTTATAGAAAAATGTGAGTTCCCTTCTGCCCCAGGTACTTGATTGCATTGGAGATGGAGAGCATGAGACCAAGATGTGTCTTGTGATGATGAGGAGTTGCTTATCTAATTTCCTTTGGATATTTGGTTTAGTACTATATTAGGCATTATGACGTGTTTGTCTGATTTCATAGAAATATATGTATCATGCATCATTATAGATATATGCACCTGTTGTTTATTTATCCGCCTTCTTCTATTACAGTTATTTGGTATTATTACTACTTCCGCTATAGTATATCTATTAACTTTTGCTGTGTACTCTGCCAATGAGGACATAGATTTCCCATGATCCCACCCATGGCCCTCGCTACTAGTCGGCAGCCTCTGGCATTCAGGGAAATGCACTTGAGGCCAAGTGACCAACAGGGTACGCATCGTCTTTAAGTGGATTTCGGAACCAGGTCGTTACAAAGTGGTATCTTAGAAATTCATTTCTCATGAATTACTATTTGGAGTCTTTAGCCAGGGATAGGATGGAATGGGTACTTGGTAATAATTTGTGACCAAGATTAGCTAAATAGTGTACAAGGAAAAGCCCATCCACCTCATTTATTTCAATTTTATGAGTTTGAAATTTTACAGTTTATATGATTTCACAGTTGGCTCATTCACATGTTTTGTGTTGTTACCATTGATGTTATTGGGGTTCTATTTCTATTGCAACCCGATGAGATAAGGTTGTTCCATCTCATTCATCATGTAGGCACCTTCTAGAAATCACATTTCATTCATTCTTGTCATGCCATCTGGGATGTGTTAGAGAGTACATGTTGTTGTGATAAATGATGTATAGAATATGCATGCTGTTGTGACAGATTCCATCATAAAAAATATCTGCATTTTGATAAGGTATTTTTTAGGGTTTTTCATGAATTAGTGGAAAAAATTGGTTCCTGATGTGTTATGGGACCTCATGGACAAAAATTTGGTGGACCATTTACTTTTTTACCTTGATTGTAACATGTATGAGATTCATAGAATTGATTCGCAAGGAGTATGGCCCCTAAAAGATATTAATTTGGAACCTTTAAGGTTCATTGCTGTGTTTTCTAGGTTTCAGAGTAGTTTCTGAGGATTACTGTTAGGAAAAACCCCGAATATATGCTGTGTAGTTTTGACTACATGCCATGTGTTCTTCTCTTCGGGAAGAAACTATTTTTCAAAAGTACACAAAATGTAACTTATGTACACGCCATGTAGACTCTAACTGTATTACAGGTTGTGTGGGAAGATACAAGGGATGAGGAATTTCTTACAAGAACAAGCCTTGTAGTGTAATCCTAGGAACCCTGTCGTGTAGCTAGCTACACGGGTCAGTGGAGTCTCTTCATATACACACCGAGACAAGTATGAACATGTCGTGTAGTCTGACCCATGTACACGGTTTTGTATCTAACAACACAGGTCGGTGTTATCCTTTCACGTACACGTCGTGTCCGCCTTGAACATGACGTGTATTGTGAGTCGTGAGTCAGGCTATGTAACTAACAACACAGGCCAGATGAAGGTTGTCTAGTACATTTCGGGTCGACCAAAGAACATGTTGTGTAGTCTTGTCTTAGGAATGCCACATGGCTTAACTGTGTAGAAGGAATCAGGTAGGGAAATAGGAATCAATTACATGATATGTGTTAGGACAACACGTTGTGTGTTTAGGGTGTTACACGACCATTTTAGGTAGGATTACATGCCCATGTAAATGAATTAAGGGAACATGTCGTGTAGGCTTTATACACACCTTGTAGTCATGTTTTGTAAAAATTGAATACATTACTTATCATGTTCCCTTATTAAACATATATTTTTTAGTCCAAGATAATGTTGATCAATGTTGTGTGCTTGAACTTGCAGAGTCATGCCACCACGTCATCCTTCGGTTGCCCGCTAGTTACAAGGAATTGATTAGAGGCCATATATGGCGGAATAGGGGCTTCCCGCAGATCCACCTGTTGTGTCAGTCTTGGCACCATCAGTTATACCTATTACTCGTACTAAAACACAGTTCAAGGATAGATTCATGAGGATGAGGCAGACCGTCCAGGGAGCTTCGCCTTCAGCCCCGTCGATGGCAGATTAGACGTGGGTTTTCCAGTAGCAGCATCCACGAACCTTCTCAAGGGAAGGAGGACCTCAGGCTGTAGTGTCTTGGCTAGAAACCATGTTGAAGATCATTGATCATCTGGAGATGCCTTCATAGAGTAGGGAAAAACATTCAAGTTACATCCTATTGGATTCCTCCATGAGGTGGTGGGAAGTGATCTCATAGGTGGGAAATCAGCATGTTACGGCTTGGGAAGAGTTCCAATGCATCATCTATGACAATTCTATCCGGAGACCCTGAGGGCTGACCAATCCCAGAAGATCATGATTCTAGAGAAGGTTACTCTTTCTATTATGGATTACTCCTCTCACTTCATCGATCTTCAGTGTTTCACACCCTTCCTAGAAGATATGGGTTATTCCTGGATAAGATTTTTGGGGATGGCCTTAGACAGGACCTCCACCCTTAGGTGAATATCATCAGGTTGACTTCCATCACTTCTATTGTCAACCAGGCACTGATCTCAGAGAACAATCTGAGGGATTCCAGAGTTATGATCTAGGGATACTCTACATCCGAGGGTAGAATCCCTCCTACTGACTGCAGCAAGCACCATATTGAGTCATTGTGTGGTGATCTAAGGAGGTGAGATAGATTTTCTAGTAGCTAGGTGGTATTCTAATAGTGGGGAAGAGTGGGCATACGAGGCTGCAGTGATAGAGAGACCTAGTGAAGTGTTGCTCTTGCATCAAGATTGGTCACCTTCAACATTTCTGTAAGGTATTCTCACCAGCAGCTGGTGATAGGGGTTCTACTATGACTCCGCATTCGGGAGCAGCACCACCAGTTTATCACCAGTATAGGAACTGGAGTTCATATAGTTATTCAGGACAAGGAGGAGGTTGTGGCCATGGTGGTCAGTCGACAGTCTTTCAGTGACATCATAGTGGATCATCTCAGAGCGGTCATGCTGGGTCACAGGGTCGTGGATCTTGCCAGACCATTGTAGTGGAGAATTCCCAATAAGAGAAGGATCCTAGACCATCTATAGTTTGAGGTATGATTCTTGTTGCCTCAGTATTATTTTCATCTCTATTTTGATACAGGGGTATCCCATAGCTTTATATGTGTTGTTTTCATAGAGAGACTTCGGCTCTGTATCCATTATTCTACTGATATTTTGACACTAGACACTCTGTTCATGACTAGAACAGCTAGTGTATGATAGTTCAAGGAGTTCCCTCTAGAGTTTGATGGGTGTCACTTTTTATGGGACCTCTATTTACTAGATATGACCTGCTATGATTTCATTCTCGGAATCGACCGGTTAGTTCATTTCCATGCAGTCGTCGACTGTTATCATCGCAGGGTGGGTTTCACATCACAAGAGGGTGTATCTTCTCTTATTAAGGGTGAGTGGGATGTCCAGGCAAGTAGAGTGGGTCTAGAGCCTCATGGGTTGGGAGGAGCTACCTCCCATATTGCTAGACTATATCTGGATGATCATGGGACTTCACAGTTAGACTTTCCTTTACTAGTGGATTATTTCAGAGAGGTCATTGTAGTGATCTTTTCACGTTTTCCTCTAGAGCGTGAGGTGGGATTTTCAATTGAGCATGTGCCAGGAGCAGCACCAGAGTCTATTCCTCCTTATATGATTGTTACAACTGAGTTGTAGGAGCTCAAGAAGAATTTGGAGGAGATGTAGGAAAAGTGTTTCATCCTACCCAGTACATCTCCTTGGGGTCCACATATTCTATTTGAGAAGAAGGTATATGGTACCCTCTAGATTTGCATGGATTATAAGGAGATTAACTAGTTGACGATCAATAACTGATATCCCTTGCCGAGGATTGATGATATCTTTGATCAAATTCGAGGAGCCTGGGGGTTCTAGAAGATTTACATGAGGTTGAGTTATCATTAGTTGTGCATTATACCGTCAAATATACCTCTTAAAAACTTCCGGAGTTGGTATAGTCTATACGAGTACATGGTTATGGCATTCGGTCTTATGAACGTGCATACTGTTTTCATGGCACAGATTAACCATGTTTTCCACCCATACATTGATTCCTTTGTGGATGTTTTCATGGATGATATCTTGGTGTAATATCACGCTCGACACGACTATGCTACACACCTTGAGATCAATCTGATTACACTGATAGAGCATCAGTTAAATTCTATAATATCAAAAGGCCAGTTTTGGATGGACCAAATTCACTTCTTAGGTAATGTTATCTCAGAAATAAGATAATATGTAGACCTAGAGAAAGTGAGAGTTGTTGTTTCCTGGGAGTATCCAAAGAACGTCTATGATGTGTAGTGTTTCTAGGAAATGATAGATACTAAAAATGTTTCATTCAAGTCTTTATGTGATTAGAAACATTACTAATGGGTCTGACTAAGAATGGTTTTACGTTCCTGTGGTCAGATTCTTGTGATTTGGCTTTTCATGAGTTTAAAGGGAGGTTTACATCAGCTCCAAAACTAGTATTTATATAGCTAGGATAGAGTAATAATGTTTATTGTGATACTTATTGTAGCACCATGTGAGTTTTGATTAAGTAGGGAGATGGATTCTTTGCGTACGGGTCTCGGTAGTTGAGGCCACAGAAGAGGAATTACCCAATGCATGATCTAGAGTTGGTAGTTGTTGTTCATTCCTTACGCTGTTGCATACATTACCTTCTAGGATAACATTATGTGGTTTTAACTAATGAAAAGATTCTCAAGTACATATTCACTAAGCGTGATCTGAATTTGAGACAATGAATGTGGGTTTTGTACCCTTAGTCTTTTGGCATTGAGCTTGCCTATACGCCTAGGAAAGGCAATGCAGTGGCTAATGCATTGAGAAGGATGACTCAGATATAAGCAGTCCAGGAGGAGAGTGGTGAATGAAATTTTATGGATCTATTCTCAGAGATGAATTTGGATGTGCAAGATAGAATGGGGAAGACCATTACTTCTAAATTAGCTGTTAAATCTACCATTCATGATCGAGTACGAATGAGGCAGCTATTAGACACTGAAGGCATAGTCCTGCGGGAATGTCTGTCAGAAGAGGACCCTGTTCCTGGATGGACCATATGTGAGGATAAGATGTAGCATTTCCAGGGATGCGTTTGGGAACCAGAAGATATACATGTGAAACTGATGCAGGATTTTCATTCCTCAGTTTGGGCAGTACATCCTGGTGTCACCAAAAAGTATCAAGATCTAAACATTCAGTATTGGTTTCCAGGAATGAAGAGGGATGTTTCTTGTTTTGTAATGAGGTGTTCCACTTGTCAGTAGGTGGATGCGGTGCATCAGCGACCAACAAGGCTTCTACAATAGGTATCCATTCTTGAGTTTAAGTGGAACAACGTCGCAATGGATTTCTTAATAGGGATGCTGAGGTCGCCTCGCGAAAATGATGCAGTACGGGTTTTCATTAACTGAATTACAAAAGTTACTCACTTCTTGTGGATCAAGGAAAATTTTAGTGATGATGAGCTAGGATGGTTGTATATCTGATATATTGTATGCTTACATGGAGTTACACACTCCATTGTTTCATATAGAGATTCTCAATTTACTTCTCGGGTTTGGAAGGGGATTAAGAAGGCTTTCGGTACACAGGTACTTTTGAGTACAACCTACCACCCCTAGACAGATGGCCAGTCCAAGCGTACGATTCTGGTGGTGGAGGACATGCTTCGAGCTTGCATCCTGGATTTTGGTGGTTATGGGGAGAAGAACACACCACTTGGCGAGTTTTCCTACAACAATAGACTTCAAGAAACTATTCAGATGGAACCTTATAATGTATTGTACGATAGGCCATTCTGGTAACCCTTATGTTGGATGGAGGTAGGAGAGGTAGCTATGATGTGATCTCATCTTGTTCAAGAGACCAAAAAGTAGATATAACTGATTTGGAAGTGGTTGGTAGTTGGATGGTCTCGACAGAAGTCATATGCTAATCAGCAGAGACGGACTATGGAGTTTGGGGTCGGGGATCAGGTTTTTCTACATGTCACGCTGAGGATGGGGCACTAGAGGATTAAGAGATAGGGTAAGCATTCACCAAGGTACATCAGGATATTTGAGGTGTTGGAGAATGTTGGTCTGGTGGCCTATCAGTTGTAGTAACCTCAGAGGTACCGGGCTATGCATGAGGTTTCCCACATTTCTCAACTTTGACATTACTTTTCGGAAATCTCTCTTGTTTTCCAACATGAGGAGGGTGAGTTTGAAGTGGAAGCATATTTCTAGAAGCAACCTATACAGTTTTTTGATCGACGTACGAAGGTTATCCATGGTTGGTCTGTTCCTTTGGTACAGTTGGTATGGCAGCACAGGCGAGTACATGACGAGACATGGGAGAGGTAGGCTCATATTCGATCATAGTGGCCGAAGCTGTTTGTGGTTTCTTCTTCTATTTCACATATCTAGGATAATTTTGGGACATATATCATTATGGGTGGATGTTTTTATGATCATGGATCTTATTTTCATGTATTTTTCTCTTTTTCCTGGAGTTTTTGAGAAAAGAGGAGTTTCTGGAAATTTTTGAAGTACACGACCTGTACTTTATGAGTACACACCGTGTACTAATGTAGATACCTGAGTCCTGAAGTACATAAACATTACATTACTTTTGCGGAATAATTAATATATAACAAAAACACACACACAAGGACCTTAATAGTTTAGTGTCTTTGGAAACTCAGAATATAAACTTCTAATCATGGTGAAAGATCTTCAACATCTACCATAAAGATCTTCTTCTTTTATAAACCTAAATCCTTTCATTATATCCTGGGGACAAGAAAACATAAAAGGGTGAGCTCAAATTCTCAGTAAGGGTAAACAAAAGAAATATCAATCACATCATATTTATAAGGACATATATTTTGGAAATCTTAACCTGCCAAAGAGATCATAATTTCATTACAAGGGATAAATCACAGAAGTGAAATGTAATCCCAATAATCATAACATAAAACATGAAACATTGTGGCATTCACACATAATCATAGAGAATCATTTCTTATTAGTGAAGACTCATTTCCAAGACTATCTTAGTGGACAAAGTCCCTTTCTGAACCAAGTTCACTCCTTGTTTCATTTCTGTTTCACTAAACCGTTATAACCTACCATTCCAGCCATGTCTATCTCATGAGATATAAAATACTTACCCAATGCATTGTAGGGAGATATAGGTCCCACCAATCTCATAATGATACCATTATTATGTGTGCCACAAAATCATAAATCACATATCATTGCATAACCCATGTAATAAAAATGGGATTCTTAAACAACATGACATCATAAAACAATTCATATAAGAAAAAAGATTTCATAAAAATAATTCCATCACAACATAATCAAATCAATGTAATAATAGGGATAAAAACAGATCCCTATGTTATCTTAGATGGAAAATAATTTTGATAAAACACTTGAACTCCATTCTTGAGGAAAATATCCTTTCAACTTCAAAAAAACATTTCCTTTCTTAACATGTCATACAATTCTAAACTAAAAGAAGTTGATTAAAAATAAATTTGAAAACTTGTAAAGGAAGATTCTAGTAAATAATGTTTTAAAAATTCATCAATGCCGTATAAGTTAAAAAAACATTCTTCTCGTAATTTTGTCAGAAAAGTCAAAAAGTAACTCGTAATAGAAAGATTCCAAACATACCATGTAGTAAAAGTCAAAAATGGGAAAAAGGGACTTTAAACATACATGAAAACACTTTTATAAAACATGGACAGGGATGATATAAATAACCCCAGTAAATACTTACGAATAATAAATCTCGGATAAAAATGAGATTTGCAAAATTATCTCTTACCTTAGGTCCGATTTGCTTCGTAAGTGTCCGAACCTCCTGTATAATGATTTAAATAATGTCATTGACATATTACAGAATCATACCCATTGTTATTATTTCATATATGGTTCATTTAGGACTTTATATTACCTGTTCTTTTGTAAATTCCATGTTAAAGAGCGTTTTGGGTAAAATTGTTTCACTTGTCGTCCGTGTTTTGACATGTAATTATTCATATGATTACATAGATCATGATTACTTAATTCCAGAATACAAAACATGATTTATATATAATATATATTCAGAATATACATATATATAAGAAATTAGTAAATGGAAATAAATACACAGTTCATGGAGATGGTAGGCCGTACGTACGCATGAATGCTATTTTCATTTCCTTATTGAGTTGAATGGAATTAAGTAGATGACATACATATATATACACATAAATCTAGTATCATTATTATGTCATATATTTCATGATTACTTATTATATATACTTTATAATCATTCATGAATGGTTAAAGATGAGAATGAATCTCATCGTGTCGTGGAGACGGTAGTCCGTACGTACGCACGAGCGATGATATCGTTCTCATGATCGTGGGACTGTATTGGAGTGTATGTATACTATTTCAGAATCAATATCAATTTAAAACAATAATATATAGTTATTATGTACACCATTATATCCATCCAAATAAGGTGGTGGTGGAAAATAGATTACACAACGGCGTGGAGACGGTATTCCGTACTTACTCACGCGCGGTGATTTCGTTTTCTGTAGGATGGATAGATGGTGAAATAGGGTTGTTTCATACTTATAATAACATATCAGTATATGAGTGATACTGATGTTATTACTTCATAATGAAACAACCTAAGAATAAGAAGTGGAAGAAGGAATAAAGTTGAAAGAATCGGTAACGGACATTACCTCTTCTTTGAAGCGCCTCTTTGAGATCTTTTTTTAGTGCACTAAAATTGGTCTTTTAGGAATACCAGAAACTCTAGGATGTTTATAGGGAAGTGTAGAGGATAATTTGGCAGGTTTTGGCCAACCTTGAAGGCTCAAAGTGGTGTGAGGAAGAGAGGGAGGGGGTGCCCTTTTATAAGGGAGGAGAGGGGCATCTTTGGAATAACAAAAAATATTATTTTATTATAAAGCCAAATTTGGTTTTAAATACCTCCAAATTGATTTATTTAGATGATAAGGTGGGGTGGGTCAAAATACTCTCATCCAATAGAATTTAGACAAGTTTAGGTTCTTATTATAACCTTATCATTTATATTTAACTTTAAGATAGATAATTTTACTTTTACCTTGTCTTCTTGTTTTCTTACACTATAAGGTTAATAAACATACTATATAAAGCCAAAAGAACCCCAAGTTGTTTACTATTAATATATATAACCTTATCTAAGTCATTTGGCCGAACCATATATTTTTAGGAATAAAATAACAATTAATAATAAAATATTTGTTTTATAAACTATTTTATGTCAATTTTGACACTATTTAGTAATTGATTGTTGTGAAAATCATAACAGAATTATTAGTTTGGAAAAATTTAATTAAATAAATACTAACATGTCATATTAACCTATAAAATTAGTGGAATTCATAAAAAGTATCAAATTACATTTATTTGGGTATTTATAACATCAATTATGTCAATATTTCATTAATAAGATAATTACTGCATCATCATTGTGTAATATATAAATTAAATTATATAATGTCTAAAAATTACAAATAAAATACCATTATGTAGGAAATATTTTTATATTTCTAATGAATATTTATAGTCGAATTTATCTTATGTATAAACCTATATTAAAAAATTTTTAGTTATAAAACGTTGATTTTAACTATTGTAACCCTTCTTTAAATAAATTAATAATAAATGTCCTAATCTAATCCAAGTGGGCCTAAATGGTCATATTTTATTCCTAAGGTTGTTTTTGGTCGAATTACAGTTATCCAATAGAATTAGGACATGTGTTAGGGTAATAATAATAACATTTTACCCTTAATTACCCTATTACTTTTAACCGTGGTAAAAAAAAGTAAAAAGTTACTATTCACCAAAAATTATTTTAATCTCATTGAACCACAGTTTACCTAATAACATCAACCGTGTCTCTCGGATTTTTGAAATTCCATTCACAGAAGCAGTAAAATTATGTTTAATGAAAAATTCATTTTTTTAACTACAACTTAGTGGTTTCACTATTCATCAAAAAATGAAAGTTTCCAGAAAAATACCAAAAATTAGGCCTAAGTTATATTCAATATTATGAACTCAAAAATGATGTCTATTTTACCAAATTCACAACATATCAATTGCATTAATTAATTTAAAAATTAATTCCCGTCGTCAAAACAAATAGCGTGTTCTTAAGAGATAATAACTATCAAAAGATTGACACTTGTTTATGTCCAGTTTAAATGTAAAATTAGATCCAATGACCAAAATTGTATTAATTTGTAAAAATATATTATAAATATACTTTAAAACCACTCAAATTAATAATTTATTATTATTAATTATTTCGATTAAAATTGTTGTTTTTAATTAAAATTTAGTAATTTTCACTATTCATCAGAATATGAAAGTTATCCAAAAAGTACCAAAATTTCACCTTAGGCTAAATTCGATACTCCGAATCCAAAAATGAAGTCCATTTTGAAAAATAAAATTTAAAAAATTTCAAAAAGTAGATATTACTATTCATAACAGCTATTTTTAATAATATTTTAATCGCATATTGTTGTTTAGTGAAACTCGTTATTGCGTACTACACGCGCTATCGAGGAAGGTCACGATTGTGTGTAATTAAAGGCAAGTCAAGGATGCGTGTTGTGTAAGATCCTTTTGGTTTAGCGTACAATACAAGACATTAATGAAATTAAAAATAATATTTTTCATAAAATCTCGGGGTGTTACATTCTACCCCCCTTAAAATGAATTTCGCCCTCGAAATTCGTCCTGGTTATAAATGGTTTACTACTCGAAAGTTTCATTAATAGAAACCTACATCGTAAGAAGGAATACGAAAACCAATATTTAAAAACAAAAGTATGAAACGTAACAATTACCCCGATAAACTAATCACTGGGTTTCCACAGAGGTGAAAATATGGATATAGAAGATAAATCTCTCCATCATTTTCTGATGGAGAGTGGTAGAGAACATTGATATGGAAGATCCAGCAATCACAAAGCCATTAATTTGTGACAATATAAGGTACCATCTGATTCATCAGATATAAGAGCACTAGGACAACATTTTTGGTTTTCAAGATTGTTTCCCTAAAGTTCATGAAATTGGAATTAGAAGAAATACTTTCGTGATTTCAGTATAGTCTCACCGTTGGTCGTTCTTTGGACAATTTCCACTTCATATCTTAATGAAATGAAGTTGAATTTGTCATTCGTGATGTGTTCGCAGATCATGTGATTGAATGATGGGTCATTCCATCTGTCTCAAACAAAAGGTTAGAAATGTTATCAAAAAATACATAAGTCCATCTATAGTGAGATTAATGATATATGGTTCCTAAAACGGACGTATACTTCATATATCATAATGCTTAATATAATAAAACTAGTTTCTACTAAACAGGGACTTCCTGTAGGCCAGTGGTAGGCGATAAAGGCCAGTCGCACTTCAGTTGTGGGTTCGATTCCCACGGCCTTGTCCGACGCGATGGGTTGTCGCCCGTCCTGCAGGTTGTCCTTTTTCTAAAACTATAAAATATCAAAAGTTCTATCCTTAAATAATACTAACTTATGTCAAACATAATCCATTCCAATATTTAGGCTTATCTAAAATACTTCGTTCCACGCTCATAGTATAAATAAAATGATTAATTGAAATGTCATCAACCAAGCATGTGAATACCATAATTTATCCCCCATATATCTTGTTGGTCACATTCCAATCATGTGAATACCTTAATCATGAATTCTCTTGAAAAATGAATAACCATTAAACCTTAGTGAAAACATGAATGCTGTCAAAAGCTAACTCTTTCCACATACCAAAATCCAAAAATTCTATATACTCAATCCATTACATAACCTTCTCCTTATATCAGTCATTAGCTCATGAATACTATCAAACATTTAATTTTCTCCTTATCCCTTCGTCATGCACATATCATCTATATTCCAAAAATATCTGAATATCCTTTAATGGATACTGGTATTATTAATCATACACTTTCAAAACTCAAGGAAAGACAACAGTGTAACAATCCTTAGATGTCTCTTTATTACATAGTACCATGAGATTACTTAAACAACATTACACTTGATAAACATGTAATCCATCCACTACCTTCTTAAACCATTGACTGATCTTCAACAATTCTTTCAACTCACATATCATTTGTAGTCTCTTCGTCATCATCAACATAAATACTACTCATACGGCCGTACTGATTCTTTTCATGAGACTTTCCCTTAGGGAATTGGTTTGCATAATGCCCGTACATTCCACATTTAAAACATTTAACCATTGTTGATTTCATAGCAATACCATTATCCTCATCCCTGGTGTTAACTGAACCCTTTCCATAGCACTTACTAGCTTTGTGTCCCTATTTTCCACACCCAAAGCATCTTCCAGTTCCATTGAAACATTATCTTTGATTCCTCTTCCCAGATGATTTACATAGGGTAAATTGAACTTTCTTTCCTCTATGATCATCATGAAACTCCATCTTTCTCTTATTAGCCGAGTCAGGGAACTTACCAAATTTGAGTTTATTGATCATATTATGAGATTGCTGATTCAGCATAATAATGATGGTTGGACTTACAAATCTCATTTCATTTGGTTTCTTATGAAGAATATCATTCCATTATCCATAATATCCTCCATTATCGTGAATCATCTTGTTTCCATCCATTTTCTAAAACCCAAAAAGAATAGTGTTAGAGGAAAAAATCATAATAAAGGGGGAGTATCTTCAATATCTAATATCATAGGTTAAATTTTAAGATCGTTAACATAGTTCTAGGACTATATCCTATACATATACTTATCCTTAGGGACATCCCTAGACATACCATAGAAATATCTCTAGGGATCTAACTAACGTTTTTGCATCCAAGTTTCCAAAGGTTGACTAAACCTTTCCTTTGATACCAAATGTAGAGACCCGAAGCTTGACGTACATGAACATTACATTACTTTTTCGGAATACTTAAAACATTACAAAAACACACACACAAGGACCGTAATAGTTTAGTGTCTTTGGAATCTCAGAATATAATCTTTTAATCGTGGTGAAAGATCTTCAGCATCTCCCATAAAGATCTTCTTTTTTTTTAAACCTAAATCATTTCTTTATATCCTGGGGAAAAGAAAACATAAAAGGGTGAGCTCAAATTCTCATTATGGGTAACCAAAAGAATTATCAATCACATCATATTCATAAGAACATATCTTTTGGAAATATTAACCTGCAAAAGAGATCATAATTTCATAACATGGGATAAATCATAGTAGTGAAATGTAATCCCAATAATCATAACATAAAACATGAAACTTTGTGGCATACACACATAATCATAGAGAATCATTTCTTATTAGTCAAGACTCATTTCCAAGACTATCTTAGTGGACAATGTCCCTTTCTGAACTGAGTTCACTCCTCGTTTCAGTCATGTTTCACTAAACCAGTAAAACCTACCGTTCTAGCCATGTCTATCTCATGAGATATAAAATCTTTACCCAATGCATTGGAGGGAGATATAGGTCCCACCCATCTCATAATGATACCATTCTAATGTGTGCCACAAAATCATAAATCATACATCATTGCATAACCCATGTAATAAAAATGGGATTCATAAACAACTTGACATCATAAAACAATTTATATAAGATAAAGGATTTCATAAAAATAATTCCATCACAACATAATCAAATCAATGTAATAATAGGGTTAGAAACAGAACCCTATATTAGCTTAGATGGAAAATAATTTTGATAAAACAATTGAACTCCATTCTTGAGGAAAATATCCTTTCAAAATCAAAAAAACCTTTCCTTTCTTAACATGTCATACAATTCTAAACTAAAAGAAGATGATTAAAAATAAATTTGAAAACATGTAAAGGAATATTCTTGGAAATAATGTTTTAAAAATTCATTCATGCCGTATAAGTTAAAAAAACATTTTTCTCATACTGTTGTCGAAAAAGTCAAAAAGTACCTCGTAATAGAAAGATTCCATACATACCATGTAGTAAAAGTAAAAAATTGGAAAAAGGGACTTTAAAAATACATGAAAAAACTTTTATAAAACATGGACATGGATGATAGAAATATCCCCAGTAAATACTTACGAATAAGCAATCTCGGATAAAAATGAGATTTGCAAAATTATCCCATACCTTAGGTCTGATTTGCTTTGTAAGTGTCCGAACATCCTGTATAATGATTTAAATAATGTCATTGACTTATTAAAGAATCATACCCATTGTTATGATATCATTTATGGTTCACTTATGACGTTATATTACCCGTTCTTTTGTAAATTCCATGTTAAAGAGCGTTTTGGGTAAAATTGTTTCACTTGTTGTTTGTGTATTGACATGTAATTATTCATATGATTACATAGATCATGATTACTTAATTCCAGAATAAAAAACATGATTTATATATAATATATATTCAGAATATACATATATATAAGAAATCAGAAAATGGAATGAAATACACCGTTCATGGAGACGGTAGGTCGTACGTACGCATGAACGCTGTTTTCGTTTCCTTATTGAGATGAATGGACTTAAGTAGATGACATACATATATATACAAATAAATCCAGTATCATTATTATTTCATATATTTCATGATTACTTTTTATATATACTTTATAATCATTCATTAATGGTTAAAGTGGAGAATAAATCTCATCGCGTCGTGGAGACGGTAGTCTGTACGTACGCACGAGCGATGATATCATTCTCATGATCGTGGGACTATATTGGAGTGTATGTATACTATTTCAGAATCAATATCACTTTAAAATAATCATATATAGTTATTATTTAGACCATTATATCCATACATGTAAGGTGGTGGTTGAAAATAGATTACACCACGGCGTGGAGACGGTATTCCGTAAGTACGCACGCGCGGTGATTTCATTTTCCGTAGGATGGATAGATGGTGAAATAGGGTTGTTTCATACTTATAATAAAATATCAGTATATGAGTGATACTGATGTTATTACTTTATAATGAAACAACCTAAGAAGATGAAGTGGAAGAAGGAATAAAGTTGAAAGAATCGGTAACGGACATTACCTCTTCTTTGAAGCGCCTCTTTGAGATCACCTTTTAGTGCACTAAAATTGTTCTTTGAGGAATACCATAACCTCTAGGATGTTTCTAGGGAAGTGGATAAGATAATTTGGTAGGTTTTGGCCGAGCCTAAAAGCTCAAAGTTGTGTGAGGAAGAGAGGGAGGGGGTTCCTTTTTATAAGGGAGGAGAGGGGCACCTTTGAAATAACTAAAAATATTATTTTATTATAAAGCCAAATTCGGTTTTTAAATAGCTCCAAATTGATTTATTTCTAAGATAAGGTAGGTATGGGTCTAAATCCTCTCATCCAATAGAATTTAGAAAAGTTCAGGTTCCTATTTTAACCTTATCATTTATATTTAACTTTATGTTAGATAATTTTACTTTTACCGTGTCTTCTTGTTTTCTTACACTATAAGGTTAATAAACATACTATATCAAGCCAAACGAACCCCAAGATGTTTATTATTAATATATATAACCATATCTATGTCATTTGGCCTAACATTAGATTTTTAGGAATAAAATAACAATTAATAATATAATATTTCTTTTAAAAACTATTTTATGTCAATTTTGACACTATTTAGTAATTGATTTTTTTGAAAATAATTACAGAATTAATAGTTCGAAAAAAGTTAATTAAATCAATAATAGCATTTCATATTAACCTAGAAAATTAGTGGAATTCATAAAAAGTTTCAAGTTACATTTATTTGGGTATTTATAACATCAATTATGTCAATATTTCATTAATAAGATAATTACTGCATCATCGTTGTGTAATAAATAAATTAAATTATATAATGTCTAAAAATTACAAATAAAATATAGTTATGTAAGAAATATTTTTATCTTTCTAATAAATATTTATTGTCGAATTTATCTTAGTTATAAACCTATATTAAAAATTATTTTGTTATTAAACGTTGATTATAACTATTGTAACCCTTCTTTAAATAAATTAATAATAAATGTCTTAATCTATTCCAAGTGAGCCTAAATGGTTATATTTTATTCCTAAGGTTGTTTTTGATCGAATTACACTTATCCAATAGAATTAGGACATGTGTTAGAGTATTAATAATAACATTTTTACCCTTAATTACCCTTTTTACTTTTAACTGTGGTAAAAATAGTAAAAAGTTACTATTCCCCAAAAATTATTTTCATCTCATTGAACCACATTTTATTTACTGACATAAACCGTGTCCCTCGGATTTTTGAAATTCCATTCACAGAAGTGGTAAAATTAAGTTTTATGAAAAATTCATTTTTTTTTAACTACCACTTAGTGGTTTCAATAATCATCAAAAAATGAAAGTTAATAGAAAAATACCAAAAATTAGGCCTAAGATATATTTGATATTATGAACTCAAAAATGATGTCTATTTTACCAAATTCAAAACAT
Source organism: Viscum album (assembly GCA_963277665.1). NCBI lineage: Eukaryota > Viridiplantae > Streptophyta > Magnoliopsida > Santalales > Viscaceae > Viscum > Viscum album. Next base: position 1,520,261,763 of record OY728136.1, read on the forward strand.
ATCAGTTGCATTAATTAATTTAAAAATTAATTCTCGTCGTCAAAACAAATAGCGTGTTCTTAAGAGATAATAACTATCAAAAGATTGACACTTGTTTATGTCTGGTTTAAATGTGAAATTGCATCCAATGACCAATGTTGTATTAAATTGTAAAAAATATATTCTAAATATACTTTAAAACCACTCAAATTAATAATTTATTACTATTAATTATTTCGATTAAAAAATTTGTTTTTAATTAAAATTTAGAAATTTTCACTATTCATCAGAATATGAAAGTTATCTGAAAAATACCAAAATTTCACCGTAATATAAATTCGATACTCGGAATCCAAAAATGAAGTCCATTTTGAAAAATAAAATTAACAAAATTTCAAAAATTTGTTATTACTATTCATAACGGCTAGTTTTAATAATATTTTAATAGCATATTGTTGTTTAGTGAAACTCGTTATTGCATACTACACACGCTATCGAGGAAGGTCACGATTGTGTGTAATGCAAGTAAATTCAAGGATGCGTGTTTTGTAAGCTCTTTTTGGTGTAGCGTACAATACATGACATTAATGAAATTAAAAAGAATATTTTTCATAAAATCTCGGGGTGTTACAACTCAGTTACTACAGGTAGCCGTGTGCAGGCTGTGTGGCAGCCTTTCACACAACCATGTTTGATGACCTGGAGTCCACCTAAAGCGGAGTATAGAAACTATGAGTACACGCCATGTACTTTAAAAATTACACACCGTGTATTTTGTTTTCTTTTCATTAAATTAACCGGGGTCGCATATGACGGACGAAATCGTCTCATTATCAACCTAGTTGTCCAAGAGCACCGAGCAGCCACAGATATTTTAAGAGCTCCCGGCCGAGCGTTCATCCTCCGAATAAAACACCAACTATTTATTTGGTATCACACCTGTGATTTCTCTCTTCTCTTAGTGCACCATCACTTGATTTATCCTCTTTTGTGAGTTATCATGGTTTTATGTTTTATACGTTTTCATAGATCAATGGAGATCTAAGGTGATTCCATCCACGTGGTTCAAGTGTCTTGATCTCTCAACACCGACGTAGGTGGTTTGTGCCTTTCTATTGAATATCTTTGAGTTTTATGTGCAAATTTACCCAAAACCCATGAACGGGGTATTTCCCGCTTAACATTTTTTCCATATTGTTTGTCTACTATGCTTGTATTCTGGAATAGATTATATTTTATTGTGAATAGGGTGAATTGATGTGCTTTGGATGTGTTTCCCGTGCATTTTTTTCCTATTTTGATCATTCGGTCTAGTCACCTATTAGGTTGTTGTTTAATATCCCATGCCTAGTAATGTAGCATGGGGTGACTATTTTTCTGACATGCTGATGTGCTGTAGAATACTAGCCAAGTAGTTCTTGAAGTTTACTATGGCCAATACTCTATGTTATACTTGTTGATTTACATAGGTCCGTGAGAGCCTAGTGTAGTAGACCATAAGGAGAATGGACATAAGGGCTTCTTGAGAGTGTCTTTTATAATATTACGATTTGAGACCACATGGGAATTTTACATTGAGTGTTTTCTCATGGAGTCTATAGTTCCTCGATATAGGCCGCAAAGAGAATGTGATGCAAGTGCTTCCCTAGAGCGCCTTCTGTACCAACATGAGAATATATGGGGAATTGACCTTAAGTGATTTCATAGAGATTTTATAATTTAGCTGAACCTGATGTGTGAGAATATGTTTTCTTCCTACAAGATTTCTTGTTCTTGTTAGGTAGAACTAGAGGGGTTAGACTGTGTGTGCTTCCCATAGGGTTACCTGTTGTGTTATCTTCTTGTTTAGTTGCTGCCTGATATTGAAACTATGGATTGGTTGATGTTGAGTACTTCCTTGTTTATATCTTTTTTCACTTTTTCCTTCCATATATTCACCGACTGTTAGGAATAGATCTTGTGGTGGTTGCCTACTAGGATTCGTCTCACACCCTATTTGGGAATTTCTTTTGGACCCAAAAAGATTAAATTGTTGCTGTTTTAGACAATGGAAATCTCCCTTCTACATCAGGTACTTGATTGCATTGGAGCTCGAGAGCATGGAACCATTCTAAGGCTTGCGATGCTGATGAGTTTTCTATCTTATTTCCTTTTTTTCTTTGGTTTAGTATTGTATTCATCATTGAGACTTCTTTGGTAGCTTTCCTAGACATATATGTATAATGGATCATTATATATACATGCTCTAGTTCTTTCATTATCACTCATCTATTTTTACTGATGATTTTTTCTTATTACTACTTCTGCTGTTGTGTATTTGTTTACATCCATTTTGTACCCTTCCAATGAGGGCATAGTTTCCCCACTATCACACCCAGGGCCCTCACTACTATTCAGCAGCCTCTGGTGTTTGGGGAAATGCATTTGAGTCCAAGTGACCAACCTGGTACGAGGCACCTCTGGTGGCTTCTTGAACCGAGATGTTACATACCCTATGATTTATGTCTTATAAACTTATAGGACATAATACATTAGTTAATATTATGATCTTTGATATCCACATTACATTATGAATACGTTAAGATCATGATCTTATACAATTATACACATGTTGTTCTTTATTAATTATTTATATCTCCCCTGTTTACACTTACTGAGCATCAATGATCATGTTTTTACTTATGTTTCATATATATTTTTTATAAAAATGGTATTCACTATGTTATTTTTAAAAATGATTATTGACAAGGAAAAATAATTAATATATTATGTAGATATTTTATGAATTTTTTTTTATGTTTCGATGTTTCTAAATATGCAACGAATAAACATTTATTAAAATTAAATATCAATTTTTGAAGACATTATATCTCTACATTTTGTATCAGTGAATGATTTAGTCATCAATTGGGAATAATGATTAGAAATATTTAGTAATAAACCCATTAGTATATATATGTATTGCATAAAATTCTAATGTTGAGGTAATGATCATGAAATAACTATATTAATCTTAAATTTTTGTAAAAAAGGTGTAATGATTTTAAAATCCTATAAATTAATTTTTAGGATAGTATGGTTTACCATCATGATTAAATTTTCTAAAACTAATTTTTTGGTTTTTTAAATTGTTGGAACATAAGGGAATACCGGTAATGTTGAGCATGATGAATAATTCAATTATTTTCTTCTTGAGAAACAAAATTTCATTGGATATGGAATCCAAAATACCCATTCTATAATCAGAGAAAATTCTCAAGATTTGAATCATGACGAGTTTCAATTATAGTCAGTGCAGAAAATTTTTGATGAGTCCATTATATGGTATTTTCTACCATCTATTGGTGGGTCTGAAGATCCACAAGTTTCAGATAAATGGATTACTTCAACTGAAAATATACATTTATGTATTTTTATGTAAGCTTATGATATTATCATTCAACCTAAAATTATGGTTGATTATTTATTTACCTTCATAAAACAATGTATCCAAATATATATTTACCATAAGGGACTTAAATATCTTTGAAAAATATTGTAGTTTCCCAAAAATCTAATGGTTTAGATAAGAAAATGATAATTGAATTCAATGAAAATTATAAAATCCATGAAGGGAATAAGAAAAACCTTCCTTTATTATTGAGTTGTGTTATGGAAACATGGGTGAAATTGACTTATATGAACCGATAAATGATTCAATTGTGGAATGAAAGGACATCAGGAATAAAATTCCAAATTTATAAGAAGATGTTTTCCAATGATTTGAATATAGAGAATGCTCCACATAATGATCCACCAAAAAAATAGTGCTTTAAATATTAGGTTTATGGTCATTATGACAACTTGTTCCCATATATAAATTTTATTAATAATGATCAATAACAAAAACCTTTTTTGATTACAGACAAAGGTAAACTTCATATGAAAACTATTTCTGATAATGGGTGTGATGCCGAAATTGTTAAAGGATGGCATTCCATACACAATAGAACAAATAATTTTTTATTTCATTATATATATTCTCACCCTTTTATATATAAATTCTAGTTTGATGGTATCACAATACCACCATAATAGTTATATATTGAGAAAGCAGTGAAATAACCTAATGGTATTATGATTTCATCCCAAAACCATGATTCTTGTAGAGACGATTTTTTTGGAATTACTTTTCAGGATAATATTATTGTTGAATTAAATGTTATTATGGGAAAGGATTGGATTTATTTAAATGAATTCAACATAAATTATTGAGGAAAGGATGTTATTTTTTAAATTCTAATCATACGTTTTATTTGCTATCATTGTATTGAAAAATGATTTAAATAGATGTTACTAACATTGTATGGGTCATGCTTCATATAAATGATTATAATTTTTTTAATATGGTTTGGGAGATACTCAAAATAGATGATCTTCCTAATCTTCAAGAGTTCATTTATCATTCTGAAAGTGTTTCCTAGTCCTCCACCAAATAGAGAATTTTATTTTTCAATATAACCCATACTTGATGATACAACAATTTCTATGACTCCGTATATAATGAATCTAATTGAGTTTTAATAAAAGAAGAATATATTCATTGAAAATATTGCTAAGGGGTTCATTCAAACTATTTCATGGCTGTGGGATAGACGTTTTCAATAGGATAAAAATATTTTTGGATCAATATGGATCTATATTGAATATCAATAACACAACAAGATCACAATCAAGAAAATGTGTCCTCTACATAGTGTTGATGGATTTTTCAATCAACTTCAATGAAAATTATACTTTTAAAATTTTTATATTCATTATGTATATCATTATTTATGGTTAAAGAAGAAATATACACTGATGAAATTATTCTTTAAATTATATGTACATTGCGAACTTATAGTTATTCCTTTAGGCCTATCAAAGTCACCAACTATATTAATGGATTTTTTTGAAATTGTTTATTGATATTACCTATATCAGTTTGTGGTAGTATTCATAGATGATATTCATGTATATTGAAATATATAAAAAGAACATGATATTAATTCGATAAATTTAATGAAAAAACTAAATAAGTGGTAGATTTGGAGTATGTTTAACACATGTTAATTATAGATTCACAGAAGATTCATTCCTAAGAAAAATAATCCCAGGTGAGGATATAACAATAGACCCTTCAATGACATACAATATTGAATATTGTGCTTTTCCAACCACTTGGTATGAAATCCATTGATTTCATTGTGTGGTTATATGCTATCAGTCCATTGTGGTAAATTTTTCATGGATATCTAATCCACTAACAAAGACAAATATAAAGGGATCCGTGTTCTTTTGAACTGATGAATTTGATGAATGATTGAAGGAGTTGAAGAGATTTATAGTCAGTGCACCTGTAGCAGGGTAATGTAGCAGTACTGTAGCAGTGGCGAGACTGTAGCAGCAGTGACTCTGTAGCAGCGGAGGCACTGTAGTAGGAACTATAGCGGTGGAAGAATGGGAGTAGAGACTCTAGCAGCCCAGGTACTGTAGTAGTACTATTCACCTAGGGGCTCTTTGGGCCAAAAAATGTGATTTCAAGCCTAGTATTCAGGCCACTTGGCCTTGGGCCTTCAAGCTATGTAATGGGTCTCACTCTACCCAGTCTAAAGAGGTCTTTGCATTAAATAATAAAACGAGGCTTCGGCCCCAAACATAAAAAAAGAATATTATGAATCCTCATTAATAAAAATCTGGCTATCGCTTATGCATGATTATGAATGAAGGTCCATGATAAAAATAACGCACAACATTATATGGAGTTCGAAGTGATATTTTTTCATTAAAGGTAGTGAAGGATATTGTTTATAGGGAATGGTTTGTAAAATATACTAATTAGAAATGTTAAAATTATAATATTAATGAAAAATGGATGAACATGTTACATGATGATGGTTGGAGATAATTAATAATTTTGAATATTCAATGTATATTTACCATGGGAATGCGAACATGGTGGAAAATTCTAAAGACAGAATGTATCATTATAGATAATCTATGATAAGGATCACAAAAATTATCATATTTATGGACATTCATGGTATGGTGTTTTAAATTTTTATGGAAGGGGATAAATGTTATGTTTTTCAAAAAAAAATTAAAACATCAATCAATGTGATGATTAATGAGTCACAAATGGAATATGTTGAGTAAAAAAAGAATGTGATAAATGTTCCTAAGTTCAACCATGAGTATAATGGAATAATAAGGATCAATATCATGTATGTTGATCTTCAATTAATGATTTTAAAAAGGATCCAGTGCATGAATTTAATAGTTGTATGTTCTCTATTAATGAAGAACTCATGAATATGTATAAATATTTGAAAGAATGTTTTTAGTTGGATGCCATTATGAGAAAAAAAAATTAGTATGATTCTTGATGGTTGGTATGTTATAATGTTAAGATTGAGAGATATCAGTCTAAGGGGATTTTATAATCATTACACATACAATTATAGAATGAGAAAACATCTCTGTAAAATTTTTCATTAATCTTGCTAAATCATCTAATGGTAATGTTGTTATATAAGTTGAATTCAATTTCCATATGAAGTCTGTACACTTAATTTCGATTATATAATATTTCTATCTTTGTTTAAATACCCAATAATACATTATATAAGTGGTATGATTTTCTGGTTCACCAAAATCAATCCTATCTGATTAGGATTTTATGTTTACAATGTTTTTTGGAGATGTATTCATCATGATCACGATATAGAGTTTTGTATTAAAAAATATAAACTTCCTTTAAAAATGCTTAGTTTAAGGGAACCTTTAAAACACTAGAAGAAATTTTCTGAGCTTGCACTATGAATTTAAAATCTATTTAGGATTACTATCTTCCCTTGGTAGAATATTCGTTAAAAAATAGTTTTCACTACATCATTGGGAAGGATATTTATGAATCTCTTTATAGTAATATGTTCATAACACCAACATTATAGAATAGAGATTGAGAAATAAATCTATTGGTCCCTTCTCTGGTTGGTAAATTTTAATGAATTTTAGATATATTAAACATCACATAATATATGCTCAGTGTCCACGAAAACATTATGGAGACAATCCTCGAAAATATCAATATTTTGGAATTGGGGAAAAAGTATTGTTAATAATATTTCCCATTAAGACGCTGTGGATATTTTGAAAGAGGGGTGAGCTAAGTTCTAGGTATACCATTAATATTTAAATTCATGATCATATTGGGATGGTAGCTAATCTATTAGCTCTTTAACGAAATGTCTCTCAAGGTTATAATTTTTTATTTCTATCACTCCTTAGGCTGATGGTACATGATCCCTCACACGTACTAAAACTAAAGAAAACTCTATTATGGAATGATATTTCTTATGAATAATTATATATTGTGATTATAAAACCTGAAGATAATGTTATATTAAACAATACCACTCACCTAGTCAAAGTTTGGTAGTGTAATCTCCAATATGTGGTAGCTATATGAGAACCTAAGGATGCGAAGAGGCAGAGGTATCCTCATATATTTAAATTTGAGTAATGAGTTTTGAGGGACTTTTTTTAGTGGGGGTCTAATATAACACCTCTATAATCATTAAAAATATTTCACATTAATTAATCTCATTTCTTCAATAGCTTATCTTATAGGCATCCAAATGATTAAAAACCACATAAAATTATTACAATACTATATCTCTATTATTTCCTATACATTAAAATATGGTGTATGAATACTAATAAACAAATTATAAACAGTATATATAAATCACATTTTAAAATTAATTCATTAGTTAACAAATTATTATAATTACAAAAATTGTTTCATAATAAAAGTAATTTATCTATTAAAAAATATGTGTGTAATATATTGTTCTTATTAATAAAATAAATTAATTTGTTCTCATGAATTATTTTAATGACATTTAAATATGATTTTATTTAAAAAGGGTTATATCAATTATATAAATATATTTATTGTCATTTGATAAGAATAAATCAAATTTAGGTTTAAAAATAATTTTTTCTAAAAATATTTTCCTGTCACATTTTTCAAATATATATTAAAATTAATTTCACCCTATTTATAGATTTTTAATTTGACAAAATAAATTTCATAACTATAATTAGGAGCTATATATTTCATAAGTCGATCTCTTTGATTTTTTATAAATATGAATAGTAATCATGGTGAAATTAATTATTCTTCCTAATTCATAGTAGATAAATTTAATTCAACCATTAAAAAAATTGGATCTCAGTTTATTAATTTAATTGAATCATGTCAATGATAATGTAACACCCCGACCCCAGTTACCCAGAGTCGGTGCGTTATTACATAATATTGGCATGATCACAAGAAAGATCAATTCTCGAATGACTGGTTAGTTTAGTATCCATGGAATAATTAGATACATTAATAAAGTTTACATTAAATCATAAAATGAAAACTACAACTATATAGTCTCCATATTCCCAATTATTATCCCCTCATACCATCCCTGTAGGTCATTCATAAAATAATTCTTCACATCCTGGAAAAAATAAAACATAGAAAGGGGGGAGCTCAAATTCCCAGTAAGGATAACAATATAGAGGAAACTTTCATAAATAGAATAAACATTTATGGAAATGTATAACTAAAAAAAATCCTATTAAACGTGAACATCAACATAATATGGCAGAAATAAAATTAAATAAGTCTATTTACTTAATCACTTGGATATTCTACTAATCGAATATTCACATTCAATATTAATAACCACTTTCATAATGATGGAATGCATAATGCCAGACTATCATAACCACATAGCCAAGGCCTCGTGCCAATTCTACAAATAAGATTTTGTCAATGCCTTATTCCAAGACACTAGTTTGTCTAATGAGACCTACCGATGCATCGAGGAGCTATAGCGGGCTCCACCCATCACATATTATGTCCAATGCATTCCCCATATGAACAGGTTTAAACATAACATAAACATTCGTATTAAAACTAGCAAACGAAATGTCAATAATTTCTCCTTCAACCATGAATGGTATAAAAATAACACATCCAAATTCAAAAAAAACACAAAATCTTCAATACAATATGTAAGATTCGTATCATAATAAATAAACTTCAAATAAGCTTAAAATCCATCAAAGGATGATGACATAGATGAAATCAAAACTATTTGAGAGAAATATCTCTTTTTTTGAAATCATTTAAAAGTAACATTATTATAAAATAAAACATTTACATTGAAAATTATCTTATAAGATTTTAAGGGAAGATTATAAGATTTTATAACGGCGGAAAATAGCCTCACCCACTGTATATGTTAAAAAAACATTCTTACCTTAATTCTGTCGAAAAGGTTAACAAGCACCTTGTTTGGAAAACGACAGAAAGATTCCTTTATAAACTTCTTATAAAAATTAAAACAATATTATAAATTACTTTAACCCATATTATGTAAAATAGTATGAATGTTTTGATATACATTTTTAAGAAACATGGATGTTGATGATAAAGAGGTCCCAATAGATAATTACGTATAAACAACCTTGGATAATTAATAGATTTTTAAATAAACCTTTACCTTGTACTTTTCCTCGGTTGGGGGTAGGTTAACCTCCTATATAATGGTGAAATAATTTTAACTAAATTATACATGAATCATATACATTAATATGATATCATATATGATCTTTTAACATTTCTTTGTTAATAATATCTTAATATTATTGACATTTTGGGTGTTAACTTACTCATTTTCTTTTATATGTTTTGTTATGTAAGCCATGTCTTTTATGGATAGGTTGTATCTTATTCATATCCATAATGATATTAAGTCCTTAAACAATATTATTAGTTTTCAAATTAGAAATATATTTGAATGGATATGATGGAGAATGAATCTCATCGCGTTCGTGGAGACGGTAGTCCATACTTACGCACGAGCGACAATATCATTATTTTGATATTAAAACTATATTTAATTGGATTTTATATCATACATACAGAATCATTATCATGTTATATTTATTATTTACATGAATTACACATCATTATTATACCCATCCAAATAATAATGTTTTGAATAACAATTACACTACGACGTGGAGACGGTAAGCCGTACGTACACACGTATGGTGACCTGTCATTCAAAGGATGTATAGAATACTGAAATATGGTTGTACCATGTTTATAATAACATCAAATTATATATAATATACTGGAGTTATTATTTTATAGTGGAAATAACAAACAAAGAAGAAGTGGAAGTAAAAACGGAACCTGAAAAACGGTGGTGAAATCATTACCTCTTCTTTGGGTTCTTCCTTTTGATTTGATCAAAAGGGCTCCTTAGGTTGGCCTTCTGACTAAAGTAATGACTATAAGATTAAGTGAGGAAAGTTGAGAGAGTATTTGGGAAGAGTTTGGTCGAACAAAAAGGCTTTGAAGGTGTTACTTAATGAGAAGGGGGAGTGCTCGTTTATAAGAGGGTGAGGGGAACCTTTGGAAAAGCTAGAAATATTATTTTATAATAAATTCATATTCGGTTTATAATGGCTCCAAAGTAAATTAGTTAAAGGTTAAAGTGGGGATGGGTCAAAAATCACTAAACCATAAGATTTTAGACAGGTTTGGGTCATTATATTAACCATATATTTTAGTTTTAACTCTTAGTTAATTAGTTTGACACATACCATGTAACTTTGTATTTTTTTATTATATAGATTATAAACATACTATATACCTCCAAACAACCCCCAAGTGGTCCATTAATGATACAATTATCATTATATAAGTCTCTTGTCCGATCATTATGTTTTTAGGAATTGAATATTAATTAATAATATAGAATTTGTTTTAAAAACTCTTTTATGTCAAATTTACACTATTCAATAATTGATTTTTTTAAAAATCATAACAGAATGATTACATTGAAAAACGTTAATTAGATCAATTATAACATGTCATATTATCCAATTAAATTATTTTTATTTATAAAAAGTCTCAAATTACATTTATTTGGGTATATATAATATCCATTATTCTAATTTTTCATTAATTAGGTAATTACTACATCACCATTGTGTTATAAATAAATTAATAAATATAATGTCTAAAATTTATAAATAAAATACCATTATGTAAAAAATCGTTTTAGCTTTCTAATGAATATTTATAGATGAAACTACAACATATCTAACCCTATGTAAAAATTGTTTCACTAAAAGATATATGCTTATGTAATTTTTGTATTTATTTTAACAAAATTAAAATAAAGTGTCACTATCACAAAACAAATGGCTCCATGGGGTCACAAAATCGACCCAAAGATGCCCATGGTCGGACATGTATCGACAAATAATGTCAGGACACGTTTTAGGGTAATTTTTGTATTATTATAATATTATTTTTTAACCCTTATTTACAAGATTTACCCTTTAACCATGGTAAATAAAATATTTACCGAAGTAATTATTCAAAATGTCTAAAAATAAAAGTTACCTATTTACAAAATTTGGACATCCTGATTACAAATATGGAATCCATTTTTACAAATTCAAAACACAGAAGTGGCAGAAATTAATTTAAAATTAATTCCCGCTGTCAAAACAAAAAGCATGTTTTTAAAATATAATAACTATCAAAAGATTGATACTTTTTTATGTACGGTTTAATAGTGAAATTATGTCCAATAACCAAAATTGTATTAAATGGTAAAAATATATTATAAATAAACTTTAAAACCACTCAAATTCATAATTTATCACTATTAATTTTTTTTATTAAAAAATTTGTTTTTAATTAATATTTAGTAATTTTCACTATTCATCCACATATTAATGTTATCCGAAAAGTACCAAAATTTCACCAAAGGATAAATTCGATACTCCGAATCCAAAAATGAGGTCCATTTTGAGAGATAAATTTTTTTAATTTTTAAAAGTATGTATTACTATTCATAACGGCTAGTTTGATTGATTATGGTGTGTGTTAAAACTCGATGTTGCGTACAACACACGCTATTGCATTATATAAAGAGAGGCATACCGTAGAATCTTGGGGTGATACATTCTCCTCTCCTTCAAATAATTTGATCCTTGAAATTTTTAGAATACTACCGCATGAAGATACTTGGGTGGTTCATCATCATAAGTTCCTCGGGTTCCCACGTCGCCTCTTCCATTTTATGGTATCTCCATAGGACTTTTACCAGACGAGTCGTCCAGTTTCTCAGCACTTGTTCTCTCATATCAAGAATCTTGTTGGGAACTTCACAATAAGATAGATTGGGTTCCAGTTCTAATTCCTCATAGGTGAGTACATGCATTGGTTCAGGCATGTATTTTCTCAACAGAGATACGTGAAACACATCGTTAACTTTAGAGAGAAATGGCGGCATTTCCCAACGGTAAGCTATAGCCCCAATTCGTTCTAGAATTTTGAAAGGTCCGATGTACTAGGGACTCAATTTACCTTTCTTACCAAAACGTATGTCTCCCTTCCCTGGAGATACCTTCAGGAAAACATGATCATTGACTTGAAATTGAAAATCCTTCCTTCTATTATCAGCATAGCTCTTCTTCCTAGTTTGAGCTGCATTGATGTGGTTTTGGATTACATTCACATTTTCCATCGTTTCCTCCACCAGTTCTGGTCAAACAAGTTTTCTTTCACCAACCTAATCCCAACAGGTTGGTGTGAGACATCTACTTCTGTGTAACACTTAATATGGTGCCATCTGAATACTCGAATGGAACCTATAATTATACGAAAATTCTACTAGAGGTAAATATTGATTCCATATACCCTGAAAGTCAAGTGAGCAGGATCTCAACATGTCTTCTAACATTTGAATAGTTCATTATGATTGTCCATCTGTTTGAGGGTGTTAGAAAGTGATCAAATGAAGTTTAGTATCCAAGGATTTCTGAAGACTTTTCAAGAATCATGATGTAAAATAGGGATCACGATCAGAAACAATTGATATGGGTACTCCATGAAGTCTCACAACATCATCAATATAGAGTCTTTCTTGACGATCCAGTGGTAGATCTTCTCTTATAGCAATAAAATGTGCTGACTTGGTAAGACGATCAACAATAACCCATATTTCATCATTCCTTCTAGGAGTCTTTGGTAGTCCCATGACAAATTCAATCATGATATTATCCCATTTCCACTCAGGTATGGCAAGAGGTTGCAATACTCCACCAGGCTGTTGCCTTCTAGCTTTCAATTGCTGACAAACCATACATCTTGACACAAAATCACCAATCTCCCTATTCATGTTGTCCCACCAAAAATGTTCCTTCAAATCTCTATACATTTTGGTGCTCCCAGGGTGTATAGAGAAATTGGAACTATGAGAATCATCCAGCAATTCCTTTTTTAGATCAGGTATATTGGGAACACAAAGTCTCTTCATGAATTTCAAAATTCCTTCTATATACACAAAGTCTCTCAATCTCCCATCAATGAAAACATTAATCTTCTTTCGAAATTCATTATCATCGGTCTGAGAACTCTTAATCCTTTCTAGTAAAGATGGTTTGGCATCAATTTAAAAAAGAATTGATGTTTCACCTTCCCTGGTTATTCCCAGGTCCATCTTCACTAGATCCATGAAAATTGGATCCCTTTCAATTATCATATTGTTCAAAACTCCATGATCATTTCTGATCAAAGCATCTGCCACCTTGTTTACTTTCCCCGAGTGGTAGTGTATCGTATAATCATAATCCTTGAGTAATTCAGGCCATCTCCTTTGCCTCATGTTGAGTTCTTTTTGTGATAAAATATACTTAAAACCTTGTGATTAGTATAAATCTCACATTTTTCACCATAGAGGTAGTGCCTCCATATATTCAAATCAATGATCACAGCTTCCAACTTGAGATCATGAGTAGGATAGTTTTGTTCATTAATTTTCTAATGTCATGATGCATAGGCAATAGACCTATCAATCTGCATAAGGACACAACAAATTCCGTTCTTCGATGCATCACTATAAATAATGAACCCATCATTCCCCGATGGTAGAGTCACTATAGGATAATTGACTAATCTTCTATTCAGTTCTACGAAACATTATTTACACTCTTTTTTTCCAAAAAAATTAACCCCTTTACTTGTGATCTTTGTTAATGGGTTATCCAACCAGGCTAACTTCTGGACGAAACGTTGATAATAACCCGCTAAACTAATAAAACTACGTACCTCAGTTATACTCGTCGGTGCAGGCCATTCTTGGATTGCCTTGGTCTTAGAAGGATAAATGGAAATTCCATCCTTAGAGATAATATTTTTAGCATCCCGCCTTTTTATAACATAACTTTTCATTACATTCTACAAAACCGAGGATCATTAAGGTATAGTGTCTTGGAAACCAAAAACTTATTACATGAGAAAAAAAATTCTTTTTAAACACTTGAAAGGATTCTACTTAAGTTCATTTTAGGTTAATTACTGCATCTCATAACCAGGGACATACATCAAATGAAAAGGTGAGCAGAAGGCCCAGTAAGGGAAAAAAGAGAAACATTTGACATGTGAACTTGAGATACATCAACTATGTCATGAAAAAAAACATCAGGCATGAGTAAGAAATCATGTGGCATATCATAATAAAAATAAAATTTTTCATAACTTTATGATGTTCCTACATCATTTTACATAGCAAATAATGAACATATCACCAAGTTCCATCCCCAAGGTTTCATTTGAAAATTGCCAGGGTTATTCACCAAGATATCTTGAAAATTGTAATCTCTAGTGGTTACATCTTTACCCAATGCATTGGAGGGCTATCAGGGGCACCCTTAAATTTGCCTTTATTATAATGTGAGCCACATATATCATCATCCAAAATTTCATAAATAACCCATATAGCATAATATAAATGGGTCTCGTTTTAGAATCATAACATTTTAAAAACTGCTTTAAAGATATGATATTTACGTCACTTTAAACCCATGGAAGGGGAGAGCGGGTCTCATGTATGTATATCCCAGAATTTAAAATAATACATTTTGGTATATATGTGAATAACCTTTTAAGTGGAATATCTTTTTGTATTCAGTTAACAAAATAAAAGAACTTTTGGAAAATATAGAGACATTTTGAGGTGGAAATTCTGCAGCATAACGGCTATGTTTCGGGGTTTTAGAAAACATTGAAAAGAGATGGGACATGGGTCAACAATCATAAATGACCCATAAAACAGTAGATGGACCAAATATTAATAATATATGAACATGTTAATGACATTTTAAGGAGATACGATTTGAAATTAAAAACATGGGAGGAAGACAAAAATTAGATTTCTCTTATGAAAAATCGGCAGCCTAACGGCGTCACATAAACTTCAAAAAAAAATGATTTGAAAAGATAAAATAGGGTATCTCATTATATGATAATAAGACTTCAGTATGATAGATATAGAGATCATTCCCCAACATAATTAAAAGGAAATTGGAAGGCTTGACATGAAAGTAGAACATGAAAACGAGAAGGGTGAAAGAACCACTTATAAATTCGGCAGCCTAACGACGCCACTTAAAACATCAAAATACTGAATTGAAGAGATCAAATGGGGTCTCTCATCATATGATCATAACAGATCCATCTGATAGATATATATATCACACCCCACCATAATAAAAATGAACATGAAATACTTGACAAGAAAATGGAACATGAAAATGAGAAGGGTCAAAGTATCTGTTACAAAAATTTCGGCAGCTTAACGACGCCAGTTAAACTTAAAAAAATGAAATTATGAGAGTAAGAGGGGATCTCTCATCATATGAACATAAAATTGACCGTATAATGAATATAAAATAACATCTTCCAACATAAGAACAAGGAGCATAAAATAAATTACATAAACGAGATCACTTGAAAAGAAAGAGAGAGGTCAGATCCCTTACCTTAAACATAACTCTTAAAACTCAAAGGTTGGGACCTTGAGGGATTGGGGGAACCTTGGGAGGACTAATTGGGAGGTAATGAGATGATAACTTCATTGGGTGGGAGTGGGGAGTCGAATGGATGAGAGTATTTCTTGGTATTTATAGTGAAAGTGAGGGGACACAACATTAATGGCCAAGGGACACCTCATTAGTGGTTTTGGAAAAACCATGGGCTTGCCCATAGTATTTTCCCATGGTATTGGCCAAATTGGACACATCATACCTTATATTACTATTAATAATTTGACCATATTGATTACATACTTAATACATAATTTAATGATGTCATTAAACACCCGTAACATAAAAACTGTATTTTCACTATTCATCGAAAATTCAACTTTCTCAGAAAAAACCCAAAATTTCAGCTTAACCAAATATCAATGCTCTAATTTCAAAAATGAACTCCATTTTATAAAAATAATTTTCTAAATATTTTTAATTTAATTTTTAAATAAATACACTATTCAACGATAATTCATTTTTTTCAGAAAAAACCCCAAAAATTACCTTAACATAATATCGATGCTCTGAGTACAAAAATGAAATCCATTTTATAAAAATAATTTTCTAAATATTTTTAATTTAATTTTTAATCAAAAAAACTCTATTCAATCGAAAAAATAATTCTTGAATAATAATTTATGAAACCATTATTTACCCATTTTATTGAATCACATTACTTAATCTAGGTGTCTAAATTATATTAAAACTTTCTTTGAGCGAAATTACTAATCCAATTGGTCACATTACTCATCCTACGCATAAAATCACTATTCATAATTTACTATTCATCAATATTTATGTTGATCAAATTAGACTCCAAATTTCGTACTGAACATAATTGTAGAAGACCATTTTTTGAAAGTCATTACACATTTTTAATTATTTAAGGTTTACATAAACATTTTTAAAATATCATTTTTCTAAAATTCATCAAAAATATGCATACTATATTTATCCGATCATTTGAAAATTCATAAACTTCATTATAAGAAGAAATCGAAATTTTTATTTAAAACAATAGATTACACAAGGCAGTTACGCTCTCCTTACATAGCCCCTTATCACACCAGCATAGGACGTAATGTAAGGTGTGATAAGGTGAGAGAATCTGAGGGTGGCTCGGCCAATATCGCATGAGTAGTAATTTCTATCAGTTTGAACTTCTTGCGAAGGCGATTCCGTTCTAGCTTCACACGTTGAAGTTCAGCTTCAGTTTGGTCCAGAGCAAAGTCCAGTGGGGCTACCTCCTTCCCAAGTTCTGTTAGATGGGCTTCGATCAGTTCAAGACTACTGGGTGAGGCCATCAAATCATCTTTCTATATTAATTAACCAAGATTACTTGTATTTAGAGACAATAATCAAAACGTTTAGTTTCCCGTGGTCATTTTGACCAATGGTCATATAACTGTCAAAATCCAACTGTCTCATTTTAATTATACTCATTTTATCAAATGAAACAGTTTTGTTGAGTTTGAATAATAAAATAACACACAAAATTAGGAAATGATTTATTCAAAATTTTGGGTCGTTACAATCATCCCACCTTATGAAATTGCATCATCACAATTTTTAAAACAGGGTTTTGAAATTTCATTGAATGTCCCATACCGAAAAAGGTGTCATTATTACTATTACTTTAAAAGAAATAAAGGGAAGGAAAAAGGTCACCCGAGTTACCCCATACTAGGATCCCATGTAGGAAATCATGGACATGGAGGAAAAAACAAAGGGTCACGTTCTAAGGGAGAGTGATAGAAAACATGAGTAGGAGAAAGTTAACCATAATAAAATACCAAACTTATGATGTGTGTAAATGGTCTTTGATTACCTAGTAGGAAACATAAACCATCAACGTTTTTGTTTTATGTTCCTTTTCCTAAGTTTGAGGAATTGATTTACTACATAGAACAAATAATAAGAAAATATACTTACCTTCAAGTAGAGTTTCATCCTATAATAAGTTTCTACCAAAACTAATCCTTTCACCAAACGATGAGCATTCAATACTACTTGGTCTCATAAAAACACAAGAATCATCTTCTAGAGAATCACATAATCCACAAAAGATTAACTATCTATTTCTTCTATCTTTAAAAATTATCCCAAAAACATAATGGTTAAGGTAAAAGAAATCTTCAAAAAGAAAGAATCCCATAATGATGGAAACTACTTTTAAATCTTCAAAGTTCCATGGTACTGCCCAATGTTCATCATAGACCATTCCATAAATAAGTTCCTTAAAATTACTCAAAATAAACCAACCTAAGATTGAAACTCAAATACAAGAAGGAATTGATAACATAGTCTTCCAAAATAAACTTCATTGTTCATCTTCAAACAACATCAAACTCCTAACATCTAATTACAAAAGTAGCTAACATAAACAAATTTTACCAAAGATAGGTTAATCATTTCCATAAGTAACCTAAATTACTATAAGTCCTCCTTAAATTCACCGATTCTTCAAAATATAATTCAACCTTACTACTCAATGAAAATACCGTAGTAATCTATATACCTCGATCATATAGGGTCCCCAAAATAGTGAACATCTTCCAAAATAATAATCACCTTTTAATCCGCTAATCATCTCTGTCATATTAATACGGCAATCATCCCATTTTCTATCACATTGGTTTTTGGGACATGTTCTTCCATTTCCCACCATTAACTAAGAAGAGAAGGTATAATTAGGGGCTTAAATACTTAGCCAATAATCATGAAAAAGAACTTAAAGCAAATAAGGATAACTTGTAGAAGAAAATTATAACCTAACATGTGATCCCCAAGGTTTCAAACTAGGTTATCCGTGATCATATATTCTTATGTGAATCTTTATTTTATTTTATCTTAGTTCCTTTAATAATGGTTCATACTATGCTTATGCATTTTCCAAAGCATATCACCAGGGAGTGTCATAACCAAGAGTGCAGCAAGGCCCATTGTCGTGTGCTAGTTCTTGTTCGAGTCTAGCTCAAAGTGGTGTTTTCGGGTTTTACGCCTATGTACATCTGTGCCAGAGCCACCTCTACCTGCTCTTATCCAGATAGGGATGTATTTGTTTGGAAACCCCTTACTCAATACGCACCAAAATACCAGGAAGATTTCCTATATTTAAATTTTTACTATAGGGTTCTTCCTAAAGTTTTTATATCCTAATTTCCACAAATAACTAAACCATCCATTGATACCAACTATAGAATCCCACCTTTTTATAACATAACTTTTCATTACATTCTACAAAACCAAGTATCTTTATGATTTAGTGTCTTGGAAACCAGGAACATATTACATGAGAAAAAAAATTCTTCCTAAACACTTTAATGGCTTCTCCTTAACTTCATCCTAGGTTCATTACTGCATCTCATAACCTAGGGACATAAATCAAAAGAAAGGGTGAGCAGAAATCCCAGTAAGGGAAACAAGAGAAACATTTAACATGTGAACTTGAGATACATCAACTATGTCATGAAAAAGATCTTTAAGGCATGAGAAAGAAATCATGTGGCATATCATAATAAAAATAACATTTTTTATGACATAAAGATGTGGCTACATAATTTAACAAAGACAATCATGAACATATCACCATGGTTCATCCCCAAGGTTTCATTTGAAAATTACCAAGGTTATTCACCATGATATCGTGAAAATTGTAATCTCTAGTGGTTACATCATTACCCAATGCATTGGAGCGCTATTAGGGCGCACCCTTAAATTTTCCTTTATTATCATGTGAGCCACATATATCATCGTAAAAAATTTCATAAATAACCCATATAGCATAAAATAAATGAGTTTCATTTCATAATCATAACGTTTTAAAAACTGCTTTAAAGACATGGTCTTTACGTCACTTTAAACCCACAGAAGGGGAGAGCGGGTCTCATGTATGTAAATCCCAGAATTTAAAATAAAAAATTTTGGTATATATGTGAATACCCCTTTAGAAGTAAGATCATTGAGTATTAAATTAAAAAAATAAATGAACATTAGAAAAATAGAGAGACATTTTGAGGCGGAAATTCGGCAGCATAACGGCTATGTTTCGGGGTTTTAGAAAACATTGAAAAGAGAGGGGGCATGGGTCAAAAATAATAAAAGTCCCATAAAACAGTAGATGGACCGAATATGAAGAATATATGAACATGGTAATGAAATTTGAAGGACATACCATTTTAAATGAAAAACATGGGAGGAAGACAAAAATTAGATTTCTCTTATGAAAATTTGGCAGCCTAACGGTGTCACTTAAACTTCAACAAAAATGATTTGAATGATCAAATAGGGTCTCGCATCATATGAACATAAGAGTTAAGTATGATGGATATAGAGATCATACCCCAACATAATTGAAAGGAACTTGAAAGACCTGACATGAAAGTAGAACTTGAAAACGAGAAGGGTGAAAGAACCACTTATAAATTCAGCAGCCTAACGGCGCCACATAAAACCTTAAATTACCGAATTGAAGAGATAAAATGGGGTCTCTCATCATATGATCATAAAATATCAGAATTATAGATATATATATCATACCCCAACATACTAAAAAGGAACATGAAAGACTTGACAAGAAAATGAAACTTGAAAATGAGAAGGGTGAAAGTATCTATTACAAAAATATCGGCAGCCTAACGACGCCTCTTGAACTTAAAAAAATGAAATGATGGGAGTAATAGGGGGTATCTCATCATATGAACATAAAAAGTACAGAATAATGAATATTAAAGAACATCCTCTGACATAAGAACAAGGAGCATAAAAGAAATGAAATAAAAGAGATCACTTGAAAAGAAAGAGAGAGGCCAGATCCCTTACCTTATACACGACTCTTAAAACTCAAAGGATGGGACCTTTAGGGCTTGGGGGAAACCTTGGAAGACTCTTTGGGAGGTAATGAGACCAAAACTTAATTGGGGAGAGTTGGGAGTCGAATGGATGAGTGGATTTCCTGGTATTTATAGGGAAAGTGAGGGGACAAGGCATTAATGGGCAAGGGACACCTCATTAGTGGTTATGGAAAAACCGAAGGCTTTCCCATGTTATTATACCATGGTATTGGACACTTGGGACACCTCATACCTTATCTTACTATTCATAAGTCGACCATATTGATTACATAATTAATACATCATTTAATGATGTCATTAAACACCCGTAACTTAAAAACAGTATTTTCACTATTCCTCTAAAATTCTACTTTCTCTGAAAAATCAAAAAATTTCACCTTAACCAAATATCAATTCTCTGATTTCAAAAATAAACTCCATTTTATAAAAATAATTTTCTAAATATTTGTAATTTAATTTTTTAAAAAAAACACTATTCACAGAAAATTTATTTTCTTCAGAAAAAACCCCAAAAATTACCTTAACATAATGTCGATGCTCTGAGTTCAAAAATGAAATCCATTTTATAAAAATAATTTTATAAATATTTATAATTTAATTTTTTATGAAAAAAACACTATTCCTTCGAAGAAACTAATAATTGAATAATAATTTATGAAACCATTATTTACCCGTTTTATTGAATCACATTACTTAATCTAGGTGTCTATATTATATTAATTCTATCTTTGAGCGAAATTACTAATCCATTTGGTCACATTACTAATCCTAAGCATAAATCACAATTCACAATTTATTATTCATCAAAATATATATTGATCTTATTAGTCTCCACATTTTGTACTGAACATAATTGTAGAAGACCATTTTTTGAAAAACATTACACATTTTTAATTATTTAAGGTTTTCATAAACATTTTTAAAATATACGTTTTCTAAAATTCATCAAAAATACGCAAACTATATTTATCCAATCATTTGAAAATTCATAAACTTCATCATAAGAAGAAATCGAAATTTTTATTTAAAAAAAGGATTACACAAGGTTGTTACGGTCTCCTTACATATCCCATTATCACACAAGCATTGGACCTAAGTGTAAGGTGTGCCTAGGTGAGAGAACCCGAGGGAGGATCGACCAACATCACACTAGTATTAATTTTTATCAATTTGAACTTCTCGTGAAGGCGATTCCGTTCTAGCTTCACACGATGATATTCGGTTTGGGTTTGGTCCAGAGCAAAGCCCAGGGGTGCTACCTCCTTCCCAAGTTCTGTTAGATGGGCTTCGATCGGTGCAAGACTACTGGGTGAGGCCATCAAATCTTATTTCTATTTTAATTAACCAAGATTACTTGTATTTAGAGACAATAATCAAAATGTTTAGTTTCCAGGGGTCATATTGACCAATGGTCATATAATAGTAAAAACCCAACGGTCTCATTTTAATTATACTCATGTTATCAAAATGAAACAGTTTTGTTGATTATGAAAAATAAAATAACACACCAAATTAGGAAACAAGATTTATTAAAAAATTTGGGTCATTAAAATATGGACACGAAATGAAATCTATTGAAGCTAGAATTCACTCTGGCTAAACATCCCATATAATTCATGTCTTCTATGAGTCTTTAATATAATGTGCAAGTTATTTTCATGATCTTTGTAGCTTTTTGAGTATACCAAGATTTCATCAATAAATACCACTACAAAGTCATCACGATATTCCTTGAAAACTTTGTTCATTAGATCCATAAAAATAGAGGGTGCATTTGTCAATCCAAAAGGCATTACTGTAAACTCGTATGTCCTGTAACTTGTTCGAAATGTTGTCTTCATAATGTCTTCCTTCTTCACACACAACTGATGGTATCCAGTTTGAAGGTCAATCATTGAAAAGTATTGAGCTCCATGCAGTTGGTCAAATAAATTATCAATGCGAGGTAGGGGTTACATGTTCATTATTGTCATAGCATTGATCTCCCTATAGTCTATAAATAACCACATAGACCCATCATTATTTTTATCAAAAAGAACAGGGGATCCCCATGGAGAAACACTAGGGCGAATAAATCCCTTATTACTCAATTCCTCTAGTTGTTTCCTTAGTTCAACTAATTCTACAGTGGCCATTCTATAAGGGGACTTCGATATAGGCCTTGATCCAGGAATTAAATAAATAGAAAACTCAACCTCTCATTCTGGAGGATGTCCAGGTAAATCTACCGGAAACACATCTATATATTCTTTTACAACATGTACATCCTCTATTTGAACATTCCTTTCCTCACCCACAATCATTTCATTCTCTTCCTCTCCAATAATTGAATTTAGTTGAGCTACTGGGTGTGGATCTATATAAGAATTTGGTGGAGATGATTCTTCTCTAAAGATAAGGTGTTCCTTATCATCATCATCAAGAATCATAACCTCTTTCTTCTTATAATAAATCTTCTCATCAACGTCCGAAAGCCAATCCATACCAAGGATAATATCAAATTCTATCATAGGCATGACGATGAGATCAGCAGATAAGGAACATTTATGTGCCTTAATGGGTATTGATTCACAAAACATTATTGTAATGATACTCCCCTTAGGAGTTTTAACCGACAACTCCTTTGTTAAATCAAATTGGAAATATATAATTTTCTTAGAAAACTGGGAAGATATGAAACAATGCGATGATCCAGAATCAAATAATGCATTATCAATACTTGAGGAAACCATTAAATTATCTACCACCATGTCCTTTGGAGCTTCTACCTCAATAGTACTGATAGCATATTCTTGGCCTTGATCCCTTGGAATTTTCTGATGCAAGTTCCCCTGATGCTTAGGACATTCATTTGCATAATGTCCCATCTCCCTGCAATTGTAGCATTGTACATCGGTAGTTTCTTTATTCATCTTGCAAACACGAGCTTGGTGGCCTTTTTCATCACACTTGTAACAAACTCTGGTTCCTTTTACGCAAGTACCGGGGTGTTTCATACCACATTTACTTTAGGATGGATATTCAACTTTTATATTCTTACCTTTATTTCCATTCCCAGATTGATCAGTAGATCTCTTCTTCTCTTTATTTACTTTAAATTCATATGACTTAGAGAATTCTTTCTCTTTCTTGATAGCACAAGAGAGATTGTCTTCGTATGTGGAGAAGGATTGTGAAACTATTGTTCGATGGAGAAATGGTTTTAACCCATCAATGAAATGATAAATATTAATTCTTGAGTTATGAATATAATCTCCATAATACCTTTCTAACCTTGTAATGTTAGCCTCATAATTTTCGACATTTTCATCCTCCTTTTGTCTCAGACTCAGAAATTGTCTTTCTATATCTGCTCGATGGTCACAAGGAAAGTATTTTTCTAAAAAAAGATCTTTGAACTCCCTCCATTACATATTTGATACTTCATCATCTTACTTCGTGTTTTGAATCAATGACCACTATTGATCTGCATCTCCAGTGAGGTGGTAAACTGCCATTATAACTTTTTCCCTTTCACTACTCCCCAAAGCCTGAAATATTTTCTCTAGGGAATTTATCCATTGTTGAGCTACTAAGGGATTAGTAATCCCATTTAACTTTGGTTTTTGTTTCCTCATGAAGATATCTAACATTTATCCTTGACGTTGCTGATCAAGGTTCTCCCTACGAGTAAGGATATTATTCATAACCTGATTGAGTTGTCTCAGTATGGTGATTAGCTGATTGGAACCAGTTGCATCACCAAATCCACTATAATTATCATGAGCAGGAGGGAAATCCCTACATGGAGTGCGTGCATTGATACAGTTTCCATTTCTTCTTTTAGGTGCCATTTCTAAACAATGTCATAAACTAGATCAGTTTATGAATCCAAATACTTAATTTCATACTTATAAAACACTTTACATAAATTGAACTATTTATGGATATAATCCATAATCATAAAAATGTTTTCTTTTAATAAGTATATTCTCTTAAACCCTTCATCATGATTTGTAATGAAAATGAGAGTTATCCTAAACATATCCCCTGGAAGTGTCATAACCAAGAGTGCAGCAAGGCCCATTATCGTGCACCAGCTCCCATTCTAGTCCAACTCAAAGCGGTGTTTTCGGGTTTTACCCCTAGGTACATCTGTTCCAGATCCGCCTCTACCGGCTCATATACAGATAGGGATGTATTGCTCAGAAAACTCACAAAATATCTACAATACCAAAATTCTAGGAAGTTCTTCTATACTAATCCTCAAAGACCATCTTAGGTCTATGTGCTCTAATCCGAGTTTATATAAATCTGGCTCCAAGGTTTGTACTAAACATCCTCTGATACCAACTGTAATGCCCTGACCACAGTTACCCAAAGTCAGTTCATTATTACATAACATTGGCATGATCACAATAAATATCATGTCTCGAAATACCGATTAGTTTAGTAGCCTTAGAATAACTAGATATATTCATAATTTTTAAATTACATCATAAAATGAAAACGACAACAATATAGCAAAATAGTCCACACTCTTATCCCCTCATACTATCCCTGTAGGTCATTCATAAAATACGCCATCACATCCTGGAAAAAAATAGAAAAGGTTGAGTTCAAATGCCCAGTAAGGATAACAATAGAGCATAAACATTCATAAATAGGAATAAAAATTTAAGGTAATGTATAACTAAAACAAAAGCCTTTTAAACATGAACATCAACATAATATGGTAGAAATAAAATGAAATAATATCATTTACATATTCACATGGATATTCTACTAATCGAATAATAACATGCAATATCAATAACCACTTTCATAATGATGGAATGCATAATGACAGACTATCATAACCATATAGCCAAGGCCTCGTGCCAAGACTACAAATAAGATTTTGTCAAAGATTTTTTCCAAGACACTGGTTTGTCTCATGGGACCTACCGATGCATTGAAAAGCTATTGCGGGCTCCACCCGTCACATAGTAAGTCCAATACATTCCTCATATGAACAGGTTTAAACAAAACATAATCATTCGTATTAAAACTAGCATACGAAATGTTAATATTTTCTCTATAAACCATGAATGGTATAAAAATAACACATCCACAGTCAAACATATCAAAAAATCTTCAATACAATATGGAAGTTTTGTATCATAAGACATCAACATCAAATAATCTTAAAATCCATCAAAGGATGTTGACATAGATGAAATCAAAAATATTTGAGATAAATATCCCATTTTTTGAAATCATTTAAAAGTCACATAATTATAAAATAAAACATTTACTTTAAATTTTTTCTTATAAGAATGTAAGGGAAGATTTGAAAATTTTATAACGACGTAAAATAACATCACCCACCGTATAAGTTAAAAAAACATTCTTACCTTAATTAGGTCGAAAAGGTTAAAAATTATCTTATTTGGAAAATGATATAAAAATTACTTTATACACTCTTTATAAAAATTCAATAAGGGTATACATTATATTAACCAATATTTTTTAAAATTGTATGAATTTTTTGAAATACATTTTTATGAAATGTGGATGTGGATGATAAAGAGGCCCTAGTAGATAACTACGTATAAACAACCGCGAATAATTAATAGATTGTGAAATAAACCCTTAACTTGTAATTTTCCGTGGTTGGGGGTAGGTTAACCTCCTATATAATGGTGAAATTATTGTTATTAAATTATAAAATAATCATATACATTAATATGATATCATATATGATCTTTTAACATTGCTTTGTTAATAATGTCTTAATATTATTGTCATTTCGGGTGTTAACTTACTCATTTTATTTTATATGTTTTGTTATGTAAGACATGTTTGTTATGGGTAGAAGTATCATATTCATATACAGAATGATATTAAGTCCATACAAATTATTATTAATCTTCAAATGATAATTATACTTGAATGGATACGATGGAGAATGAATCTCATCGTGTTCGTGGAGACGGTAGTCCGTATGTACGCACGAGCGACAATATCATTCTTTTGATATTAAAATAAATTTTCAATTGGATGGTATGTCATATATAAAGAATAATTATCATGTTATATTTGTTATTTACATGAATTACACATCATTATTATACCCATACAAATAATAATGTTCTGAATAACAATTACACCACGACGTGGAGATGGTAAGTCGTACGCACGCTCGCATGGTGCCATGTCATTCAAAGGATGGATAGAATACTGAAATATTGTTTTAATATGTTTATAATAACATTAAATTATATAAAATATACCAGAAATATTATTTTAGAATGGTTATAACCATGAAAGATGAAGTGGAAGAAGAATAGAACTTGAAAAATGGTGGTGAAATCATTATCTCTTCTTCGGGTTCTTCTTTTTGATTTGATCAAAATGGATCTATAGGGTGGATTTCTGACTAAATTAAGGCCTCTAGGATGAAGTGAGGAATGTTGAGAGAGTATTGGGGAAGGTTATGGCAGAACATAAAGGCTTTGAAGGTGTGAATTAATGAGAAGGGTGAGTTCCCTTTTATAAGAGGGGTGAGAGGAACCTTTGGAAAAGCTAGAAATATTATTTTATAATAATTTAATATTCAGTTTATAATGGCACCGAAGTGGATTATTTAATGTTTTAGGTTGTGATGGGTCAAATATCACTCAACCAATAGAATTTAGACAGGTTTGGGTATTTCTATTAACCATATATTTTAGTTTTAACTCTTAGTTAATTAGTTTGACACTTACCATGACACTTTGTATTTTAATAATATATAGTTAATAAACATACTATAAACCTCCAAGAGACCCCCAAGTGGTCCATTAATGATTAAATTATCATTATATAAGTCTTTTTGCCTATCCTTGGATTTTTAGTAATTTAATATAAATTTATAATATTATATTTGTTTTAAAAACTCTTTTATGTCAATTTTGACACTATTCAATAATTGATTTTTGTAAAACTCATAACAGAATGATTACGTTGAAAAAAGTTAATTAAATAAATCCTAACATGTGATATTATACTAGAAAATTATAGATATTTATAAAAAGTCTCAAATTACATTTATTTGAGTATTTATAATATCAATTATTCTAATTTGTCATTAATTAGATAATTATTGCATCACCATTGTGTCATAAATAAATTAAATTATATAATGTCTAAAAATTATAAATAAAATACCATTATGTATCAAATATTTTTTCTTTATAATTAATATTTATAGTCGAATATCCTACATATATAACCTTATGTAAAAATTGTTTTTCTAAAAGATATATGCTTATGTCAGTTTTGTATTTATTTTAACTTAATTAAAATAAAGTGTCCTTATCAACTACAAGTGGCTCTATGGGGTCCCAAGATCGACCCAAAGATGCCCATAGTTGGACATGTATCCACCAATAATGTTAGGATACATTTTAGTGTAATTTAAAATTATTATAATATTATTTTTTAAATCTTATTTAACGGATTTACCCTTTAACCATGGTAATCAAAATATTTACCGAAGTAATTATTCAAAATGTCTAAAAATAGGAGTTACCTATTTACACAATCTGGACATCCTGATTCCAAATATGGAATCCATTTTTCCAAATTCAAAACACAGAAGTGGTAGAAATTAATTTAAAATTAATTCCCGCTGTCAAAACAAAAAGCGTGTTTTTAAGATATAATAACTATTAAAAGATTGATACTTGTTTATGTCCGGTTTAATTGTAAAATTATTTCCAATGACCAAATTTGTATTAAAAGGTAAAAATATATTCTAAATATACTTTAAACCCACTCAAATTCATAATTTATCACTAATAATTATTTTGTTTAAAAAAGTTGTTTTTAATTAAAATTTAGTAATTTTCAATATTCATCAAAATATTAAAGTTATCAGAAAAGTACCAAAATTTCACCTTAGGATAAATTCGATACTCTAAATCCAAAATTGAACTCCATTTTGAGAGATAGAATTTCTAAATTTTTAAAAAGTATGTATTACTATTCATAACGACTAGTTTGATTGGTTGTGGTGTGTGTTAGAACTCGATGTTGCGTGCAACACATGCTGTTACATTATTCAAAGAGCAGCGTACCGTAGAAGCTTGGGGTGTTATAGATAATGAATTATATATTATTTTAATTAATGACTGTTAGAAAATTTGATATTCTTTTATTTTAAAATCTCTTATGTTTCCTCATAGGGAAAATAATATGTTGTGAAGGAATATATGTGTCTATTTTTATTTTTATTTTAAAAAATACCAATAATGATATTTTATCAAAATAATATATTGTTAAATTAAATATAAATAATTTTAAAAACAAAATAATAAAATTTCATATTATATTGTACAAAAATTCCTAAAATATATATTTATTGGAAATTGTAAAATTATTTGTAAACAATACAACCCATTAATATTGTAAAATGTTTTATCACAATTAAAATTAAAATTGTTTTACTTTGCGTTCTTCAAAATTATAAGGATTTAATTCACACAATTATTTTTATAAATTCTCTATTTTATTTGAGTATTACCTTATATTGACATTTATTCAAAACCGAGTCCATTTTGTGGAAACCATTTTGATAAGCAATGTTTTATAATTTATTCTTTTGAAAAAAATCCATATGTGACCGTCACCTCGATTATAAAATGGAACATCCTCCCTCACATCTCCAAACTACAACGATCAATGAATATTGATAAAAATAATCTATTTTATATCATATACATCATTATACACTTTCAATAGGTTATTTCCTTCCATATATACCAGACATATACCCATTTAGAGGAGATATAATGTAGTGGATTCACAAAAGATTTTATCTACTAGAATGATCGCTATCTTTTCTGCCCATCATTTTCAAATATATATATATCGTATTTACCATTAAAAAATAACTTCAGTAACCTCAATATTTTTATATTTTTAAATTTATTTTAAAAAAAACATTATAATCCATATATAAAATAAAAAATTAGGTAATGTACCACTCATATGTACATACGGTTTACTGTCTCCATGTTGCGATACAATTCATTATTCATATCTATATTTTGTGTAATATTTTTATGATTGTATTAGTGTTTATACAATGTATTAATTACAAAATTATAGATTTTTAATAATAATATCATGTCTAACTTCTTCCCATCCAATCCATTGGAAAATGATAATTTAATTTGTTCTTATGTGTGGACTACCACATCTATGAAACGTTGTTATTCGTCTTTTACTTTATAATTTATTTAAATGGTAACAAGGAATAATTTTATGAAAATATATGAAATATTTTATATAATAATTAGCTTATAAACATTAATTATCATTTAAAATTTCTACATTCCATCTTTCGAACCCTAAAATTATAATTAATGTCTATATACATCCCATCTTATCTATAAATGGTGTAATTCATTTTCTATAATTAAATTTTATGGATAAATATAAATATTTAATATATTTAATATATGTTATATATATATTATAATTAACTATCATGAGGTTATTTATGCAGTTAAATTTACAAGGACCAGAACTACGGAAATGAATTAATCATGATAAACAAAATATATATCCCCAAGAAATACATATTTTATTAAGAAATTATTGATAAAAGGGGGTTTTGAAATACTATAGAGGGATAGTATATAATATTATATCTATTAAATTTTATTCTTTATAAAATTAATAATAATTTAAATTTATAATAATATATGTCGGAGTACTATAGAAAAACATTCACACTTGAGGTAATGGTTTTATTAGATTATATCACCAATATTAGAGATTTTTTATGTTTAAGTGTATATTGGTGAATATTTGTATGTCATATCCATATATTTTTTAAAATAATAATGATTGATTTTACCATTTTATTATTATTTTTAGGTTAATTTTTACCCATGGTTTACTTTTTACAAAACGGTTTGAAATTAATATTCTTATCATTTCCTAAATGAGGCGTATTATGATTTTTATGAAAAAAAGTTCAGAATAAATGATTTTTATCTTATAAAACATCAATAGATTTTTCCACTATCATGAGTAATAATTTTTTTCAAACATCCATTATACATTTAAATTTTTATTTTCAAATAAAAATTTAATCTTTTTTAATTTGTTAGTTTCTTATGAAACGATTTCAAAATTGAAATGTTATTTTTCTCAAAAATTATTTTTTGTGTTCATCAAAAACAATTTTATATCTAAGATGATATAAATTGATGTTACATAATATTTATAATGTATTTGATCCATGTGTCCCTTTATTATTCTCTATAATTTTTTATGACGACATGATATTTATTAAACTTGTTTATTTTCCATGGGATATGTTTCAATGAAATTATTAAATACTCTTGGAACATATTTCATTTGTAGGGTTTGTTCTATGATGAATTTTTATTGAAACATATTCCATTTCTAGAATTCTGATATTATTATTTCATTATGATATAATGGGAAAAATATGGATTTTGTTCATTATGTAATATGTGGGACCTATATCTCCCACCACTACATTGGGTAACGATTTATATCTCAGGTGATAATAGGATGTGAATGGGGATTGAATATAGTTCAGTAATAGATTATGTACACTCTGATAGTCTTGGGAGTGAACCTTGTCTAATATTATGGTTTGGGAATTGAACTAATTCAACAATGAAATCCATGGAAATAAACCAAGACTACAAATTAAATGATTTTATATACATAAGTGTATGAAACAAATCAATATCGTTGAATATGTTACTATTTTATTATTTATGTTCTATTATTACATTTTGATTCATGTAATATGAGCTAACAATATTTATTACATGAAATAATATAATGAACATTGATATGATGGTTATGGTTTTTATATGTTAATATAATTTTCTATATTCTAATTCTAATGTTATTCTTTTTTTGTCATTGATGTCACCCTTGTTTACACTTTCTATGAATTTGAACTCAACCTTTTTTATGATTATTTTCCCGAGGATATAATGAAATTTATTAAATATGAAATGACTATGCATGGTTATATAATGATGAAATAAGTGGGAGATGATGTAGATATTTTATGAATTGGGTTTTTACGATTCCATGAATCCAAACGTAGTAGACATAAATGATTATTATATGGATTATTATATTTTTTATTTAATATTCACCTATTAGTATGTCATTTTTATATATAAAATTTATTTTTCATAACAAAAAGGTTTATTTTTTATTTTCATTCTTCCATACTTCCATGGATGTGAGGTTGTGGATGTGTGTGTGACCATGTGGTTGCGACATGTGATATGTAGATATGGAATCTGATGACAACCTATGATGTTAGGCACTATGGGAGGCTGTGGTATGCAATGTTGCAACCCAATCCATTTCATAGATGTTTGGGTATAGGGTTTTGAGATAGTATAGAAGGTATAAGGGAATACTGAAATTTATGTTGTGGCATGAGAGTGGTTACTTATTGGAGTAATTTGATACATGATTCCTTTATTGATATTTTATTGATTTTATCCAAATACATACATACAATATTTGGTGAGTGATGTAGAGTGAGGTTAGGAAGGATGATAAATATATTGAAGTTGTAATGCCCGGACCCCAGTTACCTAGAGTCAGTGCATTATTACATAACATTGGCATGATCACAAGAAAGATCAAATCTCGAAAGACCGATTGGTTTAGTATCCTTGGAAACACTGGATATATTCATAAGTCTTACATTACATCATAAAGTGAAAAACTACTACAACAACATATTGTCTCCATATTCCACACTCATATCCCCACATAATATCCCTGCAGGTCATTCATAATTTACTTCTTCACTTCTTGGGAAAAATAAAACATTGAAAATGGGTGAGCTCAAATGCCCAGTAAGGATAACAATATAGCGGAAACTTTCATAAATAAGAATAAACATTTAAGGCAATGTATAACTAAAAAAAAGCCTTTTAAACTTGAACTTCAACATAGTATGGAAAAAGTAAAATGAAATAATGTCATTTAATTATTTACATGGATATTCTACTAATTGAATAATCACATGCAATATCAATAACCACTTTCATAATGATGGAATGCATAATGCCAGACTATCATAACCACATAGCCAAGGCCTCATGCCAAGAATACAAATAATATTTTTCCAAGGCCTTATGCCAAGACAGTAGTTTGTCTCATGAGACCTACTGATACATCGAGGAGCTATAGAGGGCTCCACCCGTCACATATTATGTCCAATTCATTCCCATATGAAAATGTTTAAACATAACATAAACATTCGTATTAAAACTAGCATACTAAATGTCAATACTTTCACCATAAACTATGAACGGTATAAAATTAGCACATCCATAGTGAAAAATATCACAAAACCTTCAATACAATATAGAAGTTTTGTATCATAATAAATCAACATCAAATAAGCGTAAAATCCATCAAAGGATGTTGACATAGATGAAATCAAAACTCATTTTAGAGAAATATCTCTTTCTATTTTGAAATAATTAAAGTGCCTTATATTTATGAAGTAAAACATGTTCTTTGAAAATATTATTATAAGCTTGTAAGGGAAGCTTCGACGATTTTATAATGGCGGAAAATAACCGCACCCACTTTATAAGTTAAAAAAACATTCTTATCTTAATTCTGTCGAAAAGGTTAAAAAGCACATTGTTTGGAAAACGACGGAAAGATTCCTTTATAAACCACTTATAAAAAGTCAAACAAGGGTAAAAATGACTTTAACCCATATTTTTGAAAATAGTAAAAATGTTTTGAAATACATTTTTAAGAAACAAGGATGTTGATGATAAAGAGATCCCAGTAGATTATTACATATAAACAACCACGGATAATGAAGAGATTGTGAAATAAACCCTTACCATGTTCTTTTCCTTGGTTGGGGTAGGTTAACATCATTTATAATAGTTAAATAATAGTTATTATATTATACAAGATTCATATACATTCATATGATATCATATATGATCTTTTAACATTGCTTTGTTAATAATATCTTAGTATTACCGTCTTTTCGGGTGTTAACTTGCTCGTTTTCTTTTATATGTTTTGTTACATAAGCCATGTTTGTCATGAATAGGTTGTATATTATTCATATAAATAATGATATCAAGTCCTTAAGAATTTTTTTTAAATCATCAAATGATAATTATACTTGAATGGATACAATGGAGAATGAATCTCATCGCGTTCGTGGAGACAGTAGTCCGTACATACGCACGAGCGATAATATCATTCTTTTGATATTAAAATAATATATAAACGGATGTTATATCATATATACAGAATCATTAACATTTTATATTTATTATTTACATGAGTTACACATCATTTTTATACCCATCCAAATGATAATATATTGAATAACAATTACACCACGACATGGAGACGGTAAGACGTACGTATGCACGTATGGTGACATGTTATTTAAAGGGTGGATATAATACTGAATATGGTTGTAACATATTTATAATCACATCATAGTATATATATTATACTGGAGTTATTATTTTAGAATGGTAATAACAGTGGATGAAGAAGTGGAAGAAGAAAGGAACTTGGAAAACGGTGGTGAAATCATTACCTCTTCTTCAAGTTCTTCCATTTGATTTGATCAAAAGGGCTCATTAGTATGACATTATGATAAAACTAAGTCCTTTATGTTTAATATCGGGAATTTGGGAGAGTATTTGGGAATAGTTTGGCTGAACCAAAATTCATTGAAGGTGTGACGAAATGAGCAGGAGGAGTGCCCTTTTATAAGAGGGGTGAGGGGCACCTTTGAAAAGCTAGAAATATTAATTTATAATAAATTCATATCCGGTTTCTAATGGCTCCAAAGTTTATTATTTAAATATTAAGGTGGGTATGGGTCTAAAACCACTTAACCAATATAATTTAGACAATTTTGGGTTACTATATTAACCTTATCTTAAAGTATTAACTCAAAGTTAATTAGTTTCACTTTTACAATGTCTCTTTGTATTTTTATATTATATGGTTAATAAACATACCATATACATCCAATAGACCCCCAAGTGGTCCATTAATGATACAAATATCATGATATAAGTCTCTTTTCTGATCCTTAGATTTTTAGGAATTTAATATCAATTAATAATATAATATTTGTTTTAAAAACTCTTTTATGTCAATTTTGATAGTATTCAATAGTTGATTTTTTTGAAACTCATAAAAGAATGATTACTTCGAAAAAAGTTAATAAAATAAATCCTAATATATCATATTATCCTAGAAAATTATTTTAATTCATTAAAAGTCTCAAATTTTATTTATTTGGGTATTTATAATATCAATTATTTCAAATTTTCACTATTATGGTAATTACTGCATCATCATTGTGTCAAAAAAATTAAATTATGTAATCTCTAAAAATTATAAATAAACTATAATTATGTATTAAAGCTTTTTAGATTTCTAATTAATATTTATAGTCGAAAATCCAAAATATATAACCCTATGTAAAAAATGATTTTCTAAAAGATATATGCTTGTGTCATTTTTGTATTCATTTTATCTTAGTTAAAATAAAGTGTCCTGATCACCTACAAGTGGATCCATGGGGTAAAAAAATCGACCCAAAGATGCCTATGCCCTAACATGTATCAACCAATAAGGCTAGGACACGTTTTAGGATAATTTAGTATTATTATAATATTATTTTTTAACCCTTATTTACCGGATTTATCCTTAACCATGGTAAATAAAATATTTACCGAAGTAATTATTCAAAATGTCTAAAAATAAAAGTTACCTATTTAGAAAATTTGAACATCCTGATTCCAAATATGGAATCCATTTTTCCAAATTCAAAACACAGAAGTGGCAGAAATTGATTTAAAATTAATTTCGGTTGTTAAAACAAAAGAATGTTTTTATGAGATAATAACTATCAGAAGATTGACACTTGTTTATGTCTGGTTTAATTGTAAAATTATGTCCAATGACCAAAATTATATTAAATGGTAAAATTATATTATAAATATACTTTAAAATCACTCAAATTAATAATTTATATCTATTAATTATTTTGATTAAAAAAGTTTTTTTTAATAAAAATTTATTAATTTTCACTATTCATCCAAATATTAAAGTTATCCGAAAAGTTCCAAAAATTTCACCTTATGATAAATTCGATATTCCGAATCCAAAAATGAATTCCATTTTAAAAAATAAAATATATACATTTTCATAATGTAGGTATTACTATTAATAACAGCTAGTTTGATTGGTTATGGTGTGTTAGAACTCGGTGTTGCGTACAACACACACTATCACATTATTCAAAGAGAAGAATACCATAGAAGCTTGGGGTGTTACACTCTCCTCTCCTTCAAATAATTTAGTCCTCGAAATTTCTAGAATATTATCGCATGAAAAGACTCGGGTGGTTCCTCAACATAAGTTCCTCAGGTTCCCACGTTGTTTATTCCATCTTATGGTTTCTCCACAAGACTTTTACCAGGCGAGTCATCCAGTTTCTGAGTAATTGTCCTCTCGTATCAAGAATCCTGACGGGCTCCTCACAATAAGACAGATCGGGCTCTAGTTCTAATTCCTCATAGGTGAGTACATGCGTTGGGTCAGGCATGTATTTTCTCAACAGAGATACGTGGAACACATCATGAACTTTGGAGAGACTTGGAGGCATTTCCAATCGGTAAAATAGAACCCCAATTCATTCTAGAATATCGAAAGTTCCGATGTACATGGTAATCAATTTACCTTTATTACCAAATCCTATGAATTCCTTCCATGGAGATACCTTTAGGAAAACATGATCACCGAATTGAAATTCCAACTCCTTCCTTCGATTATCGGCATAGCTCTTCTGCCTACTTTGAGCTGCATTGATGTGATTTTGGATTACCTTCATCTTTTCAATCGTTTCCTCCACCAGTTCTAGACCTATATGTTTTCTTTCACCAACTTCATCCCAATAGGTTGGTGTGTGCCATCTCTTTCCGTATAACGCTTCATATGGTGCCATCTGAATACTCGAATGGAAGGTATTGTTAGAGGAAAATTATACCAGTGGTAAATATTGATCCCACATACCCTGAAAGTCAAGTGAGAAGGATATAAACATGTCTTCTGAGGTTTGAATAATTCTTCTTCATTGTCCATCTGTCTGAGGGTGGTAAGCAATGCTCAAATAAAGATTAGTATCCATGTATTTCTGAATACTTTTCGAGAATCATGAAGTAAAAAGGGGATCAAGATCTGAAACAATCGATAGGGGTACTCCATTAAGTCTCACAAATTCATTAATATATAGTCATTCTAGACGTTCCAGGGGTAGATATTCTCTTATAGCAAGAAAATGTGCTGGCATGGTAAGACGATCAACAATAACCCATATTGCATCATTCCTTCTAGGAGTCTTTGGTAGCCCAATGACAAATTCCATCATAATATTGTCCCATTTCCACTCCGGTATGGGAAGAGGTTGCATGACTCCTCCAGGATGTTGCCTTCCAGCTTTCACTTGTTGACAAACCATTCATCTTGACACAAAATCAGCAATCTCCCTCTTCATGTTGTCCCACCAAAAATGTTCCTTCAAATCTCTACACATTTTGGTGCTCCCAGGGTGTACAGAGAAATTGGAACTATGAGAATCATCCATAAATTCCCTTTTTAGATCAGGTATATCAGGAACACAAACCCTCTTCCCGAATTTCGAAATTCCATTTTCATACACAATATCTATCAATCTCCCATCATTCACAACTTTAATCTTCTTTTGAAATTCTCCATCATTAGTCTGAGAACTCTTAATCCTTTCTAGTAAAGATGGTTTGGTAACCATTTGAAAAAGCATTGATGTTTCTCCTTCCCTGGTTATTCCCATGTCCATCTTTTCTAGATCCATGAAAATTGGATCCCTTTTAATTCTCATATTGTTCAAAACTCCATGATCTTTTCTGCTCAAAACATCTACCACCTTGTTTTCTTTCCCCGGGTGGTAGTGTATCGTACAATCATAATCCTTGAGTAAATCATGTCATCACTTCTGCCTCATGTTGAGTTCTTTTTGTGAGAAAATATACTTCAAACTATTATGATCATTATAAATCTCACATTTTTCACCATAGAGGTAGTGCCTCCATATCTTCAAAGCAATGATCACAGCTTCTAACTCGGGATCATGAGTAGGATAGTTTTGTTCATGAATTTTCAACTGTCGCGATGCATAGGCAATAACCCTATCATTCTGCACAAGGACACAACCATGTCCTTTCTTCGATGCATCACTATAAATAACGAACCCATTATTCCACGATGTTAGAGTCAATATAGGAGCATTGACTAATCTTCTCTTCAGTTCATTGAAAAATTCTTCACACTCTTTTGTCCAAACAAATTTAACCCCTTTACATGTGAGCTTCGTTAATGGGTTAGCCAATCAGGCAAAATTCTGGACAAAACGTCGATAATAAACTGCTGAACCAATAAAAATACGTACCTCAGTTATACTCGTAGGTGCTGGCCATTCTTGGATTACCTTGGTCTTAGAACGATCAACAGAGATTCCATCCTTAGAGACAATATGGCCCAGAAAAGAAATCTCCTAAAGCCCGGATTCACACTTGCTAAACATCCCATATAATTCATGTCTTCTTAGAGTCTTCAGGATAATGTGCATGTGATTTTCATGATCTTCGTAGCTTTTGGAGTATACCAAGATATCATTAACAAATACCACCAAAAATTCATCCAGATACTCCTTGAAAACTCTATTCATTATATCCATGAATACAGAGTGTGCATTAGTAAATCCAAAAGGCATTACTATAAACTCGTAATGCCTGTACCTGTTTCGAAATGCTCTCTTGGGAATCTCTTCCTTCTTCACAGACAAATAATGGTATCCAAATCGAAGGTCAATCTTTGAAAAGTATTGAGCTCCATGCAGTTGGTCAAATAAATCATCAATGTGAGGTAAGGGATACTTGTTCTTTATCGTTATAGCATTGATCTCCCTATAGTCAATACATAACCTCATAGATCCATCTTTCTTTTTAACAAAAAGAACCGGGACTCCCCATGGAGAAACACCAGGGCAAATAAATCCTTTATTACTCAATTCCTCTAGTTTCTTCTTTAGTTGGACAAATTCTACAGTGGCCATTCTATAAGGGGTCTTCGATATAGGCCTTGATCCAGGAATTAAATCAATGGAAAACTCAACTTTTTGTTATGGAGGATGTCCAAGTAAATCTTCTGGAAATACATCTACATATTCTTTCAAAATAGGTACATCCTGTATTTGAACATTCCTTTCCTCACACATAGTCATTTCATTATCTTCCACCCCAATAATTGAATTTAGTTGAGCTACTGGGGGTGGATCAAGATAAGAATTAGGTGGTGACGATTCTGCCTTAAAGATAAGCTGTTACTTATCATCATCATCAAGAATCGTAACCTCTTTCTTCTTACAATAAATCTTTGCATCATAGTCCGAAAGCCAGTCCATACCGAAGATTATATCAAAATCAATCATAGGTATGTCGATGAGATCAATAGATAAAGAACATTTATGTGCTCTAATGGGGATCGATTCACAAAAACTTGTTGCAATGATACTTTCCTTAGGAGTTTTAACTGACAACCCCCTTGTTAAATCAAATTGGAAATATCTAAAATTCTTAGCAAATTGGGAAGATATGAAACAATGCGATGATCCAGAATCCTATAATGCATTTTCTATACTTGAGGAAACCATTAAATTACCTGCCACCACGACTTTTGGAGCTTCTACCTCAGCAGCAGTGACAACATAAGCTTGGCCTTGATCCCTTGGCCTTTTCTGAGGTATGATCTCCTGACGCTTAGGACATTCATTTGCATAATGTCCCATCTCCCTGCAATTGTAGCACTGAACATTGGTAGCTTCCTTCTTCCCTTTGCAATCACGAGCTTGGTGGCCTTTTTCACCACACTTATAACAGAATCATGTTCCCTTAAAGAAAGTACTAGGGTGTTTCTTCCCACATTTACCGCAGGATGGATATTCAACTTTTCCATTATTCCCCTTATTTCCATTCCCATATTGATCAGTAGGTCTCTTCTAATCTTGCTATACTTTAAAGTCATAAGACTTAGAGAATTCCTTTTCGGTTTTGATAGCACATGAGACAATGTATCTGTACGATGAAAAGGATTGTGAGACTAATGCTCAACGGAGAAATGGTTTTAACCCATCAAAGAAATGATCAATATTACTTCTTGGGTTACGTCTATAATCTCCATCATACCTTGCGAACCATGTAATGTTAGCCTCATACTTTGCGACATTCTAATCCTCCTTCTGTCTCAGACTCAGAAATTGTCTTTCCATATCTGCTCGATGGTCGCGAGAAAAGTATTTTTCTAAAAAAGATCTTTGAACTCCCTCCATTACATATTTGATATTTCATCATCTTTCTTAGTGTTTTGAATCAATGACCACCATTGATCAGCATCTCCAGTGAGGCGGTAAACTGACATGATAACTTTTTCCCTTTCACTACTCCCCAAAGCCTGAAATATTTTATCTAGTGAATTTATCCATTTCTCAGCTACTAATGGATTTGTACTCCCATTGAACATTGATGGTTTTTGCCTCATGAATCGATCTAACATTGATCATCCATGCTACAGATCAGGGTGCTCCATACGGGTAATGTTATTATTCATAACCTGAGTGAGTTGTCCCAGTATAGTGATTAGCTGATCGACACCAATTGCATCACCAACTCCACTATAATTATCTTGACTAGGAGGGAAATCCCTACACGGAGTGCGTGCATTGATACAGTTTTCATTTCTTCCACTAGGCGCCATTTCTAAACAATGGCATAAACTATATCAGTTTATGAATCAAAATACATAATCTCATACTTATAAAACACTTAACATAAATTGAACTATTTATGGATATAATCCATAATCATAAGAATGTTTTCTTTGAAGAATATATACTCATAAACCCTTCATAATGATTTTTAAAGAAAACGAGAGTTATCCTAAGCATATCCCCCAGGAGTGTCGTAACCAAGAGTGCAGTAAGGCCCGTTGTCGTGCACCAGTTCCCGTTCGAGTCTAGCTCAAAGAGGTGTTTTCGGGTTTTACCCCTAGGTACATCTGTGCCAGAGCCGCCTCTACCATTTCGTATCTAGACAAGGATTTATTTCTCGGAAAACTCACAAAATCTCTACAATAAAAAAAATTCTAGGAAGTTCTTCTATACTAATCCTCAAAGTTCATCTTATGTCTACGTGCTCTAATCAGAGTTTATCTAAATCTATCTTCCAAGGTTTGTACTAAACTTCCTCTGATACCAACTATAACGCCCTGACCCCAGTTACCTA
This sequence comes from Viscum album, assembly GCA_963277665.1. NCBI lineage: Eukaryota > Viridiplantae > Streptophyta > Magnoliopsida > Santalales > Viscaceae > Viscum > Viscum album. The sequence goes on from OY728136.1 coordinate 1,520,302,981, forward strand.
GAGTCGGTGCATTATTACATAACATTGTCATGATCACAAGAAAGATATAATCTCGAAATACCGATTGGTTTAGTAGCCTTGGAAACACGAGATATTTTCATAAGTCTTACATTACATCATAAAGTGAAAAACTACTACAAAAACATATTTTCTCCATATTCCACACTCATATTCCCACATAATATCCCTGCAGGTCATTCATAATTTACTTCTTCACTTCCTGGGAAAAATAAAACATAGAAAAAGGGTGAGCTCAAATGTCCAGTAAGGATAACAATATAGAGGAAACTTTCATAAATAAGAAAAAACATTTAAGAGAATGTATAACTAAAACAAAAGCCTTTTAAACATGAACTTCAACATAGTATAGAAAAAGTAAAATGAAATAATGCCATTTACTTATTCACATGGATATTCTACTAATCGAATAATCACATGCAATATCAATAACCACTTTCATAATGATGGAATGCATAATGCCAGACTATCACAACCACATAGCCAAGGCCTCGGTCCAAGACTACAAATAAGATTTTGCCTAGGCCTTATGCCAAGACACTAGTTTGTCTCATGAGACCTACCGATGCATCAAGGAGCTATAGCGGGCTCCACACGTCACATATTCAGTCCAATGCATTCCCATATGTAAAGGTTTAAACATAACATAAACATTCGTTTTAAAACTAGCATATGAAATGTCAATACTTTCTCCATAAACTATGAACGGTATAAAAATAGCACATCCATAGTCAAACATATCACAAATCCTTCAATACAATATAGAAGTTTTATATCATAATAAATCAACTTCAAATAAGCGTAAAATCCATCAAAAGATGTTGACATAGATGAAATCAAAACACTTTTAAGAGAAATATCTCATTCAATTTTGAAATCATTTAAGAGTATTATATTTTTGAAATAAAACATTTCCATTGAAAATATTCTTATAAGCTTGTAAGGGAAGATTCGACGATTTTATAACGGCGGAAAATAACAGCACCCACCATATAAGTTAAAAAAACATTCTTACCTTAATTCTGTCGAAAAGCTTAAAAAGAACCTTGTTTTGAAAATGACGGAAATATTCCTTTATAAAACACTTATAAAAAGTCAAACAAAGGTATAAATTATTTTAACCCATATTCTTTTAAATAGTAAAAATGTTTTGAAATACATTTTTAAGAAACATGGATGTCGATGATAAAGAGATCCCAGAAGATTATTACGTATAAACAACCTCAGATAATGAAGAGATTGTAAATTAAACCCTTACCATGTACTTTTCCTTGGTTGGGGTAGGTTAAAATATTGTATAATAGTGAAATAATTTTTATTAAATTATACAAGAATCATATACATTCATATGATATCATATATGATCTTTTAACATTGCTTTGTTAATAATATCTTAGTATTATCATCATTTCGGGTGTTAACTTACTCGTTTTCTTTTATATGTTTTGTTACATAAGCCATGTTTGTCATGGATAGGTTGTATATTATTAATATACAGAATGATATCAAGTCCTTAAATATTATTTTTAAATCATCAAATAATAATTATACATGAATGGATACGATGGAGAAAGAATCTCATCGTGTTCGTGGAGACGGTAGTCTGTACGTACGCACGAGCGACAATATCATTCTTCTGATATTAAAATAATATATAAATGGATGGTATATCATATATAAAGAATCATTAAAATTTTATATTTATTATTTACCTGAGTTACACATCATTATTATACCCATCAAAATAATATTATATTGAATAACAATTACACCACGACGTGGAGACGGTAAGCCGTACGTATGCACGTATGGTGACATGTTATTAAAAGGGTGGATAGAATACTGAATATGGTTGTAACATATTTATAATAACATCACAGTATATATATGATACGGGAGTTATTATTTTATAATGGTAATAACAAAGGATGAAGAAGTGGAAGAAGAAAGGAACTTGGAAAAGGGTGGTGAAATCATTACCTCTTCTACAGGTTCTTCCTTTTGATTTGATCAAAGGGGCTCCTTAGGTTGGCTTTATGATCAAAATAAGGCCTCTAGGTTGTATTTAGAGAAGTTGGGAGAGTATTTTTGTTCAGATTTTGGCCGAACCAAAAGTCTTTGAAGGTGTGAAGAAATGAGAAGGAGGAGTGCCCTTTTATAAGAGGGGTAGGGGGCACCTTTGGAAAAGCTAGAAATATTAATTTATAATAAATTAATATTCGGTTTCTAATGGCTCCAAAGTATATTATTTAAATTTTAAGGTTGTGATGGGTCGAAAAACAATTAACCAATAGAATTTAGACATGTCTGGGTTACTATATTAACTTTATCTTTATGTATTAACTCAAAGTTAATTAGTTTCACTTTTACAATGTCTCTTTGTATTTTTATATTATATGGTTAATAAACCAACCATATGCATCCAAGCGACCATCAAGTTGTCCATTAAGGATACAAATATCATGATATAAGGCTTTTGGCTGATCCTTAGATTTTTAGGAATTTAATATCAATTAATAATATAATATTTGTTTTAAAAACTCTTTTATGTCAATTTTGACACTATTCAATAGTACCTTTTTGTGAAACTCATAACAGAATTATTACTTCGAAAAAAGTTAATTAAATCAATACTAATATGTCATATAATCCTAGAAAATTATTTTAATTCATTATAAGTCTCAAATTATATTTATTTGAGTATTTATAATATCAATTATTTTAACTTTTCACTATTATGGTAATTACAGCATCATCATTGTGTCATAAATAAATTAAATTATGTAATCTCTAAAAATTATAAAGAAAATATACTTATGTAGGAAATCTTTATATCTTTATAATTAATATTTATAGTCAAAAATCAAACATATATAACCCTATGTAAAAATTGTTTTCTAAAAAATATATGCTTGTGTCATTTTTGTATTCATTTTAACATAATTAAAATAAAGTGTCCCTATCACCTACAAGTGGCTCCATGGGGTCCCAAAATCGACCCAAAGATGCCTATGGTCTAACATGTATCATCCAATATGTCTAGGACACGTTTTAGGAGAATTTAGTATTATTATAATATTATTTGTTTAACCCTTATTTACCGGATTTACCCTTAACCATGGTAAATAAAATATTTACCGAAGTAATTATTCAAAATGTCTAAAAATAAAAGTTACCTATTTACACAATTTGAAAATCCTGATTCCAAATATGGAATCCATTTTTCAAATTCAAAACACAGAAGTGGCAGAAATTAATTTAAAATTAATTCCCATTGTTAAAACAAAAAGCGTGTTTTTAAGAGATAATAACTATCAAAAGATTGACACTTGTTTATGTCCGGTTTAATTGTAAAGTTATGTCCAATGACCAACATTATATTAAATGGTAAAAATATATTATAAATATAATTTAAAACCACTCAAATTCATAATTTATCACTATTAATTATTTTGATTAAAAAAGTTGTTTTTAATTAAAATTTAGTAATTTTCAGTATTCATCAAAATATTAAAGTTATCCGAAAAGTACCAAAATTTCACCTTAGGCTAAATTCGATATTCTGAATCCAGAAATTAATTCCATTTTAAAGAATAAAATATATATAATTTCAAAAATTAGGTATTACTATTCATAATGGCTAGTTTGATTGGTTATGGTGTGTTAGAACTCTGTGTTGCATACAATACACACAATAACATTATTCAAAGAGAAGCATACCGTGGAAGCTAGGGGTGTTACAGAAGTGATTCTAAATTTTTTTTATATAATGTATTTTCATGGTATTTTTTTATTTTTATGGGGCACCGTGGGTATAATTCAACTATATATATGTTTTATGCTCACCCAAAAAATATATAAACTATTTTTAATGTTTTTAGAGATGCTTAATAGATCAATATGGACATTACAAACATGGATGTCAAAGATTTTTTGAGTTATTATTTTAGACATCCCATTGCTTTTATATTATATTATATATTATGTATTCATGTCCATACACATATGTTATGGTTTCGTTTAATTTATTTAATGTGGTGGGTTTTTTTGGGGAAATTATTCTTTTCTCAATATCCTTTTTATATGTTGTGGTAAATGCATACCATTTGAATGTTCTACACCCACAGGGATATTCTCAAACTATATTTGTACTATAATTAAGAATTAGGATTATGTATTCTCTTTACAAATGGAATATGAAAGGTTATATTGGATGCGGTCATGAAATACTTATTATCTACATAATTTTTATCCCCATCATATATAATTTCTCACTATTATAGTGGTTTTAGTGGCATCACCATAAGATACTTCATCTTTCTTAATTCTTAATATACATCCCCTTAGGTATATTATATGTTTGAATCTAGGTATAGTTTAAAAAGTGATTATTCCACATAAAAAACAATTGTAAAATCATTTAAAAAAATCAATATGATAATGATTACAATTTGAATAATTCAAATATTTATGATTTATTTGATTATAACCAATATTGATGTTAGTTTTAACAACCCCTAAAACATTTTCATCTTCATATTCCAACATCATATTCTCATAGAAATGGTAACGTTCATACTAATCACTTTTCAAGAACCATTTTTATATTTTTCAATATATTTTTAATTTCAACATTTTGGTAAATAAAAGGTATTTTAGGTAATGATGGGAATTATTAAATGAAAATTATTGCATGAAAAAATGTTTTGAGTTAACTAAAATTAGAATTTTGTATGATCCCCTACTTGAACATGATGATGGTAGGGGCTATGGATGTATTTTTATATGAATAAAACTAAAATGATTATTTTTTGGTAGATAATATTTCTTACAATGAAATGTTTTGAGGACATATTTATTCAAGTTTAAAAGAGATTACCATTAAGATAATCATTTTTATTGGAATGACTATTGTATAATTAAAATTTATAGAACATAAATCATAAGAAAAATATTGAGTTTATTCATTATCAATAGAATATGATTTACTAAATGTTTGGATTAATATGTGATGCAATATTCTATATTCATAAAAATTATAGTTCATCAAAAGTATTACTAGATTTTGTAATTAATTTCAATTTAGTGAATAAAAAATTGTTTGAATGATGAAACATTGAATAATTAGGACCCAATAAAGGAATGATATAATGTTAAAAGGAGATAAAAATGGAAACAATACATTCATTATTAATTAAATTCATTAAATAATATTTTACATTATGAAAAATAAGACGATGTACAAAAATTAGTTTAGAAACATGTTAAAAAAAAGGAAAATTGATTAAATCAGAATAATTATTACCAAAAGATTGTAGATACTTTTTTAGGATTATAAATTCAATTAATTATGATGACTTTGATCTATAAGATCAATGTATAATATTCATAATTTAATGTTTCTGATTTTAGATGTTTTTGTGGTATATTTAAGATGATGACTTCACAAAAATATTTTTGGACACACAAGTTGGATCTAAGGATTGATAAATATTGGAATGTTATTAATCATATATAAAAATGTTTAATTTTTTTGAAGTTTTAATTTCATGATTCTTCTACTTTTTATTAAATTCATATGAATATAAATAAAATATTTTATTCAAGAATTTTTTATTGTGGGTAAGGCATAAGTGTGATTTTAAATAACAATATTTAAAAAATACTTGAATAATATTTTTATCTGGAAACTAGTTGTGCTAAAAAGAATATTCCAACTTCCAAAGTAAATTATACATAAGAGAATATAAGTATAAATGTTGGCAGATGATGTTATAGATAAATAATTCAAAGAAGATAATGAAGTATGAAAAATTTCTAGTTATAATATTCAACACGATCGAAATTAATATTAGTCATGAAACTAGTGGAAACCAGTGAAATTTCATATCAGGACACTCATGAGACTTTTCTAGTTTGTTTTCACTTTTTTTATCTAATTTATCTATTTTTATCGATAGGAATTATCATGTAATGTATTAGGTGCTTAGGATTGAATTGATCCTATTCAAAATGTGTTTTCCAATCATTACATTAATTATTATTTCATACGAGAGAGGTTGAGATATAAATTTTAGATTATAAAAATAGTTACAAGTTACAGAGGTTTTTGAAAGGAGAATGGAAATTATAAGAGATCACCACTAATTCCACCCCTCCCCCTTTTGAGTGGTCCACATTTTTTTGGTATATCTTATTGGTATCAAATTTGGGTTTCATATGTATGATATTTATATTCATTATCAAGGATAATATCAAAACTATTTATTCATGAGTAATTTTAACTACCAATGAACAAAATTATGATAAATTAAAATACATAATGAAAAGAAAACATTTTTCACTTTTCAAGGAAGTTATTGATCCAGCTACTATGGTGTTTTCACCTAGGGATAAATGTACTCCTATGTAATTTTATAAAAATTTAATATCATAGATTATGAAAAATATTGACATGTAATTCTAATATCCTTGTCCAAAAATGATTATATGAAGGTGATCACTCTCCAAATAGAGAAGGAATCTTGACTAAGTCATGAATTCATCATCAAGGTGAGTGTAAAATTAAAATAATCAAAGAATCCAAAACTATATAATCATGTTCAATGATATCTGGATGGTGAAGAAGAAGATATTGAGAATTAAGTATCCAACATGAATTAAATTGTCCAAAAAAAATAGAGGATTTGGGGATATCTTGAATGATTTTTCTATTGTTCAATAATTTCTGAAAAAATTATAAAAATAATTGATCCATATAAAATATCATTAAAATATAGTGATATGTTATCACTTACAAAATTAGATAAAAATATTCATTCATATAAATTAAATAAAACTCAAAAATTCAAAAAGAATATGAATAATTATATTTCATTTCATTAATGAGGATGTTGAAAATAACTGAAGCAAGAGATGAGGTAGTGGTTCATAGTGAATTGGATGATAAATAATTTCAGATCCTTAGAATGGATTTCACCCTAAGGAGGGGTGAATCAAGATATAGAATATTGAAACATTTCTCCCCTGAATGAGGACATTGTTCTCTCACCAAGAGGAACACATCAATTTCCATATATATTTATTATCAATGAGGGATGAATGTAGTAAATGAAATGATGGATTTTATTTTCTTTACCTACAATACGCTATGTCTATGGTTCAAGCTAAAAAATTTGTATGTTCACCAAATTCAATAAAATCACACCTCAATTCGATTATAATTTGAAGTGGTATCTTAGACCCTATTGGTTCACCACCACCTAAAATTGGGTAACTCACTTCCCACCTAAATTAAGGGACTATATACACTATTTTTTTAAATATTTATCTCCCCACGATGATGATTCAAACATAGGCCAAAAATGGTGATTTAATGATCCAAATAAACAGTTACCTTCAAATGAAAATAAAAATCCTAAAAATAACCTCTTAAACCATCTATATTTAAAATGTGATTTGGAATATTCCCCATCTATTATACCTTTATACTATATAACCATATTATGAGGATATATATTACCCCTAGAAATACTTTTCATTTATTAACCAAATCCTTCAAGTGTGTATCCTTCATCCCTTTAATGCATAGATTTATGTAATTTAGAAAAAATGAAACCATAAAGTAAATGGAAATTAAAACAACCATAATGGACAAGAGTCAAATAAAACATGTTTTTTGGTTATGTAAATTCAATAAAAAACGTTCAATAACTCATTTTCGTTCACAACATATATTTTTTGATGATGAAACACCCTTTGAAAAATTATTATCCTCCCACTGAAGTTTTTTTACATAGGTATCCTCACTCTAAGACAGGTCAACTGAAACAGACATAGTGTGTCTTTCTAAGGCAAATAAGATGAACCAAAATCCTTTATTCGAAGTGAAATGGTATGGTCTCACTAATGTACACCGCATATAAATTCATGCATTGACCATGACATCCTCCCCTTGTCATAAGTTATATTTATTTTCTTTTTTTTCTAATGGCCATCTTTTTTTACCACAATAATGAAGAAAAGCGATGTGTTGACTTGTATTCCCAATTTTGTAATGAAACAATGATATACCACCATGGGGACCCCCATGGGCTTTTTATGACCATATTTTTCTATTTAGAGAAACTACATTCACAGCATACCCAAAATTAGAACTATTTCTTACGTGGGAAAGCCTACTCATTCACCATACCCACTGAACATGGCCTAGTTCTAGCCAAATAAAGCTCCACATCCCTTAATAAGGGATCCATCATCCTTTGACATCCTTATAATAAATCACTATTAAATATGACATAACCCTAAAAAACAGGGTTTGTGGAGGATTTTTCTTCCAATGATATATCCCTTTTAACTTTTCCATAACACTTAAAATAGCTAAAATGTCACGTCCCCAATCATTGATAATATCACTTTAATGATTTGAATTAATGAACCCCTAATCCCCAAGTCTAATCCCATGTGATCCCTGACCGGTGGGATAAATTGAATTTTTTTGACAGCCACATCTCCCTTTCTACAAGACACCACTCAGTGTGATTTCTCATTAACGTACCATCTCCCATTTCACTTATCATATATCCCTTTAAAATAGACATAAATATTTGTATCCATTTTTAAATGAACCCATATAGATCAAATCACTATCATTTCCATAAAATGAGGAAATAAATCCAACCCATAGAAGTGATACAACATACCATTATCATAAGAGAAACCGTGATGAGTGGGGGTTCCATCCTAGAGACAATTAAGTGGATGATGATGGTTAGACATCAAAATCAAATATATTCTCATAAAAACATATTTGGGAAATGAATATTTCAATATATTAGCTACATGATATTGAGATAAGACAATATAAAAAAACAAAAGTCCTTACTATGCTTCATCATTTTTGAAATAATATTTTATCTCAATATTCATGTTCTATGAATGTTGGATATGATTTTTCTGAGGATTATCACACTTGAGTTATCATAGATGATTGGAATATGATATACCACTTCAATTCTCACATCATCAAGTTATTGTTTCATCCATTTAGATTTGGTTCATGCATCAGTGATAATAATGTACTATACACCCATAGTGCTCAATATTATGAACACTAAAATTTTACTTTTATTGATATATGTAGAGACCCAAAGCCTGACCTACATGGAAATTAAATTACTATTGTGGAATAATTAATACATGACAAAAATAAACACCCAAAGACCTTATTAGTATAGTTTCTTTGGAAACTTGGAATGAAATCTTCTAATCATGGTGAAAGATCTTTAACATCTCCCATAATGATCTTCTCCTTTTTCGTTTTCTTACCAATAAACCTTTATTTATATCCTGGGGAAAAGAAAACAAAAAGAATTTTGAGCCTAAATGCTCATTAAGGGTAAACAAAGAGAACATAAAACAATCTATAAACATTTGAATGCAAAAACATGAACATAGAATCTAAACATAAAAATCTTGAGCAAAGACATAAATCATGGAAGTACGTAAGGAATATATCATAATGGATAATCAATAATGATAAAATATAATTGAAATAAAGCATGTAATTGGGGAAATCATTATGAAAATGTTATGATTTCCACAGTATCAAAGGCATTGCTGCCATGACCATCATAGTGGACAAAGTTCCTTTCTGAATCGAGTTCACTCCTCATTTCAGTCCTGTAACACTGAACTAGGTTAACATACCATTCTTAACATGTCTATCTCATGAGATACAAATCTCTTCCAAATGCATTGGATAGAGATATATGTCCCACCCATCTCATAATGAAATCATTCTTACATTTTCCACAATAGAAACATAAATCATTCATCATAACCCAAAGAATAAAATGGGTTTCTTAAACATCATCTCATCATAACATAATCCATATAAAAAAATGGATATCATTTCATTAGAAGAAAATTGAAACCATGTAAATCATAGAGAAATTATACTTGAAACATACACATATAAAATAATGACATCTTAGATGGATAATGTTTTTGATAAAACACTTGAAATGAATTCTTGAGGAAAATTTCCATTCTTCTTCAAAATCATTTTCTTTTCACAAAATGCAATGAAATTTTAAACAAAAAGGATTTTATTGAAAATAATCATTAAATATTTTAGATTAAGTTTCTTGAAAATAAGGCGTTATGAAACCGTAAAAATCTGTTCATGCCATATAAGTTAAAAAAACATTCTCCTCGTACTTTTGTCGAAAAAGTCATAAAGTTCCTCGTATGGTAAACAAAAGAAATATTCTTTACATACCATGCATTAAAATTTAAAAATGGTGAAAAAGTCCATTAAACATACATGAAAACATTTTTAGAAAATTGGGACATGGATGATAACAAAAACCCCAGTAAATACTTACAAATAAACAATCTCGGATAAAAATGATATTTGAAAAGTTATCCCTTACCTTATGTTCGAAATGCTTCGTATGTATCCAAACCTCCAGTATAATGATTTAAATAATGTCATTGACTTATTAAAGAATCATTTTATTTGTTATGATATCATATATGGTTTACTTATGACTTTATATTACCCGATATTTTGTAAATTCCATGTTAAAGCAGCGTTTTGGGTAAAATCGTATCATTTATCGTCGTGTTTCGACTTGTTGTTCATGATATTATTACTTATATCATGATTTAATTAATTAAAGAATGTAAAACATGATTTTAATATAATATATAATAATCATATAAATATTTATATTATAGATTGATAAATGGAATGAAATACAACGTTCATGGAGACGGTAGGTCGTACGTACGCATGAACGTTGTTTTCGTTTCCTTATTCAATTGAATGGAATTAATTAGATGACATAAATATATATATACATAAATCCAGTATCATTATTATTTCATATATTTCATTATTATTCATTATATATACTTTATAATCATTCATGAATTGTTAACAAGGAGAATGAATCTCATCGTGTTGGGGAGACGGTAGTCCGTACGTACGCACGAGTGGTGATATCATTCTGATGATTGTGGAATTGAATTTAAGTGTATATATAATATTTCAGAATCAAAATCAATTAACAATAATCATATATAGTTATTTATTTACACCATTATACCCATCCAATTATGGTGGTGGTTGAAAATAGATTACACCACAGCGTGGAGACGGTATTCCGTACGTACGCACGCGTGGTGAATTCATTTTCCGTTGGATGGATAGAAGGTGAAATAGGGTTTTTTCATATTTATAATAACATCTCAGTATATAAGTAAAACTAACGTTATTAAATTATAACGAGACAACTAAAGAAGAAGAAGAAGAAGAAAGAAAGAAAGAAAGAATCATGGGAGAATCGGAAGAAGAGATTACCTCTTCTTCGACGCACATGCTTTAAGCTTCTTTTTAGGGCACTAGAGTTGGTTTTATGAGAAGACCAGAACCTCGAGAATGGTTCTAGGGAAGTGTAGAAGTAAAATCTCCAGGGTCTGGCTGTGCTTAGAGGCTCAAAAGGGTGTGAATAGAAGAGGGATGTGGTGCCCTTTTTATAAGGGTGGATAGGGGAACCTTTGGAAAAACATAAAATATTATTTTATTATAAAGTCATACTCAGTTTTTAATATCTCCAAATTGATTTATTTAAAAGATAAGGTTGGGATGGGTCTAAATACTCTCAACCAATATATTTTATACAGGTTTGGTCCATTATATTAACCTTATCTTTTAGTTTTGACTCTTAGTTAATTATATTGACATTTACCATGTCACTTTGTATTTTTATATTATATAGTTAATAAACTTACCATATACATACAAGAGACACCCAATTGGGCCATTAATGATACACCTATCTTTATCTATGTGTCTTGTCCGATCCTTAGATATTTAATAATATAATTACTATAAGGCCCCAGCATTAAACCTTACTTAATCTTGAGTTATTACAAGATTACACATTAAGGATCTTTGCGGGTTTAGTGTTTTAGAGAATTAGATCATAAAACATGCATTACATTCCACATATATACAAAGTGGTTACATAATGATAGTATTCTTCTTTCCCACCAATGGAAACATATTTAAAATAAAACATGGATTATTTCTTGAAACTTCCTTGACACTATCATCATATCATGTACCTTTCCCTTGACCTGTGAAAAACATATCAAAAAACATGGGATGAGCATAAAAAGCTCAGTAAGTGATATAAAAATATGGAAAGAAAACATGGGTACATATATACATAAGAATGAGATCATACTTTACCCATAAAATATAAGCACTTTAACACACCTCATCAAATCATAAATAAATCATAGAAATCATAAGACATAAAGTTAACCTGATGCATTCATAACATTCTTACATAGGGAGTAACCCTCTTGGTTACGTTTGGAATACCCATCACAGTATATTCCCTAATTATCTTCGGAAAAACCTTAACGTTTCACTCCTTCGCGTTACCCAATGCATTAGAGAGCTATATCTGGCTCACCCGCCCTTAGTCTATCACGGAACCACTCGTATTCATAATAATTCCCAAGAACCTCAACATAATCGTATCACATAAAACATGCATAAAGGAAACATAACATTTCCAAATTTCAATCACAAGATATCAATACAACACATTGATATAAAAATATTATCAAAACCATTTTCAATAACAAAATAAAAGAAAAGTAAAACATGATATTTATTTTTCTTTTTTTAAAAAGGTATGGCTTGTAGAGGAAGCCGAAACTCAAATAATGGTCACGGTGGCGGAGAAGTCGTTGTCGCCGCATACGTACGACAAAAACATTCCCTTTTATCGTTTAGTAAACACTTCGTATAAAAATATTCCATTTTCATAAACGTAAAATTAAAAGGGGTTTATACACCTTATAAAAAAGGTTGTGTATAAAACAAAATATGCCTCAATGAAAGGAGATTGAGATAAAGTCCCATACCTCGGATCCGACTTGACTCGATCGTTCTTTAATGTCCTGAATAATAAACTTGATTTAATTTATACTTTCTTAAGAACCTTTTTCAAGTTCATTATTTCTTTTATATCAATTATTGCCATGTCATGAACACGATGTAATTATTTAAGTTAATAACCGTCGTTTTAACGATCATTGGTACTTGAGTCAAAAATAAACCATTTATAATTACAAGTTGTTCATGTATCCATTATATCCAGAATTATAATCATGATGTAGATATCATATATGTCATATATATCCAGTATATACATCGATTTATAATATTACATATTCATTTAGAGGTAAGAAATGAAATGAACCGTTCATGGAGACGGTAAGCCGTACATATGCATGAACACTACTTTCATTTCTATTTCGTATTTTTTATTGAATGAAATCATAATTATATAAAGATATATTATAATTCCAGTATAACATAATATATAATACCATTAATTAAATCCTTTATACATCCCACATATGGCATTAACGAAATCAAATCACTTTGAGGGGGCAGTAGTCCGCACTTCCTTAAATGAAGATATCACGTTTACCCATAATGGAAACCGTAAAGGTATTCCCAAAATGAAAAATACAGAATCTTAAAAAAAACATAAACATATTATATATAATATATAAATATAGTGGCATATTAATGGCCACCTTTGAAGGTGTTAAAGGAATGTTGAACAATCATCGTTTCGGGAGGCATAAATTCACCACCCACAGAAACAGAATGTTCGTTAACCATTAGATGTATGTGTGTGTATGTGTAGCTTGAATACTTCTTATAACAACATCCTAGTATATTGAAGATATTGGAGTTGTTACAAAAGAAATAAATAAAAGAGTTTAGGGGGTTGGAGAAGCAAAATAAAACAAAAGGACTCAAGTGAATACATTACCTTAAAATCGGGTAACTCCCTTTGGTTTGAACTCAATGGCTTCCTTGGGAAGACCTCTTCCCAAAGTGAGGCTTCAAGGAGTAAGAGAGGGAATTGGAGAGACAAAATGGGCAGGGGTAGGTGGAGCCAAAGGATTTGGAAGTGTGGGTAAGGAGGTAGAGGTGGGGGCATTTATAAGATGAGACGAGGGGAACTCTTTGAAAGTAATGAAATATTACTTTATTTGAAAACGCGTTTCGGATTTAAAAGGACCCACATTGATATTATTAGAGTATAAGGTGATAAGGGTTCAAAATATACCCACCCAATAGGTTTTGGACATGTGCAGGTCATAGATTTTACATTATCTTCTCATTTTATTTAAATCCTTTATTAATGAGGTAATCACTTTATCATCATGATGTCATAAATAATTTGATTTATTTAAAGACTAATAATTAATAAAAAAATAGTATGATGTAGGAAATATTTTTATCAATCCAATGAAAACTTATAGTCAAAAATTGGACTTGTATAACCCCATTTAAAAATTGTTTTAGTAAATCATATTATGTTTGTGTCATTTTTACTTTTTCATTAAATAAAAAGTTATTTATGTCATTTCCCAACCAAAGTGGCTCCATGGGGTCCCCAAGTTGACCCAGGGATTTTCATGGTCGGCCATGACACATCCAATTAGGGTAGGACATGTTTCAATCTCATCTCATACTATTAAAACATTATTTTTACCTTAAACTACATTAATTACCACTAATCGCGATTAAAAACATAAAAGTTACTATTCACCATAAAATTATTTTAATCTCATTCAACCACATTTTACTTCTTAATGACAACCATGTATGTCGGATTTTTTAAAATCAAATCACATAGGTGGTAAAATTTCATTTAAACGAAAAATCAGTTTCTTTAACTACCACTTAGCGGTTTCACTATTCATCAAAAATTGAGGTTTTTCATAAAGATAACAAAACTTCACCCTAAGATATATTTGATATTCTAAATTCAAAAATGATGTCTATTTTAAAAAATTCAAATCATATAAGTTACATTAATTAATTTAATAATTAATTCCTGCTTTCATGACAAATAACGTGTTTTTATGAAACAATAAGTATCAAAAGATTGACACCAGTTTAAGTCCAATTTCAAAGTGAAATTGATTACAATTACCACTATTAGATTAAATGGTAAAAATATATTATCATTTCACTTTAAAAAAATTCAATAGATAATCTAATAATATAAATAAATTAGATTAAAAAGTAGTTTTGATGTAAAATGTAGTATTTTTCACTATTCATTAAAAAATGAACATTGTCATAAAAATACCAAAAATTCACACAAAGTAAATTTTGATGTCCCAATCATAAAGAATAAGTTTATTTTGACAAACATAACTTATTAAATTGTCAAAAGATAGATTTAAAAATAGTTTTCCATCAAAAGGCAGTAAAAAAATCTTTTAAAAATATTAATGTATTCCATGCTTAAGATTGGATTTATTTTCATTTTAAGCCTCTAAAACACTATCTAATTCATTAATAGACATAGATAAAAAGACCTATTATTCATTACATACTTGTTATGTTACATCCTTCCCCCTTTTAGAAAATTGAGTCCCCGCAATTTATTTACTTATCAAATAAATAGGGGTACTTATCCCTCATTGCATTTTCAGATTCCCATGATGCCTCTTCCATCATTTGGTTTTTCCACAAAACCATTACCTGATTAATCACCTTATTTCGTAACACATGCTCCCTGTGGTCAAGAATCTGGACCGGTTGTTCCTCATAAGATAGGTTCTCTTCCAGCTGAACTACCTCTGGACTCAAAACATGAGATAGATCTGGCATATACTTTTCAGCATCGAAACATGAAAAACATTGTGTACCTGAGATAAACTCGGAGGTAAAGCCACTCGGTAAGAAACTGATCCAACTCTCTCCAGAATTTCATATGGTCCAATGAACCATGGACTCAACTTTCCTTTCTTACCAAATCTCATCACACTTTTCCAAGGAGAAAGCTTGAGAAAAACATGATCACCTACCTAAAAAGATAGATCCTTCCTCCGGTTATCCACATAACTCTTCAGCCTGCTCTGAGCTGTTCTCATGTGCTTCTGAATCAGCTGAACTTTTTCTACCATCTCTTCTACCAATTCTGGTCCCATCAACTTTCTTTCACCCACTTCATCCTAGAAAGCTGGAGTTCGACACCGCTTCCCATATAATGCCTGAAAAGGTGCCATCTGTATACTGGAATGAAAACTGTTATAATAAGAAAATTAAACCAAAGAAAGATGTTGGTCCCCACTTCCCTGATAATCCATAGATCAAGAACGTAACATATACTCCAAGGTCTGAATTCTTTATTCTGACTGCCCATCTGATTGAGGATGAAAAGCTGTACTTAAATTTAATTCAGTACCCAACAACTTCTGAAGGCCTTTCCAAATGTTAGAAGTGAACCTGGGATCATGGTCAGAAACAATGGAGAGAGGAACTCCATGTAACCTGACTATCTTTTTAAGATACAAACGGGAAAGTTGATCTAGGGAAAAAGTAACTCGTATAGCAAGGAAATGAGCAAATTTAGTCAAGCGATCAACAATAACCCAGATTTCATTATTACCTCGAGATGTCTTTCGTTAATCCCACAACAATGTCAATGGATATATTCTCCCATTTCAACTCTGGCACTGGTAAAGGCTGAAGCATCCCTTTCGGTAACTGCCACTCTGCTTTAACCTGTTGACATTTCAAACACTTCACAGTAAAATCAGCAATATATCTTTTCATTCCATCCCACTAGTAATACTCCCGAAGATCTCTGTACATCTTAGTACTGCCATGATGAACTGAAAACGGAGAACTATGAGATTCACATAACAACTCCCTCTTCAACTGTGATTCACAAGGCACACACATTCTCTTCCCAAATCGCAAAACTGAATCATTATCAATGTTGAATTCAGGCAACTTAACTTTCTGAACTAGCTCTACCTTTTCTGTAACTCACTATCTTGCTTATATGCTTGCTTGATTCTATCTGATAGAGATGATCTCACTGATACCTGAAAAAATATAAGAACTTCCTACACCAACAAATTCTATGCCAGAGTTCATCAAATCCATAACCAAAGGATCACGTTCCAAACGCAACATTGCTAATGAAGCATTACTTTTTCGACTCAAAGCATCAGTCACATTATTTGCATTTCCTGGATGGTAATGAATTGTACAATCATAACCCTTTATTAATTCTAGCCATCTCCTCTGTTTCATGTTCAATTCTTTCTGAGTGAATATATACTTTAAAATTTTGTGATCGGTATATATTTTACACTTTACTCCATACAAATGATGCCTCAAAATTTTTAAAGCAAAAACAACAGCAGCTAATTCCAAATCATGTGTAGGGTAATTTACCTCATGGGTTTTCAACTGATGTGAAGCATAAGCAATTACCTGATCATTCTGCATTAGGACACAACCAAGTCCGTTCAATGAAGCATCACTGTATATAACAAAATCACCATTCCTGGAAGGTAGTGCCAAAACTGGAGCATTCACCAATCTTCTTTTCAATTCCTGAAAACAATCATCACATTCTTTTGTCTAGATAAACTTAACACCCTTCCGAGTTAGCTTATTCATTGGACTATATAACCGTGAAAAATTTCTAAAAAACCTTCAGTAATAGCCTTCCAAACAATTGAAGCTACGAAATTCAGTTACATTTGTGGGTCTTGGCTAGTCTTCCACAAATTTTGTTTTTGCAGGATCAACAGTTATCCCATCTTTAGAAACAATGTGACCAAGGAATGAAATTTGTTGCAACCAAAACTCGCACTTGTTGAAATTTCCATACAGTTTCTTTTCATTTAAGGTTTGCAAGATAACCCTTAAATGTCTTTCATGCTCCTCTTTACTTTTAGAAAACAACAAAATATCATCAATGAAAACCACCACAAACTTATCCAAGAACTCATGGAAAATTCTATTCATTAATTCCATGAATACAGCAGGTTCATTGCTTATCCCAAAAGGCATTACTACAAATTCATAATGGCCATATCTTTTACGGAACACGGTCTTAGGAATATCTGCCTCCTTTACCTCCAGCTGATGGTACACCAATCTTAGGTCAATCTTTGAAAAAAACTGAGCTCCCTGGAGCTAATCAAAGAAATCATCGATATGAGGCAAAGGATATTTGTTCTTAATAGTGATGTTATTCAAGGCTCTATAATCAATTCAAAATCTCATAGAACTATCTTTCTTTTTAACAAATAAAACAGGAGCACCCCATGGTGATGTGCTAGGTCGAATGAAACCTTTTCTACCAAATCTTGCAATTGCTCCTTCAACTCTAAAAGTTCAATTTGAGCCATTCGATAAGGGGGTTTTGAAATTGGCTTTGCATCAGGAACTAAGTCAACAGTAAATTCAACTTCTTGATTTACTATTATTCCAAGCAACTCATCAGGAAAAACATCAGGATACTCATTTACCACTGGCACATCATTAATCTGAATAGTTCCTTAATTTTCAATGATGTGTTCAAGGTAACATTAATTTCCATCTTTTACAAGTTTCTTGGCCTCTTGATAAGTTATCAACAGTAAGGGTTCATTATTGTCCACAAACTGAAAGTCTTTCTGAAAAGAAACTTCTTTAGCTCTACAGTCAATCTTAACATGGTAAATAGAGATCCAATCCATACCCAGGATAACATCAATCTCTACTAGAGGTAAAACAATAAGGTTCTCAAGTAGGTTCTTTCCACGGATAAGGATAGGAAGATTCTTATAAATTATTTTTGCCTCAAAATTTCCCCCATGTGTTTTTACCACAAGTTTTGGAGTCATTTCTTGAGATGGTATTCTTATTTTACTAGAAAAGTTTTCAGAGATGTAAGAATGTGTAGACCCCGAATCAAACAACACACTGGCATAATCTGAAAAAACAAAAAAAGTACCTGATACAACTTCATTTAATGGCCCGACATCTACTGAAGTAGTTGCAAAGGATTTCACCACCCCTTTCTGCTTGTAGTCTAACTGCTTCCCATCACTCAAGCTCTTTGTCAGACACTCATTTGCATAGTGACCCATCTCATTGCACTTATAACATTTCACTAACTGTAAATCAAATTTGGTCTTACCATCACCCTGATCATTTTCAGTGCAATCACGAGCCTTATGTCCCATCTTACCACGTCAGTAGAACTTTCCAGAATTCAGATGACATTCCCCAGCGTGCCTTTTTCCACATTATCACAAACTAGAAACTTAGTTCTATTACCATCAGACTTTTTTGAAGAATTCTTACCTTTCTCCTTCCACCTCGGTATCTTATTCAGTTGGTTGTTATAGAACACTTGATCATCGGTAAACTCCATTTCCACCTTCGCATCACATCGAACAAGCTTTTCATAACTTTTAAACTCACAAGAAGCCAATTCCCTTCGATATTTTGGCTTTAATCCTGAGTAAAAATGATTGGTTTTACTATCAAGGTCTCGGATAAAATTTGGAGCATACCTTGCCAATCAAGTGATCCTTTCTTCATAGGCAGCCACTGAGTCTTCCTCTTGCCTCAATTCCAAGAATTGCTTTTCCATCCTAAGCCTTAGGAAAATAATTTTCAAGAAACATACCTTTGAATTCATCCTAGTCGACAGCATCAATCTCATCAGCATCTCTGATATTTTTAACCATCGACCACCACTGATCTGCTTCACCCTCCAAACGATAAACAGCAAGACTATCCTTTTGATTGTCTGAGCACCCCATGACATCATAAATCTTCTCTAGTGCTTTAATCGAGCCTTCAGCTAGCACATGGTCAGATGATCCTCTAAATGAGGGGGGATGTTGCCTCATGAAATGGTCGACCACTGACATGTTCCTCTGCGGTTGATCTGGCTGATCTCGTGCATGGATACCACCGCCATTTATCACTTTAGTCAACTGCGCTATTACTACAACAAACTATTCAGTTCCAATTCCGACCATCTCAGGATGCTGATTCGGAAGGTTATTTCCTTCTGCATGCCTTCCTAGGACTGCTTCCCTGTTTCCTCTGTGGAAAACCATTCGGAACAAACGCGTCTTATATGAAGCAACATGGTAATATTCAAACACTATATCATTTAAAAAAAATATTTTTGGATAATCATTTAATAAAATTATAACTCCTAAAGTTATCTAAACCGACCTTTGATACCAACTATAAGGCCCCAGTCTTAAACCTTACTTAATCCTGAGTTATTACAAGATTACACATTGAGGATCTTTTCGGGTTTATATTTTTAGAGAATTAGATCATAAAACTTGCATTACATTCCACATATATATACAAAGTGGTTACATAAAGATAGTATTCCTCATTCCCATCAATGGAAACATATTTAAAATAAACCATGGATTCTTTCTTGACACTTCCTTGACACCATCATCATATCATGTACCTTTCCCTTGACCTGTGAAAAACATTTCAAAAAACATGGGATTAGCATAGAAAGATCAGTAAGGGATATAACAAAATGGAAAGGAAACATGGGTACATATATACATAAGAATGAGATCATACTTTACCCATAAAACATAAGCACTTTAACACACCTCATCAAATCATGAATAAATTATTGAAATCATAAGACATAAAGGTAACTTGAGGCATTCATAACATTTTTACGTAGGGAGTAACCCTCTTGGTTACATTTGGAATACCCATAACAGTATATTCCCTAAATCATTTCGAAGAAACCTTAAGGTTTCACTCCTTCGCGTTACCCAATGCATTGGAGAGCTATATTGGGCTCACCCGCCCTTAGTCTATCATGGAACCACCCGTCTTCAAAATAATGCCCAAGAACCTCAACATAATTGTATCACATAACACATGCATAAAGGAAACATAACATTTCCACCTTTCAATCACAAGATATAAATACCACACATTGATATAAAAATATTATGAAAACCATTTTCAATACCAAAATAAAAGAAAATTAAAACATGGTATTTATTTTTCTTTTTAAAAAAATGTATGGCTTGTAGAGGAAGCCGAAACTAAAATAATGGTCATGGCGGCAGAGAAGTCGTTGTCGCCGCATACGTACGACAAAAACATTCCCTTTTGTCGTTTAGTAAATGCTTCGTATAAAATGATTCCTTTTTAATAAATGTAAAAGTAAAAGGGGTTTATACATCGTATAAAAGAAGGTTGTGTATAAAACAAAATATGCCTCAATGAAAGGAGATTGAGACGAAGTCCCATACCTCAGATCCGACTTGACTCGATCGTTATTTAATGTCCTGAATAATAAACATGAGTAAATTTATACTTTATTAAGAACCTTTTTCAAGTTCATTATTCCTTTTTTATCACTTATTTCCATTTCATGAACACTATGTAATTATTTAAGTTAATAACGGTCGTTTGAACCATCATTGGTACTTGAGTCAAAAATAAACCCTTTATAATTAAAAGTTGTTCATGTATCCATTATATCCAGAATTATAATCATGATGTAGATATCATATATGTCATATATATCCATTATATACTTGCATTTATAATATTACATATTCATTTAGAGGTATGAAATGAAATGCACAGTTCATGGAGATAGTAAGTCGTACGTACGCATGAATGCTACATTCATTTCTATTTCGTATTTTTTTATGGAATGGAATCATAATTAAATAAAGATATATTATAATTCCAGTATAATTTAATATATAATACCATTAATTAAATCCTTTATATGTCCCACATATGTCATTAATGAAATCAAATCACTTTGAGGGGGCGGTAGTCTGCACTTCCTTAAATGAAGATATCATGTTTACCCATATTGGAAACAATAAAGGAATGCCCAAAATGAAAAATACAGAAGCTTAAGGAAAACATAAACATATAATATATCATATATAAATATAGTGACATCTTAATGGCCACATTTGAAGGTGTTAAAGTAATTTTGAACAATCATCATTTTGGGAGGCATACATTCACCATCCACAGAAACAGTATGTTCATTAACCATTAGATGTAAGTGTGTGTAAATGTAGCTTGAATCCTTCTTATAACAACATCCAAGTATATTGAAGATACTGGATTTTTTACAAAAGAAATAAATAAAAAGATTTTAGGGGGTTGGAGATGCAAAATAAAACAAAAGGACTCAATTGAAGACATTACCTTAAAATCAGTTAACTCCCTTTGGTTTGAGCTGAAAGTCTTCCTTGGGGAGACTTATTCCCAATGTGAGGCTTCATGGAGTAAGAGATGGAAGTGGAGAGACAAAATGGGCAGGGTTTGGCCGAGCCAAAGGCTTTGGAAGTGTGGGTATGGAGGTAGAGGTGGGGGCCTTTTTTAGGAGGAGAGGAGGGGCACTCTTGGAAAGTAAAGAAATATTACTTTATTTGAAAATGTGTTTCGGATTTAAAAGGTCCCACATTGATATAATTCAAGGATAAGTTGATAAGGGTTCGAAATATACCCACCCAATAGTTTTTGGACATGTTTAGGTCAATGATTTTACATTATCTTCTCATTTTATTTAAATCCTTTATTAATGAGGTAATCGTTGCATCATCATGCTGTCATAATTAATTTAATTTATTTCAAGTCTAAAAATAATAAAAAAAAATACTATGATGTAGGAAATATTTTTATTTTTCACATGAATACTTATAGTCAAAAATAATACTTGTATAACCCCATTTAAAAATTGTTTTCGTAAAACATATTATGTTTGTGTCATTTTTACTTTTTCATTAAATAAAAAGTTATTTATGTCATTTCCCAACCAAAGTGGCTCCATGGGGTCCCCAAGTTGACCCACATATTTTCTTGGTTGGCCATGACACATCAAATGGGGGTAGGAAATGTGTCAATCTCATCTCATACTATTAAAACATTATTTTACCTTAAACTACACTAATTACCACTAATCGCGATTAAAAACATAAAAGTTACTATTCACCAAAAAATTATTTTAATCTCATTGAACCACATTTTACTTGTTAATGAAAACAATGTATGTCGGATTTTTGAAAATCAAATCACAGAGGTGCTAAAATTTCATTTAAACGAAAAATCAGTTTCTTTAACTACCACTTAGTGGTTTCACTATTCATAAAAAATTGATGTTTTTCAGAAAGATACCAAAACATCACCTTAAGATATATTTGATATTATGAATTCAAAAATTATTTCTATTTTACAAAATTAAAATCATATAAGTTACATTAGTTAATTTAATA
The DNA here is from genome assembly GCA_963277665.1 of Viscum album. NCBI lineage: Eukaryota > Viridiplantae > Streptophyta > Magnoliopsida > Santalales > Viscaceae > Viscum > Viscum album. Next base: position 1,520,326,159 of record OY728136.1, read on the forward strand.
ATTAATTCCCGCTTTCATGACAAATAGCGTTTTTTTATGAAACAATAAGTATCAAAAGATTAACACCAGTTTAAGTCCAATTTCAATGTGAAATTGATTCCAATGACCACTATTGGATTAAATGGTAAAAAAATATTCTAATTTAACTTTAAACCAATTCAAAAGATAATATAATCATATAAATAAATTAGATTAAAAAGTAGTTTTGATGTAAAATGCAGTATTTTTCACTATTCATTAAAAAATGAACATTGTCAGAAAAATACCAAAAATTCACACAAAGTAAATTTTGATGTCCCAATCATAATGAATATGTTTATGTTGAAAAACATAGCTTATAAAATTTTCAAATGATATATTTAAAAATGGTTTTCCCTCAAAAGGCAGTAAAACAATCTTTTAAAAATATTATTGTATTCCCTGCTTAAGATTGGATTTATTTTCATTTGAAGCCTCTAAAACACTATCTAATTCATTAATAGACATAGATAAAAATACCTATTATTCATTACTTACTTGGGATGTTACAATACCAATTAATAATATATATTTTTTATACAAACTATTTTATGTAAATTTTGAAACTTTTTGAAAATGGATTTTTGTGAAAATTATAACAGCATGATTAGTTCGAACAAACATAATTAATTCAATAATATCATGTCATATTAACCTACTAAATAAGTGGAAATCATAAAAATTCTCAAATTACATTTATTTTTGTATTTATAACATCAATTATGTTAATATTTCATAAATAAGGTAATTACTATATCATCATTGTGTCATAAATAAATTAACTTATTAAATTTATAAACATTATACATAAAATACGATTATGAATTAAATCTTTTTATCTTTCTAATGAATATATATAGTAGAATTTATCTTATGCATAACCCTATATTAAAAATGATTTATTTTTTAAACATTGATTTTAACAATTTTAACCCTTCTTTAAATAAATTAATAATAAATGTCCTAATCTAATCCATGTGAACCTTAAATGTAATATTTTATTACTAAGGTTTATTTTGGTCGAATTAAACTTGTCCAATAGAATTAGTACATGTGTTAGGGTAATAATAATATCATTTTTACCCATAATTACCCTATTTACTTTTAACCGTGATAAATAAAATTAAAAAGTTACTATTCACCAAAAATTATTTTTATCTCATTGAAACAAATTTTGGTCCTTCATAGTAACTATGTCTCTCTGATTTTCGAAATTCCACTCACAAAAGTGGTAAAATTATGTTTTTTTTAAGTTGGCAAAAAGCTCATAGGAGGTAGGTAAAAGACGGTGGAAAGTTCAATAAAATTTTTATATATCTAAAATTATTGTAAAATGACTCCAATGAATCACATTGAACATATATATGTATTATGTATCAGTTTTTTCCTAAAATAAATTTAAATAAAATAAATATTTATTTAAATAAAAAAGTCGGTTTTTAAATAGTAACCCAGTGTTTTCATTATTCATCAAATATTGAATGTTTTCAGAAAAATACCAAAAATCACCCTAGGCTAATTTCGATAATCTGAATCCAAAAAATGAAGTCCATTTTGAAAGATAAAATTTATAAAATTTCAAAACTTGGGTATTACTATTCATAACAGCTAATTTGTATAATATTTTAATAAAATATCGTTGTTTATTGAAACTCAGTATTGCGTGCAACACATGCTATCTTGAAAGGTCGCGATTGTGTGTAATGTAAGCCAATTCAGGGTTGCATATAATTCAAGACTCTTTTGTTGTTGCGTACAACAGAATCCAACCATATTTCATTTATACATTGAATATATATATATATATACTCAATGTTGCGTAGAATAAATACTATCAAACGAACTTCAAATTGTGTGTAACACGATCCAATAATAGTGCTGCATATACTGCAAGCTAATACGGTGTTGCGTATAGCGCAATATAATCTTGGTGTAGCATACAACAAAAGACATTACAGAAATTAAAAATATTAATTCTCATAAAATCTTGGGTTGTTACAATATACATGATATTCCCAGTTAAAAAATATCTTTATTAATTTGTTATTTTCACCTACTAAAACAACCAAAACAAAATATGTAATTATCAGAAAATTATTCTATGTATAATAATGATATAAAAACCCATAATCTATTATATGATGGATGTGTTATAGTTTTACTTAGCTATATTATTTTATTTTTTCCCATGAATAATTTTATAAATGAGTGTTCTGTAACGTTTCAAATAAAATATCTATTCACATGTTAGTAATGTAGTGTAAACTCCTAGTTACATATAAATATATAGTCACATAGACCTTATTACATTTTTCATCCATTGATTCTTTTTTACTTTTATCTTCCAATGTTAACATGGACCTTCAATCCTTCATCTAAAATATTATTATATCCTCTGGAAAATATTTATTATGTGGGATAAATATCTTATAAAATAATGGAATAAATAGAAAATAATGAAAAAATAACAATTCAACAATAATAGATAGTTGAAATTCGCAACTCATTAGATCTGAATACTTTGTACATTTATCATCATCTGAAACACTAAAAATTACCTCAACAATTTACTTAGGATCCATGAATCATTGATCATTATCCTTCATGAAATAAGAGATGTGATGAAGTCCTCCTCTATAAAAGTTATAGTTTATGAATAATGTAACCTATAATAATCTGATCTTTGTTCATTTTTGTGCTTATACAAATCTATATTTAGCTAACTCAATTAATCAATATAATAATCAATAATAAACCGATTTGGATGATCAAAATACCCTTCATATTCTAAGAAATCATTCAATAAGGATGAATAGAAATTTCATTTATATAAATTGAAACACATTTTGATTTCAATATATTAGAATAATTTAATTGATTTATGTCATGCTATAGGTCCAAAATTCTCATCAATATCATTTTTTTCAACTTATGATAACTATTTTACCAAGAGTTTTACTTTATTTTGAAACACTTTTCAATCATCATTATGTTTTCTTAGATCACCCAGATGGATCAGAAAAAATACTACATAATATGCCTTTGAACAAAATACCATGCCTTTTTTTCCCTATTCAGCTAAGATAATTTTTCATAAATATCATCCAACTATAATATTTTTCATCATCAGTAAATTATTTTTGTACTACTAAAATCTATAAATATACAACCCACTAAGCCTTAATTATTCTAAATTTATCCATGAAATCACTATATCTCAAAATTTTTATAACACTAATTCAATCCATGTTATTTTGTCTTCTCAAATCGAACAGAATATAGATACATTCTTCATAATATCAGCCTTTATCAATGTTATCATAATAATTCGTAACCCCATAAAATCAATGTTATTATTCAATACATTATTATTTAAAAATTACATTGGTTTCAGGTGAAATATACACATGTACATGGGTTTTTTTCTACATTCAACAACCATAATTTCATTTACCTCAATCAACTTTTAATGTATCTTGTTATAATTCTTATGAGAATTACTCTTTTATGTGTATCCAACAAATATTACCTCATCACCCTAATAATTAAAATTTTTATTCTACATTTTCTACAATAAATAATATTCATCCATATTCCGGAATGTACTTGAGTGATTTTTTAAATTCAACAAAATAATATGGATTTATCCATTGATTTTAACATAGAAACATTCTATTAGATATGTGAACTTCTATAAGAATAGATTATTTATAATATTATTCTCAAATATATTACTGTATAAGTATTATCACATTCATGTTTATGATTATGTGAAATCTAATTTCGTTTAATCCATTCCGTTATAGTGTTATGTTGTTCTAAACCTAATTTTAAAATACATTATACTAAATATTATACACACCGATATTATTAATAAATTTTATTGCATTTTAGTTAATCATTTTTAAATCTTCCCCCCATGAATATATTCTTATATCCTTGGATATAGAGTGATTCTTATTTAAATATCAATTTTATTTGTGATAGTAATAATTTGTTTAATAGTTCTAAAATAATCCAAAAAAATACATAATACCTTATTCAATCGATCAAATGTGGTGTTATTAGAACAAAAATATCAATGTACAATAGTTATAGAAACCTTGATTCATTATTCCATTTTAAATTGAAATACTTCTTGTCCATCATCCCCTTTCGACATGAATCACATATGTGTGTGTGATAATATTTGAGTTTAGGAATATCAAAAACTCTCTCTCTATTTTCCATACTATACAATTATGTTTGAAACTAATTGATAAGTTCCCTTTTCAATGACCTATCGTCCTATTTTTTTGGGATGTATAAAAAATAATTATCATTGAAAAGGTAGAGATTTACATTGATTCATTCTCCATGTAGATTTATTGATTAATATTTAGATTTGATGTTACATATCATTTCATTGAACTCTACTACATGTTCATATTAACAAAATTTTGTGACACTGAGATTATTATGAAATAAGCCATCAAAAAAATAATTTCATGCCACATGAGATATTTTCCTACAATATTATTATTATCAAAACAAAAATACACAAAACTATAATCATTTCCAAAATAAAATACACCATTTTTGTGTTCATGAAATTTATATTGAGTTATCTAATTTTTGTCATATGTGATGTTCATCAATTTTCCACAATCCAAAATCTGGACTTTTCAACTTCCCTCAAGTCAATATCATCAACATTAGCCTTCTGAAAACTCTTATCATCACATAGGTTGGTGATGAATGTGCCTCTTAAATATTTTCTTTTTTTCAAATGTTCTTCTTGTAAAACCCGAGATTTTATGATAAGTATTTGTTTTAATTTATTTTATGTATTGTGTTATATGCTACCCCAAGATTATCTTGTGCTATACGCAACACCGTATTAGCTTGCAATATATGAAACACTATTCTTGGATCGTGTCAAACACAATTTCATTTTCGTTTTGTAGAAACTATTCTACACAACATTAAGAATAGATTTAGTTTAATGTATAAATGAAATATACTTTGAATTATGTAATATGCAACACCAAAGGTATATTTCACTACATGCATCCCTGACATGGATTGCGTTACACGCAATGGCGACCTTCCTCGATATCATGTGTAGTATGCAATACCGGGTTTCACTAAACAACGATAGGTTATTAAAACATAATATAAACCAGCCGTTACGAATAGTAATATCGACTTTTTAAAATTTTATAAATTTAATCCTTCAAAACCAACTTCATTTTTGGATTCAGAATATAGAGATTTTCCTATGGTAAAATTTTTGTATTTCTCTGAAAACATTCAATTTTTTATGAATAGTGAAAACACCGGGTTACTATTTAAAATCAGACTTTTTATTTAAATAATTATTTATTTTATTTAAAATTATTTTAGGTCAAAATTGAAATATAATACCTATATATGTTTAATTTAATTCATTGGAGTCATTTTGTAATAATTTTAGATATATAAAAATTATATTGAACTTTTCAGCGCCATTTACCCACCTCCTAGGAAAATTAAAAAATCTATATAAAACATAATTTCACTGCATCAGTGAGTGGAATTTTGAAAATCAAAGACTCACGTTTAAACCAAGGAGTAAAATGTGGTTCTATAAGATAAAAATAATTTTTTGTAAATAGTAACTTTTTTCTTTTATTTACCACAGTTGAAAGTAAATAGGATAATTAAGGGTAAAAATGATATTATTAATACCCTAAAACATGTCCTAATTTTATTGGATAAGTGTTATTCGACCAAAAACAACAATAGGAATAAAATATTTCCCTTTATGTCCACTTGTATTAGATTAGGACACTTATTATTATTTTATTTAACGTAGATTTAAAAGATTTAAAATCAATGTTTAGTAACTAAAACATTTTTAATATAGGGTTTAACATAAGATAAATTGAAATATAAATATTAATTAGAAAGTTAAAAATATGTCCGATATAATTGTATTTTATTTATAATATTTATACATTAATGAAGTTAATTTATTTTTGAGACAACAATGATGCAGTAATTACCTTATTAATGAAAGATTTACATAAGTGATGTTGTAAATACCAAAATAAATGAAATTTGAGACTTTTTATAAATTCAACTTATTTTTTAGGTTAACATGACATGGTATTATTGATTCCATTAACGTTTTTGGAACTAATCATGCTGTTATGATTTTCACAAAAATCAATTACAAAATAGTGTCAATATTGACATAAAATAGTTTTTAAAAAAATAATATCTTATTAATTGTTATTATATTCCTAAAAATCTTAGGATCAGCCAAATGAAATAAATAAGGTTATAGATATTAATAATGAACAACTTTGGGTTCTTGTGGTTTGTTATAGTTTTCTTATTAACAATATAGTGTAAGAAAACCAGAAGACACGGTAAAAGTTAAATTATTTAACTTAGAGTTAAATCAAAATTATAAGGTTAAAATATTAACCTAAACATGTCTAAAACCAATTAGATGAGAGGATTTTGACCCATACCCACTTTATCTTCTAAATAAATCAATTTTGTGCTATTATAAACTGAATATGACTTTATTATAAAATAATATTTTATGTTTTTCTTAAGGTGCCCCTCTCCTCCATAATAAAACGGCACCTCCTCTGTCTTCTCTATACACAATTTTGAGCTTTGCAGATCGGAAAAACCCTACCCATTTCCCATATAAACTTACCTATAAACATTATATAGGTTCTGGTCTCCTCAAGATAGCAACTCTAGTTCCCGAAGAGGAAGCTTAAAAGAGGTGCGTCGAAGAAGAGGTAATCTCTTCTACCGATTCATTCAAGTTTCTTTTTTCTTTATCTTCTTCTTATTTAATTGTTTCATTATAAAGTAATAAAATACATATCAATAATATACTGATATGTTATTATAAATATAAAACAACACCATTTCACCTTCTCTCCATCATACAGAAAACAAAATCACCGCACGTGCATACGTACGGAATACGGTCTCCACGTCGTGGTGTAATCTGTTTTTCCACCACCACCTTACTTGGATTTGTATAATGGTGTAAAAAACAAATAAATAAACTTATTATAATATCATACTGATTTTGAGATATTATATCATCCTCTCGAATTCAATTCAATAATTATGGGAACGATATCATCGCTCGTGCGTACGGATGGATTACCGTCTCCACAACGCGATGAGATTAATATCCATGTTAACAATTCAATAAAGATTATAAAATATATATAATGAATAAAAATGAAATATATTACATGATAAAGATATTTTATTTTTTATATATATATTTCCAATACATCTACTTACTTTCATTCAATTCAACAAGCAAAATAAAACAACGTTCATGCGTACGTACGATATAACGTCTCCATGAGCGGTGTATTTCATTTCATTTATCTATCTATTGTATATATATACTGAATATAATTGATATATAAATAATTATTTACATTATAGGAGTATTTAAATCATTATATAAGTAATAATAATATCAAGAACCAAAATTCCATACACGTATGATAAATAAAACGATTTTACCCAAAACAATGCTTTAACATTGAATTTACTAAAGAATGGGTAATATAATGTCTCAAGTGAACCATATATGATATAATAACAATGAATAGGATTCTTTAATATGTCAATGACATTATTTAAATCATTATACATGAATTTAGGAAACGTACAAATCATATCATACCTAAGGTAATGAATAACATTTCCAATCTCGTTTTTATCCACGATTGTTTATTCGTAAGTATCTACTGAGGTTATATTTATCATCCATGTCCTTATTTTTTAAAAATGGTTTCATGTATGTTTAAAGTCCTTTTTAATCATTTTTTACTATTACTACACGGTATGTATGGAATATTTATTTTGGTTACCATACGAGGTACTTTTTGACTTTTCCGGGAAAAGTACGAGAAGAATGTTTTTTAACCTTATATGGCATGAACAGATTTTTACAGTTTCATAACATCTTATTTTTATGAGGATTCCTCCACAAGATTTCATGATTATTTTAAAAAAAACTCAATTTCATTTAAAATTGAATGGAATTATGTGAAAAGATAATAATTTTGAAGAAGAAAGGATATTTTCCTCAAGAATTAATTTCAAGTGTTTTATCAAAACTATGTTCCATCTAAGATGAAATTATTCAGTTTGTTCATGATTCAAGTATAATGTCTCTATTATTTATATGGTTAGGTTTATATTATGATGAAATGATATCCATTTGTTTTTTATGGATTATTTTATGATGGGATGATGTTTATGAAATCCATTTTATTCTTTGGGTTATAATGAATGATTTATGATTGTTTTGTGGAACAAGTAAGAATGATTTATTTATGAGATTGGAGGGACCTATATCTCCCACCAATGTATTGGGTAACGATTTATATCTCCTGATATATACATGGATGTGACAGTAAGTTAATCTGGTTCATTGATACATGACTAGAACTAGGAGTGAACTCGATTTAGTAAGGGACTTTGTCCACTAAGATGGTATTATCAGCAATTCCTTGGCTACTATGGAAATCATATCATGTGCTTAATGGTTGGAACAATTACATGTTTTATTCCCATGCTGTTTTATCATGATTAATGTTTCATTATGATCCATGCCTTACGTACTTCCATGTTTTTTGTCATTAATCACGATTTTAATGTTTAAATTTTTTTTTCATGTTACTAAGTTCAAATGTATATGATTTGATTTATTTTCACTATGCATAACCATAATGAGCATTTGAGCTCACCCATTATATTTTTTATTTTCCCCAGGATTTAAATAAATGTTTTATGTAAGGAAAAAAAGGGGAAGTTCTTTATGGGAGATGTTGAAGATCATTCACCATGATTATAAGATTATGTTATGAGTTTCCAAAGACACTAAACTATTACGGTCCTTGATTGTTGGTTTTTGTTATGTATTAAGTATTCCAAAACAGTAATTTAATGTCCATGTACTTCAGGCTATGGGTCTCTACACTTCTTATCAGAGGAATGGTTAAGTTAACCTTCAGAAACTAGGATGCAAAAACTATAGTGAGACCCCTAGAGATATTTCTAAGGTACGTCTAGGGATGTTCCTAGGGTTATGTATAAGTATAGGTTACGGTCCTTGAATTATGATAATGATACTGAATAACCTAGGATTAAACCTAAGATGTTAGATATTGAAAGTAATCCCCTTATTTATGTTGTGTTCCTTGTATGATTTGTGCCTCTCAAACTATTCATTTTGGGTTTTAGAAAATGGCTGGATACCGAACAATTCACGATAATGGAGGATATGATGGATAATAGAATGATATTATTCATGGGAAACCAAATGAAATGGGATTTGGAAGTCCAAACATCGTTATTATGCCTAATCATCAATCTCATAATATGATAAAAAAATCCTAACTTTGGCAAGTTTCCTGAGTCAGCTAATAAGAGAAATATGGAGTTTCATAATGATCATAGACGAGATAAAGTTCAATTTCCATCATGTAAATCATGTGGTAAGAGTCATCAGGGAGAATGTTTCAAAGGAACTGGAAGATGTTTGGTGTGTGGAAAATAAGGACACAAAGCAAGTAATTGCAAAGGAAAATGAACAGTTAAGACCATGGATACAGATAGTTATATTGATAAGAAATCAGAAACGGTTAAATTTTATAAATGTGGAATGTATGGGAATTATGAAAACCAATTCCCTAAGGGAAAATATCATAAAGAGAATCAGCATGGTCATATGGGTAGTATTTATGTGGATGACGGTGAAGACACAACAAATGATATATGAGATGAATGAAATTATGAAGCTCAACGTGTGGTTTAAGAAGGTATTATAATGATTTTATGTTTATCAAGAATAATGTATGGTAATACGGAATAAATAAAAATATATGTATTGGTACACTATTGTCTTTCCTTGAGTTTTAGAAAGTATATGATGAATGGTACTATTAACCATGAAAGGTTATTCAAATATTTTTTGGAAGGTAGTTGATATGTGCATAATGAATCGATAATGAGATAATGATATTTTTGATAGTATTAATGAGCTAATGACTGGTATGAGGACAATGTGATATCATGGTTTGAGTATACAGAATTTTAGGATTTTGGTATGTGGAGAGAGTTAACTTTTAACTGCAATCATGTTTACACTAATGTTCAATGGTTATTCATTTATCAAGAGAATACATGATTAAGGAATTCACATTTTTGGAATGTGACCATCAAGACATATCATATGATATATGGGGATAAATGATGGTATTCACATTCTTGGTTGATGATATTTATAGTAATCATTTTCTTTATACTATGAGCTCGGATCAAAGTATTTTTGATAAGCCTAAAGATTGTAATGAATTAAGATATACATAAGATAATATTGTTTAAGGCTTGAACTGTTTTTTATATTATTGATGGAATGTTATAATAGTGTAGTTTAAGAAAAGGAACAACCTGCAGAACAGGCGAAAACCCATCAGGTCAGACAAGGCTGTGGGAATCGACCCAAAACCGAAGTGTGATAGGCCTTTATCACCTACCACTAGCCTACAGGAAGTCCCTCATTTGTAGAAACTAGTTTTATTTTATTAATAGTTAAGAAAGATGAATTATAAGTCCATTTTTGGAATCATATATGATTAATCTCAGCATAGATGGACTTATGTATATTTAGTAAATTATGATAAACTTTTTGCGATAGAAAAAGATGGAGAAACCTATCATTATATATCATGATATGCTAACACTTCACGAATGACACATTCAACTTCATTTCATTAATAGATGAAGTGTAAATTGTTCGAGTCATGAACAACGGTGAGATTGTACCAAAATAAAGTAATTATTTATTTTAATTAACCAATTTTTCAACATTAGTGAAATGTTCTTGAGAACTAAAAACGTTTTCCTAGTACCCTTATATCTGATGATTCAGATGGTACCTTAGATCATTACAAATTTATGGCTTTGTGATTGTTGGGTTTTTTATAGCCATGTTCTCTACCACTCTCTATCAGAACTTGATGGTTATATTTCTCTTCCATATTCATATTTTCTCATATATTCTCATATGTGAAAACCCAAAGATTAGTTAATTTGGGTAACCATTACGTTTCATACATTACTTTTTAGTGTTAAGTATTGGTATTCCTTTTTACTGTGTGGGTTCTATTAATGAATCTTTCAAATAAAAAACCATTTATAACCCCAAAAAATTTTGAGGACAAAATTCATTTTAAGGGGGGTAGAATGTGACACACAAGATTTTATGATAAGTATTTTTTTAAATTTATTTGATTTATTGTGTTGTATGTTGCACCAAGATAATCTTACGCTATACGCAACACCGTATTATGTTGCAGTATATGAAACACTTTTCTTGGATCGTGTTACACACAATTTCATGTTGGTTTTGTAGAAATTATTCTACGAGACATAATGTATAGATTTTGATTAATGTATAAATGCAATACATTTGGAATTATGTTATATGCAACACTAAAGGGATCTTTCACTACACGCATCCCTGACTTGGCTCTTGTTACATGAAATCACGACCTTCCTCGATAGCGTGTGTAGTACACAATACCGGGTTTCAAAAAACAACTATATGTTATGAAAATATTATATAAACATTCCATTATGAATTTTAATACCCACTTACTGAAATTTTATAAATTTAATCTTTCAAAAAGGACTACATTTTTGGATTTCTAATATCGAAATTAGCCTAGGGTGAATTTTTTGTATTATTATGAAAACTTTGAATTTTTTATGAATAACGAAAACACTGGTTACTATTTAAATTCCAACATTTTATTTAAATAATTATTTATTTTATTTAAAATAATTTTTGTTCAAAAGTGATACATAATACCTATATAAGTTCAATTTAATTTATTGGAGTCACTTTATAATAATTTTAGATATATAAAAATTATATTGAACTTTTCACCGCCTTTTACCCACCTCCTAGGAAAATTTTCAAATTTACAAAAAAATTTATTTTACCACTTCTTTGAGTGGAATTTCAAAAATCTAAGACACATAGTTAATATAAAGGAGTAAAATGTGGTTCTATAAGATAAAAATTCTTTTTTGAGAATAGTAACTTTTTACTTTTATTTACCACAGTTGAAAGTAAATAGGGTAATTAAGGGTAAAAATGATATTATTATTACCCTAAAACATGTCATAATTATATTGGATAAGTGGAATTCTACCAAAAACAACCTTAGGAATAAAATATTACCCTTTCGTTCCACTTGGATTAGATTAGGACACTAATTATTATTTTATTTAAAGAAGAGTTAAAAGAGATAAAATCAATGTTTAATAACTAAAACATTTTTAATATAGGGATAAACCTAAGATAAACTCGACTATAATTAATCATTAAAAATATAAAAATATCTCCTACATAATGGTATTTTATTTATAATTTTTAGACATTAAATAAGTTAATTTATTTCTGAGACAACGATGATGCAGTAATTACCTTATTAATAAAATATTAAAATAATTGATGTTATAAATACCAAAATAAATGTAATTTGATACTTTTAATAAATTACACTAATTCTTTAGGTTGATATGACATGTTTTTTTTGATTCAAATAACTTTTTTGGAACTAATAAAACTCTTATTATTTTCACAAAAATCAATTACCAAATACGGTCAAAATTGACATAAAATATTTTTTAAAACATATATTATATTATTAATTGTTATTCTATTCATAAAAATATTAAGTATTGCCAAATGAAATATATAAGGTTGTATATATTAATAATGTACCACTTTTGGTTCTTTTGGCTTATTAGATATTGTTTATTAACCATATAGTGTATGAAAACAAGAAGACACGGTAAAAGTTAAATTATTTAACTTAGAGTTGAATAAAAATTATAATGTTAAAATAGTAACCTAAACATGTCTAAAACCTATTGGTTAAGATGATTTCTACCCATACCCACTTTATAATATAAATAAATCATTTTTGTGCTATTATAAGCCGAATATGACTTTATTATAAAATAATATTTTATGTTTTACCTAAGGTGCCCCTATCCTCCATAATAAAAGGGAACCTCCTCCCTCTTCTCTATACACAATTATGAGCTTTAAAGATCGAATAAACCCTACCAATATACCTTATGAATTTCCCTAGAAACATTATTGAGGTTCTGGTCTCCTCAAAAGACCAACTCTAGTTTCTGAAGAGGAAGCTTAAAAGTGGTGCGTCGAAGAAGAGGTAATCTCTTCTACCAATTCATTCAAGTTTCTGTTTTCTTCATCTTCTTCTTATTTAGTTTTTTAATTATAAAGTAACAAAATAAGTATCAATAATATACTGATATGTTATTATAAATTTGTAACAAAACCATTTCACCTTCTATCCATCATACGGAAAACGAAATCACCATGCATGCATACGTACGGAATACCATCTCCACGCCGTGGTGTAATCTGTTTTTCCACCACCACCATACATGGATGGGTATAATGGTGTGAAGAATAAATATATATATTTAATATAACATAATACTGATTCTGAGATATTATATCATCCACTCCAATTCAATTCAATAATTATGGGAATGATATAATCGCTCGTGCGTACGTACGGATTACCGTGTCCACGACGCGATGAGATTAATATCCATTTTGACTATTCAAGAATAATTATAAAGTATATATAATGAATAAAAATGAAATATATGACATTATAAAGATATTTTATTTATTTATATATATATAATACATCTACTTAACTTCATTAAAGTCAACAAGGAAAGGAAAACAACGTTCATGCATACGTACTACCTACCGTCTCCATGAACGGTGTATTTCATTTCATTTATCTTTCTATTATATATATATACAGAATATAATTGATATATAAATCATGATTTACATTCTAGGAGTATGTAAATCATGATAAAATTAATAATAATATCAATAATAACAAGTCCAGACACGTACGATAAATAAAACGGTTTTACCCAAAACAATGCTTTAACATGGAATTTACAAAAGAATGGGTAATATAAAGTCACAAGTGAACCATATATGATATAATAACAATGAATATGATTCTATAATAAGTCCATTAAATTATTTAAATCATTATACAAGAGTTTTGGATACGTACACAGAATATCAGACCTAAGGTAAGTGATAACTTTTACAATCTCATTTTTATCCGAGATTGTTTATTCATAAGTATTTACTGAGGTTATATTTATCATTCATGCCCATATTTTCTAAAAATGGGTTCATATATGTTTAAAATAATTTTTAACCATTTTTTACTATTACTACATGGTATTTATGGAATCATTCTTTTGGTTACCATATGAGGTACTTTTTGACTCTTCCGGCAAAAGTACGAGAAAAATTATTTTTTAAAACTTATACGGAATGAATGAATTTTTACAGATTCATAACATCTTATTTTAAAAAGGCTTCTTCCACAATATTTCATGATTATTTTAATAAAAATAATTTTCATTTGAAATTTCATGGAATTTTGTGAAAATAAAATGATTTGGAAGAAGAAAGGATAGATTCCTCAAGAATTAATTTCAAGTGTTTTATCAAAACTATGTTCCATCTAAGATGACATTATTCAGTATGTTCGTGTTTCAAGTATAATGTATCTATTATTTACATGGTTTTGGTTTTCATATGATGAAATGATATCCATTTGTTTTATATGGATTATGTTATGATGGGATGATGTTTATGAAATCCATTTTATTCATTGGGTTATGATGAATGATTTATGATTTTTTTGTGGAAAAAGTAAGAATGATTTAATTATGAGATGGGTGGGACCTATATATCCCTCCAATTTATTGGGTAAATATTTATATATCCTAAGATAGACATGTCTAGAATGTTATGTTAATCAAGTTCAGTGATACATGACTGGAACACGGAGTGAACTCAATTCAATAAGGGACATTATCCACTAAGATGGTCTTGGCAGCAATGCCTTGGCTACTATGGAAATCATATCATGTGATTAATGGTTTCCATAATAAAATGTTTTATTCCCATTTTATTTTATCATGATTAATGTTTCTTTTTGATCCATGCTTTACTAACTTCCATGTTTTATTTCATTATTAATGATTTTAATGTTTAAACATTATGTTCATGTTTTTATGTTCAAATATATATGATTTGAATTATTTTCACCATGCTTAACCTTAATGAGAATTTGAGCTCCCCCTTTATATGTTTTATTTTCCCTAGGATTTAGAGAAAGGTTTTAGGTAAGGAAACAAAAAGGGGAAGGTCTTTTTGGGAGACGTTGAAGATCATTCACCATGATTATAAGATAATGTTCAGAGTTTTCAAAGACACTAATCTATTACGGTCCTTGGTTGTTGGTTTTTGTTATGTATTGAGTATTCCGCAACAGCAATTTAATGCCCATGTACATCAGGTTAGGGGTCTATACTCTTCTTATCGGATGAAGGTTTTAGTTAACCTTTGGAAACTAGGATGCAAAAACTTTAGTAAGATCCCTAGAGATATTTCTATGGTATGTCTAGGGATGTTCCTAAGGTTATGTATAATTATAGGTTACGGTCCTATAATTATGATAACAATCATGAATAACCTTGGATAAACCTCAGATGTTATAGATTGAAAGTAATCCCCTTGATTATGTTGTTTTTTTAGTATGATTTGTGCCTCTCACACTATTCTTTTGGGGTTTTTATATGATGGCTGGAAACATGAAGATTCATGATAATGGAGGATATGATAGACAATGGAATGATATTATTCATGAGAAACCAAATGATGCGGGATTTGGAAGTCCAAACATCGTTATTATTCCTAATCAGCAATTTCATAATATGATCAAAAATCTCAAATTTGATAAATTTCCTGACTCAACTAATAAGAGAAAGATGGAGTTTCATGATGATCATAGAGGAAAGAAAGTTCAATTTCCATCATGTAAATCATGAGGTAAGATTTATCAGGGAGAATGTTTCAAAGGAACTGGAAGATGCTTGGTGTGTGGAAAAGAAGGACATAAAGCCAGTAATTGCAAAGGAAAAGGATCAGTTAACACCATGGACAAAGACAAAGATATTGACGAGACATCAGCAATGGTTAAATGTTTTAAATGTGGAATGTACAGGCATTATGAAAACCAATTCCCTAAGGGGAAATCTCATAAAGAGAATTATCATGGTCATATGTGTAGTATTTATGTTGATGATGATTATGAGACTACAAATGATATATGAGATGAATGAAATGATTAAGCTCATTCAGTGGTTTATGAAGTTATTATAATGATTGTATGTTTATCAAGAATAATGTATGATAATATGGAATAATGAAAAATCTAAGGATTGTTACACTGTTGTCTTTCCTTGAGATTATGAAAGTATATGATGAATGGTATTGGTAACCATAAATGTTTATTCAAATATTTTTTGGAAGGTAGATGATATGTGCATAATGAAAGGATAAAGAGAAACAGATATGTTTGATAGTATTAATGAGCTCCTAACTGGTATAAGGACAAAGTGATATCATGGATTGAGTATACAGAATTTTGGGATTTTGGTATGTGTAGAGAGTTAACTTTTAACTGCAATCATGTTTTCTCTAATGTTCAATGGGTATTCATTTTTCAAGAGAATACATGATTAAGGCATTCACGTGTTTGGAATGTCACCAATAAGACATTCTTATGATATATGGGGATAAATTATGGTATTCACATGCTTGGTTGATGACATTTCTAGCAATCATATTCTTTATACTATGAGCATGGATCAATGTATTTTTGATAAGCCTAAAGATTGGAATGAATTAAGTTAGAAATAAGATAGTAATGTTTAAGGCTAGAAATTTTTTCGATATTGTTGATGGAATGTTAAAATAGCGTCGTTTAAGAAAAGGCACAACCTGCATAACGGGCGACAACCCATCACGTCAGACAAGGCTATGGAAATCGAACCCAAAACCGAAGAGTGACAGGCCTTTATCGCCTACCACTAGCCTTCAGGAAGTCCCTGGTTTGTAGAAACTAGTTTTATTTTATTAATAGGTATGATAGATGAAGTATAAGTCCAATTTTGGAATCATATATGATTAATCTCATTATATATGGACTTATGTATATTTAGTATATTGTGCTAAACTTTTTGCGATAGAAACAGATGGAATAACCTATCATTATATCGCATTATCTGCTAACACTTCCAGAATGGGAAATTAAACTTCATTTCTTTAATGGATGATGTGGAAATTGTTCAAGGCATGAACAACGGTGAGATTGTACCAAAATCAAGTAAGTATTTCTTTTAATTAAACAATTTTTCAACATTAGGGAAATGATCCTGAAAACTAAAAAAATTGTCCTAGTACACTTATATCTGAAGATTCAGATGGTGCCTTAGAACATTACAAATTTATGGCTTTGTGATTGTTGTCTTTTTCATAGCCATGTTCTCTACCACTCTCTATTAGAACATGATGGTAATATTTCTCTTACATATTAATATTTCTCATATATTTTCCTATGTGGAAACCCAATGATTAGTTAATTCAGGTAACCATTTCACTTCGTACTTTAGTTTTTTATGTTAAGTATTGGTATTCCTTTTTACCGTGTGGGTTCTATTAAAGAAACATTCAAGTAGAAAACCATTTATTACCCCGATGAATTTTGAGTGCGAAATTCATTTTAAGGGGGTTAGAATATAACCCCACGAGATTTTTTGATAAGTAATCGTTTTAATATATTTAATGTATTGTGTTTTATGTTACACAAATATTATCTTGCGCTATATGACACACCGTATTAGCTTGCAGTATATGAAACACTATTCTTGGATTGTGTTACACACAATTTCAAGTTTGTTTTGTAGAAATTATTCAACGAAACATTAAGTATCGATTTTGTTTAATGTATAAATGAAATATGTTTTGAATTATGTTATATGAAACACTAAAGGGATCCTTCACTACACGCATCCCTGACATGGCTTGCGTTACACCCAATAGCGACCTTCCTTGATAGCCTGTGTAGTACGCAATACCAGGTTTCACTAAACAACTATATGTTATTAAACCATTATATAAACTAGCCATTATGAATTGTATTACCAAATTATTGAAATTTTATAAATTTTATCTTTCATAATGGACTTCATTTTTGGATTTGGAATATCAAAATTATCCTAGGGTGAATTTTTGGTATTTTTCTAAAAACATTCGATTTTTGATGAATAGTGAAAACAATAGGTTACTATTTAAAAACCGACTTTTTATTTAAATAATTATTTAATTTATTTAAATTTATTTTAGGTCAAAATTGATACATAATATATATATATGTTCAATGCAATTCATTGGAGCCATTTTATAATAATTTTAGATATATAAAAATTTTATTGAACTTTTCACCGTCTTTTACCCACCTCCGATGAGAATTTGAAAATTTTCATAAAACGTAATTTTACCACTTCTGTGAGTGGAATTTCAAAAATCCATGAGGCATGGTTAATTTAAAGGAATAACATGTGGTTCAATAATATAAAAATAATTTTTTGTGAATAGTTACTTTTTACTTTTATTTACCATGGTTAAAAGTTAATAGGGTAATTAAGGGTAAAAATGATATTATTATTACCCTAACACATGTCCAAAAACTATTGGATAAATGTAATATGACCAAAAACAACCTTAGGAATAAAATATTACCCTTTAGGTCTAATTGGATTAGATTAGGAAACTCATTATTATTTTATTTAAAAAAGAGTTAAAATCAAAGTTTAATAACTAAAACTATATTAATATAGGGTTATACATAAGATAAATGTGATAATAAATATTGATTAGAAAGATAAAAATATTTCATACAAAATGGTATTTTATTAATAATTCTTATACATTAAATAAGTTAATTTAATTATGACACAATGATGATGCAGTAATTACCATATTAATGAAATATTAAAATAATTGATGTTATAAATACCAAAATAAATGTAATTTGAGACTTTTTATAAATGAAAATAATTCATTAAGCATAATATGACATGTCATTATTGATTAAATTAACTTTTTTCAAACTAATCATGCTGTTATGATTTTCACAAAAATCGATTACCAAATAGTGTCAAAATTGACATAAAATTGTTTGTAAAACAAATATTATATTATTAATTGTTATTCTATTCTTAAAAATCATAGGTTCAGACAAATGACATAGATAAGGTTATATATATTAATAATTAACCACTTGGGGTTCGTTTTTCTTGTTATAGTATGTTTATTAATCATATAGTGTAAGAAAACAAGAAGACATGGTAAAAGTTAAATTATTTAACTAAGAGTTAAATCTAAATGATAATGTTAAAATAGTAACCTAAACTGGTATAAAACGTTTTGGTTGAAAGGATTTATAACCATCCCCACATTATCCTATATATAAATAAATTTGGTTCATATTAGAAACCGAATTTGACTTTATTATAAAAACATATTTTATGTTTTTCCTAAGGTACCCCTCTCCACCCTTATAAAAGGGAACCTCCTCCCTCTTCACTTTACACAATTTTGAGCTTCAAGATCTTCCAAACCCTGCCCATTTCCCTTAAAAACATTCCTAGATACATTATAAAGGTTCTGGTCTCCTAAAAATACCATTTCTAGTTCCTTAATAGGAAGCTTAAAAGAGGTGCGTCGAAGAAGAGGTAATCTCTTCTACAGATTCTTACAAGTTTCTTTCTTCTTCATCATCTTCTTCTTTATTTGTTTCATTAAAAAGTAATAACATAAGTATCAATAATATACTGATAAATTATTATAAATTTTAAAAAACCTTATTTCACCTTCTATCTACCCTATAGAAAACAAAATCACCGCACGTGTGTATGTACAGAATACCGTCTCCACGCCGTGGTGTAATCTGTTTTTTCACCACCACCTTATTTGGATTGGTATAATGGTGTAAATAATAAATATATATAGTTATTATAACATCATAATAATTCTGAGATATCATATCATCCACCCAAATTCAATTCAATAATTATGGGAACGATATCATCGCACGTGCGTACCTACAGATTATCGTCTCCACGATGCGATGAAATGAATTTTCCATGTTATCCATTCAAGAATGATTATAAAGTATATATAATGAATAAAAATGAAATATATTACATTATTATGCTAATGTATTTATGTAAATATATATATATATATACACGACATCTACTTTCTTTCATTCAAGTCAACAAGGAAAGGTAAACATTGTTCATGCGTACGTACGACCTACCATCTCCATGAACGGCGTATTTCATTTCATTTATCTATCTATTATACATATATATAAAGAATATATTTGATATATAAATCATGATTTAAATTTTGGAAGTATGTTAATCATGATATATGTAGTAATAATATCAAGAACAATAATTCCAAACACATATGATAAATAAAATGATTTTACCCAAAACACAGCTTTAACATTGAATTTACCAATGAGCTGGTAATATAATGTCATAAGTGAACCATATATGATTTCATTACAATGAATAATGTTATTTAATAAGTCAATGACATTATATAAATCATTATACTGAACGTTCGGATACGTATGAATCATATCAAACCTATGGTATGGGATAACTTTTCCAATATTGTTTTTATTCAAGATTGTTTATTCCTATGTATTTACTGGGGTGATATTTATCATCAGTGTCGATGTTTTCTAAAAATGGATTCATTATGTTTAAATTCCATTTTATCCATTTTGACTATTACTACATGGTATGTAAGGAATCATTATGTTGGTTACCATATGAGGTACTTTTTGACTATTCCGGCAAAAGTATGAGAAGAATGTTTTTTTAAAACTTATACGGCATGAACAAATTTTTACGGTTTCATAATGTATTATTTTCATGATACTTACTCCACAATATTTCATGATTATTTTCCACTAAATCCTTTTATTTTAAAATTGCATGGCATTTTGTGAAAAGAAATTTTTTTGATGAAGAAAGGTTATTTTCCTAAATAATTCATTTCACATGTTTTATCAAAAATATGTTCCATGTAATAGGACATTATACAGTATGTTCGTGGTTCATATATAATGTCTCTATTATTTAAATGATTTCATTTTTCTTATGAAAAAATGATATCCATTTGTTTTATATGGATTTTGTTATGATTGGATGGTGTTTATGAAAGCGTTTTATTCTTTGGGTTATGATGAATGATTTATGATTGTTTTGTGGAACAAGTAAGAATGATTTCATTATGAGATGGGTGGGACCTATATCTCCCTCTACTGCATTTGGTAAAGATTTATATCCCATGAGATAGACATGGCTGGAACTATAAGTTAATTCAGTTCAGTGATACAGGACTGGAACGAGCAGTGAACTCGATTCAGTAAGGGACTTTTTCCACTAAGATGGTTGTGGTAGCAATCCCTTGGCTACTATGGGAATCATAACATATGGTTAATGTTTTCCACAATTACATTTTTTATTCCCATGATATTTTATCATGATTAATATTTCTTTATGATCCTTTCCTTACGTACTGCCATTTTTTATGTCATTAATCAATATTTTGATGTTTAAACATTATTTTCATGTTTTTAAGTTCAAATGTATATGATTTGTTTTATTTTCTCCATGCTTACCCTTACTGAGAATTTGAGCTCACCCATTATATGTTTTTCTTTTCCCCAGGATTTAATGAAAGGTTTTAGGTAAGGAAAAAAATGGGAAGATATTTATGGGTGATGTTGAAGATCTTTCACCATGATTAGACGATTATGTTATGAGTTTTCAAAGACACTAAACTATTACAATCCTTGACTATTGGTTTTTGTTAAGTATTATGTATTCCACAATAGTAATGTAATGTCCATGTATGTCAGGCTATAGGTCTCTACAGTTGGTATCAGAGGAATGGTTTAGTTACCCTTTGGAAACTAGTATGAGAAAAGGTTAGTGAGATCCCTAGAGATATTTCTATGGTATGTCTTGGGATGTTTCTATGTTTATGTATATGTATATGTTACGGACCTAGAATTATGATAATGGTCATGAATAACCTATGATTAAAAATAAGATGTTAGAGATTGAAATTAATCCATTGCGATTATGTTCATTTTCCTAGTTTGATTTGTTCATCTCACACTATTCTTTTTGAGTTTTAGAAAATTGGTGGAAATATGAAGATTCACGATAATGTAGGATATGATTGACAATGGAATGATATTCTTCGTGACAAACCAAATGAAACCTGATTTGGAAGTCTAAACATTGTCATTATGCCTAATCATAAATCTAATAATATAATAAATAATATCATCTTTGGTAAGTTTGCTGACTCGGCTAATAAGAGAAAGATGGAGTTTCATGATGATCATAGAGGAAAGAAACTTTAATTTCCATCATGTAAATAATGTGGTAAGAGGCATCTGGGAGAATGTTTTAAAGGAACTAGAATATGCTTTGGGTGTGGAGAAGAAGGACACAAAGCTAGTAATTGCAAAAGAAAAGGATCAGTTAACTCCATAGATGTAGAGACCCGAATCTTGACATACATGGACAGTGCATTACTTTTGCAGAATACTTAGTACATAACAAAAACATACACACAAGGACCGTAATATTTTAGTGTCTTTGGAAACTCAGAATATAATCTTCTAATCGTGGTGAAAGATCATCAACATCTCCCATAAAGATCTTCCCCTTTTTTTCTTACCTAAAACTTTTCTTTATATCCTGGGAAAAAGAAAACATAAAAGGGGTGAGCTCAAATGCCCAGTAAGGGTAAACATAGAGAACATAAAATAATCCATAACCATTTGAATGAAAAAACATGAACATAAAATCTAAACATCAAAATATTCAGCAATGACATGAATCTTGGAAGTATGTAAGGCATATATCATAAGGGAACATCAATCATGATAAAATAGCATGGGAATAAAACATGTAATTGTGGAAACCATTAAGAACATGTTATGATTTCCATATTATCCAAGGCATTGCTTCCAAGACCATCTTAGTGGACAATCTCCCTTTCTGAATCGTGTTCACTCCTTGTTTCAGTCCTGTAACACTGAACTTGATTAACTTACCATTCCATCCATGTCTATCTCATGAGATATAAATCTTTACCCAATGAATTGGAGGGAGATATAGGTCCCACCCATCTCATAATGAAATCATTATTACTTGTGCCACAATATAAACATAAATCATTCATTATAACCAAAGAATATAATGGGATTCATAAACATAATTCCATTATAACATAATCTATAAAAAAAATTGGATATCATTTCATCATAAGAAAAGTAAAACCATGTAAATCAAAGAGACATGATACTTGAAACATAAACATATGAAATAATGTCATCTTAGTTAAAAAATGGTTTTGATAAAACACTTGAAATGAATTATTGAGGAAAATATCATTTTTTTCTTCAAAATCATTTTGTTTTCACAAAATGTCGTTCAATTTTGAAAGAAAATGATATTTTTTAAAAATATTATTGAAATATTTTGGAAGAAGCTTCATTAAAATAAGGCTTTATAAAACCGTAAAAATCATTTCATTCCGTATACGTTAAAAAACATTCTTCTCATACTTTTGTCGGAAAAGTCAAAAAGAACCTTGTAGGATAAATAAAAGAATGATTCCTTCCATACCATGGGGTAAAGGTAAAAATGGGTAAAAAAGGACTTTAAACATACAAGAATACACTTTTATAAAACATGGAATGGATGATAGCAATAACCCTAGAAAATATTTTTGAATAAGCAATATCGGATAAAAATGAGATTTGCAAAATTATCCCATAGCTTAGGTCTGATATGCTTTGTACGTTTCCAAACCTCTTGTATAATGATTTAAATAATGTCATTGACTTATTACAGAATCATATTCATTGTTATGATATCATATATGGTTCACTTAAGACTTTATATTACCCGTTCTTTTGTATGTTCCATGTTAAAACAGCGTTTTGGGTTACATCATTTTATTTATCGTATGTGTTTGGACTTTTTGTTCTTAATATTATTACTTATATCCTGATTTATTTAATTACAGAATATAAAACATGATTTATATATAATATATATTCAGTATATACATATATATATGATAGATCAATTAAATGGAATGAAATACACCGTTCATGGGGACGGTAGGCCGTACGTACGCATCAACGCTATTTTCGTTTCCTTATTGAAATGAATGAAATTAAGTAGATGACATACATATATATACATATAAATCCATTGTCATTATTATGTCATATATTTCATGATTACTTATTATATATACTTTATAATCATTCATGAATGGTTAACATTGAGAATGAATCTCATCATGTCGTGGAGACGGTAGTCCGTACGTACGCACGAGCAATGATATCTTTCCCATGACAGTGGAATTGAATCCAAGTGTATGTATAATATTTCAGAATCAATATCACTTTTTAATAATCACATATATTTGTTTATTTACACCATTATACCCATCCAGGTAAGGTGGTGGTCGAGAACAGATTACATCGCGACGTCGTGACGGTATTCCGTACGTACGCACGTGCGGTGATTTTGTTTTGCGTAGGATGGATTGATGGTAAAATAGAGTTGTTTAATACTTATAATAACATAACATAATATGAGTGATACTGATTTTATTACTTCATAATGAAACAACTAAATAAGAAGAAGTAGAATAAGATATAAATGTGAAAGAATCGGTAACAGATATTACCTCTTATTTCGACACGCCTTTTTGAAACCTCCTCTTAGGGCACTAATATTGGATTTTGAAAAAAACCAGAACCTCTAGGATGTTTCTAGGGAAGTGTAGAAGAGAAATTTGCAGGGGTTGTCCCATCGTGAAGGCTCATGGTGGTGTGAGGAAGAGAGGGAGGAGGTGCTCTTTTATAAGGGAGGAGAGAGACACCTTTGGAATAACTAAAAATATTATATTATTATAAAGCCATATTCGATTTTTAGAAGCTCCAAATTGAGTTATTTATATAATAAGGTAGGGATGGGTCGAAATACTCTCATCAAATAGAATTTATACAAGTATAGGTTTATATTTTAACCTTATCATTTAGATTTAACTTTAAGTTAAATAATTGTTTTTTACATTGTCTTCTTGTTTTCTTGCACTATAAGGTTAATAAACTTACAATAACAAGTCAAAAGAACCCCAAGTTGTTTATTATTAATATATATAACCTTATCTAAGTAATTTGGACGAACCATAGATTTTTAGGAATAAAATAAAAATTAATAATATAATATTTGTTTTAAAAAATATTTTATGTCATTTTTTACACTATTTGGTAATTGATTTTTGTGAAAATCATACCAGAATGATTAGTTAGAAAAAATTTATCTAAATCAATACTAAAATGTAATATTAACCTAGAAAATTAGTTTAATTCATAAAAACTCTCAAATTACATTTATTTGTGTATTTATAACATCAATTATGTCAATATTTCATTAATAAGTTAATTACTGCATCATCATTGTGTCATATATAAATTAACTTATTCAATGTCTAAAAATTAAAATAAAACACCATTATGTAGGAAATCTTTTTATCTTTCTAATTAATATTTATAGTCGAATTTATATTATGTATAACCATATATTAAAAATTATTTAGTTATTAAAATTTGATTTTAACTATTTTTACCCTTCTTTAAATAAATTAAAAATAAATGTCTTAATCTAATCCAAGTGGGCCTAAATGGTCATAATTTATTCCTAAGGTTGTGTTTGGTCGAATAAAACTTATCCTATAGAATTAGGACATGTTTTTGGGTAATAATAATATCATTCTTACCCTTAATTACCCTATTTAATTATAACCATGGTAAGAAAAAGTAAAAAGTTACTATTCAAAAAAAATTATTTTCATCTCATTTAACCACATTTTAGTCCTTGATATTATCCATGTATATGGGATTTTCGAAAATCCACTCACTAAAGTGGTAATATTAAGTTTTATGTGAATTTTCAAATTATCATAAGAGGTGGGTAAAAGACGGTGAAAAGTTCAATAAAATTTTTATATATCTAAAATTATTATCAAATGACTCCAATGACTTAAATTGAACTTATATAGGTATTATGTATCAATTTTTACCTAAAATAAATTTAAATAAAATAAATAATTATTTAAATAAAAAGTCAGTTTTTGAATAGTAACCTAGTGTTTTCACTATTCATCAAAAATTGAAAGTTTTCAGAAAAACACCAAAAAATAACCCTAGGCTAATTTCTATATTCTGAATCAAAAAATGAAGTCCATTTTGAAATATAAAATTTATAAAATTTCAAAAAGTGGGTATTACTATTCATAACGGCTAGTTTATATAACATATCATTTTTAGTGAAACTCGGTATTGCGTACAACACACACAGTCGTGGAAGGTCGTGATTGCATGTAATGCAAGCCAAGTCAGGGTTTTGTGTTGTGCAAGCTCCTTATGGTGTAGCGTAAAACAAAAGACATGAATGAAATTAAAAATTCTGTTTTTCATAAAATATCAGGGTGTTACATTCTACCCCCCTTAAAATGAATTTCTCCCTCGAAATTCGCCGGGGTTATAAATGGCTTACTACTCAAAAGCTTCATTAATAGAATCCCACATCGTCAAAATGAATACCAAAACATGGAAATAAAACTAAAGTATGAAACGTAATGGTTACCCAAATTATCCAATCACTGGGTTTCCACATAGGATATAATAGGTGAAAATATAAATATAGAAGAGAAATCTAAACATCATGTTCTGATGGAGAGTGGTAGAGAACATGGCTATTAAAAAGCAAAAAATCACAAAGCCATAAATTTGTGATGATCTAGGGTACCATCTGATTCATCAAATATAAGGGCACTAGGAAAAAAATTTTGGTTTTCAAGATCACTTCCCTAAAGTTACAGAATTAGAATTAGAATAAATACTTTCATTATTTTGGTATAATCTCACCATTGTTCGTGCCTTGAACAATTTCCACTTCATCTCTTTAAGAAATGAAGTTGAATTTGTCTTTCATGAAGTTTTAGAAGATCATGTGATAGAATGATAGATCATTCCATCTGTCTCAAACATACGCTAGAAAAAATTATATACATAATTCCATCTATGGTGAGATTAATCATATATGGTTCCAAAATTAACTTATAATTCATCTATCATCCTGTAAAATAAAATAAAACTAGTTTCTACTAACCAGGTACTTCCCTGTAGTCCATTGGTTGGAAATAAAGGCTTGTCGCACTTCGATTGTGGGTTCGATTCCCATAGCCTTGTCCGACGTGACGTGTTGTTTCTCATTTTGCAGGTTTTCCTTTTTTTTCTAAAAAAAACAATACTAACTTATGTCCATCATAATCCATTCCAATCTTTAGGCTTATCCATAATATTGTTGTCCATTCTCATATTATAGTGAAAACGATTACCAGAGATTTCATATAACAAGCATGTTAATACCATCGTTGATCCCCATATATCATAAGATATGTCTTTTTGGTCACATTCAAAAAATTCAAAGGCCTTAATCATGTATTCTCTTGAAAAAAAATTTCCATAGAACCTTAGTGAAAACATGAATGCTGTCAATAGGTAACTCTTTCCACATACCAAATTCCCAAAAATTCTATATACTCAAACCATGATATCACTATGTCCTTATATCAGTCATGAGCTCATGAATACTATCATATATTTCATTTTTTCCTTATCCCTTGATTATGCGCATATCATCTTCTTTCCAAAAATATCTCAATCACTTTCCATGGTTACCGGTACCCTAAAATTATTGAAAACCACAATAAACCAATACATAAATATTCCAATATTCCACGATACTATATAAAACATTATTTTGGAATCTCATTACATAAATACTTAATCATTCCCCCACATCCTTTTCATATTCAACATCGCCAATAGTGATTGCATGTGACTTCCCTTTGTCCTTTGCCTTAAGTGGTTTCACATTTCGATCATCATTAACCCTTGGATTAGGGAATTGATTAGCATAATGCCCCATTTCATTGAACTTGAAGCATTGAAGTTTTGGTGGTGCGTTCTCTGTAGTCTTTTCTTTATTCACATCATTAGCAACCATTTTTCCATTACATTGACAATCAGCTGCTCAATGACCTTGTTTTCCACACTTAAAACATTTTCTAGTCCCTTTAAGAGAATCTCCGCCATGATTCTTTCCATAATTTAAACATAAGGAAACATTTATCTTCTTTTCACCATTATTCTGAGATTTCTCCTTGGACTCCATCATTCATTTCTTGTCAAAACCATTAGATGGATATGTAACTCCAACATCCATTTCTACCTTGATTGCACAACACACAATTTTTTCATAGCTACTGATGTCTCTTATAGCTAATTCCCTTAAAAGATTTGGTTTTAAGCCATTGAAGAGTCGATCAACATTACTTTCAGGTAGGATGATAAAGCTAGATGCATACCTTGCAAGCCTTGTAAAATTCGCTTCGTATATACCAACAGATTCATTACCCTTTTTCTTTAGTTCAAGAAACCCCTTCTCCATCTTTGTTAGAATATACGAGGGATGTACTTATTGAAAAATAAGTTATTGAACTCGTCCCATTACAGGGACTCAATTTCGTCTCTTGGCCTCGTATTCTTGATAATATTCCACCATTGATCAGATTCACATTCCAAAACGATATACTACTATGATGACTTTATCATGTTCAGAACATTGATGAACTGAAAATATATTTTCAGTGGTACTGATCCATTGTTCAGCAACAAGTGGATCAGAGGACCCACTGAAAGAAGGTGGATGTTTCCTCATGAAGAACTCAACATAATATTGTTCCTTTCTCTGCTCATTTGGAAGACCAGAATGATTCTTAGATTGTGTAAGTATAGAAATATGATTTTTCACTCCATCTCCAATAACATTTGTTTATTCATGAGGAAAATCATTGCATTTTCCATTACATTGATCAACACGGTTTCTTCAGGTTCCAGCCATCGTCTAAAATCCAAAAAAAATAGTGTGAGAGGCAAAAATCATGCTAGGGAAAACAAAATAATAAAAGGGGAGTACCTTCAATTTCTAACATCTTAAGATTAATTCTAAGATCGTTACCGTAAATCTTGGACTATAACCTATACTTATACTGAACCTTAGGGATATCCCTAGACATACCCTAAAAATATCTCTAGGGATCTCACTAAAGTTCTCGCATCCTAGTTTCCAAAGGTTGATTAATCCTTTCCTCTAATACCAACTGTAGAGACCCAAAGCATGACGAACATGGACATTACATTACATATGCGGAATACATAGTACATAAAAAAACAGACACATAAGGACTGTAATAGTTTATTGTCTTTGGAAACTCAGAATAAAATCTTCTAATCGTGGTGAAAGATCTTTAACATCTCCCATAAAGATCTTCCCCTTTTTATCTTACCTAAAAAAATTCTTTATATCCTGGGGAAAAGAAAACATAAAAGGGTTGAGCTCAAATGCCCAGTAAGGGTAAACATAGAGAACATAAAACAATACATAAACATTTGAATGCAAAAACTTGAACATAAAATCTAAACATCAAAATATTGAGCAAAGACTTGAATCTTGGAAGTACGTACGACATATATCATAAGGGAACATCAATCATGATATAATAGAATGGGAATAAAACATGTAATTATAGAAACCATTAAACACATGTTATGATTTCCATAGTAGCCAAGGCATTGCTGACAAGACCATCTTAGTGGACAAAGTCCCTTTATTAATCGAGTTCACTCCTCGTTTCAGTCTTGTAACACTAGAACCAGATTAACTTACCGTTCCAACCATGTCTACCTCATGAGATATAAATCTTTACCAAATGCATTGGATGATTATATAGGTCCCACCCATCTCATAATGAAATCATTCTTACTTGTGCCACAATATAAACATAAATCATTCATCATAACCCAAGAATAAAATGGGTTTAATAAACATCATTCCATCATAACATAATGTATACAAAAATATTGGTTATCATTTCATCATACGAAAAGTGAAACCATGTAAATCATAGAGACATGATACATGAAACATAGACATATGAAATAATGTCATCTTACATGAAAAATGGTTTTGATAAAACACTTGAAATGAATTCTTGATGAAAATATATTTTGTTCTTCAAAATCATTTTCTTTTCACAAAATGTCTTGAATTTTGATAGAAAGTGAATTTTTTTTAAAATAGTCATGAAATATTTTGTAGTAATATTCCTGAAAATAAGGCTTTATAAAACCGTAAAAATTCTTTCATGCCGTATAAGTTAAAAAAAATTCTTCTCGTACTTTTGTCAAAAAAGTCATAAAGTACCTTGTAGGGTAAGTAAAAGAAATATTCCTTTTATACCTTGGGGTAAAAGTAAAAATGGGTAAAAAAGGAAATTAAACATACATGAATAAACTTTTATAAAACATGTACATGGATGATATAAATTACCCTAGTAAATATTTACGAAGAAACAATCTCGGATAAAAATGAGATTTGAAAAATTATCTCCTACTTTTGGTATGATATGCTTCGTACATTTCCGAACCTCTGGTATATTGATTTAAATAATGTCATTGACTTATTACATAATCATATTCATTGTTATGATATCATATATGGTTCACTTATGACATTATATTACCCATTCATTTGTAAGTTCCATGTTAAAGCAGCGTTTTGGGTTAAATCGTTTTATTTATCATATGTGTTGGGACTTGTTGTTCTTGATATTATTACTTATATCCAAATTTAATTAATTGAATAATGTAAAAAATTATTTATATATAATATATATTCAATATAGACATATATATATATATATATATATGATAGATCGATTAAATGGAATGAAATACACCGTTCATGGAGACGGTAGGCAGTACGTACGCATGAACGCTGTTTTCGTTTCCTTATTGAATTGAATGAAATTAAGTAGATGAAATACGTATATATACACATAAATCCAGTATCATTATTATTTAATATATTTCATGATTACTTATTACATATACATTATAATCATTCATTAATTGTTAACATGGAGAATGAATCTAATCGCGTCGTGGAGACGGTAGTCTGTACGTACGCATGAGCGATGATATCATTCCCATGATCATGGAATTTCATTGAAGTGTATGTATAATATTTCAGAATCAATATCAATTTTTAATAATCATATATAGTTATTTATTTACACCATTATACCCATCCAAGTAAGGTGGTGGTCGAAAACAGAATACACCACAGTGTGGAGACAGAATTCTGTACGTACGCACACGGGGTGATTTCATTTTCCGTAGGATGGATAGATGGTGAAATAGGGTTGTTTAATACATATAGAAACATATCATTATATTTCTGATACTAATTTTATTACTTCATAATGAAACAACTAAATAATAATAAATAGAAGAAGAAATGAAGTTGAAATAATCGGTAACGGATATTACCTCTTCTTTCGACACGCCTTTTTTAAACCTCCTATTAGGGCACTAAGATTGGTCTTTGTAGAAGACCAGAACCTCTAGGATGTTTCTAGGGAAGTGGAGAAGGGAAACTGGCAGGGTTTGGCCGAGCATGAAGGCTCAATGTGGTGTGAGGAAGAGAGGGAGCAGGTTCCCTTTATAAGGGAGGAGAGGGGCACCTTTGGAATAACAAAAAATATTATTTTATTATACAGTCAAATTCGGTTGTTAATAGCTCCAAATTGAGTTATTTCAAAGAAAAGGCGGGGATGGGTAAAAATACTCTAATCCAATAGAATTTAGACACTTTTATGTTTCTATTTTAACCTTATCATTTTGATTTAACTTTGTGTTAAATAATTTTTCTTTTACCGTGTCTTCTTATTTTCTTACACTATAAGGTTAATAAACTTACTATAACAAGCCAAACCGACCACATGTTGTTTATTATTAATATATATAACCTTATATAAGTCATTTTTCCGATCCTTAGATTTTTAGGAATAAAATAACAATTAATAATATAATATTTGTTTAAAAAACTATTTTTTGTCAATTTTGACACGATTTAGTAATTGATTTTTATGAAAATCATAAAAGAATGATTAGTTCGAAACAAGTTAACTAAATAAATACTATCATGTCATATGAAACTATAAAATTAGTGTAATTTATAAAAAGTCTCAAATTACATTTATTTTGGTATTTATAATATAAATTATGTCAATTTTTCATTAATAAGATAATTATTGCATCATCATTGTGTCATAAATAAATTAAATTATTTAATGTCTAAAATTATAAATAAAACACCATTATTTAGGAAATATTTTTATCTTTCTAATGAATATTTATAGTCGAATTTATATTAGGTATATACCTATATTAAAAATGATTTATTTATTAAACTTTGATTTTACCTTTTTTTAACCCTTCTGTAAATAAATTAATAATCAATGTCCTAATCTAATCCAAGTGGTCTGAAATGGTCATATTATATTCCTAAGGTTGTTTTTGGTCGAATTACACTTATCCAATATAATTAGAACATGTTTTAGTGTAATAATAATATCATTTTTAACCTTAATGACCCTATTTACTTTTAACAGTGGCAAAAAAGTAAGAAGTTACTATTCACAAAAAATTATTTTCATCTCATTGAACCACATTTCAGTTCGTGATATTAATCGTTTCTCTCGGATTTTCTAAATTCCACTCACAGAAGAGGTAAAATTACATTCTATGTGAATTTGTAAATTCTCCTAGGAGGTGGGTAAAAGACGGTGAAAAGTTCATTAAATTTTCATATATCTAAAATTATTATTAAATGACTCCAATTACATAAATTGATCTTTTATATGTATTATATATCAATTTTGACCTAAAATAATTTTATATAAAATAAATAATTATTTAAATAGAAAGTCAGTTATTGAATAGTAACCCAGTGTTTTCACTATTCATCAAAAATTGAATGTTTTCAGTAAAATAGCAAAAAACCAACCTAAGCTAATTTCGATATTCTGAATCCAAAAATGAATTACATTTTGAATGATAAAATTTATAAAATTTAAAAAATTTGGTATTAGTATTCATAACGGCTAGTTTATATAACATATCATTGTTTAGAAAAACTCGGTTTTGCGTACAACACACGCTATCGTGTAAGGTCGTGATTTCATGTAATTAAAGAAATGTCAGGAATGCATGTTGTGCAAGCTCCTTTTGGTGTAGCATACAATAGAAGACATTTATAAAATTAAAAATAATATTTTTCATAAAATATTGGGGTGTTACAATAGACAAGTATAATGATATTGCTAAGACATCAACCACGGTTAAATGTTTTTAATGCGGAATGTACGTGCATTATGAAAACCAATGCCCTAAGGGAAAATATCATCAAGAGAATCAGTATGGTAATATGGGTAGTATTTATGTGGATGATGATAAAGAGACTACAAATGATATATGAGATGAAAGAAATGATGAAGCTCAATTAGTGGTTTAAGAAGGTAGTAGAATGATTGTTTGTTTATCAAGAATAATGTATGGTCCTATGGAAAAATGAAAAATTTATTGATTGTTACACTGTTTTCTTTCCTTGAGATTTTGAAAGCATATTATTAATGGTACCCGTAACTATGAAAGGTTATTCAAATATTTTTGGAAGGTAGATGATATGTGCATAATGAAAGGATAAGGAGATAGGGATATGTTTGATAGTATTAATGAGCTCATGACTGGTATAAGGACAAAGTGATATTATGGTTTGAGTATATAGTATTTTGGGATTTCGGTATGTGGATATAGTTGACTTTTAGCTGCATTCATGTTTTCACTAAGGTTCAATGGGTATTCATTTTTTCAAGAGAATACATGATTAAGGCATTTGAATTTTTGCAATGTGACCCACAAGGAATATCTTATGATATATGGGGATAAAAGATGGTTTTCACATGCTTGTTTGATGAAATTTATATTAATTGTTTTCTTTATACAAGAGCTTGGATCGATGTATTTTTGATAATCCTAAATATTGGAATTAATTAAGGTAGGCATAAGATAGTATTTTTTAAGGTTTGAAATTTTTTCGATATTATTGATGGAATGTTATACTACTGTAGTTTAAGAAAAGGGACAACTTGCAGAATGGGCAACAACCCATCACGTAGGGCAAGGCTATGGGAATCGAACCCACAACCGAAGTGTGACCGGCCTTTATCGCCAACCACTGGCCTATAGGAAGTCCCTGGTTAGTAGATTCTAATTCAATTTTATTAAGAGGTATGATAGATGAAGTATAAGTCCATTTTTAGAATCATATATGATTAATCTCAGCATAGATGGACTTATATATATTTAGTAAATTGTGCTAAACTATTTGTGATAGAAACAGATGGAATAACCTATCATTCTATCGCATGAACTACTAACACTTCACGAATGACAAATTCAGATTCATTTATTTAAGAAATGAAGTGGAAATTGTTCGAGGCATGAACAATGGTGAGATTGTAACAAAATCAAGTATGTATTTCTTTTAATTCAACAATTTTTCAACATTAGGGAAATAATTTGGAGAACTAAAAACGTTTTCCTAGTAAACTTATATATGATGATTCCGATGGTGCCTTAGATCAATACAAATTTATGGCTTTGTGATTGTTGGGTTTTTCATAGCCATGTTCTCTACCACTCTCTATCAGAACATTATGGTTATATTTCTCTTCTATATTCATATTTTCTCCTATATTATCCTATGTAGAAACCCAATGATTAGTTAATTTGGGTAACCATTACATTTCATACTTTAGTTTTTAAAGTTATGTTTTGGCATTCCATTTTCCGGTGTGGGTTTCTATTAAAGAAACTTTCATGAAGAAAACCATTTATAACCCCAGCGAATTTCGAGTGTGAAATTTATTTTAAGGGTGGTGGAATGTAACACCACGAGATTTTATGATAAGTATTCGTTTTAATTTATTTGATATATTACATTTTATTCTACACCAAGATTATCTTGCGCTATATGAAACATCGTATTAGCTTGCAATATATGAAACTATATTCTTGGATCGTGTTACACACAATTTCCAGTTTGTTTTGTAGAAATTATTCTACCCAACATTAAGTATAGATTTTGTTTAATGTAAAAATGAAATAATTTTTGAATTATGTTATATGAAACACCAAAGGGAGCTTTCACTACATGCATCCATGACTTTGATTGCATTACACACAATCACAACCTTCCTCGATAGCGTGTGTATTACGCAATACCGGGTTTTAGGAAACAACAATATGTAATTAAAACATTATATAAACTAGCCGTTATGAATAGTAATACCCAATTTTTGAAATTTTATTAATTTTATCATTCAAAATGTACTTCATTTTTGGATTCGGAATATCAAAATTAGCCTAGGAGGAGTTTTTTATATTTTTATGAAAAAATTTAATTTTTTATGAACAATGAAAACACTAGGTTACTATTTAGAAACTGACTTATTATTTTAATAATTAATTATTTTATTTAAATTTTTTTAGGTGAAAATTGATACATAATACCTTTATAAGTTCAATTTAATTCATTGGAGTCATTTTATTATAATTTTAGATATATAAAAATTTTATTGAACTTTTCACCATCTTTTACCCACCTCCTAGGAGAATTTGAAAATTTACATGAAAATTATTTCTACCGCTTATGTGAGTTAAATTTTGCAAAACTGATAAACATAGTTAATATCAAAGAGTAAAATGTGGTTAAATAATAATAAAAATAATTTTTGGTGAATAATTACATTTTAATTTTTTTTACCAAGGTTATAAGTAAATAGAGTAATTAAGAGTAAAAAATGATATTATTATTAACCTAACACATGTATTAATTCTATTGGATAAGTTTAATTCAACCAAAAACTACCTTAGGAATAATTTATTACCCTTTAGGTCCACTTGGATTAGATTAAGACAGTTATTATTATATTATTTAAAAAATTATTAAAAGAGTTAAAATCAAAGTTTATTAATAATAAAATTTTTGATACAGGGTTTTACAGAAGATAAATTCGACTATAAGTATTAATTATAATGATAAAAATATTTAATACATAATGGTATTTTATTTATTATTTTTAGACATTAAATAAGTTAATTTATTTATGTCACAATGATGATGCAGTAATTACAATATTAATGAAATATTAACATAATTGATGTTATAAATTACAAAATAAATGAAATTTGATCCTTTTTATAAATTACACTAATTTTTTCGGTTAGTATGACATTTTATTATTGATTGAAATATCTTTTTTAGAACAAATCATGCTATTATGATTTTTTAAAAAATCAATTATCAAATATTGTCAACATTGACAAAAAAATAGTTTTTATAGCAAATATTATATTATTAATTTTTATTATCTTCCTAATAATCTTACGATCAGAAAAATGACTTAGATAATGATATATATATTAATAATGAACCAATTGGGGTTCATTTGTCTTGTTATAGTATGTTTATTAACCATATAGTGTAAGAAAACAACAACACAATGTAAAAGTTATATTATTTAACATAGAGTTTAATCTAAATGATAAGGTTAAAATAGTAACCTAAACTATTCTAAACCCTATCGGTTGAGATAATTTCAACCCATTCTCACTTTAGTTATAGATAAATCAATTTTGGGATATTATAAATCGAATATGACTTTATTATAAAATAATATTTTATGTTTATCCTAAGGTGCCCCTCTCCTCCCTTATAAAAGGACACCTCCTCCCTCTTCTATTTACACAATTTTGAGCTTTCAAGCTCAAAAAAACCCTACCCATTCCCATTATAAACTTTTCTAGAAACATTATAGAGGTTATGGTATCCTAAAAAGTCCAAATATAGTTCCTTTAGAGGAATCTTAAATGAGGTGTGTCGAAGAAGAGGTAATCTCTTCTACCGATTCTTTCAAGTTTTTTTCTTCTTCATCATCTTCTTATTTAGTTGTTTCATTATAAAGTAATAACACCAATATCAATAGTATACTGATATTTTATTATAAATATGAAAAATTCCCATTTCACCTTCTATCCATCCTACGGAAAACAAAATCACACCACGAGCGTACTAATGGAATACCGTCTCCACACCGTTGTGTAATCTGTTTTTCCACCACCACCTTACTTGGATGGGTATAATGGAGTAAAGAGTAAATATATATATTTCTTATCACATCATACTTAACCTGGGATATTATATCATCCACTCCAATTCAATTCAATAATTTTGGGAAGGATATCACCGCTCGTGCGTACGTACAGATTACCATCTCCACGACGCGATGAGATTAATTCTACATGTTAACCATTAAAGAGTGATTATAAAGTATATATAATGAATAAAAATGAAATATATGACATGATAAAGATACTTTATTTATGTTATATATTTATACTACATCTACTTTCTTTCATTCAAGTCAACAAGGAAATGAAAACAACGTTCATGCGTACGTACGGCCTACCTTCTCCATTAATGGTGTATTTCATTTCATTTATATATATATATTCTATATATATATAAACAGAATATATTTGATATATAAATCATGATTTTAATTTTGGGAATAAGTAAATCATGATATAATTAATAATAATATCAAGAACAACATGTCCAAACACGTACGATCAATTAAATGATTTTACCCAAACACTGATTTAACATTGAATTTAAAAATGAATGGGTAATATAAAGACATAAGTGAACCATATATGATATCATAAAAATGAATATGATTCTGTAATAAGTCAGTGACATTATTTAAATCATTATACAGGAGGTTCAGATACGTACGAATTATATCAGACCTAAGGTAAGGGATAACTTTTTAAATTACATTTTTATCCGAGATTGTTTATTCATAAGTATTTACTGGGGTTATATTTATCATCAAGGACCTTGTTTTTTATAAAAATGGTTTCATTTATGTTTAAATTCCTTTATACCCATTTTTACTGTTACTACATGGTATGTAAGTAATATTTCTTTTAGTTACCATACGAGGTACTTTTTGACATTTCCAGCAAAAATACAAGAAGAATGTTTTTTTAAAACATATTCGGCATGAAAGGATTTTTATGGTTTCATAATGTATTATTTTCACAAGGCTTCCTTCACAAGATTTCATTATTATTTTTTAAAAAATTATTTTCTTTTTATATTGCATAACATTTTCTGAAATGAAAATGATTTTGAAGAAAAATGGTTATTTTGTTCAATAATTCATTTCATGTGTTTTATCAAAACGATGTTCCATCGAAGATAGAATTATTCAGTATGTTCATGTTTCAAGTATAATGTCTCTATTATTTACATTGTTTGATTTTTCTCATGTTGAAATGATATCCATTTGTTTTATATGGACTATGTTATGATGGTATGATGTTTATGAAACCCATTTTATTATTTGGGTTACGATGAATGATTTATGATTGTTTTTTGGAACAAGTATGAACGATTTCATTATATGATGGGTGGGACCTATATCTCCCTCCGATGCATTGGGTAAAGATTTATATCCCATGAGATAGACATGGTTGGAATGGTAAGGTAATCCAGTTCAGTGATATAGGAATAGAACGGGGAGTGAACTCAATTTAGTAAGGGACTTTGTCCAATAAGATGGTCTTGGCAGCAATTCCTTGTCTATAATTGAAATAATATCATGTGCTTAATGGTTTACACAATTACATGTTTTATTCCAATTATGATTTATCCTGATTAATGTTTCATTATGATCCTTGACTTACATACTGCCATGTTTTATGTCATTAATCAAGATGTTAATGTTTAAACATTATTTTCATGTTTTTATTTTCAAATGTATATGATTTGTTTTATTTTCTCCATGATTACCCTTACTGAGCATTTGAGCTCACCCTTTATATGTTTTCATTTCCCAAGGATTTAAAGAAATGTTTTAGGTAAGGAAACAAAACGGGCAAGATCTGTATGGGATATGTTGAAGATCATTCACTATGATTAGAAGATAATGTTCCGAGTCTCCAAAGAAAATAAACTATTACAGTCCTTGAGTGTTGGTTTTTGTTATGTATTAACTACTCTGAAATAGTAATGTAATGTCCATGTACATCATGCTATGGTTCTGTACATTTCAGGTTGTAAAATTCAAAATATATTTTATGTTTGAAAAATTTTGGATAATATTTCCAACCCTTTATATCATCCACCAAAAGGAATTTATGTTGAGATTTTATACATAAATTTTATTAAATTGATTTTCAATGGCCCAAATAATTTTGAAAAAAATTATCCATTAAAGTAAATGAATGGCTAGAAATTCCACATGATTATTTTTAATTTTTATTACTCTTTGAATGAACTCTATGAAATTGAACTCATATAAAATGGGTGTCCCAATTTTAAATAGTAATAATGTCATACTCTTGATGAATTATAATTCAACTTGGACAAATTATTTTTTCCCTTTGCAATATTTTTATGATATATCTTATACCCATTCATTTGTTATTTGGATATTGAAACATCAAAAAACATATATTATCCTCAATATTCATGACCACATAATTTCATTTATTTTTTAACTATTAAACATGAGTAATCAGAATATGTTCTTCCTCTAAAATTCATCTATAATGTCAGTATGATGATGTATTTGAATTCACTATCATCATACCGGGTTTTAATAATATATAATGATCTTTACAATTCTAGTACCAATTCCATAATTTTTCATAACTTTCTTAAATTATAATAAATCCACATGTTATAGTATTACACAACCATCAAATTAATTATGTTTCTATAAATTTTTGATTCATGTAAACATCATTTCCCAAATATTTTGAAATTCCATATTTGAGTTTCTTAATATCATTATACAACTCTATATTTTTTTCATTTTCGTATTATAAGAAAAAAAAAATAATAAACCACTTAATTAGCCTTTATATATCTTATATATAAACATCATGTTCGGAAAAGAATATCTCATGTTATAATTGGATATTAACCCTTCCAAAAAACCCATCATTTACATCATCAATATCAATATTGGTTGGATTATTTTTTATTTCCATAGAAACATGTTCATCATTAAAATTTTATTTTCCTTCTACATGTCATTATTCATAACTATCTTCTTCATAGAAGGAAAATTTTTTCCTTTAAAAGGACATCCATTGAAAATTATTATTATCGATTTTTATATTCCTTGTTTGTTTGTCTTTAAAATCTCTATACATGATGTTTTGAGAATTTTTAGCCACACGATGTCCCATATTAATATATTTAATGAAGAAATGAAAATAATTACCCTTAAAAAATACATTTAATCCCTTGATATTGGAGGGTAAAAATTAAATGACCTCAACGAATTCATTTAATTTTGGGAATTTATATGATTTGGATCATGTTCCATGAATAAAAGACCACCTCTTGAGTACAATCCTTTAGCATGAACTCATTATCATCATTTATCCTCCGATAATAAATAAGAGTACAATAAAAACAATGGAGTAAAATATCTTTTATATTATTTCCACCTACAAAACAATAGTTTTCTTTGTAATGAGGATGAATTATTATCACGTTTCTCTTTATAATCGTCTCATATTTTATAAATTTATAGAGGCCCCAATTATCGTTAATATGAAAATATAGATTACTAAAGAAGGAGTCAACCATATCATTTTAGTTCATCATATAGTACAAACTTATTTCACCAAATAACTCCATAATACCCTTCATATATATTCATAAGATTTTCCCACATAACATTAGAGGTTTTTCATGGAATTACCTCCGAAAATACATGGATTAGTTTGACCACATGTCATGAAATATAAGGATTTGGAATCATCATCCAATTATTGATGATCTTTCTCCATCAAGGCTCAACTCTATATATCAGCAGTTATTCAATAAATAGATGATGTGTAAAAATTGCATCCCAATGATCTGAAAATATGTTGCATCAAAATTTATAACTTAATATATGGGGATAACATAAGGGATGACAACTATATCCATGATTCCAAGATGTATAGGAAAATTATCTTCACATTTACAAAACTATTTATATCCATAGAGATTACTACACCATGATAGGGGTAAATGAGGATATATAATATTGATATGGTCCTCCCTGGATTAATGATCTTAACCAATCACCTAATGGATCACTTTTGTTTCTATATATATTTTCACTCAATGTGAGATGAATGTAGTAAATGACATGATATATTTTACACAGTTCGCTAGTACTGGGATGAAATCAAGGTCCATGCATTGTAATTCAGATATTCATGACATTCACTAAAATATTATTAAATTTCAAGTATAATTTCGAGGGTTCTTACTAATCCTTTGGTTATATACAATTAGAAATTATTTCACTCTCTTCCCTTTTTCTACATGAAATCCACTACATTGATTGTTTTAATATATCTTCTCTGAATGAAGATAATTAAATCCTAAATCAACAATGGTGTTTTTATTCAGAACATAAAATGTTATATATTGTGAGAATGTAAAACATAAAATAACATTCTATGATCCTCAATATTATAAATGATATCATGGATATTCCCTCATTTTTATTCCCTTAAATATTTTAAACACGATTTAGTCTATCTCTATCATCCCTAATGATTATATTCTTTTCATATCCGCTAAAATCATTTGTATACCATTCATCCCTCAAATCCAGTGAATACCCGTGCTGAAAATCAACGTAAAACCATACACTATTTTATAGTTTAAAAATAGATCATGGACAAGAGTAAACTACAACACACATTCTGTATTAGGGAATTGAAAAAAGAAATGCTTGGAAAATTTCATGGTATAGAACAATAGTCCATTTTTCCTTAACATGCATATAACTATTATAATTTCCTCCCACTGAAGTCATTTTTTCATAAGAAGACATGATATGATCCATGACCTCTGAAACAATGATAGTGTGGATTTAAATAGATTATAGAAAAAAACACTACCTCAATATGTTAAATATATTGGTTTAATTCATGTCCACATCCAGCAACTGAAGGCCTCGACCATAGCTTCATCTAAATTACATGGTTGTTTTTTTTTGAAATTGTTAATATAGGTCGTAAATTTGGCAATAAATAGTTCCAAAATGAATATGGTTACCTGTATACCATATTTTTTATAATAACACTATGATTACACCATGGGGGCCACCATAGGAGTGGTAGCACATTCTTTTAAATTTTCAGGAATCTCCCAACACAACACATACAATATTATAGGCATGAAACTCTAATTAAATCATTCACCACAACCATCCACAAGGATTATGGTTTGGTGTTAGCCATAATGATGGCCTAATTTAATAAAAATGGAATCCAAGTTCATTTTACCTACATGAATGTATCCTCCAATAACCATGTCAACAAAGACAACCCAAAAAGTCTCTTAATGGGTTTTTATGAAAATGATGATTATGATGAAGATAAAAATAGAAATATATCCCTTATAACATTGAATTTTAATATGTAAAGGGGAATTTAGTAAAGAAGAAACCCACTCAAATGATTTTGTTATGTGGAGATAAGAAATTTTATAATGAATTTCCCAATAAATAAATATTTAGAATATAAAAATGATGATTATGAATAAAAACCAAAAAAACATATTGGGTTACATTTATAAGGATGTAAATTAAGACATATAAGGTAATAAAAGGTTCACATTAGGGAATACAAGAAGTATATTGTGTAAAAAGTATTATTATGACTCTAATGAAAATAATACGATGGAATATGATATTTCAGGAATGTTACTGACATTCATGAGTCATGTAAAAAATTAAATATGGTATATAAATAAGTGAAGAAGAATAAGAAAGCGAAAAATTCGATATATAACATAAGGTGAGATAAAAACAGAAGTCATTTCTTGATTAAAATACGAAAATCAAGAAAGAAGAGATATTAATAAATAAGTAATGAGAAAATCATAATGGTGGAAAGAACATTTTCATTGAATAGAGGATTTTTACAAAGTAAAAATTAAAAATCGTCTATTTGAAAGTTATATAGTAAGTGAATATGGTGAAACAAAATTATGAACAATCATAATATTATATAATAATTTCTATATATATGAAAACATCAATATATATCATTATTATAAATAATTTAATAAATATTAATTATTATTTCAAAAAACATTTAGAGGAGAATACTGAAATATATCAATATTTTAAAA
Organism: Viscum album; assembly: GCA_963277665.1. Taxonomy (NCBI): domain Eukaryota; kingdom Viridiplantae; phylum Streptophyta; class Magnoliopsida; order Santalales; family Viscaceae; genus Viscum; species Viscum album. The sequence goes on from OY728136.1 coordinate 1,520,369,581, forward strand.
CTATTGATCAAACCAAATCATGGGAATTGAACATCCAAAAAAATTAATGGATTGTCTAATTATACTACCCATATTGATTTAAGAATATACAATGGGAGAGCTTTTGATAAAAAAGATATGTGAGAAATATTTCACACCAACTGATGTTAAAAATAATTTATTGAAGAATTTTTCTCCATCCTAAGGGATGTTAGATGTTGTAAAATTCATTGAATCTCAAAAAAAAATTCATAAAAAAATCCAATACTAGTATAGAATATCGATTATCATCATATATTATTTGGACTATTGGATATTCAGACACAAAGAATGTAATTATTTTTATAACATATCTCTTTGTTGTATAAGGCATGGACATTGGGGGGAATTATTCGATGAAAGAGATTAAAAATATTAAATTTAATGGAAGATACAGAATAAAAATCATTTAATGTTATAAACCCGCATGGAAAAATCTATTTGAGTAATTTGAATTAATTTTTGCAACATGTGACCAACCATATCATTATACCGAGGATTTCATGGAAACAATTTAATGGAATGTTTCCAATACCCGAAATGAAAATGAATATATATCAAAAATATGTTATCATTAGGATTTCTATGAATGATAGACTCTAAAATAAATTATGGATAAAATACATAGTATATTCCTCAAATATGAAGGGTGATGTCAATATCAATAAATATAATGAATAACATGAGAGTGGCTAATAAACCTTAAGATATAATAGTTTTATAAAAATAACTGGAATTGATATAGTTAAAACTGATGCTCTGATGTTATAGTGAAAGGGTGTTTTGTTTTTTTTTGACAGATAGCAACACAAAATTATGACTATTTTCCAACACTATGATGATGTGAATAATTCCATCTTCATTAATGATTCATGTATCATATAATGCATGAAAATGGAAATTATGTTACCAATTGATATTAATGTTGATAATCTATTATATATATTACTTTCTAGTAAATTATAATATTTGATTTTTGAGGACGAAAAGATGTTCTCAAACCATGGACTCTTCCAGCATCTCCAAACATTAGGTGAACAATATTAACGGCATATGTCAATGTAATTTACCCATACTATAATGGAATAGATATGTATTTTTCAAAACATTTTATCATGTTATGATGGTTAATTGAAGTCATAAGAATGTTTAAATTCAGTCAACCAAACTACACGATCTCATGCATTCAAAATAATTATAGGATGATGAGAAATCAATAAATAATGGTTTATTGTTACATTAAAACTTTAATTGATGATTTCACTCAGATAAGTAATGTAATGTTGATGAAAAATAAATAATAGGATATAGGGTTGATCAAAAAAATTATATGGGAATCTAATAAATAGAATAATGATTTTATTTAAAGGATTATAATAGACTATGGAAATATTATGTAGGTATCTCTTTCGAGTCCTACCTAAATTATCGAAAAATTAAAAACAATTAAATTACACCCCACACAATTTAAAAAAGTACTGCAGTGGAATGGAAACATGTATAATTGATTTGGTAATATTCATTGAAAATTAATATACACTTTTATTATTATTATAGTAAGGATCATTATGTATAGATGTATATAATTAAAATATATGATTTTTTTATAGGAATTAAAAATCATTCTCAATAAAATGTGGTATAAGAATATACATATATTAAAAAACATAAATTTATTTGGGATTCCATTCATTATAAATTTTAAAAATACTTTTTAGATAGTTTTGATGAAAATTTTTAATAATTTGTTTTCATTTGATAGTCATCCATTTGAAGAATCTGTTTTTTCTAGTGTGAATTTATATATAAATTTGTTATTTAATTTGTTGAAAAATTCCATGAAAAGAAATACATCTAACCAAATCTTAATGAAGATGATATGGATGGTTTTACAATATATAAAACGATCACATTCAAATAAAATAATGAAAATGATGGTGAGAGCAATCTAATCCTTATACAGGATGATTCAAGTCATTCCAACGATGACGATAGTAATATTATAAAAATGAAACTAATATTACAAGCTTTCATATGACCTGATTAACATTATAATATCATAAAAAATTAGGAATGTATTTTTATTCGTAAAAACGTGATTTGAAAATAAAATAACACTTATATCACTGGTGGAACCAAAATATATTTTGGAAGCATTTGAGAATATAGAATAGTTAAATTCAATCATTGAATATTTAGATCAAATTAGAAAAAAATGAAACCAATTAAATTATTCCTTTTGAAGAAATAAATATAAATATATAAATGAAATGTATAATTACAAACATACCCATTTAAAAGGGAACCATTTCATAGAAAAATTTATGTTAATATTCAATGGAAACTCATAGTTAGAATTGGTTGATTTAGAATAAAATTATTCCCCAATTACAAGACATGAAACTATAATTTTTTACTTATTGATGCTCATTGGAATTAATAAGTATATTACATTGATGATAATTCATCATTCATGAGTAGATAAATGGGAGATTATGTTTGTCTTATTTAACAAGATGGGGCCATACTTGACAATGATAGATTGTTGTGGGAAAACTGATGAAATATCTTTCCACATTAAAATAGTCCCAACGTTAATAGTGTATAAAAATTTATTCTTCATAGAAGTAGTTGAACATCAACAATATAAAATTTCATATCAATTTATATGTGAATAAAATGAGAACAGGTACCCTGATAAACATTGTTTACATTAATTATATAATATTTTGTAGTGACAATACGAATGCTTGAGAAAATTTTCAAAATAAATGAAGATATAATATGATATGCCAATGATGTTAGAGTCACATTTATTTCTTATTGTACATGTATAATATAAAATAATATGAATCTACATTTCATAATAAAAAATGATAGAGACTTATTAATGGAATATGACATGATATTATCAGAAGAATTTAGAAAACCCATTGCAGTTGGGGTGAGATTGAGAAAATATGAAACAACGAATAGTGTGAATTGAATACGCATTGGAAATATTATAAAAAAATTATCATACAAGAAAAAAAAATATTATATATTGTACATTTGTGTATAATATATTGGTGTTATATAAAAGAATAAAATATACTAGAACTAAAATACTTCTCATGAATATTAATGGAAAATTTAATTATTGCGTGATGTTAAGATAGTTTAATGAGTCGAAATTACATGGTTTCACTGATGCTAATATAGATTGAGATTACAGTGATCAAAAATCAATAGGTGGAGCATTATTCTTCTTCAAATAATGTTTTGTTATATGATATTACAAATATTAGTGTTATGATACATTTATGGTATATGAAGTATCATATGTAGAAACCACCCAGATATGTAAAAAAATGATATGGATTAAAATTAAATTGTAATATTTTATGGTGATTGTCGAAATACCATTGAAAATTATTTAGGATAATCATTGTGTAATTAATCAATATTAAATTCCGATGCAACATTCTAGATCCTAGTACATTAATATTAAATATTATTTTATCAACTAAATTATTACTAAAGGGGATATATTACTTTAAATTTTTTAAATTAATGATATAAGTGATGATGTATTTCTATAGACTTGACAAGGGAGTGATTTTATAAATTTAGGTGGAAATAAATTTTCAATCGCCACTTCAGACATAATAATGGTCTTGTTTAAAAACCATATTTATTAGTACTCTTTTATCAATGGGGATGAAGATGTGAAACTCTTTACAATACCTTTTTTTAATCTCATGCTACTATTATCATTGAAATGGGGTTTAAATGTTCTGGATGATTCAATTAAAAACAATGGTTTAAGTGATTTATATCATTATTGTGTCTAGAGAATTTCTTTTATGCAAGGGATGAAATTCCATAAAAACATTTCTTATTCCCATAGGGTGTATTTAGGAAACCTCTCTATGAAAAATATTATCTTCTGAGTAAAATATTAAAACATAGTTATTGATAGTGTTTGACATGGAAATATTTTCAATTTTTTTAAATATAAAGTAATATGTTTTACACATTTACTTATTATTAATTATAATACTTAATAGGTTTGGTAAATTATGAAAGGATACTAATAATACTACAAAACTATATAAGTGGAAATTAATTGTTGATGAAAATGGAGTATGGTGGCAAAATTTCAAGTTACGGGCCATGATAAATTCTTCAAAATTAAGAAACCATAATAAACTTGGTGAATCCTACTTGAAAACATAAATTAACATTGCAAATTTCAATCATAATATGAAACATCATGAATATAATATGTGAAGTTTATACATGTTGATAAATAATCCATTTGGGGGATAACATCATGTTTCATGGTGAGACATATATCTTCATACTGTGAAACATTCAAAGAACAAATAGAGAGGAATTCATAGTATGAAGCATACAATGAAGGTCTTCATCCACACACATTACACAACATGAATAGTATTTATGATGGGAAACCCTCATGAGTGACCCAAAAATGGATGATTTGACAAATATAGTGTTCAACTCTATATTAATATCACAATTATGACATGGGGTCATGGGAGGCCATTTTATGTTTCATTTCTTCATGGAAAGTCTATATATAAGCCCTACAAATGCGAGGCAATGTCCATGAAGAGGAATAACTAGTTCTCAAGGGTCATTTAATGCATTCGTCTTTATGTATGCTGCTACATATAATGTTTATTTTCATTTTGTAAATTTTATTTTATAATTCAATGTAGTAATAAAAATTTAATTCAATTGTTTTATCATAAATAACCTTTAATTATTACTGTTCATCTCTTATATATTGTAACATAAACTCTTACACATTCAATGAATAATGAATTACATGATGATTGGATTTAGGGGAGGAATCATCATGTTCTTAAATATTTCACATAAATTATTAATGTTTGAAAGTTATTTGTGGGTGAGGAGAGATAAGATCGTGGAAGTGATGGTCATCCACCATTTATCTGATCTCAAATTCATCAATTTTGGTTGATTTATTTATTTCCCCTCCCTTATCATCACTAAAAACTTCATATTGTGACGATGTGGATACTATAAGTAATTAAATGACATATGACAGAGCCATATTTTTTGGGAGATTCACACTAGATAAAGTGGTTATCCTGTTTATTTATTAGATGATGTGGGGTTTAGTGATCAAAAATATATTTCCAGTTATGATAAAGTTCCAGATTCAAAAAATTGATGGAACGTAATAAATTTATGACGTTTCATAAATTAAATTATAAAATTGAATTTAAAATAAATAAATAAAGGAACCTTAAATACCAAACCCTAAGGATAATAATTATTTTTGAACCTAAATTCTATCTACATCTAATTTATATTTCCATTGAATTTAAATTTTATATTTTTCAATAACCCAAAATAAATTACATTAATAGAATAATAAAAAAATAGATTTGTTGAATTATAAATTAGATATTTTTTTTCTAATTTTACACTTCTTTAGTTACATGGTCATATCCATCCTATGATTTTTCTTAGGAAAAATAAAAAATCATTTTTACAACCCTAACACAGACTTGTCAAAACTAATGTAATTGTGTTGGATTTAGAAATATTAATGTTTTATTGACTTTTCAATAATGTTTAAAAAACCTTTTTAATTAAAAAATAATTGACACATTCAATTTAATATTATTAATAATGGATCTCAAATTTGAAACTCATAAAACAAGAATAAATTCTTAAGAATAATAGAACTCAAGTTAATGGAAATAGAAAATACATTGAACAATTGAATATCCATATTTTATGGGTGTTATGATATTTTCATCAATTTAATGAGAATATTTTGCTACAATAAGAGGAATAATTCCTAGTCATTTCCAATATTTTTGGCAAATAAAATATGTTTCGGTCATACAAGAATACAATAATATCCATACCATTAGACAAGTAAAATAAAAACCTACATTGAAGAGACAAAGACTAAAGATGAATACTCATGTTTTCATGGACATATGATAGATCAAAAAATTCCGAGATAAATATTTGAGTGACTAGGAATGTTTTTAAATGAAACAAAATAACATAATAAACATAGTATATGAAACAGTGCCTCGATATATTACTCTGGACATGTAATAAGAAGCCACCTCATTAGTGGAATTTGAATAATGTATGGAGGATCCTTGCTACAAATATTCACCAAATTTAGAATATACTATAAGAGGTATTATACGATGAATAAGAGATTCAAGCTAAAAAATCAGGTATTTTTCCCTTTATTTAACTTAATTTTGTTTAATTTTATTAAAATAGAATTATTTATAACTCCACAATATTTTTATTTAACATATTCATCCATGACATATTCTACAATGATTAAAGGTAAAAAAAATAATCATTTCGAAGATCATATATGTCTCTATAATGAGATTGAATTTTTTTTGTAGGGAATACAGGAAGTGATCAAAGGTGATCTTCTTAAAGAACCAAAATTACAAGTTTCATACACTAAAAGAGAGGGTTTGACTATTGATAATTCTTATTTACTTTTTCCCAAATTATATTAAATTATTACTCTCTATTTGATAATTATATTAGTATATAACATATTGAAAAATCCCATGATGATGATGAAAAGTGTGAAAAAGTTGCAACCCTAGAGGACTGGGACACATTATCCATCATACATCTAAAATGTAATTTCTATCTCCTTGCGAATACGATGGATCGAGTGTACTATATCCATGGATTAAACTATAACTAGAGAAAATATGAAAAAACTAGAATGAATAACATGTAGCAGTTCATGTATATAAAACTCTATCTATCGATAGATAATGAATGCAAGTCGGTGATGTCCATAAAAATGATGTAAAAAACAAACGCCTACATGCGAGATCAAAAAAATGATTATCCCAACTCATTTACTTTCATTGAAATATAAATTATGACATTTAGTAATAGATTAGAATGAATCCCCAATACCTGTTTAATTTTTAACATTAATTTCATTGCCCTTATATTTAATAGAGTTGTAATATTTTTTAGGTGTATCATGTAACGCCCCGACCCCAGTTACCCAGAGTCGGTGCATTATTACATAACATTGGCATGATCACAAAAGATCATGTCTTAAAAGACTGATAAGTTTAGTAGCCTTGGAATCACTAGATACATTCATAAAGCTTACATTACATCTTAAAGTGAAGAAAAACCACAACAGCATCTTGTCTTAATATCCCCTCATTCTATCCGTGCAGGTCATTCATAAAATACTTATTCACATCCTGGTAGAAATAAAACATTGAAATGGGCAAGCTCAGATGATCTGTAAGGATAACAATATAGTGGAATGTTTCCTTAATAAACATAAATATTTAAGCCAATGTATATATAAAACAATATTTTTTAAACTTGAACTTCAGCATAAAATGGAAACGATAAAATCAAATAATTCCATTTACTTATTTACATGGATATTCAACTAGTTGAATAATCACATACAATATCAATAACCACTTTCATAATGATGAAATGAATAATTCCAGACTATCATAACCACATAGTGAAGGCCTCGTGCCAAGAATACTAATAAGATTTAGTCAAGGGCTTGTGCCAAGACACTAGTTTGTCTCATGAGACCTACCGATACATCGAGAAGTTATAGAGGTCTCCACTCGTCTCTTACTAAGTCCAATGCATTCCTCATATGAATAGGTTTAAACATAACATAAACATTCGCCTTAAAACTAGCATAAAAAATGTCAATACATTCCACATAAATATTGAATTGTATAAAAATAACACATCCATAGTCAAATATATCAGAAAACCTTCAATTCAATATGGAATATTTGTATCTTAATTAATCAACTTTAAATATTCTTAAAATCCATCAAAAAATGTCGACATAGATGAAATCTATACTATTTGAGAGAAATATCTCCTTTTTGGAAATCATTTAAAAGTAACATAATAATAAAAGAAAAAATTTACAATGAAAATATTCTTAAAAGCTTGTAAGGGAAGATATGATGATTTTATAATGGCGGAAAATAGCAGCACCCGCCGTATAGGTTAATAAAAGACATTCTAACCTTAATTTTGTTGAAAAGGTAAAAAAAAAACTTTCATGGAAAAGGATAGAAAGATTCCTTTAAAAAAATCTTATAAGAATTAAAACAAGGCTATAAATTAATTTAACCCATAGGCTATAAAGTATTAAGAATTTTTTGAAATACATTGTTCAGAAACATTGATGTGGATGATAAATAGGTCCTAGTAGATAATTACGTATAAACAACCTCAGATAATGAAGAGATTGTGAAAAATACCCTTACCTTGTGATTTTCTTTGGTCAAGGGTTGGTTAACCTCCTGTATAATGGTGAAATAAATGTTATTAAATTATACAAGAATCATATACATTAATATGATAACATATTTGATCTTTTAACATTGCATTATTAATAATATCTTAGTATTATCTTTGATTCTGGTGTTAACGTATTCATTTTCCTTTATATGCTTTGTTATGTAAGCCGTGTTTGTTATGGATAGGTTGTATCATATTTATCTCCAGAATGATATCAAGTCCTTAAACATTACTTTTAATCATAAAATGAGAAATAGTCTTGAATGGATACGATGGGGAATTAATCTCATCGCATTCATGGAGACGGTAGTCCGTACATACGCACGAGTGAAAATATCATTCTTTGATATTAAAATCGTATATAATTGGATTGTAAATAATATATACATAATCATTATAATGTTACATTTATTATTTAATCAAATTAAACATCATTATAATAACCATCCAAATAATAATGTTTTGAATAACAATTACACCACAACCTGGAGACGGTAAGCCGTACGTACAAACGTATGGTGACATGTCATTCAAAGGATGGATAGAATACTGAATATGGTTGTAACATATTTATAATATCATCACAGTATATAGAAGACACATGATTTATTATTTTATAATGGAAATAACAATGAATGAAGAAGTGGAAGAAAAATGAACTTGGAAGAGGGTGGGGAAAACATCACCTCTTCTTCGGGTTCTTCTATTTGATTTGATAAAAAGGGCTCCATAGGATGGCTTTCTGATCAAACTATGGCCTCTAGGTTGAAGTGATAGAAGTTGAGAGAATATTTGGTAGGGTTTGGCTGAGCCAAAGGGCTTTTAATGTATGAATTTGAGAGAAGGGGGAGGCCCTTTTAAAAGATGGGTGAGGGGAATCTTAAGAAAAACTTAAATTATTATTCTATAAGAAATTAATATTAAGTTTATAATTTCTCCAAAGTGACTAATTTTGAGGATAAGGTGGGTATGGGTCGAAATACTTTCAACCAATAGATTTCAGACACGTTTCGGTAACTATATTAACCTTATTGTTTAGTTTTTACTCTAACTTATTTAGTTTCACATTTACCTTATCTCTATTTATTTTAATATTATATGGTTACTAAACATATTATAAACATATAATAGAACCCAAAGTGGTTCATTAATGATACAACTATCATTATATAAGTCTCTTGTCTGATCCATATATTTTTATGAATTGAATATCAATTAATAATATAATATTTGTTTTAAAAACACTTTTGTTTCAATTTTGACACAATTTGGTATGTTGTTTTTGCTAAATTTATAAAAGCATTATTACCACGAAAATAATTCATTTAATAAACCCTAACATGTCATATTAACCTATAAAATTCGTGGAATACATTAAAAGTCTCAAATTATCTTTATTTGGGTATTTATAATGTCAATTGTTTTAATATTTCACTAATAAGGTAATTACTGCATCATAATTGTGTCATAAATAAATTAAATTATTTAATGTATAAAAATTATAAATAAATTACCACTATGTAGGAAATAATTTTATCTCTCTAATTGATATTTATAATATAATTTATCTTTTGTATAACCCTATATTAAAAATGTTTTAGTTATTAAACGTTGATTTTAACTCTTTGAACACTTTTTTAAATTAAATAATAATAATTACAATTTTATCCTTAATTATGCTATTTACTTTTAACCGTGGTAAATAAAAGTAAAAAGTTACTATTCACCAAAAATTATTTTCATCATATTGAACCATATTTTTCTCCTTGATATTAATGGTATGTATCGGATTTTCAAAAATCAACACACAAAAGTAGTAAAATTATGTTTTATCAAAATTTTCAAATGCTCAAAGAAGGTTGCTAAAAGACGGTAAAAAGTTCGATAAAATTTTTATATATCAAAAATTAATATAAACTGAATCCAATGAATTACATTGAATTTATATAGATATTATGTATCTATTTTTACCTAAAATAAATTTAAATGGAATAAATAATTATTTAAATAAAAAGGTGATTTTAAATGATAACTCAGTGTTCTTTCACTATTCATAAAAAATTGAACGTTTTCAGAAAAATACAAAAAATTCACTCTAGTATAATTTCAATATTACGAATCCAAAAATTAAGTCTATTTTACCAAATTAAAAACATAGAATTTGAATTTATTAATTTAAAATTAATTCCCATTTTCAAAACCAAAAATAATATTTTTTTGGAAATAATAACTATCGAACGATTGACACTTGTTTATGTCCAATTTCAATGTGAAATTGCATACAATGAACATCATTGGATTAAATGGTAAAATATAATCTCATTATACTTCTAAACCATTAAAATTTATAATTGAAAACTATAAATTATTTTTCTTAACAATGTTGTTTTCAGTTAAAAGATAGAATTTTTCACTATTCACCAAAATATGAAAGTTATTAGAAAAACACAAAAAAATTATTGAAACTAAATTATTATGACCCTATTCTAAATAAAAATATTATTTTGAAAAATTTAATATATAAATGTTTCTAATATAGGATTTAAAATGTGTTCTCCATTAAAAGGCTATAAAATTTCCTTTTTTGAAAACAAAATTCTTTTATCTGAAAAAAAATATTTTGTTCTTACATTATGTCAAAGAAACCCATAATATGGATTGTAAAATTATAAGGATTTTATTATATTAAAAATTAAGTTAAAACTATTCATAACCTCTTATGAACTACTAGTTTGGTATGTTGTGATGCACATGAAATCATTGTTGCGTGTAGTGCAAGTAATTGTATTACTTTGAAAAAATATGGTAATATGAAGTCATGGGGTGTTACATTCTTTCGTCCTTCAATAAATTGCGCCCTATCAATTTGAAAATATTTTTAGAAAAAAAAATATTGAAAATAGAAAATACCTTTGTGGAAAACCCAAATTGGAAATTAGGTTAATAAAATTTAGTCTTAATAAGAGGAAAAGGGGAATGAAAAAGTCACCACCAAATTATGATCTTGATTTGGAGAAAATTGGTGGAAATTCGAGACACATAATTGGAGGAAAATGGTTAATATTTATAGGGATTGATTGAGTTTATAAATCACAAACAGTTATAGAATTGAGGGCCTCAAAGCCATCAATCTATGATGATTCAAAATATCACCGTTTCAATGAATCATAAGTTATTGGGATAACAAATTTTTAGTTTTGAGATATTTTACCTATAGTTTATGAATTAATATCTTCATAGAATAAGAGAATAAAAAACATATTCTTAACAAGTAGAGTTCTATCCTTTAACTAATTTCTACCACAAACTCATATTACACTTTAAAAGTTAATAGAACATAGAAAAATATTCTATTTATCCTATTTGTATTGGGTTTCGAAAAAAATGAATTTATATTTCATCTACATGTCCTATAATGTAACACCCAAGCTTCTACGGTACGCTTCTCTTTGAATAATGTGATAGTGTGTGTTGTACGCAACTTTGAAATTCTAACACACCACAACCAATCAAACTAGCCGTTATGAATATTAATACCTAATTTTTTAAATTTTATAAATTCTATATCTCAAAATGGACTTCATTTTTGGATTCGGAATATCGAAATTAGTTTAGGGTGAAATTTTGGTACTTTTCGGATAACTTTCATATTATGATGAATAGTGAAAATTACTAAATATTAATTAAAAACAACTTTTTTTAATCAAAATAATTAATATTGATAAATTATGAATTTGAGTGGTTTTAAAGTATATTTTGAATATATTTTTACCATTTAATTCAATGTTTGTCATTGGACATAATTTCACAATTAAAAAAGACATAAACTAGTGCCAATCTTTTGATAGTTATTATCTCTTAAAAACATGCTTTTTGTTTTAACAAAGGGAATTAATTTTAAATTAATTTCGGCCACTTCTGTGTTTTGAATTTAGAAAAATTAATTCCATATTTGGAATCAGGATGTTCACATTGTGTAAATAGGTAACTTTTAGTCATTTTGAATAATTACTTCGGTAAATATTTTATTTACAATGATTAAGTGTAAATCCGATAAATAAGGGTTAAAAAATAATATTATAATAATACAAAATTACCCTAAAATGTGTCATAACCTTATTGTTGGATACATGTCCGACCATGGGTATCTTTGGGTCGATTTTGGGACCCCATGGAGCCACTTGTAGGTGATAGGGACACTTTATTTTAATTAAGTTAAAATGAATACAAAAATGACACAAGCATATATCTTTTAGAAAAACAATTTTTACATAGAGTTATATATGTTGGATTTTTGACTATAAATATTAATTAGAAATATAAAACGATTTCTTAAATAATTATATTTTATTTATAATTTTTAGAGATTATATAACTTAATTTATTTATGACACAATGATGATGCAGTAATTACCATAATAGTGAAAAATTAAAATAATTGATATTATAAATACCCAAATAAATATAATTTTAGACTTTTAATACATTAAACTAATTTTATAATATAATATGACATATTAGGATTGATATAAATGACTTTTTTAGAAGTAATAATTCTGTTATGAGTTTCACGAAAATCAACTATTGAATAGTGTCAAAATTGACATAAAAGAGTTTTTTAAAACAAATATTATATTATTAATTGATATTATATTCTTAAAAATCTAAGTGTCGGCCAAGAGACTTATATCATGATATTTATATCATTAATGGACCACTTTGGGGTCTCTTGGATGTATATGGTATGTTTATTAACCATATAATATAAAAATACAAAGAGCCATCGTAAAAGTGAAACTAATTAACTAAGAGTTAATACTTAAAGATAAGATTACTATAATGACCCAAACCTATCTAAATTCTATTGGTTGAATGGTTCTAGACCTATCCCCACCTTAACATATAAATAATCAACTTTGGAGCCATTATAAACCGAATACAAATTTATTATAAATTAATATTTCTAGCTTTTCCAAAGGTCCCCCCCACCCCTCTTATAAAAGGGCACTCCTCCTCATTTATTCACAGCTTAAAAGCTTTTTGGCTCATCAAAAATCTTCTCAAATACTCTCCAAACTTCCCTCACTAAAACCTAGAGGCCTTAGATGGATCATAAAGCCAACCTATGGAGCCCTTTTGATCAAATCAATAAGAAGATCCAGAAGAAGAGGTAATGATTTCACCACCCTTTTCCAAGTTCCTTTCTTCTTCCACTTCTTCATTCATTGTTATTACCATTATAAAATAATAACTCGATTATCTTATATATACTGTGATTTTATTATAACTATGGTACAACCATATTCAGTATTCTATCCACCCTTTTAAAAACATGTCACCATATGTGCGTACGTACGGCTTACCGTCTGCACATCGTGGTGTAATTGTTATTCAATATATTATTATTTGGATGGGTATAATAATGATGTGTAACTCATGTAAGTAATAAATATAACATATTAATTATTATTTATATATGAAATACCATTAATTTTTATATTATTTTAATATCAAAAGAATGGTATTGTCGCTCGTGCGTACGTACGGACTACCGTCTCCACGAACGCGATGAGATTCATTCTTCATCGTATCCATTCAAGTATAATTATCATTTGATGATTTAAAAATGATGTTTAAGGGCTTTATATCATTATGGACATGAATAATATACAACCTATCCATTACAAACATGGCTTACTTAACAAAACATATAAAATAAAACGAGTATGTTAACACCCGAAACAATGATAATACTAAGATATTATTAACAAATCAATGTTAAAAGATCAAATATGATATCATATTAATGTATATTATTCTTGTATAATTTAATAACAATTATTTAACTATTATACAGGAGGTTAACCTAGCCCAACCAATGAAACGTACACGGTAAGGGTTATTTCACAATCTCTTCATTATCCAAGGTTGTTTATACGTAATAATCTACTGGGATTTCTTTATCATCCACATCCATGCTTCATAAAAATGAATTTCAAAACATTTTTACTATTTACTAGAATATGGTTTAAAGTCATTTATACCCTAGTTTGACTATTTATAAGAGGTTAATAAAGGAATCTTTCCGTTGTTTTCCAAACAAGGTACTTTTTATCCTTTTCGACAAAATTAAGGTAAGAATGTTTTTATAACTTATACGGCGGGTGCGGATATTTTCCGCCTTTATAAAATCGTCAAAGCTTCCTTTACAAGCTTATAAGAATATTTTCAAAGAAAATGTTTTATTTCATAAATATAAGACTCTTAAATGATTTCAAAATAGAAAGTGATATTTTTCTAAAAAGAGTTTTGATTTCATCTATGTCAACATCCTTTGATGGATTTTACGCTTATTTGAAGTTTATTTATTATGATACAAAACTTCTATATTGTATTCTAGGTTTTGTGATATGTTTGACTGTGGATGTGCTATTTTTATACCGTTCATAGTATATTGTGAATGTTTTGACATTTCGTATGCTAGTTTGAATACGAATGTTTATGTTATGTTTAAACCTTTTCATATAGGAATGCATTGGACTTAATATGTGACGGGTGGATCCCGCTATAGCTTCTCGATGCATCGGTAGGTCTTATGAGACAATCTAGTGTCTTGGCAAAATCTTATTTGTAGTCTTGGCACAAGGCCACTGCTATGTGGTTATGATAGTCTAGCATTATGCATTCCATCATTATGAAAGTGGTTAGGGATATTGCATGTGATTATTCAATTAGGAGAATATCCATGTGAATAAGTAAATTGACATTATTTTATTTTATTTTTGTCATACTATGTTGAAGTTCAAGTTTAAAATGATTTTCTTTTAGTTATACACTACCTTAAATGTTTATTCTTATTTATGAAAATTTCTGCTATATTGTTATCCTTACTGGGCATTTGAGCTCACCCCTTTTATATGTTTTATTTTTCCCAGGATGTGAAGAAGTAATTTATGAATGACCTGCAGGGATAGTATGTGGGTATATGAGTGTGGAATATGGAGACTATGTTGTTGTATTAGTTTTTTAGAGACCCAAAGCTTGATATACATGGATATTACATTACTTTAGCAGAATACTAAATACATAACAATATGAGACACACAAGGATCGTAATAGTTTATTGCCTTTGGAAATGTGGAACGTAATCTTCTAATCGTGGTGAAAGATCTTCAACATCTCCCATAAAGATCATCCCCTTTTTTTCTTACCTAAAACCTTTATTTATATCCTGGGGAAAAGAAAACATAAAAAGGGTGAGATCAAATTCTCAGTAAGGGTAAGCATGGATAAAATAAAACATACCATATAAATTTGAACTTAAAAACATGAACATAATGTTTAAACATCAAAAGCTTGATCAATGACTTAAAACATGGAAGTACGTAATGCATAGATCAGAAAAAACATTAAGAATGATAAAATAACATGGAAATAAAACATGTAATTGTGGAAACCATTAAGCACATGATATGATTTCCATAGTAGCCAAGGAATTGCTACTAAGACCATCTTAGTGGACAAAGTCCCTTTCTGAATCGAGTTCACTCCTCGTTCCAGTCCTGTATTACTGAACAGGTTTAACTTTCCATTACAGCCATGTCTATCTCATGAGATATAAATCCTTACCAAGTGCATTGGTGGGAGATATAGGTCTCACCCATCTCATAATGAAATCATTCTTACTTGTGTCACAAAATAAACATACATCATTCATAATAACCCAATAAATAAAATGGGTGTCATAAACATCATCCCATCATCACACAATCCATATAAAAGAAATGGATTTCATAATAAGAAAATTGAAACCATTTAAATAATAGATACATTGTACTTGAAACATACACATATGAAATAATGTCATCTTAGATGGAAAATGGTTTTGATAAAACACTTGAAATAAATTTTTGAGGAAAATATCCTTTCATCTTCAAAATCATTCTCTTTTTACAAAATGTCATGCAATTTTAATAGAAAATTATTTTTTTGAAAATAGTCATGAAATATTTTGGAGGAAGCTTCATGAAAATAAGGATTTATAAAACTGTAAAAATCCATTCGTGCCGTATAAGTTAAAAATAAACATTTTTCTCGTACTTTTGCCGGAGAAGTCAAAAAGTACCTCGTAACGTAAACAAAAGAAAGATTCCGTACATACCATGTAGTAAAAGTCATGAATGGTTAAAAAGGACTTTAAACATACATGAAAACTCTTTTATAAAACATGTAAATGGATTATAGAAATATCCCCAGTAAATACTTACGAATAAGCAATCTCGGATAAAAATGAGATTTGCATAATTATTCGTTACCTTAGGTCCGATATGCTTTGTACATATCCGAACCTCCTGTATAATGATTTAAATAATTTCATTGACTTATTATAGAATCATATTCATTTTTATGATATCATATATGTTTCACTTATGACTTTATATTACCCGTTCTTTTGTAAATTCCATGTTAAAGCTGCGTTTTGGGTAAAATCATTTCATTTATCGTATGTGTTACGACTTGTCGTTCTTGATATTATTACTTATATCATGATTTAAATAATTTCATAATTTAAAACATGATTTACATATATTAATCATATACATATATATATATTATAGGTTGATAAAAGGAATGAAATACACCCTTCAAGGAGACGGTAGGCCGTACGTACGCATGAACGCAGTTTTTGTTTCCTTATTGAATTGAATGAAACTAAATAGATGACATACATATATATATATATATATATACATAAATACAGTAGCATTATTATTTCATATATTTAATTATTATTCATTAAATAAACTTTATGATCATTCATGTATGGTTAACATGGAGAATGAATCTCATCGCGTCGTGGAGACGGTAGTCCTTACGTACACACGAGCGATGATATCATTTCCATAATCATTGAATTGAATTGGAGTGGATGATACTATTTCAGAATTAATACCACTTTACAATAATCATATATAGTTGTATATTTTCACCATTATACCCATCCATGTAAGGTGGTGCTGGAAAATAGATTACACCACGGCATGGAGACGGTATTCCGTACGTACGCACGCGAGGTGATTTCGTTTTCTGTGGGATGGATAGATGATGAAATAGGGTTATTTAATAATTATAATAACATATCAGTATATGATTGATAATGATGTTATTACTTCAAAACGAAACAACCTAAGAAGAAGAAGTGGAAGAAAAAAAAAGTTGAAAGAATCGGTAACGGACATTACCTCTTCTTTGAAGCACCTCTTTGAGATCTCCTTTTAGGGCACTAAAATTGGTCAATGAGGAAGACCAGAACCTCTATGATATAGCTATGGAAGTGGAGAAGAGAATGTGGCATGGTTTGGCAGATTTTGAAGGCTCAATGTGGTGTGAGGAAGAGAGGGAGGAGGTGCCTTTTTATAAGGGAGGAGAGGGGCACCTTTGGAATAACTAAAAATATTATTTTATTAAAAAGTCAAATTCGATTTTTAATAGTTAAAAATTGTAATATTTCGAAGATAAGGTGGGTATTGGTAGAAATACTCTCATCCAATAGAATTTAGACAAGTTTAGGTTCCTATATTAACAATATCATTTAGATTTAACATGAAGTTAAATAATTATACTTTTACCATGTCTTCTTGTGTTCTTATACTATAAGGTTAATAATCATACTATAATCAGAAAAAAGAACCCCAAGTTGTTTATTATTAAAATATATAACCTTATCTAAGTCATTAGGCCGAAAATTAAATTTTTAGGAATAAAATAACAATTAATAATATAATATTTTTAAAAAAACTATTTTATGTCAATTTTGACATTATTTAGTAATTGATTTTTGTGAAAATAAATACAGATTTATTAGTCCTAAATAAGTTAATTATATCAATAATAACATGTAATATTAACTTATAAATTAGTCTAATTCATAAAAAGACTCAAATTACATTTATTTTGTTATTTATAACATCAATTATGTCAATATTTCATTAATAAGATAATTACTGCATCATCTTTGTGTCATAAATAAATTAACATATTTAATGTCTAAAAATTACAAATAAAATACCGTTATATAGGAAATCATTTTACATTTGTAATGAATATTTATAGTCGAATTTATCTTATGTATAACCCTATATTAAAAATGATATACTTATTAAACATTGATTTTTACTATTTTAACCCTTCTTTAAATAAATTAATAATAAATGTCTTAATCTAATCCAAGTGGCCCTAAATGGTCATATTTTATTCCTAAGGTTGTTTTTGGTCGAATTAAACTTATCACATAGAAATAGGACATGTTTTAGGGTAATAATAAAATCATTTTTACCCGTAATTACCCTATTTACTTTTAACCGTGCTAAATAAAAGTAAAAAGATACTATTCACCAAAAATTATTTTCATCTCATTGAACAACATTTTACTTACTAACATTGACCGTGTCTCTCAGATTTTTGAAATTCCACTCACAGAAGCGGTAAAATTATGTTTTATGAAAAATTCATTTTTTTCAACTACCACTTAGTGGTTTCACAATTCATCAAAAAATGAATGTTTCCAGAAAAATACCAAAAATTAGGCCTAAGAAATATTTGATATTATGAACTGAAAAATGATGTCTATTTTAAAAAATTAAAAACATTTCAGTTGCATTACTTAATTTAAAAATTAATTCCTATCGTCAAAACAAATAGCGTGTTCTTATGAGATAATAACTATCAAATGATTGACATTTGTTTATGTCTTGTATAAATGTGAAATTACATCCAATGACCAACATTGTATTAAATTTTCAAAATACATTCTAAATATACTTTAAAACCACTGAAATTAATAATTTATCACTATTAATTATTTTGATTAAAAAGGCTGTTTTTAATTAAAATTTAGTAATTTTCACTATTCATCAGAAAATGAAAGTTATCCGAAAAGTACCAAAATTTCACCCTAAGCTAATTTAAATTTTCTGAATCCAAAAATGAAGTCCATTTTGAAAAATAATATTTAAAAAATTTAAAAAATTGGTTATTACTATTCATAATGGCTAGTTTTAATAATATTTTAATAGCATATCGTTGTTCAGTGAAACTCGGTATTGCGTACTACACACTCTATCAAAGAAGATCGTGATTTCGTGTAATGCAAAGAAAGTCAAGGATGCGTGTTTGTAATGCTCCTTTTGGTGTATCGTACAACAGAAGAAATTAATTAAATTAAAAATAATATTTCTCATAAAATCTCGGGGTGTTACATTCTACCCCCCTTAAAATGAATTTTTCCCTCAAAATTCGTCGGGGGTATAAATGGTTTACTACTCGATAGTTTCTTTAATAGAAACTCACATTGTAAAAAGGAATACCAAAACAAATCTTTAAAAACAAAAGTATGAAATGTAACGGTTACCCAAATAAAGTAATCACTGGGTTTCCACATAGGTGAAAATATGGATATGGAAGAGAAATCTAACCATCATGTTCTGATGGAGAGTGGTAGAGAACATGGCTTTGAAAAAGCCAACAATCACAAAGACATAGATTTGTGATGATCTAAGGTACCATCTGATTCACCGGATATAAGGTCACTAAGACAACTTTTTTTGGTTTTCAAGATCATTTCCATAGTGTTGATGAATTAAATGAAATACTTACATGATTTTGGTACAATCTCACTGTTGTTTGTGAATTGAACAATTTCCACTTCATCCCTTAATAAAATGAAGTTGAATTTATCATTCAAGACATGTTAGCAGATCATGTGATAGAATGATGGGTCATTCCATCTGTCTCAAACAAAAGGTTAGAAAAGTTATCAAAAAATACATCAGTCCATCTATAGTGAGATTAATCCAATATGGTTCCTAAAATTGACTTATACTTCATATATCATACTGATTAATATAATAAATCTTGTTTCTACTAAACAGGGACTTCATGTAGGCCAGTGGTAGGCGATAAAGGGCCAGTAGCACTTCGGTTGTGGGTTCGATTCCCACATCCTTGTCCGACGCGATGGGATGTCGCCCATCCTACAGGTTGTTCTTTTTCTAAAACTACATTACTATAACATCCTATACATAATATCTAAAAAACATCTATCCTTAAACAATTCTAACTTATGTCCAGCATAATCCATTCCAATCTTTATGTATATCCAAAATAATGCTGTCTAATCTCATATTATAGTGAAAACGATTACCAAAGAGTTCATACAACTAGCATGTTAATACCATTGTTGATCCCCATATATCATGAGATGTGTCTTGTTGGTCACATTCCAAACATTCGAAGGCCTTAATCATGTATTCTCTGGAAAAAATGAATACCCATTTAACGTTAGTGAAAACATGAATGCTATCAAAAGTTAACTCATTCCACATATCAAAAACCCAAATTTCTATATAATCAAACCATGATATAACTATTTCCTTATATCAGTCATGAGGTCATGAATACTATCAAACATTTAATTTTCTCCTTATCCCTTCATTATGCGCATATCATCTACATTCCAAAAATATATGAATATCGTTTCATGGAAACTCGTACCATTAATCATACACGTTCAAAACTCAAGGAAAGACAACAGTGTAACAATCCTTAGTTGTCTCTTTATTCCATAGTACCATGAGATTACTTATACAACATTACACATGATAAACATGTAATCATTCCACTACATTCTTAAACCATTGACCATGCTTCACAATTCTTTCATCTCACATATCAATTGTAGTCTCTTCATCATCATCAACATAAATACTACCCATACGACCATACTGATTCTCTTTATGAGACATTCCATTAGGGAATTGGTTTGTATAATGCCCGTACATTACACATTTAAAACATTTGACCATTGTTGATGTCGTAGAAATACCATTATCCTCATCCCTCGTGTTAACTGAACCTTTTCTTTTGCACTTACTCACTTTGTGTCTTTCTTTTCCACACCCAAAACATCATCCAGTTCCTTTGAAACAGTCTCCTTGATGCCACTTCCTACATGATTTACATAGGGGAAATTGAACTTTCATTCCACTATGATCATCATGAAACTCCGTCTTTCTCTTATTAGCCAAGTCAGGAAACTTACCAAATTATACTTTATTGATCATATTATGAGATTTATGATTTGGAATAATAATGATGATTAGACTTCCAAATCCCATTTCATTCGGTTTCTCATGAATAATATCAATCCATTTTCCATCATATCCTCCATTATCATGAATCATCTTGTTTCTAGCCATTTTCTAAAACCCAAAAAGAATAGTGTGAGAGGAAAAAATCATAATAAAGGGGGAGTAACTTCAATATCTAACATATTTGGTTTAATCTAATATCGTTACCATAGTTCTAGGACTATATCCTATATGTATACTTATCCTTAGGGACATCCCTAGACTTACCTTTGAAATATCTCTAGGGATATCACTAAAGTTTTCGCATCCTAGTTTCCAAAGGATGACTAAACTTTTCCTCTGATACCAAATGTAGAGACCCAAATCTTGACGTACATGGATATTACATTACTTTATAGGAATACTTAATACATAACAATAACAGACACACAAGGATCGTAATAGTTTAGTGTCTTTGGAAACAGGGAAAGTAATCTTTTAGTCGTGGTGAAAGATCATCAACATCTCCCATAAAGATCGTCCCCTTTTTTTTTACCTAAAAACTTTCTTTATATCATGGGAAAAAGAAAACATAAAAATGGTGAGCTCAAATTCTCAGTAAGGGTAATCATGGATAAAATAAAACATACCATATACATTTTAACTTAAAAACCTGAACATAATGTTTAAACATCAAAAGCTTGAGCAATGACATAAAACATGGAAGTATGTAAGGCATAGATCATAAAGAAATATTAATAATGATAAAATAGAATGGGAATAAAACATGTAATTGTGGAAACCATTAAGCACATGATATGATTTCCATAGTAGCCAAGACATTGCTGCCAAAAACATCTTAGTGGACAAAGTCCCTTTCTGAATCGAGTTCTCTCCTCGTTCTAGTCCTGTATTACAGAACCGATTTAACTTGTCGTTCCATCCAGGTCTATCTCATGAGATATAAATCTTTACCCAATGCATTGGAGGGAGATATAGGTCCCACCCATCTCATAATGAAATTATTCTTACTTGTGCCACAAAATAAACATACTTCATTCATAATAACCCAATAAATAAAATGGGTGGCATAAACATAATCCCATCATCACACAATCCATATAAAAGAAATGGATTTCATAATAAGAAAAGTGAAACCATGTAAATCATAGAGACATTATAATTTGAACATACACATATGAAATAATGTCATCTTAGATGGAAAATTGTTTTGATAAAACACTTCAAATGAATTATTGAGGAAAATATCCTTTCTTCTTCAAAATCATTCTCTTTTCACAAAATGTCATGAAATTTTAAAAGAAAGGGATTTTTTTGAAAGTAGTCATGAAATATTTTGGAGGAAGATTCATGAAAATAAGGCTTTATAAAACCATAAAAATCAGTTCGTGCTGTATAAGTTAAAAAAACATTCTTCTAGTACATTTGCCGGAAAAGTCAAAAAGTACCACGTAACGTAAACAAAATATTGATTCCTTACACACCACGTAGTAAAAGTCAAGAATGGTAAAAAAGGATGTTAAACATACATGAAATCAATTTTATAAAACATGTACATGTATGATAGAAATATCCCCAGCAAATACTTTCGAATAAGCAATCTCGGATAAAAATGAGATTTGCAGTGTTATTCCTTACCATAGGTCCGATATGCTTTGTACGTATCTGAAACTACTGTATAATGATTTAAATAATGTCATTGACTTATTAAAGAATCATATTAATTGTTATGATTTCATATATGTTTCACATATAACTTTATATTACCCGTTCTTTTGTAAATTCCATGTTAAAGCAGCGTTTTGGGTAAAATCATTTCATTTATCGTATGTGTTTGAACTTGTCGTTCTTGATATTATTACTTTTATCCTAATTTACATAATTTCAGAATGTAAAACTTGATTTACATATATTCATCATATACATATATATATATATTATAGGCCGATAAAAGGAATGAAATACACCATTCAGGGGGACGGTAGGCCATACGTACGCATGAACGCTGTTTTCGTTTCCTTATTGAATTGAATGAAACTAAATAGAAAACATACATATATATATATATACATAAATCCAGTTGCATTATTATTTCATATATTTCATTATTATCCATTAAATAAACTTTATGATCATTCATGTATGGTTAAATGGAGAATGAATCTCATCGCATCGTGGAGACGGTAGTCCGTACGTACGCACGAGCGATGATATCATTTAGATAATCATTGAATTGAATTGGAGTGGATGATACAATTTCAGAATTAATACCACTTTACAATAATAATATATAGTTGTTTATTTGCACCATTATACCTATCCATGTAAGGTGGTGGTGGAAAATAGATGACACCACAGCGTGGAGACGGTATTCCGTACGTACGCACACGCGGTGATTTCGTTTTCCGTAGGATGGATAGTTGGTGAAATAGAATTGTTTCATACATATAATAACATATCAGTATATTAGTGATACTGATGTTATTACTTCAAAATGAAACAGCCTAATAAGAAGATTTGGAAAGAGAAATAAAGTAGAAAAAATCAGTAACATACATTACCTCTTCTTTGAAGCGCCTCTTTGAGATCTCCTTTTAGGGAACTAAAATTGGACTTTGCGGAAGACCAGAACCTCTAGGATGTATCTAAGGAAGTGGAGAAGATAATTTGGCAGTGTTTGGCCGAGCTTGAAGGCTCAAGGTGGTGTGAGGAAGAGAGGGAGGAGGTGACCTTTTATAAGGGAGGAGAGGGGAACCTTTGGAATAACTAAAAATATTATTTTATTATAAAGTCAAATTCAGTTTTTAATAGTTCAAAATTGATATTTTTTAAGATAATGTGGGTATGGGTAGAAATAATCTTATCTAATAGAATTTAGACAAGTTTAGGTGCCTATTTTAACCTTATCATTTAGATTTAACGTTAAGTTAAATAATTTTACTTTTACCGTGTCTTCTTCTGTTCTTATACTATATGGTTAATAAACATAATATAATCAGCCAAACTAACCACAAGTTGTTTATTATTAATATATATAACCTTATATAAGTCATTTGGCCGAAAATTAGATTTTTAGGAATAAAATAACAATTAATAATATAATATTTCGTTTAAAAACTATTTTATGTCAATTTTGACACTATTTAGTAATTGATTTTTCTGAAAATTATAACAGACTGATTAGTTCGAAAAACCTTAATTATATCAATACTAACATGTCATATTAACCTATAAAATTAGTGGAATTCATTAAAAGTCTCAAATTACATTTATTGTTATATTTATAACATCCATTATGTCAATTCTTCATTAATAAGATAATTACTGCATCATCTTTGTGTCATAAATAAATTAACTTATTAAATGTCTAAAAATTATAAAAAAATACTATTATGTAGGAAATATTTTTATCTTTCTAATGAATATTTATAGTCGAATTTATCTTATTTATAACCATATATGAAAAATGATATACTTATTAAACGTTGATTTTAACTATTTTAACTCTTCTTTAAATAAATTAATAATAAATGTCCTAATCAAATCCAAGTGTGTATAAATGGTAATATTTTATCCCTAAGGTTGTTTTTGTTTGAATAAAAGTTATCCAATAGAATTATGACATGTGTTAGGGTAATAATAATATCATTTGTACCCGTAATTACCCTATTTAATTTTAACCATGGTAAATAATAGTAAAAAGTTACTATTCACCAAAAATTATTTTCATCTCATTGAAACACATTTTACTTACTAACATCAACCGTGTCTCTCGGATTTTTGAAATTATACTCACAGAAGTGGTAAAATAAAGTTTTATGAAAAATTCATTTTTTTTAACTACCACTTAGTGGTTTCACTATTCATCAAAAAATGAAAGTTTACAGAAAAATACCAAAAATTAGGCCTAAGCTATATTTGATATTATGAACTGAAAATTGATGTATATTTTACAAAATTCAAAACATATCAGTTGCATTACTTAATTTAAAAATTATTTCCCGTCGTCAAAACAAATAGCGTGTTCTTAAGAGATAATAACTATCAAAAGATTGACATTTGTTTATGTCTGGTTTAAATGTGAAATTACATCCAATGACAAAAATTTAATTAAATTGTAAACATATATTCTAAATATTCTTTAAAACCACTCAAATTAATAATTTATCACTATTAATTCTTTCGGTTAAAAAGGTTGTTTTTAATTAAAATTTAGTAATTTTCACTATTCATCAGAAAATGAAAGTTATCAGAAAAGTACCATAATTTCACACTAAGATAATTTCGATATTCCGAATCCATAAATGAAGTCCATTTTGAAAAATAAAAATTAAAAAATTTCAAAAAGTGGTTATTACTATTCATAACGGCTAGTTTTAATGAAATTTAAATAGCACATCGTTGTTTAGTGAAACTCGGTATTGCATACTACACACGCTATCGAGGAAGGTCATGATTGCATGTAATTCAAGGCAAGTCAAGGAAGCATGTTGTGTAAGATCCTTTTGGTGTAGCGTACAACACAAGACATTAATGAAATTAAAAATGATATTTCTCATAAAATCTCGGGGTGTTACAAGTTTTTCACTTTATGATGTAATGTAAAACTTTATAAATATATCTATTGTTTCCAAGGCTACTAAACCAATCGGTATTTCTAGATTTTATCTTTCTTGTGATCATGCCAATGTTATGTAATAATGCACCGTCTCTGGGTAACTGGGGTCGAGGCGTTACAGTTGGTATCAGAGAAAGTTTAGTACCAACTGTGGAAGCTAGATTTAGATAAACTCTGATTAGAGCACGTAGAATTAAGATAAACTTTGTGCATTAGTATAGAAGAAATTCCTAGAATTTTTCTATTGTAGAGATTTTGTGAGTTTTCTGAGCAATACATCAATGTCTGGATACGAGCAGTTAGAGGCGGCTTTGGCACAGATGTACTTAGGGGTAAAACCCAAATACACCGCTTTGAGCTAGACTCGAACGGGAACTGGTGCACGACAACGGGCCTTGCTGCACTCTTGGTTACTACACACCCTGGAGATATGCTTAGGATAACTCTCATTTTCTTTACAAATAATTATGATGGTTTTATGAGTATATACTTCCTCAAAGAAAACATTCTTATGATTATGGATTATATCCATAAATAGTTCAATTTATGTTAAGTGTTTTATAAGTTTGAGATTATGTATTTTTATTCATAAAATGATCTAGTTTATGCCATTGTTTAGAAATGGCGCCTAGTGGATGAAATGGAAACCGTATCAATGCACGCACTCCCTGTAGGGATTTCCCTCCTGCTCAAGATAATTATAGTGGATCTGGTGATGCAACTGGTGCCGATCAGCTAATCACCATACTGGGACAACTCACTCAGCTTATGAATAATAACCTGACCCATATGGAGCACCCTAATCTGCAGCGTGGAGGATCAATGATAGATCTATTCATGAGGCAACAACCACCAATGTTCAATGGGAGTACAAATCCCTTAGTAGCTGAGCAATGGATAAATTCCCTAGAGAAAATATTTCAGGCTTTGGGGAGTAGTGAAAGGGAAAAATTTATCATGAGAGTTTACCGCCTCACTGGAGATGGTGATCAATGGTGGTCATTGATTCAAAACAAGAAGGAATAAGATTAAGTATCAAATATGGAATGGAGGGTGTTCAATGATATGTTTTTAGAAAAATACTTTCCTCGTGACCATCGAGCCGATATGGAAAGGCAATTTCTGAGACTGAGACAGAAGGAGGATGAGAATGTCACAAAGTATGAGGATAACTTTAAAAGTTTAGCAAGGTATGCTGGAGATTATATACGTAACCGAAGAATTAAGATTGACCGTTTCTTTGATGGGTTAAAACCATTTCTCCGTCGAGCATTAGTCTCACAATCCTTTTCATCGTACGAAGACATTGTCTCATGTGCTATCAAGAACGAAAAGTAATTCTCTAAGTCTTATGAATTTAAAGAAAATAAAGAGAAGAAGAGACCTCCTGATCAATATGGGAATGGAAATAAGGGGATGAAAGAAACTATTGGATATCCATCCTATGGTAAATGTGGGAAGAAACACCCTGGTACTTGTTTGAAGGGAACATAAGTCTGTTACAAGTGTGATGAAAAAGGCCACCAAGCTCATCATTGTAAGGGGAAGAAGGAAGCTACCAATGTTCAGTGCTACAATTGCATGGAGATGGGGAATTATGAAAATGAATTTCCTATGCGTCAGAAGAACTTACCTCAGAAAAGGGAAAGGGATCAAGGCCAAGCATATACTATCACTACTGCTGAGGTACAAGCTCCGAAAGATGTGGTGGTAGGTAATTTAATGGTTTCCTCAAGTTTAGAAAATGCATTATTTGATTCTGGATCATCACATTTTTTCATATCTTCCTAGTTTTCTATGAAAATTAGATATTTCCAATTTGATTTAACAAGGGAGTTGTCAGTTAAAACGCATAAGGGATGTATCATTGCAACAATGTTTTGTTAATCAGTCCCCATTAGAGCACATAAATGTTCATTATCTGCTGATCTCGTCGTCATACCTATGATTGAGTTTGATATAATCCTTGGTATGGACTGGCATTCGGACTATGATGCGAAGATTTACTGTATGAAGAAAGAGGTTATGATTCATGATGATGATGATAAGGAACACCTTATCATTAGAGCAGAATCATCACCACCTAATTCTTATTTAGATCCACCCCCAGTAGCTCAACGAAATTTAATTATTGGGGAGGAAGAGAATGAAATAACTATGGGTGAGGAAAGGATTGTTCAAATAGAGGATGTACCTGTTGTGAAAGAATTTTTAGATGTATTTCCAGAAGATTTACCTAGACATCCTCCAGAACGAGATGCTGAGTTTTCCATTGACTTAATTCCTGGATCAAGGCCTATATCAAAGACCCCTTATAGAATGGCCATTGTATAATTAGTTGAACTAAAGAAACAACTAGAGGAATTGAGTAATAAGGGATTTATCTGCCCTAGTGTTTCTCCATGGGGAGCCCCTGTTCTTTTTGTAAAAAAAAGACGGATCTATGAGGTTAGGTATCGACTACAGGGAGATCAATTCTATAACAATAAAGATCAAGTATCCCCTACCACGCATTGATGATTTATTTGACCAACTGCATGGAGCTCAATACTCATCAAATATTGACCTTCGATCTGGATAACATCAGTTTTGTGTGAAGAAGGAATACATTCTGAAGACAGCATTTCGAACCAGGTACGGGCATTACGAGTTTACTATAATGCCTTTGGAATGACTAATTCACCCTCTGTATTCATGGATCTGATGAATAGAGTTTTCAAGGAGTATCTCGATGAATTTTTGGTGGTATTTATTGATGATATCTTGGTATACTCAAAAATATACGAAGATCATAAAAATCACTTGGGCATTATCTTGAAAACTCTGATAAGACATAAATTATATGGGATGTTTAGCAAATGTGAATTCTGGATTCAGGAGATTTCTTTTCATGGCCATATTGTCTCTAAAGATGGAATCTCTGTTGATCCTTCTAAGAGCAAGGCGATCCAATAATGGCCAGAACCGACGAGTATAACTAAGGTACGTAGTTTTATTGGTTTAGAAGGTTATTATCAACGTTTCGTCCAGAATTTTGCCAGATTGGCTAACCCATTAACGAAGCTCACATGTAAAGGGGTTAAATTTGTTTGGAAAAAAGGGTGTGAAGAATGTTTCAGAGAAATGAAGGGAAGATTATTCAATGCTCCTATATTGAATCTACCATCGGGGAATGATGGGTTCGTTATTTATAGTGATGCATCGAAGAAAGGACTTGGTTGTGTCCTTATGCAGAATGATAGAGTTATTGCCTATGCATCAAGACAATTATAAATTGATGAACAAAACAATCCTACTCATGATCTCGAGTGCGCAGCTGTGATCTTTGCTTTGAAGATATGGAGGCACTACCTCTATAGTGAAAAATGTGAGATTTATACTAATCACAAGAGTTTGAAGTATATTTTCTCACAAAAGGAACTCAACATGAGGCAAAGGAGATGGCTTGAATTACTCAAGTATTATGATTGCACGATACACTACCACCCGGGGAAGGCAAACAAGGTGGCAGATGCTTTGAGCAGAAAAGACCATGGAGTTTTAAACAATATTAGAATTGAAAGGGATCCAATTTTCACGGATCTAGTAAAGATGGACATGGAAATAACCAGGGAAGGTGAAACATCAATTATTTTTCAAATGGTTGCCAAACCATCTTTACTAGAAAGGATTAAGAGTTCTCAGACCTATGATGAAGAATTTCAAAAGAAGATTTAAGCTGTGAATATTGGAAGATTGTGAGACTTTGTGTATGAATATGGAATTTTGAAATTTAGGAAGAGACTTCGTGTTCCCGATATACCTGATCTAAAAAGGGAATTGTTGGATGGTTCTCATAGTTCCAATTTTCCTATACACTATGGGAGAACCAAAATGTAAAAGATTTGATGGAACATTTTTGGTAGGATAACAGGAAGAGGGAGATTGCTGATTTTGTGTCAAGATGTATGGTTTGTCAAAAATTTAAAGCTGAAGGATTTATGCAACCTATTCCCATACCAGAGTGGAAATGGGACAATATTACGATGGATTTTGTCATGGGGCTACCAAAGACTCCTAGAAGGAATGATGCAATATGAGTTATTGTTGATCGTATTACTAAGTCATCATATTTTCTTTCTATAAGAGAAGATCTACCACTGTAACGTCTATTAAGACTATATATTAATGAAGTTGTGAGACTTCATTGAGTACCCCTATCAATTGTTTCTGACCATGATCCACGTTTTACTTCAAGATTCTGGAAGAGTCTTCAGAAATCCCTGGATACTGAACTTCATTTGTGCACTGCCTACCACCCTCAAACAGACGGACAATCAGAATGGACCATTAAAACCTTAGAAGACATGCTGAGATCGTGTTCAATTTAATTTCAGGGTATGTGGGATCAATATTTACCTTTGGTAGAATTTTCCTATAACAACAGCTTTCATTCGAGTATTCAGATGGCACCATATGAAGTGTTATACGGAAAGAGATGTCGGACACCAACCTGTTGGGATGCCGTTGGTGAAAGAAAACTTGTAGGTCTAGAACTAGTGGAGGAAATGATGGAAAAGGTGAAGGTAATCCAAAATCACATCAAAGCATCACATGGTAGGAAGAAGAGCTATTCCGATAATCGAAGGAAGGATTTGGAATTTCAAGTTGGTGATCATGTATTCCTGAAGGTATCTCCATGGAAGGGATTCATATGTTTTGGTAAGAAAGTTAAATTGAGTCCCAGGTATATCAGAACTTTCGAAATTCTAGAACGAATTGGGGCTGTAGCTTACCGATTGGAAATGCCGCCAAGTCTCTCCAAAGTTCACGATGTGTTCCACATATCTCTGTTGAGGAAATACATGCCTGACCAAACGCATGTACTAACCTATGAAGAATTATAACTGGAACCCAATCTATCTTATTGTGAAGAGCCCGTCAGGATTGTTGATACGATAGAACAAGTACTGAGAAACCGGACGACTCGTCTGGTAAAAGTCTTGTTGAGAAACCATAAGATGGAAGAGGCAATGTTGAAACCTGAGGAACTTATGATGGAGAACCATCCGAGTCTTTTCATGTGGTAGTATTCTAGAAATTTAGAGGATGAAATTATTTGAAGGAGGGTATAATGTAACACCCCAGGCTTCTACGGTACACTTCTCTTTGAATAATGTGATAGCGTGTGTTGTACGCAACTTCGAGATTCTAACACACAACAACCAATCAAACTAGCCGTTATGAATTGTAATACCTAATTTTTGAAATTTTATAAATTATATCTCTCAAAATGGACTTCATTTTTGGATTCGGAATATCAAAATTAGTCTAGGGTGAAATTTTGGTACTTTTCGGAAAACATTCATATTTTGATGAATAGTGAAAGTTACTAAATTTCAATTAAAAACAAATTTTTTAATAAAAATATAAAATATTGATAAATTATGAATTTGAGTGGTTTTAAAGCATATTTATAATATATTTTTACCATTTAATTCAATGTTTTTCATTGGACATAATTTCACAATTAAACAAGACATAAACATGTGCCAATCTTATGATAGTTATTATCTCTTAAAAACACGCTTTTTGTTTTAACAACAGAAATTAATTTTAAATTAATTTCTGACACTTCTATGTTTTGAATTTGAAAAAATGGATTCCATATTTGGAATCGGGATGTTCAAATTTTTTAAATAGGTAACTTCTAGACATTTTGAATAATTACATCGGTAAATATTTTATTTACCATGGTTAAGGGTAAATCCGGTAAATAAGGGTTAAAAAATAATATTATAATAATACTAAATTACCCTAAAATGTGTCCTAAACTTGTTGGTGGATACATGTCCGACCATGGGCATCTTTGGGTCGATTTTGG
Organism: Viscum album; assembly: GCA_963277665.1. NCBI lineage: Eukaryota > Viridiplantae > Streptophyta > Magnoliopsida > Santalales > Viscaceae > Viscum > Viscum album. The sequence goes on from OY728136.1 coordinate 1,520,401,574, forward strand.
GACCCCATGGAGCCACTTGTAGGTGATAGGTACACTTTATTTTAATTAAGTTAAAATGAATACAAAAATGACACAAGCATATATCTTTTAGAAAAACAATTTTTACATAGGGTTATATATGTTGGATTTTCGACTATAAATATTAATTAGAAATATAAAACCATTTCCTACATAATGATATTATATTTATAATTTTTAGAGATTAAATATTTTAATTTATTTATGACACAATGATGATGCAGTAATTACCATAATAGTGAAAAATTAAAATAATTGATATTATAAATACCCAAATAAATATAATTTCAGACTTTTAATGCATTACACTAATTTTCTAGGATAATATAACATATTAGGATTTATTTAATAGAATTTTTTCGAAGTAATAATTCTGTTATGAGTTTTACAAAAATCAACTATTGAATAGTGTCAAAGTGACATAAAAGAGTTTTTAAAAAACAATATTATATTATTAATTGATATTAAATTCATAAAAATCTAAGGTTCGGCCAAGAGACTTAAATCATGATATTTATATCATTAATAGACCACTTGGGGGTCTCTTTAATGTATATGGTATGTTTAATAACCATATATTATTAAAATACAAAGAGACATTGTAAAAGTGAAACTAATTAACTAAAAGTTAATACTTAAAGATAAAGTTAATATAATGACCCAAACCTATCTAAATTCTATTGGTAGAATTCTTTTCAACCTATAACCACCTTTAAAATTAAATAATCAAATTTTGAGCCATTATAAACCGAATATGAATTTATTATAAATTAATATTTCTAGGTTTTCCAAAGGTGCCCCTCACCCCTCTTATAAAACGTCACTCTTCCTTCTCATTTATTCACACCTTAATAGCCTTTTGGTTCGGCCAAAATATGCCCAAATACTCTCCCAACTTCCCTTACGACAACCTATAGGCCTTAGTTTGATATGAAATCCAACTTAAGGAGCCCTTTTGATCAAATCAAAAGAAAGAACCCGAAGGAGAGGTAATGATTTCACCACCCCTTTCCAAGTTCCTTTCATCTTCCACTTCTTCATTCATTGTTATTACCATTCTAAAATAATAACTCCAGTATATTATATATACTTTGATGTTATTAAAAATATGGTACAACCATATTCCTTATTCTATCCACCCTTTGAATAACATGTCACCATACGTGCGTAAGTACGACTTACCGTCTCCACGTCGTGGTGTAATTGTTATTCAATATATTATTATTTGGATGGGTAAAATAATGATGTGTAACTCATGTAAATAATAAATATAACATGTTAATGATTCTGTATATATGATATACCATCCATTTATATATTATTTTAATATCAAAAGAATGATATTGTCACTCGTGCGTACGTACGGACAACCGTCTCCACGAACGCGATGAGATTCATTCTCCATCATATCCATTCAAGTATAATTATCATTTGATAATTTAAAAATGATGTTTGAGGACTTGATATAATTCTGGATATGAATAAAATACAACCTATCCATTACAAACATGGCTTATGTAACAAAACATATAAAAGAAAACGAGTAAGTTAACACCCGAAACAACGATAATACTAAGATATTTTTATCAAATCAATGATAAAAGATCATATATGATATCATATTAATGTATATGATTCTTGTATAATTTAATAAAAATTATTTCACAATTATACATGAGTTTAACCAAACCCAACAATGGAAAAGTACAAGGTAAGGGTTATTTCACAATCTCTTCATTATCCGAGGTTGTTTATACATAATAATCTACTGGGATCTCTTTATCATCCACATCCATGTTTCATAAAAATGAATTTCAAAACATTTTTAATATTTACTAGAATATGGGTTTAAGTCATTTATTCCCTTGTTTGACTTTTTATAAGTGGTTTATAAAGGAATATTTCTGTCATTTTCCAAACAAGGTGCTTTTTAACCTTTTCGACAAAATTAAGTTCAAAATGTTTTTTAACTTATACGGCGGGTGCGGATATTTTCCGCCATTATAAAATCGTCAAAGATTCCCATACAATATTATAAGAATATTTTCAAAGAAAATGTTTTATATCATTTATATAAGACTCTTAAATGATTTCAAAATAGAAAGAGATATTTCTCTAAAAAGTGTTTTGATTTTATCTATGTCAACATCCTTTGATGGATTTTACGCTTTTTTGAAGTTGATTTATTATGATACAAAACTTCTATATTGTATTGAAGGTTTTCTGATATGTTTGAATGTGGATGTGCTATTTTTATACCATTCATAGTTTATGGTGAAAGTATTGACATGTCGTATGCTAGTTTTAATACGAATGTTTATGTTATGTTAAAACCTTTTCATATGGGAATGCATTGGACTTAATATGTGACGGGTGGAGCCCGCTATAGCTCCTCGATGAATCGGTAGGTCTAATCAGACAAACTAGTGTCTTGGCACAAGGCCTTGGAAAAATATTATTTGTAGTCTTGGCACGAGGCCTTGGCTATGTGGTTATGATATTCTGGCATTATGCGTTCCATCATTATGAAACTGGTTATTGATATTTCATGTGATTATTCGATTAGTAGAATATCTATGTGAATAAGTAAATGACATTATTTCATTTTATTTTTGCCATACTATGTTGAAGTTTAAGATTAAAAGGCTTTTGTTTTAGTTATACACTTCCTTAAATGTTTATTCTTATTTATGTATGTTTCCGATATATTGTTATCCTTACTGGGCATTTGAGCTCACCCCTATTCTATGTTTTATTTTTCCCAGGATGTGAAGAAGTAATTTATGAATGACCTGCAGGGATAGTATGTGGGGATATGAGTGTGGAATATGGAGACTATGTTGTTGTATTAGTTTTTCACTTTATGATGTAATGTAAAACATTATGAATATATCTAGTGTTTCCAAGGCTACTAAACCAATCGGTCTTTCGAGATTTGATCTTCCTTGTGATCATGCCAATGTTAAGTAATAATGCACCGACTCTGGGTAACTGGGGTCAGGGCGTTACATATAAAAAAATACATATTCAATCCAGGACATCACGTGGGCTAGTGATAGGTGATACACCCTTGTCGCCCTTCATTTGTTGGTTCATGTCTCGCGGCCTTACCAGACGCGACGGGTTGCCACTCAACCTCCATGTTGTCCTTTTTATAGAAAAAAAAATTATACTGAAACTAGACTTATCCAAAATACTTCTCTCCAAACTCCCAGTCCAAAATTAATAGGGAAGCTAAAAACAATGAAGATCCTTTTTGCCACATAATAACGTGTGAACACCTTCATCGTGAATTCTATTAAAACACTACAACATCCTTAATTACCAATAAACCTTATTGATTACATTCATTCTCCCTTAATCCTTATATAATATTGGATATATTCCTTATACCCAAAAATATTGACTATTCCAACAATGATGAAATATACAAACTATTAATCAGATCCATGGAAGTTAATAATATTCAATATAATTTATCAAAATCAACCATCTCATATTCCATATTCACTACCTCGTTATCATGACCATATTAAAGATTGCATTTCCATCAAGCATGTAATTTTCCAAAAATTGTAGAAAAATATTAAGTCACTTTTCTTAGAACCATATAATCTCAAATCCTCAATAAAATAGTACTACAGTACAATCCTTATTTATCTCCATAATTCATATAACCAGTATATTGATGATACAACACTCAAATGAAATAATTCTATAATAACAACATAAGAAAACTAGTCATCCCTCTTCATCCAAGGTAGTATCATAACATTATTATTATCCAATAGCATCATTTTCGGTATACAATGATGACTAGAACATTGGTTTTCGTAGTGTCTCAACTCCTTGCAGATGAAGCATTGTAGATCTGAAAACTATTTCTTACCCTTTCAGTCACGTACTTGTTTTCCTTTTTCTCCACACTTATAAAAAACTCCCATTACCTTAGTCAAGTTCCAAGTTGTTTCTTCCCATAGTTATCACATATGGTGAAACACTTCTTTTCCCTCTTCCCTTTATCCATCGTTCTCTCTTCCAGCCTTTTCTTCTCTTGCTTCCCTTCAAATACATAATACTCTGAGAATTATTTACATATCTTATTAACACATGATACTATTTCTTTATATATTGAGAATACATGGGAGAATATTATCCTTATAAAATATTTCTTAATACCATGAATGATTTATTCCTTCTTACTCTTTGGATCATATGTATTGCTGGAGTTCACATTCCTTTTATTGGGTGCCATTTTTATACAATGGCATACACTATGTCAGTTTATGAATTGAAATGAATAATTAAAACTTGTAAAATACCTAACAAAAATTAAATAGTTTATGTATATAATCCATAATAATAAAAATGTTTTATTTAAGAAAATATATACACATAAACCCTTCATAATGGTTTGTAATGAAAATGAGAATTATCCTTAGCATATCACATGGGAGTGTCGTAACCAAGAGTGAAACAAGGCCCATTGTCATGAACGAGTTCCCGTTTGAGTCTAGCTCAATGAGGTTTTTTCCGGTTATACCCCCTATGTACATTTGTTACAGAGCTGCCTCTACCTGCTCGTATCCAGACAGGGATGTATTTCTAGAAAGACACACAAAATCTCTATAATACCAAAATTTTATGAAGTTTATCTATACTAATCCTCAATGTCTATCTTTGGGTAATGTGCACTAATCAGAGTTTATCTAAATATAGATTCAAAGGAATGTAATAAACATTCTATGATACCAACTATAATTCCCCAAACCCTGTTGCCCAGAGACGGTGCATTATTACATTATATTTTCATGATCACAAAAGATCATGTCTCAAAAGACTAGTCAGTTTTTTAGCCTTGGAATCACTAGATATATTCATAAAGTATAAATTACATCATAGAGTGAAAAAAACTACACAACATCTTGTCTTCATATCCCCTCATACTATCCATGCATGTCATTCATAAAATACTTCTTCACATCCTGGAAAAAATAAAACATTGAAAGGGGTGAGCTCCGATGCTCAGTAAGGATAACAATATAGAGAAAACTTTCATAAATAAACACACAAATTTAAGGCAATGTATAACTAAAACAAAAGCCTTTTAAACATGAACATCAACATAATATGGAAATGATAAAATGAAAGAATTCCATTTACTTATTCACATGGATATTCTACTAGTTGAATAATAACATGGAATATCAATAACTACTTTCATCATGATGTAAGGAATAATGCCAAACTGTCAAAACCACATAGTCAATGTCTTGTGCCAAGAATACTAATAAGATTTTGTCAAGGCCTTGTTCCAAGGAACTAGTTTGTATCATGAGACCTACTTATGCATCAAGGATCTATAGTGGGCCCCTCTCGTCACTTACTAAGTCCAATGAATTCCTCATATGAATAGCATTAAAAATAATATAAACATTAATATTAAAACTAGCATACGAAGTATCTACAAATTCCCCATAAACAATTAATCGTATAAAACAACACATCCATATTCAACCATATCACAAAACATTCAATTCAATATGGAAGATTTGTATCATAATTAATCAACATCAAATACTCTTAAAATTCATCAAAAGATGTCGACATAGATGAAATCAATACAATTTGAGATAAATATCTTATTTTTGGAAATAATTTAAAAGTAACATAATAATAAAAGAAAATATTTAAATTGAAAATATTATTAAAAGCTAGTAAGGGAATCATCGATGATTTTATAATGGTGGAAAATAGCAGAACCCGCTATATAATTTAATAAAAGACATTCTATCCTTAATTTTGTCGAAAAGGTTAAAAAGGGCCTTTCATGGAAAAGTACGAAAAGTTTCCCTTATAAAAATCTTATAAAAATTAAACCATGGCTATAAATGAATTTAACCCATAGTATAGAAATTTGTAAGAATGTTTTGAAATACATTTTCAAGAAACATGGATGTGGATGACAAATAGGTCCTAGTAGATAATAACGTATAAACAACCTCAGATAATGAAGAAATTGTGAAATATACCCTTACCTTGTAATTTTATTTGGTCGAGGGTTAGTTAACCTCATTTTTAATGGAGAAATAATTGTTATTAAATTATACAAGAATCATATACATTAATATGATAAAATATTTGATCTTTTAACATTGCATTGTTAATAATATCTTAGTATTATCTTTGATTCGGGTGTTAACGTATTCATTTTCCTTTATATGATTTGTTATGTATGCCATGTAATTTATGGATAGGTTGTATATTATTCATATCCATAATGATATCAAGTCATTAAACATTACATTTATTAATCAAATGAGAAATAGTCTTGAATGGATATGATAGGGTATTAATCTCATCGCGTTTGTGGAGACGGTAATCCGTACGTACGCACGAGCGACAATATCATTCTTTGATATTAAAATCATATATAATTGGATGCTAAATCATATATATAGAATCATTATAATTATATATTTATTATTTACTCGAATTACACATCATTATAATACCCATCCATATAATAATGTTTTGAATAACAATTACACCACGATGTGGAGACGGTAAGCTGTACGTACGCACGTATGGTGACATGTCATTCAAAGGATGGATAGAATACTGAATATGGTTGTAAAATATTTATAATATCATCACAGTATATAGAAGATACTGGAGTTATTATTTTAGAATGGAAATAACAATGAAAGAAGGATTGGAAGAAAATGGAACTTGGAAGAGGGTGGTGAAAACATTACCTCTTCTTCGGGTTCTTCCTTTTGATTTGATAAAAAGGTCTCCTTAGGTTGGCTTTATGATTAAAATAAGGCATCTAGGTTGAATTTAGATAAGTCTAGAGAATATTTTTCAGTGGTTGGCTGAGCCAAAAGGCTTTGAATTTATGAATTTGAGAGTTGGGGGAGGCCCTTTTAAAAGAGTGGTGAGGGGCATCGTAGGAGAAACTTAAATTATTATTCTATAAGAAATTCATATTTGATTTATAAATGCTCCAAAGTGACTAATTTAGAGGATAAGGTGGGTATGGGTAGAAATCATTTCAACCAATAGATTTTAGACAGGTTTGGGTCACTATATTAACCTTATCGTTTAGTTTTAACTCTAACTTATTTAGTTTCACATTTACCTTGTCTCTATTTATTTTAATATTATATGGTTAATAAACATTCTATAAACTTCCAATAGAACCCCAAGTTGTTCATTAATGATACACCTATAATTATATAAGTCTCTTGGCTGAACCATTGATTTTTAGGAAATGAATATCAATTAATAATATAATATTTGTTTTAAAAACTATTATGTTTCTATTTTGACACTATTTGGTATGTTGTTTTTGCTAAATTCCTAAAAGCAATATTACCTCGAACATAATTCATTTAATCAACCCTAACATTTCATATTAACCTATAAAATTCATGTAATTCATTAAAAGTCTCAAATTATCTTTATTTGGGTATTTATAATGTTAATTATTTTAATATTTCACTAATAAGGTAATTACTACATCATAATTGTGTAACAAATAAATTAAATTATTGAATGTCTAAAAATTATAAATAAATTACCATTATGTAGGAAATAGTTTTATCTATCTAATGGATTTTTATAATATAATTTATCTTATGTATAACCCTATATTAAGAATGCTTTATTTATTAAACGTTGATTTTAACTCTTTTAACACTTCTTTTAATTAAATAATAATAAATGTCCTAATTTAATCCATGTAGAGCAAGATGTTCATATTTTACTACTAAGGTTGTTTTGGGTCGAATTATACTTATCCAATAGAATTAGTACATGTGTTAGGGTAATAATAATTACAATTTTATTCTTAATTATGCTATTTCCTTTTAGCCGTGGTAAATAAAACTAAAAAGTTCCTATTCACCAGAAATTATTTTCATCTTATTGAACCATATTTTTCTCCTTGATATTAACTATGTATCTCAGATTTTTGAAAATCAACACACAAAAGTGGTAAAATTATGTTTTACGTAAATTTGCAAATGCTCCTAGGAGGTTGATAAAAGACAGTAAAAACATCGATAAAATTTTATATATATCAAAAATTAATATAAAATGAATCCAATGAATTAAATTGAATTTATATAGATATTATGTATCTATTTTTACCAAAAATATATTTAAATGAAAAAAATAATTATTTAAATAAAAATCCGATTTTAAATGATAACTCAGTGTTCTTTCACTATTCATAAAAAAATTGAACGTTTTTAGAAAAATACAAAAAATTCACCCTAGGCTAATTTTGATATTACGAATCCAAAAATGAAGTCTAATTTACCAAATTGAAAACATATATTTTGTATTTATTAATTTAAAATTAATTCCCGTTGTCAATAAAAAAAGCATATTTTTATGAAATAATAACCATCAAAAGATTGACACTTGTTTATGTCCAATTTCAAAGTGAAATTTCTTACATAGACCATCACTGGATTAATTGGTAAATTATAAAATAATTATACTTATAAACCATAAAAATTTATAATTGAACAGTATATATTATTTTTCATAAAAATGATGTTTTTAGTTAAAATATAGAATTTTTCACTATTCAACCAAATATGAAAGTTATCAGAAAAACACCAAAAATTTATTGAAACTAAATTATTATGTCCCTATTCTAAATAATAAGTTTATTTTGACAAATTGAATATATAAATGTTTCAAATATTGGATTTAAAAAGTGTTCTCTATTAAAAGGCGATAAGATTCCATTTTCTGAAATAAAATTCTTTTAACTAATTTTTTTTTCTTACATTAGGTCTATGAAACTCAAAATATGGATTATAAAATTATAAGGATTATATTATATTAAAAATTCAGTTAATACTATTCATAACCACTTATGAATGGCTAGTTTGGTATGTTGTGATGCATATGAAATCATTGTTGCGTGTAGTTCATGTAATTGTATTACTTTGAAAAAATATTGTACTATGAAATTTTGGGGTGTTACATTCTTCCGTCCATCAATAAATTGCGCCCTTGAAATTTGAAAAAATTCGTTGACAATAAAAGTTTGATAATAGAAAATACCTTTGTGGAAAACCCAATTCTAAAATTAGGTTAATAAAATTAGTCTTAATAAGAGGAAAAGGGGAATGAAAAATACACCACCAAATTATGATCTTGATTAGGAGAACATTGGTGGAAATTAGAGACATATAATTGGCGGAAAAATGTTAATATTTATAGGGAGTGATTGAGGTTATCAATCACAAACAATTGTAGAATTGAGAGACTCAATGCCATCAATCTATGATGATTTAAAATATCATCAGTTCAACGAATCAAAGGGTATTGGGATAACAAATTTGTAGTTTTAAGATATTTTAACTAAAGTTTAAGAAATAATATCTTCATAGAATAAGAAAATAAAAAATATATTCTTGACATGTAGAGTTCCATCCTTTAACTAATTAATACCACAAAATCATCTTTCACTGTAAAAGATATTAGAACCTAAAAAATATTCTATTTATCCTATTTGTATAGGGTTCCAAAAAAATGAACTTATATATCATCTACCAGTCCTTTTAAAAAACTACATTATTCAATCCAGGATATCACGTGGGCTAGTGGTAGGTCATACACTTTTGTCTCCCTTCAGTTGTGGGTTCATGTCTCGCGACCATACCGGACATGACATGTTGCCACCCAACCTCCTTGTTGTCCTTTTTATAGAAATCCAAAATTAAACAGAAACTAGATTTATCCAAAATACTTTTTTCAAAACTCATAGTCCAAAATTAATAGGGATGTTAAACACAATTAAGATCCTTTTTTCCACATAATATCATGTGAACACCTTCATCGTGAATTCTGTCAAAACACTACAACATCCTGAATTACCATAATACCTTATTGATTACATTCATGGTCCCTTATTCTTTATATAATACTGGATATATCACTTATACCCAAAATATTGACTATTCCAACAATGATTAAATATACAAACTATTAATCAGATCCATGGAAGTCAATAATATTCAATACAATTTATCCAAATAAACCACCCCTTATTCAATAATCACTACCTCGTTATCATCACCATATTAAATATTGAATTTTCATCAACCATGTTATTTTCCAAAAATTGTATCCAACTATTAAGTCACTTTTCATAGAACCATATAATCTCAAATCCTCAATAAAATAGTACTACAGAACAATCCTTATTTATCTTTATAATTCATATAACCAGTATATTTATGATACAACACTCAAATGAAATAATTCTATAATAACTACATAAGAAAACTAGTCATCCCTCTTTATCCGAGGTAGTATCATAACTTGATTATTATCCAATAGCATCATTTTCGGTATATTCTAATGACCTGAACATTGGTTTTCGTATTGTCTCAACTCCTTGTATATGAATCATTATACATCTGAAACCTTTTTCATACCCTTGCAGTCACGTACTTGGTGTCCTTTTTCTCCACACTTATAACAAACTCCCATTACCTTCAGTCATGTTCCAAGGTGTCTCTTCCCACAGTTATCACATATGGGAAAACACTTCTATTCCCTCTTCCCATTATCCATCGTTCTCTATTCCGTCCTTTTCTTCTCATGCTTCCCTTCAAATACCTAGTACTGCGAGAATTATTTACATATCTTATTAACACGTGATACTATTTCTTCATATGTTGAGAATACATGGGAGACTATTTTCCTTATAAATTATGGCTTAATACCGTGAATGATTTATTTCTACTTACTCTTTGGATCATATGTATTGCTGGAGTTCACATTACTTCTACTGGGTGCCATTTCTATACAATGTCATACACTATATCAGTTTATGAATTGCAATGAATAATTCCAAACGTGTAAAATACCTAAAATAAATTGAATAGTTTATAGATATAATCCAAAATCATAAAAATGTTTTCATTAAAAAAGTATATACTCATAAACCCTTCATAATGGTTTGTAATGAAAATGAGAATTATCCTTAGCATATCCCCCAGGAGTGTCGTAACCAAGAGTGCAACAAGGCCCATTATTGTGCACCAGTTCCCATTTGAGACTAGCTCAATGAGGTTTTTTTCCGGTTTTACCCCTATGTACATTTGGGACAGAGTCGCCTCTACCTGTTCGTATCCAGATAGGGATGTATTTCTAGAAAGACACACAAAATCTCTACAATACCAAAATTCTAGGAAGTTCATCTATACTAATTCTCAAAGTCTATCTTATGGTAATGTGCTCTAATCAGAGTTTATCTAAATATAGATTCCAAGGAATGTACTAATCATTCTCTGATACCAACTGTAATGCCCCAACACTAGTTACCCAGAGTTAGTTCATTATTACATAACATTTTCATGATCACAAAAGATCAAATCTCAAAAGACTGATCATTTTAGTAGCCTTGGAATCACTAGATACATTCATAAAGTTTAAATTACATCATAAAGTCAAAAAACTACAAATCATCTTGTCTTCATATCCCCTCATACTATCCTTGAAGGTCATTCATAAAATACTTCTTCACATCCTGGGAAAAATAAAACATTGAAAGGGGTGATCTCTGATGCACAATTTGTTTAACAATATAGCGAAAACGTTCATAAATAAACATATAAATTTAAGGCAATGTATAAGTAAAACAAAACCCTTTTAAACCTGACCATCAGCATAATATGGAAACCATAAAATGAAATAATTCCATTTATCTATTCACATGGATATTATACTAGTTGAATAATCACATGCAATATCAATAACCACTTTCATAATGTTGTAAGGAATAATGTCATACTGTCAGAACCATATAGTCAGGGCCTTATGCCAAGACTACTAATAAGATTTTGCCAAGGCCATGTGACAAGGAGCTAGTTTGTCTCATAAGATATACTGATGCATTGAGGAGCTATAGCGGGCTCCTCCCATCAATTACTATGTCCAATGAATTTCTCATATGAATAGGTTTAAACATAACATAAACATTAGTATTAAAACTAGCATACGAAATGTCAATACATTCCCGATATAAAATTAATTGTATAAAAATAACGCATCCATAGTCAAACACATAAAAAAACCTTCAATTCAGTATGGATTATTTTTATCATAATTAATCAACATCAAATATTCTTAAAATTCATCAAAGGATGTCGACATAGATGAAAGCAATACAATTTGAGAGAAATATTTCCTTTTTGGAAATCATTTAAAAGTAACATAATAATAAAAGAAAAAAATTACATTGTAAATATTATTAAAATCTTATAAGGGAAGATTTTACGATTTTATAATGGCGGAAAATAGCAGCACCCGCCATATAAGTTAAAAAAGACATTCTAACCATAATTTTGTCAAAAAGGATAAAAAGGACCTTTCATGGAAAAGGACAGAAAGATTCTTTTATAAACACGTTATAAAAATTAAACCAAATCTGTAAATGAATTTAACACATAGGCAATTAAGTATTAATAATGTTTTGAAATACATTTTTAAGAAACATGTATGTGGATGACTAATAGGTCATAGTTGATAATTACGTATAAACAACCTCAGATAATGAAGAGATTGTGAAATATACCCTTACCTTGTACTTTTCTTTGGTTGAGGGTTGGTTAACCTCCTTTATAATGGTTAAATAATTGTTATTAAATTATACAAGATTCATATACATTAATAGGATAACATATTTGATCTTTTAACATTTCATTGTTAATAATATCTTAGTATTATCGTTGATTTGGGTGTTAACGTATTCGTTTTCCTTTATATGATTTGTTATGTAAACCATGTTTTTTATGGATAGGATGTATCTTATTCATATACAGAATGAAATAAAGTAATTAAACATTACATTTTATCATCAAATGAGAAATATTATTGAATGGATACGATGGGGAATTAATCTCATCGCGTTCATGGAGACGGTAGTCCGTACGTACGCACGAGCGATGAAATCATACTTTGATATTAAAATCGTATATAATTGGATGGTAAATCATATATACAGAATCATTATAATGTTATATTTATTATTTAATCCAATTACACATCATTATAATACCCATCCAAATTATAATGTTTTGAAAAACAATTACACCATGATGTGGAGACGGTAAGTCGTACGTACGCGCGTATGGTGACATGTCATTCAAAGGATGGATAGAATACTGAATATGGATGTAACATATTTATAATATCATTACAATATATAGAAGATACTGGAATTATTATTTTAGAATTGAAATAACAATGAAAGAATAAGTTGAAGAAAATGGAACTTGGAAGAGGGTGGTGAAAACATTACCTCTTCTTCGGGTTCTTCCTTTTGATTTGATAAAATGTGCTCCTTAGGATGGCTTTCTGATTAAAATAAGGCATGTAGGTTAAAGTGAGTGAAGTTTAGAGTATATTTTTCTGGGTTTGGCTGAGCCAAAAGGCTTTGAATGTATGAATTTGAGAGAAGGTGAGGGGGCTTTTAAAAGACTGGTGAGAGGCATCTTATGAAAAACCTAAATTATTATTTTATAAGAAATTTATATTCAGTTTATAATTTCTCCAAAGTGAATAATTTAGAGGATAAATTGGGTATGGGTGGAAATCCTTTCAACCAATAGATTATAGATAGGTTTGGGTCACTATATTAACCTTATCATTTAGTTTTAACTCTAACTTATTTAGTTTCACATTTACCTTGTCTATATTTATATTAATATTATATGGTTATAAACATACTATAAACTTCCAATAGACCCAAATGTTGTTAATTAATTATACACCAATCATTATATATGTCTCTTTTCCGAACCATATATTTTTAGGAATTTAAAATCATTTAATAATATAATATTTCTTTTAAAAACTATTTTTTTTCAATTTTGACACTATTTAGTATGTTGTTTTTTCTAAATTCACAAAAGGATTATTACCTCAAAAATAATTCATTTAATCAACCCTAACATGTCATATTAACCTATAAAATTCTCGTAATTCATTTAAATTCTCAAATTATCTTTATTTGTGTATTTATAATGACAATTATTTTAATATTTCACTAATAAGGTAATTACAGCATCATAATTGTGTCATAAATAAATTAAATTATTTGTTGACTACAAATTATAAACAAATTACCATTATGTAGTAAATAGTTTAATCTCTCTAATGGATTTTTGTAATATAATTTATCTTATGTATAACCCTATATTAATAATTTTTTAGTTATTAAATGTTGATTTAACTTTTTTAACACTTATTTAAATTAAATAATAATACATGTCCTAATCTAATCCATGTGGAGAAAAATGGTCATATTTTATTCCCAAGGTTGTTTTTGGTCAAATTATTTTATCCAATCGAATTAGGACATTTGTTAGGGTAATAATATTTACAATTTTATCCTTAATTGCGCTATTTACTTTTAACCGCGGTAAATAAAAGTAAAAAGTTACTATTCACCAGAAATTATTTTCATCTTATTGAACTATATTTTTCTCCTTGATATTAACTATGTATCTTGAATTTTCAGAAATCAACACACAAAAGCGGTAAAATTATGTTTTATGAAAACTTGCAAATGCTCCTATGAGGTTGCTAAAAGATGGTAAAAAGTTCGATAAAATTTTTATATATCAAAAATTAATATATACTGAATCCAATGAATTACATTGAATTTATATAGATATTATGTATCCATTTTAACATAAAATAAATATAAATGAAATAAATAATTATTTAAATAAAAATCATATTTCAAACGATAACTCAATGTTCCTTCACTATTCATAAAAATTGATCATTTTCAGAAAAATACAAAAAATTCATCCTAGGATAATTTCAATATTAAGAATACAAAAATGAAGTCCATTTTACCAAACTAAAAATATAGAATTTTAATTTATTAATTTAAAATTATTTCCCGTTGTCAAACCCAAAAAGCATATTTTTAAGAAATAATAACTATAAAAGATTGACACTTGTTTATGTCCAATTTCAAAGTGAAATTTCATAAAAGGACCATCATTGGATTAAATAGTAAATTATAATCTAATTATACTTCTAAACCATTAAAATTTATAATTGAAAACTATAACTTATTTTTCTTAAAAATGTTGTTTTTAGTTAAAATATAGAATTTTTCACTCTTCACCCAAATATGAAAGTTATCATAAAAGCACCAAAAATTTATTGAAACTAAATTATTATGTCCCTATTCTAAATAAGAAGTTTATTTTGAAAAATTTAATATATAAAAGTTTCAAATATAGTATTTAAAAAGTGTTCTCCATTAAAAGGTGATAAAATTTCATTTTTTGAAAAAAAAAATCTTTTATCTGAAAAATTTTATTTTGTTCTACATTATGTATAAGTAACTCATAATATGGATTATAAAATTATAAGGATTATATTATATTCAAAATTCAGTTAATACTATTCCTAACCACTTATGAACGACTAGTTTGGTATGTTGTGATGCACTTGAAATCATTGTTGCGTGTAGTGCAAGTAATTGTATTACTTTGAAAAAATATTGTACTATGAAATCTTCGGGTGTTACATTCATCTGTCCTTCAATAAATTGCAACCTAGTAATTTGAAAATATTCCTTGAAAATAATAGTTTGAAAATAGAAAATACCTTTGTGGAAAACCCAAATCAGAAATTAGGTTAATAAAATTTAGTTTTCATAACAGGAAAACGGGAATGAAAAAGCCACAACCAAATTATGATCTTGATTAGGAGAACATTGATGGAAATTAGAGACACATAATTGGAGGAAAAAATTTAATATTTATAGGTAGTGATTGAGGTTATCAATCACAAACAATTGTAGAATTGAGGGCCTCAAATCCATCAATCTATGATGATTTAAAATATCATCGGTTCGACGAATCATAAGGTATTGGGAAATTTTTTTTAAGATCTTTCCCCTAAACCTTAAGAATTAATATCTTCATAGAATAAGAGAATAAAAAAAATATTCTTGGAAAGTAGAGTTCCATCCATTAACTAATTTCTACCAAATACTCATCTTTCACTCTAAAAGATAATAGAACATAAAAAAATATTCTATTTTTCCTATTTGTATAGGGTTCCAAAAAAATGAATTTATATTTTATCTACAAATCCTTTTAAAAAAACTACATTATTCAATCCAGGACATCATGTGGGATAGTGGTAGGTGATACACCCTTGTCGCCCTTCAGTTGTGGGTTTATGTCTCGCGGCGTTACCGGATGCGACGGGTTGCTGCCCGACCTCCTTGTTGTCCTTTTTATAGAAATCCAGAATTAAAATGAACCTAGACTAATCCAAAATACTTCTGTCCAAACTCACAGTACAAAATTAATAAGGAAGTTAGACACAATGAAGATCCTTTTTTCCACATAATAAAATGTGAACACCTTCATCGTGAATTCTATTAAAACACTAAAACATCCTGAATTACCATAAAACCTTATTGATTACATTCATGCTCCCTTATTGCTTATATAATACAAAATATATTCCTTATACCAACAAATATTGACTACTCCAGCAATCATGAAATATACAAACTATTAATCAGATCCATGGAAGTCAATAATATTCAATATTATTTATCCAAATCAACTATCTCTTATTCCATAATCACTACCTCATTATCATGACCATATTAAAGGTTTCATTTCCATCAACCATGTAATTTTCCAAAAATTGTAGCAAACTATTAAGTCACTTTTCTTAGAACCATATAATCTCATATCCTCAATAAAATAGTACTTCAGTACCATCCTTATTTATCTCTATAATTCATATAACCAGTATATTGATGATACAACACTCAAATTAAATAAGTCTATAATAACAACATAAGAAAACTAGTCATCCTTCTTCATCTGAGGTAGTATTATAACGTGATTATTATCCAATAGAATCATTTTCAGTATACATTGATGAATTGAACCTTGGTTTTTGTAGTGTCTCAACTCCTACCAGATGAAGCATTGTACATCTGAAACCTTTTTCATACCCTTACAGTCACGTACTTGGTGTCCTTTTTCTCCACACATATACCAAACTCCCATTACCTTTAGTCAAGTTCCCAGGTGTTTCTTCCCACAGTTATCACATATGGGAAAACACTTATTTTCCCTCTTCCCTTTATCCATCATTCTCTCTTCCATACTTTTATTCTCTTGCTTCCCTTCAAATACCTAGTAATCTGAGAATTATTTACATATCTTATTAACATATGATACTATTTCTTAATATGGTGATAATACATGGGAGACTATTTTCTTTCTAAATTATGGCTTAATACCATGAAATATTTATTCCTTCTTACTCTTTGGATCATATTTATTTTTTGGAGTTCACATTCCTTCTACTGGGCACCATTTCTATTCAATGGCATACACTGGGTCAGTTTATGAATTGCAATAAATAATTCCAAACATGTAAAATACATTACATAAATTGAATAGTTTATGGATATAATCAACAATCATAAAAATGTTTTCTTTAAGATAGTATATACTCATAAACCCTTCATAATGGTTTGTAATGAAAATGAGAATTATCTTTATCATATCCCCCAGGAGTGTCGTAACTAGGAGTGCAACAAGCCCCATTTTCGTGCACCAGTTCCCGTTTGAGTCTAGATCAAAGAGGTTTTTTCCAGTTTTACCCCTATGTACATTTATGCTAGAGTCGCCTCTACATTCTTGTATCTAGACAGGGATGTATTTCTCGAAAGGCACACAAAATATCTACAATACCAAAATTCTAGGATGTTCATCTATACTAATCCTCAAAGTCTATATTAGGGTAATGTGCTCTAATCATAGTTTATCTAAATATATATTACAAGGAATGTAATTAACATTCCATGATACCAACTGTAATGCCCCATCCCTAGTTACCCAGAGATGGTGCATTATTAAATAACATTTGCATGATCACAAAAGATCAAGTATCAAAAGACTGATCAGTTTAGTAGCCTTGGAATCACTAGATACATTAATAAAGTTTAAATTACATCATAAAGAGAAAAAAATTACACACCATCTTGTCTTCACATCCCCTCATAGTATCCCTATAGGTCATTCATAAAATACTTCTTCACATCCTGGGAGAAATAAAACATTGAAAGGGGTGAGATCCGATGCTCATTAAGGATAACAATATGGCGAAAGTGTTCATAAATAAACCTAAAAATATAAGGCAATGTATAACTAAAACTATTTCCTTTTAAACATGAAAATCAGTATAATATTGAAACGACAAAATTAAATAATTCCATTTACTTATTTACATGGATATTCTACTTGTTGAATAATCACCTGCAATATCAATAACCACTTTGATAATGATGTACTGAATAATGTGAGACTGTCCAAACCACATAGTCAAGGCCTTGTGCCAAGAATACTAATAAGTTTTTTTCAAGGCCTTTTTCCAAGGAACAAGTTTGTCCCATGAGACCTACTGATGCATCGAGGAGCTATAGCGGTCTCCACCCATCACTTACTAATTCCAATGAATTCCCCATATGGGCAGGTTTAATTATAACATAAACATTCGTATTAAAACTAGCATATGAAATGTCAATACATTATCCAATAAATATGAATGGTATAAAAATGACACATCCACAGTCAAACATATCACAAATCAGTCAATACAATATGGATGTTTTGTATCATAATAAATCAACTTCAATTAAAAATAAAATCCATCCAAGCATGTTGATATAGATGAAATCAAAACTATTTGAGAGAAATATCTCCTTTTTTGAAATCATTTAAAAGTCACATAATTATAAAACAAACATTTACTTTGAAAATATTCTTATATGCTTGTAAGAGAAGCTTCGACGATTTTATATTGGTGGAAAATAGCCACACCCGCCTTATTAGTTGAAAAAAATACATTCTTACCTTAATTTCGTCGAAAACGTTAAAAAGGACCTTTCTTGGAAAATGACGGAAAGATTTCTTTATAAATATCATATAAAAATTCAAAAAAAGATATAATTGACTTTAACCCAGAGTATATAAAACAATAAGATTGTTATGAAATACAAATTTTCAATCATGGATGCATTTTTCATGATTGTGATACATTGATGTTGATGATAAATAGGTCCCAGTAGATAATTACGTATAAAAAACCTCTGTTATTGAAGAGATGGTGAAATATACCCTTACCTTGTACATTTCCTTGGTCGAGGGTTGGTTTACCTCCTGTATAATGGTGAAATAATTTTTATTAAATTATAAATGAATCATATACATTAATATGATATCATATATGCTCTTTTAACTTTACATTGTTATTTATATCATAGTATTATCGTTGTTTCAGGTGTTAAATGATTCGTTTTTCTTTATATGCTTTGTTACGTAAGATGTGCTTGTTATGGATAGGTTTTATCTTTTTCATATCTAGAAAGATATAAAGTCCTTAAACATTAAATTTAATCATCAGATGGGAATTAGTTTTGAATGGATAGGATGGGGAATTAATCTTATCACGTTCATGGAAACAGTAGTCCGTACGTACGAACGAGCGACAATATCATTCTTTTGATATTAAAATATTATATAATTGGATGTTATATCATATATAAAGAATCATTATAATGTTATATTAATTATTTACTTCAATTAAACATCATTACCATACCCATCCAAATAATTACGTTTTGAATAACAATTACACCATGACGTGGAGACAATAATCCATACATACACACGTATGGTGACATGTCATTCAAAGGACGGATAGAATACTAAATAAGATTGTATAATATTTATATTAAAATCACAGTATATAGAAGATACTGAATTTATTATTTTATAATGGAAGTAACAAAGAATGAAGAAGTGGAAGAAGATAGGAATTTGAAAGAGTGTGGTGAAAACATTACCTCTTCTTTGGGTTTAACCTTCTGATTTGATCAAAAGGGCTCCATAGTTTGTCTTTATGATCAAACTAAGGACTATAAGATTAAGTGAGGGATGTTGAGGGAATATTTAGGTTGGGGTTCACCCAGCCAAAAGGCGTTTAAGGTATGAATTTGAGAGAAGGGGGAGATCCCTTTTATAAGAGGTGTGAGAGGAACCTTAAGAAAAACAGAAAATATTATTTTATAATAAATTAATATTTGGTTTATAATTGATCCAAAGTGACTTAATTAGAGGCTAAAGTGGATATGGTTCTATATAATTTCATCAAATTGATTTTAGATAGTTTTGGGTCACTATATTAACCATATCTTTTAGTTTTAACTCTTAGTTATTTAGTTTCACATTTACCATGTGTCTTTGTATTTTTATATTATATAGTTAATAAACATACTATAAACATCCAAAAGAACCCCAAGTGGATCATTAATCATAAAAAATATCATTATATAAGTCTCTTGGCCGATCCATAGTTTTTTTGGAATTGAATATCAATTAATAAGATAATATTTTTTCTAAAAACTCTTTTGTGTCAATTTTGACACTATTTGGTATTTTGTTTTTTCTAAATTCATAACAACATTATTACTTCTATAATAATTCATTTAATCATCCCTAACATGCCATATTAACATATAAAATTAGTTCAGTTCATTAAAAGTTTCAAAATATATTTATTTGATTATTTATAATATCAATTATTTTAATAATTCAATATTAATTTAATTACTGTATCATCATTGTGTCATAAATAAATTAAATTATTTAATGCCTAAAAATTATAAATAAAGTACCATTATTTAGGAACTATTTTTAAATTTATAATTGATATTTATAATCGAATATGTCTCATGTATAACCCTATATTAAAAATGTTTTAGTTATTAAACGTTGATTTTAACTCTTTTAACTCTTCTTTGAATTAAATAATAATAAATGTCCTATTCTAATACAAGTGGACCAAAAGGATCATATTTTTTTTCCTAAGGTTGTTTTTGGTCGAATTATTCTCATCCAATTGAATTAGGACATGTGTTAGGGTAATAATAATTAAATTTTTACCCTTCATTACCCTATTTACTCTTAACCGTGGTAAATAAAAGTAAAAAGTTAATATTCACCAAAAAAAATGTATCTTATTGAACCACATTTTACATCTCGATATTAACCTTGTCTCTCGGATATTCTAATTTAAACTCACAGAAGCGGTAAAATTATGTTTTATGTAAATTTTCAAATGCTCCTAGGAGGTGAGTAAAAGACGATAAAAAGTTTGATAAACATTATATATATATAAAATTATTATAAACTGACTCCAAATTTATTAAAATTAATTGATAAAGATATTTACTATTTATTTTTACCCAAAATAGATTTAAAAAAAATAAAAAATAATTTAAATAAAAAAGACGATTTAAACGATAACTCTGTGTTCTTTCACTATTCATTAAAAAATTGAACGTTTTCAGAAAAATACCAAAAACTCACCCTTGGATAATTTCGATATTACAAATAATAAAATGAAGTCTATTTTACCAAATTAAATACATAGAATTATCATTTATTAATTTAAAATCAATTCCCTATGTCAAAATGAAAAAACATATTTTTATAAAATAATAACAATCAAATGGTTGACACTAATTTATGCCCAATTTCAAAATTAAATTACTTACAATGACCATAATTAGATTAAATGGTAAAAATATAATCTAATTATAATTCTAAACCATTAAAATTTATAATTAATCATTATAAATTATTTTCAATAAAAAGCAGTTTTAAGTTAAAATATATTATTTTTTACTATCCACCCAAATATGAAAGTTTTCATAAAAACTCCAAAAAATTAATGAAACTAAATTATTATGTCCCGATTCTAATGAAGAAGTGTATTATGAATATTTTAATATATAAAAGTTTCAAATATTGGATTTAATATGGGTTCACCATTAAAAGGTTATAAAATCAACTTCTTTGAAAAATAATTCTTTTATTTGAAAAATAATGAATTTGTTTTTACATTATGTCTAAGAAATACATAATATGGATTCTAAAATTATAAGGATTATATTATGTTCAAAATTCAGTTAATACTATTCTTAACTTCTTTTGAACGGCTAGTTTGGTAAGTCGTGATGCGCTTGAACTCAATGTTGTGTGTAGTGCAAGATATTCTATTACATGGAAGAAATAATGTACAATGAAATCTTGGGGTATTACATATCATCATGGAACAATGAAAAGAGTTAAAATTGAATAACATACAATAAATTACATTCAAATTTTAATTTATCTCATTTATATAAATGACATCTTGAAATGAATTAAAATCATGAAAATAATTTAGAATAAAGTTAGGAAACAAATATTGATGTCATGAAAATGATTCAAATGGTGAAATTATACCAACTGATTTCATTCATAGAAAACCAGAACATAATATAAAATAACTGACTCATCATTATGAGTTTAATTTATATATTTAATTATTACACAATTTACAAAAATTTAATTGATATTTATAATAACAATTTATTACCATGAACAAAATATTTAACTCAATTAATGATCATGGATATATATGGTGATTATGACTATAATTATTCAATATATAAATTTTCACTATTCACTTGACTAAATGGGTGAAAATAGTAAAATAATTTTCTATGGAAAATCATGTGATGAAAAATTTGATAAATAATATATTTTGGGGATGTGTTCCATTTGAAAATGAAATTCATCTTAGATTTAGAATGATTTAAATTTATAAAATTATTATTGATTACATTAAAATTTATCTATATTTTCTTTTATAATTGACCAATAATATATGATATAATCATAAGAAAATTAATAAATTAAATATATACCATTATTTATATAGTACATTTCCTGATATTCCAATACATATTTGTTTGTATTAATTTCATGTAATCTTATCCAATGTATGATATAACAAGCTCAATTTTAACATGATCAAGGAATTTTTATTTATTATCCATTTATCCTTAGACCCACGACAAACCAAATCACACTTTTTCTCATAGAATTCATGAATGAAAATGATAGGATGTGAACCATGTTTTAATCTTACTATATATTACCAAACCCTACTCAAACTATATTTAATTATACTTAAAGAACTATATGTCAGTTTTTGATTGAGCATGGAAAATGAGAAAATGATTTATTTTTGTAGGAGTTTTCTAGAGAAATAGGGGAGTAAATGTTTTTCTTATACATTATTATTCACCATAATTTAATAAAACAAAAATGAAAAAAACTATATAATGGATCTTTGATTTTGAGGATCAAAAATCACCATTGACAGACTGATTATCTTAAGATTATATGTTTATAGGTAGTGAATGTTATAATTGTCATCAAGAATAACTCTATAAATAAAGAAAGAAAACATGAAAATATAAAACATACATAATGTTTTTCAATAATTGTGATGATTTTAATTATATTCATACTTTTTGATTTTCGGATTTTGATATGAAATTTACAATATTATATCATTACACTTATTTTTTAATAAAAGATATTATTCGAAATAGACAAACCATCATTTATTTATTAAATTTTAAACTTAACTACCAACCTAAATTTGTCCTTAGAATGATTTTAACAGTAATGGAAATCCCTAATGATTAATTTGGATTTATTTATTTACGAGGAGGAGATGGTATATGTCACGCCATCCTATAGATAGTGACATGTTTTTGAGGTACATGGAAAACTCCAGTTTCATTTATTACCTTGATAGATGAATAAAATTAATTCAATTATTGGTAAATTTTAATTTTTATATACATTAAAAAAAATTTTAAAAATCAATTTTGAATGAAGTAAGTGTGTTTTTATTTTGAAAGAGGAGGTGTACAATACATGGTTCGCTTTTAATTTTCTACGTATAGTTGGGATTTTAAGGAATTATTTCTTCTGGAATCTGAATTTATTTCCATTATTAAGAATTTATTTTTTTATATTGAGATTTAAATAATTGAAGAATGGAATTACATGGATATATTTTCTAGATTACATCCTTATGAAGAAGAATGAACATTGTGTGCAAGAATTATAGAGTCAACTATTTCATGATTATATGAATATAAAATACTATGTTTTATAATTTTTTTTAAATATCCATGCTGTTATTTTATAAATTTTTTATATTATTGTAGGATACCATGTTAGATATAAAATTATATAAGAGGATATGAATTGATTATTTAATTGATGTCATGTAAAAAAAGAATATTTAAGGAAAAAATGGCGTAATAAAAATGGACGACCTATCTAAAACATGGAAAAACCACTGTAAAAGAATAGTTTACAAAATTAGATTCATTAATGACTTGAAAATTTAATAAATATAAGATGTAGATTCAATATCTAATGAAAATGAAGCCCTGTGTTTTATGTCAGCATATGCCACAACTTGATACAAATTACTACAATGTGAAACTTCCAATGAAGTATTAGAAATTATTAGAATAATGAAACATGTATGGATAACATTGGTGTCACAACTTAAATTTCATGAATAGTATGAATGACATGAAACTCAATGTAATTACCATGAATTTGAATAATGAGAGAATTTTAGTAATTAATCCCAACTTTATAATGCCATTATGAATCGAGACTATGGGAGACCAATTTATGATACAAATTATGTTGTCCCAATAATCTATAAGGATAATAAAAAATATGCAAGGGTAGAGGAGAAGAAGAATAAGTTCTTCTGGATTCATCACTATATGGATGTTACTAATTAGTTTTTTTATTTTATTTTAATAATTTTTAATTTAAATTTCAATGTAATAAATAAAAAATATTATTTCAATTTTTTTTCATTTAATACACTAAATTTATTATTCCTTTCTCTTAAATATTAATCCATGATCTCTAAAGAATGAAATGATTAGAGACAAACAAGAATCTTTTCCTTGGAGATGTTTAATGAAACTCATAGTTCTTGCGCTTTTTATTTGTATTGTTTTAGTCTAATTTGTTGTTGTCTATATAATTCAACTGGTGAGATAAACATCCACCATAAAAAATATCTCATATTAATCCATTTTCTATGATGAATTTACTTTCCCTCCCTTACCTTGAGTATAATCAACATATAGTGGAGTTGAGGATACATGATGTTATAAAACAACATATGCTAGATCTGAGAAATTTATGAATTCCTATCTCACACAAGGTGATGTCATAATTAGTTATTGGATGATGTTGTTTTGGATTTCCAAATTTATTTCCAAATCATTAAAAATTTTACATTCAATAAATTGAATGGATTTAATTTATTTATAATGTTCTTTAATATGAATTAGAGAATTTAATTTATAAAATAAAAAATAATGAAGAAAAATTCATTAGAAAATACTAGGACTGAAACATTCTACCTAACCAACATTAAATATATATATTTATTAGTTTTAATTGTAATTAAATTTCATATTTTAATAAAAACAAAACTTTATTTGTTTCATAAAATAATATAAACAGAAAACAGAATTAGGTTATGTAAATTAAGAATGAGTGATTGATTGATTGTGATTATCTACATGTGAGATGAACCTTGTCAATATCTATTGTAACATCCCATGTAAATGAAGAATACGACATATTTCATATTTATTTATATTTGTGAATAAAATATTAATTTTACTTTATAGGAGTTCCTATGTTCGATAGGGTACCCAATACACAACAACAGGTTTCTTTGGAATCTTACATTGCACACTAATAATATAATATTATTATATTAATTGGTAGTTATATCCTTTCCATTGTATTGTATTTAATGAGCAAAACTAACTAATAAATTATTATACATGTTTGTTAAATTTATTTACACTAATCCAATAAAAATTTTGAGGCTTAATATGTGAATGAATTTAATTTTAAGCATAATTTACATTAAAAGGTCGATTTACTACCTTTTAATGAAGAACCGTCATTAAATATAGTTTTGGTCACTTTAATACATTCTAATTGACCAAATAAAATCTTTCTTTAGAATGGGGACATCAATTTTACTTTGAGTAATGTTTTGGTATTTTTCTGATAAAGTTCAATTTTCATGAATAGTGAAAAAATATTGTATTTTAATTCAAAAGTGCCTTTTAATCTAATTTATTTATATGGTTGGATTATCTTGTTAATAGGTTTTAAAGTTAAAATAAATATATATTTACTATTTATTACAATTTTGGTCATTGAAACTAATTTTACATTGAAATTTGACATAAACAAGTACCAATCTTTTGATAGTTATTGTTTCTGAAAAACACGCTTTTTGTTCTGATAACGGGAATTAATTTTAAAATTAATTAATTCCACTCCAATGTTATTAATTTCTAAAAATATATATCTTTTTTGAATTCATAATATCAAATATATATTAGGCTGATTTTTTGGTATTTTTATGAAAAACATCAATTTCTGAGGAATTGTGAAATCAATTAGTAGTAGTTAAAAAAACTGACTATTTACTTTAAATGGAATTTTACCACTTTTGTGAATTTAATTTCTAAAATCCAACATACATGGTTGTTATCACGATGTAAAATTTGGTTCAATAAGATAAGAATTATTTTTTGTGAATAGTAACTTTTGACTTTTATTTACCGTGGTTAAAGTTAAATAGGGTAATTCAAGGTAAAAAGAATATTATAATAATTCAAAATTACCTTAACACTTGTCCTAACCTTATTCGATGAGTAATTGACATCCATGGGAATCTTTGGGTCTATTTGGGGACCCCATTGAGCAACTTATGAAAGATAATGAAACATTATATTAATTAATTTAATGTATAGGTAAAAATGACATAAACGAAAAAAAATTAGTAAAATAATTTTTATATGGTGTTATATAAGTAATATTTTTGTCTGTAAATATTAATTTGAAATCTAAAAATATTTCCTACATCATGGTAAATTTTTATAATTTTTATAAATCAAATAAATTAAATTATTTTTGATACAATAATAATGTAGAATTTACCTCATTAATAAATGATTTAAATAAATAAATTATTATTAATAAAATATTGTCCAAAACATGTCATATTCTGATTAGATTATTTTATTTCTAATAAAAGTCTTCTTATCATTGACTATAATGATTTTTGGACCTTTTGAAACCAATGATATTTTTATAATAAAATAATGTTTCCACATATTCCTTAAGAGCCCCTCCTCTGCCATAAAAAAAGAGAACACTTATAAAAAATTCCAGACCTCTCTATCCTTTTGGCTCGTCCAAAATCTACGCAATTAAGCTCCCTATATCCCTCCACTAGACCTTTTAGACAAGAAATTCAGCATTATATGGAAATGATAAAATTATATAATTTCATTTACATATTTACATGGATATTATACTAGTTGAATAATCACATGCAATATCAATAACCACATTCATAATGATGTAATGAATAATGCCAGACTGTCATAACCACATAGTCAAGGCCTTGTACAAAGACTACTAATAATATTTTGTCAAGTTCTTTTCCCAAGACTCTATTTTGTCTCATTAGACCAACTGATACATCGAGGAGCTATAGCGAGCTCCGCCCGTCACTTACTAAGTCCAATTACTTCCTTATATGGACAGGTTCAAACATAACATAAACATTCGTATTAAAACTAGCATACGAAATTTCAATACATTATCCATGAAATATTAATGGTATAAAAATAACACAACCAAAGTAAAACATATCACAAAACATTCAATACAATATAGAAGTTTTTTATCTTAATAAATCAACATCATAGAAGCATAAAATCCATCTAAGGATGTTGACATAGATGAAATCAATACTATTTGAGAGAAACATCTCCTTTTTTGAAAAAAAATTTAAAAGTAACATATTTAAAAAAAGTAAATATTTACATAGAAAATATTATTATATGCCTTTAAGGAAAACATTGACGATTTTATAATGGTGGAAAATAGCCGCACCCACCGTATAAGTTAAAAAAAAGACATTCTTACCTTAATTTAGTCAAAAAGGTTAAAAAGGACCTTGCAAGGAAAATAACGGAAAGATTCCTTTATAAACATCATAAAAAAATTAAAACAGAGATATAATTGACTCTTATCCATACTATATAAAACTGTAATAATGTTTTGAAATACATTTTTAAGAAACATGGATGTTGATGATAAAGAGGCCCCAGTAGATAATTATGTATAATCAACTTCAGATAATGTAGAGATTGTGAAATAAAACCTTACCTTAAAATTTTTCGTAGTAGAGGCTTGGTTTACCTCATTTATAATGGTGAAATAATATTTATTAAATTATTCAAGAATCATATACATTAATATGATATCATATATGATCTTTTAACTTTGATTTGTTAATTATATATTAGTATTATTGTTGTTTCAGGTGTTAACTGATTTGTTTTCCTTTATATTCATTGTTAAGTAAGACATGTTTGTTATGGATGGGTTGTATCTTATTAATATCCAGAAATATATCAATTCCTTAAAACTTACATTAAATCATCATATGATAATTAGTTTTGAATGGTTACGATGGGAAATGAATCTCATCACGTTCGTGGAAACGGAAGTCCGTACGTACAAACGACCGACAATATCATTCTTTTGATATTAAAGTCGTATATAATTGGATGGTATATCATAAATACATAATAATTATAGTGTTATATTTATTATTTATTTCAATTACACATCATTATCATACCCATCCAAATAATAACGTTTTGAATAACAATTACACCACGACGTGAAGACGGTAACCCGTACGTACGCACGTATCGTGACATTTCGTTCAATGGATGGATAGAATACTAAATATGGTTGTACCATATTTATAATAACATCACATTATATAGAATATACTGGATTTATTATTTTATAATGTAAATAACAAAGAAAGAAGAAGTGGAATAAGAATGGAATTTGAAGCAGGATGTTGAAAACATTACATCTTCTTCAGGTTCTTCCTTTTTATTTGATCAAAAGGGCGTGTTAGTTTGGCTTTCTGATCAAACAAAGGACTCCATGATGTAGTGAGGGAAGTTGAGGGAATATTTGGTCAGGGGTTGGCTGAGCCAAAAGGCATTTAAGGTTTTAATTTGAGAGAATTTAGAGTGCCCTTCTATAAGAGGTGTGAGAGGAACCTTAGGAAAAACTTAAAATATTATTTTATAATAAATTCATATATTAGTTTATAATTGCTCCAAAGTGACTTATTTAGAGGCTAATGTGGATATGGTTCGGAATAATTTCATCAATTGATTTTACATAGTTTTGGGTCACTATATTAACCTTATCTCTTAGTTTTAACTCATAGTTAATTAGTTTTACATTTACCTTGTCTCTTTGTATTTTTATATTATATAGTTAATAAACATACTATAAACATTCAAGAGAACACCAAGTAGTTCATTAATGATAAAAATATCATTATATATGTCTCTTGGGCAAACCATATATTTTTTGAATTGAATATCAATTAATAATATAAAATATTTTAAAAAAAACTCTTTTGTGTCAATTTTGTCATTATTAGGTATTTTGTTTTTTCTATATTCATAACAACATTATTACTTAAATATTAATTCATTTAATCAACCCTAACATGTAATATTAACATATAAAATTAGTTTAATTCATTATAAGTCTCAAAATATATTTATTTGGGTATTTATAATATCAATTATTTTAATATTTCACAAATAATGTAATTACTGCATCATCATTGTGTCATAATGAAATTAAATTATTTAATGTCAAAAAATTATAAATAAAATAACATTATTTAGGAACTCTTTTTAAATTTCTAATGGATATTTATAATCGAATTTATCTTATGTATAACCCTATATTAAAAATGTATTAGTTATTAAGCATTGATTTTAACTCTTTTAACTCTTTATTGAATTAAATAATAATAAAAGTACTAATCTAATACAAGTGGACCAAAAGGTTCGTATTTTATTCCTAAGGTTATTTTTGGTCTAATTATAATTATCCAATAGAATTATGACATGTGTTAGGGTAATAATAATTACATTTTTACCCTTAATTACCCTATTTACTTTTAACCGTGGTAAATAAAAGTAAAAAGTTACTATTCACAAAAAAAGTATTTTTTTCTTATTGAACAACATTGTACTTTATGATATTAACCGTGTCTCTCGTATTTTAGAAATTAAAATCATAGAAGCGTTAAAATTATGTTTTATGTATATTTTCAAATGCTCCTAGGAGTTGAGTAAAAGATGGTAAAAAGTTTGATAAAATTTTTATAAATCTAAAATTATTATAAACTAACTCCAAATAATTAAATTGAATTAATATAGATATTATTTATCTAATTTTACATAAAATAAATTTAAATAAAATAAATAATAATTTGAAGAATTTGATTTTAAAAGATAACTCAATGTTCTTTCACTATTCATTAAAAATTTAATGCTTTCAGAAAAATACCAAAAATTCACTGTAGGATAATTTTGATATTACGAATCAAAAAATGAATTCTATTTTACCAAATTCAAAAAATATTATTTTCATTTATTAATTTAAAATTAATTCCCATTGTCAAAACCAAAAAACATATTTTTAGAAAATAATAACTATCAAAAGATTGATAATAGTTTATGTCCATTTTTAAATGAGAAATTACTTAAAATGACCATCATTGGATTAAATCCTAAAAATTTAATCTAATTATACTTCTAAACAAATAAAATTTATAATTCAATAATATAAATTATTTTTATTAAAAAATTAGTATTCAGTTAATATACTGTATTTTTCACTATTCACCCAAATATGAAAGTTATCATAAAAACTCCAAAAATTTAATGAAACTAAATTATTATGTCCTGATTCTAATAAAGAAGTTTATTTTGAAAATTTGAATATATTGAAGTTTCAAATATTGGATTTAAAAAGGGTTCACCATTAAAAGGAGATAAAATTTAATTTTTTGAATAACAATTCCTTTAAATGAAAAAAATGAATTTGTTCTTACATTATGTCTAAGAAACTCATAATATTGATTCCAAAATTTTAAGGATTATATAATGTTCAAAATTCATTTAATACTATTCATATCCTCTTTTGAACGACTAGTTTGGTAAGTCGTGATGCGCTTGAACTCAATGTTTCGTGTAGTGCAAGTTATTGTATTACATTGAAGAAATAACGTACAATGAAATATTGGGATGTTAAATATCATCATGGAACATTGAAAAGATTTAAAATTGAATAATATATAATGATTCACATTAAAATTTTAATTTATGTCATGTATATGACTCACATCTTGATAAGAATTAAAATCATGAAAATATTTTAGAATAAAGTTATGAAACAAAAACTGATGACATGAAAATGATTCAAATGGTGAAATTCTACAGACTGATTTCTTTTATACACAATCAGAACCTATTATAAAATAATTGAATCATCATTATGTGGGTATTATGAGTTTAATATCTTTATTTAATTATTTCTCCATTTACACAAATTTATTAGATATTTATAATTAAAATTTATTACCCGGCATAATCTATTTAACTCAATTAATGACCATAGATATATACGGTTATTAGGATTATCATTATTCAATTCAGAAATTTTCACAATTCACATAACTTAATGGGTGAAAATAGTAAAATAGTTTCCTATGGATAATCATGAGATGAAAAATTTGATAAATAATATATTTTGGGGATGTGTTAATTTTGAAAATGAAATTCACCTTAGATTTGGAATGATTTAAATTTATAAAATTATTATTGATTACATTACAATTTTTGTATATTTTCTTTTATAATTGACCAATAATATATGCTATAATTCTAATAAAATTAATAAATTAAATATATACCATACTTTATATAGTACATATCATGATATTCCAATACATATTTGTTTATATAAATTTCATGGAATCTTATGAAATGTATGACAGAACAAACTCAAATTTAACATGATTAAGGAATTCTAATTTATTATCAATTTATCCTTAGACCCAGAAAAAAACAAATCACACCTTTTCTCATAGAATCCATGAATGAAAATGATAGTATGTCAACCATGTTTTAATCTTATTAAATATTACCAAACCCTACTCAAACTATATTTAATTATATTTAAGGATCTATATGTCAGTTTTTGATTGACCATGGAATATGAGAATATGATTGATTTTTCTATGACATTTCTAGAGATATAGGGGAGTACATGTTTTTATTTTACATTATTATTCACCATTATTTAGGAAAAAGAAAATGAAAAAAATTATATAATGGATCTTTGATTTTTAGGATCAAAAATCACCATTGACAGATTGATTATCTTAAGATTATATGTGTTTAGGTAGTGAATGTGATAATTATCATCATGAATAATTCTATAAAAAAAATAAAAAACACGAAAAAATAAAACAAACCTAATGTTTTCAATCATTGTGATGATTTTAATTATATTCATAATTTTTTATTTTTAGAATTTGATATGAAATTTATGAGATTATATCATTACAGATATTTTTTTGATAAAACATATTATTCGAAATAGACAGGCCACCATTTTTAGTTAAAATTTAAACTTAACTACCTACCTAACTTTGGCCTTTGAAACATTTTCACAGTAACCGAAATCCCTAATGATTAATTTGAATTTATTTATTTACAAGGTGGAGATGGTATATGTCAGGCCAGCCTATAGATAGTGACTTGTTTTTGAGGTACATGGAAAACTCTAGTAACATATATTACCTTAATAGATGAATATACATAATTCAATTCATGATATACTTTAATTGTTATATACATTAATAATTATTTTAAAAATCAATTTTGAATGAAGTAAGACTATTTTTATTTTGAAAGATAAGGTGTACAATAAATGGTTCGATTTTAATTTTATATGTATAATTGGGATTTTAATGAATTATTTCGTCTAGAATCTAAATTTATCTCCATTATAAATAATTTATTTTTTTATATTTAGATTTTATTAATTGATGAATGTAATTACTTGGATATATTTTTTAGAGTCCATCCTTATGAAGAAGAATGAACTTTGTGTGCATGAATTGTAGAGTCAAATCTTGCATGATTAGATGAATATAAAACATTAAGTTTTATTATTATTTTATAAATATCCCTGTTATTATTTTATTTATTTTTTATACTCTTGTAGGATACCATATTTGATATAAAATGATATAAGAGGATATGATTTGATGATTCAATTGAGGTCATGTGACAATGGAATATTTAAAGAAAAAAATGTTGTAATAAAATTGGAGGACCTATCTAAAACATGGAAAAACCATTGGAAAAGAATAGTTTACATCAGGAGATTCATTAATGATTAGATAATTTAATAAATATAAGCTGTAGATTCAATATCTATGGAAAATGAAGCCTTGTGTTTTATGTCAGCATATTCCACAACATGATACAAATTACTACAATGTGATACTTCCAATGAAGTATTAGAATAGAAATAAAATAATGAAACAAGTATGGATAACATTGGTGTCACAAATTAGATTTCATTAATAGTATTCATGAAATTAAACTCCATGTAATCACCATGAAATTGAATAATAAGAAAATTTTAGTACTTAATACCAACCTTATAATGCCATTATGAATCGAGACTATGGGAGACCAATTTATGATACAATTTATGTTTTCCCAATAATCAATAAGGATAATAAAAAATAGTCAATGGTAGAAGATAAGTAGAATAAGTTCCTATGGATTCTTCTCTATAGGGATGTTACTAATTCGTTTTTTTATTTTCATTTAAAAAATTTTAATTTAAATTTCAATATAATGAATAAAAAATATTATTTCAATTTTTTTTATTTAATAGCCAAATTATTTATTCCTCTCCCTTAAATCTTCATCCACAATCTCTTAAGCATGAAATGAGGAGATACAAACAAGAATCTTTACCGTAGGGATGTTTAAAGGAATTCATAGTTTTAGGTCTTTATATTTTTATTGTTTTAGTCTTATTTTTGGTTTTTTATATAGAATATTACTTGCGAGAGGAACATCCACCGTGGAAAATATCTAATATTAATCCATTTTCTCTGATGAATTTACCTTCCCTACCTTACCTTGAGTATAATCAACATATAGGGGAGTTGTGGATACATGAAGTTATAAAACAACATATTCTAGATCTGGGAAATTTAGGAATTCCACTCTCACACAATGTGATGTTATAATTAGTTATTGGATGATGTTGGTTTGGATTTCCAAATTGATTACCCAATCCTTACAAAATTTTACATTCAATTAATTGAATGAATGTAATTTATTTTTAATATTTTTTAAAAAGAATTAGAGAATTAAATTTATAAAATAACAAATAATGAAGCAACATTCATAAGAAAATACTAGGACTGAAACTTTCTACCTAACCATCATTAAATATATATATTTATTAGTTTTAATTGTAATTAAATTTCATATTTTAATAAAAATAAAAATTTATTTATTTCATAAAATAATATAAACATCAAACAAAATTAGGTTATGTAAATTAAAAATGAGTGATTGATTGACTGTGATTATCTACATGTGAGATGAACCTAGTCACCCTCTATTGTGACATCTCAAGTAAATGAAGAATATAACATATTTCATATTTATTTATATTTGTGAATTAAATATTAATTTTACTTTATATGAGTTTCTATGTTCGATAGGGTACGAAATACAAAACAACGGGTGTCTTTGGAATCTTACATTGCACACTAATAATATAATATTATTATATTAAATGGTAGCTATCTTCTTGCCTTTGTATTGTATGTAATTACCAAAACTAACTAAAAAATTATTAGACATGTTTGTTAAATGTATTTACATTAATCCAATAAAAATGTTGAGGCTTAAAATGTGAATGAATCAAATTTTAAGAATAATTTACATTAAAAGGTCGATTTACCGCCTATTAATGGAGAACCATCATTAAATATTGTTTTGGTCACATTAATAAATTATAATTGACCAAATAAAATCTTTCTTTAGAATGGGGACATCAATTTTTACTTTGTGTAATTATTTGGTTTTTTTCTGATAAAATTCATTTCTCTTGAATAGTGAAAAAATATAGTATTTTAATTTATAAATACCATTTAATATAATTTATTTATATGTTTATATTATATTGGTAATTGGGATTAAAGTTAAAATAAATATATTTTTACCATTTAATACAATGGTGGTCATTGGAACTAAAATAACTTTGAAATTGGACATAAACAAGTTTCATTCTTTTGATAGTTATTCTTTCTTAAAAACACAATTTCTGTCCTGATAATGGAAATTAATTCTAAAATTAATTAATTCCACTCCAATGCTTTGAATTTGTAAAAATAGATATCATTTTAAAATTTGGAATATCTAATATATATTATGCTGAATTTTTGGTATTTTTATGAAAAACATCAATTTTCGAGGAATAGTGAAATTATTTAGTAGTAGATAAAAAAACTGACTATTTCATTTAAATGAAATTTTACCACATGTGAATTGAATATAGAAATTCCAACATATATGGTTGTTATCAAGAAGTAAAATTTGGTTCAATAAGATAAAAATTATTTTTGTTGAATAGTAACTTTTGACTTTTATTTACTGCGTTTAATGTTAAATAGGGTAATTCAAGGTAAAAAGAATATTATAATAATTCAAAATTACCTTAACTCTTGTCCTAACCTTATTGTATGAGTAATGTCCGAACATGGGAATATTTTTTACTATTTGAGGACCCCATGGAGCCACTTATGAAAGATAATGACACATTATATTAATTAATTTAATATAGAGGCAAAAATGACATAAACTGAAATATTATAGTAAATTAATTTTAATATGGTTTTATATAAGTAATATTTTTGCCTATAAATATTAATTGGAAATATAAATATATTTTATACATCATGGTAAATTTTTATAAATTTTATACATCAAATAAATTTAATTATATTTGACACAATATTGATGCAGTATTTACCACATTAATATATGATTTAAATAAATAAATTATAATTATTAAAATATTATCCAAAACATGTGATATTATGATTGGAAGATTTTATTTCGAATATTAGTAATCTTATATTCATCTTTAATGTTTTTTGGACCTTCTGAAACCGAAGATATGTTTATAACAAAATAATGTTTTCACAGATTCCTAAAGAGCCCCTCCTCTCCCATATAAAAGGAGAACACATCTAACAAATTACACACCTCTATAGCATTTTTACTCATCCAAAATCTTTCTAATTAATCTCCCTAAATCCCTCTACTCCCCTTAGAATCCTTACCTTAGGTATAAGTAAATTCAAGAAATCCTTTTCATCAAACCAATGGGAGTTACCCAAATTAAAGGTAACAATTTCTCTTAAATTGTTTTCTTTTATTTTACTTCTCTAGCCCCTAAACTCTTTTTATTCCATTCATTTGTAATAACACCAGTATCCTAAATATACTAGGATGTTGTTATGAGAAGGATTCTAACTACACTTACACACCTCTATCTAATGGATGAAGAACATATTGTTTATGTAGGTGGCGAACTAACACCACAAGAAATGATGATTGTTCGATTATCTCCAACCGACTCCCTTGGTGGGCATTATGATGGAACTGTATTTATATATGATATATATTATGTTTTTGTTTTATTTAATCTTTTTGTAATTTCCATTTATAACATGCCTTTATGGTTTCCATTTTGGGTAAACGCAATAATCTCAGTAAAGGAAGTGCGGACTACCGCCCCCACAACGTTATATGACTCATTAATGCCATATGTGGAATGTATAAATGATAGAGTTAATGATATAATATATGAAATTATATATGAAATTATACTGGAATTATAATATACCTATGTATCGTTGTGTTTTAATTCCATTAAAATAAGAAATAAAAATGAAAGTAGAGTTCATGCATACGTATGGCTAATCGTCTCTATTATGGTGCAATTCATTTCATACCTCCAAATACATTCTACTATTATAAATAAATGTATATACAAGATATAAATGATATATCAGATATCTAAATCATGAATATCATTCTGGATATAATGAATTATTAACCACATGGACAACTTGTAAATATAAGATGTTCATTTTTGACTCAAGTACCAAATATCGACAAAACGACCATTATTAAATTGAATGATTACATAATGTATATAAAATGGTAATAAGTTATATAAAAGGAATAATAAACTTGAAAAATGTTCTTATGAATGTATAAATTAACTTTAGTTTATTTTTCATTTGATTAAAGATCTACCAAGTCAAGGAGGACACGAGGTAAGAGACTTCATCTCAATCTCCTTTCATTGAGGCGTATTTTGTTTAATAAACTATTTCTTTTTATAAACTCTATTAACATTATGGACATATCATTTCATTCAAATGGAATATTTTTATACGAATCGTTTTATTAAATGACAAAAAGGAATGTATATTTTAACGTAAGCGGTTACAATAACCTTTCGGCCCCCACGAGTATTATTTGATCTTTGGCTTCCTTAACAAGCTGTAATATTTTTAAATGGAAACATAAATACCATATACTCTTTTTACGTATTTTGGAATTGAAAATGATTTTCAAAATGTATTTATTATTTCAATATCTTAAATGATATTTTGTTATTTCAATGTGGAAATGTTATCATTCCTTTATGCTTATGTTATGTGTCATGATCACGTTTTGGATGTTGGGAATTATTTATGTATATGGGCGGTTCCGCGATAATCCTAGGTTGGGTGAGACCGAGATAGCTCTCTAATGCATTGGGTGACGTGACAGAGGTAAACATGAATGTTTCTCCAAAGAGATTTAAGGAATATACTATGATGGAAATTCCAAAGTAACTCCCTATGTAGCCGTGATAGCTTCATTGTATGTATGTTATGGATGCCACACGTTACTATTATGATTTATGATTTCTATGTGTTATTTGTAAATATTATGTTTTCATGAGGTAAGTAAAGAGTTAATGTTTTCTATGTATTAATGAAATAATGTTTTCTTCTACTTTTTTATAACCCTTACTGAGGGTTTTATGCTCATCCCTTGATTTCAAATGTTTTCACAGGACTTAAAGATGAA
Organism: Viscum album; assembly: GCA_963277665.1. Taxonomy (NCBI): domain Eukaryota; kingdom Viridiplantae; phylum Streptophyta; class Magnoliopsida; order Santalales; family Viscaceae; genus Viscum; species Viscum album. Next base: position 1,520,439,762 of record OY728136.1, read on the forward strand.
TAGGGTCATTGATGTGATCAAGTAAAAGTCATTATGTCTAAAACATGGAACTAGACATGAATCTTTTTTTCAAAAGTTTTTATTTTAATAAAAAATTGAATATGTGTACAGGTGTATACTCTATAATCTTTTGAGATGTAATAGTTATGTTCTAATTATATAATACTCAAAAAATGAAAATATCTTCATCATGAATTATTCATTTAATTCAATATTATGTAATGTCTAAGGTGAGGTCCATATAGTTGGTATGAAAGGCCAAATTAGATATCTTTAGGAGTTATGGTATTGTAAAATTAATATCCATAATGGAATTTATGTTAATATTGAAATCATATAGTATTTAAAGATTTCCATGTTTCTTCTCCTTAGATATTATTGTGTTCAGAATGTTTTACCGTAGAGAAAACAAGGAAACTATGTTGGGAAGACATCTGAAGGAAGAAAACCTTCCAAATCAGCAACCTGAGATGGTCTGAATCAGAACTAAACTGTTTGTTGTAGTGATGGAACAATTGAATCAGGCTATAAATGGTGGTGGTATCCATGTACAATATCAGCCAGATCAACAAGAGAAGAACATGCCAATAGTGAGAATTTCATGAGGCAACATCCCCCATCATTTAGAGGATCATCTAATCCAGTGCTAGGAGAAGGGTGTATTAAAGCACAAGAAAAGATTTTTGATGTCATGGGTTGTTTAGAACATCAAATGGTTAGTCTTGCTGATTACCTTTTTGAAGGTGAAGCAGATCAGTGGTGGTCGATGGTGAAAAATATCAGGGATAATAAAAATATTGATGATCTTGATTTTGAATAATTAAAAAGTATGTTTCTTAAGAAATATTTTCCTAAGGTGGTTTGTCATAGGATGAAAAAAATGCCTGGAATTGTGGTAAGAGGATGACACAGTGGCTGCATTAGAAGAAAATTTCACTCGACTGGAAAGGTATGCTCCAAATTTCATATGTATAAGGCCCCAGCCTTAAAACTTACTTAATCTTGAGTTATTACAAGATTACACATTGAGGATCTTTTCAGGTTTAGAGTTTTAGAGAATTAGATCATGAAACTTGCATTACATTCCACATTTAAACAAAATGGATTACATAAAAGACAATATTCATTCTTCCCATCAACGAGAACATATTTAAAATAAAAAAATGGATTCTCTCTTAACACATCCTTGACTCTAACGTCTTATCATGTACCTTTCCTCTTGACCTGAAAAACATTTCAGAAACTTGGGATGAGCATAAAAAGCTCAGTAAGGGACATAAAAATATGGAAAGGAAACATGAGTTCTTGTATACATAAAGATGAAATCATAATTTACCCATAAAACATAGGCACTTTAACCTAACTCATCAAAACATGAATAAAACATAGAAATCATAAGACATAAAGGTAACTTGAGGCATTCATAACATTCTTACGTAGGGAGTAACCCTCTTGGTTACGTTTGGAATACCCATCACAGTATATTCCCTAAATCTCTTCGGATAAACCTTAACGTTTCACTCCTTCGCGTTACCCAATGCATTGGAGAGCTATAACGGGCTCACCCGCCCTTAGTTTATCACGGAACCACCCGTTCTTCATAACAATGCCCAAGAACCATAACATACACGTATCACATAAAATATTCATAAGGAAACAAAACATTTCCACATTTCAAACACAACATAACATTTTAGTATTTTGAAATAATGAATCCATATAAAAAGAAACCATTTCCAAAACCATTTAAAACATTTAATAAAGATATTTTTGAATCAAAGTGTCCCATACCACCTTGAAGCTTTTAAAATTTTAAACCATTAATATCCATATAAATAAATTCTTAAAACCACTTTGAAAACATGGATATTAATAAGAACGAATAATTAAAACATTTAAAATGATATTTTGGTTAAAGGGGTTTTACCAAAATTAGAGACACTTGAATACAATAATTGAGGAATAACGTTTAGTCAGAACTTTATAATATCATGAGAATAAATGGATTCATGATATAATACTCCAAAGGACAGTATATACACCATATAAGAGTGAATTGGTGCATAACAACAATGAACCCTCAATAGAAATGTCAAATGTGATGAAATCCCTTATAAAGAAGGTATCCTTAAATTAAGGACAAATCAATCTCAAAAATATGTGTGAAGAATATAAATACACCCAATATAAGTGGATATTAAGTGTAAAACAATAAAATGTCATTCACACATATTGAATGGATGACATATTCAATGACTACATGTCGAACCCAAAGAAATCGAAATTGGGTTAAGAAGTTCCCTTGACAGCCTAACGGCGTCACATCAAAATGAGTTGATGAGAGATAAAAAGAGTATCTCATCACTTGGACACAAAATTTACATCATTAAGGATACATGAGAACATATCCCAATGTATCAATATGTAAATTAAAAGACCCAATAAAAGAAGTCTTTTAAAAAGAGGGGGGTGAAAGGTTCCCTTACCGACTTGGGTATCTTTCAAAAAATACACCCCATGAAAGAGGGACAATAGATCATTTATGTAAATACTCATAAACGAAAGTATTTTACACAAAGTGTAGAATAATGGGCAGTACATACACCACTCAATGAAATTTGTGGCAAAAGTAGCGTAAATCTCACGAGAATAAAAGTGAGATGAAAAATCCCTTACGAGAACTCGGCAGCCTAACGGCGCCACACAAAACTTCCAAAATGGATTGATGAGAGAGAATAGGGTCTCTCATCACATGAACATAAAAATTACAGTATGTTTAATATAAAATATCATCCCAATAACAAGTAATATGAGCTTAAAAAGGAATGACATAAAAGTGTATACTTAAAAAGAAAGAGAGGAGTAGGATCCCTTACCTCGGGTCCGACTTGACTCGATCGTTCTTTAACGTCCTGAATAATAAACTTGAGTTAATTTCTATTTGCTTAAGAACCTTTTCCAAGTTCATTATTCCTTTTATATCAATTATTGACATGTTGTGAACATTATGTAATCATTTAAGTTAATAATGTTCATTTTGTCGGTATTTGGTTCTTAAGTCGAAAGTGGACTTCTTACAATTACATGTTGTTCATGTGGCCAAATTTTTATTATATCCAGAATTGTATTCATGTTGTAGTTATAATATATGTCATATATATCCAGTACATTCATGCATTTATAACATTACATAATCATTTAGAGGTAAGAAATGAAATGCACCGTTCATGGAGACGGTAAGCCGTACGTACGCATGAACGCTACTTTCATTTCTATTCGTATTTTATAGAATGGAATAATAATGATATAAAGGTATATTATAATTCCAGTATAATATCATATTTAATATCATAGTTCCATCCTTTATATGTCCCACATATGGTATTTAACGAATCAAATCACTTTGAGGGGGCGGTAGTCCGCACTTCCTTAAATGAAGATATCGTGTTTACCCATAATGGGAACCATAAAGGTTTGACCAAAATGTAAAAAACAGAATCTTAAGGAAAACATAAACATACTATATATCATATATAAAAATAGTGACATCATAATGGCCACCTTTGAAGGTGTTAAATGAGTATTGAACAATCATCGTTTCGGGAGGCAGAATTTCACCATCCACGGAAACCGTATGTTCTTTAACCATTTGATGTAGTTGTGTGAGAGTGTAGCTTAAATAAATATTATAACAACATCCTAGTATATTGAAGATACTGTTGTTGTTACAAAAGAAGTAAATAAAAAGAGATTAGGGGGTTGGAGAAGCAAAATAAAACAAATGAATATGAGACAAACAATTACCTTTAAAAGTGGAACTCTTTTTGATTTGAGCCTAAAGTCTTCCTTTGAAAGGATTCTGCCCAAGGTAAATCCTCTAGGATGAGGAGAGGGATGTGGAGAGAGCAAATGGGCAGGGGTTGGCCGAGACAAAGGCTTTTGAAGTGTGTGAAATAAGGTGGAGGTGGGGGCCTTTTATAAGAGAAGAGGAGGGGCACTTTTGGAAAGCAAAGAAATATTACTTTATTTGAAAATGCTTTTCGGTTTTAAAGGGTCCCACATTGGTAGAATTCGTGGATAAGGTGATAAGGCATCGAAATCCACTCATCCAATTGGTTTTGTCCATGTGTATATTGTAGATTTTTCATTATCTTTCCATTTTAATTAAATTGTCAAATAATGATGTCATCGCTGCATCATTATTATGTCATAAATAATTTAATTTCTTTAATGTCTAAAAATTATAAAAAAAATACTATGATATAGGAAATCTTTTTATATTTCCAATTACTATTTATAATCAAAATTTGGACTTGTATAACCCCACTTAAAAATTGTTTTAGTAAAACATACTATGTTAGTGTCATTTTCACTTTAACATTAAATTAAAAGTATTTTATGTTATTTCCAAACAAAAGTGGATCCATGGGGTCCCCAAGTTAGGCCATGGCTTGTCTTGGTCGGCCATGACACAACCAATAGGGTTGTGACATGTGTCTAGGTCATTTCATATTTTTAAAGTATTATTTATACCTTAAACTACACTAATTATCACTAATCGCGATTAAAAACTTAATAAGTTACTATTCACCAAAAAATTATTATAATCTCATTGAACCACATTTTACTTCTTAATGACAACCATGTATGTCGGATTTTCAAAATTCAATACACATTAGTGGTAAACTTTCATTTAACTGAAAAATCAGTTTGCTTGATTATCACTTAGTGGTTTCACTATTCATCAAAAATTGAAGTTTTTCAGAAAATTACCAAAAATTCACCCTAAGCTATATTTGATATTCTGAATTCAAAAATGAAGTCCGTTTTACAAAATTCAAAACATATTAGTCACATTAATTAATTTAATAATTAATTCCCGCTGTCAGAGCAAATAGCGTGTTTTTATAAAACAATAAGTATCAAAAGATTGACACCAGTTTAAGTCCGATTTCAAAGTGAAATTAATTCCAACCACCACTATTGGATTAAATGGTAAAAATATTTCCCAATTTCACTTTAAAACCAATTCAAAAGATAATCTAATCATATAAATAAATTAGATTAAAAAGTGGTTTTGAATTAAAATACAACATTTACACTATTCCTTAAAAAAATGAACTTTATCGGAAAGATACCAAAAATTTACACAAAGTAAATTTTGATGTCCCGATTCTTAATAAGAGTTTTATTTGGTCCAAAAGAATGTTTAAGAGTGAACAAAACTATATTTAATGATGGTTCAACATCAAAAGGTGATAAGTGAACCTTTAGTGAAAACTAGGGCATATACGCCTAAAATTGAATTCTTTCCGTATTTTAAGCCTCTATTCTTTATTGGATAAATGTAAAAACAATTAAAAACATATGAAATCATATTTTAGTTATTTCTATCCATTCCCGCCAATACAACGGCTACATGTTAACTATCATTTAAAATAATATTATTTTATTATTAGAGTGCAACGTAAGATTCCCAAGAAACTCGTTGTTGCGTGTTGGGTACGCCATCGAGCATAGCGTCCCCTTTAAAGTCATATTAATATTTTATTCACAAATATGGATAAATACAAAAATGTCGTATTCTTTATTTACCTGGGGTGTTACATCCTTCCCCCCTTTTGGGAATTGCGTCCGCGCAATTTTAAAATTGGACTTGGAAACATCCTTGAAAGTCCCACATCGGAACAAGAGTTGGTAAAACAATCACTTTAAAATAAAGAAAGATAAGTACAAAGGTCACCCGAGTTAACCCATACTAGGACTCCAAGTATGAAAATATGGACATGGAGGAAAAAAACAAAGGGTCATGTCCTGATGGAGAGTGTTAGAAAACATGTTTAGGAGAAAGTTAACCACGAGAAAATCACAAACTTGTGATGGGTTAAACGGTATTCGATTCCCTAGTAGAAAAAGTTAATAGACAACATTTTTGTTTTAAGTTACATTTTATTGAGGAATTTTATTCATAATGAAACATAATCACTTATCATGTTGACCTTCAACTTTTACTAGATTCCTTAATCAAACTCATATTTTTTTCAAAAGACGAGTATTTAGGGAGACTTGTTCGCATTCAGAGTACCATAATCAACTCCTAGAGAATCACCTAATCCACAAAAGAGAGCTATATACTTCCCATGTCTTTAGACTTTATCCAAAAACAAAACCAAAAAGGCTAGTACAAGATCGGATAATCCAGAAAAGGATAACCCTTTATAAAAATAAAATCTATTCTTAACATCCAAAATTTGTCAAACAAAACCCAATGTTCAACAAGGATCATTCGATAAACAATTTGTCCATAAAATTCTTCAAAGTAAACCAATATAAGATCGAAACCCAAATATTTGAAAGATTTAGTCACATAGTCTTCCAAGTTAAATCGTAACATTTATCTCCAAACAACATCAGTTGCTCCTAAAGTCACGCATTGAAAAGTAATTATCCCAATCACATATCCTCCATGATAGGGTAATCATTTTAATAAATAACCCAAAATCAACTTACTCTTAATTCATAAAATCATATAACCAAAAGAATCAGTCAAACTAACCAGGGACTTCACGTAGTCCAGTGGTAGGCGATAAATACCAGTCGCACTTTGGTTGTGGGTTCGATTCCCGCAGCTTTGTCCGACGCGACGGGATGTCACACGGTCTGCGTGTTGTCCTTTTTCCAAAACTATATAATTCTTAAAACATTCCCCAAAACGAGATAAAATCTTCAAAATAATCATAACACATTTTAACCTCAATTTCATCTCATGCCCTCCACTTCAATCATAACCTTTAGTAACCCATAATTACCTCAAAAGTAAGGATCATATAAACCCAAGTGGTTCTTTATAACTATGTCCACAAAAGAAAAGGTAACTATTCCTTGGATAAAATTTGCCTATATTAATCATCAGGGTTACACATAATATAAAAAGTCTTCTAATGTAACCCCATCATCAAAAGAGACATAATACTCTTAAGAATTTCACCATAACTCTTGAAGCCCTTATATGTTGACATCTTACTCATTCAACATTCTTCATGATCCATTATCCATTCCTTTCCAACCTATTCCGAAATACCTCTTTCCTACAAACAAAATCATGAATCATATCCTAAGATTTCAAAATAGGAAAACAACAGTCATGAAATAGTACATACCTTTGATTGGTCATTGTCAGTTTCTTCATCCTCAATAGGAATGGCATTAGGTATTGGTAAACGAACATTTGTACGCTCTTGGTGACCCCATTCACGATACTTCTTCATAGAACATGTGTTTGCATAATGACCATGCACACCACATTTAAAACATTCAATTGATCCCTCAGAAAGAACTTCTTTCTCTTTCCTCGAGTCAACGGGATGCTTCCTTTTTCCATTACAGGTTCTTGCTTTATGACCTTCATTTCCACATCTATAGCATATTTCTGTCCCTTTGAAACATTTCCCTAGGTGTTTCTTTCCACATCTCTGACACATAGGTCTTTGAACACTCATACCTTTATGATTATTACCTGCACTTCCGTAGGGATTTGTTTCTTGCATATTTGATGCCTTAGAGAAAACTCCAAGGTTTAGGTGGTCAATCATGACTCCAGATAGTTGGTTGAGGATAATCAGAAGAGTTCTCATTGCAGCTCCCATATCATTCAGTTGCTTGCTCAAAAGACTATCACAATTTCCTTCACATCCACTGTTACTTTGGTGCCTGCTAGATCCAGCCATTTACTAAAACCAAAAAGGTCAGTGTGAGTATATCAACAAAACCATCATGTACTAATGAGGAAGATAAACACTAATATACACTTACTCATTCACTTTATCTAAAACTAGGACTCTTTCTGAAATCCTAACCATTATGGTAATGTCACTTATGCTTAAGGAATACCCTAACCTCTAAAGTTATCTAAACCGACCTTTGATACCAACTATAAGGCCCCAGCCTTAAAACTTACTTAATCTTGAGTTATTACAAGATTACACATTGAGGATCTTTTCAGGTTTAGAGTTTTAGAGAATTAGATCATGAAACTTGCATTACATTCCACATTTAAACAAAATGGATTACATAAAAGACAATATTCATTCTTCCCATCAACGAGAACATATTTAAAATAAAAAAATGGATTCTCTCTTAACACATCCTTGACTCTAACGTCTTATCATGTACCTTTCCTCTTGACCTGAAAAACATTTCAGAAACTTGGGATGAGCATAAAAAGCTCAGTAAGGGACATAAAAATATGGAAAGGAAACATGAGTTCATGTATACATAAAGATGAAATCATAATTTACCCATAAAACATAGGCACTTTAACCTAACTCATCAAAACATGAATAAAACATAGAAATCATAAGACATAAAGGTAACTTGAGGCATTCATAACATTCTTACGTAGGGAGTAACCCTCTTGGTTACGTTTGGAATACCCATCACAGTATATTCCCTAAATCTCTTCGGAGAAACCTTAACGTTTCACTCCTTCGCGTTACCCAATGCATTGGAGAGCTATAACGGGCTCACCCGCCCTTAGTTTATCACGGAACCACCCGTTCTTCATAACAATGCCCAAGAACCATAACATACACGTATCACATAAAATATTCATAAGGAAACAAAACATTTCCACATTTCAAACACAACATAACATTTTAGTATTTTGAAATAATGAATCCATATAAAAAGAAACCATTTCCAAAACCATTTAAAACATTTAATAAAGATATTTTTGAATCAAAGTGTCCCATACCACCTTGAAGCTTTTAAAATTTTAAACCATTAATATCCATATAAATAAATTCTTAAAACCACTTTGAAAACATGGATATTAATAAGAACGAATAATTAAAACATTTAAAATGATATTTTGGTTAAAGGGGTTTTACCAAAATTAGAGACACTTGAATACAATAATTGAGGAATAACGTTTAGTCAGAACTTTATAATATCATGAGAATAAATGGATTCATGATATAATACTCCAAAGGACAGTATATACACCATATAAGAGTGAATTGGTGCATAACAACAATGAACCCTCAATAGAAATGTCAAATGTGATGAAATCCCTTATAAAGAAGGTATCCTTAAATTAAGGACAAATCAATCTCAAAAATATGTGTGAAGAATATAAATACACCCAATATAAGTGGATATTAAGTGTAAAACAATAAAATGTCATTCACACATATTGAATGGATGACATATTCAATGACTACATGTCGAACCCAAAGAAATCGAAATTGGGTTAAGAAGTTCCCTTGACAGCCTAACGGCGTCACATCAAAATGAGTTGATGAGAGATAAAAAGAGTATCTCATCACTTGGACACAAAATTTACATCATTAAGGATACATGAGAACATATCCCAATGTATCAATATGTAAATTAAAAGACCCAATAAAAGAAGTCTTTTAAAAAGAGGGGGGTGAAAGGTTCCCTTACCGACTTGGGTATCTTTCAAAAAATACACCCCATGAAAGAGGGACAATAGATCATTTATGTAAATACTCATAAACGAAAGTATTTTACACAAAGTGTAGAATAATGGGCAGTACATACACCACTCAATGAAATTTGTGGCAAAAGTAGCGTAAATCTCACGAGAATAAAAGTGAGATGAAAAATCCCTTACGAGAACTCGGCAGCCTAACGGCGCCACACAAAACTTCCAAAATGGATTGATGAGAGAGAATAGGGTCTCTCATCACATGAACATAAAAATTACAGTATGTTTAATATAAAATATCATCCCAATAACAAGTAATATGAGCTTAAAAAGGAATGACATAAAAGTGTATACTTAAAAAGAAAGAGAGGAGTAGGATCCCTTACCTCGGGTCCGACTTGACTCGATCGTTCTTTAACGTCCTGAATAATAAACTTGAGTTAATTTCTATTTGCTTAAGAACCTTTTCCAAGTTCATTATTCCTTTTATATCAATTATTGACATGTTGTGAACATTATGTAATCATTTAAGTTAATAATGTTCATTTTGTCGGTATTTGGTTCTTAAGTCGAAAGTGGACTTCTTACAATTACATGTTGTTCATGTGGCCAAATTTTTATTATATCCAGAATTGTATTCATGTTGTAGTTATAATATATGTCATATATATCCAGTACATTCATGCATTTATAACATTACATAATCATTTAGAGGTAAGAAATGAAATGCACCGTTCATGGAGACGGTAAGCCGTACGTACGCATGAACGCTACTTTCATTTCTATTCGTATTTTATAGAATGGAATAATAATGATATAAAGGTATATTATAATTCCAGTATAATATCATATTTAATATCATAGTTCCATCCTTTATATGTCCCACATATGGTATTTAACGAATCAAATCACTTTGAGGGGGCGGTAGTCCGCACTTCCTTAAATGAAGATATCGTGTTTACCCATAATGGGAACCATAAAGGTTTGACCAAAATGTAAAAAACAGAATCTTAAGGAAAACATAAACATACTATATATCATATATAAAAATAGTGACATCATAATGGCCACCTTTGAAGGTGTTAAATGAGTATTGAACAATCATCGTTTCGGGAGGCAGAATTTCACCATCCACGGAAACCGTATGTTCTTTAACCATTTGATGTAGTTGTGTGAGAGTGTAGCTTAAATAAATATTATAACAACATCCTAGTATATTGAAGATACTGTTGTTGTTACAAAAGAAGTAAATAAAAAGAGATTAGGGGGTTGGAGAAGCAAAATAAAACAAATGAATATGAGACAAACAATTACCTTTAAAAGTGTAACTCTTTTTGATTTGAGCCTAAAGTCTTCCTTTGAAAGGATTCTGCCCAAGGTAAATCCTCTAGGATGAGGAGAGGGATGTGGAGAGAGCAAATGGGCAGGGGTTGGCCGAGACAAAGGCTTTTGAAGTGTGTGAAATAAGGTGGAGGTGGGGGCCTTTTATAAGAGAAGAGGAGGGGCACTTTTGGAAAGCAAAGAAATATTACTTTATTTGAAAATGCTTTTCGGTTTTAAAGGGTCCCACATTGGTAGAATTCGTGGATAAGGTGATAAGGCATCGAAATCCACTCATCCAATTGGTTTTGTCCATGTGTATATTGTAGATTTTTCATTATCTTTCCATTTTAATTAAATTGTCAAATAATGATGTCATCGCTGCATCATTATTATGTCATAAATAATTTAATTTCTTTAATGTCTAAAAATTATAAAAAAAATACTATGATATAGGAAATCTTTTTATCTTTCCAATTACTATTTATAATCAAAATTTGGACTTGTATAACCCCACTTAAAAATTGTTTTAGTAAAACATACTATGTTAGTGTCATTTTCACTTTAACATTAAATTAAAAGTATTTTATGTTATTTCCAAACAAAAGTGGATCCATGGGGTCCCCAAGTTAGGCCATGGCTTGTCTTGGTCGGCCATGACACAACCAATAGGGTTGTGACATGTGTCTAGGTCATTTCATATTTTTAAAGTATTATTTATACCTTAAACTACACTAATTATCACTAATCGCGATTAAAAACTTAATAAGTTACTATTCACCAAAAAATTATTATAATCTCATTGAACCACATTTTACTTCTTAATGACAACCATGTATGTCGGATTTTCAAAATTCAATACACATTAGTGGTAAACTTTCATTTAACTGAAAAATCAGTTTGCTTGATTATCACTTAGTGGTTTCACTATTCATCAAAAATTGAAGTTTTTCAGAAAATTACCAAAAATTCACCCTAAGCTATATTTGATATTCTGAATTCAAAAATGAAGTCCGTTTTACAAAATTCAAAACATATTAGTCACATTAATTAATTTAATAATTAATTCCCGCTGTCAGAGCAAATAGCGTGTTTTTATAAAACAATAAGTATCAAAAGATTGACACCAGTTTAAGTCCGATTTCAAAGTGAAATTAATTCCAACCACCACTATTGGATTAAATGGTAAAAATATTTCCCAATTTCACTTTAAAACCAATTCAAAAGATAATCTAATCATATAAATAAATTAGATTAAAAAGTGGTTTTGAATTAAAATACAACATTTACACTATTCCTTAAAAAAAATGAACTTTATCGGAAAGATACCAAAAATTTACACAAAGTAAATTTTGATGTCCCGATTCTTAATAAGAGTTTTATTTGGTCCAAAAGAATGTTTAAGAGTGAACAAAACTATATTTAATGATGGTTCAACATCAAAAGGTGATAAGTGAACCTTTAGTGAAAACTAGGGCATATACGCCTAAAATTGAATTCTTTCCGTATTTTAAGCCTCTATTCTTTATTGGATAAATGTAAAAACAATTAAAAACATATGAAATCATATTTTAGTTATTTCTATCCATTCCCGCCAATACAACGGCTACATGTTAACTATCATTTAAAATAATATTATTTTATTATTAGAGTGCAACGTAAGATTCCCAAGAAACTCGTTGTTGCGTGTTGGGTACGCCATCGAGCATAGCGTCCCCTTTAAAGTCATATTAATATTTTATTCACAAATATGGATAAATACAAAAATGTCGTATTCTTTATTTACCTGGGGTGTTACAATATGAGATCTTTATAGTAAAATCAATCATTTTTTACTCAGGATTAAAGCCAATGTATCGATGGTATATAGCATCTCGTGAGTTCAAAAGTTATGAAAAACATGTTCGTTGTGCGGGAAGGTGGAAATGGACTATGCTGGTGATCAGATATTCTTTTACTAACAATAGAATAAGAGGTCGAGTTGGCATGAGAATGGGAATAACACTTCAAAAAAGTTAGATAGTAAGAAACATAAGTTTACAGTTTGTAAAAAAATGTGGTAAAAATCATGCTCGGGAATGTCTTTAGAATTATGGTAAGTGCAACTGATGTGGTAAAATGGGACATAAGGCTCATAATTGCACTGAAAAAGATCAGGGTAATGGTAAGACTAAATATGATATAGAGTCAGTAAAATGGTTTAAGTGCAATGAAATGGGTCATTATGAAAACAAGGGTCCAACAAAGAACTCAACCGAAGGAAAACATGTAAAATACAAGAAGAAAGGGGTGGTGAAATATTTTGCGACTACGTCAGTGGATATTGGGCCATCAAATGTTATAGTATTAGGTACACAGTTAGTTTGTTCAGATTATGTCAATGTGTATTTTGATTCAGGGTCTATAAACTCTTTCATTTCTGAGAGGTTTTATAGTAAATTGGGAATTCCATGTCAACATATGAATAAAAAATGAATGATAAAAACACCTGGAGGAAATTTTGAGACAAAAAGAAAACATAAGAAAACTCATATCCTTGTGTGTGGAAAGAATGTGTCTGCAAACCTTCTTGTTTTACCTCTAGTAGAGTTTGATGTTATTTTGGGTATGGATTGGATTTCTGTTTATCATGCTATGATTGACTCTAGATCTAAAGAGTATTTTTTTCAGAATGATATTAAGTTTGTGTATAAGAATGAATCCTTTTTTTTGATAACATATCAGGAAGCTGATAAACTATTAAAAGATGTAATTGAATGTTACAATTCACATATTGTTGAAAATAAAGGAACTGTTCAGATTAATGATGTGCCAGTGGTTAATGAGTACCTTGATGTTTTTCCTGATGAGTTTTCTAGTATTATACCTAATTGGGATGTTGAATTTACTGTTGACATAGTTCATGATGCTAAGCCAATTTCAAAACCCCCTTATCGAATAGATCAAATTGAAATTTTATAGTTAAAGAAGAAATTTACGGAGTTATTAGATAAATGTTTCATTCGTCCTAGCACATCACCTTGGGGTGATCTTGTATTGTTTGTTAAAAAGAAAGATGGGTCAATGAGACAATTCACTAATTACAGAGTACTGAATAACATCACTATTGAGAATATGTATCCTTTTCCTCATATCGATGATTTGTTTGATTAGCTCCAGGGTGATAAGTATTTTTCAAATATTGAAATGAGTTTGGGGTACCATAAGTAGAAATTAATAGATGTAGACATTACGAGGACTGTGTTTCGTACTAGATATGGCCATTATGAATTTATTGATATGCCTTTTGGTTTAGCAAATGCACCTACTGTATTCATGGATCTTATGAATATAATTTTTCATGAGTTCTTGGATAAGTTTTTGGTTTTATTCATTGATGATATTTTGGTTTATTCAAAAACAAAGGAGGAACATTAAATTAATTTAAGGGTTCTCTTGCAAACCTTATTAAAAAAGAAACAGATTGGGAAATTCAGTAAGTGTGAGTTTTGGTTACAAATTTTTTTTTGGTCACATTATTTCAAAAAATGGCATAACTGTTGATCCTTCTAAATAAAAGTAATTGAAGAATGGTCAAGACCAACAAATATAACCATGATTCATAGTTTTCTTGGTTGGGTAGGTTATTACCAGAGGATTGTTGAAATTTTTTCCTGGTTATCTAGTCTAATGACTAAGTTAACACGAAAATGTGTTTTTTTCATCTGGACAAATGAATGTGGGGATGGTTTTCTAGAATTGAAGAAGAGATTGTTGAATGCTCCAGTTTTGGCACTGCCATCCAGAAATGGTGAGTTTGTTATCTATAGTGATGCTTCATTGAAAGGACTAGTTTGTGTCTTAATTCAGAATGATATAGTAATTGCTTATTCTTCACGTTAGTTGAAACCTCATCAGTTAAATTACACTAGACCTGTTTTGTAATTAGGTGATGTTGTTTTTTTCATTAAAAATATGGATGCATCATTTGTATGTATTAAAATTTGAAATTTATACAGACCACGAATGATTAATAAATATATAACTCAAAAATAATTGGACATGAGACACAGGAGATGTATAGAATTAATCAAGGATTATGATTGCACGATCCAATACCATCCTAGAAAATCAAATAATGTGGCTGATGATTTGAGTCGAAAAAGTAATGATTCATTAACTGTGTTACGTATATAACATGATCCTTCGGTTTTTTTATTTGATAAACATTGGCATAGAAGTTATTGGGGAATGATATTATTCTAGTTCATTTTAGGCATCAATGAAATCATCTCTATCTAATATAATAAATCATGCATAGAAAGAATACGATGAGTTGTAGAAAATGGTAGTGTTGGTTCAGAAGGGTAGGTTGCATGATTTTAACATTGATAATGATTGTGTTTTGGGGTTTGGAAAGAGATTATGTGTGCCTTTTGATTCATATTTGAAGAATGGGCTCTTATGTGAAGTTCATAGTTCCGCATTTTTAGTTCATCCTTGTAGTACTAAGATGTACACAGATCTTTGGGAGTATTACTGGTGGGATTGAATGAAAATAGATATTGTTGATTTAACTTTCATGTGTTTGACTTGTCAGCGGGTTAGTGTAGAGTGGAAGTAAGCAAATGGGATGATTCAACCTTTACTGGTGCCAGAGTGGAAATGGGAAAATATATCAATGGAAATTGTTTTGGGATTACCAAATACATATCGAGGTAATAATGCAATCTAGGTTATTTTTGATTGATTGACTAAATCTTCTAATTTAATTCCTTTTCGAGATACATTGTATCTAAATCAACATTCTCGATTGTATGCTAAATAGATAGTCAGGTTTCATGGTGTTCCCCTTTCTATTGTATCTGATTGTGATCCTAGGTTTACTTCTATCTTTTGGAATGGCCTTCAGAAGTCATTGGGTAATGAATTAAATTTTAGTATAGCTTTTCGTCCTCAATTAGATGGGATATCAGAATGAACAATTCAGACCTTAGAGGATATGCTACGTGCATGTTCACTGGATTATCAGGGAAGTTGGGACCAACATCATTCTTTGGTTGAATTTTCATATAATAACTGTTTTCATTCTAGTATATCGATGGCTCCATTTGAGGTCTTATATGGAAAGCGATGTCGATCTCTAGATTTTTTTAATGTAGTAGGTGAAAGGAAGTTGGAGGGACCATAATTGGTAGAAGAGATGGTAGAGAATGTTTTGTTGATTCAGAAGCACATGATAATAGCTTAGAAAAGATAGAAATATTAGGCAAATAATTGGAGGAAGGATATTTCTTTTGAGGTAAGTGATCACGTATTTCTCAATTTTTTTCCATGGAAAAGTGTGATGCGTTATGGTAAGAACAGAATGTTGAGTCTATGGTTCATTGGACCTTGTGGAATTCTGATGAAGGTTTGATCAATAACATCCAGAATGGATTTACCTCCAAGTTTATCCCATGTATAGAATGTTTTTCATGTTTCGATATTGAGAAGGTATTTGTTAGATCCATATCATGTTTTGACCCTAGAGGGAGTTCAGTTGGAAGAGAATATTCTTATGAAGAACAACCAGTCCAAATTATTAATGTAGAGAGAAATTATTGCGGAATTAGGTAATTTACCATGTAAAGGTTTTGGGGAAAAACCATATGGTTGAAGATGCAACGAATGAATCTAAAAAGGCTATGAGGGATAAATACCCCCATTCATTTGATAAATGAATAAAATTATGAGATTGTAAATTCCAAAATAGGGAATGATGTAACATCCCAAGTAAATGAAGAATAAGATATATTTTATATTTATTAATATTTGTGAATTAAATATTAATTTTACTTTAAAGGGGTCACTATGTTCTATTACGTACCTGATACACAACAACAGGTTTCTTTGGCATCTTACTTTGCACACTAATAATATAATATTGTTATTTTAAATTGTAGTTATCTCCTAGCTATTGAATTTGTGGGAAGGAAAAAAACAAACTACAATATGATTATACATGTTTGTTAAATGTATTTACATTTATCCAATAAAAAGTTAGAGGCATAAAATATGAATGAATCTAATTTTAAGCATAATTTACATTAAAAGTTTGATTTATGAATTTTAATGGGGAACCATAATTAAATATAGTTTATTTCACTTTAATACATTCTAATTGACCAAATTAAATCCTTTTTTAGAATGGGGACATAAAATTTTAATTTCGGTAATTTTTTGGTATTTTTCTGATAAAGTTAATTTTTTAATGTATAGTTACAAATATTGTATATTAATTCAAAATGCCTTTTTGTCTATTTTATTTATATGGTTAGATTATCTTTTTTATTTGTTTTAAAGTGAAATTAATATATAATTTTACCATTTAATCCAATATTGGTCATTAGACCTAATTTCACTTTGAAATTGGATATAAACAACTATCAATCATTTGATAATTATTATTTCTTAAAAACATACTATTTGTTTTGATAATGGAAATTAATTTAAAAATTAATTAATTCCGCTCATATAATTTGAATTCAGAAAAATATATATCATTTTTTAATTCTAAATATCAAATATAGCTTAGGCCGATTTTTTGTTTCTTTTTCAAAAAAACAAAAAAATTCGATGAATAGTGAAATCACTTAGTAGTAGTTAAAAAAACTGTCTTTTTCATTTAAATAAAATTTTACCTCTTCTGTGTTTTGAATTTTAAAAATCTGACATACATGATTTTTATCAAAAGTAAAATTTGGTTCAATAAGATTAAAATAATTTTTGGTGAATAGTAACTTTTAAATTTTATTTATCGTGGTTAAAGGTAAAAAGGGTAATTAATGATAAAAAGAATATTATTATAATTCCAAATTACCTTAACACATGTCTTAACCATATTGGATGAGTAATTTCCAACCATGGGAATCATTGGTTCTATTTGGGGACCCCATGGAGCCCCTTAAGAAAGATAATGATACTTTAGATTAATCAATTTAATGCAAATGAAAAAATGACATAAACAAAAATATTTTAGTAAATTAATGATTATATGGAGTTAAATAAGTAATATATTTGCCTATAAATATTAATTGTAAATCTAAATAGATTTACAACATCATGGTATTTGTTTTGTAATTTTTAGGCATCACTTAAATTAAATTAATTATGACACAATAATGATGCAGTATTTACCTCATTAATAAATTATTAAATTGAATAAGATTATAATTATTAAAATATTATCAAAAACATGTCCTATTCTGATTGGATGATTTTATTTCGAATATGAGTCTTCTTATATCTGACTTTAATGATTTTTGGACCTTTTCAAACCGAAGATAAGATTATATTAAAATAATGTTTTCACACTTTTCTAAAGAGCCCCTCCACTCCCTTATGAAAAAGACCCCTTCTAACCAATTCCACACACATCTCAAGCATTTTGGGTCATCCAAAATCTGCCCAATTAAGCTCCCTACATCCCTATCCTCCTCCTAGAAGTCTTACCTTAGGCATAAGGCATTTCAATAAGTCCTTTGGTTCAAACCAGTGGGAGTTACCCAAATTAAATGTAATGATTTCTATTAAATTGTTTTCTTTTATTTTACTTCTCCAACCCCTAAAATATTTTTATTACATTATATTGTAAAAACACCAGTATCCTAAATATACTATTATGTTTTTATGAGATGTATTCTAACTACATTTACACACACCTCCATCTAATGGATGAATAACATAATGTTTCTGTGGATGGAAAAATAACACCTCATGAAACTTTGATTGTTCAATTATCTCCAATCGACTCTCATGGTGGCCATTATGATGGAACTGTATTTATATATGATATATAAAATTTTTATGTTTAATTTAATCTTGTTTAATTTCTATTAATAGCGTGATTCTATGGTTTCCATTAAGGGTAAACGTGATAATTTCATTAGAGGAAGTGCTGACTACCACCCCCTCAACGTGATATGACTCGTTAATGCCATATGTGGGACGTATAACTAATTGAGTTAATGATATTGTATATAATATAATACTATAATTATAATATACCTATGTATCATTATGTTTTAATTCCATTAAAATAATAAATAGAAATGAATGTAGCGTTCATGCGTATGTACAACTTATCATCTCCATGAACGTTGCATTTCCATTCTTACCTACAAATGTTATGTACTATTATAAATACATGTATATATGGGAAATATGTGACATATATGATATCTAAATCTTGAATATAATTCTAAATATAATGGACTATTAACCACAAGGACAACATGTAAATATAAGGTGGTCATTTTTGGCTGATGTTCCAAATATCGACAAAACGGTCATTAATAAATTGAATGAATACATAATGTGTATAACATTGTAATAAGTGATATAAAAGGAATAATAAACTTGGAAAAGGTTTCTAATAATGATGATATTAACTTTAGTTTTTTATTAAGGAGATTAAATAACGATCGAGTCAAGTCATACATGAGGTAAGGGATTTTGTCTCAATCTCCTTTCAATAAGGCATATTTTTTTAATACATGGTTTTCTTTTATACACTATATAATCACCTTTGACTTATCATTTCATTAAAAAGGTATCTTTTTATATGATTAGTTTTACTAAATGTCAAAAAGGAATTTTTTTATCAAAAGTGGTGACATCGACCTTTCCATCGCTACGAGTATTATTTGATCTTTGGCTTCCTTAACAAGGGGTAATGTTTTTAAAAGGAAAAAAATACCATATACTCTTCTTACTTATTTTGGTATTGAATTTTTGTTTTGAGATTGGATTTATGATTTCAATATATTAAAATGATATTTTGTTATTATAAAATGGAAATGTTATCTTTCCTTTTTTCTTATGTTATGTGTTATGATCATGTTATCATTCTTGGGAATTATTTATTTAGACAGGTGGTTCTATGATAAACCTAGGGCTGGTGAGCTCGAGATAGCTCTACAATGTATTGGGAATCATGAAAGAGGTATACATGTATGTTTATCCTAATATATTTATTGAATATACTATGATTGGCATTCCAAAGTAACTCCCTATGTAGCTTTCATAGATAAATTTTAATTATGTTATGGATGCCACAATTTACCTTGATGATTTATGATTTCATTATGTTATTCCTAAATATTATATTTTCATGAGGAAAGTAAAAGTTTTTATGTTTTTATGTATTAATGAACAAATGTTTTCATTCACTGTTTTATATCCCTTACTGATCTTTTTTTTTCATCCCATGTTTTGAAATTTTTTCACAGGACTTAAAGATGATTATGGTCATGGAAGGGATCAAGGAAAAGTCAACCTATATAAAACATGGAAATAGACATGAATCGTTTTTTCAAGAGTTGTTATTTTAGGAAAAAATGGAATCTGTTTAGAAGTGTCTACTTTATAATCTTTTGAGATGTAATAGTTTTGTCCAACTTATATAAAAATATAAAACTGAATAAATCATCAATGTGAATTATTCATTTAATTCAATATTATGTATGGTTTAAGGCCAGGTCCTTATGGTGTTTATCAAAGGACAGTTTAGATAACATTAGGAGTTAGGGAATTGTTAAATTAATATCCATATAGTAAATTATGTTAATATTGAAATCATATAGCATTAAATATTACCATGTTGCTTCACCTAAGATATTTCTATGTTCAAAGTGGTTTTCCGTAGAGGAAACACATCAACTATATTGGGACGACATCAGGAGGAAGACAACCTTCTAAATCTGTAACCAGAGATTGTCAGAATCGGAACTGAATAGTTTATTGCAGTGATGGCTCAGTAAAAATAGGCTATAAATGGTGGTGGTATCCATGTAAGAGATCAGCCATATCAACCACAGAGGAACATGTTAGTAGTGGAGCATATCATGAGGCAAAATCAACTAACATTTAGAGGATCATCTGATCTGGTGCTAGTAGAAGGGTGGGTTAAAGCACTGAAAATGATTTTCGATGAAATAGGTGGTTCATAAAATCAAAAGGTTAGTCTTGTTGTTTACCATTTTGAAGGTGAAGCTGATCAGTGGTGGTCGATGGTGATAAACATCAGGGATAGTGAGGAGATTGATGATCTTGATTGGGATGAATTCAATGGTATGATTCCTGAGAAATATTTTCCAAAGGTGGTTTGTCTTAGGATGGAAATACAATTCATGGAATTGAGGAAGGAGGATAAATCAGAGGCTGCTTATGAAGAAAAATTCAATTGAATGGAATGGTATGCTCCAAATTTCATACGATATCTAGATATTAAATTCAACCATTTTTACTCAGGATTAATGCCAAAGAATCAATGGGAATTACCTTCTCGTGAGTTCAAAAGTTATGAAAAACGTTTTCATTTTGTGGAGAAAGAAGAAATGGAGTTTTCCTATGTTCAGGTATTCTTTGACAACCAACATAATAAGAGGTCGAGGTGGCAGGCGAAATGGAAGAACTCTTAAAAAAAGTCTGATGTTATAAAACATAAGTTTACAGTTTGTGAAAATTGTGGTAAAAAGCATCATGGGGAATGTATTTTGAATTCTTGTAAGTGATACTGGTGTGGTAAAAAGGGACATAAGGCTTGTAATTGCACTAAAAAAGATCAAAGTAACGGTAAGACAAAATATTATTAACAGTCAGTAAAAATTTTTAAGTGAAATGAAATGGGTCATTATTCAAATGAGTGTCCAATGAAGAACTCAACCAAAGGAAAGAATCCAGTCTACAAGTAGGAAGGGGTGGTCAAATTATTTGGAACAAATTCATTGGATGTTGCATCATCAAATGATGTAGTATCAGGTACACTTTTTGTTTTTTCAGATTATGCCATTGTGTTGTTTGATTCAGAGTCTAAACACTCTTCCATTTCTAAGAATTTTTCTAGTAAATTGGGAATTCCATCTCAAGATCTGAATACAGAACATACAGTAAAAAAACCTGTAGGAATTGTCCAGAAAAAAAGAAAACACAAGAACATTCCTTTCCTTATGTGCGGAATGAATCTACCTGCAAACCATATTGGTTTTCCTATATTAGAGTTTGATTTTATTTTGGGTAAGTATTGGATTTCTGTTTGTCATTCTAAGATTGACGACGGAGATAATGAGGTTTCTTTTCAGAATGATTTTCAGTTTCTGTAAATGAATGAACCATTTCATTTGATAATATATCATGATGCTGAGAAACTAGTAAAATATAGAAATGAATGTTACCTTGCATATATTATTGAAAAAAAGGGAATTGTTTAGATTATTGATGTTCCATTGGTAAATGAGTTCCTTGATGTTATTCGTAATGATATTCCTTGTATTATAACTCATTGGTAAGTTGAAATTACTATTGACTTAGTTTCTGATGGTAAGCCAATTTCAAAACCCCCTTATCAAATGGATTAAATTGAACTTTTAGAGTTAAATAAGAAATTGTTGGAGTAATTTGATAATGGTTTCATTCAACCTAGCTCATCACCATTGGTATCATTTGCCTCATATCGATGATTTGATTGATCAACTCAAGGGATCTCTGTATTTCTTAAATATTTACATGAGTTCGGGGTAGCATCAGTTGAAATTAAAGGAACCATACATTCTGAAGACCGTTTTCCCTACTAGATAAGGCCATTATGAAATTGTAGTTATGTATTTTGGTTTAACCAATGCACCAATTGTATTCATGGATCTTATCAATAGAATTTTCTGTGAGTTCTGGGATAACTTTTTTGTTTTTTTCATGAATGATATTTTGGTTTATTCCAAATGTAAGGAGGAACATGAAATTCATTTAAGGGTATTCTTGAAAACCTTAGAAGAAAATAAACAATATGGGAAATTTAGGAAGTGTGAGTTTATGTTACAAAAAACATCTTTCCTTGGTAACATTGAATCAAAAAAATGGCATAACTATTGATTCTTATAAAACTAAAGTAATTTAAGAATTTTCAAGACCAACAAATATAACCATGATTTTTAGTTTTCATGGTTGGACATGTTATTACCATAGGATTGTTGAAAATTTTTCACGGTTATCTACTCCAATGACTATGTTATCATGAAAAGGTGTTCACTTCATCTGAACAAACGAATGTGGTGATAGTTTTCGGGAATTGAATATGAGATTGGTGAATGCTCTAGTTTTGTTACTGCCATCCAGAAATGTTGAGTTTGTTACCTATATTGATGCTTTGTTGAATTGAATAGGTTGTGTCTTAATGCATAATGTTCAAGTAATTTTTTATTCCTCACGTCAATTGAAACCTCATGAGTTAAATTACCCTACACCTGATTTACAATTTCCTGGTATTGTTTTTTTCATTAAAAATATAGAGGAATCCTTTGTATTGAATAAAATTTGAAATATATACATACCATGAATGATTAAAGAATATATTAACTCAAAAATAATTGAATATGATACAGAGGAGATGGATAGAATTAATCAGGTATTATGATTGCACGATCCAATACCATCCAAGAAAATCAAATAAAGTGGCTGATGCTTTGAGTTGAAAAAGTAATTCCAAATTAACCATGTTATGTTTAGAACAAAATCTTTTGGTTTTTGATTTGATTAACTTTTTCATAGAAGTTTTTGGTGCATGATATTCTTCTCTTTTGTATCAGGCGTTACTGAAATCATCTTTATTAGACAGAACAACGCAAGCGCTAAATGAAGATAGTGAGTTGAAGAAAAAGGTAGTGTTGGTTCAGAAGGGTAGGTTGCCTGATTTTTACATTTATAATGATTTTTTTTATAGTTGAAAAGAGATTATGTGTGCCTGGTGATTCAAAGTTGAATAATGTGTAGTAATGTGAAGCTCATAGTTCCCCGTTTTCAGTTCATCCTTGTAGTATTATGATGTACAGAGATCTTCAGGAGTATTACTGGTGGGATTGAATGAAAAGAGATATTTCTAATTTTACTTTGAAGTGTTTTACATGTCAGTATGTTAATGCAGAGTGAAAGTTATCGAAAGGGATACTTCATCCCTTACCAGTTCCATAGTTGAAATAGGAAAATATATCAATGGACTTTGTTGTGGGATTACCACATACAACTCGTGGTAATAATGCAATTTGGGTTATTGATGATCGATTGATTAAATCGCCCCTTTTCATTCCTATTTTGGATAAATTTTCTCTAGATCAACTTTTCGATTATATGTTATAGAGATAGTCAGGATGCATGGAGTTCCTCTCTCCATTGAATCTGATCGTGATCCCAGGTTTACTTCAAACTTATGGAAAGGCCTTCAGAAGTCATTGGGTTATGAATTAAATTTTAGTAGACCTTTTCATCCTCAATTAGATGGGTAGTTGGAACAAGCAATTCAAACCATTGAGGATATGCTACGTGCTAGTTCACTAGATTATCAGGGATGTTTGGACCAACATATTTCTTTTGTAGAATTTTCATATAATAGCAGTTTTTTTTCCAGTATACAGATGGATGTATTTGAGAAATTATATGGAAAGCGATGTCGAACTCCAGTTTTTTGGGATGAAGTAGGTGAATGAAAGGTGATGGGACCAGAATTGGTAGAATAGATGGAAGAGAAAGTTCAGATGATTCAGAAGCACATGAGAACAACCCAGAGAAGGTATAAAAGTTATATAGATAACAGGAGGAAGGATCATTATTTTCTGTTTGGTGATCTTGTATTTCTCAAAGATTCTCCATGGAAAAGTGTGATGTGTTTTAGTAAGAAGGGAAAGATGAGTCAGAGGTTCATTGGACCTTATAAAATTTTGGAGAATGTGGGATCTATTGTGTATAGAGTGGATTTACCTCCATGTTTATCAAAAGTACAATTTTTTTTATGTTTCTATGTTATGAAGGTATATCTAGATCCATCTCATGTTTTGAGCCTAGAGGTAGTTCAGTTGGAAGAGAATCTCTCTTATGAAAAATAACCAGTCCTGATTCTTGATCATAGAGTGCAATTGTTGTAGAATAAGGGAATTCACAACGTAAAGGTTTTGTGAAAAACCCATATGTTTGAAGAGGCAATGTTGTAATCTGAAAATGATATGAGGGATAAATACCAACATTTATTTGATAAGTGAATAAAATTGGGAGGATGTTATTTCCAAATGCGGGGAAGGATGTAACATCCCATGTAAATGAATAATAAGACATTTTTCATATTTATTAATATTTTTGAATTAAATATTAATTTTAATTTAAAGGTGTTGCTATATTCGATAGCGTACATGATACGAAACAACATGTTTCTTTGGAATGTTACGTTGCACACTAATAATATAATAATATTTTTTTAAATGATAGTCAACTCATAGACATTGTATTGGAGGGAATGAACAAAACTATCAACAATATTATTATACATGTTTGTTAAATGTATTATCATTTATCCAGTAAAAATTAAGTGGCATAAAATGTGAATGAATCTAATTTTAAGCATAATTTATATTAAGAGTTTCATTTACCTCCTTTTAATGGAGAAACATCTTTAAATATAGTTTTGGTCACTTTAATAAATTCCAATTTACAAAATAAAATCCTTCTCTAGAATGGGGACATCACATTTTACTTTGGGTATTTTTTTTATTTTTCTGATAAAGTTCATTTTTTAATGACTAGTGAAAAATATTATATTTTAGCTCAAATGTTCATTTTAATCTAATTTATTTATATTGTTAGTTTATTTATATAATTTTTTTTAAATTAAATCTAAAATTTTTGTTTACCATTTAATCCAATGTTGGTCATTGTAACTAATATCACTTTGAAATTGGACATAAACAAATATCAATCTTTTGATTGTTATTTTTTCTTAAAAACACGCTATTTGTTTTGATAATGGGAATTAATTTAAAAATTAATTAATTCCACTCCAATGTTTTGAATTTTTAAAAATAGAAAAAAAAATTTAATTCGGATTATCAAATATAGCTTTGGCTGAATTTTTGGTATTTTTCTGAAAAACTTCAATATTTGATTAATAGTGAAATCACTTAGTAGTAGCTATAAAAAACTATCTTTATCATTTAAATGAAATTTTACCACTTTTCTGAATTGATTTTATAAAATATGAAATACATGGTTGTTATCAAGAAGTAAAATGTAGTGCAATAAGATGAAAATAATTTTTGGTGAATTGTAACTTTTCAATTTTATTTACAGCGGTTAAAGGTAAATAAGATAATTCATGGTAAGAAGAATATTATAATAATTAAAAATTACCTTAACATTTATCCTAACAATATTGAGTGAGTAATGGCCAACCATGGTCATATTTGGGTGTATTTTGGGACCCCATGGATCCACTTATGAAATATAATGACACTTTAGATTAATTAATTTAATGTAAAGGCAAAAATGACATAAACAAAAATCTTCTGGTAACTTAATATTTATATGTTGTTATATAAGTAATATTTTTGACTATAAATATTCATTGTAAATTTAAAACAATTTCATATATCATGGTATTTTTTATAATTTGTAGACATCAAAATAAATTAAATTATTTATGACACAATAGTGATGCAGTATTTACCTCATTAATAAATGATTAAAATAAATAAGATTATATTGATTAAAATATTATCCAAAAAATGTCTTATTCTGATTAGATGATTTTATTTTGAATATGAGTCATCTTATCGTATACTTAAATTATTTTTGGACCTTTTGAAAATGAAGATACGTTTAAATAAAATAATGTTTTCATACTTTCCTAAAGAGCCCCTCCACTCCCTTATAATTGAAGACCACTTCTAACCAATTCCACAGACCTCTCAAACCTTTCAGCATGTCCAAAATCTTCCCAATTAATCTCCATATAACCCTATCCTCCTTATAGATGCCTTAACATTGGAGGAAGGCACTTCCATAATTCATTTGGTTCAAACCAAAGGGAGTGACCCTAATTAATGGTCACAGTTTCTCTTAAATTTGTTCCTTTTATTTTACATCTCCAACCCCTAAACTCTTTTTATTCCATTATTTTGTTACAACACCAGAATCGTCAATATAATAGGATGTTGTTATGAGAATTATTCAAACTACACTTAAACACACCCTTATCTAAAGGATGAAAAACATAATGTTTTTGTGGATGTAAAACTAATGCCTCACGAAATGATGATTATTCGATTATCTCCTACCACCTCTCATGGTGGCCATAATTATGGCACTGTATTTATATATATATATGATATATATATTGTCTATGCTTTATTTATTCTTATGTAATTTCCATTTATAGAATGCCTTTATGGTTTCCATTATAGGTAAACGCGATAATCTTATTAGAGGAAGTACGGACCACCGCCCCCTCAAAGTGATATGACTCGTTAATGCCATAGGTGGGATGTATAAAGGATAGAGTTAATGATATTATATATGATTTTATAAATAAAATTATACTGGAATTATAATATGTCTATGTATCATTATGTTTTAATTACATTAAAATATGAAATAGAAATGAATGTAATGTTCATGCGTATGTACGGCTTACCATCTCCATGAACGGTGCATTTCATTTCTTACCTCCAAGTGAGATATAATATTATAAATATATTTATATATAGGATAAATATGATATATATTATATCTAAATCAAGAATATCATTTTGGATATAATGGAATATTAACCACATGGACTACTTGTAAATATAAGGTGTTCATTTTTTGACTCATGTACCAAATATCTACAAAATGACCATTATTTAATTTAATGATTACATAATGTTTATAAAATTGTAATAAGTGATATAAAGGGAAAAATAAACTAGAACAATGTTCTTAATAAAGTAGAAATTATCTTTAGTTTATTATTCTGGAGATAAAATAAACACCGAGTCAAGTCGGACACTAGGTAAGGGACTTCGTCTCAACATCCTTTCATTGCTGAATATTTTTTTTAATACAATATTTTCATATATAAACTCTATAAAAACATTTTACTTATCATTTAATTCAAAAGGAATCTTTTTATATGAATAATTTTACTAAATGACAAAAAGGAATTTCTTTTTAACGTAAGCAGTCACAATGACCTTTCCGCTGCCATGAGTATTATTTGATCTTTGGCTTCCTTAACAAGCCGTACTATTTTTAAAAGGAAAAATAAAAAAAATATAATCTTTTTACTTATTTTGGTATTGAAAATTATTTTGAGTATGGATTTACTATTTCAATATCTTGAAATGATATTTTTTTATTGCAATGTGGAAATGTTATCTTTCCTTTATTCTTATGTTATGTGTCATAATCATGTTATGGTTCACGGGAATTACTTATGTATACGGGTGGTTCCGTGATAATCCTTGGGCTGGTGAGCCCGAGATAGTTCTCCAATGCATTGGGTAACGTGATAGAGGTAAACGTGAATGTTTCTCCTAAGAGATATTGGGAATATACTATACTGGGTATTCCAATATAACTCCCCATGTAGTTGTGATAGCTACATTGTATATGTTATGGATTCCACAAGTTATGATTTTGATTTATGATTTCTATGTGTTATTCATAAATCTAATGTTTTCATGATGTATGTAATAGAGTTTATGTATATTATTTATTAATGAAAAAATGTTTTCATTCATTGTTTTATATCCCTTACAGAGCTTTTTATACTCATCCTATGTTTTGAAATGTTTTCACAGGACTTAAAGATGAATAGGGTAATGGATGAGATAAACAAAAAGTCATGCTGTCTAAAACATGGAACTAGACATGAATCTTTTTTTTCAAAAGAGTTAAATTTTTGAAAAAAATGGAATTTGTGTAGAATTGTCTATTTTGTAATCTTTTGACATGTAATATTTATGTTCTAATTCCCTAAAACTCTAAACATAAAAATATACTCATTGTGAATTATTCATTAAATTCATTACTATGTAAGGGTTAAGGCGTGGACATTATATATGTGATGTAGTATGAATACTAAATAATATGTTCTATCACCTTATGATAGGAATGTATGTATTTCCAATAGATACTAAGGATTAGAATTATAAAACATTTTATTGATTTGGTAAAAGTTTTTGTATTTATGTTTCACATATTTTATGTGAATAATTTTAAATTTTTTTATGTAATAAAAATATGGGATGGAAAATAAAATATTTTTTTTATATTTTTGAGTTTAATGGAAGGAGAATTTTTTATGATACAACACTTCCAATAGAAAAGGATGAAGTTGAGGAAATTGTTTTAGAATTTGAAGAAAACATTTAATTTTCAGTGGGAAAATATTCTAAATTATGTATTGTTTTGAATATGTATTTTTAGATGATGGAATGTGAGATAAGTATACTAGTATGTTTTTTGTTATCATAAGAACCTTTGAGTAATTTAGAACACTAGAAACAAATGAATTTGAATATTTTTTTTTATTTTATTTATATGATAAATGAGTTCATTCTTCTATTAAAAGAAGATGTTAGGAAAATTTTCAACTTTCTTATTACCATAAATAACTATAATAAATATTTTGTGGTGAAATATAGGTATTTTTAATTAATTTTTTTTTCTAATATGAAATATATAATAATGATGATTGTATTGGTGACTAAATAGAAGGATTAAAAGAGATGTGGAATCATAAGGATTACATTCATGAATATATTCTCTATGAAATAATATTAAATGTATAGAAATTGATCATTTAGAATAATAGATAGTGTAGAAATATCATAAAACAATATTTATTTTATACAACAAAATAACTTTTACTAAAAGATAACATATGAACATTACATTTTTTCAAAGTCAATTAATTTTTATAATGCTGAGCATGAGATTTAATATTGTTTATTGATGAAACACGGTTTTTTATTCTAGACATATTTGGAAGTAGATATGAAAATATTATCTTATCACATATTTTATAATTAATTAAATTTACTCCACATTTTCAAAAAAATTATAAGCCGCATAACCAGATTTATAAAAGGGTGATTTTTAGGTGTTTATATTTCATGTATCTTTTATTTATTGGGATATCCATGGGTATATAATGATGGGGGGTATTTCTTGTATTTTTGATCATTTTTTGAGTTTACTATGGTATAAATAATTGAAGGCGAGGAAAAATAAATTTATTAATAAATTAAAATGTGTTGAATAAGAGTTATCATTATTAAAATATTTTTTCTGATAAGAATGATCCAACATTCTGAATATTAAAAATTTGGGATAAGTAAATTATACCACATGATAAATATGTATTGAGATAATTTATTTGACAATGACTTAATGTTATGTATAATTTCATGTTTCAATGTTTTAATGTATTAGAATGAAAAATTAAGGGTTCTAACATGTAGGTACCAAAGCTTTTCTTATTTGGAGACATACAGAGAATCACTTTAGTTGGTTAATTTTAATTCACATGTTTTATATGGTGTATATTATTGGAATACAATGAGTTCATTTTCTAAGGAATACACAAACACATTGGCATCGAACCTTTTAAAAAAACATTTCATGTCTTACATTCATTTTCAATACACAGAGGTGAGTATGAGTCTTAAATTGGATAGTATTGAAGAATAATGATGTTTTAGAGGAAAATGTCTTGAGGAATTGAATTATTAAAAATAACCATAGATTAAACCCCATATTCCACCCCCTTCATTCTTGTAAACATATTCCTAGGAATTCAATGCTAAAATGTAATCACAGGTACTGGTTAATATATAACACAAATTGGTGTAGTAAATTGGATATGATAAAACTGTATAAAAATAATAATTTGTTATTCCCACACCATTAAATAAATTAAATTAATGTTTTGTTTCCTCCAATATGTCCTTAGAGAATAATTTATGATTTTTTGTAGATAAGTAATACGTATTCCATTTTTTTAAATCTGGGATATCATTCTAAAAAGATGGAGGGATATATTCATTGATTTCTAAAGGCAACTATTGGCGTAAACTCAAATATATTTATAAGAATCGTTTATATACATATTTTAAGAATCAAATATTATTTCTCCATGTCCTTTCTCTAGAATATATATTTTATTATTTAATGACTTATCTACAAAATTGGATTGAAAAAAATTTAAAATCTATATTTGGAATATGTTCACTGTTTCAATGTTTATAAGGAATTATATAAAGGATGATTCTATATTTTGTTTAATAATGATGAAAAATTATGCAGTAAACTTTTTACCAATTTTAAAAAAATTATAATGGATTGACTTGGATTCCTGGAAATGGTTCTAATTTGATAATCAATTTTACACACACTCCCCATATAATTATGATCATCATGTCCTATCAACATTTAAAACCTATAGAAATTAACAAAATGAAAATTATTTTAAATAATGAAACATATATTGAATAAAGAACATAACATCTTGGTAACATTCAATGATAGTGGTCTAAAATCTATCTTATAGTTATTGGAAAATTAGGAAAAAATATACACCCTAAGAATGATAATAATATGAGTTAGGATATTACATTTAAAAAAATAAATTAATCTCATATTGATTAGATTTTTAAGTTAAAGTATATCTCTCATGATACAGTAAATCACAACAATAAAATCAGAGTTCAAATCAATATAGATACATAGAAATTAAAAGAAATGAAGAATATTTATGATTTAAAATATTATCATTTATTGAAAAAATTGATTTGGATTACAAATTTGATTATATTTTGACCAAAACAATTGTACCACGCAGGAGGATTCATCATAGACATGACTTGAATTAGAAGATGTTTGAATGGGTAAGATATATTATTAAATTTACTATTATATTTCATCCTATATAATCAATAAAAATATAAATATATAATAAATAAAAGAATTTTATTTGAATAAATGTTATATTACATGAACAATAATATAGAAATAAGATTTAAAAGAAGAGAATAAAAGACATCATCCAAGAGTTCCATGAAAAAGAATAAAATAATAGAAATATTGAGAGTGGTGTTAGAATAAATCTATTCATATAAATCATATGTAATCCACAAGAAAAACTTTTCAAATGCACAAAAAAGTCAAATAAATTAAATTTGGAAGGTATAGGTTTTGGAATTTCATTAACAGTAACTACATAATATTGCCTTAAAACATTATATTATAGGACATTCCTTTAAAAAAAACTTATTTTCTTAACTTATTTTTACTAGTATTTAATTAAATGAGTGAAATAGATTCTTTTAAACTATTTAAAAAATTCAACCCATCATAAAAAATTTCAAGGCATTATGGCCCAAATGATGAGCTATGGTCCAATCTATCAAATCATTTCCATATTATTCATTAATGGATGATTTTATCTAATAAAATATGGGATCCCACTGACATGGTATAAATGAAAAAATATAATAAATTATAATTTATTTCCTAAAAATTATTCATTCAGAATGTTCCCCATAGAAAATATTATTATCAAAATACTTGAGCAAAATTTAAATGCCTAAAAAGATTTTTTATGGAATTCTTAATTTATTATGAAAAAAAACTTTATTAATTAAATAAAAAAATAAATTTTGTAAAATAATATATATTTTTATAAACAAAATATTGAACAAAAAAGGTTTTATAGTATTTTTACCCACTAGGAAATATTGTCTCGTCTAATGTCTTCTTTATGAATAGAGTACATCCGAAGAAATCCCTAACCACACCATAAGTCTAATGGTAGTTGGGAGGGAGATTAACTAATGATATACAAATGAAAATAAAAACCCATACGTGGTAAAAATCATTAAATATAATTAGTAAAATTTCTCCAAATACCATTAGGGGTATCCATGTACTACAAACCCATGCATATATAGTATGAAGTCTTAGCAAACCATAGAACATCAATATGTCTCCCAACAATTAATAATTAATCTAAAATGGATAAATAATGGGAAATACCACCTCTAACAATTGAATAACCAAATAAAAATAAATAGTCTTCCTCCACCTGTTATAACAATCATTGAAGAAACCAAATCTGAATTCCAAAGGAAAAGAACACTATAAACATCCGAACAACCACTATATGGAATAATAGACAAACCAAACACATAACTTAAATAATTAAATGGGTTATAGTCACAACACAAAAATGGTATCCTAGGACATAAAACATATTACCTCATCCAATGGTGAACCCAAAAAACCATCTCAAACTGTAGCCAGTGCATAACATCAATAGTGGAGTTTCCCCTCCTAGTCACCCAAAAAATTAAAAAACCCATTATCAATGAACAACCATGAATTAAGAAGCACTATCAAAAAATCACCAATACATATAATAATCATTAAATAGATAATATATACACAATTAAACAATAATAATTCAAAATACTGTAATCTAGAGGGATTTAATAAAAATTACCGTTATAAATAATGAAATCCTGGAAGCCTGATTGGATTAATATCCACTAAATGATAAAAAATTTACAAAAATAACAGAAGAAAACCAATCATATCCTTTTTTTCAATTAATTAAACATATAAATCCTTAAAATATGACCAAGAAAACAACATATTGGAAAACCCTATTGATATTTTTGGTAATAATGCTTGGAATTCATAGGATCATCCCACAAAACTCCTTGAGCGAAAAAATTAATCCAGAGGAAAACATGCTCATAAGAGTCTAACCCTCACCAGGAAACTCTACCAATTAACGATATCCCAACCACCAATTCCCATTATATAAAACATCCCCACTCACATAAGTAGTGTTCACATAATCACTTACTCAAGGCTAAAATTTACAATCAACACCCACTAACATTTCTTTTGCTGACAATTTTAATGGACAATCTGAACCACTTGGTTCTTCCTAGTTGGTGGAGGGCCATGACTCTATATACCCATGTCTTCCTCCATATTATACGGGTTGGGGACAACCAATGATAATTAATAACATAAATAATAGGTCTTTTAGTAGTGTACCTATACACATGATCCCAACTGTCTCCTAGAAATATTCAAAATGAATAATATAAAAAGATGTAACATCAACAGTAATACAACAAATAAAACCACATCGAGGGAAAACATTAGAGTATGAAAGAATAATACCAAAGTGTAAATGATAAAAAGTACATTCCCAATAAGAAATTAGGACCAATCGCGAAAGCATCTTGAAGAAAGTAAGAAGAGAGATACAAAATCCCAATGCCAAACCCAACCACCAAACGTAGTAAATACAACTAAGTGTCCTAAACACCACCAAAATCAATATAAATTAGTCTTTCATCTGCATAAGACATTACAAATGTAGCCAAATCCCATATAGGACTGAGTTTATACATACCATACAGGTTGCCTTGGCAGCATATGAGAGAAATATATGATATTATCGAAGTAGTCTTCTCAACCCAATGAAATAGGGAAATGAAACCCAGAAATATATATATATATATATATATATATATTCTTATAAATGAAACACATATAAGAGATAATGGGGATCTATAAGTCCTAGCCAAAACCATTTCGATGTGTCTGCCAACAGCTCTATGGTAGTCTATATCTGATGCCAAGAATCTCTTATGTCGCTCAAGGTATCCATGTATAGTACTGACCCCATCCCTCTAAACCACATAGTCATGGGGGATAATAACTAATATATGAAACACACCCTAATATTTCAGTGGGGGTTCCAATTAGCAGGTATAGGACCCATTCCCTTGTTTGTAATGGGTTCCAACTAGTAGGTAGAAGTCCCATCCACTAGTCCATTAGTGGGGTTCCACTCAGAAAGAATAAACCCCACAACCTATCCTATCTAGGGTTCCACTATGTATATAAATGACTCACACCCAAGTTCGTTATTGGGTTCCAATCAGTAGGTATATGTCCCACAACAATGAAAGAAACCCCAATAGCTCAAAGATGGAGTAAAATTTGATACATAGTAATAACATAAAAGGAATCACATTCAATAAGATTATATATATTAGTAGTATATATAAACAAGATACATATATAACTCAAATATTACATTTGATAATAGAAATTACTACCTTTTTTAGAGAATATTGTTATTTCATCTTACATGTTTAGGAATATCATTCATTGTACAATTCATAGTTTTCATGTAAAGAAAAAACCCCGAGGAGATAAATTTCTCACTAAGCATTAGGTACAATGGAGGCTATCAAAACTCACTCATTAGAAACTACATTTCATGGTTAATAAATCAAACAACATGTCATTTAATTAAATATAATATCATGAAGAGATCAGGAATAATAAATATATAATGGCAAATAACTAAACAATCATGTTATTTAGATAACTTGACTATCATGAATCAAAAGGAATAATCAATATGTCAAGGAGTGTAACAAAAAACACATTCAATTAAATTGATTAACAGAGAATAAAAATATATATAGATATAATATCATTGTGATAGTATGATGAATAATTTTTAAATAATTCTTAATTAATGAAAAGATTAATTATTGTATTTCATGATCTTCAAAGAATGATTCCCCTACTATCAAAATATTTCACAACAGTGTTTAAACGAATGCATTGATAAAAACCAAAAAACCCTTTTAACTAAGTGTATCCAACTGATTTTTCTCATGACATTACCAATGCATTTAATTTATATCAATAAATTCACCCACCAATATCTACATGTCAAACTAATTCCTCATATATTGATTAAATGATTTTATTCAATAATAATATTTCTTATCATTGTATATATATATCTAAAATTGGAAAAAAATTTATCATTATTTTCCCATTAAACAAATATTGTACAATGTAAAAAATTGTATGTATAAATGATAAATTGTTAAAAAATTATATGCGAAGCTAATAAATATTTTGGATATTTAGGAAAAATTTTATAACAAATAATAATGATAAATAAAATATAGCATGGTTATGATAAAGACTAAAAATGAATAAAAAAATGTGATCTTTAATACATTCTGTGGTCAAAATAATAATAAATAATATAGATAACTAATAAGTATTTTATGAATAAAACATATCCAAAATTTATTATATTTAATATAAAGGGTTGATGATATTGATGAAAAATAAATTTTGTTAATATTTCATTAAAAAAATTATTGAAGAAAATATCCCCCTCACTTTGAAAATATTGTTAAAATAAAAATATTAAAAAACATTATGAAAATAATTTTATTTGAAAATTACATGTTAACCTTTTAAAATAACCATTAATACATTTTTTTGTCATGATTTTAAGAGATTCTATTCATGTTATACATTTAAAAACATATAGTCCTTTCAATTTTTTTGTAAAACCAAAATTTAAAATGTTTTGAAAATAACATGAATATAAATTAAGAAATACTACTCATGTTATACATTTAAAAAATTATTTATAAATGAGAAAGTTTTTACATACTACATAAAAATTCAATAATAAATATAATTTATAAATACTACATAAAAATTCAATAATGGATATAATTTATTTTAAAAATTTATTTATAAATGAGAAAAGTAATTTATGAAAAAAACAGAAAACCTGGTTTTAGAAGAAAAAGGATATTCGACCAAAGGGAAAAATAATGCCATATTTTATTGAAATTTTTTTTACAATATTTTTTATTACCATAGATAAGAGTATGGATGTATTAATTGAAAAAATAATAATAAATAAAGGAGAATAAAATTATGGGGTTTATTGGATAATGATAAAATAATCATCTTGAATTCAAATTCAAGTATAACAATCCCAGTTAAAAAGAGATCGTATAATAAACGTTTTAAAATATCATAAAATTGATGTGATAATTAATCAATAAATATTTTAATTAGATAAATTTTAGAATCAAATAATACTTGTGGAAGTAGAACATATTATTGCCAAAAGTAATTACATGTATGTAGAATGTTAAAGATAAATATAAAGTAATATAACCCAATGACGAATTCATTACTAGTTGGTAATTTATAAGTCATGTCACCTTGTGGGAAATATTAAAAATTATTACATAAAATACCTTAAATTAAAAATTAATAAAGATATTATATGTCAAATTGTAATTATATGCATAATATTATAGAAATTATGTGCAAAACATTGCAGTATTCCTCAATGAAAGGAAATTGAGATAAAGTCCCATGTTTCACAGTTCTTTTTGTTGAACATGAAATAAATAAAAAATAATAGTATTAATCAGGATATGAATTTATAATATAACTATATTGATGGATTAATCTTTAAAAATAAATATTATATAAAATATTTCCCATATATTCATAAAATTTATTTGTATTATATTTCATGTATGGCATATGTGAAAAATGATTCACATTATCTAATGACATTGTATTCTGTCATACACACAAAAATCGTTATATTATTTTAAAATGAATTTAAACTAACCACATATATGTGATATTATAAAATAATAAGTATAAAAAAATAATAATTTTTATATAATTTTTTTATCCCTATATGATATCAACCCTTTAATAGTGATGATGGAAGCCAAATTACATTGGTTGATGAGTAGGTAGTTTGTCAAAAACATGATCAACAGTATCATGTCACATTTTATGAGAGAGAATAATGAAATATTTTATTCAATTACATTATAAAATCTATTTATATGGTAAAAAAATGGGTTTCTATATATTAAATTTTAAATGATATTTATGGGATCTAGAATAAGAAACAAAATAAATGAATTTGTTTATGAATGATAACTATAATTTGGGGAACATATTTTAATTCACACAAAAAGTGTTACATCCCTCACATAACTATTGTATTTGTATGGTGGTTGGATATTAGTAGGCCTTAGGGGACATCCCCAAGATAAAAAATATCTTGTAATAAATTTCATAGGCTACATATCAATTGATGGAAAATGATTCCATAAAAAAACAGTACAAGTTAATAATAAATGTAAGACCACTATTTTATGGATGTGAATGATGTCATAAAAAAATTATTAAATAATAAAAACAAAATTAAACTACAATAATAAACCAAATCATAGTACATTAAATGAAGTAAGAAAAAAATTCTCAAAGATGCAAAATACATCAACTTTTATACTCCCAACAATCTCAATCCTCCAACTCATTGATCCTTAAACACAGTATAATCATGCATGACAACTTTATTTTGATACCATTCCTTTTTATATGTCTCCATAAAAAATATCTTCAAATGAATAAATGTTCCCAAATAAGGGTTGAGTAAAAAAACCTAATAGGATTTCCCCAAATGGATTTTCTACTCATTCCACATGTATAAAATAATCAAATTTAAAAAATTAGTATAAAACAAATTTAGGTAGTTATATAAAATAAAATACCTTTTCTATGAAAAATATTTAAAAGGCGGTGAGTGAAAAATTATGGTGTGCCTGAATGAAAAGAACAGTGGTTGTGTTAGTTATGATATTCCTCACCTATTTACGGGTTATGGTAGATAACCAACATCTAGTATTTATATTTCAATATATACCTATTCCTTTTTGGAAATAATAAAACATTACTATAGATTTTTTGATAGGTATCCCAAAGAAGGTCTGAAAGCATGAATATATATGGTTGATATTGGACATGCCCACAATGTCAGCCCATTTCATACATATTTGAGAATCTCATATGATAGAGTAAATGTCTAAAATATATATGCAACAAATGGTAAAGATGACTAGAATACCAGTTTCAATAGTATCATATTTATATCAGAGGATTACATCCAGTTTTTTTATAATACTTATTCAAATCACTTGGGACTAATTTTATAGGGAGAACAATATAGCATCTACATATATGTGGATAATTCGTACTGACTGTATAGTCGTTGAATAAAATTCTTAAGGATTTTGTAATGGGTTTTAGAGGCTCATTAGAGGAGTATATATCCATAGTATAGTTCACATATAACTGTATTTATCATTCCTTGATAAATATAGATCCCATGCATGAATATTATAAGTTTCCATGTCATTCTCTACATTTGTAAATGGAATAGGTGACACATATCCTATGAGGCCAAGCCTTGTAAAATACCAAGTGGAAAAGTTTTAGTTGATTAATAATAGAATGGACACGACCAGAGTCATCAAAAATAGTATACAAAACCTATTTCATGGACATTTTTATTATAGGTGATTGATCATGTGTTATTAACAATCACCCCTTTTCATGATAATCCTCATTCTATGAATCAGATTAAGTTATCTCCTCGATACTTCGTGAATTTTGACTTAAATGAATGGGTTACTGATGTGGAATGTTAGTATGATTTCTAACCAAGGATTAGATCAATGCATTATTATTTTCATTTATCTCAATTCAAGAAGTATCAAGATGATACTAACATTGATATTTGATGGTATCATGTTGACATATTTACAGAATCTATGTTGGATCAAGTGGCAGAGCAGATACTAGATATGCATGAAAAATTATTTCATGGGAAAATCATATGTCCAGTATGGGTTATTGGAAAACATTTTCAGATTCATGATGAAATGGGGTGGAATGTGTATGAAATTGTTGCGAAATTTCCCAAACGTATTCATACCAATGGTGGATTTCAACATTCTGGGGAAGCAGTGACAAATGCTGGGGAGAATGTAGCACACATGGTTTCATGTTATTAGGCAATTTAATTATGTATTTTATGTATATAATGATATTGGGGAAACATTGGGAGGTATTGAGGAGTTATAAAATGATTTGGTGTATTTTTTGGAGGTTCACCGATAGAGCATTGTTACTATTAACCTTTTAGAATCCCTTGAACAATTGGAAAACTAAATCAATGTTAATAGGGTATGTGCCTAATTACCTCATGCTTTGAAAAAAACAATGCGGCCACCCTAGAGGAACTGTGAAATGTGGAAAAGAGTGACACAGAACGATTGGTGTGTGGTAGGTTTAACCATGTAATCCAATCATTAATTTTTTTAGAGGCACTAGACAACACAATGCTATCACATAGTTTACAAAATAGTGTCACAAACATTATAATGTCAAAAATTATACCCATATTTTTGTGGATATATTATAAATCCCCTTATTAATACATAATTTATCCATGTTTTAGTCTATAAAAATATTTCATTTCCATCCAATGGATGGAGAGAGTTTTCCATTGGATTTGAGCGTCATCTTTTGGCATATCATGGGGATTTGGAAGCCAGATTCCATTGTTAGTGCTTGTTCTCAATGGGTTTCCATACCATTATTATTCTTCCCTCTCTTGGATTTATTGATCTAATTAATTTGGGATATATTCATGTATTTTATAGTCAATAATTATGACATATGTGTGTTTGGATGACATTCATTATGGTATACGGAAGGTTTTAGAAGATCATGTCCCTATATTTGAGAATTTTTCCATTATTTTTCATTGCCTATGTTCTGTAGGGGGTTGGATTCACTCTCAACTACTCTTGGTTTCTAATTGAATGAATGATTATAATTTTTTGAAATTTTATGGTTTCAATTATGAAATTTTATATCTACATTTGACGGAAACCCTCATTAGTGATGCTTTGTGGAATTATATATATTGCTTGTTTTATAGAAAGAAAAATTATTAAATTATTTTGAAATGGTGATTGTGAAATGTTTCCAGAGTTTTGATTCATGGGAAATTGGATTGAATATTTTTTTTAATAAAAGTATTGTTTCATTGAAATGTTTATGTACAATTGGTATGTCTTTGTTCTGGAATATATTTTTGGTGCGTGATCATGTGCATTTGGTACAGAAAATAGAATGTTGTTTCCCCAAG
This sequence comes from Viscum album, assembly GCA_963277665.1. Taxonomy (NCBI): domain Eukaryota; kingdom Viridiplantae; phylum Streptophyta; class Magnoliopsida; order Santalales; family Viscaceae; genus Viscum; species Viscum album. Next base: position 1,520,480,240 of record OY728136.1, read on the forward strand.
AAAAATGAGTATAAATATGAGTATTAACCTAGACCAATTTAATAGTTTCATCATGTGGTGGGTTGTGGAATGAATGAATCACCACATGTGAGTTTTGGAAGTTCTATTATTTGATCTATGTATGGATGTTGCAATGGAACGGTTTATGCCATATTTATTTTAGAAGTGGTTCTATAGTATTTTTTTGTTACAAATTCTCAAAACCATATATAATAACCAATTTCATTCCACAAATCCATAGAACCATTCAACCATGGACCTAAAAGCACTCATGAGTGGTGAGTTATCCATTCATCATGCCATGACATGGTGGACCATTTTGATGTCGGAATGTTCATACCATTACACATCCCACTGTTAATGGGGAAACATTGCACTGTTATTCGTCACAAATTTACTGGAAAAACACTAGAAATTTATTAATAATCAAAGATGAATCATTTTCTATAATAAATTCTAATAAAACAATAATTTTTATGAAAATTTTTATCGAGCTAATTTTTAATGAATAAAAACCAACCAACAACGTAAAAATAATTTAACAATTTTTCTTTCCATAAAAGTTCTAATTTTTTTCAATCCACTTAACATCAATAATGAGGGATTATAACCATCAATGAAAATAAATTTCACAATTAATGTAAATAAATAAAATATATTCTAAATCAATCCATTTTGTTAAAACTAGTAGGAGTTGAGAATGAATCAAACTACCACTCAAACATCGAGAAAGACGAATGATTGAAAAAATCTATTATATATTTTCAAATATATTCCAAAACATTCCATAGATTGCCTTATGTATAATTAAAAACCCCATATATCAACATGAATGGATCCCAAAAACATTTATTTATCCCTAATTTAATCGATGTTTGAATCCAACACAGTAAAGTAGAATAATGCTAAGGAAAATCACCTTGAATGAAAACATACCAAAAATTAGTTCTCCAACACCCTAAGAATTTTCAATTGATTGATATCGGATAAAGAGGAAATTTTTTTCTAGACATTGTATGGAAATGATATAATGTTATAAACTATTAATGGGAAACTAATGGTTTAATGGGGAGATTTAGATTAGATCGACACAATCATGATCCAATTTTTAACATCGCATTGTTAGGGACAGTGGTTCATCAAACCTAGGGTAAACATGTGTTATACACTACAAATAAAATACCCATTCATGGGTGGATCATATGGCTAGAAAAACCATGTTTCCCAAATACTAATCCTCTCTGTCACACATTACAAGGTTCCCCTTTGGTGGCTGCATTGGTTTTTTAAATCATGCCCCAAAAGCCTGTCTACCTCATGCTATCTGATTGCATTACATGGTTTCCTTGGAGACGATGAATGATTTATACAAATTGTTCTCAAAAAAATCAAATCATTAATGTCCTCAATGTTTTTAAAAATTCCTTTATGCATTCTCACTATTACCCTAATAACATTATATACATAGAATACATCATTAAAGGGCATAATTATATAAAATTAACGGTGAACCAATAAGCCTTTATAGGATGGATTCTAATAAAAAAAGATCAATGATGTTAGAAGGGATGTATGTAAGTTATACGGGTAGGTATTTGTGGATCTAACTGGATTTTGACGTGTGAAGAGGACAGTTGAGTGGGTGTCCTTTTATAAGTGGGGGAGAAGACACATATGAAATATTTTAAAATAATCTACTACTTCCAAGTTTGTATCCATAAAAAATCCATTAAAATTGGTTATTATCAATACTCATAGGTTATAAAGTCCAAATATTGTTATGAATGGTATTTTTACAATTCATTATGTAATTTTAACCCTTTTTATCGTTGTTTAACCTCCTCCACTAATAAATTAGTTTTTACCTTCATAGAGGTAATTACATGTTACATTTATTACTATCAATAATTGTAAAGAATAATTTTAACAATATTATATTGTATAAATTTTTTTCATTCAAATTATTCCATCTATTTTTTTTAAAAAATATGATTCACGTGTGGGGGATTATCCAATTTAAAAACATCCTACTTGATTAAAAGTGGGGTTTCAAAGAGTAAATTCTCATGAGTATAAATAGGTTTAATATATAAATTCTACAATAAATGGATTAGAATTACCAAAAATATATATAATTTTATAATTTTCAATAAATTATACATTAAATTCAATTTAAATTGTATTTTGAATTTGGGATATATTTAAAAAAAAGTCACATTTCATTAAAAATATCATTATTCTGATGTTATCAAAAAATGGAACATTTCTAAAAAATTCAAAAAATTCAACCTATGATAATTTTCATAAGATAATTTTAAACATAATTCTTAGATTAATAAATTAATTTTATAAAATTTGAAAAAAATGAATTTTAAATTATGAGAACAAAGCATGAGTAAACCTCCCTTATGAAAAAAACCATTTTTAGGCAAATTTACAATTATTTTAGGTTATTCTTATTTTTTTAATAATATACAGGTGAAAATAATTTCAATAATTTATTTGTTATTATTCATAACTTAAAAATTACGGGCTATGTTATAATGATATACTATCTTACATTTTATATGGACTTAGGGGTGGATGTTCCTGAAGCAATCAAAGACATTATATTTAAAAAATTCTGTTTCATGGGTTTGTAAGCTTACTGTTTCATGCCTCAAAAACTATTTTTAAATATATTTATCTTTTAAAATTTAAGGGTGTTATATTATACCAACCAAATATATTTTTTTCATTTAAATTACATTTTGTGCTTATAAATAAAGGGTTTTATATTCATAAATTCTTCTGTGAAAACAGACATCGTAAAGAGAGTTAATAAAATATCCTCTAAATTAGTCAGAAAGGTATGTAAAATGATCATATTGAATAATCCATAAATATATTTCTATGTGATATAAAATTTATGGATTTTGATTATATGGTATTGGAATAAATGAGAACATATTTATTGAGTGTGATAGGGAACATTGAACACAATAAAGTAAATGATAAATTATATATTAGAAATCTGAAAAGTACATAACAATAATGATTTAAAAATTATTTTATTCATTGAATATGAAAGAAATTCGATAATTTTTTTTTCAGCATCCTTATCATAAATATTTTTATTTATTTTAACATCAACGATAATAAGAATATATATATTTTATATATATAACTATTTCATACGAAAAAATTCTTCCATAGTTTTTTCCAAAAACAAAATACAATTCATCACTTGCTCCATCTAATTAATTTCCAAAAATAATTTTTTTATCATGGACCACTAAAATTTAATTTAATTTTATTGAAATTTCTATAATTGAGTGACAATTCATTCATTTATATCATTATGTATTTTCAAAAATCAATATAGTTAGCATAAGATATCCCTTATGATGTGTAAATATTTAAACCACAATAGTAATAAAACTGACACAACATTAGTATTTATTCATAATAATATTTTATTAAAAAAATCAAAATTTAACCAAATCATCATGTATGCCTTTAGTATGTGTAAAACCTCTATCATCCTTTAGTTGTGATTTCAACCACCCTGACCTTACACGATGTGATGGGGTGTCACCCATAATTTTGGTTGTCATTTTTCCTAAAAATTATTAATATATTTACTATAATGTTCCCTAAATGAGATGACCAATATTTACTACAACATAAACAATAGGAAAATAATTAATGACTTCCAATACCTTTAAAATTATTTCCAGAAAATTTAATTATAGTCTTCCTTAAATTAAATTTTAATAAAACTGGGTACTAAACCAATGGATTTAATTGCAATAAATGATTCCCAATGTATCCTTAATAATTTTATATTCCTACCAAACAAATAAATAAAACCCAAATTTAATAATTTATTCTTATAAGTAACCATACCCTCAAAACACATTGACTGTAACCATAACTATTATTTAATTAAAAAATATATTATTATAAAATTTAAAACAATACATATTTTCTTTACCATCATTATTACCAAAATACCATTGATAAAAATAGTTCTACATTTTCATTTTTCAATATTAATGCATATATACATCATATATTTAATTTACATATATGTCCTTCCATGGTCAATTGGTCAAAAATTTGAATAGTTAATTGAGTCATATAAATCATAGGTTCCTCACATTTATGTCAAATAACGATAAATGGATATATATGTTGAAATTTATATCTGTCAAACATATTATTCAGTATCCTTATCAATTCATTACTTATTCATTTCTTCTCCAGAGAGAAAATATTTTCCGGTTTCATTGATTCTTGAATGTTTGTCTCCATCCACATTTATAACATGAATGAAATTTATCCTTCATTCCTCACTGGACTCCACTACTTAAGAACATATCAAACACCATTATTATCTTCATTATTGTGTCCAGGATTTTGTTAATGTATAGGTTTTAATAATATTTTGAGATAACTGATTAAGAATCATAATAATATATATAACTGTTATCAACACCCCATTTGGATTCTCATTTTCAATAAATATTCCTTCATATTTTATTTTAACACGATTCTTTAGAGTACTAAAAATTGAATGAAAACAAAAAACATAGTTTTAGTAACTATAATAATTGTGAGAAAACTGTATTATCATTTATAGTATCTCAAAATCATAAAAAAATTAAATAAATCACCTTTAGTTTTACCATGGTTATTTATTATCAACATCAATTAAAATCCTTTACAATGGTTTGAAACGAAAATGATCATTATCATAAGAAAATACCACAGAAGTGTTAAACAATGTGCATAGTTAGGCCCATTTTCATGAAACAGGTAATGATCGAGTAAATCATGATGCACCATTTATGGATTTATTATCCCTATGTACATCGATGAAAAAAACATGCCCACGTTTAGTATCTAGATATGTAATTTTCATTGTAGAATGGCACATTATCTTCCATATGAAAACCTTATGACATTCTTATAAACTTATCCTCAGTGTTTATCAGAAGGTTATGTTCCCTAATATTTTTTCCCAATATCTAGTTACATTTATTTTTGCTAAAATTGCTATGATACAAAATTTAATGAACCCGGCCATAGTAGCCTTATCCTATACTATTATTTACAACATTGGCATCCGATAAAATTAATCACATCATTAAGGATAATATAGTTTTTTAGTCCTGAAAAACAATATATATACATAATAATATTATTATATTTGAATACATAAATTACCTCAATTATTTATACTATCATCCTTCCATATAAAATATTATTATTTATATTTCATTGTACACTTCCTGGATTTTTAGGAATTGAAAAAATATTATGCTGAGATCTCACCCATAGTAACGGTTATGAATGGAGATAAATGTCACTAATCAATATGAATAGACAACATAAAAAGGAATATAACTAAACAATGAATCAAAAACATAATGTTTCTGTGGATGGAAACTAACGCCTCACGAAACGATGATTATTTGATTATCTCCTACTTCCAATCATGGTGGACATAATTATGGAACTGTATTTATATATGATATATATTATGTATATGTTTTCTTTATGCTTCTGTAATTTCCATTTATAGCATGCATTTATGGTTTCCATTATAGTTAAACGCGATAATCTAATTAGAGGATGTGCGGCTACCGCCCCCTCAAAGTGATATGACTCGTTAATTACATATGTGGGAAGTATAAAGGATAGAGTTAATGATATTATATATGATATTATAAATGAAATTATTCTAGAATTATAATATATCTATGTATCATCATGTTTTAATTCCATTAAAATATGAAATAGAAATGAATGTAATGTTTATGCTTATGTGCAGCTTACAATCTCTAGGAAGGGTGAATTTCATTTCTTACCTCCAAATGTCATGTACTATTATAAATATATTTATATACTGGATAAATATGATATATATGATATCTAAATCACGAATATCAATCTGGATATAATGGACTATTAACGGCATGGACTACTTGTAAATATAAGGTGTTCATTTTTGACTCATGTACCAAATATCGACAAAACAACCGTTATTAAATTGAATGATTACATAATGTTTATAACATTGTAATAAGTGGTATAATGGGAAAAATAAACAAGATAAAGGTACTTAAGAATGTAGAAATTAACTTTAGTTTATTATTATGGAGATTATATAATGACCGAGTGAAGTCGGACACGAGGTAAGGGACTTCGTCTCAATCTCCTTTCATTGAGGAATATTTTTTTTAATACATGATTTTATTTTATAAACTCTATAAATACCTTTTACTTATCATTTCATTCAAAAGGAATTTTTTTATACTATGCATTTTACTAAACGACCAAAAGGAATGTCTTTTTAACGTAAGCAGTCACAATGACATTTCCGCCGCCCTGAGTATTATTTGATCTTTGGCTTCCAGAACAAGTCGTGCTATTTTTAAAAGGAAAAATAAAAACCATATACTCTTTTTACGTATTTTGGTATTGAAAAATATTTTTAGTATGGATTTATTATTTCAATATCTTGAAATCATATTTTTTTATTGCAATGTGGAAATGTTATCTTTCATTTATGCTTATGGTATGTGTTATAATCATGTTATGGTTCATGGGAATTATTTATGAATATAGGTGGTTCCATGATAAACCTTGGTCAGGTCAGCCTGAGATAGATATCCAATGCATTGGGTAATGTGATGGATGTAAACGTGAATGTGTCTCCTAAGAGATATTGGGAATATACTTTAATGGGTATTCCAATGTAACTCCCCATGTAGTTGTGATAGCTACATTGTATGTATGTTATGGATGCCACAAGTTACCATTATGATTTATGATTTCTATGTGTTATTCTTAAATCTATTGTTTTCATGAGGTATGTAAAAGCGTTTATGTTTATTATGTATTAATGAAAAAATATTTTCTTTCATTGTTTTATATCCCTTACAGAGCTTTTTATACTCATCCCATGTTTTGAAATGTTTTCACAAGAATTAAAGTTGAATAGGGTAATGGATGAGATGAAGGAAAAGTCATGTTGTCTAAAACATGTAACTAGAAATGACCATATTTTTCAAGAGAATTTCCTTTTGGAAAAAATGGAATTTTTGTAGAAGTATCTACTTTGTAATCTTTTGAGATGTAATAGTTACGTCCTAATTCTCTAAAACTCTACACTTGAAAAGATACTCATTGTGAATTATTCATTAAATTCAATACTACTTAAGGTTTAAGGCTTGGTCTTTGTATATGCTATGTTATATGAATACTAAATAATCTTTTCTATCACCTTATGATAGGCATGTCAGTATTTCTAATTGATCCAATGGTTCTGAACTAAGAAAAATTGTATTGATTTTGTAAATGTTTTGGTATTTATTTTTCACATATTTTATTTTAATGTTTTTATATTTTTTTTATATAATAAAATTATTGGATGGAAAATACAATATATATTTTATTTATGAGTTTAATGGAAGGATAATTTTTTATGATGCACCACTTCAAACCGAAAAGGATTAAGGTGGGAATTTTTTTTTTGAATTTAAGGAAAATAATTAATCTTCAGTGGGAAAATATTCTAAATTATTTATTGTTTTGAATATGGATTTTTAGATGATGCAATGTGAGATAAGTATACTAATATGTTTTTTGTTATCATAAGAACCTTGGACTAATTTAAAACTCTAGAAACAAATGAATTTGAATATTTTTTTTGTTTTATTTATATGATAAATGAGTTCGTTATTTTATTAAAATAAGATGTTAGGAAAACATTCAACTTTCTTATTACCATATATAACTATAATAAATATTTTGTTGTGTAATATAGGTAGTTTTAATTAATTTTTTTTGTAATATGATATATAGAATAATGATGATTGTATGAGTGAATAAATAGAAGGATTAAAAGAGATGTGGAATCATAAGGATTACATTCATGAATATATTTTCAATGAAATAATATTTAATGTATAGAAATATATTATTTATAATAATAGATAGTGTATAAATAACTTAAAACAATAATTATATTATACAACAAAATAACTTTTACTAAAAGATAATCGATGAACATTACATTTTTGCAAAGTCAATTAATTTTTATAATGATGAGTATGAGATTTATTATTGTTTATTGATGAAACACTGTTTTTTATTCTATATATGTTTGGAAGTAGATATGAAAATATTATCTTATCACATATTTTATAATTATTTAAATTTACTCCACATTTTCAAAAAATTTATAAGCTGCATAACCATATTTTTAAAACGGTGATTTCTTAGGTGTTTCATATTTCATGTATCTTTTATTTATTGGGATATCCATGAGTATATAATGATGGGGGTCTTTCTTGTATTTTTGACCATTTTTTTTGTTTACTATAGGAAAAATAATTGAAGGTGAGGAAAACTAAATTTAATTAGAAATTCAAGTGCATCAAATAAGAGTTATCATTAATGAACAATTTTTGCTGATAAGAATGATCCAACATTCTGAATATTTAAAATTGTGTATAATGAAATTATACCACATGATAAATATGTATTGAGAGACTTTATTTGAGAATGAATAAATGTTATGTATAATTTCATGTTTCAAAGTTTTATTGTCGTAGAAAGAAAAATCAAGGGTTCTAACATGTAGGTACCAATAACTTTTCATATTAGGAGACATACAGAGATTCACATTAGTTGGATCATTTTTATTCACATGTACTATATGGTGTATATTATTGGAAAACAATGAGTTAATTTTCAAAGGAATACACACACACATTGGTATCATACACTGTAAAAATGTTTGTTTCATGCCTTAAATTCATTTTCAATACACACAGGTGGGGATGAGTCTTAAATTGGAGATTATTGAAGCATAATGAAGATGTAGAGGAAAATATCTTGAGGAATTAAATTATAAAAAATCACCGTAGATTCAACCCCCACCCCCACCCCCTTCATTGTTATAAACATATTCATAGGAATCCCAACGCTAAAATGTAATCACATATACTGGTTAATTAAAACACACATAGGTGTCGTAAATTGTATATGATAAAAGTGTAAAAATATAATAAATTTTTATTCCTACTCCATTAAATAAATTATATTAATGTTTTGTTTCCTCTAAAATGGCCTTAGAGAAGAATTTAGGATTTTTTTTAGAGATGTAATATGTATTCCTTTTTTTAATCAAGAATATCATCCTAAAAAGATGGAGGGATATATTCATTTATTTCCAAAGGAAAATATTGGCTTAAACTCAAAAATATTTACAAGAATCGTTGATATACATATTTTGAGAATCAAATATTATTTCTCCATGTCCTTGATCTAGAATATATATTTTATTCTTTAATGACTTATCTGCATAATTGGATTGAAAAAACTATAAAATCTATATTTGGAATATGTTCATAGTATCAATGTTTATAAGGAGTTACATAAAAGATGATTCTATATTTTATTTGACTAATTATGAAACATTTCATAGTAAATATTTTACAAATTTTAAAATAATAATGATGGATTGACTTTGATTCATGGAAATAGTTGTCATTTTATAATCATTTTTACTCACACTCCCCATATAATTATGATCATCATGTCCTATCTACCGATAAAACCTATAAAAATTATAAAAATGAAAATTATTTTAAATAATGAAACATATGTATAATAAAGGACTTAAAATCATGGTAACATTCAATGATAGTGGTCTAAAATCTATTTTATAGTTATTGGAAAATTAGGAAAAAATATCCACCATATGAATGATAATTATATGAGTTTGGATATTACATTTAAAAAATATAAATTAATCTCATGTTGATTAGATTTTTCAGTTAAATTATATCTCTCAAGATACAGGAAATCACAACATTAAAATTATTGTTCAAATCCATAGAGATACTTACAAATTAATAAAAATGATAAATATTTAAGATTTAAAATATTATCATTTAATAATAAAATTGACTTGGATTACAAAATTGATTATATTTTGACCAAAACAACTGTACCATTGAAAAAGGTTTCATCATAGATATGACATGAATGAGAATATTTTCTAATGGGTAAAATCCAATATTAAATTTATTATTATATTTTATCCTTTATAATCAGAAAAAATATAAATATATAATAAATAAGAGAATTTTTATTGAATGAAAGTTATATTACATGCACAATAATATAAAAATAATATTTAAAAGAAGAGAATAAAAGACATAATTCAATAGATCCATGAAAAGTAATTAAATAATATAAATGGTGAGAGTGGTGTTCAAAAAAAAATATTCATATAATTCATATATAATCTACAAGAAACCATCCAAATGCACAAATAAGTCAAAAAAATTAATTTTGGAAGTTATAGGTTTTTGAATATCATTAATGGTACATACATAATACTACCTCAAAAAATTATATTATAGGACATTCCTTTTAGAAAACACTTATTTACTTAACTTATTGTTACTTGTATTTAATTAAATGATTGAAATAGATTCTTTTAAACTATTTAAAAAAATTCAACCCTTCATATCAAATTTCAAGGAATTATGGCCCAAATGATGATGTAGGGTCCAATATATCAAATCATTTCCATATATTCATTAATGGATAATTTTATCTAATAAAATATGGGATCTAACTAACATGGTATTAATGAAAATTTATAATAAATTATAATTAATTTCCTCAAAAAATATTAATTCAGAATGTTCCCCGTAGAAAATATTATTATCAAAATACTTGAGACAAATTAAAATGTAAAAAAAGATTTTTTATGGAATTATTAATTTATTATGAAACAAAGTATTTTCATTAAATAAAAAAATCAATTTTCTAAAATAATATCTATTTTTATAAACAAAATATTGAACAAAACATGTTTCATAGTATTTCTACACACCAGGATATTTTGACTTTTATAATGTCTTCTGTATGAATAGAGTACATCCGAAGAAATCCCTAACCACACCCTAAGTGTAATAGTAGTTGGGAGGGAGATTAAATAATGATATAAAAATAAAAATAATCACCCATTAATGGTAAAAATCATTTAATCTAATTAGTAAAATTTCTTTAAATACCATTAGGGGTATCCAAGTACTACAAACCCATGCATATACAGTATGAAGTCTTAGCAAACCATGGAACACCAATATGTCTCCCAACTATTAATAATAAATATAAAATGGATCGATAATGGGATATAAGACTTCTAACAATTGAACAACCAAATGAAAATAAACAGTCTTTCTCCACCTTTTATAACAATCATTGAAGAATCCAAATATTAATTTCCAAGGAAAAGAACACTATAAAGATCCGAACAACCACCATATGGAATAATAGACAAACCAAACACATAACTTAAATAATAACATTGGTTATATTCACAACACTAAATGGTATCCTAGGACATAAAGCAGATTAGCTCATCCAATGATGAACCCAAAAAACCATCTCAAACTATATCCAGTGCATAACATAAACAATGGAGTTTCCCCTCATAGTCACCCAAACAAATAAAAAACCCATTTCCATGAACAACCATGAAGTAAGAAGAATTATAAAAAAACACCAATACATATAATAATCATTAAATAGATAATATATACACAATTCAACAATTATAATCCAAAATACCATAATCTAGAGGGATTTACTAAAAAATACCATTATAAATAACTAATTCATGGAAGCCTAATTGGATTAATATCCACTAAATGATAAAACATCTACGAAAATCACAAAAGAAAACCAATAATATGACTTTTTATCAATTAATTAAGCATATAAATCCTTAAAATATGACCAAGAAAACCACATATAGGGAAACCCCTTTGATATTTTTGGTAATAATGATTGGAATTCATAGGATCATCCCACAAAAACTCATTGAGTGAAAAAATTCATTCAGGGGAAAACATGCTCATAAGAGTCTAACCCTCACCACGAAACTCTCCCAAATCAGGATCACCCAACCACCAATTCCCATTATATAAAACATCCCCACTCACATAAGTAGTGGTAACATAGTCACCTATGCAAGTCTAAAATTTATATTCAACACCCACTAACATTTCTCCTCCTGCAACTTTTAATGGATAATCTGAACACCTTGGTTCTTCCTAGTTGGCGGAGGGCCAGGAATCTACATCCCCTTGTATGCCTCCACATTATATGGGTTGGGGACAACCAATGATAATTCATAACATAAATAATAGGACTTTTCCTAGTGTACCTATACACATGAACCCAACTGTCTCCTTGAAATATTGAAAATGAATAACATAAAAAGATGTAACATCAATAGTAATACAAAAAACCCACTTCTAGGGAAACCATTAGAGTATGAAAGAATAAAACCAAATTTTAAATGATGAAAAGTACATTCCCAATAAAAAATTAGTACCAATCCCGACAGCATATTGATGAAAGTATGCTGAGAGATATGAAATACCAATCCCAAACCCAACCACCATACATAGTAAATACACCAAGTGTCATAAAAAATACCAAAATCACTGTTAATTAGTCTTTCATCTGCCTAAGACATGACAGATGTAGCCAAATCCCATATAGGGTTGAGTTTATACATACCATGTAGGATGCCTTGGACAGCATAGGAGAGAAATATATGATATTATAGAAGTAGTATTCTCAACCCAATGAAATAGGGAAATGAAACCCAACAATATATATATATATATTCTTATAAATGAAAAACATATAAGAGATAATGGGGATCAACATGTCCAAGAAAAAACCATGTCAATGTATCTACCAACAGCTCTATGGTAGTCTATATCTAAATCCAAGCATCTCTTCTATCTCTCAAGGTATCCATGTATAGGAAAAACACCATCCCTCTAAACCACATAGTCACGGGGGATAATATCTAATATATGACCCACTCCCTAATATTTCCGCGGGGGTTCCACTTAGCAGGTGGAGGACCCATTCCCTTGTTCGTATTGGGTTCCAACTAGTAGGCAGAAGTCCCGTCCACTAGTTTGTTTGTGGTGTTCCACTCAGAATGAATAAAACCCACAACCTATCCAATCTGGGGTTCCACTATGTATATAGATGACTCACACCCATGTTCGTTATGTGGGTTCCACTGAGTAGGTATATGTCCCACAATAATGAAATAATCCCCAATATCTCAAAGATAGAGTAAAATTTGGTACATTTTAATAACATAAAAGGAATCACATTCAACAAGACCATATATTTTAGTAGTATTTATAAACAAGATAAGTATATGACTCAAATATTACATTTGAAAATAGAAATTACTACCTTTTTTGGAGAATATATTTATTCCATCTTACATGTTTTGGAATATCATTCATTGTACAATTTTAGTTTTCATGTAAAGAAAAATACACAGGGATATAAATTGCTCACTAAGCATTATGTACAATGGAGGATATCAATACTAACTCATCAAAAACTACATTTCATGGTTAATAATTCAACAAACATGTAATTTAATTAAATATATTATCATGAATATATCATGAATAATCAATATATAAAAGGAAATAAATAATCACTCATGTCATTTAGATAACATGAGTATCATAAATCGGTAAGGTATAATCAATCTTTCAAGGAGTGTAACAAAAAACACATTCCATTAAATTGATTAACAGAGAATGAAAATGTATGCAGATATAATATCATTGTGATATTATGATGAATAATTATTAATTAATTCTTAATGAAGGAAAATATTAATTATTGTATTCCATGATCATTAGAGAAAGCTTCCCCTACATTCAAAATATTTCACAACCGAGTTTGAAATTAATGCATTGATATACACCAAAAACCCTTTTAACTAAGTGTATCCAACTGATTTTTCTCATGGCATTACCAATGTATTTAATTTCTATCAATAAATTCACCCACTAATATCTACATGTCAAACACATTCCTCATATATTGATTAAATGATTTTATTCAATAATAATATTTATTATCATAATATATATATATATATATATTGAATATGGGGTAAACATTTATCATTATTTTTCCACTAAACAAATATTGTACAATGTAAAAAATTGAATGTATAAATGATATACTGTTAAAAAATATATATAAACCTAATAAATAATTTGGATATTTAGGAAAAATTTTATAACAAATTTTAACGATAAATAAAATATTTCATAGTTATGATAACGACTAAAAATGAATAAAAAAGGTGATTGTTAATACATTCTATGGTCAAAAAAATAATAAATAATATAGATAACTAATAAGTATTTTATGAATACAATATATCCCAAACTAATCATATTTAATATAAATGGATGATGTTATTGATGAAATGAAATTTTGTTAAAATTTCATTAAAATAATTACTGAAAAAAATTTCCCCCTCACTTCGAAAATATTGTTATAATGAAAATATTAAAAAACATTAAGAAAAAAATTTTATTTGAAAATTACATTGTAACCTTTTAAAATAAACATTAATACATTATGTTGTCATGATGTCAAGAGATTCTATTCATGTTATACATTAAAAAACATACAGGCCTTTCACTTTTTTGGTAAAACCAAAATTTAAAATGTATGGAAAATGAAATGAATATTAATTTAGAAATACTACTCATGTTATACATTTAAAAACAAAGAGTCCTGTCACTTTTTTGGTAAAACCAAAATTTAAATTTTTTGGAAAATGACATGAATATTAATTTAGAAATACTACTTAAAAATTCAATAATGGGTATAATTTATTTTAAATTTTTTTTATAAATGATAAAAGTCTTTTATGAAAAAAATAGAAAACATTGTTTTAGAAGAAAAATTATTTTCTACCGAAGAGAAAAATAATGTCATATTTTATTGAAAAAAAGTTTATCATTATTTTTTAGTACCATAGATAAGAGTATGGATGTATTATTTTAAAAAATAATAATAAATAATGGAGAATAAAATTATGGGGTTTATTGGATAATGATAAAATAATCCTCTTTAATTCAAATTCAAGTATAAACAATCCCAGTTAAAAAGTGATCATAAAATAAACGATTAAATATATCATAAAATTGATGTGATAAATAATCAGAAAATATTTTAATTATATAAATTTGAGAATCATATAATACTTGTGGTAAAAGAACATATTCTTGTCAAAAATATTTATATGTATCTAGAATGTCAAAGACAATAATGAAGCAATATAACTCAATGTCAAATTCTTTACTAGTTGGTAATTTAAAAGTCATGTCTCCTTGTGTGAAATATTAAACATTATTACATAAAATTACTTAAATTAAAAATTAACAATGATATTATATGTCAAATTGTAATTATATTCATAATATTATAGCAATGATGTGCATAACATTACATTATTCCTCAATAAAAGGAAATTGAGATCAATTTTCATGTTTCACACTTCTTTTTGTTGAACATGAAATAACTAAAAATAATAGTTTTAAGCAGCATATGAATTTATAATATAACCATATTGATGGATTAATATTTACGAATAAATATTATATCAAAATTTTCAAATATATTCATTAAATTTATTTTTATTATATTTCATGTAAGGAATATGTGAAAAATGATTCACATCGTCTAATGACTTCGTAGTCTGTCATACACACAAGAAGCATTATATTATTTTAAAATGAATTTTAATTAACAAAATATGTGTGATATTATAAATTAGTAAATATAAAAAAATAATAAATATCATATAAATTTATTATCCCTATATTATATCAACCCTTTAATAGTGATGATGGAATTCAAATTAAATTGGTTGATGAGTAGGTAGTCTGTCAAAATCACGATCAACAGTATCATGTCCCATTTTATGGAAGAGAAAAAGGAAATATTTTATTCAATTAAAATTATAAAATCTATGTATATGGTATAAAAATGGGTTTCTATTTATTAAATATTAAATAATTTTTAAGGGATCTAGAATAAGAAACAAAATAATGGAATTTGTTTATGAACGATACCTATACTTTGGGGAACATATTTTCATTCACACAAAAAGTGTTAAATACCTCACATAACCATTGTATTTGGAAGGTGGTGGGTAATTAGTAGGCCTTAGGGGACATCCCCTAGAGAAAAAATATCTTGTAATAAATTTCATAGGCTTCATATCAATTGATAGAAAATATTTTCATTAAAAAAACAATTGTACAAGTTAATAATAAATGTAAGACCACTATTGTATGGATGTGAATGATGTCATAAAACTAAAAGTATTTAAAAATAAAAACAAAACTAAACTACAATAATAATCCAAATCATAGTACAATAAATGATGTAAGACAAAAAATTCTAAAAGATGAAAAATACATCAACTTTGCAACTCCCAACAATCTCAATCCTCAAACTCATTGATCCTTAAACAAGGTATAATCATTCATCAGAATTGTATTTTGATACCATTACTTTTTATATGTCTCCATAAAAAATATCTTTAAATGAATAGATGTTCCCAATTAAGGGTTGAGTATAAAACCCAATAGGATTTCCCCAAATGGATTTTCTACTTATTCCTAAGGTATAAAACAAGAACAATTAAATAAAATAGTATAAAACAAATTCAAGTAGTTATATAAAATAAAAAACATTTTCTATGAAAAATATTTAAAAGCCGAGGAATGAAAAATTTTGGTGTGCCTGAATGAAAATAATAGTGGTTGTGTTAGTTATGATATTCCTCACCTATTTATGGGTTATGGTAGAGAACTGACATCTAGTAGTTATATTTCAATATATACCTATTTATTTTTGGAAATAAGAGAAAATAACTATAGATTTTTTATTGGTATCCCAATGAAGGTATGAAATTATGAATATATATGGTTGATTTTGGACATTCCCACAATGTCAGCCCATTTCATACATATTTGAGAATCTCATATGATAGAGTACATGTCTAAAATATATATGCAAGAAGTGGAAAATATGCATAGAATACCAGTTTCAATAGTATCATATTTATATTTGAGGATTACATCTAGTTGTTTGGTAATACTTATTCAAATCACTTGGGACTAATTTTATAGTGAGAACAACATAGAATCCACATATATATGGATAATTCATACGGACTGCATAGTCATTGAAGAAAATTCATAATGATTGTGTAATTGCTTTTAGAGGATCATTAGAGGATTATATATCCATAGTATAGTTCACATATAACTTTAGTTATCAGGCCTTGATAAATATAGATCCCTTTCATGAATATTATCAGTTTTCATGTCATTCTCCACATTTGTAAATGGAAATAGGTGACACATATCCTGTGAGGGAATACCTTTTAATATAGCAAATAGAAAAGTTTTAGTTGATTAATAATATAATGGACATGACCAGAGTCATCTAAAATAGTATACATATCATATTTTAGGGACATTGTTATTATAGGAGAGTGATAATGTGTTATTAACAATCACCCATTTTCGTGAGAATCCTCATTCTATGAATCAGGTCAAGTTATCTCCTCGATACTTTGTGAATTTTAACGTACATGAATGGGTTAGTGATGTGGAATGTTAGTATGATTTACAACCAAGGATTAGTTCAATGGATTATTCTTTTTATTTATCGGAATTCAAGAATTATCTGTATGATAATAACAATGATATTTGATGGTATTATGTTGACATAGTTATGGAAGCTATGTTGGATCAAGTGTTAGTGCAGATACTAGATAGGCATGAAAAATTATTTCATGGGAAAATCATATGTCTAGTATGGGTTATAGGAAAACATTTTCAGATTCATGAATAAATGGGTTGGAATGTGTCTAAAATAGTTGCGAAATGGCCCAAACTCATTCATACAAATGGTGGATTTCAACATTCTGGGGAAGTAGTGACAAATGGTTGGGAGAATGTAACACAAATGGTTTCATGTAATTAGGCAATTTAATTATGTATCTTATGTATATGATGATATTGGGGAAACATTGGGAGAGATTGGAGAGTTAAACAATGTTTTGGTGTATTTTTTGGAGGTTAATGGTTAGAGAACTACTACTAGTACCCGTGTATAATCCCTTGAAAAATCGGAAAACTAAATCAGAGTTAATAGGGTATGTGCCTAATTACCTCATGGTTTGAAAAAACAATGCGGCCACCATAGCGGAACTGTTAAATGTGGAAACAAGTGACATAGAATGATTGGTGTGTGGTAGGTTTAACCATGTAATCCAATCATAAATTTTTTTAGAGGCACTAGATAACTCAATGCTATCACATAGTTTTCAAAATAGTGGCACAAATATTATAATGTTAAAAATTATACCCATATTTATGTGGATATATTATAAATCCCCTTATTAATACATAATTTACCCATGTTTTATTCCATAAAAATTTTTCGTTTCCATTTAATGGATGGAGAGACTTTTCCACTAGATTTGAGAACGATCTACTGGCTTATCATGGGGCTTTGGAAGCCAGCTTCCATTGTTAGTGCTTGTTCTTAATGGGTTTCCTTACCATCCTTATTATTCCCTCTCTTGGATTCATTGATATAATTAATTTGGGATAGATTCATGTATTTTATAGTCAATAATTATGATATATAGGTGTTTGGATGACATTTATTATGGTCTATGGAAGGTATTAGAATATCAAGTCCCATTAATTTATAATTTTTCCATTATTTATCTTTTCTTATGTTTTATAGGTGGGTGGATTCACTCTCAACTCTTCTTGGTTTTTAATTGAATGACTGATTACAATTTTATGGAATTTAATTGTTTCAATTATTAAATTTTATATCTATATTTGATGGAAACCCTCATTAGTGAGGGTTTGTGGAAATATATATATTGGTTGTTTTATAAAAAGAAAAATTATTAAATTATTTTGAAATGATGATTGTGAACTGTTTCTAGAGTTTTGATTAATGGGGAATTGGATTGAATATTTTTATCATTAAAAGTATTATTTCATTGAAATGGTTTTGTACAATTTTATTGTCTTTATTCTGGAATATATTTTTGGTCCGTGATCATGTGAATTTGGTACAGAAAATGGTATGTTGTTTCCCCAAGAAAAATGAGTATAAATATGAGTATGAACCTTGCCCCATCGAATAGTTTCTACATGTGCTGGGTTTTGGAATGAATGAATCACCACATGTGAGTTTTTGAAGTTCCATTTTTTGATCTATGTATGGGTGTGTGCAATGGAACGGTTTATGGCATATTTATTTGAGAAGTGGTTCTATAGTATTTTTTTGTTACAACTTCTCAAAACCATATATAATAACCAATTTCATTCCACAAATCCATAGAACCATTCAACCCTGGTCCTCCAAGCACTCATGAGTGGTGAGTCATCCATTCATCATGCAAGGACATGGTGGCCCATTTTGATGTGGGAATGTTCATACCCTTACAAATCCGAATATTAATGGGGAAACATTGCGCTGTTATTCATCAAAAATTTACCGGAACAAACAATAGAAATTTATTAATAATAAGAGATGAATCAGTTTCTCTAATCAATTCTAATAAAACAATAATTTCTATGAAAATTTTTATCGAGCTAATTTTTAATGAATAAAAACAAACCATACACGTAAAAATAATTTAATGATTTTCCTTTCCATAAAGGTACTAATTTTTTGCATTCCACTTAACTTATATAATGATGTATTAAAACCAACAATGATCATAAATTTCACAATTAATGAAAATTAATAAAATATATTCTAAATCTGGACATTTTGTTAAAACTAGGAGGAGTTGAGATTGAATCATACTACCACTCAAACATCGAGAAAGACGAATAATTGAACAATTCTACAAAGTATTTTCAAATATATTCCAAAACATTCCATAGATTATCTTCTGTATAATTTAAAACCCCATATATCAATATGAATGGAACCCAAAAACATGTATTTATCCCTAATGTAATCGATGTATGTATCCAACACCGTAAAGTATAATAATTCTAAGGAAAATCACCTTGAATGAAACCGTACCGAAAAATTAGTTCTCAAACACCCTATAAATTTCCAATTGATTGATACTGGATATTGAGGAAATGTTTTTCTAGAAATTCTATAGAAACAATATAATTTTATAAACTATTAATGGGAAACAAATTGTTTAATGGGTAGATTCAAATTAGAGAAACACAATCATGATCTAATTTTTAACATCGCATTGTTATGGACAATGGTTCAGAAAACCAAGGGATAAAAATGTGTTATACACTACAACTAAAATACCCATTCATGGTTGGATCACAGGGCTAGAAAAAACATGTTCCCAAAATACTAATCCTCCTGGTCCGACATTACACGGTTCCCCTTTGGTGGCTACATTGGTTTTTTAAATCATGCCCCAAACGCATGTCTACCTCGTGCTATCTGATTGCATTGCATGGTTTACATGGAGACGATGCATTATTTATACAAATTGTTCTAAAAAAATTAATATCCATAATGTCCTCAATGTTTTTAAAAATTCCTCTATGAATTCTCACTGTTACACTTATAACATTATATACATAGAATACATCATTAAAGGGAATAGTTATATGAAATTAACGGTGAACCAATAAGCCATTATTGGATGGATTGAAATAAAAAATAGATCAATGATGTTATGAGGGATGTATGTAAGTAATATGGGTATGTATTTTTGGATATAATTGGATTTGGAAGTATGAAGAGGGCAGTTGAGTGGGTATCCTTTTATAAGTGGGGGAGAAGACACACCTGACATATTTTAAAAGAATCTACTACTCCCACGTTTTTATCCAAAAAAACCATAAAATTGGTTATTATCAATACTCAGATGTTATAATGTCCAAATATTTTCATAAATGGTATTTTGAAAAGTCATTATGTAATTTAAACCCTTTTTATCATTGTTTAACCACCACCACTGATAAATCAGTTTTTACCTTCATAGAGGTAATTACATGTTACATTTATTACTTTCAATAATTGTAAAGAATAATTTTAACAATATTATGTAGTATAAATTTATTTGATTAAAATTATTCCATCTATTTTTTCAAAATTTGATTCACATGTGGGGGATTATCCATTTTAAAACATCATACTTGATTAAAAGTGGGTTTTCCAAGAGTAAATTCTCATGAGTATAAATAGGTTTAATATATAAATTCTATATTAAATGGATTAGAAGTTCCAAAAGTATATATAATTTAATAATTTTAAACAAATTTTACATTAAATAAAATTTAAATTGTATTTC
This sequence comes from Viscum album, assembly GCA_963277665.1. Lineage (NCBI taxonomy): Eukaryota > Viridiplantae > Streptophyta > Magnoliopsida > Santalales > Viscaceae > Viscum > Viscum album. The sequence goes on from OY728136.1 coordinate 1,520,501,493, forward strand.
TAATTTGTGATATATTTATAAAAATTCATATTTCAATTAAAATGTCACTATTCACAAGTCATCAAAAAATGAAACGTTTCTAAAAAATACAAAAAGTCAACTTAAGATAATTTTCATAAGATAATTTAAAACATAATTCTTATATAATTAAATTAATTTTATAAAATTGGAAAAAAAATTAATTTTAAATTATGAGAACAAAGCATGATTAAACCACCATTTTGTAAAAAAAATTTGTTTTTATAAAAATTTGCAATTATTTTAGGTTATTCATATTTTTCAAAAAATATATAGGTGAAAATAACATCAATAATTTATTTTTTATTATTCATACCTTAAAAATTACGGGCTATGATATAATGATATACTATGTTACCATTTATATGGACTTAAGGGTGCATGTTCCTGAAGCAATCAAAGATATCATATTTTAAAAATTTTGTTTCATGGGTTTGTAAGCTTACTGTTTCATGCCTCAAACAATATTTTTAATATTTTAATCTTTTATAATTTAAGGGTGTTACATTCTACCAACCAAATATACTTTTTTCCTTGCAATTACATTTTGCTCTCTGATATATAGGGTTTTATATTTTAAAATTCTTCTATAAAAACACACATCATAAAAATAGTTAATAAAATATCCTCTAAATCAGTTATAATGGTAAGTAAAATGATCATATGGAATAATCCATAAATATATTTCTATGTGGGAATAAATTTATGGATTTTGATTATATAGTATTTGAATAAATGAGAACATAATTATTGAGAGTAATGAAGAACATTGAACATAATAAAGTAAATGATCAATTAGATGCTAGAAATCTGAAAACTATATAACAATAATGATTTAAAAATTATTTTAGTCATTGAATATGAAGGAAATTCAATAACATTTTTTTCAACAGCCTTATCATAAATATTTTTAATTATTTTAACATCAATGATAATAAGGATATATATATTTTATATATCTTACTATTTCATAAAAAAAATACATCCATAGGTTTTTCCAAAAACAAAATATAATTCATCACTTACTCCATCTCATTAATATCCAAAAATAATTTTTTGTTCTTGGACAACTAAAATTGAATTTTATTATATTGAATGATTCATAATAGAGTGAAAATTTATTCATGTATATCATTAATAATAATCAAAAATAAATATAGTTAGTATAAGCTATCCCTTATGATATGTAAATATATAAACCACAATAGTAACACAACTGACACAACATTAGTATTTATTCATAACAATATTTAATTAAAAAAATCAAAATTTTACTAAATCATCATGTAGGCCATTAGTATGTGTAAAACCCATATCATCATTTAGTTGTGATTTCAATCACCCCGACCTAACCCGATGTAATGTGGTGTCACCCATTATTTTGGTTGTCCTTTTTCCTAAAAATTATTAATATATATACTATAATGTTCCCAAACTGAGATGACCAGTATTTACTACAACATAAATGATAGGAAAATACATAATGACTTTCAATACCTTTAAAAGTATTAACATTAAATTTAATGATAGTCTTCCTTAAAAAATATTTTAATAAAAATAGGTACTAAACCAATGGATTGAATTGCCATAAATGTTTCCAAAAGTATCATTAATAATGTAATATTCCTACCAAACAAATTAATAAAACCAAAATTTCTAAATTTCTGCTTATAAGTAACCATAACCTCAAAACACATTGACTGTAACCATAACTATTATTTAATAATTAAATATATTATTATAAATTTTAAAACAATAAATATTTTCTTTACCATTATTATTACCAAAATACCATTGGTAAAAATAGTTCTACATTTTAATTTTTCAATATCAATATATATATACATCATCTATTTAATTTAAATATATGACCTTCAATGGTCAATTGGTCAAAAATTAAAAGAGTTATTTGAGAAATATAATTCTTAGGTTCCTCACATTTATTTCAAAGAACATTAAATGGATAAATAGGTTGAAATTTATTTCTATCCAATATATTATTCATTATCCTTATCAATTCATTACATTATTCATTTCTTCTCCAGAGAGAAAATATTTTCATGTTTCAATGATTCTTGAATGTTTGTATCCTTCCACATTTATAACATGAATGAAATTGATCCTTCATTCCTCAATGGACTCCACTACTTTGGAACTTAGAAAACACCATTTTTTATCTTCTTTGTTGTGTCCATGATTTTGTTAATGTGTAGGTTTTAATAATATTTTGAGATAACTGATTAAGAATAATAATAATATATATAACTCTTATCAACACCCCATTTGGATTCTCATTTTCAATAAATATTCCTTCATATTCTATTCTAACATGATTAATTAGAGTACCAAAATGTGAATGAAAACAAAAAACATTGTTTTAGAAACTATAATAATTGTGAGAAAAATAAATTATCATTTATAGTATCTCAAAATCATAAAAACAATTTCTAAATAATTCACCTTTCATTTTACCATGGTTATTCATTATCAACATCAATTAAAATCCTTTTCAATGGTTTGCAACAAAAATGTTCATTATCATAATAAAATCCCACAGGAGTTTCAAACAATGTCCAAAGTTAGGCCCATTTTCATGAAATAGGTAATGATCTAGTAAATTGCGATGCACCTTTTATGGATTTATTATCCCTATGTACATCTATGAAAAAAACATTCCCACATTTAGTATCCCGATAGGTAATTTTTCATTGGAGAATAGAAAATTCTCTTCCTTATGAAAACCTTATGATGTTCCTATAAACATATCCTCAATTATTATCATAACGTTATGTTCCCTATTATTTCTTCCCAATATCTAGTTACCTTTATTTTTGGAAAAATCGCTATGATACCAAATTTAATAAACCAGACCATAGTAGCGTTATACCATACTCTGATTTATAACATTGTCATCCAATAAAATGAATCACATCATGATGGATAATACCGTTTTGTAGTCTTGAAAAACAAGATATAAACATAATAATATATTTATATTTGAATACATAAATTACCTCAATTTTTTAGAATGTCATCATTCCATATAAAATATTATTATATATATTTTATTGTACACTTCCTGGATTTTTAGGAATTGAACAAATATTATGCTGAGATCTCAACCACAGTAATGTTATGAATGGAGAAAAATATCATGAATCAATAAAAATAGACAACATAAAAAGGAAAATAACTAAACAAGCATTCCATTAAAATAACTTGACTATCATAAAATGATACGAAATAATTAATATACCATAGTAAACAAAAAAACACACATACCATTTAAGTAATATGTCTATTATGAATATATAATTCATAATCAATACACAAATGTAATTTTTTTTAAAACTTTCTATTTAATGAATATACTGATATTTATAATGAATCCTAGGATATTATCATTGGGAAAGGATACTTGAAAAAATAAATTGTATTATTAAGGAATGAAAATTATAAATATTGTATATCATGATATAAGATACATGATACATATACTCTCTAGAAATATAATTTCAATATTTTCATTGATGGGTATGTATAAAATCAAAAACCATTTAACAAAATCTATCAATCTAGTTCATTACAGTAGTCTATTGATACATCAAGGGGTATCAATAACATGGCCCAAAAATATCTTCATGTATGAATAATTATATATATATCAAGTAATCACTTTAATTCATGAACAATATTCCATATCATTAAATACCCTTATTGAGTAAAGGATACATATTTATTAATAAATCCCTAGTCAATATAATAACATTTTATAAAACATCCCACCCACTTCCAATGGTCTATGATGGTGGAATGATAATACATATACTTAAGAGACATCCCAAAGGCACCAATGGTAGGAAATATATGCGAAGGTATCCATTAAATAGTTTGGCAATGATTTTACCATAGAGAAAAGGAAAAACCAAACAAAAAATACATAACCAAATATATGACTAAATGACTCGTTGTATCAATGCAAGTAAACTCAATCATTCTATTTCTATCAAAACCAAAACAATTGTACCATAGTAGAAGACAAAACCAACAAAATACTTAGTGGATGAAAAACAATAAACCCCAAGATGACCAAATAACCTCAAAGCACTGCATTCTCCATCATCTAACTCCACAGTCATCCCAATTATAAGAAATTAATATTAAAGATGTGTGAAAATATTACATTTCTCATGTCATGTTAAAAAACATCTGCAAAAGAACCAAAGCTCCAGTCCATGGGTGAGTAATTAATGATTGTAAATTTTTCCCAAAGGGTTTTCTACTGATTCTAGAAGGATATAACAGGTTAGAAACATTTATATAGAACAATTTATTTAATAAAATTTATTGAATATATATATCATGATATAGAGAAGTTTCATTTAATCCATTTTCTCAAAACAACATTAGGTTCCACAGAATCCAACTGATTAATAATTTAATCCATTTTTACAAGTCCCATTTTGGAATAACCATTCCATTCCACATATCCACACATCCAACTATGTATGAACCTTTATCAATGTTTGATAATCATGAATAGTTTTTATTGATCTAGAATGTCATAATAATGTAATTAAATCAAATGTTCCATTATATATTTATCAATGAGAATGATGTCATATTTTAATTGGGCCCCATAAATGCAATTTGAACTCTCACTAACCACAATTCCCAACCATGTATAACCTATCGTTTAAACCATTTCAACAAAACGGTTCATTAATAAAAATTACTTTTAAACAAGAATGTCAATAATTATAAAAAATTATTGAAAACACAGTTTCCATGTATCAAATGATACAAATAATTTATAAATCATTATTTTATAATCATGATACCAAATACACTTTCCAAAAAACACCCTACTTCTATAATTACAGAAACCATTACTGAAAAGGGTTTTGAGAAATCATTGCAATATGAATACAGAATAAATTTCATTCACATAGTTTAATTTGAATCTAATCCTTCATATTCTAAATAAAATATTCTATATTGAAGCAACCTACCAGAGGTTTTATGGAGAAAATGAAGAACATCAGTCAAACGTCAACTAAACAGAGCTTGATATCCAAAACCCAACATATTATATCTTCACATATAATCAATAAAACCACATATAAACATATTTGGTGTAAAATATCATACGTATATCTAAATCAGACATATATCTAATAGAAAGATAGATTCACCAATAAAAACCATGTATGATCCCATATTATGATAATCTTGCATAAAATCACCAAGAAAAGCCTTTAGATCACCCCTGGATTGATGTGAGAATCTTTATTGGCCATTGGAAAGATGGAATATTGCATTATGATTGCATAAGAATAAAATGAGGGATATACTGACAAAAAATATTATAGATCCATAATTTTAGGATATCATCATTAACCCATGAATGTTTAGTCGCATGGTAAGAAAAATCGTGTTCTATCAATGAACTAGTTTTGATCCATGTGCCAACCTTTAATGATGGTGTCACGTTGTTTCAAAACAATGACCCATCTATTTTGAATCCCAATATCCAATGATATCCTCAATTATCACGGTATCACATTGGTGGGCGTACTGATTGTAAAAACCATAGGCTGCCCATGCTCTGTCACTTTTTTCACATGACTCACTCTCCACAGTTTCATTTAGGTGATTCAATGTTTTCCTGAACAATGATCAATCATTATTCTAATAGAAAGTCCTCAAAAACACGCACAAGTTCTCTAAAATCATCCTAGATTCACCAATGTAATTTACAGTCCTTGAAATCCTGAGGAATTGGTTACTTTCTTAAGAATCAGTGTGCCATATAATCCCCATAATTTGTCCTTTACGTCCTCAGAAATTAGAAAACTCACATCTTAATTAATGCATTCTATTCATTTCCATTTCAATCGTTTCTCTCATTTCCATGTGTCTTACAAAATTTGACCACGCTTCCACAAATGTCTCACTAGATTGATACTTTTTCCATCCCATGCATTCTCTAGAGTATCATGAATCGACACTGGGATATGTATAAATAATGTATCTGAATCTAGTTAAACATGATTCCATCAAATCACATGGACATGGTTAGGCTAATACATTGTCAAATTAGGTATGTAAAACACAATGTGCAATGCACTAATCTACGGTGACAATGCAAAGTTATATGTTAATGCCAATCAATATCCCACCCCACCATCATGTTATGATATCTTAGAAGGGACCATTTATCTAAGAGACAACCTTTATTGATTCCAAAAAAGAATTATATTTGGGCCTCCAAGAGAACATTTTGAACACATGATCAATCACTTCAAACGACAATGACCATCGATGATGATATGCATACGACATCAGATGACTTTGTGATGTCTTCTTCCATTGTATGATAAATTCAATCTTATACATTGTTTCGTAGACAATTCTCCTTCAATCAAGTTATGTATCAACTATTTCAAGACATCCATGGGTATAAAGACAAGAATACCCAAACAATACTTCAAAAATAGATATATGCATTGATTCTTGATAACTGTTGTTATACAAGAACTCTACTAATTGTACATTCTTATCCCATGAGACACCAAAATAAAGTACAAAATCCCACATTATTTTTTTCAATGTTTATATATTCTATTAGGATTTGACATACATGTAAAGATGATACAATATACGCATGGTCAATTGAGTCCCAAATGATTTTTGCACCGATTTTCAGAAATTAGGCATAATTCCTAAATCATAGTTTGATACAATAAAAAATTGTATATCATGCCTCTTTATCTATATTCACATATCGGTTTTTACATGTCCTCCAACATATGTGATTTTTTAATAGGGATAAAATTTGATAACTTTTGGGAGCTGATCTACTATCAATGATATGGAATCATTTTTTCAAACTATTCATGGTGGACCTGTTAAAAAATTCATAGAAAATTGGTCCAATATCCAAATAGCAATCGATATGGGATCAAATATTCTATTTTGATATTGATTCTCTTCCTTAACATGGTGATAATTTATTCATCATAAAAAAGCTAAACCACCATCAATTTCATGTTGATCAACCCAAACTGTGCTGTCAATTCCTTATACATGATCTATATTTACGAAAGAACAACCCATATCAAATGGTAGTAAACAAGAATACGTTTTTCTGACAAGCCATAGACACAAACATTGAAATTATTCACCACCACACTTAAATCTCATACAGGTTACATCCCTCAATTATATCCCCACAATTGTGTTTTAATCTCATCCATATACAATCTGAATTTGGCATTCATTCCCCTTTATCCATATTTAAAAAATTTGGATACCACCATAACGAAAAAAAAACCCAATACTTCACGTTGGTCTTCACATTCCTAGTGCATGTTGTCATGGACCGGTATCAATAACCACTCAACTAAAGCTTCTTTTTTCTGATTAAGTATTTAAAATTTTACATAATGAATAATCCACCGAAATATGTTTACCTAGTTAATACATCATTTCAATGTAAAAAATCAGGTTAAACTGCATCCAATTTTATTGTCTCGGTTTGAAATCCATTTGTGAGAAAATATGTTTCATGACCTTATGATTTTTGTACAACATAATGTGTCACCAACGATAAAATGATGCCATGTTTTGAAAGAATGGACTGTGATAGCTAAATCAAAATAATGTGTCATGTAATTATTCTCATTCTAACATGATCTTACTGCATGAGAACACATCCCAACACTGATCCTAAAGCATCACAGTAGACCACACACCCTTTTCATGATACCTGAAAAATAATGATTGGTGCTGATGAAAGGAGAACGTTAATCCCATGAAAATAGTTTTGGCATTCCTTAACCCCATGGAATGAAGTATTCTTCATTTTAGAATCATTCGTAGGTGAATATAGCCTTGAAAATCATTAGACTAGAATTGATAATAACCATATAATCCATGAAAACAACTTTTCGTAAAGATGTTCTTCAGTGGTTTCCAAGAGTTCATAGCCCCTCTCATTTCTTGATCCATAGAGAACCCATTTCAAAAACTACATGAAAAGTTAAAATTACCTCTTTTATCCAAAATGGGAACTTTAATAGTTTGTCATACCACCATGATCCCTCACAATTCCCATCACTATCACCATGTTTTTCTCATTCTCTTCCCATTTCATTGAATACAACAATATTTCCTCTATAACAACAACCACCATGAATCAAAATATTGATGAAATATCTAATTTATAAATTATATTGCTTATGATAGTGATTTCATAAGATCTAAATGAATAATGAAATATTAATAGTTTCTATATCTACATCTGAAATCCTTTTTTGGAATAACCTCTTTATAAACTTGCAATGGGTGATATCATGTGTGCAGTTCAATCATAGAGTACCTATTTTCTCCCTTAAATTATTCATATAGATCATCAGTGAATTTAAGTGGATACTAATTCATTACCGTATCGTGGTTATGCTCATGAAAATCGACAAATGATTGATGAGTTTAATCACTTTTTTGACAAAAAACTAGTTCTTCCACAGAGACAAGCTAGGATGATTGAATACATTTCATTCCATCTACTCCAACCACACATTAAATTCAATTAAATTTTTTGGGATCAATTTTATAAGTAATATGTGAGATAGAACTGGTCTCTAATACGAGATCAATCATAAATTATACCACCCATACAGGTGGTAACCCAGTTAAATTATTGGGAAACACATATGGAAACTGATCTGGTACTATTGGAAAAAAATTATTGTCAATATCATGTATTGATGAAAACGAAAAAACTTCTATATAATATGGTGTCATTATAAATATTAGTTATATATATACATATGCACCATCCTTTACATTCTAGTCCCCTATAAAGTGATTCCCATTGCTATCTTTTGTCATTAAACTGACCTAGAGGGTATAACAATCGATGTGATCCTTGAACATTCTCGTCCAATCCATACATAGAATTATATGAAATATATACATATTCATAATAGGGAAATCCCATTTCATCTTGGCTCTAGGTACAATTATAGAACATGATCATCACACAATGGCGCAACAATGTGTTTGACCAAAAAGAGTTTGATGTTTTATCACAGAGGACATCATCTCAATTTTTAAACTCCTAAAATAAAAAAACAAGAAGAAATGTGGAAATGGGATAAATCCATAATAGAAAACCTTTTCACAACGGTAGAATTAAATTTAATCACACCTCCCACAGAAGATTCTCTATAATGATCATCCAAAATAACGTCCGAGCTCTATATGGATATTTCATCCCCACACATTTCTCCATGTTTCCCTATTGAGATTACACATCCATAGAATATATGGAATATATGTATATTTTAAGGATATATATTCTATACTGATGATATTGATACAACATCCCTCACCCCATCGAAGCATTAAATTCTTTATATACCAGAGATGTGTCCCAAGCACCCGACCTCAGAGAACAGTGACAATAACACTGAGTATTCTCCATTTTTATGAAATTATGGAATGAAATTGTTGTTTCAGTACAATGTCACATCATTTTTTCCAAGGAACCATGTTGGAAACACCCAGTTACAAATGTTTGTCTCAAAATATGATTCACAGATCTAGTCATATGATTTTGATTCGTGCTCCCACAATGGAAATAGGTGTTGATCTTATACTTGGTCCAACATTAGGGTTTCCAAAATTTCCCTTGGGTGTCGACATACTTCTTCCTATCATAACTAATTATATATCCCGTTTAGCTACAGTCTCTTGATTGATTTTCTCTGTATAATCCATAATATATAGAAAAACTATCTTCGTGTGAATATCTTACATCATCCCCAATTAAAATATGTGTGAGATATAGGATACAATGGAATCAACATCAAGTGAAGGGCCCATGAAATTCATGAATTTAGCTTTATAATCCATGATAGAAATGTTTGTTTAAATCATGATGAAGAAGACAACCAGTCAGTATATATTTAATTTCTAAGGATCAAATTGTTTGTTAATGAATTTCATAAATTCCTCCAATGATTGGCATGTATATAATTTAGAATGAACAACTTAATCACATATCTAGTGTGCAAGATCATTCAAAATTTATATTTTCTTGTTTGTCTTACAACTCTGTTGGCGTGTGGATGAATTTGAACATATTTTTCATCTTATTCAGCCACAACTCCACCTTTTTGGGTTCATAATCACGCCATATGATTGGTGGATTCTACTTTTATAATTTTACTGAATGATTAAATTTCATAGGATCATCCATCCTATTCCCATTATCCATAACCTCAAGGGATTGGAAAATACTTTTGACTAGTAGTTGGTTCCCCTGTGGCTCTGGTCAAATGAAATTCTCTCCGGCTTTGTCAGATTGGTTTCTATGATGCCTATAAGATGGCCTTTTTTAAAAAGACAACATATTTTATATGTCTAACTCTATGTCTAACTCTTTTTTAGCTGAAGTCTTGCCAAATAAAATTCTATCAAATCATATTATCACCACAATTCTTTAAAATCATTAACATTTACCATTTTAAAACATTTTTGAACATTTTATACATTCTTTTGAGAATATCCTTTTTAAAAATAATACAATATTTCAATTTTAAATTCCTTTCATTTTAATTTTTTCCAATATTTTTAAAAAGACAACACATTTTCACCAGGTCATAATTCATTACTCAAACTGATTTATTCTCTCATAGTGGGAATTCATTCCTCTAATTCATGTCATGCTCATCTTATTTGATAAACCCATGAAATTGAGATTTTAAATCATTTTAGTGTCTCAAAAATTATTATATAACCTAGTCCATGGTATCCTTTTGTTGAGCATAAAAATCTTAGCAACATAATTATATTCTCTCGATTTGAAGTCCCAAAATTCATACTCTATTTTATAATCCCATCTGCAGGAATAGGCCAAAATAAATTCAACCTGATGATAGACAACCAATACATTGTGAAAGTCCACATGATCCACAAAAATTAATGGACCATGTGGATACCACATATGACATATCACCCCTTCCCAAAAACATGAGAGTACATATGGATATTAATTTTTATTAAGAAACCACACTAAGGTGCCAAAGGATTGAAATAAATTCCAATGGATTCATTAGTTATTTGGGGGAGATTTCCCATTTGAGAAAAAAACATCCAACAAAAATTACATAAACAAATAAACAACAAAATGAATTATTATATGAATGAATGATAAATAATAAATTTATATTTATCTCAAAACCAAAAAAATAGTACCACATCAGATGACAACAATATCAAAGTACACTACATAATATAAAACTATAAAACAAAAATATGACCAAATAACTAAAAATATTAACATGGTCTGATAAATTACCTTTTTCTATGTCCTATAAAAAACATCAATAATTCCATAATCGTTGGAGGATTCTCTTCAATCTAAAAATTCATCACATCTAATTAAATCCCATGTGTGATAACAACATTGGAACAATGAAAATTGACATAATTAAACCACGCCTTGTAAATGCAATATGATCTTACACAAACCATTATGAAAAACCATGTCAAAACCATCATTTTAAACATTGCAATAAAACCATTAATTTTTTAAAAAAATTTAACATTAATTTCCTTGAAATCAATCTTTTATTGAAAAAAATATATCCATGCATCAAAACCACCACATCATTGTGAAATCACGATTCTAAAATAATGTTATAATTATCAATTTCCATGAAAAAACTAATTTCCAGAATTACATAAATCATCGTTCAATACTGTTTTTAATAATCATTGAATTGTGAACAAAAAATATATTTATTTTAAGTGAATAAATATAAAATTGTGGACTCATACTCTAAATAGAGAATTTGATATTGAATCCACCTACCAAGGGTTTTATGGTGAAAGTGAAGAATCACACTCAAACGTCAACAAAGTCGGGTTGAGTCTCTAAATACAAGCCATAGATCACTAACCATAGCATAAATATCCATATCTAATATAATTTTTCATAATATATATATATATATATCCATAATAGATATATATCTAAAAAATTTATATGGATTGATAATTGGATAAAATAAAAATCCGAAAGAAGAACCTAGAACATTAACATAACGTGAGAATCTAGCGTAAAATCACCCTGATAAGCTTACATATCAACATTTAATCAATTTTTAGAAGAGTCCATGACCTTTGGGAATAGAGAACATTGAGTTAGGGAAACAGGGGAAGAAAAAAACTGGATTTGGAGAAAAAATGTTTAATATAAATAGTTTTTAGATCTCATGTTTAACACATGAATTGTTCGTCCCGTGTTTAGAAAATCCAAGAATAATCTATTTTCTATCTTCTGTCAGATTGGCCCATAGACACTATTGGAAACTATCTCTGATGATTACAGTTTTAGTTATCAAAAATCATGTAATATGTTAACATTTGTCTTATCTCATTTCCAATACTAAAATATGTCAAAGCATTATCTTTAATATCATCTCATTTCAATAGGATAACTATTTAAGTATGTTTCATGCTACAAATCATATAAATTATTATATATGCTTGTTTATGTGTATTAAAACTCTCTAAATTTCATAAAATCTGATCCATATAGAATATTTAAAAATTATCTAAGAATGAGTCACTGAAACTGAAATACAGATTACTCACCATCATACATACGGCTCACTAACAGATTGTTCAAACATGAATATATTCTAAGTATGTGAACCTGTCACTATTTTAATGAATCACCATTGCACATGACACCAACATTGATGAATCACTATTTCTTATGAATCACTGGCACATATGACCTACTGAATGTCCATGTGACCTAACGTTTCATAATGTTACCAATGCAAATACTCTCCGTCACTTGCCATGATTCAACGATAGATCAACTATCTCACTAATAGATCAAATTTCTCACTGAAAGAATGAAGGACTAATTATTGAGTCAATTCAAAAATGAGTTGAGTCACTAACGTATGGATGGACTGATTGAATCACATACCTATAGATTGAGACACTGACATAAGTTAACACTGACAGAAGGATACACCGACAAACAAGAACTGATATTCTCTTTAAAGATGAATTTATTAATCTTATTTCAAATGGTCATATTTATTTCATCTAATGTTAATGACATATTTTATTATTATTTTTCGAATTTTAGCAGACAGTACATGGTGAAATGAACCTTTTCACATGGAATGTACATGCTATTTGTTGGCCCTCAAAAATATGAATTGTTTTTAAAGAGATGGGAGGAATAGTAGAAAAAACAATGATAGCCATGTGGCGCATGCCTCTTTGATAGTGTAACATACCGAAGAACTTATGAAACTCTCAGGAAACCACTATAAACTCAAGAACAAACGATCACGTGAGGTGATCTATATTAAAAAGCACATTGAATTGAAATATTACATCATCATACCAACTAAGGAAAACATTATACCTTCAAATATATACATGAACCTAGAAGCCATAATATAACACTCTTTATTTGTGTCATCTTCCAGAAGAAGACTCAGACTTCAACTCCACTTCATGAAACGTGTCCACAACTGCATCATATAACACACAAAGCATTATAAACCTAACTATACATCTTTTACTTTATTTTTTTCATTTAGTTACATTTTTATGCTGTGTGTGTATCTGTCTATTATATACACTGATTCTTGTGCATAAACGTTGGATACTTGATATCATCAATATCACACTATTTTTATCTATTTTTATCTCCCATAGATCAGTGTATGAGGTCATGTGTGACCTGTTTTTTTTATTCCATGGTGAACTATGGTAGAGTTCATGGGTGACCTAGATAGCTTTGTGTGCTGTGGGGAAACTCAAGCCAGGGTGTTGATCAAACAATTTATTAATTAAAAATTCTAGGTGGAAGGTGATCGCCATGTTGATTGGATTATGTCTCTTCTTGATACTAAACCTCTTTCCTTATTTCTAATATGTTAAACCCTTTAATTTTTACTCTATTTTGTCACATATTTCATAAAACTAATTTAAACTCTGATAGTTCTCTTAAAAAGTTTTTTTAATAGTATTTGATAAATATATTAGTTTCAAATGATGTATTAATTATCAAATTGATACAACTATGAACTAATCAATATTTTGAGATATTAATAGATTGGAAAAGCTCTTATAAATTCAGCACTAGCTTATAGGGAAATTGAATTTAAAATATTGGGGTAATTTCAAATTTTATTATTGAACAGAAATTTTAATAGATAATCAACTAACCCCCTCATTTGTACTCTACTCCGACCAACATTTGGTATTAGAGTGTTTAGTAAGATTATGTTTTCAATGATTTCTAATATAAATCAACTATGATTTATGTTTTATTTCAATGATCATAATATTTATAATAATAAAAAAAAATTATATATTTAAAATTTTATTATAAAATTTTTATTATGTTATATAGTTTGGAAGGTGCTTCTACCAGCTTACCTCAAACATTTAATGGAGAAAATTAAGCACAATGGAAATTTAAAAATAAAATTCACTTACAAAGTATGGTTTTTAAATTTTTTTCTTCAATTATAGATGAGAATAAGATTCCTTATAATGCTATAACCACTTGGGATTATCAATATAATACTACCTATAACCATAATTTAAAATCCATGATTTCCTTATACTACTTTGTTGGATATAAAGATTTTAACAGAATTTGGGCATATAAATAACACATGAAATTTGGGATACATTTTATTTTTTAAATGAGGGAATATATTGTGTGTATGATATAAGAATTAAAAAATATACTATTAAATATTAAAATAATTACTATGAAGCCAGATGAGCCTATTTCGATCATGTATCTTAGGTTTAATGAAATTATGAACAATATGATCTGTCTTGGTAGAGATGTTATTACCAATGAATAAATTAAGAGGATTCTCATATTCTTACCAGATTGATGGACATGAACTTATTTCTCAATTAGAGAATCGTGTGAGATTAGAAAATTACCTGTCAGTGAACTCATTGGAAAACAGATAATGTATAAGGAAGTGCTGAATGTCAACAATGAGAAATAGGGTAAAACTGAGAGAAAATTTGTAGCCTTCAAGAGTACTACCTCGATGATTAAGAAAAAATAGAAGGTGTTAGCTGCTATTTAATGCTCTAGTAGATACAAATCTATATCTGATGGTCATGAAGATATTTATTATCCAGCTAAACGATTCGAGAAATTATGTAAAGAAATTTTTTTCACATGAAATCCAACTATAAAAGAAGATATGATAAAGATGGATGATGAGAAAAGGACTAGAGAATAAAAGGAAAATCAAAGTAGATTTTCTACTATGATTGAAATATAAGTGGAATTTATTTGCCTACTGTACAAAATTAAAATACAAAAAGAAGTATAAAAACCATGACAATAAGTATAAGAAATTTATGAAGGAAAACTTGTGTGCTTCTAAAGATATCTTCAGTGAATCAACATCATCTCATGAGGATAAAGATTACACACAAAATATGTGTTTTATGAAAAACATTGCTAAGATAACTATATATATTTTTATAGACAAGTCTATTTATTTTTAAAATGAAAGTGAGTCTGAAAATATGACATGTCATGAAACATTTGAAAGTTGCTATATGATGAAAGAGACATTAAATGAACTAAAAGATCTATATAAATCAATAGAGAAAAAACGTAATATTACTGTAACTATTAAGTATAAAAATACAATTAAAAATGAAAAATAATGTTCAAATACTCAACAAAAATAATGATTTAAAAATTTATAATGAGCAATTGAATAAAAATCAAGAAAATATTACCAAAGGGAAAACAATCTTACACAAGTTCTTGGAATATTGGTAGCTCCAAAGTAATAATCCAGAATTAGATTTCATCATAGATAGTTAAACATATCTAAAACAATGTTTTTAACTAAATATGGACTATTTATTATTTTACATAAAAATAATTATTATAATGCTAGTTCTGGTTATGAAAAATCCATTACTACCTCTATTTTTTTGTGACAAAAAATATTTTATTTTTAATATATGTAACATAATTATTATTGGAACCCCATAACAAATATGGGTACATATATCGTTGATTACTAATGTCACTGGACCCAAACATGTTTGGGTACCAAAAATATATTTTGGTAACATTTTTATGTTGGAAATATATTTAATGAGATCTTGAAAGAGTTAGTAGTACTTGGATAGAGGGATTTCAAGACACATTATTAGAAATTATTCAGGTTTCAAGAGCATAATCAATATTTATTTTTTATATGTCCCCTTTAGTGATAATTCTAAAGGAAAAATAATTTTCCATGACAGGATTAGTAACACTAACTTAGTTTTTATTTGTAATGTTCATTTTTCCATTGATTGAAATAATATATTCTTAGTATTTCATAGTTATGTGACGATTTATTTGAGGAGAAATTTTAAAATGAGTCTTGAAATGTTTTTAATTATAAAAATTATTTAGTATTTTCTGCTCATAGAAGTGAAAATGTATACTCTATTACCATATATTCATTAGATTCTCAGAATTTTTCTTTTTTATGTGACTTTAAAAAAGATTCCGGGATTTGTCTTAAGATATTATTAAATTGTAATGTACACTCTATAATAAATATTACTCTAAAAGGAATAGTTACGTATCTGCCCAAACATGATTTTACAAATGAATAAGTCTATAATCCTTGTCAAAATGATAAAATACACAATATATCATTAAAATAAAAGAATTATGTTTCGACTTCTCAACCATTTGAGTGGGTTTACATGTACATGTTTGGACTATCATGAGTTTCTAGTTTAAATGCTATGATCTATTTCCTTGTTCTTATAAATGACTATTCAAGGTATACATGGACTTATTTCATAGCATACAAAAGTGAATCTTGTACTTACATAACCAAGAATGCATAGATGGTTAAAATTCGATGTGGATGTAGAATAAAATCATTAATAATTGATCATGGTTGTGAGTTTGAATGTCCAGACATATAATCTTTTTTATCACACAATTGATATAAACATAACTTCTCATCCCTTATGACACCTCATGAAAATGGAGTTATAGAATGAATAAATAGAACCATACATGAAATTTAATGGAAAATTTTCAATGACTATGATTTACCTTTATTTACTTTTGAATTGTTGTTGTAAATACAACTTGATACATAAAAAAAAGAATCTTAATTAGACCGATCCTCATGAGAAATCCTTATGAGTTGTCGAACAACTGATAACCCAGAGTTAGTTAATTCATAGTTTTTTTGTTGCAATGTCTATTTTCTTAATACTAAGGATAATCATGAAAAATTCACATCTAATTGTTATGAAATAATCTTACAAGGATAGTCAACCTATATTAAATCCTACATAATTTTTATTAAAAGAACCATGTGTGTGGAAGAATCTATACATGAAAAATTTAATGAAACAGATAGACATGAACCTAAGAGCTCCCAAGAAACCCATGAAGATGATTTGTCAAAGTTGTATATAAATGAGAAATCATCTACTCCTCTAGTCATGAAATCTATTAAATCAAATAGTTTTGTAAAATATTCATAATCTAAACATGCTGAACATGATAGTATGGATAGACCTAAATATATTAGCCCTGCATTTTCTAGACAAACTATAACTCTTAAGAACCAGCTTTTAGATGTTGTAGATGGAGTCTTAGATAAAGGGACACAATTAAGATGTTCTCTGAGAAATTTTGTTGAACATTAAGCACTCTTGTCAGATCGTGAAACTAAAAACATCAATGATGGAATTCAAGATGAATTTTTTGTTATCAATATGCAAGAAGAAATTAACCTATTTGAATTATTTTTTTTAAAACTTGTTGATAGAACCATTAATGCATTGACCATAGGTAATAAGTGGGAGTTCTGAAACAAAGTTGATAAATTTAGAAATATTTTCAGAAATAATTCTATATTGGTGGAAAAATGTTATAGTAAAAAAGAAGGCATTGACTATGTTGAATATTTTTCACTATTTTCTAGACTAGAAGCCATCTATTTCTTGTATACATATTCTCCCATTTTAATTTCAAACATTATCAAATATATGTTAAGAGTGCATTCCTAAATTTATATATAGTAGAGGGTGTTTTTTTGAACAACCCCTTAATTTTACAAACCCTCATTTTCAAAATCATGTTTTCAAATTAAACAAAATAAATTATAAGGTTTAAAAAAGTACTAAGAGGGTGGTGGTATATATTAAGTAGTTTTCTTATTTTGAATAGTTTTATAAAATGAAATGTTGATTCTACACTATTTATAAAACGAATTTATAATGTTGTTTTAGTATTTCAAATCAATTTTTATGATATTATTTTTTGATATTCAATATATTCTTTATGTAATGAGTTTTCTAAAATGATGCAAAATGAATTTGAAATGAGATTGATAGGAGAACTAAAATTCATTCTGGGATTTCACATTTTTTAAAATAATGAATGTTTTATTTTAAATCGATGTAAATACACCAAAGTTATTTTTAAAGGATTTTTCTTTGATAGAATTAAAAATAGTGGCACTTAGATAATTATTTCATGTATTCTGGATTTTTATGAAGATGGTAAATTTATTGATCAAATCATTTATAGATGAATAATTGGAATATTTATATACATAAATTATACGAGGAATAGATTTTGTTTGTTGTGTTAATGCGTGCTCGTTATCAAGATAATACCAAAGAGTATCACCTGATTTATGATAAATGCAATTTCAAATACCTTAAACATAGTATAAATTTAGGTTTGATTTACCCCTAATGACAATAAATTGATATATTGAGTCATTTTGATGCTGACCTAGGTGGATTCTGGTTATATAGGAAAAGAACCTTTGAGAAATGTCACTTTTTGGGAAAAACTACGATCTCTTAGTTTAGTATAAAATAGAATTTTGTTTCATTATTTACTGGTGAAGATGAATATGTAGCTATTGGTAGATGTTAGGCATAAATATTGTAGATAAATAACACTCTAATAGACTATGTATATCAATTTAAAACTATATATAAAAATTGTGACAATTAAAGTTCTATTAACAGTTATAATAACCCATATTCTCACTCAAGAAAAAATCATAATAATGTAAGACATAACTGTTTGATAGATCATTTTCCATGGGTGATATCACATCAAATTTATTGTCACTAAATATAAGCATTATGACATATTCACTGAGCCATTCAACTGTTAATGAATGAATTAAACTAGAAATGAGTTAGGAATGACCAATCCTTAGGACCTTGTGTTGTCATTCCATTAATCTTTATTAGTAAAATTGACATGCTAACATTGTTGTCACATTGATGTTGTTGTCAGGTCGACAATGTTGTCATATGGAAATTATTGTCATGCTGACACTGTTTTCATGTAGACGACATTAGTATTATACAAAATATATCGTACTGACATCGATGATGCATTGTTTCTACATGTATAATGTTATTATCAAAATGACACTCTTTCATTAAAATTGTGAACCCAATTCACAATTTAATAATTATGTATTTTCAAAAATCCTAAATTAAATAATTTTGAATCAATACATTCTTCTTATTTAATACTACTCTCTCTCAGCCTTTGATCTCTCTCTTTAACCCTGACCATTCACCTTATTACCTCCATTTTGAACTGATTATAATTACATGTGTGAAGGGATATCTTGAAGAGGGTGAGATTCTTGCTTCTAAGAAACATAATGATGAATAAATCAAACCTTCAGGTCCAATAAATTAGGGTTTTGAAATCTATGATGTAACCTAAAAAAGTAAGTCCTATTTTAATAGCTCTTGGAGGTAATTTCTTTTTTATTTATGGTTATTCAAGATCATGGATGACTTGGATGGTTTTCAAATAATGAATGACTTTTCTACCTGAAGCTTGTATATGAATATTTCATGAATATAGAACTTTTTTTGGAAGGATGTGATGTTTCTTGGGTGAAGCCGATTGTAAAAGGGAAGTGAATATCATTCTCTTTCAGACATTGTGCTAGATGTCTTAAGGTTCATTAAGAAAGATGGTTCAATGATTATGAAGGTTCTTCTCCACTAGAAAGTGAAATCTATTTCTATGAGAAAATTTTTAGGAAGAAAACTGGAAATGGAAAAAAAAATAAGATACCTATTGCATCAGAGTCAAATGGTGAGTGAACAATTTTATTTATGTTTATTAATCACCAGATTTTCCCCATAAAAGGGGAAATTTCTTCTCTAATGTTTCAGGATGTGTGCGTGGTGTATTTTCAATTGAACGGACATAAATTGAACCAATGAAGATATCTGATAGTGAACATTAATGAGATTATAAATCTCGGTTGTAAGTGAAATTTTATTTTCTATTCAAAAATTATTTCAGCAATGTTAATCAAGAATGGCTATGGAATGGATGTTTACGATGTTGTCATAAGTTAATCCAGAGTAATCTCATTAATCATATATATCTATATATTAATGAAAAATAACTAGAACCCAAGGATGATAGAATGGGTTGGTGATGAAGATAGACTATATAAAATATTTTATCCTATATATCATATATTATGACT
This sequence comes from Viscum album, assembly GCA_963277665.1. Classification (NCBI taxonomy): domain Eukaryota; kingdom Viridiplantae; phylum Streptophyta; class Magnoliopsida; order Santalales; family Viscaceae; genus Viscum; species Viscum album. The sequence continues at coordinate 1,520,522,126 of OY728136.1, forward strand.
ATAGGTTCTATTAGATCCTCGTATCAGTCCAAATGAACATATAAAGTATTCTTCATATGATGAGGAGGAGCTTGCTAATCTTTACAATGACGTGGGATCAGGAATTGATGATAGAAGTGACACAGATACAACTAGACCCACAAAAATATCATCTATTGGACATCCATGTAAACCATTGGACATACTTTCTCATGAACTTATTCTCAAATCTAATGGAAGTGAAGAAACAAGGTTTTAATTATATTTAAAATGTGTAAGTGAATCTAGTAATGAATAATTTGAATAAGAAGAATAAGTAAGTGGTGAATGTTGTTTAGAATCAAGTAGGTATTAAGGAGATGAGAATGTTTATGATGAAGATTGTGATGGAAAAAAATGAAGATGGTAATAATTATGAATGTATTTAAAGTGGTAGGTATAGTGAATTTGATCGTCCTGATGGGAATCTAAATGATGTTAGTAGAAAGGATTTTGAGGCTATTACCGGTTTATCAGTTGAGGGTGATGTCCAAGAAAAAAATGTTTCCCCATATTAACCATTTTTCTCAAGCTGTATATAATTGAAAAATTAATGTACCTAATGAGAAGAAAACTACAATGTAATAATTAACTAAGGGGGAGCAATCTTCCTTAAAAACTGACAATGAGGTGGGGGTGCTAATGGAAGAGTAGTAGATGATGATAATGAGAATCAAATTAGATGACCAATGATTTATAATCATACTCTTTTGTATTATGATGTTATGGCTGAATGTGTGAGGAATCATTGTTATGTTCCCCAATGATTAGATTATGAATATTCTGATTATGAAATCATTTCACTTGAAGCATTGAAACTAGGGGATAAGAACACTTCAATTGACTATGTCACTATGGATGGTTTGAATGATTCAGACCAGACATATGTACATCCATAAGAAACTATGTACAATCACAAATTCAGTATGATATTGATAATACAAGTAGATAAAACCCTAAGCTATCTGAAAATTTGAAATAATTTTTCTCTATGGTTGAAGGAGTAAATAATGATAGACCATTGAGTACAATTACTTCCTCAACAAATGTATCTCAATTTTAGGATTTTTTGGTTTCCTAGATAGTGATAAAATAAATTCATCGAAATATCATAACAACTATATAATCAATTGTGACATGTGACACAATACTCAGGAATGAGATAAAGAAGTTAACCACATGCATCAATAAATTAACCACATAGTACATAAATTAAAAAGAAATTGTCATGTAAGGACATGCAAATATTGTGTTCACTTTATAGATATTTATTTTACTATTCTACAAAAATATGTTAAGGAACAATCCTCTCCTATTATTGCTACAACCTCTACTCCACTAGTTCTGCCTTCACAATCTTCATATCTTTATAATGAAAATTCGGTTTGAAAAGAAGAGTTACATTCCATAATTTCTAGTATGGACTTGGTTGAGGACAACTCAGATAAGGTTCATGGCCATGTGAATTATTATACATGTATTGATTCACACACTCAAGTAGAGATTAACAAAAATAATAATGTGGTTTAAACCAAAATCATCATAATGCATCAAATGAATAGTTTTTTATATTTATTTGGCCACCAATCATAAACATCTTCAACTGACAATGAATTTTATGTATCTGATTTTGATGTTGAGAGAATTCAATTCCTTTTTGGAAAAGTTCATAAAAAACAAAGATGATTTTGAAAAGGAAACAAAAAATAGTGGAGAGATAATTGAAGAGTTCATCAAACCATTGAAACCATATATACCTGTCCATAGTGAATAAATTGTGGTGCCTCATACACCACCACATGGCCATACTATTTCAATGACTACTCAATCATAGATATTAGTAACTCATGCCTTATCACTCATAAGACCCATCGTTATAGATCTTTCTCAGCCTTGCATTATTTCTCATCATAGTCCCACCCATGCTTCTATAGTTCATGAAGGAGTACTTATACCTCCTATAACAATTCATTCATACCCTCACGTCTCATAACCTTCTCATTATTATGAACTATCCATTGATCATTTCGATAATGGGATGAAACCCCATACAATTAAAAAATGGGCTATTTCTACGGTTCAAAACATGGGAAATTGGGCCCAAAACCATGGTCGTAGCCTACGATGACTGTTTTTCCCAACTGTTGTGTTCTATCATTGTGGTATTAGTGTCTGACCAATAGCCATAATTTTATCCTTGGTAATAGGCGGCCTATTGCCACCAATTTGAAAATTGTGGCAATAGGTGTCTCCATTGTCAATTGTGGTAGTTGACCTATTGAAACATTTTCAAATGTTGAAATAGGTGGCCTATTTCAAAGGTTTTCACCACAACTATAGACCTAGATAACTGTGGGAATAGGATAAAAATAATGTGTGCCTATGCATTTTTGATCCCAGTACCTTCCCTTTACAATTCAGCGACCTAACCACTACAATAAAAAGTCTATTAAGTGATTATATACATAATATGTAATATAAATTTTTGAAAACCAATGAAATATAATGAAAACCATGGAAATATCTCTTCCCTCCATATTTTGTGTGGGAAATTATTCCAACCACAAAAGGACATGAGACCTATAGCCGCAGTTTTCAAAACCATTGTTATAGGCCACATAACGAGTGCTATAGGTGTTGTCTATAGCCACGGTTTTTGAAAACAACGGATATAGGTATGGGATATAACCACATTTTTGAAAATTGTGGCTATAACACATGAAAACAAGACCAATATCCATAGTTCTAAAACCAGGACTATAGTCCCCATAACCGTGCTCCTAACCACTTATATATGCGGTTCTAAAACTGTGGCTATACGTCAGTGGCTATAGCCTATTTTTCTTGTAGTTTCATGACCCTACTATGTCATGTGGAGTTATATTTTTTGGACTAGGAAGAGGCTTTTATCTATTGTTAATTTAGTGTTCCATTCTTAATTCAGTGTGCCATCCTTAATCATTCTTGAATGGTACCTAATAATTCCATGATGTGTGATCATCCAAAAGGGGGTGATTGGAGGACCATTGATAATGTTGGAAATTATATCTGACTATAATGGTTATTATAATCACAAATCATGTCATATATAATCATATATCAAATCTCATGTTATATCTTAAATTTTTTCAAATAATTATTCTGAATGTTAAGTTATTTCAATCAGAAGATTATTTATGAATATTAAAACTACCAAAGATTATAACTTTTTTTCTATTTTTGTTTATGTGTATTAACACCCTATGAATTTTCTAAATTGTAAGATATAATAATTTATAAAAATTATCTATGTATGTGTCCCTGACATAGACCTAATAGATGAATCACCGAAAAACTTAAGAGTCACTAACAAAGAGTTCAAAATGAAATATGTTCTATGTATGAGAAACAGAAACTGTTGGAACGACTTACTATTTCACATAACACTAACAAAGAATACACACCATTACATATGAATCCTTGAGGTAGACAACTGACCTTCGGTCTAGGTGAACTACAATTTCATGGTGATACTGATACGATGACTCACCATCAATTGATATGAGTCAACAGTAGATCAACTATCTTACCGATAGATCAACTGTCTCAATAAATGAAGGAATGACCCACCATTGGAATAAGTCACCAAATTTAATTAGTCACCAACATGTTGAATGACTGATATAATTTCAGACTACTAGATTGTGACACTAACAGAAGGAGACATTGATAGACAAGTTAACAATAGACTTTTTAAATCGCCATTTATTGATATTATTTCTAATGGAAATATTTTTTTCATTTAGTGATATTGAAATATTTTATAATCCGTTGTAGGAATTTTAGAAAATGATACAAGGTATGATGAACATATTAAAATGGAATGTACATTCGCTTTTTCGGCCATGAAAAATAAGATATTTTTTAAAAGAGAGAGTAGAAAAAGGATAAAAACAACAATAGTCATGTGGTGCTTGCATGTTCAAGAGTATATCATTCCATAGAACATTTGGAACTCTCATTCAACGAATGTGAACTAAAGAATAAAAAAAATGAAGATATTTCAATCAAGCTTCACGTCGAATTGAAAAACTACTTCATCATACCAATGCAGGAGAAGAATATACCTAAGGATCCATACATGTACTTGGATGCCATAATATGACACTATTTTTTTATTAACTTCTCGAAGATCTCTCAAACATCAAATCAACATAATCAAATGAGTCTAGAGATACATCACATAACACACAGATCCATCAAAACCTAACTCCACATCTTTATCACTGTGTTTTTCTTATAGTTAAATTTCTGAACAATGTGTGTATCTGTCTGTTACAAACACATTGAATCCTATTCATAACTAGATGATACTTGATATCCTCAGTAGAAATTTTTTTATACATTTTTATCCCACATAGAACTATCTATGTGTTATTTTGTGAGTTGTTTTCCCCATGAAGTCCTATGGTAGTGGTCAAGTGTGACATGGACACCCTTTTGTGTGGTTTTCAACCTCGATCAAGGGTGTGTATCAATGTATTGATTAATATATACTTCTTGGTGGTAGGTGATCACTAAATGGAGTGGATTATGTATCTTCTGGAGATAGAACCTCTTGTCATATTTATGCAGTGATTGTACCATTTAGTTTTACAAATTTTTATTACATATTTCATTAAACTAAATTGATCTCTTATAGATACTCTTACCAAGTGTTTATAACAGTATTTTTTTATTATGTTAGTTTTAGAAGATGAATTTGTTATCAACTAGAAACAACTAAGAACTAATCAATAATTTGAGGAATTGATCGAATATTCATGCTCTTATAAATTCACTACTGGCTAAATGGGAAATTGAACTTTAAATATTAGTGGAATTTCAAGTATTACTTTTTAACAAAACAAATTTATAGATACTAGATTGACCCCCATTATGAGTACAATATATTTACTAAACATTAAAATATTGGAATGTCACATGGTTGGGTCACATGGAATGCATTCCATTCAACCTCCATTCCAAATTCCAAATTCAAAATATTTACCCACATAAAATGGGTTATCCTTCATGGATGCGTGATTTCGGATAACCATGCACTACAAGGGAACCTTCCCTTTTTCCAAAGACTCATTGTGAATGCATTTCCTATACGTGTTTTATGATTTTCCCAATCCGTGATGAGACATTGAACTTATAAAAAATCTAAAGATAAACTCAAAAAGATCATCAAACTCTCCCAAACAACACCCATACACATTAGACATGTAAAAACATAAATAAATAGTTACTTACTTGAAACATGCAGTGATAAATTCAATGTAAAACATGCTATTTAAAAAAATTATAGATTTTAGGTAATAAAAATATCAATGAAATATAATATAGACATTTATGTCATATTTAATTTACAATGATCAAATGAATATGACTATTTCAAGGGAATTTAATTAGTGAAAAAAATGAAACAAGAAATAGAATTTCATTACTACCCTTGATCCAAAATATCATATACGATTTAGATAAATTATATGGATGGTATAAATAAAAAATATACACAGTGGGTCATAATTATTATAAAGGATTTATGTCATTAATGACAAGAAATACATTTAGAATTTCACTAAAAACATTCATGATAAACATATACTTTTGAATATCAAAATATTTTAATAATAAAATATCACAAAATTTATTGAAAATTACATTGGAAACATGTAAAATAATATTTAACACATTTCTCACCAATGATTGCTTGAAATTTGGATAATGTTGTATATGTTCAAACACTAATTCCATTATCATTTACTATAAAATAATAAATTTCTTTTTTTGGAAATGTAAATGAATAATATTTTATATTTTTCTAAAAATTAAAACATGGTTGATATGGTTTTTAATAATTGTTTTGAGAATGGTAAATAAAATATTTTTTTTAGAAAAAATGGATTTGGATGTGTTTTTTTTAAACTGATCCGAAATATATTATCATATTTTATTGAAAATATTTTCTCAATACTTATAAATAACATAGAGTGAAATTTTATAAAATTACATATAAAATCATTAATAACTATATTATTATAAATTAAAAAGGTTTTATTGAAATATTATGAACTAATTTTCTTAAATAGAAATTCAACTATAAACAATCCTAATTAAAAATATATTCTAAAAGAAACACTTACAAAGATCTCAAGGTTGAAGTAAAAGATACTTAATGAATTACTAATTTATATCTACTATAAATAAATATTACAACATTGGAAATAATAATATGATATACAAAATTATTTACAAAGGTAATATTATAATTTAAAATACAATTAAGATGTAATATAACCTAATTAAAATAAATTGAGTTATGAAATTCACGAATAGTTGGTAAATTTCATCTAAAATTCCCATGGTTAAAATAATTCAAAATAAAATTTAAAATACATTGAATTAATAAAAAATAATTATATTACTTCCAATGTGTATTTATATACACTATATAAAATAAATTAGGTTTATAAGATTATATAATACCTCAATAAAGGGAAAATGATATGAACTCCCTTACATCATGCTTTATTTTTTAAAACGTGGTTGAAACTCATGTATAATGTTTTTAATAATTTTATTAATATATTTCATAAAAATATTCACATTTATAGTATCAAATATTATCCCCTTATTATATTTTAAGTCCACTTTGTTAATAATATTTCATTATTTTCAATGATTCAGGTATCAACTTCCATGTATTGTCATGTTTTTTATGAATATTCTAGTTCTTGAGAATATTTTATATTTATATCATATAAATAATTATATTAATAATATAAATATTATATTGAAACATTATATATATTTTAATAAATATTCATGAGGTTTTCTCAGGAAAAATCAATCGTACTCCTTCATGGAGACAGTAGCCCATATATTTGACTGAGATGTGATATCATTCCATTAAAGAGTGACATGATAATTAATCATGTGATATATTAATATTATATAATCAATAAAATCTCTAATATATCAAATAATTTCGTTTAATGTATTCTTATTACTTTCCATGTCATGCATATGTGAAAAAAGAATCACATTGCTTCATGAGGTGGTAGTCCACTGTACACAAGAGCCTCATTATAAACCATTAAATAGAATTGAATGTGAGAAGGTATATGTGATATAATAAATCAAATAGTATAATAATATCATAAATATTAGATACAGGTTTTAAATCAATCATCATTTCCATACATGAATATGGTGATGGAAAATGAATTACATTAATTTGTGAGGCGGTAGTTTGTCATACACACGATCAACGATTTTGTTTCCCATTTGATGGAAGAGGTGATCTATATATGTTATAACATTAAAATAATAAAAATAATTTTTTTTTGGAAATTTTTTATTTTATTATCATGATAAAATAAAATTATATATATAAATAAAAAAACTAGATAAAATGCTCATTTATGAATGTTACATGTTATTTGGGGAACTTCTTTTGTTTTAAACAAAATAATTTCCTAGGATAGATATAAATTCAAACAGTGTGATATATGATATATTTTTTGGATATAATTCATTTATTTTTAAATTTATTTACTAGAAAATGTCTTCTTATGTTTGAAAAAAGGATGCGAGGTGTGGCATTTTATATGTGGTTTAAAGGACAAACATGGAATATTTGAAATGAATAAATTAAACCAATATATTCATCATATAAATATTCTGTTGAATTGAAATTTTTATACCCTTATATGTGTTAATATATATATTTATACATAAAATGAATTCTGTAATTGTTTTAAGGTCATTTTTAACAATTACCTTTTTGGTTTAATACATGGTAAATTTGTTTTACATTAATGGCGGTAATTAATTTTCACTAATTTTACTATTCATAATAGTAAAAAATTATGTATCCCTTTATATATATATGAATTATTATGATTCAAAATATATATTCCATTTTTAAATATTCACTTTCCATAAATTGTTGAATAAAATTTAAAATTATTCACATAGACGTGATGAACAAATTAGCTTTCAAATATAATATTCTCATTAGTATATGAAATTTGTATTGAAATATTACATAAAAATTAGTAAAATGAGGAATTTTTTTTGAATTTTGATATAATGGAACTAATTTTTGTTTTAAATAAATTGAAAATGTAATTTAACCATGTGAATTTTTTAAATAAAATATAAAATTATTAAATAAAATTTTTATTTTCATTATTCTAAAAAAATAGAATCAGTTCATAAAAATACTATAAATTAACCTTAACATAATATTGGTCTTATGATTTAAAGAAATTATTTTACAAAATAAATTTTTCATTATTTGGTAAAATTAATTTTCAATTATTATCGCAAATCATTTCAAAAGTGTAGTTTCGAAAAATTACATTTTTTCAAAAAAAGATTTTTTTAAATAATAATAATAGTATTTCTAATTAATGGATGGGGATAGTTTTCTTAATTTAGTTTTTAATATTATTACCCCCTAATTTTATAACATACATATAATGGTATATGATATTATAGTTCTTTATGACTCAGTGGTGCATATTCCAAAGGCTATCCAAAATATTAAATACAATGAAATATATTTCATGGGTTGTGTAGGACAAGTATTGTGTGTCACATAAAATATAGAACACAATTTAATTATTTTAGAATTTAGAGGAGATACACCCATGAAATAGTGCATCAGGGGGGTTATAGTCAATAGGGTAAGGACTAATGTGCTAGTCCTTCGAGGGGTGCCACTCAGACTAGTTCAATGAGTATATGGACCCATACCCTAATTAAACAAGCGGATTGCCAACCCCAAACACTTTTTTATGATTCCACCTTATCCCAACCATTTTGAAGTGTATCCAAACGATTGACCATCCATGTAAAATTCAACATTATATCTCAAAATCTACATCAATGTCTAAAATCACATTCTATCTGAGAAATTCATCTTGATAGGGTCCTCACATGAAAAAATTTGAGTTCAAATGAAGGAGATATGCAATGTATATTTTTCCAATATGGGTAGAAGGCTTGTACGCACTGCACTCAATGTTTTCATCCACACTATTGTGTGTTCATATTCTTTGATGTACATTTCTTAGAGTCCATAACACTATAAACGACTTGTACGGTGCCTAGAAGTCCTATATCATTCAACTGGTGCGTGCCCATGTGCTCCTCGACATTCATGATATTGTCAAATTGCCTTGTGTACATGGCCACTTCGTGTAATGACATAGGCATGTGTACTCCTTGAGTACATGATGTGTCCTCCCACATAAAATCCAAGACATGTTCATTTGGAACACGAACAAGATGTTTGGGGGTTCCACATGGCGTATAGGCCCATCCACACAGTGTTTGATCCTTAACTCCAACTGAAACCCAAGAACCATAGTTATGGGGGGTAGATGTCTTGTTTTATTATAAATTACATGATGTGAAATTAGTAATCATCTATATTCCAAAATTCCTTCACTCATATTCTAGATCCATACTCAATATTGCGATCATTATGGTTTTTTCAAACAAAATAATAGTTATTACCCTCTTTCACAAATTAAGGTTCAATGATGGAAAATAATTTGAAAATGTTCTTTCCCAAAAATAATCACATAAAACCTATAATACATCGTAATATAATCTCAATTTTTCCCAAATAGAGATTGTATTCACATATAATCACATGAAACCTATAATATATTTTAATGCAATATAAATTTTACCATTTGTTTATAACAATCAATATCATAAATTCAATGATTTTTCCCACTTAAACCATCGTCGAAAAATTAAAACCACCACTGTATAGGCCAACTGTGATGAATTAAAAGAAAAACGGGGGATGAAATATATAAATAAGTCTAATATTAAATTTTTCATGATTTAATGTACAATGATAATGAATTGGTGATTATAAAGTGTTTTAACAATTGTAATTCATGAATAATTATACTATATCAATATAATAATTAATTTCTGGGGTTCATACTGAGGAAAATTATCAATTATCAAATAAAAATAAAATACAAGATCAATAAGTTAAAGAATAGGACTGGAACCCATAATCAAGGATGTCCAACATGATAAATGATCAATATTTGTAGAATAATTAATTCTCCAATAAAGTAGGAGATTCACTTCATCAATTGCCTCTCAATATACTTTGATCTAATTGTCAATTGTTTTCGGTATTAGATTCAATAATAATAAAACATTCTGAACCACATATTTCATTTTGCAAAGCTTGTGCGGATTACTCTTTTAAAATATTCATAAAAGGGTATTTATATAGGATTATAATTTGGTAATTTAATATGTATATATATATATTATGTAATTATTTTAATTAAATGAACGTTACAATTACTGTATTAACTAAACATCTAGTGACAACTATCCAAAGGTTTCACAGAGGGTAAACCCCCTATTATGGAATCAACCATTGTCTCAAATTTATAATGTGAATCATTATTCTGTAGATAAACCATTATTAATTAAAAACTACATAAACATGATATTAATTTGATTAATATATTTATTATATCAATTCCAAACTCACCAAGCCTAAGAATCTTACACCGACATATCACATATATATGGAACTATTTATTGATATATTTTAATTTCATACAAGGAATAAATAGAATCACTAAATTAGACTTCATATCAATTTATTTCATCCAAAAAAGAACTAGTTAAAACGGTTTGGATACTGAGCCTGCATATGTCTCTCCCGCTACCAGGTGATCTCCAAAATTTTCCTATGATTCTAGAGCACATAAACCAATGGAATGGTCCATCTTCACAAGATCCTCTCATAGCAATACTTGTTCATCATTAAGTACTCTGTGAAGATGGTTTCATCATTTATTTCTATCATTCCCAGTCAATGCCTTGTGTAGGATCATGCACATATCTATATAGTTGTGACAGATGGAAGATGTCATCAACATGCTCTAACTAAAAGTAAAATGTTATGTTGTAAAAAACCTTACCAATCTTATTATTATATTGAACAAATTGGTGAAACATAGGGATAAATTTTCTCCATGACTGAACAGATATAATGCTCACCATGGGGAGTCTCTTAAGAATACATGGCCTCCATGCTGGAACACTAATGTCATACATTATTGATATGAATAATATTTCTATAAGTTATGGGATTTCATTATATTCTCTTGGATCGCATGTAACTTATCAATCATCCCCAACACCATCTCTAACCAAATAGAATATGTTTCAGTAATCTCATTCCATCATAATGGGAGTCGTAATGGTCTCCCATACTAGGCCTTTAGATGAAGAATGATAATCAAAAAAGGATAGGTTAAATATAATAAAACTATACAAATGGAAAATCAACCTCCTAGATCTAGCCAAATAGTGTAAAAAATGATCCTTTAATATCTAAAAACACCTATATTCTTTTCTTTTTCATCCCATATATTTGGGGTTGCAAGACTATAGTCATCAAATAAATGGCTCTTGAATGCCTCTTACAAACCTCACCACAACCATGATGTGAACATTACATCATGATCAGTGATAATAATCAATGTTACACCCGAATTTCATATCATCTCCCACCAAAGAAACCATACTAGACTCTCTAACCAACTCTACACTCAAATATCATGAAAGTGATCGAACATAAAACGTTTGTAAAATATCACAAATATTTCATCATGACCTTTAAATATCAACTAAATCCCATCAAACAAATATATGGATATTCCATCACATTTAGACTATATAATCTCAATTGATTGTCTCAAGCCTTTTGAAATATGGAGATCTTCCTCCACATGTTCACATGTGAGACATTGAGACCCAGAATTAAAAATACTCCACCTCATTCCATCTTTCTACAACATCCATTGAAGGTCTATATAAATCATTTATGCACAATGATGAAAATCCAAATTAGAATTCAAAGACTCATTCATCACATCAAATCGCTTCATGACCAGAACCAAAATATGTTATTGATAATGAATGACATGAAACCCATATTTAGAAAATCCATCTAGTGAATCTCTTAAAGATATTTTCTCATTATATAACATAATGTTTATGTATCTCATTTATTTACACCACACATGATAAATGAGATGAAGAGTCATAACCATCATTTAAAGGTATGGTACACGCTTATCCTCAACTTGGATTAGCTGCAATGGTGTTAACTGCACATATGCCTCCTCATCCAGTTGAGAATGGTACTTTTCTTGTAAGGGTTTCTACAACGTTGTTTCTATTAGTAGTATTCTAGATTATCATAAAGTCAAAATCCTATAGTAACATGATCATATGACTATTTATCATGTTCATATCTATATTTTTTAAGATATACCATTCACCATGATTCTCTAATTAGATGAAAAAGTTCCCCCTAAAATACATATCCTCCCCATCCCTAGACAAAATACTACAACTTCTAACTCCTTGTTTTATTTCATGTAGTTCTACTTGTGGGGCCCCAAATTCCATGACATGTATGTGATCACTACCTACCTCTAAATCAACTTTAATTAGAGCCTAGTTCAAGAAGAATAGTACATCACATCATATTTTTAAGAACCCGAGTTTTTAGAACGGGTCAAAATCACGATCCTATTTAATTTTTTGACTTGTTTATGAGGAAACTGGATAAAATGGGAAGTTTCTGGAAATTTCTAGACTACATGCCGTGTACATTAAGTACACGCCGTGTAGGTCTCGAAGAGTGGCCGACTGTGTACACGCAATGTACATGTCGTGCGGGTGACCGTGTAAAGTTTTCTTACTACACGGCGTGTAGTTTTGAATAGGCTGTGCAGACCGCCAACCGTGTGAGGCCATACATGGTGTGTTGGCCGTTGTTTGGGTAAGAACCATGGACATGCCGTGTTCCCTTTTGAAACGCTGTGTAGTCTAGCCATGTATGAGGGATATAGATGGCGTGTGAGTACGTCAGCGAGGAAAGGAATAGGAACCTAGTACACGCCGTGTACCCAGAGGTACATGTCGTGTACTCATGTCGGCAGGTTTAGAAAGTAAGTCGGCAGAATCATTCCGTCTTATGAACAATTAAATGAACGATACACGGTGTGTAGTCCCAAAGTACACACCGTGTACTTTATTTTTTCACTTAAAACGGGCAGTAGCCTCGTATTGAGGTAGAATATCAATATTTTGGCGGGGTTTAGCGAACCAAGTCAGCCAGATCTTCATTTTATCCCCGGTTCTTCGTCCAAACTCTGATCCAATCCTGGTTGGATGCACTGGAACCCCCTCGGTAGGCCCTTGATTCCACTTTGGCCATTTTGTTTGATTTTCATTCTTGAATGATTTATAGCCCTTTGAGCGGTTTTGAATCATTTGTAGATTTAACGTATTTTAGACTGAATTGGAAGGTGTTATCGGAGTAGCAGAATCGTGCGAGTCTCAGGTAGGTGGTGCATACCTCATTTTTTGTTTTCGTGGTTGTTTGGGTGAAGCGGATTCAGCGTGTTTTTGGGCAATTTTTGAGAAGGATCCATTTTATCTGATTTTTCATGTTGTATTGTTTATGGGACCTCTGGGATGCCTTTGGGTATGCCCGGTTACCAGTTTGCGTGAGTGGGCCCAGGTGAGGGGTCGTGGCTCATCAGGGTATGTTGGCTGAGGAACGCCAAAATGGTTTTAATTGCAATATTATTGTGTTAAACTATTAATTTAAATTATTTAAGCCTGTTATAATTATTGGAGGCATTTACGACCTAAGTGCTGGTATGAGACATCACCTAGTATATTGAAATTCAATTGTTTAGTTTGTTTTTCCTAGTTTATGTTTTTCTATTTAAACATGTTATATATGAAATTGCTGAATTGCATCTGCTGGACACTTTGGGTTGTGTTGGGCTTGGCCCGGTTACATTTGAGTGATGCTGATCCCCGGTTGGGGGTTTGCCTGGGTTACTTTGGATGGTTTTTACCACGAGAGTGGTCGTCATGGATGTCGGTTTAAGGCAGTACGACTGTCAGGTTTGGCATGGCATGGGATACTAGGGTGGCGTTGCCATCGGACTTGAGACACATGGTAGCAGGGACACGAGGTGTCAGATGTTTTGGTGGCATAGGACTATTTGGGTCATTACCGCTCACCGGGACTTGAGTATTGTGCACACAGAGATACTTCATGATGAGGTGGTTTTGACCACTCGTGTGGGTATAAGCCCTCGTAGTTGCAGTTAGTTATTTTTGGTTGGGGGTTCATTCCGTAGAAAGCCACGTGGGAGGTGAGGAGCCTTTATGAAATGGGCGTGCCTTCGGGATGCCATTACTTGAGACACGAGGTGTCAGGAGGCACATGGTGCCTGGTTACTATTTAGGGTGTGCCTTCGGGATTTCAGTACTTGAGACACAAGGTGTCAGGAGGCCCTTGGTGCCATGTTACTATTTGGGGCATGCCTTCGGGCGTCGATAATTGAGACACGTGGTGTAAGGTGGAACATGGTGTCGGGATACACGAAAGAGATTCCGGCGTTGCCGAAGCAGGTGACACTCCATAGTTGCTGTTGAGCACCAGTGGAGTTTTTATTTATTTTTTCATTGTACTGATTACTGCTTTCCTGGTAAATGCATGTCTGCTTAAACACATATATTTGGTACGCACCATTGGGTGGTATCCTACTGAGATTTGTCTCACAGCCTGCACGGGCCCATCGGGACACGTGCAGACTTCATTGAATTACGTTCAGGAAAGGGTCTAGCTTCAGGAGATGGGTTATGTTAGTTATTGCATGGATATGGTACAGACCATGAGGTCATGAAGATATGGGGTTTACTTTTTGTGTTTACTTTCCTGTATCAGCATGCTTACTTGTTGTAGCTACTGTTGGTTAGCCATTGGCACCCTTTGGTATGTTGACCTTCTTTCGATGCATGTTTTACTGTTCAGTAGTAGTTACATGTTATCATCATGCTATTGTGTTTATTTCTGCTGTTGTTGTTATAATTATTGGTTCCGCTGTTTGTTGATATTGGATATGCTTCCGCTCTGCGGGTCTGGTTTGTGTCTTCTGAGTATTTCTTTCTGCTGCATCTCTACTATTATACTTGGACCAGTACCCCTACTATGATCCTCCGAGAGGGTATAGCCTCCCCATTATACCTATTTATACCCTCGCTACTAGTCGGAATCCTTTGGTGTTCAAGGGAGGTGCGCCTAAGGTAGTGACACCCGACCCGCTTGGCACTGTTCGGGTGGCTGGATAGGTCTGGGATGTTACAAAGTGGAATCAGAGGAGTTCTTGATAGAGATTTAGTAGTAACATTTTACTGGCTAGTAATGAGTAGGAGTATTCTCATTTATTTCTACTGGTTTTACTATTTGGGATATGTTAGGCTAGAGATAGTTGTTACAGGTAATGGGTGTCTAGATTGTGCTTGTGTGCCTGCAGCCCCAGGTACGAGGGATGGACCTAGTTTCCATGGGTGGGAATTTCTGTTTGCTTTTGCTAAGATTACAGTTTATACGAATTCCACCTCGGCGGCTCACTTGGTGTGTGATGTTCTGCGTTGTGATATGTGACCCTTGACCCGGTGGGGTAAGGGCGAATTGGACCTTGGCCCTGTATGGCAAGGCCTGTTGCTTGGTTTTTGATAGGCACATTTCTAGGGTATTTCAATTTCATAATTGCACGTATGCTTTGTGAAGTGATAATACCATGTGAAGAAAATAAATCTATTTCCATAATTTATCTTCTTTGAAATGTAAAATGGTGAAATTACTGATAGAATTTCTAGTTGTTGCAATGTGTATGCCATGATTTATTTTTTTTAGAATTGCATGTGGCAGAGTTTCGGGTCTGACTCTTATGAGAGCAGGCATGTACTATGACTGAGGTAGTGTAACTTTCAGGATTGGGCGACTCAGTCATCTGTTTGAGGCAATGTGAGTAGTCGGGATGGGCATGGCCCAAGGTACATTTGATACGTGGCTCTGTTAAGGGCGGTTTAGGAGGCCATGAGGCCGGGATGCCATGGGGAATGGGTTGCGGTGAGGGGGAGTAAGGGTAGTTGTTATGCACTGCCTTTTACTGCTTTCCTTATCTGTGTAGCATATATTGTTATATATATATAAGGGATGTCTGACCATATATGGTATTCAGCGGGTTACTCCTTCACGGCTCGATGGAGCCTCTGGCAAGTGATAGTACAATACCACAGGATCAGGGTCAAAATTCGGTACAGGCAGAGCACGAGCCACATGTATAGGCCCAGGGACAGGATCAGGTTCAGGATCCAGTGCAGGCAGGACAACAGCCGGTTTTGGCATCGTTCGGGCCTTGGCTCGACGAGCAGTTCCGGGCGATCCTAGTATGCGTCTTGCATGGGATTGACAGTGGAGTTCAGGGTGCAAAGACTTCTATGACGTATCTGATGCGGGAGATCCAGCCACAACACCCGCTGCTTTTTCAGGGAGAGGGTGGTCCGAAAGCGGCTGAGAACTGGATAGAGAGCATGAAGATGATATTCGAGCATCTCGAGACACCTCCAAGGTGGAGAGTCAAGGTGGCGACGTACACGCTGAGGGGATTGGCGAAGCGTTGGTGGGATGTATAGGTTCAGACTCATAGACATGAAGGACTAGCATGGCAGGACATTGAGGGTAGGTTCTTTGTGCACTTCTACCAGGATACACTGAGGGCAGAGAGAGATCGGGAGTTCTTGAGTATATAGCAGGGGGACATGTCTATCATGGACTATGCCACTACTTTCACAGAGTTTTCCCATTTTCCACCTGGTATGGTGAGCGAAGACACAGCTAGGGTGAGGCGCTTCGAGGATGGATTGCAACACGCCATTCGGGTCCAGGTGAACATTTTCAGGCTGGGTTCTTTTTCCGAGGCGGTGAATCAGGCACATATAGCCGAGGGCAAAGAGAGGAAGAAATCTTGCGTGGGTAGGACGATGGCTTCAGCTGACGGTTCGGACAGCAGGAAGTGAGGATGAGATGAGTTGTAGCATGTCAGTCAGGCCAGGGATTCAGCTAGACCACCTCGTGGGAGTTTTTCGGTGATTTTCTTCCAGTGTGGACAGCCGGGACATGTTCGGGCGCAGTGCGACAGGCCATCGAAGGAGTGCCGGGCATGTGGGCAGGACTGGCATCTGGAGAGGTTTTGTAGGCATCCTTCTCAGATCGCTGGCAGTTAGGGACTAGGATAGACTACAGCGTCTGGATTCGGTTCAGGTTCAGTACCCGAAGATGGTTGTCAAGGATCCACTGTGCGCGGAGGCCATGACAGAGACAGTGGGACCCAACTCAGGAGTCAGTGGCCGATGACTGGAGTAGCACCACAGGGAGGTCAGGCGTCAGGCAGCCGTGTTTCAGGCCAGGTGCACACCATAGAGCTGCCAAAGGCTGAGCCTGCCGGTGAGCTGATGACAATTCGAGCTACACCGCGGTGTGACTGTGATCTCAATGTTTCCTTTTTGGCATGACCTATAGAGGTATGTCTGTTTTGAGTGCATGGGGTTATCATGATCTTTGTGGACTGACAAGATGCTAGTTAGTGGGTTGGCACCATCTCAGGTGCGTGATATATATATATATGTGTGTGTGTTTGTGTTTGTGTGTGTATGAGGTTTCGTGGGCATCGGTACATTGTGGATGCGGGTTATATGAGGTGTTGTGGGAATCGGGGAATTGTGGATGCAGGTTACTTGAGATGCTAGGCACCAGTACCTCCTATAGGCGGACACCAATGTGGTGCGGGATACATTGGCTGTCGGAAGAGACACAGGAGCACCAATGAGGTGTAGGGGTTACTATACATCACATGAGGATTTTGCTTCTAGAAAACAAGTTAGTAAACCCTGTTTGTTTTATGTTTTGTTCGGTTGAGACTGGGTACGGAAATTCCTAAGGTGGGGAGCCCCCCTTGAGGAATTTGGCAGGAACCTTTGAGACCGGGGTAGTCCGGTATGTTAAACTGGGGCGGAAATGTTCGGTGCCATCTCCTGGTTTCATTTGGTAGCTCGGGGATGAGCTACGTTATTGTGGGGAGTTTGTAAGAACCCGGGTTTTTAGAACATGTCAAAATCTCTACCCTATTTAAATTTTTGACATGTTTCCGAGGAAACTAGATAAAATGAGATGCTTCTGGAAATTTCCAGACTACACGCCGTGTACTTTAAGTACACGCCCTGTATGTCTAGGAGAGTGGCTGACTGTGTACTCGCAAAGTACATGTCGTGAGGGTGACCGTGTAGAGTTTCCTTACTACATGGTGTGTAGTTTTGAACAGGCCGGGTAGAACGCCGACCGTGTGAGGCCATACATGGCGTGTAGGCCGTTGGCCAGGTAAGAACCAGGGACATGTCGTGTTCCCTTTGGACACGCTGTGTAGTCTAGCTGTGTATGAGGGATATACAGGGCGTGTGAGTACGTCGGCGAGGAAAGGAAGAGGAACCCAGTACACGCCGTGTACCCAGAGGTACATGCCGTTTACTCATGTCGATTGGTTCATAAAGTATTTCGGCAGAATCTTTCCATCTTATGAAATGTTAAATGAACCATACACGACATTTAGTCCCAAAGTACACACCATATACTTTCTTTTCTTCACTTAAAAGGGGCAGTAGCCTCGTATTAAGGCAGAACATAAATATTTTGGCCGAGTTTAGTGAACCATGTCGGCTGGATCTTCATTTTCTTCCCGGTTCATCGTCCAAACTCCGATCCGATCCCGGTTGGATGTGTTGTAACCCCCCCCCCCCTGGTAAGGCCTCAAATCCTCATTGTCCATTTTGTTTGATTTTTTTTCTAGAACGAGTTATAGACCTTTGAGTGGTTTTGAATCATCTGTAGATTTACTGTGTTTTAGACCAAATTGGCGGGTGTAATCGGAGGAGTAGCATCGAGCAAGACTCTGGTAGGTGCCACATACCTCATTTTGTGTTTTCGTGGTTGTTTGGGTGACGCGGCTTCGACACTTTTTCAGGTATTTTTGAGCGGGGCCCGTTTTATCTGATTTTTAATGCTGTATTGTTTATGGGACCTCTATGATGCCTTTGGGTATGCCCAATTACCAGTTTGCGTGAGTGGGGCCAGGTGAGGGGTCGTGGCTCATTGGGGCCTCTTGGTCGGGGAACCCCAAAATGTGTTTAATTGCAATATTATTGTGTTAAACTGTTATTTTATATCATTTAAGCCTGTTATAATTATTGGAGGCATTTAAGACCTTAGTGCTGGTATGGGACAACACCTGGTATAGTGCAATTAAACTGTTTAGTTTGTTTTGTATGGTTTATGTTTTTCTGTTTAAACATGTTATATATGCAATTACTGAATTACATCTGTTGTACCCTTTGGGTTGTGTTGGGCTTGGCCCGGTTACGCTTGAGTGATGTTGATCACAGGTTGGGCCTTTTCCTGGGTTACTTTGGGTGATTTTGACCATAGGATTGTGCATCATGGAGGTCGGTTTGAGGTAGTACGACTATCAGGTTGTGAATGGCCTAGGATACTAGAGTGGCGATGCCATCGGACTTGAGAAACATGGTCGCAGGGACACGAGGTGTCAGATGTTTTGGTGGCTTCAGACTATTTGGGTGATTACCGCTCAGGGGGACTTGAGTAGTGTGCACACAGAGATACTCCGTGATGAGGTGGTTTTGACCACTCGTGTGGGTAGAGGCCCCCGTAGTTGAAGTTAGGTATTATTGGCTGGGGGGTCCTTTCCGTAGAATGCCACGTGGGAGGTGAGGAGCCTTCAGGAAAAGGGAATGCCTTCGGGATGTCGGTACTTGATACACGAGGTGTCAGGAGGCACATGGTACCAGGTTACTATTTGGGGCGTGCCTTCGGGACGTCGTTACTTGAGACACGAGGTGTCAGGAGGCACTGGGTGATGGGTTAATATTTGTGGCATGCCTTCGGGACGTCAGTACTTGAGAAACGAGGTGTCAGGTGGCACATGGTGTCAGGTTGAACGACAGAGATTCCGGCGTTGGCCGAAGCAGGTGACACTCCATGGTGGCTGTTGAGCACTAGTGGAGTTTGTATTTATTTTTTCATTGTACTGATTACAGCTTTCCTGGTAAATCCATGACTGCTTAAACACATTTGTTTGGTACGCACCGTTGGGTGGTATCCTACTGAGATTTGTCTCACACCCTACACGGGCCCTTCGGGACGCGTGCAGACTTCATGGATATACATGCAAGAAAGGGGCCAGATTCAGGAGCTGGGTTACGTTAGTTGTTGCATGGAGATGGGACAGACCTTGCGTTCATTTCTAGCTGGGGTTTACTTGTTGTGTTTACTTTCCTGTATCAGCATGCTTACTTGTTGTAGCTACTGTTGGTTATCCATTGGCGCCCTTTTGTATGTTGAACTTCTTTGGATGAATGTTTTACTGTTTAGTAGTAGTTACGTGTTATCAGCATGCTATTGTGTTTATTTCTGCTGATGTTGTAATAATTATTGCTTCTGCTATTTGTTGATATTGGATATGCTTCCGCTCTGCAGGTCTGGTTCGAGTCTACTGAGTCTTTCTTTCTACTGCATCTCTACTATTATACTCGAACCAGTACCCTAACTATGTTCCTCAGAGAGGGTATATCCTCTCCACTATACCTATTCAGACCCTCACTGCTAGTCGGCAGCCTTTTGCGTTTAGGGGAGGTGTGCCTATGGTAGTGACACCTGACCCACTCGGCACTGTTCGGGTGGCTGGACGGGTCTGGGACATTACAATATTCTATATACTACACTGATATCTTAAACATAGACCACTAATCAAAAATAGCCTCAACTTCCCAAAGCATCTCTAACACTATTTGATCCATGTAAATGACTTCCCTTTATGAATTATGGTGGTCAAAGTTGATGAAATCCTATATAATTAATCTAAAAACATCATTTATTACACTTAAAAACATTGGTAACCTTACAATGTCAATGTTACCTTGAGTGGATCCCATGAATGTATTGACCCAAAGATCACTAGGTCCATGGATGAACCGTGTTTAGAAATAGAATTCCCCAAAAAGTGAACCAGACAGATTAAAAAATGTAACATTAAAATATTACCATGAATCTATATATCCTGGAGTATACCAATGAAAATCCTGACGCGCTCTTCATACCCCTCTTATGATGCAATGTATATGAATACATCATTAATGAAGACAAAAAAACCCGGTAAAATAGTGTTTAAGGATATAGTTCATCATGTCCATTGGCATTGTGGGGTAATTTCTCACAATGTAATGAATTACGATGAACTCATAGTGTCTATAAGAACATATGAATTCCACGTTCATAAAATCAGTCCCACGAACCCTCAACTGGTCGTGTCCAAACCTATGAACAATATATGAGAAGAAACTCATCTCTCATAAATAATAAAACATTTCATCAATCATAGGAAAAGGGTTACTTTTATTTATCATTACCTGGTTATGGATATTATAATAAAAACTAATACAAAAGATCATATCTTCTCTTTTATGATGAAACACATAGTTTCCTAGTGGGACACAATGGTTCTAATGATTAAATTATATTGAAGGTCCTATAACATCACCGTAATATCTGAGAACTCAGTAAGGGACACATGATATTAATTTGATTATTCTTTCCAAGACCTGGGGTGAATTTAATGAAGAATTCAATCTCCTGCCAGGGAGGTATCCCAAGACATCTATATGAAAGACGTTCATAATGTCCTCTACCACTAAATTAATTTACATTCCTGAATATATAAATAATCTAATTGATAAATATTCATCCTATGGTTGATGGGATTTATTCTCTTAATCACATAACCTAATCTCTGATCCATGAGATCTATCTCACCCATAATGAATAATCTCATCCCATATGTTTAGAATAATCTCAACAACATGAAATGGGAGTCAGTATGAGATCGAACTGAAGGAAACCAATACATTCCCACATGAAAATCATATTGACACACCATTAAGATCATTTTGTCTTATGTGAAACTATACATACTAAGAAATAACATTAACTACCTATAGATAAGTGATATTGAAGATTCATGCCTTTGAATCTCTAAAAAATGATTTGGTGATAACTTGTCAAATGGGAACTGAATCGTTATCACAAGGTACAATAAAGAGAACTGGTGACTTTCACCAATGTTTATATGTATTGTATAATTTGTATAATTACAATAGATCATACCACTTATAATCTGAGAGGATGCCGAGTCATAATCCTCCATGGAATATTGATGCTCGTGGACTTGTTTGCAAAAACCCAAATCGTTTAATAGTGTAATTGGAGGTGGTGGTAGATATAGCTCATTGAATCTCCCTTTACTAGTTGAATATCCTCCTGATGCCCCAACATATCATTTTACAACTCTGATTCAATGGGGTACACCCTAGCCTTTCCTAGGAGAACCCAGATCATGGTGTTTCCAATCCCATGGTGGTACATTTGGTCATGTATTACCTCCTTAGCATGAAATGACAGGTAATCACATTCCATGTAAAATCAACCCTCACTTAAATAGAATCTCCCTTCTCTGGGATGACCTATTACTCTATGAAAACCACACACCACATGTTCATGTGACATAGATCAACAATGGGATGATATTATGCAAGGATCCCCGGACTAATGATGCCTACTAGATATTGTAGATGAATCATCCCCATGACACCCACTAATATCTTATGTGGGATATAATCCCTCAAATAGGAACATATTTTCACTAGTACCCTATATAACACTCCATTATAGGTGGTAATGCAAAGGGGAACCAAATTTGAATGGATGTACCTATGGATACCCTACACGAACCTATACACCCAGAATCAACCATCCAACACCATTTCAACAGAGCAAGACATATGTTTGGGAAACCACATCACATATTAAATAATTAACATACATCCCTTTTGTAGATCCTGATTCTCTTGAATGTCAACAATGTTAACGAATGAGGAGTAGTACTATTTCAAAAATAGCTGTTGGTAGATAGACTATAAGAGAAGAAACTCATCATCCATCCCTGTGACAAGGCTCCACCAGTTCTCTTTTAAACTGCAGAAATGAATAAATACATTTGAATCAATTTGATCATTCGAGATCCTCACCAATCAAATGGATCTAACCAATGACTCAATAAAATAATCCAATTCTTGGGTATCTAGCTCATTATGGTCCCCTAGTCACCTATTATACAAGAACTTTTATATTTCTATAATATTATTCGCCTCCTCAACCAGACCTGCTAGTGCGATCAACTACTCTACAAGAGGATGAGAGTCCACCTTCCCACATGGGGGAAGTATATCCTATGATGGAAAATAAATTAATGCATATTCACTATTGAAATTTTTGTTAGTATCCTTATATGATATCTCAGTTGTATATCATTGTAGAGTCAAACAAAAAGTGATCAATACAAATTATAATAAAATGAGAATATATGTTTATGGGTAGATGATCCATAAAGGATATTCAAAGGATCAATCATATATTATGCATGTAACAATTATTATAGGAACTAGTTTCCCTGTATGCCTTATGAACAACGAGGTTGTCATATTCATTGTGGATTGATACATCAACATCTTCCCTAACACTAGGTTCCCCATCCTAAATGCCGCACTCGAGAAACTATAAAATTGTTTCCCAATTCAAACACTAATCTCATAAGGGGAAATTCCAAAAAATAATCCATGGAATGGAGTACATTTATACCACTATGTAAGGACATGAATCAAAAATACCCTTCTTACTAACAAATGATCGATCCACCGCAACCACAATCCCATCTCCATAGGATAGGGGATGGAAAAAATCACTGAGAAATAAAAAAATAATTGATATGTATTTTCCCAATATACTGGTATGATGATACCCCACCATATCCATGAAAAATTGAAAAATAATTATAAAAAATTTGTGAGTAATATAGTAATATAATTCATTCAATAAGGGATATGGAATACTTTAGAGTATGATAGAATAAAACAATTGCGTAAAGGGAAAAAAATTCCGAAATAGACATGATTTCTACCCATGAAAACAAATGGAATATTGTAAACTAGGAGAGACAAAATCATAATCTATAAACATTACCATTGTACATGATATATGAACCCCGTTATCCAATTCCCCATGAAAATCACCATCAATAACTTTTTCATCTTCATATGTCTTGACATGTGTAGGAAAACACCATGAATGAGTGAGTTTAAACTTACCTAATAGGAGATTTAGAAAACCCTGGGTGTGAGGAATAGAAGACACAATATAATTTGTCATATCAATCCAAATCATGTGGGAAATGAAACAAATATATATATATATATATATATTCATAAAAGAAACATATATGAGAGAGAAGGGGGATCTCTATCTGACAACCTATTTGAGTTTCCTGATTTTTTAAATATCTCCAATAGGGTCCATCACTATTTCCCAATATCCAATGTATTCATCGATATAATTAGGTGTAGGACCCACACCTCGCTACCGTAGGACATATTTTTTGGGGAATAAACTCCAATTGATGAAACATACCTTTCTACTATATGAATGATTGGAGGCGAATTAATCTTTAATTGAGAACCCACACACTACTACGCTAGGGGGTTTCACTCATCATGGATGGGACTGATAACCTATTTCATCATGGGGTTCCACATAGTAGATATGGGACTCAATCCCAATTCTATCAGGAGGTGTCACTCAGTAGGTGAGGAGCCACTATCTATTCCATTTAGGGTGGGTTCCAATATCTGGTTAAAGGACCTATTCCCTAATGTTCCAAGGTGTACCACATAGTATGTAGAGGACCAAATCCAATGGGTATCAAGGGGTTCCACTCAAAAGGTAGTGGACTCAAAACCTATTATGTCATGTGGTGCCACTTATAGGTGTGTAAGGACTATGGGGGACCCACAACATAATTCATCATGGGTTGTTAACCCTAGACTCTCACAAATGATTCAGCTTGATCACTTATATTATCAATCGTTTCCTAAAGATGTGTCACAATCAGAAAATTCCAAATCTTATCCTAAAATTCAATACGAAGGTTATTAACACATTCTATGTTGAAAAAATATGGTATACACTAATCGTAGGTCAAAAATTTAATCTAGATGAAGGATATACGCATGGTGCAAGTATCTCGTAGGGGTACATGGTGTGTGAGGGGATGACATGGCATGTGATCCCACACCGATGAATAGTTTTGTTATCCT
This sequence comes from Viscum album, assembly GCA_963277665.1. NCBI lineage: Eukaryota > Viridiplantae > Streptophyta > Magnoliopsida > Santalales > Viscaceae > Viscum > Viscum album. The sequence goes on from OY728136.1 coordinate 1,520,547,380, forward strand.
ATATACTAGTATTGAAGACCATTCCAACATACATGGGGTGTTTATGGCCAAAATGGCATGTATTATCCACTCGAGGGCCTCCCATGTGCTCCAGACTGCGCCAATGTTCATGCGGTAGTTTTGTTTACCTATCCATACCCAGGTATTGGAACATGCCATTGTATTCCAAGATTATATAGTGTCACTACTGGAAAGATGATCTTTCCCAACACTTCTATACCAACGATTTGTAAAAACCGTTGGTATAGCTACCATTTCCCAGCGGTTCACCAAAACCATTGGGAAAGCCTTATATTTCCCCAACTTTCCCAACGGTTTTGGTGAACCGTTGGGAAAGGGTCACTCTATCCCAAAGGTTCACCAAAACCGTTGGGAAAGGGTGTGTTTTGAGCCTCTTTCCCAACGGTTCACCAAAACCTTTGGGAAAGAGTGACATTTCCCAACGGTTCACCAAAACCATTTGGAAAGGGTGTGTTTTGAGCCTCTTTCCCAACGGTTTTGGTGAACCGTTGGGAAAAAACAGCCAAAAAACCATCCTTCGGTCTAAATAACTAAACCCACCCCTAACCTATCCCAACAGTTTTGGAAACCATTGGGATAGGGCAATCTCAATGGTTTTGAAAACCGTTGGGATAGGTTGTTTAATTTTTTTCCAGCCCTACTAACCATGAACATTATATCAATCAAAATTTTAAATAATTACGATAATATATATATATATATATATGAAATTATGTTTACAAAAGTGATGTTAGCATAGTGGTTAAGTCGTTCGATTATAAACGAGGGGTCCTGGGATCAAATCCCAGCAGATGTTTTATTTTTAGAATTTATATACCAACGGTTCCATTACCGTTGGTATAGATTTCATATTACCTATACCAACAGTTTCCAAAACCATTGGTATAGGTCTATACAAATGGTTTTTGAAAAACCGTTTGTATAGACCTATCCCAAAAGCTTACTTGGCTACAGTTCTCCAAACCATTGGTATAGGCTATACCAACGGTTTGGAGGACTATACCAACGGTTCTAAACCGTTGCTAAAGGTTAGTTTTCCAGTAGTGTGTGTCATCCCACACATGATACTATATTATACAAATTAGAATGTTTACTACAAATTCATGGAGCATCATAAATTGTGTGGGCCCAACCACACAACATGTGCTCCTTTACTCTACATGAAACCCTAATGATATGGATTAGGGGGTTACAAATCATGTGTTCATATCAGTTACATAGTGAGTAGTTGATAATTTTTTGGTTTTCAAAAATTCATTCAAAAATCATAAAAAATCCAGAATCATCCATTATCCCAATAGGATGCCCTCCAAAAATAAAAAAGAATTTTTCTTTAGCTGTAGATTCGGAAATTCTGGTAGTAAAAAATCAAAAAATGGTTTTTCACATGAATGAAGAATGCCATCCAACATCATATACAACTGGATATTGTCACAACTATATATCCCAAATCAATGGAGAATATCAAAAAAACTATTATATATCCTGATCCAAACTCAATTTTCCTATATGTTCAGTGCATGTCCAACTACTACGAATCTGGTGGTCTGATCACACTCGACCCCAACCCTTTAAATTGGAATCGTGACACCATAGGCCAATGAAAAATAACAAAAAAAATATATTTCGTATAAATCTCGTATAATAGTGATTCTATAACTATAAATGTATTCATTTCCAATCATCATAAATTGGGGATTACATGGGGTGATAACATGTGCAATGGGGTAAGAATTATATATTATTAATATTTTTAATAATATGTCAGACCTAATAAAATAACAATTATCGTAGATCCAAATAAGATGAAATTCATGGTTAATAATTTATCAAAAACATTTGAAACTATAAATTATAGAGTCCTACGAAAACAAAGTATAGATCATTGGTGAAAAAAGATTTCTCTAGTAAAGGATAATATCTTTTGTGTCAGATGTATCTTGATCCACAAGAATCTGATCTTAGTTTTTTTCCCAATTCTAATTTTCCTATCAGAAATTCATCAAATGTCATCTCAAATCTCATAATATTAATGTGAAAAATAATATTGAAAAATAATACTAAGTGGGTATTTTTCGTGTATTATTATTAGGTTATTTAGAAAAATATTTAATTATTCAATTAAATACATTTTCCAAATACAGCCTCAACTGAACAATCAACACCTAAAAACCATAGGTCACACCTACGGTAATATCCAACTTATGGATTCAACTATGGTCTTGAATTTCTGATCCAGATCTTTTTTCATGATATAACCCATTATTTATTAAAAAATATTTTTCATGTGATATTAGTAAATATAATATTTTTAATATAAATTGTGGACTCATCAAGATTCAAAATCTTGCATCATCTCAGTTCCTATCTCCAAAAAAATATTTCTGAATATATTTAAAATAAATAAATGGAAAAAATATGTTCATTGATTTATTTATTTAATAAAAGGATCCTTCCAAAGGATACCTCATCCAAAGATATATAACCTTCTTACCTTATGTCATACCTACAATACACCCCACATTTCATATTTAATTGTGGGTTTTTATTTCAGATCTGAGGATCCACTCAGTGGATAACCAATAATGCCTAAAATATTAATTCATTTGATGTTAATATAATTTTTCTTTTTATAACATCAATTCCATACTGATAAGACTTCAAAATATGTATTCGTGTCAGCACCTGTATTTGAAAATATTTATTAATATATGAAAATGTCATATAAAGGAAAATCATTGTTAATACATCATATTAAAATGTCAGGACTAATGTAATCACAAATTCTCCATGGTTATGATGTTGTCTTCTTAATTTTTAAATGTGCAGTTGTCGACAAACTCATGATAAAATAACTTCAATCCCAAAAAACAATCGATATATTCCTTCAACGACCATTCACTGTGATTAATGGTCATGAGTTTTGTATATTTTTTCCTTTACTATATTAATGATATTTCCATTAAATAAATATCATCTGGAGAAATTTCCTATAAATTAACCCATGAATATATGAATTAACCAGAGTCCTCTACTAGAAAAGGTTGTGTCCTACGAATTTAAAAATATATTATTTTCCTCAGAGTCTTCTTGAGTTAACATAGAATAGATGTATCCCCAAATATTATATAACTACTATATATGATCTTGGGGTTCTTTTTTGAATTTCTTGCAGATAATAAAAAATTATTTTGTTATAATAATACTCATAACGATGAATATTAATCTATGGATTATCACAAGATGGTTATTTTTCTGTATACAATCTATATGATAATGTCTTAATGATATATGTTACAGTAAAAGGTAATAGTAGTTCCCCACTACGTTGGTAAAAGTATATGTTTTATTTAATTATTCATAAATAAATTTTCTATAGACAGATGATATCATTTAAGGGGATACAAAAGAAACATGATATTAAGGATTGATACTCATAAGAAATTGAAAAACATTCTCATAGTAAACACCATGGTAAATCATCATATAATGATTTTATAATATCATGGACCCATTATGAAATCCATATTAATATGTTTCATTATATTCTCCAATTTGTGGATGTGTATTGGTCATTATACATAAAGATTAATATTATTGAATATCATGAATCATGAATCTAACATATATTGATAAAAAGTTTAATGACATTGGAAAATGATGATATAAGATAAATGGGGCACATCATAAATTATTCTGCATTAATAAATAATGTGAAAAGGATTCACAACTTTTTCTAATGTATGTTGATATATATAGACCATTGATAGTAATGGAACAACTTAATTAAGAACATGATCATGGTGTTCTATGGGAATGATCAATTTTAGAATGAATATGAAAGTGACATTGAGGACATAGTTTGATGACACCAATATTAAACCTACCTAATCAACCTAAATCATGAGGAATTTATTATATTACACGGTGTGCATTAGTATGAGGTAGTATTTTATTGAAAAATTAATTGTATTATTTATCGTAGTCTTGTAATGTTTCAAGAAACTATCTATAAACAATAGATGGTGTCTCATATTTCAACTAAGGGTCCTAATGGGTCACACACTAAATTCATAAATGACATTAAATTAAATATGAATTTAACATGTTGAATAATAATTATTAACATATGTGGATAAAAAATTATTCTAATTTTTTGATGAAATATATTTATTCACTAGTTATTTTATATAATATTATCTGTGTAAGATGTTATGTAAATATTTATTACCTATGTAATTATTTAATCAATTATAACAATACATAATATTTATTTATCTATGATATTTTTTTAAGGAAAAAATTTATTATTTTGATTCAAAATATTTAATTGATATATAAAAACATATATATTTGGCATATTTATTATTTGTTTGTCCAAAAATAAAGAAATGAAATTTATTTATTTAAATAATTATATATCTATAAATTTCAAATATATATTATAGAGGACTATATTACTATGATTAATGGTCAGATGAGAATTGATAAATTAAATATTATTTTACTAAATATTAATTTTAATATTTAGGTAAATAATATTAATTTATCCATGTAATTAGTGAATATCAAATAAATAATAATAATAATAATATGAATATTATCTAGACATTGGTTCATCCGATGAATAAGAGAATAATAACGGAATATAGTGTAACTATTCATTATCAAAGCCTTTGTATATAAATATCAAATTATATCATTTTATAACCCTATCTAATCAAATCCACTATTGTATAGAACACTATATTTAAATAATTATATAATTTCATAGAGAGATATTCTTTTATAATGAAATTAATAATAGAATGTGATCATCCACCATTAAACTCTCAAGTCAGAATATACTACAGCAATTCCTTCTTACCTAAGAAGTTTCTATTATAGTCAACATAGATAACAAGACTCATCCATTCTATGATCTGGATTTCTATATAAAAATGAAAGGATATTTTTGGAACACATGTAGATCATTATTAGAGGGAATATAACCCTTATTTCTCCAACACAAGGATGACATGACAACAGGTCACAACCGAATTACTAATGAAGAAAGAATTCCTAATACTATTTATTGACTCATATTATTTATGAATTGTAAGTGATGATCCAATATTTTGGAATCCAATGTTGTATTTCTTCTTGTTCTGATGATAAATGTGATGGATTCTTTAAATACAGATTATCGAGAATGGGCTCGATAGCTTACACTTCACCAATAAACCATTATATGGTATCTAAGTGGTCACCATAAAATAAATGAATATTTTTTATTCATTTAATGATATGAATATATACTATTAGTATTTCTTTTATGTTGAGTTTTTTATATAATAAAATACTTTATTTAACATGTTTCATCACCTTCATTTGATCAATGAGTAATGAAAAATAAAAGAGGAATTACTAGAGGTTCCATTGTGAGTTCTTAAGGGTGTTAGGTAGATGAAGTGGGAACATATCATGTAACTATAAAGTTAACACTATGTAACTACATTTGGATGATATATGGGATACACAAAATATCATTGAGAAATTATCGTGTTTTATAATAAATACTCTTCTTTTTGACAAGACATACTAGTATTCTTATTTGGGGACTATAGATCATATGACCCTCAAACAGAAAATTTAGAACCACATTGATCTCCCAATGATATTTTCAAAATTATTTTGGTCAACATATGTGTCACAAAACATGTAAAGACATTATTTATTTCTTAATGTAATTATTAAGATTACACTTCATGTAGCTAGTGTTCACGTTTTGATAATAATTAATTCCTATAAGTTATACATACCTATCTACCCAAGAATCATGAATAAAGAGAAGAAATATGATTTACATGGTGTTTAAATCACAAGTAAACTTCATGTATTCAACCAATAATCAAAATAAATAATTTTTTACATTAAATAATTAATTAAATAATTAAATTAGAATTTTATTACTTTCAGTTGGTGTGTTATTATGTAACAAAGTACTATGAGTATATAAATGCCCTATTAGTCTAACATAATTAATTCAACATTATATTAAATGTATGTACTATTAAAATTTAATGTTGTCTAGGTCACCTGAGTTAATTTGTGACCAGTCATCATAAATGATTCATTTATTATGTGATATAATGACATATAAAATTGGATTCATATTACCAACATGTGAAACATCCCAGGTAAATAAGGAATATGAAATTTTTTATATTTATTAATATTTGTAAATTAAATATTAATTTATATTTATATGGGATGCTATGTTCGATGGCATACCATATTTTCAATAATGGATTTCTTTGATAACTTACGTTGCATAGAACGTTGAGTTATACCAAATAATAATATAATAATATTATCAATTTAAATAGTAGTTAATGACTATTCATTGTATTGGCTTGAATTAATATAACTAACGAAAATGATATTATATATTTTTGTTAGATTTTTTTACATTTATGAAATATATTTTAGAGTCTTAAAATGTGAATGAATCAAATTTTAAGCACAAATACTCTAATACTCATTAAAGGATCAATTTACCACCTTTTAATGGAGAACACGTTTTAAATATTGTTTTTGTGACTTTTATATGACTTTTTACAAAAAAAAAATCTTCTTTATAAAATGAACATCAGAATTGAATTTGGGTAAATTTTTGGTATTTTTCTAATAAATGTCATATTTTAGTGAATAGTGAAAAATTTGGTATTTTAATTCAAAACATCCTTTTAATATAAATTATTTTTATGAATATATTTTCTATTTAAATGTTATTAAAGGGTAATTAGATTTTATTTTCACCATTCAAACCAATTTTGGACATTTAATGTTATTTTACATTGAAATTTGACAAAAACAAATGTTAATGTTTTGATAGTTATTATTTCAAAAATACACTATTTTTGTTCTGATAAATGTAATTAATTTTAAATTAATTACTGCCACTTCTATGTTATGAATTTTCAATATTAGATACCAAATTTTCCATTAGGTGGTATATATTATGTAAATAGGTATCTTTAATTTTTATACATAATGAATAATTAGGTCAGGAAATATTTTATTTACAATGTTAAAAGGGTAAATATGGTAAATAAGAATAAACAAATAACATTTTAAAAATAATAAATTACCCTAACATGTGTCATAATTAAATTTTATGATACATAACCGACCATGGGCATCCTTGGGTCTATTTTGGGACCCAATGGGGCTACATGAGAGTTATGATGGAATTTTGTATTAATAGATTTAATGTAAATACAAAAATAACATAAACATATATCTTCTACAAAATCAATTTCTACAAGGGGTTATATAATTTATCTATTTTAATATAAAAATTCATTATGAAGATAAAAATATTTCCTACATCATGTTATTCGATTTATATCTTTTTTTCATCAAATAAATAATATTATTTATTATAGAAGAATGATGCAATTTCTACCCCATTAATGGATGATTTAAGTAAATAATATTATAAAACAAACATATATAAAATGTATAAAATTATTATTGGATTATTTTATTATGAAAAAGATTCATCTTATATATGAATTTAATGTGTTTTGGAGCTTTAGAAACCGAAAATAATAATATTATAAAATTATATTTTTAAACATTCCTAAAGAGCCCCTCCCCCCTTATAAAAGGACACCACTTCTATTCCATTCCTCAAACTTATCAAGCCCCATGTCTCATCCAAAAAATTCCCAATAAATATCCCTGAATAAATATCTTCCTCCAAGAATCCTTCTACTAGTAAGAAGAAAATTCAAGTAATCTTTTTGGTTCAAACCAAAGGGAGTTACCCGATTTAAAGGTAACATCATCTCTTAAGATACTTTCTTTTATTATACTTATCCATCCCCCATAAACTCTATTTCGACATTTATTTTATAAAATCACTAATATCCTCTATATACTAGTTTTTAAAATGTGATTTATTTGAACTACACTTCCACACACCTACATCTAATAGATACGAACATAATGTTTCTGTCCATGGAAAACAACAACCTCATGAAACGATGATTGTTCAGATATCTCTATCCACCACTAATTTTGTAAATTATGATGGAATTTTATATAAATTTGATAAATGTTATATTTATATAGTCTTTTTAATTATTCATTTTTTATTATATCATACCTTTATGGTTTTCATAATGTATAAATATGATAATTGTATTTGAGGAAGTGCGGACTACAACCCCCTCAAGGTGATACGACTCATTCATTTCATAAATGTAACATATAAAGGATGGATTTAATGAAATTATACATAATATAATACTGTAATTATTATATACCATTGTATAATTAAGTATTCAATCCATTAAAATATGAAATTGGAATGAATGTAACGTTCATGTGTATGTATGGAATACCATCTCCATGAACGATGCATTTAATTTTTATCTCCAAATGTTATGTATTATTATAAATACATAAATATACTGGATATATATAATAAATATGATATTTAAGTCATGAATTTTTTTCTGGTGATAATATAATTTTGACCACATGGACAATTTGTAATTATAACAAGGTCATTTTCACTCGTCTTCCTAACATTGGAAAAATATCGAATATGATCTCCAATAATTAACTAATTGTTATAGAAAGATAATAAGTGATATAAAAGGAATAACAAAAATTGAAAAATTTTATTATGCAAGTAGAAATTAACTTATGTTTATTATTATAGAAGAACATGGAATATACAAGACAAGTCGGACATGAGGTAAAGTGTTTCTTATCTCACATTTAATTCCTTTTGATTTCAATTGATCACCCCCAATTTATTGAATATGGTGTATTACGTACTAAAATTTGATATAGATTATCATGATTCTTTTTATACTAATGTAATTATGGGGTTCTTTTGGGTTTTATTAAATTTTTTCCTTATGACTCGATTGATTACAATGTGGTAAGGGGTTTTTATCTCACTTTTTATTCCAATGAGATTCATGCTCTATATTCCAAATATTTTTGTGTGTGGTATATCTACTACCCATTATTGTATCCTTTTTGTAATATAAATTAATTTATAGGTATTTACATCTTCAATTTATGCACCTTCTATCATGGGGTTTATGTTTCGTAAGATACCAAGCAGGTAAGGAAAAATTTCACCGTAATCTATCAGTCTAATACTTATTTTAAGTCATGTATTTTAATTTTATTTTTCTTAATATGGGAAATGGTCTTGAATTTCATTATTTATGAAAATATTATGTCCATGTGATGAGATACCCTTTTAACTCTAAACAACTGATTTCTTGAATTATATTGTGACGATGTTAGTCTGTCAAATTTCTGTAACAAGACATCATAACCCAAATTCAATTCATTGGGGTTAAACATATACTTATTGATTATTTCATGATATGAATATGTGTGAATGAATTATTACTTTCTAAAATTTCTATCCACTTATATTGGGTGTATATGTATTATTTACACATTATTATGTCATTGATTTCTTCTTAATATAAGGATATGATCTTTTTAAGGAACTTTGTCATGATCACCAATCATTGAGGCATATTTTAATTTTTATACATGACTTTCTTTTATAATATATATAATAAACCCCTTGGAGATTTAATTTCATTCAAAGATAATATTTTTTCTATGAATCGTTTTAATAAATGAAAAAATAAATGTTTCTAATGTTGGAAGTGACAATAACATCTCCACCGCCATAATTGTTAGATGGCTTCCTCTATAAGCATCAATGTTTCTAAAATGAAATAGAAACCCATTATTCTGTTTATGGGTGTTTTGGAATTGAAAATTGGTTTTTAAATTGATTTATTATATCAATATATTTTAATTATTTATTTTTATTTCAATTGAAATGTAATAAGTGAAATATTTTTATTTGAAATATTTTATGTGTTATGTTTTTAAAAAGGTACTTTGATATTTGACGGTTGGTTACATGATAAAAAAATTATGGGTGATGCCACGATAAACCAGTATGGTTGGTTACATTATAACCTCCAATGCATTGGCTATGGATGTCGGCCATATGAATAATCCATTTAGTGATATGTGTGGAAGTCGACCATATAGTTATTCCATTTAAGTACATTTATGTCCCAAATTACCATTATATATTATGTGTGATTTCAATGGGTTTTGTTGTAATATTTTGGTTACAAAAGGTAAAGTAGTGATATTTTATTTAGTGAATGGTATTTACTTCTTCATAAATGTTAAATGTATTATTTATAATAATGTATTCATGGATTATTTGTTTTTTTAAACAAATATTTTTCCTTATTTTTGTATCCCATACTGAGATTTTTTTTCTCATTCGATGTTTTTGAAATATTATTCACATGACATAAAGTATAATAGGGTCATGTATGGGATCAGGGAAATTTCATGTTTTCTAAAACATGGAAGTAGACATGTTTCTTTTTTAGTGTTATTAATTTTAAAAAATGGATACTGAGTAGTAGTGTCTACATGTATTATTCAATTTGATATGTAATTGTTATGGCCTAATTATGCCAAACTCTAAACCAGAAATGATCCTCAATATGAATTCATGATTTTAATCAAGATTATATAATGTTTCAAGGATGTGGAATTATAGTTTATCTCAGATATCAGTTTCTAAAACTTTAGGTATTAAAAGATTTCGTTAAACACATGGTTAGTCCCAATGTCTATTATTTTAGATGAATCATATTTTCATAACTTTTTTCAGATTATGGAAAGTCTATTACAAATGGAAGGAGTAAGATCTCAAATGTCATTCCTATATAATCTTATGGACATGCATTCAATATTTGTTGAAAATTAACTTTTTGATGAATGTGAATCATTTTCTAGCATACAACTCACTTACAAGATGTTTTTGTGATATCAAACACCAACAATATACCTCGATATCATTTCTGTACATGGGTCCTATTTAATCAATTCCTTTTTATTCAATATTTTCATATTTTCATGAATGATAAATATTAGCAACAAATTTTCAAATATTTTACCTTATCACAATATTTTGAGGCATAATATGATTTTGAAAAAGGTGCTAAAGATGGTGAACCCTACATGACCTTTTTATATTTTATTTTACTATATTCTCTATAAGCACATATATATGGAATTGTAAAGGAACAATGATTGAATGTTTCAACTCAAAATCATTCTAACAGTTTTATAAAAATAATGTTTTATTAGATGCTTTGAAATTATATGACATACATGATTATTTTCCGATTTTTTTTTCTACGAACACCCATGTGACCCATGTTGTACAAGCTTTATTTGGATGAAGGAAGCAAATGATTTTGAACGTTCTATAAATAATTTACTCAATGCATGGACCTTATACCTATGCGAACAATATAATGATGAGAACATATGGAAACCAATATCATGATATGATGTTTATTCATTTGGGAGTAGTTTTATTTTATCATATTGAGGTGAAAACAAATGAAAATATATTGTATGTTGAGGTTTTAATGTATTGGGATAAAATGGAATGGTATAATATAACAGTTAAGGTTAAAACATGTTAGTGTTATTTTTTATTATTTTTAAAGGACATCCTGTAAGATGGGTGACAACCTGTCGCATCCGGAAAGGAAGCAGGAATCCAAACCACAACTTATTGGCGACAATTGTGCCTCGCATACCACTAGCCTACACATATTTTCTGGTTATTATGACTTATTCTTTTTAGATATATGATTTTATAAATCAATAATTAGTTGATTTGGGAACATCTATTTTCTCACATGGATATCCATAATATAGAAATATGATTTGGTGATTATGTGATAAAGGTTATTTTAGAAGATGTTCTTTATTTTAGGGAAACACTTTTCTTTAGTGGAAAATTAAATAATTTTGGATTTCAATTGAGGATAAATGGTGGAATTTTATATTGTAAGAATATATGTTTTTATTGTGGACTTATAAGCATTGTAGGGTTTTTCAAGAAACTGATTATCCTATCATAGGGAATATGTGATTATGCTAATTACATTTCAATTTGAGACATTAAGAGTAGTCAATATTATTTGTAGATAAATTTAATGATTTACTATGGATGGTTATTTTATTAAATAATTCTTAGTTTTGTGTTTCAATCTTAGTTTGAATTATATTAAATGATTTTATGGACAATTTTATACTGAATGGTCTTTTTTGAACATTTGGTATGGTTTGTTCACTTTTGGTTATTAAGCGTAGTATATCTTTTTATAAATTGTTATCCTTTTTTGGGATTATTTGATCTTTCACTAACCATATTTTGTTTAGTTGATGTATAAATATGGGAGAAAGATTGAGTTCATCTTTTCATGATTATGTGATACTTTATATGTTGATTCTATCATTTAAGGTGTTAACATGTCATCTATAATACTTGTAATTTTAGTAATAGATTAATTTGTTGTAGGAATTTTGTAAAGGATTAATTACTAAATGACAAGTACAAATGTTTCCTTATATTTTTAGTTAAAATCATAAATAAATTCCTCAACATTATGAATTGTAACATAAACCAAAAACATTTTCAGTTAACATTTCTTACTTGGGAATCAAATTCCATTTATCCTATTATATGTTTGTGATTTTATGGTGGTTAACTATTTCTAAATAATGTTTTCTATCAGTCACCATATTAACATGACACTTACATTGTCCTACATATAATTTTTTTCGAGGAATCCTAGTATGGTTTATGTTGGGTGACCTTTGTACATATCATTCTTTATATTAATGTTGTATAATTATTTAATATTTTTCTGATTTTTGAATTTCAATGATGTTTCCAATTGCAATTTTATAATTTTAGGAAACAATTTCCAAAAGGGGGAAGTATTTAACATCCTTTGTAAATAATGAATATGAAATTTTTCATATTTTATATATTTTAAAATATTATTTTAATTTTACATTAATGTGGAATATATGTTCTATGGCGTAGCTGATACACAACAATGGTTTTCTTTGAAAACATATGTTGCACCCAACATTGAGTTAAACCAAAAAAATATTATAACAATATTATCATAATTAATGGTACCTAATTTCATTCTATTGTATTGGTGGTAATTAATATAACTAACTACAATATGATTATATATTTTTGTTAATATTTTTACATTTATCCAATAAATTTTATTGGCATAAAATGTGATTTAATACAATTTTTTGCATAAATACTCAAATATTCTTTAAAAATTAGATTTACTACCCATTTAATGGTGAACCATTTTTAAATAAAGATTATTTCACTTTTATATGATCTATTTGAAAAAATAAAATTTTTCATTATAACCAAAACATCAAAATTTACTATCTTAAAAAATATTATATTTTTCTGATAAGGATCATTTTTAATAAATATTGACAAATACTGTTATTAAATTCAAATATGTCTTTTAATCTACTTTATTTATATGGATAGAATAAAATTTTAAATGGTTTTAAATTATAAATAGATTACATTTTTACTATTTAATCCAATTTTGGTCATTTGAAGTAATTTTACATTGAAATTAGACATAAATAACTATCAATCTTTTTATAGTTGTTATTTCTTAATAACATGTTTTTTCATTTTGACAATGGGAATTAATTTTAAATTAATTTTTGCCCCTTATGTGTTTTGAATTTGGAAAAATGGATTATATAATTGCAATTTGGAGGTCCAAATTATGTAAATTGGCACCAATTATTTTTATGCATTATTAATATTTACATTAGTAAATATTTTATTTACCATTGTTATATGGTAAATATGGTAAGTAAGGGTAAAACATAATACGATAATAATAATAATTTTACCTAACACAAGTCATAACCCTATTGGATGATACATGTCTGACCATTAGAAGCCATGGGTCGATTTTGGGATCCTATGGAGACACATTGGAGTAATAATGGCCCTTTATGTTAATTGATTTAAACTAAAGACAAAAATGACATAAACATGTATCTTTCAGTAAATAATTTTTTACATATGGATATATAAGATATCATTTTTTCTATAAATATTCATTATAATGATAAAAATATTTCATACATCATGGAATTTGTTTTATTTTATTTAGACATTATATAAATAAAATTATTTATCACAGAATAATGATGTAGTGTTTACCTCATTTATGAATGATTTAAATAAATAAGATTATCAAAATTAAAAAAAATATTTAAAACCAATCCAATTATTATTAGATGATTTTATTTTGAACATTAGTCTTATTGTCATTGACCATAATGGGTTTTAGAGATTTAGAAACCAAATATAAATATATAATAAAATAATATTTTCAAATATTCTTAAAGAGCTCATCTACCAGCTAAAAAGGAAACCACTTATAACCCATTCCTCACATTTATCAATCCCCTTGTATCATCCAAACTCTACTCAATAAAGCTCCCTACATCTCTATATTCCTCTTATAAACCATAATTTAGGAAAGAGGCAATTAAATTAAACCTTTTTATTCAAACCAAAGGGTGTTTTCAAATCTAATGGCAACGTCTACTCTTTAGTAGTTTTCTATTATTTTAAATATCCAACCCCCGAAAACACTATATATTAATTTATTTTATAGAAACACCAGTATCATCAATATACTAGTTTTTTTGAGATGGATTCTAACTACACAATCACACACCTCCATATAATGGATATGAACATAAAGTTTTAGTGGACGACGAAATACAACCTCATGAGACGATGATGGTTCAAATATATCAAACCACCTCTCATGGTGGCCATTATGATGGAAACGAATTTATATGTGATTTATATTATATTTATATTGTCTTGTTTACTTCTTTATTTTTCACTATTTCATTCCATTTTGGTTTCCATAATAGGTAAATACAACAATTTCATTTGAGGAAGTTCGGACTACCACCCCATCAAAGTGATATGACTCGTTAATTCCATACGTGAGATGTATAAAAGATAGAATTAATGAAATTATATATAATATTATACTAGAATTATAATATACCTATGTATCATTAATTTTTCAATCCATTAAAAAACTAAATAGAAATGAAAGTAGCATTCCTGCATACGTATGGCTTACCGTCTCCATGAACGGTGCATTTAATTTCTTATATTCAATTGTTATGTACTGTTAATATATGTACATGATATATATAATAAATATGATATTTAAATCATTAATATGATTCTGGATATAATATAAATTTGACCACATGCAAAATTTGTAATTATAAAAAGTTCATTTTGAACTCAAATTCTGAACATTGAAAAAATGATTGATGTGAACTCAAATAAATACATAATTGTTATAGAAAGAAAATAAGTGATATTAAAGGCATAGTAATATATGAATTTTTTTTACACAATCAGTGAAAAACATATATTTATTATTCACGATGAATATGGTACATACAAGATATGTTGGACTTGATGTATGTGGTTTTTTAACGCACTTTTAATTCCATTATATTTTCACTGATTTCCACTTATTTATTTCACGTTGTATATTTTTTTACAGAAATTTGATATATATTATCATGATTATTTTTATATTAATGGTAATTTTCATTTAATTTGTTGTTTATTGACCTTTGGACTTATTTCTTGATTGACTACGATGTGGAAAGGGGGTTTTATCCCACATTTTTTTCTCATGGGATTCATGATTTATTTTACAATATTTCATTTTGTGTGAGGCATGTAATACACTTGATTGTATCTTTTCTGTAATATACATTAATGAAAGGGTATTTACCTATTCATTTTATGATCCTTCTCTCATGTGGTGTATGTTTCATATGTTACCA
Organism: Viscum album; assembly: GCA_963277665.1. NCBI lineage: Eukaryota > Viridiplantae > Streptophyta > Magnoliopsida > Santalales > Viscaceae > Viscum > Viscum album. The sequence goes on from OY728136.1 coordinate 1,520,563,226, forward strand.
AATCGATAAAGAAACCTTTCACAATTTTTTTAAGTCGAAGTATTATTTTATATTTTTTCTTCAAATTTCCATTTTATTTCTTGGGATATGTTCTTATATATCTATATTGCAATAAATTTTATGTACAAATGATGAGTGACCTTTTTCTCTCTCATCAACTCATTTTATGAATTTTAATGTGACGTTGTTAGGATTTCAATATTTTTGTAAGGGGACTTCTCAACCTAATTTCAATTAAAGGGGGTTAAAATTCTACTTATTGATTATGTCAGGATATGAATATGTGGGAATGTCCACTGATTGTTTTTCACTTAATATATACTTATATTCGGGGTATTATTATTTTTTACACATAATTGTTTCATTTATTGGTCTGTAATCTAAGGATATGATCTGTGTAAGGTACTCTGTCTCAATCACCTATCAATGAGTCATATTTTTAATTTCATACACCTCTTTCTTTTAGACGTTATATAATAAATGAATAAGAATTTTATTTTCATTCAAAGGGAATATTTTTTTGAATCATTTTACTAAATGACAAAATGAATGTTTTTAATTCTTTCATCGACAATGACCTCTCTACTGCTATAATCGTTAGTTGGATTCCGTTATAATTCTTAATGTTTTTAAAATGAAAATGAAACCCCTTATTATAATTTTGGATGTTTTGATAATGAAATTGGTTTATTAAATTGATTTCTTATTTTAATACCTTTAAAGATTTATTTTTATTTCAAATGAAATCTTATTAGTGAAATATTTTGGTTTGAAATATTTTATGTGTTATGATTTTCTAATGGTACATAGACATTTGATGGGTGGTTACGTGATAAACCAGATGACTGGCGGTCACATGATAAACCATAATGGGTGGTTAAGTCATAACCTACAATTCATTGTGTATGTAAGTTGGACATATGGCTATTCCATTTAGTGTTATGTGAGGTATTCTGTCGTATAGTTATTCAATTTATTAATGTTAATATCCCAAGTTACCTTTATAGTTATGTGTGCATTATTTGGGTTTTAAGGTACTATTTTTGATACGAAAGGTTATGCAGTGATCTTTTATTCAGTGAAGAGTCTTTACTACTTCATAAAGGTGAACAATTATTGTATATAATAATGTAATCATGTTTTACTTGTAGTTTTGAACAACTAACAGTGATCCCACTTTGTGTATCCTTTAATGGGTATTTTTTGATCGTCCCATGTTTTTGAAATACTTTTCACAGGACATAATGTCAAATAGTGGAACCAATGGGATAAATGAAATGTCATGTTGTCTAAAAAATGGAAGTAGACATGATTTTTTATATGTTTTAATTTGATGAAAAAAATTGATACTGAGTAGTAGTTTCGAAATGAAATATTAATATTGATATGTAATTTTTATGGACTAATTCAATAAATCTATAAACCTGAAAAGATCCTCAAGGTGAATTCTTTATTTGAATCAAAAATATATTTTTTTAATGGATGTGGACTTATTACATTACATTCTATGTATTACATTATTGCATTTCAGTAATCAATACATGAATAAAAATTGTGAATTTGGTTATATGTTTTGTATCCTCCTAGTGAAAATTGTATAGTTATTTAATTTAAAAAATAAAAAATAATTTATGTTGTTTAAATTTAAAAATTATAATTTCTATTACATTTTCGAAGATATAAGATAAATAAATTATTTTTTTAATATGATAATAAATTAAATTAAGTTGGGGTGATTTTAGTTTTATAAAGTAAGGTATTTATGTGACTAATATTTTGTGTAACAATATGTACTTATCATATATTTTTATCATCATGAACATTGAATTTCCATGGATTGTTCTTGAATTATTTATCTTTATTTAGTATTATATTTGTTTTTTAATTATTATTTTATTAAATTAAAATGATAGTTAGTGAGTCATCCATTTATCTATTATGTTAAGGACATCTGTTCTCATAGTTAATTTTATGTGGCCCAAAACCATCCATTGGATCCACTAAAATATATGTGAGTAAATCGTTTATAGTATATGAAACCCTCAAATTAGTAGAGGTAGATCTAGATAGGATCAAAGGTGAAACGATCACATGATTTAAATTGGAATATATGTTGAACTCTTCATCACCACTCATGTTATGGTCCATGGATTTCTCCCATGTTTAAGGAATAGTTATTCACACATAAGAAAAACTAACTACATGAGAAGATCAGGATAATTAAATATCAATATTTTAATTCTGTTAGTTTCTTGGTTAGTTATTTATGAATCCGTGTCATAGTCACCAAATAAATTAATTAAGAATAATTGAAGATAAAATTATATTAATTTTGATTATCAGTAATTTTTTCCCAATCATGGTTAATCCTTTATGTAAAATCCACCGAATATTAACAACAATGAAATCAAGATGAAATTGAAAATCATGCATAATGACTGAAAAACCCCCAATAAAATATATTATGTTAATATAGGCTTCCACTACTTGGGTAGAAATAAATTATAGTTCAATGGTCTTTAACAACCACCATTGGGGTTACATTAAATATTTGGAAATTTATATCTTGATTTTTGGGATGACATAAAATAGTTCACATTAAATATTGATCACCACCACGATATATCATAAAATTAGTCAAAATTTTGTGAGGAAATCCATATCCATGAATTTTGTATTAGGGATTCCACTAAACATATCAAAGACATTAATTTTACTGTAGTGGTATTGTTATTCCCACCAAAATAAAATGAATTACATTTTCAAGCCCATTTATTTATAATGAAAAGGGGAATATGGATTTTTCCATTAGAATATACATACTACCTGATATTCTAAATCCTATGTTGTGGGTTAATATTATTAAATAAAAAAAGATGGATAATAAACTATAAATCTTATTACATTATAAATTATGGTAATAAAGAAATTATTAAAATCAATTTTTAATTACTATAGAACATGTTATGAAAAAATAATATCAAAATTGTGATACTAAATTAAAAATATCATATCTTTCATGGAACCTAATACCCACGGTGGTGCAATTTTTTCATAAGCTGAACAATTGTTGCAAAAACTTTTACTATGTGATAGAATTACTTATACATTTATAGCCACCTCAAACAATAAGATAATATGATAAAGATTATATTATGAGGTAAATAGTAATTCATCAATTTTCTATTACATTAGAATATCATTTATTTTTGAAGAGTTGATAATAAAATATATGGACATGAAGACTTATACCATGATATATTTTATTTTATGTCTTTTCAAGGATAAATATAGCATTTTTATATTGTCACTACACATTTTTTGTGTAAATGGGAAGATGGTACTTAGCTATTGCTCGTGACATCAACATAATAAATTAAATTGATCAATTAGGAATATTTTACTACAATATAGATAATAATTTTTATATAGATCCCATATTATCATTCATTTAATCAACATTATCTTTATCAATCTTGATTTATGGGATGAAATTTTTAGGATTCATTGTATGTATCATTACTAGGTAAATATGAATTTTGGGGAACTCTATTATATATATATTAATGTGAACCACATGAAAATAACTCTTTCGAATTACCATTAATATTTTATAAAAAATGGTTCCACCATAACTTATTTCGTTTGTAAAAATATTATAGATGTTGTTAAGAAAGAAAAAATATATTTGTTTCCCATTTGGACCTAATAGTTCATTTAAAGATAATTTCAATATATTGATAAAGGTGATAGAAGTTTCATCTACGTCAAATATATTTATTATATATTTTAATATGTATATTTTTCTTCTTTGGTATTAAATAATATAATGTATTCCAAATAATAAAACCAAGAGTTTGTTTTATTATCACAGGTACTAAGGATGGGTGATTCATGTATCATTCATGATAAACACATGACTTCAAAAAGTAAATATGAATTATTTGTATGGTTGAAACAGTTTATTTCATTATCAATAATGAGAATTTCATATCTTATACATTTTATGTATGTAAATACTATATCAACTAGTCCTTTTATTTAGTTTTATTAAATCATATATCAGAGTGTTTTATTTAGACATTAGGAGGCATTTTTTTGAAATTAATTTTGTTATTGAATTATACAATTATCTAAAATTTAAATAATCATATAATAATTGATATCAATTATTAGGAAAATATGATAAAATGAAATTACATGATTAATACATAGTTGTTGAAACCTAATTTTTTTTATTTAAAATAAATGATTGTTTTATAAGGTATAACCAACCGTGTATATAGACTCTGTGAATCAAAAAAACCAGTATGTTTTATCAACATAATAACATATTGAATTCTGAAAAAAAAACAGTAGAAAAAATTGAACGATAGAATGTTTTTTAATTTACACAGCTAAATATTATGAAAAATTCCAAGGATAATGTAGATGAATGTTAATATACATCACTGAATTTCATAATTTTTTTCAGAATGAAATCTGAATGTAATGAATGCTATTGGGAATAAATATAGTATCTTATTATATGTTATGTATGTGATTTCCATAACAATGTATTAATTTATAACAAAATTTAAAATTGTTGTTCTTTATAAACACAAATTACCTTTTGTCCTATCATATACATTTGGATAATATAAGTTCAATCAATGATAAGCATTATAAATAGTATATGTCATCCATAATACATTTCAATTCATATATAACAAAATAGTTGTGTAAAATCTACTTGAATATCAAATAAAATTACTAGTGGATGTCATATAAGAAACAATATGATATGAGTCCATTATTATTGTCACAAAAAAATGATATTATTTGAATGATTTATGTATTTAGTATTAGCTTTAAATTTATGTAAAGAAAACAATGTGTATCTTAATTAATAATTTTACTACCTCTACTTATATAAACATCCCCATGATATAAATGGTATTTACCATAAATTTTTTATTTCTATTTGGGAAGTAAATATTTTTTTATGGAGAATGTAATGTTTTAGTATAATTTTCACACTAGATGGAGACATTGGAATAAGAACAATAAACTCCCAAAGTGTTAGTGGGTTGAATTACTACTGAGAACATGCTATAAAGGATGGTTAAAACCATTACGGTTGTTTTATATATATTTTAAGTGTGAAATATTATTGGTTAAGAACAATAAATCCTAGAGAGAGAGGTATTTTTATTTTATCTATTATTTAAAAGTTCTTATAAATTTTATTTTTCATTCTATATACAAAATTAACTTCAGTATTTTGTTATTTTTTTTAATTTTTTAGTGTAGCACATTGATTTATTAAGGAATATTATTATTATATATATATAATACAATATATGGCATTAATTAAATACTACACCACGTTAATAATTCCCTAAATGAAGTGAATAGTTAACATTTTTGAACACACAACACTATGTTGGGTTTGAGTTACATGCAACACCGAGTTCAAACAAAATGATTTATATTATTGAAATATTTGTATAAGTATCACCAAGACATTCAAATTTTGAGTATAAACATAATTAAAAAAATTTGAAAAATATAATTTATTCTTTTTTACAAAGTAAATTGTTTTTTCTATAATTATTTATAAATAAAAGTATGAACTTTTTGAAAATTATAAAATTCATTTTCTAAACAAAATATGTTTTTATGCCCAAACATGTTTTATCACAATAAAATTACTAATACAAATTATCTTTTTTAGTTATACATATATATTATTTAATCATCTACTTAACTGTCAAATTTTATGTTTTAAAGAGAACATATAAGAATAAATCCATTTTTATAGACAAAAGAATAATTTTTCTTAAAGGTTGTTTTTAAATCTTTTAATGTCATATTTATTTTAATTTTTTTTAGAATTTTATAAAAAAATTTTTGGAAATTAAAAATAATTTATTAAATAGTTAAATAAAAATTATCTTTGGATGAATGTTTGTGGTTTTTTGGAAAAATTACATTTTTTGATGAATAATAACAATAATGAAATTTAATTGATAAAATCATTTTCATATAATTTATTTATATTGATAAATTATATTTAATTTTTTTAAGTATAATTAGATAAATAATATTTCTAATAATTTAATTGTTTTCTTTTTAATAAATTTTATATTGAAATTAGATATAATAAATTTGTAAAAAAATTCAAATTTTCACATTAAAAACATTTTTTCTCGACACATCTCAGATATTAATATTGTATTAATTTATACCTATAATGTGAATAAAATTTTTCAAAATTATTCCATTTTGTTAATAATAATAATTTATAAAATATATTAATTCCATTATAATTTTTTTCCAAAATTAATATTGAAAATAATTAAAATTATTGAAGGAAATTAACGGGAAAATTATTTTACCAATGGACATACATTAATTCTATGGAATCCAATTATATAAAAAATTATAAATCTCCCATTTGATGGAAATATTTATACCTTAATACTTAATTGATATATTTTTGGGCGTTATTTAATCCTTTGGATTAGTAAAAAAATGGTTATACCAAACATTCATTTCAAAAATTCTTATTGTATCATCTCCCCCACTTATAAAAGTCTACCACATCTCCTCCCATCCTTGAACCCTAAAGAAATATTTATGTATATTCCCATAAAAAATAAATTCTAAAAAAACTCTTATTATAATATAAGCCTTAATTTAGTTATGAATATAACTAATTAATCCATTTGGTGGAAACAAAAAATAGATACCTAAAGATGTTGTAAAGTTCATCAAAGATTGTTTTTGTATTATTTATTCATCAAACAATTTCATTTTTTATATAATTAATATAAAATAGCAACAATATATTTTGTATATTTATATTTTTTATGAATGTTTTAGTACCTTATCCCACACACACTTCTATGAAACTAGTTACGAAATTATTATTTGTGTAAACAGTGGACTACCTCCTCATGAACAAATGTTATTTATTTTTTCATCATCACCTATTATTGTTGGGAACAATGATGGAAATAGTTAAAATATATTAAATATATGATATTTATGAATTATTTATTATTCTAAAATTATTATATGACATATACCTTCATGCTTTCCATTTTGTGAGAATACAATAACATCGTTCCTTAGTACGGCAGACTACCGCCTCTAGAAACAATGTGTTTCGACCATAATTTACATTGAATGTATTAAGTATTTATTTAATGATGTATTTGATATTTGAAATATAATAATTATACTATAATGATAATATATTTACATAATTGTTTTAATTTATTTAAATACGGTAATAAAATTGATGTAGTTTTCACGCTTACATATGACTTATCATCTCTTTGAATGGAATATTTCATTTACTATTTATATATTTTATATATTATTATTATATAATATTTAATTAATATATATTATATTTATATTATATTTTACATTTTTGGAATGTGTAAGTTATGATCAATGTAAGAGGGCATAAAAGAAAAATTCAAAACATATACAAAAAATGAAAAAGGTTTTTAATTTAAACGTAACGTTAAAATGGAAATGTAAATAAATGGGTAAAACAATGTTTGAATTTAATAATAAATGGTATTATATATATTAATATGTTTATATTTAATATTAATAATAAAAAATATTTATTATGAAATATTTTATCATGTGTATGTTGGAATTCAAGACATAAGGTAAGTGGATTTCTTATCATACTTTTATTATATAGGAATCATTCCATATTCATTGCTTATTTATTTTGTCTAGTTCATATAATTCAATATGAATTTGTATATAGATAATTTCATATATTTCATGATACTAAATCATTAAATTTATTTTAATATTTCTCGAATCTCGTGATTTAAAATAACTCAGTTTGTAAGAGATTTATGTATCACTCTTTACTTTTGTAGGACACATGATATATTCCACACCTCTTTATTTTATTTTGGGTATATAGATCGCATGGATAATATTTTTTATTATTATTGTTAAAAATTTATTTATTTAAACAGTCATTTCATTATATCTCATTCATTGGATTATGGTTTCATTATTACCAAATAAGAATTATATTTCAACCTCACATATATTTTCTCTGAGACACAAGATATGTTCACCAACTATTCATTCTATGTGGTGTTCATAGTAAGAATAAATTAATTTCATAATTCTAATATTGATAATTATTGGGATTTAAATATCCATTTTATTATATTTATTTTGAAAGGATTATGGTTAAATCATTACCAAAGTGGTGAGGGGATTTTTGTCCCAAATTTCCTTCTTTGAGATTTATTTAATGTTATGCACACATATTATTTCTTGAGGTGTAAATATAACCACTAGTACAAGTAATTACATATAATTTCCCATCCTAATGATATGTTATATTTAATTTTATTTTATTACTCTATGGGTTGTACAATTTAAGGTTACTAATGGTGTAATACAATCTCATCAATTTTCATGATTGTTTATTATTATACTCTTAAAGAAAAAATATTATGATTTTTCACTCAATTATTCTTAGTAGTTTTATTATACCATTGATATTCATGATATCATAATGTAATGGTAACATTTTATCCACTTTTAATATTTATATAATTAATAAAATTATTCCATGAACATATAAAACCATTTTTCGCTTCACTCAAAAATAAATTTTATTCAAAACCCAAGTTTGTAATAATAATTTCATAAATATTTTTAAATATATTTTAAGTTAATTTTCAAAGGAGGAACTTTAATTTTTTTATAAATTGTTTAAATTTTTTTGTTTTATGAATTGAATAATTTGTTTCTCAAACCCTAGTTTATAGGTTTTCCATGTAACATATAAAAGAAATCAATTTCATTAGGGTTTTGTTATTATAAAAAATAAATTTTTAGAATAGATTATATATTCCTCAAGAATATTATTAAATTAATCTTAAATATGAATTTATATTTATTCAAAAAAAATTCAGTAAAATTAATTCAAAAAGTTTTTATCTCTAAAAAATTATTTCTATAAAAGGTTATTTTCCTTAATAAATGCTCCATGTGATATTTTGAAATCCATCCCCATATAAGATTGCATACATTGATATAGTTGTTGATTTATCAGAGAAATTATCCAAGGACAACATTCTTATTATTTCATTGGGTGGATATTGTTTAATATGACTACATATTAATGGAACCCATTTTTCTTCCTTAGGTTATATTAGGATAAAATATTTATAAAACATGCTTCATTTCAAAGGTTATTCATTAATGAAAATATTATCTAACAAATATATTTTCCATGGATTATGAAATAAAAAAACAATTATTATAACCATTTCATTTAATGAGTTATGATAAGATTATTATGAATCACTTCTCTTTTTATGGGCCATGATGTTATAATTTTTTTATTATCATATTAAATAGGTATATATGATTTCATTATGTAATGGGTTAGACCAATTTCTCCACTTAATTAATTGGGTAAATATTATTGTTCTCTAAGATCTGAGGGTACATGCATGGTCAGACTAAGATAATAATGGATGGTACATGGGTGGTCATCCAAATCCTGTAATGGAGTGGAAATAGGTGTTCTATCCAAGCCAATAATGTATTGTAAAAGGTGTTCAATCGAAGCTCATTAAAAAGGTTACACGGTTGGTAAAACCAAAACTCACAATAGAGGGTACACATGCTGTCATCCTAATTCCAAGGCATGTAAACATGTGGTAAGCCCATGCCTTGCATGTTATAAATGTTGTTGTGTTTAGACCTAAAATTATATTTACATTATTATGTGTATACCTCCATTATATGTTTTATTTCTGTGTTATGCTCTCATGACTCATTATTTTTAATTTCCTTATGATACATGTAATATGAACTGGGAATCGTTATAAAATGGTTCATGTTTATTATCTTTGATAAGAAGGGTATTGTATTAAGATGTTATTACCATGTTCTCACGCACTTATACGTATGTCATGCTTATGTATCTTCCTTGTTTACAATTACTGGGCATTTGAACACACCATTTCTAATATTTACATTCCCCAAGATAAAAAAGAATGGTTTCTATTAATATATTCTTCTGAAGAGTAATCATGGAGAAGTTATTAATGGGTGATGTTGATGATATTTCAACATGTTTTTAGAGTATGTTTTGAAGTTCCAAAAGAAACTAAACTCATATTGTACTAATAAATTTACATATGTAATGTCTTAATATTAATCCAAAAAGGATTAGGACGACTAAAAAATATATTATTTGTAAAATGGATTGGGACCACTAAAAATATATTATATGTTCTCTTGTTATCATAAAATTATAATTTTATTTTGGTTATCGACCATTTTTATGTTTATGTAGACAAAATGTGGGATCTTACCAAGAGTATAATGAAACATGATTGAATTGAATCCGTGTATTGGAATGAGTACAATAACATAAATTTTAAAAAATTATATTTATCATGTTCATCAAACAAATATGGATAATTAGTTCCACAAGATAAAGAAAAAGGATGAGGATTCTATAGTACCAACGAGGACAATTTTATAAGACCAGTGAGGTAAGCTTCTCTTATTATCATCCAAACTGGAAATATTGTTGACTTATTCATTAGTGGAATCAAATAATGTCTATAAAGGGTGATAATCATAAGTTGGTTTGTAGGTATAAAGGGATTGTTCTATGTGTAATAAAGGTTTATACAGAGCCTATCAGTATGTATCATCATCAGGGTTTTGATAGGATAAGGAATATGCAGTTCAATCGAATATCTATGAACCATGGGGGATATAAAGAGATATTTCATTTATTCTAAAATAATGGGAATAAAAATTGAAGGAATTATTTTTTGAGGGATACTAAATATTTTATGTAATGAAGAGATGGTCATCAAGTGAGTTAATTCTCTTATGATTAGAAGATGTTTTTTTAATTATAAGAATAATATGAATTCCACACATTATTCACCTCCCATAACTCAGTGTTTCAATTGGAAGGATTTTGGAATTTTGATTACAGGTTCCTCAATACAAGGAATAATGTGTTTGATACTCTAGAAAAAAAAAATCTGAAGACAATGTAAAAAGGGAAATTTTATTCGTTTATAATGGTTGAATAGATGCATCATAATTTTGGGATTATTTATCCTCCACTTCTTATTTCGGAATTTCAGGTTTTATTTTTTATGAATGAGCCATATTGAACTCTTATTTTTCATCATTTAGTGAAATTTTATATATTTATATACTATTATTTTAGAATAATAAAATAATATATTCTATTAATTTAATGGAAAATATAAGATTCCATTTTATTGGTTTTGTTTAAGATAAGATCCTTCAAATGCAATGTGGAATAATAAATACATTCAATGTGGATTTACAATAATTCCAGTTATAACTATGTTTTAAGAGAATGCATGATGATATTATTCACATGTTGGGATTGATTCAATCAAGAACCACATTATGATATATTGGTTGAAAATGAAATGTTAATTTTGATAAAATCAATGAAATTAATTCAAATGTGTTGGATTTTAATCATTTGGAAGGGTAAAATAATTATTCATTTATGAAATAAATTTAACATAATGAATGGTTTTAGAGATTAATTTTTTCTCAAAATATCAATATTTTTGAATATTTTCATTGATAACTAATGACTAAAAAAATTAAATATCATTCTATATATGTATCTTTTAATCCATTAGTCCTTCATGGATAAAAAATTCACATTTATTTTTTGGAGATAGATACAATGTTGAAATTGATCAAGCAACAACCAATGGTTGATATTGTGCATATTAAAAGAACTAAAATCATGTAATAAAATCAATTTATGAAAATTCATCAACCACAGCAAAATGGGTCTTGAAAAAAAAATAACTACATTTTTGACAACTGATGTCGTCCTTTAGTTAATCACAAATTCATGGATTTTTTATCATAAATTTCATTAGATGAACCACTTTATGGTGATCAGTGATTTCAATCACTATCAATAATAATTAACACTTCTCTTAAATATCCATTTTTTCACATCCTACCTATGTTCTCTTATGTGGAAATATCATTATTAGTTGCTTTGGGGAATCTTTTTCTTTCTAATGTTCCCTCTTTAATAGAAATTTTATTATTCATTTTTTCAATGTGGGTTCTTATAATGGGAACATTTATGTATTAAAACATTGAAAAGGCAGATCAAGTCAAGTGAGAAATTCATTTTCTGGGGGGTATTATGTAACACTCGTTTTTTTAGGAATTCTTATTTTTGAATAAATTCCAATTATTTAATGGAATGGATTTTACAGAAAAAAAAGTTTATATGTCACTACACACAACACTGAGTTTAACATTGGGTACATGATACACTATGTCAAGATTTTTTTACACACAATAATTTTTATATATTATGTAACAGACAACACCTTTCTTTGATTTAATTACATGAAATACCATTCATATATTTCATTAGAAAAAACAAAAAACATTGAAGAATTTTTAAATTTATTAAAAATATTAGTAAATATATCATAAATCAATTAGAATGGTGAGTATGGGAATTATTAATTAAATTATGAAAATATGTTTTATTAATGTTAAAAATTTTATTTCTTGGTTACAAACTAAGAATAAAACAATGTAGGAACACTTTAATAATAAAATATTCCTTATCAGAATTTGTTTCTATGCACTAACAAGTTTTATCCCATAAAATTAAAGAAACCACTTTATTTGATTTATTTTAATGATATATATATATTATAAAATAAAATATATAAAATTTATGATATTTTTTTCTAGATAATGGATTTATATAAATATAATTTTATCCATAAAATTATGTATGTTTCTAAAAGGATGTTTGACAAATTGTTAATGGTGCACTTATTAGAAATAATATTTTTAAATGTTTTGAATTACATTTTAACAATGAAACTTATTTTTAGATATCGTAATGTCAAAAATATATAAATTTTTTATATGTTTTTGAGATGTCTAATTTTCTGATGAATGGTGTAAAATACTCTCTTTTAATTAAAAACACTATTTCATATAAATAACTTATATTGTGAAATACTTTTTCAAATTTGATTTAAATTAAAATTAGATAAATTTTTTGTATATTAATAAAATATTGGACATCTTAATAAATGTAATATTGAAATTGGATATAAAATCAATTTAAATTTTTTTAACATTATCACTCTAAAACCGGATTTCTCTACACCTCATCGGGAATAATTTGAATTTAATTTCTACAACTTATGTAAATGGTATTTTTGAAAATTAATTCTATATTTGGAATCAGAATATATTTTTTATTATAATAATTCCTAATTAAATTTTTACCTAATAGATGAGTGAATGTAGTTAAAATAAATCATTTCAATTAAGAGAAAACCTAATTTACAAAGCGACTAAACGATAATCATAAGGGTAAAAATGGACTATAAACTCTTCTAAAACAAATTTTATGTCTTTATGTCTACCATGACCATTAATTAATATTGTTTTGTGAATTATTTAATCCTTGTTAGTTAAAAACACTTGCACACCTAACTTCTTTAAAAATTTCCTAGTATGTCCACTCCCTCATATATAAAATGTCTCTATAGATCATCTTCTATTCACACCATAAAAAATCATTTTAGCTAAGACATATCAAATTTAATTCTCCAATTACCTCCTTAGATCATATATAGAATACATTGGAAATAAATCAGACCAACGATGTACATTATTTCAAATTAAAAGGAGACACCCAAAGAAGAGGTAGTTTTCATCAACAAAAAGTTTTGTATTATTTCTTCTTCAGACCCATTAATTTATTTTTGTATTCTTCTTATTAAATTACATTAGTATCATAGGTACAATTATAATTTTTATTAATTTTTTATGACCTAAACCCATACACACATTGTAGAGACCCAAGCATGACGTACATGGACATTAAATTACTTTTGAGGAATACTTTATACAGAACAAAAACCAACACTCAAGGATCTAAATAGTTTAGTGTTTTTGGAAAATCATAATATAATCTTCTAATCATGGTGAATGATCTTCATCATCTCCCATAATGATCATCCCCTTTTTTTATTACCTAAATACTTTCTTTATATCCTGGGGAAATGAAAACATATAAAGGGTGAGAAAAAAATTCTCATTAAGGGTAAGCATGGAGAAAATAAAACAAACCATATACATTTGAACTTAAAAAACATGAACATAATGTTTAAACATCAAAATCACGAGCAATGACATAAAGCATGGCAGTACATATGGCATAGATCATAATGGAACATAAATCATTATCAAATAGCAGGGGAATAAAACATGGAATTTTGGAAAATCATAAAGCAACTGATATGATTTCCATAGTAGCGAAGGCCTTGATTCCAAGACCATCATAGTGCACAACGTCACTTACTAAACTGAGTTCACTCCTCATTCAAGTCATGTATCACTGAACCATATTAACTTTTGGTTCCAGAAATTTCTATCTCATGAGATATAAATCATTACCCAATGAATTGGAGGGAGATATAGGTTCTACACATCTCATAATGAAATCATTTTTACCTGTCCCACAACATAAACATAAATCATTCATCACAACCAAAATAATAAAATGGGTTTCATAAACATCATCCCATCATAACATAATCCATATAAACAAATGGATATTATTTCATCATAATAAAAGTGAAACCATGTAAATCATATAGGCATTATACTTGAAACATAATCATACTAAATAATGTCATCTTAGATGGAAAATAGTTTTGACAAAACAATTGAAATAAAATCATTAGGAAAATATCCTTTCTTCTTCAAAATCATTTTCATTTATCAATATACCATGCAATTTTAAAATAAAATGTCTTTGTTGAAAATAATCATGAAATATTTTATTGTATTCTTCATGAAAATAAGGCTTTATGAAATCGTAAAAATCTGTTCATGCCGTATAAGTTAAAAAAACATTCTTCTCATACTTTTGTCAGAAAAGTCAAGATGTACCTTGTGTGGTAAAAAAAATATTCCTTACATACCATGGAGTAATAATAAAAAATGGGTATAAATGACTTTAAACATACATGAAATCATTTTTAGCAAATAGGGACATGGATGATAAATATTACCCTAGTAAATACTTACGAATAAAAAATCTCGGAAAAAAATGAGATTGGAAAAGTTATCCCTTACCATAGGTCTGATATTCTTCATATGTATCCGAACCTCGTATATAATTATTTAAATAATGTCATTGACTTATTAAAGAATCCTATTATTTTTTATGATATCATATATGGTTCACTTATTACTTTATGTTACCCGTTCTTTTGCAAATTTCATGTTAAAACAGTGTTTTGGGTAAAATCGTTTCATTTATCGTACATGTTTCGACAGGTTGTTCTTGATATTATTACTTATATAATTATATAATTAATTCCAAAATTTAAAACATGATGTATATACAATATGTATTCAGTATATAAATAAATATGATAGATCGATAAATGAAATGAAATACACCGTTGATGGAGACGGCATGCCGTACGTACGCATGAACGCTGTTTTCGTTTCCTTATGGAATTAAGTAAATAAAACATACATGTACATAAATCCAATATCATTATTATGTAATATATTTCATTATTATTTATTATATATACTTTATAATCAAACTTAAATGGTTAATCATGGACAATGAATCTCATAGCCTTCGTGGAGACGGTGGTCCGTACGTACGCACGAGCGATGATATCATTCCCATGATCGTGGAATTGTATTGAAGTGTATGTATAATATTTCAGAGTAAATATAAATTTAAAATAATAATATATAGTTATTTATTTACACCATTATACCCATCCATGTATGGTTTTGGTGGAAAACAGATTACACCCCGGCGTGGAGATGGTATTCCGTACGTACGCATGCGCAGTGATTTCGTTTTCTATAGGATGGATAGAAGATAAAATACAGTTGTTTCATATTTATAATAACATATAATTATATTAGTATAACATATCTTATTAAATTATAATTAAAAAACTAAAGAAGAATAATTTTAAGAAAAAGTAAATTGGAAAGAATCAGTAATGGATATTACCGCTTCTTTGACGCACATCTTCTTAACCTCTTCTTAAGGCACTAGAGTCTATCTTTAGAGGAGACCGAAACCTATATAATGTTTATAGGGAATTTTTAAAGGTTAATGGGCAGGGGTTTTCCAATATTGAAGGCTCATTATTGTGTAAAGAGAAGAGGGAGGAGGTTCCATTTTTTAAGGGAGGAGAGGGGCACCTTTGGAAACCTCAAAATTAATAATTTATAATAAATTCAAACCCCACATAAAAACATTAAAAATGACTAAAAGAGAATCTTATATGATATAGGGTTGAAATATAATCAACCAATACAATTTATACATGTTGTTAAATTATTTTAATCTTT
The DNA here is from genome assembly GCA_963277665.1 of Viscum album. NCBI lineage: Eukaryota > Viridiplantae > Streptophyta > Magnoliopsida > Santalales > Viscaceae > Viscum > Viscum album. Next base: position 1,520,579,684 of record OY728136.1, read on the forward strand.
ATCAACTTGATTTATCATTATTTAATCTATTTAATTTTATTTGTGGTTATAAAATTATTAATTTAAAATATTTTTAATAATTACTTATGCCTAGTGAATTCTACATAATTGGATTATTTATGATATTTTAGACCATATTAATTTTATTTTTTAATTTTTAAATATTTTTGTGATTTTTAAACAATTTTATATTGTGTCATTTTTATAAAATAATTATAGTGTAAATTTTGACACTATTCATTTATTTGTATTTAAATAAAATCCACATAGAAGATATGTTCAAACTAAAATCGTTAATAGATTTATAACATGTCAAATTTATCTAGAAAATTATTTGAGTACATTAAATAGTTCATATACTATTTATTTTAATATTTTTAAAACCATTTATTTGATATTTCAATCAATAAAATAATTTCAACATCACTATTGTGTCACCTTTAATGGGAATTATTTAATCCCTAAAAATTCAAAATAAATTAAAATGAAGTAGACAATTTTATTATATTTCTAAAGAGTATTCATGTTTGAAGTTTCATGATGTTTATTACAAAATTAAAATAATTATACTTATAAGAATTTAGATAGTGACATGTTGTCACTTTCCTTGGTTTCAATAATAATTAAATTATTTTCATGGTCAAAGTGCATAAAATTAATCTATTCCTAATTATGAATACCACTAATGTTCATCTTGTTAATCATATACTGCGATGACTGGTTTGGCATAATCACAAAATCATTCTATCTAGGAATTACGAATCTTCGTTGCTCATAGTCACCAATTTTCCATTGTATTCAATGATGACCTAATTCTTTCTGGTTCCCTCCATTGACTAAAACCAAAATCCATTGTGTAAGAAACTGTTAAAATAACGGGGAACCTCATAATCATTAAAATCCACTAATGGGATGTCTAACTTATCACACGTTATTTAATCCAGGACACCTTAAGTTCACCCTAGGTTATTCATGATCGTAAACATAATTCTAGGACTGTAAATTATAGTTATACTAAACCTTAGGGACATCCATAGACAGACCTTAAAAATATATCTAGAAATATCACTAAAGTTCTCGCATCTTAGTTTCCAAAGGTTAACTAAACCTTTCATCTGATACCAACTATAGAGAACCAAGCTTGACATACATGGACATTACATTACTTATGCGGAATACTTAATATATAACAAAAACCAACACTCAAGGATTGTAATAGTCTACTGTCTTTGGAAACTCAGAATATAATCTTCTAATCCTCGTGAAATATCTTCAACATCTCCCATAAATATCTTCCCCTTTTGTTTTGTTACCTAAAACCATTCTTTAGATCCTGGGGAAATGAAAACATATAAATGGTGAGATCAAATTCTCAGTAAGGGTAAGCATGGGGAAAATAAAACAAACAATATACATTTGGACTTAAAAACATGAACATAATGTTTAAACATCAATATCTTGAGTAATGAAATAAAGCATGGAAGTACATAAGGCATAGATCGTAAGGGAACATCAGTCATTATAAAATATCATAGGAATAAAACATGGAATTGTGGAAAAGCATAAATCACATGATATGATTTCTATAGTATCCATGGCATTGATTCCAAGACCATCGTAGTGGACAAAGTCCCTTACTGAACCGAGTTCACTCCTCGTTCCAGTCTTGTATCACTGAACCAGATTAACCTGTCTTTCCATCCATGTCTATATCATGAGATATAAATATTTACCCAATGCATTGGATGGAGATATAGGTCCCACCCATCTCATATTTAAATCATTCTTACATGTGACACAACATAAACCTAAATCATTCATCACTACCGAAAAAAATAAAATGGGTTTTATAAACATCATACCATCATAACATAATCCATATAAAACAAATAGATATCATTTCAGCCTAATAAAATTTAAAACAAGTAAATCATAGATACATTATACTTGAAACATAATCATTCAAAATAATGTCATCTTATATCGAAATTAATTTTGACAAAACACATGAAATGAATTCTTGAAGAAAATATATTTTCTTCTTCAAAATCAATTTATTTTCTCAAAATTCCATGAAATTTTAAAAGAAAAGGATTTTGTTGAAAATAATCATGAAATATTTTAGAGGAATCTTCATGAAAATAAGGTGTTATGATATCGTAAAAATCCGTTCACGTCCTATAGGTTAATAAAACATTCTTCTCGATTTTTTTTCGAGAAAAGTAAAAAATTACCTTGTATGGTAAAAAATTATTTCATACATAGAATGTAGTAAAAGTCAAAAATTGGTAAACATGGCTTTAAACATAAATGAAACCATTTTTAGAAAACAGTGACATGGATGATAAATATAACCCCTATAAATACTTACGAATTAACAATCTCGAATAAAAACTGGATTGGAAAAGTTATCCATTTCCATAGGTCTGATAAGATTCGTACGTATCCATGAATCCTTTATAATGACATAAATAATGTCATTTACTTACTAAAGAATAAAATTTATTGTTATGATATCATATATGGTTCACTTATGACTTTATATTAACCGTTCTTTTTGTAAATTCCTTGTTAAAGAAGCATTTTGGGTAAAATCGTTTCATTTATTATACGTGTTTCGACATGTTTTTCTTGATATTATTACTTATATCCTGATTTAATTAATTACAGAATGTAGAATATTATTTATATATAATATATATTCAGAAAATAATAATATATGATAGATCGATAAATAAAATGAAATACATCATTCATGGAGACGGTAGGTTGTAAGTACGCATGAACGCTGTTTTCATTTACTTATGGAATTAATTAAATAAAAAATATATGTAAATAAATACAGTATAATTATTATTTAATGTATTTCATTATTATTTATTATATATACTTTATAATCATACTTGAATGGTTATACATGGACAATGAATCTCATCGCATTCGTAGAGACGGTAGTCCGTACGTACGCACGAGCGAAGATATCATTACCATGATCGTGGAATTGTATTTGAAGTGTATGTATAATATTTCAAAATCAATATCACTTTAAAATAAACATATATAGTTATTTAGTTACACCATTATACCCATCCATGTAAGGTGGTGGTGGAAAACAGATTACACCACGGCATGGAGACGGTATTCTGTACGTACGCACGCGCGGTGATTTCTTTTTCTGTAGGATGGATAGAAGATGAAATAGTGCTGTTTATTATTTATAGTAACATATATGTATATTAGAATTACTTATGTTATTAATTTATAATGAAACAACTAAATAAGAAGAAGTTGAAAAAGAAATAAATTGGAGCGAATCGGTAAAGGATATTACCTCTTCTTCGACGTGGCTCTTCTTAACCACCTATTAAGGCACTAGATTTTGTTTTTTGAGGAGACTATAACCTCTATAATGTTTCTAGGGAAGTTGATAAGGGAAATGGGCAGGGTTTGGTCAAGCCTGAAGGCTCAAAATCGTGTAAAGATAAGAGGGAGGATGTGCCCTTTTATAAGGGATGAGAGGGGAACCTTTGGAAACCTCAAAAATATTATTTTATAATAAATTCAGACCCCACATAAAAACATCCAAAATTATTCAAATCTGATATTAGATAAGATAGGGTTGTAATATTATCAACCAATATAATTTAGACATGTTGGTAATTTATTTTAAACATTATCAACTTGATTTATCCTTATTTAATCTATTTTATTTTATTTGTGGTTATAAGATTCTAAATTTTAAATTGTTATAAATAATTACATATGTGTTATTAATTTTCCATAAAAGGATTATTTATTATATTTTAGACCATATAAATTTTAATTTATAATTGTTAAATATTTTTGTGATTTTTATTCAATTTTATATTATGTTATTTTTATAAAATAACAATAGTGTCGATTTTGACACTATTCATTTATTTGAATTTAAATAAAATCCAAACAAAAGATATGTTGGAACTAAAAGCTTTAATATATTCATAACATGTCATATATATCTATAAAATTAGTGGAGTACATTAAATAGTTCATATAATATTTATTTTAATATTTTGAAAACCATTTATTTAATAATAATTAAAATATTTTCATGTTAAAAAGTTACTTAAATGAATCTTTTATGACTATTAGGTTATATGGGTCGACTTTTAGTCATCCAATAGATTTTTGGTAGGTGTTAGGGTAACATTATAATCTTATTTTTACCCTTAATTACCCGAATTACCGTTAACTGCAGTAAATAAAAATTATCGTAGTTACTAATCATTCTGTCAAAAAAATAAAACTAACCAATTAACATAATTTGGACCCACTGAATTAAAATATTGAATCCATTTTTAAAAATTCAAAACATAGAAGTTGCAGTAAATAATTATAAATTAATTTCGTTGTTCAGAGAACGAGTTTTAAAAGTTAAAAACATTGCCAAAGTTTGAAATGTTATTACCTATGAATTCAATGTATAATTAATGATAATGTCATATGTTATATTAAATGGTAAAAATATATTATATTTATACTCTAAAACCATTAAATATTATAATTTAACCATTTAAATTATTGGGAGGAAAAAAGTTGTTTTTAATTATAATATAGCGTGTTTTTACCATTCATTTAAATATGAATGTTATCTGAATATTATGAAAAATTTATCCATAGTAAATTATTATATCTTTATTACAATGAAATATTTTATAATGTCATATTTAACTTATAAACTTGTAAAAAACTAGATTTAAAGTGGGTGCGCCATCAAAAAGTAGCAAAATTGCAATTTTTTAAAATTAATTATTTTAACCGAAAAATCTATTTTGTTCACATACCTTGTTCTATAAATTTTTTAAGATGAATTATAATGTTATAATATTAAATATTTAGTTAACACTATTCATAACGGCTAGTCTATAATTATATTATAATAATATATCATTGTTTTGTGAAACCTGGTATTGCATACTACACACACTATCGGGGAAGGTAGCGATTGCGTGTAACACAAGACAAGTCAGGGTTGTGTGTAGTGAATGATCCCCTTGTTGTTGTGTAAAACATAATCAAATATAATTTCATTTATACATTAAACAATATCTATACTTAATGTTGCGTAGAATAATTTCTACAAAACGAACATGAAATTGTGTGTAACATGAGCCAAGAATAGTGTTGCGTATACTGCAAGCTAGTATGGTGTTGTGTAAATCACAAGCTAATTTTGGTGTAGCATACAACACAAGACATCAATGAAATTAAAAAAATAATTCTCATAAAATCTCGTGTTGTTACACACATAACTAAAATGGTATGGGATTTCTATCTCACTATTATATTCCCTTAGAAAAAAATGTTCACCATATATTTCCTGAATGTGGTTTTTGTACTTCCCATGGATTTGTTTTATGATAATTCTACTAAGAATTATTGGTATTGAAATGTCCATTATATGATATCCCTTTCTAGGGGTTTATAGTTGAATTATTACAAAAGCATTGAGTTGATTTTTTTCTCAATTTTCATTATTCGAGATGTTTATTAGGATATGAACCTATATTAATTAATGACGTGTATAAATTACTGCTTTTACATGTAATACCAAGAATTTATCAATCACCATGATATAATTAGTTTAATTTTAGGTTTTTACTTCATGTTAATTGTGATACATGATTACAATGTTGTATTAATATTATGTGACAATATCGTCATTTAACTATAATATGTGTTCTTATGCATCCAATGATAAAATTTAATGATAAATATCTAAATAATTGAAATGAGATTTTTTATCCTCTCTTTAATCGTGAAATATCAAAATTATAGTACCATTTTTTAATATATTTTTTCAAATGATGATTATGTGTGATTTTTTAACAAAACTTGGCATTATTTATCTCTTTGTTAGGAAAACAATTTTATTGGAAAAATCATTTTAGAATTTTGTATAAATGATATATTAATATTTTTTAATAAAAAATGTTACATAATAATGTATTGTTATTTAAATTAATGAAAAGGTTTTCAAATATTATTTGGTATGTTTTCAATGTTATTTTAAAATGATAAAGACTTTCAAACTGTTTTAATAGTTCAAAATATTTTTTCACTGTGGGATGGATATTTTCATAAATAAAATTTTATTTTTATTTATAAACCATATTTCAATGGTTTAAAATTTTGTATCAAATAAAATAATTTTTCTGTGTTTATTTTTTAACAAAATATGTTCAATGAATTGTTATTTTCTAAAAGAACTGGTCAAAGTGTTCCTTTAAAATCATTCACCATCTATGATGACACCATTTAATATAGTTTATTATGTAATTTGGATATGTTACATGGAAAACAATTTCTATATTTTAATAGTTTATGTTTATGGGGACATGTCTTCTATTAAACCCATTTCACATCCCTAGGTTATACAATGATAAAATGATAATCAAACACACATCCATTCATGAGTTATCATATGATGAAATGATATTGAAACATTCCCCTTTTACAGAGGTTATAGTATGATTAAATGTTAATGATACCCATTTCATTTCATGGGTTATGATATGATATTTTTGGAAACCTTCACTTTTTAAATTTCATGATATGATCAATGATATTATTATCTTGTATCACACGTATCTATTATTTTATTTTGTGATGGGTGAGAACTACATCTCCCAGCAATTCGTTGGGTATTGGTGAATTATCTACAAGAAAAGAGGGTACACATGTGATTAATAGGTGCCTATAAATAAGGAAACACTTGTGGTCATCACAATTATATAAAGGAGGGTAAATGCATCGTCATCTGAATCCTATGAAGGAGGGTAAACTACTAGTTAGTCCAATCTCATAAATGAGGGTACACTAGTGGTAATCCTAATCCAAATGATTTTATATAAGTTTTAATACAAATTGTATCATGTTATGAATGTCATAGTTAATATCCTTGACATATGTTTTCTATTATTTTGTGTTTTCGGCCTTACATTTTCTTATTCCCATGTTAACTCCTCGTGACTAATTTTTTCTTCATTTATTATGATTCAATTCTTATAAAAGGCCAATATTTATTCCAAGATTCATGTTTATGATATTTGATATTCATGACATGGTTTTCCGTGTTAATTATATTGTTCTATCTCTTTTATTCTTATGCCGTGCATATGTATTGTTGTTGTTTACCAATACTTGGTATTTTTTCCAACCCTTTCATATGATTCATTTCCCCAAAAAATGAGGAATTTTTTTTAGTCGGGTACGCGTGTAAAGGGAACTAAAGGGGAACATATTTATAGGATATATTGAATATCATTCACCATGATAGAAGTTTTTGTTTCCATATTCCCCAAGTCACTATACAATTATGGTCCCTTTTCATTAACATTTGGTTTGTCTTGAAAATTTAACTAAAAAAAATTAATATCCTTGTATGACAAACCCTGGTCACTATAGTTTGTGGGTATTGAATCAAAATAATATTATAACGGACCAAACAAAGTTTACAATATGTTATCATACATAAAACTATAATATTTTTACATTCATAAAAAATGTAATTATATTTTAATAAATACGATGTCATTGGATCCTCCATTTATGGTAGCATTATAGAACATGTCTATTTGACATGACCTGAAAGATAAGTGCCACCCAAGAAAGATAAAATTTATTGAATGATACATGTATCCATTTAAGGGTAAAAACATGCATAATTATCAATTTAAATTCATTTCAATTGAAATTTTGTTAGGTTTAAATAAGTGGTTAGTGGGAGCATTCCAGTTTTCAAAGAATGGTATGATTGATTACATATAAATAATATATGATTCTTCTAGTGGTTATGTATGATAAAATGATGTCTCCAAACATGATTTGATAATAAAAAATTGTAACATGGAACATTATTATGTTTCAGTGATTTATTGTATTTTTAATCAATGTCATTGTAAATGATTTACATGGTAATAAAAAAAATTAAGAATGAACAATAAACTAATATTATTTAAAATATTATATTTTAATCTTTTGATGTATATGTCATATATTCCTATAAGTAATTTGGAAATATATTTCACACACAATTAAATGTACAATGTTTTGGCCATGCCTATTTAGAAATTATATAATATAAATATCAAATGATACCAAGAGAACTACATTGTCTAGTAGACTAAACTCTCTCACAATACTTGAAGAAACATAAGTAGATGTGTTGATGATAAATAGAAACATGGAAATTCGATTTTTTATGTCATTGAAAATTATTATTCATTAAATAATTTTTTATTGTTTCATAGTTAGGTTTATAAAATATGTTAATGAAAAAAAAATATGGGCAATTATTTTGATATCTACATTAGACCGGGTATTTTTTGGTATCTGGAGAATTTTTAAAAAAATGTTTACTAAGTATTTTTTCCATATTTGGGAGTTATACCCAAATAGTAAGAAAATCATTAATAAAATGTTATTTTTTAATTATGGTAATATCGAACATATTATGGATGATAAAGGAAAAGAGAAAAATAATAAATGATATAATTTTACGAGTTATTTTCACATATAGGTGGGGTTTCATTAAAATAATTACCGTGGGTGTAGTTCTGGGATCCGTATATGTATTCATAGTTCTATATAATCATGATTATCATTTGACCCAAACTAGTTAACATTTGTTGTTAGCTCTAGTGAAAGTGGAATTCTTTTAGGGTTGGATCCCTAGAACCAACTAGTATTCAATTACTGAAAATATACATATAATTGGATATAAATTTTTAATAATCACAATATTATTATTTATTTTCTAAAAAAATACATGTTAATTTACTATATAAACATGTTACATTGAATGGTTATAGCAGTTCTCAACTAGGATTCGAACCTCAAAGTACCATGGAAATATTGTTTGATATATGTTATATATCTAGATGATATCATTTTACAAGATGTAAATGAATCATTCTATTTGGGGTGGGGAATAAAATGTCTTTGAAATAATTTATCATGTAAAATTTCATTGAAAATATTTAGAGAATGATATTTTTAAAACATTACCTTCTAGTAGGAAGCCAATATTTATACATGTTATTGGTTTTTCCTTTTTTTGAATTTGTGTATTGATACATAGACATTAAAATTATCAGTAATTCATGTCATGAATCATATTCATTTATGTATTGATATAATTTTTGATGAAATTTTCTCATATTTAGGTTTGATACATTGGTCCTAGATAGATATTAATTCTAATGGTCCTAGAGAAAAAAGTAATGATAATTAATCAGTTCCAATATTATTTTGTATGTTGAGCGAATGAAATTATAGGAAACAAATTCTTAAAACATGTGTATCCCATATAGATCATCCTTAAAATTTAATTTCCCTCAATTTTTCATGATTTCCAACACTATATAAACATAATTTTTTGGAGGAAAAGATGAAAAAGATTCATTTATAGTCCTAATGTATTAATATATACATTTAGTTCTTTAAAATAAAATTCTACTATGTTCATTAAAAGTTTTGGTTTCATAATACGTAGTGAGTATTATAGTTTCCACTTCAGTTCTCAAACCAAAACAGTTGGCCACTATCATGAAAATGTTCTTTTAATTAAATTTAATTGTCCTATTATGTTTTTCATTATCCCTTATACAAATATCCCTACGTAAATTTCCCATTCAGATTTCCAAAATTTGAAATATAGCATCTAGGTGAAACTTTTCGTAGTTTATTATCTACTTTTGAATTAGACATTACTATCAATTAAAAAACATAACATTTAAATCACCTTTAGAATAATGGGTTTCAACTATATGTTGTTTGGATATTACTATTTGGGATATTGCAGGAAATTATTGGAATATTTTCTAATTACATATTTTTATTTTGACGAATGATTACAGTGGTTTGTATAATTCTTAATATAGTTATTTGAAAATAGGTAATCTCTACTCTGAATCCTAGGAATTTATCCCATAAAAATATCCTTTTCAATTGATTGAATTGGCATTTCAATGTTTGAGGAGTAGTTTTGAGAGTGAAGAATCCGTCCACATAGTGTGCATTATTATCTATGGGTTTGGTGTTAAGTGTAACTTCTAACGTGGTTTACATACATCAAAGTATTATAGTTCACAAATGATCAAATTTTGTCTTTCATTTCATCATGATTGGATTTTGAATCCATACCTTGACTAGTGGTTATTTTATTAATATTCATTGTTATTCTCCATGAGTCCTTATGTAATGAGTTCTAGGAAAGTGTGATTATGATTTTTCTATGTTCAATATCTGTTTTACCTATGTAATTTCATCTAGTTGACATATCAATAAGGATGTTTTAAAAGTGATAAAATGCATCAAATAAGACTTCAATGGGGACATGTGAGGGTAACTAGGTCCCTAAAACTATCTCATACATCATAGATGTACTCTCTACCCTCTTGAAGATATTTAGTGATCTTATTACACATGAACCCTTTTAATCTCCATGGATAAAACATCATGAGAAAACATGTAGCAAATTATACACCATTTTCAATGATATTATTATATTACGAAATGATCCTATTTAAAACATTCCACAAGTTATATAATGAAAAAATAATAATTTATTATTTTCATTATTAGTGATCCCATGAAGTGGATGTTTTTGTAAGACATTTTATAATTCCCTAATAATGGATATGGAATATTCTTCATGAAATCTATTAAATTGTTACAAGAAGTGAAATTTATATATATTTAATCACATTATTATGATAAATAGGTGTGACCATAAATTATGAAGAATTGACTAAAATTGTAGGTAGTTAAAACTCCCTAATAATATGTATTTTCAAATGGTGTTCAATGAGGTCAGGTTGATATCTCCAATGATTAACAATTATCTCGGGTTATATATTTTCCCCCAAGTAATTTTTTTAATAGAACTGAAATTTATTCCAATTTCTTATTTTAATGGCACCAAATTTTGATACCTAGAACTTTTTTCATGTAAAAAATAATTAAAATAATAATAATGTAGATGAAATCATATATTGGTTATTTTTATTTAATTAATAGTCAATTTTGGGTGTGTATGTTTTTTAATTACTAAGATTTTTCATGGTCACATGAGGCCATACCATGAAATCATTCCAAATTTTGTTGAGAATTGAAATTTAACTATCTGAAATTATTTATTTATTTCCTACAAAAAAAAATACTAGTAGTGAGTTGGTTCATACCCAAAAGGATAGTTAAATATTCAACAAAAAACATACTCAAAAAAGTATCCATAATACAATAAAATTTTTTCACATTTTGTTATTTTTAATAGTATGTTGATGATAGTCATTAAATTTCAATGAGATGTGATAATAAAATAAAATGGATAGATATTTTTGAAAATATATAATAATATACAAAATAAAAACGAATAATGGAATTTTCTATTATCTGTTTCAAGTGTTGTTTTTTAATTTTAAATAATTAACTTGTTTTTTCTTTAATATTCAAAATAATTATCAGCATCCTCTATCAAGAAATATAGTTCTCAGTTGGTGTATCCATAAGTATTTATAACATTGAGCTTACTAATTCAAGTGAAATGAAGATGGTTTCAACAAGATAAAATCACTATTTAGTCTTGATAATCAAAATACAATCAAGAAATTAAATGAAAAAACAATAAAAAATGAACATTACTCTAATATAATATCCTCCTAATGAATTTAGAATGAAATCATTTTTTTAACATAAGAAGGAATGTTCATTTACAAAAAAATTAAGTGAAGAAAAGTAAAGAAGGATGATTAACTATCAATGAACAAAAGCTCAATCTCACACACTAATGTCATATACAATTATTAATAAAATGAATTCCTTCAATTGAATTACGGATTGCACCTATGAATTCAAAGGTATCCCACTTTTGAAATTTGGTGTGTGCCAACTCACGCTCCATGATCCTCTCAATCAGTTAACCATTAATCCCCAACAACGACATAATGGATTCCACTATTATTTCCATTTACATGTGACTCAAACCGAGTTGCTCAAAAATACCTAACATAACCATGTGGTCGTATAGATTCTATTAATCATCCCCTGCAATCCATAAATGTTTTCAAGGATTATTGGGTTTGAGCCATCATCATTCATTGTTTGTATTTTATCATAAATAGTAGGGCTTCAAATATCTAAAAAAATGTCAAATCATGTGGCCTTTGCATGACCTTCATGAAGCCATGGGCTGAGACAAACACCTTAACGCAAAAAAATTGCATGATGGATGTTTATTATTTTGAATAATTAAATGGGAAGATGAATGAATTATTGTGGGAAATGAGTGTATTCTATTCCAGATCAACTTCTTCTTTTGGAATAAATCCAAAAACACCACTTCATGTGGCACTCCACCTCACCCCATTTATTGGATAATTCTCCCAATTCCCCACATAATATATATATATATATATAATTTTAATTATACTATAAAATCATATTCAGAGGCAAACCTCGGACAATTTATTAAATAAAATGACATGTACAGGAAAGAAGCCCCAAAAGACAAAAACAAACACTAAAGGCCATCAAAATCAAACATATCAGCACATCTAATATAAAAAGTGTTTTCCATAGTCACTGATTCCCATTCTGAGCTTAAAATTTGACTCAGAACCATGGAATACATCCTTATAAGGTTCAACTACTCTAATGAAATGAACACATTAGTCGTTTGAATACCCTTATTGAGTCCAAATACTACCCCACCTACTTTTCTGACAGATGACCCAGTGGACATCAGATTTTTAAGAAAAGAGTAATCCATCATCACCCTTCTACATGGAAAAGAAATAAAATCCTCTTGGTTCCCAAACAACAACATCTTCCCTCCCTAGACAACATCACTATATGAGGGTCTAACCATGCCATTTTCTTTTTCATTTTCAGGCATATCCCTCCACTTTCCTTGAATATGCATATCATAATAAATCATATACCGTTTCTAATGAAGCTGACTGTAAATTTCAATCACAACCAATCTTTGTGGGTGGTCTACCAATTACTAACCTTCACATATCCCTTTATTTTATTTCCTCATAAGCTGAAAATTCCTCTTGTAATGTGATATTTTTCACCAAGATGGCAGCATCATGCAATTGAATAACATCATCTGTGCCCTCATGCTTGATCCCTTGAAATCAATTTCCTGTTGAAATTATTATCATCACACCTGAATCATCATCAGATTGACTGTTGAACACATAAACATAGGCCTCTAAAATCTCCAGAATTGGATTGTCATCACATACACTAGACTCGTTTTCCAATGCCCCATGTCACTGCACCTCAGTCCAAGCATCATCCATTCTGCTCCTAATCAACATGCCTTTAGAACCCGGGTTACCCTTACCAGAGACATCCTCAGAAACAATTTAACAACCTGAAATTTTGAAATATATTTGATTAATAAATCTTTTAAAATTTTTATTTTATACTTAAGAAAACTATATAAATTAATTATTTAAGAGAATATAATTTAAATGATATTGTTTTCTTTCGACTGTTATATGATTGTTAGTCAATATGACCAATGGAAACTGAACACATTACATTGTGATTATTTTTTTACAAATACAAGTGATCTTGGTTAATTAATATAGAAAGAAGAGTTGATGCCCTCATCCAGTAGACTCATCCCATACAAAGCTCATCAGTGAGATCATGGGAAGGAGGCTCCATCTATAGGATTTTCTCTAGACCAAGCCCAAGTCGAACTCCAACATGTGAAGCATGAACAGAATCATCTTTGCAAGAAGTTCAAGCTAATAGAAATCACCAATCGAGGAATGTTGTCTGAGCCACCCCAAAATTCTATCCTCATAGCACATCTTACACAAATTCCCTATTTTAGAGTTATAAGGGGCTATGTAATGAGTCCTTAGTTACGTTTTTCAATATATTTTTATAAATAAAATTTTAATTTTGTATTATGATAAATTTTTTAATTTCACATTTCTGAATATATGTTATAAAATTTAATAGAATTTTAATATTATTGATGATTTTTGGAAAAAAGGAATCCTAAAATATTTTTCTAATTATTTAAATAAATAATAATTTAAAATTATCTTTAAAAACTGGTCCTATATAGTTGTAACCATTTATAAATTTAGAGACTAATAAGATCATCCTAATATTTGGTGAATAGTAAAGTATGAATATCAATATACCCTTATGAATAGTACTGAATAGTAATGTGTTGTAGATTTTTCTAAAAACATAAACTTCACCCATTAATTAATATATAATATTTAGACATCATTTAAGTGAAAAAACGATTATATTATATGTTTTGGTATTTCTGTATGTCATAAATATTTTATTTAAAATATTATAAATAATTTAATAATTTAAAATGGAAATTTATGTTCATAAAATGTAATCATACATTTTTACATTATTTCTATTTGGTTATACAACAATTTTATGGGACCTTGTTTACTTTTTAAAGGTGTTCCAAATGAGTTATAGATTTATTGTTTTTATTATGTATAAATAAGGATTAAATTGAAAAATAAAAATAAAAATATTTAGAATTTTTTGCATAGAATAGTGTTGATTTTTAAATTGAGAATGTAGATATTAGGTTATGGTGCATTTATGAAATTTTTATAAATGTTTTTTCAGTGAATAGTAAAAATGCAGTTTTGAGTTTTTGTGCGATAAATGGCATCATTAATGATGTTATAATGATTTAATAATTCTTGTAGAAAACTGAATAGTATGTTTTGTTGTGAGGTGTCTCAATTTGTTAATACCATTGGAAAATATGTTGGGAGAGCACATGGTTTTGAAAACTCCATGGATGAGTTGTCCCTTAAAATTATTTAATTATTCACTCTATTTTCTTAGAAATACCAACCAATTTACCCATTCAGTTCATTCCAAAGTCCTCCTCAATAATTTTATGGTCTTTTTACCTCCCAAGGAGTCCCCCCATAGGGACCTCAAGCCCCCATGGTACCATCATTCGAGCTTTTGATGTTACTCTTCAATGAAAGGGATCCTTTCCCTATCAACATTTATGTCATGACTTCTTTTATGTGATGTATTTGGGTTCCCATGATGTTATGTGGGGTTATGTTCTTTTATTTCCTTATTAATACCCATTTTATGTCCAATTTATGAGATACCCATTACACTATAAGCAACAGATTTTTTAAATTTTAATGTGACGTCATAAAGTTGCAAAATGTTTATCACAAAACCTCTCTATTATTGTCATGTAATTTTCTTGTTTTAACTTTGTGAATACAAAAATCTATTTTCATTTATAGATGTATTCATAAAAAAAATAAAATTGATCTATTTGGTTCTATATTGGACATACATATAACCATCACTCTCTTTCCATGGGTTATAAATGACAAAATGATATTGTTTTGAAGAACCTTTTAAAAACATCACAATTTTGACATGACACCCATTTCTTTTAATCAATTTGGGTTACTTATGATATGTATGATTATGATATATGTGGATCACATTAAAATAAAGAAATATTAAAGATGCATCCTGATAGCACATCAATGCATTGGGTAAGGAATATAATCTATAGAGATGATATGTTCCACGATACGTTTGTGAATAACCATGGTAATTTTTATTGAACCATGGGGATTAACCTTCTTGTTATTTTAATGAATGTCTAAATTAAATGTTGTAGCCACATATTGAACTTATGGTTCATGTTTTTTTCATTATGATATTCATATACTTCTATTTATCATGTCATTATGTGTTTCCTCGTGTTCTTATTGATAATACAAATAAAATATATCCCTTGTTTCACTTACTGGACCTTCTGGTCACCCTTTCATTTCATGTATCTATCTAGGTTATGATATGTAGTATTTTTACGTAGGATGAAACTTTTATGAAGAATTAAATTCATATTAGAATAATTTTTTTGGTGTTTTATGTTCCATATTTCCAAGACACTAGACCTTAATGATCCTATTTTTTTAAAATGTAAGGAAATTATATGTAACAAAAAGAAGGGATTCCATAATTGGTATAAATTGATAGTTTAGTTAATTATGAAAATGAGGTTATTAATAATTTAGGAGGGACCCTATAGAAATGTTTAAATTTTTTAAAACATCCTTGTATTATGGTGAAATGTTAAGTGTGTTTTTTTGAACAAATAAAACTCTGTATGGATACAATCAAGTGGATGTGGCTCTAGAACAGATAAAATTAGGAGTGAAAACTCTGACAAAGAGTTTCGGTCTTGACCTGAGGAATCCTTGTACTCGACTGTGGTCCTTGCTTCACTCCTGGTTTGACAGTCCTAGGGGATATGTTCTGTTAATCATATTCTTTTTATGAATCGTTTTGAAGGATTTATAGAGAAATGTAATTGTTTAAGAATGATGTTTTATGAAATAAAATACTTTGTATTTAAAAGATTCATAAATGAGATAAACTTGTAAATAAGGTTTTAATCATTTAAAAAATGGAATGAAAGAGGGGGAACCATTCAAATAGAGACTGCAATGGACCATGCGCTGACAGCCCACTGATGAAATCTGGAATGGAATCCTTTAGGACAATGAGTAAACAACAAACTCATGTAATGTGAAATAACATGAATCATTCTGAAAAATTAATCTCATTGGGAAGGGAACAATGTTAATTTGATTCGTTTTTTCATCAACAAACACCAACCATAACTGGATCTACTAACCCATTGATGGATGAATAGTGGAACAACTCTATAGAGAAGATCATTCTTGTGCTCCGCTATTCAACGCAAGAGAAGGTCACCCGAGCTGTTTATCGCTTAGAGGGATGAGATGATCAGTAGTGGTATGTGATTAAAAACATGAGTCTATGTGTAAATGACGAAGCTATTGAGTGAGAATAGTTAAGAGGGACAAGCTTCAATAAGTATTTTTCTCGTTTAATGAGAACAAGAATGGAAAAGGATTTCCTAAATCTATAGAAGAAGAAGAATGAATATGTGGGAGGATACAGGATAAACATGAGAAGGCTTCACATTACACCATGACAATTTTCATGGATACAAATGGTAATGTGGATAGATTCTTCGGTGCATTGAGACCTTATCATCGGAAGAATATAGACAACCAAGACTATGATAGCTATTAGAAGATCATGCAGAGTGCGATGAATGTCAAATTGGAGTTTGGTGAGACACAATGGTATAATAAATCCCATGATAAGAAAATTTACATGGATATATTCTTAGGGAAGACTTTTGATCTGGTAAGTGGAGGAAATCATGTGAAACTTCCCACATGTAATAAATATGGGAAGAAGCATTCGGGGAACTGCTTTCTCTGGATTCGGAAGTTCTATAAGTGTAGAAAAGATGGCCATATCCCATGGAACTATCTTAGTGAGGTGAAGCCTCAACTCCCAAACACTAATTATAAAGTGAATATGGTGAATCACCCACCATATTTCTAATGCTATATGTGTTAAAAACATGGGCACTTCACCAATCATTGTCCAAATCTGAGGTCATTTGAATGAAATCACGATATTCATGAGCAGCGACCTAGGGAAAAAATCCATACTATGGAAATCACTATGGCTGAATATGAATCACCAAATGATGTGGTGGTAGGTACTCTTGTTGTTCTTACTAATATATCATGTACATTTTTTGACTTGGGTTTAATTAATTCCTTTCTGTCTTGCATGATTGAAAGGAATTTAGAATCAGCCCCTTATTTTAAAAAAGGTGAGTTATTAGTAAAGAGACTTGGTTAGATTATCCAAGCATCTTCAAGTTTATAAAAACTATTATTTACTCTAGTTAGAACAATATTATCACAAATCTAGTATTCATTTACAGGCTAGAATCCGACATTATTCTACGGTTGGATTGGCACTCAAAATAGAATGATACGATCAAATACAGAAGCAAGGAAATCTCATATGTCTAGAATGGAAAACATATTTTTATCTTCCAAGGATAGATATATCAACTTCATCATTGTCTAGAAGAACATATTATATCGTTCTTTATAAAAATTGATCATTGAGGAATAAAAATTAAATGACAGTTTAAGGATAGAAAATGTCTACATCATATAGGAATACAATGACGTATTTCCTATGGAGTTACCCAGAACTTCCCCAGAAAGAGAGGTAGACATCTCCATTAATCTCATACATAGATCTCATCCAATTTCAATTACTCTATATAGGATCAAAAATTTGGAGCTAGAGTAATTAATGAATCAACACCAATATCTTTTGGAGATGGGGTTTATCTGTCCAAGTGTGTCTCCATGAGGAGCACATGTTCTCTTTGTGAAGAATAAGAATTGTTCAATGAGGCTATTAATGGTTTATAGATAAATGAATGGGATTATAGTTAAGAAAAAATACTCTCTTCCATGAATTGATGAATTATTTGACCAACTTCTTGGGGCTCAATAATTCTATAAGATCGATATTTGATCTTGTTTTCATCAATTGAGGGTGAGGAAAGAAGATATTCCAAAAATTTCTTTCCGATTAAAATATTTTCATTATAAATTTGTTGTTATGACCTTCAGACTGACTAATGCACCCACAATTTTTATGGATTTAATGAATAGATTCTTTATGGACTATGATGGAAATTTTGATGTAGTTTTTATTGATGATATTCTAATATATTCCAAAATCTATGTGGATTATGAGGATAATATAAGGGTTGTTTTTCAAACTCTGGAAAATGATAGGCTTTTTGGAATGTTCAGAAAATTTGAATTTTATTATAACAAGTCGCCTTCTTGGGGAATATTGTTAGCAATGAAGGAATCACTGTTGACTGTGCAATGGAAATAGTTAAAGGGGATTTGCCTCAGCCTACAACAATAATTGAGATTCATTGTTTCCTTGGATTAGCAGGTAAATATATATTGTTTGTGAAAAAACATTCAATGAATTTCTAATCCATTGTCCAAGTAAACGTGAAAAGAGTTCAAGTTTATATGGATATAAGACTATGATGAAATATTCCAAGAGTTGAAGAGGAGGCTGGTTATTGTACTTGTTTTAACACGTCCCTCAAGTGGAAAAGGATTCGTTATTTTTTGTAATGCATCTCGGAAAGGGCTTGGGTGCATCCATAAGAAAACTGAAAAAGTCATTGCTTATGCATATCTATAGTTGAAAATTCCTGAGAAAAACTATCCTATACATGATATAGAGCTATTTGCAGTTCATTTCTTTGTAATGATATAGAGGCTATATCATTATGTGGGGGAATTTTATATATGCATAGACCATCAAAGATTGAGTGTATTTTCTCACAAAATGAATAGAAAATGAGGCAAATGATATAGTTGGAACTTTATAAAGACTATGAATGTTCAAAACATTCTCATTACAGAAGAGAAAATAATGTCGTTGATGCATTATGCTGGAAAGACCATGTTCTCTTTCCCACGATGAGTACTCAAATAGATCCTTCGATCAATGACCTAGTAAAGATCGACATGAGAATTATGAGGGATGGGATATCATAAACCCTAATCCAAATTATTTCTCAACAACAATTGCTATAGAATATCATGCAATATCAAAAAGAATATCCTTTATTATAGAAGAATATTGAGGCTTTGAAGGATTATATGTTTCATGATTTCAATATTGATCATGAAGGTGTACTAGATTTTTTTACAAGACTATGTGTTCCATATTTTCTAAAAATAAAGATTGAGCTAAAAGATGATTCTAATAGATCTTCTTTATCTATAAATCATGGAAGCACAAAAACTTATAGTCACCTTCGTAATCATTAATGGAGAAATAATAATAAAAGGGGGACTGATGACTACAAATCAAGGTGCCTTGTATTTCTGTAACTGAATGCAGACAGATAACTTCCTAAAGGGGTATTTCAACCACTACAGATAATATCATGGAAGTGTGACAATATCACTATGGACTTTGCAACTAGCCTCCCTAGAACGTCCAAAGGAAATAATGAGAAATGGGTTATTGTGGACCATCTCACCAAGACTTCCCATTTAATCTCCATTCAGGATGATTTCTATCTTGCTTAACATGACAGGATTTATGTGATGTGGTAAGGCTGCATGGAGTTCCACATTCTATCATATCTGATCATGATCAATGGTTTACATCCCAATATTGTAGACGTCATCAACTTGTTTTGAGTACAAAATTGAATATATTTATGGCTAATCACCCCCAAATAGATGGCTAATTTGAAAGGTCTATTCAAACACACAAAGACATGCTGGTGAAATTCTAAATAGAATTTAAAGTTTGATGGGATTGATATCTCTTTTTAGTTGAGTTCTCATACAACAATAGATTCCACTCGAGTATTCAAATAGAACCCTATGAAGCATTTTATGGTAAGAGACATAGAACTCCTACTAGCAGGAATAAAGCGGGTGAGATAAATCTTTTTGGGCCCATTATTTTACAAGAAATGATGGCAAATCCCATGTAATCCAACAACACAGTAATGCTGCTCCATGATGACAAAAGAGTTATGACAACAACTATCAACGTGACATGCAGTTTGATGCTTTATAATAATTCTTTCATCGAATATCACCTTGTAAGAGAGTCATGAGGTTTGAGATGAATGTTTTGCTCATCCATAGGTAAATTGGCCCCTACGAAATTCTTGATCGCATAAGAGCAGTGGCTTACCAGCTTGCACTTACTCCAAATACAGCACGAGTTCATGATGTATTCTACTATACATCTAGAGGATTTACATACCTGACCCTTACATATACGAAATCCAGACGTGGTACCACAATAACATGACCTCTCTTTTGAGGAGTAGCTATTGAAGATCATGGATCATAGAGACATTGTTCTACACAACAAGACAACCCACCTTGTTAAGGTGTTATGGAGGAACCACAAATATAATGAAGCCACATGGGAACCAGAGGAGTCTATGATGCATAAGAACCCACACCATTTCTCTTTTGAGTGTACGATTCAAAATTTTGGGGACACATTTTCTTAAGGGGGGAAGAATTTAATGACCCATAATTTTGAATAATAATTGTTTCATAATTTTATATATTATTTTATTTTATACTCAACAAAACTATATCCTTTAATTATTGAAGTGATTATAATTAAAATGATACCTTTGGGTTTCCACTATTTTATTAATGTTGGTCAATATGACTGTTGGAAACTAAACCCTTAATGTTATAATTATTATTTTTAAATACAAGTGATCTTGGTTAATTAATATAGAAATAATAGTCGATGCTCTTATCCAGTAGACTCAGGGTATAAGAAACCCATCTATCATAGATTGGTAAGGAGGTAGCGCTTTGGGATTCACTCTAGACCAATCCAAAGGTGAACTCCAACATGTGATGCTTGAACAAAATAACCTATGGGAGATGTTTATGCTGATAGAAATCCCCACTCGAGCAATGTTGTTCAAGCCCCCCAAGACTCTATCACCAAATCAATCTTAAACTTAGGTCCTATGTTGGTGTTATAAGAGGCTATGTAATGATACCATAGTTATGTTGTGTAATATTTTTCAATTAATAATTTTTCTATTTATTATTCTATTAAATTTTAGAATTTCAAATGTCTGGATTTATGTGAGATTAATTTATAGATGATCCATTATATTGATGAATTTTGGAAAGAGGTTATTTTAGAATATTTTTTAAATATTTTAATTAATAAATAATGTAAAATAATTTTAAAAAAATGGACTCCTAAAGTTGTGACCAGTATGAAATTTAGAGTCTAATAAGATCATCTTAATTTTTAGTGAATAGTAAAGTATAAAGAGTAATATAACCATATGAATAGTAATGAATAGTAATGAATAGTTAATTTTCCAAAATATATAATCTTCACCCATGAATGAATAAATACAATTTAGAGATCTTAGATGTGAAAGAAAGAATCATAGTATAATATTTGGTATATTAGTATGTCATAAATACATTTTTTAAAATTTTATAATTAATATAATAATTTAAAATAGAAATTTATTTTCATAAATTTTAATCATAATTTTTTACTTTATTATCTTATGGTTATACGATAATTTTATGGGACCTAGATTACGTTTCCAATGTAGTGAAAAAATATTTATAGATTTAATGTTGTTTATTTGGAATAAATCATGATTACATTTAAAAATTAAATTAAAAAATATTTAGAAAACTATTTTTATATAATGGATTTCATTTTTTAATTCAGAATTTTGATATTAGCTTATGGTGAATATATGAGATTTTTATAAAATGTTTTTCTTTTTGGTGAATAGAAAAAAATAATGTTCTGAGTTACGATGTGATTAATGACAACATTAGTGATGTAATAATGTTGTAATAATTCTGGTAGAATTGTAAATAGTAATATATTTTATGATATGTCCCATGTGGACAATACCATAGGCAAATAACATGGAAAACCCCATGGTTTTTCAAATACCAGTAATGACGTGTCCCATGGAAATTAAATTATTATTCCCCCACAATTCCTATTAATACAAAGCCATTACCTCATTAATTTTATTCCAATTTTCTCCTCAACTAATATCTTGTCTTTTTACCTCCCATGGATTCCTCCCAAGGATTCCTCATGCCCCCACGATCCCAACCCTCAAGCATTTGATGTCACTCTTCATGGAAAGGGATCCTTTCACCCTCCTTTTTTAATTCATGACTTCCTTTATGTTAGATCCACTCGTTACCATTTTATTATGTGTGGGTATGTTATTTTATACCATTATTATTGCCCATTTCATCTCAAATTTATGAGAAACCCTTTCCGCTCTCATCAGACGGATTTTCGAAATTTTAAAATGACATCCATATGCTGTAGAATTTTCGTCTCAAAACATCCCTCATTTTTCTCAATAAATCAACTTGTTTTATTTATACTAATACCCAAATATAGTTTCATTTATAAAGGTATAAATTAAGATATAAAATTTCACTATTTCGATTTAGAATGGGCATATATATAACCCTCACTCCAGTTCCATGTGTTATAAAATACAAAATGTTCTTGTTTTGTAGAACCTTTTAATAACATCACAATTTTTACATGAAATTCAATTCTATTATCCAATTTGGGTTATTTATGATATGTATTAATATTAAATAAATATTAATAGTGCACCCTAATATCTCTCCTATACATTGGGAAAAAATTAATCTTTTGAGATGACAAGTTCCACGATACCATGGTGAATAACCTAGGTAATTTAAATCACACCTTGGGGATGGACCATGGCGATTTGTTCATGAATGTATAAATTACATTTTTTTAGGAACATATTAATGTTATGATTGAATTTATTTTCATTATGATGTGATTATAATTCCATAGCTCATTTCATTATGTTTTTCATCAAGTTCTTATTGATATCAGTAGTAAACTGATTCCCTTGATTTCCATATTAGACCATATGCTCATCCTTTCCTCTTATGTATGTATTTATGTTATGAGATGAAGTGTATGTACTTAGGAAGAACCCTTGATGAATAATTACCAGTGGATTATAATAATTTTTTTTTGGTTTCATGTTTTATGTTCCTAATTTCCAAGACACTAGACATTAATGATCAAGTTATTGTATAATGTAATGAGAAGATATGTAATACAAAGGGGGGTTCCTTAAACAAACAGTTTTCCACATTCCCCCAACCTCAAATCATTTTTAAGCCTATAAAAAATGGTAGTGACCATCAGATAAGAGGATTCCACTACCTTTCTCCTATTGTCACTACATACCGGTTCTTAAAACCAAAATCCTTTCCATGAACCACATCTGGAAGATACCTCTATCACTAACTTGTCCTCAACTTAGGATAAGTCCTTCATCTCCGATATTTATCATGAAAGTGCGATACAAGATGCCCCAGATGATAATAGTTTGAGAAAAACGTATCCTTGGATTCAAAAACCCATGACCTGATTCAATCAAAACTCAGCCCCAATAGAGATCCAAATCCACTCCATCGGGGGCATCGACACATCTATATCAACAAAAACGCGCTGGTTTTTTCGAAAAATCATGATATATGTGTGGATATCAGAACAAAAAATTCAACCAACCATTTTTCAAAATATTTGAAAAATTGAAGGATTTTGAAATGTTAAAGGCAGTTGAGGCATGCATACCAATGTTGGGATGTAGGATGGGTCATGATTCATGCATCGGTCGAACGACCAGCAAAGAGGGAAGAACTAACAGCCATTGTAATGATGAAGATAAATGGACCAGTCCCGGATTAGATCAACCTCTGAACCATTGGCCATATGTACACTGCTACGCATCCCATTCACCAAGCACACCACACTGGCACCAACCACCACTAGATTTTGTCTTCCATAGAAATATGTCATCTATGGACCACCACCAATGACCAAGTCATCATTCACTGCAAACTATCATCAGAATCTTCAAACCAACCCTCTCCAAACACAAGTTTAGGTGCCATCATCAACTATCCTAGCTGAAATCAGTTCAATCAAAGTATCTCGAGTGAATCCACCCACCTGATTATGTCAACTATATCCCCTGGATTTGGTTATAGCTCCTATAGGTCAAATTACATTTCCTCTACATGACCTTGATGTAGCAATGGTCTATGAAAAACATCATAAGGCCTCGAAATTTGCAAGGCGGGTGTTTATTTTTTTGTAAAATTAAATGGGTTTTGTATTGATTTATTGTATGAAATGATTTTTTGATGTTCTATATGAGTTGGTTTTTGTGATATACTTAAAAGTTTCACATCATGTTGTTCTCACCCCCTCCATTTCCCCGTTCATGCCCACATCCCCCCTAAACAATAATTAAATTTATGTAATGAATATATATATATATATATATTAAATATATATTTATATATTTATCAATTTATTTATTTATATATAATTTTATATATTTTTAAATATAAGAAATATGAAATTAAATATAATTTTTTTTTGTTTTTTACTTCGGGTGATGTTAGCTAATAATTGTAAAATGAAAACACTTTCTGAACCCGGTTACGAGGTTTCAAAACCCGAAATATATTATGAAATATTTATTTATAATCATATAAATAAAAAAACATTACAGAAATATTTAAAAATATTTTTTACTATAATTACAAATATTCCGTTAGGGGGTACTAAAAATCTATAATTAAACATTATTATAGTCACAGGCAGTAATCATAGGACACTTAATGTCAAGGCCTCCCGACATGCCAAAAGTCCCTTTGCCACTAGGTTATGCCTTGGTGGAAATGTATATTTACTATATTTAAAAATGTATGAATAAATATTAATATATTTAATTATTTATAAATAAATATTTATAATTATAATATGTATATATGTATTAAAAATCATTCAAATATATTTATAATTATATCGATTTATTAATAAAAGTATATATAAATAATAATTATATTAGTCATAAATATTATTATATAAATAAAATAATTTATAATAATAATTATAAATAAATATTAATATTTTAATATTTACAACAATTTCATTAACATATAGGGGAATACCCCATTAATTTATTTAAACCATACAAGAACAATGTGTATGAAACCTCGTTATCAACTAACTCTTAGGTAAAAATCAGATCCAAAGACCAGGAACCATAGTTCTTCTTTACATCACCACACATCCCATATATCAAATATTCCATATCCAAAACAATATCTTTCAATCGCCATCTTAAACAAATATATGGTGCCTAATCCCGACACTAATGATCAGGATGTCGGCCATCAACAACTATCATTGGATCCTTCCATCGAACACTCTCCGCCCACATGTTTCTCCATCGTCGCCAACAGTCCCATCTGCCATCAAATGCCTCAATTTTTTTAAAGAAATACTTACCAACTATTTATGTGATATACATCCCACTAACATCTTGTTATCAGTACACCAGGTCAACAACCTCCATCCCCCAGATGTCACCATTCAGAAAAATCTAGTCGTCCCTAAATGGTTCATATTCATGCCAGGGTTTGGAGTTGAATACTAGACTCCACACGTGTTGAATGCCATAGATAGGAAAACATCACAAACTGTCATGTACCGTATTGTCACATATTTATAATTATTTAAATATATTTATATGTATTTATATATATATATTATATTTATATATATTTTTTCAATTATATTATAAGTATGTTTAATATTAATATATGATATAATTATATTTTTATGTATAATTATAAATTCTATAATATATAGTTATTACATTACTAATATAAATATATATTTAAAAATAAATATTTGTTTATCCTCATAAATACCTATTTACAATTCATTATATATATTTATATTTATAAAAATATATTTAATTTATTTTTGTAAGTATATTTTAAAAATTATAAAATAATATTTAAATTTATTATTAAATTGTATTAAATATTTATATGTAAATACATTTAAAATATATTTGACATTATAATAAATTATTAATAAAATAAATTTTATTTAAAATTATATTTTCTATATTAACAAATTATTTATGGTTTATTTTTAGTTATATTATCAACCATATTATTAGTATTATTTACACTATTATTAATGAAAATAATGTACTTAAATTAAATATTTAAACATATAATTAATATTTAATAATAATTATATAAATACAATATAATAATAAAATTATAATTAATAATACATCACAAAAAATGAAATTCAAAATATTATTCTTAATATGAAATATAACAATAAATATATTTATGTATAAATGTAATGATTATAATAATTACTTTTTGGGTAAAATTAATTTGTTTCTATTTACCTTATTTATAATACCTATTAGTTTTTTAACAATTTATTATATGTTTAGTTAGTGTGATTAATTTATTTAACATAAAACAAGTCCATTATAATGTATATGCATTAAAATCCACCTAAATGAAACATAATAACATTTTTTGAAAATGTTGGGACCAACTCCTTTATAAAAATGAAAAGATTGGGAAACATAAAAATATAAGATGATGTTAGACATGTCAATGGTTCCCTTGTCAAAAATGGTAAAAGACCATGTTTTTTTAAATATTTCCTTCAATTCAGTGTTCTTCCCCTGATAAGACATTGCAGTCAATTCCATGACCCCAATAATGGTTTTTACACATAAAATATCCTCCCCGAAGCATTTTTCCGGATGAATGAGGCATTATCTCATGTACCTAGAAGGGTCGTCATCCGAACTGGTGCCTGAACTAGTCGGTGCCACGTCTTAAAGGGAATTATCGATCCCCATAGGCTGGAAACCATTGTCTGGGAATCAACATTATGTTTTGGGAATGATCTCTCCCATTTAGATAATCATAAATGACCAACAAGCCAAAGATTTCCTAAAAATTATCACATTCAATGTTTTACGAATTTCACAATTATCTAAAATAATGTAAGAGGATGTAAAGAAATTGACCGAATAATAACCACATGACGAGAGGAACCTCACCATTAAGACACCACTAAGATAGGAACTCTACCAATCCAAACAACATTCACCGAACACATTTCCATTATTTGGGACAAACATAGAACATGGTCTACATACACAAAATTGTGAATATAGGCTATGAGAAAATTCCTAGTAGGATTCAACCTAAATAATAATATTCCATTATAAAACATTAAATAAAAATTTAATAGGAAATTTTATGTAAATTGTTAAAAATCATTTCTCAAAAAACATTTTATGGAAACCTATTTTCCAAGGGATCGCTTCCATGGAATAGTTTTTTCCAAAAACTTACATAAAATGATGTTCATAAAGATTCTCACAAGTTCCACCATTTGCCATTGGTGGGAACCACACCATATAGGCATCATGGAATAAAAGAGAACAATGGGTAAATTCCAAAGGTTATTCAATAAAGGGAAAGATAATATAACATTGTACCACAGTGAAGGATTTAATAGAAAAAAGAATACATCATTCATTTGTATGATCCACTAGGATGTGACACCGAAATGGCCTAGTCTTCTCCCATCATCATCTTAGTTTAGCTTTTGTTTTGAATGTCAATCATTCTAGATGATTAGGGATGAACCACTACAAAATAATCTATAATATTATACCTAGTATACCAATCTAGATACCTACGATTCCTCTTTTTCTCAATATCATGATCACAATTCACAGAAGTCACCATATTCAGAAACCAATTCGAAGAATTCTACCATATATACAAATGAATAACCTTCCATTTCAGACACACAAAAAACATTTGAAAATATAATTTTACACCACTAGAACATTTGATGAAAACAAATTTAAAATTATAATAACAATGTCACATAATTTATTTAACAATTTCCATCAACCATGTCCCTTTAGAAACCACACACAATCCATGATCACTCTTCATCATACATCGTGTTGTTTAAATAAGAATGAATTTACAATAAATGGTGATAAAAAAATTACATATTGCAAAAAGGTAATATATTTTCCAAAAAATACCTTTTTCATAACATTAAACCCTTAGGTTCCCATGAAAATAAATTCCACCCCTCACACACATGGAATAAACACATTTTAGGAAACACTACATGGAAGATACCCAAAACATGAACTTTTCCTTTGTGAAAACCCATTTCTAGCACATAATCATACCAAACCACATTTAAATACATTTCACAAACATAATTCAACCACTAAACATATTTCTACGATAAAGAACACATATTAAATTAACCTAACATTGTTAGGTTATGTAACCATAAAACGTTGGTGAAAAAACATCCAATATCTGGGGTGAAATTTCAATAGAACCTCAACAACACAGTATGGAAGAATGATAACAACTAAAGCCCTAATAATAAGAAAATATTATTACGATATAACCATAAAAATTACAACCTAATCTTTGTATATGTGTAAACCCAAACGAAAAATAGATGAACACCATAGAATGTAGTTGAAAATGATACAGAAAATACATACCGGAGGAATCAAGGAGGAATCACGCCAAATCCTGAAAAAATATGGATCACCAAGGAATTGGAATATATAGGGAGGTTTGATTTGGTTTAATAATCATGAAGGGGGTGTGAAAATACTGGTTTTCTTCTTAAAATCTTAGATAAAGAAAACATGAAACCAAAATTGTAATGTCCTTTCCAAGCATCTTGGTTTGATCCCATGATTTATCAAACCATGGGGTGACCATGCATCAATGTCTACTGAGGAAAAAACCCGCCTAATGGTTAGTATGAATTCTCTAACATACTATGAAGAGTAGGTTTTGTAGCTTCTAGCTGATACCCCTACCTACCAAACAATTCCTGGTCTATGGTGCACAACTGTTTGATGGCTGTGCGGTAGCTACCGCCTCCACCTGCAACCTATATAATGATTTCCTAGTATGAGATCATGGTTTTAACTAAATGTGTTCCATCCATGAGCCATAAACTATCCACTCAATTCATTAACTTTTCTCCAATATATCAAATGTTACATTTGGGTTATATCCATGCCAATGATAAAAAGGATGAATACCCCAAAATTCAAACCAATCACACCCAATTCATAATAATATAAATGAGAAAAAATGTCGAACCACATCAATTATTGAAATAAACCACCAAAGTGTGAAAATTATTCCCACCATAACTTTATCCATCCCTGGAAAGCCACAACTAACCATGATCTGAAAAAAAGTTAATAATTCTTCACAGCTCGATGATATTACCAATGAACATAATATGTGGGGAAAAACCAAAAAATGAAAATAAGAAACGAAGATTACAAGATAAAATCGAGGGGTCAGAATTGACTCCAATCTATAAGCCTTCCATCCTAAAAGCTGAAACACCTCAATTTGACTGATAAATGGAAAGAAAACTATCACAACATACAATCCAATATCTCTATACAAAGCACCTTAAAAATATTCAAACAAAACCCACACTATGTACCTAAAATCCAAAATTGAATATAAACTGCTTCTCGATGGACACATCTACAACTTTACATCAACAAAACTGATGAGAGAACTCTAACCCCAAATTTTTCTTAAATAAGTAACTAAAAATTAGTTAGCTATGAATGATAATACACACAAACAATCCACAACCAGAAATGAAACTGGGATACCAACACAGGGAGGCCTGAATAGACTCCCAACCATAAGAAACATGTTGACATATATTTACCCTAGAGTACTTTCAGTGATACCCATTGCGGGTCTCCCTGCCATAACAACCATAAAGATAATCCTATAATCATAGACTGACATTATAAACCCTAGAATGACCCCAACCACCTAAAATAGGAAAAAATAATTTAACTCTAAACCATATGGAAGCACAGTGTTGTACACTATTCCAATGGGGTGTCACTATCCTCAGATGATCTGAAACTGAATCTAAGATCGATTCACAATGATGGCCTTATAAAGGCCTTCATACAGAGTCACTGATCTAATAAGTCTCAACCACTAGTGTTTCAAGATTCTGACATGGCCACACATACTTATAACCTTGTAGGAACTCTTCCAATCTCACGGTCACAATGTGGAAATGAGACCCCCACATATCTTTCCATCAAACATGACCATTAATAATTAAGTGCTACATAGAGGGATTAAATGGTTTCCATTTCCCATACTGAATAAAGATGATAATACAAGGTCTCATACCTTCTATGGGTTCTTTTTTATGATCCAACTCCGCTCTGAGGAATGTTGTTAGAGCGCTGATATTTAATGAGACACCCACATTTTAGTCAGGCATCAAATAACCCGATTGAAACCCCAATTTTTGATGCCACAATAAGAAACATGGTAACCTAGAAAGAACCATCATAACACAACACACCATGGGACCCACATTACCTTAAAATGGAACATCTCTATTACATGTACATTGAATATGAACATACATCACCCCATTCACCACTAATAATAATTAATTTGTAAGGATTCATGGAATCCACAATTACATTTGAATGATAATACGACACTACAAGATTCCATTTAACATCAGCATCACCCAAAAAAGTGCACTTTAATGAAATGTACTTTTTATGAGTCCTGAGAAACAAATGATTAAAAAATCTCCTTATGACTAGACAAATGAAAATTGTGACCTATCATGAACCCTAATACAAAATCATCAAAAGCTCTAAAGAAATTTTAGACATCAGAACGCAATACACACCCGAGAACAGATACACATTTCCTAATTAGAATTCCTTATATCACTTTTAGACTTGTGCATCAGACATAAGGATTTCAAAATTCAACATCGATGACTTAGGAAACTCTAGTAAGTACGATGTATATCAATTATACACAGCCACTATTCTACCTCAAGAGGATCTGCTTGA
Source organism: Viscum album (assembly GCA_963277665.1). Taxonomy (NCBI): domain Eukaryota; kingdom Viridiplantae; phylum Streptophyta; class Magnoliopsida; order Santalales; family Viscaceae; genus Viscum; species Viscum album. The sequence goes on from OY728136.1 coordinate 1,520,611,059, forward strand.
CTAAAAAAATTAGAAGTTTCTTCAATGATAAAAAACCATGTAGAAATATTATTGTTTGATCAACTGAAGTTTCTTCCTATAAAAAATCACCTGTAGACACACTGTTAGTGAACATTAATTACTTATTGTGGCATAAACTATCCAATAGGGGAAAACGATGTATCTAATCAAACATGACCATTGGTCCTAATGTACCACATAAAATACTAATCACATAGTGGGAATCAACTCAAGGGATTCCCAAACCTTCAATAGAAACACACTATCCACTATCCCCAATCACAATTACCAAAAAAATATCCATATGAAACCCCAATCAATCAATAATGGTATTGAAGTTCAAAAAACCTCACAAAAGCATTCACAAAATACAAGAATACACACCACACAATCACCAGTTATCAGAAACCAAAATTTTCCATTAAATTAATTATTGAAATTAAAATAGGATTAGTAGGATTCACATTAACAAATGGTATCACATGGTCACTCTCACATGGAATTTTTCATGCCAAACCTAGAACACATCCACATTCATCACATTTATTATGCATGGGATCCATCACAAAAATTAAAATGATAATACAAAACATTTCCACTTTTCAAAATAAATATTTAACCCCCATGTCAATTTCCAATATCATTATTCTTCCCAAAAAACACTGAGCCACAAAACCCAAAAAATTCATCTCGAATATCAAAAAATGTGTTTAGAAAAACTCCGACCATTAAAATTAAAACTATTTTCAAACATTAACAATTTATTCAAAAAAAATTAACCCCTTATCAAAACATATCTTCTTAACCATCCTCATTTCATCAATAATAAATTGTTTAACAAATCATCAATACTTATTATTATTTTTTTCAGAAACCCTTTCTAAAATTTATTTCCACTTTTTTGACAACAAATTTTTGATTAACCACAAGTTTTGATTATAAAAATAAAATTTTATTGAAATAATTCCCGCATTAAACAAATTTAGTTTCCTAAAAAATTATGTTTCATAATGACCCCTTTAAAATGATTCTGGAAACCCATTTTCAATATTTTTAAAAAATATACATTTCCTTTTTAAAACCTAGTTTTTTATTAACTCACAATCGAGTGTAATTCTCAAAACCCAAGAAGAAACGAAATTCTATTCAACTGGGGGGAAATAGGTGTTGATGGGTTACTCAGACATATAGATAGAATCCATATGCCTTTCAAACAACCGTCAGAATGATTATTATAAGATATTCTCCCCATATACACCTGGATTACTAGGCCCTACATGCTCATCGATACCATTGACACAAATACCTTTTCATTTCATAACATTGAACCACCCCAAGAACCCAATGACTCGAACAGTATCAGACTTCATTTGCTAAATTGTCCATGTCATGATGTTGTTGGGCTATGTAGCATAATTTTAACAAAATGTTTAGGAAGTACAAATACTATATCTGGTCTACCTAGTCTCTTACTCAAGGAAAATGACCCAAAAGTGTATAACCTACCATTGATACAATTTTTTCATGAACTAAAAGAGTCTTCGTCCTATCTAGCACCCGACCAGGTCTATGGAATGACCCAAAGGGAATTCTTGATTCCTATAAGCTAAAAACAAGTGCCTGGATATCAACATAATATTTTGGAATGATTTCTACCATTTATCAGTGCATAAATTTCCCAGAAAAAACATGAAAGCAATAACTAACTAATCCAAACAAGGACCAACAATTTCTATATTCATGTATATTCCCATTTTCCAAAAAATAAAATACATAAAAGGGATATAATACATAAAATGACTACAAAATCACCTCATGAGGAGAGGTAACTCACCCTCAAGCCCCTACCATGATAGGATGTGTTGAAAACAAAACCACCACCAAAAAACACCTTATCATTACATCAAAAAACATAGAACAAAGTCTACACACATACATGTGTATTTGTAGGTTTGGAGACCAATCCTAGTTGGATACCCCATAAATAAATATATTTCATTCTAAAATAGTATTTGTAATCTTCATAGGCGCATTTATGTAAAGGCTTTTAAATCAATTCTCAGAAAACATTTTATGGTAAACCATTTTCAAAGTGAACACTTATAAGGAAAAACCATTTCACAAAAACTCTCTTAAAACGAAATTTAATAATGACAGTCAGAAGGTAAACATTTTTCTGATTGTTAGAACCACACCATATAAGATTCTTTTCATAGTAGAGCATCATGGGTAAATCCTTATAGTAAATTTATATTGAGAGAGACACTAGGACATCATACCTTAGTAATGGGTGTCATAGAAACCACATTCGCATCATTCTCATACACGAGATCCTAGGAGGGGATACCCCAATGGCATTGTGGTATACCATCATCATCAGAGTATAGTTGGTTTTTTATGTATCTATACTGATAGAAAAATATTGGGATGAACCACTTCCAAATCATCAATCATACTTGATGAATTCCAACCTCCTAGATACATGAGATTCCCTTTATTCTGAAGTTAATGTTCACATGTCACACAAGTCACCAAATTCAGAAATCGAAGCCATGAATTAAACTATTTTAACAAACAATGATCCTTCCATGTCAAACACTCCAAACCAATAGAAATTACGTTGTTACCGCACCTGTGAATTTTATGAAACCCCCATTGGAATTATCCTAATAAAGTATCATTATAAATATCTCTATTTCATATACCATATAACATTAAAATACACAAAAATAACATTATCACTCATAAAAATATTTCTCATTTTTTAACAAATCCATTATTTACATTTGATGGGGTTCACAACAAAGCCCAACACAACAAAAGATAAATCATTTTCCATTAAAATTTCATTTTATCACATTCTCACCTAAGGTTCCCCTGAAAACATTTTTTTTTCCTCCCATATAAGGCATAAAACCCATTTTACGAAACACTACATGGAAACATACCAAAAACATGACCATAACTTTTATATAAAACCAATTCTATAACAAAAGCATACCAATCTATATTAGAATTCATTTAGAACCACAAAATTAAACCATAGAACACATTTCCAAAATCATTCAATCATATTAAATTAATATAACAATTTTAGTGCATGGAACCACCTAACATGGGTGATAAAACCTATAGATTATAAAGAAAAACATCAATCCTACCTCATTCCTGAACTATGGAAGAAAGGTCAAACAAAAAACATCAAAAAAGTACAAAAAATATTAATATCAAACACTGAAGATGATAAACTGCTTACTGGAGAAGATTAATATTATGAAAAAAATGATTAAACCCTAATAATGGATAGGGAAAATGAGATAAGAGATATTTTATAGAATAATCATGGAGGAATGACACCAGATAATGAAGCAAGTGGAGATACAATAGAGGGGAAAAAAGAGGGAGGCCCACATAGGGTTTTGAATCGTGTTAGGGGTGATAAAAATGGTTTAAGGGTGAATATTAGGGAGTGAAATTTGAAAAACCCAAATTTTAATGATATGGACTGGCTGCATGGTAAAACTACATGGTTATTTAAACTATGTGGTTGTCATGCACTTGTATCTGGAAAGGAGAAAACATAAAATATGGTTAGTCTATATGGTATGGCTTACCATATATAATTCATGTGGTATCTTTTGGTAGAGACCCCTACATACCACATAGTTCCCAGGCATAGGTCCATGACCTTGTGGTAGCTACTACATCAATCGTTAACCTACCATACAGTTTTCTCGTTTGGGAAACCAATTTATAAAAACCGTGCCCAAACCATGCACCATACACGTTCCTCCCACTTTTTTCACTTTTCTCTATGAACTCATTATAAACCCATGGAGGAATCCCATAGAAACGATAACTAGGATGAATACCCAAAAAAATCAAACTCATCACACCTTATTCCCAATTAAATAATAGAGAACAAAACCTAAAATGGATAAAACTGTCAAATAAAAATCCATATTTTGACACATTCAATGTTAGTTCCCTCAGTGTCATAATCTATAATTATTTTCATTTAACCCTTATTAGATTTTCAATTATTATAGACATGCTCATGGATAATACTCTTTCTAGGATGACCCTATATCAAAGTAATTACTTATGGTGAACTCCCTCCTAATTATTGACACACTGATTCAGATTTGTATATATCTATGGGAGTTTTCTCATTATATTAATGATCTTTAATGACCAAAGAAGTGTCATTTACATTCATTTTATGGTTCTGCACCTCCCTTTATTGGACATCTTTACTAGAATCCTCTAGTTCTTCAAACCTTGTTCTCCTTGGGAAATCATGAACCCCAGATGAGTTGGAGGTTGGAACCAATTCCTTATTCATGAAATCATATTTTTTTGAGTCATAAGTGAAGCAGTTTCATTGAAAACAATAATGTATTGGTCATAAACCTTGTTAGTAATTTTCATAAGAACAAGAATAGCATGCGGTGGGGGATCTTCCTTGCCCACACTAGTAGATCAGACCACCTACCGTGAGTGTAGAGTGCTCATATGGTAACCCAATTTTTTTAGATTCTATGAATTGATGCATCATCAACCTACATGGATTTTTAATTGGAAATATCCAACATAATACATGATTGTTTTTTATTCTCATGATGTGTATAGAGACAAAAATTCAGACCCTTTGTGCTTTCCTAGGATAAATAAGGAGATAATGGATGCACTTGTGCCACCATAATGATACTACATTTCAAAGGAGGTTCATTATCTATTTTTATGTTACCATTTGAATCCCTTGAAATATTAATCTTCCCATGTTCTACTAGTTTTTTAGAAAATTGTTTCATTGAATATTAATCAAAAAATTTAGACTCTATTACATCTTCATTATTATGACAATCTACATATTTTTTGTTGTAACACCCAATATTTTATGATATTTCACTTATTAAATTTAATTTATTTTTCATCATAGGTTTCACACCACACCAAGATTAATTTAACAATGATATACATTTAAATATCATTTCTGTAAATTCCCATTACAACAAAGCCATTAAATTGCACAAATTTATAGTATTGAAAATATTATTACATTTATATGTTATATATTTAACAAATTGTTTTTAAATTCATCTAAATTAATTTTGATTAATAATATAAGAATTATTAATATTAAATATTTTTGATATCCTCCTAGTTTATTTGACTTATTCTATGAATGAATGTAAATAGAACACATTTTTCAACCACTTTTTTAAGCTGTCCATTGTTCTTATTTAGATCAGCTTCCCAGGACTACAACTCCACTTTAAAAAATACTCCATGTTTCTAATTGAAATTATCATTTTAAATCCATTGAAGCTATATTCGATGAAATAGAATCTATCAATTCCATTTGTTTCTAGAATATTAACTAAAATTGATGTTTCTTTATAACCATCTTTCACAAATTTGGATTCCAAATTCTGAGTATTGATTCTTCCGGAGTGTGTTTTATAAAACGATACCCAATTATTTTCATTCATGCCATATGCTTTTACATTCTCAGATGGTATGTGGCTATAATATTTGACACCATGATGCCAATAATGTTACATGGATTTAAAAAGTAACAAATTTATGTGAACTATATACAATTAATGCAAGTCATACAACTAATGATGTTCTATCTGAATATGGGTACCTACTATGAGGAAGAAGATCTATTTGAAAAAGGAGATTATGGAAACCAATGACCTATCTTCTCAACATGCAGAAAATTTTATTGATTATTTGAGAGTTTTGGACTTTGTTAATTCTTTTTATTTTCCAAAAGTGTCGGCACTGCACCTTCCCCCATTTGGAGGATCATTATAAACCCATCACATCCCATAATACAAGTGATGAGTATGTTGACCTCTCGAATTCTAGAGAATCTATACTAGGGCCTAATGATCATCCCCATAATGTTTATGATTAGTTCATAAAACCATGTGCTATAAAAGAAATAAAACAAATGGTTGGAGCTGATGGATACATTTCCAAAAACTCTAGAAAAATTTTGAAGCTTAGAGAATACTCTCACCTCGAATGGACAATTGTTACAAGATCATCAGAGGCGTATAGGAAGGAATTTTGTAAACAATCACAACTTCCAATTATGGTGGATCACCAAATTGAAAAATCTTTTTATGATAATGAATATGATGATAGAAAAAATAATCATGTGTACACTGATGACTTTTTTAATGGGGATGACATGGAGGAAGCATTTGAAGCCTGGATGGATGAACAATATACAATCACATTCTAGAAGTATCATGATTGAATAATTATTTCTATGAAATACCTTGAAATAAAATAACATATATTCATTATGATTTATGATGATTATAAAATAAATATTTATTTTAATATTATGTAAATACATACTTATTTATATTCATTCTATTCATGATAATTTCATGTTTTTTATAACATTTTTTTCTACCCAGTGCCTTATTTCCTATGATTTGTACTGTTTTTTGGGCATCCTTTGTTAATGAATGATTTTGACATTAATGGAATTTCATAGAATCCAATATTATATTCATAAATTTTAAGACATTATTAGATGAATTTAGTGATCAAATCACATCCATTTAAAGGATTCATTCTCCATTTCATTTGTGTTTCTCAGTTTTTTAGAGAAGGAATCCTGATTTTATTAATTTTGGATATGTTTTTTTGGGATGAGAATATTATTATAACTCATGAAGAGAGAATTAAATAAATAATTTTGATGAAATTGTTATCACTATTACTCCATATGGCATGAGTTATTCTATTACATGAAGATCGTTGCTGGGGGGTTTGAAACATCCTCTATTCGGCATCAATTTTTATACATTGAATGGGTGCACATCCCTAGGTGTCATATATTATTATGGATACCTCAATTGGTCACGACTACTACCCTTTCTAGATGAATTCATTAATAGTTATATTATGAGACTCAGAAAGTTTTTATGTAACTCGAGCTTTTGAATTGTATTCCCCCTCAATCCCATATTGTTGTATGCTCATGAGGCATCAATCATTTATTTTAACCTTTTATTCATTAAATAATTTTCATAGTAGAATATATTGGGTTAAAAATTAATGTCAGTACCTTTTAAAAAATAATATTTGTAATTATATAATTATAAATATATTTAAAAATATATAAACATTTATATTAATAAATAATTATTTAAAAATATAAATAAACACAATTATTAATAAATACATAATTATTAATATATATATATATATAATGAGTATATATTTATCAACGTGAAATTATTTCAACAAATATGTATATAAACAAACAATATATTTATAGATATATTGGTGAGTATATTTATAATTATATGACTATAAATAAACATCTGTATATAAATATTTGAATATATATTAAAATAAAAAATTATATGTAATGGTGAGTAAGGAGACCTTTTATTGGAAAATAAGAAAACAAAAAAAATAGAGGATGGTGTTAGAAAAAGAAAACACCCCTCACCAACAGAATGTGAGAGACCAAACTTCATTCTACTCTCAATTCCAATTCTTCATTCCTCATCCACAACAACATTCTAGTTGACCCATCAATGACCGTAAACTCGACCTCTAGGGTATAAAAATCTCTTATAAATTTTCACATGATTCTAGAGGCCTTTAATTTCATTGTCATATAAATAAGTTATCCATAAACATAATTGATCCTCCACTTTCATAATTGTGTTATGAAGTCTAGAGTCCCCACCACTATTGTTTGGGAAATTATATGACATATCTTCTTGTAAATTTTAGAATTTGGCATCATTAATAGAATTAATCAGTCTATTATAATTTTGTGTCATCACCTATACTTTGGATAAGGATTTGGGTTATTCTTTCGAATTTAATTGAATAACACCCACATAGTTTTGGGATGATCACCTGGTTTCTATATACACTAGGGTCCAGGGATTTATCCCCATGGAAGAAGAAAAAATCCCCAGTGCATCAATAACTTTCACAAAGGCATGAAGTGTTAGTACAATTTATTTTAATAAAATTTAGAGGTACTGCATTGGAATCCCAAGAAGGAATTCTAAAAATTACATATGATGACACAATATCATTAATACACATATTTAATGTCATCATGCCTTCATTATTAGAAGGAAACATTGTATTTGACAAAAAGTGATTGTTCTGAAAGTCTAGGTATCACTAAGAGCATCCTACATATTTTTATGAAATTGTGATGTCCCTATATTGATCATATGCCCATGATGACAATATGTATTTCCTTCAAGATGATAATTTTTGGAAAACATCTTCCATCAAATGGTAGGTGAAGTTGATGAAATTCCATAATTATCCATCTTCTTATCTTATAAAACATAGGTTGGATTAGTTTTGATATAAGAATCGTTACATGAAGAAAATTTCATTTTCCTATTTCACATTTAATTTCTAGAGTTAACTAATTTATTTTATATCCATAATTAATATGATTCATGGTCTTGAGATTCACTCTCGCCAGTAGTTTGAAAATCCACAAGGACTTATTCATCCATTCCATGTGAAAGAAAATAACTATATAAGGAATAATATTGATCCACTTCTATTTACTCGTCCTTTCCTCATATATGGTTTTGAGCATAATGTGGATAGTCAATTGTCGGCCTTACAAGCGTAGTCTACTGTAGAATATCTACCCATAGAAGAATCCCATTTTTTTAAAATGAATCCATATCCAGACACATATTCCTACCCGTATCGAAAATTATAATATTTGTAGGTTATCAAACCCACCCTTTTATAAGGCTACAAATTAAAATAAAAATTATACAAAATATCATTACCCTCATCACTCATATTTAATACTATGAAAAAATTACCTTTTTTCATAAGGATAAAATAAAATCTTCATGCGGTAGTCCCCTATTAAGTGTTCATGATCCAATAAATCATAACAAAGAAGATATAAGTTTCACATTTGAAAAAATAATGTGGATATCATATGTGTGGAGAGTGATAATTAATCTCTCAATGATAATAGATTATTGGATAGTCTAGAAAAAAATTCTTTCATAGTGGCCAAATTGACCATTCAAAGACACTCTATTGAGAATAATTAGTGTTCTTGTTGGCATTGAAATATCATGAAAGATATTCAGATGCCACAAGAAAAAATAATTAAAATTATCCTAACCTATATATATGAAAATAAAATTCTCATATTAGAAAAAATAAAATCGAGTGACAAGTTATTGATCTGAAGCATGACATGTTTTATGAAGGGAAATAAATTCCTCTACGCTAATAATAAGGAATCATATGAAGAAATGATACTGTAAAAAATCATTAACCTATGGAGATGAAAACCCAATCTGGGAACCCCCATATGAACGATACCTACTGAATTAGTTCAATAATTTCCCATAACTTCTCACATTTAGGGAGAACGTCCATCTTAATCTGGGAATTTCAACCCATTTATATCCTATCTGAAAAATGATTCTAGGTTGTAATAAAATTAAAAATAGTATCCCTTTCTATTAATAATTATTGGATCATAGTACATAAAATATTACAATGGATTCATACAAGGATACTTTCTCAAATTTGAAGGCACACCTATTCATTTTTATGGGATCAAAAACCTTCAATCAAAATAAAAAAAAGACATCAAGGATAAAGGTGATGTTGGAGATGAATATATATTTATAAATATCAATTTATTTATATGAATAAATATTTATTATTATTAATATAAAATAAAAAAATAATTTAAGTCGCATCGGGTGAGCATAGTGTCCATGTCTTTTTTAAGGTTTTGATGGTAGATATTCCATTTCACAATGATCTTGATCTTGATTTGTATGTTAGAGGTCCTATACATTTATTTCCAGTTGTTTCTCCATCCATTTATAATTTTTGAGAGAATATATCACAACCACTTGTGAAATTTGTTGGGAATATTTGATTTCCTCATATATATGGGGAGATTCAGGTCTTCCTCAAAATCAAATATCCAAAAAAGGATCGATGAATTTCATTAATTATAATTATAAGCTACTAGAGGTTCTAATTGATGACTCAGCTTTCAAAATAATCATTCATATTTTTATTCCATAGGGTAAATACATGAATAATATTTATGAGTTGAGGGATCGACTATTCAACATATGGTATTTTCTTTGATAAAGAATTATTTCAACTGGTATGGTTTTTTTAACTCATATTCCCCTCAAAAGAATATAAAACTCGAGCTTGGAGATATGGTCTTCTTCCTCCATACCCAGTTTTTTTTTGAATACAATATTGGGATCCACTTTTGGATCTCAATATGGTAAATAAAATGGGGGACAAATCTTGGTTTCTGATAAGTGGTTTGAGATCACTTTTTTGTGAATCCTTAAATATTATGGGATGTTTTCTCGATCTTTCTCAATTTGGATGATTTGAATGGGTTCTTGTGGAGGTAAATTTTTACCATACATTGATTCAATCAATGATATTGGTTTCTTTATGTCATCTGATTAAATTTTCAGTTGAATTTGGCATATAAACTATTGCATGTGAAAGCTATAAATAAATTTGGAATTCTTCTGAGAAATGATGATGTAATATGTGTTGCTCGCATTATAGGATATCTAGACCCTATTTTGGAGACTATGGTATATGTGTGACTCTTATTTTGTTTATATTGATGTTGGTATGATTCTAAACATGGATATCGGTAGGGATGAAAATATCAATTGTTGTGTGGACAAACATGTTCATGTCGAGATTGATTCCTATATTGATTCTCATAGGCATGTTGTATTCTAGTAGGGTGACTTATAATAGAGGTAAATGATTGAGGAATGTTGAGAGAGACTATATAGGTGAGTAAATTAATATTAATGTGGGTAAAACTCAGGTGGCCTTCACTACTGCTGGAATAAATTATATTGAAGGTGAAATTGATTACATGGTCTGATGAACCTGATGCGGTGCAAGTGGATAACGTATGTAAGAATAATTATTTTATAAAGGAGAAAGAGAATTCTTCTGGGAAGTATGAAATTATGGATTCTATCTAGAGGTATTTTATTCATTATATGAGTTTCATCACCCCAAGAATTTACAATATGTTTTCTTAGAATAATTTAAATTTTGTTGGAACCATACAATTCACGTAACAACAGGTTTGAAAAAACAATGTTTTGTCATGTTTTTCACAGCCAAATTAAATTCAAACAGATTTGATAATTTAAATAGTAAATTTATATTTTATATATCTATTCAAATATTTTTATACTGACCCAATATATTTTTTATTCTTATTATATTATCAAACCTAATACTACACTTGATAATATAAATTTTTATAGAACTGATTTTAAACCTATTAATGCCAATCCTATTTTAAAAAAAAAATGACAATTTTATATTATATATTTGAAATAAAATCCTCTTATTTGAAATAATAATAAAAAAATTTACATTTTTGGGATTTTATGTTTTTTTTTGTAAATATTATTGTATAGATGAATAGTCATAAAATATTTTATTGTAATTTAAAATAGCTTCTTCATCTATGTTATTTATAGTGTTAAATTATATTTCAAATTCGTTTTAATGTATATTTATATTATTTATATATAATTTAACACAATATATGACATTTGAATCAATTGTACATTAATTGTGAAACTAGTTAAGTGATTTGGATGCATGTTGGTCTGGCATTTGTGATTTTTTGAGAAGATTATGTTTTTACAGGTTGCTTGGCGATGTTATACTTGCATTCTAGAGGGGTAACTCAATATGGGGACTAGAGATCAACCTTCACCTGTGCATGGCAATTGAAATTGTTTGATTGAGAGGGTATGACCACGCCATCGGTTCCGGGCCCGTGTATTCGTGCCAGAGACAGCTTGTCGAATGGTCGTGTACGGGTGAGGGTTTTTCATTCGTTGTATTGGCTAGGGAGGGGTGGTTCTTCTTGTTTGGTCCTTGTTTTATGGCTTCTGTAACATGTTATTGGGATTAGGGTTTTCTCAATTTCCCATCATAAGTGTTTTGGTTCTTTAATAAAAAAATTATTTTTCAGTCATCGAATAGGAATATAAAAACAAAACAATCTTTTATATGTTTTCCACTATAAAAATAGTCTATTAATTTCATCTACTGTAGTAATTTTAAATAAATTACAATAATTTATCGGTTAGGAATTTTGAAAAATTGATCCCATATTTGGAATTGGTGGGTATAAATTATTTAAATAGTTTGATTTTATTTTCCTGCATATGAATAATACATTTAGTAATATTTTAATATCCATGTTTGAGGGTAAATTAGGTAATTAAGGGTAAAAATAAAATTAATAATATTATTAAATTACCCAAAAAACAGTTCATAAATTGGTTTTAATAGTATTTCAATAACTAATAATTAATGGATTTTTAGGATACCTTTTATGGCTTTTTTGATGAGAATATAATCTTATAAATATTATATTCAATGGAAATTCAACTTTGTCATTCATTTATTAAAAAATAAAAATATCATTAACATGGGGTTATATATATATGATATGTTGACATTAAAAATTATTTGGAAATAATAAATTTTTATTTAAATCATGGTAATTTATTTATTATTATTATTGATAAAATAATTAACATAATTGTTGACATAGTAAGGATGCAGTAATTATTTATTTAATGGATGAATCAAATAAATTTTATTAAAATTATTAAAATAAATATAATTTGACAAAATTAATTTCATCAACGAATTTTATATAATACAATGTCAAATTAGTGTTATTAAAAATATATTTTTTAATATATCATATATTTGGTATATTTTTATAAAAGTCAAGTAATGAATACTGTCAAAATGGACACTAATGATATTGTAATATAAATACTATTTACTAAATGATATAAAATTCATTAAAATATAAAATTAGAAAAATGTATTTGTATGATGTTAAATATATTATAAATAACTCATTTATTGGTCTTCTTAAATTTTTTTGTACCTATATTAACTCGAATAGTTTAACTTACATGATATCATGGTATGATTTTAACGTGATAAATAAGGTATAAAACAAAAAAGATTTAAAAATTAACCAAAACATGTTTAATTTTAATTTAAATAATGTATTTAGAACTATAATCATATTATATTTTAAATATGTAAATTTTTATCCATTTATAATTGATAATTAAATTATATTAATTTATTGTTTGGAATGATTCAAATGATAACCCTCACAAAAACTACAAAAGGGAACATCCTCCCTCACATCATAACACAACATTAAGCCAAGTAAGATGACTTAGGACTGACCATTTATACATCCAATATCCAAAAAAATGTTATATTTGTTCTGGATTCCCAAAAACAAGAATCATAGATCTTTTTTAAAGAGATCTAAAGGAAGTATGTCGAATAAGAGGTAATCATTTCTTCTAACTCCTCCATGTTTATTTCTTATTCTACTTAATATTTATATATTATTTAAATTATAATGTATTAAATATAATATAAAATATATGATGATATTTTATTAGGATTTGGGAAGAACCAAATTTCATTATTAATCATTCCTATGAAAAATGAAAGCACCGCATGTGCATACATACGACATTCCATCACCATGCTCTGGTGTTATTTTTTATGACCACATTATCTGGATAGGTATAATGATTGAAATAAAGGATATAACTAAAACATTTTATATGATATTGATTCTATATAATTAACATAACTTTACCTTTGTTACCCTTTCATCATTAAGGCAATGATATCATCGCTCGTGCGTACGAACGACCTACCGTCTTCATGACATGATGGGATTCATTTTACACATTAAACATTTAATAATGATTAAATAAACATGTATAATGGGTAAATATATTATCTATGAACATAGTATCATTCTTTATATTAAATATATATATATATAATATATTCATATGAAACATGAAATACATAATAAAATAGTCATAGTAAAATGAACAATTAACACCAGAAACAAGAATAATAAGAGAATATTATTAGAAAAATTATATAATAAGTTCATATATGATATCAGAAATAGGGATAGTAATATGGTATAAATTAATAAAAGGTTTTAAACAATTATAAATGGTGTATAAGAACATTAAAAGTGTCTAAATTACAATGAAATGTATAATTTCTATACCTCATTATTATTTGAGATTTATTATACGTAAGTATCTGCTGTGAAATTTATTATAATCCATTAACATGATTCTGAAAAAGATTTCCCAATTTTTTACTATACTTATTAGAGTTGTAAGTTCATTCCCCATCATGTATTACTTTTTATAATCTGGTTAAATTGGAATTTGTATTCATTTTTCACACATGCTACTTTATGAATTTTTGAAAAAAAAATGAAAGGTGTGTTTTTTGAACTTATTTGTAATGAGTGGAAAATTCCACCACAATATAATAATAATTCCTCGATTCATACATTACAATTTTTCATAATTTTTTTCCATGAATAAGTTCTCTTTTAAAATTGAATTATCATTTAAAAAAATTATTTCAATGTAAAAGGGAGTATTTCTCTCTAGAAATTTTTAGTTATATTATTGTATTATTATTATCTATGTCATCATAATTTTTGGATATTATCATTGATTGTGCTTGATATATTATGATACCATATTACTTATTTTATTGTATAGATTTTGAAAATTTGAACTCTATGGGCTATTTAGGTACCATTGTTAATTTTTGGCTGATTTATTCAAATTTTATATTTATGTTTTTCATTATTAATTTTTATGACTTTTTCAAATAAAAAATGAATTGGACTTTGTATGTGATGGAAAAGGCCCCATATATCCCCTTTACACATCAATATAAATAAATAGAAAAACTACTTGGGGTATTTTCTCATGTCTTAAACATTTATGTATTGTGTAATGGAAAAATCTTTGACAATATGTTTTTGATGTATGACATTATACAATTCCTCATTATTGGATACGTTATTGATATTCCATGTGATTATTAGTCTAGTAGAATGTACATTGTTATGTTTTATAAAACATGTGATTATTTATATGGTATTATTTATTATTTCCATAATATTAACAATTCAATGTTTAAATGTATTTTGATTTATTAATTCTAATGTCATTAATTTTTATGGTTGTTTATTGTATATTTCATTATAATCATAACCATACTGATCATCTGAGCTCATCCCTTTCATATGTTTTATTTTTCATGGATTCAACAATATTTATTATTATTGATATGTATAGTTATTCTATAACAATAATTACATTTTGAAAATATATTTTATGTTATACATTATTTATTAAAATGAAATGTATGATTCATTTAGGTAAACAGGTTAACAATAATAATAAAATGATCAGTTCTCTATTATTTTAATCTCTTATCTCAACTAATGTAATAAAATTTGGTATCCACTCCAATATACTAGGGTTGTGGAATTTATAGGTTGTATCAGTTGATGTTTAGAAGATGAATTATATAATAGATTTATAAAATAATGATTTGGGAACAAAAACCTAATATATAATTTGACGATAAGAAAATAATAATAGAAAATAATTTTTAAAATATAGAAATTATGTTGGTATTAATAAAAATAAATCCATTTCTAGATACTACAAGTTGACATGGTTAAAGCACAGATGTACCGAGTGGTAACAACTCAGATAAGATGCTTTGGTCCTGACTCGACGCGTCCAGGAACTTGAAAATTCATAAGTATTATGTTCCATTATAATGAATTCTTTTATATGTTAACATTTCAAGAATAAAATTATGAATTTCCATTCTTATTTAATATTGAAGTTTCCATTTGAAAATCATAAAGGAACTATTATTCTAATAAATATGTTTCTATCAATCCGATTTTTCAAACAAAACATCATTTACTTGATGTCCATGTAAATTTACCTTCGGATAACATTGATATAATCCTCAGTATGGAATGGAATTAAAAATATGATTTTAAAAATTATTATAAGAAGAAGTATGTAATGATTTTTGATGTGGATGAATAATCTCATATCATTAAAGTAGAAATATCATCATCTGATTCATACCTAGATCCACCCCCAACAGCTCTATTAAATGAAATTCATGGGGTGTAATATAAAACAAAATATAGCAATGGAGGAGTTAATATTCCATTTTAGGATATAACTATTGTTCAGAAATACATTGATTTATTTATTAAGGAATTACCCTGACATCCTTGAGAGTGTGATGTTGAATTTTCAATTGATTTTATCCTTAATAAATTTCCAATATCAAAAACTCCATATAGAATGGCCACTATAGTATTAATGGATTTTAGGAAACAACAATAGAATTATAATAATTGGGTATTTATTAACCAAAGAATACCACTATGGGGAGCCCATGTTATCTTCGTGAAGAGGAATGATAGATCCCTGAGGTTTTCCATTGTGTATTGGGAAATAAATTCAATTCTAATAAAAAAATGAATCATCTACCATCCATTTATGAAATTTTTGGTCAAAATTTTATAGAAAAACAAATTTCAATGATTGATGTTCATTTTGGGCATCAATAATTATGAGTAAAGAATGAAGACATTATGAAAACAACTTTTCATATTTTGTATGGACATTATAATTTGACAATAATTTCATTTGTATTGACTATTTTAACCTCTATTTTTCAGCATCTAATATACATATTATTTAAAGAATATATTGATGACTTTTTTGGGGTAATTATTTATGATATATTGGTTTATTATAAAAGATATTAGAAACATGATAATAATTTGTAGATCATTCTTAAGACTCTTACATGGGAAGTCATATATAGGAAATTTAATATGCTCGATTTATGTCTTCATGAAGTTCTTCTTCTTGGAAATATTTCATATGAGGATGGAATATTTTTTGATCATGCATATAAAAAGGCAGTTGAAAAATAAAATACAAAAAAATCAAGGTATGTGGTTCATTGGATTGGAAGGATCTTAATAGTTTTTCATTTATAATTTTTACATAATTGATGGATCATGAAACAAGGATAAATGTAAATGGGTTATGATTGTTTGGAAAAGGGAATTTGGATAATGTTATGATGAACTAATGTAAAAATTAGTCAACTCTCATATTCATACACTACAATAAAGAATTCACGAGTTTCTCAAATATAGTGATGTATCGAAGAAGGTACCTAGTTGTTTCCAAATGAAAATTGATAATTTTCTTGCATATGAGCCATGAAAATTGAGGACTCAAAAACAAAACTATTGAACTCTTGATATTGAGTTGTCAACTGCAATATTTTCACTCAATATATGGAGACACCATATCTGTGTACAATGTTGTGATTTGTATATATATATCACTAAATCATGAATTTTATATTCACATAGAAAGATATCAACATGAGATAAAGATGATGGATCGAACTACTCATGGATTATGGTTTTTCAATAAACTACAACCCATGAAAAAGGAAAATATGGTAGAATATGCAATTAATATGAAGGATCATGGGATAATGACCCAATAAAGGATTTAGAATGATTTGATGTTCATGGATCTATTAAAGCGGGATATAAGATCTTCTATGGAGAGAAATCATTCATTTTTCCGATGATTTAAAAATATTATTTATTATAAAAGTTAAATAAATTTCAATCTCATGATGATATCCCTTCGAAAAAAATTGAATATTTGAGTGAAGGAAAATTAGGGGACCTTTTAAAAGAAGATGTTTCTCTAAAATTTGGAATGAGGTTATGTGTTCCATCTATAAATAAGATAAATAGGGAACTGTTGGAAGATTCTCATAACATGATTTTTTTATTTACCCAATTTGTGAAAATATGTATAAGGACATCATGTAAACTTTTTAATGGGATAACATGAAGCTATAAATTGATGATTATGTTTCTAGATGATTAGTTTTTCAACAAGTGAATGACATTAGGAAGAATCCTATAGGATTCGTCCATCTTATTTTTATTCTTTGGTGTAAATGGGATGATGTTATGATGGAATGTTTCACTGGACAACCATGGACTCCATGAATTAATCACTTGATAAGGGATATTGTTGATCCCCTTACCAAGTCAATACATTTTCAAACTATATAAGAAGATTTTCCTCTTGAACACCTTGAGAGACTCTATATATATGATGTTTTAAGCTATTTTGGTTCACCAGTATCAATTTATTCTGATTTAGATTAACATTTGACATCAATATTATAGAAGAGTCCTTAAATGGATCTCAATATCGAGCTTCATTTGAGAATTAGCTACCAACCATAATGTGATAGACTGTCTAAAAGAAAAATTCACACAATTATGACAGGTTTAGATTATGTTCACTCGATTTTTATGGTATGTGGGATATTAACCATACATTGGGAGAGTTTTCCTACAAATATAATATGCATTCAAGTATTAAAAATCCACCGTATGAAGCAATATATAGAAAGTGATGCCATACTAAAAAAATCTGGGATGAATATTGTCAATGGAAACTTGTTTACCTATATCTTGTTAATGATACAACGTTAATGGTTATGGTGATTCAAGATAATATTAAATCATAACAAATTAGGGTAAAGAGTTATGCCAATAATAGGTGGAACGATTTATATTTCAATGTGGGAGATCATGTTTCCTTGAAAGTATCACAGTGGAATAGTTTTTTAAGGTTCCGTAAGAAAGGGAAACTCAGTAATAGGTACATTTTTCCCTTTGAAAATATTAATATGGTGGGAGTAGTTTCTTACCATTTTGATGTGCTTCCAAATATCGAAAAAGTACAAGATGAATTTTATATATCACTTATAAGTATCTAAATTTTTAACCCAATCTATGTGCTCACCACGGGTGAAATATAGTTGGAACATGACCATCCATACCATGAATTAACCATTAGGATTGTTGATACTAGATAAAAAGATTGGAGAAATCAAGTGACTAGGTAGGTAATGGTTCTCCAGATAAATCACAAAAATGAAGAACTAACAAGGGAACTAGACGATTATTTGAATGAAAACTACCCAAATATTTTTAGAGGGTAACACCCCTAAAATATAAAGGATGAAATTTTATAAGATGGAAGAATTCACCCTACAGTAAGAAAACATATTTTTCATTTAGTATAAATTTAATTTTTTTAATATCCTCAAATGCTCAGAACAACATGTATGAACCAATCACTATATAGTCACATTTTCACAACCAATTAAATTATAACAAATTTATAAAAAAAATTATGTAAATTTTTATTTGTCAGTTTAAATCAAATATTATTACATTAGACAATGATATTTAATTGGAATAGGGTAAGAACAAACGAAATTTACATATAGAAACATAAATTTTTATTAAATTAAATTTACTACCATTAAATTGAGAACCTATATTAAATTTAAATTTGACTCATTAATATATAATATTTGGAAAAAATAAACTTCTACTTTTAAATCTTATTATAAAATTTTACTTGTGATGAATTATTGTATTTTTATGATATTTTTCTTGTTTTCATAAATAGTAACAAAATATTACATTTTAATTGAAGGTATATTTATCATCTAAATAATATATAGTATAAAATTACATTTTTAAATTTTTTAATGTAGAATTTTATTTTTTATAACTACTTAAATAAGAATTAACTACTTGGAATCACTATTACATTAAATATGAATATAAAAATATTACAATCTTTTGTACGTTTTCACTTTATAAAATTATTTCTAGTACAATCAATATGATTACTTTTTAATTAATTACTAAATCTTATGTATTAGAAATTTTTATAAAAGATTCCAGATATTTAATACATGGATCCATATTATACAAATAGTTTTCTCTTATTTTTGGGAATATGAATAATTAATTTTATAATATTTTCATTACCATAGTTAAGTTTTAATGGGGTAATTATGGGTATAAATAATATTCTAAATATTTTAAAATTACCCTAAAATTTATTCTAATTTTATTAGATGGTTATCGACCATCAATATTATTTAATCAATTAGTTATGATTCCATTTATGTAATATTGAATGAAAATATTATCCTATTAATATTTTATTCAAAAGAAAGTCAAATTTGACATAATTGTTTTATTATAAAGAGAAATATTTTAAATATGGGGTAATATAAGTTATTTGATTGACTATTAATATAAGTCCCCGACCTTAAACCTTACTTAATCTTGATTTATTGCAAGATTACACATTGAGGATATTTCCAGGTTTAGAGTTTTAGAGAATTAGAGCATAAAACTTGCATTACATTCCACATATAAACAAAGTGGTAACATAGAGATAGTATTCTTTTTCCCCATCAATGGAAAAATATATAAAATAAAACATGGATTCATTCGTGACACTTCCTTGACACTATCATCATATCATTTACCTTTCTATTGACCTATGAAAAACATTTCAAAAAAACTTGGGATGACCATAAAAAGCTCAGTATGGGTTATAAAAATATGGAAAGGAAACATAAGTTCATATATGAAATCATAATTTACCAATAAAACATAATCACTTTAACATACCTCATCAAATCATGAATAAATCATAGAAATCATAAGACATAAAGGTAACTTGAGGCATTCATAACATTCTTACATAGGGAGTAACCCTCTTGGTTACGTTTGGAATACCCATCCCAGTATATTATCTAAATATCTTCGGAGAAACCTTAACATTTCACTCCATCGCATTACCCAATGAATTGGAGAGCTATATCGGGCTCACCCACCCTTAGTTTATCACGGAACCACCCATCTTCATAATAATTCCCAAGAACCTCAACATAATTGTATCACATAAAACATGCATATAGGAAACATAACATTTCCACCATTCAATCACAAGATATCAATACAACACATTGATATAAAAACATTATGAAAACCATTTTCAATACCAAAACAGAAGAAAAGTAAAACATGGTATTTATTTTTCTTTTAAAAAAAGGTATGGCTTGTAGAGGAAGCCGAAACTCAAATAATGGTCACTACGGCGGAGAAGTAGTTGTCGCCGCATACGTACGACAAAAACATTCCCTTTTTTCATTTAGTAGAATGCTTGGTATAAAAAAGATTCCTTTTGGATAAACGTAAAAGCCAAAGGGGATTATACACAGTATAAAATATGGTTTTGTATAAAACAAAATATGCCTCAATGAAAGGAGATTGAGATGAAGTCACATACCTCGGGTCCGACTTGAGTCGGTCGTTCTTTAATCTCCTAAATACTAAACTTGAGTTAATTTAGACTTGTTTAAGAACCTTTTTTAAGTTCATTATTCCTTTTATATCACTTATTTCCATGTCATTAACACTATGTAATTATTTAAGTTAATAACGGTCGTTTTAACGATCATTGGTACTTGAGTCAAAAATAAACCCTTTATAATTACATGTTGATCATGTATCCATTATATCCAAAATTATAATCATGATGTATATATCATATATATAATATATATCCAGTATATACATGCATTTATAATATTACATAATCATTTAGAGGTATGAAATGAAATGCACCGTTCATGGAGACGGTAAGTCGTACGTACGCATGAACGCTACTTTCATTTCTATTTCATATTTTATAGAATGGAATCATAATGATATAAAGGTATATTATAATTCCATTTTAATATCATAACTCCATCCTTTATACGTCCCACATATGGTATTTAACGAATCAAATCACTTTGAGGGAGCGGTAGTCCGCACTTCCTTAAATGAAGATATCACGTTTACCCATAATGGAAATCATAAAGGTATGCCCAAAATGAAAAATAAATAAGCTTAAGGAAAACATAAACATATTATATATCATATATAAATATATTGGCATCTTAATGGCCACCTTTGAAGTTGTTAAAAGAATGTTGAACAATCATCGTTTCGGGAGGCCGAAATTCGCCATCCACGGAAACAGTATGTTCTTTAACCATTAGATGTAGTTGTGTGTAAGCGTAGGTCGAATCTTTCTTATAACAATATCTGACTATATTGAATATACTTTAGTTGTTACAAAATAAATGAATAAAAAGAGTTTAGGGGGTTTGATAAGTAAAATAAAACAAAAGGACTCATGTGAAGACATTACCTTAAAATTGGGTAACTCCCTTTGGTTTGAGCTCAAATGCTTCCTTGGGAAGACTTATACCCAAAGTGAGGCTTCAAGGAGTAAGAGAGGGATGTGGAAAGACAAAATGGGCAGGGTTTTTCCAAGCCAAAGGCTTAAGAAATGTGGGTAAAGAGGTAGAGGTGGGGGCCTTTTATAAGAGGAGAGGAGGGGCACTCTTGGAAAGTAAAGAAATATTACTTTATTTTAAAATGAGTTTCGGATTCAAAAGGTCCCACATTGATATAATTTGAGGGCATGGTGGTGAGGGTTTGAAATACACCCATCCACTAGGTTTTGGACATGTTTATGTCATAGATTTTACATTTTATCATTTCATATTATTTAAATCCTTTATTAATGAGATAATTGATGCATCATCATGATGTCATAAATAATTTAATTTATTTAAAGACTAAAAATTATAAAAAAAATATTATGATGTAGGAAATCGTTTTAGATTTCCAATTTCTATTTATAATAAAAAATCTTACTTGTATAACCCCATGTAAAAATTGTTTTAGTAAAATAACTCATGTTTGTGTCATTTTTACTTTAACATTAAATAAAAAGATATTAATGTCATTTTCCTACCAATGTGGATCCATGGGGTCCCCATGTCGACCCATGGATTTCCTTGGTCGGACATGACACATCCAATAAGGGTAAGACACATGTCTAGGTCATTTCATATTATTAAAACATTATTTTTACCTTAAACTACACTAATTACCACTAATCACGATTAAAAACATAAAAGTTACTATTCCCCAAAAAAATTTAATCCCATTGAACCACATTTTACTTCTTAATGACATCCATTTATGTCGGATTTTTGAAATTCAAAACACAGAGGTGGTAAATTTTCATTTAAATGAAAAATCAGTTTTTTAAGTTCCACTTAGTGGTTTAACTATTCATAAAAAATTGATGTTTTTCAGAAAAATACTAAAACATCACCCTAATCTATATTTGATATTGTTGATGCTCCTTTCGTCACTAAATCTAAAGATTGGAAAAGTGGAATATCTTAGCTCAAAGTGATTCAACCTTTGAAGAAAATATCAAAAATCGACAAAGGCATGAACAAAGGATCAAAAGCAACTGCACCACGCAAGTTATATCACTGTCGCGCAAGTCCACTTGCGCGACGACCTTGGTCGCGCAAGTGACTTGCGCACCCTAAGTGATAACCGCCTGGTAACCACCCAGGGTCTTCTCCTGCCTATAAATAGACCCTGTGGGCTCCCCATTCGAGAGGATCTTTTTCCAGAAACTTGGATTGAAGCTCCCGACGCCCAAGTCTCTTCTCAAAGCTTCCAGAACACTTATATGGTAATTTCATACCTAGAATGGAAAATCTAAAGAGAGGGAGTAAGGCCTACGTGTTGAAATGCATCAACACTTGCGCGCCTGAGTGGCCAGCCCTTCAGGGAAGTGGCCACACTTGCGCGCCGCCTTGATTTCTTCAATAGAACTTGCGCGTCCCTTTTCTGGAAGAACCTCAAGAGGATTCTAAAGGGTTTAATAAAGAGTCACTCAAGTATTTCAATGCTGGTTGAAAATCTCGCAAGTACACCATGTGTCGCGTAGGTATACCTGCGCGACTAATACTTGCGCTCCCACGCAGTACTTGCGCGCCTTCCAAGACTTGCATGCCCCCTCCTTTTTGGGTGCCTTTCTTGCCCATTTCACCCCTCTTAAGCCATTTCACCTTTCCTATTCAAGATTCAGTCTTCAAGATACTCTTCAAATCCATTTATGGCATGATTTCTTGATTTGACTTCCTTATTTGAAAGGAATTATGTGGAATATCTCTCAAAACATAGTGATTTATACATCATTATGTCACCAAAGATTGAGAGTTCATTCATTCAACCTCATCCTTTAAGATGAGAGAATCCTTAACCTGGGTCTCCTTTTTAGGAATAATCCCCAGTTATAAGTCCTTTAATCTGGGAATCTTCATCAGGAGTAAGCCCCAAATTCTTAAAGATCCCATACTTGGGCATCCTCCTCAAGAGTAAGCCCCAAACCTTAATTCCTTAACTTGGGAATCCTCCCCAAGAGTAAGCCCCAATCATAATCCTTTAATATGGGCATCCTTCTTAAGAGTAAGCCCCAAGTCCTCTAATTTTGGGCATCCTTTTCAGGAATAAGCCCCAATCTAAAATATGGGCATCCTTCTTAGGAGTAAGCCCAGAGTATCATAATCACAGTCTTCCTTTTCAGGAGTAAGCCCCAGTCTCAAATATGGGCATCCTCCTCAGGAGTAAGCACCAAACCTTAATCTCTAACCTGGGTCTCTTTTTCAGGAATAAGACCCAGTCATAATCATGGGCTTCCTTTTCAGGAGTAATCCCCAAGTCCCCTAACATGGGCCTCCTTTTCAGGAATATGTCCCAGTCATAAATTTTGGGATTCCTTTTCAGGAGTAAGCCCCAAGTCCCTTAATTTCTCTTAACCAGTCCTAATTTTCGTTTGACCTGGGATTCCATCTCAGGAGTAAAACCCAGTTATCAATCCTCTCCTAATTTGGGTTTCCATTTTAGGAATAAGTCCCAAGGTAGAGTATTCAAATCTCCATGAAGCACATATACCATTATGGACCCTGTTCCTGGATTTTCTCTCTAAAAGAAAATCCAAAATCTTCATCTATCTGGGCAGTCATATATACAGAAGCCCCAAACCATTTCTTATGATAGCATCTTTCATGGCACAATTTTCTAATTTTTACCAATACCACTTGTTTCTCACACCGAGCATGACTCACATGAGCTTAGAGTGTAAAATTAATTACGAAATCCTTCTTTGAGCCATCAATCATAAACGTCATACTCCCTTACTCGAACTACGTGGGTTTTGATTCCTTTTCCAAAACAAAGGATACATAGGTAGCCCATTTATGGGTTTGATCCCAACTCTGAAATAATCCATGTCCTTTTGAATGACAATAAACTTCAAGTGCCCCACTGAGTGGCTTTAAAACCAACATAGTCATCATAATGACCAAGAGACTTTTATATAAATGTTTTGAAGGATACCATTGACCAAGAATCTCTAAATAGATACAGATGATTCTCTATTGATGAAGAACCTCGAATACATATTAAAGAGTCTCTAAATTTCTTACATATTTAATCATTGATTGTTAAAACTAAAGGAAAGATCATTTTATACTTGGTAATGTAATAAGGATTCACGAACATAACATAAATCTATAAAGAGAGTCCCGGAGTAGACAATAATTCCCCTCAAATAGGTGTGATGAGTCTGACCTCCCATCCTATCGACCAATGCAAATTCCTAAGCCTCATCAGTCCACAAGCTAATGAGTTCTTACCTTTGGAATGTAGGTCCAAATTGATGTGGAATCATTGGATGTTTCTGGTTCTATGAACAAACCCGCTAGAAACCGATCGGAACGTATGAATCTCCCATCCAGGAGGTCATCCCCGAATTCCGTGCGAAACAAAAAATGGTGAACCCGACATGAATCCTTAACCAAGTTAAAGTGATATTTTACCTATTTGTTGAAGCCCCTATTTAAGACTCAATAAGAGGGCTAACAAAAACAATCATTGAAATATGTGTTCATCCAAAGGATGAAGTGGCTGGATTTTATCTTTATTACGTCTGTTATATCAAAAAGGAACTCTTTTCCAAGATCTTCTATATTTCCAAAATGGATACTCTCAAATTCACATCTGTAAATACTGCTGCTGAAAATACCACTGCTTCTATTCCTACTGGATCGCCATCCGCTCTGAGGATGACATCACCTACTCAGCGTCTTCAACGCTGGGTATCAAATGCACTGGTTAAGGAGTACCATCAACACGGTACCATTCCAACTTTGGAGGCTGCCCGACAGGACCTCCAAGTAAATAACTCACACAGGTCATCCGGATAACGACGAATAGTGATTAAGAGGCAGGCGGTGCTGACTACCGTCTCTCACCGTTTCGGGTTGTTATCCCCGGAACGCAATTTCATTCGCTCCCTTACTCTGAGATAGTGAATGATCAGGTCCCTCAGGGCCTTAATTCAAAAAGACAGGAGTCCTTCCTGAGGGATCCCATCAACAATCGCCGCCAGACTCGTGCGGTAGTGCGCCCTCAACATGATGAGGGTACCGACTCCAGACATTTAGCTCAGGTTCCTTGAACCCGAACAGGCCAGATGAACAGCCAGAGATGGAATCCGGTTAATAATGGGCAGGTTATCATCCCTGCCATCTCTGGAGAAGTCCACCAACCTAACTTGGTGGCGAACAACGAGCATGCGCACACACCTGCCCGTTTTAATTCTGCTGTCCAGCCGACTCGTCTGGCAGCATCAAGCCAATCCTACCAAGCAATTCCAGCGGAGTACTATAGGCAGGAACATACAGCTGCTTATACATCACCAGTTAGTCAGCAGGCTCGTCTGACTACATATGATGGATCTCGTCAACCGCGTTTGGCGAAGTGTAATCAGAAGACATATACACCTGCTAATACTAATCAAGCCTACCAACAGTCTCGCTTAGTAGCGCACGGAGAATTCAGTCGCAATGACCTGAGGACAAACAGGAGGCAAACTCAACTCTCTGCCTCCACACTTGAGTACTGTCAGGATTCACTGACAGGAAAAGGAGGACAGGAGAAAGCACATACACCTACTCCAAGCCCGAAATGGACGTATATTCCCGTTCCAGCGGCTGAAGTCACCAAACATATTTTATCAATGGTGAAAGAGAAGAAGCAAATTTCTCCTCATATTCAGGATACTTGACAGGATATCATAACAACTTCGGCATCATATCAGGGAAAGACACATAAATCTATCCCTAGCAGTGGAGTGACACATCAACGATTTACTCCGGAACAGACACACACATCTGTTCCAGTCCAAGAGGGTTATGGGGCATACTCCCCCATATCATACGGACAACCAAGTCAGGCACATACACCTGATTTGAGTGGAGATCGTCAGCCTAACCTGCCCATCTTTCATGATCAGGCACATACACCTGCTCAGAGTAACCACTTTCATCAACAAGTGGTTTCCAAAGAGAGTAACAAGGCATCTATGAAAAATATCCGCCCACCACAGTCAGGAGATCAAAGGCCAATCTACAACAAGGCCTTGCTCAATGCTGGAGTTCTTGAAGCCCTCAGACATTTATCTGTTGGAATTCAAGATTCTACTCCCTCAGTTCCCAATAACGGGAACATTAATTCTGAAGGTGTTCAACAGACACTTCCTCATGAAGTCTTGCTTCATGAAAATTTGGTCGATCTTGGAGTTTATTCTTCAGATGAGAGCCACAAGAACCCTCTGTGTGGTCAGAAGACCAAGGAGCAAGAGATCTCATCTTTTGCTGTAACCCATTATGGTGTTCCTCCCCATGATGATGAATTTTTCTGTGAAATTCCTCTCCGCAGTAGTGATTCGCATTGCCTAGAAAATACTCCAGTGGACAATGTAGTGCCGAGAAATCCCTCTTATCTTGAGACACTTGCAAATGTGAAACCAGTCATGTCTGATGCTTTATCACTAACAAGTGAAATACTTTCTCAATCAGAAGATAGCCCAGGGTGTAGGACATTCTCCGAACCACCCCTAAGTCATGCATCTTCTAGTTTGATCAATGACCTCTCTACCAATCTTGTTGAATCCGATGAAGCAACAAGGAAACAACAACTCTGGTCAAAACAGGTAGAAGAATCTTCATTTAATGATAAAGAGGAAATGCTGAACATAAGGAAAAACTAGCAAAAGGTGAGGTACTAGTCATGTTTTGGACTTTGGCTGACTCCCAGTACGACATTCCAAAGATGTTGACGGATGATGGAATCCATGATATTCATCTCAACATATGGAAAACTCTTTGTAAATTGAAGAAGAAGATATTATCTTATGATGAATATGAAAATCATCTTAAGATAATAGAAGGGCTACAACCTCAGATTGATTTGGCATCTCTATCAGTCTCTCGGTATTCGAAGGCTGAAAAGCAGCAGAGAACCCTTCAACGTTCAAGCCTTGGCACACTAAGAAAATTGCGTTAGTTAATTGCCAATGCTCCATCTGATGTTCATATCAGAGGATGGGGTGTTCACGGAGCACTACATTTCACAGTGCTTTCCAGTCAGCAAAGCCCGCCGAAAATGGTCTCATGCAATGTTATTTCCCATGGCCGGCCACAGTCAATGGGCTTTGTTCATAATCAAAAGCTTGCTCAAGAACATGCTTCAACTAGTTCCTCTCAAAATCAAGAATATAGAGAAAAAGTTGTTGAATTACTCCTACATCAAGCAGGCAAGAATATTGCCCAACCCTCTCATATGGAGAAAACACGTCATCAAATGACAGAAGTTTCGGAAATCATCCAACGGTCTGTTGAACCAGGTGATAAAAGTGGATACATGCTAATGCATCCAGCTAATTTCCGAACTAAGATTCGCAAGATCAAGAGATCTTTTAAGAAGATCTCAGACATAACATGTCAAGAGACACCCCAGCTTGTCAGACTGGGGACTTCTTTAACCCAACCCTCAGATTCAACAAATGGGATTCGAGGAGTTGAGTGGAAGCAGCAGGAACATCCCCATTCCTCGAGACCGGGGACTCTTTCAAATCATCAATCCCCTTCTTAGAAAATATCGGTCTTTTCTCGATTGGGGAAGAAGCCCCAAGAAGAACGAAGAGCCAAATTATCAGTAGATTCCCTCCAAGTTATAGCTCGTCAAGAAGTTCCTAAAAGATTAAATCAACAAAAGGCAATGTCTCATCAAAGACATTAAAGAAGAAAATATCACAGAAATGATGATAGAAGGGATGCGATGCATTATACATCAATCAATGTCATCAGTGCCGTTGTTGCTAATCCACCAGAGAGGACTCACTCAGGGGACTCAGATGAAGAGCGTCCTGCTCAAGAAAATGTACGCGCTGATACAAATGAAGAAGGTGTGCGTACATGAAGTCAAAGGATTACTCAGAACCTAGGTAATCCACTTCCCTCCCTCCAAAAGACATCCAACAAAGGGAGGTGGAAGAATCAGGTTACATATCCTTCCTCTAGAGAAGGTCAATCGCTCTCATTAGAGCAAAGGTATGCACAACAGGAGGAAGAAATGAAAGAATTAAGAAGGTTGAATGAAGAACTACTTCAGAGTAGTCTTTTTCTTAAGAATGCTGTAGTCCGACAGCCGAACGAATTTGTTGTAACTACTGAGATGGATGAGGAATATCCTCCTTTATCAGTACACCCTCAGAGGTCTAATCCTACGAGTCAAACGCAACAACGGTTGGCAGCACTACCATCAGTTGCAACACCAACCACCACGTCTGTCCAAGCTCCATTCATTACACCTACCCAAAACCATGTTCAACCTGATGTTTCTTAAAAGTTAATAACTACTATTGAGTCTTTAACAGCTTGGTTAGAAACTATGGAAGGGAAACGGGCGCATGTTCAACCTAAAATGAAAGTTTACCCAGAATGGGTAGATTCAATTTATCCTCCATCCAGTTTTGGAAACCCTGTTTTCCCTACTTTCAATGGATCAGGCGAACCTGAACAACATTTGACACATTACGTGTCTTATTGTGATCCTATGATGGGAACTCCAGAACAACAAGAAGCAGTGAAACTCAGATGCTTCGTGCGAACCTTGCAAGGACCAACTTTTGTCTGGTATACATGCTTGCTATCCTGGTCAATCATCGGATGGGGGGATCTT
Organism: Viscum album; assembly: GCA_963277665.1. Taxonomy (NCBI): domain Eukaryota; kingdom Viridiplantae; phylum Streptophyta; class Magnoliopsida; order Santalales; family Viscaceae; genus Viscum; species Viscum album. Next base: position 1,520,640,943 of record OY728136.1, read on the forward strand.
CGGAAAAAATTCCTTCTTCAGATCAGCTCAACTTTGCCAAAAACGACAGTTTTCGATCTTACAAACTGCAAGCAAAGGGAGAATGAAAGAGTCTCTGATTTCATTGCTCGCTAGAAGGGATTAACATATTACATGAGTTTAGCACTCCCTCAGGAAGAGCTGTTGCCAATCTGTGTGGCAAATTTGCGTGACGAATTACGCACACCATTGATCCCTGTGAAATACACAGGAGGGTTTCGAGACCTTACTTCAATCGCTCATCAGATTGAAGATTCCCTTATACAGGCAAAGGCTAAATCTCGTGTAATTCCATCAGCTCCAGGAAAAAGAATGGGTAAAGCAGAAACTGCTACAGTTATTCTTAAACAAGCACCTGTACCTATTTCTACTTCAAAACCTTCATCTTCTCGAAGGGCTCCACCTCCTGAACGCCAATAACAAAGGCCGTTTCTTCCAATTGATCAAAGAGATCAACGACGAAAACAATTTGATGATTTGAATAGTAAAACATACTCTTTCCGAAGTGCGAAAGTTCCTGGTTACTTCATTTCAGCTCTGGAAAATAATTTGGTTCAATTACCAGGGCCCAAGAGGCCAAACAAGGAAGGAGATGAAGACCATCCCAATTATTTTCCCTTTCATCAAATGTTGGGGCATCCCATCCAGGAGTGTTTTGTCTTTAAAGACCTCCTGCAAAAGATGGTCGACTTGGGACAAGTCAAGTTGAAAGGTTCTTCAACTCAGGTAGCATGTGTTAATGCTATAGTTCCAGAGGAAGAAGGTGAATGGCAAGAAGTCAAAAGTAGAAATGCACAGAAGTATGATGATTGGATGGTCAGAAAGACAATAAATCTTACTCATTCCATTTTGCGAACACAATTAAAGAAACCAATTGTGTCTTCTACCATGAATATTGCGGTAAAACCTTATTCATCAGAGGGAAAATCCTCAAAGAAACGGCTTGATTCAAAGAAGAAAAAATAATCCGAAGAAGATGAGTATGTGTCAATGACTAAATTGTCTTTGACTCTGGTAGACTTTATGCCATCTACTTCAAAGCCACGGGCACCGCCCCATCAAACGGCACAGCCTAAACAGGCTAATCAGGCAGAGTCTTTATCAGACGATGAGTTAATCTTCGGTTCTATTAATATGATTCAATTAACAGATCCATATTCCAGTTTTGATGAGCCTGAATTCCCTGTATCAAATAAGTGAATCCGAGGAAATATTAGAGGTTCAGGATACAGGGGAAGACGTGGATCTTTCCGAAGCCAGTACTCCAATTCTACCCCTGTTATCACTGTATATGCAGCAGAAACTCATGGTAGAGCCCTTCAGCGAGCTCAAAAAGAACAAGCAAGTTCTTCTGTCAATGACCAACTCAGTTTTGGCACAGTTATTTTGGAAGACCGATTAATGGTTCCATCTTCTTTATCTCAGCAAGTAAATGGATCTAATCAGTCTAATATTCCAAAACCAAGGATGTTGCCAACTTCAATATAAGATGCGTCAGCTTCCAAAGCATCTACTTCCAAGGTACCTGCTAAACCGCATATTCCTGTTGGGAAACGCAGACCTCTAGATCAAAATTATGATATATTGAAACACTTGTCCAAAGTACCAGCCAAGTTATCAATTTTGGATGCATTGAATATGTCAAAAGATCTTCGGGAAGCATTAATCGAAGCTTTGTCAAGTCCTCATTAGTTTGAAGCTGAAATTGCTGCAGCTAAAGTCTATCACATAGTGAATAATCCTGCAGAATGCCATGTAATGATATCTTTTACTGATAATGATGAAGATTATGTTGTGCATGGGCACATAAAACCTTTGTACTTATCTGGAAAAGTCAATGGTGTAGATATTCGAAGAGCTTTCATTGACAAAGGTTCAGGAGTCAACCTCATGCCCATTCGTACACTTCGTCGATTGGGCCTCACGGAATATGATTTATCTCCTTCTACCATGATGTTACAAGGATATGATAAAAATGAACAAGAACCACTGGGCGATGTTACACTCAGAACTCAGTTTGAAGATCTTGTATCCAATTCGGATTTCATGATTGTTGATCAAGACTCAGCTTTCAACGTCTTGCTTGGAAGACCCTGGATACATCAGCATGCAACTATTCCTTCATCATACCAGCAATGTATCAAATACTGTTTCAATGGTCAAGTTGGAACATTGTATGGTGATAAGGCCCCATTCAAGACATGTGAGTCTCAATACATTGAGGAGGAATTTTATCACATGATGGGAAGAGAAAAATCTACAATGAAGGAAATTACCAAAGTTAATGCTCTATATGTTTTGGAGAAGATTCCAATAAATCCATTTACACATGTAAGTAAAAATTATGTGTTACCTATCAGTAAAATTGACAAAATTGGCCCAAATCAAAATACTCTTATGGAAAGATCCATAATGTCAATTACGGCAATCGAGCCAGACAACATGGGAGAAATTGGTAACCTACCAAACAGTGATGAAAGCCTAAGTGGTGACAATTTCATTTAATCTGCTGAAGTCCAACAAGTCTATACTTCACCAATCAGGACAGAAGAAGTTATAGCAACACTAGAGGTGAATAATGATGTCGATTCTCAATCCATCATCTCCTCTTTATTTTCCAAAGAAGGCCCTTTATCATCAATAGGGTCGGAAATGGAAGCTTCTTCTTCAAAATGTGAAAATTTTGATATCTCTTGTGATCATGAGAATTTCGTTTTGTCATCTACATTGCAAGTAGAAACGGAAGAAATAACACATGATGAAGAGGAAGAGGAAGATCTTAGAGATGCTCCTCCAGCATTTGAAGAGGGTATCTCTACTACTGTGGATGAACTCAGAGAAGTAAATATGGGTACAGAGAAAGATCCACACCCCACATTAATTAGTGCGGCCATGACCCTTGAAGAGCAAGAGATGTGTATTTCTTTTCTAAAGAAAAATAAAGATATTATTGCTTGGAATTATACCGAATTTCTGGGCATGATCCTAATGTTGCTACTCATCATTTGGGTTTACCAAAACAACATCGAGGATTTAAGCAAGCCGCGAGAAGAACACACCCAACTTATGCTTCCAAAATTGAAGCTGAAGTGGATAAGCTGATCAAAGCTAAATTCGTCAGAGAAGTTTGGTATCCCATGTGGTTGGCTAATATTGTCCCTCTAAAGAAATATAACAGACAAATTAGTGTTTGCATCGATTTCAGAGATCTTAATCGGTATTTTCCTAAAGATGATTTCCCAGTTCCGATTACAGAACTCTTAATTGATGCGACGGCTGGCTATGAAGTACTTTCTTTCATGGATGGATATTCCGGATATAATCAGATCCGAATGGCCCCAGAAGATGAGGAATCTACAGCCTTCAGAGCTCCTCAAGGTGTGTTTTGTTACCGGGTGATGCCCTTTTGTTTAAAAAATGCAGGTGCAACATATCAACGCGCCATGCATCGTATCTTCAAACCTTTCTTAGGGAAGTTTGTTGAATGCTATGTGGATGATTTGGTGGATAAATCCAAACAGCGTTCTGATCACTTGGCTGATTTGGAAGTCATATTCCACAAGCTTCGACAACATAATTTGAAGACGAACCCCTTAAAATGTGCTTTTGGGGAAACCTCAGGAAAATTTCTCGGCTTTGTCATATGCCATCTTGGTATTAAAGTAGATCCTGAGAAGACCAAGTCAATCCTTGGTATGTCACCTCCTCAGAATTTGAAAGAATTAAGAGGACTTCAAGGACACTGAGCCTATATTCGGCGTTTCATCGCCAATTTGGCAGGCAAAAGTTTACCCTTTACCAAATTATTGAAGAAAGGAGTCACTTACCAGTGGACTGAAGTATGTCAAGAAGCGTTGGATGTTCTCAAGAAATACCTCTTGAGCCCACCAGTACACATGCCACCTGTTGAAGGTAGACCACTTATCCTCTATGTGACAGCTCTAGAGTGATCATTGGGTGCATTTCTCGCTCAAAAGAATGATGTTGGGAATGAAAATAGCCTCTACTATCTCAGTAGAACTATGCTTGAAGTAGAAACCCGGTATTCAAGTATTGATAAGTGTTTCCTGGCATTAATATTTGTAGTTCAGAAACTGAGACACTACCTGCAACATCACGAGGTCCAATTGGTATCTCACAATAATCCGCTCAAATTCATCCTTAGTCGTCCAATGCTTACAGGACGTCTTACTAGGTGGGCAGTTATTTTGCAGCAGTTCGACATTCAGTATGTGTCTCAAAAGGCAATAAAGGGCCAAGCTCTGGCTGATTCCCTGGCTGAACATCCTTCAGTGGAAGACACGTCTTCAGATATTGAACTCCCCGATGAGGAAGTTTTCTCTATTCAAGAGAATCCTCAAACATGGGAAATGTATTTTGATCGTGCTTCCAGAAGTCCAACATGGAAGAAAATGGAAAATCATAACTTCAACAAAGTTGGTTTAGGAATTGTGCTCATTTTTTCAGATAAGGCAGTGTTACATTATTCCTTTTTATTGTGGGAAGGTGGTACCAATAATGAAGCTGAATACCAAGCTCTTAATACAGGCTTAGAGTTAGCACTCCAAGTAAAAGTGAATCACTTAAAGGTGAAAGGTAATTCAGACCTGGTAATAAAACAAGTCAATGGGGATTATGCCATCAGAAAAGAAGAATTAATCCTTTTGTATGATTACATCAGAGAGTTAATGGTGGAATTCCCTTCAGAACCAACATTTTCTTATGTCCCAAGATCATAAAATGCTCAAGCTGATGCACTGGCTAATATAGCCACAGCTCTAGCAGATCCAAATCGGGACGAGACAACCATCAGTATTTCCCACCGTCGTGCAATTTCACCTTATGTTCAAGCCAGAACAGAGGAAATTAATGAAATTAGTCCCATTCCTTAACTGTATGGTCATACTACAGGATGGATGTCACCTATCAGGGAATACCTTCAAAATGGAACACTTCCACCTAATAGAGCCAAGAAAGAACAAATCTGGTGATGAGTGGTCAATTTTACTCTTTATGATGGCCCAAACCAATTAGAGAAAATTCTCTATAAATGTGGTTTTGATGGAGTTCTCTTTAGATGCATTGATGGTGAAGAGACAATGGTTGTCATAAAAGAAGTGCATGAAGGAGTCTGTGGTGCCCACAAGTCTAGACATAGACTGTCTGATCAAATTCGAAGGCTTGGATACTTTTGGCCTTCAATGATAAAAATTTTTGTTAATATCACAAAGAAGTGTCATTCATGCCAAGTATATTCCATCTTCATTCATCAACCTCCAGAGTTTCTTCATACAGCTAAATATTCTTGGCCATTTGCCACGTGGGGAATGGATGTGGTTGGACCTTACCCTTCAGCTACGGCCAAGCAGTTTATGTACATTCTTACTGCTACTGATTTCTTTTCCAAATGGGTAGAGGCAGTACCTCTCAAAGAAGTCAGTTCTAAATTCATTGTTAGCTTCATCAAGTCTAACATCATTACTAGATTTGGTGTCCCTCATACCATATTGACGGACAACGGCACCAACTTCTGTTCTTCTTAGGTGAGGAAATTGTATCAAGAATAAAACATTAAATCCAACCATTCATCTCGGTATCATGCGGCGGCCAATGGCCAAATAGAAGCCTTTAACAAGACTCTTTCAAATATACTGCAAAAGATGGTGGATAAAGATAAGAGGTCATGGCCTGATAAACTCTTTCTTGCTTTATGGGCTTATCGGACTACCACCCGCAATGCAACGTGGTCAACTCCATATTCGTTGGTATATGGAACAGAAGCAGTCTTGCCAATTGAAGTTCAATTGCCCTCACTCAGAGTAGCCATTTGTGATCAGTTATCTACAGATGAGAAATCCCAAAAGAGATTGAATGAATTGGAACAATTAGATGAAAAAAGATTGTGCACTTTGCACCACTTGGAAATCTATCAGAATCGAATAGCAAGAGATTTTAACAAAAAAGTTCGTCTTCGTTCATTCAATCAGGGAGAATTGGTATTGGTTCTCAGAACACCAATGATACCAGGAAAGAAGCCTCCCAAGCATGAACCAAAATGGGAAGGACCTTATTCAATACATAAGGTCTACTCCAATGGATCTTATTCATTAATTTCAATGGATGGAGAACTCATCACGACTCCAACCAATGCTAGATTTCTGAAGACATATTTTATATAAACACAAAATATGGTCCCCAGAACCAAGATTCTTACAATTGGTTCATACACCAATGGGCCAGTATGACCATAAACTGCAACTGCGTCCAACATGACGTTAAACTGTAGGAATGTCCCTCTTTCGTTCATGGTCCAGTATGACCTTAAATTGCAACTGCGTCCAACATGATGTTAAACTGTAGGAAAGTCCCTCTTTCTTTCATGGTCCAGTATGACCTTAAATTGCAACTACGTCCAACATGATATTAAACTGTAGGAAAGTCCCTCTTTCATTCATGGTCCAGTATGAACTTAAACTGCAATTGCGTCCAACATGATGTTAAACTGTAGGAAAGTACCTCTTTCATTCATGGTCCAGTATGACCTTAAACTACAACTGTGTCCAACAAGACGTTAAACTGTAGGAAAGTCCCTCTTTCGTTCATGGTCCAGTATGACCTTAAACTGCAACTGCGTCCAACATGACGTTAAACTGTAGGAAAGCCCCTCTTTCGTTCATGGTCTAGTGTGAACTTAAACTGCAATTGCGCCCAGCATGACGTTAAACTGTAGGAAAGTCCCTCTTTCATTCATGGTCTAGTATGACCTTAAACTGCAATTGCGTCCAACATGACGTTAAACTGTAGGAAATTCCCTCTTTCATTCATGGTCCAGTATGACCTTAAACTGCAACTGCTTCCAACATGACATTAAACTGTAGGAAAGTCCCTCTTTCGTTCATGGTCCAGTACGACCTTAAACTGCAACTGCGTCCAACATGACGTTAAACTATAGGAAATTCCCTCTTTCGTTCATGGTCCAGTATGACCTTAAACTGCAACTTCGTCCAACATGACGTTAAACTGTAGAAAAGAATATGTCCCTGCAACATGACACAAAACTGTGCAGCACCATTCCGTCCTTGCTATATGACGTTAAACTTTTCAGCAATGGTCCAGTATGACCTTAAACTGCAACTTCATCCCACACTATGTTAAACTGTGATAAAGTTCCCTAAACTGTCCAACATGACCTTAAACTGCACCATCCATGGTCTATGCATATGACCCTAAACGATTTAAAAGTCCCTTATGTCCAGAAAGACGTTAAACTGTGACGTCCTAACAACCTGACGCTAAACTGTATAAAAGTCCCTTACGTCCGGAAAGACGTTAAACTATATAATCATCAAAGGTCCTCTATGACCTTAAACAATTAACACTTATGTCGAACATGACACTAAATTGTAGAAAAAATCCCCAATGCGTCCAACATGACGTTAAGATGATGCACTCTTCTGTCCTCACTGCATGACATTAAAACTGCACAGTCCCCTTTTCGTCCAATATGTCGTTAAACTCTATTATTCCTATCATCCTAACTACATGACGCTAAAATATACAGAATGTTCATAATACGTCCTACATGACATTAAAACTGTATTTTTTCCCTGCTACATGACACTAAACTATGCAGCACCAATAGTCCTAACTGCAAGACTTTAAACTGCGTAGTCCCTTGATATGTCCCTGCTACATGACACTAAACTGTGCATCGTTAAGGTTGTTGTTACCTCTTTTTTCTCACACCGAGTATGACTCACGTGAGCTCAGAGCAAACCTCAACCATAACACTCTCTTTGGGCCGCTAACCATGTGTAAGTCCAAACAAACTTTTTTATTAGATCGTTGTCCCCAAGAACAACTTGATCATTAATTCATTCTTTAATTGAACTACACGGACTTTGATCCTTGCCCTCCAGGCTGGGTATGTAGGCAACCTCCCAGGGTTCATGCCCAAAAACAATCTCTTCACATCGGTTCACCACCATCTCATATGATGTTGATTCGTGAAACTGCCCCTAGAATCAATATATTTACATTGAATCACTTTCGTCCTTGTTATACGACGTAAAACTATACAACACTTTTGTCCGGTATAACAATAAACTACAATATTCTTTGATCTCCTCATTTGAGAGAGAACTATTATTGACATTGATTTTTCAATCATGTTTCATTTCAAAAGACTACGTGCATACATGGTAATACCTATGTTTTTTATCTCAGGTTAAACCATCATTGCACTAAAGTCCCCTTTCACCCTTCACATGTACGAACCAAATTTGTACAAAGGGTAGTTCTAGAACTACGTGGGCTTGATTCCCATCCTTATGGGATACGTAGGAACGTTCGATTATCCCTTGAATCCAGCCCTAAGTCTTTTGGGCCGAACCCCAATTTTCACTTTCAGTCCCTTGGCTAAAAAGTCCTCATGAAAACACACACTGTGTATTCATTATTATGGTCTGAACTCTATGACCCTAAACTAAGATCTCTCATATTTTCCTCCTGCACGACGTTAAACTGTATTTCAAGAACTATGTATGGCTTGATTCTCATTCTTATGAGATACGTAGTGAAGTAAAAAATTTCAATTCAGGACCCAGCCACAACATGATTATGGTTATCATTGACCTATGTATCTCTATATACATTGGAAAATACCAATCTTTATGTGTTATAATCCTAACCTTAAATATTTTCAGATCTTCATAACCCTTTTCATGACTTCTAGTCACAAAAATGTCAAACTTCTGAGAATTCTTTTGCTTGACTATGCAGCACGTGCCCATAGGTGGCCTTTCATAAAAAGTCCACATAACAGACTTTTCATCCGAAAGATGCTATTTATTTGACCATGCAGCCAATGCCCTTAGGTGGACCTGCATATTTCAACCCCCTAACGGGTTTGGTAAATAATGGTAACTTCATTCTTGGGATGAATGCCTCTTTTGTCTTTATTTGTCTTAAACGACAGTATGTAGGGATCCACAAAAAATAGCCATCCTTAACATATTTGTCCCATATCCATTTTCATGATCTGAAAGTATTCAAGTCTATGGTTTATTCTTCTTCCCTACGTTTGGTTCAGACCTTCATAGGAGTGATATTCATCCAGTTCTTCGATAATCTTGTCTGAAAATATCTTCTCCATATTCAAGTACCTCTTTCCATACAACAAACTCTATAATTTAAAAAATTTGAATCTCCATAAACTTTCACTGGATTTTAGCACTAGGAAAGTAAATTTCTGGGAGTTCTTTTGCCTGACTATGCAGCACGTGCCCATAGGTGGCCTTGCATAAACAGTCCACATAACAGACTTGTCAGCCAAAAGATGCTATTTATTTAACAATGCAGCAAATGCCCTTAGGTGGCCCTGCATATTTCAACCCCCTAACGGGTTTTGTTAAATAATAGTAACTTCATTCTTGGAAACTACTTCTTCTAAATGCCTTTAAGCTCTTTTTCATATCATTCCTCAGATTCAAATATTCTTAATCCATAGTTTAAATTTTTTTCTCTCATACTTGAGTATGGTAATATGTTTTCAGATAAATTGTCAAGGAATTGAATCAATTTTAACCCATTTTGGTCAAAGCTATTTCGACCTTAAACATTAGCCCCTTTATGTCCGGCATGCATGACATTAAACTACCCACAAAAGACAAAGGAACTCTAAATAAAAGTCAAGTTCCATCTCACTAAATATACATTTTTTTGTATGATTTTGGTAATATTGAGCAATTAAAAGGTTCAATGTTTGTAGGGTTATTTGTAATAATCCTAGTAAAAATCAAACTATGCTTACTAAGCCCATTGGCTTAAAGTAAATTTGAAGCATGTAGTGAAAGAATGAAGGTACAAATGATTGAAGATGAAAGTGTTTTTCATTGATACACAAGAGTTAGAAGGACATCCACAGACTGGAGTCTCTTCTCTTTTTCAATAATTACAAGAGGCTTTCAACATGACACTTAATTTGATTTACGGCATCCCGAGCTTCATCATCAACCACCTGGAATTCATTCATTCAACTGGATACAATAAGAGATGCAGTGATACCAGATCTTCTTGGAACAATTGTAAAAGGATGTTCTTGAGTGCGGTCTGAGAAAATTTTCTTCTAATCAAACAATGACTCTGTTTTTGTCCAAGAGACTTGGACGATGGATACATGGATTTGAGAATGGAGCATTAGAAGTAAAGTGCCATTTGGAGAGAGTACTCTTTTCAGATATTGCTCTAATACCATGTTTGTCTTCTCTCCACCAACCGGTAGTGGAAAACATTTCATCCCATGGGTTTGCCTTTTTTATATCTATAAGGAAATAACATGGAGGAAGAATTTGAATGTTCACACCATTGTTGTTGCTCTTAATGCATAGCATAAACGAAATGAAGGAGTAGCAGAATAGCTGCATTTTAGGTGTATAGTTCTTTGCATCTCGAACATTGACTCCTTGCAGGTGACCATGACCACATAAAGACAGGTAGATGCTCTGTTGGAAGTTAAGATGATATTTCTTCAAGTACTTAGCCAAATCTGGGAGAGTGTTGTCGCAGATATCATAGTAATCATGGCCAATGATGTTCATCATGTCATCAATACACTTGCTAGCCGGTCCATCAGCCATTCCAATTCCCATGGGAACCACTGAATCTGCACAAAAGATGAATAAACTAACTCTTAAATAGGTTTACTTTTTATTAAATTTGTGAAGAAATTTGAAAAAAATGGCTAAGGCATTAAGGCGCGCAAGTCTAAACAATGGCGCGCAAGTATTCGTGTTCCGCGCTAGTTTTTGACGCGCAAGTATAAACCGCGCAAGTACAAATACCTTTACACTAGTGCGACATCAAGGAAAACACTAGAAAATAGAGCAACCTGCACGGCTAAGGTGACCTGCGCGGCGAGACCTCGAAGGTATGATGTCCGGAAATCAGGATGCTTGTACGGAGGTGAGGCCATGTATTTATAGGCCAGGAGGCCTATCTGCGCCCCGTATCCAGTGCGTTCAAGGCCTGCACGACGCAACTTGTGCGCCGCCCTCTGTGCCCTAAAGAATTGCACGGCCCCTTTTCCTTTGGATTTATTCGATTTCCTCATAGTCAAATCCTCTATTTTTCTCCGTATCCAAATCTGAGGGGGGACTTTTGTTGACACTCCTTTCATCACAGAATCTAAATATCGGAAAAGGGGAATATCTTAGATCAAAGTTATTCAACCTTTGAAGAAAATATCAAAAATCGACAAAGGCATGAACAAAGGATCAAAAGCAACTGCACCGCGCAAGTTATATCACTGTCACGAAAGTCCACTTGCGCGACGACCTTGGTTGCGCAAGTGACTTGCGCGCCCTAAGTGATAACCGCCCGGTAACCGCCCAGGGTCTTCTCATGCCTATAAATAGACCCTATGGGCCCCCCATTTTAGAGGATCTTTTTCCAGAAACTCGTATTGAAGCTCCTGATGCCCAAGTCTCTTCTCAAACCTTCCATAACACTTCTAAGGTAATTTCTTACCTAGAACGGAAGATCTAAAGAGAGGGAGTAAGGCCTAAGTGTTGAAATGCATCCACACTTGCGCGCTTGAGTGGCTAGCCCTTCAGGGTAGTGGCCACACTTGCGCACCGCCTTGATTTCTTCAATAGAACTTGCACATCCCTTTTCTGGAAGAACCTCAAGAGGACTCTAAAGGGTTTAATAATGAGTCGCTCAAGTATTTCAATGCTGGTTGAAAATCGCGAAATTACACCATGTGTCGCGCAGGTATACCTGCGCGACCAATACTTGTGCGCCGACGCAGTACTTGCATGCCTTCCAAGACTTGCGCACCCCTTCCTTTTTGGGTGACTTTCTTGCCCATTTCACCCCTCTTAAGCCATTTCACCTTTCCTATTCAAGATTCAGTCTTCAAGATACTCTTCAATGCCATTTATGGCCTGATTTCTTGATTTGACTTCATTATTTGAAAGGAATTCTGTGGAATATCTCTCAAAACATAGTGATTTATATATCTTTATGTCACCAAAGATTGAGAGTTCATTCATTCAACCTCATCCTTTAAGATGAGAGAATCCTTAACCTAGGTCTCCTTTTTAGGAATAATCCCCAGTAATAAGTCCTTTAATCTGGGCATCTTCCTCAGGAGTAAGCCTCAAATTCTTAAAGTTCCCAAACTTGGGCATCCTCCTCAGGAGTAAGCCCCAAACCTTAATTCCTTAACTTGGGCATCCTCCTCAGGAGTAAGCCCCAATCATAATCCTTTAATATGGGCATCCTTCTTAGGAGTAATCCCCAAGTCCTCTAATTTTGGGCATCATTTTCAGGAATAAGCCCTGATCTCAAATATGGGCATCCTTCTTAGGAGTAAGCCCTGAGTCTCATAATCATGGGCTTCCTTTTCAGGAGTAAGCCCCAATCTCATATATGGGCATCCTCCTCAGGAGTAAGCCCCAAACCTTAATACCTAACCTGGGTCTCATTTTCAAGAATAGGACCCAGTCATAATCAAGGGCTTCCTTTTCAGGAGTAAGCCCCAAGTCCCCTAACCTGGGCCTCCTTTTCAGGAATAAGTCCCAGTCATAAATTTTGGGGTTCCTTTTCAGGAGTAAGCCCCAAGTCCCTTAATTTATCTTAAATAGTCCTAATTTTCCTTAGATATGGGATTCCATCTCAGGAGTAAAACCCAGTTATCAATCCTCTCCTAATTTGGGTTTCCTATTCAGGAATAAGTCCCAAGTTATAGTATTCAAATCTCCATGAAGCACATATACCTTTATGGACCCTGTTCCTGGATTTTCTCTCTAAAAGTAAATCCTAAACCTTCATCTATCTGGACAATCATATATACATAAGCCCCGAACCATTTCTTATGATTGCATCTTTCATGGAACAATTGTCTAATTTTTACCAATACCTCTTGTTTCTCACACCGAGCATGACTCACGTGAGCTTAGAGTATAAAAGTAATTATGACATCCTTCTTTGAGCCATCAATCATAAACGACATACTCCCTTACTCGAACTACGTGGGTTCTAATTCCTTTTCCAAAACAAAGGATACGTTTGTAGCCCATTTATGGGTTCGATCCCAACTCTGAAATAATCCATGTCCTTATGAATGACAATAAACGTCAAGTTCCCCACTGAGTGGATTTAAAACGAGCCTAGTCATCATAATGACCAAGAGACTTTTATATAAATTTTTTGAAGGATACCATTGACCAAGAATCTCTAAATAGATACAGATGATTCTCTATTGATGAAGAACCTTGAATACATATAAAAGATTCTCTAAATTTCTTACATATTTAATCAATGATTGTTAAAACTAAAGGGAAGCTCATTTTATACTTGGTAATGTAATAAGGATTCACGAACATAACTTAAATCTACAAAGAGAGTCCCGGAGTAGACAATAATTCCCCTCAAAAAGGTGTGATGAGTCCGACCTCCCATCCTCTCGACCAATGAAAATTCCTAAGCCTCATCAGTCCACAAGCTAATGAGTGCCTACCTTTGGAAAGTAGGTCCAAACGGATGTGGAATCATTGGATGTTTCCGGTTCTACGAACAAACCCGCTAGAAGCTGATCTGAACGTTTGAATCTCCCATCCATGAGGTCATCCCCGAATTCTGTGCAAAAAAGATATTATGAATTCAAAAATGTTTTCTATTTTACAAAATTAAAAAAATATATGTTGCATTAATTAATTTAATAATTAATCCCCACTGTCAGAGAAAATAGCGTGTTTTTATGAAACAATAAGTTTCAAAAGATTGACACTAGTTTGAGTCCAATTTCAAAGTGAAATTGATTTCAATGACCAACATTGGATTAAATGGTAAAAAATATTCTAATTCCACTTCAAAACCAATTCAAAAGATAATCTAATCTTATAAATAGATTAGATTAAAAAGAGGTTTTGAATTAAAATACAACATTTTCACTATTCATTAAAAAATGAAATTTATCGGAAAAATATCAAAAATCCACACAAAGTAAATTTTGATGTCCCAATAATAAATAATAAGTTTTTTTTTACAAACATAGCTTATAAAATTGTCAACGGATAGATTAAAATATGGTTTTCCATCAAAAGGCAGTAAAACAACCTTTTAAAAATATTAGTGTATTCCATGCTTAAGATTGGATTTATTTTCATTTTAAGCCTCTAAAACACTATCTAATTCATTAATAGACATAGATAAAAATATGTATTATTCATTACATACTTGGGATGTTACATCCTTCCCCCTTTAGAAAATTATGTCCCCATAATTTATTCACTTATCGAATAAATGGGGGTACTTATCCCTCATTGCATTTCAGATTCCCAGGTTGCCTCTTCCATCATGTGGTTTTTCTAGAAAACCTTTACCTGATTAATCACCTTATTCTGTAACACATGCTCCCTATGGTCAAGAATCTGGACCAGTTGTTCCTCATAAGATAGGTTCTCTTCCAGCTGAACTACCTCTGGACTCAAAACATGAGATGGATCTGGCATATACTTTCTCAACATCGAAACATGAAAAACATTGTGTACCTGAGATAAACTCAAAGGTAAAGCCACCCGGTATGCAACTGATCCAACTCTCTCTAAAATTTCATATGGTCCAATGAACCTTGGACTCAGCTTTCCTTTCTTACCAAATCACATCAAACTTTTCCATGGTGATACTTTGAGAAAAACATGATCACCTACCTCAAAAGATAGATCCTTCCTCCTGTTGTCTGCATAACTCTTCTGCCTACTCTGAGTTGTTCTCATGTGTTTCTGTATCAGCTGAACTTTTTCTGCCAACTCTTCTACCAATTCTGGTCCCATAAACTTCCTTTCACCCACTTCATCCCAGAAAGCTGGAGTTCGACACCACTTCCCATATAACACCTCAAATGGTGCCATCTGTATACTGGAATGAAAACTGTTATAATATGAAAATTCAACCAAAGAAAGATGTTGGTCCCACATTCCCTGATAATCCATCGAACAAGCTCGTAGCATATCCTCCAAGGTATGAATTGTTCGTTCTGACTGCCCATCTGATTGGGGATGAAAAGATGTACTAAAATTTAATTCAGTACCCAATGACTTCTGAAGGCCATTCCAAAAGTTAGAAGTGAACCTGGGATCACGATCAGATACAATGGAGAGAGGAACTCCATGTAGCCTGACTATCTCTTTAAGATACAAACGGGAAAGTTGATCTGGGGAAAAAGTATCTCGAATAGTATGGAAATGAGCAGATTTAGTCAAGAGATCAACAATAACCCAAATTGCATTATTACCTCAAGGGGTCTTCGGCAAACCCACAACGAAGTCCATGGATACATTCTCCCATTTCCACTCTAGCACTGGTAAAGGCTAAAGCATCCCTTTCGGTAACTTCTTCTCTGCTTTAACCTATTTACATTTAAAACACTTCACAGTAAAATCAGCAATATCTCTTTTCATTCCATCCCACCAGGAATACTCCCACAGATCTTTGTACATCTTAGTACTACTAGGATGAACTGAAAACGGAGAACTATGAGCTTCACATAACAACTCTCTCTTCAATTGTGAATCACAAGGCACACACAATCTCTTCCCAAATCTCAAAACACAATCATTATCAATATTGAATTCAGGCAACTTACCATTCTGAACCGGCTCTACCTTTTTCTACAACTCACTGTCTTGCTTCTGTGCTTTCTTGATTCTGTCTGATAGAGATGATCTCACTGATACATGAAACAAAACTTAAGAACTTCATGCTCCAACAACTTCTATGCCAAAGTTCATCAAATCAATAACCAAAGGATCACGTTCCAAATGCAACATTGTTAATGAAGAATTACTTTTTCGACTCAATGCATCGGCCACTTTATTTGCTTTTCACGGATGGTAATGAATTGTACAATCATAATTCTTGATTAATTCTAGCCATCTCCTTTGTCTCATGTTCAATTATTTCTGAGTGAATATATACTTTAAACTTTTGTGATCAGTATATATTCCACACTTTACTCCATACAAATGATGCCTCCAAATTTTTAAAGCAAAAACAATAACAGCTAATTCCAAATCATGTGTAGGGTAATTTACCTCATGAGTTTTCAACTGTCGTGAAGCATAAGAAATTACCTGATCATTCTGCATTATGACACAACCAAGTCCTTTCAATGAAGCATCATTGTAGATAAAAAACTCACCATTCCTTGAAGGTAGTGCCAAAACTGGAGCATTCACCAATCTTCTTTTCAACTCCTGAAAACAATCATCACATTCTTTTGTACAGATAAACATAACACCCTTCCAAGTTAGCTTAGTCATTGGAATAGATAACCATGAAAAAATTTCTATCAAATCTTGGGTAATAGCCTACCAAACCAACGAAGCTACGAATCTCAGTTACATTTGTCAGTCTTGGACATTCTTCCACAACTTATGTTTTTGTAGGATAAACATTTATCCCATCTTTTGAAACAATGTGACCATGGAAAGAAATTTTTTGCAACCAAAACTCACACTTTCTGAATTACCCATACAATTTCTTTTCTTTTATGGTTTGAAAAATAACCCTTAAATGTCTTTCCTGCTCCTCTTTACTTTTAGAAAACACCAAAATATCATCAATGAAACCAACACAAACTTATCCAAGTAATCATGGAAAATTCTATTCATTATGTACATGAATACATCAGGTGCATTGGTTAGCCCAAAAGGCATTAATACAAATTCACAATGGCCATATCTTGTATAAAACACAGTCTTCGGAACATCTACTTCCTTTACCTTCACCTGATGGTACCCCGATCTCAAGTCAATCGTTGAAAATTACTGAGCTCCCTGGAGCTGATCAAACAAATCATCGATATAAGGAAAAGGATATTTGTTCTTAACAGTGATAATATTCAAGGCTATAAAATCAATGCAAAGTCTCATAGAACAATCTTTCTTTTTAACAAATAAAACAAGAGCACCCCATGGTGACGTGCTAGGTCGAATGAAACCTTTCTCTAATAAAGCTTGAAATTGCTACATCAACTCTAAAAGTTCAATTTGAGCAATTCGATAAGGGGGTTTTGATATTGGCTTAGCATCAGGAAAGAAGTCAAAAGTAAAATCAACTTCCCGATCTGGTATTATTCCAGGCTACTCATCATGAAAAAACATCAGGACACTCATTTACCACTGGCACATCATTAATCTGAACAGTTCCTTTATTTTCAACAATGTGTGCAAGGTAACATTCATTTCTATCTTTTACAAGTTTCTCGGCCTCTTGATATGTTATCAACAGTAAGGGTTCATTCTTGTACACAAACTGAAGGACTTTCTGAAAAGAAACATTTTTAGCTGTACAGTCATTCTTAGCATGGTAAATAGAGTGCCAATCCATATCCAGGATAACATCAAACTCTACTAGAGGTAGAACAATAAGGTTTGCAAGCAGGTTCTTTCCATAGATAAGGATGGGAAGATTCTTATAAATTCTTTTTCCCTCAACATTTCCCCCAGGTGTTTTTACCAAAAGTTCAGGAGTCATTTATTGAGATGGTATTCCCATTTTACTAGAAAAGTATTCAGAGATGAAAGAATGTGTAGACCCCGAATCAAACAACACAATGGCATAATATGAAAAAACAAACAATGTACCTGATACAACTTCATTTCATGGCCCGACATCTGCTGAAGTAGTTGCAAAGAATTTCACCACCCCTTTCTACTTGTATTCTAACTACTTCCTATCACTCAAGCTCTTTGTCGGACACTCGTTTGCATAGTGACCCATCTCATTGCACTTAAAACATTTCACTAACTGTAAATAAAATTTGAACTTACCATCACCTTGATCTTTTTCAGTGCAATCACGAGCCTTATGTCCCATCTTACCACATCGGTAGCACTTTCCGGAATTCAAAAGCCATTCCCCAGCATGCCTTTTGCCACATTTATCACAAACTGGAAACTTAGATTTCTTACCATCAAACTTTTTTGAAGAATTCTTCCCTTTCTCCTGCCACCTCGGTCTCTTCTTCTATTGGTTGTTATAGAACACTTGATCATCGAAAAACTCCATTTCCACCTTCTCATCACATCGAACAATCTTTTCATAACTTTTAAACTCACGACAAGCTAATGCCCTTCGATATTTTGGCTTTAATCCTGAGTAAAAACGATTGATTTTACTATCAAGGTCTCGGATAAAATTTGGAGCATACCTTGCCAATCTAGTGAACCATTCTTCATAGGTAGCCACCGAGACTTCCTCTTGCCTCAATTCCAAGAAATTTATTTCCCATACTAAGTCAAACAGCCTTAGGAAAATACTTTACAAGAAACATGCCTTTGAATTCATCCCAGTCGAGAGCATTAATCTCATCATCGTCCCTGATATTTTTAACCATCGACCACTACTGATCTGCTTCACCCTCCAAACAAAAAATAGCCAGACTAACCTTTTGATTTTATGAACACCCCATGACATCGAAAATCTTATCTAGTGCATTAATCCACCCTTCATCTAGCACAGGGTCAGATGATCCTCTGAATGATGGGGGATGTTGCCTCATGAAATGTTCCATCACTGACATGTTCCTCTGCGGTTGATCTGGCTGATATCGTGCATGGATACCACCACCATTTATCGCTTGAGTCAACTGCGCCATTACTGCAACAAACTGTTTAGTTCCAATTTCGACCATCTCAGGATGCTGATTTGGAAGGTTATTTCCTTCTGTATGCCTTCCTAGCACTGCTTCCCTATTTCCTCTATGGAAAACCATTCTGGACAAACATGTCTTAGATGAAGCAACATGGTAATCTTCAAATGTTATATCTTTTCAATTTGACCATAAAAAATATTTTTGGATAATCATTTAATAGAATTCCAACTCCTAAAGTAATCTAAACCGACCTGTGATACCAACTATAAGGCCACGACCTTATACATTACTTAATCGTGAGTTATTACAAGATTACACATAGAGGATCTTTTCAGGTTTAGTGTTTTAGAGAATTAGAGCATAAAACATGCATTACATTCCACATATAAACAAAGTGGTTACACAAAGATAGTATTATTTTTTCCCATCAATGGAAACATAATTAAAATAAAACATGGATTCATTCTTCACACTTTCTTGACACTATCATCATATCATGAACCTTTCCCTATGAAAAACATTTCAAAAAAACATGGGATGAGCATAAAAAGCTCAGTATGGGTTATAAAAATATGGAAAGAAAACATATGTTCATATATGAAATCATACTTTACCCATAAAACATAATCACTTTAACATAACTCATCAAATCATGAATAAATCATAGAAATCATAAGACATAATGGTAACTTGAGGCATTTATAACATTCTTACGTAGGGAGTAACTCTCTTGGTTATGTTTGGAATACCCATCACAGTATATTCCCTAAACCTCTTCAGATAAACCTTAACGTTTCACTCCTTCACATTACCCAATGCATTGGAGATCTATATCGGGATCACCCGCGCTTAGTTTATCACAGAACCACCTGTCTTTATAATAATCCCAAGAACCTCAACATAATCGTATCACATAAAAGTTGCATATTGGAAACATAACATTTCCACCTTTCAATCACAAGATATCAATACAACACATTGATATAAAAACATTATAAAAATCATTTTCAATACCAAAACAAAAGAAAAGTAAAATATGGTATTTATTTTTCTTTTAAAAAAGGTATGGCTTGTAGAGGAAGCAGAAACTCAAATAATGGTCACGGCGGCGGAGAAGTCGTCGTCGCTGCATACATAAAACAAAAACATTCCCTTTTGTCGTTTAGTAGAACGCTTCGTATAAAAAAGATTCGTTTTGGATAAATTTAAAAGTCAAAGGGGTTTATACACCGTATAAAAGAAGGCTTTTTATAAAACAAAATATGCTTCAATGAAAAGAGATTGAGACGAAGTCCCATACCTTGGGTTTGACATGACTCGGTCGTCCTTTAATATCCTAAATAATAAACTTAATTAAATTTCTACTTGTTTAAGAACCTTTTTCAATTTCATTATTCCTTTTATATCACTTATTTCCATGTCATGAACACAATGTAATTATTTAAGTTAATAACGGTAGTTTTAACGATCATTGGTACTTGAGTCAAAAATAAACCCATTATAATTACAAGTTTTTCATGTATCAATTATATCTACATTATAATCATGATGTATATATCATATATATCATATATATCCAGTATATACATGAATTTATAATATTACATAATCATTTATATGTATGAAATGAAATGCAGCGTTCATGGAGACGGTAAGCCGTACGTACGCATGAACGCTACTTTCATTTCTATTTCGTATTTTATAGAATGGAATCATAATTATATAATGGTATATTATAATTCCAGTGTAATATCATATATAATATCATAACTCCATCCTTTATACATCCCACATATGGTATTTAACGAATCAAATCACTTTGAGGGGGCGGTATTCCGCACTTCCTTAAATGAAGATATCGTGTTTACCCATAATGGAAACCATAATGGTATTCCAAAAATGAAAAATAAAGAAGCTTAATGAAAACATAAACATATTATATATCATATATAAATATAGTGTCATCTTAATGTCCACCTTTGAAGGTGTTAA
Source organism: Viscum album (assembly GCA_963277665.1). Lineage (NCBI taxonomy): Eukaryota > Viridiplantae > Streptophyta > Magnoliopsida > Santalales > Viscaceae > Viscum > Viscum album. Next base: position 1,520,661,614 of record OY728136.1, read on the forward strand.
AATAATTTTGAACAATCATCGTTTCGGGAGGCCGAAATTCGCCATCCACGGAAACAGTATATTGTTTAACCATTAGATATAGGTGTGTGTAAGTGTAGCTCTAATACTTATTATAAAAACATCCTAGTATATTGAAGATACTATAGTTGTTACAAAAGAAATGAATAAAAACATTTTAGGGGGTTAGAGAAGTAAAATAAAACAGAAGGACTCAAGTGAAGACATTACCTTAAAATCGGGTAACTCCCTTTGGTTTGAGCTCAAAGGCTTCCTTGGGAAGACTTATGACCAAAGTGAGGCTTCAAGTAGTAATAGAGGGATGTGGAGAGACAAAATGGGCAAGGGTTGGCCGAGCCAAAGGCTTTGGATGTGTGATTAAGGAGGTAGTGGTTGGGGCCATTTATAAGAGGAGAGGAGGGGAACTCTTGGAAAGTAAAGAAATGTTACATTATTTTAAAATGAGTTTCAGATTCAAAAGGTCCCACATTGATATAATTTTAGGGTAAGGTGGTAAGGGTTCGAAATCCACCCATAAAATAGGTTTTAGAAATGTGTAGGTCATAGATTTTACATTATCATTTCATTTTATTTAAATCCTTTATTAATGAGATAATCGCTGCATCATCATGATATAATAAATTATTTAATTTATTTAAAATCTAAAAATTAAAAAAAAAAATAATAAGATGTATTAAATCTTCTTATCTTACCAATGACTTTTTATAATAAAGAATCTGACTTTTATAACCACATGTAAAAATTGTTTTAGTAAAATAACTCATGTTTGTGTCATTTTTACTTTAACATTAAATAAAAAGATATTAATGTCATTTTCCTACCAATGTGGCTCCATGGGGTCCCCAAGTTGACCCTTGGATTTTCATGGTCGGCCATGACACATCCAATAAGGGTAGGACATGTGTCTAGTTCATTTCATATTATTAAAACATTATTTTTACCTTAAACTACACTAATTACCACTAATCGCGATTAAAAACATAAAAGTTAATATTCACCAAAAAATTATTTAAATCCCATTGAAATAGATTTTACATTTTAATGAAAACCATGTATGTCGGATTTTTGAAATTCAAAACACAGAGGTGGTAAAATTTCATTTAAACGAAAAATCAGTTTTTTAAGCACCACTTAGTGGTTTAACTATTCATCAAAAATTGACGTTTTTCAGAAAAATACCAAAACTTCACCCTAAGATATATTTGATATTATGAATTCAAAAATTTTGACTATTTTAAAAAATTAAAAACATATAAGTTTCATTAATTAATTTAATAATTAATTCCCGCTGTCAGAGCAAATAGCTTGTTTTTATGAAACAATAAGTTTCAAAAGATTGACACTAGTTTAAGTACAATTTCAAAATGAAATTGATTCCAATGAACACCATTGGATTAAATGGTAAAAATATATTATAATTACACTTCAAAACCAATTCAAAATATAATCTAATCATATAATTAAATTAGATTAAAAAGATGTTTTGAATTAAAATACAACATTTTCACTATTCATTAAAAAATGAACTTTTTCAGAAATATACCAAAAATTCACACAATGTATATTTGGATGTACAAATCATAAATAATAAGTTTATTTTGACAAAAATAGCTTATAAAATTTTCCAAAGATATATTTAAAAATGGTTTGCCATCAAAAGGCCGTAAAACAATCTTTTAAAAATACTAGTGTATTCTATGCTTAAGATTTGATTTATTTTCATTTCAAGCCTCTAAAACACTATCTTATTCATTAATAGACATAGATAAAAATTTCTATTATTTATTACTTACATGGTATGTTAAAATTAATAATATTTTTAATCCTAATGTTGTATATACATCATTTGAATTTATTTATAATTTTTTTTAAAATAACTTCGAGAAATTGAGAGAGAATGATGATATTGTAATTGTTTAATTAATGGAAGAGTAAAAAAATGATATTTTAAAAATTATTATTAATATAATTTTATTAAATTAATCAAATAAAAAAAGTATTTATTAATCTAATATAATAGAGATGATTTAGAATATATTATTAGAAAATATCATGTTGATATGATATTTTAAAAAATACAAGTAATGAATACATTCAAAATTGAAACTAATGATAAGTTAAAATATATAACATCATAATAAATGGTATAAAATTAATAAATACTACATTTTGGAAAACAATTTGGTATTATGTTAAAATCTACATCAATGACTCATTGATTGGCCATTTGATATTTTAAAATAATTATATTAACCCTCAAAGTCCAACTTACACGATATCACAGTAAGAATAGAAGGGTTTGGTAAGGGTTAAAAAAGGATAATGATTATGAAAAATAAACAAAAAATCTATATTTTTAATTGGATTAATTAAATAAGACAAATAATCATAAAATAGTTTAAGTAGTCATTTTTGATCAATCTGTAATTGACAATTAAATTTTTTAAATTTAATAGTTTGAGAGTTTCCAAAGGTGCATCTCAAAACAATTATTGAAGTGAACATACTAAATCAATTATTCTCCTAACACTGATCATTCTAGCTCGACTAATTAAATCCAATTTATCCTCCATTAATTCTTAACCTACATATAGAGTTTATAGTCTCCAATAATTACCATTCTTATATTTTTATAGAAAATAACTAAATGAATCATATCGAAGAACATTTAAATGTTTCTACAACCTCATCCATGACTTTTATAATTATACATCCTCTATATATGTTTTTTATATTATAATGTAAAAAATACACTATCATATAAATGATTAAATTTTATTATGATTATGGGTCAACTATATTCTATGATTTATCCTTCCAATTATAAATGAAATCACAACATGCCCATACGTATGGCATACCATCTCCTCATCGTGGTGTAAGTTTTTTTCATCACCAAATTATATAAATTGTTAAAATGATGTTAATAATGTATATACATACTACATGTGACGTTATATTTATTCTTTATAATTATCATACCATCTTATTCTTTACCATGTCACCATTATGTATATTATCATCACTTGTGCATATGTATTCCCTTCAATATCCATAATGTGATGAGATTATTTTTCAACATTAACCATTTAATAAGGATTAGAAAAATATATATAATGAGTACATATAACATATAAGAACATAATATCATTTATTTAGACGGAATATAAATATCCTATTGATAATTAGTAGGACTTACAAGAAAAAAACATGCATACATAAATGAAGTACTTATCAACTGGAACAAAGGAAATATCTAAATATTATAGAACAATGATATAATAAGATCATATATGTTATCATAAATATGTATATGGATCTGGTATGTATTATAAATATGGATTAAACCATTATAGATGATTATTAATCACGTTCAACTAAAATAATATACAATGTAAGGGTTAATTTCAGAATCTCATTATTATCTAACATTGGATATACATAATTATCTACTAAGGATTATATATAATCCATGTCCATGTTTCATAAAATGTTTTTCAAATTATTTTTTTATATATTTCTAACAATTTTTAAGGACATTGTACAAATGTTCTATTTTTTATTGAACTATTCAAATGAAATCTTTTGGTCATTTTCCAAATGAGGTACTTTATGACTTCTTTTGACAAAATGAATATGGAAAGTGTTTTTAAACTTATAAAAAATGAGTTTATTTATCCACGCTTATTAAAACATAATGTCCTGAAGCATCATTTATAATATTTCATAATTATTTTCAATGAAAATTTTTTCATTTTAAAATTGTTGGTCCTATTTAATAAATTAATAAAAATTTAAAATAAAATATTTAACTACATAAATTTATATTGATTTTATTAAAGTATTTTCTTCTATGTAAACATACTTTTTGGATCTTATAATTTATCGAGTTTGATATCTTACTATACAATATAATATATATATTTTAATTTTTTAGGTTATGAATGACAGAGGATGTGCTATTTTGATACAATTCATGGTTTATGGTTAAATTATTCATATTTTTTATGTTATTTATTCAATACAAATTATTATGATGTTATACTATGAATAATTAATTTAAATCATTTTTTGATGAGCGAGTACCTCAATATCCACTTGATTAATTGGTCGGTCTCATGAGAAATACATGTTGGGGGTATTTGGATGGATTCTTATTAATCACAGTATGAGTTTTTGGATGAATCATTGAACGTATTTTCATGATGTCTATTATTATCCATTATGTAATTATGATATTTTTTATTTATATTCAATGTGACTGTTATACTATTCGAATTTACATAGTTATATTTTCTAGCTCATGTGATTATTTTATGGTATTGTTTATTCATTCAATATAATAATGAAGACATTTTTAAATGGAATTTATTATTTATTCACCTTTATTTAATGTTTATATTTTTCTATGATATCTTCTAATGTATTCTTACCCTTATTGATTACGTAATATCACCCCTTTTTTATGTTTTATTTTTCGGCGGATCCCAATATGTCTCTTATTACTGAAATAAAGGATTAAGCTATGATAATAATAGAGTCAAGTAAATATTTTATATGTTGTACTTTATTTTTTAATATTTATTGTTTTTTCATGTATGTAATATGGATTCTAAAACTACTAAAATGATAAGTCCTTTGGGATTCCAATCTTGTATCTTTTCTAATGTAATAAAGTGAGCCACCAACTCAAGGATACTGGGATTATGGAATTTACATGAGTCATGATACACTTTTACCCACCAAAATATTGTTAAACATATAGTATTTGATGGGGATGGATTTAAATTACTCTACCTAAAAAGATATATGTTTCTCAAATATTAATTATCAAACATTGGTTATGTATGCTGAGGAGTGTGAAAATGATAACATCAATATAGACGATAAAAAAGATTAGTTTTGGATTGGGGATGGAATTATTGAAAATATTGTGGCAGCAGTAATGGATGTCACCACCACATTGGCCTCTATAATTATAGTTACATTGACTTATTAATTAATTAGGTCTCAAAGAAAACAATTTTTTCTAGAATAATTCAGAAACCTATAAGATGGTTCTGATTTATTTCTAGATAGTTGTCATATTGGTGACCAATACATGGAGTCCCAAGAGAGGTATGGCAGGAAATCATGTACATATAAAAAGGAAAAAATCACCAAGCTGTGAAGAAATAAAAAAGACGATGGTTCTTGAGAAGTTTAGTAAGATCTCGAGGAAGGGGTGATCGACACAGAAGACGAAAACCATCACTTTGGCGGCGATTGTTGCCCCTATTTTATTATTATATCCTTTTATCAATATCATATACATTATTTTATTAATAAATTTTATTGGGACCATGGGATTACACATCATTCACAATTTTCAGGTAATAATTATGTAACTATATATATACATACAATTCAACAGATATAAATCATTATCTTGGAATAAATATTTATAATTATATAAATATATATTTTTATAATTATATAATTATAAAAATTTATTTTATATATTCATTTAATATATATATATATATATGAATACATTTTAAATATATTTACAATTATAAAATTTTATTTCATTTAAAAAACTAATCAGTTTATATTTACTAGGTATATATATGTATATATAAAAATATAAATATATATTTAAAAATATATACTTATCTAAATTTATATATATATATATAATTGTAAATCAATATTTATATAGTAATAAATATATATTTATTTATAAATAAAACTAAATATTGTTTAAAATATTATAAATAATAAATATTTATTTACGAATATATTTATAAATATAATAATATTTTTTTATTTATAAGTATATATATATATGATGGAGTTGCAAGCTTGAGAGTCTCTCTTCCTATAGACCAACTGGATCATGAACTTTGATATCATGGAGATTGATCTGGATATTATTAATCCAAATGATTTTTTCCTGTAATTGTGTAGTAAATTGTGAGATTGTTGCTCATTAATGATTTTTTGGTTATAGAGCATGGTGTCTAGAGGCGTCAAAGACCACATCAAATTTGATTGATTACCTTGTGCTTATGATTCATTAGATATTATTATTTGAGGTCCAGGATCTCATAGACATATAGGGAGTACCAATCAGTAAGTAGTTATCAGGTGTGGTGAATTTAAAGGTTTATCAGTTCTTCTCAGAGAACTGTTTTGATTCATTTTCTAAAAGAAAGATATTTCATGAAAAATGGGTTTATTAATTTGTTAAAGTAAATCACTTGATTTTGGTGGGGAATATAAATATGTTCAAGAATTTGATTATATCCCAAATCAGTCACTTGTAGGGGATGACCCATTATAAGGGAGATGGTCATTAGAAACAGCTAGTATAGGATTAGGGATTGGATTCATGGAGGATAACATAAATTACTAAGAGGTATTTTGACATTATTTTACCCTATTTGGAGATAAGGTTAAAATCCTAGAGCATTGTCTTGATTTACCTAATATCAATCCTTTTTAAAATATAAGAATGATATCCCTTGATCGATCTATCCTATTTGAACAACATTGATAAGAATGATTTGGCTCGAGTCTAGAGTTTAAAGTTTTTTTTTGGAACCAAAAAATATGGTGTGATATTTCCTCTATAGTAGGTATTATTTTCATGTTTTATAAGGAAACTATGTCTTCCCATTATATAATTTTTGATAGCTTTCGGGATGTGGTTTACCACTACTAAAATCTTATTGAAAAATTATTCTTGTTTGATTGTGAATTCAGGATTTAGAATACCATATAATTTTAAAGGATTACTCGTTTTTTCAACTCATGAAATTTCATTGGTCATTTAGTTGAATAATTCATATGTAAATTTATCTTCCCAAATTATTACTATCATAATAATATAATTTAAAATCTAAAATTCAATTTTCCTAGTGGAAATAATGGGGATAGTCCAATTTATGATGTGAAAGAAAATACTTTAGAAAATCTATAGACTAGTTCTGACTCTATAAACAGAATTGCTCTTAATAGTGGCCTGAAGGCCCCTAGTGATGGGATTACAAGAAAAAATTCAGTTCTAGTTGTAACTTTGGATGCATGGGAGAGAAGAATGAGGTCCTAGAGTGACATAGTTTTTGATTTTTTCTTTGGTACATTGACCTAAATTGAGGCTAGGGACATGTCTGTGAGGAGTACTACTAAGTAGGTGCATTTTCAGGATAATGATTTGAATGTAGGCATGCTAGAGAAGAATTATATTGAGGATTTATCTGGTGATGAGACAATTGAGTATATTGGTGATGCCTTTAAAAGTTAAATATTGAGGGGATCATTTGAAATATTCTAAAGCTATAGACACATGTAAAGGATAGATTCTAGGATGTCACTCGGAAGGCCTTGGTGAATCATTGGTACCCCATTGGATGGAGGAAACAATATTCCATGAGTTCTAAATTCACCAACTTTATGAGATCATCCCCTTAAATTATTCCAATATTCATTTCTCAATCAATTGTGACAGTTGTAAGTCCATTTAAATTATATTTAATGTTATTGTGTGATATGTGGTTCCGTCATTTCATCTTTATGGAATATAATAGGATATGTTGTATAAGGGACATAATGAATTGTATCCAAAGTATTATTAGGCCCAATGACAACCTCATATCTCCATTGGGTGTAGAATAACTAATTTTAGGTCTCTATAATTGTGAGTCGATGCTCAGGTTGGAAAATGAAGGAATAATGAGTGTTATATTACACCCAATTTATTTGATAGGATAGAATCCCTTAATATCCCATAATTTGATGATTTTAAAATTAATTCCATTAATGTAATGGCATGAGAAACAATATTAAGAAAAAGAAAAATAAAAAAAATGATACTTTTTCTATGGTGAATTCTGAATGCATAATTTGAGAACCGTCAAATAGAAACAAGTCATTATAGGGATCCCTTTATTCATGAAAATAACACCATTCATTACCTATATGTGGATAGTACTGATAATATTGGGTCAATGCCCTTGAGAAGATGCCAAAAAACAACACAATATTGGTGATGATCAACAATTTAATGTTTTGATTTCGGATGATGATATTGATGGAGATCAATAATCACCAAGTGTGAAGGATGAATCCTCAGACAAAGATAATCAAGATTCTTCATGAAAATATCCTAAAAAATGAAAGATAGTTAGAATGAATAGAGTTAGAGGAGGATCAAGGGCGATGGATGATAGGCCTAAAAAAGATTAATGGGATGGTTTCATGTTGTGTTATGGTGGTTTAATGTGTTCCAATTATATATCATGAAACACCATCCTCTCCTTGAACATTTATTTTTTCATAATAAATATACATGTTCATGTATAATAACACATCATTATTTTTATTCCTAGTTTAAATATATATATATATATATATAAAATAGGAAATGTGATTTTTTATAAATATCTAATTTGAGATTTTAATTTTCTATTAATATTAAAAGGTTTCTCCAAACATTTCCCAAAATCCAAACAAAAAAACCCCATTTAAAATAAATAATAATACCATAACCCAAATTTCTTCATGATTAGTTTAGAAATGTTGTGGTTTTTTGGATTCCAGCACGCATATTCCTTATTCATATTCATATTCAACAGCTTCCCAATGTTTCATTGTCCTTTAACTAAACACCTAATATGCATCCTTTCCCATTTCCATATTCATAGTGATGAAGAGTATTGATTACCCCTCCACATCATTAATTAATTCTAAAATATCAAACATAATCTCAATATTGGAAGAGTACATAATGAACATATTCATCACCTTCATTGTCAAACCACCAATAATGAACTATTTCTCATTTGGCCGATGGAGGATGCACATTATTTTTTTCAGGAGGGGGTTGAAAGGGCTCTGCTGTTTTTTTCCAAGCCCCCAAAACTTATCCATTAGAGAGGAGAAATAGGTGTAGGAGGAAACTAATAAAATGGGTTCCTCCTCTAATTTTATCATCAAAAATAATAATTTCCGTTGATTCAACTCACCATTTATTTAATTCCCTTTGTTGTATTTCTTTAGTTGGTTACATGCATATTGATGTGTTACTTATGAGGATATAATCCTGGTAATTCAGAAGGTGTTTATACCATCTTTTCCCTATAATGATCCTTTTATTTTCCCGTATTATTTAACCCCTTTCATTTTTGGGGGTTTCTCCATGTTACATATGATATATTTTATTTCTATAAGTGGAAAATTATTTTACCTCAAAATTATTACTACAGTACTGGGAAAATAATTTTTTGGCTAAACGATTTGTATTGTAGTAATGTTCTAGACTGCGGGGGTCCACTTTTTCGGTATTAATAATTATCTTCAATTTGAATATTCTCTATGATCGCACCGTCAGTTGATAATTACAATTAGAATAAAATTATATAGATTATTATATACACCCTTATAAAATTATGGTGGTCTTGGACTGACAATGTGTCTTGGTGATAGAAAAATTATACATTTTAAAATAAATTAAGAATAATTTATTTTGTGGAAATTGAATATGTAGGAAGTGTTGTGGAAATAAAATTGTCACGTGTAAATTTTAGAAATACTATAAGATGCGATGATTGATTGAGGATCTAGTGGGAGGGATATTTATTTCATGGGATGAGATGTGGTGAGTACTTCTAGTGATATAATAGTGAATGAAACGGTGTTGAATTTTGGATGTATGTGGAATAATTATGATGCAATGATAAAAGGCTATATAGAAACATGAAACATGATTTTTGTGGAATTTTTTGATCAGTATAAAATTATCTCAGAATGAATTGTGTACATAGGGTATGATCAAACATTGAAGATCGTTGGAGTTGGTACCACCAAATTATATATTCATGATAGTATTATTCGAACAATCAAAGGAGAACACTATGTGAAGTGCATGAAGACTAAAATATATTATATGAAAATGTTTGATGATATCGAATGCACGAATTGCACAAAAATTTGAGTGATGATATTGTCTAAGGGATCTCTTATGGGAAGGAAGGCATAAATGATCTCCATGAACATGGATGTTCTTATTAGTGAAATGTATAAGTATCCATAGATAGATGTCTCATCAACTACTGTGATGGATGTTTATACTATGTTATGGATTTGAAAGCATGGAAATATATCAGAATGAGTCCATATGATTTATTCTGATCCGACATTTTTTTTCAGTTCATAAAAATTTATTATTAGATTTTTTGGGATATTTTTTTATAATGAATAATTGGTCAATGTTTTGGATGGAAACATTGAGAAGCATAAATATATTTTATTTGATCTATTAACACGCATTGAATGAACCAGTAATATCCCAGGGAGGATTAAGGTGTGTTGTATATGTCATTGTTGATACAATGGTATATTTTGGATGTATCCAATCTAGAGGAATGTAGATGTTTTTTAAGTCATCAAATCATTTAAAGGGATTGAGCTTAAATCTGGAATGATGATCACGTGTATTTTTACTGACAATGAGAGATAATATTCATGAAATGTGGTTAATATTTTTTTCAACAGAATGGTTACACGAGACAGTTAATAGTACCATACATTCATTAACATAATGGAGTGGAATAGAGGATTAAAGTACAACTATTATACAGAATATGGGTGATATGAAAGACTTCAGGAATTGCCAAAATATTTTTTATAAAATTATAATATTAATCCTATTATTTAATAAAATGATTTTACTTCATGGATATAGATTTAATAATCTCATGGAGATCTAGAATGGTAATCCCCTGAAATATTCTTGTTTACATACTTTTTGAATTCATGTATATGCTTTAATTAATGGAGAGGAGTTATCGAATATGGATTTGGGACCCTAGAAATGTGTCTTCCTGGGATATGCTAATGGTCTGAAGGGGAATAGTTCATGGGACCACCCATCCAACTTAAATATCATCCAAAGAGAAGAAATATTTTTAGAAGACAAGGTGAAAATGAAAATTTATAGAGACAATGAGAATTAGAATACCAAAACTACAATTTTATAAGTAGAGGAAAATGACAATGATGAACTAGTTTTATCTGAGGCATTAATTGAGCAATGTAATATCATACCAGTTGAGTTTCAACCATGAAGGTCAACTTGGGAGATAAGTGAACCAGTATGGTACTCATATCATGTCACTGGGTAAAATATTACATACTAATTTTTAAAGGAGGATGGAGAGAAATATTTATTCTATATGCAACCCATTTTCTAGATGTATTCTCATCGATAGTGTCGAAGCAATAAGAACATGAATCCTGACATATTAAGAAGACTTATGATTTCATTTAACTACCTAATAAAAGTATGGATATCAGAAACATAAGGGTCTCTATTTTAAGAAGGATTGACTGGAGTTGGAGGAAATATATCATGAAAGACTAGTATTCAAAAGATATTCTTAGAAGGAAGTTATTGTTTTCAATGAAATAATGTATCATTTTATTAAACTTATTACTATTCGAGTGGTTATGGTGATGGGTTCTATATGAATCATTTATATAGAGCATCTGAATTTGAAGACATCTCTTCTCCAATTTGATCTTCATTAAAGTGTCTATATGCTCCAACCGAAAGGATTTACATAAAAATGCAATGAGAACATGTTTTCATGTTGACCATACATACATATATATATGGTCTCATCTAGGCACTGATGTGTCGGTACAATGGATTTAATTTCTGTAACATAATCCTTTTAAATAATTCACTATATTCACATCCTTCTTTATATTAAACAGATTTTATGAAAATTATTTCTTAAATCAACTATTATGTAGGGAAGAAATGTTTGATGAAGGGCCCCAAATTTATTAGATCATGGAGAGAATGTCAAAATTGGCAAGGGAGTTTGAAATAATGGTATTAGGACAAGAAAATAATATTAATGGGAGGAAGATTAATAAATATATAAATAATGGAATGATTTAGATATCATATAATAATTAATTACAAATAGTCTTGAAAAACATACACATATATGAATATAAGCCAATATCCACCCCACATCATGTTTATTTGAGGTTATCCTTTATGAAGAGTCCTAGTGGTGAAGTAGAGATTATGCGGATACCTCAAATACAATATTCATAAATAGAACAAAGTATTATTTTTAATATATTTTATACTAGAATAGACATTGTACATGCATTTGAGGAAATTAGTTGGTACATGTTGATTCGATAATAATATAATTTGAGAACAGTAAAGATGATCCTGAGATAAATCATGAAGACCTGAAATATTGTTTTATTTTATCGAGGATCACATTGCACTACCATTGGATTTATTGATAAAAATTTTTAGGTGATTCTGATTGGAAATATCCACTCTAGAATTTGTGTATAATTTTTATGGTGTAATTGTGAACTATATTTCAAAGATACAGTCAGTCGGGGCTTTATCCATGGTACATGTAGAGTAAAGGGATGCTGCATAGGCTTGAAAAGTGGTCATTTAAATGAGAAGTGTTTTTAAGAGATCGAGCTTTGACATGTGACATACCATTATCTTGTGAGAGTCTGATCATCCATCACATAGAATGGAATCCACCTTTTCATTCTTGGATGAATTATATTATGCCACAATATCAATTTTTTTGAGATGTGGTGAAGAATGAACGTTTAGACATATAGAAAATGCAGACATAATTAAATTTGGTAGATTTCCTATTACGGGATGTTGAATATAATAAGTTATGATGGTGGAGATCATAGAGTGTCCTCATTGAGTCATATAGATCATGCTTGTATAATTGAAATGATGTGTGGTACTGTGATCAGTTCTCAGTCAATTACTTATTAGGAGATGTGTTGATAGTTGTTCATTGGTAGGATGGAGGTTACCATCATTAATATTTAATGGAGGGTTAGAATGAATTATCAGTTGGTTGAAAACCCCCAAAAACAAATCCAGTGGAGAGGAGAAGTAAATGTAGGAGGCATCCAACAAAATGGTTTCACTCTAAGTGGTTTCATCTCGAGAAATCATCTCCTAAACAACTACTCTACTCTAGTTTCATTAAATGTATTGTATTTTTTTATGTGGTTTTACCACACATTCATAAGATATTTATGAGGATTCTCAAATTATATTTGGGAGGTTGTGTATACACAATTTTGTCCATAATTATTCTTATATTTTCACTTGAATCTTTACCCCTTTCGATTTTTTTGAGGTTTTCCACATTTTTTTAGATATCATTAATGTATTCAGTTTTTACATTATGCTATTTCAAAATTATTTTTCCACCATTGGACCAATAATTTATGATCCCAACATAAAAAAATATCAAAAATGGAATATTTTCGTCTATTATTTCTAGATCTCTCGAACATCAATGTGTTTAATCAGATTCAAAGTCATCATGTCAGTTAAGTTGTTACGGTATCTGGAGATTCAACATTTTTCATCAACAAACACATCTAGATTAATAGATGTTATGCCGCGGTTTCTTAATATCCTCCATAGTGCTTTAGAATTAGTTATATCACTTCATCCTCTGTTTTTGTTTATGATCATCTTCAACAAAATCACAATAGTATTCAACTTCATATAGGTTCTTAATCTTATTAATCAAAGGGGGATGAGTATCTTAGATGGTCAATGAAACATGGACTGATATTTCAGAATCATAATCTTAGGATCATCAACTATAAATCCATTAGGGTAATCACACATCAGAAGATTCAAAATTGTAGTGTTTCATCATCACATATCATTATCTACAGCTCAGTTAGAAAAATATTCTTCCATATCAATCAACTTTTGATGAACACTAGATTCATTATTAGTTTGATTATTCTTTTTCATTCATCTTCAAATCATCTCATTGTGCTTGGGTTCACCACAATCTATCCACAAATTTTTATATCTAGATTAATCCTCATGAACAAATTTTTCTCTTTCAAAGTGTAGTCGGATTCATAAATCGGTTCTCTTTTATGATAGTAATTTTGTTTTATTTATTTACATCATATAAGATTAATGGAAAATGCATAACTATAAAATTTAATTCCATATTTTAATTAAATGAAAAATATAATGGATATTTGTAACTATAAAATTCATAAATAAACAACATTACTCTTTAAATTCAATAAATATAATTAAAAATAATTTTTTATGAATATAAATAACAATAATAGGATTTCAAAACAAAAAAAATCATATATAGAAATAATTATTTCCAAGTTAAATACAAATTCAAAATTTCATCGAAAATAAAATATTTTCCATTTATTATTTCATCAAAATTATTGGGACATTGGTTATTAAATATAAAAAGATTTAAATGAAGGAACATTGAATCCAAAATACATAATTTTTACCTATCAAAACACATTTTCACAAACAATATCATTACATTACCTTTAATATATATTGTAATTTTATTTTAAAAAGTCCACAAAATTTCTATAATTCATTTTGGATAATAATTTTTTAAGCAATATATAGATGATTGAATCAATAAATGTTATATTGGGAAGATGTGGGGATGAAGAAATTCATAGAAATTAGTTTTTAACTAGTGAAATTGACTATATTCATTTGTCAAGAAAAAGAATGGTGATAGATCATGATTTACTAAAAAAATATCAGGCTTTATCCAGTGCTATATTTAATTACAACTAAACATAACGATTTTATAAAAGAGTAATCATTACCAGAAAAAGAAAAAAAATTGTACGTAAAGGTATCTTTTATAATAACTATACAGAGAGATGCTAAAATTATTACTTACCACCATGTTTTTCTGCACTGATATTGATGAAAATTCTATTGCGTGTTTCTTCAAAGAGATAAAAAATTTAATTAAAAAATATATTATATACATATATATAATTAATTTCATGCATATAATATAAAATTAATTATATATATTAAAAATTAATGGATATAATTATATATTCAGGAAATAATAGTTATTTATATACATTATTTAAAAATGTAAGTTATATAATTAATACAAATATGATTTTTTAATATATATTTCTAAATAATTTATACAATTATATAAATATGAATATTTTATTGATAATATGTGATATTTGAATTTATATATTAATATCTTTGTATATGTGCATATATGTGTATTTATTTTTGTGGATGTTTGTGTGTTTTATATGTTTATAAATAGATGTTTTTTGTATGCAGATGTATGCATTTGTGTGTATATGTGAACAAGTATGTGGGATATAAATATATGTATATAGAACATGTAGAAATGCGTACGTATGGAATGTAAATATTAAATATTTGATATATATATTTATCATTTTTTATATAATATTTTAGGAATTTATTTATTTTTATACATATTTTTATTTTACCAGGAATGATGTGAATAATGTATAAATGTTAATGGTCCTGGAAAATTTATTATTTAAAAAAAATGTACACATGAAACGAAATTGGTAGGGGTTAAAATGTGAAAAATGAGCACAAACAATGCTACTAAACCAAAGTATCATTAAATAGTAATCTTTTTTTTAAAACAGTCACCACATCCATAGGTTCCACAAAAACCTCATGGGTGCTTAACTCTCTTCAAATTCTATGGAGCCTTTCATGTGACATCGTGGTCATTTAGGCCTAATGATTCATCTTCATCATTATTATGCCCAAAGCCTCCAGTGAAGTCATTTTTTATAACGAATCCATAATGAATTGTGGAATTATCCTTCATATTAGATTTTTTTAATTTAATTGGTATTCCCATTGTTTGAGGGTTGTGTATCAACTTATAAATTTCCAGAAATATTTCCAAATTCCCCGACTAAAAATGATTCTTTGTTTATATATCTACAAACTATATTAAAAACTAAATCAAATTATACGTGTACCAGAGTGCATTATGGAATTAGAACCCTCATCAGGTTCCTCTATCCCTCTAGTGATCCACTAGTAACTTGTTGTTCCACAACATCTTCAAGACCATCTTTCAATGAAAGTGAAAAATAAATTGGAGGATCTCCCATAAGTTTATACTCAGAATTAAATGGCGAAGGTATGTGTACTAAGTTACCATTCCAAGTCGTCTCTTTCGGAATATATTCATAGGGTATAGTGTTGAAAACCTACTATTATCTATATTTTCAATAATATACTCAAATAATTAATGACATGGCGTAGTTAGTACATTCAATGAATTTATATATGTGACAAAATAAAATCCATCATAATCCCTCACATTGGCTTTTCCATTCCTTGGGTTGTGATTAATTCTTTTCATTAGTCATGATAGAATTACTCTTATACAATATCCTCACAATCATATTCTTCATTAGAAGGCCTCATTTTCTTGTAAAACATCAATCTTATTTTTCAAAGCTGCATTAAAAGAGAAATTATCATTTAAATCCCACACCATACCCCTACACTACCACATATCGGTGAATATTCTATTACTACTTTTATCACCATGCGTTAGAAAGTGCTGATAAATGGACTAACATTATTGTAGTTTGTTCTTAGCCTAATTGAATAGGTATCCCCATTATATTACATCACTGAGGGACCAACACCAATCATCCTTATACTTTGTAGATGAATGCAGGTGCAATGGGGTGTATTGTACAGAGGTAGGTCATGTGTTAGCGGGTGATGGAGATAGGGGAGTGAGCTGGGGGAGACTCGATTAGAGATGGTTGATAGATCTTAGCGTGGTTACCTGAGTCTAGATCCGCTTATGGTAGGGGTGGGATGCTTGAGGAGTGTGGTATAAGGCTTCATGAATGGACAGGGCATGATTGATTAACTATGTGATGGTTAGATGGATGTCTTTTTCTGGTGCACAACAAGGTCTGTGTCTGCTCGATGGGGGTCAAGAGAGTGATGGTGATGGGAACCATTGATTGTGGGGCTTCATTGGATGATTTTAGGACATTAATAAATGTATAAGAATGGTGGAACATCCATTATATGGGGCTTTTAAGGGTGAGATTTAGTATAATACTATAGCTAAAGGAGTTCTAGGGGCGGTAGTCCACAAAAAGATGATTAAAATAGAAATGTGGGCCACATAATGGGGGGACATCTCATTCAAGGAATTATTATAAATAAAACAATATAAATTCACTAATATGTTTATGAATGAGAAGGTATGGCCTTTCCAATGTTACCAAACTCATGCAGTCATGCATAAGGATTGCTTGGTGTGCAGATTTGGAGGTCAATTGTTGTAGAAAATTGGTATCAGCAAAGAGGGTATTACTGTTGGGTGTTTGATATCTGGGAATTTAATGGACATGAAATAAGGCTTTGTGCCTCTAGTTCTATGACCTATATATTGGTTATCCCTTAACATGTAAAAGGGGATTATAAAAAATATATTCAATTAATAATATCCATTGGGAATTCAGGTGGGATCACAATTATCTGTATTATTCTAAGTGCAAATAAAACAATTTAAAAAAAATTTGTTATTACACACACACAGATATATTTATATTATATTTCTACTCAAAAATTAATATTTATTTATTAAAATTAATGAAAAACCACATTTTTATAAATAATAAAAATATGATTTATTAATATATATTTTATTATAATTAAAAAATATATATATTATTTTTAAAAAAAATAAATAACAAAATTGTTAATAAATATTTATATATATATATATATTTTAATAAAAATAATACCTTAATAAATTTATATTTTATCATTATAATTATATATTAAAAAATATATATAATTATTTAAATATAAAAATTTTCGAATATATATTTATAAATATATATATATGCACTTATAATAAATATTTATAAAAAAATATATTTATTATATTTATAATTGAATATACATATAATCCATGAAATGAAAACAATAGGCTTAAAATCACACATCACCAAAAACCTAATTAATAAAAATATAAAAGAACAATGGAGGGTTTTCATTGTAATGAACCAATTACACAAGCCACAAACACCCAAAAAGAAATGATAAAACAATCCATTCCTATAATAAGAATCACAACAATATAGTAATTTCTATTTACCATATATCGTGACCTTGAGGATGATATTATCACCTCTATTTTTTAGTGACCCATGGGCAACTTCAATCTTCATTACAACATCCAATGTATAACGCACGACCTCTGAATGAAAAGGTATAAAAAAGTGTTATGATCCATCTTAATTAAATATATATAATTATATACCAATATGGATAAGCCGTGGATTGATCCCATGACTCTGAAATTTATTAATTAATATTGAATGTACAAAAGGAGAGGAAATTTGAAAAATGTGTATTCACTACATAAAAATAGAAATATGAAGTATAACCAGTTCTTATACTGGCCACGATCTCGATATCCCCCCCCCAAGAGGATTCAGGTGGCGGCCTCTCTATTATTGTATTGGTTGTAGAAATGGTGCATCTTCTAGAGTCTCATAAAATATCTTAACGGAAGCCTCCTTTATGTTATCCTTATGATATGTCTATAGTTTTTCTACCCCTGGAATGACCTCATCCTAAGTTGTATCCAGTACATTAGGAACAACTTATTATAAAGCACCTTCCTGGTCAAAAGCCATTGTGGTTGGAATAGCACCCAAACCCTCCGATACGACCTCATCAACACCCAACTCCTTCAACAGCCTCATTGAAATGTCCCCTCTATCAATAAATAGCATTGAAAAATTACTCTTTTCTCAAAAACCTGCATTCTAAAGACCTTCAAGATTAAGAAGTTCAAATTAGGGTGTGTTAACAAAATCTAACATCGAAATGAATTTTATGTTAGCTTTTCCAAGCCCCAACAACATCACATTGTAAGATGTCTCAGAATGATCCGAATAAAATGAAACAACAATGGCCTTGGGATCAATAACAAAACCACCACCATGAAAAGTATCCACCGGAGAGGCAGTCATCATCGAAGCATAGCCAACAGGCTGCACATCAAACCAGAGTGACATAGTTTTCTCCCGATCAATACTAGAAATTGGTTCACCCACTGGAAAAGACAACATCAGCGCAACCTGGACAACATGCTACATAACATTGGGAAGAACCGTAAGCTATGCAGTAGTTAGTCTACCAACATGAAAACAAGGTCCAACAGACCAATCACAAAATATCGTGTTCTCCATTTAAATCTCATTAATACCATATTTTAAAGTATAAATCTCTCCATTAAGATAAAAGAACTATGATAGCACTCCATTTCTAAAGAATCGCCTTCTAAGAACCATCACATCAATCCATTAAATATATGTACTATGTGGAGTAGAGGCCACTTCCACCTACCCCATCTCCACACTATCATATTCATGAATGGAATCCTCCTGATTAAAGTAATTATTAGATATGTCTGGCCTAATTTTTTTATATCATGTTGATCCTATAGAAATGTCAACATCAACATCAGTTATGGGTACACCATTACCATTCCTAACCACATGAGGGTTTTCATGTTGTTTTTTGAAAAACTACATATATTCTCCACAAAAGTGGTACCTCGTTCATTCCTTCATTATGGACATCAGAAAAAGAATAATTATCCTTATTCCTAATGACCTTGAATATTTATGTTTTTGATTTTTTTGAATGTGTTTTTGGGTATTGGGATTGAATTCTGGGTTTCTAGATGAAGTGAACGTGACATTGAAGATTTAAAATATTGAACAAACTTCTATTTTACAATATCAGTAACCTTGTTAGTATCAAAGGGAGAATAATGGGATAGATAATTTCAATAAAGTTGTCAAGAAGACATTGAAGGACGATGGTGAACCACTGTGATCTTGCTAAAATATTTATATTATTAAAGTTTTCCACAAATATCCAAGATTGTCAGTCGATGATAATTTTAATTAGTAGAATTTTAGAATTTATATATAAAGTTATTTGTGATTAAAGTGAGATTGTAATCCTCTTATAAATATATTATTGGATTTTACTTATTTATACTCCACCATCTCACTATATTTTATTTGGTTATATCTGTCTCAATCCATGATTGAATTTTGATTCATCAGTATCATTTTTAGTTTGATTATAATAAAATAATATTTTTGTTTGATTTCTTTTGATAGAGATGAGGTTCCATCTCTAATTGATTATTATTTTTATAAATTCTTCTGTTTTAGAAGAATTTATAATTTCTAGTATCTGATGATGGAATGTACATTCATTTTAGTGCATGTAATTGATTAATTAAAAGACAGATGTTATTAAATTTTATTTTGAAAATTAATTTATCTATTTGATTTGAATAATGTGAATTTAATTTAGGATTTTGTAATTGAGTGGGATAATGCATTAAGAATAAAAATGCACAAATTTTTTAATTGATTACAAGACTTATACTTTCGAAATATTTTCCTCAAACATTTCAAATTTCATTGGTTATAGTCTACATGTAGTAGAAATGTTTCATTTCGATTTTATCTTAATATTGAGGGCCAAAATATTTTTTATCATTCAACTAAAAATAATTAAAGAATTATTTCTATATGAGAAAGATATAAGTTATTATAAAAATTTAAATGTATTGTATTAATTGAATGAAAATATAATTTTTAAACAGGTTCTATACATTTATATAACTTTTAGATCATATAAACGGGGAATTGAAATTATATAAATAATTTCAATGATTAGGAATTGATATTTCTTATTTATAATTAACTGTTTTTGTGTTAAAATCATGTTATTATATTATGAATTTTTATAGTAGGATTTTGAAATGAAAAATAATCATAAATAATGTCAAAATTTTGATTTTAAACATGTCTATTTGATTAGTTATATAGATAAAATAATTTTATTGAATTTTAATGATATATTTATTTCATAATAAATTTATTTAAAACATCGTGAATTATTTTTAATTAAAAATAGTGTATTATAAAATAATAAAATTTATTGGTTTATGTAGTGGGATGACATATGATTTGAATATTTTAATACATCTTGTAAATTATTTTAGTGGCGAATAAAGGGTTAATTTAATGAATTAGTGAAATTTAATTTTTTGAAAAGGTGGAATGTGATTTAATATTATCAAATGTTGTTGGAATGTCTTTTTATGTCATATAAACCAATGATAACATACTTTTTAATAAAAAAATTATTGATGATTATAAATTACATCCCATAATAAATCACATCACTAGAATATATAGTTTTACAACATATGAGATTAAAAAAACATGTTTAATAACATAGTTGATATTTCCCCCCTAATCATGTCACACATAACCCCTTTATTAGTCATATCATGTGTTTTATTATTATTATGTTATATGTAATGTAAATACATGAAATTGGAGATATTATCCAATAAATACATGGCATATCATATATGATATCAATCAGAAAAATCTAATAGTTCATAGTGATGATCATAAGTGCATATAAGACGATCATGTGGGTTTTAGAATATTATCCTTTAATATTAAAATAATATGTATAAAACACACCCTACAAAACATTAATATAAATTGGGTAACATAACATAATATTTTTTCATAACATGTGAAATATGTTAGGGTAATGTATCCAAATATACAAAATTCTGATCATACATAAGCATATAAATAATATCATATATGAAGGATCTCTACCATGACAACCATCAAACAGTTCATAAAAGATACACATAACACAATGGACTTGGAAAAACTCCCATATACAATAAAAAACATCACATGTGGTATACATTTTCCTATTGCATTATAGTGTAACATAAATACAGATCTAGTTCTCACAGATTGATAGGACGTACATATATGTACAATGTGAAAATAAAATAATTCTTAATTACTTAATTTCATAGTTATCCAATGATAATTAAACATTTTTCAGAGATATAATCTCAAAAAAATAAAAATTATATATCCTAATAAAAAGATATTTGTTTTATTAAAACATATACATAATTATTTATTAGAAACAAAAAATGACATTGAAATAGGTATAGAAAACATTATAATAACATTATAAAATTGAAAATATCCTAAGAAGAAGCATCCTATAAAATTTGATAAATTTTAATGAAAATAATTTATATATTAATTGTATAAAAAATAATGAGAACTAAAATAAAAATACATCCATGAATCATAAAAAGTTGTAATGGAAGACTCATGAAGAAAATGGTAGGAGAAAATGATTGAGTATAGAGTGTAGGAAAATATAGAAAGAATATATATTTTACATCATTATAAGTATGTTAAATACAATATATGGTGAAATTATAAAATCATAAAGGTATAGATTATGAAATTCAACAAAAAGGTAATGAATATAGACATGGAGGATAAGTATTCATAATAAAACATTTAAAAGTTAAATATAATACCCTTTATATATTCAATTTTTGATAAACAATAAGTTAAATTGTAGGGAGATGAAATAAGACATGTAAATAAAAAATATCGGAGAAAAATAATTAGGGATTATTTGGAAATAGGATAAATATTATCCCAATGAATGTTTAGGTATTGATAATCTCGAGTAGAAATAATGATTATGATATAAATTTTAACATATACACTCAAAACCTACAAAATCTCCAAACCCCATTCATTATAAATTAATAGTTCATATCCAATTTGTTTAGAGAACTGTTAATATATATTATTCTTATACCACTTAAAAATATTCATTATTACATATATATTAGTTACATATAATATTTTTTCGTTATCAAATGCTAATCGTTTTTATTATTTTCTACCAGTTTCAGTATATCATTGTTGATCCTTATTCTATGATAACATGTTTAGTATTAAAAGATAATTCATTTTAATGGAATCATTGTATTATAATTATTTATATATTCTCATGTTTATTTTAATAAAGGTACGATTTTGACTTGAATGAATGGAATTCAATATGTGAACATTTAGAGTGATACTATCATTAGTAACAAGATGATTTGTAATGATATTTAATTTTAGTTTCACCCAAAATGATCCATAATAATATCATAAATTAATACAAAACAGAATATATTACAATTATTTTTTGTTTTGAAACAAGTTTATGGAGAATATATTTAATATAGTATAGTTTCTTTCATGTTGGTGGTCTAAATAAACCAATAAAAATAAACTACACTATTAAATGAGTAATATTTTAGAGATATATTATAGAAATATAATTTTAAAAAAAAATCATAATGATATACATATAAATTAATATGATTATTTAAGAATATTTTTAAATAGTTTTGAATAGATTGCAATAAGAAAATTTATAGAGGAAAGAAATAATTTTTTTTATAGATTTAGTAATTATCATAACATGAATCATCATAATATTTGATTTAGGCATCATTCATAGGACTATCAACTAACCAATGTGTTATATAACCCTTGTGGGTATTAATTTGGAATGAATTATTGAAAAATTATGAGGCGGCCTAATCATAACATACATGAACATTACACTACTTTAGGTAAATATTATACACATACCTGAATAATTCACACACTCGATCCCAAAGTTTTAGTATCATTGAAGATTACATATATAATAATTTCATATCAAATCCAATTTTTAACGTTTTCAAAAATGAATCTTCACACATTTTACCCTTATAGACATATCATACATAACACATTTCTTCATAACCAGTGGAAATAGAAACATAAGAAGGTGTGAAATGAGATGCTCAATAATGGTAATCATAGACATCAAAAATTAATGGTCAATAGTAAGAATAAGATTCTAAAAATTGTATTAGAATAAAATCAAGTTAAATAATCATAACATTTAAAAACCAAAACCTAATTTTATACCTTGATGAAATAATTATGAAACCCAGTACATTTCATAGGTTATTCTATTATGAAGTGATTATGAAACCAGTCTCTTTTACATAGGTTATGATATAACTAAATGATATGATAACCATCTCATTTCATGGGTTATGATATTAATTTTTATGATATTGTCAGAAACATATATTTTTGGTTTTTATTTTCATATGGGTGGGAATTATATATTCCTATAATTAATTTGACATATATTTATATATCTCATGATACATAAATGGTTGTAATTGGTAGTAAAACTTATGTATTAATATAATGATGTAATTGAGAATGAATCTGGTTCTGTAATTCAAGAATGGAATGGGGATTGAACCATGTATAGTAAGATAAGGCTATAATGGAGAGAATACTCAGTACAATATGAAAAGGTTGGATAGTTTAGTGAACTGGATAAATTATGGGACAGTTATAATGAGAAGTTAACTTCATACATTAATGGAAAATTCAATAATTATAGCCATTGAAGTGATACATGACAAATATGAAAATTATTTAATAGGATTATGCATATTTCAAAAATTCTATGGCTTATGCCATTATTATTCTCTAATAGACCAAGAAATTTTTTATCTTATGACTCTAATATTATGAAATAACAATTATTATTTATTGACTCATTTATATGATCATTTATATGGAGGATATGTTATCAAAATATTAATCTCAATTTCTCATATAATTATGTTCATGTTATGCTAACAAATCTAACTTTTGTACCATTACTGAGCAACTGATCTCACCATATATTATGTTTTCTATCCCGAGTTAATTTTTATATATATTATGTTTAACATGACTAATAATGGTTAAGGTTATTTAGATCCCAGTGGGAGATGATGTAGATGACTTATGGTCCAGTGTTTCTGATTCTCATATACTAATGGTGCTAAACAATTATGTACCTCAAGAATGTTTTTTTGTAATGTACTGAATATGCATAAAAATTGATTTAATATATAATTATGAAAACAATGTTTCTCTCTTCAGATAGGGTGTTCCAGTGTTACAACAATAGTTGATGATGGGTTTTTTTGGGATGTGTTAGAGGTTGAGAGAGAGTCTGATCGGATGTTTTCTTTTTTAATTGTAAGTATAGACATTGAATCTATGTTGGGTTTTCCAGTTTGTATATGACGGGGTTGTATTGGGTTTTTTAGATAGTATAGGCCTTATTATTTCTGATTGGAACATGGAAATAATGATGTATTCTATATCTAATTGGATTTCATGCATACAGTCAAGAATTGTGAATTGGAACTAACACCAGGTGAATCCTTGGAATACTGGATGCATGATTCTATAGAAATTATAGTAGTTCATGGAATTGTGCAACATAATTAGAACAAAAAATAATTCTTATGTTAAGATGACCCAAAATCAACATGATCATTTCAACAAGGACACATCATGTGTCTTAGAATAAATCATATCGCGTGAGAGGCTTCTCAATATTTATGTAAGAAATCAGATTGTGGTTCATATATTGATGATATTTTTTCCATAAGATTTAACAACACTATAGAGGTGTGTTTTCCATACAAGGTTTGAAGGTGGAAAATTTAGAATAAATTTCTAATCATGGTATGTTGGGATTTATTCTTGGATGACAACCATAAATATCAAAGAATAGAAGTATGATTTTTTGTATATTGGAACTGCATGCATTTGTATGACCATGGATACTCATGATGGGAATAAAATTTTGAAATATTGGAGGAGATAATTCTATATCCAAGTGTATAAATTGATATGTTTGAGATTAAAATCCCTAAAAAATGTTTTTTGGATGGGTAATAAGGACTATTTGTTGATAGAGATCGTTTAGTGAGCATCATTGATAGACATTGGTGGCTGGGCTATAGAATGGATATAGTCTGTAGACATTGTATTGCAACTAATTGGCTATTGGAAAATCCTATCACTTTTTATGGTTTCCCCATATAGATAGTGGAAATGATAATCGAAACTGTATTCTTCACATGGTCACTAGCTTCTCTGCGGCTATAACATTCAATCTATTGGGGTTTAAATGCTAAAATGACATTTTAACACCTAAAATATTTATATGAGACCACCCCAAACTCCCTCATATTTCACTCGTGAATCTATGGTGTCTCCCCATTTATATTGACCTTCCAATAAAGGGGTGGGGTGTGGTTCACTGAAAATTTATGCTTCAAATCAAGGTATTGTAGTCTTCTACATATTCCATTAATCATTTTTCATCACTATTTCTGAATTCATATATTTTCCGTATAGGGACATTATATATATTCCACCATATAATGATTAAATCACCCATTTTGGATGTGGGATTATTGCTCCTTGAATTGAGGATATCTTTAGTCAATAGATGTCCACTTATAATCATTACATTGTCAAAGGGATGTCATGTCACAAATTTTTTTATGTATTTCTATAATTTTTAAATTTATTTTTGTATCGTATAAATTTTTCATGATATGGAATATTCCATTCATGTATTTAGGGGAATTTCATGGTAATTACCCATGAGATATGTGTGAGTTTCATGCGATGAGGCCATTCAGAAATTAGTTCATTGATTATGTTGAGTTGTATAATTTTTAAATATGTTCTAAATTGATTAATATTTTTTTTTCTAACTATAAATGTTAATATTTTTTGATATGTACTCAAAGAATGGGTGATAGAGAAATTTTAGGGGGCATGGAAGGGAATTTTTTAGTTGGATCATTAATGACCCATAATTTTATAAATAAAATTTCTGTTGTGATTGAATTAAATTCTCTATTATTTTATATCGGCTCAGAAAACATATGCACTTATTTATTAGGAATCATATATAATATAAGATTTAAATGTTTGTTAATAATCATAACCATTGATAATATAAAAATTTAATTGTTATTATATGATTAGTAATAATATAGAGTTATGAAAAATCAAATAGACCCTGAAAAAGGATGTGATACCCTCAAAACGATGAAATATTCCCTAAAAAAGACTATATATCAGAGCATGTAAAGATGATAGAATCAATTGTCTTTGATCGTGACCAATTTCATTCCAACAATTAAAACCATAATGAATCCAAATATAGGATATGTTGAACCTCATCGAGATCATGACACTTAAATTTTACAATGAACCACCCCGTGGAAATCACAAAATCACGCACAATACGGTCATGGTGTATACAGGTTTAAAAAATGGATTTTTTTCACTAAAATAAATATCTGATTGTTTATTTTTATTTTCAATAGAATAATGGTTATATTTACTTATTTTTTTCCAACATAAATTATTTAATTTTTTAGGTCAAAAAAATATTTCATAGTTTTATTAATATGAAATATCTAATAAGTCATAAATTTTTTATGGAATCCTAAATAAAACAATTAAATGACATTTTAATAATATTATATATAATACATTTTTTTATTAGATTAAAAGTATAATATTTTTTTCTATGGAGTCAAATGTAATTACATTAAGTGTTTGAAGGCAGTTATAGTCATGGAAATATGAAATTATCAATAATGTTCAATTCATGATTTAATAGTGAGAATTTAAATATTAGAAAATTATTAGGATAATTAGAATTATTTTTGGAAACAATATTCCAAAATTATCTGACAATTTATTTTTCTTAATTATGTATGATATTCGAATTTCCTAGTAATATTTAAGTAAGCTATAAATATACCTTGTATATTATGACAACATAATGACCCAAAAGTGATGTAATACATAATATAAAGTGTATCTAAGACAAAATTAATGTTTCTTCATTAATATATATTTTCGAGGCTATTTTATTAATATTATAAAGACATTGTTAATTAATAAAAACCTATACTATATTTTAATATTTTAAATTTAATTATATAAAAACATGACTCTTATAAACATCAGTATGGGTAATCTTTTAATAATTTTTGACCTTATACTTATAAAATAAATATAACGACTATACATTGGAGGAAATCATCTAAAACCCAATGTATGTTTTGTGATTTTGTTTTTTTATTAGATAGATTAAAACCCCATTCTTTGTGAAATAATAAGGACCCTATGTATATTTTCCTATATAAACTAGAAAATATCCCAATCCACATCACTCAAATACCTTATCTCTCCCTTACTCTAGCCTCCTCCCTCTAGAGTCCCCCAAAGGTTCTCCATATATCATAATAGTCTCATTAATACCATTTTGAATAACCATCTCAATGTAATAAACCTCCCTCTCTTCATATAAATTAATGATAAATCCTTTTATTTAGTATTTTGAATCTCAATCAGGTATTTATGAATGAAATTATATATATCCATATAAGGAAAAATTTATTTTCTAGTAATAATATCTCATTTATCCCCTCTCATTATAGAATTTTCCTAAGTGATTACCCTACAGAAATATAGCAAGAGATTTTTTCCTTCACATATTTAATCATTAATCTTTTCGATTTTATTTTTTTTGATATACCATTATGAATGTTAAGATATGTTGTTCCAAGTACCTATTACTATATGTTTTTATATCCAAATGATTAAATCCCCATTTAACTCCAATTAACCCGTTTTTTTAATGTTTATGAACGATAGTTATGATTCAAAAATTTCACTTGGATTTTTCTTGCCAAAAAATTAATTAAGGAATATCCAAAAAAATTCAACTCGTGGTTATTAACCTATATGTACCTATCATTCCATTGTTAAGCAAATACACATATTTTACCCACACCGCATTATTTTGGTGAAATAATGATTTAATTGGGCCGAGGGTTGTATGATCTATGTGAAACACTTATGCATGTAGAAGATATGAATGTGATAGGTGTGCCCAAATTTATATAGGTATCTAATTAATTGGATAATTTATTAGTTTCATCACATATAATATATGGGATAATGGAATTAACCAAATTTATTTTAGGTCTTTTTCAAACAATGTAATGTTGTCTTTGTGGTTTTCCTTGACTTAGGTTTATAATATCATGTTAAATTATGTTTCCAAATTATCATGTTGTTTTATGTTGTCATGTTATATCGATACTCATTAGTCAAATTTATTATTCTAGGATATTTTCTCCAATTTTAATTTATATAACCAATCATTTATATATTTATTCATGTTATACTATGGAAATTCCCTTACTAGGATTTATAACTCACCCATTTTTCATGTATCTCTCAGGGTTATCCAATGATGTTTTATGAATAATGTAATATTAAGAACATATTATAGATGTTTTAAATAACTCTATTTTTCAACCATTTTTGATATTGTAATGTAATATACCAAATTACACTATGATAATAGATGAATTATTATCACAGTTTGTATTATCCGTCTTCTTAAGTATTAAATCATTAATTAATGAATAATAAAGATAAAGGATGTCATAATAGGTAAGAATACAGTGTCTATATATTTTTTTGGATTAGTATTTATCGACTCTAAATAATTATATATGGATAATACTAAACATAATAAATCAAACATATGTTTTGGTAATCCTATAATTAGTTGTTTCGATGAATGTAGACACCTTTCTAGATACTACAAGTGGATGTGGCTCTACCAAAAATGTAACTAGTTATACAAACCCTAAAAAACATATTGAGCTATACTCAATTAGGGAAATGTGCATGAAAAAAAGACTAACTCCACACCTAGTTATAAAATCTTGATGGATATGATTCAGTAAATTCCCAATCTCACTATGAGCCATTATTAGTTGGAAAAGAAATAAAATAATAATCAATATTAGTATATGCATCATGGATGACATATATTGGTGCCTAGAAATTCATATGATAAAAAAATACATGGTATTAATAGATTTCACTTTTAATTATATGGATTCACATTTATGAGTTTAATATTTAAAAATTACACATCTAATGTTTCCTATAAATTCAAATTTATGGTTGAAACTAAGGGGAACTATGTAAAAAAAAAAGTGAAGAGAAATTTGATGACTTCCCAATCAATATTACCAACATGATGGTTGAATTAATTGCATACATTTTTCGTAATCCCTCGTATATGGTTCTGGTTTCAAATAGAAACCCCAATATGGAGGTATTTCCAAATATCACTAAGAATGAACAATATTCAATTGAATAATTTTTATGAAAAAGGACTACATATTTCAAAGGACCTTCTTATCCCATAATCATGGTACAATGGATCAAATCCCTTGAGAGGATCTTCAATGGGATTCAATAATTTAATAAACAGAAAGTCATAGAGTATGATTATTATATGGTGGGAGAAGCTGATTACTGGTGGCATAGATCATGATTATGAAACCTACGGAAGTGAAAAAAGTTACGGGGTGGATGTAAATCTAAATAATGTGTTTCGATAAAAATATTTCATAATCATTATAAAAAAAATGTAATTAGATTTCCTTACACACAAAAATGGGAAAATAGTACATCAAGTATATGTAGAAAAAATCACAAGACATGTATAATAATTATCTGAAAATTTCATTACCACAAAATAAAATGTTCGACGATTCTTTGGTGGGGAAAACTATGTCTATGAAAAGTCCTGGTGATCTGGGTCTTTGATAGCTATGAGATAATTTTTTTGATTATCTCTCACTATCAAAATCATGATTCAACAATATAAAGGGTATCAAGGGGATATGAAGTGTAAAATGGATTTTAATTACAAATGTGTGATGAGTAGTTTTAATGGTTGTAATAAATTTCAACATCGTACTCGTAATAAGTGTCTAAAGAAGATCCCAAATAATTCCCTAATCTGATGTTGAAATTACCTTGGCATGTGCATGAAGGGCTCGATGTTAGTGACTACATATGGGAGGAAAAAATAAATTGATGTCATAATGGGTTGATATAGTCAATATCATCATATAATTCATTACTTAAACTAAAACGAAAAGTAAAATTTCAAATATAGTGCACTAAGACAAGGCTAGTTAGATAAAATAATGCCAACAATCTCGAAGGCAGCATGGGTGACCATATTCCATCACAATCTCAAAAGGGGATGCAAACAATAATGTAGAGATTGGTAATATAGTTATCCATTCAATAATAGTGAAAATTATTTTTGAAAATATTTCACTGCATTCCTTCTTGTCATGAATGTTTAGTAGAACAATTCATACACCGCTAAAGAACATGGAAGTAGTGTTTTTAGTGAAATTGACAAATAAAAGAATTATTTCATCCTAATTATATACCCCAAAACAAAATTTATCCGATGATATTCCATATAAAACATTATTATACAACCATTATGGGAATTTGATGTAATCTAGAGTATGTATCAGATTTTCTAATAACGATCCAACATAAATTTCGATGATTGTAAAATAACACTCTTTATTATTAATCATCCTCCTATTATAAAATAATTCAATGATGGTGATTAATTTTCTTAGCTAAAAAATAAGATGAATTTATATTATTTCCAGTTGATTAAGTGTATCTAGCTCTACTAATTGAGTCTATGGAAAATATCATCCATGATGACATGATCACTATGGAGGAATACACTGATGTATTTTATTAACAATTTAATGGTTTTCCTTGAATTTGAGAGGATTGATTTTCCATCAATAATATATATTGGTATTTTAAGAATATCATAATTATTTTAGAAATCATATTATAGAACATGAGGATATGATGAAGAAACTATATGTTAATATGGATAGAGGGTATATATGACATAGTGCATCACCTTGGGGTGCACCAGAACTCTTCATAATGAAGAACGATGGGAAAATTCTCCTTTTCCTTGATTATAAAGACTTTAAAAATTATAATGATAATTAAAAATTATCCACATCCATTGATTGAGGAATTATTTGACTCTATACGTGGATCCCAATACATCACCAAGGATGATCTTTGGTAAACGTATTATCAAATAAGTCTGCAAGATGATATCTGGAAGGCTAATTTCATTAAATGGTAAAAGGATTATGATTTCATTGTAATTATATATGTATATATTTCATATCCATCAATCTGTAGGGAAATTATGAATAGATTATTTTTAGATATTACCATGAAATATTTGGGGTAATCTTAATAGACTATATTCTAATATACTCCAAAAGTAAGGAGTGGAATGTCGAGAATATCTGAAATATCAAAATGACCATACAAATGTAGAAACATTAAAAAATATAGAAAATGTAATTTTTTTAAAGTCTCATTAATGTTGAATATTATCATGTGTAATTTAATATATATGGACTCTTCAATGAGAATATTAATTATTGTATGGACAAGAAAAACCACTATGAAATAAGTTTATCATTTAGATTTTCTTCTTGGGTGTTATTGACAATTTATATCAAATTTAACATGATTTTAAATACTTATAAAAAATATTACACCAAAGGAATAATTTTTTTGAATAATGAATATGAATATAGCTTTAAGGAGTTGAAATGGTTTCTCATCACTCCACTTGTTCAAACACTTCCCACTAGTGAGAACCTATAATTATATATAAAATAATGCTTAATGAAGGATGTGGGATGTGTTCTAATGAAAAATGAAATATTCATAGACTATCTCTAAATGAACATGATTTTTATTGAAAAAATAAAAAACACATGATCTCTAGTGGGCTGTAGTAACCTTCTTGTTGAAAAAATGGTTTCATAATCTATTTTTGGATAATTGGTAATAATATATGGATCATAAGAGTCGCATGTTTATATTCACACAGAAATATGAAAATATATTCCATAAAATATGGTAATATTGGATTAAGGACTATGAATTCTCAATCCACACCCATAATGGGAAATAATATAATTTAGTAGATGCACTATGTAAAAAAGAAATCAAAAAATGTATCAATAATGGGAATAGAGAAGGATCTTAACTTCATAGAATTAAAATGGATGGACATGGGAATCATAATAAAAGAACATAGTTAATCCTTTCAAAAATTACTTATCAACCATATAATTTAGATAAGATAAATTTCATTTAAATAGTGGATGTGGATATTCAGAAGATGGTGGAAGCAATAAGAAAATGGTAATCTTTATAGTTCAAAATAACTGTTGAAGGAGGTGTAAGATTAGGGTCATGTCTATGTGTAATATCAACTTCTAGGTTAAAAAAATGAGGTATTGGATGATTCAAATTTCTCAATATTTTCCATATTTATAAGGATAAAAAAGATGTACCAAAATATCCCATAGTACTTGATGTGGGAAAAAAAGAAGTAGATTTTGGATTATACAACATGGTGAATTTTATTCCAGAATGTGAAGGATTAATGGAATAAAGTATAAGAGATGATACATCCTTAACCCCTACATATACGTACAAGGGAAAACATTAATATAAAAATTTTCAATAGTATTCCAAAGATATTAAGTGGAAGTATTTAAATATGGATTTTAGTGCATAATCATACATTGGAAGGTCACTAAATTTCAATTCAAGGGGACTAAAAACATAATCAACACAATATGAAATACCTTAGATAAGTGGTGAGACTTCATAGAATAACACTATAGAATGTATCTGATCGAGACTAATGATTTACCTCTATGTTTTAGAAGTATCTCCTACATTCTATAAATACTGATTTGAAATTAATTGTGGGTAATTAGCCTCAAATTTATGGTCAATCTGAGAAAACTATCCGGACAATCAAGGACATGGTTAGATCATGGTCATTTTTATTAAAAAGAATATCAGATCAATATTTTCCATTAGTTGAGTTCTCAAAAAAAGATTCCAATAGATCATCAAATGTATTTGTATTAATGACATTATTTGAAGAGGGTAAGAACACCTACATGCTATGATAAATTTGGTGAACAATAAAAGCTCAATAATAAAATGGTTTACTAAATTCGTGAAAGGGAAAAGACTATTTAGAAGTACATAGTTATTTCTTTGAGTTTACACAAAAATGTTGACAATTATCTATGAAACTAGAATTTTGACATTATAGAAAATGTGTTCCTAAACATATCCCCAAGGATGAAATTATATATATTTCAATATAAGGGAAATCATAGTTCAAGTAAAATCTGTCCCCTTGAAATCATTGATCACATCAGAGCATTGGCCAATCGCCTCACTCTACCACCTATGATATCTCATGTACATGATGTTTTCTAGGTTTCCCTCTTGAGTTATTACATACAAGACCCAACACATGATATGAATCTTGATGTGGTTGGTTTGGATACTGATCTTTAATATGAGGATCATACAGTGACCTTCTTAGATCATAGAGGCAATGTTCTATAATATAAGAAAATGGACCCGGTCAAAGTTCTATAGAGAAAACAAAATATAGATGATGATACCTAGGAATAAGAGGATGAGATGAAATACAATTACCAACATAATTTTTAGTATATTAAATTGATAATTTTAGGGAAATTTTCCTGAACGGAGAAAGATTGTAATGACCGATATATTAATTTATAAAATACACCTTCTGATTGAATTTATTTCTATGTTATGTATTATGGTTATAGAAATCATATAAACATCAATTTTTTATAGATTATTATATCCTATTAGATATAAAATACATATACACATCATAAAAATTGATAATATATCCCTTGAAAATTGATCATATTAATAATTTAAATATAGGATTTTCATTAATCTAATTGACACAAACAAAGGAAGTGATGGCCTCGACCAGTTAGATAATACCATATGATTCAAGTTTATTAGTGTTTTTGAGGGATATATCCTCATTAGGATTTTCTATTTATTGAAATAATGTCATTATCCAATAACCATAATATGACTTAAAATAGTTATGGGAGAATTTTATGCAAATCAATATCACGACCTAAAATATGTTCACCGAACAACCCCATCAAAATATTAAAATATTACACATTAACGTAAGGAAATTTGATGGTCTAATAAAGAAATATATATAATTAAAATAAATATAAGAATATTGATATGATATTTTTAATATAATAATGGTTATATTTATGTTGGTTTATTGATAGTTTATAAATGTTTACTATTTTTATGATGAAACACCAACTGTATATTTGTGTAGTAATAAATTTCTATTAATAAATTTTTTAGATATAGTCATGAATATTCAAATTAAATAAAATTCTAATAAATTAATACAAATGAATAATTTTTATTAAATAAAAATGATAACATAATGTTCAATGATGTCAAATGTAATAGTATTAACGATTAAAAAAATGATATATTCTCAATAAATGATGATTCTTATTTTAATCGAAAATAATAAAATATTTCATAAAATTATTTTGATAATATATATATTATTTTTGGAGTCACATCAATAAAATTATCCCATATTGAACATTTAAATTTTTTTTAAGATAATTGTATTTTTTTGGTGAAAATTTTATACTGTAAAAATATACAATTTGTAATATGACAACCTAATTATAATAAAATGATGTAATGAATAATATACAGGGTATAAATGATGTAATATATTTTTACACATTGAAGGAATGTATTTTTTCAGTTTATTTTGTTAATTTTATAGATCATTTATGAATCCTCCAAAAAATATATTATATTTCAAAATGATAAAATCAATTCTTTATGAACATGATTCACTTCCACATGCCAATGTGTAATATATTATTTCATTCATCCCTTTCCACAATAAAAAAATTAAAAACACTACCCATTGTACGAATCCAAAGGATTAAACCATGTTATGGTTTTTGGTTTTGATTATTTTATTTTATAGATTCAATAAGACCTATGTTTGTGAAATAATAAATAACACTCCCCAATTTTCCTATATAATACCTTCCAATATCCAATTAATATTCACTAGGAATCTTGTATCATTTATTTAATCTTAAATCATGTCTCTAGTGTCCTCCCATTTCTCCACATGCTCTCAAGTGGATCCTCAAATGCTTTTGGGATCACATTATTCATCCAAGGGACCATTATCTTTTCTTTTCTATTCAAGCGCCTTCAATGTATTTATACTTTTGAATCTAAATTTTTTATGAATTAATGACTCAATAAGAATAAATATAATAAAAAATTTATAACCTATGTAGTAGATATCATTTATGATTTCTTATTATAGAATTTACCTAAGTTATTAATTATAAAAATTATTAGTAAGGTATCCTCACATTGTCCACAAAATTAATTAATCTTCTATTTGTTATTAATTTTGATTTAAAAATAAAAATTTTGACATATGTTTTTCTATGTACCTATTACTGTACATTTGATATAAAAATGATGAGATACCCCTTTCACTCTAACTAAAAAATTTTATTATTATTTTAACTACTACCAATATGCTGCCAAAATTTCACTGTGAATATTCATGCCAAATGATTGTGTCGTGAATATCCACCCCTTATTTCAACTCAAGGGTAATAACCTATATATACCTACATTTACATTATGAGTGAATTATATTAATATGACACAATTTTCATGACATTTTATTTAAAATTTATGAAATATGTCCTTATTTAGTATGATCTATGTTTAAAACTTATTCATGTACATGGTTTGTAAGCTATAGCTATGACATAAATTATATAGCTCTATAATGCTTTGGGTAATTTTTTGATCTCACGAAGCATCATTTTTGGGGGTATGAAGAGAGAATAATCTGTCATCTAGATTTCACACCATGTTAAGATGTTTTGGAAGTTATACTTAACCTATGTTTATGATGAAAATATTAACATTATTTCCCCATTTCCACGTTTCTTGTATGTTTTTATGTTATATCGTGCTGAATTGTTAATATTTGTTATTAAAACGATTTTATTTAAATTTTAAAGATCAATTTTTAAAATGATAATAAATTATTTATGTTTTCACTATTAATTCCTTCAATATGTTTATAGATTAGTCCTTTTATATGTATGTTCCAATGTTATGCCATGTAGTTTTAGTAATGATAGAATATTATGATAATTTTAAGGATGTTTTAAATAATTTCAATGAACCACCAATTTTTTAGTTTAAATGTAATGTACCTAATTACAAGAAGACACTTGAATTCTCATAATTTTGGGTTTAATTATGTGTATTCTTATGTAATAAATATTGAATATATCTGTAATAAGAACCCAGTTTTTCACACTATTAACCCATTTCGATAAATACTAATCTTTCATAAATGAGGTATGTGGGCCTCAATGATTTCATATCAAATTATTTCATCTCATTTTTGTAAGTGTGAAATGTATGGTTGCACCACAAAGGGAACGACCTCTTCCATAAAAAGAACAATTTACTCTAAATGGTTTGGGTAATATAAATAAAATATAAGTTTATTTTATGTATTTAAACTTATATATATACCTAGGACAAATTAGTAATATTCCAATTCCACTGAGTACATTGGGATAATTTTTTATGCTTTATATTTCGAAGTCCATGGCCTAGATTATGTGGATACTAATACAAAACCATGTGTAGGTGTTAAAATAACTGAGATGGATGAACCCAGTATGCCAATTGATGACCATTTAGTAATTTTTGGTCTAGGATGATAGACTATAAGTAGATTAGTGTTTGGTTGGTTGAGATGATCAACCTGAAATGACCATAGACATGTATATGTGAATTGATCCATCTCTCGAGACTAAAACCAGTTGGGCTTACCCATTAGGCCTAAAAGGATCTGTAGTGATATTTCCATTACAGCAGTTCAAGACATCCACTATGATATATTTTATGACATAATTTACTTGGAATGGTATTTAGGAACATAGTATGCTTCTTATATCTATTATTTGACAAATAGTTCCACGAATGGCACCTTGATGACTAACCGACCTTGAGTTGGTGAAGAGGAAAATTGATAAAGATGATGTGATTAGGTGTTCAATAGAATCTATAACTTATTTTATTTATGTTTTCATTTGTTTACTCAAATTGGATGTCTATTATTGTCTATGTAAAATTCAATGGGATGAGGTTTTCTATATGTTATAGTTGGATGAGAAAACTCCCACAGGGACTGTATGTGAAACATATTGAATTATGATATT
Source organism: Viscum album (assembly GCA_963277665.1). NCBI lineage: Eukaryota > Viridiplantae > Streptophyta > Magnoliopsida > Santalales > Viscaceae > Viscum > Viscum album. Next base: position 1,520,699,473 of record OY728136.1, read on the forward strand.
GATTATAAAGCAACTATTGTATTGGTTTATGTTTACTTTTAAATGATTATACTAACATTGGGGATGATAGTGATATTGTAAGTGGGGATACAATGGATATGGATATGGTTTTGGACATGTAATGTATGCTAAATATTCTATGAGAATTTTATAAATCTTTAAATCCTTTGGGTATACCTCAGATGAGAGAAAATATAAATGGGAGGGTAATGAAAAATATATATTTACTAAGAATACCGTGTTCTATTATATTAAATGGTATGATAGTCATGATATGATCAGAGAGACCTAGGAATGGGAAAAATTAGGTATGGAAAATTAGGGTGAAAAATCAATGTATTGAAAAAGTTGTGGTACATAATATATGGGTTACCATGGGGCATGCGATATGCTCATAGTCATTTGGGAATTAGGCCAAAAAAAGGAATTTGGGGTTTATAATTTTAATTGTTATTAAGTTGTTATTTTTTAATTTTGATAATATTATTTGAAAATATAAATACATTTCTGGTATTTTAATGGACAATGGGGGTGGTACCCTAATGAGTTTTATACCCACATGTTGTTTAGGGCTCTGTTTCACTTGGGTAATAATCAGAAGCCACTTAGTATAGCTTCTGGATAGGGTGTGTCATGAGATTTCAGAATATATTTATTGAATATTAGAGGGAATTTGGTGCTATTGATAATTTGAGGATTGGAGATAGTATTAGGTTATTATTTATCTTTTACTCCTTATTTTTTATTTTCATTTTATTTTATTTCATAGGTGATCATCCCAATTACTAAAAAGTCATGTATATAGTATAATATGATTCCATTTTTGTATCTCTGCATTTTTAATTAATTTATAATTTTTTCCTAGTATAGATGAATATTTTTTATTTAATTAATAATGTGCATAGTAATACTGGTGGGAAAGTCCCCCAAGATACTATATTATACATCCACTAATAGTCACAACGTCTGGCTTACAGGGATGCAGACATGAGGTTTGTAGAGTCCACTACTCTAGGCACTATTTAGAGGTTCGGTTTGGGGGGTAACTACGAAAAAAACCAACATACTGTTCAAAAAGTAGCTGGATCGACATCCGCATAATTAGTCCATTTCATTATCTCATGAAAAAATATTCATCTAATTAAAAAAATTATACATTTACAAGGATTAAATAATTGTCATATTTGTATATATAAATTACAACATTAAAATTTTAAAATATCAACTACTTTTAATTCAAATCATCTAAATCATGACTTAAGTAAAATTTTAATTATAGATATTTCTCCACATTCACTCACATTATTAAGGATTTTGTTAATATTAATGCCACCTATGACCCATAGAGGAAAAATATCACGTCAATAATCACTCAAGATCATATAATAAACATTATGATAAATATAATGTATATGATCCCTATTAATAAGATTTAATGAAATATAAATAATTAAATTTAAATAGAAAAAAAATATTCAAAGGTAATTTTATTAAAAATATATTCAACATTAGTATATGTTATAGTGTGTAATGATGTGAATAATAAAACTAACATTCACTAAGAATACAGAAAATTGTTAAAATAAAAATATTGAAATTCAATCATGATTAATGAATAATATAATACCCAAAAAATTTCCATTCAAATATCCCTTACCTCACTTCCCATTAGTATTTATCATACATTGAATATGTGTAAATGTTTGGTTATGAATTCCCTTTTTTTAAAGGTATTCACAAAATATCAATGAATGACAGTTTGTTAACACTTATCCCAATATATAAATTATATAAATTGACCAGCACTCAATTCTAGTTATTTTTTCATAAAATACTTTATATCTCCAAACTCTCTCATTATTTTTAAAAAATTAAATCATAAAAAAAATAACGAGCAAGTGTCAGAATGCTAATTATTCTTTTAATGTAATTTTTTCATGTAAAATCAATGTCTCTAGGTGATTATGGAAATATCATGTATATGAATGTATCTTAATTTAAAATCTGATGAAGTAAATAAATTTATATCCTCAATTAGTTTGTTGTGGTTTAAATTTATCATTCATTTGTAATAAATAATAATATGTTCTAGTATTAACTCATATATTTATAATATATAAGGAAAATTGATACAAGATGATTTATTTTAAAAAACATAAAATTAACATTTTTGGAATGGGAATAAAAATATATTAGTCAATAATTTAATATAATAAATAAAAATATTTTCAATTTAATTCAAATTTAATGGGATTAATAATTAATAAAAAATTTAATTATAATCATTAAAAAATAATACAAAAACTAGAATGATCGTTTAACTCAAAAATTTCGACATATTCCTAAAGTAGTTATAATCATTTTTAATTTTTTAAGGTGTATAAATATTTTTATAGTCAATGATGTCTACTAGACTATCTAATGTAGTGTTACCATTGTTTTCTCAAGGAACTCTTCTCCACAATAAATATTTCACATTGTCCAAATGTGCATCAATAAGTAGAAAAAAGGGTGGAGAAATGATACATGACCGGAATATTGAATTAAATTATAATGTGTATTAACAAATACGTGATAAAAATACAAATAAAACACCCCTAGGTGGAATAGAAATAAATAGTTAGAAAAATTCACTTGATGATTCCCTCATGTTGTAGCTAAAATAAAAGTAGGAAATAATGTATAGAATAACTATTACTTCTATTGAATTGAAAAATATACTTCTGATATATTAAATTTTCGCATTGAGTCCAAAAGTATATATATATATGTATATATATATAAATGAAAATGATTGTTTAGAATAGTCAATATAAGGCCCTATAAGGGGAAATGTTTGTATTTTGGAGACCATGATTTCGCATAACTACATCAGATGATGATATTGTAAGCATGTTTTTGTATACTATAGGCCATTTTAGAGCATTTGGGATCAAAGACCATTTAATCACCCCTTCATTGAATGTGAAAATAATGTTCACTTTTGTATGTTTTTAGATAGAATTAGAGGTAATTAATGACTATTAGTTGAGTAGTGGGGATAATATATGTTGATAAATTCTTTGGTGATAGAAAATAATTCTTACAATTATATAAATCTAAAAAATATGTCTCCAAATAGGATTACATATGTGATCAAAGTGATGATCTCATTAATGTAATCAATAAAATACCAAGGAGTCAATTTATGGTATGAGTGGGGGTGGGGTCTAGAATAATTCATATATGAGAAAATCTATTGTGGGTGGTGGGTGGGTGGATGAGGATGAGGTGATTGTAGTGTTGATTTTTTAAGGGGTGGTTCATGAATTATATAAATATGTGCATGTGAGTTCTCTTGAATAAGTACATACGTTCTCCTATATGTTTATACTATCCTCATGACAATATAACATATATTATCAATCTATTAAACAGTACTAATGTGATCATGTTTTGTATATGACTCTAAATAACACAGGTTGTTCGCAAAACTAATAGTTTAATATATTCCATTCAGCTTACACAGATATTCATTCTACCTGAAATGTATGTATGATGAAAAAAAGAAGAGGTGTTGAGGAAGTCCTACCTGATTGTGTGTATAATGATCCTCATATCCTTCTTGGATACAACTCCCACATTCTCACAATAGAGAAATAAATTGATACTTTAATGATTATATATAAATCCAATAGTGGGATAAATTATCAATGATCATTTATATGAGGTCGGTGAATACCACACATATGGTCCAATATGTCCCCACTACACTTTGAGTATATCATATCTCTCATGGTGGGTCTGGGTAAAAATAATTTGTGTAGTTCTATGATAGGGGTAAAACATCCACCCTCTACCAAGTCATATTATTATGAGTGGTGATTTTATACCACAATTGTTAGAAATGATATTCCACAAAATTTTGGTAAGCTTCACTTAATACAAGGAAAATAAAAAAAAGTGAAAAAATATACAAATTCGAGTAAGCAGTGAGGAATATCTGACGAACGCCATGTATATATAAATATACCATTATATTCTATATTAAACCCAATATCCTGAGATAATATAGAATTATTGTAATTAGAAATTGGCTACTGAGTTGGAGAGACTGATGATATAATTGATGCAATCGATCATTGGTCAAAAACTGGGTATCAATTAAATGAGATATGTATGTTGGATGGTACTGAATCATCAATAGTGGTCAATATTATGCTCAAAATATATAATTTTATGAGTTTTATGATGTGATAGTTACTATTGGTGGTTGTGCATCAGAAACAACCAATTATCTAGTGAATGAGGTGAATGGATGTTTGGATTCTACAATCATAAGAGGAATCACCATCAGTTCTCGTGGTTAATGTATTTTTAGGGAAATAATTGGATACTCCTCTACAACATTCATTCACACTCAACATGAAATGGGATACTCCTCTATTGATGCAGAGGTGCTAAACATTTTGCCTGAGGTATAAGGATCACATTCAATCATGATCCTAAGAGAATGAAATAGATAATGTTATAGAAAATAAAAATTAGGAAAAATAGGCATTGAAAACTATGAAGTGGGAAATTTTGGAGAACATGAAGTGTATTCAAGACATGGTTCAATAATTCATACATTGGATTCATCCCTTGGCTTCAATGTATGAATAAAATGTCATAGTACATGATGTGTCATCATTGTATACATGATTCTTATTGGAAGTTGGATCTTTGGACATGTGGTTGGAGAACATGACTATTAGACGACTATGAAAGGTAGTAAAGGATAAAAACATGTATTAAACATTCTCAATGTGTTGCGGATGACTGTTTTTCATGGAATATAATTTATGGACATGACATAAGTCATGTTGAGTAGAGACAGAGGGTATATGATGTGTGGAAAACCTACACATTGTGTATTTTTAAAAAATAAGTGTGGTTCACTATTTTCCAATGTATAAATGTGCAAATCATGTATTTTTTGTTTGTTATTTTTTACTTATCTATTTCGAACTAATTTTCATGTAATTCTAAATAATCCCTAGAAATTGAAATAAGATATGAAATAATTTTTTTATTGGAACTTATTTTTACTATAGAACTAAATAAATGATATTATTAGAGGAAACATTCCATATATTTATGGAAGTGAGATATGGATATCATGGATTCTATCTGTGACATGAGGAGGCCAGTACACCCAATGTCTACTATTGGGAAGGAGTTAATTTGTAAAAATGTTAGATAGAACATGGTTTAACTGATGTATTTGCTCCATATACGGATTATTTTAATATTAGTTTTCTATTTTTTTATTTTTTTATTTTTTAAATACTATACGATGTATACCAGATATACATGATATATGTTTATATAAAGTATATGGTATGTAACAAAGTTTTATTTATTAGTTTAAGAGAATTATGAATCCATGATGATTCAACCTGGCAGATTTCTCAAAACCAATGATGCAAATTTTATATCACTAATATTAATTTTTATAATATTTTTTTGTGTGTTTTATGAATTCTATAAATATTCACATTTTATAATATATTATATGTGATGTTTGTATTTAAAATCCGAGAATAATATTGGAATTGAGGTGGTTATGAGGTCTTCAATTAGAAGTTTTTGAGACCAAAGTAGTGTCCATATCATCCAATCTAATCCAATCAAATGATATAAATTTATTTTTATATTATTGTAATTTTTACCAAAATAAAACGTCTCATGTGGTATAAAAAATTAAAAAAATATAGAAACATGCTATATGAAAAGTATTAATTTAAATAAAAATCATGAGAATATATGTTCCTCTCATTTTCTGTGTGAGATTCAAATCTATTCCATGTTTAATTCCATTAATTTCACAAACAAGTAGATAACCATTCATTACATTATAAAATATTTTTTACTTTTTTTTGAATTATTGAAAATAATGATCATAGACATATATGTTGTACATCAAAAATTGTATAAAACAATGAAACATACATGGATGGTTGGAGTGAGAATTCGAACCAATTTTCAATCATATCCCATATACATTTTCATCTTGGGAAACATGCCTCACTTTATGATTTTTATTCATTATATATATATATATTATCATAATCATTATTAATTAAATTTTTTATGTTTAAAAATTGTTATATCACTATATATTGATATAATTATATCATTTTATTATTATATTAAATAATTTGATTATATAATTATTTATATATATAGTATTACAGGAAGTCGTGAAATCATAGAATAAACCATGTAATAATATAATTTTTTATAAAAAGTAAACTAATATATATAGTGAAAAAAAATTTAAATGGGTGATTTCATCATTTTATTTGTCTCAATAAGTATAAAAAAATATATTATTTTGATTGGGATAAAACTGAGAACATAAATGACTTCACATTTAATTGAATTTTTACACATCCATATGAGGGCAAACAGAGCACAATATTTATTTAATAGAAGATGTGTATAAAAAATAATATGAAATTTATTTACCCAATTAGAAGTTGTTTTATGGAATAATGATAAAATAAAAGAAATATTTAATTATATAAACCCACCTATCGGGAAAAAAGGTAATCATCCTCATTGGGGATTCAACTCTTACAACCAGACAAGAGTTATCATTGTTATATCAATCCAATGAATTAAGAAATATTAATAACTAGTAAAAAAGTATTAATATTTTCTAATTTTTTAATGAAATTAGGTGGGAATATAGGTTTTAATGTGTTTATTGAATAAAATTAAAATTATAGGGGTTGAATGATGAAAATGGAGAGATATAGAGAGAATTAGGGATATCAATATACTGTGTGGGATTAATGAGGGATTAATAGATTCAAATCAGTTGGCCACACATCTCTATAGAGTGGAAAATAATTAATAAAATTATATATTAGTACACAACATACGATGAAAAATAAAAATTAATATAAAGAAACATATTTTCAATATATATTATCAAATATAAAGTCATTAAACACTCTTCTCACACTCAGTGCACATACACAACAGTTCCATTATGATTCACAACATCACAACACACCAAAATGGATTATTTTTTATAATACTATAGTAACAATTGAAAATCTATGAACCAAGGATATCTATGAAGGTGCGCATAATGTGGGATGGAAAATGAATATTTATTTATATGATAAATTAATTATATATAAAATGAGGGGGGTTAATTTATAATTTTAATCTAGTTGTGAAAAAGATGTATAGAAATGATATTAGGTTTTCATTGAATTTGGTGAGGATTATGAAAATTCAATGCATCATTTTGATATCCTTAAACCTAAAAAATTCCCCTTGTCAAACAAAAATCTCTTATACAACTTTGGATAGTTTTTACTTCCACCATGAGTTGTCTATAAACTAGGATGCCATCAATGTCTTTATCCAATACATTGTATTTTAAATGAATGGATTAATAAACCACGATACACTAACTTTATAGTTTATATAATAATCCATATAACCTATGAATTAAATTTATTATTCCTTTAACCCATAACATACTTGATACATGACACATAATGTTGATAAAAAATCAATGAAATATGGAACTCCCACTAATTGTTTCATCCCTAATCTCAACTATCCCTAAGAAGGTTTTTACCTGATCATCACCATGACTAGATAACGGTATCTACTGAATTATGAAATGGAATAAATTTAATGAATGATATATAAGATTTAAAGGAAGGAATAATTTTTTAACATATTTTATGAAATTTTAATTACAAAATGAAAAAAATTACAATTAATTGATATTAGTAAATAAAACAACTTAGAAATCATGAAAATGATTAAAGTTTATATTAAATGGGAAATGGGATCAGAAAAATTCCCAAAAATAAAACACAATTCCCCATTAGATAAACTCCCTAATCCTCTACTCAAAACACTAAATTATATGATTTTATATTTACATAGACACTACAAAATTATATGTCATTTTATTCTTTTTCAATAAATTACATATAGTAATCATCCACATCTACACAACTAATCAATGTAAATCAACCATTTGTAGGTGAGAGTATTTGGTGTTTAGTTTATTTGTGGTGTGGCATGTAGTTTCCTCTACAACCACTAAGAAATACAAATCATAGATTTTAGTGAATGTATACTGAATTACATTTTGTTATCATTCAGAATAATTAATTGGGAATGTTATCTAGCTTTTTAAGTCATGTGTCTTTTAAAATTTAGGGAATGTTCATATATAAAACATGTTGTGTAATAATATTTTATTCTCCAAAACATTGAAAATGCTTTCATTCAACCTTGAAAACCTTAAAATGAATCATATATAGTAAAATTAATCATTTTTAACATATAAGGATAAATGTTGTAATATATAAAATTTTCCAGGTTAAAAAAATCTAGAATACAAACACACATTTTGGGAGTCCAAAATTTTATAACCCATTCCCCTCACTAGTGTATAATTATAAAATTTCATTAGTAGATTCATTCATAACGATATGATTCATGATAAAATACAATTTGAATCTAAATATAATAAAATAAATGGGAGAATAATATGTTCTGAAACTCGAGTAAGAGATTGAATCAATGAGTTTACTTGTGCCTATATTTATTAGTTATCCCCTCGATGGATAAACCAATTGAATAAATCTTATGATCAAGTCATTTGTTATTTATTTTTTCTCCTAACTGACTAATTATATGTTATAAATATTCATTGTTGATATATAATGAAATCTGATAGTTAATAACCTTGTAAGGGTAATGAAAAATAATTTCATGATTAATATTTTCAATTTATGCATGGATACTTATAATAGAAGTGATCATATAGTTAAATATTCAAAAATGAAAAATATATGAAGATTTATTTCACCAATTGATAAAGGATAAAAACATCAAAACCTAAAATTATGTACTAAATGCCTTCAATTACATAATTTATGATTAAACTATTATTTGATGTTATCAAAATCCAAAGATAAGTATGACTAAGTATATTAGGGAGTTTTAATTATTATAATGTATTGAAAAAATAAGAATTTTAATCAATGAAGTGTCCAAATCATGGATGGTATAATTTTACGGGAAAAGTGTTAAATATCCCAATGGTTGTTATGTTTTAGAGGTGGGACTCCACTCAAATACCATGCCAAATTATGATTGATTATTAAGAGGTTTTAATATAAATTTGGAAAACTAAAATGTATTCAATTGTATTGAATTATTTTTGAATAATATAGTATAATATTTCTACATTTAATGGAGAAGTATCCAATTATTGAATAATGTTTAAGATTATCCATAAACACACCTCTTGAGGCCATCTTGTCTACCAATGATTTACACATCTCAAAGTATGTATGATATCCAAACCATTATTATGGGGATACATTCATTTGATACATGGTTATATTGTATTAATAGATATATATATAATTAATTTTATAAATACATTATTAAGGAACATAATGGTTTAGTTTCATTGGTGACTTGGTAAAAAACATCCATGTTTCCTAAAAGATCACAGACATCTCCAACAATGATCTTCATTGTTCTTAATATTCATAGACATACGCTACATAAAACCATTCTAAATAACATTAGGAAATGAAACATTAAAATTTCTAATATTATATAGTCACTAAGGTTAAACTAAATAGATATCAATTATCAATTATGTATAACATTTTAATAAAATCATTACAGTAGAAGATTAACATTTAAAAATAAAACCCAATAAATCATAGATCATAATATTTATTCATGGAATAAATCATGTATTCATATAAGAACTATATCATTATGTAATCAAATAACATCATACATTTATGAATAATATAGACATAAGAATGTGCAATAAACAAAATTGTTCAAAATATTGAATATGTATTAATTGAAATAGGTTCACTCGTTTATTAAGTAAATGAAATCACGTCTTTAAATAATAGTAATGACAATAAAACTATGTCGATGATTAAACTTGTGGACATGAAATATAGGTCCACAAATAAACATATATACATGAAAATCAGGTTTATAAATAATATTATGGACAGGAAATCTTGTTCTACACATATAGTTTGAAATAAAAAATTCAGTTAATGAAAAATGAATTTTTCATAGTATTTATCCATCAATACAAAATGCATTAAATGGATATAATATACCCACAAATTTTTTAGTTGTAATCCATTTCTATTTACACTATTAGATCAGTAACGAATCTATCTTTTTATCGTACCATTACAAGTGGATCTAAAAATTTGTCTTATATACATATCATAATCATAAAAATAACATATAATGAATAAAGATGGAATATATTGATCAAATATATAATAAATAATGTGTAAGATCAATAGATATTTTCTTAAATGAAATTTTTTTTACAATAACTCTTAAATATATATTGATGTAATTAAACTGTTCGATTTAAAAACCATTATTTTAAATGGAAAATATTATCCAAATAATAAGGAAAATATTTTTGTTATATGAAAACATGTACATATTGAATAAAATTCATCTACTAATTGAGTATTCAAGATGATGAAATATTTTGTTCGTGTCGAATACATTAAAACATTAACTCTATTCATATTTTTGGTAAAAACTCAACAGTACCTCAGTTGGAAAATGAAAAGAATCATCCTTTTAATTTTTTTATATGTAAAAAAATTGTTAAAAACATTTTTAAACTATCATAATAGAGTATTAAATAAATTAATGAAAATATTTTAATATAAACATGAACATACAAAAATAATTTTTTTTTCAGACCGAGGGGTTAAATAAATTTAATTTTCTTGAAAAAACTTACTTTAGGATTTTGATTTTTTAAGATATGAAAATGAACGGAAAATGTAATCTATATAAATAAAAAAGGTATATTAAAATTAAATGTTTTTTTTAAATATAAATCAATATATTTACCTAATGGAAATTCAATCACTAACAATCCCGATTAAAATTGGAATTAAACATAACTACTTTACCACTTCGTTAGCTTTTGAATTATTATACCAAGGAAAGAATTACATGAAATGAAAATATATTAATAATATACATAAGGTGAATTGTGATATAAAATTTAAAATGTTCTTTATAAACACCTCATAAATAATATATGTGCATAACATTAAATATGTTCCAATGAAGACAATTTTATGTGATAAAACCATAAAAAATGATTCTTATTTCTTTATACATATTGTAAAGTCATATATAATAAATAATGATTTGTAATAAATATATTACCAAAAAATACACATATATTTCATAACATATATGAATTTCTTATAACATTTTAAAACATTTTTATTAAATTTTATTTATTAAAATCACTATTTCGAGTGATAACTACATAGTTTTTCATGTATGTCATGTTTCAATAGTTTTACATCTAGTTCATTTATCATGTTTTAATCATCCTAAAAAATAATAATGATATAAATATAAAATATATTCATTATATATATTTCTATATTTTCTATATATGATAAATATTGAATAAGTAATTATATTCTCCATGGATATGGTGGGACATACGTATGAATGAATATTATCCCCATTCATTAAGGATGATAAATATAATGGTAAATAATAATTAAAAATTATAGACTAATTATAATAGAATATATATTTTTTATATTAAATAAATATATTCTTATTACTATCCATAAAATGTGGAATCGATAATTGAATCACATCACTTGGTGGAGGTGACGCTCCACACCCACCCAAGTGCGACCTTATAGTTTTCTAGTAGAGTGGAAGTTAAAAAGAATATATATTATTATGATAATATAAGAGTTATTATATCAAAATGATAATAAATATTATTTATTTTTATTATATATCAATATACATGGAAAATAGTGATGAAAATTGAATTTCATCGATGCTTAGGGATTGTAAGTCGTATATATGCAAAATAATGTATTTTTTTATTTTATAGAATGAAAAATAGATTTAAATTGAGTGATTAATAATCATATAAACATAAATGTATTTTTATTATACAATATTTATTATATTAGTATGGTTAAATTATTTTATACAAATAAGAATAAGAATGAAATTTGAATGATTAATTAAAGGTGATTTCCTATTCATTAGTAGATTTCCTTCAAATAACTTCTTATGGTCTTTTGGAATGTCATTTACTAAAAAAAGAAAAAAAATTATTTTTAGGGAATTTTTTAAAATAATCAGGTTTGTTGTGGATGACATACATTAACCAATGGTAGTGATGGGTAGAATAGTATAGGGTTACTTTTATAAGTAATGAAAGGGGAACTATTGAAAATATAAAAAGTATTTAATTAATATAAATAAAATTTTCACCTTAATTTTGATAAAAAAAATTATATATTTATAATTAATGGTGATTAGGATATGAAATTCTATAATATAATAAAATATAGACAATTTTAGGTAAATTTTTTCCCTAATCTCATTACTTTAACCCCACTACCCCTTTTGAATATTATCACATTATCAATGTTTTTTACTCTGAAGGGTGATGATTGTTTCCACAATGAGATAGGTGAAACATTATTATTCCATATTCAATGATATTCTATAATCATTGGAGAATATATATGTTTTCTAAATTAAAATTCTTTAATAAAACATTGATAATTATCAAATATTATTAATGATATTTTGGATCTATTCATTTATTTGACAATAAAGAAATCATGAGTTTTATGTCATTCCTACACAAACATTTACAACATCTCTAAAGTGTTATATTTATCTATAAAATTTGTGGAAAAAATATTTTATGTACACTTTATCCATTAAACATTTTTAAAATTATTTACTTTATATTTTAATTAATTGAATAAATATCATGTTGGTATCAAGTTATTATTTAAGGATATTATTTCATAAATAAAATTTTAGAAATTATCATTATAAAAATATAATTTATATTTAAAATAATCATTTGTAATGGAAAATTTTTATTTTTACATATCACATAATAATATAAATTTGAAAAAAATGAGTAACATTTTTTACATTATCTTTTACTCAAATGTTAATGATCTAAAAATAAAGGTTAAATAGAAAATAGGTCTTATTTTTTAATGTTATATGATTATATAATATTTAAACTCATGAAAATAAATATTTATTTGTTTTTTAAAATTATTTTATGAGTTTGAATAATAGTTTTAACCATAATTAACACATTTTACTTTTTCAATGATAACAAAAGTGTAATATTATTACAATCCATATTTACTAGTAATACATTATAATATTTTAAAAAAAATAAACTCATGATTTCACGTAAGGAAATTGTTTTTAGATATGAAATTTATATAATTTAAATAAATTAATTTAAGAAAAATCTCCAAAAAACGGAAAAATAATTTTTAAAATTTTTTTAACAATAATTATTATGTTACATAAAAATCATGAATATTATTTAATATAATAATATTAATTAGATTATTATAATTAAAATTTAACTTATTTCGCATAATAAATAAAATATCTGATTAGAATAACATTTTCATAATGTTGTTTCTCATTTTCATACAATTATATTAAATTAATAGATTATAATTACATTTTCATAATATATCACAACTTGATTAATGCTCAGAGTTCCATGTTAAGTAATATATCATGATTTTTTATCCTTTTAGATAATTTATTTGGTGTCACTTTCTACACCAATAAATAAAATTTTTGAACATTATTTTATCATGGTTATAAAAGGTTCAATATAATAGAAAACCAGTATTGAAAAACTACCTCGTATAGAGGGATAGTAAAACTTCTTTTAGAATGGGGAAGTGATAAGGATAATTATGACCTTAAATGACACATAGTCGGGTTCTTAAATAATGAGATCGTTAGTGGGAGTAAAAATATTTACATAGAGGTGAAAATTATAGTTCAAGGTCTGATGGAGAGTGATATAGGTTATATTAATAAAAAAATTAATGAAAACCAAACATTAAATTATGGAGTGGTGAAAATATTATTGATTCATCCGAAATAAATGAAAATGGATTACTTTTTTATTTCAAGATGATTGGCCTAATATTGATGGATTAATTTACTATAAAAATATATATTGTTATTAAATATAATTACGAGATTAATTTTCATTTAATAAGTACAATTTCATCTTTTAGCTATGATTTGATCAATTTCCACATCATCTCTTACCCAATGAATTGAATATTCAAGATGAATTTTTCATCCATTTAAATATAAAAAAACATTCAATGGAACATAAAGATAATAATATAATGACATTTCATTATTCTTGTCCCTTTAGTCCTACCAAAAACAAAATTATAATCAACTTTTATCCAATACAGACAAACCATCTTATGAATAAATAAAAAATTAATCTCTAAAACTAAAAAAATAACACCAAGGTTTTAGGAAACTCTATTATTTTAATTGTTATCCTTAAAAACATTCCAACATATGTCAAAAAAAATTCAAAATCTGGTTATTGAGGAACATTGCCTAATTAATTTTATATTAATCTACCAAAAAAATGATTCTTTTAATGTCCTATAACAAATATGTGAATAACTTGATCATATATTCTCATAAAACATTATAATAATATCCAAAAATAATATGAATCACCATAAAACCTCAATAAATACAAATATCCACAAAAAAATTAACTAAATACAATATATTCCAAACAAATGAAAATGAATTCAACTTCATCATATAAGAAATAAATCAACATGTCCATCAAATCAGTATCCATTTTCAAGGCCTACAATGTTACCCCATTTACTAAATTAATATCAATCATGTATATATCTAAAAACATTATTACCTCAACATTGAGAGTATATAAATGGATATATTTCTCTTAGTCATGTATTTTCTAATAAATATCTCCTAACCACTAAATAATTTAATATGGTTAATAGTTCCATTAACCATATTATTGGAAATATTTAAAGAAAATCATTCATAGAAAAATTCTTATATGATTACATTAACCAAAATATCATCAATAAAATACTTCAATCATATTATTTTGAATCCCAACTGGGAAATAATTCAATCTATTAACTTTATTTATTTTAATAACACATGATTTTACTTTTTCAATGAGTACTCATTTAGAGTAATCTGTTGAGTCAGATAATTATTGATGTTCCATATTGTGACCTAGGATTAACATATATAGATATTATATCATTTTAAATTAAAATTCATCATATAATCAAAATACATGACAAAGGACCATAATTTTTTAGTTTCATTATTAAATCCGATCAAAATATTGTAACTCTGTAACAGATCTTAGATGATTCCCCCAACGATTCTCCCCTTTAGTACATCTAATTAAAACAATTCCTGAAAACCTATGTCAAGGAAAAATATTTATTGGGTGATCATAGATGTTTAATAATGGTAAAAAGAGGATATACATAAGCATAACATGAGAATAAGGGTATGAGAACATGATAATAACATTCCAACATCATTACTAGCTTATCAAATATCATATACATGGGTCATGGAATAAATATTGGTTGTTCATAAGAGATGAATCATAAGAGAAATATGATAAAAATACATGAAAAAATAAGACTGTAATAAGACATAGAATTCATGGAATACACATAATCATAAAAAATACTATGGCATGAATACCTAACAATAACTTAATAACATGTTATGATTAGGATAATAACCATTGTACCTATATCGGGCCTTAATTTCCCTCTTTTGTACAATATTCATTCGTGTTTGGGATGCACTAAAGTGTATTATCTTGTTTTCATCAAGGGATGTCCTCCTGTGTAACCTCATGATTTTTGGATGGGGATTACCTCCTGTGAATCATATTGTTTCAAGCTTGGGATGCCCTCCATTTTACCCTCTTGATTCAGGCCTAGGACACCCTCTTGTTTCTACCGTGGGATTCCATAATATGTACTATCTTGATTTCCTAAAACATTTTTCATTATCCAACGAATTGGGTGGAGATATTGGTCCAACCCTTCAAAAATTACAATAATACATACATGTTCCATAAGATAAAAAAACATTATTCATAACATGACACAAGAAATAGAATGTATATCATTAACATTTCATCACACCATAAGCTGTGCAGAATGGATAGGATTCATAATAATATTATCAATGAATAACCGATTAAAATGAGTGGTTTTCAAAATAATATAACTCAATAAAGATAAATAATTATCCAAAATACCATTCAATCAAAATATAAACCATCAAATAAATAATATAAATAATATTTATAAACTATAACAAAGTATGTCATCATGTATGGAGAAGGATTTCGAAAGAAAACCTTGAAAACATATAATACAATGAGCCTTTCATGAAAATAATATTTTCATATAATCATTTAGAAAATTCATTTCATTAAATTAATGATTTAAAATGTAATTTAAAACAATTCATGATGAAAATATATTTTAGTCTTTAAACACATTCTTTATAAAACATAATGAATTATGTAATATGTTTTATGGAAATGCACTAATAAATCAAGAAATAAGGATTGGAAATTTTTTTGATAAAATTTTCTAGAAATTGTATTTTAAAAAGAATATTGAATACAATAAATCATTTAAATCCATTTTTATGAAAAAAACACACTTGAATAAATATTAATAGAACGTTAACTAATATTTATAATAATTTTTTAAACATAATAAATTTTTCAATACCTTTTAATTTGAAATAAATATATTAAAAAATATAGAATTTTAAGGAAATAATTTCGTTAAAAATTAAATCTTAATCATATAGAGGAATATTTAAGGAATGAAATTTCATGACATAAGGTATTCATGTGCATGATGAACATTCTATTTCCACCATTAAATGTTGGGAACATTACCACGATTAAAAAAATTAAAAATGGATAAATTTTAAAACCATTTTAAAAAAAAGTAAAACATGAGATTAAAAAACAATTAAAAATAATATGATAACATTAAAACATTTTAGAAATTTTTTTATAAATCACAGGTTTTATTGAACACATAATTTCCACAAAAAAGGGAATGAAAAAAATGAAAAAAACTATTTTTCTTAATTATATAAATTCAAAAGACTGTAAATTTTTAATAATAAATAAATATTACTAGGGTTTCAATAGGATAATAAATTTTATTAGTGTTCCAGATATATGGATCATAATAGTTCAATAATGGAAGCATAATCATAAACAATGTCAATAAATAATGATATAATAAAAATAAACTATGACCACTATGATAACTTCTAACCATAATAATATATAAATAATAACATTAAAATAAGCTGAAAATATCATTAAAATATGTGTATTGATGAAATAAAATTTTCTATGGCAGTAAATACTCATCATATAAATATATATGTTTATAACGTGGAATGTGTCTCAATGAATGAAAATTGAGACAAAATTACATTACTAATTTGGTAACTTTTGAAACATTAATCCAAATTAACGAAAGATCATAAATATGATATTTAAATACCAATTAATATAATTATAAAAATCATTTAATATGTCCACGGGATGCCCACACCCCTCACATATGAAATGATGGGTGAATAAGGCATGTATCTCATAAAAATAAAAAATGAGCTTCAATGCCCTTATATAAAGTCATGAACTTATTTATACATATTTAAACTTCTTTAATAATTAATATAATTTTATTTTACCACTATAAAATTACCATATTATTATTAAAAAAGAATATATTTTTTTGAGTTTATATTACTTTTTACTAATAAATCATGGTTAAAGTTACATTTCTTAAAATATCTGCATTATTTTTTATATATGTTTGGAATAGTTGTTCTTGATCCTATTAATTAGATCATGATTTAGTTATTTTCTGAATTATTATTTTTAAATATAATATATGATTTTTATATATTTATTTATTAAAATCTGAATAATATGGACGTATTAAATAGAATTCACCGCTCATTGAGATGGTAAGTCGTACGTACACATGCATGTTGTTTCTATTTTTTTCATATTAAAAGAAATAATTTAAATTTAAATATATGTATATATTAATTATCATTATAGATGAATTATAAGTATATTTTTATCATATACAATAACTAAAATTATCAATAATACATTTCTGGTAATGTGTGATCAAATCACACTACTTTGAAGTGGTGGTAGTCCACACATCCCAAAACAAAATAATCATACTTATAGAAATGAAAAAATGGATGTATTTGTTATATAACAAAAATAAAAAAACAAATATCATATATACTAAAAAATAATAATTCTTCAATCATAATTACCTACCATAAGAGGTGGTAAAAGAAAACTCCAAAAAATTTATTTAATGCGGTCGTCGTTCGTCGTCCATAATAATAGTGTATTTGTTACACATTAGATAGAAGTGTGTGTAATTGATAGTAGAAGACATATAATAACTAAATATCAGTACATTAATGATACCAATGTTACTATATAATCGAGTAATAATAATAATTGTTATGATGGAGATATAAAATAAAATAAATGAGGTTGATGAAGGATGTCACCTCTTCTTTTGCGCTACTCCTTTTTCATTCCACATAAATTATTGGTTTTGTTTAATGAATAACATAAGATTCTTATAGGAATTTGGGGATCATTGGACCTTATTTTGGAATATTATAGGTTGTATAATGGTTTTGAGAGTTGTGAATAAGTGTTATTTGGGAGTTTATTTTTATAACAGAGGACGTGTTTCATTCATATCAATTTTCGAAAAGGGTGTTACTATATCGTTTTTTCAATAACAATTTTATTCAATAATAGAAAAATATGATAAAATGTTGTTTACGTTTTATATATGTCCAAAGTGAGTATATAATTGATTTATGTCTAGAAGAAATATTTTGGACTTGTTTCTAGGAAATATTTTCACTTATGTCTGTGGTTTAGTCCCTTATTAAGATAATTTTTCTCTTAATAATTGTAATTAATAATAATCCCTTTCAATAAAAATTATTATTAAAAAAATATGGTTACATTAATATATTTTATAAATAAATCATATCTAAAATATAGAATCAATTTTTACAAATTTCAAAAATAGAAGCTGTATAAATTAATTTATAATTAATCCCATAGACGGGATAACAATTGTGGGTATGAAAGTAAAAATGTTGAATGGTTTTTATGTTTTTATACCTAATTACAAAGGGAAAATAATATTAATGAGATAAATTTGAATAGTCAATGTATAATTGATATAATAATAAAATAAAACAAATTAAAAATAATATTTACCCTTAATAATAAATTAGATGAAATTTCATTTCTCAAAACAAATTTAGCATTTTTCACTATTCATAAAAAATGAATATCATCAAGAAATACTAAAAATACAACACAACCACATATTTAGGTTTATATATCAAAAATAAATTTCATATTTATATATAATTTTTTTTAAAAATTTCCATCATATAGATTTTTTGTATGTTCCCATTTAAAATGTTGTAAAATTGCTTCTTTAAATATATAAGTCATTTTGTGTACTATTGGGTTTGTTCTATTGTTATGCCCATCAAATATATACAATGAATGTAAAACATATTACCATGTTGCTTCCTAAACCATATGGGTTTTCCACAAAACCAAAACATGTGAATCATCTTATTCCTAGTCACTCAATCTCTATTATTAAATATAACAATAAGATATTTTTCAAATGAATGATTTTCGTCAAACGGAACTACTATGGGGTTCAAAACATAACAATAATTTGGTAATTATTCTCATAATAACGAAAAATGAAATATTGCATATACCTAGGATAAACTCAAAGGTAATTATATATATTAAATAGATAACCATAATTTCACCAGGTAGTCAAATAGACTAATGGATCATGGAAATAACATTCCCTTTTTTACGAAAACACATAACAATATTCCCTAGAGAGACCTAAAAAGATAATATTTACATCCATATAAGAATCATATTCCCTTTTATGTATCTACATATATTTTATCCATACTCTAAGTCATAGTTTAATAATAATTGTTGAACATCATCTTCCATGCCATTTTGTATACCAATTGAAGTCCAAAATCATTGTTTTCTTATCTTAATCTAAATACACTATAGTCCAATACAATTGCCCGTATAAATCATTAAAATGTTCCATCTATATAATTGAATGATAAATGATATTGAAAGTCAACTCAACTAATGTCGTATGTTTTTTCATGCATATATGATAACCAATTGAATATGATTTTTCATATCCTCCAATATTTTAATATTTTGAATAGAATATTCATGGAACTAAGCCCAAAAGCTATATATATATATTTTTAAGCACCACATTAATTCTATATTACTTTGGAAAAATTAGATTTTAATCTATGATCATCCTAAGATAAAATGGAGTACATAACTCCATTTTAACACATTATCTAGATTAAACTAACTAATATTCATGTTGAAAGTATTGGCTATATAGATATAGATGTATTGTTTTTAGAAAAACCATAATACCATACTAATGAATGAAAATTAAAAAATTTAATAACATTTATTTGTCATGTACTTTCTACAAACACATTAGTTTTTGCTGTACATGAAATTATTCCATATTTATCTGTAACATGTCCATGGAACAAAATACACTATTAAAACAAATAATATTTTCAATATTATAAATATTACATGTTTTTATTAATGTTAGACATTCATTTGACGTATTTCATGATAGTATTATCTTTTAAATCATACCAAAATATCCTCAATAAATATATCCCCATATTTATCCACTATTCAATGAAAAATGTATTCATAAAATCTATAAATACAGATGGGGAATCTATCATGCCAAAGGGAATAACCACAAAATAATAATTCTCATATCCAATATAAAACAATTTGTTAGAATATCATCATCATTTATTTTCATAAAATAGTACTTTGACATTAAATAAAAAATTGAAACTTATTGAGAAACCTAGATAAGATCAAACATGTCTTTGATATAAGGAAACCCATACTTATTCATAAAAATAGATATTAAAATTTGAATAATTATTAAAAAAACTCATGTAACCATAATTATTTGTAACAAAAAATATGATAACCCCATGGTGAAGTGTTAAGATGTATGAAACCATTATAAAGTAATTCATTAACATATTTTTCAATTCCAGTAACTCTACATGATCCATTGGATAGGGGTTTTGAAATTCGTAGAGAATCATGGTATACATCAATTTTAAACACAATTTCATTACTACAAATATTACTAGGAAATTCATCCATATATATATATAGTTTTTACTCCACTACCAAAACATAATTAATCTTAGCAGTTCCATTATCATCATTAATATGATAAATATATGATATATATTCATATTTTAACAATTTTTCAGCATGACATTATTTTATAAAGGTATAAAATAATTATTATTAAAAAATACATTTTACAAAACAACATCATTGGATATTTAATTTGTTTTTTATGATAAAATAAACCAATACATAGTTATAATAACAAAAAAATTTACATGGGTTTCGATAAAAAATATTTTAGGGAAAACCCAACCACCTATGATAATAAGAAGATAATTTTAAATTATTTTTTATTTAATATTACCCTATGGAATTTTTATTAAAATAATTGTAATTATTTCTTGTGGAGATGTTTTCATTTTACTAGAAATTTTAATAATAAAAGATTATACACTAAATAAAATAGTAAATTAATATTATTTTAATAAATAAATATCATACATGTTCTCGCTTGGTTTAATATCCCATCATCTATAAAACTAGTTTCAATGGATTTTGGTGCACCGTTATTTTATTTCTTTTCAACATCACATAATTCAATCTCTTCTTTGGATACACATCCTTATAATGAACAATATCATATCATTTAATACACAATACTAAATATTTATTAAAAATGATATTTTGACTACCAATATAATTTTCATTCAATCAGGGGATATATGAAAAAACATAAACCATTGGAAATACTTATGATATTGTATAATTTAATACACATGTTCATATTTACCACACCTATCAAAAATTGAAGATATCATTTTCTTAGAAACATATTTCATTAATTTATTCTTTTCTATTTCCTTCAGTATGGTCCATTTAATTTATTTTTTCCTATAGAATACATGATCATTTTAAAACCATATTTCTACCTTTCCGTCACATCAAATGTGCTTTTAAAAAGTATTGTGAATATTATTTCCTTATATATATTCAAATTAATCATGAGTAAAATCGATTGATTTTACAATAACGTTCCCAAATAAAATCTGATTCTTACATTTCCATTCCGATGATGTTTTTACTTATTTGTGAAAAATATATCATCATACATTTGTCTCAATTCAATGAATTTATTTTCCATCTTAATCCAAGTAGACATAGGAAAATATTTATTTGGAAAAAATTATTTTTAAAATCATCTAATTCCATTTTATTAATCTCTTCTATTTATCTTATATTATTTAACAATGACCACCAAAAGACATATTTCAAATTAAAATTCTATTTAAAAAGAGTAACCTTTTGATAATATGAACAACCAATGTAATTGAATAAATTTCCCATGGATTTAATTCAACTCTCATTTATCATTATGTTAGTGGTTCCATTGAATGATAGAGGGTGATGTATAATACAATGTTAAACTATAAACCTATACCTCTATAATACATATGGTTTCTTATTATATACGATACCATCAACATTTATAGATGTCATCAATTATCCATTATGGTAAAAAATTTATCTTGGACAATTCTAACCTGCAAGGTTGATGATTTGGATGGATATTCCCCTATTGGTGTCATCCTACTTGACATTCTCTATTTCCTCAATACAAAACCATTCAAGATAAAAAAATTATTAGAGGAATCAACATTACAACAAAAAAATAATTTATCATGATATCCAAAATTTATAATATATTAAGTGTACTTAATTACATTACCAATACATATAAAATTAAATAAAATTTTTGTTCAATTCTAACTATAACGAACAAATAATGAATATTAAATAATCTATGGTTTTAATCTAGGAATTAATGATATTATAATTGAATAACTATAAAGATTAGATATATAGAGTATTAGGTCATCACACTTACAAAAACCAATATTATATGAAAAAGTGACAAATTCCACTTAGATTCCATTTTTTAACAAAATAACTTTTTTAATACATAAAAATGTTCATTTAAATAACATATAATCCTAACATTAACAATTTCATTTTACTTTTCCATTAATATACATTACACCATGAATATTTTATTAAAAAATATATGACGAAAACTAATAATATAGAAGGAAAATGTAAATGAAATAAAGAAGCTTTTTATTATTTTAATACATTTAATAATATGAGTTTTTTAAAATTAATA
The DNA here is from genome assembly GCA_963277665.1 of Viscum album. Classification (NCBI taxonomy): domain Eukaryota; kingdom Viridiplantae; phylum Streptophyta; class Magnoliopsida; order Santalales; family Viscaceae; genus Viscum; species Viscum album. Next base: position 1,520,722,902 of record OY728136.1, read on the forward strand.
TTATGTAAATAATAAAAAGGTTATTTCCCAATAAATCCATATACCTACCCAAATATTTTCATTAAAAAATATAAAAAATATTATAGGATAAAATAAAACTCATAATGTTTTCTTTTCTGTTATAAAAAACTCATAATTTTTTTTAAAAAAGTAATCAAATTCACCCTTATGTTGTGGAATATAATTTCATTTAAATATATCTTCAACAAAATTCCTTTTCAAATACAAAATTTTTACTAAAACTCCATAGAATGAATAAATTAATCATTTGGGTATCTTCAGACATTATTTTCATATATTTATTCCCAATAAAATAACATACATTGTATACTTCCATCCCAATTCATTGGATTCCAATAATAAACCCTTGTGTCCTTAGTTTATAATGAAACCACTATTCCTTGTTTTATAATAGAACAAATCATCTGTTATTTATAAATGATTCACCCATATATGGATTATATCAGTGAAAAACATTCTTACAAATAATTACCAAGAACAATAATATAATTATAACTGATGAAATATTTAATTTCCACCATCTTAATAATAATATTATTATTTTCACCCATAGGAAACAAATTTATTAATATCAAATTAAAAATTTTGATTTAAATTTTTTATAAAAATAAAAAAAATATTGGGAAGGGAGTTTATTTATTTAATAAAATATAATATAGCATTAAATAAACAATTTTCCTAAAGATGTTATGATGTCAAAAAACCATTGTCTTTGTATGTGTTAAAATAAAATATTCTTTTTTATTCTTTGTCAAAATATTCTGTATAAAATAAATAAAAAGATACCATATTTATGCCTTTAAAATAATGTAAAAAGTTATATAAAATATAATATAATATTGAAATTATAACCATATAAATATTTCCATTAAATAATTATAAGAACAATGAACATAGAAGATATTAATTTTTAAAAATAAAAATTTAAATAATGAAAAACAAGGTTTTTATAGTATAGTGTCCCCTACTACGTGTATGGCTCATCATGCATGTTCTATTTATGTACATCAAATAAAATATAATTTCTCATATTAAGTAGCATTTTTTATATTCATTTAAATATTAAACTTTCCAAAATGTTTAAAAAAAAGTAATATTATAATAAATTTTAAATTATTCAAAACAATTATGTAATTTTTCCTAAAATTAATATTATATTATAAGAAAATAAATACCCTAAATAAAAAACTAGAACACATGAAAAATATTTTTTAAAATAATGCAATAGATTTTTGACTAAAAACTTTCATAATATTCTTATAATAACTATAAATCCACAAAATATTATAAATGAATATTTTAAATTTATTTATCTTAATATTACTTATGTTTTTACATAGTCCCACTATGAAATTGTAGAATTTATCAAACCATTACCCTCAATATATTTTTGATGTAATTTAAATTATTTTTTATTAAAAAGATGCTATGTGATATTATACTTACAAGATGAGACTCTAATTCTATTGTAGGATGATAGAGAATTAAACCACTCCATCATAAGAAATACCATTTAAAAGCATGAATATAAAACTCCAAGATACCTATTAACCCCCAAAAAGAGCAAATTGCCACAATACAGTTTGATTTGGTCTAGATAAAAACATTTTATTTAAAATTAAATAGATATCATATCTCGAATAATATAACATCTATGACCAAACGATATATCTCAATAACCATGGTTGATGATTTTGTTCCCATTAAAAAATATAAAAATATCATTTAGATGGTAACACTCATTTATATCCATGGATATGCTAATCAAATCGTTGCCAAATATGCGATAAAAAACACAATGATCATGAACAAGGAAATCCCATTCAACATCAACATCAACAACCATATTAAAAGAAGGCATAGTCAAAGAAACCATTATTCTGGTGTATAACCCAATTAAAAACCACTCATCAATCCCAACAACATTTAAAAAATTAGCACATATTATGACTGATGTGATTTTAGAGTCTCTATGATGTGGTCAAGATACGGTACATAATCATCTCATTCGAATGATCACACTATGAGAAACCAAGGACTCTAAAAGATAAGTTGTAATATCACTGATGAATCTTTACTCAAAAGGCTCAGATTCACCTACCGAAGCATCGTCAACATTACCTCAATGGCTATATTATAAATGGTATTCGTGTTATTTTAATTCTTACATGTGCATCAATAAACACTTAATTATTGATAATGTCTTCGTATGAAATGATCATCTATTCAACATAATTCTATTTCGGAACACCTTAACAAATTATGGTGACATTCTTGAACCACGATCTACATGTCAATCATTAATCATAAAATCTGTAACATTACCATTTCAGAATGTAAAAACACTCAAGTCCCAAAAATTCAACCTGAGTAGGGTAACAAAATTAACTTGACTCTCAAAACATTATAAGGGTACTGTATACCATGAGTTATCCCATTACAAAACATAAACTTCGACCCTCTCTCTTTGTTAGTAAAAAGATAAATCACATGGTTAAAAATCCCTATTTTTTATTTTATCCATTTGATTAATTCTATTCAACAATTAAACATTGGGATGGATTTCCAAAAACCAACATGTTCATTTTCACAATAGGTAACTTGGTTTTGTTAACAATACACTATAGAAAAAGATGAATGCTATCATAGACAACCTCTTCAATCATTTTAGATTCAGGGTTTTCCAAATATAAACAAGAAATTTACCATCTAAATTCAATTACCCAAAAGGCCAACCACCATCGGTCCCACCCATTCAAATTGGGTTCTAGAAAAAGAAAACCAACAACATTTAATTTCAATCCAAACTCAGCAGTTTTACATTTATAACCATATCCATACATAGTATGGTTATATAAAATCAAACACATTGTTGGACATCTAGAAATAGATAAGGAGACTATACATCTTATAAGTGGTATTTTGAACCCTTTTATCACAATGAACATGAATTTAACATTTTAACTATAGCATACCTTTCACATATTGAAGCATCTATAACATGTTTTCATATGTAGTAACACAACATCAATTTATAACACAAAGTCATGGCCCAACTATAAAACATGCTAATCACATAGGCATCATGAATATAAACACCCAATCATGTAAAATGTATCACCGAATCATGAAATTTAAAAAGATATGCTAAATATGTATAAGTCATGTCTCTTATTCATGGAACAAATTCCATATTATTAGAACTCCTCCTAATTTAATTTCATTGCATGGAATTTATGCATGGTATGTGAGTCATTAAGTGTCTATGATGATGTATGTATATAAATTGTTTTCCTTATTAGTCCATGATAATTGTTTTACAAAATTCCCAAAACTAGTAAGCATCAAGAAATAACACTAGTCACTCAGGTTGAAATCATATCTAATATAACCTCAAATACAAAGAACGTCAATTCCATTCCCTATCCACTTGGTCATTTCTCGTACATGGGGTGATCATTACCAATCCTTTCTATTAACCCAAGCGCTAATAGCTCCCTAGTCTTCAGTCTACCAACCCCAAATCAGTATATCCAAGGAAAAGAATGAGAACCTAAACCTCTGATACAACATTATAACATCCTGAATCTACTAACCCCTGAACTGGTGGCTGAACCAGTCGCCACATATCTATAAAAAAGTCTCCCAGTACACCAGAAGCTACGGACATAAAAAAAGTGTCTAAGGATAGTAAGTTGGGATACTATACACTATTACTAGAGTAAAAATAGACGACAATATCATCAATATACTGATGTAGTGTGAATAATGATAATTTAGTCAAAACACAATTTTATAAATCTTGTTAAAAATATAATGGAAAACTCTAATGTTATACAATGCACGCATGTTAGGATGGTTCAACAATAAATGTTATAAAAAATAAAACATTTAATACATATAAATAAATAAATAAATAAATAATTACTTAAATATCTAAGGGATATATCCTTGAGAATCCCAAACATCCTCTCATCCCTCTACTTCTATCTCCCATGTGTATGCAAATAGCATAATCCTGTAACCATGTACAGTCTACTCGGGTACCCCAGTGAAATGGAATACTTAGTAGGGTGTGAGATATATTTCTCAATAGGTCGGTACCACCAGTGTCTACCCGAAATCGAGAAATTCAATAAATAATTTAAATAGTGTGAATGCATGGTCAAATAATGTTAGCAGTACCATGTAAATCTTTACCCAACTACCTGCTTCAACCCACATATGGTGTCTAAACATAGATTGTAAATTTTTCATTCATATACAAAATCCATCACAGATTTATTTTAATTTTTCAAATTTTAAAAAAATGTTAAATTATATAAGTCTCAGAATCTGGCCTATACCCAACATTCCTCGTATAAGTCACTTAAAACAGATGTCTCTCAAGACCATCTAAAAAATAAATGTAAAGTCCAAATCCAAGATTTTTATTTGGCTAGGATAATGTGTCATAAGGTACATCAATTAATCTTTCATATTCTATGTCCAATACATTCCACTAAAAATAGTGATTCTCCAAATCAATACAAAAATCTGATCCTATCAACTATACATAGTGATTCGGTCCTAGGTTCCCCTAGACACCCATATCTCTATACCTACCTCAGCTATGTTGGGGACTGAACCATTTCACATATTCAATCACAAATCTTTACATCACACCGTATTTCATTAATCTATTTAATTCAGTTCATGTACGACCAATTGGACTCACAATCCAATGTCTATTAATGGGTGTAGAACATCATGTAAAACACCTTAATGAGTATTTGGAGCATCAGTCCTTCTCTCTCAACCCTAGTTATTTGGTGGTCTAGTCCATGTCCCATAAATGGGTATTTTCATGAAATTTGAATATAGAACGCAATGTCTATCACTTTAATAGAATTTAGAGCATTAGTCCCTCTATCAAAACCCAATTATCAATCACACATATATATCTATCATTAGTGTAGAACATTAGGTCAAACACCCCAAAACCATTAAATAATTTGTCAATAAATTAATTAATCAAATTTTTCAATTAATTCAACAACTAATTGTCAAAATAAATTTCTGTTAATATAATTATATAATAAATTAAACATCCAACCTCTTAATAGTTAAAAATTAATTAACAATTAATTATTCCTAAACACAAGCAAGTCAACCAGATAATTAACTCAATGTTTAACTATCCCAATTACCTGAAATAATACATGATAATTAATTCAACAATCAACTATAATAATTCTCATACTAATCCAATCTATTTTTAGATATACTAAATCATTTATTTAATTCCACAATTTACTACGTACACATTACCATTAATTAATCCTTCAATTAATTAATCTATAAAAAAATCACATCCCATAATTAATTTTAAAATCATTTAATTATCTCATTCTAAAGATCTAATCTCCAAATTTAATACCTGAAATTAATAATACAAACCAATCACTGTAAAATCAAATTTTTAATTCATCCTTAAGTATGTCAATTAAGCCAAAATGCCTTATCGAATTAATTTTTTTTAGAAAAAAAATTAGTTTTCATATAATTTTTATTATTTAATTATATCACTTTAAAAAAATTATATATACATTCTCCAAACAAACACAGGGTCTTATCTTCATTTATCTCACGTCGGTAACATCATTTAATAACATCCAAATTCATGCATTAACATATCACATATCACATTAATCAATAAAATAAGACAAACAAAATTCACACTAGAATTACATTCAAAATAAATAATTTACATCATTATTTAACTACCCAAAGAAGTAAAGAAATCATTTTATTAATGCATTTCATAATCTTTAGATCTTGAAAAATGAACCTCCCTAAGGGTGGAACTATATTGAATATGAAACTCATTGATTTACTTGGTGGAAACCAGTTGCTATTGGGACACAATCACACATACACACCATTAACTAACACCCATAAATAGGAGGGTGGGAACCAATTCACAACCAAAATATTCACCCCAACCCAAAAATACTATAAGAATTAAAATTATTGTGTGAGAAACCAAATAATGGGTTTAAACACTTACCCTAATATGGCGGAGATGAACTGAAAATGAGCACAAATAATTCTCCCTTGGCAGCAGTACTTAGAAAAGGGACCAATGAGTCTAGAGTAACCCATTGTACAACCCTTAATGAGGTGGAAAAGGATTGTGAAGACATATGAACGATTCAACAAGCAGGGAGGAGATTAGTTGAAGGTGTGTAGCAAGCCTTGTAAGAGGCATGAAGTTGGTCGTGCTACTCATGAAGTGAACATCCTTCATTCAATCACCTCCCACTATAATCTAATAAATACCTTATTAAACTAATAGATTTAATATAATAATAATAATAATAATTAAAATTATATTAGCATTATCATTAATTATTTTACACCGCTATTAGATAAACCTAATACTTCATTAAGACATCAAATTAATTAAATTATCTCCAATAGAGTTCAATTAAATAAAGTGTATAATCTATTTATTTATTTAATTATCCCAACCTGAATTAATTAAATAAAAACCCTGCATCATACTGATTGATTAAATTTTTTAACCATCAATTTATTTTAAAAAACCTACATTTCGCCTTTATTAATTTAATTTATAATAACCAGGAATTTAATTAAATTAAACCCAACACCACATTTATTCCACATTAAATATTACAATTAAATATTACAATTTTATAATAACCCCCAACTCCTCATTTACACATCGTATAATATGAATATTAAATATTACTATTCATTGATAACACCAAACTCCTCATTTATATGTAATTTAATTATTTTATCAGAACAATAATTTAGTTAATTGAAACCCCCAAAAACTCATTTAATTACACTCCTCTCATCCTAAAATGAAATAAATGAAATTTTCTTAAATATAACAATCAATATTATTATCATTTAATAAAATGATTCTTTTATAAAACCCAAAAACCACCACTAGACGTCATTTAATTAAATTCTGTTAATCTAAATTTAATTAAATTGAAAAACTGTTTCACAAGAATTAATTAAATCCCACTTTTCCTTGGATTTAATTTAAAAAAATCTCAATTTCCATTATTATTATTCATCATAATAATAATTAAACCCATAAATAATATTTATTATTATACTCAGTAAAACAGAATAAAAATAATCACACAATTTTTATTATTCAACATTACTTAAAAATCAACACCTCTACCAAATAAAAACAAAGAATTATTATTTTTTAAACTCCTTATTTAATTAAACACATCTTTATTAAATCTGGTACTCCACATTTAAAAAAAAATGTTTTTTCGAGATACCCAATGGAATTATTAATATCAGATAAAAAACTACACCTCATTAATAATCATATTAAAATCGTTTAACATATAAATAATTTAATACACCATAATAATGATTATAACATTATTACTATTAAAAATTCTTCTATTTAAATGAAAATAATTAATTTAATATTATTAAATTAAAATAAATATTATTTTAAACTCGGTAAGCTACATGGGTTGGACTGCACCTATGGGCAGCCCGTGAAGATTAATTAAATTGTTTTTTTCGGGATCTGGTGCTCCGGAGACTAATCGAGACACCCGTGAAAATTATTTGATACATGCCCAAGTCCTAAAACAACATCATTATGTGTTACAACACTCTGAATAATGTTCTGAATCTCAGTTTAAAAACCCACACATCGGTAAACGTGGAATATAATGAAAACCTACCTATTTAAACTTGGTTAAAATACACAAGACTTTACAACAAGTTATCAAAAAAAATCATAGAATATAACTTATAATTCTTATCAATTTAACTACCATTAATATATTATAATTAATGAATAATAATAAATCAAAATGATATAGGATTCAATTTATTATTACTATTTATATCCATTAAATAAAAATTTGTAATTAGCTCTATATATGCATAGAGATTATGTATCATAGCATGGAACAAGAGTAATATGATGTATGAACAAAACAATTAACTATTATAGAAATGTAAAAAAATTACATATAAAGAGAAAAATATAAATGAAATATCCAAATTGAATGAGAATTTCCTTTTATAAATTGGTTTAACTTCATTACTATATATTAAATGAATGGTTTTTAATTTTATTAAATATAGGCAAGGTATTTGTAACAATATATCAAATTTATTAAATCATTTTATAAATTTAACTAAATTAGTTTTTGCATCTTCTCTTAGTTGGATATAGTCATGGAAATGTAATTGAAACCTTATGAGGATTTGGATGAAATTTTTTTCCCAATTTAATATTTATTTACTTTTTGCTAAATATTAAGGGAATGTTTGAATTTATTTGGCCACCTCTTCCAGAATAAATACCACACACCCTCTACAATATCTACCCAAAAATTCAACGTTTATTTTAATTAATGAATCTTACATGTGGAATTTTAAATTTCATATTCATTTGTATAATTAAAAAAATCTATAATATTTAATGGGGGGGGGAATATTTCTGATGAATATTTCATAACAAATGGATTAAAAATATTCTTTATTCATAAATATTTAATGGTTTTAATGATTTAATGGTGTATGAGTGGATGAATGACCCTATAGTTTTTCAATAAATTAATATTATAAAAATTCAAATTTCAAATTTCTATAAAAATTTATAATAATAAATATAGATAAAAACTTATGTAAATTTTTATTTTGTAAGTACTCCATTTACAGTAAAATACTCTCAAACTAAAACATTTTTGTGAAATGAATTACTTCCATGAATAATACTTAATATATAATATTAGTCAAATATTTATATCTCAATAACATTAAATTTAAATATTAATTATTGTATAAATTAAAAAATTATTTCTAAAATAATATCTCAAATAATTGAAAATTTGTTTCTAGATTAGTCAATAAAATCCTAATGATATTTTTATCATATTAAATTTAATGACATGAATGTCAATTCCAATTATTATTTAAAAACAGATGTTATAGTTAAATTGTATTTTTAACTTAAATTTTAAATAATTTAGGGATTTAAAGTAGTAATACTTAATAATATATTAAATAAAATGACACATCGAGGTACTCCTTCCTCAACAACTGAATTTAATTTTAAAAACTCAAATAAGAAATTTATCATTTCATATAGAGTTGATAAATTTATACTGGAAGAATAAAAAAATACTTGCAGAAAATTTTATAATTTTTATGAAAAAACACTTAAATAAAATATAATCATATTACCATACATTAGAATACCACACAGTAACATAAATAAAAATAAAATGAAATCATTATTCCAGAAAAGTCTTAATAAAATGTTTATGTCTACTTCAATCCATTATCCATTTTTAATTTTGTATTATCTTCCTTTTGATAACTTGAATTATTGGATACTAATAAAATATTTATTTTCTCATTAGAAATACACCTTTAATTTTAAATCCTTTCATTTGTAGAATATATATCATTAATGTTATCATTTTCAAAATTTATTGATTTCTATAATTACTTTCCATTCTTTATAGTTATTACATTCATTGAATTTAACTTCAAATAATTATATTTTTTACACACATCCTTAGACTTTTTCTTCTTTTGAGTTATTATTTTATGAATTACTTATCCATCATGTTTTATTATCGTTTGAGGATTATCATTATATATTCACCTAATATATTTATAATTTTCACAATGTTTTCCTTGATCATATTTTATTAAATATAAATATCCATTTTCTATTAATGAACATTCTATTTTCACATTTCGTAATATTAAACATTAAATTCAGTATTCATCTTTATTTTATTTAGTTTTGTGATAAAAACCTTCAAATATTCAATCTTGTTTATCAATATTGACTCTTTATTTAATATAAGAGTAATAAATTTTGTTTGATGTTTGATTATATTTCATCAATTGTTTATTATATTTCTTTGACATTGAATTTTTTTGAAAGAATCCCTAAAAAATATCATCAACATAATCTCTATATTATTATCTTTCTCAATGTATTTTCAATTATCTCATTCACTAGTGAACTCGGTATAACATTATTTAGCAATTAATGATTCCACTTTCACATCACACGATGTAAGAATTTATGTTTCATCTACAAAACCTTATTCATCATTGTTCATATAAAATCAGTTATCTTTGAAAATTTTGGTTAGTTCAAAATTATTCATCAGGAATAAATCAAATATTTAAAGAACATTGGAAATTTCTTCATTATGAAACTCTATAATGAAACATATTAATCCAAAAATGTTTTTTATTAAACGTTTGATATTGTTTTAAAAAATATACCATGATATTACATTTTAAACACTTCAATTAATGGTTTCTTTAGTACCTTCATTCACCTATTAGAACACTTCTGGAGATGATAGCTAACAAATTGTAATACATTATATCAACATCATTATTGTCATATAAACTATTCTCTTACTCAACGGTTTATTTAAGAAACTTCTAATAATTCGTCTATTTAAATTATATTTAATTATTTTATCTAATTTACATTATAATTATGATTAAATTTATTACTTAATACGTAATAAATATAATATACAAATAATCCAATTAAATTGTGTTACAGTCATTATATTATAATGTTTATTTGATGTTAAAAAATATTTCCAATAAGATGAATGGTGCCTTTTCAAGTACAACTAATTATGAATGAGACTAATAAAAACCTGTATTGGTGACTACCACATCATTAACTCTTGTGAACAAGCCATCAATAGACTCATATTTATGTATTTTAGTGTATTCACACATAAAATTCCAAATCAATAATTTATCATCATTAAGATTTCCATCCACCAAATATATGTTACATTTCATATCCCAAATATATTTTACAATCATAAACCCTTGTACAGTGATAAATTCATTCTTTTAACATGATATAATTATTAAAATAAAATAATAGGCATAATTATCTATTTACATTCGATTAAAACCTATCATCAAAACACAATCTATATAAGGAAGTTATATAAAAGCCATAGATTTTATATATTATTATTTTCTCAATCATAATGTATTCGATATCTTTTATCACTTGAAAAACAAATCCAAAACGATCCAAAAAACAATATATAACCATTAAAATGTAGCCATATAATTTGAGGGTTAAAATAGAGTAGTAGGAATTATGAAATATGTGTGAAAATAAAAATTAAGGAAATTATTAATTCTAATGAATTAATAAAATTGAATAATATTATCTAAATAACTAATAAGACAAGAATATTCTTCAATATAAAACCATTCAAATAATTGGTTTTTATGTACATTATTTTTCATAACTAAATATATTATATATAAAATAAATAATATATGGTAATAATATATTGATATCAATTTGGGTACTAACTGATTGAATAAAATAAGAATAGTTAACATCCCTAAACCATTATTTTCTTATGAAAATATTAATAATTTTATTTTTATATTTTTATTTTTAAGTTAAATTAATCATATATATAATTTTAAATAGAAAAAATAAAATTCAATATTGAATTTAACATTTAATAATTATATTATGACAAATATATGATATTTTTCTAAATGTAATATTTTTGGTGAATATTAAAAAAAACCCCTTTTTATTAATACTATAGTTGTCATAAAATTATAATGAAATAAGTGTTAATTACAAAATTATAAAAATAATAGTTTTAGTTATTCCATAAGGGGTAATATGGATCCTTTAAAATACTATGTTGGCTTAATGAGACCAATGTAAATATTTTTTATATCATAGGTATTATTTCTCACTAAAAACTATATTAAATTTTTCTTCTAAAATAATTCATCAATTATAAAAATAAAATATAAATAAATAGATTTACTATTTTTATATTATTTTTTTCATATTATTTATTAATACTAATTTAATTGTTAGTCATAAAATATTTTTTAATAATATTAAACACAATGAAAAAGATATTGGTGAAGTGTTATTACTAGAGAATTGTATTATTAATGTTAAGAAATTTATATCTAACAAATTAAAGTGATGCATGTTCTAAAATTACATTTATATGATGATTGAAAATATATATAAACCTATCACCAAGTGTTTAATTTTTAATTAGTGTTTTTTAATATTACGGACAATTAACTGTGAAAAAATATTCTTCTACAGAATTGTTTTTCTATATATTAAATGTTTTAAATAAAAATAAATTTAATATTATATAGAAACAAAAATTAAAATTTTGAACTTAGATATAGTATCCTAGAATAAGTATTTTTCATTGGGGGGACCAAATATTTTTTGTAAAATATAAATTATTTTGTTCAAAAATAGTTACTATGGTAAAAAATTGGTTAAAAGTAAAAACATAGCGGTTGAAATCTTGAAAAATGGTTAAAACATGTGTAAAAATGAGTTGTATGGGATTTTCAAAATTTATTTATCCCCAAATTTAATTATTTCCTAATTTTTTATTCATTATCCCTTGAACACTATCACTACATCATTAAAAATGTTGTGGTTATTTATAAAAATGTAATTTTCATCAGTTATAAATCGATTTCACCAACTAAAATTTTATCCACACATTAAAAATAATAAAATAAATAAAATACACTAGTCTCTCATAAACTCTGTAATAATTTTTAAGAAGTATTTTATTTCCAAAAGGCCAATCTAAGGGTCATTAAGATGTTACCTATGGTTGAACAACCCAAGGGTGAAGTAATGATCTCAACGAAGATCCCTTAATTATCATCATCCTCAACCAACATAAAAATATTATAAAAAATATATTATGATAATACAATTATTATTAATTTTAAAAAATTGTATCATATTAACTTCAAATCTATTTTATATTTTCAACAAAAACCATTAAAAAATGATGACATTGCCATGCATACATTCTAAATATAATCCACATGATCATTATTCTGGATTTTTCATTAAATCCTTACATGGATGGTTATAAAAGTACATTAAAAATATTTATATTATATATATAATATTATTAAGGAAATTATATGATAAAATATTCTATATCTTCCTCATGACCTATGAATAATGAAAATGTCACACATGTTCATGTGTAGACTATCTCCTCTGAAACACTTATGTATTTCATTTTTCTTATATTAATTTTTATTTATAAATATCAATTAATTCAAAAATAAACAAATTAATAATATATATAAGATATTATTATACATTATTTTAATAATTATATTTTTCTGAATCATTCACTTTCCAAAACATACTCACCTAGATATTTTATATTTTTTCTTATGATCAGTTTAACAACCATGATTTATAATGTTATGAACATATATCAGGGAAGACTATGAAAAACATAATAATATTATTATTATAAATTAATGATAAAATAGTATTTTTATAGTTTTTTAATGGATATACTAATATTTTACTAATACATTATTTTCGAACACATTTTTTTTATTAAAAATTCATCGAACAACTTCAAGTGACCCATTAAAGAAAATATATATAATAAGTAAATAATTGATGATAATAAAAGGAATTTAAAAAAGTGAAATATAGATAAAAATATTCCTAATAATTGTTTTAATAAATTCTGTTTTTTTTTCATGAAGATAGGCATATAACAAAATTTACTATGACTAAATGTAATGATTTTTACATCTCAAATTTTCTTTTTTGAGTTATAGTTAATTTTATAAATTTTATCCATTTGTGGAGTACATATTGGGGATGTATTTTTTTATAATAATTTAAATTAAATTCAATGTATTATTCACCTAAAATTCCTTTTCAATGAGAAATTTTTTTCATTATTCAATCAATTTATATTTAATTGTGTATATACATACATTTATATTTATTATATCATGATTATTAATTCAATCATGAAATTATAATTTCAATAAAAATATATATATTTCTATAATAAATTGATTAAAATATTACCAAGAAATATGGTTTTATTGGTCTCAATTCTGAATATCGAAGACATATTAAATTTTATGAATCATTTTTCCGTGTATATTATTTTCTTTTGATTTTATTCCAGTGAGATATTAAACTAAATATTTTCATCTAATTAATTTGATATAAATTTCCAAAATACTTCATTTCATCATTCATTATTCAATATAATTTTTTCCTAAGCAGTAAGGGATTTTGTTATCTAAATATTTAATAATTGAGTTATAATTTAACCATTTTATTTTTATTCTTATTAATTGACTTCGTTGCGTATTGTTATTTGATTATAAAAAATTTAATAATTATTTATAGATATTTACATTTCATTACCATATAATCCTATTATAATGATTATTCCTTGAAAATATAATGTTTGGATGGGTTTTTCATAAATAAGATTCTATTTTTTATTTATAATGATCATTCATGAATAACATTCTTCTAATTTGGATTATTTTTATTATGATTATTTAATGTCATATTTCAAATTCTATGTACAAGGATTTACTTTTTATCACCTAAATCCCGTTTTTAATAGACCATTTCTTATTTATATCAATAAAACCAGAATAAAATCCTTACTATAACCTTGTTACTATTCATTTGATAATGGTGTAAAACATTTTATTAGGAACATTAATAATGTTCGTTAATTACACAATTAAAAAAATTATTATATTTATCATGGAAATATTTATTGTCTTTTTATCAATATTTTATAACTATTGACTATATATCCATGATTATGTATGAGATTACCAAGGGATCATTAATATATTTGTTATGTAACTATCCACCTTATTTTATTGGACAAATTAGGAACCTAAAAAATTATTTATTTATTTTTTAAATTATTAACATGACTATCTACCCAATTGTCTATATGTTTTATGATTGAGGGATTCTTCCCAAGAGAGTAATTACATTTATTGATTGTGTTGATATTGGAAATCTATATACATTACATTTCAATACACTTGATTGTTTATTATATGGAATGTTGGTGTGGTATTTTATAGTTTATTTATTCTTTTACATTATTAATTAATTGTAATTAATTATTGATTTGTGGGTATCACAATAACCCATTAATGAATTAGTAGGTATCAGGACACAAAATAGCCTTGGTATTCTGTGTATACCTATCCAATTAATTACGATGTCAGAGAACGATCCCATGATGGTATGTTTAAGAAGTCTAAGACCAATACTGTGATTTAATAATTATAATATCTAGATTAATGATTTTCATCACACTAAAATAATATTTTTTATTCATTATGATCTACTTATTACCATTTTTATCCTTGAATATGTTTTCTTAACTATTTTATATAGTTAAGATAAATTTTTAATTACTTATTTCCTTCCATATTATTCGTACAATGTGTATTCTATGATATATTATTATATATTTTACCACTTTTTGAGAATTTAATCCCACCCTTCTTGTAGTTCAATTTAGAATGTTTAAAAAAAAGTATTACCCCATATATCTCTCGAATAAATTCGCATGTGAGTAAATTTTATTGGAGATATTGATTTATATAGTTTCATATACAGTGGTAAAAAAATTTATTATTTGATAAATAAATTATATTTATTTGTTAATTATTTTACTTAATTATATTAACATATAATCATAAAAGGAAAACGAAATTTATATAATGAAATATTTTCTATATATAATTTTATTGTGGAAAAATTAGGTATATGATATAAAAAATGTAATCAGGGCATGTATATGATAACTCTAGATAATATGGGGTGGTTGTTTTAGGATAATTTAAGTGTCAATAATATCATAATGATTTTGTAATGATAAGGTTGATCATATTTTAAAAGGTGTAGATAAAATATATTTTTAGATTTAGTAATATGGAATAATTTTTATATTTCCGACTGTGAAAAATAAACACTATAGAAAATATTTGGGATGAATCTACATACTGGATGAAATCCAAAATTTAATAAAATATTGTGTCTCTGGTATCCTAGAAATTATATACACATATAGAGAGTAAAACATGGATGATATTTTGGAGAAAATGAACATTGAGGAGATCACCATGATAAGGCTGGTTGAATATCAACTTGTTCATCATTCGGTGAATGATGATTGGGATTATTATAGCCCACCTATATATAATTATTAGGGAAAACACTTTGGATGATTCAAATACACCATATTAAACATTATAAAATATTGACATATAAAAGATAGAGTACCTAATCGGATAATGACTATAGATTTAATAGATTGGTAGAAATTGATTCATAACTTAAGATATATATATATAGTAATTGATATATGATTATTTAATAATAGATTATTTTATATTTTGGACCGTTTAATTAAATGATTTCGGTGTCTATTGTATTGTTCGATGGTTCATAATAATTTGGGACTATTATTTTGGTTGATTTGGACGATTAATGCACAGTACCCAAAGAAATACTATTTGAACCATGATGGATATTTCATGAACTTAATATAAAACAATAAATAATGATTGTATCTAATATTAGTATTTCTTGAAGATGTGTTTTATATAATATTGTTACGATTCCAAATGTTTATCATCCATGTTTACTACTTTTGTTTTATAAATGAATAGATATTTCAATAACATTGTTAATAATATATCCAATTAAAAATTAAATGATGGTCCTAATGAGAAACGTAATGAGATAATAATTAGAGTTGAAAATATTTTAATTATACATAACCAACATTCATGAATTTTGATTGACATTAATATCATAGTCAAATTGTAAAAAGAACCAAATAAGGGAATAATTGATTTTTATCTATGCTTGGGTGACAATGATGATGAATGGAATAATATTTAAATTGTAACTCACGAATTATGTTTTAAGGAGAAACCCTAGATTTTTCTCAATGAAAATTGAAGTCGTTTTATTTTTTCATAATCGTGGAAATCAAAAAACCAAATACCAAGGAAAATATTTATTTCTTCTTTTTATTAAATGGTGTAAAAAATGTGACTCTTAATCTTACCAATGATATTAATGTATCTATATCATTTGAAATTATATCTTTAGTTAGGAAAACAGATAACATTTCCTTAACTAATTTTATTCAAATAAATAACTAAAATTATGGGGATGTAATTTTTTTAATTAGGTGGAATGTTACACCATTACATTGTAAATTATATTATACATTAAAACCTAATTTTTATATATGTTCCTCCACATTCTACACCTATCCTAAATGATCCATAGAAAAATATAAACACAAGATAATTAATTAATAGTATGGTTGAGAAAGAACTACTATAATAATGGTAGGAAATATATTTTTAAATAAAATAAAATATATTTATTAACACAATTGAATTGGTAAAATTCAATTACTATAGCTAAATAAACAATAAGACAAGTTTAGGTTTTAAAATTTAACCTTTCTAAAAAATATCTTCTTTAGTGAATCATTATCAGAAAAAATTTATAGTGTTGATAAAATATTCCATTGATATAAATAATATATTAACAAACAATATATTAGTAATTTATAGGATTTAAAAAATTATTAATAATTTTAAAAATTTATTTTCTTATGAAAACAATGTTCATCATAGTTTTTATTTTCCTATTGAAATAATAAAGTAAAACATTATATAACATGATTTTTGGAAAAGTAACATCATTTTTTAATTCTATATTTAAAAATTATATCTCGATAAATTTTTGATATTTCTATGAGATAATTCAATTTAGATAAATATTGAAAAAGTCACCATTTTTACTAAATCTTAATGCATCAAACATTATCAACAATTAAGTATTACATAAAATCTTATAAATAATTTTTTAGAAATTGATATATTTTATAAAAAACAGTTATTCATTCAAAAGAATATGTTTAATTTATAAGAATCATTTTTATCATTTGGAATCATAGGTAATATTTTACTTTAAAAAAATCCTAATAACATATATTAAACATTAGTTGAGACCACTTTTAGAAAAAAAAAATTAAAAAATTAAAAAACATATTTTATCGTGTTTTTTATCATATTTAGTAATTTCTATTTACATTTTAGGAATAAAATATGATTAATAATGTTAATTTTTTTGACTTTGATAATGGTGGAAGCATTAATTTTAATTAATTATATTGTAAATGTTCTGTAATTATTAACTAGAAAATTATATATATTTATATATTATAAAATTTATTATATATGATTATCTCATATATATGAAAACAGATATTCAAACTTTTATTTAGAAATTAATATTATAGATGATTTATGACTCATTATTGTGAAACCAAAATTTTTTTTCAAAAAATGTTTTTAAGCATCTTAAATGTTTTAATGTAAAGGCCATTTTTCTATTATTTAATAATAAAATTATATTATGTGGGTGATAAATTTATGATCATAAAATATAAAATTGTAACAATTATTACTTTATATTTTAAATATAATATAAATTAATTGTGTGAAAAATAGTTTCCATATTAAAAACCAAAAGTGGTATAATGTAAAAACGTTGTGTTAAAATTATTGATACATGTTTGAAACAAGAGTGAAAATTAGTCATAGTGTGTTTAATGAAATTATATCAAAATAAATAATTATTATTTCACTCTTTTTTAGAAATTATCCATTGAGTAGCATCTTTCAATCATCGATAATATAATTGGTATTTACAGAAATTCAATTTTCATCACTTATAAAAGTTGATAATGGGAAAAAATGTCTTCTCAAATTCCAAAGAATTATATAGACCTAAAATATATAATACTATATTCTAAACTCTCTCATGTCATCCTATAATAAATGTAATTTCAAAATGACCAAGATAAATATCATTAAGGTTATAGCCACGTGGGAATATACTAAGTGAGATGTAATGTTCTGAATTGAGCTCTCTAAATTGTATTCATCATCAACCCAATAAATCATATTCTATTAATGAATATTAGATCAAATAAAAATTAATAATACTACGAAATTTCATTATAGTAATTGAATACCCACATTCTATATTCCTTTAAAAGAATTCAAAAAAGGAATACATCATTATGCGTACATGTGGAATACTACCTCTAAAGATGAAGTTCATGATTTTTCACTGTATTATTACATAGTTGTCTATAAAATACTATATAAAGGACTAATATGATATTTTTCAAAAATATTAAGGTTCTTCGATTTTAATTTATCACATATATTCCATCTAACCTATGAAAAATAAAATGGATCTTCTATGTATACATGGAGACTACATCCACCGAAAAGGTGATTCATGTAATTTTACATATACAATTTTATTATTTATCATGTCCCTTAAAATTATGGAAAACACCATAAAATATAAATAATATCATTATACATCTATAAAATTTACATATTCCAAAATAATCAAATTATTAACCGTACTCACCATTTATTATAAAATGCCCTTCTGTGGTCCGTTTGAACTACCTACGTGTACAAGTAATTTAAATTATATGATGGGTGATTATTATAACCATATTAATGAGGTTATATGATTTAAATCATTAATTAATGCATGTTTTATGGTTAAAAATGTTATATATATATATATTTATATATTTAAAATCATATTAATGGTCGACCATTTTTTTGTTTATTTTAAATTCACCATGTAATCCTTCATAAACGACATAAGAAAAAATTATAATAAAAATAAATAATATATGATAATAAATTGACAATAAAATGTTTAATATTGAAGAATTTTTTTCCATAGAATGTTTTTAATAGAATTATTTTGATTATTTGTGTAATTTTTAAAATATGAATAAATAATTAGGACTTTATGTATGATTTTTTCATATTAATGAATCTCCAATGGTAAAGGATTCATATTCAAACTTTGTATTCTTTTTGTTGTATATTTTGACCATGTATTTGTTTGTTGTAATTTTAATTTTATTTCTAGGATTTCCCATATCAAATTATTCTTCCTTGAGACAATATTGGTATTATTAACCTCATTTCATTTATATGATATGTATACTTCCTATTTTATTTAATGTATCCTAGAATTAGTTTTATAAAAAGTAGTTTTGGTTTAAATACAAGTGTTATATTTTATAGTGGTTTTTAGTGAAATGTTACTGAATCCATAATTATATTTGTTATTAATTCATTATATTTATAATTTGATATATATTTTTCACTATTTTTTCTTCCATATGTGTTCTTTTGATTTTTATCACATGAAATTACTAAATAATTTTTATTTTATAATTAAAGGGTTATAATATTCCAAATCGTGTTCCATTCATCATTCATCTTTAGTTTCCAGTTTTACATAAGCTATTAGGTTTGTTTAACTCCATATTCATTCTTTTAGTTATGATAATTTTTTATAATCATTATTAATTTATTTTGGGTATCTTCTAACGTATTATTTATTTATAAAATATTTCCTATTTTTTATATGGATTTGTAAATATTTATTATAGAGTTATTTTCAATGATTATTCTTTCAAAATAGAATGTTGGTAAGTGTTTTTAAATTCTCAATTATTATTATTTTTATTATAATTATTATTAATGAATAAAATTCTTCTATGATGAATTCTTTTACCATATGATGGTATAAAATAATATTTCCCCTTCTATATTTTTATTTAAATTTCATCATGAACTTATTTTATATGGTTATTTTTATATTGAAATATTAACATAATGAATGTACTCCTTAATAATTTTTTGTTATCCATGATCATGTATGCGGTTCTTTAAAGAACATTAATAAATGTGTTGATTAACATTCCATCTTATTTCACTTGATGTATTATTATAATATAATTTTTTTCTTTATTTCATAAGGTATTGACTTAACCATATACAAATTTCTATTTAAAATATTAATTTATTGAATTTGTACGTAGAGATTTATTAAATTTTTTTATTTGGTTAATATAGATAGTCCAAATACTATCCATTTTAAACAAATGTTAGTTTATTATAAGGAATGATTGTTATGTTTTGAACATTTTTTTTATTCCTCCACCAGATGAATACATTAGACCTAACACCTAACAGGAGGGACCATAATATCCCATCAATTCATTAGCATGTCCCAGGAGACATACATTATTGTTTATTCATTTTGTTACAACCCTATTATTAATGATTTATTATAATGAGGCCTTGATGGAATTTTTTTTATGTATTCTAATAAGGCCTTAATGTTAATATTATTATATTAGACCACATTTAATCTATCACTATGAAATATATTAGTTTTACTATATGATTTCTTATTTCCCTTGTTATAAATAGATATATTATTTTCCTTCTGTCGTTTGATTTTAAAATTATTATGATTATTTATTCAATATCAAATTTTTCATTCCATGATTAATATATGGAGGATTATAGTATTTTGATTACCTTAGTAATATTTGAGCTCACCCAAATTATGATTCAATTTATTCAGGTTATAGAAAATGTATTATACTTGATTAATATAGTAGAAAATATATTGTGAGGAGAATTTATGGGATATTTTGATGAAATATGATGGATATGTAGTTTCTCATATGATGTCAAAATATTACTCTCGTTATGAGGGGAATATAATATATTTGTAAATGGTTTCAAAACATAATCTATGGTTCTAATCATTTCATAGATAACTATTGAGATTTAGATTATATTGGTTGATGAAAATTATTAGTCATAAATTTTATCAGGGATTTATATTTAAAGTTTGATTATAATTTCAATAGTAAATATATCTATTTTCATTAGTTGAGGTAATATTGAGTGAAATATTTTTTAAGATATATGATGAGATAAAACTTGATAATGCAAATGGATAATTATAAGTAAAAGAAAAATTCCAAAAACATGGAAAATTTTGGTGGTAGTAGTATCTTAGAATTTAAATCTGTGCCTGGATACAGGAAAGTGGATGAATATGTGGCATAGATACACCTCATGATAATCAGCATAAAGAGACTAATTTAGTATCAACACGATCATCACAATCTTTTTGAAATTTTGTATTACGACTGAACACATGGTTATACACTCTAAGTTGATATGGTTTAAATGACATACAGACACCATTTGTGCCATTATAAATGATTTAAATATATTTTTTAATAAACACAATAGAATAATTATCATAAAAATAATTGATTTATAAATATAGATTAATATGTTATTGTATATGTAAATTGAGATATGATTTTATCAAAAATGGGTGTGTCGAATTTTGGGATACAATATTTAAATTATTTGAGGTTTTAGAATATTTTAATAATGTTCCTAGTAATATAAGAGTGTAATTTTTTAGGATATTGAGGTTTAAAAATCAACCATAATTCCATAATTATTGAACCAATGGTGAAATATTTGAATAAAAAATAAATATAAGCAAACATGATGGTTTCATTGTGTTGGACATCAGGAAGATGAATATTACATAATTCTCTTATTATGCTAATTGTTCACCAATCATATTTATTCATTTCATTTTAGTAATGGATGGATATAAGAATTAACAAAACTAGAATTGGGTGTGATGGAAAATTAGGCGTTTGATATAATGAACAACCAAATAGTGTTATAATTAAATTGAGATTTATTTTGATAATTCCATACCATCTATCAAAAATTATAATTAAATATGTGAGAATAATTGAAATCACAAAAAAACTAATGATGTTAATGAAAAAGTATCATGGAGGATTGGGCATTAAATATGATGAATGAAAGAACATTAAATTTAACTTTTTTTAAGAAAGAGAGATGATACAGTCAGGGATATATATCAATGTAACTGATAGTTGTTTTCTTATTTGGTCAAGGTGAAAAAAAAGAAACTAGTTTTAAGAGGAAATACAAATGAGTGTAGTTGACATGATATGGAGAAGAGATATGTTTTGATGTTCAACATATTATATAATTTTATAAATGAAACTTAAAATTATATATTAAAAAATATTATATTTTATATACTTATTTAACACACATATATTTTACAATATACATATTTTTATATAAATTGAATGTGTTGGATACATTTAGTTATATGAAACCTCATGTCTAAATGAACCATGATATAATAACCCATTTCAACTTATTAATTTAATTGTAAGGAGTGAATAGTACTAAAGACATTATTTAAAATATTTATAATTTCATTTATCAATGAAAATTTCATGATTAGTTTATAGTAAATAGGCCAAGAAATTTCACTAAACTCATTTTATTTGTCGTAAATATGTTTTCATAAAAAAAGTGATTTATTAAAATTTTCCACAAACTTTATAATTAATATAAACCATTTTTTTGGTTTTAATGGAATATATGTGATTCACTTTTGAAATCTTCTTATTAATAGTGTATTATGATGATTTATTTTTATTTTTATTAAAATATTTATTTTTTGAACAATAATGAATTAAATTCTTTTATAAAAACTCTAAATTATTTTCAATTAAAAATACCATTATGTTTTTAATTTTACCCTAAAGTAGTATTTGTATCTAAGAATTATAAATAATATAATAGATTACATAGTTTGACAATCATCATTTCCCATGAATGTTTTAGTTTAAGATTTCATATGATGGGTCGTTAAAGAGGTTTATGATAGATTAAGAATCAAATCAAAGATTATTTTATATAAATAATCATGTTCATGATTTAGGATCATGGGTTGTTCATAACATTTTGTAAATATGTGTTATGTCACTATGAGACTCTAGTGGTATTTTTCACGGTTTCAGTATGGATATTCAATCTGTGTGACTCAACATGTAACCATTCATGGGTCTGGATGATAATCAATAAGTGTCACACAACATGAGAATTTTTGGTTCAAATATTGTTGCTCAACCTAGGTTATAATTTGTCTTCTTTAACCAATGGAAAATGGAAACAGGCAATTAGTGTATTATTTATTTAACCGTTTATCATAACAATTTTCCCCAATCTGAAGATCAAGAAATATGAAATTGATTAATTTTCCATTTGGCATTTTCAAAGCTATTCATCTTCTAATATCTATTAAACTTGACATAAAATTCCCCTAGTTCTCTATAAAATCAACCAATTATGTTTTAGATGATCTTCAATGTTTCATGGAATTTAACATCATGGTTTGTTTAATCTTTTATTTTCTGTGCCTCCATATCTTGCATCCACCCCAGATGATATCTATCCTCATATCAATATATTATAAATGATATATATTTTCATGATCTATTGTTTTTTATGATGATTTTTTTGTTTTTATATTGAACTAATCTTGTGAGGACGTGATCCTCTAATTTATAGTTTTTGATATTGATGGTGATTCGTTTTATTTTGTGATTGATGTATTTGAGTCTATAAAATGGTTCAACTTCAGGTATTACATGATGATATAGTATAATTAATTTGGTTTCATTTAATGAAAATTATTTATTTGATGCCATGTTGGTTTTTGTCATGAAATCTTAGTTTTTAAAGGGTTTTTCTCAACAAACTGATGTGTGCACACTATTTTTTCACCGAAATACCTCAATGGTGAATTTGGATATTAAGAAGAGTTTTCATACATATAATATGAAAGTTTTTTCAATGAAATTGATTTAAAAATAACAATAATATTTTGAAATTGTTTTTGGTAAATCACCATGCATTTGGAAGCTTGGATGTGTTGGGAGATGGACCTACTTCACATAAAATTATAGTACCACTAGGGTTTTGATATCAATAGCTCATTGGAGTAATTGATATTCATTTTATTCACTTTATCAGTAGCATTGAATTAATATTTATGTTTGTGTACATAATCCAATGGGATATAACCCAATTAGTGCTTTTTTGTATACAAAAAGTAATACTTCATGGTGGGTTACTAACTTATTTGTCTTATAATATATCTATGGGGTTTTTTATTATGGTTATATACATAGTCACAAATAATTTATATATTCCTTTTGGGATTCTATTCAAAATAATTTTTTAAAATACGAAAGGATTTTTTTATAAAATAATTCTCTTTTTGAATTCCTATATATAACTGATTTGTTTTATGGTTTAGAATAATTTTTTAATTAAAATATAATTGGTACATGTTCTTTTTTTATATCATTCCGTGTATCATCAAATGCATTAATGATTCTTTATAATGTTTTAACATGTGGTTTTTTAAGAAATAATTAATAGTAACGATGTTATATTGTTTACAAACTTTAATTGGTTGTCATCTACTATACAGTGATAAATATTGCTGTTGGAAGATGATCACATAGAGTCCATGATTTTATATTATATTTTTTCACTCAACGGTTTAATATTTTAGGCCTAAAATTGTGTCTCATAAATGTAAACCATACTTCCACTATTTAAAATATCTTATTGTCTTCCTTCTATTTATTAATGATATTTGGAAATTTATTATCATATTCTCAAACATGTGACACACCACCATTGGTTTTATTTTTTGTTGACATTCTCTAGATAAATAAAAAATGGAATCATTGGAGGAACCTATGATGAAGTTTAATGGAACTACATCAGTTTTGATTCCGGTCACTGGTATACAAAATCTAGGACTATCTATATATAGGTAGTAAGTATATGAGGGTTCCTAGACAACAAACATTCTTGTATGAACCCAAGTTATTATGGGAAGTAATATAATTTTTCCAAGCATGAGACGAAATGTTTGAGGTTACATAAATAAATTTCATTGGGGGATTATATCAATACATTATTTAATATTTTATTTTTTAAAATTAATATCCTTTAATGGTATGTATTTTAGCATTCAAGAATATTATCATTTGATTCTAGAATTTTTCAAATTCAAATAATTTATTGTTTCATTCATTAGAAAATTCATCATTTAATAATTATTCTAAATATTAATGAGTAAGCCATGAGACATATTCATTAGGTAAATCCTCCAATGGGCCCATATTTGGTGGAAGCTATTATCTACACCATTCAGATTCTAGGATAGGTAAGGGTTGAGAACGAGATATGTATAATGGTTCATTTTTTTATATACATAGTATAATCAATCCATATTATATGGTGATAAGTGATCCATGAAATCTAATGATGGGTTTTGTGAGTTCATTGGATATTATATTCTCTAAAATATTTGGGGGGCTAAAAGGTGGGTTTTTTCACTTACATGCCTGAAGGATTAAGAAAAATATGGCGAGACACCATCATATGAGAAATGATACCCAATAATATCACATGGTAATAATTTAAAAAGATATCGAATTATAGGTTCAATCAAAAAACATTTCATATGGAAAATAACTCAAAATATATATCCAATTAATGAGGATAGTTGATGGATGTGGAATATTCCACCCATTTTTATTAAGTTGGTTCACCAAGGACCAGATCTCATTACTAGTAACTACTATAAGGCTCAAATATTTAAGATGGTTTTTATGGGTAATATAATGTAAATTCTAATCCTATTATACATACGATTATTTTTTGTTTTTGAAAAAGACTCTATAGATGACGTAGAAATTTCTAGGATTATGATCTAAGATTGATATTTAGATTCTATAAGTTGTTGTCTGATTTTGTTTCCTTTCTAGAAAATAGTGATTAACTATAAGTAGTTTCCATTGGGAATAGTTTTTTAGACTTCATAACAAAAATGGTATATTTTTTTCATTCAATATGGTATGTCTGTCAATACGAGTCTAATAATTAGGGAATAACCTTGTATGTTTCATCATTGTGGACAACCTAATCATTTTTGTCATTTTTGTTCAAGAATGTCCCAATGAAGAAAGTCTAGTTCAAACCTCGCTAAGGTTTAATAGGTTCATTCTAATGTTAGATAATGTGGTGGGTATCATAATCACACCATGGGGTCTGAATATGGAAAATAATGCTTAGGTAGAAGATGAGGTAAGAAATATTTATATGGAGGAGTATGCTCCATAGGAATCTGAGTTCGGTCCTACTACTATTAGAGGTAAAATATAAATTTTATTATCTATTTTGATAACATTATTTTATATAGGTACTTATCATTACATTATATTATCAATTTAGACTGATGTTTTGGGGTTATATTCGAATCCAATGCCATATCTGTGGAATATTTCCACACTTTTGGGAAGGAGGAAGAAATATGGTTTTTAATTCCATGTATGTAGAAGGACAATGTACTTCATTGATATGGAATCCAATTTATTGGTTTTCTACATTAACATCATCAAAATTGTTTTTATAATGGATTGGATTATCAGTGTTAATGTCTATATTGTCTATTACCATTGTTGATTAAAGTTTTTATCTATTGATGGTGTTTCTTATATATTTATGTCTGTGTTGGACTCTAGATTTAGGAAGGGGGGAACGTTGTTTCTTATTATAGGGTGATTTCATGTTTGTTTTTAGATATTTTCCTTGATTTTATTGATTTTTTCTTGAGTAGTCCAATTCATACAGTGGTGTGATCATCGTTCTAAATTATTTTTCTAGGATACAACCATTGAAACAAGCCATGTTCAATATTCAAATAATCCCTAGTATGATGCCCATTTCTATTTTATCTTCATTCATATAACATACTGATTTAACATAGCATAAGGTTTATTTGGTGGATCTTAATTTGAATGGATTTATTTATCATATCATTTCTCTATGGGATTCACCTTTTCTATATTTTGAAAAGGATGAAAAAACCCTCTATCATTTTCTTGATTATGAAAATTTGAATTGGGTAAACATTATGAACCAATACCCTTTATAATGAATTAATGATATCTTTGATCAATATAGAGGATCTTGATGGGTTTTTAAAATTTAACTATAATTGGGGTACCATTAGTCTACAATCTTAGAGAAGAATATACAAAGGGTATCATTTTATATTTTCTAAAGAAATATCGAGTATCTTGTAAATTCATTTGGTATCACTACCACTCGTAATGTATTTTTGGTGTTGATGAAAAATATATTTCAAATGTATTATAATCATTTTTCTTCATTTTTAGAAGATATATTAGTATAATTTATATTTGAGATTTATTAGACAGATCATTTTTATATTATTGTTATAACTGTGAAATAACATCACATGAATACTTATCATTATAAATTTTAATTATTGGAACCATGAAAGAATTTTTCTGGGGAATGATGTTTCTGTGATGTGGATATCAGATGACTTTACAGTGATTCAATCATGAATATCATGGAATATTCCCAAAAATGAGTTTTAGATTAGAAGATTCATAGTCTTTGATTGTTATTGTATGAGGATTGTTAAAAACATCTTCACGATTTCATTTCCATTATATCATAAACAAAAAATGGTGTTATGTTTGAAAAAAATTATAAATGTCATAGGTACATTAAATAACTAATAATGATGATTGATTTTGTTCTAGTTTTTATTCTTCCAGAAACATGTTTGAGTAATGATGTATCGATGTTTCTTAGTTATATGGTTTGGTTGGGTAATGATGTAGAAAAAAATGATGTGTACTAGGGATATCTCTAATAATACCCCTAATTGAATAACTACTTTATTAATGACACTGTGTCGGTAGTTGTTTTGAATTATATTAAAACATGGATTCATGAACACTTTGGGTTGTGGTGTATGGTATATTTTGATCATAAGAGCATAATGTTAGTTCTTAATAAAATGTATAATAATTTGTGGAAAATATTTTTGGGTTGAGTATGATTAGGATTTTAATATTGATATTCGATATAATATCCATAA
Organism: Viscum album; assembly: GCA_963277665.1. Taxonomy (NCBI): domain Eukaryota; kingdom Viridiplantae; phylum Streptophyta; class Magnoliopsida; order Santalales; family Viscaceae; genus Viscum; species Viscum album. The sequence continues at coordinate 1,520,751,619 of OY728136.1, forward strand.
ATGTATCATTGATATCGAGATGCTGATCAGAAAAGTAATAACTCAATCATTGATAGAATTAGCGGTGGAATTTTCTGTAATTAGTTTATTCACTGAGATGTGATTTAGGGGGAATATGTATGATCCCAGGATTTCTTATCTGGTTAATATCCAATAAATTCTACTTTAAATGATGAGTTATGACGTGGAATGATTCAAAATGAGGTCAAAAATGATTAATTGTTGATAGATGATGTTTTAGAAACTAAAAGACTAGTTTTTTTAAAAATAAACTATGAATCATTGTTAGTAGAAACCAAGAAACACATAGAACATGGTTACTAGTAAAAATGATGGAAAATTTTATAGGAATTAGAAGGTGCACGGTTCTCTCTAACAATACACATATGGAAACACACCCATTCGTTAGGGAATGAAATCATTATTAAAGGATGAACACATTATCAAGGACCATTTTTTCATGTTTTGGTTAGTAACCATGGAAGGGAAGTCTAGAATAGTTGCATTTCACTTAGTTTTTATATGGTTTTCTAAAAATTTCACATGAACCCCACATTTTCCCAATTATGAAAGTGATTGGAACACAGTTGAATAATATATTATCCAACCATGATACCAAATCGTGTGAGCCATAATTTAAAGTGGAAATGAATGCTTAGATAGATATCATCAAATGTTTATCCTATCGTCACATTTTCATTTCTCGAGTGTATCATCCTCACATAGATGTTCTTCATCAATCATAACCTTTTACTTTCTTCTAATGCATCATTTGTTCTCTGGTTGAAGAATTGTTGGACTCATTTGAAAGTGATCAACATGTATTTTGATCATCAGGATTGTTTCATTGTTTATAATCATATTGTTGAAGAAGATTTCATTGTAGCTAATTTGACTTATTTTCATGGAATATATCCATTTATCCATTTATTTTGATCCACATCATTAATGTGGAAGATACATGACATGTTTTCTACCACATGTATACGGTATGCAGTCTTTACCATCACTTTAATGTTTTGTATTTTTATAGATACTATATAATGTACTGAAATGTGTATATTTTATAATTTATCTTAAAATTAATGTAATATATGGAATAAATTTTTGGAAAATGATTAGGTTTCATACATAGTAGAATTTTGTTGTTCTAGTTTATTAAATCCAACCCAGATAACATAAGAGGTGTGTAATTTTATCATACATTGTTATACTATTAATTATGTGTGTGTGAGATCACATTTTCCTTTAGATCATTAATAAATAATGATATAATTAAATAAATTAATTTGATAAGGATAATTCCCCCTTTTCCATGTTATTACATGCTGTTAAATAGTGAAATATTGAATGAATTTGTTAAAATTTATTATAAATAAAATTTGATGTTGTTTGGAATCAATTGTGGATTTTGAATATATATTGTGAGGTTGAAATCATTACAGTAGTGGATTTATTGGACATTTCGAATCCATGGATAATAATTCCCTAGAATTACTTGGAAATTTATATTCTAATGATCCATTTAATTTTAGATTCCTAGAACATTTCTACTCCTAGACTTTTTCATAATTGGACCTCTTTGGACATGGTCAGTGGTCATGCTGCTTGGAATCCAACCAAGGAATTACCATGTTATCTATAGATATTCTTTGTGGAATCGAAAAGGTTGACTTTTCCATTTGATATGTTGGATCTCAACATTTATATAGGATTATAAATTACATGTCAGAGTGCAACATTGATGTTTATCATTATTTACATTTATCCCATGATTATGGTCAATTTCTTATAGATGATCTTCATTTGGGGTGTTCCAATAATATTGATAGATAGAACAATATACCTTATATTATACATTTCATATGTTTTTTGAGTATATTTTACAAATATTTATCTTATATAAAAATACCATACCTGTCAAAGGAATATTTCCTGATGGAAAAATTATTTTTATCCAAAAACATGTTCGGACCATCGTTATATACCTAAAACCATCATGGAAATCAGGGGAACCAAGGAAAGATCCCATATTACGATTCATTGATTTTTTTCTATGTCAATGGAAGAATAATACAAAGATATTCTCTTGATTATATATCTGGATAACTTCATTTGGTATATTTATATTTTTATACATGTGTTGTAAATTATGAATGTTTCTCGGTATTTCATACCATTTTCTATAGGGACGTGAAATGTAGGCAAATTTTTTTAATCCACTTCTTGTTTAATAGTAAATTGCACAATGATGTGAAATGAGGTTCAAATAAAAAAACTAAAACAATATTTTATGAACATTTAAAAATATTAATATTAAAAGATAAACAATAGATATTATCCTTCCTCAGTAGAGAATCAGGATTTGTGAGAATTTCTTAATGAGTTATGCCTGGTTATAGCTATCCCATTTATTGGGAGAGGAAAAATTACATGTGATGGGAAATGTTTTTCTAGAGGTTTCATAGTACAGTTGAATAGATAACAACATTGGTTGATGAACATTATATGTGATGTAATTATATCTATAAATGATGAGTTTTATTTTATCGGAGCCCTGATATGGAAATGAATAATTGACCAGGATTCATTTTGGGAACCTTACAATATTAAAATTCCATGCATATGTCATTCCATATCAGATTCATTTCTCGAATTCGTGACGTTATTATGAATGAAATTAATGATTTTATTGATAATTGTCCATAATGTTATTATGGTGATTGAGAATCATACTCAATAAATAGAGTTCCTATCGTAATCAAAATAGTTGTTTCATGTAGAGGCTACAACACATAGACACCCTATGAAGTTAATTTTGGAATTGTGAGTCATAAACCATTTGTAAAATAGAATATAAAATGTTAGGGGTGAGATCAAATGTATTCCATATTTTTGCATATAATTTATATAAACCATTTTAAATTGTAATTGGAAATCCATGTGGTTCAACCATTTACAAAATTTATTAAATAAATGTTATTTCACATAAATGAAATTGAATTCAAAAATAGAATGGTGAAAAATAAAATGATTTCAAATTTCACTTATTGGTGAATATTCTCGAACTCGTACTGTGAAACAATGTGCATTCCCATAAATGAATTTAGATTACATAATAGGTCGGGTATCAAGTGTTTTTATGGTCGTTCCTATTACATTGTTTTGGATTTAGATGTAGATAGAGGATTGTGTCTTGTTTATAGGATGGAATGTGTCGGTCCAATATTTCTATATAAGATGTGATTATTACCAAAATGTTTTGGTGAATTCTTCCTAGAATTTTTCGTATCAAGACACCAAGATGAATTCAATTTTTCATTGAGAGGGTGCTTATTACCAGACATTAGATATGGTGGTCCAAAAGCATCCAATTGAAACTTTCATAGTTCCAGTTACAGGAACAACGGTTGTACCATATAATGGTGCTAATTATCAGTTCTATCTTAGTTTCATATTCTTTATGTAGATAGTTCGGGGATTCATGTATCCTTCAATGACTGTGGCAGAGATGTAGCCTATGTTACATCATCATAATTATTGCATGTGTTTTAGACATGGTGGTGAAGATGTTGTGGATCTGTGGTTTGAGACTAATAAATCGATTTTAGAGCATCTAGAGACATCTCATAGAAGAAGAGGGAAGCTTGTGAGATTCATGATTTAGGGAGTAGATAAGTACTAGTGGGATGTATTTATATAGGACAATGACCTATGATAAATTTTTTGGATGGATTTCCAATCCATTATTGATGAATACATCCTTCTAGATAATCTAATGGTTGAGAAGGCATGTGACTTTATGTGTCTAGAGTGGTGAGTAATGACCGTTATGAAGTGTTTGGAATAGATTACAAATTTTTTGTGATTTTTTCAATTTATAATTCTAATTTTCAGTCAATGAAAATATTCTTCGAGGATTGTATCAAGCATGTCATTAAATCATAAGTCATAATGTCTCAGTTTACGAATATATCAGATATATTTTATTGAGTGTGTATTAATGATCGTATCATGAGGGAAGATGTGGGTGTAGAAAATTGAAATTAAGCATCTCAATCAAATGATTGATCACATAGTATAAGAAACTAATGTTTTTTTGATTATTAGGGGGTTAACACCATCCATAGTTTGAGTGTTAGTAGTTATGTCATCTCTCATCAGTTAGGTTGATGAAGATATATGAGGAGCGAAAGTGATAGAGTCCTAGTCGAGTTCCAGGGAAGAAGTAGTATAGTCTATATATAGTGATTTTGTTGCACCATCCCTCTAGAAGTTAGTGGATGGGTTTTGACTGCATCTTCATGTCCAATAGCTTGATTCAATGTTCCGGTTCGAGATATGAATTGGAGTTGTATTAGTCATTTAGGGAAAGGTGGTGGTTGTGGTAAATAATTTTTCCACCATTTGTTTTGTGAATGTAGTTTGGTACTTCTCTGGGTTTTGAGGATGATTCATAGGTCAATGGTTTATGCCAGATATATTTTGTACAATATATACCTTAGGATTAGGGAATTTTACCTTCTATTTTGAGAGGTATATCTTTAGTAGCCTCTAATCTAGTATCTACACTTTTCCATACTGGAGATTCTTTTTAATTAAAAGATGTACTGTTATGGAGAATCATGGGGTCAATGTTTAGTTTTCTGATGGTGTTATTATTTTTTATACTCAATTGGAATTATATCAGAGGATGTACAACAATTCATATAATTAACCCTTGAGATAGGTTGGTGTTTCTCCATGTGGAATGAAATTTTCCTCGGCATATAATGGCTTGAAATCATACTCTGGATGGAACTGATTATTTATTATCATTACAAAGTCAATTATGATCATTGAAGGGTGTCCTTCACATCACTAGAAGGATATGTTTTTTTACAGGGGTGAATTTGATTTCAAAAAGGTAGAGTTGGGTCGATGTATCTTGTTTTAGTCGAGATGATATGCTAGGTTATTTTTTAATATCTGGATGAACATGGAATGAGAAAGACTAAAAGATCATTATTATTAGACAATTTCATGGATGTATTATTAGAAGAATTTTCTTTTTTACCTACTGAGTGAGTGGTGGAATTCACAATAGAGTCTGTTCTAGGTGTTTCACTCGTATCAACTCCTATATACATGTGGATATTGCTATGTTGTTGGATACAATTGAAAATCAAGAGTTCAAAGAGGATAAGGGGTCTATAGAGCCTTTCCCATCTCCACAAGGTGCATTGGCATTTGTTTAAGCGGTTGAATGAACAATTATTTTATGTATGGATTATGAAAAAATTTACCAGTTGATGGTTATGAATCCATATACATTGTGCCAATTTGAATACCATTTTAATTATCTTCTATGAGTATATGATTTCTAAAAAAATTACATGATGTGGGATATCATCAGGTACATTTCAGGATGGAACACGCACCACATATGATGTTCCATAGCGGGTCTGGGGTTTATGAGTATCTATTTTTTCTATTTGGTTTTAGAAACAATATATATGTTTTTATTTCCATGATGAGTTGGTGTTTCCACCAGTATTTGGATTCTTATGTGGTGGGTTACATGGACTAAATCATGGTGGATTTTGAAACACAACATGGTCAGGTCAAAGACCATCCCATCAGTCTGAATAAAACTAATGTGTGTACACTAATCTCAAAAAATGTCAGTTTCTCGGTAGATAATGTTCACTTCATAGGCCCCATCTTATTAGAGACAACAATGTCTGGGGACCCAAATAAGTTGATAGCTAATGTTTTATGGGAGTATCCCTGGAATTTATTTGATATCTGATGATTCATAATACTGGTTTATTATTAATGGTTCTTAATTCAATTATTTTCATTCATTGATACCAATATAAAGGGCCTGATCATGAACAAGGTAAAATATTAATGGTATAACGCCTGTCAAAATTCATTTCTGGATCAAATTTGTAGTTTTACAACTACGCTGATACTCATTCATAAAAATACTTGATAATGTTATATAATAAAATGTGATGAATATATAATTAGGGTTGGGTTTTTTCTAATACATGGGTAGTGATTCATAGAATATGGGGCTGATCGGTTGTGGCCTCATAAGAGGAATGACCTGACATACATTCTCAAGTTAGCTGATGGTGTACATGAATTTGGTTATTTGAGGAATTATTTACAAAAGGGATGTTATTTATGTTACATGGACCAAAATATCCTCACATACATATTAAATTCACATCATATAAATATGAATAAATTAATGTGAGTTAAATAACATCACCCATTCGATGTCTAGATTACCTATATTCTTGTATAGGATATACAATTTCCAATTCATTAAGAAGGATGACTCATATACATACAGATCATGAGGTCAATCATGAGTGGTATTTTGTGGAATTAATATTTGAGATTCACATAGAGGCGTAGTGTGATCTAACATATAAATCTCTAAAATCCTTAGAAATAAACTCAACTCCTCTATACATGATGAAAATGAGAATGCTATTAGATTATGAGTGACTATTCCAATGGGTGAGAATTAATGGGAAGGATGCACATCCCACTAGGAACATTGACGAGGATCATATTCTACACATACATGGTAGCACTTTGGTTCTAGTAGACATACATGAGGAGGTGATGTGGGAGTTTCATCCTCCATCATGTGTAGTACATCTATGTGTTACCATAATTTACCATTATTTTTGTTTCTATTATTGCTGGATTGGAACTAAAAGCTAGGTTGATTGTTCTTTCATGAGCAGGTCCACCTATCAGAAGTTGAAGGAAGAACCATAGTGACCAGTTTAGGATTTTACATCAGTTATACATTCCAATGTTATAAATTTAATGATGTTATGTTGTATTTTACTACTAGGGTACCATGTTCTCCTTGAGTTAGTGATGTTGTATGCGTTATTGGGGACATTGTAACAGAGGATTATCATTTCATTTCAATATATGAGACGTTCAAAGTAGATGATAATGGGATACATTTTAACATTGATATTGTCCACTTTCATTGGGTTCATCAATATATTTTATTATATGCGGACACATATATTTAAAAAATGTTCCTGAAAATAGTATAAATGGGAAATGTTACATATGTGCTTCTTTTCAGAACATATCACACTCAAACTAATGGACATTCATAGAGAACCATACGTGTTCAGTGGGGAATGGTTTAGATCATGCGTACTCAATTTTGGGGGTTCAGGGGAGAGTTATATACCCCTGGTAAAATTATCAGAAAAAATAGATATATTGTTACTATGAAAATGGAAACATATTATGATTTGTGTGGAAGGTAGTGATAATCACCTCTATACTAGTTCAAGGTAGGAGAGATCATACTGCTCAGACAACATCTCATGTAGGAGGAATTTGAGATGAAACATTTTATTAAAAAAGATGTTGACTACTACATAATATAAATATAAATCCACCCCTGATCATTGTTGAAGAATTATAGTGATGGAATTTATAGATTATGTCTTTTTTATGTATCTCACCATGTATGGGGAATATAAATATTTAGATAATGGGTATGTTTGGATAGTGATATGCCACATCACTCGAGATTCCTAAGACGGTTAGGAATATAGCCAATTAGTTTTAGTTACCTCATATGTACAAATCTATGTACAAAATCATAAATTTATCATTTATATGAAGTTATCACCCATACATGCCACATACTATCCAATTGGATGAGGATGAGCTACATGGCGATGCCTCCCTCGACAAGTATCATATAAATATCATTGCTAGGATCATGAAGGACATATGAGGCAGATCATACACTCATGTACATCGGACTTAGAAGCACACCCATATAGAGGATGAGACATGGGATAAGGAGGATGGAATACATTCTTAGTGGCCTGATCTTTTCTCAAACAACATTTTACCACACTTGGAAGGAAAACCCTGTGATGATAACTCTTAAGAGAGGGATATTTCATGATATTTGGTTTCCATTTGAGGTATTAATCTATTTAATTTGATTTTAATTGTTGGTTTTTGATCTAGTATGAATGGATAATAATGTAACATGTGTTTAGAGAGGTTTAAATGGATTTTTGGAGCCAGTGGGCCTTGTTTTAGAAAATATAAGTTGGGCCACCTGGTAAATATTAAATGTTCTTCCGAAGACATATGGTTACTAATAAAAGTGTGGCGGGATCATAGATAGAAGAAGAGGGCATATATATCACATTAACAATTGCACTATGGGATTCACCCATTTGCTTGTGCACATTAAATTTTAATCCAATGCTAAAGGATCTTCAATAGTTGATGCTTCTAACCATGAACCATGACTATTATAGGGGATTCACAGAAATTAGAATATGGAATATTTTTCTCATTGTTTTCTAAATTGTGTGCATATACTGTGACATTTTTTGATTAAGACAATGAGTGGTACATAGTACGACCAACAATGTGGCCAAATTATCTGACCCATAATTTAAAATGGGATGTGAAATTTTTCTCCTAACTCATTATGTGCATGAAAAATTCCATAAATTTCATTTATCTATAGTATACTACCCCCATAGATCTTATTCTATAATCATATCATTGGATTTTCTATGGATTCATCATCCAACGTATGATTTTAGAACCACTGGTCTCATTGTATATCCACCAGTAGGTAATATGATCCTAAAGCTAGTTTTTCATTCTTCTTCATATTGAAGATGAAATTTTCAGGCAAGATATGTTTCCATATTTATAGGGTGTTTATCTATTTCATTGTTATCCTCTTATCTATTCTGAATTAGGAGTGGATTCTATTTTTTTCTCTTCTATGGGTATACATTAGGTTATCATTTCTTTTACATAAATGTATGGTGTTTATATATATTTTTTATGTTGTGCCTCATATTGTTCCTTCTTGTATTAGTACTAATATTTAATAAACATATTTAAAATAATTTTAGACCCTAATTAAATTTCCCACTCAATTTATATTTATTCTTGTTGGTTTTTATCTCTAAACTGGTGCTCCTATGAGGTGTCTCATTATATCATACCATATTATACCTCATGTTCAATGTGTTTGAGATAACCTTTCCAGTGGGAACCTTATTGGATTATAATAGAATTAAATAATGGAATAAGTGAAGACTTATGACACATTATTCATGATATTTCATGTTGTAAAATGGTTGAATTTTGAACAAATTTATTAAATGTGCTTATAAGGAAAATGTGAGATGGGTTGGATGAAATCATGTCTTGTGACCTGATAGTTAGATAAAGATTTTATTTTAGTAGTAGTGTAATTTAAAATTTCTAATCCATGGAACTGATTAAAAAGGATTCCATAAAAATTTATACTTTATGGATTTATTTCACTTGGAATGACTAAGACATTTCTACATTGCGATCTGGCACTCTATGACTGGATTTGACATGCTATCTAGACCTGCTACGTGGACATGGTCTGTTAACATGCTCCTTTTGCTCCAACATAGTCTTTAATTAGTTTCATTGGGATTTTATCTAGGGACTCAAAAAATTACAATGATATTTTGTACATTTAATCCAATATTTAATGTTTTACATGGGATTACATGATATTTCTTAATGTGTATGTTTAATAATTCTTTATAGTTAAACATTCGTCACTATGTCTTGAACACATTTTATCCTTTTAGGGGTGTTTTATTATAGTTAATATACTAGATTGTATCACTTCTACATTACCTTTAATATTTATATTATATATATTTCATATATACACATCTTATATAACATGAATAGACATGTTATAGACAACGTTGTTAGGGGCCTACTGAGTGTTCTCTCACAACCTGTTTGTGTTGCTATTGGGTATCTGGAAAGAATTAACCGATGTGAGTAGGTACCTATGAAAGAACCTAATTTATGAAACAAAATTTATTGTTCTATTAGTAAGGGTACATAGGACTGAGCTATGCTCTTGATACTGTCTAGAGATAGTAATTTTTTATTTTTTTATTTTGATACATGTAATTTATTGAATGCATGTTTCCTAGTATTTCATTCATTTTTTATAGAGACACAACATGTTTATAATATATTATATGAAAAAAATTATATTTTTGATATTTTTTTTCTATTTTTTATTTTATTATTCCGCTACTTGGTTTTTAATATGCTTTATCTATTTCTTGATATTCTTATTCCTATATGATACACTCTGAAAAATGTGTTATATTATCCCCATTGTACCACTATAGACCCCTACTACTATTTTTAATCCAATTGAGTATGATGGGGCATTATTTAGGCCTTCTGACCCACATACTCGAGGCATCATTAGTGGTTCCTGGGTCAGAATGTCAAGAACGAAGCTAGTGGTCTAGAGTTCTTAGCTTCATTGAGGGATAAATTTTAATTGGATGGGTAGATTTTGATTGATCATATGTTTTAAAAAATATAAAATGATTTAGTAAAATCTTAAATTATGGGATGAACTCTGGTGATCGATCTCGGTCTCCCATTTTCATTTTGTGATTCCAAGGTTGGATGTTTGTTCCTTTATCTCTGATGTAACATTTTATGAACAGTGTAAATGAATCCTCTTAGTCTACAAACCCTAGTACTATACAGATGTATCCCAATCTGAGACATTGGTGTTGGAAGTTGAGGATGATTTGGCTAGTCGAAGACACATATCAGGATTCTTGACTTTTTTAAGGATTATAATGGAGAACCATAGACACGTAGGTTTGTTACAAACATTCCACATATTTTGTATGAATGTGGGATGTGACCTATATGGTCATCATAAATGGTTTACAATATATTTCTTTAAATAAGTATGTTATTTAGATAACCATTAATCAATTACTAAATAAATCATTTCTTTCATATCATTGAGATGTTGAAGGTAGAAAATGTTCGAACATTGTACATATGGGAGGTTCTGAGGCTGTATGCAATTATTTCTGAAAATATTTTGGATATTGAACCCCTATTTACTACCATTATTAGTAAAATTTTATAGGAGTTTATGGGAATCTATATCTAATTTATCATGGTATACCATCCAGTAAAGGATGAGGAAATTGAAAGGAAAATTATTATTCTTAGGAATATGCTCTAGGAATGCATCCATGAATTTGGTGGATCATGGGACACACATATTACTCAAGTTAATTTTTCATATAATATTTTAAATTAGTACTATATTAAGATTGGTTCCTTGGAATCATTTTTGGGGTGTTTATATAGATATCCCTTTTGTTGGGAAGAGTTGGAAGAGCAGTACAAGGTTTGACTGAGCACTATTCACATGATTATGGAAATGGTACAATTGATACAATATATATTGGTCACAATATAGAGTTTTCTGAAATCATATTTAGACCATTTTCTCCATACTCTATAGATTGTTTTTAGTTTTTAATTCATTCATAGATGTTCAAATCAATTGGGAAACTATTTGTTTTTTAATCACTATGTATTGGAAATGAGGTTTGTAACCAATTTTAGATTATCTAATGACATGGAAAGGAAAAGGCTGGATTTGAATTAATATATTACATGGCATAGATTTATGACGTATTTCATGGTTTTCATCTGTGGAGGTTAAAATAATACCCTACAGATGTGGTTTAATGGGATGATATTAATCTTGTTCCTAACAATATTATTCCTGAGAACCCAGTTCAGATTATAGATTACTAAGGTAAGATTATGGGTAGTTAAATAATTACCAAAATATGGGTTTTTTGATACTTCATATGGGTTATCCACAAGAAATGGGAGTTGGGATAATAAATGATGTAGTATTGACCATATATATTTATTAGTCTAAAATCATGAGCCTTTTCTGGAAATGAAAATATTCTATGTTGGGGAGAAGTTTGACTCCATTTCTGTCATACATACTATTAATTATGATCTTGGATTTCCCAAATTGTCTTAATATATGTTTTTAGAGAAAGAGGTATTTTATTAATTTTTTGAGGAAACAATACATACATATGGTTTAGTTTCATAGTTAGTTCTAACTATATGGTACGATATTGTGGGATTTAAGATGCATTAAATACTATTTTAGAATCACATTTCAATCTCTGTAACTTGTAATGTAACAATTGCGATTTCTAGATTGCTTTCTTTATGTGTCGCATAGGTTGATAATGGATCTCTAGGCCATGACAGCCATCAAAGGTAACTGTGTGCCTCAATTTTTTATGGATGTGAGTCCACATATTGTTGGTGCATGGTTTGTTAAGATATGAAATCTTTTCGGGTCCTCACATCCAAAAAATATACTACTTTGAATTGACATATTTTTCCATTTTTATTTTAATATATATTCACCTCATATTATCTATTAAGCTCAAATTAATATTTCCCCATTTCTATATTGGTTTTCCCTATTTTATTGGTTTGACCTTCATTCAATCTTAGTGGATCTATTAAAGTTATATTAGGTTTCTGACCGATTTTTTCCCTTAACATCATAGATATTCTCTTGATATCTTATCTTATCATATCAATAGATACTAAATGGGAAATATTTTCTATAAATAATGTTCTATATAGATATATATATATATATTTCTCCATAATATCTTGTATTATGAGAACTAGATGTACTAATTTTAAATATCAAATGTCAAAGGTGATTAGTTTTACAAAATTTATGTATTAGGTGTCTCTTCATATTTTTTATACTTCCTTATTTAATATATGTTCTTTAATAATTAATTTCATTTGTTTTGTGATTTTTTATGTTGTTATCAATGTGGATTTTTTTCAGGGAATATCGATTCCAAAAGTGGTCTGTATACAAAAAAATCATGTTCATTGGGTGTTTGATGATATACCTCAATAAATAGTATTAATTTAAAAATGGATTATCAAGTACAGACTAGTAATTATATTCAAATAAAATATTTTACAAATATTGAAAATGGTTTTCAAATGGTTTTTGGAAAATGATTCACATAGATAACCCACGTTACCTTATTAAATGAATGTATGTCACATTTGTGTAAAACACAACTTCTTGCACCATATTTCTAGAATATGTTAAGACAATATTTTATTTGGATTCAGGTTAATATTTGTTTAATTATTCACTACATGTTTGGGTATATATTACAATAGGATTGAACACAACATGACCTTGATTATACACATGTTGATTGATATAGTGGTCATTTTCTCATTTATTTATATTATTGAATATATATAGATTGGTGTTCTTATGATCTCTTTATTTAATACATGTTCTTTTGAAATCAATTATTTATTATAGTTTTAATGGCATTAATGAATGAACTAAAATATTTTTAAAAAAAATGGTTCCATTTTTTATAATCATTATATACTTAGTATGTATCAAATAAAAATCATTAATTTTCGTATTACTAGAATTTTTGAAGATTCTTTGGTTGAAACCTACTAGGATTTCTATTCTATACATAAATGTTTCTTACAGTGTTTGTATATTTTGTTTTGAAGGGCACATATTGAGGGAAATGAGGGAGGTTGTTTTCCATCTTCTATAGGATTTCATTTCATTCATAATAAGAAAAATTTTCTGGTGGTCGATGGATATATAGGGACCCAGATTATGGATTTTCTTATTTCAATTTTTAGTTTATACTTTTTACATTTATGATTTATGAATCATGTATGTTTATTCTTATTCCATGTTGCACCCTGGTGGGTTGTATCCATTTTTTTATTTAGGGGGGTTTTTCCATTTATTATGTATTTATATACCATATGGAACACCAAAAATGAAATTTTCAGGTTTATATATGTTGGTTATTTATACACTAGAATAACCATTGTTCATTATTTGGTATAGGTTAATTTCAGGGCCTTAAAACTCATTTTTATAAATACTAAAATTATCGATGCAATGTGTTTCTATCATAATAAATTAAATGATTGTATATTTATTAATAGTTAAAATGAAATTTCTAGATAATATATAAAATTAATTATTTTTATATTTATTTTATACTTTTAAATAGAATTTAATTAGTATAAATTATGTATTATGCATAATGATTAATTTTTCTAAAATAATTTTGTTGTTGTGGGTTGCAATATTATTTATAGTTAATTTATGAAATATATATAAATTGTATCAAATAAAATTGATTTCATATTTTAAATTACAATAATTAATATAATCTAATAATTTTATCATAATTTTTTCTCATAGTGAATAGTACGAATAATATGGTTATTTTTAAAACATGATATTGGGGGGTGTTAAAAAAAGATACATTCTATATTTCCATGATTTTCAATATACGTTTTATTTGATTATAATACTTCAACCATATATTATAATAGCGTTAAATTCAAAAAAAAATTAATCCACTTACCTATGAGATTGACCTAATATAATTGAGATCGTTTGAAATTCCATTATTTTCCCTCCCCTCACATAAAGAAGGGTGAATATAATACACCATTAATAACACTTTTTCATACTTCTAAATTCACTAAAACAAATAAAAATCATTAATAAAATACAATCCTTCATCCTAGACATTCTTCTATTATCTAATGATCATACATTCAAGACATAAGGTGTAAGCCATATGAGGTATCAATAGCGAGATATAAAAATCATAACTAAGCACTTTCAATATTATTTCTTCTTGATCCTTAACTAAAATTTTATATCCATAAAAAATATAGTAATATACTACTTCATATGTGTTGATATGTTATTATGATTATTTTGGAACAATTTTACACCCCATCACATTAAAATATAGAAAAAATGTATCCCTCGTGCATTTATGTGGTCTACTGCCTTGATGTAGCGATGTGATGAATTTTTCATCCCCATCATTAATGGGTATTTATAATGTTTTTTATATTATTTATATATTATATTAAAAAAATAATTATGCTTATGAAATTATAGTACCATATATACCATATTACATTCTGATCCATTAGTAAATGATAATGTTTCTAATGTGTACATGTGCACTGCCGCCGCCCAGAAACGATGTGATTTGATAGACATTAATGATTTATATAGATAGTCACAGTAATAGATTGAATTATAATATATAATATTTATTATATAGTAATTATTATTTAATGTTAAATTATAATTTACCATAATTTTATTCCATCAATTAAAAAGTGGAAACAACAATCCAATGTATATACTAATTACTCTCACCACAATGTGATGTAACAATTAATTCATAACCACTTAATTGGAATGGTTATTAATATGTAATTAGTGATTATAAATTATATTTATGCCATTCTGAAAATTATAAAAATGTTGTATCCATGATAAATTTGAAAAGATCATTAATATATATAAAAATACTTGAAAAAGAAAGTACATGACACCTGAAATGATGGATTTAATTGAGAATTATTGATATATGGTAGTTGAAATGATATAATTTGATAATATATTATATTATATGAATTGATATTTTTTGGTATATATATATAAATAAAAAATAATATACAATATTTTATAATTCATTTGAATGATGTCATGTATAACTTAAAATATTATTCTCAGTTAATCTTAAATAATACCTGATTTAATGTTATGCATGAAGTTATTATTTCTATAATTTATTAACTCCAAAATATATTAATTTTTTGTAAAAAAAATTCAATTCAAGGTATTTAATTTTCCATTTTATTTTCATGTTTGAAATGACATTAAATTGAAAATACAATAAATCCATAATGTATTTCCATATCAATTTAATTTTATAAGGTAATATTTTATGGCATTAACATATATTACTCTTTTTGGATTACATAGTAATAAATCTATATGTTCTTTCACATATATTCATTAGTTCATGTAATTTATGGTTTTATTTAATTTTATTTCTTTCTTATGGATTATCATTAAACAGTTATAACAAAAAAACCGGGTTGTCTTCTCAATTTTCACTCTGTGAAACAAATGCCAAATCTACCACTTTTTCCTTAATATAGGGAATATAATTATAGTTTCATATCTTATATTCTAAATTAATTTATATTTCTGTAATTTCAATTTTAATTCAAATAATTAATTTAATGTGGGTTACAGTTGAAAAGTAGTAAGAACTGTATGGTTTTTATGTTACAATCAAATTTTTATCATGATCATTTATGATTAAATTTATAATGATGAAATTGTATGATATATCTATCCAAAATTTTATTTATTTTATTATCTTAAAATAAATTTTTATTTTTATATTTTTCCTTTAATTTTTTACTATTTTTGTACTTTGGAGATTGATTGAATTATTTTATTGAAAATATTTATTGTTATTCCCTTCTATCAGGTATATTTTCTTCAATATACATCTTTTTAATACTATTTTCAATAACTATATTAGTATTCAAAAAAATTATTTAATGATTTTTTAAAAAAAAATTAACATTATTTAAAATGATATAATTGGTGTTTTATTATCATTTTATAGGATTTGTAATTCAAATAGTTGGACAATAACCATAAAGGGAGTTTTTTTACCAATACCATTATAATGGATTTCACAACCATAATTAATATTATTTTCATTGAATCTTCTTGTATAGGTTTTCCTTTTAATTGCAAATTTTTTTCTAGTAATATTTTCTCAATGTTTATATATTCATAATAATTTATTTCAAATAAAAGGGGTATTTTGATTAGGAAATTTTCTGGAGATCTTTCTAGGCCATTTTCATATATCAGATGATGTTTTTATGACTTATTCGGGATGTGATCCAATGTAACCGTATTTTTTATTTCATGTTATGGTTCATGTTTGTGATGATGAAATTTTTAGGAAACCCATATCCTTTATATGAGTTATGATATTATTTTATAATCAATGTTGTATATTCCAATGGTAAAAATAGATGTGGTTTCTATTATATAATAGTTGGAATTATAACTATATATACATCTAATTAATTTGCTAATGAAAGATATCTCATGAGATAAATATGACTATAATGGGAAGTGATCCATGTTCATTAAGGAATGTTGTTCAATAAAATAGTCATTGGAGTGAACATTAGAAAAATAAATGATGAAATTAGTAGTGAACCCATTTCACTATGATAGTATTGGACGTGATACTAGACTATGGAAAATATTTTATTTTCCTATTTGTATTCCAAAGACATATGTATTATGCCTAGGGTATGATATCATGTATCCTTAGAGGTTATTTGTGATTTAAAATTCATATATATTATGAGTTTTAATCTAAAATACCTTATTCCATTAATATTTTTGTATGATTTTTGATAGGGTGGTTATGACATTTAAGCCATGATTGTGATCACACATTATTATGATTATTTTATACTCATGAATATTTCTTTATATCTCTTACATTTTACCAAATATTGAATCTAGGCTCAACCTTTCTAATTATTTCCTACCTCTAGTGAAATATAATGAATATAATTATGATATGTCTTTGAATTTTTCTTGTTATTAATAACTTAATCAGAAAGTATATAATCAATTTATGCACCATTTTTTATGTATCCTTGATTCCAAATATATTAAAATCTTATGGTCTTAGCAAGGTTTGTATTGATTTGTAATGAATATTAAAATAAAAATATTTATTATTTTTGTATGTAAATTATGGGTCACTATAGTTGGTATTAGGAAAAGTTTGAATAAGTTTTGTAATCCAGGATGAGGTAAGAATTATGAAAACACTAAGTCTAATCATAATTATATGCTAACATATGAAATTTTTTTAAGGTATAGACTTGTTATTACTGACTGTGATGGATGATGCCATGATTGTCCTCTTGTGAAACTAAATGAGATAAGAGATGGAATAATACAACATGTGATTATATATAACAATATATCACATTATATTTTAATGAAATTGAATACAGTTGAGTTTTTTATAGAAACAAATAATATAAAAAATGGTGTATTGTTAAGTTCACATAGGAAATAATATTCAACAACCCATATGTCATGAATTTGGGATGAAACACAAGGGAAAATTTGTTAATGGAATGATAAGATGGTTCATTTGAGGAGAAAAGGGCATAGAAAATGTAATAACTGAGGAAAATTCTAGTGTTTAATTGTTGTAAATAAATTACATTCCAAAGTAAAATTTATTTATTTTTAATTAAATGGTTTTATTTAATAGAGGAATTATCCATGCCAACTCCCTATTCTATCTGAAAAATACTTGTCTATATAATGAGATATGCTTACCCAATTATCAAATTTTAGTGATTGAGTTGTTTACATATTCAAATGGGAAAATTATATTTTATATTTTCTTTATTAATGATATTTTGGTCTTAAAAATCATGATAGAACTGAGGATTATTTGAAAATAGACATTCATTATGAATTTTCAAGGATATTTTTAATAGAGTTGATAATCTAAAAAATTAATTTAGCGGTTACGTGAAATTTGTTTTTAGTGAACTGATTATTGTTTTATGATTAATTTTAATCTACTAAGGAATGATGATTTATTACTACCAGTGATATATATAAATATTCAATATCTTATTGATTTATTAAATATAACAATTTTAAAAAAGATACAAGAATTACATGTCTTTATGAAATCGGGTATGCTGCAATCAGAGACATGTTTAACATTGGCCATGTCACAAATGGCTATGTGGTTCAACAGATGGCTACATATAAATTGGATACCTTATAGTAATCATCTATTTATTCTTCCAAAAATACAAATGTATAATATATTACAATATGGATATAGACTTGGAGATATGATCAATTTAGAAAGATTGGATGTCCACCTAAATAATTTGACTACAATTGTTTTTCAAAATGAATAAAATTCGTAATAGAATCTGGGATATTAAAGACTCTTATTAGATTATTTCAAAACTACATCATCAAAATTCAATATATTCTAAATGATTTAAAGATTTATCAAAAAAATATTTATACAGATCATTTATCCAAAAAAAAATATTGTTCACCTCCAAGTATCACTTATTCAAATCTCATACATTTACATGACACATTCTCAAAAACATCTGCACCAATTTTTTCATTTTTTATCCTCATGTTTCCATTTCTAAAAAAAATAGAATTAGAAAATAAAACATCTGGACTTATATGGATACTTTTTTAATCATTAAATAAAATTAATTTTCTTTAATAATCCATAACAATTCTCCAAACATTGTCATCAACTACACTAAACAAATAGTATACTATTTAAATCAAATACATTACAAACATAGGTACAATAATACTCTCCTATAAATTTTTACTCAATACGATTCCTCAATTCAATTGTGTGTTCTCACAGAGATTAGATATTTCTACCCATATTTAATATTAAATGAAAACGAAAATTTGATATAATTATTAGATCTTTATTTTATTTTTATGACACTGAAAGACTCTACCTCCTATATATGAGATAATTATGACACTAAATTTTACATAGTGAAAATATTTAATAGTTGGTATATATTTAGTATACATTGAAAAACATAGTGTAGAAAATAATATATATAAAACCACCATTTTCGATGTTTTTCATACACTACAACACATGTGATATCATTCTCAAAAATCATTATTTATAAAATAGATTATTTATAGAAATAGATTCATTTTAAGGAAACATGAAACCAAGATAAATCTAAAAAAAATCATACCATTTCATTTAAAAGTAATGTATTGAAACTATTTTCACATGTTATTATAACCAACACTTCACCCATAATTATTGAATTTAATTCAATCCTATTAAATGTCGGTATGTGGGATTCACTTACCTAAAATATTTAGTGTGAAATTTGTCCAAAATTTATAAATTCCTCATCATTGAGTATAATGATTGAATCTTCTAATAGTTAATCCCTTTTATAATATGTAGTCATATTCATGTATTTTAATTAATTTACACTAATACATGAAGAAAAATATCTCCATGATTACCAACAACATAAGACTTATGGTTTATCCTTTACCCCTTACATGTTAGACCCAAACACATAAATTAATAACGAATATGTAAATTCCTCTTGGTTTCCCCGGAGTAACTTTTTGGCTGAGATATTACTCTAAACCTTGTACACTCATTCAATAAAATCATAGAATTTATATTATGTGAAATATTATTTTCCATTATAGTCATTTGGCCATATGAAACCCCATGTTCAAAAATATTATTATTAAATAGAATCAATTGTCGATAAAGCCATGTAATGATTCCATTGGGTGTACGTCCTGAATTCTAATAACTTCTCCAAAAGATGCAAGACAAATTTATATTTTCATGTACTATTATATATATTTTTGTCTTTATCATATTGGTAGTAATTGAATAATCACTTTTATTATATTTTCTATTCAAGAAATAATCATTGTTCTTGAAATTTATCTAATGATTTTAATAAGTATGTTTTCTTACCTATTTATATTATAGCCACCTTATTAGTGTATTTATATATTTTCCATTACTTGAATTATCATTCCTACTTTAAAGATATTTTTTATGAACATATATAATATTCCAAAATATACAATGAATAATGTTTTCATTATTTCTAATATAATCTATCCATATTTTATAGGTCAAGAACCATTCCATTTTTTAATTAAAACCCCACTCTATTAAGAATTTATTTGGGATATATCATAATTAACATACTCTCATACCCCCTTGATGATTCAATGGGTTTATCAATACTGGTATAAAAATTTATATCCTCACTAGAAAGTGAAATAAAATTAGTACATAAGAGATATTCTTTGTAATAGGATACCATCTACTTTTGAATATATTTCCATTTGTTTAGAGTCAAATTTCATTATGTTGTTCACACAAAATTTATTCTTATTTGATTAATGACATTCAATTATGAAATTTTTGCAATAATAATTCTTACCAATGCCATGATATGTTCTTAATTGTGTCAAATAATTATTCATCAATCCCAAATTCAAATTGAAATAATTAATGTTGAGAGAGTTCTTATCATCCAAAAAAATCCCACCCTTACTTCACAAACCACATTTATTATAACACCCTAGGTAAATAAAGAATATGAAATTTTTATATTTATCCCTTTTTTTTTGAATAAAATGTTAATATTAATTTAAAGGTAATGCTATGTTTTATGGCTTACCCAATATGCAACAACGAGTTCCATTGAAATCTTACGTTGCACTCTAATAATAAAATAAAATTATTTTAAATGTTAGTTAACACGTAGCCGTTGTATTAATGGGAATGAATAGAAATAACTAAAATATTATTATATATGTTTGTTAAATGTTTTTACATTTATCCAACAAAGGATGAAGGCTTAAAATAAGAAAATAATTCAATTTAAGGCATATATACTCTAATTTTCAATAAAGGTCCACTTATAAAATTTTGATGGCGAACCCTCATTAAATGCAGTTTTGGTGACTCTTATAAATTCTATTTGACCAAATAAAAATCTTCATTTCGAATAGGGACATCAAAATTCACTTTGTGTAAATTTTTGGTTTTTTTCCGATAAAGATCATTTTTTAATGAATAGTGAAAAATGTTGTATTTTAATTCAAAACCACTTTTTAATCTAATTTATTTATATGATTAGATTATCTTATGAATTGGTTTCAATGTGAAATTAGAATATATTTTTACCATTTAATCCAATAGTGGTCTTTGGAATTAATTTCATCTTGAAATTGGACTTAAACTACTGTCAATCTTTGGATACTTATTGTTTCATAAAAACACGCTATTTTCTCTGACAGCTGGAATTAATTATTAAATTAATTAATGTAACATATATTTTTTGAATTTTTTAAAATAGATATCATTTTTTAATTCAGAATATCAAATATAGACTAGGGTAAATATTTGGTAATTTTCTGAAAAACATCAACTTTTGATGAATAGTGAAACCACTAAGTGATAGTTAAAGAAACTGATTTTTTGTTTAAATGAAACTTTACTGCTTCTGTGATTTGAATTTTGAAAATCCAACATACATGGTTTTCATTAAGAAGTAAAATTTGGTTCAATGGGATTAAAATAATTTTTCTGGTGAATAGTAACTTTTAAGTTTATTAATCGCGATTAGAGGTAATTAGTGTAATTTAAAGTAGAAATAATGTTTTAATAATATGAAATTAACTATAACCATGTCCTACCCTCATTGTATGTTTCATTTCCGACCAAGATAATCCATGGGTCAACTTGGGGACCCCATGGATCTACTTTGGTAGGAAAATGACATTAATACCTTTTTATTTGTTGTTAAAATTAAAATGTCACAAACATATGTTGTTTTACTAAAAAAAATTATATGGGGTTATACAAGTCATATTTTTAACTATAAATATTAATTGTAAAGCTAAAAATCTTTCCTACATCATAGTATTTTTATATAATTTTTATACATTAACTAAATTAAATTATTTATGACACCATGATGATGCATCGATTATCTCATTATTTAACGATTTAAATAAAATTGAAAGATAATGTAACATCTAAGCCATAGACATGTCCAAAAACTATTGGATGAGTGGATTTAGAACCCTTATCACCTTATCCTAGAAACACATCAATGTGTGACCTTTAAAATCCGAAAATCATTCTAAAATAATGTAACATTTCTTTACATTCCAAGAGTGCCCTTCTCCCCTCTTATAAAAGACCCCCACCTCTACCTCCTTAACCACACCTCTCAAGCCTTTGGCTCAGCGAAACCCTACCCATTTTGTCTCTACAGATCCCTATTTTACTCCTAGAATCCTCACTTTGGGAAGAAGTCTTCCCAAGGAAGCCTTTGAGATCAAATCAAAAAGAGTTTCCTGATTTAAAGGTAGTGTCTTCTCTTGTGTTCTTTTGTTTTATTTTTCTTTTCCAACCCCATAAACTCTTTTTCTTATTTTACATTGTAACAACTATATTATCTTCAATATAATAGGATGTTTTTATAATAATCATTCAGGATACACTTAAACACACCTACATCTAATGGTTAAAGAACATACTGTTTCTGTGGATGACGAATTTCTGCCTCACGAAACGATGATTGTTCAACACTCATATAACACCTTCAAAGGTGGAAATTAATATGTCACTATATTTATATATAATATATAATATGTTTATGTTTTACTTAATATTCAGTATTGTTCTTTTATGGCATACCTTTATGGTTTCCATTGTGGTTAAACACGATAATTTCATTTTAGGAAATGAGGAATACCGCCCCCTCATAGTGATTTGATTCGTTAATGCCATATGTGGGATGTATAAATGTTGGATTTAAAGTTATTATATATGATGTATGTTACATATAAATGACGAATATAATATTGGAATTAATATATACATACCTCTCATTTGGTTTTAATTCCATTAATATGACATAGAAATTAATGTAGCATTAATGCGTACGTACGGCTTACCGTCTCCCTGAACGGTGCATTTCATTTATTACCTCTAAATGATTATATAATATTATAAATACTTGTATATTCTGGATATATATGATATATATGATATCCAAATCAAGAATATCATTTAGGATATATTTAACCTTTGACCACATGAACAACATGTAATTGTAAGAAGTCCAATTTCGACTTAAGAACCAAATATCGACAAAACAAACATTATTAACTTAAATGATTACATAATGCTTATAGCATGGATATAACTGATATAAAAGGAATAATGAACTTGAAAAAGGTTCTTATTCAAGTGGAAATTAACTCTAGTTTATTATTCAGGACGTTAAAGAACGATCGAGTCAAGTCGGACCCGAGGTAAGGGATCCAACCTCTCTCTTTCGTTTTAAGTACTCTCTTTTATGTCATTTCTTTTAATCCCATCTTTATTATGTTTGGGGATGTTATTTTATATTCCTCATACTTTAAATTTTATTTTCATATTATGGGATACCCTATTTTATCTCATAAATCCATTTTTGGATGTTTTAAGTGGCGCTGTTAGGCTGCCGAGTTTTCGTAATGGATTTTTCATCTCACTTTTATTCCCGTGACATTTATGCTACGTTTTCCACTATTTTTTTGAGTGGTGTATATACTGACCATTATTATACACATTGTGTAGTATAATTTAATTTATGGGTATTTACATCTTCATTGTATAACCCTTCTTCCATGGGGTGTACTTTTCGAAAGTTACCCAACTCGGTAAGGGCACCTTTCACCCTCCTCTTTTTAAAAGACTTCTTTTGTTATGTCTTTTAATTCACATAATATTATGTTGGGATATGTTCTTATATATCCTTATTTATTTAAATTTTATTTCCAAGTGATGAGATACCCTTTATCTCTCTCATCAACCCTTTTTGAAAAATTTTATGTGACATCGTTAGGCTGTCGAATTTTACCAAGGGAGCTTCATAACCCAATTTAGATTAACTTGGGTTCAACATGTAGTTATTGAATATGTCATCCGTTGAATATGTGTGAATGAAATTTGATTTTTTTACACATAATATCCACTTATATTGGGTGTATTTATATTTGTCACACATAATTATGAGATTGATTTATCCTTAATTTAAGGATACCTTCTTTATAATGGATTTCATCTCATTTTACATTTCTTTTGAGACTTAATTGTTGTTATGAACAAATTCACTCTTATATGGTGTGTATACTATCCTTTGAAATATTATATCATGAATCCCTTTATTCTCATGATATTATAAATTTTGGATTAAATGTTATTCCGCAATTAATTGTATTAAAGAGTCTCTCATTTTGTTAAAAACTCTTTAACAAAAATATCGTTTAAAATGTTTTAAAGATTTATTATTCTAAATATATATCTTTAATGTCCATGTTTTCAAAATGGTTTTCAGTAATTATTTATATTTAAATTAATGATTTAAAATTATAATACCAATAAAATCTTCAAAGTGGTATGGGACACTGTCACACACGGTTTTTTTTATTTTCTGTCATTGTATTGATCCGGCCCATTAGAAATACCGATCCTTTTCATGGGTATTTGATGAGATAAATCTTGAGTTTTTAAGTTTCATATATGTCTAACCACCCTAATTTGGGATCCCCATTGTTTGTTTAGTAGTTTTTGAAGAATGGGTGGTTACTTCATGATCTGGGCCAACCGTGAGCCCATTTCCAGTTTTAAAAACCGAATTTGTTTCTTTTATAACTCTTTTGTTTTTCATCCTTTTTCACCCATTCAACTTAACACTTGTCTTATACTGATATATTATAAGTTATTTATCCTTTTGGACCCATTATAAATTCATTGGCCGGGTGAATTTGGGTTACTCATTTAGGTATTGGGCCAGCCCATGGGCCCATTTCCTATTTAAAAAATAATAATTTGTTTTGTTTATATCTTCTTCATTTTTTACTATGATTCGGTGATTCCACCTCCCCCTCGAAGCCAATAACCCTATCATAACCCTCATAATATATTTTACCTCTCTGGAGCTCATGTGGGTCGCGAATTAGGGCACAATTCTCAGGAAACCTCAAATCGCCCAGAATTTCCAAGGTAACTTTTATCATTAATAATCCAATCAATTATTACTCCTTTAGCCATCACTCTTCTTCCCCTGGTTCTTCAAGACCTTAGGGGTCTCTCCAAAAATTTTCATGCCATTCCCTATTCTCTAGGGCTTCAGATCTAATGGAAGATGAAGAGTTTTCTAGGATGAAAGGTGACATTCCTTCTCCTTTCTTCTTCCTCTTCCCCCTCCTTTCATTATTTCTTTGTTTTATATTGTACCCTAGTCTTTATCGACCAAGGGTTTTGTAATAACATGTTTTTTTATGGGTTTTATGTTTGTTTAGGTCTGATCATTATAGTTTTATGGTTTATAAACCCGCGGCGGGTGATTTCGGGTGTGCGTTTCAATTACGCCAAAGATTTGAGGTAGGATACCCCTTGCACATGCCATTATTATTTAGGTTTCATCATTTTATTGTATTTAAAACCAGATATATATGTTTATTATTGTTTTTCATCCTTTGGATAATTTTATTGGTGTTCAAAGTGGTTTTTTAATCATTGGTTTGTGAACGGTAGTGTTGTTTTACCATGAAAGTTCTCAACAAGTGTTTGTTTAAATGTTCCGTTATCTTTTGAAAATATTTAGTGAGTTTTATAATCTGTTATATGGTATTTTTAACATGTTACAGTATATTGAATGAAAATATGGCTTTCAATTGGTGTTTTATTCCTTTTCATGTACTTAAAATAAATTGTTTTGTTTAAAAAGGGCATGTCATGTGTTCGGTAAATTGCCCGGTTGGCTTTTATGTGTGATGTGTGATTTAAAAGTTATTTGTTTGGATTTATAAAGGAATTGGAATAATGATAAATGGTATTTTCGGGTACTTATATGGACTTCCTATTTTTATTTGTTTTTATAGTCAAGTGGGTTTTTATTTAAAACATATTTTGGCCCGAGATGCCCAAAAATGGACTGTTTCACATCTTTATGAAAATGGTTGTGTTTTGAATATGTAACCTGAGTATTATAAGAGATTTATGAATGTGGTTTTCTTCTTTAAATTGTGTTTATACATATCCTTAATAGAATTAAAATTCATACCTTCTTCAAAGGATAGTTTTTAGAAAATAATTAAAGGCCCATTTGGAATTTCCTAGAAATGAAGGAGTGTTTTACTTGTATATAACAATTTGTGCAATTGGGATTGTTTTATGGTCCATTAAATGATTTTATTAAATGTTTATTGGGCTGCCAAATATTATTTGGTTTGGTTATGATGTGTTTTTATAATTTAAAGAGTATTTTTGAAATAGTTTTATGTGCAAAGCCTCAATACACTTCATGAAATTGTTTTACCAAAATATTTAGCGTTTTGTTGATTAGTGTAAGAAATGTGAAGAATGATTATGGGTTGTTTTTGTTTTTATGGTTTTGGAATGGAATGTTGATGTGAAATGTGTATTTGATAATATTTGTAACTTGATTGAGCACTAAAGGGAATCCCGGGTATCTAGGTGGGTGGACGTGTACTAGTATGCTAGTGATTCTGTGGGGGTTGGCCCCTGTTTCTTGTAGCAAGTTTGACGATGACAACAATAACTAAACTATGATGATGATGAAGATTGGGGACCACTAGGTTATGGCTATGTTCCCTACTAGTGTCTCTTGCACGAGAATGGATATTTATTATGGTTACTTTCACCGAGATACGAGGTACCTGGGGCTCACAACTAACTAGTGCCTAGGGGTATTCCTGTGACTAGTGCTCATTGGCTATTTTGTACTCACCGTCGGCATACTGTGTGTTTGGTTGGTAAATTCAGTAGTATGTGTTATTTATTTTAATGTTAAAATTCCTTAAATCACCCCTCTTGAAAACTATTTTCATTTTGAAGTTTCACCTCTTTGAAAATAATTGTTACTTGCATTTTTTTTATTAAACATGCATGTTTTTGTCTGATAATTATTATAGCGTGGAACCTCATTTGAAAACCATACTTTCAAATCTTGAATTTCAAACTATAAATTGATTTTTCTTTTATTTTAAAGTAATGTGCATTGGGAATAGAATATCGGGCTAACCTACTGAGTTTTAATACTCACGGCTATAGTCTTCTTATTTTTTTAGCCCTTGTGCAGGTTTCATCTTTAGTTCGATCACCTTGGGTGACTTTTTATCATTGTGTTGGAGAGTGACCAGAAGTGTCACATGGAGTTATTTTTTCATTGGGATTGTTCAGTTGAGTTATTGGTTTTGTTCTAATTTTAGTTTCTTGTACAAATAATATTTAGTTCACTTTTTATATAAATTTATTTTGGGCTGTCCATTTATTTCTGCTGTTTGTTTGATTGTTTATATATGGACGAAATCGTTCCCTTGTGTACTCTATTGATGCCCTTGGTTCTTTTCACCATCCCGGGAGGATCGGGAACGCTTCTCGGGACTTTTCGCGGGCTGGCCTGGGTGACCGGTTCAGGGTCGACTCAGGCTGGTTCATGACAAAATGGTATCAGAGGAGGTCGGCTATTAGTGGACCTTTCTTTTTAGAGCGCCCTTGTTATTTTGGGGATGTCAAGGTAGATGGGGTAGTATTGTTGGGGCTTGAGGGGTAAGTGGAAGAAGAGTGTCACGAACTCTTTCTTGTTCTAATCCTCGGGTTTCCATGGGAGTCCAGTTTTATTAGTGTCCATTGTTCTAGTTGAATGTTTGGTATTGGGATATGACAAGGGGAGTCCGACCAATGGCCTTCGTAAGCTCACAGGGCCTGGAAAACCATGTGGAGCTTGGGAATGGTCTTAATAAGTCTCTCTTTGTTTGTGTTGTGTTTGTAATATAGCCGCCAACCATATGGTCAAGTCACCCACCGACACTAGTTTCCTTTTTTTGGGTCTCTTGAACCTTTCATGAATTCTGAATTTTTGTTTTTAAAATCCTTGTGTGAGAATATTGGAAATGGGTTTTAATGTAAGGATTATATTTTGAAAAGTGAAAAAATGGGGTTTTCAATAATTAAATATAAGAATGGTTTTGGAAGGTTTTGTTTTTTTGGAAAAAAATGGAGGGAAGCAGAAATGATTTAAAAGGATTGGATTGTCCATAATCTAAACTTGTGGTTTGTTGAAATAAAAAGTTTTGAAATTGTGAATCATTTTAAAGTGATTCTGGATCTTTTTTTTACCTGGGGTATTTTAGGATGTTATAAAGTTTTTGAATCGGATAAATTAGTTTTGGAAATTAGTTTTGATCGGTTGGTGTTTTACTAGAAACGTTATTGGTCTCAATGGACCTCGGATTATGAAAATATACATTGCTAATGTTTTTTAAAAAAATAATTTCAAGGGGTTGTTTGGAGTGGATTGGTTATTTAAAAAGTTTTTTTAAAATGAAAAGGGGTAGGTTTTTAAGAAAATGGTTCTTAATGAATTGTGGTTTTTTTGTGAAATAGGAAAAGGGTTTTTCATTTGGTGGTTGGTGTTCCTTTTGAAGGTACATGATTTTTGGAATGATGTTGTTTTGTTTTAGCCTTTGGTGTTTTAATGAGTGCTCACATGCATGGTTTTATTTATATCTGGAAGGATGAAATATATGGTATGGTTGTTGGGTGCCTGGGGTGTCATGGAAATGTGCATGTGGGTGAGACTTGATGAAACACCATTGGTGAATGTTGAAACCCACCAAGTTAGTTTGATTTTTCAAAATTGTTTTGAGCTGAAAATTGTGGCCTTTTTTTAAAACCAATTGTTATGTGGCTGGATTTTTCTATGTCTTAGAAGTTTTTTTTATTTGGTTAGCTTCCACATGATCTAGAATTCATACTCTTGTTCAATCTAGTGATGAGATCTTGTTGGTGGCTCGGTTTTGGAGTAATTTTCATTGGGTTTCTAAAAATGTGTTTGATGTTGTGATGTGTCCATGGATAGTTCTGCATTAGAAATATTTCCTGCTGATCAACCTAAGGATTCCTTTCAAATTTTTAATCCACCTCTTATGATGATGCCTCAACCTATTTGTTGGAATAGAGAGCAGTTTGGGATCTATTAAAAGTGTTTCTAGGTCATGAAAATTCTTTTGGACAGAGCAGTTGTGTTCGGTGATGTTGATGTGTTTCGTCGTATTCCTTGTCCATTCTACCCCTCATTTGTAGTGAGATAGAATTTTTGATATGTATCTATGAGTTCCTATTTAGATTAAGGTTTTTGTTTGTTGATCAAGTGTGGTTTTTTTGAGTGGTGTGATCCTTATCACCTGACTGCGGTGCAGCAAATGCTTCAAGAATTAGGGCTCCAGCCATAGGCCTCGGAGTGAAGCTTTTCACGCAGTCAGAAAATCGACAGAGGTGTGGAGTGCCCGATTATGACCCTTACTCCTCTGTATTGTTAATTTATTTTCTATTTCAATGTTTTGGTTCTTCATTTCTATGAATTACCCTTTGTCGCAACAAGCGTGGTGGACTTAACCCCTCACACAGTGTCTATGGTTATTCCTTCATGGATGTGGGTTTTCAATCAATGTTCATGTGTGGACCGCCTATAAAAAATCAGATGCAGTCTTGGTGTTACCTATTAATAGGGGGAGATTTTTGGGTAGTTTCTTTGTTTTTTTTTTGTTTAAGTGGCCAAATTATTGGGTCCACTTCCCTCCCATCCCCAAGTGACGGGGGTCCAGAATTGTGCTGAATGTGTCGACCAAGTTATTTTCCCATCCATTTAGGAGTGGGTGGTTTATATGTTCATGTTGTAACTCTATTAACTTGGTATAGTAGTTTTTTGTAGGAGGGTTTTTTTTGGGCTTGTGTGAGTGAGTCCCAACTCTAGCTCATGTTCAATTCTTGTCTATTCATTGCTAGTTGGTTTCTAATGGTGGGGATACCCACCATGGGTCTCCTGGATTTTCATCCTAAGAACATTTCTAGTTATAGTTGATTCTTAATGTTGGGGAGTACATTCTGGAATCCTTAGGTGTTGTTTTTTTTAGCCGGAAAGTGTTATGGCTTTCCGGGGGCGGAAAGCATTAATGGTGGGGAGAATTGTCACACACAGTTTTTTTTTTCTTCTTTTCTGTCATTGTATTGATCTGGCCCATTAGAAATACTGATCCTTTTCATGGGTATTTGATGAGATAAATCTTGAGTTTTGTAGTTTCATATATGTCTAACCACCCTAATTTGGGATACCCAATGTTTGTTTAGTATTTTTTGAAGAATGGGTGGTTACTTCATGATGTGGGCCAACCGTGAGCCCATTCCCAATTTTAAAAACCGAATTTTTTTCTTTTATAACTCTTTTTTTTCATCCTTTTTCACCCATTAAACTTCTCACTTGTCCTATACTGATATTTTAAAAGTTATTTATCCTTTTGAACCCATTATAAATTCATAGGCCGGGTGAATTTGGGTTACTCATTTAGGTATTGGGCCAGCCTATGGGCCCATTTCCTATTTTAAAAAAAATAATTTGTTTTGTTTATATCTTTTTCATTTTTTACTATGTTTCGGTGATTCCACCTCCCCCTTGAAGCGAATAACCCTATCCTAACCCTCATAATAGATTTTACCTCTTTGGAGCTCATGTGGGTCGCGAATTAGGGTGAAATTCTCAGGAAACCTCAAATTTCCCAGAATTTCCAAGGTAAATTTTATCATTCATAAATCAATCAATTTGTACTCCTTTAGCCACCAATATTTTTCCCCTGGTTCGTCCAGACCTTAGGGGTCTCTCCAAGAATTTTCAAGCCATTCCCGTTTCTCTAGGGCTTCAGATCTAATGGATGGTGAAGAGTTTTCTAGGATGAAAGGTGAAATTCCTTCTCCTTTCTTCTTCCTCTTCCCCATCCTTTCATTATTTCTTGGTTTTATATTGTACCCTAGTCTTGATCTACCTAGGGTTTTGTTATAACATGTTTTTTATGGGGTTTCTGTTTGTTTAGGTCTGATCTTTATAGTTTTATGGTTTATAAACCCGCGGTGGGTGATTTCGGGTGTGCGTTTCAATTACGCCAAAGATTTGAGGTAGGATACCCCTTGCACATGACTTAATTATTTAAGTTTCATCATTTTATTATATTTAACACCAGATATATATGTTTATTATTGTTTTTCAACATTTTTATAATTTTATTGGTGTTCAAAGTGGTTTTTTAAACATTGGTTTGTGAACGGTAGTGTTGTTTTGTCATGAAAGTTCTCAACAAGTGTTTGTTTAAATGTTCCGTTATCTTTTGAAAATATTTAGTGAGGTTTATAATCTGGTCTATGGTATTTTTAACATGTTACAGTATATTGAATGAAAATATGGCTTTCAATTGGTGTTTTATTCCTTTTCATGTACTTAAAATAAATTGATTTGTTTAAAAAGGGCATGTCATGTGTTCGGTAAATTGCCTGGTTGGCTTTTATGTGTGATGTGTGATTTAAAAGTTATTTGTTTGGATTTATAAAGGAATTTGAATAATGATAAATGGTATTTTTGGGTACTTATATGGACTTCATATTTGTATTTGTTTTTACAATCAAGTGGGTTTTGATTTACAACATATTTTGGCCCGAGTTGCCCAAAAATGGATTGTTTCACATCTTTATGAAAATGGATGTGTTTTGAATATGTAACCTGAGTATTATAAGAGATTTATGAATGTGGGTTTCTGCTGTAAATTGTGTTTATACAGATCCTTAATAGAATTAAAATTCATACCTTCATCAAAGGATAGTTTTGAGAAAATAATTAAAGGCCCATTTGGAATTTCCTAGAAATGAAGGAGTGTTTTACTTGTATATAACAATTTGTGCAATTGGGATTGTTTTATGGTCCATTAAATGATTTTATTAAATGTTTATTGGGCTTCCAAATATGATTTGGTTTGGTTATGATGTGTGTTTATAATTTAAAGAGTATTTTTGAAAGAGTTTTATGTGCAAAGCCTCAATACACTTCATGAAATTGTTTTACCAAAATATTTAGTGGTTTGTTGATTAGTGTAAGAAATGTGAAGAATGATTATGGGCTGTTTGTGTTTTTATGGTTTTGGAATGGAATGTGGATGTGCAATGTGTATTTGATAATATGTGTAACTTGATTGAGCACTAAATGGTATCCCGGGTATCTAGGTGGGTGGACGTGTACTAGTATGCTAGTGATTCTATGGGGGTTGGCCCCTGTTTCATGTAGAAAGTTTGACGATGACAACACTAACTAAACTATGATGATGATGATGATTGGGGACCACTAGGTTATGGGTATGTTCCCTACTTGTGGCTCTTTCTCGAGAACGGATATTTATTATGGTTACTTTCACCGAGATACGAGGTACCTGGGGCTCACAACTAACTAGTGCCTAGGGGAATTCCTGTGACTAGTGCTCATTGGCTATTTTGTACTCACCGTCGGCATACGGTGTGTTTGGTTGGTAAATTCAGTAGTATGTGTTATTTATTTTAATGTTAAAATCCATTAAAGCAGCCCTCTTGAAAACTATTTTCATTTTGAAGTTTCACCTCTTTGAAAATAATTGTTACTTGCATTTTTGTTTATTAAACATGCATGTTTTTGTGTGATAATTATTATAGCATGGAACCTCATTTGAAAACCATACTTTCAAATCTTTAATTTAAAACTAAAAATTGAGGTTTCTTTTATTTTAAAGTAATGTGCATTGGGAATAGAATATCGGGCTAACCTACAGAGTTTTAATACTCATGCCTATAGTCTTTTTCTTTTTTTAGCCCTTGTGCAGGTTTCATCTTTAGATCGATCACCTTGGGTGACTTTTTATAATTGTGTTGGAGAGTGACCAGAAGTGTCACATGGAGTTATTTTTTCATCGGGATTGTTCAGTTGAGTTGTTGGTTTTGTTCTAATTTTAGTTTCTTGTACAAATAATATTTAGTTCAATTTTTATATAAATTCATTTTGGGCTGTCCGTTTATTTCTGCTGTTTTTTTGATTGTTTATATATGGGTGAAATCGTTCCCTTGTGTACTCTATTGATGCCCTAGGTGCTTGTCACCATCCCGGGAGGATCGGGAACGCCTCTCGGGACTTGTCGCGGGCTGGCCTGGGTGACCGGTTCAGGGTCGACTCAGGCTGGTTCGTGACAGACACTTTGATTCAAAAATCTCTTTTAAATGATTTTTGAAACTGGATTGATTAATTCAATATCTTGGAATTACTTATTTTTATTGAAAATGAAATGTTGTTATTGAAATGTTTATATTTTCAATATTTTATGTGTAATAATGGTACTTGGACATCTTATGGGTGGTTACGTGATAAACCATATGACAGGTGGTGCCGTGAATACCAGGACGTGTGGTTACGTTATAACCTCCAATGCATTGGGTATAGAAGTAGGCCTTATCGCTATTCCATTAAGTATGTGTAGAAGTCGACCGTATGGTTATTCCACTTAATTATGTTTATGTCCCAAGTTACCTTTATATGTTATGTGTTATTTATATGGGTTTTATGGTAATCTTTTGGTTACAAAAGGGTAAGTAATGATATTTTATTCAGTTAATAGTTTTTACTACTTCCTAAAGGTGAAAGGTATTACTTTGATAAAGTGCACATGGTTTACTTGTTGCTTTGAAAAACTAAGAGTTTTCATTCTTTGTGTATCCCTTGCTGAGCTTTTTATGCTCACCCCATGTTTTTTTGAAATTTTTTTTATAGGACATAATGTGGAATAGGGTCAAAGATGGGATCAAGGTAACGTCATGCTATCTAATACATGAAACTAGACATGTTTCTTTTTAAGATTTGTTATTTTATGGAAAATTTGTAGAAATGACTACATTGTAATCTTTTGAGATGTAATAGTGATGTCCTAATTCTCTAAAACTCTAAATCTGAAAATATACTCAATGTGAATTATTCATTTAATTCAATATTAAGTAAGGATTAATGTTGGGGCCTTTTAGTTAGTATCAGAGGTCGGTTTAGATAACATTAGAGGTTAGGGTATTCTATAAGCATAATTGACATTACCATAATTGTTAGGATTTCAGAAAGAGTCCTAGTTTTAGATAAAGTTAATGAGTAATTATATCTTAGTGTTTATATTCCTCATTAGTACATGATGGTTTTGTTGATATACTCACACTGACCTTTTTGGTTTTAGTAAATGGCTAGATCTAGTAGGCACCAAAGTAACAGTGGATGTGAAGGAAACTGTGACAGTTTTCTGAGCGAGAAACTGAATGATATGGGAGCTGCAATGAGAAATCTTGTGTTTATATTCAACCAATTATCTTGAGTCATGATTGACCACCTAAACCTTGGTGATTTCTATAAGTCATCATATATGCGAGAAACAAATCCCTACGGAACTACAGGTAATAATCATAAAGGTAAGTGCGTTCAATAACCTATGTGTCAAATATGTGGAAAGAAAAACCTAGTAAAATGTTTCAAAGGGAAAGAAATATGCTATAGATGTGGAAATGAAGGTCATAAAGCAAGAACCTTCCATTGAAAAAGGAAGAATCCAGTTGACTCGACGAAAGGGAAAGAAGTTCTTTCTGATGAATAAATTGAATGTTTTAAATGTGGTGTGCATGGTCATTATGCGAACACATGTCCTATGAAGATGTTTCGGGAATGGGATCACCAAGATCAAACAAATATTTGTTTACCAATACCTAATTCCATTCCGATTGATGATGAAGAAACTGACAATGACCAGTCAAAGGTATGGATTATTTCATAACATTTGTTTTCCTATTTTGGAATCTTAGGATATGATTCATGATTTTGTTTGTAGGAAAGAATTATTTCAGAATACGCTGGGAAGGAATGGTTAATGGATCATGGAGAATGTTGAATGAGTACGAAGTCAACTTATAAGGGCTTCAAGAGTTATGGTGAAATTCTTAAGAGTATTAAGTCTCTTTTGATGATGGGGTTACATTAGACGACTTTTTATAGTATGTGTAACCCAGATGTTTGATATATGAAAAATTCTATTCAAGGAATAGTTATCTGTTCTTTTTTGGACAAAGTTATAAAGAACCATTTGGGCTTATATGATCCTTACTTTTGAGGTAATTGTGGGTTACTATATGTTATGATGGAAAGTGAAAGGCATAAGATAAAATTGAGGTTAGATTATGTTATGGTTATTTTTTTTGATTTTATCTTTTTTTGGGGAATTATTTGAGAATTATATAGTTTGGAAAAAGGACAACACATAGACCGTGTGACAACCCGTCACGTCGGACAAAGCTGTGGGAATCGAACCCACAACCAAAGTGCGACTGGTATTTATCGCCTACCACTGGACTACGTGAAGTCCCTGGTTAGTTTGACTGACACTTTTTAGTTAGATGATTTTACGAATTAAGAGTAAGTTTATTTTGGGTTATCAATGGAAATTTATTATCTATCATGGAGGATATGTGATTAAGTTAATTACTTTTCAATACTAGACTTTATAAGCAACTATTGTCGTTTAGAGATAAATGTTACGATTTATCTTGGAAGACTATGTGACTAAATCCTTCAAATATTTGCTTTTCAATATTATTTTGGTTTGCATTGAATAATTTTATGGACAAATTGTTTATCGAATGGTCCTCGTTGAACTTTGGGTTATTTTGGACAAATTTTGGAGATTAAGAATAGATTTTCTTTTTATAAAGGGTTATCCTTTTCTGGATTATATGTTCTTGTACTAACCTTTTTGGTTTTGGTTTTGGTTAAAGTCTAAATACATGGGATGTATATAGTTATATTTTGTGGATTAGGTGATTCTCTAAAAGTTGATTGTAGTACTCTTAATGTGAACAAGTCTTCCTAAATACTCATCTTTTGGAGAAAATATCAGTTTGTGTATGAAATCTAATAAAAGTTGAAAGTCAACATGATAAGTAATTATGTTTCATTATGAATAAATTCCTCTATAAAAAGTAAATTAAAACAAAAAAGTTGTCTATTAACTTTTCCTACTGGGGAATCGAATACCATTTAACCCATCATAAGTTTTTGATTTTCTTGTAGTTAACTTTCTCCTAAACATGTTTTCTATCACTCTCCATCAAAACATGACCCTATGTTTTCTCCTCCATGTCCATGTTTTCTTACATGGAATCCTAGTGTGGGTAAACTTGGGTGACCTTTGTACTTCTCTTTCTTTATTTTAATGTGATTGTTTTACCGACTCTTGTTCCGATGTGGGACTTTCAATGAAGTTTCCGAGCCCAATTTTAAAATTGCGAGGATGCAATTACCAAACGGGGGGAAGGATGTAACACCCCAGGTAAATAAATAATATGAATTTTTTATATTTATCCCTTTTTTTGATTAAAATGTTAATATTAATTTAAAGGGAACGCTATGCTTGATGGCTTACCCAATATGCAACAACGGGTTCCTTTGAAATCTTACGTTGTACTCTAATAATAAAATAAAATTATTTTAAATGTTATTTAACCCGTAGCCGTTGTATTGGTGAGAATGAATATAAATAACTAAAATATGATTACATATGTTTGTTAAATGTTTTTACATTTATCAAATAAATGATAAAGGCTTAAAATAAGAAAAGAATTCAATTTAAGGCATATATACTCTAATTTTCACTAAAGGTCCACTTATCAACTTTTGATGGAGAACCGTCATTAAATATAGTTTTGGTCACTATTATACATTCTATTGGACAAAATAAAACACTTCTTTAGAATCAGGACATCAAAATTCACTTTGTGTAAATTTTTGGTATTTTTCCGATAAAGATCATTTTTTAATGAATAGTGAAAATGTTGTAGTTTAATTCAAACCCACTTTTTAATCTAATTTATTTATATGATTATATAATCTTTTGAATTGGTTTAAAAGATAAATTAGAATATATTTTTACCATTTAATCCAATAGTGGTCGTTGGAATTAATTTCATCTTGAAATTGGACTTAAACTAGTCTCAATCTTTTGATACTTATTGTTTCATAAAAACACGCTATTTGCTCTAACAACGGGAATTAATTATTAAATTAATTAATGTAACTTATATGTTTTGAATTTTTTAAAATAGAAATAATTTTTGAATTTGGAATATCAAATATAACCTAGGGTAAATATTTGGTAATTTTCTAAATAACTTCAATTTTTGATGAATAGTGAAACCACTAAGTGGTAGTTAAAGAAACTGATTTTTCATTTAAATGAAACTTTACCACTTCTGTGATTTGAATTTCAAAAATACAACATAAATGGTTGTCATTATGAAGTAAAATTTGGTTCAATGGGATTAAAATTATTTTTTGGTGAATAGTAACTTTTAAGTTTATTAATCACGATTAGAGGTAATTAGTGTAATTTAAGATAAAAATAATGTTTTAATAATATGAAATGAACTATACACATGTCCTACCCTCATTTTATATGTAATGGCCGACCATTAAAATCCATGGGTCAACTTGGGGACCCCATGGTGCCACTTTGGTAGGAAAATGACATTAATTCCTTTTTATTTAATGTAAAAATTAAAATGTCACAAACATGTGTTGTTTTACTAAAACAAGTTTATATGGGGTTATACAAGTCATATTTTTTACTATAAATATTCATTGCAAAGATAAAAATATTTCCTGAATCATAGTAGTTTTTTATAATTTTTAGACATTAAATAAAATAAATTATTTATGACACCATGATGATGCAGCGATTAGCTTATTATTTAACGATTTAAATAAATTGGAAAGATAATGTAAAATATAAGCCCTACACATGTCAAAAACCTATTTTATGATTGGGTTGATAAACCTTATAACATTATACTAGAAACACATAAATGTGGGACCTTTAAAATCAGAAACTCATTCTAAAATAAAGTAACACTTCCTTACTTTCCAAGAGTGCCCTTCTCTCCTCTTATAAAAGGCCCCCACCTCTACCTCCTTACCCACACCTCTCAAGCCTTTGGATCGGCCAACCCCTACTCATTTTGTCTCTCCACATCCCTATTTTACTCCTATAAGCCTCACTTTGGGAATAAGTCTTCCCAAGAAAGCCTTTGAGCTCAAATCAAAAA
Organism: Viscum album; assembly: GCA_963277665.1. NCBI lineage: Eukaryota > Viridiplantae > Streptophyta > Magnoliopsida > Santalales > Viscaceae > Viscum > Viscum album. The sequence goes on from OY728136.1 coordinate 1,520,790,096, forward strand.
GAGTTACCCAATATAAAGGTAGTGTCTTCTCTTGTGTTCTTTTGTTTTTTTTTGGCTTCTCCAACCCCATAAACACATTTTATTATTTTCTTTTGTAACAACTCTAGTATCATCAATATACTAGGATGTTTTTATAAGAATCATTCGAGATACACTTACACACACCTACATCTAATGGTTAAAGAATATACTGTTTCCGTGGATAATGAATTTCTGCCTCACGAAACGATGATTGTTCAACACTCATATAGCACCTTCAAAGGTGGCCATTAATATGTCACTATATTTATATATAATATATAATATGATTATGTTTTACTTATGCTTATTTATTTTTATTTTATGGCATAAATTTATGGTTTCCATTGTGGGTAAACACGATAATTTCATTTTACGAAGTGCGGACTACAGCCCCCACAAAGTGATTTGATTCGTTAACGCCATATGTGGGATGTATAAAAGATGGATACAAAGTTATTATATATGATGTATGTTAAATTAAAATGATTAATATAATTCTTGAATTAAAATATACATACCTCTCATTTGGTTTTAATTCCATTAATATGACATAGAAATGAAAGTAGCGTTCATGCGTACGTACGGCTTACCGTCTCCATGAACGGTGCATTTCATTTCTTACCTCTAAATGATTATATAATATTATAAATACTTGTATATTCTGGATATATATTATATATATGATATCCAAATCATGAATATCATTCTGGATATAATGAAACTTTGACCACATGAACAACATGTAATTGTAAGAAGTCCACTTTCGACTTAAGAACCAAATATCAACAAAACAAACATTATTAACTAAAATGATTACATAATTCATATAACATGGAAATAAGTGATATAAATGGAAGAATGAACTTGAAAAATGTTCTTAAGAAAGTTTAAATTAACTCAAGTTTATTATTCAGGACGTTAAAGAATGATCGAGTGAAGTCGGACCCGAGGTAAGGGATCCAACCTCTCTCTTTCTTTTTAAGTACTCTCTTTTATGTCATTTCTTTTAAGCCCATCTCTCTTATGTTTGGGGATGTTATTTTATATTCCTAATACATTAATTTTTATTTTCATATTATGGGAGAACCTATTTGATCTCATAAATCCATTTTTGGATGTTTTAAGTGGTGTCGTTAGGCTGCCGAGTTTTCGTAAGTGATTTTTCATCTCACTTTTATTCCCGTGACATTTATGCTACGTTTGACACTATTTCCTTTGAGTGGTGTATATACTGCCCATTATTATACAATTTTTGTAGTATAATTTCATTTATGGGTATTTACATCTTTATTTTATGACCCTTCTTCCATGGGGTGTACTTTTCGAAAGTTACCCAACTCGGTAAAGGAAACTTTCACCCTCCTCTTTTTAAAAGACTTCTTTTGTTATGTATTTTAATTCACATACTATTATGTGAATATATGTTCTTATATATCCTTATTTATGTAAATTTTAATTCTAAGAGATGAGATACCCTTTATCTCTCTCATCAACCCTTTTTGAAAAATTTTATGTGACGCCGTTAGGCTGTCGAATTTTACCAAGGGAACTTCATAACCCAATTTCGATTTCTTTGGGTTCAACGTGTAGTTATTGAATATGTAATCCGTTGAATATGTGTGAATGAACTTTTATTGTTTTACACTTAATATCCACTTATATTGGGTGTATTTATATTTGTCACACATAATTATGAGATTGATTTAACCTTAATTTAAGGATTCCTTCTTTATAATGGATTTCATCTTTTTTTCCATTTCTTTTGAGACTTCGTTGTTGTTATCCACCAATTCACTCCTATATGGTGTGTATAATGTCCTTTGAAATATTATATCATTAATCCATTTATTCTCATGATATTATAATGTTCGGATTAAATGTTATTCTGCAATTATTTTTATTCAAGAGTCTCTCATTTTGTTAAAAAATCTTTAACAAAAATATCGTTTAAAATGTTTTAAAGATTTATAATTCTAAATCTTTATCTTTAATGTCCATGTTTTCAAAATGGTTTTTGTATTTATTTATATGGACATTAATGTTTTAAAATTATAATTCCAATAAAATCTTCAAATTGGTATGGGACACTTTGATTCAAAAATCACTTTTAAATGATTTTTGAAAATGGATTGATTAATTCAATATCATGGAATTACTTATTTTGATTGAAAATGAAATGTTGTTATTGAAATGTTTATATTTTCAATATCTTATGTGTAATGATGGTACGTGGAAATTTTACGAGTGGTTACATGATAAACCATATGATGGGTGGTGCCATGAATACCAGGACGGGTGGTTACGTTATAACGTCCAATGCATTGGGTATGGAAGTCAGGTGTATGGCTATTCCATTAAGTATGTGTGGAGGTCGACCGTATGGTTATTCCACTTAAGTATGTTTATGTCCCAAGTTACCTTTATATGTTATGTGTTCTTTGTATGGGTTTTATGGTAATCGTTTGGTTACAAAAGGGTAAGTAATGCTATTTTATTCAGTAAATAGTTTTTACTACTTCTTAAAGGTGAAAGGTATTACATTGATAAATTATACATGGTTTACTTGTTTCTTTGAAAAAACTAACAGTTTTCATTCTTTGTGTATCCCTTGCTGAGCTTTTTCTGCTCACCCCATGTTTTTTTGAAAGGTTTTTCATAGGAATTAATGTGGAATAGGGTCAAAGATGGGATCAGGGGAAATTCATGCTATCTAATACATTGAACTAGACATGTTTCTTTTTATGAGTTGTTATTTAATGTAAATTTAGTAGAAGTGACTACTTTTTAATCTTTTGAGATGTAATAGTGATGTCCTAATTCTCTAAAGCAATAAACCTGAAAAGATCCTCAATGTGAATTATTCATTTAATTAAATATTAAGTAAGGTTTAAGGCTGGGGCCTTATATTTATCTTCATTAATTATTATTCATTATTTTTTCATGATTATTATAAATAATAATCAAGATAATTTATCCTTATTTATGTAAACACTCATTGATTAGAATTAAAATAAATATAAATATATGGATTATTTTCAATAGCATGTATTTCTTATAGAGAACAATTTATGTAACAGATTTCCAAAATTATAACTCTTTTAATTCCACATAAATAGTGATAAACCCACTTTTAAAAAGTATTATTAATTTATATCATTGTTTAATAGGGACCCTAAGATTGAATTTTTTATTAATTGATACTTCATGAATCCTTAAATTCATCATCTTATTCCACTTATAATTTATCCAAAACATTTCCCTTGATAATAACATCAATATAATATTCCCCTTCAATGGGAATTTAAAACTAGTTAGTTGTATTACACCATTTTCCAATGGATTCTTCATCAACATTATTACCTCCGTGTTCATCTAATATATCTATATCATGTTATACATATATATATTTTTACCCACATGAGTATCTTTATTTTTATCCAAAAGAGGAAAATAAAGAAATTAATGAAAAATAATCTTCATGAATGTTATTTATAAAAATTCAAAAAAACTATATATATAGTAGAAACCATGCTCTATTACAACATGATGTACACCAGGATGGAAAGACCACAAAGGGTATGATTAATGAATTGATGGTCTCTTATTAATAATTCTCTTGTAAAAATTCAAACAATTTAACTTTTTATGATTCTATATCTGCGATATATTGTCTAGCAATCTCAAATCAGGTATATTAGTAATGTGATTGATATGAATGAACAATAATGACAATGATTTTAATAGTTTTCTACACCTTGTAGTGTTGGTTAGTCCCATAAAAAAAGTTTAACCTCTATGAAATTGTAATTATAAAGAAAAAATAAATGTAACACATAGAACAGATGTGTTTCTCTTATTCCAGCACCCACTAGAAGATTCAATTCTGTTATTTTTTGAGGACCCAAAAATAAAATAAAACAACATTATCCTTTCATTCATCCACAACATAGTTATAAAGGATCATCCTCTATGTAAATATTTAAAAATATGTCTATATGTTTTCCTCATCAAGATCTTTTTCATATTCATGGAATGGATCTACTAGATTTTAAACTTCTTCCTGATCTTGTGCAATTTAGATTCCCATCAGTTTCATATAATACAGATTGTATATCCATTCTGAATTTCCAGATTCAAATCACATTTTTTTTCTCCAGGATACTGAATTTATTATTCTCCTAGATGATCTTAAGTTTATCACAATAGTTCCAAATTCATTGAATTTGTTTTTTGATACATGAACTCCATATTTATATAAAAAATAATCTTGAACATTATTATAAAAATATCACTGTGATTGTTTGTATTTTTAATAATGGAAAGACCAAGACCATTGAAAATAGGTTCATCTCTATCAAATTGGTCAATTGATTCAAATTTTATATCTCATTTATATACCATGACATCTTAGGGTTCATTCCTCCATGTGATATTTAAAAATATTTTTTAACTCAAAAAAATTCTAAATTCCCACTTGATAAAAAACATCTCAATTTTATCATCATTTATTCAACAATGTGAAAACAAAAATCTATTTAAATATTGGATTCATTGTTCACATAAAATGTGTCACATTTGAAAATGTTGTTCTATAATTATATATATAGTAATCATCTATGTCATAACATTTTCATACAATGTAGAAATCTACTATATAATTATTAAAAAATTATATACGTTACATATTAACTTATTTTATTCAAATATGTGGATATTCACTCAGATACGTAATATATTTGTCTATGTCGAAAGGTATCATAATCTTATTTAGATTTTTATATTTGTATGCATATTCAAAATAATTATGTGAATATGGGACATTCAATTTTCCAATTATTTTAACAGAGGACCTATTTATAAAAATTAAATTCTATATTAATTACTTCAGAAATCATAAAAGAAGATATATATAGTGCTCCATTTTCCACTAATTCATGTCTTTGCATCCACATAGGATCAAATTATCAATAATCAAACATCTATTTTCCACAATTTATTAATGTTCCCTACTCTAATTCTAATATTTATGGCTTGAAGTGTACTTTTCTATAGAACAATATAGTATTTAAAACACGGTGAATACTTATTTATATCATTTTACATTCATGAGACCCAATTCCTTTTCCTCTAGAAACCATGATACCTATCCAAGCCACATAATCAACTCCATTGAATACATATTTAATAGTTGATGATATATAAAATACATACATTGGATAAATATTTGAGATATTGAGTATATATATATTTATAATGTAAATTTCATAGTATTGGTGAGCATGAAATTGATTAGCGATTTGATTATATAGTGTTTTACAATATAGTTTATGAGTTTATTATATTTTTAGATTTATGAAAAGTCAATTGAATCATCTGTAAATTTATTTTAGGAAAATATTTAGAGTTAAATATGGAAATCATATATGTTTTCATTGTGGTTTTATGGTGATTTAGGTTATTACCATGTTTTTGGATAATATACTACCAAGGTGTACACATGTTTGATATGTGACCTTAAGATATGTCTTTAGTGGATTGGGGAGTAATATTATCTTGATTTTAGAACATATGTTTCATTATCTATAAACTTCTATAATTTCGAATTTGGTTAGACATATTTTGGATGAGTATTATGGTTAATTATTTGGGTAATGGATTATATTGACTTTTTTGTTTTTTAATTTATATATTAACATATTATTTCATTATACATATATTTCTCCTTCTTGGATAACATTTTTTAACCATTTTAGATCTTGTTAATATATACAGATAGAACGGATGAATTTTCATTATTTTATGGATTTCAAGATCTGTTAAAAGTTCACTTTAGTTCTTTATGCATGAATAAATCATCATGAATATTCATTTTTTGGATTATGATCTAAGAAAGAAGTGGCCATTAACCAAAACTAGATAAAATGATGAAATAATTATGATGAATTTTAAATGAATTATATATTTATATTTTCACTTATTCTATTGTAAAATAATTCATCAAATTTTTTAAGAGAGATCCTGAATATTAATTTTTTCCCATTCTACATTAATTTCGTTGGAGTTGATGGTTGTTTACTAAGCTAATTTATTTTCGGTTTTATGGTCTTTAAAATTCCCATAACCATGTTATATGTCCCTATTTATTATTATTTTGGCATTATATTTATACTTAATGTCTATATTTCAACATACAACTAATTGTCTGTTTATATAGGATATCAATAATTGGTTATTTCTATTGTATATTATTTATCAAACATCATCTTTCATAGGATGTGTTATTATAAATATTAATTATTTGGTTTTATTCAAATTTATTTCTAAATATCTATTTTTTTACCAAAAAATATTACATATTTTAAATTAAATTCAGGGGATAAAACACCTCAAAATTTTATAATATATTTATCTTTATATAAATCAAAATTATTCCACAACTAACTTTATGTGGAATCAAAATTCTATACGAAAAATGATAGAGAAAACCTTGAAAAAAACTATAAATTATATTGTATGAATGATAGTTACAACATTATTAATAACAAATTATAATTGTTTAAAATATTTGTAAATTACTGATTAATTCAATATAAAATGGTATTAATTTTTTCCTAGACATTTTATATTTAAAATAAATATTAAATATAAATGAATTTAATTCATTTTATTAATTTAAATTATATCTAATTTATATTTTTTTTAAATTATGTCAAATTTTAAATTTTAATTTCAATATTATATTATGATTAATTTCTAATTATTTATAAAAAGACGCATTTTTTATTAAATGGTGATGAAAAACGTTTTTCTGTGAAAAGAAAATTATATTCAAGATAATATCAAATTATGTATTTAATTTTATCTTAATTTCAAATAAGTATAATAAAATTATAAATAATTTAAATAATTACATTGGAAAAATAAATATATTCTAAATATGTATTAGTTAATTTTTTTTCTTAAAACACATTCTTCTATGAAAAACTACATTTATGCGCACAATGTGTTTTTTTAAAAATAAATTAAACTAATATATATATATTATTATTTTTTATGAAATATATATATTATATAGTCAATAAAATATTTTTACATTAATTTTAATTTTTTTACATCAAATGGAATGTATATAAATTATGTTTTATGCTTAAAGATTCATATTTCTAAAATAGGTTTTAAATTTAGGTTTTTAATTCATTTTAATTTCAATTATTATACTTATTGATATTTTAATTGGTGAAATGGATTCCTTATTTAGAATATTCATAATTAATAAAATATAACTTATTCACCTTATATTTTTTTCATTATGAAAAATAAAACCAATAATTTTTTTTACCACGGTTAAGGTTAAAACGAGTTTAAGGGGGTTAAATAAAGATATAATGGAATTATTTTCAACCAAACCTATCCATGTAGTATTTATTAATGATATTTCTACTTTTTATTATCATAAAATATTATTCCAATCCATTCTGAGCAACATTACCATGGATGAGACCATATATAATTGATATATTTTTTTAATAATTCAAGTGTGTTCCTCAACTCAATTATAAAAGGACACCTCTCATCATAACATATTAAAACCACATGGGCCTTATATCTCGTTTTAATTACAATCATAAGAATATAGATAGTCCTTAAATTCATCCTAGATATTATTTTATTCTCTTAATATCATTCCATCAAGGGTATGTTGTAAGCTGAATGAGGTCTCCAAATGAAAATGGTATAAATCATAACCAATATCATTAAATATATTCTTATTATACCAAAATATATGTTTTACCAAAATTTTTTGGAATATTGTATCATAAATATATTTATATATAAATATAATTATGGAATAACCAATTTTCACCACTTCCTTATCAAATGGGAAATATAATCATTGCTCGTGTGAATGTGTGGACTATGGCCTACACATAGTGATACAATTCAATTAGCATCACAATCATTCATGGTTGGTTATATTATTTACTATAATAATTTTATATGATATTTAAAAAATTATTATTCTTTTGAAATTATAATATATTATCTACCTTGTGACATTCCAATCTTCAGTAAACAATAATATCACTTGTGAATACGGCTGGACAACCAGCTCTACAATGTGATGCTATTTGTTTACCATTTATTCATTACGTTCTTATTTAAAGGTTATAGGTAATGAAAATATATGATATTTACAATATATTAATGATACTATAATTTTGAATTATCATTTTACCTTTTTTATCCTTTAAAAGTGTAAACAACACTTCTGTGTGTATATGAAATATCATCTCTACAAAGTGATATAAATCTTTTCATCCACACTATAATATGAATGGTTATAAATTTTTATATAATTATTTAATATTATATTCAATAATTATTAAATATTATATTCAATAATTATTAAAACTATAGAGATATAGGATACATTATCCATTTGAAATGGACTATAACTTTCTTCCAAAAACATACTAAAATTTTACGGTATTTAACACACAAAATAACCATAATAATTAAAAAAAATTTATAAACGGATGTTTAAGTGTTAATAATGTATAAAATTTGATATTATATTAGTTAATATAGAAATTTTATATAATTATAATAAATATAAATTTATTATATATGTGGTCATATCGGTTATGAATCAAGTTTAATATAATGTAAAGGTATCATCTCAATTGGTATTCAATGAGATATGTTTTAATGATATGAATTTTTTTTAATTTATATGGAATATTCTGGATAACATTTATTCATACACAGTTAATTAATACAATGGATATATGAAAACCATTTGATTATGATTCTTCAAAATATATTCAATTAAAAATTACAAATTATATAATGTTTCTTTATCTCAATTTTGTTTTTTCATGAAATGTTTGATTTTATACACCCATATAATTTCATGAAATGTACCTACAACCATGTTGACATGCTATGTCATGAATATCATTTTATTAATGGTTTTTAAAGTTTCAATTGATTTAATTTATTTAATGGGGTATATGATTTAAAATTACCATAATGGTAATTATTTCTCATCATACATTTGTTTCTGTGAGAACTATATCATATTCAATAGTCATTTATAAAATGTGGTGTATATAACACCCCTTTTATTGATTAAATCATGAATATATTTTTATTCTTTGTATTTATATTTTAACTTCAAGTTATTACTTTTATGGGGGATAATATTCATAATTAATCAAATATGTATGGGTTTTATGCTACAATCACATTTTTACTATTATTATTTATAATTGAATAAATAATAAAGATATTATATGATATATCTCTAAACATAATTAATATTTTATCATAACCAATTTATATTGTAAAATTAAAATTTTTCATTTCTTTTCACTATTTCTAGAATCTCATGAATCCGAAAGAATGTTTTCAGAAAAAAAAGGACCGTGATATTTCCTTCAGTTATGTATCTTTTCTTTTTTCCCAATATTTTTTATAATATTCTCAATAATGTTTTTTATCTTTCCCAAGATTTGTTTATGTCATTATAACCTAAATTTAACATTATTTACCAATTTTTTAATTAGGTTTCATAATTATTTCAAAACATTACACTCCAGGTTATTAATTGAATATGTTAATTGATATTATTTTTTAATGAAAACTATAAGAATGAGATTCACATCCATCATAAAAACACTTTTACCAAATAATTTATTTATATAGTTCCATTTTTATTTTCAAATTAATTTTTCCCTAGTAATTTTTGTATATTTATATATTATTAAAATATTATTTCCAATAAAAATGGTATTTTCAAAAAAAAATCATTCACATTTTTAAGGTATTTTCATCTGTAATTTTATATTTTTAATGATTTACTAGTAATTTGGTCCCTTGATACCATCTTTATTATAGCTCATGATTTTTATATTCATGAATAATAAAAAATATTTGTATTAAGTATCCTTTACATTGGTAATGATATTATGTTATGATAATTTTTTTTGATCGTATAGAACACATATAAACGGTTGTAATTATGTGATTGGGGGCCCAAATTTATATATCCAAGAAATGAATTAGTTAATGATGGATATCTTATCAGTTAAAAAAGAATATAATTAAGAGTGAACATTGTTTATAAAGAGACATAGTCCTATAAGATAGTACTGTGAGTGAACTTTGACTAAGGAAATGATGTAATAGTGAGTGAACGCAATCCAATATCACTATTTGAAAAATGAAATTTATCCATAGGCATATGACCACATTTTTATAATTCCATGACTGCAACATGATATATATACATTTCCATTTAAAATCCATGGATATATATACATTCTAATGCCATTAGATTATCTTCCCATGGAAATTAGTTCTCTATTTTTTTAACCCCCCAAAAAAAATTTATCTAACCAACCCATAGGGAAAATCAATTATATGGATACCTTATCCCTTGATCGATCATCATGTGACAGATCTCTTATCACTCAAACAATACTCACAAACTTCATCATTTAGGTCCTCCACCCTCACGTGTTCCCTCTCAAAGCATTTAGCACATGTTCCATCCATATTACATCCAAAATATCATGAGTTCATCCTACATTTGATGTAATGGAAAAACCCATTTTCTATTACAAGTAGACCACACATGGGTTCTAATCCAAGATTTTCGTATATTAGGACACATTAGAGTTGACAACTAAACTCTCGGAAAAACAAACTCATCCCAATCCCTATAATTAATCTTCTTACTTCATCCATTTTGTTGTGTATTGGAATTATCATTTTTCTTGAATGAAATAATGATTAGTCATAAGTTCTATTTCATTTTTAGTTTTTCATATTTTATTCATTTTCTCGTTTTAGTCCATAGATTATTTTAATATTCATTGAATATTATATTATTTCCTCTTATTTGTTTGTAAAAATTTATATTCTGTGTAATTTTTTATTATTAAATGGAAACGTTATGATCAATTTGGGTTTTATATAAAATGTCACTATATAAATATTCGTAGAAATAATTAGATTTTGCGTATCTATGTAGTTTATGTATTTGTTATTATTTTCTATTTAGTGTCCAACATTTTTTGTTTTTCCCATCTCTAATGATCTCTATAGTACGATTTTTTTATTTTTTATGACTTTTTTTATTTTTTACCTGCAGGTAAAAATATAAATGACGAATAGAGGGATAAAATTAGAAAAATGGATTGTGTTATTAAAATTTTTGATTTAGTGGTCACAGAAGGATAAATTAAAACAATTATTATGTAGGATTATGGTCTTTATGATTTTAAATTTTTTTCCATATAGAATGAATTGATTAAAAAATTGAGGTATTTTATAAATCAAATGAACTAATAAATATTCATTGATGAAATAATTAGCTATTCTATTCATTAATTTTTCTATTTGGGTGGTGGGGGAAAGTTGAGTTGGTGTAAAAATAGTAATATTATCATTAGATTTCATATGTGTGTCTGGTTTACATTTGATAATATTAGTGGAAGATTATTCATTTGTATCAACAATACATGAATTTTGATTTGTTCATCATGAAATTGTTGCTGAATGTTCTCTTCATTCAACTCCATGTTCAATAAAATATTGAACTAGCAGTTCAAATAACATCCAATATATTATGATAAATAATTGATTACAAAATCAAAAAACTATATAATTTTTTAGTTGAATCATTTTAAGTAATAATTAAATCATATAGGAAGGAAAAATTTAGAAATTCAAGAATCAAATTCGTACATTCATTTACTTAAGGACATTAACATTTTCCATAGCATAACCTATAAATGAATTAATCCTACATCCCAAATAAATATTTTCCAAATTTGGAAGGTCACAGAGTGATCATTTAAATTTTAATATAATATTTTACCACATTTTATGTATAAAAAAATAAAATCGTTAAGAATTATGAGTTTATAAATTCATAATAATTCATCGTTAATACATTTTTCAATTCTGAATTAGATAGTCTGGGTAACTAAAATATTTTTTTGGGGGAATTATGTATTAAACGTCCATGTAATTACATTTTGATAATGATGTTTTAATTAACTATATAACATAATGATCTTTCCATATTCAAAACTACCACTCACATCATGCATGATCCATGTAATTTTAATTATTAGAATCTAAAACTATGGGTATATGCATAATTTTGGTGATTATTTTTCTATAAAAATGTAAATTATAAAAACAATAAATACTAACTAAATGATTAAATATATATAATAATCAACAAGAGATTCTATGGATATTTAAAATCTCTCCAATTGGTATCCTATAAATCATGAATTGTTACCATTTCGTTTGATAATACTATGAATTCTATAATACGTATTAAAAATATAATAAACTTATTAGTATATAATATTTTCCATATATATGTACATAAATAAGTGAAGATAATAACATGGAATGATATTCCATGAAACATAACCATTTCATTAATTTTTAATTGTTTCCAATGACTTCTTGAAATCTTTTTTTACACTAAGCCATATTATTGTATTTATTTTCCATGGTAAGAAATTTTAATTTTCATGGATAGATTATTTGTTATTTTTGACATTATTTTTTCTTTTACTATGATACATGACAACATGAAATGCAATTAAAAATACAAATATGTATTCTTTAAACTAATAAAATTTCTTCTTATTCAAGAAAAAATATTGGGGAATAAATTTTTATAGAAAATGTTATCTTTTTATGAGCACACTATAATATTCAGTTTTTTTTCAATTTATAACAGTTTCAATATTATTTATATTATTAATTTATTAATTGTGGAAGTATTTATGAGATAATTTATGTCATGTTTAATACAATTTTCATTGAATATCCATTTATCATGGAATTTTCCTACGATATCTTATTATGTTATCGAATAATGTAATAGAACAATAATATAAAATGGTGGTTCTTAAATTTTTGTATATGTATATTCATGTCTATTTTTGATTCGATTTATTTTACGTTCACCATTTCCATGAAGTCTTGTTAATTTATTTTATTTGAATTTATCTTCATTATTAATATAGAAAAACATTTCTCTGAGATTTAGTTATTATTACTGGAACGTATTCCATGTGACTTGTTAAGAACAATTATCCATAAATTTTTATATTTATTTAACATTACACTGGTTGATCCGAGTTATTTTTTATTTCCTTTTAGATTGTAAAAATAGTACAACACAAAAGTTCAATGTTCTGTCACCACAATTAAAAAAATTAAATCAATGACTAATCATTATAATAACCATATAACAATTCATGTCATCTCCATGCTGAAGAATATAGTAGTGTATATATAAATCCTCTTTATATGACCCCTCATGTGGAAACGTAGTCCCAATATATACCCCAACTAAAACACATGCATTAATATCATCTATACATTTAAGGATATGTTCTTCATTGATTTGTCCTCTACCACATTGAAAACTAACAACCAAGACATAACCATCCGTGGGGCTCTAAAAATCCGGCTATTTCACACATTCCCAAAATTAATAAATAGAAATAACTGATATGATAACATTGATGGATGACCCTAATATTTTGGTGGAATTTAAATATGTCTAACTAAACTATCAATAGGAAAAATCACTTAATAATTTTCAATGTGGTTTTGGTGGCCTATTGATAGCTTCCAACATATCCAATTCCCTCTACAAACCACACAAACAATTGCATGGTTTTTCCTCAACCTGAACCAAATTTAAAACACCCACATAATAATCTAAAATATATTTAGAATATCCTTCAATCACCACAAATCCTACTTCTTTTACTCACCCATCCACATGGATGGTTAAAAGTTTTCCCACCTCATAGTTCAGTAACACAAAAATTGCATGGGATATCATAACTTCCACATCAATATAATTATCTTCCATAAGATGTTCCTACACACAAATACCCCCAACAATTTCATATACTAATATCATATACACATTTCAACATCTAAATCAATAAATTAATTTTTATGTTGTTACCACATCTAAACTAGTGTACTACCAATAAACCATGAAACCTCTATCATCAAACTTCATAAAAAATAGATGTCAACCATATGATGTGAGATTATCCTCACCAATGATAATTTACTTAATTGAATGTGAAATGTTCAAGCTATTGTTAAAAAGTATATAATACCAATAAATCTTAAAATATTACACACTATAATGTCTACTAAATCTTCTATCAATAAAATGATTGAAATTTATCAGTGAATTTATGTATTTCTAAATTTTTTAATTTGTACACCAATAATAGATTTCACTGGTATATACTAGTTCATCTCCAACTCGGATCCTCATAGAAATATTTCTTGATGATTCCATCCAGAAAAATTAGTCTAAAACCAAGTATTATATACACCACATTATGCATCACACAATGGACTATACATCAAATTATTCGATTACTCATAAAATAAATTGGGGATTTTAGTCAAATATAACTAATCTATCAATTATATATTTTGACTTATTATATCCACATTCATAGATACAACTGAAAAGATATTTTAAAAAATGTTCTGATTCAAAAACCGGCAAATTACAATTTTAAATTTCCTATAAACTTGTAACATATCCCATCTATAAATTAATTATGATTGTTTATTCCATTAATTGACTGAGTTATTAATCATATTTTTTCTAATAAAACACTTTCAATTCTATATTTGATAATATATAGATATATAATTATATAATAAACATGATAATTATTTCCTTGAATTACAAATTTACTTCCACATATAAAAATGGAAAGGAATAAATTGAATTTACTTAATAAAACATACAGATTAAAAGAAGTAGCCTATGAAAATTTCATATTCAGTCGTACAATGTTTGGGAAGAATGATTTGTTAAATTATGAAATGAACCATAAGATATCACTGAAATATGATAATTGATTCTCTAATCAACATTATAAAATATAGGATATACCATATGATTCTTACATAATAAAAACTCATAATCCTTTTAAACATTAATATAAAAAATAATGCTCTAGAATTTCTCACGAAAACAACCATAACACTCATTCTATGTCTTCATCTGGACATTGTGAACTTTTTGGACATTGCTCCACTAAACTGGTTGAGAAACACAAATTATGACTTCTTATAGTGTGACATTTTAAAAAAAATATCCCCCTTTGGAATTAATGGGAACACCAATATAGATTCACCACTTTACATAAAATCATTAAAAATCACAGATCCGATCAAAAATCAAATTTCAGTCTCTTAACTCAAAATATTGATTCAATAATAAAAAAACTATATTCCCAAATAATTCAATGTTTTCATGATAAACAAGACTAAATGGTTTTCCATGGATATATTTTTAATTAATATAGAATATTGCTAATATTTTATTTTATATGAATCGTTTTAATGAATTTTCATTATGAATGAGGATGAATTAATTCCATTCACAACAATAATAATTGGGATTGTCATGAAGAAGTGGACATTATTATCTTCTTCGACCAACATCAGCCTAGAATATGAGTTTTCATTCAATCTGACATTATATTTTATTTCCACAAACGGGTCTTATTCTAATGATAGATCCAAAGAAACAAACTTGTGTACTATATCAATTTTATCATTTACCAAATTGTTTTTCAAAAAAAATTCATATATAATTTACTACTATATTAAAAATGCATTTAAAGATATTACATTCAATTTTTATTTATGATTACTTATTTAAGTTTTAGTGTTTATAAATTAGTTTTTATTATTTTAATATGATATTATATGTAAATTTTATTGACATTTTTATCTTATATGGTAATATTATTTGAAAATATCATACCATATTGTCTATTCTATTCATATTTAAATTTTATTAATGAACTCAACATCTAAATAAAAATATTAACACTATAAATTTTTTGGTGTACTAACCTTAATTTTTTACGATTTAGAACATTTTAATACAATTATTAATTTGTTAATATAGTTTATATTCATGTAATATTATATGTTAAAACTATTTATATGTTTAAGGAGTCTATATTATAATAGAGTCAATATGTTTATAAGTCAATAATGTTATAATTTTTCACAGCATTAGTTTCAAGAAAAAAAGACATAGGTATATCATGATCAGATGTTCGTGATATATATAAAAATATATATATTCAAGAATCATCCCCAAGAAAAAGGTGAACTCATTGGCTCAAGTGATCAAAATCATAGGGAAAAAAATAATTCATTATACACCTATTATGATTTTGAAGCTCATCTTTATGAGAATTATTTTACCATTCTAAAAAGTGATTAGTAAGTGACCATATTTGAAGATATAATGTGATGTCAGAGTGTAACAACATGACCCACTATGGCCTACCATGATATTTGAAGGCCAAGATACATCTATCCAATAATCCCCTCTATAGGCCAATGGTTGGAAAAAATGACAATGAGGCATAAATAATATATGGTGACATTATTAATGTACCTATGATAGTGGCCAGTCTGAGTATTTTATCACATATAGTGTGAGGGATGAATAATTAATACTCTTTTTCATTTATGTTTCTATTCAATTGAAACAAACATCACCTCCTTTTAAATATTTCATTTCCCTATTGAGAATTAATTCGACACACTTCCAAATAAACACAATGAATAACATGGTTCCTTATTCAAAAAAATTATATGTCCTTGGAAAGGTTTGGAAATGATCCAGTAACATTCAATCCACTAGAAATCAATCTTAGATTATAACGAGTAGGATGTAACCTTTCACTCATGTAGAACTACGAAACAATACCACTAGTGCATGAGCACACTTTTCGAAAAATTGTGTAATAAAATTGTACTGTTACAACTCATGTTACCTACACATCTTTTCAATTCAATAAATGTATTCGATTGAAATAAAATTAATCAATTCCTTTTCCAATAGGCGAGAATCCCAAAATATTTCCCACTCATAAAAATTCACCCACATTTGAATTTCACCTGAAATCTCGATGAAATTATGACTTTATCATTGCTTCTCAATTTGTCTCAAAACACCAACAATATTCACCTTTTTTTCATCACACCCCCAACTCAATTTCTATGAATGATTTCAATAATTATGAAAACATGGGTCCGATCAACTAAGTCTGATTCATCATTTTGATTGGTAAATATGATTCTAAGAACTGATTTGTATCAAAATCTTGTATCTGAATGGTTAGATCCCCCTTGAAAAATCATTTAATCATCATATTCAGTTTTCTTTTTGCCTAAACCACTTGAGAAACAACACATTATTCAAAAACTAGTGCATGACTCATTGCAACCATCATGATGTTTTATTCATTGATGATTAGATTTAGAATCAACTAACATAAATTAGAATTTATTTTAAATTTTCATTCATTTCCTTTTATTCTTATTCATCCCAATAGATTAATGATCTTTTATGAGAAAAATGGTCTATATATAATCATCATAAATGTGATAATTTCATTTTACAATCATTCTGATTGAAATCATTCTGATGAAGATTGTTTTAGAAATGATTATTTAGGATATGATTATTTCTGATTATGATAATTCTAGGTAAGATTATCGGGTATGATTGATGGGTATGATTGTTGAGTATGATTGTTTCTGTGTATGATCGCTGGGTAGAATACATTATAATCTAATAAGGATGATCTTTCCTCTTTAGATACAAAACAGTCCGATAAGGATTCCTTCTTGATTATTACCTTCTTTAATCATTTATTCTACAAAATATGATCATTTACATTCTGAATATGATTCAATCTCAATCAACAAAATATATTTCCTTTTCTTCTACTAAACTTTTTTTGTTTTGAAAAACAATTGTTGTATCATCTTCCAGTTGAATAACCTCTACCTACGGCACCACGTCAATCAACACCACTTCCCATCTGCATCACCTTTCCTATCGAAATCAACCATTTCTTAGGTACCTCCTTTCAATTGATTAAACATTTATTATTGTGAATCAAAATCGGTTTCACTTCATTTACATTCAACTATAATACAACTTTTTTTTATTGGAAATAGATATTTTATCTTTATCTTATTATTGGTAGGGCTTCTTCAATCAGAACCGCCTCTTCAAATTGGATATGATTTTTTTGAAAGAAAATTGGTACCACATCATTATCTCATCCATCTAGACATGATAAATCTGAATATGATTATTTCTCAATTGTTTTGAAAAATAATCAGCACCACTTATTTCTTTCTACTATCCAGATACGATAAATCAATGTATGATGCTTTTCTGATTAGCATCTTCTCTTTAACTCCCCCTTCATTCTATCATAATTCCATAAAAATTACCCAATACATCTCATTATTTATATGAAATAAAAATCTGCAAAGCATCATCATAATTACATTGATAAGTATTATAACATTCCATTCAGTCAGGTTTCATTCATTCCAACTCATTCTCATCATGATTAAAAAAATTCTGAATACATGCATCCAATTATCAGATAACATGGGTCAAATTCCTTCCAAAAAAACCCAAAAAAATTGTTGTCACAAAAATATGTTAATTTATTGGCCTTCTATTATGCATACCTTGATAACAAAAGAAAATACTTGAATACAAAAAACCCTCATCAACATATTTTCCTAAAAATACCACCCTTTGGATTTTCATTTCAACCAAGTATTATATATTACTAAACATTGAAACCTCAAGTAATAGATTATATATAATTAATTATATTATTATGTGATCTAACTCATTCATGGAAACAAATATCATTAATAAAGAAATCATTCCCTCCAAAAAAATGATCATGAAATCCACTTTCTTTTCTCATTGTTTTCGACATTATCTATAGAAAACAATTCAATTTCATTTCCTAAGACCAATGTTACAAACAGTTATAATAGTTAAAATACTAAAAAAATGCTGAATTCATAGCTTACCCACATGATTCACTTTTTTGAAAATGATTTTTGAAACAAATAAATTATATCCTGTGATAAAACATTCCAATGGAATGATGATAAAGGGTAAATATAAAAAGACCAAAACCATCAAGAGAATGTGGTCGGACACCCCTGTTCATCCTCAATTTTTAAAATGAATCCTTTAATAATGGTTTTTTGAAAATATAAGAAACTTTTTTTTGATATTGGAACACACTCCAACTTCGATTAATTCTTCTCCACATGCTCATTGATAAAATTATAATTGACATCAATATGTTTTGAATGAGAATGTTTCACTGTATTTATAGTGAGATTTATTGTACTTTGATTTTCCCAAACCAAGAGAAAGGGTACCTACATATCTATAAGAAAATTTTTCAATAGTGTCTTCATCTACATAAGTTGAGTAATGGTTTGAGTAGCCGAAACATACTCATATTTGTCCGCACTGATTGTTACTGAATTGTTTTATTTGATTTCCAACTAAAACTATTCATTACAATAAAGATTTCAATACCATATGTCGATCAAGATCTTCATCATTTATTTCCCAGTCATCAGCTAAATACCCAAACAATTCAATAGAAATTGAGCTATTATATTACATTCAATTTTTTTTTTCATTTGATGTATTTGATAATTCTTTTTTCTAACATGTAAATGTGATTCTTTTGGAGCACTGCTAAATCATTCTAAAAATCTAACTGGATTCACAATGTCTGGCCTTGAGGCTATCAAATACAATAGACTTATAATTAGCTTATAATACGCTTTTTTATCATCATCTTTTCCTTATCCATATTTACTCATCCTTAATCCCATTAAAATGAATGTGAAAACTAGTTTTGAAGTTTCCATGAGAAACTTCTTGAGATGTCCATTTTTTTACTTTTCATGGGTGAGTAAAATGTATTCTTTATATTGTTAGATTTGTAAACGTATAAATTATTTCATTCCTCTTAACATTTTAATTTCAAATACATTATTCATTTCTTCGAAAAATATTTCACAGCTTCATTCATAATTCCCACCAAGGATTATATTATCAACATTAAAAATTATAATGAGGCAATAATCATGAATTTCCTTAATGTAAAGATTTATGTCCACTCATCCTTTGTTAAAATTCATCTACCTAAATCATGTATCCAATTCGGATTACCGAGAAATCAGTTCTTATATTAGGACATAAAATTTCCGTTTCAATTTTCACACATAACCTTCATCTTTTATAATAAAAAAGACACAATATTATTAAATATAATCCTCATATTCAATATCTTTATTTAAACATTCATAATTAACATCGATTTGAAATATCTTGTAGCCTTTTTCTGATACAATAAAAAGAAATATTCTTATTATTTAATGTCTTCTCACTAGATAAAATGTCCAATCAAAATCATATATTCATTGTCATTATCCTTTAAGGTATTTTAATGTTATTTTAGAAACAAGAACATTTTCTCCTTTATGTTCAATCCTATCCTACATATTTTGAGAATTGATAATCCATTTCCGGGTTGGTAATAAAACAATACTTCATGTATTAAGGTTTCTAGGTTGATCACATCTTTCTCAAATAGATTCCAAGGAATATGACTTGTTTTGAATCTTCACTTCATTCTTTTTAGATTTCTACTAGATAGCCTTCCCATTTTTCATTCTTTGAGGAGATTGAATCCCCATAATTCATTTCATTTCATAACATGTGTGATAATAGAAATGTGTTTTATTAAACTAACTCATATTTCATTGTGTTCCCTAATCCCCCAAAATACTAACAACACCATTAGAAAGAGTCTTTTCCTATAAAACATCCATAATGATCATAATTATGAAAAAAATTATCGATCATATTCTTTTCATTTTAAATTGTATTCTTGTTATTTTTTATCTTTGTTATGAATAATGGTATTTGAAAATTTTCAGGGTATAGATAAAAACACTTCAAACTAATGATGTTTATTAACTTCTGAATTCTTTAGATTGACCAAATATATAACATTCCAAGTACTCTTCTTTTCAGACAGTTCCATTTTTCCTCTCACCCATTGAAGATATCTTTTATTGAACCATCCAATTATTCTTAATATGATCACATTCACCAACATTAGTCATAGTGTTTTCTAAATGTATATTTTTTTAGTTTGAGATAGATAATATTGGAATAGATCCAAATCTTTTTCTTTTTCCTTCATCTAATCTTCCAATATCATATTACTAATATTTTCATCTTCAAATGACTTCTTAATAACATAAATATCATTAATCATATTTTCTTTCTCACTAGAAATATATATTTTTTGTTTTCTTGAGCATTAATCTTAATTTTTTTTTCTTTTCAATCCTTCTTAACATTCTCATGCATTCATTCATCTCATCATTCAAATTCATTTCAAGGTTACTTTCATCTTAATCAGAAATACTACTTCTGAATTCATTATCATTCGATGATGTAATTAATGTATTTTAAGAAACATTCTAATTTTTTTTGATTCAAAATCACTCTCTTCTTCTTCTTCTTTGGGCTACAAATTCATCCTTTTTCATTGGAAAATATTTTTTTTCATTTCTTTTGTCTCCATTTTCTTCCACGATCTTCTTGTCCTTCATTCATCAATATCACCATGCTCTTCATTATTTCTTTATTTAAAATTAGATGAAATTTTTCCAACACATCCATATTCAGAAAATTTCAAGGAATTTCTCCCATTGTATTTCCATGTACATCTTTTAACACTATTAGAAAACAGGGATTTAATTTCATTGAGATTTTTACATACCTCATTTTTATAGAATAATAAGTAGCTTCATCTTCAATAAAAAACTTATATGACTTTTCGTTATTCATGTCCTTGAAATATATTTTTGTATAAACCATTGTTTTGATATACATATAATTTTATCATCTCATTTCCTAGGTGATAAGAGCGCAATGTTAATCAATAAAAGATAATGTTTTAGGATCTCTGTCTTCAAATGAAAAACTTTTTCATCAAATTTCACTGGTAGGATTGTCTATATCTTTTTATTGACTATAGTTTCATTTTACTTTTCACCAAGGAATATTCTAGTACTCACAATGTCATTCTTCATAGTAAAAAATCACCCAATATATTTGTGCTCATCCATTTTTAAATCACAATCCTTAAATATCCATATTTGTAACGTTTCTTTCCTCACTATTCTATTTACTTCATATATATTATTCAATTGATCCCATATATATTTATGTTTGAAAACACCTTTCACTATCAAGAACATTCTTTTCTAATGTGAAGATAATATAGCAATTTTGTCCCTTCCATCACTCTCAAGAAACTTCTTGTCAACAAGTGTATGTGGATCAAAATAATCAATTTGAGGATACCCAATGGATCCATATTAGAGAACATCATAACTGATATACATAAGATTTGGAAAATTATATCCTTCTAGATATGATAGTTTTTTCAATAAATTAATAAAATACCATTAATGTTAAAACAAATCACATTCTCTAATATAAAATAATAACGAATGAAACCTCATCTAATACAAATTGAATGTGCACAGTTGGATTATTGTATCACTGAGAGGTGGAGGGGTGAATATATGATACTCTATTCCTTTTATATTACTTTTCAATTGAAACAACCTTCGCCTTCTATTAAATAATTCAAATACCTACTGAGAAACATATCAGCAAACATCAAAAGGAATAAAAATATTTTCAGGGTTCACCTTTCAATTAGAATATCTAAGTCCATGGTATGGATTGGAAATGATACAATACCATTAAAACCACTAGAAAAAAAATCCTTTTGATTACTATTAGTAGTATATACCCTTTTACTCGTGTAGAACTATGAATCAATACCACAAGTCAATGCAAAACGTCAAAGAACAATAGGCTAATACAATTTCTTTGTAACAACTCATGAAACATGTAATTCTTTTCAAATCATCCAATGTATTCATTTGAAATCCAATTGATCAATTACATTCCCAAAAGAATGGTATGAACTTCCTTGACATTGTTATTAATCACTAAACCCGATCTTTTTCTGAGTTTGATTCATCTGTGTCTGATTACTAAAACTAAATACTCCGAATCCAATTTTCTGTAGAATGTAATAGAGTAGAATCAACAACACATAAATTCACGAATAAAATTTCTAAGACGAATAGAATATGAATGAATCACCACCACACAAAAAAATTCAATCCAAATAGAATTGATATCTTCTTCTCTCCAGAAACCCAAAGATTCTCTCTCTTCTACAGTGAACAGTGCAAGGCCTAAAAGTACAATGTATTTCAAATTTTATAGGTGACCCAAAACAATTTTATATGGGAATACCAAAATTTGTCTCACACACACAAATTCAGAAACTATTGAATTTGAAATAAAATCTCAGTGAAATAACATCTTCATTAATTCATCTTGATTATTCATGAAACATCCACAATATTAACCTCTTTATCATCAGTCACTCATTTTGATTAGTAAGACTAATTTCAATTGTTATAAAAACATGCGTCTGATCAACTAAGTCTGATTCCTTTTGTCGATTGCTGAATAAAATTCTTAGAACCAAGTTGAATAAGAATACTCTTTTTTAATGTTCAGCTCCACCTTTACAAATCATTCAATAATCATCTTCAATTTTATTTTTTATTGAACCACATGAGAAACAATACTTCATTCAAAAACTAGTGGATGAATCATGAACACCATCATTACATCGAATTTATTTAGGATCAACATTTGCATTGTCTGACTTCAATTGGAAAGTATTGTATATTTCTATTCATTCATTCTTAATTCATGTAATCACAACTTAATAATGATATTTTATAAACGCAAATGGGATGGATGCATTAATCCCGAATATTTATATTTATAGTTATGATTATTCTGATTACTATCATTCTGTTTACGATCATTCGGATATGATCATTCTAGATATGATAATTTCTGTTTACGATCGTTCTGGTTACAATTTCTTGGTACGATTGTTGGGTATGTTTTTTGAGATTGACTGTTTTAGCATGAAATCAATCGGTATGAAACATTATAATCTAATAAGGATGATCTTCCTAGATACAAAATGAAACAATTTGTCAAGGACTCTTTCTTGATCAGAACTATGTCTTTTCTTTTATTCCCCCCCCCCAATATGATCAATTGAATTCTGAATATTATCCCTTCTCAATTAACACAATCTCTTTCCATTTTATCTAACCAAATATTATTGTTTTGAAAAAACATTGTGTCTCATCTTCCATCGGAATCACATATTCCATCAGCACCATGCCTATCGTCCCCACATTCCACTGAAAAAACCATTCCATTCGAAATCAACCTTTTCATTAGAACCTCATTTCCATCTATACCACTTCTATTGTTATGAAACAAAATTGTTTTTAATTCTTTTACATTCATCTAGAGTACATTTGTTTTCATATACAATTGATACCTTATTTTTCTATTCTTATAAGTATGGATTCTTCAATCGGCACCACCAATTCAATATATATACGTTGGTTTTGAAAAATAATTAGAACAACTTCATTCTATATTCTATTCGGATACGATAAATAGGATTACATTTCATTTCTGATTTTTTTGATAAACTATTATAACCAAGTATGTATGTCTTCCATCTAGATAAAAGAAATAAAAAAATGAATATTTTGCGTTTGGCAGTATCTCTTACACTCCCCCTTCCTTCTATCATTCTTGCATCACATATTCTCAATACAAGACATGATTTATATGAAATAAAAATCATAAAATCATTGTCACGATTAAATAATAAAGTATCATTAATTTCCGTTTGCTAATTTTTTTTCTCATTCTACTCCTAAGAAAAAATTTTCTGAATACTAGAGTCTAGTTGTCAGAAATCATAGTAATGATTCTTTTAAAAAAATACAATTGTATCATCAAAACAAAGGGAAGTGATTTCATTTATTAAAAACATACCATGGAAATAAATGAAAACACTTGAATAATAAACACCTTAATCATCCACTTGTTCTTAAAAACTTGTACAGGCACACCCTACTATCTCCACATAGAAGTACATATAAATAAAAATATAATATAATAACCTATAGAGTGAAACACATGTATGTAAAAACTTTTATGGAGTATAAAGCGATATGATTTCTATTATATATATCATGTATTTTATTGGAGATCTATTTACGATGTGATAGGTTCCCGTCACAATTAGTATTTTTGGCAACATGCCTGTCAACAAATAATACTAGTTGTGATTCCATTTTCTATAGCATGCTATATAAGATGGGACCCCAAAAAATAGCACAATGAAAATAGAAGAAATTCAAGAATTGATTACAAACATGAAAAAATAATCTATCCCGGTGAAAGATCTTCAACATCTCCCACATTGATTGACACCATTTGTATATCTACCTAATTACATTATTCATAAACATAAAAAAGAATCATAACAAATGGGTGGGCCGGGATTCTCATTAAGAGTAGAAATGGAAATCCATCACAATAACAGGATAAAAAGGTAATGGAACATAATAATTATATTTGAAGATCACACCCTCCATATTTGAGGTCACACTATATATTATCAATTAATATGGAATGGATTGTAATATAATTAAGAAAATATTTCATAAAAACATAACGTTGGAATCAGGCATGGATTTTTTGGAATGAACATTTGTTTATAAATTTGGGAGCTTTTGTAAGTAAAAATAGGATAATTCATTAAGTCTGGGACCTGAAATCAATACCCCATAAATAATTATAGACACAATACTAGGACCATTCATAACATTGTGACCTTGTATTCAGCTTCACACATAACATTGTGAACATTTACTTAGGTACATAAATAAACATACGTATATGCATCAAAGTCAATGCATAACATTGTCATCACATAATAAGGTTCATTCAAAACATTTTGAACATGTAATTTGGTTAACACATGATCTTATAGACATTAAGCAACTTCTATTGATAAAATTTATACTCAAGAGTAATCCATAATTTCCCAATGTATTGGAAGGAGGTATAGGTCCCACCCATTAGATAATGAAATCATACATGCATGTGCATAAAACACTCATCATATCATAGTGTATTAAATGTTATGTGTATATATACATCAAATCAGAAACAGTGGAATTAATTGAGTATCAATAAAATTTCATCACACTATAACCTATATAAAAGAGATATATTTATAAAACATTAAATCAAAGTGTAAAACATTAATAGAAGAGAGTAAACAATATTATAACATGTGGATGTGAAATAGGAATCATAATAATTATTCCACAAAAACATCATACATTCAAAAAGAATATGTGTGTAACCCTTAAATAATTTTCTTTTAAATCTTGAGTAACATAAATAGATATCATCATATAAGAAAAATTATTTTGATATCACCTTCTATAAATTTTCTTGATAAAAATATACGTTCTTCTATAAAAAATTATTTTCTTTTAATATTGAATCTTTTTAAAACATTTTCTTTGGTAAATTCTATGAAATATTATAAAGGTGGAATGAAATAAATTTGATGCCCTTTTCATTGGAAAATTCAGATATAAACATCAAAATTTTTTAAAACCCTTATTTTCATTGAAAACACATTGAAACCATATAGGGAATAATTAAAAAAGTTCAATTCCATTTCTTTGACGACATGTTGAAATATTATAAAGAAATATTGTGAAATTTATAAAAACATTTTCATAAAATAAAACAAAGAAAACTTATTAATTTTTTATTTTAATACCTTGTGACATTGTAAAATACATTTTCTGTGAAAATTATCTTTAAAGATCATTATAAAATGTTTTTCAAAACATTGTTTTCATATAATATAGAATCTGGACTTAAGTGAGAGATAAAATAAGATATTTCTCAAAATTATTTCCAAATTATCTTCAATACATAAGAGTTGAATTGTTTTACTAATATATGGAAATATATTTTAGGAATATTGGATAAGAAAAATCATGATTTTTCTTGACTGATGGATCATAATATTTCCTAAAATATGCATCATTATTACCAATTTCAAATAGTGTTGAGATTATTTCAATGATGTGTTATCACTTTGTTATTTTGGATCATACTATACATGTAAAAAAGTAAATTGAATTAATCTTATAATATCATGTAAATACATATATTTTCGATATATTAAGTAGAAATTAATTATGAATACCTCAAAATCAATTTTGGAAGATAATAAAACATGTGTCTTAGAGAAGGAAAATTGAGACCAAAGTATTTTTCATATTTTTAAATTTTTTAAACATAATACTAGAGAAATAATGGTCATATGATTGATATGTTGTTACACATAGATATTACTATGTGAAATATTAAATACTTCTATGGTAAGTATACACAAAACATTAAAGGATTCAGTTATGAATGAAGAATATATCTCACATAAATAAAAGGTGAGATAAAATTCCATTACCTTATTCCTTGACTCTCAATTTAGCCATTCAAAACACCTATATAATAAATATTATTTTTAGAAAATTACATTAGAGAACTGTATTATTATATATTATACCCTATATAGTTTAATTATGACCTCATATTACCCTCTTTATAAAAATACTATGTTAAGGTTTCATATCAGGAAATATTTGATTCATTCGTCGAACATGTCTACTTTGTTATATATTTGTTACCTATACTTATATCATTATTTAATGAATGTAAAAATAGCTATAAATTTTATTAATATATAGTATTTTATTATTATAATAATCTATTGAATATATATCTATAAAACGAAATACATTATTCATGGAGATGGTGGGTCGTACGTATTCATGAACACAATTTCTGTTTAATTGTCGTATATAAAGAAAGACACTAAAGCATTGATATGGATATATATATATACATACATATAAGTATGTATTTATATATATATATATATATATAATAATAAAAATTATGATATCATATACATCATATATATGAACTTAAGCTATAATGAAATCAATTCATGTATTGTATAAATGAATCATTTTGCTTTGAGGGGGTGGCAGTCCACAATACCTCAATGGAAATTATCGTATTAACAAACAATGGAATTAAAAATAATATGCGTTTCAATGAAGGAAAAAATAATATCATAAGAATAAAAAGTATTATAATATATATATATATATATAATAATATAATTTCTATAATAATTTCTACAAAAAATTTTGGTAATTGAAAAATTAACAATCATCATTTAGGGAGGTGGATTTTTGTCGTACACATAGTCAGTATGTTCATTACCCATTTGATAGAGGTTATTGTATGTGTATGTATAAAACATGTCATATGAATATGATATGATATTTTTGGTACTGTATTTTTTATACAATAATGGAATAATGATATTGTATGTGGTGTAGAAAAACATTGAATGGAACTTGGGAGAAATTGTGGCATGTTAATCCGGTAACTCTTGTTGGTTTGTTTCAAAAGGGTTACATGGATAGTATTATTCCAAAGGAGAAGATTATAGAGGGGAATATAAGGATTTTTAGAATTTTATTGGGCATATATTTGGTGAAACAATTTTGTTTTAGTGGTTTTAAGAACAGGGTGTGGTGGTGGCCTTTTATAGGGAAGGGAAGGGACTCAGTAGCAATTTTTTATAACAAGTTAGTTGTACATATGTTCATACCTAACAAATGACATAACAAACAATTTTTTTTAATATATATGGTTTATTGAAATTATATGAATAAAATATGGATTTTTGGAAAGTTTATATTCCATTTTTACCCTTTAATTACGGTTTAGTCACTCATTGTGTTTTATTTTACCTCAAACATTTGGATTAATTTTAATCACTATGACAAATCATTTTGGACATAATTTAAAAAAAATCAAATAATATATTAAAAATATACTTTTATAATGGTTTGTGTACGTTTTAAATAATTCAGTTCATATAAGTGGATAAATTTTTATTAATGCTGACCCCATATAGGTGATGCAATAACGAGTTTTTAATGATGAAAAATGATCAATATTTAGTTAATTTTTAATATTTAATTTCCAAGTGAAATTAATTATAATGAAATAAATTTGAATTAATATATGTATTAATGATAAAATTATTACTCAAAATTAATTTAATTTAAAATCTATCATTAATAATTATGTAAATGAAAAGGCATTTATTAACAAATATTCAATATTTTTCACTATTAATCAAAAAATAGAGTTTTTCCGAAAAATCCATACATTCACAGTAATATAATTTAGGAATAATAAATTCTAAAATAATGTTAATTCTATAAAATTAAATTTTTTTATATGTCAATTTTCTTTGTTCTTCACAGATGAACATGGAAAGTTGTTTATTCGAGAATATAATACTTTGTAACATATAAAGAGTATAAAAAATATATTTTCCATTATAAATATATTATTAATATATAAATCCATTATAAAAATAATGGAAATTTATTTTCTAAAATTAATATTAATATTATTTAATAGATAGTTTTTATCTAACTCGTTTAAATAACTATAAAAACAAAATGATGTTTCGTAGAAACTCAATATTGTGTGAAACATAAGGTATGTCTTTGTTATGTGTTGATCATGCCTAGTGAGTGTTTAATGTAGAATTATACAAGTTGGTTCCATATGAATGTAATTATAAACATGGTGTTTAAATATATATATATATATATATTCTGTTATGTGGAATGGAAAGTATCAAAAGATTAATTAATTAAAAAAACATTTCACAAAAGTTTGGGGTGTTACAAAACAAGTGGTAAAATATCATGCAAGGGTGAGTATGTACATTCCTAGTAGGACACCCAATAAACAAGCAGGGTATAAATATGAGCCATGCTATAAGTAGTCAGCTCAACCATTGAAGGGAGGAAATTAAACATAATACTATACATATACATATATATATATATATATTCATTTTTAATAAACCAATGTCAGAAATAAAGTGGATATATATATCCCATATTATCCTAGAATGATGAATCTTCTTACGATTTGAATGGTCCATTATCTCACATGTGTCCGAGAAAAAGTAATTATCATGAATACCCACACCACACCACTATGTTATATGGTTGATTGGGATCAATTTCTATGTAGAGGACTGATTCACTATTATGTCAAGGGTACCACTTAGTATGTAATGTACCTAAAATAGATTCTATTCGGAGGTTCCTCTAATCAAATAGAGAACATGTTCAGTAGTTTTTTAGGGATAAAAAATTATAGATAGAGGTCCCCATTCCTATTATGTTAGGGGGTACCACACATTAGGCATTGGACCCACACCAAAGTCATTGGGGGTACCAATCAGTAAATATTCATCCCACATTATAGTTTATTTGGTGTTTCCACTATGTAGGAATAAGAAAAATTTCATTTTCTATCTTTGATATCCCATATCATAGCTAGATGAATTGTTCCCTATTCTGTTATAGGGGTACAATTCAGTAAATAGAGGACCCATAGCCAATTCTATCTAGAGGGTACCACTCAGTAGATATAGGACCCACAACCATGTACATCAACATGCACCACTCAGTAGGTATAGGATCAACACTATACTCTATATATGGTTAACATACAAAATATATATATAGGGAATTTCCAAGCATAAACTCTCTAAAATGGCCATTCATGATAACCACCATCATCGAGAACCAGATAAAGAAGCATCATACTCTTAACATGTAACATCATATCTAAAAATCTATTCTGAATGCCACAATCACATTATAAATGTAAACTCGCTCAGGATAGAATACTAATTGGCCAAAATCTCAGTCCAAATGAAGGATATATGAGAGGGTGAGTTTCTTAAATGATGTACACGACATGTACCAGGTGTCACATGGTATATAAAATCACCCGTAATCCAAGTTACTTCATCCTCAAAAAAGTATTCAACTGAAATATAGTAGTAAACGACATGTATTACTACAAAAGGGCATATCTTAGTTGCCTAGGACATTCCTTCTCTCTCATAGTGAGGACTGTGTAATATGGGTTGTGTATGTGTACTTGTTGAGAACAGAAACATTCCTCCCACTGAGGGTCCTAGGTTCAAGAAATTGGAAGATGACCTAGCATCCATTTTAGGGAAACATGATGTGTGGACTAACAACATGAATTTTACAACTTATCTACAATAAAACCCTATCCATAATATATGGGTGGGGCTACATAACATGTGTTCATTTTAAAACATGATGTTTAGTCATGTATTTTCACTAAAAGTAATATTTATTTGTGTCTTTTATAGATATATATTTCTCACCCATGAGTCAAAAATTTAACCCCCTTAAAATGGCATCTATCACTTCCAACCATCAATTTTTTCCCTCCATTGGATGGAAAATGAAATATGATCATCATTTGTGGTTCATCGCACATCATGCACGAGTCCTATGCCATAACCATCACTAACTCATTAAATAGAAATTTCATTCCAAACCAAAATCCATCCATATCTATCTAGAAATCCATAATCTAGTGATTTATTTCACATCAACTATGTATCTATTGTTATGATTGCACTCAGACTCACCAAAAAATTCCAAAACAAAGTCTCGTTGGACAAAATTTAAAAAATATAACAATGGTGGTGGTGAAGAACTATAATGATGTTATATGAATCCTTTTATTATTATTAATAAAAAAATTCATAACATGGGATAATTGGGGTTAAAACATGGAAATAAAATTTAACAATTGAAGGAAAAATTTATTCATCTATGGGGATCATATGATGGATGTGAAAACACTGAATCAAATAAAGATTACAATAAATGACTTAAAAACTTAGTTAAAATGGGAAAAAAGAAAATTTAATGATCCCTACATCTATATTGTATCAATTTTCAATAAAGTACACATTCACAAGTTGTGTGTATGATTACTTATATCTCCTTTCTATCAATCCACCATGATCCATTCATCATTCTTCATCTTATTTATATTGTCCAATAATGAAGGCTCCAAATGTCCTTTTTCTAATATTAGGGAAATGCATATAACCCTATTTAATTATCATAACATGTTATTTATAGATGAAAATATGTTACTTGTATAAAATAAATTCATTAAATATGTAAATTAACAAATCCACTTATCATAAACCCCAATAAATACAGATTCTGAAATTCCATCACTGACCAACTTTAGGTCTTGCCTAGGATAAACTGTATGTTTAATATTATCCAATAGTTTTATATTTCCAATCCAATAATTTATTAATTATATATTACATTTTCTTTGAAAAACATGATTCACTTGATAAAAAATATTTTTATTATTTTTATAACACTAATTCTGGGATCATGGGGAATCAAAATCATGTGTTGTCTTAGTTATTATATTTTAAAATATTTATTAATGAATTTTAAATTCATATAATGAAAATTATATTCAATAAATAATTGATTACTATAATTATTTTCATCATTTAAAACCACAAACTAAAAAACTATGCGGATATCGAGTCTTCATTTGGCTCTCCCACTCCTAGGATCTCTCCCACATGCTCTAAAGATTATACTACATGAATTCCCAATAGGTATTCCAACCATAAATTCCCTATCATACTGATACATGATCACCACTAGGTAATCCAAAATGTTGGATCCAAAAATGACGTCCAAGTCATCTAATTCAATAATGTTCATATGATCATCCACCTATATCATCATATACAAAAAATTAAAGACTTCATGAACCTAATCCAACTTGGTGGGGTTGGGATAAGCAGTATGAAACTTTTCTGACCATCAACATGATCTAAAAAAAGGGCTGGCGAACCTCAAAGATGGATTACCTCCCTAGTAGAATATCTAATGTTCCCTTCATGTGGAGTCACTAAGGAAGACATGGTCTCCCATATCTAAATCCATTGATATATGAAGTCAATATATATATGTTTTCTTCCATTTCAAGGAATTCATCATCCAATCACAGATCACTTGGAAGTTCTCTATCCTTGCCTGAAGCATCTCTATCCCAACTAGAGATGACTCACTAATCTCAATCCAATTTATGTGTGACCATCAGGGTCTCAGATATCGTTCCTTGAAAGGTTCTATATCATATATAGAGTGATAAATTCGTTTATAAAAACCATACCATGGTATGTTATCCTTCGTGATTCATCCCAGTAATAACACAAAATATGATACAATAAACTCTGATATATGGATTTTGTGCACAGTCTACCCATCTATCTGGGCATGAAATTTTGTAATCATCCTCCTCTTGGTCCCAACTAGATATTGTGGACCACTCCACAATCATGTTGTGAATGAAACATCATGTTTGGATATTGTCATTTAGGAAAACTCATGGATACAATTGATCTCTAATATGTAAAACATCCTAAAACTCTCCACTGAACTCTACTCATAGATTGTAATGATGTGACAAATTTTGGTTATTTGGTTCAATATCACCCTGATGGAGTCACTAAATGTTTCTATCGGTGGAATACCTTTCACAATGAACATGGATATTCCTTCTCATTCCCACTCTATGATATCAAGAGGCTACTATAAACCTACAAGAACCTATTTTTCTACCTTCACAAGCTGACATGAGATACCCTGGTAGATAAACACAAGAATGCTCTCCCTTATGTTATCAAACTAAAATTTGACGAATGGTCCTTGTACATCATACCTACATTTAATTTTATATTCAAATGGGATTTTTGAAACCATCACCTCCTCTTGTATCTTTATTGGAACAACTGTCCATCCCTAGGAAAAGATGATGTGATTCCCTCATTTAGAGAATCCATCTGGTGAATCTCTTGAGAATATATATTCATGGATAATCTTATAGTTGATTCCTCTAAAATGATCCTCCTATACATGTTAGAGATGTATAATATTCAACACCATCGACTGATTATAAACTACTCTAAAATCATATAATAGGGTTATATTTAAAGAATCCAACAACTCAAACACTCACTCTGCCAAATGTTATTGGCGATTCCTATTAAGGGGAATCTACTAGTGTGTTTCCATTCATAGGAGTATAAATTATCTCAAAGTAATAGTCCTTTATGATCACCAACTTGATCCTTGTAATAGGATTTAATCTCTCTATAAATAGGTATACATCAGACTCTAATATTCAGAGTAAATAAATAATTGGTCTCCTAAAATAAAGAGTCTTCACATCCTTAGAGTGAATAAAACCGATTCCAACTCTAGTTTGTGATTCACATACTTATTCTTTTATAGATTAAACTTCCTCAACCCCATTTTAGATCACTTCCTTCAAATTCATCAAAACATAGACATGCCATGTTCTAGTGTAAATGTAATACACTATGTACTACTCTCCATCCTCTCGTATTCACAAAATTTGAAAATTATCCCACCTTATCCTGTAATGTTGAAAGGATATTTATTACTTGTTAGTATTGGTAAATGAATACCTTTTACTTATTAGGGACAAAAATGGGTCCCAAATACTTTATATTTCTACCATGAACATCTATAAGTACCCTTCCATGACAGGAAAACTCATCACATATCACATGCTCTTAGATTGATCCCAAATAATCACTAAATCTATCATTACTAGTTCTATAGGTAATCCATGATAAAAGACTACAAGACCCACAAAGTTAAAATCATGCATATAGAACTAAAACATAGTGATATTACCATAAATTTGGTGTTACTAAATCAAGTCTTCTCCAATCCCAACGTTCCGCTTGTGCCCCTCCTCTATGACAGGTTAAATGATTATGATATCAATGATGAAAACACGAAATATAACCTAGTTTGTTGGAATGATATGATGAATCGAAGCCATAAACATAGATGGGAAATTATTCCCCCAAATATGAATTAGAAGGAACTCATTGTGTTAATATAGGTCCCAAAATTCAGGTATCATCATATCATATCCATGATCAATCAACTGGTAGTAATTGGACCACATTTTGATCATCGAGAACAATATCACACCTTGAAAATAATCATCAAGTACCTCAATCCATTGAATTATGTACTTTTTCTTTAACATTTCATGTATTAGGTTACAATAATCAACATAAATATTCAATATCATGTCTATCTTATCTCATGAATAAACCATAGCATTTGAGGGTGACATAAATGATGTGATATACCATTCTCTTGAAGGTCGGCTAAATTGACCCTCAACACTTAGAGCTCAGTAGGGGATAAATATTTTACTACAAAATATATAAGAGTGGTCCTGGAGTGCATGTCATTTATAATTACCATATACCACCTCAGAGGTAGCGTGAATACATCATCACAAAAGTCATTCATAAAATAGTTCATCTATAAAAGATCTCATATTCTTAATGAACACACTACACCGAGCACTAAACTCACCAATTGTTGGGTGATGGACTACATAATCATACATTTATAGAACACTCGCTCCAACTAGAGATTTATGTTGACCAAAAAGTATAGTACCATCCCTTCAATTTGATGTAATGTGAATAATCATTAGTGATATTGAATCTAGTATCAGAAAGTGTTAAACTAGTACATATCCAATATAAAGATATACAGTATCATCGTGATGACCAAAATGTCTCCCAAAAAATTCCCTCCTACATGAGATATATACCACTACCATCATATAAGAAATATTGAATAATAAATCACCATAAGAACCTAAAACCAATTTAGATGGGATAATTAATCCACTAGGATCTCATTCTCTTATAGCAGGAATAATGAGATGAAGGAATGAATCTCACTTGTGACTACTGGTACTAAATAAAGTGTAAAATAAACAATGATTTTTCATGTAATCATCATGTGATCTATTATTTCATAATCATCTATGGCCTATAATTTCATTAATCCATAATGACAATATCTCTATTTTTGACATAGGATTCCACATGGTGGTGGTGGAATTAGATCACAACGTCATCAACGAATAGTAGTTCAGCTTTCTCTAGCATCACCACCTTCTCCTCTTAATGATTTTCTTATCTAATTTATACCCTACCTACACTTGGGTATAACCATTAGGATGATATTGTTTCTTCCATGGTTGTCCATATACTTCCTTCCTTCCTCTTCAACATGTCTATTTCAGAATTCATGATCCATGTGACCCCATCCATCACATTCATATAATATCTCTTCTAAGGGATTCCATGTTCCACTACATGCTCTCATTTTCATGACCATGTGAATAAGATAGACTGTGAGGAGATATCCTACACAAGTACCCTTTTGACTAGATCATTCTAGGTGAGGTAGATGAAACAACCCCATGACATCAATGGCCAGATATATCAACATGGAATCACTAAGATAGTAATATCTCTAAAACTAGAATCAACTCTACCACCCCAGAAAATATCATAATGAAGAGGGAAACACACTCAAGTTTCTGCCTCTTTTATGTCTGGTCTCACACTTCCATGCTAGAAATAACCCTCTAAGAACATGATTAGGGATTACCATGTAGGTTCAGTGAAGCACATATAGTATTGAGTGAATATCATCTCTCGATATTGAATCTATAAATATTTTGAATTAGAATGAAGGACAAGCATTATGGGTGTTACTCATCACAAAAAAAATATCAAGAATCTATACTATATGAGTGATGTCGTATCATTAATTTTTGTGAATAGGATCTACTGATACCAAGATTTTCCATAAAATGGTTTGATAATAGTGAATCCATATGATAATACATTGTATGCATAAGTATGAACAATCAAATCACTAAATCAAACAAATCCAATGTAACCTAAGGACGAGTCTCACCATAGAAACTTATCACCATCTAGTTATGGAACAGTCGGAGTGCACTATACCTGCATGCATCCTCATGATTAATATTTGGTACCATCTAAAATTCATAATAGTTTGGTTGCTGCTATATACCTGCATGGAGGAAAAATATCCTTAGATCTACACTGAACTGAGTCTTTATCACACATAAAATCATTTTCACGATCCAAAAAGGTACCCTAGAATTATATATTCATAGATTCCTCATAAAAAATAATCAATACCTACCATGGTAATATGAGAATATATATATAAAGGGAATTTGTCTATATAATGACATTAAAAGGACACAATTCAATATAAAGAAGGTACTATTTTTCCGTAAATCAAATGTACATATGTTGTTATTCTCAAAAAAATTAGTCTGATTCATGGTGAATAAATATGTTATATTATGTACTAACACTGGGTTCCCACAGTTGAATGTTTCACATATGAAAATTTTAGATAGTTTCCTTAAATTCTAATATGTAACACATAAGGGAAAATCATTAAACAGCTACACGATGTAGAAACTCCTTTTCATACAAATATTTCAACACCCAGTCCTATGCTTCCCTCCTTAAAGATGGGAGGTTGATCATAAACTACCCCAAGACCATCCCCATCAGGAATGGAATAGAGGGAAGCACCAATAATAATAAAATATAATGGGAGTACTTTTACAAATTAGCTATACACACACACACAACTATGAACTTGTGTAGTTGATGAATAATATCAATAGAGTACTAAAAAATATAGAGTTAAAAATGAATTTAATAACCTATATGGAATTCAAGAGAGTGTGAGAGACTAGTCTCTAAATAAAGAAAAAAATACATTCTAGCTAAGCAATGATATCCCATCCTGAAAAAAATTGAAAAAAAATATTTATAGATCATCGAATTAGATATGTAATCCCCGACCGAAATATGAATTCAAATTGACTAATTTTTCATTAAGATCCTTTGAAATCACTACTAATCTATCTACCCTCTACATAAGATGTGACACATGTGAGAAAATATCCTTCATTTGTTATTATATACATATAAAAAATGACACCCAATAAACTAGAGGGTAATTTATAAGAGAGATAAAAGATGTATCTAGGTCAACCCAAGAATGAGGGAAATTAAATCATTTACAATTTATGTGTGTGTGTGTGTGTGTGTGCTTATATATGAATCAAAAACTAGAAAGGGGATCTTCATCTCCTAATACCCATCCCAGTATTATGAGACTTCCCATTGTTATAATGGTCCAACATCGATGCCCAACATCACACATGTCTACACGAAAAAGTAACCATGTGATGGACCATCTCCCCTATAAAACCCTATTAATGGAGGAAAGTATTCATGTAAATGAACAATGCTCTATAGAGTAAGGGGAACCACTCACTATATAGAGGACCCATTACCCACTATATAAGGAGGAAGCACATAGTAAATAGAGGACCAATATGATAGAATTTCATGGATTACCACTCAGTAGATAGATGAATCATACCCTAGAATATTGGGTTGATAATACTCACCAGCTAGAGAAACCATGACATATTCTATTAGGGGTACCACTTAGTAGATATAGGTCATATTCTATAGTCCATCAGGGGGTACATCTCTATAGGTATAACACAAAGGACCTAATCATACAAGGGTGCCACTTAGTGGGTGGAAGATCCATGACATAGTCCATCTAGGAGGTACAACTCAGTATAAAGATAACCCACAGACTAGTTTTTCAAATGGATACCACTCAGTAGTTAGTGGAACCATTCTCTAGTCCATTAGGGGTACCGTTGAGTAGGTAGGGGACCCACACCCTACTCTGTTTGGTGGTACCACTATGTTGAGGGAGGGTTCCATGCTTGATGCAACTATAATGATCCTTCTTGATCACTAAAATCCTTATGTATTGTTTAAATATGCTTCTTTTTGTAACATATCAAATAAAATATTAAAATCCGTTACTAATTCCATCATCATTCTATAAATAGTAAAAAATTATGATAAGCTATTTGAAGGCTAAAATATGAAATATAATGAAGGATATATGGTATGTTTATGATCCATAATGATGTAAATGGTTTTTTATTGGGTTTATAAGATATTTTAACTCACCTGGACTCTTAGATATTTCCTCTACAATAAAAATATTGACTATCTATGTAGTAGAAGATATTTTGTAGTGATATAGCATGACATGTCTCTGCCACTTGGGTCCAACTTTTATGCATTTGGTCCTATCTGTTACCTCCATCTAAGAAAATGTACTCAATTGTTTCAGGGTGTGTCCTCCCATATGGATTCCTATGTTTTTGAAGCAAAATAAAAAACTATATTCCAATAGAAAATGGTAGAAATCACTAATAGTCGTCGTTTTATAACCTCAATTGTTTTGAAGAAATTACAATCTTCCTTGCTAGTTTCTTCCACATACTGCATGCCTACTGTGCTACCCACATCACCACCATGTATATTAGATACATGAATCCATCGCCAAAAAATGATGTATATTTTGATATATCCGTTAAATATTTATCCCGTACTTTTTTATACTTCCACCATGAATCTGTGGTTCTGATCATTTTCAAACCAATCTGACAATGTCAAAACTTCCACCCCATTGGCCAATAATGAATAACGCGAAGAATGGATAGGAGAAACAAAATAATGAAAGTTAAAATTTAATTTTTTAAAGAATAACTGTCCACAAACATCACAATTAGAAATAAATAGGATTAATTAATGACATTGAAATAATATAATCATATAAAAAATTTAATCATCAATGGGGATTATGCGATTTCTTTGAAAACAAAAAATCAAAAGAAGATTACAATTATTGATTAAATTATTTAAAAATATGGGGAATAAAGCAACAATTACTTATCCACACATCAATATTTGATAAAAAATTGGAGATGAATGATTACTATGGTGATGTGGATGATCCAATATGTTCTATGTCTGTCAATCCATTTAAACTATCTTGTCGTTCATTGTTCTGTTACTATTTTCCAATAAAAAATAATTGAATCTATTCTCATTGATTTTTGGGATTCATGAATAAATATAAAAAATTTATATAAAAGGATATGTATAGATTCAATTATGTTATTTTTATAAGATTATTTAATTAAATTAATTAATTAATTAATCCACATAACATACATGTGAGAAAATGCATATCTGAACAGTCGTCACTGCACAAATTTAGTAAGTGCCTCGTGTAAAATAAATTTTCAATATTCAAATGTGTATCATATTTATTATTAAATAATCCATTACAAAAATATTACATTTTAATTTCAAAACTGCTAAAGTGACATATATAATATTTATAATATTTTTATAAAATTAATTCAATTCTCACCCGACCATAGAATCGAGGGTCTTCACATTGCCTGGATCAGAAAATATTTCAAATTAATGAAATTAAAAATAAATTCTATAGAAAATGGAATAATAATATTATTTAGATTACAAAATTTATAAAATAAACATCTAATTTTTTTCACCAGGGATGATTATTAATATTGAATTTCTTAGAA
This sequence comes from Viscum album, assembly GCA_963277665.1. Lineage (NCBI taxonomy): Eukaryota > Viridiplantae > Streptophyta > Magnoliopsida > Santalales > Viscaceae > Viscum > Viscum album. The sequence goes on from OY728136.1 coordinate 1,520,830,483, forward strand.
AAAGAACATTCTATTTAACAAAAATAATATTTACTATTTTTCATTCATTATTAAATATTTTAATTATATGTGATGAATTAATTTTAACTATTGTGTGTGTGTTGTGTATTTAGTACTTTTCAAGTAGTGTTAAATCAACCTTGATATTACATTTATATTTTATTTACATGGTTTTGAGATTGAGTATAGTGACTCTTGAAATTATCTTTGTACTCAGTGGTAGATAAACACTTTGATAATACCTCAATAAGAAATCTATATTATTATCTATTATTGAGTGTTAATATTATACTTATAAAAAATTGTTGAACGGAGTATATTACTCAAAGGGGGGTGGATGAATTGACTATCTATAATATATATTGTTTAAAAATTATTTCAAAAATGTTTCCCCCAAAAGAATAAAGATACCCCTATTAATAAAGGCTATACTGTTATCAATTTTTGACCATATAATTAACTTTTTTGAAGATTGATTAGTTATCAACAAGCATTTTATCTTAATAAACATTATCCACATCTTAGATCATGGTTAAACTACAATACACAGGACTATCTTGGATTCCCAAGGACCTCTTCCACTATATCTCGTGGGTACAAATAGCTAGGATACACTGGGACCTCTTCCACGCATATCGTTGGGTATATACAAGTGTAATTAGATGTTTGACTATGGATATCCTTTATCCATTAGTTTGATGAAGGAGAAATAGTGTGTTTTATAAAGAAACACGCACTGATCGAAAGATAATAAAATGATACACAACAGAGCAGTATTAATGAGATAGGTTTAGAAGTGCTCTGATTATTTGTCTTTGCAGGTCTGGACTTCTAAGATGAAGCAGATGTAGAAATCGAGTTCTCATCCAGAAAACAGAGTGTCGCAAGTCAAAAAGATCTGACTAGTGTTCTTCGTGATGTTTGATGGTGTGAAGATATTCTCGAGATTCTTATATGATTCATGTGGTCTTTCGTAGAATCGAGTTGTAGGAGTCAATTATTTAAAATTTATTTTCTTTATCATGTTCATTCGCACCATCTTTTTCATTGTGTCGTGCTAATTCCTTGCTTTTTATGGGCCACATTACTATTTTATCTTGTAGTGCATGTGTTGGGGCCAATAGGTTGTATGTATAAAGTACCTCATAACTCGTATTGTCTGATGATATTTCTATAAAGAATCATTATTTATGATAGTGCATTAAAATCTTCACATATTATTGTTAGAGATTAAATTGTAAGAAGACATAATATATTAGGAAATGGTGTCACAATATGTCATGGGAATAGTTTCTCCTTCGCATAGTGTCTGGATTGGTCACGGTGTCTTGGTATCACAATGTCAGGATGTCATGGTGTCCTGTTCATTGTATCTTTTTCACAGTGTCTTGTTCCATGTTTCTTGTCAAGGTGTCTGGAAGTCACGGTGTTTGGATGTCCGGGTGTCTGGATGTCACGTTTTCTCGATGTTACGGTGTCAGGATGTCACGTTGTCTGGATGTCACGGTGTCTCGATGTCACTGTGTCTGGAAGTTACAATGTCTTGATGTCACGGTGTCTGCTTGTTCATATTATCTACTTGGTCATGGTGTCTTAGACTTAAGCACATATCTGTATTCAGAGATAAGAAGTAATATTTATTAAATGGATTAAACTCAATAATTTTGTAAAGAAATCATTATAAAGTGAATCAAAAGATAGTGAAACGTAACCAAAGTGAGTGTATAAAATTTAAGAGCTTTTGATAGATTTTACTAAACAACTTTGCATTTGATATCAGATAGATTACATAGAGTTAAGATAGTTTACAAACTAAATAGGATTTCTGATCATAAAAACCTGATTAATACACGATGAGTCCAAAAATCTCACCCTTTTATAGGATCACATACCATATAGATTTTGAATGAACATTTATTCTAACAACATAGTTTGAATTAGAAAATAGCATATATAGAATGATTTCTATCTCCCATATAAACATGTCTCATATAATTTTACCCGTTTTAGGATTATCAAAAAATAGCTCAAAATGAAAGTCAAAAGTGTCAAGAAAAGGGGATAATGTATTAGATAAATAGAGATGGATTACAAAATGTAAAACAAAGGAAACCTAATTCTTATCAAAATAGAGTAAACATTGTCCTTAGTTGAATGACTGGTCTTCTCTTTGCCTTTAGAAATAGTATAAGAAGAATCCATCGGGGAAATAGATGATGTATAAGAATGGAGTGAGCTGGTTGATATGGATGGTAAAGGTACACCTACAATATCCTAGGGAGACAAGGTAGGAGAAGTTGAAGACCAAGAAATTTGCTGATCATGGATCACAAGCCTAATATGACTCAGTTCCTGACTGACAGACATTGAAGTGTAGGTTAGGTCATAAGTGAATTTTGGAAGATCAAGTCTTAGCGGGGAAGTCGTAGGATCAAAAATAGGTGTAATATGTACATAATGTGAGGGCCTCAAAAGATTGATAAAATCCTCAATGATCACTCCACCATACTGCATAGCTTTCTCAGAGTCATCATTGTTTTCCATAAACTTATCGAACAGACATGTGAATGTTGTGTGCTTTTGAACATGTCTATTGAAATCATGATTATTAGGAAGAATCCTCAAATTTTCAACAGGATATTTAAATTGATTGGTCATGTCAGTCTTTGAGAAGATTCTGTTGAATTATAAATCCACCTTTTTGGGAATTTGTTGCTGAAGATCATTCGAACTATTTGAATGGATTGGGACCAGATCAAGAAATTTTTCATTGTTCTTGATAACTTCATTTAGGTAATCATTATTGTAGCCACTATGCACAGTCTGAAGTTATTCTTTTACCACAGTTCTATTTAGGTCATTGTCTATGGAAGGTTGAGATTATTGCATGTATGCCTTAGATGAATTGAATGTTTTGGTTAGATATTTCAGTTGGCTTAGCACCTTTTCATGGCACCCTATATACTCGTAAGTGAGTTGGTTATGATTAACATAAAGCTTTCTCATCTCCTTCACAATCTGTTTATTCCTTCCAGTTACCTTTTTAACTGAGTAAGCTAAATGAGGTTGAATCCAAGAGACAACACTCAATGTGGTTTTAGGAACAACAGGTTATATAGGATGAGAAGAAATATATGTTCTCTAATTCATTTATCTATAAATTTCTTCAATAATACCTCTAAGAGTCTTAACATCATCACTATGTAGTTTATTTTAAACTCTAACTTCATGAATCTCATGAAGCATTTTGGGTTGTATTTTCTAACTAACTTTTTCCCACAATAATGAGGCATCTTTCTCACTTAGAGGTGTCACAAGAGTAGGTTGGGAATTAAGGACTTTTTCAACACAAGACAAAAGGGTAGAACCAAATTCTTTTAGATCATATTTACTCCCAAATGATGGTTGTTCTGATGATTTTTTGGAAATTAGGGATGATACAGGATCGGGTTCCTTCTCAAGAGGAAGATTTGAGAATTATTTCAGTTGGAACTGTTTAGAAAGGTCAAGTCCTTTTACTAAAATGTGATGAGAGTCATCCACATCATATAAACTAGGTAACTTATAGTGATTCTCTACCTGGCTTCAAAAATCTGGTTTGGTACATATGTATATTCCCGATTTGGGGTTTTCTCCACCTCAACAGTTGCTTCCTTCTCATGACTGAGATGATTAGTTTCTGGATCTAATTCCCCAAACTCATCTCCTGGTTCCTATTTCATTTATTATCTAGCCAGCTGAAAACTATATCCATCCATACCTTAGTTGAATGAATGACACTAGGAATAGATTGTTCCACTGGGAGTTCTTCATTATCAGCTTCTTGCATAGCAGGTAATTCTTCCTCAGTAGGTTTTTCCACAACATTATTCTCACATTCGTTGACAGCAGATTCTATTTCTGCCTCTGGAATATCATCCATATTAAAAACTTATGTTGAAGAAGAGAGTTTATTTTCACATTCAACATGAGGGATATGAGTGATGTCTTCCTTAATAGAAACAGTTTCCCTAAGGGGCACATCAACCTCTTCTTCCTCTTCATTGAAATACTCAACATCCAAATCTGGTTACAAACCTGGATCAAAAATATATATTTTCTTTGTGGGATGTTCCATAGGATTGAATTTTTCATAAATTCTATCATTTTCTACCACCAATGCCTTTTTCCGAGGATTCTAATTTATTTTCATCCTCTTGATTGTGATTTTTTAATGTAATTACTCACAATCCTTGATAACTTCCTCATTTGGTCCAACCATACCATTGGAATGAAGCATGTCAAAGATGAGCTGCGAGTAAAACAGAGTGGGTTAATTGGATGTGGCTTTGATCAGTTCAATCATATGTGTATGATATACATTCAAAGGTTGGTTTTATGCCCATGTTTAATAAGATGAATAAAAAACACATCATGACATTTCGTTACTGCAAAATCAGCTTTTCATGGGCTAATAAGGTTCTACATAAACATAAACAAAATCCTTCATTCTCTATCTAGTTTAGCAGTAATGCCTCTTCTCTTGGTGCCATTTCCAGTCAAGCATTTCAGAGCATCTTCTATGAGAACGAATTCACTAGAAGTTGGAGGTCCTCTCTGATAATCCTCACAGATGCCTTTTTGAGGTATCATAAGGAATGAAACCAATAACCTCTAAGATAATGAGCATTTATACACATTGATACATATTCTTACATCATATCCATCATTATACATTGAGGAGAACAAAAAATATTGATAGAACTGAGACACTAACATAGGGTAGACATGTCTATCATCCGTCGAAAACCACTCCAACCATCCTTTCTCCTTCAACACATTCATAACTATAGACATACATGACAGAATCCATTTAGGGAAAACCTCATTCTCATGTACTATAACTCAATTTAAAATATTTGGGATTAGGGGACCTTTGAGTGCTAGCATGGGGTAATATTCTTCTTCATTGAGCAAAATTTCTCAGGAGTCAGTGATGAAGGGTGTTTCATCATGGGCTTTCACTGATGTTTTGAGAGAGAGAAAGGATGAAGAGTTTAGGAAGGGTTACAAATTGTTTAAATAGAAGAAAGAACGAGTGAAGGACAAGTGATTCTTCCTTTGTTTTATCATTTTGAAATAAAAAACATCACAAATGTAAAAGTGCAGGGAATAAAAGATGAAAAAGGATAATTACTGAGACACAGCTTTTACTTTATAAATAAAAATGATAAATAATTTTTTTGGTGAGATAGTTTTAGTTTTTTACGGTGAGAATGTAAACGAATGTTAGAGTGACATAGTAATTGAGCCTTACGGTGAGACAGTATCTGAGAGATACAGTGAGACAGTAAATGAACGTTATGGTGATACAGTGAACAATCTTCATGGTGACACAGTAAATAAGAAACAGTATGATATAAAAAAAGTTATGTCTTACATCAATATTATTTGTCCTAGAATGTCAAACAAGCTTTTTTAAGATGTTAATAGCACTTGGGATGTCACAATTTATATTTACATGTATGAATTGATATACATAATCTATTATTGTGTGTTTCATCCACAAGAATTGTGCACAAAAGCATCCAGTAGCTATGTATTCAGCTTCTGCATTCGATAATGCAAAAGAATTTTGTTTCTTACTACACTATGATAATATTGACTTGCCTAAAAAGTGACAAGTTCTAGTGGTGATTATTCTTTCTAACTTACAGCCACCAAAGTCATCATCAGAATAAATAACTAATTCAAATGATTACCTTCAAGGATAGAACATTCCTATGTTGATTGTATGCTTTCAGTATTTGAAAATTCTCTTTATAGAATTTAAATGAGATTACTCAATATATTATTCAAAATGATCACATATACATACACTAAACATAATCTATGGATGACTAGCAGTTAAGTTGAGTAAACTTCTAATCATTCCTTTATATGTGGTTTTATCCACAGATTTTCAATCTTTATCAAGATCCAACATACAAGTGGTAGTAATGGGACTATTTCTAATTTTTGTGTTATCAAATTGAAAATGTTTTTGACGATCTATAGTATATATAATTTGAATTAAGATAATACTATCATTATTTTTAATGATTTGAAATCCAATAAAGAATTTTAGTTCACCAATTAAACTCATTTCAAATTCATTTTGCAACATTTTAAAAAATCAACACATGAAGAATTTCATGAGGATCCAATGATAATGCCATCTACATAGTTTTGAAAAACTAAAACATCATTATAAATTAGTTTTAATAAAATGATAGGATCATATATTACTTTTTTAAAAAATTTGGAAATAAGAAAAGTACTTAATCTATCATACCCGGCTCATGGAGCTTTTTTTAAACCATATTACGCTTTGAATAATTTATAAATATGATTTGGAAAATTGGGGGTTGTAAAACCATGGGGTTGTTCTACAAAGACATCCTAAAAAATATACCCATTTAATAATGAATTCTTAACTTCCATTTGATATATTATGAAATTCATATGTGCATTATAAGAAATAAGGAGTCTGATGGCCTCATGTATATAAACTATTGAAAAGGTCTCCTCAAAGTCAATTCCTTCTTCTTAACTATAGCCTTCTGAAACTAATATTGCTTTGTTTCTAACTATCATACCAGCCTCATCTAAATTATTTCTAATAACCCATTTAGTGCCTATGGTTAAAGTGTCCTTATGTCTTTCAACATGTTTTCAAACATTGTTCCTTTCAAACTGATTATGTTCTTCTTGCATAGCCATAACCCAAAATTCATCATTGATGTCATCACTAATGTTTTTAGGTTAAAGTATTTACAAAAATTATTGATGTTCAAATTGATTTCTAAGAGAATATATAGTCTGTGTTCCTTTGTCTAGGTCTCCTACTATAACATATAAAGGATGGTTCTTAAGAGATCTAATAGTTATAGAAAAAGAGGGACTATGGATTTCAAGTTCATCAAAAGGTTCAAGTTCATTATGTCTTGATTCAATGGATTTTATAGAACTGGAAATTTTCACAGATTATTTCACATAATGATTTGAGGATTTTGGATTAATGTTCAGATTCGATAGATAATCCTCCAGGTTCTCTAGATTGGTTTTAGACTCATCTGGATTTGTTTCATCAAATTTGACATTCACAGATTCTTCCAAACATTTCTTTCTTTTCATGAACATGTTATAGGCTTTACTAGATATATAATATCCAAATAATATACCTCCATCACTCTTGGATAAAAATTTGACAATATTTTCCTTAGTATTATGAATATAGACACTACATCCAAAAACATTGAAGTAGTTAACATTGAGTTTTCTATTCTTCCATAACTCATAAAAATTATTTTTAAGAATCGGTCTCATCAAACCTCTATTAATTATGAAGCATGTTGTATTGAAAATTTTATCCCAAAAATAAATAGGTTGGTTATACTCACTACGAATTGTTCTAGCATTATCTTTCAGGGTTCTATTTCTTCTTTCTGCAACTCCATTTTCTTGAGGTGTTCTTGGGGCATAAAATTTTAACTAAACCCATTATGTGAGATTAAGGCTTCAAACTCTTGATTCTCGAACTCATAGCCATGGTCACTCCTTAAGGATTTGATTCCATGTCCACTATGATTTTCCACAGATATGGAAAATTTTGTTATATAAGAGCATTCTTCACTTTTGTGAGCCAGAATGAAAATCCATGTATATCTAGAAATGTCATCTATATGAAAATAAAAATAGTGCTTCCATTTTAAGCTACAAACTCTAGATTGTCCAAATAAATCCATGTGAACCAGTTTAAGAGGATGAGATATTGACACTTCTATATTTTGATTGAAGGAAATTTTGGTTTGTTTTCCCTCTTGATGGGGATTATATACATTGTCATTTGGAAACTCAAGTTTGGGTAAGTCTTTAACTAAGCCTTTTTTTGATAGCTTTCTAAGGGATTGAATATTACAATGTCCTAGTCTCCTATTCCAGAGCTAAGAGTCATTATGAAATACACTTAAACTTGAAGCATTTTGAGAAGATATGGAATCAAAATTAATAGAGTAAACATTTTAATTTCTTAAAGATGAAAACACTAATTCATATTTAGAATTAAAGACATTACAAGAATCATTTTCAACTACAATATAAAATCCATGATTACATAATTTTGAGATACTATGACGATTTTATTTTAATCTATCAACAAAATATGCTTTAGAAATTAAAATTGAGATAGGTTTACCAATGTGGTTGAGGCCAATTATCTTTCCTTTGGCATTGTCACCAAATGTGACATGTCCTCCATCTATTTTTATTAGATTCATGAAGCATGAGTAGTCTCTTGTCATGTGTCTTGAACATCCATTATCCAAGTACCAATCACTTCTACAAGAACTCATTGAGAATATTTCATATAAAAAGTTTATGAAAAAACAGATTTTGGTACCCATACCAGTTTGGGTCTACTAATAGTAATAATAAGTTCTTTAGGAACCCATATCTACTTCATAGTTTTTCTATTAAATGTAAGTAAATTATTTTTTAAAAAAAACTATTCGGTCTACAAAAACATGAAATAGTAGAATATGTACCATGAATTGAAATAGTTTATTTGTGTACAGAAATGGTAGTAATATTATATTTTCTTGATCATGAATCAAAATTTTTTCTACTAAGATTTCTTTTTCCAGGTTGATAACCAATTCCAATTTAGTATTTTAGTGGAAATTTGTTTTCCTAGCATGTGAGTAAGGGTATTATTCCCAATGGAAAACTTTTCATCGTCATTATTCAATTTCTCATTAGACATTTTTAATTCGGTGATTTATTTGAGCAGTTGAGTATTTTTCACTTTTTCAGTTGTGAGTTCCAATTTAACAGTCACAATAAGATCATATTGTTTCTTAAATGAATTATATTTTCATTTTAGTTCATTGCATGTTTCTTTTGGAAGGTTATATTATTCAAAAATTTCCTCATTAGTCATTTTATTAGAGTCACTCTCTTTTTAAAAAAGTAGGAATTATGTATAAGAGAGTCTATTGTTACCTCAGGTTTTTCTGTCATAAAACACATATTGTATTTGTTTCCTTGTTCATCATGTGATGTTTCAGAGTCACTTGAACTATCCTAAGAATCACTCCAGGTTGCTTCCATGGCCTTTTTATACTCTCAATCCTTTTCCTCATTTCTCTTTTTGTACATGAGCATTGGATCGTATGCCTTGATATTTCCTTTTCCCTTACAGTCAAAGAAGCCAATCTCATCAGCCTTGTCACTTCTTTTCCACTCATTCTTCCAATTTCCTTTTTAGTCATACTTTCCCTTGATGTCAGGATTTCATAAAAATTTCTTCTTCTTGTGAAATTTCATGAATCTCTTGTCTAATTGATCCATCTCCTCATCACTATCATGTGATGATTGTTCACTATTAAAACATTCTAAAGAAACATCTAATTTCCCTTTGACTTTGTGATTATAGGTGGTGGTCTTGAATACAAAATATTTCTTCTTTGGTTCATCATTCACTTCTATGTTGACTTTTAGTTCCTCTTCATATATCATCAGTTTCCCAATGAGTTCTTTTACCGAATACTATTGATATCTCATGATTCTCTAATAAAGATAGAGGTTCATCTCCTTCTACGAGGCATACGTCTAAGAATTCTTATTATTTGTACTTTTGTAGTGAATTCTCTTCCAAGAGAAATCAATGTTTTGACAATCTCATTGAAACTAATATACATTTTAGAGATAGGCTCATTAGGTTTAATTTTAAAGGTATCATATAAAATATTATATGTTTTAATTCACATTTCATTTACACTAGATTTTCCTTAATGTGAGATAAATAGTGTATCTAAAAATTCATTGGGATGTTTTACAAGCAGAAATTATATTGAATCCATCATCTCCTAAAGAGTATTATAAAGCATTCATATATTTTCAATTGTTATTGTAGCTAGTTTTGATAGGCTCATCCCATGAGATTCTATCAGTAGTAGGAATCTTATATTCATTTATAATGGAACACCAAATTTCATAACTCACGTTTCTTTGATAGGTAATTAGTTTAATTAGAGATAATTAGTTTTTTATATTTTTATAATGATGGTCATGAACCTAAAAAGTTCATAAATGTTTAAATTATATTTGGACATGTTTAAACTGATGAAATTATCTAAAATTGGGGAATATGAAATTAATATGATGACTGGATAATAATTTGATTTTTATATAAATTAAAGAAATTATCGGACTAATGGAAAATTATATGCAGAGAAGTTATTTTTAATTTCATTTGATGGAATTATAAGTCTAAATTTGTTCTATTGATATGTAAATATATATAAGTTTCCTATGGTGTATACATTCTTCTAAAATGGAAATTTATGTTTGTGGATATTAGTGTTCAAGAGTGATAACTATGCAAATCCTACTTTGCACAATTGACCTCATTATTGATATATTTATATGAATTATTAGTATATGTTTTGTGGATTATTATAAGCGAGTAATAGTACATTATATGTATAAAGTGGAAAATAAACATTGAGAAACAACATAGAGGGATTATGGTGTTAGGCATATTTGGTATAATATTGAAGTGTAATATTGTTATACATTAAATTGTTTTCAAAATTCTAGGATATTTATTTAAGTGGAATATGGTATTTATTTTAAGTTGGAATGAATGTTCTATGTATGTTAAAAATTAATATGTGATGATATTACTTAACATAGTCATTTAAGGTGTGAGTTAAATTATAACTATATATGTAATGAAGTTGGAAATGAAACCTCATATGGATACATAACAAGAATAATACAGTACTGGTAGGTTAATTTCCCTTTTCATAAAATATGGGAAATGGAGACTATGTTATAGGTTCTTTAGGTTAACCATATTGTGATTCAATATTATTATTAATTTATATTTGGATTAGATTCTCCCCAAAACCCACATTAATTTTACCTGTAATCTTTAAATTAAGTAAATTTTTGTAATATGATATTACTTAAAATATTTAGTCTTTATTCAAAAAGTGTATACAAGTCATTAATCCTTGAGAGAATATTTCAGTTATGTGTTTTGGATGTGTATGAGAGTATTCTAGAAACACTTTTCATACATTATGATTGAAAGAATGTTATATGTTTTGAAAACCCTACATTTGAAGTGAATCATATAGATTATGTACCCAAAACTATTAGAAAACAAGGGATTAACATCCCTTCCTTTTGAAAAAACCATACATTTGAGGAATAAATGAATGATTAATCACGCATACTTTTATAAAAAATACATATGTTGTTAACCTTACATTTGGTGTTTTACACTATATTATAGAGCCCTATTTTTTACTATTCCTTAACAATGATTAAAATTAAATATACCCTCATTATTTTCTACAATTATATCATTAAAACTAAATATAATTTTAATATTATTTAACAACTAATTGGAAGGCTTTTATTCAATGGATTATACTATTCATATTTCTATGGGATGTTATGAATCTGTGAAATGATTTTGAAATAATATATTCACAATTTAATATGTGGTGTTATTAAAATTATTCGATCTAATTATGTTTGACTGTCAATAAAAATATTCAGATTATCAAATTCTGTATATATAATATAATATGTACATTGATATATGAAAATTAGTTTGCTTGTTTTTTCATCACCTTTGTAGAAACAATTTGGAGATAATATTATTTTAATTGAGTTTTTACTATTTTTTCAGTACAGATATACGTTTTTTTAAATAATATTATTTAAATTAAATAATTAATTTATCATGTTTCACTAGGGATACATTCACGTTTAGGCATTAAAATTTTTTTTGTAACAATTTAAATAAATCATCTGTAACATTGATGATTATTTTCTTATTACTATATGACATGGAATATAAAACATGTATTTTTAATTTTTTTATGACACTACAATAGAAAAACTAGTTTTCTATAACAAATATACATCTATTGATTAATTTAATATTTTACCACTCAGACTCAGTTGTTGTGGTGAATGGGTATTATCATCTTAGAATAAGTTGTGGATTAACATTACCCATTAAATGAATTGGTAGTCATTGTAAAATCCAAATTATAAATATATTAATGTCTACAACATAGATTTACAAGTCCCTGGTAAATGGAATATCTTGTGAAATCTTCATCCCACTGAGATAATGTTGGAGGAGTGGAATATGGTATCATTGTGCCCCAAAATACTATAATTATTTAATTATTATTGTTTTTATATATCCCCTTCATAACATTTCAAAAGAAGATATACTACTTATCAATATGATTATTTAGAATCTACTGAATGATTTAAAGTATAATAATTCACATCCCTAATAAATTCTTCATCATAATCAAACCGGCATAAATGATGATATCAATGGTCTAGTATCCTTTGGCGTATTCACTTAATGAAAATACATGAATATTCTAGTATCTATTTTAAAAGTATCATGATATTTTAGAGAAAGTGATCTAAAATGCAATATTAATTGATTTAGTAAGATTTAGTTAAAAAATCAGATGAAGTGAAATATCAAAATTGATGAACTCCAAGAAGGATTTTCAATGAAACCTACTCCTTACATTAATGGACATAATTATGGATTCTTGAAATATAATATTATTATATATTTGAAAAATCATGTAATATGTTTTCAATTTATGGTCATCAAGTATTATTAAATTCCAAATGAGAATATACAGAAATGGTATTATGATCAATAAAATGATTATATCATAAATTTGAAAGAAATTAAGAATATTTTAGGAGGTTTAGGGACTGATGAGTTTAATCGAGTTTCTCAATGATCTATTACATATGATATGTAGCTGATTAATTTTTTTCCCAATAATGAATTTAAAATATCATAAAATTGAGATACAATACTACAATGTTAATGTTTAATACATTCAAAATGTCGGATGATGGAATCATCACCCTTATGAGTGGGAGATTGAATGAAATTGTCAACAATGTCGCTTTTTTAGGAAATAAATTATGGAATCTTGTCAAGCGTGGAAATTACAAAGAGTTTCCCTCTAAATGGAAAGGAATATCAGCTGTTATAAATCTATCCAGACATGTAAATATTTAAATAATAAATAAATAAATGGATCTTTTAAAATGTATGAATGTTATATCCAAGTCAAAGATGAAAATAATATCAAATATTTAGAATAATACCTCAAAACAACAACGGATGAATCATTCGATTAAATATATTCATATACATATAACAATTTATCATATCTTGTTAACAGGATTGAAAAACATAACAATGGAAAAAAATTATTAAGGAGATTATATGTTCTGAATCAAATGATAAATTTAAAGACATATACTTAATTTCCTTTATATAAATCTCAATAGAAATACAATTATAAAAGAAAATGAATTAAAATTATAAAGGTTACATGTTGTGATTTATATGGTTTAAATAATTAGACTTCTATAATATTTAGGATGAATATATAGAAAGAATGATATATCTTATAACTCATAATAATGAGGTACAATAATATAACTATCAAACCACGAACTTTGAAAACTAAACTTATAATGAATCAAATAAAAAATCAATTACTCTAAAAGATAAATTTGAATCATTAAATAATGATCATTTGAAACATTTAAAATCATTAGATACTATATTATTTGATAAATAAAACTTATGAGAATAAATTACATATTTAAAATCAAATTTATCAGAAAATTTCATAGGATTTTCCTCAAATTAAAATTATAGAATTATTGGTTGAAGTGTTTAATATAAATGAATCATCTATTCTACTTATAAAATGATAATATAATTTAATAAAATTCATTGGAAAAATAATATTCACAACTAAGAACATTTTATAGGTAGTAATGGTTATAGAACAACATTATATATGATTTATTATGTTCTGTGTAACGTCCCAGATCTGGGTGCCACTCAACGGGTGCCCCGAACCCTATTGGTCACATGACCTCAAGCGCATTTCCCAAAATGATTGGGGATTCCGACTAGCAGCAAGGGCCTAGGTCAGATAGTGGGGAAACTATGCCCTCATTTTTCAAAGTGTAGAGCAACAGAAATAGTTATAATCATACAGAAGCGGAATCAGCAAACAGTACCCAACTGAAATTAAGGACAAAATATAAGTAAAATATAAAAATAGTCATATATATATGATGATGCATTATGTCTCTATGTCTAGGATAGTAGAAAAAATAGGATATACATCATCCTAGAACAATCCAATACAAAGTATAAGTACAGAAAATGAAAAAAAATAGTATAGCATGATCTTAGCTGCATCGTGAGCCTAATCTTGGTCCCATGCTCTCCCACTCCTCTAAAACAATCATGTACCTATCTACGGACTCTTTCCCTAATCATAGCCTGCAACAATATTATATTTTTGGTCAAAAGAAATGATCTATAATGGTGTGATAAATAAATCCCAGTAGCCAACCACCAAAGGCCCGTGCCCAACTGTCAGTGAGTTTGTTCAACATCAGTGTTCAGTAATGAAAATGATGTATACTAGTAAGTAATCAAAAGAATCTACTTACACCAGTTCCATTTCCATTTAATTATTATTTACAACTTAATAAAATTGCATTATATGTTTTAGAGACATAGAATCAGCCGTCAATCTTCTAAATAGTGTCGCTGCCAAAACCATAAAAAGCTATCTAATAAGTATAAGGTGAATCAATACCAAGCATGTGCTTTAGCATTGTAGATATAACATGTAAAAATCACCATAGTGAATATAAGAGTAAACAGAGTCTTCAGACATGAAAAACCTTATCCTCAGGTAATCAGAATCAAAACACGCAGGCGGCTACCCACAAGCATAACGAATATTTCCCTAAGGAGTATGAGATAATTCCATCAGGAAAGGAAGAAACACCCCACATGCATAAGAAAGGTCGCCTTCATGAAAAATTAAACACTAGCCCTTGTGAAAGAGAAACACTGCCCTCCGGCTAAATAGCCAATCAGGCCGATCCCAACACATAAGCAATAAATTATATACATTTTCTCTCAAGAAAACTCAATGTATGCTAAATCATGGCATACTCTTGGTTAACCTGGCCAAACAGTCAAACAAGGGAACATACCTACATTGTGGACCTAGATTCAAGAAATGATCCCAAAAAGAAGTTGTATAGATACAATAAATTACATATGCAATTATAGATATTTAATTAATCAATCCCTCAGCCATATAAAACCCCAAACATGGGTGTGTAGAACAATAGTACACAAAAATTACATGACTGTTTGAATTTAACATTAGACCACCTACCTCGATATCCTATAATTGATATATGTTAACTATGCCTTCCGAAAAATTTGAGAACTATATAGATCTGGGATAAAAGATAACTCATTCAAACCCAAATAACATCCCCTCGAGAATGAATTGGTAATAACGGTTCTAGGATAAGGAAGGTGTTACTCGCACTGTTCAAACAAGGCCGACAACGGAAGAAACAACTTCCCAGCATGCAATCGGGAGCTCCACCAAGATCCGACCTCCCCTCCTGATGCTCCAAACACATCCAATGACTCCTCTGCTAAATGAGGAGGCTACATCCTATTTTATGAGAAAAAATAAACTACACTGCATGTACTCTAAAGTACACGGCATGTACTTTTCATCATTTAGCTGTTGCATTGGTGGCTACATTTCACCATTACACAGTTAATCTATTGACATGAGTACATGGTGTCTATTCTTGAGTTCTTAGTGTGTACTGTCACTCTGCTTGCGGCTACTCCCACCACCGTAGCATTCACCTATAGACTGATTGTAGGGCATGTGAATTCTAATTACAAGTAATGTAGTCAGTCTTTACACCTTTCATCGCTAACTGGACTACACGCCTTGTGTACTCACCCCACACGGCCAAAGTACATGGCGTGTGAAAAAAGTAGATGGCTTGTACCTCCAATGTTTGGGATTTTCTCCCATTTTCATTATATTCTCAAATACACTTAAGGAAAAATGGAAATAAAAAACATGTACCTCAAGAATAAGAACCAGGTTCTTAAAAACATCAACCCTTAATGTAATTCATCCCTAAATTGTCCTTACATGGTTGGTGAAGATAAAACTGATAATAACTCTATCCATTGAGCATGTATGTCGGTCTCCTGCTCCCATGTTTCATCTTGCACTCGGCCATACATACATAGCACCCATTTGAGAGGAAATGACTATCCTGAGAGAACCTTCATGAAACTATCAACAATATGAATCAGATGCTCCTCAAATGATTAATCATCCCGAAGCTATTCCTCCTTAGGCTAAAAGACGTGAGACGAGTCTGGGTGATAACGACATAACTGAGATACATGCAAGACATCATGCATTTCCCGGTACCTATGTGTTTACTGCAACCGATAGGAAACCAGCCCGACTCTATCCAGAATCTCAAACAGACCCACATACCTCCATGAATGTTTACCCTGTATCCCGATACGCATGTTTCCCTACATCGGTGAAACACATAAGAAAACCTGATCCCCGGCCACGAACTACAAATGTCATCTATGGTGATCAACATAAGATTTCTACGAGACTGTGTAGTAGCCATTCGCATTTGAATCAACATGACCTACTCTAATGTCTCCTACACGAGACGTGTTCCTAGTAAAGCTGCCTCACTTGCCTCCAACCCACACAATGATGAATGGCATGGCTTTCCATATATAGCATTGTAAGGTGTCCTCTCAATAGTTGACTGAAAATAGTTTTTATACGCAAACTAGACTAGGGGTATGTGCTTCTCCCAAGAAACCCCAATGTCTAAGACGCATGCACGCAGCATGTCCTCTAGCACCTGTATTGTATGCTCTGACTGGCCATCGGTCTGAGCATGGTAATCTGTGCATAGAAGCTCCTGTGTACCCAGTGCCCTCTGAAATCTCTGCCAGACACAAGACGTAAAATATGCATTCCTATCTTAAAAGATAGAATGAGGGACCCCATGAAGATGTACTTCCTCTTAGATATACAACTTCTTGAGCTCATCAACACTGAAGGTCTCCTTCATTGGAAAGAATTGAACTACCTTCGTATGTCTGTCCACAACAACCCACACCACTTTACTTCCTCGAGGTGACTTTGACAAACCGGTCACAAAGTCCATCGTGACATCATCCCATTTCCACGATTAAATTTGTAACTACTGTAATAGTCCAGCTTACCACTAATGCTCCTCCTTCACCTGCTAATAGGTGGAACTTCTTGCAATAAAACCAGCTACTTATCATTACATACCTAGCAACCAATACTGACATCTCATGTCAAGGTACATTTTTATAACTCCGGGGATGCACTTCTCAAGGTGAAACCGGAAACTCCCTCATCTACTCCTTGCGTATATCCCTTGGAACCGACACTAATCCATGGATACACAATATGTCATCATCACCAATCATCCAACTGGGAAGAGGTTCCTCACTTACAACCGACACTCGTATAACTAGGCCTTCAGAATCTAATTGTTGTCTCATCCTCACTATATCCAGGAAGGAAGAAGTCACAGCTAAGGAAGAAAGATAGGCTCACCCATGACTATCATGATCCTCCATATTCATATCAGAGAACAAAGAAATGACCTGCAACTCACAACTGGCCTCTGGCACAGCCTGTATCTGAGTCCTCATACTCAGTACATTAGCAACTTCATTACCATTACTAGGTGAATAGGCAAGCACAATGTTAAAGGACTGAAGGTATTCCACCCACCTTCATTGTCTCAAGTTCATGTCATGCTGGGTAAATATATATTTAATAATTTTGTGGTCCGTAAACACCACAAAATGATCTCCCAATATATAATGTCTCCAACAACATAAAAGAAGAACAAATGAAGACAACTTGAGATCATGCATCGAGTAATTCCTATCATGTGGCTGCAATTTCTGAGATCCATATGCAACCACTTGATTGCCCATCATCAACAGTACACCTATCCTAATACATGATGCATCACAATAAACTGCATTGCTCTTCCCTTGCACTGGAAGTATCAGGATTGGGGCTGATGTCAACCTTCCCTTTAACTCCTGAAAGTCTATATCCCATGATTTTGACCAAATGAACTTCACACCCTTCATAGTCAATCCTATAAATGGCACTACTCAGTGGGAAAAGACCTATATGAAGAACCAATAGTAACCATCCAGCCCCATGAAACTCTATATCTCAAACACATTCTTTGTTTACTCCAATGAAACTACATATCTCACTTTCTCTACGTCTACCGCAACTTCTACCACTCAAATAAAATGCCCTAGGAAGTGAATCTAGTCCATCAAAAAGTGGAACTTTGAGAACATAGACTATATGTGATTCTCTGTTAGTGTACTCAGTACGATCTCAAGATAGGTAGCATGGTCGTTTTGAGTGTGGGAGAACACTTAGATATCATCCATGAAGACTAAAACAAAAGAATCCAGATATGGATGGAAAACATGATTCATTAAAGCCATGTAAACTGCTGGCACATTCGTGAGTCTGAACGACGTAACCATGTACTCGTATAGACAATATCTGCTCTGAAAATTTGTAAGCGGAATGTCTGATGGTCTAATGCATAACTGATGATATCCAGATCTCAAGTCAATCTTCGAGAAAAATCATGCTTCTCGAAGTTGATAAAAAATATCATCAATCCATTGCAAGGCATATTAGTTCATGACCTTCAACTGGTTCAACTTCCGATAATCCACACAATGGTGTGTCCATCCTATAAGGATTAATGGACACCGGTGCTCATCCTTGCACAAGATCAATAGAGAAATGCACCTCTCGCTCCAGAGGAAGACTAGAGAAGTCATCAGGGAAGACATCCCTGAAACGATCAACCACTTGAGGGAAACCCTTCTAATATGTTCCCTGGTCATCCAGATATAAACTCGAGAGCTGGAATTTTACACCGCCTCACCCACGATGCTCGGGTCCCACATGGCTTGCTTGGCCATTCAAATCTCCCTTTTATAGAAACTCTCCACCCTCGGGTAATGTGATACTACCCTTGCGATGATAGATATCCACAAAGGCTCGAAAGGGTTCCAACCAGTCCATCCCACTAATGACATCATAGTTCATAATCTCTAAGACATAGAGGTCTCACAGAAAGTGACACCCACCAACCTTTAGGGGCCACTCCCTGAACTGATACAAACTAGCTGTTCTAGTCTCCAATAGAGTGTCTAGCATCATAATATCAGAAGAAGAAGAAACATCGATCCAAAAACACTCCACAATGAGAACATATATAAATCTATGTGTAGCACCCATATCAAAAAGTAAAAAAGTTAAAACAGAAGCTACTAGAATAAAACCTCTGATACTGGACGGTCTAGGATCCTTCTCTTATTGGGTCTGTAGCACAGTATATGCCTGTCCAGTTCCGTAGCCCAATGACATAGCATGGATACCCTGAGCTTACCCACCCGGATATCTCTGATATCTTGGTGTCTGGATACCACAAACACAACCACCACCTTGTCCTGAACATTCCAACGTATCCCAATTCTGTGACTAGTAAAAAGTTGTTTCCCTGATCTTTCACATGAAGTCTACACAGAACTCATCTCACTAGCCACTGGAGGAAGCTCCCTACAAAAGCATTGTTGGTGACCCATCTTGTCGCAAGCTCGATACTCTACCGGGTCATGTGGACACTAAGGACTCATGTGCCCCTATTTATCGCACTGGTAGCACAACACCTGGACTCATCAATAATTCCATTGGATAGTACTTCCACTGTGAGATAAACCCATCCACCTCTACCTTTTACCGGTATAAATAGTACTAGAAACTGGTGCCAAACCAACCTAGCCAACACCACTAGATTCTCATAGGTTTCACTCAGTAATCAATGACTGGTTCACAATAGCATGCACTGTAGGAAACCTGAAAATCTTCACCAGCACACAGATTTCATATCAAAAACTATCCTCAACGTGTCGAGCCCTCAACTCCCCATCACCCACCAGAACAGGTGCAATGCACTGTAGCTCTGTGAAGTGGGCTGAATAATCCATCACTGATGTAGCGCCTTGCTGTAGATTCATTAACTCTCAAGCTCGATCTGCCATCAGCGTCTCTAGAATGAATACGTCATAGATGACGACCTAGAAATATTCCCATGCTATGACTCTGTGATGCTGAGTCTGTATGGTAACATCCCAGCATCTCTTTGTGCAATCTCATAGCATGTAATTTGGGAGCATGACCCTCCTCCATGGAGGCGTCTCCAGATGCTCGAAGATAGTCTGCATAGAACCCATCCGAGACTCTACAGCCTGCAGTCCACCATCACCTGAAATTTTAGGCGGATGCTACTGCTGAAATATGTGTTTCATCTCTTCTATATATGTGGCAGCCGATGGTGCTCCTTGGAAGGTATGCCTGAACCGTATGAATCCTTCACGGAACTGCACATCAGCACCTACGCCTGGTATAATGGCCGGTGCCGCACCTAGCTCTGCTGAAGGATCCATCGGTAGCACATGGTATACCATCACATGAGTATACTCATTGTCAATCTCTATGTGAACAATGTGTGGTCGTGTCGACTGCATGAATCCACAAGTTCAAACACACGCCTCAGATTACGATCTTCAAGGGATGAAAATAAGCAGTGTAAGAAGGGAATAAGAGAAATAAAACATTCATGTTTTTACAGAACAATACTACCCAGTGTGTATAACAACTACACGATGTGTTCCATCAAGTCTTCACATGGGCGGGTACTTCTGCAAAACAATTTCATGTAACACGCCAGACACACAACGTGTTTTCCACAAACATGGATTATAATTGAATTTTCATCCCTTTCCCTAGTAATTCTACATGAATTAGCCACACGACTCTTCTTTAAACGAGTCTACCCGACATGTACTGCTATAATTCCAACTGCATGTGTTGTTAGTGACGCGGCCGACTACTCGGCAGAGACTACACAATGTGTTACACCCACACACAGTGTGTACACCACCCTGTTTCCCCAGCCACATGGCCAAGTCTACTCGGTCTCTCACCAGTCAAGACTACCCGGCTTGTCCCACAGGTACATGGCATGTCCAATAAGAGATAAAACTGACCCGTGATTTTTAGATACATGGCCAAGGCCCCAAGGTAAACTACTTGTCTTGTTCATGATTGAAACAGCGTGTTTAATCTCATATTTTTCACCACTCGTGTTTGTTAGTTACACAACGGATACATGGTCAACAAAACACAACATGTATAATTAGTAAATGGTGTGTTCCCTCTAATACTTTACCATCCCGTGTCTTTGCCCAAATAGCCTATGACATGGTTGGAGACTACACAGTGTGTAAGTATGGTACATGACATGTACTTAATTTTTTCTCATTTCATCTTGAATAGAAGAGTAAAGGACGTTTATTCATAATTACACGGCATGTATTCTAGGTTTTTTCAGCCAGCAAGCTTTAGAAACTACTCTAGAGCCTAGAGAAACACTAAAACCAACATCTAAATGCCATATTCTGATTTTTGGGGGCCTATAATCCCCGTGAGTCAATGCCTGGTATTTTTTACACGTTATACACAATGTAAAAAGTCAATGATCCACCAAATTCCGGTCAATGATGGCCCATTCATCCTCAAGAACCAATGTTTGGTGTTAAGTATATAAAACCATACATAACAATACCCTATAAAATTGCAGGTATTTTATCATGTCATTTATCTAAATAGCATGCTTTTACTAGCACACCATCTATAACAACAACATGAAAATTCAAATGTACTGATATGGCAAGGAAACAATGCATGGAATGTGATTCTAACATGTGCATAAATGATGCATGTGATGGAATACCCTCATCTCATCGAGTTGCGGCTAAATAGAACCCATGTATAAAAATATAACAGCACATCACAAGCACGTCACCCAATGGTGAAAATCAAATCAACTGTAAAAGTAAAAAATCTGAAAAATTTCAACACGAGGTAAATTGGATATTCCCTATACACGGGTTAGCTACTCCCATGAAAATGTTATTACCATGCACCTATTCCGTACTATCTCCCACTATTGTCTCCAAACTGTATTTCAATGAAACGAAACCCTTTGATACCAGTTTGTAACGTCCCGGATCCAGGTGCCACTCAACGGGTGTGTGGAACCCGGTTGGTCACATGACCTCAAGCGCATTTCCCCAAACACTAGTGGATGCCGACTAGTAGCGAGGGCCTAGGTCTGGTAGTGGTAAAACTATTCCCTCATTTGTCAAATTGTAGCATAGCAGAAATATTTATAAACATACAAAAGAAGAAGCAACAATAAATTTCCAACTGAAATAGATAACAATACAAAAGTAAAATATTACAATAGTCATATATATATATATATGATGATACATTATCTCTCTAAGTATATGATATTATCCAAAATATGATATAGTACAATTTAGAACAATCCAATCCAATGTATAAGTACAACAATGGAAAACAAAACATTGCAGCAAGAACTCAGCCGCATCGCGAGCCTACACTAGATCCCATGCTCTCCAACTCCTCTGCAACAATCATGTAGTTGTATATGGACTCTTTCCATTAGAAAAACATGTAGCAAAATAATCTTTTTGGGTCGAAGACATGACTCAAAAAAGCTATGAGAAATAAATCCGAGTAGGCAACCACCAATGGCCCATGACGAACTGTTAGTGAGTTTGTGCAACATCAGTGTGCAGAAATGAAAATGCGGTAAACAAGCATTTACTCAAAATCAGCTACTCCTACAAGTAAAATTGTCATTTAATTATTATTTAACAATTAAATAAAATTGAATTATATGTTTTTGAGACTCATCCCCAGCCAACAATCCCCTAAAAAGTGTTGTAGCCAAAACCACAACAAGCTATCTAACAAGTATAATGTGAAAGAATACAAAGCATGTGCTTTATCTTGGCAGGTATATCATGTAAAAATCACTATAGTGAATATACTAGTAAACATAGTGATCAGAAATTAAAAACCTTACCCACATCTAATTAGAATCGAAACTACAACAACCCGAGATTTTATGAGAATTATTCTTTTTAATTTATTTGATGTCTTTTGTTGTACGCTACACCAAGATTATCTTGCGCTATACACAACACCGTATTAGCTTGCAGTATACGCAACACTATTATTGGATTGTGTTACACACAATTTCAAGTTCGTTTGATAGTAGTTATTCTACGCAACATTGAGTTTATATATATATATAATCAATGTTTAAATGAAATATGGTTGGATTCTGTTCTACCCAACAACAAAGGAGTCTTGCACTACTTGCAACCCTGACTTGGCTTACATTACACGCAATTGCAACCTTTAACGATAGTGTGTGTTGTACGCAATACCGAGTTTCACTAAACAACAATATGTTATTAAAATATTATACAAACTAGTCGTTATGAATAGTAATACCCAATTTTATAAATTTTATTAATTTTATCTTTCAAAATGGACTTCATTTTTGGATTCAGAATATTGAAATTAGCCTAGGGTGAATTTTTGGTATTTTTCTGAAAACATTATATTTATGATGAATAGTGAAAACACTGGGTTACTATTTAAAAACCGACTTTTTATTTAAAGAATAATTTATTTTATTTATATTTTTTAGGTAAAAATTGATACATAATACCTATACATGTTCAATGTTATTCATTGGAGTAATTTTATAATAATATTAGATATATAAAAATTTTATTTAACTTTCCATCGTCTTTTACCTACCTCCTAGGAACATTTTGCAAACATACATAAAACATAATTTTACCACTTCTGTGAGTGGAATTTCGAAAATCTGAGAGACACAATTAATATCAAGGACTAAAATGTGGTTCAATGAGATGAAAATAATTTTTGGTGAAAAGTAACTTTTTACTTTTATTTACCACGGTTAAGAGTAAATAGGGTAATTAAGTATAAAAATGATATTATTATTATTATTACCCTAAAATATGTCCTAATTCTATTGGATAAGTGTAATTCGTGCAAGAAAAATCTTAGAAATAACATAAGACCATTTAGGACCACATGGATTAGATTAGGATATTTATTATTAATTTATTTAAAGAAGGGTTAAAATAGTTAATATCAATGATTAATAACTAAATCATTTTTAATATAGGGTAATACATTAGATAAATTCGACTATAAATATTCATTAGAAAGCTAAAAATATTTCCTACAAAATGGTATTTTATTTATAATTTTTAGACCTTAAATAAGTTAATTTATTTATGTCAGAATGATGATGGAGTAATTACCTTATTAATGAAATATTAACATAATTGATGTTATAAATACACAAATAAATTTAATTTGAGACTTTTTATGAATTCCACTAATTTTCTAGGTTAATATGACATTTTAGAATTGAATTAATTATCTTTTTCGAACTAATCGTGGTGTTATGTTTTTCACAAAAATCCATTACCAAATAGTTTCAAAATTGACATAAAATAGTTTTAAAAACAAATATTATATTATTAATTGTTATTATGTTCCTAAAAATCTATGTTTCGGCCAAGATACATATATCATGATATTTTTATCATTAATGGACCACTTGGGGGTCTATTGGATGTATATGGTATGTTTATTAACTATATAATATAAAAATAATAAGTGACATGGTAAATGTCAATCTAATTAACTAATTGTTAAAACTAAAATATAAGGTTAATATAATGACCCAAACATGTTTAAAATCTATTGGTTGAGATGATTTCGACCCATTCCCACCTTATTTTATAAATAAACCAATTTTGAGCTATAAAAACACCGAATATGACTCTATAATAATATAATATTTTAGGTTTTTCCAAAGGTGCCATTCTCCTCCCTTATAAAATGGGCACCCCTTACCTCTTCTATTCACACCCTTTTGAGCCTCGAGGCTAGAATAAACCCCATACATTTAACTTCTACACTTCCCTAGCAACATTCTGGCAGTTCTGGTCTTCTCAAAAGACCAACTCTAGTTCCCTATGAAGAAACATAAAGGAGGTGCATCAAAGAAGAGGTAATCTCTTCTTCCGATTCTCTCATGTTTCTTTCTTTCTTTCTTCTTATTCATATTTAGTTGTCTCATTAAAAATTAATAACATCAGTATTACTAATATTCTGATATGTTTTTATAAATACAAAACAATTCTATTTCACCTTCTACCCTTCCTACGGAAAACAAAATCACCGCGCGTGCGTACGTACGGAATATCATCTCCACGTCGTGGTGTACTATGTTTTCGACTACCACCTTACTAGGATGGGTATAATGGTGTAAATAAATAACTATATATGATTATTGTAAATTGATATTGATTCTTAAATATTATACATACACTTCAATACAATTCCCCGATAAATGGAATGATATCATCGCTCGTGCGTACTTACGGACTACCGTCTCCAAGACGCGATGAGATTCATTCTCCATGTTAACCATTCATTAATGATTAGAGAGTATATATAATGAATAATAATGAAATATATGACAGAATAATGATACTTTATTTATGTATATATATATTCATGTCATCTACTTAATTCCATTCAATTCAATAAGGAATCGAAAACAACGTTCATGAGTACGTACGCTCTACCGTCTCCATGAACGGTGTATTTCATTCCATTTATCGATATATCATATATATATGTATATGATGAATATATATTATATATAAATCATGTTTTACATTCTGTAATTAATTAAATCATGATATAAGTAATAATATCAAGAAAAACAAGTCGAAACACGTACGATAAATGAAACGATTTTACCCAAAACGCTACTTTGACATGGAATTTTCAAAAAATGGGTAATATAAAGTCATATGTAAACCATATATGATATCATAAAAATAAAAATTATTCGATAATAAGTTAATGAAATTATTTAAATCATTATACAGGAGGTTTGGATACATACGAAGCATATCAGACAAAAGGTAAGGGATACCCTTTCCAATCTCGTTTTTATCTGAGATTGTTTATTTGTAAGTATTTACTGGGGTTTTTATTATCATCCATGTCCCTATTTTATAAAAATGTTTTAATGTATGTTTAATGGGATTTTTACCAATTTTTGACTTTTACTACATGGTATGTATAGAATATTTCTTTTTTTTTACCATACGAGGAACTTGTTGACTTTTCTGAAAAAAGTATGATGAGAATGTTTTTTAACTTATACGGCATGAACGGATTTTTATGGTTTTATAACGCCTTTTTTTTGAATCATCATCGACGAGGTCTCAGCAACGCCTTATTTTCAAGAATATTACCCTACAAGATTTCATGACTATTTTCAAAAAAATCATTTTCTTTTAAAATTTCATGCCATTTTGTGAAAAGAAAATTATTTTGAAGAAGACATGATATTTTCCTCAAGAATTCATTTCAAGTGTTTTATCAAAACCATTATCTATCTAAGATGACATTATTTCTTATGTGTATGTTTCAAGTATAATGCCTCTACGATTTACATGGTTTCAATTTTCTTATGATGAAATGATATCCATTTGTTTTATTTTGATTATGTTATGATGAGATGATTTTTATGAAAACAATTTTATTCTTTAGGTTATGATGAATGATTTATGTTTATGTTGCGATTCAAGTAAAAATGATTTCATTATGAGATGGGAGGGTATATCTCCCTCTAATGCATTGGGTAAATATTTGTATCTCATGCGATTGACATGGATGAAATTGTAAGTTACCCGGTTTAGTGTTACATGATTGAAACGAGGAGTGAACACGATTCAGAAAGGGACTTTATTCACTAAGATGGCCATGACAACAATGCCTTGGATACTATGGAAATCATAACATGTGATTAATGGATGCCACAATTACATGCTTTATTCCCATGCTATTTTATCACAATTGATGATCCATTATGATATATTCCTTAGGTACTTCCTAGATTTAATTCTTTTCTCAAGATTTTTATGTTTAGATTTTATGTTTATGTTTTTGCATTCAAATTTTTATGGATTGTTTTATGTTCTCTTTGTTTACCCTTACTGAGAATTTGAGCTCATCCTTTTTATGTTTTCTTTTCCACAGGATATAAAGAATGTTTTTTAGGTATGAAAACCAAAAAGGGGGAGATCTTTATGGGTGATATTGAAGATCTTTCACCATGATTAGATGATTTCGTTCCATGTTTCCAAAGACACAAAAGTAATACGGTATTTGGGTGTCTGTTTTTTTCATGTATTAAGTATTCCTCAAAAGTAATGTAATGTCCATGTACGTCAAGATTCGGGTCTCTATCGAAACCCTTAGGTGGCTACCCATATGCATACCCAATATTTCCCTCAGGCATACGTGATAATGCCCTCTGGCACGACAGCGATTTCCCATAGGCATATGAAATTTTGCAATCAGGATAAACAAAAAACATGACCTCAAGAAAGAAAAACACTTCCCTTAGGATAAACAAGTAACTAGGATGAGACCAACGCATAAGAAAGCAATTATATACATTTTCTCTCAAAAAAACTCAATGCATGCTAAATCTCAGCATACCCTCAGGTAACATGGCCAGACGTCTAAACAAGGGAATGCACCCACGGGGTGGCCCTAGATTGAAATAATGATCCCAAACAACTATTTTACATATTCAATAAATTTCCTACTCAATTCTAGGTATTTAATTAATCAATTAATCAGCCATAAGTCACCCCAAACATTGTCACATATCACATTGGTAGACAAAAACTAATAACAGTTGGAATTTAACATCAGACCACCTACCTCGATCTCCTCTGATCGATATATGCGAACAACTCCTTCCAAAAGCTCCGATAACAACGTAGGTTTGGGATAAATGATAAACCATTCAAACCCAAATAACATCCCCTTGGGAAAGAATTGGTAAGAACGGTTCAATGAGAAGGAAGGTCTTACCCCCACAGTTCAAACAAGACCGATGATAGAAGAAACGGATTCCTGACATGCGATCGAGAGCTCCTCCATGCTCCAGCCTCTCCTCTCAATGCTCCAAACACATCCACTGACTCTTCTACCGAATGAGGAGGCTACTTCCTATTTTAAGTGAAAAAAACATCACGACATATACTCTAAAGTACATGGACTTCACTTTTCATCATTTATATGTACCTCTGGCAGAGACTTTTCAACACCATACTGTACATCTGTCGACATGAGTACACAGTGTGTATTGCTAAGTACACGGTGTGTACTGTCACTCTGTAGGCAGATACTCCCACAAATTTACTATTCATCTGTCGACTGATTAGATGGATCGAAAATACTATGTACACAGTGTGTAGTCCGTTTTTACAACGTTCATCACCGACAGGGCTACACACCCTAGGTACTCATCCCACACAGCCAAAGTACACGACATGTGGAAAATTACAGGGCATGTACCCACGATGTTTAGATTTTTCCCCCATTATCATTATTTTCTAAAAAAACCATAAGTAAAAAGGAAAATAAGAAACCCATACCTCAAGAATAAGAACTGAGTTCATACATTTTAGGGTTTATTTTTTAACTCATGTCAACAAATAAATATTTTTTCAGATAATATTATAAATTAATCAGATGAATAATTATTAAGAAAACCTAATATATTTTTATTATGAATGTTAATTTTTAATAGTAATTTTTTAAATTGTAATGTATATTCTCAATAAAAAATTAACAATATTTAGTTAATAAAAACATCAGTTGGTAACACAACCAAACCCACAATAATATTTGTACAAAAAAGAACCCGTATTTGATGTGTGGTAAGGTTAAACCAAATAACTAAAATTTTAAATAATTTAATGCACTTCTAAGTATAATATGTAAATATATATCTCAATAATGCATTAATCAACTCCAAGGTAGTTTAATGTCAAAAAATCTTATTAGTTGGGACTAATAACCAATGATCAATTTTTTACTATTCACAAATATGTGTTATTTTACTAATTGTTTTATATAATGGGTGAGATATATATTTTATTCATTGATTTTTAAATCCCTCATTACTCATTGAATTAAACAATTGAATCCTAATATAAATAATTTTATTTCTAAAATTGTAAAATAGCTTAATTAAAAACTATATTCATTGTTTATATGTTTTAAAACTGTTATATTATTTTATGATTGTGTTCTTAGAAATGATTATTTGATTGCATAACCTCTTATTACTAAATATTTTTCTTTTGTAAAGATTATTTTAAAATTTTAATCTGTGAAATGAATAACCTACTTTTTTACTAGTGAATGTGTAGCATTGTCAAAAAAACTGTAGAACAAAATGCATCGTCATACTATTTAAATCCCTAAGAATATTTTTCTACAAATTATTAAAATGCCTCTTCTTATTCTTAAAAATATCTTATTTAATTTTTTTAAATCAATTTGAGCATCACGAAGTGATAAAAAACTTTAGGATCCAAGAATGGTATTTCTCAATAGAGAACAGAAGGTAACCCATAATAAGAATTTTTTGGAGAAGAGTCAGTTTCGTATGTTATGTATTCATTTGAAAAATATTCAAAAGAATATAATAATGTCCGTAATAATGGGGAAAATCAATTTTCACTATCATAAGTTATTAAATGTAGAATGTATTATGAAGATCTTCTGATTAATGTCAATACATTGAATCAAGAAATTGAAATGATTCATGATGACCTAAATGCCACAGAAAAAGACAATGGATGATCTAAAAATGGGTCTATGTCTAAAATATTTAATAATATATAAATAAATGATAATTTGAATGTAAAATAATTTATATATTATAATAAAAAATTTAAATATTTAATTTATAGATGTTAGGTCTAATAATGATTATCAAATGTAATGCTATTACTTAGTTGGTTATTGATAAACTAAATGTGTTTTTGATTAAATATATTCCATCCACATAATTGTATCAAATATATTAATATGTTCACAATAGAATATAATAGTTATCAAATGTTTTATATGATTTGAGTTAACGTGTAAAATTTTTAGAATATTTGGATGATACATCAAATGTTTCATAATACCATTTTTTTCTATGTCTTATTGTTTAGAAATTGTGTTGTGTATAAATATTTGTAATAAATTGGTATTCTTTTTATTTTTAAGATATTACGCACCTATAATTTTTTAGAAAATTTATCAATAAAAAATTCATAATTTTTGAAATCATTACACAAGTTAGAAGTATTCTATTATTGTAAGTACTAAATAATTTGATTAAAACATTATGATGTTTTGTTCACTAATTAAGTGTTAAAAAATACTTTTCATATGAAAATATTTAGTTCCTTTAATATATATAAAAAAGAAATTTATTAGGGTTCATGTTAAATTTTATTAGATGTCTTGAATGAATTGGATTAAAACGGTTACTGAAGACACATATTATTAATTTAATAATGTGACATCCCAGGTAAATAAAGAATAAAGAATTTTCATATTTATTAATATTTACGAATTAAATATTAATTTTACTTTAAAGGGGTTTCTATGTTTGATATTGTACCCGATACACAATAATGAGTTTCTTTGATATCTTTTGTTGCACACTAGTAATATAATAATATTATTCTAAATGGTAGTTAACACATAGTCAATTTTTTGGCAGGAATGGATAGAAATAAAAAAAATATGATTATATATGTTTTTAAATGTTTTTACATTTATCCAATAAAAGATAAAGTCTTAAAATACGGAAATAATTCAATTTTAGGCATATATACCCTAATTTTCACTACAGGTTCACTTATCGCCTTTTGATGGAGAACCGTCATTAAATATAGTTTTGGAAACTTTTATACATTATATTGCACCAAATAAAACACTTATTTAGAATCGGGACATCAAAATTTACTTTGTGTAAATTTTAGGTATTTTTCCGATAAAATTCATTTTTAATGAATAGTGAAAAATGTTGTATTTTAATTCAAAAACTATTTTTAATATAATTTATTTATATGATTATATTGTCTTTTGAATTGTTTTCAAAATGAAATTAGAATATATTTTTACCATTTAATCCAATAGTGGTCATTGAAATTAATTTCACTTTAAAATTGGACTTAAACTAGTGTCAATCTTTAGATACTTATTGTTTCATAAAAACACGCTATTTGATCGGACAACGGGAATTAATTATTATATTAATTAATGTAACTTATATGTTTTGAATTTTGTGAAATAGACATCATTTTTGAATTTGGAATATCCAATATAACTTAGGGTGATGTTTTGGTATTTTTTTGAAAAACTTTAATTTTTGATGAATAGTGAAACCAATAAGTGGTACTTATAAAAACTAATTTTCTGTTTAAATTAAATTTTACCACCTCTGTGTTTTGAATTTAAAAAATCTGACATACATGGTTGTCATTAAGATGTAAAATGTGGTTCAATGGGATTAAAATAATTTTTTGGTGAATAGTATCTTTTATGTTTTTAATCGCGATTAGAGGTAATTAATGTAGTTTAAGGTAAAAATAATGTTTTAATAAAATGAACTGAACTTAAACCATGTAATACCCTTATTGGATGTTTCATGGCCGACCATGAAAATCCATGGGTCAACTTGGGGACCCCATGGAGCCACTTTGGAAGTAAAATTACATTAATATCTTTTTACTTAATGTTAATGTAAAAATGTCACAAACATGAGTTGTTTTACTAAAAAAAAATTAAGCGGGGTTATAAAAGTCATATTTTTTACTATAAATATTAATTAGAAAGATAAAAATATTTCCTACATCATGATATTTTTTATCATTTTTAGACATTAAATAAATTAAATTATTTATGACATCATTATGATGCATTTATTGCCTCATTTTTTAACGATTTAAATAAAATGAACAGATAATGTAAAATCTAAGACCTAAACATGTAAAAAACTTATTGTATGAGTATATTTCGAACTCCTATCACCTTATCCTCGAAATATATAATTTTTGGACCTTTTAAATCCGAAAAAATGTTATGATAAAGTAACCTTTTATAACATTCCAAGAGTGCCCCTCCTCTCCTCTTATAAAAGGCCCCACCTCTACCACCTTACCCACACCTCTCAAACCTTTGGTTTGGAAATTTTCTGCCCATTTTGTCTCTCCAGATACCTCTATTACTCCTAGAAGCCTCACTTTGGGTAGAAGTCTTCCCAAGGAAGCCTTTGAGGTCAAATCAAAAAGAGTTACCCGTTTTAAAGGTAATGTTTTCTCTTGTGTTCTTATGTTTTATTTTTCTTCTCCAACCCCCTAAACTCTTTTTATTTATTTCTTTTGTAACAACTCCAGTACCTTCAATATACTAGGATTTTGTTATAAGAAGAATTCTAGCTACTCTTACGCACACCTAAATATAATGGCTAAAGAATAAACTGTTTCTGTGGATGGTGAATTTCTGCCTCACGAAACGATGATTGTTCAATATTATTCTAACCCCTTCAAAGATGTATATTAAGATGTAACTATAATTATAGATGATATATAATAAGTTTATTTTTTCTTTTAGATTCTGAATTTTTCATTTATGGCATACCTTTATGTTTTCCATTATGGGTATACACGATATCTTCATTTTAGGAAGTGCGGACTACCGCCCCCTTAAAGTGATTTGATTCGTTAATGCCATACGTGGGACGTATAAATGATGGATTAAAAGTTATTATATATTATTTAATACTGGAATTATAATATACCTTTATATCATTATTATTTGTTTCCATTAAAGTATGAGATAGAAATGAAAGTAGCGTTCATGCGTATGTACGGCTTACCGGCTCCATGAACAGTGCATTTCATTTCTTATCCCCAAATGTAATTTACTATTATATGTACATATATATATGGATATATATGATTTATGTTACATATATGTGATGAATATAATTCTTGAATTAAAATATACATACCTATCATTTAGTTTTAATCCCATTAATATGACATGGAAATGAAAGTAGCATTCATGCGTACGTACGTCTTATCGTCTCCATGAACGGTGCATTTCATTTATTACCTCTAAATTATTATGTAATGTTATAAATACATGTATATTATGGATATATATGATATATATGATATCCAAATCATGAATATCATTCTAGATATAATGAACCTTTGACCACATAAACAACATGTAATTGTAAGAAGTCCACTTTCGACTTAAGAACCAAATATCGACAAAACAAACATTATTAACATAAATGATTACATAATGTTTCTAACATGGTAATAAGTGATATAAAAGTAATAATGAACTTGAAAAAGTTTCTTAAGCAAGTAGAAATTAACTTATGTTTATTACTCAGGACGTTAAAGAACGATCAAGTCAAGTCGGACCCGAGGTAAGGGAACTTCTTAACCCAATTTCCATTCTTTGGGTTAATCTCCTACTTTAAAATTATGTCATGATATTATTATGTCCTGTATTGTATTTATACTTTATTTATGTGTAAATATAGTGAATAAACATAATAGATCTACTTTATTTAAAAATGATCTTTGTATGGGACTTCGTCTCAATGTCCTTTAATTGAGGCATATTTTGTTTTATACACAACTTTATTTTATACGGTGTATAAACACCTTTGACTTTTAATTTATTCAAAAGAAATATTTTTATTCGAAGCATTTTACTAAACAACAAAAAGGAATGTTTCTTTTAACGTACGCGGTGACAACTACCTTTTCCGCCACCGCGAGTATTATTTGATCTTTGGCTTCCTGAACAAGCCGTAATGTTTTTTTTAAATGAAGTAAATATCCTATACTCTTTTATGTATTTTGGTATTGAAAATGGTTTTTATAATGGATTTGTTATGTAAATATATTTAAGTGATATATTGTGATCAAATTGTGGAAATGATTTCTTTCAATTATATTTGTTTTATGTCTTATGATTTTATAATGGTACTTGGACATTTGACTGGTGGTTACATGATGAACCATATGATGGGTGGTGCCGTGAATACCAGGACGGGTGGTTACATTATAACCTCCAATGCACTGGGTATGGAAGTCAGCCGTATGGATATTCCATTAAGTGATATGTGTGGAAGTCGACCGTATGGTTATTTCATTTAAATATGTTTATGTCCCAAGTTACCTTTATATGTTATGTGATCTTTATATGGGTTTTATAGTAATCTTTTGGTTACAAAAGGGTAAGTATTAATTTTTTATTCAGTGAAGAGTTTTTACTACTTAATAAAGGTGAAAAGTCTTACTTTGATAATGTATACATGGTTTACTTGTTGTTTTGATAAACTAACAGTTTTCATTCTTTTTGTATCCCTTACTGAGCTTTTTATGCTCACCCCTCGTTTTTTGAAATGTTTTTCACAGGGCATAATTTGGAATAGGGTCAAGGATGGGATCAAGGGGAAGTCATTCTATATAATACATGGAACTAGACATGGTTCTTTTTAATAGTTTTTATTCTATGGAAACATAATATAAGTGTCTACTTTCTAATATTTTGAGATGTAATAGTTATGTCCTAATTATCTAAAACTCTAAACCTGAAAAGATCCTCAATGTAAATTATTCATTTAATTCAATATTAAGTAAGGTTTAAGGTCGGGGCCTCATAGTTGGTATCAGAGGTCGGTTTAGATAACTTTAGGAGTTAGAATTCTATTAAATGGTTATCCAAAGAAATATAATTTATGGTATGATTGAAATGATATAGCATTTAAAGATTAAAATGTTGCTTCACCTAATATATTTCTATGATAAGAATGGTTTTCCATAGAAGAAATAGAGAAGCGTTTCTAGGAAGGAATACAGTGTATAAGGACCTTTCGAATCAGCAACCAGAGATAGTCGGAATCAGAATTGAGCAGTTTACTACAATGATGGCTCAGTTGAATCAGGTGATAAATGGTGGTTGTTTTTATTGATGATATTTTGGTGTTTTCTAAAAATAAAGAGGAGCATGAAAGTAATTTAAGGGTTATCTTGCAAACCTTAAAAAAATGAAACTGTATGGAAAATTTAGCAAGTGTGAGTTTTGGTTACAACAAATTTCTTTCCATGTTCACATTGTTTCAAAAGTTGTCATAACTGCTGATCCTACTAAAAAAAGTTGTTTAAGAATGGACAAGACCCGCAAATGTAACCGAGATCCGTAGTTTCCTTGGTTTGACAGGTTACTACCGAAAGTTTGTTGAAAATTTTTCACGGTTATCTAGTTTAATGACTATGCTAACTCGGAAGGGTGTTAAGTTTATCCTATCAAAAGAATGTCATGATGGTTTTCAGGAGTTGAAAAGAAGATTGGTGAATGATCCAGTTGTGGCACTTCCATCCGGGAATGGTGGGTTTGTTATATACAGTGATGCTTCATTGAAAGGACTTGGTTGTGTCTTTATGCAGAATGATCAGGTAATTTCATATGCTTCACGTCAATTGAAAACTCATGAGGTAAATTACCCTACATATGACATGGAATTATCTGCTGATGTTTTTGCTCTAAAAATTTAGAGGCATCATTTTTATTGAGTAAAGTATGAAATATATAATGATCAAAAAAGTTTAAAGTATATATTCACTCAGAAATAATTGAACATGAGATAGAGGAGATGGCTAGAATTAATGAAGTATTATGATTGTACAATTCATTATAATCTAAGAAACGCAAATAAAGTGGTTGATGCTCTGAGTTGAAAAAGTAATTCTTCATTAACCATGCTACATTTGGAATGAGGTCCTTTGGTTTTTGATTTTATGATCATTGGCATAGAAGTTGTTGGTGCATCAAGTTCTTTTGTTTTATTTCAGGTATCAGTGAGACCATCCCTATCGGACAGAATTAAGCAATCATAGAGGGAAGACAGTGAGTTTCAAAAAAAGGTAGAGCTGGTTTAGAAGGGTAAGTTGCAGGAATTC
The DNA here is from genome assembly GCA_963277665.1 of Viscum album. Classification (NCBI taxonomy): domain Eukaryota; kingdom Viridiplantae; phylum Streptophyta; class Magnoliopsida; order Santalales; family Viscaceae; genus Viscum; species Viscum album. Next base: position 1,520,866,430 of record OY728136.1, read on the forward strand.
AACATTGATAATGATTGTGTTTTGAGTTTTGGGAAGAGATTATGTGTGCCTGGTGCTTCAAAGTTGAAGAATGAGTTGTTATGTGAGACTCATAGTTCCCTGTTTTCAGTTCATCCTGGTAGTACTAAGATTTACAGAGATCTGCGGGAGTATTACTGGTGGGATGGAATGAAAAGAGATATGGCTGATTTTACTGTAAAGTGTTTGACTTGTCAGTAGGTTAAAGTAGAGCGGCAGTTACCTAAATGGTTGCTTCAGCCTTTACCAGTTCTAGAGTGGAAATGGGAAAACATATCCATGGACTTTGTTGTGGGATTTCCGAAGACATCTCGAGGTAATAATGCAATCTGGGATATTGTTGATCGCTGGACTAAATCTGCTCATTTCCTTCCTATTTGAGTACTTTCTCTCTAGATCAACATTCTCGATTGTATCTTAAAGAGATAGTTAGGTTACATGAAGTTCCTCAATCCATTGTGTCCGATCGTGATCCCAGTCTTACTTCTAACTTTTGGAAAGGACTTCGGATGTCGTTGGGTACTAAATTAAATTTTAGTACAGCCTTTCATCCGCAATCAGATGGGTAGTCAGAACAAACAATTTAGACCTTGGAGGATATGCTACGATCTTGTTCTATGGATTATCTGGGCAGTTTGGACCAACATCATTCTTTCGTTGAGTAGTCATATAATAATTGTTTTCATTCTAGTTTATAGATGGAACCGTTTGAGGCATTATATGGTAAGCGGTGTCTAACTCCAGCTTTTTGGGATGAAAGAGGTGAAAGGAAGCAGATGGGACCAAAACTGGTAGTAGAGATGGCAGAAAAAGTTCAATTGATTCAGAAACACATGAGAACAGCTCAGAGCAGACAGAAAAGTTATGTGGATATCCAGAGGAAGGATATATCTTTTTAGATAGGTGATCATGTTTTTCACAAAGTTTCATCATGGAATAGTGTGATGCGATTTGGTAAGAAAGGAAAGATGAGTCCAAGGTTCATTGGACCATATGAAATTCTAGAGAGATTTGGATCAGTTGAATACAGAGTGGCATTACCTCCGAGTATATCTCAAGTACACAACGTTTTTCATGTTTCGATGTTGAGAAAGTAGATGCCAGATCCATATCATGTTTTGAGCCAGGAGGTAGTTCAGTTGGAAGAGAATCTCTCTTATGAAGAACAACCAGTCCAGATTCATGACTGAGGAGAGCAGGTGTTGCGAAATAAGGTAATTCACCAGGTAAAGGTTTTGTGAAAAAACCATATGGTTGAAGAGGCAACGTGGGAATATAAAAATGCTATGAGGATAAATACCCCCACTTATTTTGATAAGTGAATAAATTTGCGAGGACTCAATTCCCAAAAGGGTGGAAGGATGTAACATCCCAGGTAAATAAAGAATAATGAATTTTAATATTTATTAATATTTACGAATTAAAGATTAATTTTACTTTAAAGGGGTTTCTATGTTCGATAGCGTACCCGATACAAAACAATGAGTTTCTTTGAAATCTTATGTTGCACACTAGTAATATAATAATATTATTTTAAATGCTAGTTAACACATAGTCGTTGTATTGGCGAGAATGGATAAAAATAACTAAAATATGATTATATATGTTTTTTAAATGTTTTTACATTTATCCAATAAATGATAAAGGCTTAAAATACAGAAAGAATTCAATGTTAGGCATATATACCCTAATTTTCACTAAAGGTTCACTTATCGCCTTTTGATGGAGAACCTTCATTAAATATAGTTTTGGCCACTTTTATACATTCTACTGGACCAAATAAAACTGTTCTTTAGAATCGGGACATCAAAATTTACTTTGTGTAAATTTTTTGTATTTTTCCGATAAAGTTCATTTTTTAATGAATAGTGAAAAATGTTGTATTTTAATTCAAAACCTCTTTTTAATCTAATTTAATTATATGATTGTATTATATTTTTAATTGGTTTTAAAGTGAAATTAGAATATATTTTTACCATTTAATCCAATAGTGGTCGTTCGAATTAATTTCACTTTGAAATTGGACTTAAACTAGTGTCAATCTTTTGATACTTATTGTTTCATAAAAATACGCTATTTGCTCGGATAGCGGAAATTAATTATTAAATTAACTAATATAACTTATATAATTTTAAATTTGTGAAATATAAATCATTTTTGAATCAGGAATATCAAATATAGCTTAGGGTAATGTTTTGGTATTTTTCTGAAAAACATTAATTTTTTATGAATAGTGAAACCACTAAGTGGTACTTATAAAAACTAATTTTCTGTTTAAATTAAATTTTACCACCACTGTGTTTTGAATTTCAAAAATTAGACATAAATGGTTGTAATTAAGAAGTAAAATGTGGTTCAATGGGATTAAAATAATTTTTTGGTGAATTGTATCTTTTATGTTTTTAATTGCAATTAGAGGTAATTAGTTTATTTTAAGGTAAAAATAATGTTTTAATAATATGAAATGAAGTTAACACATGTCCTACCCTTATAGGATGAGTCATGGGCGACCAATACAATCCATCGGTCAACTTGGGGACCCCATGGAGCCACTTTTAAAGGAAAATGACATTAATATATTTTATTTAATGTTAAAGTAAAAATGTCACAAACATGAGTTGTTTTACTAAAACAATTTTTAAGTGCGGTTTTACAAGTCATATTTTTGACTATAAATATTAATTAGAAAGATAAAAATATTTCCTACATCATTAGAGTTTTTTTATAATTTTTAGACATTAAATAAATTAAATTATTTATGACATCATGATGATGCAGCGATTACCTCATTATTTAACGATTTAAATAAAATGAAACGATAATGTAAAATCTAAGACATACACATTTCAAAAACCTATTGGATGAGTATATTTCGAACTTCTATCACCTTATCCTCAAAATATATAATTTCTGGACCTTTTAAATCCAAATAGAATTTTATGATAAAGTAACCTTTTATAACGTTCCAAGAGTGCCCATCCTCTCCTCTTATAAAAGGCCCCCACCTATACCACCTTACCCACACATCTGAAGCCTTCGAATCGTCCATTCTCTAACCATTTTGTCTTTCCACATCTCTATCTTACTCCTAGAATCCTCACTTTGGGCAGAAGTCTTCCCAAGGAAGCCTTTGAGCTCAAATAAAAAAGAGTTACCCGTTTTAAAGGTAGTGTTTTCTCTTGTGTTCTTATGTTTTATTTTTCTTATCCAACCCACTAAACTCTTTTTATTCATTTGTTTTGTAACAACTACAGTATTTTCTATATATTAGGATGTTTTTATATGAATTATTCGAGCTACAATTACACACACCTACATCTAATGGAAAAAGAACATACTGTTTCTGTGGATGGGGAATTTCTGACTCACGAAACGATGATTGTTCAATATTCTTCTAACACCTTCAAAGGTGTCATTTAAGATGTCACTATATTTATATAGTATATATATTATGTTTATGTTTTTCTTATGATTCTTTATTTCTCATTTATGGCATACCTTTATGGCTTCAATTATGGGTATACACGATATATTCATTTTTGAAAGTTCGGACTACTGCCCCCCTCAAAGTGATTTGATTCGTTAATGTCGTATGTGGGACGTATAAAGGATGGATTAAAAGTTATTATATTTGATATTATACTGGAATTATAATATACCTTTATATCATCATTATTTATTTCCATTAAAGTATGAGATAGAAATGAAAGTAGCGTTCATGCGTACGTATGGCTTACCGTCTCCATGAACGGTGCATTTCATTTCTTATCCCCAAATGTAATTTACTATTATAAGTACATGTATATAATGGATATATTTGATTTATGTTACATATAATTGATTAATATAATTCTGGAATTAAAATATACATACATCTCATTTAGTTTTAATTCCATTATTATGACATAGAAATGAATGTAGTGTTCATGTGTACATACAGCTTACCATCTCCATGAACGGTGCATTTCATTTCTTACATCTAAATGATTATTTAATATTATAAATACATGTATATGCTGGATATATATGATATATATGAAATCTAAATCATGAATATCATTCTGGATATAATGAACCTTTGACCACTCGAACAACATGTAATTGTAAGAATTCCACTTTCGACTTAAGAACCTAATATCGACAAAACAAACATTATTAACTTAAGTGATTAAATAATGTTTATAACATGGTAATAAGTGATATAAAAGTAATAATGAACTTGAAAAATGTTCTTAAGCAAGTTTAAATTAACTCATGTTTATTATTCAGGACGTTAAAAAATGATCGAGTCAAGTCGGACCTGAGGTAAGGGATCTTCTTAACCCGATTTCCATTATTTGGGTTAATCTCTCCTACTTTAAAATTATGTCATGATATTATTATGTCCTATATTTTATTTATACTTTATTTATGTGTAAATATAGTGAATACACATAATAGATATACTTTATTTAAAAAAAGATCTTTGTATGGGACTTCGTCTCAATCTTTTTTCATTGTGACATATTTTGTTTTCTACAGAACATTATTTTATATGGTGTATAAACACCTTTGAATTTTAATTTTATTCAAAAGGAATCTTTTTATATGAAGCATTTTACTAAACGACAAAAAGGAATGTTTCTTTTAATATACGTGGTGACAACGACCTTTTCCACTGCTGCGCGTATTATTTGGTCTTTGGCTTCCAGAAAAATCCATAATGTTTTTTTATTGAAATAAATACCATATACTCATTTATGTATTTTGGTATTGAAAATGATTTTTATAATGGATTTGTTATTTCAATATATTTAAGTGATATATTGTGATCAAAGTGTGGAAATGATTTCTTTCCATTATATTTGTTTTATGTCTTATGATTTTATAATGGTACTTGGACATTTGATGGGTGGTTACGTGATGAACCATAAGACGGGTGATGCAGTGGATAATAGGATGGGTGGTTACATTATAACCTCTAATGCATTGGATATAGAAGTCAGCCGTATGGCTATTCCATTATGTGAAATGTGTGGAAGTCGACCGTATGGTTATTCCAATTAAATATTTTTATGTCCCAAGTTACCTTTATATGTTATGTGATCTTTTTATGGGTTTTATGGTAATCTTTTGGTTACAAAATGGTATGTAATGATCTTTTATTTAGTTAAGAGTTTTTACTACTTCATAAAGGTGAAAAGTATTACTTTGATAATGTATACATGGTTTACTTGTAGTTTTGATAAAATAATAGTTTTCATTCTTTGTGTATCCCTTACTGAGCTTTTTATGCTCACCCCAAGTTTTTTGAAATGTTTCTCACATGACTTAATGTGGAATAGGGTCATGGATGGGATCAAGGGAAACTCATGTTATATAAAACATGGAACTAGACATGTTTCTTTTTAATTGTTTTTATTCTATGGAAACTTAGTAGAAGTGTCTACTTTGTAATCTTTTGAGATGTAATAGTTATGTCCTAATTCTCTCAAAATATAAACCTAAAAATATCCTCAATGAGAATTATTCATTTAATTCAATATTAAGTAAGGTTTAAGGCCGGGGCCTTATAAATAATATCATACATATATTTCTGGATCCATATTTATATCCTTTTATCTAATTTAATGCATCATGAATTTATGTGTGGGGGAGGTTAATTTTACGAATTTCTAGAATATATTTTTCGCAAAGAAAAATTATGTTTTTGGTTTCAAATAAATGGGGGGTGATTGGGGAGAAATGAGAGAAATTAATGATAAATTTACTTGAAAAACATGTCGAGGCAGAATATATAATGGGAATATTGTTTTTTAGTTTGTGAAAATTTTACGAAAAATAATAAAACCCTTCTTAACATTGTGAAATGTGATTTTAATTAATTTATTTATATTTTTAAAAAAATAATGAAACTATATAAATTTTATTATTTATTTTTTGGTTTCATGGGTTTTGTTATCCTCAAAAATGAGGTTCTTGATAAGAATGTGGTGATTCCACAATTTCATTAATTTAATTTTGGTTTTGATGCAACAAAATATCCATATTTATAATTCATATAATGTCTATTTTTGGTGAATTTTAAGAATATGATATACATTAGAATAATTTTTCTTTATTCTAAAAGGTTATTTAAGTTGTTAGTCATTAAGAGTATATATTTTTAATCTATTTTGGAAATGTTTGAGAGTATTTTTTAAACACAGTTCATGCCCTACTTTTGAAACTGCAACATATAGTTTGGGAACAATATGCTTCAACTGAATCATATGAATTATATGCCAAATATTGTTGGAAAATAATAGATTGAAAACCGTATGTTTAGAAGAAACCATAGGTTTATGGAACAAATTTACGGTACATCGGCACTTATTTTTCCAACAACCATATATTTCCCACCCTATTTTTGGTGTTTTCACTATGCGATGGATCCTGTAGTTTGAATTGTAAATGCCAGAGATTAAAATTAATGGTACTATATGGCTTTTCGAAAACTATATATATAGAATTAAATATCATTAAATAGTTGTAGAATGAATAATTCAAATGTTCTTATGAAATGTATTAATTCATTAATATTATTTTTGGATATTTTGTCACTTTTTAATGATTTTTAACTCACATATTTGAAATTTATTATGTGGGTTTTTTATAATCATTGGACCTAGAGATGTTCCACCTATAATATCAATATTGATATATTCATCATCTGAACATAAAATAAAATTTATATAGAGATATATATGAAAAGTTGTGTTCTTGCGTTTCATCACCTTTAGAGCTACAATTTAGATACATACTTGTTTTTAATCTACTATCTACTATTGTAGTTGTTTAGTCGATAAATTTTTGTTAAATATTCTACTACAAATTTTATAGATCTCTTGTCAGAGTGACACTTTAAAGACAAACGTTTTATGCATCTTACTTGTGTTTTCAATATTGTAATGTAATGTAATAATATTAAATATTGAGAATTATTTTTTCTACTAAAATAATATATATATATATATATATATGATCAATAATAAGTGTAATTTACAGCTGAAACTATGATAGAATAACTATATTGTCAATCGCGACAATCTCTATTGAATTATTATAGTTTTAGTTTCTTAAACTTAGTCTTTGTGGTGAAGAAGTATTATTTATGTGGACTAAAATGTGGATTTAAATCCTTAAGAACCCATCAACGTATAAAATAATTTATTTTCATTGTGGAATTAAATATTTAATCAAAAAATAAATATATAATAAGAAAATTGGTATTTATCAAAATTAATAAACAATTATATTAGAATAGTAACATCGCACATTAATTTATAAATAAAATATATGTATCTTAGAAGTGAAAATATGATATATTTATATCATATAAACAAATATAATAATGGTTTTCAAAATTGAAAATTAAGTTTTGGTATTTTTATGACAAATGTTTTTTATTTCTAATTTAATATATAATATAATGACTCAAAATAAATATTATATCAAAAAAATTGATTCAGGATTTAATATTTTTTGCCTTGTGGTTATAAGATTATATTATGATACCTTGTTTAGTTGTTAAATGTGTAACTAAATCAGTTGTATTATAAAAGTTGGTGTTTTAGAGTAAATGATGATTTTAATTAAATATTAAATTAATCATATTTAAAAAATTATTTTCATAATTTAGTTTTGAATTTTTAATTCTACACTTACATTAATGAATATTGTGAATTTTTAGGAATTTTGTAAAATTTTTTAATCATTGCTGAATAGTAAAATATGGTAATATATAGTGTTTAATAAATACAAGAATTATTCAGTCTCAGATGATTGATGGCTAAAGTAACTCTATAATTTCGTACTCTACTTTTTTGAGTTAATATATGTTGTAATATGGTTATAACTATAATTATTTTTATCCAAAAAAATAAACTAATTGATAAAATAAAAAACACCCCTCTCATCCAGTATAAATACCACCTCACACAACCTCTTCTTCTCTCACATCCAAATCTATATACCTTGATTAATTTCTACCCAATTAACATCTGAAGTATGTTCTGCTCTTCTTGGTCCAACATACCTCACCAAAAATCCAAAACTATGTGCCTAAGGATTTTATCAAGGAGAATAAATTCCATATATAAAATCCTCTTCCATTTTCATTTATTTTCCTTCAATTTATTTTTTCCGTAATCTCTATTCACATCCCCTAATACAAGTGCAATGAAGACTCTATAACATTATATATACTATAATTTTTTCATGTCTGTGTAAAATTTTTATCCTCAAACTTGTTATCCTAACACTTTTATTCTAAGAATGATTACATAATGAGTGATATGTCAATTTACCGTCATAATGGACGATACATTTTCATTTTCCATAAATATCTTCTACGAAGGACATAAAACCATTATTATGGTGAAATAAGATGATATTGTTTTTTTGAATCAATATATAAACATTATATTATATAATATAATATAATTTTGTTATGGTCGTTAAAAATGACAAGAAAAATAAAATTATTTTCATTAATGTATTATCTAATGAATCACCCTCATATTAGAAAATATTATATATTCTGCCATTTTAAATTATGGGAACAAAATAATAAAATTTATTTCTATTTCTATATTTTTTCTCCCAATCGACTTGATAATCCATCACGAATAGATAATGGAAACCTAGAATAGAATAATACAAAAAATATCAAAATTGCAAAATATTATTAATAAATGTGAAAAAGTTTTATATTCTAGTCATATATGGTAGTTAAAATATGATTATAGTTCATTAATATATTGATAACATTATTTAAACCAGTATATAGGACCATTGAACATTTTTTTATGTAAATCTGAAACCGATCTAAGAAACATTCCATTAAAGACTCTTTTAAATTTATATTTTCTTATAAATTCCATAGTAATTTTTTTATGAGCAAGAATTAATGTGTTATGATTAATTTATAGTTATTGGTAATTTTTTATAATGATATTTGTGACCTATATCTCCCATAAATGTATCATATATTTTTATTTTTGATGTTGACTTTATTGCTTACTTGAAACCTAACTGTGATGGTTTCACCATAAGGAAGGCATGTGAGTTATATCCCATGGTAGTCGGGATGTTTAAATTTTATGGATTCTGTAAGAGATTCAATTATTAGGGTATCCCTGAGGTTTAAAATCCATGGTATGTAATTATATTAGATACTTATATAGGTTCTATGTAAATCAATTGTTTTCAAATGTTACGTGTTTGATACATTATGGGTGATAAGTGTGTATTTCAAAAAAATGATATCATATGTTTCATATAATTCATGAAATATATAAATTAATTTATGTACCTTAATGATATATTTTTTCACAACTGTGGTTTTAAAAATAATTCATAGGGATTAAGGATGCACAATAGAAATGAAGAATCCATGATGAATGCTATAATGATTTTTCATTCAATGATTTCATGTTTTATTTAAAACATTATTATTATGGATGAAATGCATATTTTTTTAATTGTTACCACTTTTTATTCTTTTGGGATGATATTTATGATTTATATACTAATTAAAATATATAAAAAATAAAATTATATTTTGGAATGTATGAAACATAATTCTAAACTAATACCCTAGATTATGTAATGTTTATGGTTGTATCCTTATAAAATTTTCATCTAAATGTTATAGACTGACTTGTAAAATCCTTATTATTATGTTCAAAAATTCTTATACTTTGTTGTAGTAGTTCTTTGTAAAAAATAATTTTTGTTGAAATTTCCATTCTTGCTGGGAGAGAATTAATGGACTGGACTATGTTATCTTTTTTCCCAAAACCTCTATAAAAATTGTTCTATTATTCCTTTATATTTATATTGTACTTAACATACCAAAATATGATACATTTCTTAAAAATAGGGTTATTTTGAAACTTTTTTTGATATAAATAATCAAAATTCACCCACTTGTTTATCTTTATTTTCATCAAAATGACGTAACACAATATGTTCATCAAGTTGAAAAAATTATGATATTTAAAACATACAATGTATTTTTATTTTCATGTTGATTTCACATTGTACAATGGGGAATAAAATGACTAATTATGTTTTTAGGGGAAATAACTGATGTAATAGATTTTGTTTTTAGTGAATTTTTTATATTTTTTTCATTAACCTTGTTGTTATATGTTGGAACTTTGGTAATTGGAACACAAATGTGGCTTATTGTGTGGTATGTTATAAAATTATAGTGTATGGTATAATTGGACATAAAGGTAATTGACCCCTTTTGGAATTATACAATTAAATATATTTACATACTACTTACATGAGTCAACAATGGGGGTTGGGGTTTTTAATAATGATTATATTCCAAATCACTATAAACAATGACCTTGTGAATAATAATTTAATGCATTATGTTTTAAGTGGGGGATATGTGTAACACAATAATTTTTTTATGAAATATTTTTTTGAAATGATTTAAATTTTACAATAGCATGAATTGCAAGCAATCATGAGTTTAAACGAACAACGAGGTGCACTTCGTATAAAATTATAATTTTTACCATGTTGGTATATTAGTGGGAATAAGTATAACTAAATTATGAATATTTTTGGAAAAGTCATTCACAACCAATTATTTATGAAAAATATAAATCAATTATGTTTTTTTATATTAATATTAATAAATTTATGAAATTATTATTATTCAATGAATTTATTTAAAAATATATGTTATATACTTCATATAATATTTTTGGTATTCATCCCACATAATGTATTTTCATTGGGTATGAATAAACACTATTTAATATATAAAAACATATATTTTATAAAGGTTAATTTTATGCCTTTTAATGGTGAACACCTATTGAATTAAATTTTTTACACATTTATAATTATTATATTATAGTATAAATATTTTCTGTTAAGTAAAGATATAAAAATTTATACGGGATAAAATTTTAAATTTTTTCTGATAACTTTAACATTTTTATTAATAATATAAAATAATAACATTCAATTAAAAACATATTTTTTATCGATTTAATTTATATTGTTAAATTAAAATAAATTATTATTTTATTTTATAAATATAATATATTATTATAATTAAATATGAGTTATTTCATTGCCATTAATTATCAATTGAATTGTGATGTAAGTACATTTCAATCTTTTGTATTTTTTTAAATTAATAAACTGTTTTATATATCTGAAAATGGTTTAATTTTAAATAAATTACATAAAATTATTTCAATTGAATTTTAAAATATGGATTCCATATTTGGAATTATTTGTTCATAATTATGTAAATATCGTTATTTTATATTTGGGCATTATGAATAGTAATTATGAAATTTTTATTAATATGATAATATTGCTAATCGTGTAATTAAGGGTAAGAATACTATTATGAAATTATGTGAACACTTGTATTAATATAATTGGATGGTTTATTTTTGGCATAAATCATCATTGGGTTGAAATGTGTCCTCTAAAACCCACATGGAAGATTTTGGGAGATTTAATTTATTTTTATTTAATGAAAATGTTAAAGTGCTAATCACCATAAAAAGACACAAACACTTGACCAAATATTATACTATAAGTATATATATATCATAAGAATACTTGTGTTGTGTTAGTTACAATTTGGGGAATTATAGAAGATATTATGAAACTTATAGTATTTTATTTTATTTGATGTTAATGTTTTTACATTCATAATTTAATAAGTGTGTAATTTTTTATTTTGGATTTTACAGATGTAAAATTTGAATAAAAATAATAATCTAAAATATTGTATATTTATCTTCACCATAGATTTTTTTTATTTTTTATTTAACAAATAATTATATTAAATAATTATACATGATTTATGAAGTATGTATTTTATTAATAGAGTTAACAAATATTCGTTATTAATAATGTTAAAATGATTAATATTTGGGTTAATTAAATTATATAATTTTTTTAGAAATTAATTTGAAAAATAGTAATATAATAAAAAAAATTCCTGATGTTAATTTGTTATCTTATTATTTTTAAAAATCAATGAACTGTATAGTGTCAAAAATGACAGTATTTATTTATTATTAAAAAAATGTTTGAATACATTATATAAAAATCCAATTTTTAAAAAAAATTACATATGAATTATGATATTGTATAAAATGTTATATGGTATTTATAGATGGTCTGTGTGACACAAAATAAGTAAATTTTTCACCCTTTTAATATTGATATATTTTTTACCGTATTTATAAATTAAATTGAATAACTATGTGTTAATTAAAATTATATAGGATAAATTGGTAGAAAAACATGTTTAAAATATATTGGATGATGAGATTAAAACCCTATATAATCTAATCATATAATATGGATTTTTTTGGATTTTATATGGGGTTTAATAATACTATAAATTAATATGTTTGGAGATCCCAAAAATGCACCTTACCTAAATTATAAAAGGGAACCACCTCCATCCAAACATCACTTCACATTGAGAAATAAATCACCTCCATACCCATAACTATTCTATTATAAAGTTCCCAAGATTCATTATAGAGGTTATGTTATTCTTCAAAGTCCAAATCTAATTCTTCTATATGATATTTAGGGGGAGCACATCGAAGAAGTGATAATCTCCACTACCGATTCACTCAAACATTATTCATCTTATACATTATCTTTATTATTTGTTTCATATTAATGTATTAAATCTAGCATCACTTATATAATGAGATGTTATTTGGATTATGCAACAAAAATATTGAACTATATATCCATCCTATGACAAATAAAATCTGCACTTGTGCATACGTAAGGCTTACCATTTTCATGATGTGGTGTAATCTATTTTTAACCAACATTTTACATGGATGTGTATAATGATTGAAATAATAACTAAATATGATTTTTATAACATTTTATTTATTCTAATATATTATAGAACATTCAATTAAATACTATTCAATAATTAGTAGAATGATATCGTCGCTCGTGTATAAATAAGGCATACCTCTCCATGATGTGGTCTGATTCATTCTATATGATAATCATTATAGAATAATTATATAAATAAATAAAATTAATAAATATGATATATATAATTTTAATATAATTTTTAATGATATAAATCTTACTTATTATAGAGAACCTAAAATTATTCGAATAAAAAAGCATAAGCAAATAAAGCAGTTAATAACCAAATAATAAGTAATAATGAAATGAAATTAAAAATTGTTGATAATATGATAATATATGATATCATAAAAATGACATTGATAATGAAATATGTCAATGAAATTATTGAAAACATTATATAGTATTTCATATATATATAAATAAAATACGACCTATTGTAAGGGGTAATTTCATTGTCTCATTATCACTAGAGATTGTTTTCACGTAAGTATATTCTAGGGTATATTTGACATCCACATCCATTTATCATAAATATGTTATATTACTTATATTACCTTATAATTTATTAAATTCACATTATCCCATTGGTGAATTTTTATTAAATGATATGAAATGAATCATTTTGAATTATTGGATATAAGGAAATTTTATACATTTCTATGAAATGTATGAGGAAAATACCTTTTAAATTATAAGGGTTGAATAGATGTTTACATTTTCCTAAAAACTTATATAAATGAAGCTTCCACAACATTATTTCATGATTATTTTCTAATAAATTATTTTCTTTTAAAATTTAAATGTAAGCAATTGTTTTTAAAGAAGATAGTTTATTTTCTTAATTAACTAATGTGTTGTGTTATATAAATATTTTTTACTTTAATATAGAAATCATTATTAGGGTAGTGTTTTAATTATAACATCAACACATTTCTAATTATTTGATTTTTTTCTGATGAATTTCTATTTTTAAAATCATTTGATTAACAGGGATTGTGTAATTGTGGAATGATATTTAAATTAACCCATTTTATTCCTTTGGTTATGTTGAATGAGTTTTGTTATTGTGGAACACATAATAATGATTTAATTATGATATGGTTGGGTGTTATTTCTCTTGAAATAGCATAAATATTTCCATCTCATGATATAGACATGGATGGAACAATAAATGATCTCAATTCAGTAATTTAGGGATTGAATGACTAGTGATGTCGATTTTGTATTGGAATTCGTCTGATTGGATGTTATTGGAAGAGAACATTGACTATAATGAATTTATATTATATGAATATGTGTATTCCCAAAAACATCATGTCTTATCTTATTACTTTCTGAATTATGTTCATTGATTCTTAGGATGTTTTGTGATTTATCCCATGCAATGATATCTTGATGATTTATATACATAATAATATTTTCAAAAGATGTTTTCTTATTTCTTATGATAATGATATGATTCATATATCCCTCTCTTACCCTTAATGAGAAATTGAGATTACCCAGTCATATGTTTCTTTTTCCTAGGCCATGAATATTATAATTATGTAACATATTTCCACAATTTGGAAATTTATGACTGAATAATTGGGAGAAACTGATGATGTAATATTAACCACTAGTTTATGTTTCCTAATTTATAAATGTCATAACCCCCTCCCAAAAAGTGTACCCCTCCTGGGTTGGAAATGTGAAAAGGGGGATACTAACCCCAGAGTCCCGCCTCTAGTAGGCCCTAGGTTGGAAAATATCGTCGAGTGTATAATAAACACAGAGATGAGAGGCACTACCCTCTAAGAGAACACATGTGGAAGAGATAGATAAGATTTATACCAACCAACACCAACTCAGAACTGAAATATAAAATAAACCCATGTACGTATAGGATATTTCATGCAAAAGTACTACAAATGAAAGGGAAAACTACAAGTACCCAAATGAAACTAAAACGGAAGCGACGGCAAGCCCTCACCGCTCCTCCCATCACAAGCTAGTAGTAACCAGCTTGATCTCCAACATGATCGAAGTGACCTGAAAAATAGTTTATATATGCATAGGGTGAGTATAACATTATACTCAGTAGGATCCTCCCCAAAGCCTCTTGTGAAAATTTAAAGAAATCATGCTAAAGCATAGTGAACAATGGTGAAACAAACTCGTCCCCTAAGCTAGTATATTATGTTCCTAACCTCACCGTGGCTACTCTCACCAAGTAACTCATAAAAGAATATATCATATAGAAAATGATATCAAGGGTACCCTGCTACTACGTCACCATTGGATTGCCGCTTTTCCATAACGACATACATCTTGTGCATCTCTCTCCAAAGGCTTTCCCATATACACCTGGGCTATGCTCCATAATAAACACCACGTGCACCACAATGTCTTGCCCGCAGACACCTGGGCGAAGCTCCACACCATCCTCAAATCCAAAAGAAATATTTCATTTATTTTTTTATAATTATTTAAATTTAATTTTATCCATTTTTTATTTTTTATTAAACAATATGAAAGTAATATTTTGTCGTTATTCAATAATATATACTTTTTGACATTTTCCAAAAAAGTATGATATGAATGTATTTTAAAATAATGAATGAAGGAATTTTTAAATTTAAATAAAAAAATATTTCCATGAGGCTTCGTATAGAAAATTTAATTATTATTTTCAAATAAATTATTTTAATTTTAAATTACATGGAATGATAACATTTTTAAGAAGATAAGATATTTTACTAAAGAATTAGTTTCAAGTGTTATATCAAAATTATATTTTATGTAAGATGTAATTATTTACTTGGAATATGTTTAAGTATAAAATCATTATTGTTCAAATTTTTTATTGTGGTTATGATGGAATTATATTCTTGGAATCCGTTTATATTAAATTTATTTTTTTATGGTGGAATGATGTTCAAGGAAACCAATTTTATTCCATAGGTTATGATGAATGACTTTTTTTATTGTGGAACACATAAGAATGATTTAATTATGAGATGGGTGGGACCTATATCTCCCTCCAATGGATTGGGTAAAGATTTATATATCATGATATAGCCATGTCTATAGGGGAAATGATATCGGTTCAGTAATACAGTGATTGAACTAGAAGTGAACCTGATTTAATAATGAACACTATCCACTATGATGGTCTTGGCCATTAGCCTGGAATAATATGAAATGATCAACTATTTATATGTGTATATAACAATACATCATGAATAATGTTTGGACTTATTGGTTTATTTTCATTTATTCTTATGAAATTTTATGATTTATCCTATGGCATGATATCACAATTTTTTATATGTACGATAATATTTCAAAATGTTACATTCATATGTCTTATTATTATGATGTGATTGATATTTCCCTTGATTACCATGTCTATGAATATGAGTTCCACCTTTCATATGTTTTTTTCACCATGTTATGAATAAGGGAATTAAGTAAGAAATTTCAAAAAGGGGTCTCGTTATGATGAAATATGTGGGATACAATGAAGATGTCTTATCAACTAATTGTTTATATTTCCATGATTCTGAACAAACTAAACCTATAATGTCCTATCATGGCATTGTTATATATTTAAATTAATATTCATCAATAATGAAGTAATATACAATTTTTTGAAGTATTTATCATTAAAATATATTTTCCAAGATGTATCTGCTACGGAGAACATGAATTCTCAAATGCTTAAGGCTATGATTTTTTTGCATCTGAAGGATGTTCCCACAGTTCAATCCATTGAAGTAGAATTAATATTTGATGGAATATAAAATTTATATCCATTGTATAAAACTCTGTTTGAAGAGATATTTTCTTGTGTTGAACCATGAATATTGGAATATTTCAATAGTTGAAAACCATGTATATAAATCTTCATGTTATAAGATATATCCATAATTTTTATCCAATGCCACATACATATTATCACAGATCAAATTTTGGTTATAGGCCTCTTGATATAGTTTTAAAAATCTCTATAGGTATATTTACAATGTTCAAAATCATTTATAAATCCACTTACCTATTTCAAAAAATAGTATCCATTAATTGGTAAAACCTCTTTATTTTCGATATCTATGGTTCTGGGATATATAATCATGGTTACAAACTATGGATATAACATAATTTTCTAGTAGTGTATGCCAGTTTTGGGATTCCATCGTAACTAAGGAGAATAATTTATATTATTATTAATATAGAAGAAAACTTATTTATTATGGTCTTGATATGTTATCATGGCCAAAGATAGGTTATTGATGATTCCACATTATTATGACAAATGAATTCAGATTAATGAAAACATTAATTAATGATTCATGTTTAATGATCTCTGAATTTTTGTGTATGATTATTGTAATTCATGATTGTGTTCACATACTATTATGATTATCTTTTTCTCACTTATGAACATTGATAGTTATATCTTATTTTTACCTTGTTGAGTACAATATATCACATTATATTATGTTTTCCTTCCATACGTAGTGATGAAAAATTTTAGGTTGGATATTTTTAAGAACTGTTCTAGTTATAATGATCCTATTAGGAAATGATTTCAACCATTTATTCAATAGTTTTATATTTTTCTAATTTTCTAAACAGACATAATCCTTACAGTTAATTCATAAATCACATTGATTTATGGTGAATATTCAATTAATTATATATAATATTATTGTATAAAATTTTTGGGTTTCTATTCTATAAATATATTGTATTTTTTAGTGATAATAATAATTATATTGGTGTAATTTATTTAGGGGTGGAGGAAAATTTAACTCCCAATTATTTTAAATTATATTTTCCGATGAAGCATATGTTTTTTGATAGCTTGTTTCACTTGAAACACCGTAATGCAGGGAATCATGGAATTGTATATAAATATTAAAATGTATCCATAGAATAGATAACTGAAAATAAATGTAGCTCAATTAGGAAATATGTATAGAAATTAAAATAATTACCTTTATAAATACTATGTCAAAGATAAAATTCTATTAAAATAGTTAAAAAATTAATAAAAATGACTTAGGATTTAAAAAATACCATTTCTAAATATTATATTTTTATGTGGTTATCTTGTAAGAAATAAATATTTTATCGACAAAAAATATCATAAATATGTATAGTATATTAAAACAGTTTTATTATTCTTTAATAACAAATAATAATATAAATAATATTTAATGTTTTGGAAAAGTAATTATCTTTTGAAAATAATTTTCATCAAATTTTTATGCAACAGAAGAAAAAATAAAATCAAAAAATTTATATTTTGAAATTGAAAAAATGAACTCAATTTTATAATTTTTTAGTTGAAATATATTGTAGGATGGATTTTTTTTTATTTTTTTTGATATACATCATTTGAAATAAGTAATTAAATAATAATTTTTTTACTAATACTACAATTTTTATAAATTTATCAAAATATAAGTATAATCAAAATATATAAAAATATGATACAAAAATATATTTAAGGAGTAAATTGATTAATATAAAATATTATGTTGAAATTTTAAGACTAATGTTTCATATTTTATAAGCTTGTGTAATATTTTTCTCTAAAAAAGTTTTTATTTGAATGTATTAAGAATTAGTGTTCCTCAATCAAAGAAATAAAATATTAAAAATGAATTCCAAAATTTATATAATAATTTTCATATAATATAATTAGTTCATTTTAAATTTTCAGCATAAAATTATGAATACTATTCTTTATGATAGTTACCATGATAATTATTTAAGTGTTATTTTTAATTGTATATTTTACTAATGTTTTGTAATTTTTATTAAAAAAATTAAATGATTAATTTTATTAAATTACTTGATAAGATGATTACATATATATATAAACATAGTACCATTCATTTACATTTTTATTATTTTTATATAATATTATAACCTCATAATGGTTATAACTATAATGTAATACAAAACAGTTTTTTATATAAAATTTAATTTAAATTTAATGTATAATTTATATTTATTTTTTATAAAAATGATTATATTGATAATAAATTTTGGTTTTGAACATCATTATATGGAAATAATAATTATCCTATATTTTTAATAAAAACTAGATTATTTGGGGTTAAACTATTTTCAATTCTAAAAACAAATATGATTTAATGTATAAACATAGTAAAATATTTGAATTATTTTTTGATCATTTTATAAATAAATGATTTATCATTTATTTACATAATTTAATATCATAATTTATAATTTTTTACTTTTTACAAATTTTCCCAATTAATATTATCATACCATCATTGAAAAGTAATTGTTATTTGAAAAAGTACTTTTATTCACTTCTAAAATAAGAGAACTGAAATAAATTTTCTCCAAAAATTCCAAATAATTTTCTTGACCAAAACCCTTAACTAGCCTCTAAAAAACAATCAACCCTTTTTCCTAGATTACATTTTTCCATTCAATGAAGTTCTCTTAATTTTATTCTTCTACTACTCTGTAAAATCTACATTATCCATGAAATAATTATAATTTTTTAAATAATATTCTTAAAGGTTTTTAAAAAAATTTATTTTCCTTTTAATATCTTTCACAAAATCCATTCAAAAAAATTGAATATATCGTCTTGTATATGTGTGGAATACCATATTCATGAACAAAAAACATGATCTTTCATCTCCTCCAGAAATATAAACACATAAAATTTTATTTAAATTATTAATATTATATTTATAAAATTAATAACATTATAAGATTAGAAACCTTTTTAGATCATAAACACAATCAATAGAATGTGTTTCCAGTGCATACGTGCATACTACCACTTCCAAAAACGTAAAATATTTATTTTTTCATATTTTATATAATTCATTATTAGGGAATCCTAAAATTTGATTCACCACAATTATAATTTATAAAATAATATCATATATTCTTATTTAATGATAATATCATTCAAAAAGGAATCACTTTCTTAAGAAAACATAATCATATATTATAACAAGTTATTATATGGGTTGATTTAAATCCTACATGTACATTTTTAAAAAATTATATCAAAAATGTATATGGAAACATATATAATAGTTTTATAATATGTTAGTATAATTATTTTATGAATTTGTAATGTTTAAATTAATAAATAACTTATTATCAATGCACCACCCTTTTTTATCTATAAAATTACACCGAACAAACTAATGTAATTTAATTAATGGAAATATATATAATAAATAAATAATATAAGTTAATAAATAGATCATATAAATATATATATATTTTTAAATCATTCCTAATAAAATAATTAACAATTTTTTTTGGAATTCATGTACTTGAACATATTGAATCCAATCCTAATATAAGGGGTTTTTTAATCTGAATTATCCTTTACTGATATATAATTTGGATTTTCTTCTTATATTCATTAATTGGGTATATATTCGACATCAATTTGTTTTCATTCAATATTTATATTCAATATTCGGAATGATTCATCTCAAACTCCATTATATTGAGATAGGTTATGTAGTATATACATAGTTTCACTTGTATAATATATATACTACGTACTTGAGTTATTATGTCATGATTTTTCTTTAATTAATTTTATTTTTAGTTAAATTAAATGATTAATAATTAATATTGGATTATAATTGAAATGTTACATGTGTTTCATGGTTTTCATGTCCTCAATTCTGACTCTTTGAGACATATTATACTTTTTGAACCAGTTTACCGAGTATGTGTTTTTATTTCAATTTACATGTCATGAAAATAATAAAATATATATTTTAATATAATTTATGTGATATAAAAATAAAAATATTTTTTATATCTCTAATCATCCTTTAGTTCAAGTGTCCCCTATACCATAAAGAAATTTGTTATCTTAATTTTAATTCATTTATATATAATTTTTATTTTTCAACCTTATTCATATATGTTTGGAATATTCTACCCTAAGATTGTTTGATGATTTGTTTCCATGTTTTTCATAGGTATTTACATTTCATTCATATAAAATTTTTGCACCACATACATTTTATGGTATGTATCTCTTCAATAAATTCTAATTATACCCTTTATTTCATGAATCACAGAGCCTTTATGAAGGAAAAATGCTTACTTAAAGGAGATACCCACAACCTATCCATAAAACTTATATTTGTCTTCTCTGTGATATGAAATTTAATAATCTAACATACATGGTGGTGATCAAATGATAAATTGAATCTTATATAATTAACATTATTTTCGGTGAAAAATAACCTACACTTATGATTAGTAACCAACCCTTATCAATCGTAACATACCCATATGAATTTTAATATTACACTTATGAATGGTATCCATGTCCTAGAATGTATAAATGAATTCACGCTCCTTAAAATTAATGATGAATATTTTTAGTGTTTATATATTTTGATTGAATAATTATTTTAAATAAATATTTAATTAATCAAATATAGAAAATTATTTTTGAAAAATGGAATTCAATTTTTGATTCTACACTTGAACAATGGTTAGGGTGAATTTTTTGGATTTTTCTGAAATACAATTTTTTTATAAATATAAAATGTGATAATTTACGATAAATGAAAAATAAAGAATTTATTGAGTCATTAATGATGATTTGCTGATATAATCCCAATTGGTTTGAAGTCACATTCATATATTACTATCCTTTGTCATGGAATACTTACAATTGGTTGTATTGAAGGGAAATAATATATTAATGATTATAATATTAGAAAAAATCCTTTCCCCATTAATATAGAAACCACCCTCACCCCTTCATCCTCCCACACCACTAAAGCTTATATTCTTGCCTATATTTTTTCAAATACTCTCCCCTAGCCCTCTCCTCACGTACAAGACCCACTGGTCTCACCAAAAGGACAAAAACTAATGTCTTATGAACATTCTCAAGGAGGAGTACTCAAGAGGTGAACCTTCTTTCTCTTTTCATTTAAATTATTAAACAAAGTTCCATTATTTTGTTATCCCTTCCCACATACCCTCGTCCAAATTCCATGATAATAAGATTAAATTAAATGTACTCTATTTTCATTGTGTTAATGGAACATTTCATTATAATCTCTCTTTTCCCCTATTTTTATACAAAAAATGAAAACACTGACCTAGATATGTAAATTAATCACACTCACGGAAGACGAGTTTTTCATTTCAATTTCTATCTTCAATACTGGTCATCAAACATTTTAAATGGTTGAACGAGGTCATGAAATATGTATCTTATCTGGATTAATGTTACGGAATCATTACAAATTCATAATATGTAATAATAATTAAAAAAAATTATAGTGCACAAAATCACCATGCCAAATCCAAGAATTTATTTTTAACTCATCGAATGAGTCATCCTCATGGAATATGACCAGAATCATTATAAGATCATTTATATCTCTTTAATTTCACTAGTTATTCATATTAACAATTCTATATGTTTAAACACGTTTCAAATGAACTTCCAATTATGAATACAAGTAAATAAATCATGAAACCAAGAAAGAAAATTCTTCCTAAACAATAAAATTGTATCTCTTAAACCCATCAAGAAGGCCACTAATGAACTTTATACAGTTATAAAATATCAATTACATGTTTATGATGTCATGTAATTATTAACTAATGAAGATAAATTTGATTATTTAGGCTGTTAAATACAAACAAGAACACCTTCGAGCATAAGGTAAGGGATCCTCTCTCTCGCTTATTTCACGAATCTCCCCTATGTTGTCCCCTTTTATTTATAATTACTAATGATGTGGTATATTTTCACACCTCCCCTAAACTGACCTTGTGACATATAAATCATGTAATACCAATTTACCTCTCATAAATCCCTTGCAATAACACCTCTTACAATACTGAAACGTTTGTAAGTGGTTTCTCATCTCAATTTCATTTCTGTGTGATTTTCATTGTTCACCACTTATTTATTTTATGTGGTATATTTGTACTACCATTTGATATGTAATGACATTAATATTTTTTTATTCATGTTATTCAATGATTCATTTTTGTATTATTATGTTCTGGTATTACGATTCGACCGATTACATTGTGGTAAGAGATTGTGTCTCACCTACTATTTTGTTTTGACTAACATTGTATTCTGCACCAAATAATACTTATATGGTGTACCTAATACCCATTTTAAATCACATTACATTTGAAACTATATTTTTATTAAATATTTATAATCTCATATCATGGATATGTTTTCTGTCTAAACCGTATACCATTTTACATAGTGTTTATTTGGAAAGTATTTTTTATTATGGAAATATAGCTGAATCTGTATACACTAATCTATACAGATATTGAAAAGGCATATTTCTATTGTATTTAATCAATTTATAAAGAATTATTTGGACATTAAAGGGCATGTGGGGCTATCTATATCCCATCAATGCATTGGTATGTCCCAATAGACTAATCAGTCATCCGTAAAACCATCGAGTTTTTTTCCAAAATTCAGATAGGTTTCTACCCACAGAACTAAACCATATTTACAGTATTATGGTTTAATGTTCTAGATAAATGACCGCCAAATAATAATCTTTTTCATTATTCATTATCATTTTTTACTATCCATGAGGTTTTTAGTATGACAAAATCTATGGATGCAGTTTCATTCTCAGTATATTAATTGCGTGAGTTTTTCATCTATTCACCGTTCCATATTGATTATGTCAGATTGATTATGATTAACTTATTATTGTATTCATTATTCAACTATTTTTAACCCTTACTCAGTATTTGATCTCACCCCTTTTATTTTTTATTTTCAACAGGTGTCAAAGAGGATATCATATGTTGAATTTTTTGTGGATGCATTTTTTAGTTTTCATTAAGTATTGTATTTTGTAAAAATATCCAGTGGAATATGATTGAAATCAATGTATCTATATTCTTAAGGACAAAAAAACTAATCATTCCTTCTAGATTTTTGTATCTTTTAAGCATGCCAATATATCATGTGGTGCACCGGCTCCAGTCAAGAGTGGTCAGGGTATGACAGTTAGTATCAATGGATGTTTAGTAGAAATCATGGAAACTAGATTAGAAAATGTAGATTAGGAAAAATTCCTAATGTAGTATTTGAGGATGAACATATAATAACATCCTAGAATATTTGTAAAGAAGAGATTATTTTAATATTTCAAGAAAATACATCCCTGTATGGATACGACCAGGTAGAGGTGGCTCTGGAATAGATGTAGCGAGGAGTGATACCTCCAACAAGGAGTTTCAGTCTTGACACGGGGTATCCTAGTACACGAAAACAATCCTTGCTGCACTATTGATTATGACTCTCCCTGGGGGATATTCTTAAGATAATTCATTTTTTATTTAAAATACATTATGAAGGATTGGAATGTAAATTTTTCCTAAAAGAATTTTTTTTCTTATTATGGGATTAACAATGCGTAGGATATCAATTTATGCTATGTATTTTGTTAGGTTAAGATTATACATTATGAATCACACCCTAATCTAGTGTGTGGCATTACTTAGAAATGGAATCTAGTGGAAGTGGTGGAATAAATACTCATGGGAAAGGTAGGGATCTCCCCACAGAGAAAGTCAACACAATAAATGTTGGAGAAGAATAGATCATGGCCATATTTGGACAAATTACTCAGGTTTTTACAAATAACCATTCCACACCTATGTTGGATGCTATAATGCGGCAGAAGCCCCTATCTTTCTGTAGGTCTACTAATCTAGTTGTTTCTGAGCAATGGATTAAGTCCTTTGAAATGATATTCATGGAATTAAGATGGAATGAAAATGAAAAGGAAGTATTGGTAGTATATTGTCTCAAGGGAGACACTGATTAATCGTGGTCCTTGATTCATAATTCCTCAAAGGAAGAATTAATAAATGATATTTAATGGAGGATTTTTAAGGAAATGTTATTTGAAAAAAAAATTCCCTCATGAGCAACCAACCAAAATGATGTGTAAATTATTTGGCTAAAAGAAAAGGTAAGAAGACAGTGTTGCAGAGTATGTGGCTACATTCACGAGGCTAGCCATGTATGCCATAGATTATGCACGTGACCCGGCAGACATGATTGATCATTTCTTTGAAGGCTTTAAGCCATCTCTTCTAAGGGAACTAGCTTTTCATACATTTTCATCATATGATTAAATTGTATCAAGTATTATCAAAATAGAGAAACAATTTTCTAGATCAAATTTGTTTAAGGGAAACCAAGATAAAAAGTGGCACTCTAATAACAAGGTGAAAGGTGATGTGGCAAAGAATAACAATGGAATGAAAAAATTATTATTATGCGAGAACTATGGAAAGAATCACATTGGGAAATTCATGAAAGGAATGGGATTCTAATATGAGTGTGGATAAAAGGGCCATCTATCTCATGAATGTTAGGGGATGAAATAATTTGATGATGTTTAATTCTACCACATTAGAAAGAGGGGTAACTATGAAAATGAGTGTCCTAAGAGCCAAAGAAACATGCCTCAGAAAAATCCAAGAGAGGAAGGGAGATATCATATGATTACGAATGTGGAAGTTGATGTTCCAAATGTTGCAGTGGCAGGTACATTAATTGTTTCCTCAAACATATCCAACACTTTATTCAGTTCTATATCATATCATTCATTTATATCATTCGATTTTATACGAAAATTAGACATGTACAATTTGATTTAATAAAGGAGTCATTAATCAAAACAGATAAGGAATGCATCATTGCAACAAAGGCATTTCAACATTCGTCCATTGTTACACAAAAACGTGCTTTAGTTTCTAACCTTATCGTCATACCAATGACTGAATTTGAAATATATATTTTTATTTTTATATTCAAATGTAACTGGGTAACAATCAATGTGTCTACATTACCACATTTATTAAACTATTCATTCATTTAGGATGGGATTCCCTGTATGTTATGAATGTGTAACAATGTAAGAGATGGGAAATGGGTTACTTAATATGGGTTTTTATAATTTTTATTCATGTATTTTTTTGAATAAACGATGTGAACCAGAATTCATAAAATATAGGATAGGGAACATAATCCTATGATAGACATTGATGATTTAGAAAGAAGAACGTTCTACAATTTTTTTTTATTTTAATATTATGAGGTTACTGTAAAAAAAATATCCCAGCATAGATACTACATGTTTCCATTTATCAGGAATAGTCATACCTAGGAGTAATAACACATAATGGAATCATAAATATTGACATGATCATCACATGGTGCATGAATATATTCCAGAATTCTCACCTAGTTTGAAACACATGGTGTTTAAATTTGGCCGATTCACAATTTCATTACAATCTATTAGGAACGATTTGAAGAGATGACGTGTAACACCCGAGACTTTTATGAGAAATATTTTTTTTATATGTTATCAAAGGAATATTTCACTACACACAACACTAGCTTGGCTTGCTTTAAAAGCAATAGCGACCTTCCTTGATAGCTTGCGTCGTACGCAATACCGAGTTTCACTAAACAAGGACATGCTATTAAAATAATATTAAAACTAGCCATTATGAATAGTAATACCCACTTTTTGAAATTTTTTAAAATTTATTTTTCAAAATGGATTTCATTTTTGGATTCAGAATATCAAAATTAGCCTAGGGTAAAATTTTGGTATTTTTCTAAAAACATTCAATTTTTGATGAATAGTGAAAACACTGGGTTACTATTTAAAAACAAACTTTTTATTTAAATAATTATTGATGTACATGGATTTTTACATGTATTTTTATTTTTTTAACTTAGTTTAAATTAATTAGTTTAAACATTTTTAATATTTTTTGTATTTTTGTAGGTTTATAGTAATTTACTTATTTTGGATAATTTTTAGTTAATTTATATATTGAGATTAGTATTTTAGTATTTTTTTTAGTTTATATTAATTTTATATATTAATATTAGTTTCATTAACATTTCTCTTAATTATTATTTTTTTAAGTTAATTAGAATTTTATATATTTAATAATGTTATTATTATTTGATTAACATTTAACAATTTTTGGTTTATAATTTTATATTCAATTTTGAATTTTTTTTGTTTTCCCCCTTCCCTTACTTCCCTCACCCGCCCCCCCCCCCTGACCTGCTCTCCCCTCAACCCGTTCCTTTTTTTTCTCCACCCGCGGGTGCTCCACTCTTCATCCCCGCCGGCCCTTATCCTCAGCCTACTCCTTCCTGACCCACGCGCTCCCCTCCTCATCACTCCGCCGCTTCCCTCTCCGCACGCAACACCCAACCCCACCTCCCTTCTCCACCCGCATCCACGCCGCCGCTCCCTTCACCCCTGCCTTCACGTAGCGCCCTGCCTCCACTCTTCATCAACACCCGGCACTCCCCCACTGACCATCTCCACTCCCCTTATCACCCCGCTCCCTCTCTTCTAGGCGGCGCCCCTCCTGGCCACCCGGCTGAACTCCTCTGCGCTCCCTTACCCACACGGCCACTCCACCTCTCTCTCTCTCTCGCCCGCCAGCCCCACCCTCCTATCACTCCGGCCGACCCCGCTCCCTCTCCTCTCACCCCGAAGCCACCTCTGCCTTCCCTCTTCACCCAGGCCGCCCCTCCCTCCTCCTAAACCGGCAGCCACATGAGCAGCGGCCTCCTGCTGCATAGACCAGTGTGCGCCCCACCTCCTCTCGGCCACCCTGCCGCGCCCCGTTTTCTTTTGTTTTCTTTGCATTGCACCGGTCACCGCCATCCAAGGAGCTGACCAGAAGCCGCACACTACTCACTGCTCATATCCTCTGTTCCGGTGGTCACATAGCTGGCGCGCGACGTCATCACGTGCCGAGGTGTAGTCAGATAATGAAAAACAAGTTGCATGCCGTGAGAGTGAAGACCGACACGATTATTTGTTGGTAACATGGTCTTATTTTACATGAATTGTCATCTTATTATCGTGTTTACATTTTCAGTTGTGATGTCGGGGTGATTTTCTTAGTGTCAGGATGTTGTTTGATTAATTAAAATTATTGCGCTTTCCATGCAAGTATTATTTGCTGATTAATTATCAATTAAATTTATTTTAATTGAATATTTATCTGTTTAAATTATTTTTGCACTGAATTAATTGCTCAAATTGAAACTGGCCCTTTTAATTATAAGTTGACGCGGCAGTCCGAGAAGGTAAACCACGTTGACCGATGGTAAGTACAAATTGGTGACATAACATTGTGAGAAACAGGTTGTGTCATTTCGCCGTATAGTTCTGGACTTGAACGAATTTTTCTAATTTATTTATGACAGTAGAGAACGAGACTTTAAATAAATTAGGAATTTTAAATTGAGCATCTAAAAAAACTCACATATTTTTGGAAGTGACGATAGCTAAATATAATAAATATTTAATCACCTAAAAAATATTTTGCATGTCTGCGTGATAATTTAATTGTGACACCAGCATCCCCGACACATTTTGTTTACTTCGAGTCCATCATCATTTTCATTTGCAATTTTCTTTTTACCTTTTGTCTTCTCACATTTTAGTTTAATTAAAACGAAAAAAAAGAGAAAAACTAAAAAATAGGAATCCCCTCAAACCTTGTTCTTCTAAACATTGTCCAAAAAAATATTTTTAGTGAACTAGATTCTGTGCTCTCTGTGGTTCGACACTGCTTTCCACTTTTACAGTAGCCAGTCGGTTATAAAATTTTGCAAATTGGACGCACTGCGACGCGCGTACCAAATTTCTGGCGCCGTTGTCAGGGAGCACGCGCACGTCTAGCATTATGAAGATTTCTAGAAGACCTTGCTTTAGTCATTGTTCTCCTAAATGGTGAACACTCGTAACTTTGATTCGTCAAAGAATGACCCACCCCTTGATCCACAACATGAACATCAAAGAAAGGGCAAGGAGAAAATCAGTACCTCAGCCGCAAACGTAATGCATCCACCAGAGGAAAGCGTTGAAACTCACATTCTGACGCTTCCTAGTGGACAAGTCCACCCACTTTTTCAAAACAGTCTCGGTAATCAACGGCCTCTAACTACTATGAGACAGGAGTTGCGACCCAACACAGTCGGAGTCAGCTCAGGCATAACAAGACCCAGAATCCAAGCAACACACTTTGAATTGAAACCGTCAACGATCAACCTGCTCCAACAACATGCACAATTTCATGGATTGAGTAGCGAAGACCCTTATATGCATGTGAACAGTTTTCTTGATGTCTGTGACACATTTAAATATAACGGAGTGACGGATGATGCGTTGATCCTGCGACTGTTTCCATTCTCATTGCAATGGAAAGAAAAGGACGGGTTGGAAAGTCTCGACTCAGAAACACTTTTCACTTGGTATGTGCTGAGAAGGAAATTTCTTGATCGATATTACACAACAGCTCAATCTTTGAAAAACAAGAGAGACCTCGACTCCTTTTGTCAAAGTGAATACGAATCATTAGGAGAAGCTTGGGAAAGATTCAAGTCCATGTTAAGACGTTGTCCTCATCATGGGATGAGGTCAGCAAATCAGTTGCAAGCTTTCTACTATGGACATCATCCTGAGAGTAAGTCTGCAATCAACACAGCTACTGGCAATGCGTTCATGGAAATGGATCCTGATGATCTATACATATTAATTCAAAAGATGGCCTAACATAGTTTCCAGTGGCCAAAAGATTTTTAAAGAATAAAGGCAGGAATGCATCACGTTGATGCCCAGACATTCATGGCGGCACAATTTGAAGCTCTCAATAAGAGGATTGACAACTTGTCAATAATCCCGCCTAAGCCAGTCCATGTTGTTCAAGCTTAACACTGTCCACACTGTGGTGGCCCTCATGATTATAACATGTGTCCATATAACACATCTCAGACTAAGATTTCTGAAGCTAACTTTGTCAGCTACAACAAATGAAATTATGGAAACAACTACCACACAAACTGGCAAGGAAATAACCAAAATCATGGTTGGAAGGATCCATCAACTACTCAACCAATGAACCAGAATGCGGGTCCACCTGGATTTACTGCTCAATCTTCCTTCAGACCCGCCATGCAATCGCAAGAGCAAGGATATCAACAGAAATACCGACCCCCATTTCAGCAACAACAAAAATATAAGGAGCAAAAGCAAACAGACTTGTCCCCTCCTGTAATGCAAGGACAACAAGATTGGGGAGCAACTATTTCTAAACTAATGATGTCCAATCAATCAAGGTTTGAGTTAAAAGAGATGGAAACTCAAAATTTGCAAGCAACAACTCAAAATTTGCAGACGAACACCCAAAACCTGTAGGCTTCCATGCGTAACATTGAAAATCAAGTCGATCAGATAGCCGCACAAATGCAGAAACGACAATAAGGAACACTATCGGGAAGCACAAGAGTCAACCCAAGAGAAGAAGCAAAAGCCATCACATTGAGAAGTGGTACACAGTTACCAGAGCACCAAAGGACTGACGTTCAACCAATATATGAGACGCATATACATTCTACTGAGAATGGCGACTCAACAAACAAAGAAATCCAACATGAAACCAAAGAGGAGGAAGATCAAAACAAACTTACAAAAAATGATAAGGCAAGAAAGGAGAAGGAAAACGAGGCACTCAATGAAAGAGAGAAAGCCCATATACCACCTCCTCCATTTCCACAAAGACTGAAGCAAAGGAAGTTAGATGTTCAATTTTCAAAATTCATGGAGATGTTCAAAAAGCTTCAAATAAATATTCCTTTTGTGGAATCCATCACACAAATGCCCCATTATGGCAAATTTCTCAAGGAACTTCTGTCAAAAAGAAGAAAATTAGATGATGTGGGAACAATCATAATGCACGAGGAATGTTCAGCGGTCATACCCAGATCCATACCTCCAAAACTAAGTGACTCTGGGAGTTTCAATATTCCTTGCAATATTGGAGGATGTCAATTCGGAAGAGCTTTGTGCGACCTTGGAGCTAGTGTCA
This sequence comes from Viscum album, assembly GCA_963277665.1. NCBI lineage: Eukaryota > Viridiplantae > Streptophyta > Magnoliopsida > Santalales > Viscaceae > Viscum > Viscum album. Next base: position 1,520,897,330 of record OY728136.1, read on the forward strand.
ATCTCATGCCGTCTGGAATCCTTGAAGAACTGGGCATTACCGAATTAAAGCCAACAAGAGTCTCCTTGCAAATGGTTGACCGATCAGTGAAGAATCCTCAAGGGATTCTAGAGGAAATACTTTTCAAGGTTGATAAATATTACTTCCCTGCTGATTTCATTGTCCTCGATACGAAAGAAGACAAGGACGTCCCACTCATTCTCGGGATACCCTTCTTAGAAACATGCAGAGCGATGGTTGATGTCCAAGAGGGAAAGTTAATTTTTAGAATTGGGGATGAGAACATAACATTGGATGTCCTAAACGCCATGGAAAAATCATCTGTAGCAGACTGTCATTTCCTGGATACGATTGAAGAATGGGATGAGTTAGCAAGCGATGCACTGGATCTTGCGGATTTGCACAATGAAAATGAAGAGTTTTCTGAATCAATCGAGGTAGTGGAATTTATTAGGAATATAGTCGAGCCTTTAGATATACATGAATTCACTTCACTTACTCCATCACTTGAAAAGCCTCCAACACTTGAGCTTAAACCTCTTCCATCAAACCTGAGATATAGCTACTTGGGAGATTTAAATACCTTACCAGTCATCATCAATGCCAATCTTTCAAGTGAACAAGAGAGAAAATTGCTCAATGTCCCGTCACAAAGGAAACTAGCAATAGGTTGGACGATTGCTGATCTAAAAGGTGTAAGTCCTGCCATCTGTACTCACAGAATACATATGGAAGATAATTCAAAACCTTGTAGGCAACCACAACGATGCTTGACACCTCCCATAAATGAATTAATCAAGAAATAATTCATCAAACATCTTAATGCTGGTTTAATATTTCCAATCTCTGATAGTCAATGGGTTAGCCCATTTCAAGTGTTACATAAAAAGGGTGGAACCACAGTGGTTGAGAATGAAAAAGGAGAATTTATAACCACAAGAACAGTGACCGGATGGAGAGTGTGCATCGACTATCGGAAATTGAATGATGCCCCTAGAAAGGATCACTTCCCATTACCCTTTATTGATCAAATCCTTGAATGATTGGTAGGACGAGATTACTACTTCTTTATGGATGGATACTCGGGCTATAATCAAATAGCAGTGACACCAGAGGATCAAGAGAAAAGCACGTTCACTTGTCCATATGGTACATTTTCTTATAGGTGAATGCCTTTTGGAATGTGCAATGCTCCAGCCACATTTCAACGATGCATGATGGCAATGTTCCATGAAATGATGGAAGAGTTCTTGGAAATATTCATGGATGACTTCTCTGTGTATGGAGATTCTATTGATGACTGTCTGGAACATTTGGATAAGGTTTTGGCAAGATGCGAAGAAATGAATCTGGTTCTTAATTGGGAAAAGTCACACATCATGGTAGAAAGTGGAATAGTTTTAGGTCACCAAATTTCAAAGAAAGGAATTGAAGTCGATGCCGCAAAGATTAGTACCATCTATGAGCTACCCATGCCTTCTTCAGTACCTTCCATTCGAGGTTTTCTTGGGCACGTTGGATTCTATAGACGCTTCATTAAGGATTTCTCTGTTATTGCCCGACCCCTTACGAATCTATTGGGAAAATATGTCACATTCCACTTCAGCCATGAATGTCAGAAAGAATTTAAATTATTAAGGTAGCATTTGGTTTAATCCCCAATAATGATTTCACCTGATTGGGATCATCCATTCGAGTTAATGTGTGATTCTAGTGACTGGGCAGTTGGTGATGCCTTGGGACAAAGAAAAGAAAAGATCTTTAGGCCAATCTACTATGCTAGTCGCACTTTAAATGAGGCTCAACATAACTACACAACAACTGAAAAAGAGCAACTAGCAGTTGTCTTTTCCTTTGATAAATTTCGATCCCATCCGTTGTTCTCAAAAGTCACTGTCTATACGGATCACTCTGGACTTCGGTATCTGATGACAAAGAAAGATGCAAAACCTAGACTTATTCGATGTATACTGTTACTTCAAGAATTTGACATTGAATTCAAGGACAAAAAGGGAACATAGAAGTTCGTTGCTGATAATTTATCACGGCTCGACCATGAAACAAGTAAAATCAATGTTGAACTAATCAATGAAACATTTCCTGATGAACAACTGTATGCCATTAAGACAATCACACCTTGGTATGCTGATTTCGTGAATTACTTAGCTTCAGGTGTGATACATCCAGATTTATCAAAGGAACAGAGGAAATGATTTTTGAATGAAGCACGACATTACTACTGGGATGATCCTTTACTTTTCAAAGACTGTGCGGATGGAATGATAAGAAGATGCATCCTTGAAGAAGAAGTTGATAGTGTTTTGAACTTGTGCCATACTGGAGAAGTTGGGGGACACCATGGGATTCATCGAAAAATCAGAAAAGTGTTAAAATGTGGTTTATACTGGCCGACCATGAATCATGATATTCGTGAATTCATCATGAATTGTGACAAATGCCAAAGAACAGGGGGTGTAAGTTGGAAGCACGAAATGCCAAAACACTCAATCATGGGAATTGAAATTTTTGACATATGGGGAATTGACTTCATGGGTCCTTTTCCTAAATCTTTTGGGAAATACTATATCCTTGTCTGTGTGGACTATGTGTCAAAATGGGTAGAAGCTGAAGCATTCTCAGAAAATAATGCTCGAGTCATCATCAAATTTTTGAAGCAACACATTTTTACCCGGTTTGGAATTCCAAGGCTCATCATCAGTGACCGTGGTACCCACATCAATAATGCGCTATTTCAGAAGCTAATGACTCGCCATGGATGTCACCACTACATGATCACCCCATACCATCCACAGACCAATGGCCAAGCTGAGGTTTCAAACCGAGAAATTAAGGGTATTTTAGAGAAAACTGTAACTACATTTAGGAAAGATTGGATCACCAAACTTGATGATGCACTGTGGGCCTACAGAACTGCCTACAAGACACCCATTGGAATGTCCCCATATAGGTTGGTCTTTGGAAAAACCTTCCACTTACCTTTAGAATTGGAACATAAAGCTTATTGGGCTGTTAAGAAACTGAATTTTGATTTCAAAACTGCCTAAGAGAAGCGTTTTCTACAAATGAATGAACTAGATTAGATGGGGAGAGAAGAATATGACAATGCTTTGATATACAAAGAGAAAACTCGAGCCTAGCATGAAAAAAGGATCCAACAAAGAAATTTTTCAGCAGGCGAAAAAGTTCTCCTCTTCAACTCACGGCTTCGAATCATGGCTGGAAAACTCAAGTCAAAGTGGTCAGGTCCTTACACCGTCACAATTTTTTATCCCCATGGTGCTGTCTAAATTTCTGATGGGAAGATGCCTCCATTCAAAGTAAATGGTAAACTCGTTAAACATTACCACACTTTGGACAAAATAGGCATCATTTAAGAACTACAACTGCAATGACAAGTTATCCGTCTGGATGAAGACGTTAAACTTAGCGCTGATCGGGAGGCAACCCGACTGTATCTTCAATCTTTGATCTTTGTTTTCTTACTCTTTCTCTATCTCTCTATCTATTTTGTGGATGAAGATAAAAAAATTTCTAGCTCTTCTGATTCTTCTATGGTCATCGATGTGCTTGTTCTGTCTCCCTCTGACTTAGTACGACGGATGACTCAGGAGCTGGCTGATATCGAGCACCGGCTTGAGGAACTTTCACTTGAGATTCGTGCTCAGCACCCGGAACCACCACAAAAAGACAAAGTTCCGTTCCTTCCTCACCAGCTTCACGCTCACTATGCTCCGGAGGTGGCTAATCCCACCAAGAGTCCCCGTGAGATTGATGACACAACCACTAGTTCTCGTAAGAGGCAGAGGAATTCTGAGCCGATGGACCAAGATGATTGAACATTGTCCATCTGTCTGGCTGAAGAAGTAAAACATAGCGCTTCTTGGGAGGCAACCCATGTTCCAGTTTCATTCCCCCGCCTTTATTCTTTTACCTGTTCTAGTTTGTTTGAGAAAATAAAACATGGCATGTGTGAAAATCTTTTTTTAGCTACTTCTGATATTTGTATGCACTTGTCACTGTCCTGCATCTCTGCTTCTATTTTTATGATTCTTGGTGTTATCTTTATGATATGATTCGGGTATGTTTTGTCCATATGTAGATTTTACAGGTACATTATTTCTTGAACTTCATCGGATACAGGTAGCCTCTCCGCATCTATCTACACTTACACAGGGAAGTGTTTTAATTTTTTCCATATTTTATGCTTCCAAAAACACCATGTAAACTAACAATGCAAAAGAAAATAAAAAAAAAACTAACACTCCTGTCATTCATGAATCCACATAAGAACTGTTGTTTTTTTATCGCAACCCAGTCGGAAACATACCACTTGTGTCCCTAGGCAGTTTGAGCACCTGATTCTTGTTCTGGATTTCATTTATCCTTGATCTCATGACATAGATGATTGCTAATATTATTTCATGCTTCAACAATGTTTTTCAAAAACCTGAATATTTTTGAGACACTTATTTGCACTCATTCTCATCTGTGTTGTCCAACATTATATTTCCATACCCATGAGGACTCTAAACCATTTCACAATCATCTCTTATTTATCTTTTTCTTGAGGGAATCTCAACCATGTTTTGTCTTCTAGAACATGCCATGTTTTTCCATCAAAGCAATAGGAATTTTTTAAAGTTTCACTAAAATGATCGAGGCATCTGTTTGATATTTTAGCCCCGCTGACCCACTGAGCCACCCAAACATTTTCTACTTCGTATAGCCCTTAGAAGCCATGTAGAAGCCTTTTAGGATGAGCCCAAGCCGATACCCTTCCCTACAAATTTCTTGAATTTTGGAATGATGATTTCAATCTAAGTGTGGGGGAGAGAGACATACTCATGGAGAGGGTTCTTCGAGGGGCAGTGAGTCATTTGATATACTTGGATTGGCATTATTCCATCCTGATCATATGAGTTCTTTTTCATAGTAGCCACATTCATTTCATATTATTTTGATATAGGAATATAGAACCCTTTTCAGTTCCAACAATGAGTACATTGGTGGTCATTACGCGGTAACCCTCGACTTTGGGGATACCTATTAAAGTGATGATCAATTACTCTAGGAACTAGAGAGTTTTCTATATGAACTCCCTTCATTGAGATGTTACAGCATATACGCTGCTTGTGTACCATTCTTTGGGATTATTGTCTGACGCCTATTCCATGGGGTTTTTGAGTTGATACTCACCTGTTTTTCCTGACCATATTATGTGAGTGAGTTGTGTCTTAAAAAAAAGAGCGAAACATTGTCTTATCATGTGCTTGGGGACAAGCAATGTTTTAAGTGTGGGGGAGCGAGAGTTTGAGGGAGACATTTAGATTTACTTATCATGAATTTATTTCAATATTCAACCCTCCTTTTTAACAAAAAAATGTCAAAATTTTTTTACCCACCATCCCACAGATTCAGAAACATTTGAACCTCATGTAAAGTCCTTGAGATTGGTGCATTCTTTTTATTTCCACTAGTGGAGATGTGAAATTCATGGCAAGTCTATGGTAAGCCTGCATGTGTATGAGAACTGAGAAAAACTTTGATCACATGTTTTTGAGAGATGGGAGTGATGGTGAGGAAGGTCACATGATGAATTAGTGCACGTACTTGTTTTGAAAAAAATGCAAGTGAATGAAAAATTATTTTTGAATCTGATGTTTTAAATGAAGCATGATATATTATGAGGAAAGAGATTGACAAATGTTGACCTTGTAATTTTGATGTTTTGATCTATCTGCGACAACTTGTGTTCTCTTTTTGATTTTTTTGCCCAGGAGTGCAAAAGTTTAAGTGTGTGGGATTTGATGTACATGGATTTTTACATGTATTTTTATTTTTTAAACTTAGTTTTAATTAATTAGTTTAAACATTTTTAATATTTTTTTGTATTTTTGTAGGTTTATAGTAATTTAGTTATTTTGGATAATTTTTAGTAAATTTATATATTGATATTAGTATTTTAGTATTTTTATTAGTTTATATTAATTTAATATATTAGTATTAGTTTCATTAACATTTCTATTAATTATTATTTTTTTAAGTTAATTATAATTTTATATATTTAATTATGATATTATTATTTGATTAACATTTAACAATTTTTTGTTTATAATTTTATTTTGAATTTTGAATTTTTTTTGTTTTCCCCCCTCCCTTACATCCCTCACCCGCCTCCCCCCCTTGACCCTCTCTCCCCTCACCCCGTTCCTTTTTAGTCTCCACTCGCGGGTGCTCCACTCTTCATCCCCGTCGGCCCTTATCCACAGCCTGCTCCCTCCTAACCCGCGCGCTCCCCTCCTCATCACTCCACCGCTGCCCTCTTCACACGCAGCAACCAAACCCGCCTCCCTTCTCCATCCGACTCCACACTGCCGCTCCCTTCGACCCTGCCTTCACGCAGCGCCCCGCCTCCACTCTTCATCAACACCCAGTGCTCCCCCGCTGACCCTCTCCGCTCCCCTTATCGCCCTGCTCCCTCTCTTCCAGGCGGCGCCCCTCCTGGCCACCCGGCTGAACTCCCATGCGCTCCCTTGCCCACATGGCCACTCCACCTCTCTCTCTCTCTCTCTCTCACCCGCCAGCCCCGCCCTCGTATCACTCCGGTCGTCCCTGCTCCCTCCCCGCTCACCCCGAAGCCGCGCACTACTCACTGCTCATATCCTCCGTTCTGGTGGTCGCATAGCTGGCGCGCGACGTCATCACGTGTCGAGGTGCAGTCAGATATTGAAAAACAAGTTGCATGTAGTGAGAGTGAAGACCGACATGATTATTTGTTGGTAACACAGACTTATTTTACATGAATTGTCATCTTATTACCGTGTTTACATTTTCAGTTGTGATGTCGGGGTGATTTTCTTAGTGTCAGGATGTTGGTTGATTAATTAAAATTATTACGCATGCCATGCAAGTATTATTTGATGATTAATTTTCAATTAAATTTATTTTAATTGAATATTTATATGTTTAAATTATTTTTGCACTTAATTAATTGCTGAAATTGAAACTGGCCCTTTTAATTATAAGTTGACGCAGCAGTCCGAGAAGGTAAACCGCGTTGACCGATGGTAAGTGCAAATTGGTGACATAACACTGTGAGAAACGGTTTGTGTCATTTCGCCGTATAGTTCGGGACTTGAACAAATTTTTCTAATTTATTTAAGACACCAGAGAACGAGACTTTAAATAAATTAGGAATTTTAAATTGAGCATCTAAAAAAATGCACATATTTTTGGAACTGACGATAACTAAACAGAATAAATATTTAATCACCTAAAAAATATTTTCCATGTCTGCGTGAAAATTTAATTGTGACACCAGCATCCCCAACACATTTTATTGACTTTGAGTCCATCATCATTTTCATTTGCAATTTTATTTTTACCTTTTGTCTTCTCACCTTTTAGTTTAATTAAAAAGAAAAAAAGAGAAAAAATCAAAAATAGGAATCCCCTCAAACCTTGTTCGTCTAAACATTGTCTAACAAAATATTTTTAGTGAACTATATTCTGTGCTCTCTGTGGTTCGACCCTTCTTTCCACTTTAACAGTAGTCAGTCGGTTATAAAATTTTGCAAATTGGACGCGCTGCGACGCACGTACCATTTATTTATTTTATATAAATTTATTTTAGTTCGAAATTGATACATAGTACCTTTATAATTTCAATGTAATTCATTAGAGTCATTTTATAATAATTTTATATATATAAAAATTTTATCGAACTTTCACCGTCTTTTACCCACTTCCTAGGAGAATTTGCATATTCACATAAAACAAAAATTTTCCAATTCTGTGAGTTGAATTTCTAAAATTCGAGAGACACAGTTAATATCAAGTACTAAAATGTGGTTCAATGAGATGAAAATAATTTTTGGTGAATAGTACCTTTTTACTTTTTTTTACCATGGTTAAAAGTAAATAGGGAAATTAAGGATAGAAATTTTATTATTATTACCCTAACACATGTCCTAATTGTATTGGATAACTGTAATTCGACCAAAAACAACCTTAGGAATAAAATATGTCCATTTAGGCCCACTTGGATTAGATTAGGATATTTATTATTAATTTATTTAAAGAAGGGTTAAAATAGTTATAATCAAAGTTTAATAAGTAAATCATTTTTAATAAAGTTATATACATAAGATAAATTCGACTATAATTATTTATTATAAATATAAAAATATTTCCTACATAATTGTAGTTTATTTGTAATTTTTAGACATTAGTTATTTTAATTTATTTATGACACAATGATGATGCAGTAATTATGTTATTAATAAAATATTGACATAATTGATATTAGAAATACCCAAATAAATGTAATTTGAGACTTTCTATGAATTCCAATAATTTTCTAGGTTAATATGAAATGTTATAATTGATTTAATTACCTTTATTCTAACTAATTATTCTGATTTGATTTCCACAAAAATCAATTACCAAATAGTGTCAAAATTGACAAAAAAATAGTCTTTAAAACAAATTTTATATTATTAAATGTTATTTTATTCCTAAAAATCTAATTTTCGGCAAACTGACATAGATAAGGTCATATATATTAATAATAAACAACTTGGGGTTCGTTTGGCTTGTTATAGTATGTTATTAACCATATAGTGTAAGAAAACAAGAAGACACGGTAAAAGATAAATTATCTATCTTAAAGTTAAATCTAAATGATAAGGTTAAAATAGAACCCTAAACTTGTCTAAATTCTATTGGATGAGATTATTTAGACCCATCCCCATCTTAGATTCCAAATAAATCAATTTAAAGCTATTAAAAACTGAATATGACTTTATAATAAAATAATATTTGTAGTTTTTCCTAAGGTGCCCCTCTCCTCCCTTAAAAAAGGGAACCTCCTCCCTCTCTTCCTCACACCACATTGAGCCTTCATGATTGGAAAAAAACTACCAAATTATTTTCTCCAATTCCCTAGAAACATCCTAGAGGTCCTGGTCTTCTTCAATGTCCAATTTTAGTGCCCTATGGGGAGGTCTCAAAGAGGCGCTTTAAAGAAGATGTAATGTCTGTTACCGATTCTTTCAACTTTATTTCTTCTTCCACTTCTTCTTCATTAGTTGTTTCATTATGAATTAATAACATCAGTATCACTCGTATACTTGTATTTTATTATGTGTATTAAACAACCCTATTTCACTATCTATCTATCCTACGGAAAACGAAATCACCGCGCGTGCGTACGTACGGAATACCGTCTCCACGCCGTGGTGTAATCTATTTTCAACCACCACCTTACTTGGATGGGTATAATGGTGTAAATAATAACTTTTTATGATTATTTTAAATTGATATTGATTCTGAAATAGTATACATACACTCCAATACAATTCCACGATCATGGGAACGATATCATCGCTCGTGCGTACGTACGGAATACCGTCTCCACAATGTGATGTGACTCGTTCTACATGATCTTCATTGTATAATGATTATATAAATGAATTGAATGAATTAATATGATATATATTACACCAAAAAAAATTGGAAATGAGGTATTTATAACCTAATGAGAAGAATAAGAATTTATTCGACAAAACACGCATAAGAACAAAAAGTAATAAACACTCGAATAACAAGTATCAATGAAATATTACTAATAAGAAGCTAAGCATATGGCCATATATGATATCATAAAAATTATTATGATTCTGGAATAATTCAATTACATTATTTAAATCATTATACAGGAGTTTTGGACACTTTCGAAGCAAATTGCACCTAAGATAATGGAAAATCCAGCAATCTCATTTTTATCCGAGATTGTTTATACTTCAGAATTTACTGGGGAATATTTTATCATCCACATCCATGTTTACTCAATATGTAATATTATTTCCATCCACCTAGAATTTTTTAAATCCAAATTTACTCTTCGGTGAGTTTTTAGTAAAATATATGAAAGGAATCTTTTGTTATTTTTCGGATGAGGTACTTTTTGACTTTTCCAAGAAAAGTACGAGAAGAATGTTTTATTAACTTATACGGCATGAATGGATTTTTAAAACATTATTTCCAAGAAGATTCCTTTAAAAGTTTTCATGTTTATTTTTAATAAAATTCTTTTAGTTTAAAATTGTATGAATTTTTAAGAAATGAAAATTTTTTTGAAGTAGAAAGGATATTTTCCTCAAGAATAGAGTTCAAGTGTTTTATCAAAATTATTTTCCATCTAAAATAATATAGGGTTCTGTTTCTATCCCTATTATTACATTGAATTGATTATTATGTGATGTAATTATTTTTATGAATTCCTTTATCTTATATGAATTGTTTTATGATGTCATGATGATTAAGAATCCCATTTTTATTACATGGGTTATACAATGATGTATGATTTTTGATTTTTGTGGAACACATAAGAATGGTTTCATTATGAGATGGGTGGGACCTATATATACCTCCAATGCATTGGGTAAAGATTTATATCTCATGAGATAGACATGGCTGGAACGGCATGTTAAACCAGTTCAGTGAAACAAGACTGAAATTAGGAGTGAACTCTGTTCAGAAATGGACTTTGTCCCCTAAGTTGGTCTTGGATATGAGTCTTGACTTCTATGAAATGATTCTCTATGATTATGTTTGTATGCCACAAAGTTTCATGTTTTATGATATGATTATAGGGACTACATTTCACCACTATGATTTATTTCATTTTATGAAATTATGATCTCTTTTGCAGGTTAAGATTTACAAAATGTTATGTTCTTATAAATATGATGTGATTGATATTTCTTTTGTTTACCCTTACAGAGCATTTGAGCACACCCTTTTGTATGTTTTCTTTACCCAGGTTAGGAATAAGGTTATTAAGTATGATATTCCAAAAGGGACTCTAGATATGATGGAATAAATGGGAGACAATGTAGATGCTTTATGAACCAGTGGTTTATGTTTCTAAGTTTCTAAAGACACTATACCTATACGGTCCTTTCATGGTTTTGTTATATGTTTTAATAAGTGTGATTCAATTATTATTTATTAACAATGTATGTAATGTATGGGTCGATATAGTTGGTATCAGAGGAAAGGTATAGTCAACCTTTGGATACTAGGATGTGAAAGCCTTAGTAAGAACCCTAAGGATAAGACTAAGAATAGAACACAATCTTAGTGTTTTAGAAATGGCCATGAAAAACCTATGATAAGACCTTAAGTGTGAATTTTTATTCTTGATTATTTGTTTTTCCTATTATAATTAGTGTTTCTCACACTATTCTTCTTGGTTTTAGTTAATGGTTGGAACCCGAAGGAACCGTGTTAAAGCATAATGGGACGGGCAATGCAATGATTGTCCCCTTGAGCAACCAAACATTATGGGAGCTATATTGAAAAATCTTATAGCCATGATCACACAACTTTCTCAAGCTATAAATCATTCATGACTTCCAAACGATCAAAGGAAGGAGCAACATTCTGTTGAATCCTTCATGAGGTAGCATCCACCCTCATTCAGTGGGTCTACTAATCCATTAGTGGTTGAACAATGGATCAGTACCACTGAAAAGATATTTTCAATTCTTCAATGTTCTGAACATGATAAAGTCATCTTAACAGTTAATCGTTTGGAAGGTGAAGATAATCAATTGTCTAATCTTATTAAGAATACAAGGAAAAGGGATGAAATTGAGTCCATGGAATGGGACGTGTTCAAGAACTTATTTTTCAATAAGTATTTCCCTCGTATTCTCCGAACAAAGATAGAGAAGGAGTTTCATGAACTAAAGCAAAAGGATGATGAATCTGTTGGTACCTATGAAGTAAATTTTACAAGACATGCAAGGTATACTTCTGGGATTTTTATCCAACCTGAGAGTAAGATTGATCGATTATTTAGTGGCTTAAAACCAAGTCTTCAAAGGGTGTTACCCATAAGGGACTACAATAGCTACGAGAAAATTTTTCGATGTGCTCTCATGGTTGAGATGGAGATTGGAGTAATCCATCAGTCATATGGGTTTGATAAGAAGAGGAAAATAGAATTCAAAGGAAAATCTAAGGAGCACTCTAAAAAGAAGATGAGTCTTCCCTTATGCTCAATGTGTGGAAAGAAACATGTAGGAAATTTTCTTAAGGGGATAAGAAAATGTTATAAGTGTGGAAAAGAAGGTCATCGAGCAATTGAATGTCAAAATAATAGGATGAAGATGTCTAATAATGCAAACAAAGGAAGGGATACACAGAATAAACCTACTTCCCTTCAATGTTTCAAGTTCAAGGAGATGGGGCATTATGCCAATCAATGCCCAAATCCAAGGGTTGATGATGATGATCGACGTCAAAAAACTCTTACATACAATGAAAAAGGAAAGTCACATGCAATTTCTATCAGTGATGTGGAGTACGATAACGAAGTGGTGAATGGTACAATTACCATCCACTCTAAAGTAGAAAATGTTTTATTTGATTCTGGATCCACCCACTCTTTTATTTCTAAATAATTTTCTAACGTTATTTCTATATTACCTCAACAATTAGATGTTGACTTTGCTATGACAACACCTAATGGAACAACAGTCGCATAAAAAGTTTATAATTATTCTCCAATTGATGTTTGTGGGAAAGTTCTACCTGCATATCTTGTGATCCTTCCTATAGTGGAATTTGATGTGATTCTTGGCATGGATTGGCTTTCTCTTTATGAAACTCATATCAATTTCCAAAGAAGGGAAGTCACATTTCATATTCCAGATCAATCTATGACCATCTATCAATGCAAAGATGAACATAACCTTCCAGTTGAAATTTCTTTCATCTTATGGGTTTTGATTCCACTAAATGAAGGTTATTTATCTCAAATGGTTGGTGAGAAACTCATCATTAATAATATTCCCATTGTACGGGAGATTGATGATGTCTTTCTGGAGGAATTTTCAGGTCTTCCAGCAAATCATGAAGTTGAGTTTTCAATAGAACTCGTACCAGGTGCATTGCCTATTTAAAATACACCTTATAGAAAGGACCCAATTAAGTTGTAGTAATTGAAGAAGCAAGCCCAAGAGAATCTTGAAAATGGATTCATACGCCCTAGTGCGTCACCTTAGGGATCACCTGTTCTGTTTGTTAAGAAGAAATATGGATCAATGAGACTCTGCATTGATTATCGAGAACTTAACAAGATCACTATCAAGAACAAATATCCTCTCATGCGCATTGATGACTTATTTGACCAACTACGATGAGCTCAATATTTTTCCAAGATTGATCTTCATTTAGGGTATCATAAATTAAGGGTCAAAAGGGAGGATATACCAAACACGACTTTCCGTACAAGGTATGGAAACTGTGAATTTATAGTGATGCCATTTTGTCATACTAATGCCCCTGCTATCTTCATGGATCTGATGAATAGAGTCTTTAGAGACTATCTTGATCAGTTTGTGGTAGTCGTTATAGATGATATTATTGTCTATTAAAAGAGTAATGAAGAACATGAAGATCATTTGAGAATTATATTGAAGACCCTGAGAAAGGAGAAGATTTATGCCAAATTTACCAAGAGTGAATTTTGTCTTTAAAAGGTTGCATTTTTTTGTCACATAATCTCAAATGAGGGGATATCTATGGATCCAACAAAAACAGAGGATATCGAAAGATGGTCGAGAATAACAACAGTAACTGAGATCCAAAGTTTTCATGGCATGGCTGGATATTACTGACGTTTTGTGGATGATTTTCCACGATTATCTAATCCACTCACCGGGTTGACTCGAAAAGGATTTATGTTTGTGTGGATGGACGAATGTGAAGAGAATTTCACGGAGTTGAAAAGAAGGTTATCCAGTGAACCTGTAATCACACTTCCTTGTAGTGGAGAAATGTTTGTGATCTACAATGATGCATCCAAGAAGGGGATGGGGTGTGTTCCTATGAAAAATGATATGGTGATAGCTTGTGCCTCATGACAGTTGAAAATCAATGAGCAAAATTACCCAACTCATGATTTGGAGTTATCTACGGTAATCATTGCATTAAAGATTTGGAGGCATTATATTTTTGGAGAAATGTGTTATATTTATACTGATCATAAAAGTTTTATTGTTATTTTCACACAAAAGGAGCTGAATATGCACCAAAGAAGATGGTTGGAGCTGATTAAAGATTATGACTGCTCAATTCATTACCACCTTGGGAAAACAAACAAGGTGGCAGATGCAATAAGTCGACAAGACCGTGCTAGTTTATCCATGATGAGGATCACAAATGATCTAGTATTTATGGATTTACAAAGGATGGATCATGGAATTATAATGGAAGGGGAAAAATTGTATCTTTCTCAAATGAATGTTAATCCATCTATACATGTGAAGATTAAAGATGCACAGAAAGAAGATGTAGTGTTAAAAAAGAAGGTGAGAAATATTCCTCAATTCAACCTTGATTGTGATGGGATAATAATGTTTAGGAATCTGGTTTGTGTTCCTCCCATCCACGAATTAAAGAAAGAGCTGTTGGATGAGGCTCATAGTTCTTCATTATCTATTCATCCTGGAAGCATGAAGATTTATAGGGACATGAATGAGTACATCTGGTGGGAAGGCATGAAAAGAGATGTTTCTGAATATGTCTCTTGATGCTTGGTTAGTCAGCAAGTTAAAGATGAGGACAAAAGTCTAAGGGGATGTTACAACCATAACCCATACCCGAATGGAAATGGTAAAACATCACTATGGACTTTGTCACCGGAATTCCTGAAACATCCAAAGGCAATAATTCTATTTGGGTCATAGTTGATCGTCTTACAAAGTCTTCACACTTCATTGCTATTAGAGAGGATTTCTCTCTAGATAAGCTTGCCAGGATATATGTAATGGATGTGGTAAGAGTGCATGGAGTACCACATTCCATTATATCTGATCGGGATCCGAGATTTACCTCGATGTTCTGGCGAAGTCTTCATCATACTCTGGATACATAGTTGAGTTTCATCACTGCTTATCATCCTAAGACAGATGGTCAGTCTGAGATAAAAATTCATACACTAGAAGATATGTTGAGAGCTTTCTCTATGGATTTCAAAGGTTTTTGGGATCAACACCTACCTTTGGTGAATTTTTTAATAATAATATCTTTCACTCCAGTATTCAGATGGATTCTTATGAAGCTCTCTATGGAAAGAAATGCAGGACTCCAACGTGCTGGGATGAAGTTGGGGAAAGAAAGCTATTATGACCTAATCTTATTGATGAGATGGCAGAAAAGGTCAGATCTATTCCACAACACATAAGATTAGCTCAGAGTTGACAAAAAAGTTATGCTGACAACTGAAGAAAACACCTAGAGTTTTAAGTGGGTGATAAAGTGTTGTTACGAATATCTCCCGGGAAGAGGTTTATGAGATTTGGAAAGAAGGGAAAGTTGAGACCAAGATATATTTGTCCTTTTGAAATTCTAGATCGTGTTGGGAAGGTAGCTTACCGATTGGCGCTTCCACCGAATCTCTCCCAAGTTCATGATGTGTTCCATGTATCTCTCCTGAGATAGTTCATACCTGATCCTTCACATGTACTCACCTCAGAAGTTATACGGATGGAGCAAGATCGTTCTTATGAAGAACAACCGATAGAGATTCTGGATCGTAGCGAAAGAGTCCTACAGAACTAGACCACTCGCTTGGTGAAATTTTTATGGAGGAACCTTCAATTAGAATAAGCTACATTGGATCTTGAGGATATGATGAGGGAGAACTATCCTCATCTGTTTCTTACAAAGTGACGAATTTCGAGGGAGAAATTCATTTTAAGGGGGGTAGAATGTAACACCTGAGACTTTTATGAGAAATATTTTGTTTTTATGTTATCAAAGAAATCGTTCACTACACACAACACTAGCTTGGCTTGCTTTACAAGAAATCTCGACATTCCTCGATAGCTTTCCTCGTAGGCAATACAGAGTTTCACTAAACAATGATATGCTATTAAAATATTATTAAAACTAGTCGTTATGAATAGTAATACCCACTTTTTAAAATTTTTTAAATTTTATTTTTCAAAATGGACTTCATTTTTGGATTCGGAATATCGAAATTATCCTAGTGTGAAATTTTGGTATTTTTCTGAAAACATTCAATTTTTGATGAATAGTGAAAACACTGGGTTACTACTTAAAGACCACCTTTTTATTTAAATAATTATTTATTTTATATAAATTTATTTTAGGTCAAAATTGATACATAATACATTTATATGTTCAAATTAATTCATTGGAGTCATTTTATAATAATTTTAGATATATAAAAATTTTATCGAACTTTTCACTGTCTTTTACCCACCTCCTAGAAGAATTTGCAAATTCACATAAAACAAAATTTTACCACTTCTCTGAGTGGAATTTCAAAAATCTGAGAGACACGGTTAATATCAAGGGCTAGAATTTGGTTCAATGAGATGAAAATAATTTTTTTGTGAATAGTAACTTTTTACTTTTTAAACCACGGTTAAAAGTAAATAGGGAATTAAGGGTAAAAATGTTATTATTATTACCCTAAAACATGTCTTAATTCTATTCAATAAGTGTAATTCGACCAAAAACAACCTTATGAGGAAAATATGACCATTTAGGCTCACATGGATTAGATTAGGACATTTATTATTAATTTATTTAAAGAAGAGTTAAAATACTTAAAATCAATGTTTAATAAGTAAATAATTTTTAATAAAGGGTTATACATAAGATAAATTCAACTATAAATATTCATTATAAAGATAAAAAGATTTCCTATATAATGGTATTTTATTTTTAAATTTTAGACATTATATAATTTAATTTATTTATGACACAATGATGATGCAATAATTATCTTATTAATGAAATATTGACATAATTGATGTTATAAATACCCAAATAAATGTAATTTGATACTTTTTATGAAAAAAAATAATTTTATATGTTAATATGACATGTTAGAATGGATTTTATTAACTTTTTTATAACTAATTTTTCTGTTTTGATTTCGACAAAAATCAATTACCAAATAGTGTCAAAATTGACATAAAATAGTTTTTAAAACAAATATTATATTATTAATTGTTATTTTATTCCTAAAAATATAAGGTTTTTCCAAATGACTTATATAAGGTCATATATATTAATTATAAACAACTTATGGTTATTTTGGCTTGTTATAGTATGTTTATTAACCTTATAGTGTTAGAAAACAAAAAGACACGGTAAAAGTTAGATTATCTAACTTAAAGTTACATCTAAATGATAAGGTTACAATAGAACCCTAAATTTTTTTAAATTCTATTGGATGATATTATTTCAACCCATACCCACCTTAGCTTCGAAATAAATCAATTTTGAGCTATTAAAAACCGAACATGACTTTATAATAAAATAATATTTTTAGTTTTTCCTAAGGTGCACGTATCCTCCCTTATAAAAGGGCACCTCCTCCCTCACTTCCTCACACCACATTGTGCCTTCAATCTCGGCCAACCCCTGAAAATTTCTCTTCTACACTTCCCTATAAACATCCTAGAGGTTCTGGTTTTCTTCAAAGATCAATTTTAGTTCCCTAAGAGGAGGTCTCAAAGAGGCGCTTCAAAGAAGAGGTAATGTCTGTTACCGATTCTTTCAACTTTATTTATTCTTCCACATCTTCTTAATTAGTTGTTTAATTATGAAGTAATAACATAAGTATCACTCATATACTCGTATGTTATTATAAGTTTTAAACAACCCTATTTCACCATCTATCCATCCTACGGAAAAAGAAATCACCGTGCGTGCGTACGTACGGAATACCATCTCCACGCCATGGTGTAATCTATTTTCCACCACCACCTTACTTGGATGGGTATAATGGTGTAAATAATAACTATATATGATTATTTTTTAAGTGACATTGATTCTTAAATAGTATACATACACTCCATAACAATTCCATGATCACGGGAACGATATCATCGCTCGTGCGTACGTTTGGAATATCGTCTCCACGATGTGATTCAACTCGTTCTACATGATTTTCATTACATAATGATTATATAAATGAATTTAATTAATGAATATTATATATATTACACTAATACCATTCTATAAATGAGGTATCTATAACCTAAATAAATGAATAAGAATTTATTCTACAAAACACGCATAAGAACAAAAAGTAATAAACACCTGAATAACAAGTAGCAATGAATTATTACTAATAAGAAGCTAAAAATATAGACATATTTGATATCATAACAACGATTATGATTCTGTAATAAGTCAATGAAATTATTTAAATCATTATACAGGAGGTTCGGACACTTATGAAGCAAATCTGACCTAAGGTAAAGGAAAATCTCATAATCTCATTTTTATCCGAGATTGTTTATACTTCAGAATTTAATGGGGAATATTTTATCATCCACATCCATGTTTCCTCAATGTTTAATTTTATTTCCATCCACCTACAATTTTTTATATCCAATTTTACCCTTCAGTGAGTTTTTAGTAAAAGATATGAAAGGAATATTTTGTCTTTTTTCGTACGAGGTACTTCTTGACTTTTCCGACAAAAGTATGAGAAGAATGTTTTTTTAACTTATACGACATGAATGGATTTTTAAAAAATTATTTCCATGAAGATTCCTTTACATGTTTTCATGTTTATTTTTAATAAACTTATTTTATTTTAATATTGTATGGCATGTTAAGAAAGGAAAATGTATTTGAAGTAGAAAGGATGTTTTCCTCAAGAATGGAGTTCCAGTGTTTTATCAAAATTATATTCCATCTAAGATAACATGGGGTTCTGTTTTTATCCCTATTATTACATTTATTTGATTATGTTGTGATGGAATTATTTTTATGAATTCCTTTATCTTATATGATTTTTTAATGATGTCATGATGTTTAAGAATCCCATTTTTATTACATGGGTAATGCAATGATGTATGATTAATGATTTTTGTGGCACACATAAGAATTGTTTAATTATGAGATGGGTGGGTCCTATATCTCCATACCATGTATTGGGTAATGATTTATTTCTACTGAGATAGACATGGCTAGAATGGAAGGTAAACTGGTTCAGTGAAACATAACTAAAACGAGGAGAGAACTCGGTTCAGAAACGGACTTTGTCCACTAAGATGGTCATGGCTATGAGTTTTGACTACTATGAAATGATTCTCTATGATTATTTGTGTATGCCAAAAAGTTTCATGTTTTATGTTATGATTATTGGGATTACATTTCACTACTATGATTTATCCCATGTTATGAAATTATGATCTCTTTTGCAGGTAAATATTTCCAAAATGTTATGTTCCTATGAATATGATGTGATTGATATTTCTTTTGTTTACCCATACGGAGAATTTGAGCTCACCCTTTTGTATTTTTTTCCCCATGTCAGGAGTAAGGTTATTAAGTAGGATATTCCAAAAGGGACTCTAGATATGATGAAATAAATGGGAGACAATGTAGATGCTTTATGAAACAGTTGTTTATGTTTCCCAGTTTCTAAAGTCACTATACCTATATGGTATTTTCCTAGTTTTGTTATATGTTGTAATAAGTGTGCTTCTATTTTGAAGTATTAACAATGTATGTAAAGTATGGGTCGTTATATGACGATAATGAATAACCTAGGTTAAACCAATGGTTTCAATTATTTGAAAAATGTTCATCCAAGGAATATGAAATTTCAATATTTGTGGTATAGAAGGGAATAATTCAAATAGTTACTTAGAAAGAATGAGGAGTATTATATAATTAAATAAATATCATTTTAGGTGTCTATTTATATATTATTCATCCACATGGAAAACCTGGGCATATTCTAGGACAATTACATATTCTAAAAAGTATCACCTAGAACATAAAAGTATCAAAATAGATATAAAACTTATGATATATTTATGTATTGGGATTGAAAAATTAAAACTATGATGTTTTTTCCAGTGGTATATTGGTTAAAAGAATAAAGAAACATATAATGATTGTGTAATATTTCAAAGGCACTTTTTTCATCAATGACATAATAGTTATGAATACATTCATGGGTTTATGAGTTTATGTCTGAGCATATGTTCAATTTAAGATAAAAATCAATTTAAAAATAAATGTGGTATGAATATATAATGAATAATAGTTTTTTGAAAAGATCTTTTATAATACAACATATTTATTTAGTATATTAAATCATTATTTGGGGATGGATTCTTATATGATTTTTGGAATTATGTATAGCAGTGTTAGTAACTATTGACTCTTATATTATCAATTTTGTTATAGTAACTATGGTTCATAAAATTTTATTAATTTAATAAAAAATATTTTTTTATATTTATAGAAAAAGGATAACCCACATCATGGGTGAAAACCTGTAACATCTGAAAATTACACAAGCATTGAACCCACAACCAAATGATGATAAGGATATAACATCTACTACTATATTACATTATTTACATGTTAGTATGTTATGATTTTTAGTACAATTATTAGACAAAAAAAATTAATGATACACCATCTATTGTAACTATTTGTGTTTAGATATTAATGTATTCTATTAGACAACTTGTTCTAACAATATTTTATTTGAAAAGTAATTAGAGATAGACAATTAGGGTTTTCAATATTTTAGGGATCTTACATGATTTTAAAAGTGAAATTTAGTGTTTTTCCATTATAAATTAATTATTGGATATACATTTCATGAAGTAAGTGATTAATTCCAAAATTAACAAATAACAATTAATGAATGAAATTATTCATTTGAAATAAAAACATATCACGTATTTATATTTCCACATGTTCAAATACAATATATTAATAATATTCTTCGTCATTGGGAAAAGGATCTACAAAGTAATATAATAATATCACATTAATATTCAATTTATCATATGGCCTTTTAAATCATCACATATTGTAGGTATTTATGTCCTTGAATTTTCATTTATCATTTCCTATGATGTGATCAATGACCTCTACAACTCTCTATTATTATTTATGATTTTCCCCCATGTCCACATCATCAAAATCCACAAAATTTTCCTAAATTGAAATATAGATATGTGCTATTCTATATGACCTTTTATATCACTTTTGTTATTCCCGTAATTAGTTTTTATTAACCATTTTAAAATGCCATCCTTCAATAATAAAATTTTAAAATATAAAACCCTTAGTTTTTTAGTACAAATAAATTGCAAAGAAGACATTTATATAAGATTTGGGGAATTTAAAACATAGTAATTATTATACTTGAATTTTTTAATTGATATTTTATGTTACATGAATCAATGTTCTTAACCAACCATCGTAATATTTTCATTTAAATGTAATATATTTTATTGTTTTCAAAACACACAACCTTGAGTCTAAATAAATTATAATATTGTATAACAATATAACCATGATGTCAAATTTATAAGTATAAATATTAATTTCTAAAATAATATAAAACTAAAATCAATCATGTAATAAAACAATTCATTGGATTAATATTAATTTGTAATAAAATGATAATCATGTAAATTAAAATAATATTTTCAATACAACTATATTTTCACTAAAAGATGATTTAATCGTTCATTGTGAACAGAATTTTATATAAATTTTTTTAAATTTTTAGAATATTAATCTGATAAAATTACAATATTTTTTAACATCGTAATATAAAAATTTTATTTTGGATATTTTTGGGTATTTTGCAGAATATATTATTTCAAAGAAAAATAAATAAAATTATTTTTATTGAAAAGATTCTTTTAATTTAAATTATTGACCATGAAAACTATATTTTAAATTATTTAATGTAAAAATAGAAAAATTATATATTAATTAATACAATTTATATTTTTCAAATTATTTTTATATTGAATTTGTATATAAAATCTTTTAAATCTTTTGAAGATTTTATCTTTGAAATCAACCTCTCTCATACCACTCGGGTGATTATTTTTAAATTAAAATATGCCACTTTTTGGAATTGAACTTATAAAAATTTATTCAATATTATAAAGTGGAAATTTTTATTTTATATATTAGGTTCCTCTTAAATTTTTTTCAAAAATAAAAATTGAGAAAAGTAAATGCTATTTACCATAATAAAGTTAGAAATGGGTTTACTGTGGGTTTAACTAAGATGTTAATGGTTAAAATAACATAAATACAGGTAATAATATTATTGAATAGAAATATTTAAAAATGGGTTTACCATTTTTATTATTTTTTGGAAATTTCTAATTAATTTCCAAAAGGCGTCACCTTCCCTACTTATAAAAGGGAACACATTGCCATCACTGATCCACTAATAGAAAATCCTTTATTTTAGGAAAAAACTTCAAAATACCCTCTCTAAATAGATATTGTCATTTTATAGTTTTTTTACATATAAACATTCTAAGACATGGTTCTAATATAGGTGATACAAAAAGTGATTTATTTAAGAGAAGTTAATTGATTTAACAATCCACTTTCATTTTCCCACTCATTTTAAAAACTAACATTATGTATTAAAAAAATATTATGAAACCATTATAAAACATATAATAAAATTTTAATATTTTTATTAAAAAATAATTATCAATATCACCCCTCATGATATGGGAAATTAAATCAACGCTCTTCTGTATGGTAGAATATAGACTCATGAACCGATGTAATTTTTCATCCATCACCAGCTTTAAAGGAAGTATATAATGATGGATTTAAAAAATATTATTTTTATGTTATTATTAAACTTATTTATTAATAATTTCTCATATATATTATTAAATTTTTTATCATTTAAATTATGAGAACATTGATCAAGCTTAAAGCGGACTACCACCTATGTATGTGACCTGATTCAGATTTCACTAAAAAAATAAATTGAATGTAATAGGGATAAATTTACTGAATATATGGGATATATATGA
The DNA here is from genome assembly GCA_963277665.1 of Viscum album. Taxonomy (NCBI): domain Eukaryota; kingdom Viridiplantae; phylum Streptophyta; class Magnoliopsida; order Santalales; family Viscaceae; genus Viscum; species Viscum album. The sequence goes on from OY728136.1 coordinate 1,520,920,249, forward strand.
CAAGATATTTTTTATGTATAATAAATATTTCACCAACATACTTACACGTTCACTAATTAATGGGAGGATATCGTCGTTTATGCATAAGAATGGCCAAAAGTTTACACAAATAACTAAGATTCATTTTCCTTGTTCAAAATATATAAATTGATAGGAATTTGTATATATGGTTCAATATGATATTTAAAAAAATTTATTATTGTAGATATGATGGATCTATATCATGTATGTTAAAACTATAACCATAATGCAAAAATGCATAATATGAAACAGTGAAATTAAGACCCGATATAGTGAAAATAATGATATGTTGTTATAAATGTCCTCAAACAATGTTATAAGTGGAAAATATATGACATATTAAATATTAATATGATTAATTTATAAAAAAATTTAATCTTTGAAACCATTATCCAGGTGGTTAATATAAGTTTAAAAAATTAAGCATGTTTTAAGGGAATTCATCTCAATTTCCCATTTTTGAGGCGTATATATTTTTAATGTGGATAATTTATATTATATTTTTGACATAAATCCCAATAGTCTTGTGAAATAATTATTCCGAAATAAATCTTTTTATATAATTTTTATATTTTATTTTTTCATTAATTTTTATTTTCATTAATAGTTTCTAAGTGGTAAATAATTTCTTAACTCAAATTTCATTAATAGAGTTATAATAATTTATCATAGGCATTGAAATTCTATAATTATGTGGGTCATGACTTATTATTATATTATAATCTATTTATTAATTCTTTTATGTATTTATAGTTTATACACATAATCAATTAATTGATCAACACTCACTAAAACATAATGACCATTATAAGGGTTTATTTCTCAATCTAATCGTAATTGGAATTATTTATTCATCGTTTTGAGTTGAAGAAAAGTTTTTCAACATTGAATACTAAACCAATCTAATTTCACCCAAATCAAGTCATACTTAATATTTTCTATTATTAGTGCCTTTTTTTATCATTTGAATATTATGTAATTGAGAAACATTTTTTAATGAAACATATCATCATTTAACTATTTGGGCATAAATCATTTATCCTCAAAACATTGTTTTTAGAAAATGTTTTCAAAAATAATTTTCACCATTTTATATTATTCACTAAATAAATTTTGATCCGTTTACATTTTTTATAAATATAAATTAATGTGAAACTTCATGTTGTTTTTAATATAATTACTATTTGGGGATTTTTAAAAATGTGAAAGGAATTGTTGTATTAACATATATAGAATGTACTAAATTTCAAGACATCTGAAACACATATTATATTAAAACATCATGTAACTTAATCAAATATTATTTAAGAGGAATGTTTTTTCAATATATTTAATGAACATCTATTTTTATTGTTATTTTTGATGTAAAAAATATTTTTTTTCTCTAGAATATTCTAATGAAATTTTTATGGATTTTGAATTCATCAAAAACATCAAACCTCTATTGTAATTATGATCAATTTAGGATATGTTTTATTGGTATTATCATTATTATTTATTTATATGACTTTTGAACATTTTTTCCATGATATGTTTTACATTCACATTCTTGAAAAAAAATAGTCATTAAGTTTCATTTGAAATATTCACATTCCTGTAATCCTACGACATTAAATTTATCACAAATATCCTTATAATTTAATATTGATATTTTTATTTCATCAAACATATTTCATTTCATCATAAGATCATATGAAAAGTAAATTAGTTTTTTAACTATAAAAATATTCATAAATCAATGCACTTTCCTCAATATAGATATTTAAGGGTAAGTTACATGGTTCATTAATTAAATCAGGTATACCATATATGTGTAATTATATGTAGATACGGCTAAGAGTAGTACATCAAATTATATAGCCTATTGATGCATTGGTAGACTCATGAGTATAATTAGTATGAAATAATTAGATAGGTTTCTACTTATAATGTTTAAAAGTCTTGTGAATGGTATTTAAGTTAGATATATCATGTTATTGGAACCATGAAATAATATAATTGATAATTTCATTCAATAAATATTTTTTTTTGTTAAAAGTATCCATAAGGTTTCCAAGCTTCAATTATTTTTTTGATTCATTTCACTAACAGTTTTTTAAATAAGTGAAATTATTTTTCACATATTTACCTTTCAATAATAGATATGAATTATCTAGAAAATAAATCCATTCTATAGATTTAATAGAATGTGTCATCCGTTATTTATACTTCCATTATATTTTTGTTAATAAAATTATTTACAATAGTTGCGCGTACAATTATTTACCTTACTGGGATTATACTTATTAATTCATGATATCTTCAATTAATCTTAACCCGTATTGAGAAATTAAGACAAACCTTATTTTTTGTCTATCTATGGGATTCCATTTTTTTGAAGGTCCAAATAGAACTACTGCTTTTTACCACTTATTAACCAAAATGGAAAATATGGGATTTCATGATGTGTACTATAATTGATATTCTGGGATACGCCTGAGGTAACAATGATATTGTAATAAAATATAATTTTGTAACGTTTGTGTTGAATTATAAAATGGGAATCATGTCAGTATAAATTAAAAAACCCATAAACACACCTTTTCACTTTCAAGATGAAATTAATTATATCTTATTCAATTGTGGTAATTTTTTAAACCATCTTCGAGTTACTGGTGTAGGGGCTGCAATAGATATAGTATTCATTATAAAATAATTTCAAATAAATTTTTTATATTTTACTAGACATTGGATGTTATGAGTATTATTTTAAAAACAATGTAACAAATATTGTTTATTAACATTGTTGGGTGGGGTTTGATGGATATTTAGAAAAATGATAATGAACAATAAATTATGGTATTTTATTATTTATTTATTCAAAAAATAATAATTTTACATCCTTTTAGATAATCAATAATTTAAATTACAACAAGTCCTGAATTAAAATGAACAAAGATCACTATTTAAAATTGTATCCAACAAAATTAAAAATATTAATGTAAATTTAAGTTACATTATATGGGTGAATAACTAACTATTAATAAAAATATAGTCTTTTTATAAATTATATATTCATTCATTAATGATGTTTCATCAACATATATTAATATGTACTTTTTATATTTTGTTTTATGATTCATTTTAAATATAATATTGAATAGAACTGCATATTATTTTTAAGTGGTTAGTTTATTTATAAAAGTTATAATTAAATGAAATGATTTTTTAATTATGAAACATTAGTTTTTATTTTTTCATTGATTCTTCAATTTATACATTCAATAAAATGGAATTAAAAAAAATTGTGTAGAATATTTTATATGTTCGTCTAATATGGTGTTTTAGTTTCAATATTATCTATATTTGTAATAAAATCATAAAATCTCTCAATGAGTTGTTATTTTCCCATTATATTTACACTATTTTATGATACATTTCATTATAAATTTTGTCTTTGGAAGTGTCGGATAATTTTTATTATTATTTTAAATAAATAAACATTAAAAAAAGTAATTTTATAAATTGTTGTGGAAATTCCTCTTGGATTATTTTCAATGAATATATTACCATATATTTATTTTCAAAGGGTTCCCTGCTAAATTTCATCATTGTATTTATATAAAACCAACATTGAAAATGTGTAAAAAGGATTTAAACATCTCATTTTAATAAAAAGAAAAAAATAAATCCTTATATAATTCTCTTTATGGTGGATTTGGAATTAACATTTAGAATACATTACGTGGAATCTTCTTATTTCAATTTATCATTTATTAATAACATGTCACAATAATTAAGGAAGCAAAATACCCAGATATTAAAGGATTTTTCAGTATTGATATAACACTACATAAATAACATGTTTCATTGTGTCATTTATTGGATATTAAAAATCATGAAATTACATAATATGATATACATGCTACATGTTTCATGAGGAATAAATACCTCAATAAATTACAGATTTAGTATTTTAGAAGAATAGTCATCGTGTTTTCAATAATGTACAATTTTTATTCTTAGTCATTTTTAAATAATTTAGGCAATTAAATTAAAAAATTATCGATGAGATAATTGAAAATTTTCGATAGAGATATAATATTAATGATTTTTTTTGTATAATTGGTTAATTAATTGATTCGAACCATATTTTATTAAATTTGATTGATTGGGAATGAATGGATGTTTATTAAACATGTAATTCATATATTGTATGTACATAATCATGATCATAGACTCTACCTTTATAGCTGATTAGTTTCATTATTATTTATTACTAAATTATATTGATGTAATGTAAAATATTAATCCTCTCATTATGCAATAGACTATTTTCATAGGGTATCCATTTACGTAATATCTCGTAAAATAATCCTTGGATTCCCACACCTACACATGAGTAAAAGAATATGTAATGGATAGATATCTCGGATATGTTGCGGGAGTTCATGTTTTGATAAAATTTAAATCCCACACAACCGATACATTAGATGATATGTGGAAATATGTGACTCAAATCATGTCGTGGTTCATGGTGTATTCTATAGGTTTATAGTTATTTTATCATATACCAGATAAAATGACAATTATGAAGGCCTTATGATCATTCTAGCATTATTAATATATTTTTTCATGTATAATTTTTAATTTCATTTTGCATTTTTTTATTTTCATAGAATTAGTAAATTAAAAAGCCATTATGATAAAAATAAATTGAAATTGGATTATATATATAAAAATATCTATGATATGGGTAATAAAATAAGTAAATTCACTTAATAAGAACATGAATGTCTTAATTGTTAAATGGAAAAATTATGAAAAAATAATAGAATCCCTCAATTTTATATATTATGATGGTATATTTTTCAACATCTTATGATAAAATTCCATGAAAGTTCAAGGTTCATGGAAAACAAAAGACATGTTTATTTTAATTAATTGAGAATTTTATCTTATTTTTTCTATTGAATTAACATAGTTTATGTAACCAGTTGACTTACAAAGAGGTAAATGTTTTAGCATTTAGAAATGTGATAGGGAAAAAATAATCGAGTATTTCATGATTGTGGATTCCACTCAACAGATTAAAGAACTCTGATTATGTGGATATGGAAAAATTATTCCCACATGAAACCAATAAAAACAATTTTTCTGGAAATTTATCTCTTATGAGAAGGGGAACATGGGTAAATTAAATTCTAATATCCATGATATATGATATTGAAAAACCAATAATAATATCTTTTAGAATTCGTTAAAATAGTATGATATTAATAAATTAAATATTTATTGAGTAATACTATAACTTAGATAAGGCAATATAAATTTTCATCTGTTAATTATAGAGGTGATATTACACAAAAATTGAACCATGTTCTAATTTTTTATACTTGATAAGAATAAGATTATAATTGGAATTAATTGACATGAATGAAAAAGGAAGTTACATGATAACTACCAAAATAGATGGAAATTATTTGTGCTGTAAATCCCCATTAATGATGTGTATGACTAAGATGCAAGCAATGTGGAATGATCCTTATAGATGAAAATTTTAATGAAAACACACATGTAATGCCTTTCATTTTATTATCCATGTCAAATTAAATTCTGAATCAATAAGAGGATATGTGTGTGGATAACATGACATATAACCATCATGATCTCAATAATGATAAGCCCATACAAGGGGTATGTTGTTCAAAGTGATTAACACAGGAGGGGATGAATTGTGTTTATACTAAATATGTTTAAATAAAATCACCAATTTAATTAAAAAGTGATCATTTAATAAAAATAATAGATTTTTATATGTTTTTAATGTTTTAAAAATTTCTGAAAAATTTTAATTCCATGTTAGAATATTTATGTAAAATATATTAACATTTTAAATGAATTTACACAATAAAATCATTACATAAAAATTATTTATTACTCTATATAAATCATGTGGTTTTGTTTATATTTTAAAGAAAATTCAGATTATTTCTACTAAATGAAGATAAACAAAACACTATGCGAACAAAAAAAATAGGTTCATTCGCAATATGATACCAAATCACACCAACTTGTCAATCACCCACTCCCATGAAGATTATATAAAATAATCTTGACCCACAAATTAGATCAGGCAAATAAAAAATATCTAATGAATTCCAATAAATAATGTGGTCCTATTCCACAATAAACATGCACATAAAATAATTGAAAGCCATACAAAGAACAACTACACAATATAGTGGGTAAAAAATATAATGATAGTTAATAACATATATTGTGTCTTCCAGTTATATAATGGGTTATAGTACAAGTTGATAAACATTAAAAAACAATAAATTTCCCTAAAATATATAAAAATATATAATCGGAATTTATATACTTGTATAAATGAATGAGTTTATGGTTTTTCGTGCTCTTATGGGTGAGTCTCATAGATAAATTTTGATTTTTATCTTGAGTAATTTCTATGAAAACTCTATAAAATAGAACATTGTAAGTTCTATTTATTTTGATAGTGGAATGGTATTGAATTTAGACATATCTTTACTAATATCAAATTCGTAATGAATATAAGAGTGGTCCTTGTTAAGCACTTCAGTTAATGGAATAATTGGTCATATGTTCTCACTTTTCTTGAATGCATTCATTGAATCCATGATTGTATAGTTTGATGCATGATGATGAGCTTTTTGAATATATATCCCTTCTGGATGGTTAGACTGTTCAAGGATAAATCATCTGGGTATTTTGTAACCACATAATTAGGTCTTAAATAATATTTATTTTCATCCTACAGATGTTAGGATAAATCATTAATATAATACTTAGTATTAAATTGTATAATACTTTCATTAATATTATTTCATTTGAAAACCCCAAAATCGATATCATTATTTATTATGCAGAGACGTATGTCTAGCGATAAGTCCTAAAATGTTTATTCAAGAATGGCGGTGAAAAATGTTGTATAGTGAATCATGTCAATAGTTACTCATCTTAATAGTGACTCATCCCAATAATGAATTATGTAAATAGTGAGTCCTGCCAACGTAGAGTCGCCTTAGAAGTGTCTAGTCTCAATGGTGTCTCATCTCAATTATGACTTGTCTAAAAGGTGACAAATCTCAATGGTTGGTCGTTATCAGTTATTACTTAATTATGATTGTTTGTATGGTTTTTAGTGAATCAATCATGAAATTTTATCTTTTATATTGGTTAGAAATTCCTTGAAGTGTCTCTTCTTCGATAGAGACCTTTTTCTGTACACATCCAAATTCACTTCAATTTTTCTTATATTATAAAGTGCTATCATAAATCAATGATTCCTATAAAAATATAATTTCCCTAATTTGTGACCATTAATATAAGAAATATCCGACAACCTCCTAGTTTTTTATGATTCCATATAATGGAATTTAATAAACTCTGTATTGTATTAAATTTTGTGTTAAAATATATTTTCCAACTATAATAAAAGTATAATATACGGATTGGATGTGTGATTAGAAAATAAATTCATATATATTATATCAAATAATGAATAAAATATAGATAATAATTATTATATTATATGTATAGATTAAATATATATAGCATAAAATTAATTTTTTCAAGGAATCTCATTAATCAAGCAATCAATGATATGAAAAAATAAAGCAAAAATTCGATAAGTTATATCCCCTTTTTGGTATTACAAAAAATTAATGTAGTCAAATATTAAATATAAAGATTGAAAAGATGAAAAAATAAAGATATCCACAATGGATGATGAAATAAATGTACATGAAAAGTGATACAAAAGAGTTTCTACCAAAAAAATTCCTAATATCAATCACTTCTAATCCAGGGTAACTAGATCAAAATGTTCCATTCCATTTTCTTTTTTAGAGGAAATTGTGGTGGATGATATTGGGAAATCAGGTATAAATAGAGTTTCTCGTATGATAAATGTGATGGGGGGCTAGATATCTTCTCTTGGAGTCAGATGAAAATGCTAGAAGCGAGAAAGAAATATTGCATGATATGTTAGGCTATAACTTTTATGAACATATTTGTAGAAGTGGATAGAGAAGTTAGATGTGAAATCACAATGGTATTATCATGAGCTATAAATTATAAAATAGCAACATGAAATAGGGCTTCATCATATTGATATATTCAATGATAATATTTCAAATATTTTCAGGGGAATTGGAAAATTCCTTTTTCTACTCTATAAAAAACATAAGCACTCAGGTCATCACATTAATCTGATTAAGTTTTTTATTCTAATCTTGTGTATCTAAAGGTTTCTTAATGATTACATCAATAAATATAATGTTAGATTCGATATCATGAATACATTATATATATATAAGGTAATAGTTTATTAATATTTTAATGTTTTCTAATCCATTTATGAAATCATTTAAACATTTCCTATAAACCATATAATCATGGTCACTATTGTGGCTAATTTTTAATTAACCCTCCCAAGTATTAGAAGGAACATAACTTGAACTGCATAAAGATCCATCCTAACTACTAACTAGATCATCTCAACATCTAATGGGGGAGTTGGATCACTTAATGTTGATTGAATAGATGATAATTAGTCCATCCTATATAGAAAATCATCCATATTATAATGAAATGTAGTTTTTATCCCTTACATATCTTATATAAAATCATCCATCTCACTATCTATTGGAATTTTTTATATCTCAACATCCTGAATATGTGGAATATTCGTAGTTTGTATGTGGTGAATAACATGCTCAAAAAGGTATCTTCAATCTATCTTACTATGAATAGTGAAATGAGTTTCCCGATTCATGAGGATCATACGGAAATTACAGAGAATCCTCTCATTGATGGACACAAGGCCAGATCTCGATAAACATCATATTGGAATAGAACGAATATCATCTTGAACAATATATTTTGGTTTATTAGTATATGCATGAATATTTGAAGAAAACATATATAACTCCCTGGCAGAAACTAATTGATGTACCATTGATCCCTCAAGTTCAAACAAAATTAGAAATGGAATTTTTGGTTCTCCATGATTTGGTGGAATCCTATAATTGAATGAGTTATGGTTGTATTGAAGTAGCATTAAAAACCCTAGATATCTTTCTCATTCATCAAATTTTAGTTCCCCAACCAGATTGAACAAAAAACAACATGATCAATGACTAGAGGATAAGTAAATGATGGTTCAACAACCATATTTTCATCAATATTCTTCTCATAAAATGAAGGATAAAAATATTAAAAATCTTATTTCTCAACATGATATCTATCAACACGGTTAGCATGAGTTATAAAAATGATTCATGATTCATCCCCCTCAACAGATACTCCCAACCCAGCTTTAACATCACTATCAATATCTCTATCTATGATTAGTATAATATAAAACATACAATCTATATATAATCTGGAGAAGAAACAACTGCATGAGGAATATAATAATCATATGACCTATTGTGATCAGAACCATATAAATATTCATTGTCAGAATCATCATCATTTCAATAAAAATTTAAATCTCTAGCATTCATAACATTTAATATTTCATATTCTTATTCATTAATTTCTTCTTCTTCTTCATCTTCTTTATCTCCTTCGTCGCCATATTTTATTTTATTTATCATTTTTATTTCCCCCTATTCCCTAATTAATGTATCTATAATAAATCTTGTTAATTTATTCAAGAAAAAGAGAAATTTATTTCACTTATCTCAATCACATATAAGAGTTTCTCTAATAGGAAGAGATCAAGGAGAACAGGCTAGATTCAAAGAGTTAGTAGTGCGGATCATAGGAATGTTAGGGCCACAACCTATATTGAATGAGAACTCATTACCCTGATTACAAGAGGCACGATCCTCATATTACTACCCATATGAGTACACATACACTAAATCTAGATCTAATAAAACATATATATTATCTATTAGTCCTATTGGGTGGACAAAAGGATTTATCTCCTTATAAATATTGTGAAAATAATTAACCAATTTCTGCTTCCATGAATTATAATTTATCATTATCCACATTCATATTCCATTGTAAAATAAAATCCTCCACATTTCACCTTGGATTTATTCTTCACCATCAAATAAACTCTCGACATCCAGTATGGCTTACATTTACTTGAAATAAATATGGGAATTTTATGTGGATTCTGTTTTACACATTTCCATCATATAAATCATCAAATTCATATACAAGTTTTTCTTATCTCCCATTTTTCTAACATATAATAGACATAAATCATGGTATCACATGGTAGTAAAATATCATTTTTTCAGGAACATCTTATTCTGGATAATATTGATCATCAAATGTAACTCACCATCATCTGTGATTCCATACAGTACCCTAAATGTTCTATATCGTGTCAGCTCGACTTAGTCAATCATTATTTTTAAAATTTCTTGCATAAGATTGAATTGAAACCTTATAATCATTTGAAACAACTTCATGATGTACATTTGTATATCTATCAAATCGAAATGATGAAAACAGAAGGTACTTCCCATTTAACCTTCTATGAATTCAATCCTTATCTTATCCAAATAGAAACTCAACAATATTATAATGTTGATGCTCTCACTAGTGATAGAATGACCTTGCAATTTTAATGAACCACAGTAACTATCCATTTTCATTGATTACTCTAAGAACCATTTATCCTATTATTATCGTCCACTTATAATTTACATCATTTATAGGTACCACTCTACAAACCACTAGTGGTGGCTTCCCTAGATATATGACTAGTAGGATCAATTCTCGTTATAATATTTATAGAAGTGACTCATTTGGTGATGAATATTCTATTCACATCACACTATCTATTTCAACAAGGGGGATTTTCATACAATTTCTAGGGAAGGTGGAAGCCTATTAGATAGAGGGTTGCTGATATGGTTCATGTGTGCAGAAGTGAGAGTGTCATATGTAGACAAAGTCCTCATTTTATATTAATTATGAATATTAAAATTGGGAAACAAATATATATATATATATATATATTGAAATGAAATTTGATATATATTCCCAAAATAAGAATTAATAATGATTTCTTCAAATGAAATGGTTGGTCATTTATAGTGGGGGGTTGCTTCCAATGAAGTGTAAATTCCAACAATTAGTAAATGCCAATGGGGGGTAACCTGAAATAGCATGTAAACTCTAATGGTGGGTAAACACCAACTATTGTTAAATTACAATAGTGGCTTAACTCCAACTATTGTACCCAAAAAATCATGATTAACCCGAATTAGTCATTGTTAATTCATGTTTGATGTAATTAATTCTCTCAAAATACAATTTCTTAATAAAAAAATCCGTGTGTTAATGTTCAGTTCCAATTTATTGAATATTTATAACATCATTTGGAAAAAAAATTATTTATAATTGATTATTTACATAAATTTTTTCTTTTATAGTGTGATACAGAAGTATTGTATAAATGTTTTTAGAACATGGGTTTTCATAATTTATAAATACATTCAATAATTAATATCAATAGACTAGTAAAGTGTGTTTCAAATAAAAAATTCTAAGAAGACATCAACCTATTCAACATCATCTCTACCCAATTAAATATAATATTAATTCTAACTATACAAAAATTATTTTGTTTTACCAAAATATGAAATGTTACAGTGTTTCTTTTTCTATATAACATACAACCACTGAAATATGTAGGTGAATCACTAACTATATTAACCAATTTACTTCTAAGGTAGAACAATCCAAAATTACAGGGATTCATAGGGTATTTGTAAATTAGTAATATGTTAAATGTGTCCCTATTTCGGTTTCTTGAACATGAGAAAACATATTCACAATAAACGTAATGGAATGATGGAAATAATTTAAGATGAGAAGGATTCCAATCATACCATTATAACTTGATTGATCTATTGAATTCCTAGCTTGATCAATATCCATCATATAGTTGGAACTCATAAGAGTGTAACTACTCTTAGTTCAATCAAATCAAATTTATATTAAATATTTAAAACATTATTTACATTGATTTTAAATTAATTGAATAAAAAATTTGCAAAATAGGAAAAACAAGAAGGAATTTAATATCACCCATTAAATTCATTTCAAACTCATTTTGCACAAAATTACAAAAATAAGTACATAAGTAATTTTTTGAATACCAAAAAATTATATCATAAAAAAATATTTTATCTACAAAAAATTCATTGCATATTATTTTCTAAAAATTAACGGAACAAATATTAATTTTGATAAAAATTTATAAATAACAAATTATTTTAGAATATCTTACAGTTCTCTTAGATCATGTTTTAAACCATGTAAATCATTTTTTATTTTGATAAAAATTGATTTGAAAATCGAGGATACTGAAATAAAAGGGGTTTTCAAAAAAAACCACAATTATATACCCTTTAATGAATGTTCTTTTGATATACATTAGATATAGTTTGAAATTGAGATTCACTACATATGAATGTAGTAAAATAATTCTCTTCTGTATCTTTACTTGTAAAAATGAAACAACATATTCAATAACATCTTCATACATGTAACTGTCTACAATAATTTCTCATTGTTTGTTATTTTTATTGAAAATTAATCAACCTTGATTCTAAACACCCATTTACTGCGTATATTCATGGTGTATTTTGATTTATTAAAATGTCTCAAAACCATTATTTCTCAAAAACAAGTTATGTAAATCCTATATAGGAATAACCTATAATTCATTATTTATTAAATAATTGTTGTTCATAGGTTCACAGTTGAAAAGAATTCATGATGTTAAAAAGGGTTTGATAATGATGATCTAGTTTGTGTACCTATACCTAAGACTCCAACTAATGAATCTAATTAATAGTATTCAAAAGATCTAACTGATCTTGAAAAACAAGGGTTGGTCACCTCATGGTCCTCTATTGGATTTGGTTATAGGAATGGATTTCTCCCAAAGATAAATTGAATTTTTCTAAGTTTTATAGTATTGTTAAAGGGGTTTTCATTGATGTTAAATTTTGAAAAATTCATCCTCGTGGTTTTATAAAAAACATTTATGTTCATGGGGATATTTATCATCCAACATGACATAAATTAACTCTTCTATAGTCATGGTTATTTTGTTAGACGCACTATAGGTTTTACTAGATGTTGAAAACAGAACCAATTTTTTTATCACTATTAGAGGAAAACATCTCAATATTATCCATAGTGTTATGAATAATGATTTCTCATCAAAATAACTCTTAATTAATTATTGTTAGTATTTCTACTATTCTATAGTTAATAATGTATTTTCATTATTATATGTATAATTAAAAGTCTATTAATTATATAACAAGCGATATTCAAAACTTCTACCAAAAATTATACAGGAAAGTCATATTTGTTTTGTAACATTCAGGATATCAATTGATATGTTCTATTTCTTCTACCTATAACTCCATTTTTATCTGGAGTTTTAAGAAAAAAATATTTATGATTTTTTCTATTTAATGATATAAAAACCCAAAAAAATTATTTTCAATCTCAATGCCTTGGTAACATCATATGGTATTCATTCCATGTCCATTTTGAATTAATATAGACTTTGAATGATTAGTAAAGTGAGATTCTGATTCACATTTGTGAGTTAATAATATTACCCATGTATTCCAGGAAAATTTATCAATATGTACAGAGGTATATTTCTTCTCTACTGAAAAGGAATCTCAAGAAGGCCCAAAATGTAAATTTGAAAAAATATATGGGTTAAAAAGTTGATACTCCTTTATTAAATTTCACATATATTTTGTGATGTTTCTCTTTTTGATAGGGGTTACAAACATTATCATTTGGGAATTAATTTTTTTGTAGATACCATACTATCCCATTCTTAGTAAGATATATATGTTTGTGTGAATATTACATTATCTAATTCTCTTATACAAGAATCTATGATTCTCTATAAAATTAACATAAGAAATAAAAATTCATGAAATTAAATAATCAATTTTAATAATATAGAAAATTACTTTTCTAAAGGACACATTTGTTGATTAGAAAACATTAGAATAAATGTTTCCAAATTTTACATGAATTCCATCATTAATAATATCTCACATTATAAGAATATTTTATTTTAAACCACCATAAAAAATGAATTTATAAATTAAAACTGAATAAGAGTTAAAAATTTGGATCAGGCCAATTATTTTCCCATTAGCATTTTCACCAATGCTGACATGACCTCCATCAAAATTTATTAGGATTTTGAAGAATTAATAATATCTTATCATATATATGGAAAAATAATTTTCTATATAGCATAGAATTAATTAATATATCATTGTGAAGTTCCCCTATAAAATAAATTTATAAAAAAAAATTTTGTAACCAAAATATCAATGGTCCGTAAATGTTAGTGATTAGAGATTTTAGAAAAAATATTTTATTGGATCTTTTCCTATAAGAATATTGTAATGTATTTTAATAAAATAATTTATTTTTTCCACTTTAATAATAAATAGTTGATTAATTTCTATATTTATATTTAAGAATAATATTGTTCATTATAATACTATTCATTCCTCTTTGTTAACCTAATGTAGAAAAATAATTAGGTGAAATTTTTCTGACTGATATTTGAGTGATACTTTCTATACCATTAATGAATATCACTATGTCAATTTATAGGGGATCAGTTAGAAATTTTAGTTCAATTTTATTTCTTAACAATTACTAATTACATAACATTTATAAAGATAAATCATATTTACCATTAGTCGATAGAGCATATTATTTCATTATAAATATTAATTTATCTTTAAGATAATTGAAGGTAAATACAAGAATATTAAAATATTCTATCATTTAATAATTTTTCCTGTTTTATTAATTTTATTAATCATTAGAACTATTTATATTATATAAAGATGAAACAGTAGGTACCTCATATATGATTGTCATGAATCACATATTTTCTGTCTTAGTATTTTCATCATTAGTTGAGTCTGTGTCCTGGATAAATCCAATGAGGTGCTCTTGGTATCATTAATTTATTTATTTTATATTTTTACCTTATCATAATAAATATCCATTTATCCAAAAACTAGATAGTCCTTATTAACATGTCCATTTATCTTTCACTAATAATACATAATCAGATTTAATTTATCATATATTTTCCATTCATTCTTTAAATTCCCTCTATTATAATACTAATAATTATCACTCATTTTCCTAGAAAACTTCATCATATTAAATAATTTCATAATACTTTTGGCTAGATGGGAAATCTCCTCATTAATATCGGTTGGATATTACTCATAACTAGAGATGTCATTTCAAACTTTTAACATTTATTTTTGTTTTCATGCAGTGGTTTTGATGCATACATACTACCTCATATGTTAATCCTTCTCTTTAGAATTATATTTATGATCATCCTGATATATTATCATGTTTTGTTTTTACTCCATAATATTTATTTTACTGATGTCATATTATTCACATATTGAAGATGATGTTCCCCAATATCTCACGGTAAGGCATCTGAATTATAGCATAATTCAATAATTTTCAGAAACTGATTTTCCCAAGGAATTCATGGTATTTAATATTCCATTGAACAAGAGATACATATTATAAATCATATCATCGGGTTTCATCTTTTAGGAATAATATATAATTTTATAAGTATTCAATCTAATTTCATTCATAGTATTTGTTTCTTACTAATAATTGTCTAATGTGTCTAAAATTTCATATATAGTTTTCTAGGAAGATAAAGTATTAAACTCTTCATCCATAGAATCATTTCAAAAATAATTAATGGAATATAAATTATTGTTATTTTTTTTATTATCATTATCCCACATAACTCTATTTGTTGTAAGAAATTCATATTTATCTTCTATAGCTACCCATATTTCAATAAAGAACCTAACAATGTGATTTTTTTGATTACTTATTTTGGAGAATAATTATTTCCATCACAGATTTTTTTTCGGATTAATATCCTTATATTGTGTTATCCATTTAATGATGTATTTTTATTATTGACATACATTTAAGATCCTTAAAAAACTACTAATGGAATGGTTGAAAATATTTTTGAAATCATTTGATAACCAAATGTTGTACAATGTTATTTACACAATAGGGGATGAATTGTGTACCTAATATTTTTTAGGAAATTAATACAATAAATTAATATTTTAATTAAGAATAGAATAGTTAAACAAAATTGTAGATCTATATAAGATCATAACTTATAAAATACTACACAATTAATGATTTTGTCTTTATAATACCAATAAGTGGAAACTAATTTATAAATTTAATTCAATTTACTCAATAAAAATATATATAAGCACTAGTGAAAACATACTTTCAATATATTTGTTTTTATAAATTTTAAAAAATATGATTTAATGTGTTTAAATTAAACAAAAAATCCACCGTAGAATTAAAACATGATTTCCATCCTCAAGACGAGACATAATATTCTCATATTGTAAATCACTTGTCAGCAAATAATATATAATAAAAATTATGATCCACAACCTAGATTGGGTAACAGTACAACAAATACGAGCTGTAAATGCCATAGTAAAACATATTCACCTATAATCATGGGAGTAAAACAATACCATGATAGACAAGGACCTCTCCAAAAAATAATGTGTAAAAAAATTTAACAGAGTTAAGATTATATCTTGTATAATTCATTTATAACACATGATATAGTGCATGAATAAAATCAATAAATAATAACACAGTTCTAAAAATTAAATGTAACCAGTAGAAATAGAATTGCGACTCATGATCAGCAGTCTCTCTTCATAACGGTGACTTGTCTCAAAAGTTATTCATCTCAATTATGACTCTTCTTAATGGTGAGTCCTCTAAATAGTGGCTCATCACAATGGTGATGCTTTTTAATAGTGACTCATCTCAATGTGGAGTCATCCAAATAGTAACTCATGTTAATGATGACTCTTCTCAATGGTGACTCAACTTAATGGTGACTCATCTCAACATCAACTCATCTCAATTGTAATTGTTCTCAATCAAATATCATCATTAGCAATTATTCCTTTATCATGGTAGGTAATGTCTGGAGGTGACACAATAATGGTGTTTAATTTTTTCTAGCATTGATACATTCCTTACAGTGACTCAAATATAGAAATGTGACTTTTCTATACATAGAAATATTATCAAAAAATTCCCTAATGTTATAAAATTTTATAATAAAACATGGTATCAGTTAAAAAATTTAACATAAATTCACATAATTCAAACCACGAGGTTCCAATAAGACATATGATATCTAAAATTAATTTTTCCTATGAATTCATAGATACATGGGGTATATTTGACCTCATTTTTATAATATTATTAGATATATAGAGCTCTTATATATATTGGGAATTAAATTCATGGATTATTTTTTATAGGGATCTATTTTGTTCCTCAAAACTATAACATTCACTAGTTTGATAGTGAATTACAGCACGGGAGATCATATGAATACTCATTCAGTACATCGTTCTCTCAATATCCATGTTGATTAGGACTTGGTGAAGGAAACCCCGTAGTATATATAGTGAATAATAAGTAAAAGAATATGTAAATTGTTCCAATGACTAATAAATATTCTAGAGTACCCAAGCACCATATTTCTATAAATAAGATGATCCAAAGGTTGATGGGGGAAATTTTTTATTTTGTTTTTTACATTTAATGATAATCCAAATGAAAAATAAATTCATCTAGTTGCAATGGGAAGGTAAATGTGTGATCATATTTTATTTAATATTTATATATATATAAATAAGTTATAATTTTCATATTTCTTCCTCCAATATATATCAAATTGTATGAAAAAATATATTGATACATTTCTAGTGGATATGTGGATCTTTGAGAAGCCAATGAAGCACAACTTGCTCCATTTGCTACAGAATAATAATTCAGTTTTTTCCACTATAATGATATTGGTTATGATAAATATTTATTTTTCTCCATTTGTAAATATAAACATCATTTATGTTTCCTTCCTTGACATGGATCTATTAGTATCAATATTATGAATTAATGAATTCCTATTTTAAAAAATAACAATTTTTGTTGTATGGAAAATCAAAATAAAATTGTTAATGTATTGAATTACGAAATCCATGTATTGATAAAAGATATTGAATTTTTTTAACATTGTACATATAACACCATGTTTTTGATTCACCATCTATGACACATAAATGAGATGTTTTCGACACCTCTTTCCAAAAATTTTATTTTAGAAACATTTGAGGTAATATTTCTTCAAAGATGTCATGGTAGGTTTCAAGAAAATGTGACCAATCCAACAATTAGTGGACATAGTAAAATAGCCATAAATAATATATGATTAGTAAAAACTAATGTTTGTATGAAATGTATTTGTACATGATAGAGGTAAATATTTTTACATCATTTTATTTACTGAATAATTTATTATATATTCCTATTCATACTTGATTAGGTTTAATTTTTAGACCTTTGAGAAATTCAATTAATTCATAAAGGATGTATTCAATCAATATGATATGATTGTAATAAATATATTCCCTAATTAATGTAGTCAATTTCTAATCCATCGCATTATTCACATTCATTATGTGTTTTTAATTATATATAAATTCACACCACCTTATACAATACATTTGAAATGTACTAGTCTAATGATGAATATTAAATTTCTAGAAATTTAATGGTTGATGATGAGTTATGTGGATGTTCCATTATCCATAGATGGATATAAATTATAGACTATGATATACATATCAAACTGGTTTCTGAATTAATTTGTGAAAAAATTCACTTTGAGTTATGGAATGTAATGAAATTCTTTATGTCATGTACAATTTATGGCTCGGTTAGGTTTTTTCTATGGCCACATTTAGAAATAATATATAACCACAAATCATAATAGTTTTATTCATATTATATCATGTGAAAACTAGTTTATATTACATAAAGAACCCCCCAAGAAATTTATTGTCTTAATAAATGTCATATTACATATGTGGGGGAATATTGTTATGAAAGATAATTGGTGAATTATTGAATTAGGTAATGGTTATCTTCATCATAAAAACGATTTGATACAAGAATATATTTTACATGACTATATAGAACGTTTATTTCATAAAGAACTATATTTCATAGGAGTACTAGAGTTGAAATATGAATATAAAGATACAATTTTCTAGTCAATTAATATGGTGACTCATTATTGAATGAAACAACTGAACCACTCTACAATAAATAACTATTTTGTAGCTCAAATGAAACAATATTAGATGAATCCCTGAATTTTGAGTTATATTCTATGTATCAAAATAATGTTATTTTTCTGGTTGATCTAGTGGAAGATGTATATTAAATTTTTTGTAATGATGTTATCATGAGAAAATTATAAATTAATTTTAATGTAAATAACTAAAAAGAACAAGTAGTGGATAATGGATACAAACAATATCGTGTAAATTACTATTATAAACCATTATATTCAATTCCTATATTTAAATTTATATGAATTATACTTTCAATAGTAGCATAACATTACTATGGAAGTTTTTAGATGGATGTAAATGAAATATTTTATTAACAATATCCTTCTAGAAGATGTCTATATGACACATATTGAAGGGTTTTAGACTAAATGAAATTCATACATTTTTTTAAGATACATAGATATATTTATGGTTTTATGAAAGAATATATTTCACATATAATATATTTCGATAAATGTATCCAGTTTTTCTTTAAAAATGATTTTTAGACATGTATGTTCTACGGGTTCAGTGAAAGGGAATCCATTTTCTAGATATTATATGTTGATGAAATATTATTGATTATAACTTAAAAACTGATCATAAATAATTTAATGAATTGTTATAAGTGTTTTCCTCCAGTTAGGATGTAGTTGTAGGATCCTAGATTTTACAGATCAAGATCATTAGTGATAGAACCAGGATTCTACTTAGAAAAAAGTCAAGGTATATCCATTGACAACATACAAAGTAAATTTATTATGCAACAATCCAACAAGTAATTAGTTCAAGGGGAACATTGTATACATCCTTCCATGATAACATACCCTTGGAAATAATAATAGAAGGAAGGAATGTCTAGTTTCAAATATTTATATTTGATATAATTTATCATATATGCCATGTTATGTTAAAAGATTGATTTTTCCCATTAATTGATTATTATAAGATTATTTAATGTGAATTACTTTGAATTAAAATGGATTATTTTATATTATATTCTTATGGTTTTGATAATAACTATGGATATGCAACTAGTGTGTGGAGTAGACAAGGAGGATGTAATTTGGGGGAATACTGTAACCCCCCTAATAGAATTTATAATGAGTTAATGTCAATTTATGGTTATCAATTTATTTATGATGAAGGGGCTACGAGATAGAAGTGTTAATGTATATAGTTCTTTTTGATTCTACATTTTATAAATATTATATACAAACATATACTATAGTAAATGAATCTAATGTGATTTGTAGATTTTTAAAATATCATGATGTGGTACCTATTAGTAAAGACTATCACATAATATTATGATAATAATTTATTAAGGATCTCGCAAATGAGTTAATGTGAAATAATAGACAAATATCAAAATTCATAAGTATCACCAATTTATGGGTTTTTCTTAGTGAACTGTAGATGTGGTGGGAAGAGTTGTTATGGATGAAAACTTGGATGATCCCTGAAATAAATCCAAATCATAGTTTATTAAGGGTTATCTTGTACGACATAGTAGAATGAAGGTTGTTTATAGTTGGCTCTAGTGAACATGAATGTCAGTTAGATTCAGTACCCTATAAAAAACTTCTATGTAATTTAGTATTAAAAATACACATTATTTGAAATATTAAAAAATTCACTATCACAACATGATTTTTCTTTTGCGTGACATAGTATATGATACCTTTATATGAGAAATTATCACAATGATCGGTCATCGATGTTCATTTATGTGATGAGATACATAATTTCACATTATTTCATTCAAAGTTATATATACTCTATCTAGAGGATATTATTTGATAAGACACTAATGATATTTTCTATCAGGGGTGGATTCTTATTGAACTTGTATAAACATTATCATTGTTCAAATCATGTAAATTATTCATGATTGGGATTATATTAACAAGACCTACTACTTGGAAATCTAAATTTTTTGGTGTAATTGGATGTTCCAATCTATGTATGTGTTTATTGAACTATAAGACTAATAGTTTAATTTATTGATGTTAATAGTTTTATACTATAATGAATTGCTTAAAAATGTGATGACATATATCCATGACGATGTAGAATATATTGAGAGCATCATGAGTGATATTTAATTCTTGAATAATTTTAGAATTGGTTTTTCATAATATTCGTCATCGTTTTTTTATATCACATAATCTATTTTGTGAATAAATAAGCATATATAAACCAATGACCCTGAAATTTTATGGTTTGCTTTGTTTTTATAAATTTAATGTATCAAACATTAAGAATATAGGCAGATGAAACAAATATAAAACATTATTGATTAGAGGTATCATTAAATAGGGATTATATTAAAATTTTATTAATCATATGACATATTATATCATTATTAATTTAACAATAATATTTTTTATTAACATGGCAGGTTAGTAGATTCTAGCAGATGAATTTTGGTAGCTGTGCATAAATTTATAGAAAAGGACTCTCTTAGGGTTACACAGTATGTTCATTAGGAACCATAATTAAATATTAAATTTATTTTTTATTTATAATTTTGAATATAAATTCATGAAATATGAGTTTTAATAATTATTCTAATTTTCTTAATCACTTATATAAAATCTATATTTGTTTGAGAGAATAATTTTTATCACAATTTATAATATATATTTATTTTATTTTAACTTAATATAATATATATCAATTTATTTCATTGTGATTAATTAAGTAATATTTATTAATTAAATAAAAATTCATTATTTATTGTATGATAAAATCTATGTTGGTATGGCGGACTATATTTTAATTTTTGGTCACAAATAATGTGATTAATTTATTATTTAATTAAATATTAATTTTTTGTTTCAGGATTTTATTTAGTGATGATTGTGGAGTAGAAATAGTTTTAGGGAGAGTACAACCATATTCAATGAATAGACATCATGAAAAATGGGAAATACATTGGGATGGAGGCGCTATTTGTGTGATTCAATCATGGTAGTGTGTCAAACTCATTGGTGGATGGGATTTCTACATATATGGCTATATTTTGATTCTATTTGTACATTGATGATTCAATGAAAATGATCATGGAAAATAAAAAATAATATATTCCCTTATAGACCTATATACTATTTCTGAATGATTTAAAATATTAATGATCATAGTCATATAAAGGTCATCTTTACTGTTATGGTCGAATCACTATAAGATAGAGGATTTATTCAAAACAGTTTCTTATACATGGAGATTCATGACTGGAGATTGATATCTAACGGTAGGTATCTTTACAAATCATTTATCCATATATATTGGAAATATAATAACATGGGGTTTGGGATTTCATGATCAAATGTTGGGTTGTCTGTGAATCTAGTTATGGTAACCTTATTTTCATCCAATTGATTGCAAAAATTCTTTTTCATGGGTCTGGGTGAAAATATACTACATGATTTGGGTCTTCTAGAATTATTATCTTTTCAAATAAATTCCCAATATAATTATAAATACAATATAGATGGATATGTAAATAGAGATGTAGAAATTCTATCATTTTTTTGATGGCTATGTTGAAAATCAGTCACTATAAAAATGTTTATAAAGGTGAATATATATACATATGATGATAACATGAATCATAGACTTGATTATGAGAAATAAACGATTTTAAAAAATTATTGAATCATGAACGAGAATGGGGTGGTGAATTGATTGTTTTCCAATTCTATATGTTTTATTTTCATGTTAAATGGGAATGAATTAATGTACTATACATGGAATAGAAAATATAATAATAATTAAGGATTTTCATCCCATTTTTTTGTTCATCTAGATGAATTAATGAATAATTTTACCTCCATGAACTCTAATTGTATTGGAGTTTTCACAAACTGAATCTTTTGGCTGCTAATACCTGGAAAATATAAAGACCATTACAAGGCATAAATGGTGTTCCCTATCTCCATAGGCTAGAACAAGTTCTCAGGTGTCAATAAATATGGGTAGGGAATGATTTTACTGAGTATGATATCATAAAAATAGAAAAAAATCAATAATACAAATCTAAAATTTCCATGACAAAAAATAATTAAAATTACTCTAGAATTGAATACATGGTTTCAAATAAGGTACAATATGTCCAAATAAAAATAAAAACAGCTGCAATTAATCCTCAAATATTTTACATGAAAAGCGGTCATCACCCCCAAGCCATCTCCACAACATCACAGTTTAAGAGGGTACTAACAACATGAACTTACTTTAGCTGAGGAATTACATTAAACTGTGTCAAAAATAATGACGTATACATACACCCATGGGGTGTGTGTAGGGTGTGAGCATAATCCCAATATAATACCATCAAAATATTCGAATGAGTTTTCAATACAAATAAACACACCCTAATACGTGTGTAAATACTGCAAATCCAATGTTCACCAAAACCGAGAACACCCCAAGGCATTAGATATTCTCATGCTATATGTAACTCGTACCCTTGTGTAATGTTTCCAAGTCACAATCATTTACCATGTAGAAGACACTTGTATTGAACATTAAAATAACCTAGTGGTTCCCAAACAATATCTAAATAGTTTAGATAGAGTTTCCTTTTTTCATTTTCTCAGTGAAACAGGGATAATACCCATTCAGATCCCTAGTCGTACTAGTACATATCTACCATCCTAGGTACCTAAGCTTCCCCCTATTTGTTTAAAAAATTTAAACATTCAACATAAATCACTTTTAGTATAAAATACCACTATTAGTTATATACAAACAATATAGTAGCTTCACACGATTTATACCACTTAAAACAAAAAAATGATTTTGATTTTCAATTAAAAAACATCTCAAAATCCAGCATTGTTTTGCCCACAAAACTCCTTGAAATACCTAAAATTCACACCATGTGCACACTCAAAAGTCACCAAAATTGAAATTACACCCCAATACCTTTCAACAAAACAAAAAACCAGTTTTGGGTAGCCCTATATTTACTACAAAATTATGTCTTTATAAAACCACCATTTTCACAAAAACACGACACATAAAAATTTATGTGTTTCAAAAAAACTACTAAATCAGATATTCTTTGAAACAACCAAAGGATATAAACATTCAATATAGTATTTTCAGCCCTAATAATCTTCAATTAAATAAACTATGTAATTATAGGGTATCCCCAAATGAGCCAATTAAATTTATCAATGAAAAATCTACAGTTTGAAATAAAATTAGAACTAAAAATCCAATTACATTAAAAAAACCACTAAAACCAATTTTCATTCAAATAATCAAATTTGATAAACATGAAATTCCTATAAAAACTGAAATAAAATTCATAAGATTTCATAAATAATGGAATCACATACCAAATTAGTTAAAACCTTGAATATTTTTTGTGAAAACTCAATCGCACCAATGTTGCACCTCATGGTTGGAAGATAATTCCTAATATTAGAGGACTGGACGAAGAAAACCCAAGGGTAAACCATTGTTTTGAAACCCTACTCTCTGGACATTTGGGACATTAAGGATAATGGAATAAACCCTAATAAAAATTGAATGAAATCCAATGAAAATTGAAAGAGGAATGACGGAATCACACTTACCTGAGGGGTCATGAAAAAATCTCCCCAAATACAAAAGTATCTGAATATGAATCAAAATATGAAATTGAGGATGGAACAAGGAAGAAAATGATAACTAAGAAATTAAATGTGGGTATTTGAGTGGATAATGAATGATATATGATGAAAATAAATTACCTTTTTAAATCTGGATGAATTTTGAAAGATTTATAAGTTTCGTACCAGTCTTATATGAAAATGATCTCCAAAGAGGGGGGTAGGGGAATGGTGGAACACCTAGTCTCTATTGGCTCAGATGAGAAGTGGAATCACCGAAAAATAATTAAAATTGAATAATATATTAATTAAAATATTGTTCATAAAAAACTGGAAACATAATTCTAGGTTGTCCCAATTCATTAAATAAAAACCCAAATACACCATGATTATTGAGTCTTAAAATGTCGAAATTGACGTGGTAGTGTTAATATGCTAGGCGAAGACATGTAAAAAATATAATTGATGAAAAATGATCTAAAATTAAGGAGTTATAAAAGAAACACAATTTATCTTAAATTCTTGAATTTGGATCATGGATTGGGACAAATTTTGAAAACCCACCATTTCAACCAAAATGGAAGGGAAATGCCCAAAACAAATCAATAATGGAAATTAAATTAAAAAAAATTAAAATAAGTCATGTATGTTACAATTTTCCCCACCATGAATAATTTCCACACCGAAAAGTAAACCTAAATCTTGATTGTAAAAAACATGAATGGGTACTCTTCCTCCACCAATGAGTTGTGCTCCCATGTCTCAAGTATATCCTTTCCATGGTTCCAACGAACCCAAACTAGTAGAATATACATTCCCTAAAGCACCATTTCTTGGAAGTCCAATATTCAATCCGGCTACTCAAAAATAGTTAAATCAGGCACTTTATCCAACTCCTACCAATTCAGTACATGTGATAGATCAAGTTTGAATTTCTTCACCTGGGAGAAATGGAAGATGTCATGGGTGGTTGTCAAATCAGAATTTTAGGCCAACCTATATGCCACCTTTTCAATACAAATAGTGACCTCAAATGATCTGACATACCACAACATCATCTTACCTTTATTTCCCAATCAACCATGGGCCAAACTAGGTGAAACTTTCAAGAATATCATGTCTCCCATAGAAAACACAATGTCCCAACTCCTCTGGTCTGCACATGATATCTGGAGAATAGGAGCAATCAATATGTGTTTCTTGACTATTTAGACCTTCTCATACATCTCATTCACTAAACTTATCCCTTATAGATAGGTCTCACCTATCATAGCCCAACAGAGGGGGGAACGACAAGTCTATCCATTGAGCGCCTCAAAAGGAGCCATTCTAATCAATGATTAGTAACTGTTGTTATAAGAAAACTCAACCAATCCAATGTGGTTAACAAAAGAACCACCAAATTCCAAAACACATTCATTGAGGATATCCTTAATAATCAGATTCACCTACTCTCTCTGACCATCTGTTTGAGGTTTATATGTCATGATCATCTTAATCAAAGACCCCTTGTCCTTCTAAAAGGCTTACCAAAACTGTGAGGTGATTCGAGGGTCTCTCTCTAAGAAAAATGTTGACAACACAACATGGAGTTTCACCACCTCCAGGAGATAAAAACAGCCCAACTTATCCACTTTAGTTGTATCTATGATCAAAATGAAGTGGGTTGATTTGGTCAAATGATCAATCATCAACCAAATTTCATTCTTACCCCATGGTGTACAAGGCATGTCAACAATGAAGTCGATGGAGATATCATCCCTCTTCTATGTAGTAATGGGTAATGGCTGTAGGAAACAAGAGGGTCTCCGCTTTTCATAATTCACATAATGGAATGTGTAGCATCTCTGCAAAAGGTCTGCGATTTCTCATCGCATTCTGGGCAAAAGAAAGTGTTGCTGCACATCATAATACATCTTTATGGAACCCATATAGATAGCCCACTGATACATGGGGCTATCTTCCATCACCACATTCAAATGAGATAACGACACTACGTAATGTCCCATGAAGCACAAGATTTTCCAAGGATACAATGACCAATAATAGGATATCTCCCTACGATGAAGAAACTACCTCAACTGCGGACAAATCTCATCACATGGATCTTCAAACGGAATCAACTCCAAAAGAGAAGATTTCAACTAAAAACATTAAAATAACACACCCACATTATTGTCCTT
This sequence comes from Viscum album, assembly GCA_963277665.1. Taxonomy (NCBI): domain Eukaryota; kingdom Viridiplantae; phylum Streptophyta; class Magnoliopsida; order Santalales; family Viscaceae; genus Viscum; species Viscum album. Next base: position 1,520,947,357 of record OY728136.1, read on the forward strand.
TGTCTCCAAATGCATATAATCAAATATTCCCATAAAAGTCCACTCATCACTAGAATTCCTCATGTCCATTACTAGAACACTTCTTCTCAAGGAATCGTTCAGCATGTTACCTTTTCGTGGGGTATAGACAATGTCAATTTTGAACCCCTATGAGTACACGATCTGAGATGCTACCTCTAGTTGAGGTCCACATGCGATAAGATATAGGAAATGCTTTTTGGATCATAGTAGACCAGAAACAACTTACTAATGATATAGTGACACCAATTCTTCAAATAATGCATCACCATTTCTAATTCCATGTAATGGGTCATGTAATTATTTCCATGTGGACAGATTTGGTGACATCCATACACTACCACTTGATCATCGTTCATAATCACACACCCACGAACCATACCTGAAGAATTGAAATAGACCATACACCCCTTCCCAGACTTAACAAAAATCATCATGGGGGTGGTAGTCAAGCACTGATTCAGCTCCTCAAACAATACCTAGCATTCTGGTTCCCATAAAAACTTCACCTCTTTCCCGGTGAGTACGGTCATCAGTGAAGAAAGCTATGTGAAGTCACTAAAAAACAGTCTTTAATAACTACTATGGACAAGGAAATTCTAATCTCAAACACATTCTTTAGTTTCTCCAATTACATGACTACACTAATCCTCTCGGGGTCCACTGAATTCCCCTGATCTGATATAAGATTCCCTAGAAATTTCACATCCCTAACCCTGAATGTGCACATTGACAACTTTACATAGTAGTGATCCCGCAAAGTGCCCTGAACAATCCTCATGTGATGTTAGTGTTCCTCCTCTGAGCCAAAACATACCATAATGTCATCCACGAACACCAAAAATAAGTAATCAAGATGTCGTTGGAACACCTGATTAATGAGAGGCATAAAGACTACTAGAGATATGGTCACTCCAAAGGGCATGACTAAACACTCAATGTGGTTGTACCTACTTTGGATGGATGTCTTTGGGATATCTACCTCTCTCACCCTAATTTGAATGTATCTTGACTGCAATTCTAATTTTGAAAACAACTTTCCCCCTTAAAATGATCAAACAAATCATCTATTCTTGGAAAGGTTTATTTTTTACTTATTTTTTACGTTATGAAGATTCCAGAATTCAATGCACAACCAGAGAAGTATGTCATCCTTTTATGTGAACAATTGAGGAGTGTCCCAAGGAGAGATGCTCTGGTGAATAAATCATTTGGATTCTAAGACGTTCAACAATATCATTAATTTCCTCATCTTGGTGGGGGTAATACAATATGAGGTATGAGATATAAGGTGTCTTCCCAATGCTAGTTCAATTAAGAATTCAACATCCCACCATAGGGGAAACCTGAAAAATCATTTGGGAATACATCTGGAAAATCAATGACTACATGAGGTATTTCACTTTCATGGTAAAGGCCATTGTCTTCTAGCATGATCGGTGATAACATGATGACAAGGCTTCCCAAATCTCGGAGTGGAGGTCCTATGCGACCCGAATGAGGATCCCATTCTCCACAAAAATCCAAAATCCTCCCATTAGTTTCCATGAAACTCACTCGCCACCTATATAAATCAATTTGTTCATACAAGTGTACATTCGAATCCATGTCGAGTATTATTTCAAATAGTTTCATATCTAAAACCAAGAGGTCCCATTCCATCTTAAAACTTGACACATAGAGCTCACATGACGGGCACCTAAGACCATGTTACTTCTTCTTTCCTAGCTATTTCACCATCTCCATCAGAAAAGTAAACAACTCAGTTTTTAAATTCATCATGTCCAAAAATCCGGCTAAAACGAATGAAACATTGGAATTAGTATCAAAAAATGAGTAGTTGATATAGGTGATCTGATAAAAACGTTACCTTAAACTATTTATGATCCCTCTTCTGATCCTGCTGGTGCCTGATCCACTACATGGAGATGTTTGGTCTCTTCTTAAGGATCACCGCTACTATGTGGTTGTTCCCTAAACTAGCTCTGCATTGATGATGGCACATCTCTACCACCATGACCACCAAATTGGGATCCCCAAATCCTCTATGGCTCAGAATTTGTTGTGACTCCTCTTGAAGCCACATACCTTTCCCCACTCGAAATTGGACGTGCCACCACACAGAATCATTAAAAATGAAATATACCTCCACACTGGTGACAAGGATTTAGAGGAAGTAGGCATGCTGGTCAGATGTTCCACAACATCTCACATCGGTGGAATTAGACAGAACTCGCATTAGAATCCATAGATGAAAACTAACATGAGGATTTTCCTGAACTTCCTTCTCTATTCTTCACCAGTTCCCCCCACTTCATTTTCTTCACTAAATAGATGACACTACCCACTACTGATACTGACCCAAAGAAACCATCCCTTTATTTCTTTTCAATCTTCACCATGCATGCCTAATCAACCACCTTAGCATAGGTCCTCATCTTAATCTAGAACACCAGTGAGTATATATATGGTCACAAGCAATTATCAAATCTCTTGGCCTTCTCTTGTTCATTCGTGACAAGTTTAGGATCATACTGAACCAACTCGATGAAGTGGTTACTATAATCGATAATAGAAAGATTCCCATGAAAAATAACCAAAACGTCTCATAACCTGGCATAAGCCAAAACATCCAGACATTACTTCTCATTTCAAACATCCTTTAACTCTCCCCAACAGATCTACTTATTCTTCCTAGCCTGAATAACTGATTCCCACAACATGTGCCTTGGACCCTCTAGAAGAAAGGAGTCACATTTCACCCTGAGCTCCTCAGGTCTATCCAGGAACTCAAACATGCGCTCGATCTTCCCAGACAATTCATCTACTTCTGGGAGTTCTATACAACCTCAGATGGTGAGAGGATTATTTTTTAGGAACTCTTAGGCATTTTACATCTAGGAACAGTCTCATATTCTATAAAAAGAGCTAGAACATGACATATTTTCGTTCTTATAAGCTAGAAGGCCCAGACCATGACCTTGACTATCCTTTGATCAATTGGTGTGGGATAACACTCTTGGCTTCCTCTCATTGGCCCATGGGAGCTTTACGGGGAGGCATGTTGCTACAAAATTCAACAGGCACAAAAAACAATATTTAATACCACAATTATGAAAATTATAATCATGTACATCAAATATAAATAATCTACACACATTATTGTAATAAATGAAACAACTACTCAACCCCCACCCAATGTCTATATCTAGTATGCATCCCGCATGTATCGCCATGAAGTGAAGAGAAATAAACAATTCCATTTTCCCATGGTGACTCGAGGTCTGCCTATAGAGGTGAAGTCCAAGCCCCCTAATCATGACCAAAACTCTATGTACTGACAATCTTGGGTCCTATCTAGACCGTCATATCCCAATATTATAATGTAACCGAAAAAATATAAACCTCCTTTCATACCATTTTGTCAAGAACCGAATCTGGTCACCACTAATACCCGCACAAATTATTTCCCTTAAAAATTACCTAAGGGTGTTCATTATCCCCACATAATGGCACAAGTTCATGGGTATCAATAAATTTGGTTTGGGAATGATTTACCCAAGTGTTAATGCATAAATCCTTAAAAAAATCAATAATAATAATCTAAAATTTCCTTGCCAAACAAGAGATAAGAAATATCCAGAACTGAATAAATGTTTTCAAATAAGGTATAAGATGTCAAAATATAAATAAAAATTGCAGCTCGTTATCCTATAAGACTACACATGAAATGCGTTCATCACCTTTGATCTGTCTCCACAACAGCACACCGTAGGAGGAGACTAACAACCCGATTCACCTTCACATGATGCATTACGTTTACCTGTTTCAAAATTAATGAATTATACAAACCCCCAAGTGATGTAAGTATGGTTTGAGCATATTATAAATAGGATAAAATGAAAATATTCCAATGAGTATGTAGTACATGGTGTAAAGGAATGCAGTTTAAATATATAAATAAAAGCTATGATAAATTCCATGAAATGAAACATTCAATTAGAAATAGTGATCAAAATAAAACATTCAGAATGTTAAAAACATAAAGAAGAAATTTTAGCTAATGATATGTACTTCTATAAAAACCCGAATAGAATTTTAAATACCGCAAATCCAATGAGCATAAAAACCTGGAACAACCCTATTAACTAGATTTTATGGTGCCCTATGTACCTCGTACCAAGGTGTAATGTATCCAAGTCACAATCTTTTTCCATGCATGAGCCACTAGTAGGGAACATACCCATAACCCAATGGTCCCCAAAAATCAATCACATTTTTTTGTTAAAGTTTTCATTTTCCATTTTAACAATGATATAGGGACAAAACCCTTCCGGTTCATTGGCCGTAGTACTACATATTTTCCCACCTTTGTACCCAGGCATCCCCCTTTACGACCAATAAATATTATCATTCAACATAAATACCTTTCCATATATAACACCACTATTGGTCACATACAAACAATATAGTAGTTATACCTACATTATACCAAATTAAACAGACAGAAAAATATTTTGATTTTCAGTATAATAGCTTCTCAATATCTCGTATTGTTTTACAAAAAAAAACTCCATGAAATCCCAACTTTCAACTCCATTTTCACACTCAAACGTCACCAAAATAGAAATGGAAACCCAATAACTTTCAATGAAACTAAAAAACTAGTTTTTGGGCAGCACTATAAGAACCCTAAAGTGATGTATCTATAAAACATCATATTTTACACAAATTGTTTGGAAACTCATGGAGGATCCCTTTAGGTGACCCAACAATAATAGGATATCATGAAAGATTCAGTCATTGTATAATCCATGATTTTGGACACTCACTGGCTCTAACCATCTTTGACCAGGAAACACATGGAAGATCCCTTTAGGAGACCAAACAGGGATAGGAGAATTCAAATTCCCTTACTAGAAACCACTTTGGACTGATCATTCTAGAATATGCATTAGAAGAGTATAAAAATTCTATTCATCCCAGGGTGAGTATGCTGGATAGCTTGGCCAAAATCCAAAACTGCAGAAGCACCACTAGCTCCAATCATGGGGACTATTCAATCATCCTTAAAGGAATAATTCTCAAAATAACATATGAATGAGCATCCTAAAGGAGGGAAGTGTCATCCTATAGAGTAGAGGTAAGATAATCTGAAACAATTGGCCCCTGTAATATCAAAACTATCAATTTTGTATGATTATAATTTGTCAAATAATCTTAGTGAATCACTTATCAATTCATTTATAAGCAGATAAGAGCGTGTGGTAGAAGTAACTTTTTCTAAAATCTATCAGTTAGAGATTGATCCTATATAATGCCAAATTTTTACCTCCTACATAGAAAATTATGAACAATCCAGTATATAGGGACACATCAAACACGTGTATGTGTTTTGTAGTATAAATTATATCAATGTCTGAAAAGTCTTCATTGATAATGGATGTGGTGTTGATTTCATCCCATTACATACACTTCATCACTTATGATGTAAATAAGATAACATGAAACCATATTCCAAGACCATACATGGCTATGAAAAAATTTTAAATAAGCAATTTGGCCACATCAAGATCAAAATTCTATATAGAGACCTTGCAGCTCACACATAATTTATGATGGTCCAGATAAATATGGAATTCTAAGTCCAATTATGAAATCCATGTTTGTATCATCATGTAGAGAATCCTTAATCATACCACCACTAAATCCAATAATGAATTAAATTATACTTTGAGAGATTTCACGCTGATAAGCCCACATTCAAATTTTATGAGTCCCACAATATTGATGCAGGATTCTATGAGAAGAACAGAATACAATCCACAGTCAACGGTATTGAGTGGGTCACCACTTCAAATGGTTTGGATGTGGTCCCTAATGACACCATAAAATAGCTCAGTGAAAGATATATACATCCCACATATATGATTGAGTACCGGAGTCCCTGTTCGGACACTTATTCAGAAATCATGATGATTTTAGTCTTTTCCACTAATAGTAATTTAACATAGAAATCCATTGCCTCTCATGATCAATGTCAATTCTAAAATGGTAATTACATCAATTTATAATCAGATATCTATATAACCCATGCCTCAAAAATTAAGGGAGAAGAAAAATAGGACACTTTTAATTCCCTTACTCTAGCTTCTCATGAAAATTTTCCACTTCCATATGTGTCTGAAGAATTCCCCTCAGCCTCTAAATGCCAAAAGTTTGATTCTTCTCCAATCTATAGACAGGTTATATATTGATGTGTTTCTCCGTCATTAGATGAAAAATATGAGGATTATGTGGAAATGGAACATGAATAATACCTTATTTAAACCCCTCCATCTTTCGAGGAGGGTGTCTCTTCCACCATTGATGAACTCTATGAATTAAACCATGTTATTAAAGAAGACCCCCAACTAATAATGATTACTGTGGACATGTATTACCATTATAAAGAAGTATATAAATACTTACAATGTTATTCTATATATGGGTTCTAATGGAATTATATTGAAATTATAGGCCTCAGTCCTGAAGTGGCCACTCAACACATGGGAATGCAATAAGATCTATGTGCCTATATGAAAGCCTCTCAAAAGATGTACCTGACGCTTAATTCCAAAATAGAGGATAATGTATACATGATAATACTATATTAATTCATTCGAGAGGTCCAATATCCCATATAGATATCCAATATAGTCCCCATCAAAATGAATAATGGATAAATCAAGGTTTTCATTGTTTTTAGGGATCTTAATCAGCACTACCCAAAAGATGACTTCCATGTCCCAATAATAGAATTGTTAATGAATGAAACAATTTTATATCTGGATCTCTATTATATGTATGAATATTATGTATGTAATAAAATTATAATGACTCGGGATGATGAAGAATCTATCACCTTCCACGGCCTCCATGCGGTATTTTTCAAATGGTAATACCCTTCTATATTAATAATGTCAGTACCACATATCAGTGTAACATGAATAACATCTTCAATCCCTTCTTGGGAAAAAATTTTGATTTCTATTTTCATTAATTGGAGTTTAAATCACAACAAAATTTGAAAAATTATCAAATTTTGAAATTTTGTTCATCAAACTACAACATCACAGTCTACAAATAAACCTCTTGAAATGTTTTTTTAGTGATACCTCGGTGAAATTCATTGGCTTCATCATACACAATCATGGAATCGATTTCGGCCCAGAAAAGGAAAATAATATCCTCGAAATGTTACCACATCACAACATTATAGGGTTTAGTAAAAATCAAGGACACTTGGACTACATTTAACGCTTCATAGGCATCCTTCTAGGAAATTTGTTTACCTTTACCAGGATAATGGCGAAGGTGGTTTCATATTAATGGAATCATTACTATTAGGATGTGATGGAAAGTCTGAAGATGTAACACTTAAGCCCAAATGTTCTCTTGTTTTCCATCAATGGATGACCACTCATACTATATGTGAAGGCCATAAAATGGTCGATAGGTACCCTCCACTAATAAAAATAATGATGTTGGGATTACAAAAATAGTATATTATCTCATCCATACTATGATAGATGTCGAGTATAATTATTTAAATATTGAGAAGTGCTACATAGAATTAATATTCACAGTCCAAAAATTGATACCCTACCAACAGCACCACAAGTTCTACCTTGTCTCTCACAATTTCTCACCCAATTATTTTATTATTCGTCTAAAGAGGAATGGATTTCTATAATGGTGGAAGTCAAAATTCAGTTGTTCAATATATAGTTTATACCTATGAAATCCAAAAAAGGGAATGATTTAGAAGAATTACTAACATAAAATCCCTCAAAAATAAATTAATCCATTATATGATGATCCACTTGGTGGGGAGATTAATTTTTAGGTTCCATCTAGAAGCCCGATAAGAAAAAGGACGGAAGACCCATATCCCAACATTAATGAAATATGATTCATACTCATAACTCTAGAAATGAAATTTATACCATTCTATTTCTAAATAATTGAAGGTTAAAAAACCTAGTAGAGTATTGCGCTCTCATTGTAGGCCTAGAGCGTACACATAAATGGAAGATAAAACATTTGAATATAAAAGTTGACTCGATGAAGTTAATAATGATAGTTAGTGGTGATTATTCAGTCAAAATTGAAGACCCAAACCCCTTTTTTGACCATGTTTGAGGGTTGATTGTGTAATTACACTCTTTATTGATAAAAAACATGTCCCTTGATCAAAAAATGAACAGGATAATGCATTAGAATATGAATCCACAATACTGGATAATATAGACTGGGATGATACAGTTCACTGTTTTACCCATCATTATATATTCTTGTCTTTGTGCCAAGCTCACATAAAATAAATCAACGAGATTTTTCCCATATCTATGACCTTTGGTCAATCCCCTGGCTATGTGACTCTCATTGTGAGTTACATCCAAAAGGGACAACTCCCATCAGAAGGGTTTGGTGTAGAGAAAATTCAAAGACAAGATGTCAACATTGTTCTGTATGGAGACATAAATAAATAAAGGGTCATCTATAAACAAGGACGTGAGGGGATTCTTATTAGGTGTAGTGATGGAAAAGATACCACATTTATATTGTATGAAGTTCATGCTGGATATTGTGGGGAACATTAGTTGATTTCATACTCTCTAATATAATTTAAAGGCTGGGATATTATTGTGCCTATATAATGAATGATATCCCAAAATTAAAAATGAAGTGAAAATTTTGTAATGTATATACCAATTTCTTTCACCACCTCCTTGAGTTACTTCACACATCAAAATACATGAGGGCATTTTCCATAGGGTTAATGGATATCATGGGACCATATCCTCCTACTACAGCCTTGAAATTCAAGTATATCCTCATAACTATGGAATTCATTCCCAAAAAGGGTGAATCTGAACAATTAATATAGGTAGGGGAAATGAACATTTTCAGCTTTGTGAAAGCCAATATCATCATTAGATTTCGTGTCCCCCATACAATACTGATTGATAACAACACAAATTTCTATTTTTATAAATTTTTTAAATTATATTAGCTTTATGGAATCATGAATGAAAATTTATACTTCTAACATATATTGGCCAATGTATATATAGAGGCCTTCAACAAAACCCTACACAACATTATTCAGAAGTGGGTATTAATGTTAAATAAATCCTGGATGAAAAATCCCCTCCAAGCTATATGGGCATATAGGTCCGCGAAGTGCATCACCACCCTTGAAACACAATACACATTAGAACATGATAATGAGGTGGTTATACCAATCAAAGATCAATTACCTTCACATCACATTGCCATCATGGACCAGCGATCCATATAAGAGAATCTGAAAAATGAATAGATGAGTTTGATAAACTATATGAGAGAAGATTTCATACACTTTAACCTTTAGAAGCATACAAAAAATGAAGATCATGATCCACCACCAAAAAGGATCACCATGAATATTTATTCCAAGTATAAGTAGGTATGGTTATCATAACACTAATGAAGCTCTAATAGAGTCCTCAAAAGTAGTTTCCAAAATGGGATGATCCATATGTCAGAGACATGGCCTACTCAAACATAGAATATTCCTTATATTAATGTTATGGAAAACTCATTATTGTTCATTCAAACTGAAGGATATTGAAAAATTTCCTCATGTATAAAAATATCCTCGTCTTGATTGTATGATGTCAAACATAATGATAAATTCTTCCCTCTAACATGAAATTAATATATTCTATCATCATTCAAATCATATGAAATTAAACAAAATTATAAATGGAATCACGAAACAAGACATTAAACTATGCATCAATCATCTTGGTCACATGATGTTAGACATCATGTAAAAAGGTCACTGTTTTGTAACGTTAAACCACATATCATGTTTTACCTCATAGAACAACATTAAAATCCATTTCCAAAACATCCTTGTTATATGAAATTAATCTACATTGTATCTATGTCCTTAACACATGATGTTTAACTATATGGAATCTTGCATTAACACACGAGAATAAATTGTTGTATTTTCTATGCTCCAGGACCCTAAACATTGAGCATTATTTCTATGAAACATAATGTTATTCTTTATTGGTTTCATTATTAAGAATTATGATTCATCATAGATAATCCAGATCTATGTGAGAGAAAGTGAAAATATCCCTATTACCATCTGAGAGTCAAATCCATATGGGATCTCTCTTTATGTAGAACTACATGTTTCCTGAGTCCTACCATCATGGGATATGTAGTGATGCCCAGATTCTATATCATATCCCATCCACCACAACCAAAATATTTCTCCCCTTCTTCTGTATAAATCAAACCAAATAAGGTAGGATTCTTCTCATTTCTATGTTTGTACTTATGATAATTCTAAATAACATGTTTTCAGATGTCTTAATTCTATTTCTTAGTCATCCCCCCCCCCCCCCACAGATAACAGAAACAACTATGATGTACCCTCAACTACCTTTATATTGTGATAAGACCTGTAGTTATTCATTTCTTATCAGACTGAGAGTAGCTCAAATGAACCTTGAATTTTCTAGAAAGTTTTTCAAATCACATAAACCGATAAATGATACATGAAAATATCATTATAAAAAAAGAAATTTTAAACAAGCCCCCACCCTAAGCCTGAGTCAGACCAGTACAAAGGACATACTTCTAGAACTACGTGTGGCATGATTTATTCAATCGCAAAATACGTTGTGATTCACTGATTATGAATCATATCCCATCCGCCACCCAATATAAAATTAAATTTTCCCTCCCTTAGTATGGCTTAGAAATGTACATGTAAATTCAGTGAACATTGCCACGAATAATTTTGATCCTAAGGAGAGACATAGCGACAGAAGAATCTCCAAACCTAGACCCAGCTGCGTTAAGGGATCGCATGTGAAATTCCACATTCGGGGAAACGACATCCAGGTGCGGCTGAATAATCCATTATACAACACTATTTTCTCACACCGATCATAGATAATGTGGGATAATTAATACCACCATAAAATTACCTACATGGTAATAGTGTATAAATCCAAAGAAGGGTTTCCATGGTTATGGTTGTAATACTTAAAACGAAACACTGGAAATTTCCCATTCACAATGGAGAAACCTACATACGAACTATATGATACTATAATGAATGATATATTTATAACTGTGTGTGTGTTTATTCTCATTATAAGGAGATAAACATTGACACCAAGACCTTGTTCCCGGGTCTGGACAAATAAATACACATGCTCACATTTCCTATACAAAAATGTAAATAAATAAATGTGATTCAAAACCCCATGATCCCAAAAAAAGATCTATTAATGAATCATTTAGCACCTATATATGAATCAAATCTATGTGGGGGATTCCATACTCAACTCATTATTCATAGATAATCATGGTTTGGATATTTCATCCATGTCTTGAGACATACTCCACATTGATCAAACTGCATGCTTCAGGTAATTTTATTTCATCACAACCATCCCTGGTTATCCAAAATAGAGGGTCAGTGTCACAAGGACACCTCTTTTGAAAATGAAAAATATTCCTATGTGGAACTATTTATGTTTCCCTCAAAATAATTATATCAACAAAAGGAATATTAATTATCATGAGAGGTTTTTTTACTTCTGTACGCTCAATGTCTTTCAATCACCGTATAATTTCTCATAATCTAAATTTTTTTAAATCCTTGTATTGTATTATCATTCCCCATCACATCCAGATTACAACAGAATATCCCAAAATTATTATCCCCTACTCACTCATGACTTCTATGAATGTTTTTCCCTATAACTCAATAATAATAAATTCTTCCAAAATCCTAATATTATGAGGTTAAACTATATAAAATGATAGTGTTCCCCCTTGAGAGGTCATTTCTCCCAGAATCAATCATTCCCTTTATCCTTTTAGTTAACTACGTGTTGATAGAATCATATTCACATAGGATATGTAGTGAATTCAGGATAACAAATTTCAGCACAACCCCCCCCCCCCACAGACACAAACAAACACTCACACAGACTCAAAAGGGGGAAACAAATAAAAAAATAGCCCGTCTATCTCTATATAGACCAATCCTTTACATGGAGTCAAATTTGATGTACTATTCCCAAATCGATTCATATCATTGAAATATATATAGTGGAACCAAGATCATCAAAATTACGGTTGAGCATCAAAAATGTGATCAAAATTCCCCATACATATTAGTCAAATCTATGTAGGTAATTCCAAAATACATAGGTAACCAAGTACTGAATGTTCCAAATATAGCTAGAAACATCATTTTCCATTTATCAAAATCTATGATTTAAGTTATTTCATATCATCATAAACATACATAGCAATACAAAATAAGATTTATGTGTCTTAAGGACACCTTTTTTTTAGTATGCACATTATTCCCTAGATTCTCTACATAAGTTTCCATGAAAAATGGCTTGTTAACCAAATCCAAATTTTTTATTTGGTTTTGAGTTGTCTACATCTGTAAACCCCAACAACTCCAATTCCCCCTATCTTCTCACTTGATCAATGAACCCATGTAACCATGGTTTATATTATCCATCGATATCTTGTCTATGAAATGTCATTACATCTGAGCCTTGTTATTCTCTATATAATCAGTGATTCTATTAAAATGTTCCAATGATGTAAAATTAAGGCATCGTGATTGTTGATATCCAATGTTCATATTGTGCCCAAATATAGTATTGATTGAATATTTCACATCCCAATGAATGGGTCAGACCTGCATGGGAGATATCCCGATGTAATAACAAATATTCCCCAATTTTTCATGTACATTAAATAAAGCCAGATTGGAAGTACAATATGTGCAACCTCTACATTGGTGAGATCATGTACAAGATGGGAATAACCCGCTCTTATGCATGATCCATATCTGTATATGGAAAAAATCAATTGAAATACATCTAGAATGATTCCTATTATCATAGGATATATAGTGACACATTAATCCCATACTTCGGTTCCAACCATGAATGAAAGAATTCCCATTTGTTTTCATTGCATGGGTCAGACCAGTGTAGAGAATATCCTTATACCGACAAGGGGGGAGCATCACTACCAATTCCATAAAATCATCAACATGAAACCCTCTGTCATGTTCAGGCACTCCACTCTCACAAACTATACTCTGTTATCGAATTGTATTGAATTATGATAACCATACATGTCCTTCAGAAATGGATGCTCAGTGTCTTGAGGACACCTTTTTTTATTTTTCATATTTTTACATAGTGATTATTCATATTTTTCCTACAAAAAATGCATGTTAGACAAGAAACATTCATTATCAGTAGTGGTTTTTCCTACCTCGGTACGCCCCTATGTCATTTATTTCACATCTCACTCTACCACTTCATAAAACCATATGATTATGTTATAAATAATTTACACCCTTACAAGAAAATGAAATAACATTCCTTGTCATATTACAATGAAAAAATGAAACATTTACCCACCTTGGACAGATAAAAATGATATTATATCTTGTTTTTGAAATGAACCGGTTGAAAGACATTAAATTATGCCATTATTTATCCCTCCATTACACAATCTAAATTCATGTAGTAGTAGTCTCCCATTTAATATTACAACTGATAAAAATTCTCTCATACAATTCAGACACTACCCCAGTCAATAGCGACAAATGGTGTTCTTGAAAAATCCATATTCCCATAATGTTTCCTTACTGTTGGAAGTGGCTTTCTAGTATCTGGATGAAACCACTTTTTGACTACGTGAAATATGCTCTGTTTTCTTCACATTTTTATACCCAAATTGGTCGAAACATGAAATGGAAAGTGAATCCTTAATAGTGCATTTTCATAGGTTTATATTCCCCAATGGATTCCATGCCCCACATCCTATATACAGAAACCAAAAAACTCATGGTCAAGAACAAACCATCATTATTATCTGAAATATACTAGGTCATCCATGGCCAATTTATCCAAAATGTTTCCATCATCCCATAAATTATGGTCAATGATATTAGACCAAAAACATCAATAATGATAGTCTCTTTTTCAAATCATTAAACTACCCCATGGAATGACAAAAAAACTCAATGGGTTGAAAACTCACAAAGGACACCTTGGATAAAATTCATGTATCGACTCACTAAAACAATAGAACAAAATATTTAAGAAAAATATCAAGCAATTTATAAAACAGACATATAAAAAAAATCTTGCTAAGTCGAATACCCCAAAATGGAGAATTAATAAAAAATCATATTATACCTACTCATCCCATAGAAATTTTTTTCTTGAAAATGGTAGGGTGTAAAAAAATGCATAAAAAATGTATCATTCTTAATTTAATCATAGAAATTTTAAAACAATTCTCACTGGATCCCCCAATTTAAAAAAATCATAATCTTAACGTTCTTATTTAAATTTAATTATTCCTTTTCATTATTAAAATTAGTATTGATTTGATGTCATCATTTAAATTAAATTATAGTATAATTTATTAGAAATGAATTAAAATATAAACGATATGTATTAAAGATAATGAAAGGTTTCATTCAATTAAATAGTAGTGGAGGACTATATGCGCCATGAAATATAACCTAGATTTTAAAAAAGGGTGTAAGGGAATAATGAAGACTAAAATGATTATATTAAATCCATGCATTCATAGGTCAGACGGTTTAACATAACCTAACATGGGATTTCATGGGCATGTTCCAAAGTAACCTTATGATCATCTTCAACTTCAATTGAAAAATACATTTTTCTATGGATATCACTTAGATCTCATCATTTTTTTCTAATTTATTCAAAAAAATACATGTTAAAGATATTTGTTTCTTAATCATGGCAAGACGAGCCTCTCACTCTCACAAATTTTATGTTTCGGTAATTATTTGGTCAATATAATTGTATTTCAAAACCACTAGATGGTGAAACTCTTCAATAAATGATCATCTACATAGGGTTTTACTTCTCATCAAAAAATAGTACTCAGATATTTTTTTTTAATTATTGTACATATTTAATGTTAGAACTGCCTTCTCATATCATATTGTTCCTTAACAACATCCTGACAACAATTTCACCTCCCTTACTAAGGGGTATTTAAACATCATATGTGAGACTGGAAGATGGAGCCACGCTAATTTGAATTACACAGAAAGAGAAACCTTCTACTATATAAGTGATTCCATATCTGAAGATAACAGGTGGGGGTTGACTATGATATCAGGTATTGTAGGGGAAATCCCACTTTATATTGACACATTATGTTCGCCAACAATATCAGTCTATGATACGGTGTCAGACTCACTCTCCATTGGAATAGATTGGGTAGACAAAGTCCCTTCCCAACATATATGAAGATGTACAAAACTCTTCTTTACAATATGAATTGAGTAGGATGGAATACCCGGTACAGGACTAAAAAAATCCCTTGGTCATTGAACCCATCAAATTTACCACACTAAGATATTTTAATGATATTTATCCTCCCATATCTGAGAATAGTTAAATGATATGTTGTTTGACGCTACATTGGGTGGGAAAAAGATCTATGTACAAGAATATTCACGGATCATCATTAGTCTTAATGGGAAAAGGAGTATAGGGTGATGTTCCTTCATGTCTTAAGTTACTGGGACGAATGTGTTCTATTTTACACATCTTAATTACATTGAAAACCCATAAGGAGCATAGGGTTCACATATGGTTATTCTGTATATAAGAGTAGTCATTATTGCATCCTGATGAAAAATGATGTAAAAAGACACATCTGAATATCCCCTACTGTCATCTACCACATTTCCATGTTTCATAAGTTGAGTCACAAAATAACTATGATAGTGATTTTTCATGAATTTAACTATGAATTCGGTAGTAAATGATTATCGAATAACATTTTAAATGTTGACAACATCTAGATGAAAGTAAAAATATGGGACTATCACAGCTTTTTGATTTGTAGAGAAAGGGAAATATTTTGAAATAGGTTAGTATAAAAGAAAAAATTTCTTCTAAAATGATCTTGATGTCTCCCTATGTGTATCATCCATAGTAATTTGTAGATACATGCAGGGTGTTGATGACTATGCTGATCAGTTTTCCATCTACTAACGTAGCATCCTTTATCAAGGTGAAAACTCATATACTTGTTTATACTTCTAGGGATGGGAAACCCATCCACTCTAGAACAAGGATAAGAAACCCTCTAGTTTAATTTCAAATGATATTTCTGATCGAACCTCGTAACCCCACAAGTATTATTTTTTAGACGCATGTGTTGAAAAATATAATCCTGGAATTCATCAGTTTTGTTTGGTGGGAGGTGACTGGATATAGTAGATATTCATTCTTGACCTATTAACCTGTAAAAATGGCCTTATAGAATATTCAAATAGAATAAGTGAGTGGGGGTGAATGGGAATACCATGAAATCCTTCCACCATGACCAAAAAATCTCTCTCATATAGAGACAACTCCTCTATATTAACCTACTTATTGGCCACTAGTGTAAAGTTTTCATACATATTTCCAAGGATAAAATTTCCCCCAATTGGGACATATCCCACAAGATAATTCCCACTTCTCCCTATTACAATTTGAAGGTGTTGGTTTGTGAACAAAAATGAATATGGTATATATTTTTTATATTGAGATACCATGATTCATTTTATATGCTAAAAAATCCAAATATTCAAGAAGATCCAACTAGATCAGGTTTACATAGATCTCCAGAGCCTATTAATCATAAAATCACCACGTAACATAAATCCTCATTGGAGCTCCGAACTTTATTGGGATTACCTCACAATCATTGGATGATATAATTATAATAAATGATGATATATTCAATGTTAAACTATTGAAATGTAAATTACTATGTGTCAACATAGGGTCATTCAAGGAAAAAATTTCCTCATGGACCAATTCATTTATGATCTCTCAATGGAAGATATATTTTCCCACTCGTGCCCCCTGAGATGTCTCATGTTGAATTCTATTTTAATTTTGGACAAATAGTGGAAAAAAAGAATCATATTTATGTCATAATTTATAAAATATGATTTTTTTGTACAATTGTTAAGCATTGATTTATAGTGGAAGGATATCTTTTTGGGTACTCTCTTTAGGGATAACAAATGATCATAGGTTTTCATCAAAATTATCAACCATTGTTTCCCCCTTTTAGTTACATCCATTTAATAGATAGGGAGATCCATTTTTTTCATGATGATATTAAATACATAGTTTATATTTATATGAATAAAATGGATTGAAGAAAATGTAGTCTATATACTGATTGACCTCTGATGACATCATACTATGAACCATCAGATGATAATGTGTTGGCCTACAATGGTTTTGGCAAAAAAGTGATTGTTCAGGAAACAATATACATGCCTACCAAATATCCATTTATTAGAAGACAAGACTCACCATTCAGAGATTATGTTTTTTAGTTCGTAGTTTAAAATTATCAGTTTTTTAGGAAAAAAAAACCGTAAAAATGATGTAGTTCTTGGATGTGATTCAAATGAATGAATATATGGGATCCCTGAGTTCTCCATGAAAAATGGAAAATAAAAAATTATTTGGGACACCTATATATAGGCAGTATACCATCAAATGGGTTATATAATATACTGAAAATTAGTTCAATCCATGATATCATTCTACATTTTAATTTCCTCATCTGGGACCGAATCAGAACCCATTCCAATGGCGGAATATTTTAGGTCCTGAAAGTAATTCTATAGCAATTGAAATTATCCAGTGGATTTGTAAAATTTTGCAAAATAACATAAAAAATAGTTGGAGGAATTATTTTTTAAGGACAAAAATGGAAAAGGGATAAAATGACCCATGATGCAGAAGTCATTCATCAACTGTCACTCTATATGGTGGTCAACTTCATGAAAAGTTGGGAATTTGATGTGGTTTGGTGAATGAATAAGAAAATATAGTTTCCCACAAATGGAAAAAAATAATTAACATGAAAGAGTCAAGAAAATAAAACCTACAAATGAAAACCCTGACAGATTTAAATGGTTTACTGGAATAGAAAATCCATTGGATCTACAAGCACGTGATGAAATTCTCTGTAGAACTATTCTAGTGATTCTTTCCCCCACAGATGACAACCCCATACTCCCAATGACCATGTCTTTAATAGGGTAGGTGTAACATCCCAAGTAAGTAATGAATAATATATATTTTTATCTATGTCTATTAATGATTAAGATAATGTTATAGAGGCTTAAAATTAAAATAAATACAATCTTATGCATGGAATACACTAATATTCTTAAAAGATTGTTTTACTGCCTTTTGATGGCAAACCATTTTTGAATCTATATTTTGACAATTTTATAAACTATGTTTGTCAAAATAAACTTATCCTTTATGATTGGGACATCAATATTTACCTTGTGTGAATTTTTGGTATTTTTCTGACAATGTTCATTTTTTAATGAATAGTGAAAAATACTGCATTTTACATCAAAACTGCTTTTTAATCTAATTTATTTATATGATTAGATTATGTTTTGAACTGGTTTTGAAGTGAAATTAGAATATATTTTTACCATTTTATCCAATGGTGGTCATTGGAATCAATTTCACTTTAAATTAGACTTAAACTGGTGTCAATCATTTGATAATTATTGTTTTGTAAAAACACGCTATTTGCTCTGACAGCGGGAATTAATTATTAAATTAATTAATGTGACTTATATGATTTGATTTTTTGAAAATAGACTTCATTTTTTAATTCGGAATATCAAATATAGCTTAGGGTGAATTTTTGGTAATTTTCTGAAAAACTTCAATTTTTGATGAATAGTGAAACCACTAAGTGGTAATCAAGCAAACTGATTTTTCAGTTAAATGAAAGTTTACCACTAATGTGTATTGAATTTTGAAAATCCGACATATATGGTTGTCATTAAGAAGTAAAATGTGGTTCAATGAGATTAAAATAATTTTTTGGTGAATAGTAACTTATTAAGTTCCTAATCGCGATTAGTGGTAATTAGGGTAGTTTAAGGTATAAATAATGCTTTAATAATAGGAAATGACCTAGACACATGTACCAAACTTATTGGTTGTGTCATGGCCGACCAAGACAAGCCATAGGTCAACTTGGGGACCCCATGGAGACACTTTGGTTGGGAAATGACATAAATAACGTTTTATTAAATGTTAAAGTAAAAATTACACAAACAAGAGATGTTTTACTAAAACAATTTTTACATGGTGTTATAAAGATCAGATTTTTTATTATAAATATTAATTAGAAATCTAAAAAGATTTCATACATCATAGTATTTTTTTATGATTTTTAGACATTAAATAAATTAAATTATTTATGACATAATAATGATGCAGCGATGACATCATTATTTGACGATTTAAATAAAATGGAAAGATAACATAAACTCTATGAAATACACATGTACAAAAACAATTGTATGAGTGGATTTCGAACCCTTATCACCTTATCCACGAATTATATCAATGTGGCACCTTTTAAAACCGAAACACATTTTCAAATAAAGTAATATTTCTTTACTTTCCAAAAGTGCCCCTCCTCTCCTCTTATAAAAGGCTCCCACCTCTACCTCATTTCACACACTCCACAAGCCTTTGGCTCGGCCAACCCCTGCCCATTTACTCTCTCCACATCCCTCTCCTCATCCTAGAGGATTCCCTTTGGGCAGAATCCTATCAAAGAATCTTTTAGGCTCAAATCAAAAGGAGTTACACTTTTAAAGGTAATTCATTCTCTCATGTTCATTTGTTTTATTTTGCTTCTCCAACCCCCTAAACTCTTTTTATTTACTTATTTTGTAACAACACCAGTATCTTAAATATACAAGGATGTTTTTATAATATTTATTTGAGCTACACTCTCACACAACTACATAAAATGGTTAAAGAACATACGGTTTCTGTGGATGGCGAAATTCTGCCTCCCGAAACGATGATTGTTCAATACTCATTTAACACCTTCAAAAGGGGCCATTATGATGTCACTATTTTTATATATGATATATAATATGTTTATGTTTTCCTTAAGCTTCTGTTTTTTTCATTTTGGGCACACCTTTATGGTTTCCATTATGGGTAAACACAATATCTTCATTTTAGAAAGTGCGGACTACCGCCCCCTAAAAGTGATTTGATTCGTTAATACCATATGTGGGATGTGT
Source organism: Viscum album (assembly GCA_963277665.1). Lineage (NCBI taxonomy): Eukaryota > Viridiplantae > Streptophyta > Magnoliopsida > Santalales > Viscaceae > Viscum > Viscum album. The sequence goes on from OY728136.1 coordinate 1,520,967,626, forward strand.
AAAGGATAATGTTAATGATGTTATATATGTTATTATACTGGAATTATAATATACTCTTATATCATTATGATTACATTCCAGAAAATATGAAATAGAAATGGAAGTAGCGTTCATGCGTACGTACGGCTTACCGTCTCCATGAACGGTGCATTTCATTTCTTACCTCTAAATGTGATGTAATATTATAAATGCATGTATGTACTGGATATATATGACATATATGATATCTACATCATGAATACCATTCTGGATATAATGAACCTTTGACAAAATTAACAACATGTAAGTGTAAGATGTCTATTTTTGACTTAAGAACCAAATACCGACAAAATGAATATTATTAACTTAACTGATTACATGATGTTCATAACATGGTATAAAAGGAATAATGAACTTGAAAAATATTCATAAGAAAGTAGAGATTAACTCAAGTTTATTATTCAGGAGATTAAAGAACGGTCGGGTCAAGTCGGATACGAGGTATGGGACTTCGTCTCAATCTCCTTTCATTGAGGCATATTTTATTTTATACACAACTTTCTTTTATATGGTGTATAAACCCCTTTGACTTTTACGTTTATTCAAAAGGAATCTTTTTTATACTAAGCGTTTACTAAATGACAAAGGGGAATGTTTTTGTCGTACGTATGCGGCGACAACGACTTCTCCGCCGTCGTGACCGTTATTTGAGTTTCGGCTTCCTCTACAAGTCATACCTTCTTTTTAAAAGAAAAATAAATACCATGTTTTACTTTTCTTTTATTTTAGTATTGAAAATGGTTTTCATAATGTTTTTATATCAATGTGTTGTATTGATATCTCGTGATTGAAATGTGGAAATTTTATGTTTCCTTTATGCATGTTTTATGTGATATGATTATGTTATGGTTCTTGGGCATTATTATGAAGACGGGTGGTTCCGTGATAAACTAAGGGCGGGTGATCCCGTTATAGCTCTCCAATGCATTGGGTAACGCGAAAGAGTGAAATGTTGAGGTTTCTCCAAAGAGATTTTAGGGAATATACTGTGATGGGTATTCCAAACGTAACCAAGAGGGTTACTCCCTACGTAAGAATGTTATGAATGCCTCATGTAACCTTTATGTCTTATGATTTCTATGATTTATTCATGATTTTATGAGGTATGTTAAAGTGCCTATGTTTTATGGGTAAAGTATGATTTCATTCTTATGTATATATGAACTCATGTTTCCTTTCCATGTTTTTTTTATATAACCCATACTGAGTTTTTATGCTCATCCCATGTTTTTCAAATGTTTTTCACAGGTCAAGGGAAAAGTACATGATAAGATGATAGAGTCAAGGATGTGTCAATAAATAATCCATGTTTTATTTTAAATGTGTTTCCATTGATGGGAATGAAGAATACTATCTTTATGTAACCACTTTGTTTATATGTGGAATGTAATGCATGTTTTATGATCTAATTCTCTAAAACTCTAAACCCGAAAAGATCCTCAATGTGTAATCTTGTAATGACTCATGATTAAGTATGGTTTAAGGCTGGGGCCTTATAGTTGGTATCAGAGGTCGGTTTAGATAACTTTAGGAGTTAGAATTCTATTAAATGATTATCAAAAAATATTTTTTTTCGAAATGATATAGAATTTAAAGATTACCATGTTGCTTCATCTAAGACATGTTTGTTCAGAATGGTTTTCCGCAGAGGAAATAGGGAAGCAGTGCTAGGAAGGCATACAGACGGAAATAACCTTCCGAATCAGCATCCAGAAATGGTCGGAATTGGAACTGAACAGTTTGTTGCAGTAATGGTGCAGTTGACTCAAGCGATAAATTGCGGTAGTATCCATGCACGAGATCAGCCAGATCAACCGCAGAGGAACATGTCAGTGGTGGAACATTTCATGAGGCAACATCCACCATCATTCAGAGGATCATCTGACCCTGTGCTAGCTGAAGGGTGGATTAAAGCACTGGGGAAAATTTTTGATGTCATGGGGTGTTCAGACAATCAAAAGGTTAGTCTTGCTATTTACCGTTTGGAGGGTGAAGCAGATCAGTGGTGGTCTATGGTTAAAAATACCAGGGATTCCGATGAGATTGATGCTCTTGACTGGGATGAATTCAAAGGTATGTTTCATGAGAAGTATTTTCCTAAGGCTGTTCGACTTAGGATGGAAAATAAATTCTTGGAATTGAGGCAAGAGGAAGACTCAGTGGCTGCCTATGAAGAAAGGTTCACACGATTGGCAAGGTATGCTCAAATTTTATACGGGACCTTGATAGTAAAATCAATCGTTTTTACTCAGGATTAAAGCCAAAATATCGAAGGGCATTAGCTTCTCGTGAGTTTGAAAGTTATGAAAAGCTTGTTCGGTGTGCTGAGAAGGTGGAAATGGAGTTTGCCGATGACCAAGTTTTCTATAACAACCACCAGAAGAAGAGACCGAGGAGGCCGGAGAAAGGTAAGAATTCTTCAAAAAAAATTGATGGTAAGAGAACTAAGTATCCAGTTTGTGATAAATGTGGCAAATGGCATGCTGGGGAATGTCTTCTGAATTCTGGGAAGTGCTACCGATGTGGTAATATGGGACATAAGGCTCATGATTGCACTGAAAAGGATCAAGGTGAAGGTAAGAACAAATTTGATTTACAGTTAGTGAAATGTTATAAGTGAAATGAAATGGGTCACTATGCAAATGAGTGTCCGACAAGGAGCTTGAGTGATGGGAAGCAGTTAGACTACAAGCAGAAAGGGGTGGTGAAATCCTTTTCAACTACTTCAGCAGATGTCAGGCCATCAAATGAAGTTGTATCAGGTACTTTGTTTGTTTTTTCAGATTATGCCAGTGTGTTGTTTGATTCGGGGTCTACACATTCTTTCATCTCTGAAACCTTTTCTAGTAAAATGGGAATACCATCTCAAGAAATGACTCCTGAACTATTGGTAAAAACACCTGGGGGAAATTTCGAGGCAAAAAGAATTTATAAGAATCTTCCTATCCTTATCTGTGGAAAGAACCTACTTGCAAACCTTATTGTTCTACCTCTAGTAGTGTTTGATGTTATCCTGGGTATGGATTGTCTCTCTATTTACCATGCTAAGATTGACTATAGAGATAAAGAAGTTTCTTTTCAGAAAGACTTTCAGTTTGTTTACAAGAATGAACTCTTACTTTTGATAACATATCAAGAGGCCGAGAAACTTGTAAAAGATGGAAATGAATGTTACCTTTCACACGTCGTTGAAAATAAAGGAACTATTCAGATTAATGATGTGCCAGTGGTAAATGAGTATCCTGATGTTTTTCCCGATGAGTTGCCTGGAATAATACCAGATCGGGAAGTTGAGTTTACTGTTGACTTAGTTCCTGATGCTAAGACAATTTCAAAACCCCCTTATCAAATGGCACAAATTGAACTTTTAGAGTTGAAGGATCAATTGCAAGATTTATTAGAGAAAGGTTTCATTAGACCTAGCACATCACCATGGGGTGCTCCTGTTTTATTTGTTAAAAAGAAAGATGGTTCTATGAGACTTTGCATTGATTATAGAGCCTTGAATAATATCACTGTTGAGAAAAAATATCCTTTTCCTCATATCGATGATTTGTTTGATCAGCTCCAGGGAGCTCAGTTTTTTTCCAAGATTGACTTGAGATCAGGGTACCATCAGCTGAAGGTAAAGGAGGCAGATATTCCGAAGACCGCATTCCGTACGAGATATGGCCATTATGAATTTGTAGTAATGCCTTTTGGGCTAACCAATGCACCTGCTATATTCATGGACTTAATGAATAGAATTTTCCATGAGTTCTTGGATAAGTTTGAGGTGGATTTCATTGATGATATTTTGGTGTTTTCTAAAAGTAAAGAGGAGCATGAAAAACATTTAAGGGTTATCTTTCAAACCTTAAAAGGAAATAAACTGTATGGGAAATTCAGCAAGTGTGATTTTTGGTTGCAACAAATTTCTTTCCATGGTCACATTGTTTCTAAATATGGAATAACTGTGGATCCTGCAAAAACAAAAGTTGTGGAAGAATGGACAAGACCCACAAATGTAACCGAGATTCGTAGCTTCCTTGGTTTGGCGGGCAATTACCGAAGGTTTGTTAGAAACGTTTCACGGTTATCTAGTCCAATGACTAAGCTAACTCGGAAGGGTGTTAAGTTTATCTGGACAAAAGAATGTGATGATTGTTTTCAGGAATTGAAAAGAAGATTGGTGAATGCTCCAGTTTTGGCACTACCTTCCAGGAATGGTGAGTTTGTTATATACAATGATGCTTCATTGAAAGGACTTGGTTGCGTCCTAATGCAGAATGATCAGGTAATTGCTTATGCTTCACGACAGTTGAAAACTCATGAGGTAAATTACCCTACACATGATTTGGAACTAGCTGCTGTTGTTTTTGCTTTAAAAATTTGGAGGCATCATTTGTATGGAGTAAAGTGTGAAATATATACCGATCACAAAAGTTTAAAGTATATATTCACTCAGAAAGAGTTAAACATGAGACAAAGGAGATGGCTGGAATTAATCAAGGATTATGATTGTACAATTCATTACCATTCGGGAAAAGCAAATAAAGTGGTTGATGCTTTGAGTCGAAAAAGTAATGCTTCATTAACAATGTTGCGTTTGGAACGTGATCCTTTGGTTAATGATTTGATGAACTTTGGCATAGAAGTTGTTGGTGTAGGAAGTCCTTCTGTTTTGTTTCAGGTATCAGTGAGATCATCTCTATCAGATAGAATCAAGCAAGCACAGAAGCAAGATAGTGAGTTGCAGAAAATGGTAGAGCTGGTTCAGAATGGTAAGTTTCCTGAATTCAACATTGATAATTATTGCGTTTTGAGATTTGGGAAGAGATTGTGTGTGCCTTGTGATTCACAGTTGAAGAGAGAGTTGTTATGTGAAGCTCATAGTTCTCCATTTTCAATTCATCCGGGCAGTACTAAGATGTATAGAGATCTGCGGGAGTATTACTGGTGGGATGGAATGAAAAGAGATATTGCTGATTTTACTGTGAAGTGTTTGACTTGTCAGCAGGTTAAAGCAGCGCGGCAGTTACCGAAAGGGATGCTTTAGCCTTTACCAGTGCCAGAGTGGAAATGGGAGAATATATCCATGGACTTTGTTGTTGGATTACCGAAGACATCTCGAGGTAATAATGCAATCTGGGTTATTGTTGATCGCTTGACAAAATCTACTCATTTCCATGCTATACGAGATACTTTCTCTCTTGATCAACTTTCCCGTTTGTATCTTAAAGAGATATTCAGGTTACATGGAGTTCCTCTATCCATTGTATCGGATCGTGATCCCAGGTTTACTTCTAACTTTTGGAAAGGCCTTCAGAAGTCGTTGGGTACTGAATTAAATTTTAGTACAGCTTTCCATCCTCAATCAGATGGGCAGTCAGAACGAACAATTCAGACATTGGAGGATATGATACGAGCTTGTTCAATGGATTATCAGGGATGATGGGACCAACATCTTTCTTTGGTTGAGTTTTCATATAATAACATTTTTCATTCCAGTATACAGATGGCACCATTTCAGGCATTATATGGGAAGCGGTGTCGAACTCCAGCTTTTTGGGATGAAGTGGGTGAAAGAAAGTTGATGGGACCAGAATTGGTAGAAGAGATGGCAGAAAAAGTTCAGCTGATTCAGAAACACATGAGAACAGCTCAGAGCAGGCAGAAGAGTTATGCGGATAACCGGAGGAAGGATCTATCTTTCGAGGTAGGTGATCATGTTTTTCTCAAGGTTTCTCCTTGGAAAAGCGTGATGAGATTTGGTAAGAAAGGAAAGTTGAGTCCAAGGTTTGTTGGACCATACGAAATTCTGGAGAGTTGGATCAGTTGCATACCAAGTGGCTTTACCTCCGAGTTTATCTCAGGTACACAATGTTTTTCACGTTTCAATGTTGAGAAAGTATATGCCAGATCCATCTCATGTTTTGAGTCCAGAGGTAGTTCAGCTGGAAGAGAACCTATCTTATGAGGAACAACCGGTCCAGATTCTTGACCACAGGGAGCAAGTGTTACGGAATAAGGTGATTAAGAAGGTAAAGGTTTTGTGGAAAAACCACATGATTGAAGAGGCAACATGGGAATCTGAAAATGCAATGAGGGATAAGTACCCCCATTTATTCGATAAGTAAATAAATTGCAGGGACGCAATTTTCTAAAGGGGGGAAGGATGTAACATCCCAAGTAAGTAATGAATAATAGATATTTTTATCTATGTCTATTAATGATTAAGATAGTGTTATAGAGGCTTACAATGAAAATAAATACAATCTTATGCATAGAATACACTAATATTCTTAAAAGATTGTTTTACTGCCTTTTTGATGGAAAACCATTTTTGAATCTATATTTTGACAATTTTATAAACAATGTTTGTCAAAATAAACTTATCCTTTATGATTGGGACATAAAAATTTACCTTGTGTGAATTTTTGGTATTTTTCTGACAATGTTCATTTTTTAATGAATAGTGAAAAATACTGCATTTTACATCAAAACTGCTTTTTAATCTAATTTATTTATATGATTAGATTATGTTTTGAATTTGTTTTGAAGTGAAATTAGAATATATTTTTACCATTTTATCCAATGGTGGTCATTGGAATCAATTTCACTTTAAATTAGACTTAAACTGGTGTCAATCTTTTGATACTTATTGTTTTGTAAAAACCCGATATTTGCTCTGGCAGCGGGAATTAATTATTAAATTAATTAATGTGACTTATATGATTTGAATTTTTTAAAATAGACTTCATTTTTGAATTCGTAATATCAAATATAGCTTAGGGTGAATTTTTGGTAATTTTCTGAAAAACTTCAATTTTTGATGAATAGTGAAACCACTAAGTGGTAATCTAGCAAACTGATTTTTCAGTTAAATTAAAGTTTACCACTAATGTGTATTGAATTTTGAAAATCCGACATACATGGTTGTCATTAAGAAGTAAAATGTGGTTCAATGAGATTAAAATAATTTTTTGGTGAATAGTAACCTATTAAGTTCCTAATCGCGATTAGTGGTAATTAGGGTAGTTTAAGGTATAAATAATGCTTTAATAATAGGAAATGACCTAGACACATGTCCCAACCTTATTGGTTGTGTCATGTCCGACCAAGAAAAGCCATGGGTCAACTTGGGGACCCCATGGAGACACTTTCGTTGGGAAATGACATAAATAACTTTTTATTAAATGTTAAAGTAAAAATGACACAAACAAGAGATGTTTTACTAAACCAATTTTTACATGGGGTTATAAAGATCTGATTTTTTATTATAAATATTCATTGGAAATATAAAAAGATTTCCTACATCATAGTATTTTTTTTATGATTTTTAACATTAAATAAATTAAATTATTTATGACATAATAATGATGCAGCGATGACATCATTATTTGACGATTTAAATAAAATGGAATGATAATATAAAATCTATGAACTACACATGTCTAAAACCAATTGGATGAGTGGATTTCGAACCCGTATCACCTTATCCACGAATTATATAAATGTGGGACCTTTTAAAACCGAAACACATTTTCAAATAAAGTAATATTTCTTTACTTTCCAAAAGTGACCCTCCTCTCCTCTTATAAAAGGCCCCCACCTCTACCTCATTTCACACAGTCCACAAGCCTTTGGCTCGGCCAACCCCTGCCCATTTACTCTCTCCACATCCCTCTCCTCATCCTAGAGGATTCCCTTTGGGAATAATCCTTTCAAAGGAAGCCTTTAGGCTCAAATCAAAAGGAGTTACACTTTTAAAGGTAATTCATTCTCTCATGTTCATTTGTTTTATTTTGCCTCTCCAACCCCCTAAACTCTTTTTATTTACTTATTTTGTAACAACACCAGTATCTTCAATATACAAGTATGTTTTTATAATATTTATTTGAGCTACACTCTCACACAACTACATCAAATCGTTAAAGAACATACGGTTTCCGTGGATGGCGAAATTCTACATCCCGGAACGATGATTGTTCAATACTCATTTAACACCTTCAAAAGGGGCCATTATGATGTCACTATTTTTATATATGATATATTATATGTTTATGTTTTCCTTAAGCTTATGTTTTTTTCATTTTGGGCATACCTTTATGGTTTCCATTATGGGTAAACACGATATCTTCATTTTAGGAAGTGCGGACTACCGCCCCCTAAAAGTGATTTGATTCGTTAATACCATATGTGGGATGTGTAAAGGATAAAGTTAATGATGTTATATATGTTATTATACTGGAATTATAATATACTCTTATATCATTATGATTACATTCCAGAAAATATGAAATAGAAATGGAAGTAGCGTTCATGCGTACGTACGGCTTACCGTCTCCATGAACGGTGCATTTCATTTCTTACCTCTAAATGTGATGTAATATTATAAATGCATGTATGTACTGGATATATATGACATATATGATATCTACATCATGAATACCATTCTGTATATAATGAATCTTTGACAAAATTAACAACATGTAAGTGTAAGAAGTCTATTTTTGACTTAAGAACCAAATACCGACAAAATGAAAATTATTAACTTAACTGATTACATGATGTTCATAACATGGTATAAAAGGAATAATGAACTTGAAAAAGATTCATAAGAAAGTAGATATTAACTCAAGTTTATTATTCAGGAGATTAAAGAACGGTCGGGTCAAGTCGGATACGAGGTATGGGACATCGTCTCAATCTTTTTTCATTGAGGCATATTTTATTTTATACACAACTTTCTTTTATACGGTGTATAAAACCCTTTGACTTTTACGTTTATTCAAAAGGAATCTTTTTTATACGAAGCGTTTACTAAACGACAAAAGGGAATGTTTTTGTCGTACGTATGCAGCGACAACGACTTCTCCGCCGTCGTGACCGTTATTTGAGTTTCGACTTCCTCTACAAGCCATACCTTCTTTTTAAAAGAAAAATAAATACCATGTTTTACTTTTCTTTTATTTTAGTATTGAAAATGGTTTTCATAATGTTTTTATATCAATGTGTTGTATTGATATCTTTTGATTGAAATGTGGAAATTTTATGTTTCCTTTATGCATGTTTTATGTGATATGATTATGTTATGGTTCTTGGGCATTATTATGAAGACGGGTGGTTCCGTGATAAAATAAGGGCGGGTGAGCCTGTTATAGCTCTCAAATGCATTGGGTAACGCGAAGGAGTGAAACGTTAAGGTTTCTCCGAATAGATTATAGGGAATATACTGTGATGGGTATTCCAAACGTAACCAAGAGGGTTACTCCCTACGTAAGAATGTTATGAATGCCTCAAGTTACCTTTATGTCTTATGATTTCTATAATTTATTCATGATTTTATGAGGTATGTTAAAGTGCCTATGTTTTATGGGTAAATTATGATTTCATTCTTATGTATATATGAACTCATGTTTCCTTTCCATGTTTTTTTTATATAACCCATACTGAGTTTTTATGCTCATCCCAAGTTTTTGAAATGTTTTTCACAGGTCAAGGGAAAGGTACATGATAAGATGATAGAGTTAAGGATGTGTCAAGAAATAATCCATGTTTTATTTTAAATGTGTTTCCATTGATGGGAATGAAGAATACTATCTTTATGTAACCACATTGTTTATATGTGGAATGTAATGCATGTTTTATGATCTAATTCTCTAAAACTCTAAACCCGAAAATATCCTCAATGTGTAATCTTGTAATAACTCAAGATTAAGTAAGGTTTAAGGCTGGGGCCTTATAGTAGGTTTCTTCCATGGGATTTCACAAAATGGGGATCACTTCTTCATTGAAACTAAACCATTATGCCAATATCAAGTTCCCATTATCTCTAAAAAAGAAACACGAGGGGCTCTAGAGAAGGTACGTTTAAAGAGATATGGAAAATGGAGGAAGAGAGAACCATAAAATATATCTATGTGTATAACCCTTCCCTACATAGTGAATCCCTACCCAGATGGAAGATAGTCTCATGTCGCATCATGCAATGTAGATGGAGACTAGATCTATGAAGCAAAGTGCTATGCAGAATGAATGTATGTCCACATACCACCATCCAATAGAGATTTCACCAATCCTTATAGCCATTTTATTTTTAGAGGAAACCCCACACTGCATATGGAAATGCTATGCATAATAGGGTTTCATCAGATGTTACACCATCAATATCTAATAATAATTATTTATTTCAACTAAATAATCTGCATTTTCATTGAAAATAGGTCCAGTTGCATCAGGACAAGGCCTCTCCCAAATCCATAGAACATGTATGATGAAATTAGAGGGCCCATCAGCATGCCCTTATGAGTTTACATTATCACAGTTAGTGTAGTCATGCGAGGGATCTCCAAAAATGGAGGACAATCAGAATATTCCTTAGTTAAAATTACCATGGAAATCCATGTTTCAAACCCTATGGATACACTCTTCATCTTTTGCATTATATGGAATAACTAAAATCTCTATACATTACCCTTGAGGATGGCCAATAAGAAATAGAGTTAATTATAGGATTTCTTTTTGGTAGTGAATGATGCTCCCCACCCCTTTCACAAAATGAATTTCTATGACATCCCACTATAGTAAACCCTTAGCATTTCTTGTAGGTAGTGTCTCTCGTTCTCTATTTGGAATTTTCTCTAGGAATATCTGGATATATTTCCAAATGTGATTATCCTAGATATTAAAACAATTGTGGAAATCAGCACTCTTAAAGCTTCCCTCTCCCACCCTTTGGCCCCAGTACCATCCATCAATGGACATGGAGGGTTTCGAAATCATAATATATACTACATTCTATTGTTTCCCATACTAAACTTCAAATTTGTGGGCTTATATACTAGTGGTGATCATGACAACTTCATGACCTTAAAACTCACATTGGTCCTTTCTTACAAATGTATGTCCCAACTATAAATCCAACAGGACGCCGCCAAAATCTAGCCCAAATCATGGCATTTCCCCTCTAATGGGAAGCGTCATCCCATAATCCCCAGTCATTGTTGGGATTACGTATATTTATATGTTCCAACCACATCTGAGTGGGCCGTATCCATTTATAATTCCCAATTGTGCTACTTTAAGGTGATGCTTCCATGTGTATGCCCCAAACCATGGAACTAGGTAGACATTAATTCCCAACATACTGGGATTCATAGGAAACCTTCTCATGGTTCGAGCGTGATACTATAATCTTCTCATTTGATAATAGTAGATGAAACCACGTGACATAAAATAGAGTGATCCATTGAACTACATTATCTTTGATTTGGAATAAACTAGTATTTGATGGATTACTACGTCAAGCCAAAACCTATCTCCCAAATCCATCATATCGTTTTCCGACACAAATTTTCAGTTGGCTCATATCCCCCACAGAATACCATATCACTTTTTTTTATTCCCTAGGCCACAATGATGGATTCCCTTCATTAAAACATGACAATAAAAGGTTTTCTTATATATCTTTGTTTCGTGATGTAAAATAGCACGAATGGTTCCTTGTCACGCCACCTTAAAATGTGATTTGTCTAGTTGAGTGGCCCCAAAAAAATAAAGGTCATCATTCTTCTCAATGTGCGAAAAAGTAAATCCATAAGACTGGATTGATCCCAAAATCATAACATTTATCAACACCTAGATTATGATAAAGTCCATAGCATCACATCAAATTGATTAAACCCACATAGTCTCTATGAATAACTGAAGAAACCAAGATATGCACGCAAAATGGTAACATTGATGAAGACCCTAATATACATATAGATCTATTCCCTAATATAAATCCTTAAATACATAGATATTATTTTGGTCCCATCAATATTTATGATCTATCTAGTGACCTATAAGTTACCCATGAACACATGTTTGGGAATGAACCAAGTATTTAAAAACATATGAACATGGTTTATATCAATAAAAGTGTCCAGTAATAGGAAATAGTTCCCACAAAATGGGTGTGATGAGATAGAGTTTCCATCCCCATGACCAGTGTGAGTTCTTAAGTGTCATAGTCTAAATCAACCACAAACGCCTACATTTTGAGATCAGGATTATGAATTGTGTATATAAGTGTTGTTGGGTGCTTTTTGAACCATAAAAAACCTAGTAGACACCAGAAATGGATATTGTAACTAACATAGATCAATTTAAAAAAATGAAACCCCCTATAATAAACCATTTGTAGATATAAATTTAAGGAAAAATAATTATATTTGAACTCAATTGTGTAGGAGAAGCAACTTTTTATGAACATCTAGGGAGAAACATTTTGTCTGGAAATAATTAAAGGGAAAAATCAATATTATAAAATGGATTTATGATAATGGTTCGAAGTCCAACGAATCATCTCAATCTCCAAATACAAAATTAATGTAAAATAGAAAACCAAAATAAATAAATAAAATAGATACTAAAAATATATTGTGTGGATCAAGTGAATTATGTGTTGAAATTACATGGAATCAAAAGGATATATATGAAAATCATTGATAGGGGAGATTGCGAGGATAATATTATTGACTAAACATTTTAGATCATGAATTTTACTTATTTTGACAGACAAAACCTCCTCATTTATCCTCAGAACATTTAATATCAGTTCCATTAAAATCATAGAGATATATAAACCCTATATATCTATGCTTATATATAATAGTTATGAGTACATTATTGATTTGTGAAACATAAACTAGTTTACAATTTATATTGAGAAATTCTTATGTTTTCAACAAAGGACACTGAAATATTGTTCAAGGAATCATGGTTGTCATGATATAATATAGGATTGATGATGAATTAAAAAAATGTTGGATACATTTGAGTGACTAGATGAAGAACATTTGGAGGAATGGAAAATATAAAATGATTAATTCCTAAAACAAGATGAAATTATAGATAATTGGTAATATATTGAATTCCATGTAACAAGGATACAATTTATGTTATATAAGAATACTAGAGTTGATACATAATAGTTACCAAATAGCCAATATATAAGGGAGATTCCATTATCTTTGAATGTATAGATGGAAATTGAAATGATTTTACATTATAACTATGATGATATTTAAAGGTTTTCATGAGGTGTATTTTTTATAATTAATAATAAAACCTAGATGCTTCAACTCGTAAGTGATTTTCCACTTCCATATAGATGAAACAAGTAATATGTATGATTTTTATACTGCTTGAGTAAGGTTTATTTGGTGATATTTAATGAATTCATTGAGTTTTTTGTGTTATAATTTAGATTTTGTGAAACTCATGTAAGATTCATTCCGTTATTAAATTATGATGTGATAATGCATGGAGGTTGACATTTTGGTTGCATTAGATGAATGTATGTTATGTAAACAACACATAAGTTCATAATAAATCGCACAATGGTAATATACTTTACTTAATGAATTGAATGATATGCCACAAGATGATTACATATTTTTAAAATAATATATATTAAATATTGTTGCGTATTTTATCAGGATGATTTATTGAACTTGTATTGACTAAGGGGACGATGTGGAATATTAGATACCAAATGTCCGGATTTAAATACTAATAATTGAATTGGTAATGATTTTAGGGTGTTGAATTTATTTGGTTTGATTAGTTAATAGATTATGGAAGGTAAAACCTATTCGGAATGTTGGTGGTTTGTATGAATAATATTAGAGCCCATACGTTTTTAAAAAATTCTGTGGGACATCTTTTTTTGTGATTATATTTTTTATCATAATTAAATCATGGATACAACCTAAAATATGGATGGATAAATACCATTTAGTTATTAATGATTTGGTGTGGGATACAATTTTATTAATCCATCAGTATAAATATAATAAAACATTTCAATAATTTTTATTTTTTATTAGTTTACGGTACTGATATATTAAATTGAATAAAATTTGGTTTGGATAAAATTTCAAGAACTAATTTTATCAGAAGGATATAAATTAATTTTATCCAACAAAATCATATAGAAAAATTAAAATAGAAAAGAAAGGGTTCTATAGTGATGAATCAATCATAGTTTATATGCATGTGTAAAAGATGTGATCATTACAACTTTCTCTTGAATATCATTACATTATTTGATGGGGCATGGGTAATTTGGGAACAAAATTTTTGTGATAGAGATGATTAGTTTATATATTCACACTAGAATTCTATAGATGATCAATTATTAGTGATGAATGATGATACAAAACCCAAACTTCCTTACACCAAATGATGATAGAGAATGAACTATGAAATTTCTTTTTGATAAAATCACAACAGGATGGGTTAATCAGCCTATCACATGGAAAACATTTTAATTGGTATTCCAATCCTTGAACCAATACATTATTTAGTATCTCAAACTATCAACTTTTTTTCCTATTGAAATTAGTTTTCTGTAATCAAGTAAATCCCCTCATACATTTAGTAGTCATGTCCAAATGAATTTTCAGTCCTCTTTTGAGACTTCCTTTGATCTATACTAATCATTTTTAGCATTAGGGAAGCAATAAAATGTGTTAATACCCTATAAAAGTGTTATAACGAATCGATAAGGTGTTCCCACTGAACTTCATATATGATGATTCTCATACCACACACAATAGATTCCATACTGCATTCTACCTTAATTTTTTCATTTCTATGGAAATCATCAGGGAAAATAAAATTACTAAAATTTGGATAGTATAGAAAATATTGGGGTTTGGAATCCCTAGATTTTTCCAGGATGTTGATGGATATTTATAACCAATTATGTAAATGTTAATTCATTATATAATGATATGGATAGGGAATTATTATTATTTACAAAATATACAATATAATATATTTGTTTTTTAATTTCAATTTGATTATTAATTTTTAAAAATTATTGTTTTCATATTAATTGTAGTGTGTAGATTTTTTCGAATGTTATATAGAAATATTATTGTAAATATATATATATATATATATATATATATTTACAAACAATTTTAATATTATATTAAAATGCAATAGAATATTTTTTAAAATAATTATTCATATTTGATTTACTATTTTTGAGAAATTATATTTCCTTAAATTTGTTGTTTAAATTATAAATAATTTAATACATATATATTACATATTTTTATTAATTAGAAATACTGTTAAATTTCATGATTATATTATTATATCTTTTACATTTTAAAAATATTAATTATTATTAAATAATGGAATATATGTAATATCTATTTTGGATAATTAGCATATACGAAACGTTATGGAGACATATGTTTAGTTCAATATAGTATTGCATTTAATGAAATTAATGTCATAATTTTCATCACACTATATAATATTATGTTGATACTATGTACAAATATTATTTTTATTATATATATACAATTCATGTGTACATATATATTGTTATATTGACAAAATTTCTATGATTGTGTGTCTATATACTATAATGACATAGGAGAATGGGAAAAACAAAAAATCTCGATCTGTAACTGTGTGTGTCTCTATAACATATATAATCAATATATATATATATTTATACATAAATTTTCTAATTTATGTGATATTTATATTATTAGTATTCTGTTTAGAAATCATAAATATATACATTTATAAGTGAAAGTACAAGTTCTAATAAAGGGAGTGTTTTATGTATTTAATATTGTGATAATTGTTTACTTTTGTCAAAACATATAATTAGAGTTGTAAAAAGTAAACATCTATGGGTTCATAATAAAATCCAATGCGTTTTTTTGAAATTATTTGGTAATGTGTCAAAAATATGAAGCCAACTGGTTAAATTAGTAATAAATATCTATATTAATATATAAAAAGAAAAAAATTTCATAACATTTCTTAAATAATAATTTCATATTTTGTTCATTTTTTAGTGGGTGCATGATTGGAATCCATTGATAATAACCCGTATTGAAACCTAATTTCATTTAAAAAATGGATACATTCATTATATCTATCATTTTCCTCATATAATTCATGAGGATATAATGAAACATGAATATTAAATTATAAAAATTTGTATTCAAGATTATGAAAAAATAGATATAATTTTAAAAATAAAATGCAACCACTTAAATGTTATCGTTAATTGTATATATCTTAACATCACACAATACATGTATATAGTAAAAAAAACTTTAACATATATTGTATATTGATATATTTTTGTACATGTAATATTAATTTAATAAAAATATAAGAAAAAAAAATCAACAGTTTTCCTATCAATTGAAATTCGGTGTTGAAAAACTTCCCATTCTATGGGTGGGTTTCTAAAAATAAAACCTCAATTTATGTGTGGTTTCATTAATGATTCGTTTTCAAAAATATCTCTTCCTCTATTTCATTAATTTTAGTGGTGTTTGATAGCATTTTTCTTAGGGTTGTCCATATAACTCCATTTTCTTTTCTCTATGATGGTTGAGTTTCAATCGATGTTGTTACTATGGATTATTTTATGTTACCCTTATTATTACTACCATTTTTTCTATAGATTCTATTTCATTGGGTATTTATTTATAATTACTCTTTAATTGTTTACTCCACTTCATTGAATTTCATTCATAGACATTGTTTTCTATTTTTTTCCTCTTTTTATGTTTTTTTAGATTCATTGACTAGAGGAACAGAAAATATGTGAGTTGATATGATTCAGTTTGAACATCTCGAAATTCAATTTCATTATTATTATTTTTTTCATAGAATATTAGGAGAATGAAATGATATATATTTCTATAATTAAATTATGAATCCCCTGGTTAATATCAATATATATTTTATAATTTTGATTTTGTGATATGCTTTTCAGTGTTTGATATATTTATAGAAATGTTGATTCCTTTTGTTAGCATATCTCACCATAAAATCATTCATATTTCAAGAGATGTTTTATTGATGAAAATTAATGACAATGTATTATAGGATTTTATGGTCAATGATTATCTGGGATTCATGATATTGGGAATGATTATATTTTTGTTTAGTATTGTGTTATGTTATGCCACTTTATGTTGAAATATGAATTATCCAAGATTAATGATAATGGCATAATTAATTATTCATATTATTAAAAAATCATGTATGAATCATTTTAGAAGTATTATGAATTCCACAGAAATTAATTATGTTTATGAAATGGGTATATAATACCATTATACATTATGAAAAAAATTAAATTTATAAAATGCCATTTAATAATTATTGAATGAAATATATTATAGTAAATAGTTTTAAATTCCTTTTGGACTACCCTGAAAACTTATTATAAAATATTTTAATATGATAAAATGTTTATATATAAAATATAGACAAAATATAACGAGGATATTTTTTTATTTTATAGATATTTATCCTTCTATTATTTTAAATAAGTTATAGAGTTTTGTGCAATTAATAAATAAGTACATTTTCAAACATTGAAAAAAAAAGTTTTTTTATAAATATACGCATATAGTTTTTACCAATTATTTTATTACCTTTCATATGAAATTTTCGGGGTAGTTTTTTTAAATGATATTCAAATATTATAGATTTTTTCACATAACATTCCCTAAATATGAGATATTTTGATAATCAATTTGAAATCATATGATGTGATGTAATTAAGTATTCTGGATATAATTATTTAAATCTTCTAATATCCATATTCCAATAAATATTAAATTCTTGTATATATGATTCCTTATATAATAATTCATTTTAATCCGCTATATATGCCATATATTAATAAAATAATGTTTCTATGATTTTATAGAACTAGATAAACCAATAAAGTATTTTTTTAAACTATTTTAGCATATATTTGTTTATTCTATTAATGTATGAATTACTAATCATTAATGAACATTAATTTTAAAATTAACATTTATTTTGGTTCTGTTTAACAATTATAAAACATTGTATGTGACACTCCCCGTTTATGAAAATAGATTTTGTATATGTGTTTATTTTTTATATAGGTAATGATTGGTATCACATATTGATAAGGTCAGAACTCTTGTAACTAATAAATATTTATTATGTATACAATGTTTTTTAATTCAGTTGCGGTTATTTTTTTCAAAAAATATGTATAATTTTTTAAATGACTATTCAATTATTATAACCAAATTTGTATAAGTTTTTCATAAAAAATAGTTTCTGAATATAAGATAATCTACCACATATTTATGGGATATTATTTAATAATTTATATGTATACTAATATATATGGAAAATATATAAAAAATAACATTAGTAAAAATTTATTTTTTTACCATTAATATAATAATTTTTATTTATAAATGTATGTGTATTTTTTTTAAACTGAATCAAATTATAGACACTAAAAATATACTTTAATTTTTATGTAATTTGGTATTTTATGTATAATATAAATGAAAATTAGTAATAATTTTAATATTTATGGCATCCAGAGGTATATGGAATAATTTACTCAATGAGTTTCAATCCTATACAAAATTTTAATAATTTTTTTTGTAAAATCCATTCACTATGTAGGGGTATGTTTTCACAGGTTTTCTAGAAAAATATTATTAAATCCATAATTATGGTAGTGGGGTACTATTTTTAGTTCTATTGTTTTTTTAAAAATTTCACACAGTGTGTTATATAAAAAATGTTATAGTATCTTATGTACTATGATTGTTTTAGTTATATAACATATATCAACATTTTTAATATTGATATGTAATTATATGTATCATGGGTATACAGACATGGTAGTCGAATAAGGAATTTTAAGTCAATATTAAAAAAAATTACATTAAATATTTTTTATAAAATGTTATAGACATATCAAAATATTAATAATATTTTTTAAAAATTTATATAGTAAAACATATGGATATATTAGTATTAGGCCAACATTTGTGGGTTTATTTTACACAATTTGTGGCTAGGTGGTATGATAAAATATCTGATGATCAGTGATTGTATTCTTTATCTTCATGGGGAAAAATCAAAAGTCCAAAATATGGAATCATGAAAAAAAATTTAGAAGACTATAATAACTGAAGTTGTAACTTCATTAAATTCTCCAAATGAACTATGTTCTCATTCCCTAACTCATTGAAAATTGTTATTATTTATGTTCATTATTGTTTTAATTCATATTGTCTTATTATAGTTAACAAAGTTCTTCATACATATATATTACATATTTTTATATGAATATGAAATAAATTATAGAATCACATTCGTGGGGACCATAATTGATATGTGTCTTTAGAGACTAGGAATAAAATGTAATATTTTGGTTAATATACCTCAAAACCTCCCATTAAAATCCTCCTCCTTAGTAATATTTATGACAACCCTTCTTTTTATTACAACTTAAACATGCTTTATTACATAAAACTTCACTTGATCCATCAAAGAAGATCGAGAGGTTTAGTGTCTTTGGGGCTTAGGATCATTACATAAAAACTGTAAACTTGAAATACAACATCTTTATTGAAAACATCCTTTACATGACCACTACATTCCTTCGTACTTAGCATTGCATGGGATAACCTGAGGACATGCATAAAAAAGGGTGAGCTATAAAGCCCAGTAAGGGAGTAAACAATGAATAACATGAGGAGTGAAATACATGTTAGGAAATAGGCATATCAATAGAGCATAATAGAAACATGAACATAAAGGCGTGATGAAGCATGATAATCATAACATGGAAATGTGGCAACAACACTTAACATTGAATTAGCATGAGCCAAGGCTCATTGCACATGGAACATGAGTAAACCCTCATTGCACTTGAAGTGCGAGTAAACCCTCGTTGCACTTGAATTAGCATGAGTAAACACTCATTGAACATGACGTATCATGATACTATACTTTACCCAATGCATTGGAGCGCTATGAAGGGCTTACCCTTCTTAAACATTTCATTTCATGCATAAGTGTGCCACATGGATCATAAAACATGGATTCATAAAACATAATAATTTCTTCCACGATAAAGGAATGTGGAATTAATACATGAAAATTTATAATCAATATGTAAATGTGCATAAAGGTGAATACCCTTGATGGAGAAATGGGCATGGTATTCACTACACAAAGACATTGGCTTAGAAAATCGGTGCGATTTCGACAGCGTAACGGCGTGACATAAGAATTCATAAAAAAGGTTGATGGAGAGAAAGGGGTTCCTCATCATATTTACATGTAATGGACAGTAAGGAGATCATATATATACATGTCCCAACAATAGAAATGGAATTTAGATTCATGATACAAAAGTATGGCTTGAATGTAAAAGAAGAGAGAGAAGTTCCTTTCGGAATTTCGGCATAGTAACGGGTGTACATGGGAGGCATTTAATGAGAGAGAAAGTGTTCTCCCATCATTCAAAAAATAAGAGGGCAGTATGGGGGAGGTGCGAAACCATACCCCAACATTCATAATTGAAATAAAAAAAAGGCAATACAACTTAAAGAAAATTGACAAAAATGAGAAAGGAAGAAAACCCCTTACTTGGAAGTGTGCTTCCAAAGGCTAGAGAGAGGCTTGTGAGAGGCTTCTTGGGAGCTTGGGGCACCTTGAGAGGATTCTAGAGAGAGTAAGGCAGAGGTTGGACGAACTTCAAGGGCTTTGAGTGAGGAGGAAGTGGGATCTTGGGTGGGTTTATATAGGAAAGGTGAGAGAATTCTTTATTATTTAGGTTTGGGACCCCTTATATTAAAATAATCCAAACCACAAACCATCCCATGGTATTTGCCCATGGTTTCTGGAAAATGAAAGAGTAAAACAATATTTTACAAGTCCAAGGTCCGAAATTATTAAAAAATTAGGGTTGCTTATGTGGAGGTGAGTCACACTCCCATGGAAATTAATTTAAAAAGGCAAAGTGTTGAATAAGTCTTGAGGGATCCATTAATGCTTTGAAAAGTAAGTCAAACAAACCCAAAACCTCATTATTTTAATGATAAAACACATATTTGCCGAAAATAAGGATTATGGTATTTTATTACATCACAATTGGGTCATTATGATGTCATAAAACACATTATATATTTAAATGGTATTTAATTTTTACCCAAAAATTTGACTGTCTCAGAAAATTATGAAAAATTCACCGTAGGATAATTTCGACGTCCTGATTCCAAAAATAATATTTATTTTATCTAAATAATTTTCTAAATATGTGAATTTTCACTTTTAAAATAAGAACCGACATTTATAAAAAATTCACGGGTTTTGACAGAAATGGCTTTCAAACCTTAATAAAAAATTTATTTGCATTCATAAAATTATAAGATCATTTATATTTAATAAAAATTAATTTAATATTAAAAATAATATTTTATTAAAATATTATTTAATTCAAAAATCCTTTAATTTAATAAAATATAATTCTTTATTAAATAATAACTAAAAACACCATTTGTACTTTAAAAACCAATTACAATGTATCAAAAAAAATTATATTCATTAATATATACGAAAAATAATGTACATGAACATGGTGCTACTTATTTGTTACATAACCCCTTAAAGTAGCCGCATAAGACCTAAGGGTAAGGTGTGCGATGGTGACAGAATCTTGGGGTTGCTCAGATAACATCGCTCGAGTGGTAATCTCTATCAACTTCCATTTTTCCCATAGACGATCACGTTCGAGCTTGACTTGATGAAGCTCAGCTTGGGCTTGGTCAACGGCAAAGCCCAAAGACGCCACCTCTTTTCCGATCTCCAACAAATGGGCTTCGTAAGGGGAATTTCTACTGGATGAGGCCATCGCTTCCTTTGTCTGAGTAGAAATGGTTTCGTTAAAGCCTTATATTTATACTACTCAGATGATCACTGTTCAACGGATATAAAAGTAACGGTCACAAATCTGAACATAAAACTAAAGAAGTTGACATCTTATAAAAACATTTTTTTTCATAAAGAGACATTTAACTGGATCAAGAGGGATTTTCCATTAATGAAACTTTGGGTCGTTACAACATTCCCCCCTTAAGAAATTTCACCCTCGAAATTTTCCTTTTCCCACACTAAAACAAATGTGGGTAACTTAGCTTCATCATATCCTCCGACTCCCAAGTTTCTTCTTCAAACTTATGGTTTCTCCACAACACCTTGACGAGGGGCATTGTCTTATTTCGTAGAACTTTTTCTCTATGATCTAAGATCTTCACTGGTTGCTCCTCATAAGAAAGATCATCTTCCAATTGTACCACCTCGGAAGAGAGTACATGTGAAGGGTCTGGTATGTACTTCCTTAAGAGAGATACATGAATGACATCATGAACCTTGGACATAGTCGGTGGAAGTGCTAGTCGATAGGCCACAGCCCCAACACGATCAAGAATCTCGAATGGGCCGATGTACCTTGGACTTAACTTCCCTTTCTTTCCAAACCTCGTGACCTTCTTCCACGGAGATATGCGTAAAAACACCATGTCTCCGACTTTAAACTCAAGGTCTCATCGACGATTATCTTCATAACTCTTCTGTCGACTATGGGCTGCCTTGATATACTGCTGAATGGTTTTCACCTTCTCCACCATTTCTTCGACCATTTCTGGTCCAAGCAGCTTACGTTCACCGACCTCATCCCAACATGCCGATGTTCTACACCATTTCCCATACAGGGCTTCATATGGTGCGATTTGGATGCTCGAGTGGAAACTATTATTATTAGAGAACTCAACCAGAGGAAGATGTTGATCCCATCCTCCTTTAAAGTCCATTGAGCACGCTCTCAACATATCCTCAAGTTTTTGGATAGTCCGCTGGGATTGGCCATCAGTTTGAGGATGATAGGCCGTACTGAAGTTTAGTTCAGCATTCAGAGCATGTTGAAGACTCTTCCAAAACTGAGAGGTAAATCTTGGATCTCGGTCAGACACAATAGATAGTGGTACTCCATGAAACCGTACCACTTCCCTGAAATATATCCGTGCCAGTTGATCCAAATAGAAATCCTCTTGAATAGAAATGAAGTGTGCAGTCTTTGTAAGACGATCCACAACAACCCAGATTGCATTGTTGCCTTTGGATGTCCTTGGAAGCCCGGTGACAAAGTCCATGGTGATGTTCTCCCATTTCCATTTTGGTATGGGAAATGGTTGCATCATCCCCTTAGACTTCTGCCTCTATGCCTTCACTTGCTGACACACCAGGCACATTGATGTATATTCAGCGATCTCCTTCTTCATATTATCCCACCAAAAGTTTTCTCAGAGATCTAGATATATCTTTGTGCTCCCTTGGTGAATAGAGAAATTTGAACTATGTGCATCATCCAAAAGTTCCTTCTTCAGCTCCGAACTTGATGGAACACATAGTATTTTTTCAAACTGCACAATTCCTTCTTCATTAACATTAATCTCTGAGGATTTTCCCTTTTTTATAGCTTCCACTTTTTCTTGGATTCCCGCATCATCGTTTTGAGCATCCTTTAACCTTTCCAAAAGAGATGGTTGATCAATCATTTGTGAAAGGATTGATGATGTTCCCTTCTTTATGATTCCCACGTCCATCTTCATCAAGTATAAGAAGATTGGATCCTTCTCAATTCTCATCATTGATAGAATTGCTGGATCCTTTCTACTTAGGGAATCCGCCACCTTGTTCGCCTTCCCAGGGTGGTAATGTATTGAACAGTCATAATCCATGATGAGCTCTATCCATCTTCTCTGGCGCATATTAAGCTCTTTCTGTGTGAATATATATTTAAGACTCTTGTGGTCAGTATATATCTCACATTTCTCTCCATAGAGATAATGCCGCCAGATTTTCAAGGCAAAGATCACCGCCGCCAACTCCAGATCATGCATTGGATAGTTTCGCTCATGTATTTTCAACTGCCTTGAGGCATAGGATATCACTTTATCATTCTGCATCAGAACACATCCTAAGCCCTTCTTCGAAGCATCACTGAATACCACAAAAAGCTCCCCACTTGTGGGTAAAGTGAGCACGGGTGCAGTGATAAGCCTCCTTTTCAACTCCTTGAAGCTTTCTTCGCATTCATCACTCCAAGAAAACGTTACTCCCTTTAGAGTTAGCTTGGTAAGAGGGTTGGACAATCGTGAGAAATTTCTCACAAATCGTCGATAATATCCAGCTAACCCTAAGAAGCTACGGATATCAGTTACCGATGTTGGCCTCGGCCATCCCTCAATTGCATCTGTTTTGGAGGGGTCCGCAAATATCCCATTGCTTGTGATGATATGACCCAAGAATGAGACTTCCTTCAACCAAAACTCACACTTGTTGTACTTTGCATAGAGCTTCTCCTTGCGCAAAGTCTCTAGTACAGTTTTTAAATGCTCCTCATGGTCCTCCTTGGTTTTGGAGTATATTAGAATATCATCTATAAAGACTACCAAAAATTTGTCTAGGTAATCTCTAAAGACGCTATTCATCAAGTCCATGAATATTGCTGGAGCATTGGTGAGTCCAAAAGGCATTACTATGAATTCATAGTGCCCGTACCTTGTACGAAAAGCAGTCTTGGGGATATCTTCCTTCTTCACCCTTACTTGATAATATCCCGACCGCAAGTCGACCTTGGAGAAGTATTGTGCTCCACGCAGCTGATCAAACAAGTCATCGATTCTTGGGAGAGGATACTTGTTCTTTATCATGATTTTGTTAAGTTCACGATAATCGATGCAAAGCTGCATTGACCCATTTTTCTTTTTGACGAAGAGGACTGGTGCACCCCATGGTTATGCACTTGGGCATATAAACCCTTTATCTAGATTCTCCTGTAGTTATTTCTTCTGCTCTTCAAGCTCAACAACAGCCATTCTATATGGAGTCTTGGATATTGGTAGCGCCCCAGGTATAAGTTCAATTGAGTACTCAACATCTCTTCTTGGAGGAAGACCAGGAAGTTCCTCGGGAAATACTTCAGCGAATTCCCTCACAATAGGCATTTCTTCAAGGGTGGTTTCTTCCATGGACTTAATCATCTGAGCCAGATATGCGTGCTCATAAGGCAGTAATATCCATTCTTGAGATGATGGAGCTAAAGGAGATTCATCTTCCTCCTGACACTTGTAAAGAATCGGGGGTCGATTCTCCATATGGAGTGTGATTTCCCTCTCCCGACAATTTATGTTGGCTCTATATAAGGAAAGCCAATCCATGCCAAGAATTGCATCAAATTCCACCAAAGGGAGTATGATGAGGTTCGCTGGGAAATTCAATCCACATATTATAACAGGGGAGGACTTATACTCATGGGATGCAATGATTGCCCCATTTCCCGTACTCACCTACATCTTTACTTCCATGATTTGTGGTGGTGCGGGGATTGTTCTACTAAACTTTTGAGATATAAAAGAATGCGTAGAACCTGAATCAAAAAGTACGTTCGCTATTCTTGAATGAATAACTAGCGTACCTGTCACCACTTCGTTGTCGGGGTTCACTTCGGCAGAAGTGATGGAAAAAGCTCTTCCTTGTTGTCTTGGAGGTTGTTGATTGCCTCCGATAATCCTTGGATTAGGGCACTGATTCGCAAAATGACCTGGTTCATTGCATTTGAAGAATTGAACAACGCGTTGAGGTTCGAACGAAGCATTCCTCTCCTCTGTCGCAGCCGCGGGTCCTTCTTGCTGACAGTTAACAGCTAGGTGCCCTTCTCTTCCACACTTGAAGCATTTTCTTGTCCCCCTAAGGCAATTTCCAGGGTGCTTCTTTCCACACTTTTGGCAGGTGGGGTGCTGGAATTTCTTAGCGTCGTTGGATTTATCCATCAGACCACCAGCATTGAAGTCAACCTTACGCTTCCTTTCCCCATGATACCCCTGTGATTCTCCGATCTCCATTTCAACCTTGAGGGCACATCGGACAATTTCCTCATAGCTGTCGAAGTCACAGATCGCTAATGCTTTCCGCAAGCTAGGCTTCAGCCCACCAAAGAAGCGGTCAACCTTGCATTCGGGGGTAACGACAAAGCCAGAAGCGTATCGTGCAAGCCTTGTGAAGTTTGCCTCGTACGCTCCCACAGATTCTTCATCATTCTGTTTGAGGGAAAGGAATTCCCTTTCCATCTTAAGACGGAGGGTGCGTGGAAAATATTTATCGAAAAACATCTTCCGGAATACCTTCCATTCCAAAGCCTCGATCTCCTCCTCAGGCATCGTATTTTTGATCAATGTCCACCATTGATCAGCTTCACCCTCCATACGATAATCCGCCAGGAGAACCTTCTCTTTTTCAAAGAATTGGATGATGGAGAATATCTTTTCAATGGAGTTGATCCATTGTTCAGCAATCGTGGGATCAAATGATCCACTAAAAGTAGGAGGCCTTTGTCTCATGAAGCTTTCAATAGCAACTTGTTCTTTCTTAGGGGGGTTTGAACGTTCCTCTTGACCAGTGTTTCTATTCAAAACTTGAGTTAGCTGAGAGAGAAGCGTGACAAAGTTCGCGATTCCCGCTCCCATTGGATTGGGCATCTCATAAGTACAATCATCACACGGATCTTCACAACGGTTGTTAGCCCGAGTTCTCCTATTACAGACCATTGGCTGGAATAAAAGAAAGTTAGGGGTAACACATAAAGGGTAATCCAAAGACAAAAGTTGATGACTTATAAATAAACTTTAATCTCTTTAACTCATGAGTCTATAGGATTCAATCCATGCTTTTCATGATCTACCTTCTAACATAAATTCTTAGGGGCATTTTTTCCCTTAATAAGGGTTCATACTAAGATTGTGAATTTATCAAAACATATCCCCTGGGAGTGTCGTAACCAAGAGTGCAGCAAGGCCAGTTGTCGTGCACCAGTTCCCGTTCGAGTCTAGATCAAAGCGGTGTTTTCGGGTTTTACCCCTTGGATACATCTGTGCCAGAGCCGCCTCTACTTGCTCATATCCGGACAGGGATGTATTTGTTTGATAAACCACTTACATAGTATTTACCAAAACTTAGGGATGTTTTTATTATGCTTAGTCTTGTATCTAAAGCTTTACTAGGGTTTCCTAATCCCAAAAATTACTAAACCTATCCTCTGATACCAACTATGAAAACCCTGCTTTTTATTACAACTTAAACATGCTTTATTACATAAAACTTCACTTGATCCAACAAAGAAGATCGAGAGGTTTAGTGTCTTTGGGGCTTAGTATCATTACATAAAAACTTTAAAATTGAAATAGAACATCTTTATTGAAAACTTCCTTTACATGACCACTACATTCCTTCGTACTTAGCATTGCATGGGATAACCTGAGGACATGCATAAAAAAGGGTGAGCTATAAAGCCCAGTAAGGGAGTAAACAATGAATAACATGAGTAGTGAAATACATGTTAGGCAATAGGCATATCAATAGAGCATAATAGAAACATGAACATAAAGGCATGATGAAGCATGATAATCATAACATGGAAATGTGGCAACAACACTTAACATTGAATTAGCATGAGCCAAGGCTCATTGCACATGGAGCATGAGTAAACCCTCATTGCACATGAATCACGAGTAAACCCTCGTTGCACTATAATTATCATGAGTAAACACTCATTGCACATGACGTATCATGATACTATACTTTACCCAATGCATTGGAGCGCTATAAAGGGCGCACCCTTCTTAAACATTTCATTTCATGCATAAGTGTGCCACATGGATCATAAAACATGGATTCACAAAACATAATCATTTCTTCCACGATAAAGGAATGTGGAATTCATACATGAAAATTTATAATCAATATGTAAATGTGCATAAAGGTGAATACCCTTGATGGAGAAATGGGCATGGTATTCACTACACAAAGACATTGGCTTAGAAAATCGGTGCGATTTCGGCAGCGTAACGGCGTGACATAAGAATTCATAAAAAAGGTTGATGAGAGAGAAAGGGGTTCCTCATCATATTTACATGTAATGTACAGTAAGGAGATCATATATATACATGTCCCAACAATATAAATGGAATTTAGATTCATGATACAAAAGTATTGCTTGAATGTAAAAGAAGAGAGAGAAGTTCCTTTCGGAATTTCGGCATAGTAACGGGTGTACATGGGAGGCATTTAATGAGAGAGAAAGGGTTCTCCCATCATTCAAACAATAAGAGGGCAGTATGGGGGAGTTTCGAAACCATACCCCAACATTCATAATTGAAATAAAAAAAGGCAATACAACTTAAAGAAAATTGACAAAAATGAGAAAGGAAGAAAACCCCTTACTTGGAAGTGTGCTTCCCAAGGCTAGAGAGAGGCTTGTGAGAGGCTTCTTGGGAGCTTGGGGCACCTTGAGAGGATTCTAGAGAGAGTAGGGAAGAGGTTGGATGAACTTCAAGGGCTTTGAGTGAGGAGGAAGTGGGAGCTTGGGTGGGTTTATATAAGAAAGGTGAGAGAATTCTTTATTATTTAGGTTTGGGACCCCTTATATTAAAATAATCCAAACCACAAACCATCCCATGGTATTTGCCCATGGTTTCTGGAAGAGGAAAGAGGAAAACAATATTTTACAAGTCCAAGGTCCGAACGTATTAAAAAATTATGGTTGCATATGTGGAGGTGAGTCACAGTCCCATGGAAATTAATTTAAAAAGTCAAAGTGTTGAATAAGTCTTGAGGGCTCCATTAATGCTTTGAAAAGTAAGTCAAAAAAACCCAAAACCTCATTATTTTAATGATAAAACACATATTGGCCGAACATAAGGATTATGGTATTTTATTACATCACCATTGGGTCATTATGATGTCATAAAACACATTATATATTTAAATGGTATTTAATTTTTACCCAAAAATTTGACTGTCTCAAGAAATTTTGAAAAATTCACCGTTGGATAATTTCGATGTCCTGATTCCAAAAATAATATTTATTTTATCTAAATAATTTTCTAAATATGTGAATTTTCACTTTTAAAATAAAAACCGACATTTATAAAAAATTCACGGGTTTTGACAGAAATGGCTTTCAAACCTTAATAAAAATTTTAATTACATTCATAAAATTAAAAGATCATTTATATTTAATAAAAATTAATTTAATATTAATAATAATATTTTATTAAAATATTATTTAATTAAAAAATCCTTTAATTTAATAAAATATAATTCTTAATTAAATAATAACTAAAAACACCATTTGTACTTTAAAAACCAATTACAATGTATCAAAAAAAATTATATTCATTATTATATACAAAAAATAATGTACATGAACATGGTGCTACTTATTTGTTACATAACCCCTTAAAATAGCCACATAAGACCTAAGGGTAAGGTGTGCGATGGTGACAGACTCTTGGGGTTGCTCAGATAACATCGCTCGAGTGGTAATCTCTATCAACTTCCATTTTTCCCGTAGACGATCACGTTCGAGCTTGACTTGATGAAGCTCAGCTTGGGCTTGGTCAAGGGCAAAGCCCAAAGACGCCACCTCTTTTCCGAGCTCCGACAAATGGGCATTGTAGGGGGAAATTCCACTGGATGAGGCCATCGCTTCCTTTGTCTGAGTAGAAATGGTTTCGTTAAAGCCTTATATTTGTACTACTCAGATGATCACTGTTCAACGACTATAAAAGTAACGGTCACAAATCTTAACATAAAACTAAAGAAGTCGACATCTTATAAAAACATTTTTTTCATAAAGAGACATTTAACTGGATCAAGAAGGATTTTCCATTAATGAAACTTTGGGTCGTTACACTATTCGTAGTCATTCCCAGACTTTAAAACAATATACATAACCATGGTAATGGGAATATGATAAATTTTTAGCTAAGATGCTCAGTAAGGGTAAAGAATGGAGAAACGTAAGAATTACATAAACACAAGGGTGTGAGAACATGCGAGTGACATTTGAAACCATATACTACATATCAAAGACAATAATCTTATGTCATGGAATGGGTATTGGTTATTCATAGGAAATGAACCATAAGGAAATGAATGACCATGAGAGATGAGAGTTTAACATTAGAAAAATTCATGGATTTGTTTTCTTGAGAACATCTTATATATTTGTGAACATTTATAAATAGAGATAGGTTAACTCATTAGCAACTAGAAATGAATAAAATTCCCCACATAAATATTTGAACATATAACTAGGTTCATGCATAACTTTCTTGAAATGAAATATAGGTCAATACATAACATTTTGAAAATGAAATCGAGCTCACTGATAAAATATTCAACAAGTAATGAGGTTCACACCAAATATTTTTATCATATAATCATGTTCAAACATAAAATATTGATAATATAATCCATTTAAAAAACGAAATGGTGAAATTTTTATCATGTTTTAGAATAACACATCTACTAATGAGTTATATGACTTCAAAAAATACATTGGAAGGAGTATAGGTCCCACATATCAAAAAAATAAAACCAATCCTATTTGTGCTATATGATGAAAAAAAATCATTATATCATTACCCAAAAAGTGAATGGCATTACAAAATCATTTCAATATTTCATAACTAATGAAAAATGGACTATTTTTTAATCATTTCATCATTTCACCACATCATAACCTGTGTATGAAGAATAAATATTCCCATGATGTTTTTCATGGTATAACATATAAAAGTGAATAATGTTCCATAAAATTCATATCACCACCATAAAATTAAATAAAATATAATAGTGGTATCCTTGGTTCATATCCCCATCAATGAATATATTACATCAAATAAAGACTTCATAGATAGAAAATTATTCTGAAATAAGGCATGGATCATTTCCTCAGGAAAATAACCATTCCACATTAGAAAATCATTTTAAAAAATAAATCATTTTAAAAAAATATGTATATTTTAAAATAAATGTAAAAAAAATAATATGGATACTTCATTGAAAACAATGGTCATTATGGTGGAAATTTTGTTCCATGTTGTACATGTTAAAATAGAAATTATTTTCAAACATTAATTTATTGAAAAAATGAGATTTTTTCCCAAAAATGGAATGATGATTGATACAAATATTTTTTCTAAAACATTTAGTGAATATAAATAATTTCATTAATAATTCATCTGATTATTTTAATTTTTAAAAAATTGAAGTCATTTTTAAAATCCAGTACTTGGGAAGTAAAATGGTTTTCCAATAATGGGAGAGAAAATATGTTTTTTCATAAATATGATTTTGAAATATTATGTACATAATGAAGGAAAATGAAATAAATACATTTATTTTAATTAATTTAGAAAAGGATAAGAAAAATAAAGTTTTTTTGAGAGATGGATAACAATATTTCATCATCATAAACATAATAATAATCAATCAGAATAAACAATGAGATTTTATCATAATAAACCTTCCAAGTTGGTAATAATAAATCATATTAACAGTGAAATAATAACACTAAATAAATAATATAATATAATTTGAATAAATAAATTCATGATATTTAATATCAAAATATTTGTATATATTCCTAATAAGTTAATATAGGTTTATAACATAACATAGTAGTAAAATAATGAATAGTGAGATAGAAACCCTCTAACAACATTGGTTACATGGTAATCATACACCCCCAAAAATAGAGATCCTTATATTTATATTTATGTAAGTATATTTTTTATTAAAATCATCATAAAATACATTCATTATCATTATATACAAAACATAGAAGAATATGAGGTTAATATGGAATGTGTCTCAAATATGTAAAAAGTTTCAGGGAAATTCTTCACCGTTGTTGTAATCATTTGAATCATAATCCACAATAAATCATAATATCAAATGATATTTTGAAGATAATAATAAGGTGTGTTTATTATAAAAAATGTAATTAAAACCGGGTATAAAAATATATTAATTTATTTATTGAATTCCTTCATACGTGGAAATTATTTAAGTATAATAAATATAATTTCATTATAAATCAATTAAAAATAAATAATCATATTAATAATATCATATATAATCAATGGATAATATTTTACCACTATTTAGATAATAATATTCGATTATTATCATTTTTGTGTGTGTTAATTTCCTTATTTTCTAATATGTGTTTTGTAATAAAAGTCATTGGTAGTATGGATAATATATATATATATATATTAATATTTATATATTAATATCACCTAAAAAATTATTATATTATTATATATATAATACATACTCAATACAATCATTTTTATAACCATTTGTGAATGTTGTACATGGAATGTGAATTGCATCGCTCCGAGGATATTGAAGGAAGTATGTATGCACAGTAGAATGTAATGTTATCTTAATGACTGAATAAATATGAGATTAAATGATATTTTAAATTTAAATAATCTGTATAACCTCATATATATTACATATATTCATTAATTTTATCTTTTTTGTCACTCATGTAGAATATAAGATCATAAATTGTTACATAGCTTAATGAAATGATAACCAATATTACACGTGAGCGACATTATAAAGTTTAAAACATAATGGTACATAAAAAGATATATGTGATATTAAAATTAATATTTTAATGATATATCATATATAATATAATGGTGTTAAATCCATAATCTTGTCAATCGTTCAACGGTGGCAATGGAATAAAAATTATATTTGCAAACGAGGCGGTGGTTCATCATACACAATATTAATGATGTCATTACCCAATTACTGAAATTTGATAGGGATATATATTATTATGAAAAATAAATATATAGTTTTTTGGTACATTAACGTGTTATTATGAATGAGATTTCGTAAGATAATATCCTTCTCTATGAGAAACCTCCTCTGGATTTCCTCTTAGGGCAATAGTGTTGGTCTTTTGGGAGGAAAGTAAATTCTAGAACATGGATAAGAATAATATAGAGTTATTCGTTCATGTGTTCTCCAAAATATATAACCTTATTGGTTTGAATTTTTCAATGGTGGTGGTGTCCTTTTATAAGTGGTGGACAAGAACCCACTTGTAAACAACATGGAAAATTCCCAAAAGAATCCATATTGATAAATTCATTTAGTTATAAAAATCTTGAAAATTACCATATATTAGATCTTATATAGGATATAAGGGAAATATGGACTTGAAATATGATCTAGAATTTTTTTGGTCATTTTGTACCCATATCATTTTATTTTAGCAATACCTTAACCTAGTTTTTTCCATTACCATGGTAAATAATTATTACAAATTTTACAATAAAATATGGTAAATAGTTAATTTCACCATACTATATAATATAAATTTTGATGATTCAAAATATGGGATTCATTTTTTCTAATTTCTTTATATAGAATTGTAAAATTTGGAATTAAAATCAATCTTGTAAACATGATTTGAATTTTCCATTTTATAAAGAGAGTGTTCAAAAGTATAAAAGGTTTTTATGTAAAAAAAATATTCTAAAAACCATAAATGTATTTTTATATATAAAGTTGAATTAATATTAATTTAAATACAATTTAAAATATAAGTTATCTTTATTAAATGATTTAAAAAAGGCATTATTTAATTAAAATTCTTAATTTTCTACTATTCATCAAAAATTTATTCATTTTAAAAAATTTGAAAAATTCCCCATATTAAAAGTTTGTTATCCGTATATGGTAAAAAGAAACCGAACCATATGACATAGATCCTTGAAAAGATCACTGATATCATAAAAAATGTTGATAACCAAACAATATTTTATTTCAAGAACCATTTCCCAAAATTGGGGACATACTTATCCATTTATTATAAGAACATATTGTAATTTATAAACATGATATAATATTTTTTCATAGTAAAAAACTCATCCTTGGGAAGTTACATGATCAATTTAAATTAAATATACTACTATGGGAGATGAATTTTTTCAATGTATGAATCACTAATTAAAATCCATAAAATAATGATATGGTATTTATTATATATCTAGTTTAAATATAATTCACACAATTTATATATTAAGGAAAGATATTTATATGATGAAGAAATAAAAAAATCCATAAAACCTCATCCAATATTAATATTAAACTATTATATAAATGGTTATACATATAACCCTTAAAAAATTTATAATTTGTAATGAAGGTCGCTAAATTTTTTATAACAAACAAAAAATTATTACCCCATTTAAGATAATTTGGATATTGGTTTTCACATAAAATTTTTTTAATACAATTATAATTTATATTATTAAAACATGGTAAAATGTGAATAATAATAAAACCTTATTGAAAACATACATGCGTCCTCATTCATTAAATAAAACATTGATTGTTGGATAATATTCTTAAATCACAATTTTCTAAAACACCATCAATTATAAAATAAACCCCAATTTCATCAAATCATTTATCTATTTTATGGTAATTAGTAATATCAATATTACATTATCTATATCAATCATCTATTGGTTCAATCTAAACACCATTATCTATAATCAGAAACATTTGGAGGGTTGTTTTCACCTAATAATGTGTTTTCCAAAAAATAAATTATTTCTATTAATTTAGTTTTCTATGACATCAGTAACACTGAAAAAAATTTCTATAATCCTTATTCAAGAACTTATACTAAAAAAAGTAATGTATTCCACAATTCTCTTAGATATACACTATTGTTCTTCCAATTCATTCATTTCAAATCTCCTTCAAGTCTCTTAATTATTTATAGTAAAACCATTACTTATACCACTACTAGAAATTGGTACATTCATGAAGGGGGGTTTTTTATGGGATCCCGTTGAAAATACCATTATGTGACGGGGCCCCATTGCAAATGACCCTTTTAGAAATGAAATCAAAAATATAGTGGTTTATAACAGCCCATCGCAAAAAAACTATATGTGATGGGATGCAGATCTATCACAAATATTATCCTTATGGTTTTTTAAATACATTACTATGTAATCCCATCACAAATATTATATTCAATGGTGTGGTAGACTCATCAGAAAAATCCATCTCAAGAATTTGAAATAAATTTTTGCGAAGAGCCATCACAAAGACTTTTTGTGAGGGGTCACATTGCAAAAAGTGTAAAAAAATAAAAAAAAACTATAATTGAAAAAAAAAAATTCAAAAAAATATTATATTTTTAATGAATTAATATTATTTATATTATTAAAAT
Source organism: Viscum album (assembly GCA_963277665.1). Lineage (NCBI taxonomy): Eukaryota > Viridiplantae > Streptophyta > Magnoliopsida > Santalales > Viscaceae > Viscum > Viscum album. The sequence goes on from OY728136.1 coordinate 1,521,002,664, forward strand.
AAAATAAATATAATAATAATAAATTAATATTCATATAATAATATTAATATTGATAATATAATAATAATATTATTATTATTATTAATGAAATAATGATATTAACATTACGAATATATTAAAAACTTATAAAATAATGAAAACTTTATATTAAAAAAATCAAAATATTAATTAAAATATATATAATAATCAATATAAAGAAGGAAACAATGTAATTAATGTATTAAAATAATGAAAAACAAATAAATAAATAAATGTAATATTCACGGAAAATTTAAAAATTCCATATATTGAAATTTAGAAAATAAATATTATAAAAATTACAATCAAATATTTTATCTTAAAAAATAAATAGATCACTTAGGGGAAGGGTGGTTTGGAGGAGTTGGAGGAGCCGAAAGAGATGGTGGAGGGAACTACATCCCTATTCCTCGAGTCAGTCGTCACATATACTCTAGTATCATCGGCTTATGCTGATGCACCCATCAACACATCTCATCCTGTATATCTTATTTCTTCTTCACCTACTACTATTTTCATGGAAGCTCGTGTTGTTGATGCTAGATCCATTGATGCATTTTATCGTGCTCCCTACACATACTCTCTATAAAATCACTATGGGCTCGTAGCTGCACCAGATATTGTGCAGCAGAAAAAGATGACACTCCATGAGGTCTTCCCATTTAATATTCCGACAGCGCATCAGTGCCAAAATAACCCACATTCCTCAATAGGGAGATGAAACCAACAACTCATCCTTTCTTGTAGGCATAATGGGTCGCCTACATCTATATTGTGTCATCAAAAATGGGGGTATTGGTCTGAGTATCGGTATTGATCTAACTCTCAATCTATTTTTGAGACATCACGACCTCATATAAATCCATCAATTGTAATTTTAAATTAAAATAGTTAAAATATTATTCGTAGTTAAATTTTAAACTAAAAAATAGAATATACATATGATAATCTAACACATGCGAGAACCACTTGTCTCTCTATTGGTCAGATCACCAAACATCTTCCTATAAAATGTCGATGTCGGTAATATCCGGATGTTTTACTACAAATATAAATATAAAATAAACCATTTACATTTTATTATATATAAAATATTTAAAAAATAGTACTTTCCATATGCTGCCTATGTTTATTTAATGTTTGACTATTGGCTCGATGTGTTACCTCATGTATACCCTGATTTCGAAAACTCATTAATGATTTAATGTAAAATCATCCACCCAACTAGTACGAAAATTATCCCTACATAACCTATGAAGAAACGTTATCATGTTAGTGGGTCCGATAAGACTCGTCAAACTCCTTCACACCTACTTTCTCCATTGCATTCCTTCTAAAATTGTGAACAAACTATCTATGTTGCTAAAAAAATAGTCTCCTTATATTCCTTAAATAGAGAATCATAGATTCTCGTACCTATGGGATACCATAATCATTATAAATAATTAATAATATCATGATATTAATTCAATTAATTTTAAAAATAAATATTATTTCTTTATGTACTATCCAATGACCGGGCATGTAGTGTTTGACATCATTGAAAATATGATCCCATGAGGCCCATGATTAAGAAATATTATTGTGCAATATATAGCACCCATGTCCAGTAGCAATATGCACGAAGATATGTAAAAAAAGAACAAATAATCAAACAATTTGTATACAAATAAATTATTGATAACAATCTAAAATACACCAGTTTTCAATCCTCTACATGATTGGATCAAAGAAAAAATATGGATGTCACTTGGGGATAAGGTCAAAAATCCTCAATAATGCATGACCACACCACCTCTGAATCACCCTTGAGCTGCCAGTAGTTTAAGGGTAAGATGATCCAACATACTGCTCAACCAAAGGTATATCAGCTTTGTCCAACACCTGATACATATCCTCATCCATATGAAACCCAAAATACGGTACTTATCAATCAATTAAAAAATATTAAAAATAGATATATATATTATATAGTATTATAACTATTATTCAATTGTTTCAATGTTTATACTTATATATGATTATTTAAATGTCTTCATATTCCTCCTCATCATCATAAATTTTCATATATGATTTAATTTCATCAGCTCGTGTCATTTCTAATTCATTTGTAACATCATTTAAATCATCATAACATTCTATCCATTACATTGGGATGTCATAATAAATATTTGTGTATCTTCATGAATAAATATGTATTTGGGGAAGTATATTAAAAATTTAATCTCCTTCCACTTTAGCAGAACCATATTCATATTTATTAACTGATTATCCAAAGAATAGATTTTTTTTATGATTCCCCGATAACTCTTCTATATTGAAATTTCATAATATTTTTTATAATAAATTTTATGTGTCTAATGATCCAATAAAAATTATTAATTTAATTTATGAAGATTGTTATATTAAATATCATCGATTCCATGGGTAATATGTTCATGCAATCCTCTCTTAGTATCTAACCACTAATATTTAGTCATTGTAATGTAACGCTTTACCAAATTACAAAATTCCTTAATTTCTTCGTGCATAATGTAAATGTCAACTTCACTTTCACTATGATTATATTGTATCAAGAAAACTCCACTATTCATTATTTATTTTATTTTCATATAAGGATTTGTGATGTCGAAAACCATTCAACACATATGCGTTATAATATTTAACTAATATTTATTATGAGATACTTGATACATGCAATTGAATTTCAATTTTATCAAAATGTTGATATACTAAAATCACTATAAAAAAATAATAATATAATAGATAATAAATTTATTTAATAAGTTAAACAAAAAATAAATGATTTTACCAGTTTTGGAAACCTGTTGGAAATGTTTTTTTAATATCCTTCAAGAGAAGCATCTTTAATTTGAGGAAGTTTGTTCCTCATATGATTATCATGTTACCTAAAAAAATAAGATTAATTTACTATAATTAAAATGCTATAATAAGTGTTATGAATAATCCCTATACAAATAGTGCCATTTCTTCATAGTTTATCATTACATATCTATGAGATTTTTGTTGTTCATCATCTGGAATTCATCGTTCATGAACTCCACCAAAGCAGTGTTTGGGATGATTCAAAACTGATTATCTACTTCCCATGTAATCATCTATATTTCCCTAAATAAATCTCATTCCTAGTATTTTTTAGGGATTTTTTTATTGAATGTTTAGATATAAGAAAAAAACCTCTTACTAATAAGCTTCTACAAATCAACCATCAACAGATTCATTGTTAAATATTGTTTTCTTCAATTTCTCCATGAATCCCTCTAATGGGTAGTTCCATTAAAACTTTACATGACCTCCAAATTTTTCTTAGAGTATAAAATGTATTATTAAATGTTCCATTGAGTCAAACAAAGTCGGCGGGAAGATGTTTTTCCAGATTACATGAAATAAAAACAATATCTCCTTGTGGTCTTCTTAATACATCATAGTCACTTTTCACCGTAAAAATACTTTGGGAAAAATATGATATGTTTGGTTCCACATTCTCAATAATAAAATTCAGATAATATCATAATCCAATTATCATAAGGATTTCTATAATATCATGACAATTACGGCCTTTTAATTCGATAATATGACCATTTATGAAACATTTTCCCAGATTGGAAGCATAACCATATTGAAGTCTCTAATCATAAATAAAATAAATATAATAATTGATTTTATTTGGAAAGAGTATACTTTGATTTTTGATTCATTAACTTCTCTAATCTAACATTTTCAAACAGTTCAACTTCTGGTTGCCTGTAAATTTGGGCGAGATCTGATTGTGAAATTACATTATCTTTGGTATTACCTGGTTTATCCCAAACTAAATGAATTAAATTATCAAAACTGTTATTCTAAATATACATGACATTCATCATGTGGAAGACCAAGAGATCAGACCAATATAGAAGATCCCAATAAATACTTTTTTATCCAGTTGTGTTTTTCCCAAAGTAATCAATTTTGATTGGGACTATTGTCGGTAGAAATGCGATTGGAGGTAATAAAGAGATAATTGATTTTAACTATATATCATAGTTTATTGACAGAGGTCCATCTATTTCAAGTATTACTTTTCTAAAATGAATTTTTTTTCTCTGAAAATGATGGTTATTTGGAACCAAATCTGTGATGATAATCGAAAAACAGGTTTTTTTCTCCAATGATGAGCATAACTGATTTTTTTTCTCTCATACAGTATAGACATGATTTTAGACAATGTGTAATCTATCTAGATAATAGTTCATATGTAGGGAATTCACAAACATTCCACATCAATGCAGATTTCAGCTTGAAATTTCTTTTTGCATCAATATCAAATGAATTGAGACCATTACTCAACCATTAATTAAACTAATCAATTAAACCATTCAAATAAATATCAACATTATTTTTTAGTTTTCTTGGAATCAATAATTTAAAAATGTATATGGTTTCTTCATCAACATCCAAGGTGGTAAATTTTATATAGATATAAAGACAGCCAACGTAAATACTGACATCCATAAGAACCAAATAGATAGAAACTCTATGTAGAAAGTCTCAATCAAAATTTTCCTTATTTAAATGAAAATCATGGATGAAATTCGTTATAATTTTTCCATGAATCACTGTTAGAGTGATTATTTGGTATTTTTCTAGAAAGAACATTGGTTTTGTGTCTTGACATCAATGACACCGTGTTCTAAGACATAAACAAATAGTGCAATATAGGTGAAGTGGGAAATGTCTCAATTTTTTTTAGTAATAAATTTAGACCTACCTTCTAGAGATTATTATACCACAACTATCCACCTGTGGGAATAATATCCCAAAACAAATTTTCACTATAATAAAATAAATATTATTTTTAATATGCACGAATCATCAAAAACCCAATAGCCAAATTTTGATCAAGCCTCTTGCACTAATAGAAATTTGTAGGAAACACATTTCCATTAGGTAATAGGGTATTTTTCAATAGATATATCTTATCAAAATAAATATTTATTATTCCATTATTTATTTAACAACCATAATCATTGAGAATGATTCAAATTTTCTTATCTTTAAATCAAGATATAAGATATCCTCTTGAGACCTCAAAAACTTTTTAAAATGAGATGATTCTACACAAATGTGAAATTATAATCATCATGACAAGTAGCATGATGAAATGATAGACCTGCGACATCTTGAAATAAATTTTTAAATAGTGTTGGCTCAAGAACCAGATTAATTACATCTTATATAGAATTGTGATTACCATGTTGATATCAAAAATAATAATCTGGTTAAAACCCCAAAACCAATAAATGAACGCCAACCTTTTCAAATGTGTAAAATATCCTCAGAAAACATTTTTTTCAATTTCATTTACTTGGCCATTTTAAAACACATTCTAGGTTTGATGATTAAATTGATAAGAACGATTCAACAACCTCAATATATGAAGGATTTAAAGTAGAACTTTTTGGATTCATGTGCTTACTTATCAATGTATGATCATCTTGTAATGATTTTTTTCAAATTATGTAATCTATATTTCCCAATAAAATATATAATAATTAGTTTTTTTATATAGTTTAATATAATATAAACACTATCCAAAAAAGTGAACAAAATTAAACTCCATTTTATATCAAATGTTAATAATTTCTATTATTTCAGACTTATTTGTATTTAATTAAACTATTATTCTAATCACCACTATATTATAATAATTTATACTACATAACTCTAATTATTATTAATTACTACAATTTTTTATAATAACTTATAATTACTAGTTTCTCGATTTCAAATGGATTGGCGGCGTCTCGTTAACATGATGAAATATCCTTACATTTTTTGACATAAATCACTATGAAAAATATTCTCTGATATAAGGATATCCAATTTCAATATGCATGAGGATTGGGAGTAGGGAGGCCTTGCTACGCATCCCTCCATTCCCACGTATACAAAAATAGATATCTATACCTCAATGGAGATTTTTCGTTGAGACATTAATAGAATAAAGTTGCAAACAAATGAGTTGTTCAGAAAATAGGGATTAATTTTCCTTGTGGACATCTCACTACAACTCTCTCTGACTGATATCAATATGAAAAATCTCTTCCAATATACGAGTATCCATTTTCGTATGCACGAGAATGGAAAGCTGGAAGGCCTCAATGCATAGCTCTTCATTCTCATGCATAGAAAAAAAATATCATTACATGAGGAAATATTTTTCATAGTTAATTCAGAGGTAGAAATTTAAATTTAGATTAGGCCTCAGGAAAATGTTAGCCTCCAATCCACATGAAATTAGGCCTTTTAATTACAATTTAATACAATTTATTACGATTTCTAACAAATTATTGTTAATTATTAATAATTATTGCAAATAGTTTTAATTATTAATAATTAAAAATTATTATTATTAATTATTTCGATATATTTTTAGTTATTGGTAATTATTTTTAATTATTTGTAATTATTTGAAATTTATTACTAATTATTGGAATTTATTACTAATTAATACTAATGGTTTCAATTTAGTACTAATTCTTCGAATTTATTACTTATTATTTCAATATAATATTTATTTTTTAAATTTATTAAAATTATAAGAATTTATTACAAATTATTATAACAAATTACAATTAATTAATAATTATTAAAATTTATTACTAAAAATTATAATTTATTAGTAAATATTAAAATTTATTATTAATTTTTACAATTATTATAATTTATTACTTAATATTACTAATCGATACAATTTATTAGTAATGGTTTCAATTTATTACTAGTTCATTTTATATATTACTAATTATTAGAATTTAGGGATAACTACTTGAATTTATTATTAATTAGTAGATGTTATTACTATTTATTTGAAATTATTACTAATTATTAGAAATTATTACAATGTATTAGAAATTATTATAATTTATTAGTATTTAGAGAAATTAATTAGTAATTATTAGAATTTATTACTAATTATAACTAATTATTATAATTTAATAATAATTAATATTATTTATAACTAATTATTATAATTTATTACAAATTATTACCAATTATTATAATATGTTACTAATTATTGCAATTTTATTTTTATTTTTAAAATTTATTACTAATTATTACTAAATATTTTAATTTATTAATAATTATTACAATTTATTACTAATAACAACAATTTAATACTACTTATTTGAATTTATTAACAATTATTTCAGTTCTTACTAATTATTACAAATTATTACTATTTATTACAATTTTTATCAATTTATAAAAATTTATTACTAATTAATAATAACTGTTTCAATTTATTTAAAATTATATAAATCTATTACTAGTTGTTACAATTTATTATTAATTATTATAATTTATTTGTAATTATTGTAATATATTCTAAATTGTTGTCATTTATTACTAATAATTTCAATTTTTTACAAATTACTACAATTTATTACTAATTATTAATATTTATTGGAAACTATTAATAATTTTTTCAATTTACTACTTATTATTAGAATTTATTAAGAATTATTGGAATTTATTACTAATTTTAACAAATTATTAGAATTTATTACCAAATATTAGAATTTATCACTAATTTCTACTAATTATTATAATGTATTACTAATTATATGAAATTATAAGTATTTAAAAGAATCTATTACTAATTATTATATATTTTTGAAATATATTACTACTTATTACAATTTATTACTAAATATTATTATTTTTTAATAATTATTAGAATTTATTAATAATTATTAAAATTTTCAATTTATTATTAACATTTATTACTAAATAATATAATTTATTACAAATTATAGTAATTTATTACTAATTATTAATATTCATTACAAATTGTTACAATTTATTAATAATTGTTAGAATTTATTACAAATTATTTTTAATTATTTTTAATTAATTGATTTTATTAATAATTATTACAATTTATTACTAATTATTATAATTTAATATAAGTTATTAGAATTTATTACTAATAATAACTAATTTATTTCTTATTATAAGAAGATATTACTAATTATTTCTAATTATTGAACTTTATTACTATTTATTGCAATATATTACTAATTACTAGAATTTATTACTTATTATTTGAACTTGTTACTAATTATTGGTAGTTATTAATGATTATTTAAAGTCATTTTTAATTAGTAGAAATTATTAAAAATCATATTAATTTATTTCTAATTATTATAATCTAATAGAAATTATTATTATATATTATTAATTAGTAGAATTTATTTCTACTTGTTATTAGTTGTTGAAAATTATTACTAATTTTCAAAATTTATTAATAATTATTAAAATTGATCACTCAGTAATAGAATTTATTACTTAATATTATAATTTATAACTAGTTTTTATAATTTTTTACAAATTATTGTACATTATTACAAATTTTTACAAATTGTAGAAATTTATTAACAATTACTAAAATTTATTACTAATTATTGTTATTTATTACTAATTATTAGAAGTTATTACAAATTATTAAAATTTATTACTAATTATATGAATTTATTACTAATTGTTGAAATTTATTAATAATTATTCCAATTTATTTCTAATTTTTACAATTTCCCCTAATTATTGCAATTTATCACAATTTATAACTAATTGATAAATTTATGACTACATACTAATATTTAGCACCAATTATTACACTTTATTACCGATTATTACAAATTATTACAATGTATTACAAATTATCACAATTTATAACTAATTATTAAAATTTATTACTATTATTAAAAATTGTTGCAATTTATTACTTATTGTTTAAATTTATTACTAATTATGTGAAATTATTAAAAATTATTATAATTTATTTAATATAATAATAATTTAACACTAATAATAAAAATATAATAATTAATATTACTATATAATACTAATTTTTACAATTTAATACTAATTATTACTAATTAATAATAATAAATGTCATAACTCATAATTAATAATAATTCATACTAATCACGCGTAATTATTTGTAAAAATAAGCATAAATAATGATAAATTAAACTAAATAATTCTTATATAATTTAACTGAACCTAATTAACAATAATTATAACTAAAATAAAATAAAACAAGATAATATAAATATAAAAGATATTGTTAAATACCTTTAAATTGATGTTTTCAAAAGATATAATCTATTAATAATGCCCCGAATTAAACTTGTAATCTATAAAAGAATTTGGAGAGAATGTTAAGCACTACAGAGAGAATAGATAATTCGTTGAAATGAGAAACAAAACATGTATGTGTATATGTATGTTGGATTAGTTGCGATAGGGTTATTTCTGATATGATTCATGTCACAAATAGTTCCATTTTCTATGAGTCGTGTCGCAAATGTTTGCGGCCCCTATTAATTGTGGTTGGCTGTTAAAGAGCCTCTTATGAAGTGCCCCTTCAAAGAAGTAAACATTATGGCATAATATGTAGGACAATATTTTTATCTCGTTGCAAAGATAAAAAACGATCATCGGGTATGTACCACAAGCAATTATGGACCATCGCAAATACCGTTTTCCGGCGGTTTGGGGCCCAGGGTGCACGAAACCGTCTACGATGAGTACCATCGTCTCATCACAAAAACCATATTATTTGTGATGGGAATGTTCTCTGATAAAAAAGAAGCCCTTCGAAAAGACTATTTGTGATGGGACACTGACCGGTCGCAAATGACCCAAAGAAAATCCCGCATTTCCAATAGTGTACATCCTTGTTTATTCTATTCATGATCATTCCCCTTGTTATATAAATTTTCATAATTACATTACATTCCAAATTTAAAAAAATTAAGAGTTGATGTAACATTATGGTGACCATTATTTACATCAATTTCATTAACTGACCATTTCATTAATACATTGTATTTAGATTCATTGTTCCATTGTTTTCCACACCTAAACCATCTTCCATACCAATTATATATTCCCTCGAGTAGTTATTCCCATATTCTCTAAATATATGGAATACATTTTTACTTTTCTTAATGATCTCCACTACCTAAACATTATGTGAACTACATTCAGTTATTCTTGGGAGAGTCTAGGATTTTGTCAAGGTTCACAATGCTTATCATGTTATATGATTACTAATTACAAATTATCCCAAAACCATTAATTCCATTGATCATCACATTTGTATAATAATTATAAATTTTTTTATCACATTTAACTTCAATCCAATTACTTCTAGTTACCACCATTGTCTAAAACTAAAAAAATATAGTGTGAGTAATGAAAATTATAATAGAAAACCACAAAATCTAGAGATCATTTAGTGGATTTATAAATAATTACACCATATTTTATATCTTTGAAATCATATAATTCTAATTAGTCATTCAATTTCATAATATATTTAAATCCATCCTTATGATTCATATATAGTTTGTGAATTTCAAATTACACGTGCCTGGGAGTGTTTACACAGGTGCGAAGCAATGACAATTATTATGAACAGTGTAATAGATACATAACAATCAATGTGTATTATTTGTATTTTTTACCCAAAGGATCATCATTGTGTCTACCCCATCAATATTTATATCTTTAAAGGGATATACATTCTTATAATCTAATTCTATATCCTTCAAAAAACATTCAAGACATTGTCCTTATAATTGACACATCTGTAGAATTATAAATTTTGACATCCCAAGACATATCCTTAAAAATATCCATAGTGATATGACTGAATATTTCTGATCCTAGTTTTTAATTTATGACTAATCCATTCCTCTTATATAAACTATATTGAACTATGATTATCATTAATAAATATTATATCATTTTAGGTTAATATTCTATACATTACATAATCATGTGCATGATATCCTGAATAGATTTTTTTTCATTGCATACTAGGTACAAAATCATATATATTGGTTAATAATCTTAAACACATCCCATAAATAACATCTCATTTAGTTCTATATGAAAATATAACTTACTTATAACCATTATTCATAATTTTGGGAAAAGAAACATTGAAATGCTGGGATCAGATGCTCGATAATTATAATGATAGATGATATGTAAGAATAACATGAACATAAGGGTACGAGAACATGGACATAACAATTGAAACATTACCTAGACATTAATGATCATAATTTTAAGTCATGTCATTGATATTTTCAATTCAGAATAAATGAATTATAATGAAATAAAATAACATTATCCATGAGAATAATAAATTTGAACATGTAATATATTTTTGGAATACGCATTGACTAAAAACATTTTGACATTATAAAAATATATACAGTTTCCCTAATTTTGTTATGGACATTAATTTAATCCATTTTGAAAACTAATGTACATGAAACTAGGACAACACATAACATTATGGGAATAAATTATTGCTAAACACCTCACATTGAGAACATGTAATCTAATTCACATATAACATTTTGAACATGTAATCAATTTCACACATAACATATTGATAATGTAATCAAGTTTTGACTTTATATTTTGAACAAGTAATAATGGTCACGTATAACATTGTGAACATGTAATTGGGTTCACACATTAAATATTTACTTACAGTTATTCCCATAATAACGATTACATTGGTAGAATGTATGGTTCCACCCATCAAATATTAAAAATATTAGGAATGTGTGCCACAATATCATAAAATTATAATCATATCATAACATATAACGTGAAATGTGTTTCTTAAACATTTTATCTGCTCATAACCTAGGGGAAAGATGCATGTTTCATAATCATTACATCATTTCTTTAAATCATAAACCATGTAAAAAAAGATGTGTTCCCAAGAAATTTATCATGGAATCACCCATGGATGCAAAAAAGGTTTCATAAACATCTTATCATCATTAAAAAATTATGAAAAATAATAATAATGGTATCATTCTTTTATATCCCTAGAAAATCACACTTCACATCCAAGGATGTCATCACATATAGGAAATAATTTTAAAAGGATACTCAGAAAACATCACGAGTAAGATATCCATTATACCTTAAAAATATTTCTCAAATACAAATCATTTGGAAAATATTTTTTATTGAATATAATGTTTATAACATACAATGAATGTTCTATTATAATAAGGTTCATGATCGTTAGAAAATTTATTTATTTTATAGATGATAAAATAAATATTCCTTTCATATTTTTATCAAAAATAAAATGTGAATTTCTTTGAAAAATACATGAATATTACATTAAAAATATATTACAAAAAGTATATAATTTTATAAATGTCTAAACATAATCAATATAATAATTTTCAAAATATATTTTAAAACATTTTTTTCAATATTGTTTTATAAGTTAAACGTTTTATTCCAAATAGAGAAATAGAGGTGTTTTATCTTGAAAAAATAATTATAAATCTTGATGACATAAAAAGACAATAATTTAGTGAAAAAATATATTTTTAGGACATATATATTGTGGATGTAAATTCATGGGTTTTTGGATAAATGTTTTACAAAATTTCTAATAAAAATGTAATCATAAACAATCCATAAAGATGATGAGATTGTATCGTAAAACCCTTCTCAATTTGGTAAAATTGAATTTTAATCCCCATAAAGGAATAAAATAAAATTAATATTATAATATCAAAATAATAAATAAATTCATGATTATAAATTCCAATTATTATGTATATACACCTTATAAAAATGATATGTGAGGAACATAACATATGTCTCAAAAAATGAAAATTGAAAAATATACATGAGCACTTTTATAATTTATGAAACATAAATCATATAAAATAGAGAGCATAAAATTGATATTTTAATATGAGTAATTTTAAATAGAATAATCATTACATGAATTCATGTGAATTATATAAACTATATAAAATAAATAGGTGGTGAATATGGAATTTTTCTAACAGATAAAATGTGAATCGAGAATCCCTTACCACTTCATAATAATTAGTATTTTAATCCATGAAAAATAATAACATCAAATTATGAAATTAATATCATGAAACAGATGAGGTAAATTATATAAACTTTGAATTTATATATATACACCCCAAAAACTAAATATTTTCAAAATTTCATATATCTCACATATAAATGAGAGATAGAAAAAATACATAACCTTTACTCACGACGACCTTCATTCATTCTCATATATCATTTATAATATAAGAATTATCATTAATGTATTATATAACCATAATGTAATATATAATATCTTATATGATCATATTATAACAATTTTTTCACCATTTTGTTAATAATATTTCGTTGTTTTTATTGTTTCTGGTGTTAATCGTATTGTTATCTCTTGCATGATTCTTCCTGAAGATCATGTTGCATTTTTTTATAATATATATATAAATATCCATAATGATAATAATGTAATAAATATCATATATACTTGGTAGATACATTTTTAGAAACATTTCTGAATGTTATACATGGAAAATGAATTACATCACATCGTGTAGATGGTAGGTCATACTTACAGATGAGCATCAATATAATTCCCTTAGAAATTAAATGGGAAGGGAAATTGTTGATATTTTATTTTTATCATTCAATTTTATCTTAGATATTTTAATTATATTCATTATTTTTATCCTTATTACTATCTTTGTAAATAATAAATAAAAATGAATTGGTTCACTTCGTGAGGAGGAAATAAGTTGTACATAGGAGTAGAGTTATCCTATATTAAAAGGATTTGAATATAAAAAATATATAAGTGGAATTGAAATTTAATAATTATAATAATATAATAAATATAATATAAATTTGGATAATAAATATTAATATTTATCCTTGAACTATTGTGAGGGAAAACGAACTACATCAGTTAATGTGGTAGATGTCAACCATACACGTGATCGTTGATTTCGTTGCCCATTTGATAGAAGAAGATATAGATAAATTTTATTCCATAAACATAAAAAAATATCATTACATGGTACATAATAGTGTTAATATATTGAATGTGTTTATATGCAGTTTATGGTAAAACAATAATATTGAAAACAATAGATCATTGTTAAGATAATTACCTTCATAAAGAGAAACATCCTTTTGGATACTGTAGAGACCCGAATCCTGATGTACATGGACATTACTTTACATTTGTGGAATACTTAGTACATAACAAAAACACACACACACAAGGATCGTAATAGTTTAGTGTCTTTGGAAACTCGGAACGTAATCTTCTAATCGTGGTGAAAGTTCTTCAATATCTCCCATAAAGGTCATCCCTTTTTTTACCTAAAACCTTTCATTATATCCTGGGGAAAAGAAAACATAAAAGGGTGAGCTCAAATGCTCAGTAAGGGTATATAAAAGAAATAAAAATCATATCATATCTTTTTGAAAATCATAACCTGCAAAAGAGATCATAATATCTTAACATGGAACAAATCATAGAAGTGAAAATAAGATCACCATAATCATAACATGAAACTTGAAACTTTGTGGCATGCACACATAATCATGGAAAATCATTTCTTGTTAGTCATGACTCATTGCCAAGACTATCTTAGTGGACAAAGTCCCTTTCTGAATCGAGTAACCCTCGTTTCAGTCCTGTTTCACTGAACCGGTATAACCTACCATTTCAGCCATGTCTATCTCATGAGATATAAAATCTTTACCCAATGCATTGGAGGGAGATATAGGTCCCACCCATCTTATAATGAATCCTTTCTTATGTGTGCCACATAATCATAAACCATACATCATAGCGTAACCCATGTAATAAAAATGGGATTCTTAAACAACATGACATCATAAAACCATTCATATAAGATAAAGGAATTCATAAACATAATTCCATCACAACATAGTCAAATCAATGTAAAAATATGGATAGAAACATAACCCTTTATTATATTAGATGGAAAATAATTTTGATAATACACTTGAATTGAATTCTTGAGGAAAATATCCTTTCTTCTTCAAAATCAATTTCTTTTCACAAAACATCATGCAATTTTAAAAGAAAGAGATTTTATTGAAAATAGTCATGAAATCTTTTAGAGGAAGCTTCATGAAAATAAGGCTTTATAAAACAGTAAAAATACATTCGTGCCGTATAAGTTAAAAAAAACATTCTTCGTACTTTTGTCGGAAAAGTCAAAAAGTACCTCGTACGAAAAACGACAAAAGATTCCTTTCATTTCTTTTACTAAAAACTTCCCGAAGGGTAAAAATGGATTTAAACAATTGTAGGTGGATGGAAATAATATTACACATTTATGAAACATGGATGTGGATGATAAAATACACCCCAGTAAATACTTACGAATAAACAATCTCGGATAAAAATGAGATTGTGATATTTCCCTTACCTTAGGTCCGACTTGCTTTGTAAGTGTCCGAACCTCCTGTATAATGATTTAAATCATGTTATTGACTTATTACAGAATCATATTCATTGTTATGATATCATATATGGTTCACTTATGACATTATATTACCCGTTCTTTTGTAAATTCCATGTTAAAGAAGCGTTTTGGGTAAAATCGTTTCATTTATCGTAGGTGTTTTGACTTGTTGTTCTTGACATCATTATTACTTATATCATGATTTACTCACTTCCAGAATATAAAATATGATTTATATATCATATATATTCAGTATATATATATATATATATAATAGGTAGATAAATAAAATGAAAAACACCGTTCATGGAGACGGTAGTCCGTACGTACGCATGAACGCTGTTTTCCTTTCCTTATTGTCTTGAAATGGAAGTAAGTAGATGACATACATATGTATATATATACATAAATCCAGTAGCTTTATAATGTCATATATTTCATTATTATTTCTTATATATACATTATAATCATTCTTAAATGGTTAACATGGAGAATGAATCTCATCGCGTCGTGGAGACGGTAGTCCGTACGTACGCACGAGCGATGATATCATTTCTATAAATATTGAATTGAATTGGAGTGGATTATACAATATATCAGAATCAATATGATGTTGTAATAACTATGTATAGTTATTCTTTACACCATTATACCCATCCATGTAAGGTGGTGGTGGAAAATAGATTACACCACGGCGTGGAGACGGTATTCCGTACGTACGCACACGCGGTGATTTCTTTTTCCGTAGGATGGATAGATGGTGAAATAGGGTTGTTTCATACTTATAATAACATATCAGTATATGAGTGATACTGATGTTATTAATTCATAATGAAACAACCTAAGAAGAAGAAGTGGAAGAAGAAATAAAGATGAAAGAATTGGAAACGGCAATTACCTCTTCTTTGAAGTGCCTCTTTGAGACCTCCTCTTAGGGCACTAGAATTGGTCTTTGAGGAAGACCAGAACCTCTAGGATGTTGGTAGGGAAGTGGAGAAGAGATTTTGGCAGGGGTTGGCCGAGCTTGAGTGCTCAAATTGGTGTGAGGAGGAGGGGGAGGAGGTGTCCTTTTATAGGGGAGGAGAGGGGCACCTTAGGAATATCTCAAAATATTATTTTATATTAAAGTCAAAATCGGTTTATAATGGTTCCAAAGGGTCTTATTTCGAAGCTAAAGTGGGGATGGGTCGAAATCCTATCAACCAATAGAATTTAGACAAGTTTAGGATATTATTTTAACCTTATCAATTAGATTTAACTCTAAGTTAAATAATTTAACTTTTACCATGTCTTTTTGTTTTCTTTCACTATATGGTTAATACACTTACTATAAAATGCCAAACGAACCCCAAATTGTTTATTATTAATATATATATCCTTATCTAAGTCATTTGATCGAACCTTAGATTTTTAGGAATACAATAACAATTAATAATATAATATTTGATTTAAAAACTATTTTGTGTCAATTTTGACACTATTTGATATATGATTTTTGTGAAAGTCATAACAGAATTAAATGTTCGAAAAAAGTTGATTAAATCAACATTAATATATCATAGTAACCTAGAAAATTAGTGGAATTCATAAAAAATCTCAAATTACATTTATTTTGGTGTTTATAACATCAATTATGTCAATATTTCATTAATAAGATAATTACTGCATCATCGTTGTGTCATAAATAAATTAAATTATTTGATGTCTAAAAATTACAAATAAAATACCATCATGTAGGAAATCTTTTTATCTTTCTAATGAATATTTACAATCGAATTTATATTAGTTATAACCCCATATTAAAAATGCTTTACTTATTAAACTTTGATTTTAACTATTTTAACCTTTCTTTAAATAAATTAATAATAAATGTCCTAATCTAATCCAAGTGGGCCTAAATGGTCATATTTTATTCCTAAGTTTGTTTTTGGTCGAATTACACTTGTCCAATAGAATTAGGACATGTGTTAGGGTAATATTAATATCATATTTACCCTTAGTTACCCTATTTACTATTAACCGCGGTAAAAAAAGTAAAAAGTTACTATTCACGAAAAAATTATTTTCATCTCATTGAACCACATTTTAGTCCTTGATATTAACCGTGTCTCTCGGATTTTCGAAATTCCATTCACAGAAGCGGTAAAATTAAGTTTTATACAAAATTCAGTTTCTAACCTATCACTTAGTAGTTTCACTATTCATCAAAAATTGATGTTTTTCAGAATAATGCCAAAATTTCATCCTAAACTATATTTCATATTCCGAATTCAGAAATGAAGTCTATTTTACCAAATTCATAACATAGAAATTAAATTTATAATTAAATCCCGTTGTTAACACAAATAGCGTGTTTTTAAGAAACAATATCTATCAAAAGATTGACATTTGATTACGTCTGGTTTAAATGTGAAATTACATCCAATGACCAACATTGTATTAAATTGTAAAAATATATTCTAAATATACTTTAAAACCACTCAAATTAATAATTTATCACTATTAATTATTTCGATTAAAAAAGTTGTTTTTAATTATAAATTAGTAATTTTCATTATTCATCATAATATGAAAGTTATCCGAAAAGTACCAAAATTTCACCTTAGGCTAAATTCGATACTCCGAATCCAAAAATGAAGTTCATTTTGAAAAATAAGATTTACAGAATTTTAAAAAAAGTGCTTATTACTATTCATAACGGGTAGTTTTAATAATATTTTAATAGCATATCGTTGTTTAATGAAACTCGGTATTGCGTATTACACACGCTATCGAGGAAGGTCGTGATTGCGTGTAATGCAAGGCAAGTCAAGGATGCGTGTTGTGCAAGCTCCTTTTGGTGTAGCGTACAACACAAGCCATTAGTGAAATAAAAAAGAATATTTTTCATAAAATCTCGGGCTGTTACATTCTACCCCCCTTAAAATGAATTTCGCCCTCGAAATTCGTCGGGGTTATAAATGGTTTACTATTCGAAAGTTTCTTTAATAGAAACCCACATCGTAAAAGGGAATACCAAAACTTGGCTTTAAAAACTAAAGTATGAAATGTAACGATTACCCAAATAAACTAATCACTGGGTTTCCACATAGGTGAAAATATGGATATGGAAGAGAAATCTAACCATCATGTTCTGATGGAGAGTGGTAGAGAACATGGCTATAGAAAAGCCAGTAATCACAAATCCATAAATTTGTGACGATCTAAGGTACCATCTGATTTATCAGGTATAAGAGAACTAGGACAACATTTTTTGTTTTCAAGATCATTTCCCTAAAGTTAAAGAATTTGAATTAGAATAAATACTTACTTTATTTTGGTACAATCTCACTGTTGTTCGTGCCTTTAACAATTTCCACTTCATCTCTTAAATAAATGAAGTTGAATTTGTTATTCGTGAAGTGTTAGAAGATCATGTGATAGAATGACGGGTCATTCCATCTGTTTCAAACAAAAGGTTAGCAAAATTATATACATAAGTCGATCTATAGTGAGATTAATCACATATGGTTTCTAAAATGGACTTATACTTCATATATCATGCTGCTTAATATAATAAAACTAGTTTCTACTAAACAGGGACTTCCTGTAGGCCAGTGGTAGGCGATAAAGGCCAGTCGCACTTCGGTTGTGGGTTCGATTCCTACAGCCTTGTCCGAAGCGATGGGTTGTCGCCCGTCCTGCAGGTTTTCCCTTTTTCTAAAACTACGTTACTATAACATCCCATCTTCTATCCTTAAACAATACTAACTTATGTCCAACATAATCCAGTCTAATCTTTAGGCTTATACATAATACTGTAGTCCACTCTCATAATATAGTGACATCGATTACCAGAGATTTAATACTGTCGTTGATCCCCACATATCATAAGATATGTCTTGTTGGTCACATTCCAAACATTCAAAGTCCTTAATCGTGTATTCTCTTGAATACCTTAGTGAAAACATGAGTGCAGTTAAAAGTTAACACTTTCCACATACCAAAATCCTCAAAATTCTATATACTCAAACCATGATATCACTTAGTCCTTATATCAATCATGAGCTCATGAATACTATTAAACATTTCATTTCCTCGTCTTCATTATGCGCATAACATCTTATTTCCAAAAAATATCTCAATCACTTTGAATACCACATCAATAAATATTGCAATACAACATTATTTTGGAATCCCATTACATAAACACTTAATCATTCCACTACATCATTGTCATATTCAACATTGCCAATAGTGATCGCATGTGATTTCCCTTTGTCCTTTGCCTTCAGTGGTTGCTCATGTTGATCATCACTAACCCTTGGATTAGGGCAATTATTAGCATAATGCTCCATTTCCTTGCACTTGAAGCATTGAAGTGTTGGTGGTGCGTTTTCTGCAGTGTTTGCTTTATTCACATCATTAGAAACCCTTTTTCCATTACTTCGACACTCAGCTGCTCGATGACCTTGTTTTCCACACTTAAAACATTTTCTAGTCCCTTTAAGACAATCTCCACCATGCTTCTTTCCACACTTTGTGCATAAGGAAACATTCATCTTCTTTTCACCATTATTCTGAGATTTCTCCTTGAACTCCATCTTTCGTTTCTTGTCAAAACCATGAGATGGATATGTAACACCAACTTCCATTTCTACCTTAATAGCACAACGCACAATTTCTTCATAGCTACTGAAGTCTCTTATAGCTAATGCCCTTCGAAGACTTGGTTTTAAGCCACTGAAAAATCGATCAACTTTACTTTCAGGTTGGATGATAATACCAGAAGCATACCTTGCAAGTCTTGTAAAATTTGCTTCATAGGTACCAACAGATTCATCGTCCCTTTGCTTCAGTTCAAGAAACTCTTTCTCCATCTTTGTTCGAAGAATACGAGGGAAGTACTTACTGAAAAACAGGTTCTTGAACTCGTCCCATTCCATGGACTCAATTTCATCTCTTGGCCTCGTATTCTTGATAAGATTCCACCATTGATCAGCTTCACCTTCCAAACGATATACTGCTAAGATGACTTTATCATGTTCAGAACATTGAAGAACTGAAAATATCTTTTCAGTAGTACTAATCCATTGTTCAGCAACTAATGGATCAGTAGACCCACTGAAAGAAGGCGGACGCTGCCTCATGAAGGATTCAACAGAATGTTGCTCCTTCCTTTGCTCGTTTGGAAGTCCTGCATGATTCATAGCTTGAGAAAGTTGTGTGAGCATGGCTACAAGATTTTGCATTCCAGCTCCCATATCGTTTGGTTGCTCAGGGGGACAATCATTGCATTGTCCATTGCATTGATCAACACGGTTCCTTCGGGTTCCATCCATCGTCTAAAACCCCAAAAGAATAGTGTGAGAGGCAAAAATCTTGCTAGGGAAAACAACATAATAAAGGGGTAGTACCCTCAATATCTAACATCTTAGGTTAAATTCTAAGATCGTTAGAGCAATTCTAGGACTATAACCTATACGTATATTTAACCTTAGAGACATCCCTAGACATACCTTAGAAATATCTCTAGGGATCTCACTAACGTTTTCGCATCCTAGTTTCCAAAGGTTGACTAAACCTTTCCTCTGATACCAACTGTAGAGACCTGAATCCTGATGTACATGGACATTACATTACATTTGTGGAATACTTAGTACATAACAAAAACACACACACACAAGGATCGTAATAGTTTAGTGTCTTTGGAAACTCGGAACGTAATCTTCTAATCGTGGTGAAAGTTCTTCAATATCTCCCATAAAGGTCATCCCTTTTTTTACCTAAAACCTTTCATTATATCCTGGGGAAAAGAAAACATAAAAGGGTGAGCTCAAATGCTCAGTAAGGGTATATAAAAGAAATAAAAATCATATCATATCTTTTTGAAAATCATAACCTGCAAAAGAGATCATAATAACTTAACATGGAACAAATCATAGAAGTGAAAATAAGATCACCATAATCATAACATGAAACTTGAAACTTTGTGGCATGCACACATAATCATGGAAAATCATTTCTTGTTAGTCATGACTCATTGCCAAGACTATCTTAGTGGACAAAGTCCCTTTCTGAATCGAGTAACCCTCGTTTCAGTCCTGTTTCACTGAACCGGTATAACCTACCATTTCAGCCATGTCTATCTCATGAGATATAAAATCTTTACCCAATGCATTGGAGGGAGATATAGGTCCCACCCATCTTATAATGAATCCTTTCTTATGTGTGCCACATAATCATAAACCATACATCATAGCGTAACCCATGTAATAAAAATGGGATTCTTAAACAACATGACATCATAAAACCATTCATATAAGATAAAGGAATTCATAAACATAATTCCATCACAACATAGTCAAATCAATGTAAAAATATGGATAGAAACAGAACCCTTTATTATCTTAGATGGAAAATAATTTTGATAATACACTTGAATTGAATTCTTGAGGAAAATATCCTTTCTTCTTCAAAATCAATTTCTTTTCACAAAACATCATGCAATTTTAAAAGAAAGAGATTTTATTGAAAATAGTCATGAAATCTTTTAGAGGAAGCTTCATGAAAATAAGGCTTTATAAAACAGTAAAAATACATTCGTGCCGTATAAGTTAAAAAAAAACATTCTTCGTACTTTTGTCAGAAAAGTCAAAAAGTACCTCGTACGAAAAACGACAAAAGATTCCTTTCATTTCTTTTACTAAAAACTTCCCGAAGGGTAAAAATGGATTTAAACAATTGTATGTGGATGGAAATAATATTACACATTTATGAAAAATGGATGTGGATGATAAAATACACCCCAGTAAATACTTACGAATAAACAATCTCGGATAAAAATGAGATTGTGATATTTCCCTTACCATAGGTCCGACTTGCTTTGTAAGTGTCCGAACCTCCTGTATAATGATTTAAATCATTTTATTGACTTATTACAGAATCATATTCATTGTTATGATATCATATATGGTTCACTTATGACATTATATTACCCGTTCTTTTGTAAATTCCATGTTAAAGAAGCGTTTTGGGTAAAATCGTTTCATTTATCGTAGGTGTTTTGACTTGTTGTTCTTGACATCATTATTACTTATATCATGATTTACTCACATCCAGAATATAAAATATGATTTATATATCATATATATTCAGTATATATATATATATATAATAGGTAGATAAATAAAATGAAAAACACCGTTCATGGAGACGGTAGTCCGTACGTACGCATGAACGCTGTTTTCCTTTCCTTATTGTCTTGAAATGGAAGTAAGTAGATGACATACATATGTATATATATACATAAATCCAGTAGCTTTATAATGTCATATATTTCATTATTATTTCTTATATATACATTATAATCATTCTTAAATGGTTAACATGGAGAATGAATCTCATCGCGTCGTGGAGACGGTAGTCCGTACGTACGCACGAGCGATGATGTCATTTCTATAAATATTGAATTGAATTGGAGTGGATTATACAATATATCAGAATCAATATGATGTTGTAATAACTATGTATAGTTATTCTATACACCATTATACCCATCCATGTAAGGTGGTGGTGGAAAATAGATTACACCACGGCGTGGAGACGGTATTCCGTACGTACGCACGCGCGGTGATTTCTTTTTCCGTAGGATGGATAGATGGTGAAATAGGGTTGTTTCATACTTATAATAACATATCAGTATATGAGTGATACTGATGTTTTTAATTCATAATGAAACATCCTAAGAAGAAGAAGTGGAAGAAGAAATAAAGATGAAAGAATTGGTAACGGTAATTACCTCTTCTTTGAAGTGCCTCTTTGAGACCTCCTCTTAGGGCACTAGAATTGGTCTTTGAGGAAGACCAGAACCTCTAGGATGTTGCTAGGGAAGTGGAGAAGAGATTTTGGCAGTGGTTGGCCGAGCTTGAGTGCTCAAATTGGTGTGAGGAGGAGGGGGAGGAGGTGTCCTTTTATAGGGGAGGAGAGGGGCACCTTAGGAATATCTCAAAATATTATTTTATATTAAAGTCAAAATCGGTTTATAATGGTTCCAAAGGGTCTTATTTCGAAGCTAAAGTGGGGATGGGTCGAAATCCTATCAACCAATAGAATTTAGACAAGTTTAGGATATTATTTTAACCTTATCAATTAGATTTAACTCTAAGTTAAATAATTTAACTTTTACCATGTCTTTTTGTTTTCTTTCACTATATGGTTAATACACTTACTATAAAATGCCAAACGAACCCCAAATTGTTTATTATTAATATATATATCCTTATCTAAGTCATTTGGTCGAACCTTAGATTTTTAGGAATACAATAACAATTAATAATATAATATTTGATTTAAAAACTATTTTGTGTCAATTTTGACACTATTTGATATATGATTTTTGTGAAAGTCATAACAGAATTAAATGTTCGAACAAAGTTGATTAAATCAACATTAATATATCATAGTAACCTAGAAAATTAGTGGAATTTATAAAAAATCTCAAATTACATTTATTTTGGTGTTTATAACATCAATTATGTCAATATTTTATTAATAAGATAATTACTGCATCATCGTTGTGTCATAAATAAATTAAATTATTTGATGTCTAAAAATTACAAATAAAATACCATCATGTAGGAAATCTTTTTATCTTTCTAATGAATATTTACAATCGAATTTATATTAGTTATAACCCCATATTAAAAATGCTTTACTTATTAAACTTTGATTTTAACTATTTTAACCTTTCTTTAAATAAATTAATAATAAATGTCCTAATCTAATCCAAGTGGGCCTAAATGGTCATATTTTATTCCTAAGTTTGTTTTTGGTCGAATTACACTTGTCCAATAGAATTAGGACATGTGTTAGGGTAATATTAATATCATATTTACCCTTAGTTACCCTATTTACTATTAACCGCGGTAAAAAAAGTAAAAAGTTACTATTCACCAAAAAATTATTTTCATCTCATTGAACCACATTTTAGTCCTTGATATTAACCGTGTCTCTCGGATTTTCGAAATTCCATTCACAGAAGCGGTAAAATTAAGTTTTATACAAAATTCAGTTTCTAACCTACCACTTAGTAGTTTCACTATTCATCAAAAATTGATGTTTTTCAGAATAATGCCAAAATTTCATCCTAAACTATATTTCATATTCCGAATTCAGAAATGAAGTCTATTTTACCAAATTCATAATATAGAAATTAAATTTATAATTAAATCCCGTTGTTAACACAAATAGCGTGTTTTTAAGAAACAATATCTATCAAAAGATTGACATTTGATTACGTCTGGTTTAAATGTGAAATTACATCCAATGACCAACATTGTATTAAATTGTAAAAATATATTCTAAATATACTTTAAAACCACTCAAATTAATAATTTATCACTATTAATTATTTCGATTAAAAAAGTTGTTTTTAATTATAAATTAGTAATTTTCATTATTCATCATAATATGAAAGTTATCCGAAAAGTACCAAAATTTCACCTTAGGCTAAATTCGATACTCCGAATCCAAAAATGAAGTTCATTTTGAAAAATAAGATTTACAGAATTTTAAAAAAAGTGCTTATTACTATTCATAACGGGTAGTTTTAATAATATTTTAATAGCATATCGTTGTTTAATGAAACTCGGTATTGCGTATTACACACGCTATCGAGGAAGGTCGTGATTGCGTGTAATGCAAGGCAAGTCAAGGATGCGTGTTGTGCAAGCTCCTTTTGGTGTAGCGTACAACACAAGCCATTAGTGAAATAAAAAAGAATATTTTTCATAAAATCCCGGGCTGTTACAGATATCCTCTTAATGAACTTAGTGTTTTTATTGGAGAGGCAGTAAATCTCAATAAGATGGATATGTATTTTGTTGATGTAGTTTGGAATTTTTTTCTGAAAATATATCTCTTGATAACTGTGGAGATATGAAGGGTGGTGGTGGCCTTTTATAAGTGAGGGAACATAACACACAAGGAAACTATATGATTTTTAAAAAAATAGTCCAAAAGGAAAATTTAATTCATATGAAAAAGCATATAATTTCCATATATTATAACATCAGATTTATAATAAGTACCTATGGCAAAACAATAGTATTTATACATGGTTTAGTTCAATTTAAAACATTATATACATTGTTTATTACCCAGTATGACCATTTTTACATTAACTATGAAAAATAACATATATTCATTTTACTATTAAATCCGGCCAAAAATTAATCATACCACATTAAATAATATAAGTAGTTATGATTTTATTTTTCGAAATTATATTTATATAATTCAGTACATTAATTATAAATTTTCCCCAAAATCTCTATGAGAAAGTTGGTTTTAAAATAGAAAATGTTTAAAAGATTACAAGGTACTTGTTTCAAAATTAAATTTCAAACTTATTAAAATTATAAAAAATTTATTTATATGTTTATAATTTAAAAAAATTTAGAGTAAAAAAATAAATATATAATGTATCATTATAAATAATTTAAAAAAGTGGTTGTTTTGAATTAAAAAACAACATTTTTGATTATTCATAAAAAAGTATCAATTTCGAAATATTATAGAAAAATTCCATATGATGTTATTTTTATTAGATGACTTAAATTTTTTTAAATATTTTACTAAATACAAATTTATTTAGGGTAAAATAAAATTAAAAGTATTTCCTATAACATGTGACAAAATTTCCTTTAAAGGAAATCTTTTTAAGAATAATTTTAGAATTTTATTATATCTTTTATATAAAACAATAGATTATTAATATAATATTT
Source organism: Viscum album (assembly GCA_963277665.1). Classification (NCBI taxonomy): domain Eukaryota; kingdom Viridiplantae; phylum Streptophyta; class Magnoliopsida; order Santalales; family Viscaceae; genus Viscum; species Viscum album. The sequence continues at coordinate 1,521,028,837 of OY728136.1, forward strand.
AATATAATCATTTAAAATTTCATTAAAATCTTCCACTAATTTTTTTTATTTATTGAGGAAAAAATTATTTTTCAATAAATTTTATTTTTAGAGACAGATTTCATCTTTATTCATTTTTTATTAAATGTTCACCATAGAATTAATTTTGTAAACATGTTTAAACCAAATATTTTCATAATTATGATAATAATATTCAATCATTCTATTTTAGCATTGAGGTTTTTTCTGTCATATATTAATATTTTAATAATATGTCATGTTTTTTTAAAAACAGATATAGAGCGTAACCTAAGATAAACTCAAAGTTACTTGTAATGAAAAATATATTGATGAATAAATTCATTATAAAAAAATATTTCATAAAATTTCATGGGCTTAAATTTATGACATTAATTTTTTTTTGAATTCAATAATATTTATAGTGAAATAGATCCCTATAAATTTATTAGATGTTGGATGTTAAATTGTTTACATATTGTAATGACTAATTACATTGGATAAGAATTAGGATTGATCCTATTTAGATTTGTTAATTGAGTGTTTACATTGGATATATTATTATATAATTTATTTATTCCTTTTTAATTCATTAATAGGCCTTATTCATGATTCAATTATATTTCAGCTTAGAGATCATATTTAATTTTTTTATGTTACATTTCTGTTTTGTAAAAAATGCTTTTGAAAGACAAATCTATTAAAGAGACAACGTCACAACTTGTTACCAGATATTTTGATATAGGTTTATAATCTAGAAAATGATATTAATATTAATATTTATATAATTTATATTTTATAATATAATTAGTATTAATAATAATATAACAAATTATTAATAATAAATTTTATATACAATTATTGTTTTTTGTAATGTTTATTAATAATAAAGATGCTAATATTAATATCCTTAAAACTTATTAAATCAATATTTAACTAAAAATTTATAATAAAATCTATTTTATTAATATTTTTATATTAATACTTGTTAATATACTTAATTTTACTATATTATATAATATTTTCTAAATTTTTTATTATTTATATCATTAACTAAAAATATTATTAATAATGTTATAAAATAATAAAGCCTTGATTTGAATTTTGTTCATTATCTTGTTATTTAAGCATTTATTTGTTAATATATGTATTTATTATAACAAAATTATTATTTAATAATAAATATTAATTAATTAACTATTGTTATTCATATTATCAATAATTAATTATTTTAATTATATTGTTAATTTCCAAATTATTGAAATTTTTTGTTAATTACTTATTATATATTTAATAATATTAAGTCTTTATTATTTATTAACAATATATTAATATTAAAATGTGGGATAATGTTGAAACATGATCCCATAATGAAAATACTTTAAAAACTTTTAGTTCAACTCCTTCATAAAATAGGTTCTTTATTGGAGTTTTCTGTTATATTTTGTGATTTCATTTTTGTATATGAATGTGAATAAAATAAGTCTATTTTAAATAAATTTAATTATTAAATGAACATATACAATAATAAAATTAATATTTTTATAAGGAATGTATATGTGAACCACGTTCAGAGATACTATAAAAGCTCCAAATAAAGGGAATGAAAAATGATCATGTAATAACACTAACTTTTCAAATAACATTTGTTTCCTTAGAAAATGTCTTTTATATTGTACCATACACTACAAACAACATCTCTTTAGTAATTATTTTACAATAATGGGAAAATTAACCATTGGGATTCACCCTTGTTTTTATCATCGTTCAAATATAATTGTTGGACAATATTAACATGGGAAACTAAACTACTGATAATAATTATTATGTTATAATGGATTATTATAGATGATAAAGAATAATATTTGTAGAAAGGATAAATGATGGATACATCCAGTATATTCATTCCATATGGGGATAATATTTTATATTTTGCTAGGGATGTATCATAAAGGGGATTCAATCTTTACCATTCCAAGTCCAAGATACAATAACTAAAGCCAGAATGAAATCACCTACTAGAGGAGTACATGTTAGATGAAATTATAACTCGGTCAATGTTAGCCAAGCCACCCCATTAAATTATCACCATCACAAACCTCATACATATGTTTTTTTACAACATTTATAAGGGGATATGTTTCAATACCATAGTTACTTAATGTTTAATTCAACTATATAAAATTGTTATTCCATCAGTTCTATTTTAAGAATATATTTTCGTAATATAATAATGTGCTGAATTTGATAAATTTACATTTCTGTCAAAATTATAACGTTTTTCAAGAGATATAAATTTTTAATAAAGTATAGTATTATGAATAATAGTAATTTTAATGAAATAGATTTATAAAAACACTAATATTTAAATATAAATGATAAAAAATTTATTTTATTGTTGTTTTATAATTTCTAGATAGCATTTTCAATGTAATATTCTATTAACTAAATAATTATTTTTATATTTTAAGTCTAGAATTATCATATTTAAATACTACTTCTAATAATATAAATTTCAATTTTTAAATTATATTTACAATATTAGGTTGGTGTGAATATAGTAGATTTTTGTAAAATAGATAATTTTTTTGTTGATAGTAATAACACATTTTGGGTTTTCATATTTATTTAATGACAAAATTATTTTGTCATAATTATGTACTAAATAATTAACCACCATCCATGACAAAAAATATTTTTTATTTCTATAATGAATTTTAATATTTTTAATTAATTCCCAAAACTAGAGTTTACTTTATGAATTTTACAAAGGAAACTTAATATGAAAAATATTATTTTGTTGGATCATTACTTTTCCGTGATCAAAATAGTAATATAAATAGATGATCGACTCCTATAGATTATAATAACATAATATATGAACCCATGTGTCTACCCATTTTACAAAATACCAATGGATAGTCCATAGTTATTCAATTTCTACAACATATGTTTCCAATGACTTCATTTGGAAATTAATAATCAAAACGGATACTATTATAATAAATACACATTTATTTCCGTATTTCCATTCACTCCCAATCCATAATAAATGAATATATAAACTTTTTACCACCCAATGACTCCTCACATGTTTTCCTCATGGCCTTAATGTTCTAGTCCAAATTTTTTATGGGTAACTCTTTAACCTAAGGGAAATATTCACTTTTCTTTTCCAATCATGTTCCTTCATTACATGTCATGTATTTGAATAAAAAAATATGTCTTTCTAAACGTTATTATATCCAAAATATATAAATAAATACTCCCTTTTTAATGGTATACCCTTGTCACTTTTAATTTAACCATTCTCAGAAACCATGTTTTATACTTGTTAGGACGTCAGATTTACTTCTCTAAATTTATCATTTTTCCTCAAGAACTTATATTTATTTACATTTTTTGAATATTCAAACTACATTAATTTATATTGGTGTAAAATATATGTAAATATTATTTGTTTTATTATGGTATTAACATACATGAAAACCACATTTCCTTTATGTATGTAAAAAATCACATAATGATCATGTCTTTACACACTATAGATATGTAGTGTTTTTATATGAAACCCATATATTTTATTTTTGACATGGTATTTGTGAAATGTTATTTTTATATATGTGGATAAAATTAATTAATACATAGAAATGTTATTCCAGGATATCTCTCTATTGCATTGGGTAATGGAATTAATTTATATATAGATTTATTTTTTAATACCTAGCTCAATTGCCTTAGTAATATTTATGACACCATAGTGCCAAACCGTGGTGGTATGCTTATGAATGACTCATATTTATGTTGTAGCCACATTTTTATGTCACGATTAAAGTTATTTTTAGTGTTATATGCCTCAGGATCCATTTCCTAGACATATTAATATTCTGCATATTCTTATTAATATTTATGAAGGTCAATTGGAAATTAGTTCCCATGATTTATATTAGTAGGATTATACTCACCCTTTGAATTGATGTATGTCCCTAGGTTTTGTGATGAAATATTATTAAATGTAAAAAATTTCATTATATGGTTTTCTTGATTTAGTAAATTTTAGGAAATAGGAGGACCACATAAATCTTTAATGAAATAGACCATAAAATAATTACCCTCTATTGGATGTCTTAATTAAAAATTTCTCATGAATGATGAATTAAGTATCTAGAGTGAAGAACATTAATATGAATCATGTCAACATGTCATATTCAACTCCAACTGAAAAGCATTCCATTTAGAAATTTATGAATTAAATACAACATTCATTGAATAGATAAATTGACCCATTAATTTTTAAATGAAGGATAAAATATATATAAATGATGTTTTATGTACTATATTGTTCAAAACAATATATTGTCATAGTAGCTATATACTAATTAGATTTAAAAGCTGGTCAATGTTGTAAACTGGTTAAAAACATGACTCCAAGAAGAGATATTGATATGGTAGTGTGGGAAGTGTTCATGGGAACCTTTTTCAAAAATATTTCCCTTATTCCTTGAGAATCAACATATAGAAGAAACTAATATAGTTGAAGAAAATGGAAATTAATCAATGGGATGCTATGAGATGAACATTACAAGTATCTCATTAAACCTATTTATTTTTCATGTATATTACGTGAAATATTGATATATATTTTAGTGGATTATGAAGCCATAGATGGAAAAATATTCCAAATCAATACTATGAGAAATATGTGATGATTGTGGGGTGTGTTATTATTGTTAAAGTGTAGTTCAGAGAGATGAATTGGTCCCATAGATCGAATGAAATTCAGGATCAATTGAGGAATGATTATAGGGGATATTTGAGCATAGTACATGATAAAAAAAATTTATAAATCCCACATATAAAAATATTAGAATAATTATTTGGGTAAATTCTTGCTTGAGAGTGGGAAATGTTACTTATGTGGAAGAGATTTCCATATTGGTCAAAACATTCATAGTGAGTTGAAGCCACAAATTATAAACACTTACCACAAAGGGAAAATGGTGGAGGCCCATGATAAAATGGAATGCTTAATGAATGAGCATTTTAGTGACTAATTTAATAATTATCAAAATGAGGTGATAATTGAGGGGAATCAACATCATCCTCATCATAGGACATGAGATAAATTTTAAGAATTTGCTTTCATGACTGGTGTATTTGAGGTTCCCAATTATGTGGTGGATGGCACTCTCATTTTTCTATCAATGTTTGTATGTACCATGTTTAAATTGTATTTGACACAATCTATTATTTCTTGCATGTTTGGAATTATTATAAAATCAATCCTTAATCTTATATAAGTAGAGTATTTAGTCAATACGGAAAGACTGATTATCATAGCATCAATAGTGCATAAAAACTATACTATTCCCTTTAGAGAGAAAAATACCATCACATATAAAGTAGTAATTTCAATTTTGAAATTCAACACTACACTAGTAATGTAATGAATCTCAACATAATGTAATAATGTCTACGGTTGAAGGAAAAAAATATCATTACGGTTGAATGGAAAACCACATGTTTTTTTCAAATGAGAGAAATATCAATTAGAGCATTGTCTAGATAAATCCTGCATACCCTTTATTGGGGAAATTATAAGATTTTAGTTGGAAAGAAATTAAAATATTCAAATTGAAAATTCCCACATCATTCTGTAATAAATTGACATATTTCATCAGGGGTTACCGTGACCACCCATTGAAAGAGAGGTAGAATTTTCATTTTTCACAAGCCTGGATCCATTGCTATATCAATGATATGAATATTATGGATTATGTGGAGCCGGGGGATAAAGAAACAACTCATTTATATTTTGGATAAGGTGTTTATCTAAAAATTGGGTATCCTTGGGGAGAAGTTATTCTATTTATGATGATGAATAATGGATCAATGCTGCAATGAATTGACTATAGAGAAATAATTGGATCAATATTATGAAAAAGTACCCACTTCCAATGATCAATAATTTATTTTACTAGCTCAATGGGTATCACTTCATCTCTAAAATAATCTATTGATCTGGTAATATTCAATTTATGGTATAGAAATTAGCTATTACACTGAATTCATTCGGATCAAGATTTAATATTTATTTATTTATTTGATATGATTTTTTTGCAGACTAATGTACCTAATTTGTTTATAGATTTCATAAATAATGTATTTATGGAATAAATTTATAATATTTTGGTCCTTTTTTATATGATATTATAATATTTTCTAAAATATGTGAGTATCATGAGGAATATATAAGGGTTATACTACAATCCCTGTATAAGGATATGTTTTTTGTAAAATTCTAAAAATGTGAATTTTTGTTAAAAAATTATTCATTATTTGAGAAAATTATAAGCAAGGATGGAATCTCAGTTGATCCTACTAGTAGAATGTATTCATAGAATTGGAATCATCAAAAAACATTGATATAGTGTAGTAGTTTCCTTGGTTTTGTAGGATATTATTTAATGTTTGTTATTAAAAAAATATGAAATTTCTAAATTGTAAACAATGTAAACTCAAAATTGGATTAAGATCATCAGGACAAAAGAGTGTGAATTATTTTTCCATGAGATTAAGAAAATGTCGGTTACTACACTTGTGTTAACTATACCCTCTATCATAGATGAGTTCATTATTTTTAGTGTTTCATCTATTAATGGTATTAGGTTAATTCTTAGGACAAATAAAGACGTGATTTCCTATAAATCTAGACAATTTAGGCCTCATGAGGCCAATTCAATTACACAATAACTGTATCTAGATGTGGTAATTTTTTCTTTGATGACATAGAGGCACTATCTTGATGAAGATATATGTGGTATATATATAGACCATTATATTTTTGTTGTATATTATCAACTATAATGAATTGAGTAAGAGTCTGAGGATATGGTTGGATCTACATAAAAACATTAACAATTCAGTTGAATATCACCCTAGAAGAGATATTAAGGTTATAGATTCATTATGTGGGAAATAACCACTTTTTTGTAAATGATGATAATTCCAGTAGATCCATGGATCAATGGAAATTTATTGATGATCATGCTAACCATGAGGGAAGGGACATGATCAAACAACCCCAAATGAATTCATAAAAATAATTTTTGAGAATATCAATAAATATCAACGATAATATCATTTGTTACAGAAGATGATAGAGGCTAGGAAGAAAGGGATGCTTCCCAAGTTCAATATTGATGAAGAAGGAGTACTTGAATGTCATACAAGGTCATGTGTTCTAACTATTCTAGAAAAAAATATGGGGATGATGGGGGAATATCAAGGCTCTATATTTTCTATACTTCATAGAAGTAATAAAATTTATAGTGACCATCATTATCAGCATTGGTGGGATAACATGAAAAGGTAGATTTCTGACTACACTACAAGGTGCATGGTGAGCCACCAGGTGATAGTATATAGATGAATTCCTAAAGGGGATTCAAAAAAACTACCCATACCAACAAGGATATGGGGTAATATAATTATGGATATAATCACTGTTCTCCCACAAATATCCTAATATAAATATAAAATATGTGTCAATGTGGATTTTCTCACCAAGACATCACATTTCATCTCTATTATCGGATATTTCTATCTAGAAAAACATGACAATATTTATTTAACGGATATTGTGGGGTTGAATGGGGTAATTTTTTTTATAATTTTCTATGATGATAAATGTTTCACATAAAGATTATAGAAAATTATTAAACAATGTTTAATAATGTATTGATTTTTAATACAACTATAACCCCAAAATTAATAGCCATTCACAGTGGAATATTCAGACACTCTTGGTCGTGTTGAGAATTTTTTGAATGGAATTTAACGGCGGATTGGAAGAAGATAACCCATAACTTCAGTTATAATAAAACAAGAAATTCCATGTGACTACTGCAATGGAAGCCTATAAAGATCTATATAGGAAACAATGTATATCTCATATGTGTTGGGATGAAGTTTTTGAGATAATGCATCATAGGCATGATCATGTGTTGAGGAAGAATGAAAAGTTTCATTCCATCAAAAAACACATTAATGATTCTCAGAGTCAATAAAACATCAATGATATAAATCATTGGTGGGACATGGATTTTGATGTTTACAATAAATGTTTACATTAAATATTACCATGAATGAGAGTCATGCTATTTTGGTAGAATGCGATGTTTACCCCGGGTATAATAGATCCTATGAAATCCTTGATGTCATGGGAGAAGTGGAAAATAAACTTTCAGTTGAGTCAATGCATGTTTGACATTCCCATCATTCATTTGTTTTGGAAATCACATATCTCACATATCGTCATCACACATATTTTTTGTCATGTATATTGTTTTAAAAATCATAATCACTCATTTTTTTCATTTTTGATGTATCCTTCTGAAGGTCATGTTTGTTGTTCGTCCATATTGTTTTATATATTGTTTGGGAAGAATATCAAGATTATGAATTACATCATATTCATGAGTCATAATCTAAAAGTATCTTGAATTATAATTAGAAATATTAATCATGTTATATACCACATAGTAATATTGCATTGTAACCAGGTTAAGTGATGGATCATATTTAGGCATCGTGACTAGGTAAAGCACTAAATCATAATCATGCATCATAACAAAGCCACTCATTCTATCGTAAACATGAATCCTAACTAGGTTATGTATCATACTGTTATTATTCTTTTAATCCAAGCATAATAAGAAGATTAAATATCATGAATCTTAACCATGTTAAGAATCGTAACTAGGTTATAATTTGAAAACATGATATGCCTTATTATTATGTTAACCCCAAAAAACAAGTTATGCTTTTCACCAATGAATTGATTTATACTCTTATTATAACATCAATACTAATGGCATGTATCTCATACTCATTGTTTAATATCATTGTATTAATTCTATCTAACAAAAAAATGTCATTGAGTTGGTCATTTTCCAATCAAAACGATGTCGTTTATTGTATTTTGTTTTCACCATTGTAATGACAAATGTCCATGTCCCTCCATGTTTTTCGGTGAAATATGAATGTTGGAGAAAATATGACCATTTTAACCTGATGCCTATAAATAAGAGGTCATTCAAATACAAAAAACAACTTTTTCTTCTATTAAGTTCTATAGAGAGATGTTGCGGCTTCCCTCTTGCATCATGTGAAATCCATGAGGATACAGGAAGTGAAAAAATTGTCCCATGTTATAATATTTATATAAGTCCTATGTTTCTGCTTTGTGTGACTGATCATTGTGGTAACGGTCAGGGGCCTCAGGGGATATGAAGATGTAATGACAATCATCATTTTAAGGGCCTTCAATTTATTAAAGGACCGAGGTGCCGATAACATCATAATCTAAGACTTCAGAGGATCGAAGTATAGTTGTACCGATCATCATATCGAAGGCTTACCAAGGTGATAGTAAGACAGACTTTCTATTCAATGTTAAAGGATACCCTTCACATTAGGTAAAAAGAATTGTAATTATTTTACTCTTCGACTGATATTTTTATTAGAAAGGGAATTGAATTATTTCCCCTTTCTGTTTATATTCAATTTAAATATAATTGTTTCAATTATGATTCATATTACGTTATGATATTCTATAAGGTATATGGTAGAATCATTAGCATTTTTTAATCTGATCATTGTATTAATTACAAAAACAATTTTTTACATTTCTTATAGTATTACATCTTATTATTTCCATATGATCCATGACCTATTTGGTGTATTGTATTAATTGTGAATTTTATTAGTTTAAGATCTGTTAAAAAAATTCTTTTTTTAAAATCTATGTTTTGAAAACATTCAATTCAACCCCACCAAAATTTTCCATTTGAAATACATATACATCTATACTACGATCTAACACATTCACTATATCAATATATATATATATATATTATTCTTTATTACATCCAACTCTATTTTGGAGTTATGTACTTAATCCCTAAAATTTATTGAATTCAAAGGTCGTACAATTAGAACATGACCTCTATTATGCGGAGCATCCAATAGAGATCATGGATCATAGAGGAATGGTTATATTCCAAAAGACTACCAATCTCATCAATGTCGTATTGATGAACCATATATATGATGAAGTTCAATGTTAACTATAGGATTCAACAAGATAGATGTTCAACCCCATTTTCTAATCTATGGGAACCAATTGAAATTTTGTGGATAAAATTTCATAGAGGTGGATGAATGTTTCGAGCCAAACATTTTAAAAAATATTTCTCTCCAGAGAAAAATGTGTTATATTTTCCCATAATCCTAAAAATTTATATTTAAAAAAAATTGAATATATTAGGAAATGTGATAATTATGATTCGATCATTTTTTTCCAATGGGTTATATGATCACTGAAAACTATACACATGGTAATGATTTTTACATTATAGTTTTAAGAATAATGGATGACCTAATATAGAAGAGTCATTTAATACGAGTCCCATGCAATAGAGCTTGTGACAATGGAATCATCAACGAGGTTATCTCTTGGCCAATCCTAAGACGAGAATTATTAATTTAATCTCAAATGAAATCTCATATATGATATGTTCATATTAGTGAAAATTACTACATTGTTAATTTAAGATGATTCATACCATAAAACTATCACCATTTCAATACCAAACCTTAGGAAATATACATGACATATAAGTGCTAATGAGTTAAGAATGTAGTTATATAATTTGAAGTTTCTTTCTATAAAATTGATCTTCTATTAAATATAGATTATGATTTGTTTTCTCGAAACAAAATAATATAATTTTTTTAAAAAAATTAGATTTATGAATAAAATTATACATTTCGGAAAAGATATTTTTTTATAAACTAATTTATTATGAATAATACTTATTTCAAAGAATTATTAAGAGAAAACAACTCTTAATAAAATATAAATGGTAAAATATTTTTATTTTTTTCAAGTTTTACAAATATTACGTTGCATTGTTAATCCACTGTTATTTTTAATATATATATATAGTTATTATATTTAAATTTTATAATTATAACATTTATATAATTATTATGATATATTTTTATTCAATTTTTAAAATATATTTTCAAAATTATTTTTGAGTGAATTTATGATAATTATCTAAATTATTTTTTTTTGTGAATAAAAAAATACATTTTTATTTTTTCATTATGTTGAAATACTTCAAAAATATTTCATAATGATCTTATGATTAATTAACCATAATAAAAGGAATAAAACATTTTATTATATTAATATTATTGTTATTACTATATTTTAATGAAAATTCAATCGTATAACAAAAATTCCAATTTCTAAAATGGAATCATTACAATTAAAAATATTATTTTTGTTGAAACATTACTTCTATATTGAAGATGATGTTATACAATATTATTATATATGGTTTTTTGTTAAAATATCATAAAATATGACGTAATATTTCCAAACCATGTGAAAATATAATAAGAAAACCTACGGTTTTTTATTTTCATCAATTTAGGTTTCTCGTTCCAATCAGTGGAAATTAACAAAAAAAACCTCCACATTTATTAATATACCCATGCATTTCATCATTTTGATTCACTATCAAACCATCATCAAGGATTTAATAACATTTTTACCTTCTAAGGACTCCATTATTGGTTTAATCATGCTCTCATTGTTCCCATCCTAATGTTATTGGAGAAAATATTTAAGGAAATGGAAATATCCACTTAAATATCCCATTCAGGATCCCTCTATATATGATATATCTTCTGTAATTCCACGAACCCTGATGCCTAGAGCCAGCCCATTTTTTAATTATATTTTCATTCTTACAAGGAATGGATTCTTAATATACTGATCATTTATGAATTATTGTAATTCAATATTACATACATGGTTCCAAAAAAACATCGGTAAATATGAAATAACGAAATAAAATAAAATAAAATAAAATACATCATTGAATGATTATACAAAGATTTTTATTACTAACCTAAGAAATGTACAAATAATAATGGTGATAGAAACTGATTATTAAGGGTAGGTAATGTAACATCAATAATGATTCAATCAAAATAAATTATCATGAGAAGTTAATAAACTATTAACACGTGTCGTTCAAATAAATGTACTAAAAATGTAATGTGTCAATAGATATATCAACACAAAAGCTCATTGATAAATAACATTAGATATATCAAAAATGAAAATTCATAATTATTAGATATCTTATTTCCCAATAACAAGATAACTTTATCATCAAGATATAGTTTAATCAATTTTGGCAACAAATTATCATCAAGAGACTACTAATTCAATGACAAGACTTCATTATCTAGTCCCCAACACCAAGGGATTTCCATAAATTCCCCCCAATCCATGTATTTCATGTCCAAATCAGAAATCATATATTGATTAAAAATGATCCCTATAAAATATTGATATCAAATTAATAATTCTAATATTGAAATAACACCTCCAAATAGGATATGTAAAAACAAGGGTTATTGACATTAAGAAATTCTGGGGGATAAATAGATGTTAAACATTCCATAGTTCCCAATAACACTTTAAATAATTTAAATCATAATTTATGGGATTTTATGAAATTAAATGAAATTTAAGATAACATGATAATAAATTTATTCATGAAATCACATGAAAAATTATCTACATACAAAAAATAAAAGTGAATTTTTGTACATTAACAAATATGTCTCAATGTAATTAAAAATAAGACAAAATTCCTTAGATTAACCTTACTTTTTGTTATGTTTTCTTTGGCCTCTTGTATAGTGAGTTAAATTTTTAGACAAACTAATATCATAAAAATTATCAATACTATATTATTATATATTAATTCCCTATATAGTTTTATTTAAGGTTCCAGGCGCAGCGGAAGCGCATGGGTGGATGTGCCCACTTGGATTTTTGTTATTAGCAATGATCAATCTAGGATCAATAAGACGATAAACGCTAGTCTCCATGGATTGAATCACAGAAAAAGACAAAGAAGATGGTTTGCCCCGGAACCTCAAAAAAGGATCATTACAGGTTGATTATAATTAATTTAATTAATTATAAAGAAATACATTTTCGGTGTTCTTTCATCGTTGATGATCTTGATCACGTTGTCGATGTGATCCATCGTTGCGTCGCAGAAGCCAAGTGTAGACTCCCTCTAGCGGTGATCCACACCTGTACCTCGTATCTCTGTACATCACCAAAGGATTCTCTGGGTGCTAGAGTGGAGAAGCCTTTGCTTGAGTTGTCCTCCTTAGATCGTCTTGATCCAATGGAAGAGGATATCTCTCTGTCTTGAGAGCTTTCTTGGAGGAAGAGGTTCTTTCATCCTTGAAAAAATTCTCCAGAGATGTTGTGCACAACGATTCTCTTGTGTAGGAAAAGAGTTGGGGTTGTGAGGATATTTATAATTGTGTTTGAGGTTGTAGATTTAGGACAATAAATAAACACGTTACCCATTTCATTTATTCCATTAACTCTTATTGAAAACCCCCATGTTGAATAATTAATTCCTTGACATGCGCTCACGGTGATTATAATAAATATCATTTAATAAGACGATATTATATCCTCAAAATCCCGACTAGAAAAACTACACGGCGTGTAATAATAAATACACGACATGCAAATGTTTTTCATTGAAACTACACGGCGTGTACATTAAATTTACACAGCATGTATATCTTGTTTTCATTTATTCGTTTCCTTTCCAAAATAAAACTACACGGCATGTACATTTAATAATACACGGCGTTTACTTGTTTTATTTTGTTTTTCCACCATCATTTAAAACAACATAGGCTTCCTTGAATAATTATTAAACCACATACGGGAATAATCTTTATTCAACTTGAGATACTTGGATACACATAGTGTGTGAACCTCTAGGCCTCTTTCTCGTTGGCATTAGGTGAGCTTGCCTAAAGTCCACGATTATTGTCTAACAACGGGTCAAGGCACCCAAGAGAAAGAAGTTGACGTTGCATTGACGTATCACCTCATACGAACGCTTACTGTGTAATTTAATCCGTTTTTCTTGATATCTCATCAAGCAGGTTTCATAGAAGTGTCATAAACCTGTATGCTTGTTCCATCGTTCTTTGACTACCTAAAATAAACTCATCGTTTACACCATGGCCATGGAATTTAATGTGACAGTTCTATTTCAATCAAAGGGTCGAGATATCAACTTCCATAAATAGAAGGGACAAATCCTTCATCGACTTACCCATTAACAACATGTCACTCATGATGCACCCAACATACACTACTTTCTGCCAACACTCTACATGATGGTTTTTGTCAGTCAATCTAAGTGTGTGACTCATGACATGAGTTAATGATAATCTTCTAGTGTAAGAACCATTACACACGCTCACAGATAGCAATATCCGATGACACCAAGACATGCAGAATTACTACTGGCGGGTCTGTTCCCATAATCTCTCATCTTGGAGATTACCAAGTGCAAACTCCATGAGAGAGAGTCTCATCTTCTTACGAGTACTCACACATTATGTTCTGTATACTATGTTTCCTATCATAGTACGGAATCCAACCGCAGAACATTATTTAAGAATATTGTTATAGCATTTCAAAGTTCTCATCATAACGGGGATCTGCTATGAACATATTAGTGCAAAAAATATTCTAGGACATTATTATATTATATTAATGCAGAACAATGAACAATATATAATAAGTGAACATTAATGTAATCAAAGTACAAAATAGTTGGTTCTGAGGACACCAACACTTAAAAACTCCCACCTGGACTAGAGCCAAATGCCTACGACTTTTAGTCCACTAGACCTCACATGATGATCATGTTTCTGCTGAGTCAAGACTTTAGTCAATGGGTCCACCACATTGTCTTCCGTGGAAATACTACTCACTACAACTTCACCTCTCTGAGAAAAATCCCACAACATATGATACTTCTGAAGTATGTTCTTTTTCCGCTGATGTGACCTTGGCTCTTTTGCAAGTGCCACCGCTATAGTATTATCACACTAGAGTGTGATAGGATCTTTACTGCTCCGTAAAACATCCAACTCTTGGATGAAGCTTCGCATCCATACTGCTTCTTTAGCTTCCTCAGAAGTTGCGATATACTCAGTCTCCACTGTAGAATCTTCCACCACACTTTTTTTTGAGCTCTTCCAGCTCACTATACATCCATTCAAACTGAAGATGTATCCAGTCTGCGACTTCATGTCATATTGATTAGTCTGGAAACTAGCATCTACATGTCCTTTGATGACTGGGTCCTCACCTCCTCCATAAACCATGAACATATCCTTAGTATGCCTCAGATACTTAAGGATAGTTTTGACTGCCATACAATGGCGCTCTCCTGGATCAGATTGATATCTGCCTACCAGACTTAATGCGTAAGCAACATCTAGCCTCGTACATAGCATAGCATACATGACGGACCCAATCGCGGATGCGTATGGGATCCTTTCCCTTTTCATTCTTTCCCCATGTGTCTGAGTACACATTTACTTGGAAAGATGAATGCCATGTGACAATGGAAACAATACAATCTTGGACTATTCCATACTGAATCTCTTCAGTATCTTGTCAATGTATGTACTTTGACTCAGGCCCAACATTCTCTTGGATCTATCACGATGGATCTTGATCCCAAGAATATATGCCGCCTCACCCAAGTTTTACATGGAGAAGCATTTATGCAACCCTGCCTTAACTAACTATAAGACAGGTACTTCGGTTCCAATTAGAAATATGTCATCAACATATACTATTAGGGATACGACTGCACTCCCACTAAACCTCTTGTAGACACAAGGCTCACATTCGTTCTTAACAAAGACAAATTTTGTTATAGATTCATCAAAACGAATGTTCTATGATCTTGATTCTTTCTTTAATCCATAAATGGATTTCTATAACTTGCATACCTGGTTGGAATCCTTTAGAGTCACAAAACCTTCAGGTTGTGTCTTGTAGACATCTTCCTGGAGGTTCCCGTTAAGGAAAGCAATTTTGACATCCATTTTCCAAATTTCATAGTCATGGTAAGCAGCAATGGCCAATAGATTTCTGATGGATTTCGGCATCGCAACCGGTGAAAAGGTTTCATCATAGTTAATTCATTGACGCTGTCTACAACCTTTTGCAACCAGTCGTGCCTTGTAGGTGCTGACTTGCCCCTCCATGTCCAGTTACTTCTTTAATACCCATTTATTACCAATATTCTTTACATCAACTGGAGGATCTACCAAAATCCAAACTTGGTTTTGGTACATGGAATCCTTTTCAGAATTCATGGCTTCTTGCCACTTGGCATATTCTGTGCCTTCAACTGCTTCCTTCTAGGTAAGAGGATCATCATTGTCAACCAATAATGAGTCACCATCCTCGGTGACAAGAAAACCATATCATTCTGGTTCTCTCACCTCTCTCGTGATCCTACACAGTTCTTTTGTGTCTAAAACAGATTGTTCTTCCATGGGGCTTTGTGGAATCTATTCTTGTACCAACTCATGTGTATCTTGAGCCTCGACTTTATCGAAGTCTATCTCGCTCCCACTATCTCTTTTAGATATGTGCTCCCTCTCAATGAATATGGTGTGTCTTGCCACTATAACCTTTTTGTCTGAGGGGTCATATAGGTAATATACCCTTGTTTCCATGGGATATCCTATAAAAATACACTTTGTGCCTTGGGGCGCGAGTTTGTTAACTGAAGTGGCCTTAAAAAATGCTTCGCTACCCCACAAATGTAAATTCGATAACATGGCTTTGCGTCCACTCCATAACTCGTATGGAATACCATTTATCGATTTAGTTTGTACTTGGTTTAGTATGTGCGCTGCTGTTTGAAATGCATATCCCCAAAAGAATAATGGAAGACTCGCATGACTCATCATTGATCTCACCATGTCCAACAGGGTGCGGTTCCACCTTTCACTTACTCCATTCCACTGCGGTGTGTAGGGAGGAGTGAGTTGAGATAGAATTCCAAACTCCCATAAGAAATCAATGAATCTGGATTAAGATATTCTCCTCCTCTTTCTGAGCGGAGTTTCTTAATATTCTTACAAAGCTGGTTCTCAACATCATTCTTGTATTCATTGAACCGATCAAAAGAATCTGACTTATACCTCATTATGTAAATATATCCATATCTACTAAAATCATCAGTAAAAGTTTTGAAGTACGAGAACCCACCCCTTGTTTCAACTGGAAATGGTCCACACACATCTGTGTGAACTAATTCTAGAAGCTCTTTAGCTCTTTCACCTTTCCCACTAAATGGGGCATTGGTCATTTTCCCTTGTAGACATGCATGACATACACCAAGTGGTTTTAGTTCTAAAGAATATAAATACCCATCTTGATGTAATTTTGTCTAACATTTCTCATTGACATGACCTAGCTGGTGATGCCAAAGGTGGGTGTGGTATGAGTCATGTGAATTAACTTTGTTATCAATTGCCATTACTTGGTTTGTGTAGTCTAACACATAAAGGAGGTTATATAAATGTTCCCTACCAAAACAAATGCAATCTTTATAAAAGTAGAAATATTCATTTATAAACAAGAATATGAATCTATCAGTATCTAATCTGGATACTGAAATAATGTTTTTAGTAACACAAGGCACATAATAACAACCTTTCAAAACCAAGACCATCCTAGTAGGCAATGTGAGGTGGTGCTCTCTGACAGCTACATCAGTGATTCTATCTCTATTGGCTGCTCGTAGATCCACCTCACCTCGATCAATCTTTTTGAATCTACTTGGTTCATGTATTTGGAAACAGATGTGGCCACCACAAGCAGTATCTAATACCAAATTTTTAGAAACAGATAGATTGCATTTGATAACAAGCACACCTGATGCTTCCCCTTTCTTCCTTGGATGGGTGTAGTTTTTCTTCCAGGGGACCTTCTTGCCACATGCAAAACAAACATCATCTTAATCCTTTTCCTCCCATTTTATCTTCCTTTTCTTGGAAGGCCTTGAAGAAGATTTGGGATTAAATCTCTTCGCTTTCCCTTTCCTTTTATTCACCATATGGACAGAAGGCTTTTCAGGCTTCATGGCATTGTCAACTTGGAGAATAAGGATAAGAAGATCAGATAGAGACTTCTCAATGTTGTTCGTGTTGAAATTAACAACAAAGTTCGAGAAGTTCTATGGGAGTGATGCAACAATGGGATCGGTGCCCAGTTCTTTGGGGAGATTAAACCCTAGAACCGCCAAGTGCTCAATGTAGCCAATGAGCTTGACTACATGAGGTCCAGCTGGGGAACCCTCTCCATGCTTGCTCTGAAATAGAGCCTTGGAGATCTCAAACCTTTCCTGTCTTTCTCTCTCCTAGTATAGACCACAGAGGTTCTTGAGCATGCTATAGGAATACATGTCTTCATGAGACTTCCTGAGATCACTAAACATCGATGATAGAATCAAACATTGAATTATAAGAGCATCGTTAAAATGTTGATCATAGACCAGGAAATATTCATCACTCGCCCCTGGGGCAGGAGAATCAAGAAGTGAGGACTCTAGCATGTAAAACTTTTGTTCATGGCATAGGATAACCCGATGGAACCTAAACTATTTCTGAATGATATTGTCGGTGAGGATATTGTCTTTATCCAGTATTGATCGCCGAGAAAATGAGTTTGATGAGTTTTTCATCTTGATTCAACAATTTAAAAGAGCATATTTATTAGTACTTTCTTGATTACAATTTATGATAAATAATGAATTAATTAATTAATTTCCCCACTATTTTATCATGTCGTAATAGAACTCACCATTGAACTCAGAATGTCCATTTTCATTGACATTCTAGTGGAAAGGATCCATATTTCCCTTCGCAGAACCCCAAAAGGGTTGGTCAAGCTATTTGAAGGTATTTAGGTAGGCAGGTCTTTGCCAACTGTGAGGTTACAGTTCCTTGATCTATTGAGTGGACTCCCCAATCCAGAAATCCTGACTTGGATTTCCTCAACTCTTGCCTCCAATATTAAACCATGTCTATCAAGGGCTACTTCTATTTATGTAATATGGTTAAGTCAACACAAAACCTTTCATGAGGGATTCCTTTATAAAAGAAAGTGTCCCAACAAGGGTTGGTCAAACACATAGTTTTATTGAGTCATTCCCTTAATCAGGTAACAGAAGGCTGGGTCTGACTTAATATGGTATTGAGGGATTTTAGTCTTTATGCATAGTTTTTTATTATCACCTTCTTGTTAATATTAAGTGATTCTAGCTTAAGTGATTAATCATGTTCTGATAATGTTTACACATATTCCTGTTTTTATTTTATTCCATCTTTGCATGCATGTTCATTTTATTAATTATGTGATCACGACAACACATACATAATAAATAAACCATTCAATCAGACAGAAATAAAATAAGATGGCATGATAATGAAATTCTATTGGTTAGATTATCTAGTGGTTTTGATAATCTAACCGTGACCTAGGGAAAAAAACCTTGAACCTATTTATTAGTGTTTTGCAGCTCCCACCTGTCCACATTTGTATCTTCTTGCATCGGTTTCACCTCGGATTCGATATTTGAACTGTCTCCTCTAGCTTGGGAGATCCTCCATTACATGGGTTTACATTAAAGAAACAATGGGCACGATGGCCCTACATTTTATTGGAAGAAGGCCCAAAGGACAAAAAATATAAATTAAATAAATGTAAATGAAAACATACACATACAAAAGGTCTTTGGTCTAGATCTTGATCATACACAACATGCAACGACATTCACGCATATTTAGAATTCAAATTCTTTTAATCTCTCATTCATTTAAGATAATTCGCGCTCGAATTCAATTAATTATAATCTTATAATTAATCAATTCTTTATCTTAAATTCCTTTATGAATTTCCTTGAGATTCTTCTCGTCCATATTCCTTGTACGGGTCTATGTACATTGGAGGACACCTGGTGAAATTCCATTTCTGGAAGGTACACGGCGTGTAGTTTATAATTACATGGTGTGTATTTTTCTTTTCACCCTTTATCCAAAGTACACGCCGAGTAATTGGCATGTTTTCTGTACTTTGGATATTTTGGAGTACACAGCGTGTATATGAATCATACACGGTGTGTACTTCCTTGTTATGGGGTAACCGACCTGGCGATCCTGTGTACACGGTATGCGGCTTATCTTTGTACATGGTTTCACCTGGGCTGGAACAGACTACACGGCATGTCGCACCAACATACACGTCGTGTATTCCGATTTCCACGCACCGTTCAATTCTGGTCAACATGGCGTGATTAAAACTTAGGCATAATCAATTCACACGGCGTGGTTTGGTGGACCAGTGCATGTTCGTTGAACCTAAGTACACTCCGTGTAATCCCATGTTGTACAGAAAGAAAGAGCGGCTCCTCCGGATGACTTCCTCATTTTTATTTTAATCTAAATAAAAATTAAAAGGTTGTTTCTGTGATATGAATTGAGAAATGAAGGAGGAAGAACAAATCTCATTTATTCAGATTTATAGAAAAAATTATTTCAAATTGAATTAAATATAAATGCATAAATTATCAACGAAAATTAAATAACTATAATCTACGTTGTATCCTTCCTCTGATACAATTTGAATGTTCCTGGCGCAGAAGAAGCGCGTGGGTGGATTCCCACTTAGCTTTTTTTCATTAACAATGATAAATCCAGGATCAATACGATGATAAACGCCAGTCTCCACGGATCGAATCACAGAAAAAGACAAAGAAGATTGTTTGTCCTAGAACCACAAACAAGGATTGTTACAGGTTGATTATAATTAATTTAATTATTTATAAAGAAATACCTTTTGGGTGTTCTTTCTTCGTTGATGTTCTTGATCATGTTGTCGATTTGATCTGTCATTGCATCGTAGAAGCCAAGTGTAGACTCCCTCTAGTGGTGATCAACACGTGTTCCTCGTATCTCTGGACATCGCCAAAGGATTATTCGGGTGCTAGCATGGAGAAGCCTTTGATTGTGTTGTCCACCATAGATCGTCTTCATCCGATGGAAGAGGATCTCTCTCAGTCTTGAGAGCATTCTTGGAGGAAGAGGTTCTTTCGGACTTGAAAGAATTCTCCAGAGATGTTGTGCACAACGATTCTCTTGTGTAGGAAAAGAGTTGGGGTTGTGAGGATATTTATAATCAAGTTTGAGGTTGTATATTTATGACAATAAATAATCACGTTACGCGTTTCATTTATGTCATTAACTCTTATTGAAAACCCCATGTCGAATAATTAATTCATTGACATGCGCTCACACTGATTATAATAAATAAAATTCAATAAAATGATATTATATCCTCAAAATCCTGACTGGAAAAACTACACGGCGTGTAATAATAAATACACGGTGTGTACTTTTTTTTCATTGGAAACTATAAGGCGTGTACATTAAATGTACATGGCGTGTATATCGTGTTTTCATTTATTCATTTCCATTCCAAAATAAAACTACACGGTGTGTACATTTAATAATACACGGCGTGTACATGTTTTATTTTATTTTTCCTCCATCATTTTAAACATTTTTGGCTTCATTGAATAATTATTAAACCACGTACGAGAATAATCTTTATTCAACTTGAGTTACTTGGATACACATAGTGTGTGACCCTCTAGGCCTTTTTCATGTTGGCATTAGGCGGGCTTGCCTAATGTCCAAGATTACTATCTAGCAACGTGTCAAGGAACCCAAGAGAAAGAAGTTGAAGCCGCATTGTCGTATCACCTCATACGAATGCTTACTGTGTAATTTAATCCTTTTGTCTCGATATCTCATCAAGCAGGTTTCATGGAAGTGTCATAAACCTATATGCTTGATCTATCGTTCTTTGAATACCTGAAACAAACTTGTCGTTTACACCATGGCCATGGAATTTAATGTGACAGTTCAATTTCAATCAAAGGGCCGAGATATCAACTTCCATAAATAGAAGGGACAAATCCTTCATCGACTTATCCATTAACAACATGTCACTCGTGACGCACCCAACATACCCTACTTTCCGCCAACTGTCTGCGTGACGATTTTCATCCATAAATCTAAGTGCGCGATTCATGACATGAGTTAATGATAATATTCCAGTCTAAGGACCATTACACACGCTCGCAGATAGCAGTATCCGATTACACCAAGACATGCATAATTACTACTAGCGGGTCTGTTCCCATAATCTCCAATCTTGGAGATTACCAAGTGTGAACTCCATGAGAGAGAGTCTCATCTTCTTACGAGTACTCGCACATGATGTTCTGTATACTATGTGTCCAATCATAGTATTTTATCCAACCGCAGAACGTTATTTAAGAATATTGTTATAGCATTTCAAGGTTCTCATCATAGCGGGGATCTGTTATGTCCTTATTAATGCAACAAATATTCAAGGACATTATTATATTATAGTCATGCAGATCAATGAACAATATATAATAAGTGAACATTCAAGTAATAAAAGTACAAAACAGTTGGTTCTGAGGACAAAAACCCTTACATTTATTACCTATTTGTTATCAATATTTAATTATTTTTACTATTTCGAATGTTAATTGCCTAATAATGTCATGTATTTTTTGACTTATTGTTTATTGTTATTATTAATTAGTCATGGTCTCATAATCTATGGATTGTATATAATGATTCCATAATCATATATAATCATTACATATATATCTATAGTTCTCCAAAATATTTGGTGATTAGAAATGAATAACATCGCGAAAGTAGACATTAGGTGGTATGTACACATGAACGATACTTTCATTTCATTGATGAATTAAAAGAAAGGAAAAAATGATATATATTTATATTACAAATATAGTATCATATATTTTTTATATTTAATATAGTTTGTTTAAGTCTATCATTTATATTTTGCATGTTTGGAATTAATGAGTAATATTTCTTTGAGGGGGTGGTAGTCCACACTTCCTTAATGAAAGGTATTGTGTTTATAGAAGATTGAAAGAAAAAATTAATGTTATAAATGAAAATTACATAAGTATAATAAAATTATAAATATCATATATATCATATACTAATAGTATTTATATCATATTGGATACAATGAGAGGTGGTAAAGGACAAAATTCTACAATCATCATTTCATTAGGCAGTAGCTCGCCGTACACAGAAATAATGTGTTCAATACCCATTAGATGGGGGTTTGTTTTAGTGTAGGTAATAATAATAACATTATAAAATACATGTATATTGATGATAATTTTTTATGTAATCTTATAATAATACGATTATAGGGAGTAGAGAATGGAAATGAAACAAAAAATATTGAGAGAGATGTCTTTACCTCTTAAACATGTAACTTCAATTGGTTTATTGAAAAAGGATTCACTGAATGTATTTGTTCCCAATGGGAGGGATATATGTATAGAGTAGGGGAGAGAATATAATAGTTGGGAAGGTTTTTTATGAACACAAGTGGCATGGGAGGTGTAAAAAAGTGGGACATATGGTGGCCAATTATAGGGAAGGAAAATGAATCAATTACAATTTTTGAAAACATGTTTGGAGTAAAAATGTTTTAACCTAAAACAATCCATACCAAAAAAATATCCAGAATTTATATAAGGTTTAAGTAAAAAATGTGTATAGATAATTGTTGTTATAATTGGTTATAGGTCATTTGGGCCCTCAAGTTAAATGATATAGATTAATTTTTCCTTAATCACTGTAATTAATTTCGTTCTCTTTCATTAATTATTTTGTTCAAAAATTATTTTTATCTTATTATAAAATAAATACAATTTTGATTAAAATAATTTAGGTCTATTTTTAAAAATTATATTTACTGAATTTAGAAAATTAAAATTAATTCTAATCCTGTTGGAAAAAATAAACAATAGGTTTTAAATCTAGAAAAACATTGAAATGATTATTAAGATTATATATTCAATTTTAAAATGAAGTTGATTATAAGGTATTAAATTTTATTAATAGGTTCATAATTTAGGTAGTTTAATCATAAAGAAATTATATATAAATTATCATTATTAATGATTTTATACAAAAAGGAAGGGTTTTAACTAAAATGCAGTATTTTTGATTATTCATCAAAAAATGAATTATCTCAGAAAAAACCAAAAATTAACCGTAAGAAAATTTATTAAATTATGAATTAAAAAATAAGGTTTATTTAAATAAAATTATTGTTTTTTTTTCAAGTATCATATTTAAAATTATAGCACCATTAAAATATGGTAAAACTACTTTTATAAAACATAATATTTGTTTATTATTGGGTTTCATCAAATATTATACCCAAAAAAATTCTAAGAGGAGTGTAAATATATCTAGTTACAAATAAATAATATATATTAATCTACTATATAACCTCTATAAAAGTGTTATAACATTTTTGATTGTAAAAAAAATCACAAAATAGTGTTTTTTAAATATGTTATTGTGTGTGTTGTAATGGAATGAAAAAAATATAAATGTAAATATGGTAATGTATTGGGCTGATACATTCATCACTCTTAATAAAAATTCTTCCATGACGTTTTAGTATTATTATATTAAAATATATCTGGGTAGTTCTCTTTAATAGAATCCTCTAGTTCCAATTTTTCTTCTTCCATTTTGTGGTTTCCCTTGAGAACATTAACTGGACATGTCATCGGATTACTAAATACCTTCTCTCTAGTATCATGATTATGGATGTGTTTTTTGTAATAACATAGTTTATGATAAAATTATATTTCATCGGAGACAAGAATATGCATTGGGTTTGGAATATGTTACCTCATCATTGATTTATGGAACACATCATGTGCCTTTGAGAGATTTATCATCAACGCAAAATGATAACCAACGTCTCTGACCCTTTTAATAATTTAGGATGATCTGAAAGATTTGAGAATCTGTTATCCCTTCATAGTGACTCTAAGAACACTCTTCATTGGACATTCACTCATGAAAACATGATCACCCACATTGGACTCTAAATAATTCCCCCAACTATAATCATAGCTCGTTTTCCTTCTTCGGGCATATTTAATATGTGCATGGTTAGATATTACCATTATCATATTCGCATCAACAAATTTTCTCCCTCCAAGTTAAAATTCACCAAATAAATCCAAAAACGTTAGTGTAAGACATCTATTTACATATAATGCTATATACGGTGCAATTTGAATATTTTAATAGAAATTGTAGTTATTTAGAAACTCTACCAAAGGAATGTACTAATCCTAAATACCTAGAATGTTGAGTGAGCATGATTTAAAGATGTTTTACATTTTTTGAGTTGTTCTTTTAGACTACCCATCAGGTTGAGAATAGAATGGAGTACTCATATAAATCATAGTATAGATAGACATCTGAAAACTGTTATTGAATTTTGATATAAAGAAGGTATCTCGATTACAAACATTGGATAGAGGAGCACCATGATGACTTAAAACCTAATTAATGTATAATATTATGATGCGATAAAGAGGTAGATCTTCTATTATTGAAATGAAATTTTTAGATTTGGTTAAGCGATCAACAATAACACATATTGCATAATTCTTTCTATGAGTATTTAGAGGTCTCATAAAAATTCCATATTAATGACATCACATTTCATCAAAATAATATGGATATGTAGTAGGAATAATTTAGGGTGATTCATTAAATCACTCACCTTTTGAAGAACAAAATATCTAGACTTATATTCCACATATTTCTTATATCATGTTATCCCACGATAAGTGTTCCTTCAAGTCTATGTACATTTTTGTAATTGTAGGGTGTATAACGAAAATCAAGCTATGAGCATCATCCATCGATTATTGTTTTAGTTATGGTTTTTATGGAACAAAAATACACATTCCAAATTTTTGAAAACCATCCTTTCAAACATTGCCAACTAATTTTTCATCATTCTTGTATTAAATTTTCTTCTTAAAGACTTCATCTTCTGATTAGGAATTCTTTAACCATTCTAATAAATTTAGTTTATTTATAATTTGATAAATGATTTATTTATCCCCTTACATATAAATTCCTATATCAATATTTTCTATATCCACAAATATAGGAGCCTTCCCAATACTCATCTGGGTTAGAGATCTATTATCCTTCATTCTCAAAGAATCTTATACCATATTCTCTTTACTTGGTAGTAGTTTATTTATAAATCAGAAACATTCTGTAGCTAAAGGCATCCCCTATATATCATTCTGATATCTTTCTATGAGAAGATGTATTTTGGTATTTTATAATACATGTATATTTAAAATCATTCTCCGTATAGAAAATGTATTCATAACTTCTATGAAAAAGATTACATGTGCTACCTCTAGATTATAGGCTATATAGTTATATTCTTTACTTTTCAATTTCATTAGTACATGTTAAATGTCTTTATAATTTTGAATTTTGACACAACAAACAACCTTTTTTGATGCATCACTATGTATGAAAAGCCCATCACCTCTATATGGTAGAGTCTAAATCAGATTGTTAATGAATATTTTATTTAGATCATAAATAAATTCTCCACATTCCTTTTTCAAAAAATCATAACACCTTTTCATGAGATCTGGGATAATATGATAGAAAATTATGCAAAATAATGAACGAGTCTCAAATAGTAACTGTCCATTCAAATTAAATTACATACCTTAGATATGTTTTTTGGTGTAGGGAATTCTATGAATGCCTTTTTAATTGCAGGATTAACTAGAATTCCATCCTTGGATACATTATTGACAAGAAATGAATCATCATGAAGAAAGAAATCACACTTGAAAAATATCACATATCACTCTTCCCTTCTTAGAAACAGAAGTATTATCCTCAATAGATTTTCATGGTTCTCATAACATCTAAAGAACACCAGAATATAGTCAATTAAAATGACCAAAATAATCCATATATTCATTTCATAAAAAAAATTCATATTGTCCATAAAATATTATGGTTCATTAGCTAGTTCAAATAGGATTACTATATACTCGTAATGTTTATACCTAATCTAAAAATTTGTATTCTGAATTTCTTCCTTATTCACATGCGATTGGTGATACCCAGAATGAATATCAAACTTTTAAATATATTGAGCTCCATAGAGTTAATCATTCAATTCATAAAGTGTGGTAGAGGATATATGATTTTATTTAAGGTAATATATTTCCCTATAATCAACAAATAACTACAATAATATAATTTTCTATTTTAAAAAGTTTATATTAGATCCCTGTGGTGAAACATTAAGATGAATAAATCCCTTATTTCCCATTTCCTATAGTTTTTCATCCATTTTACTAATTCCATTGTGGACATTATATATTGAGCAATGGAAAGTGTCCTTAATCTATGTATTAAATCATTGAAATATTTAACTTCACATTCTAGGGGATATCCTTTAATATCCTTAGGAAATACATAAATATATTCCAACATAATTGGCACATCCATGATTTGAGGATTATCATTTCCCACATTGGATGTGGCCTTCGATTCACCGAAATGAATATCATTTATTATAGAATTCAGAGAGGTGGTTGATAAGAATTAGTTAGGGAATCTTCTTCTATAATGATGAGGAATTCTACATTTTCCTAAATAATTGTAGCCGCCTTTCTCTTGAAATAATATTTTGAATCATATTTCAAGTGCCAATCCATATTTAGGATAATATCAAAGTCTACCATAGGTAGGATAAAAAATTAAATAATATAATGTGTGTTTTTTGTCATAATTTGGAATGACTGACACATATTTTTTATAATGATACACAAATAAGGAGTATTAAATTAAAAATATCATATTAAATAAAAAGGGAATTTTTTTGGAAAACTAGGTAGATATAATAATGTGTGATGATCAAGAATCATATAATCCATTGGGAAAACATTAATACATGATTAGTGTACTAGCTAAAATGTTATTTTTCATATAAACCTCTGTCCTAGTGACGATATACGCATTTCTATTCCATGATTGCCTCTTCTATGGTAAATTCTGTTGTCGATTAGGGACTTCAATTGAGTAGTAATCTATCTTCATACTTGTAAAAAACTGAAAAAAATAGTTCTTTACTTCATCCATTTTATTTCTTTAATATTATAATCCATTTATCCACACTAAAAATGAACTCCCAATCCCATCACTCGTTATAATAGTGGGTTTTTCCAAATTCTTACAAGGTGGAAATTTATTCAATACCTTATTCTTCATTAAAAAAATCTATTTCTCATTATATTTATAATACCTATTATTCACTTGGGTTCCACTAAATAAATTGATCATGAGAATTCCATCTCTATCTTTATGATAGATAAATATATTTCCTCGTTTGAAGACAAATTCAAAAAAAACCAGTTCCCTTTATAGATTTGGATTCTGACCATAAATGAATTTATTGATCTTGCACTCTATGATGTGAATATAATATATAGCATACCTACATAACTTTTTAATGGGTTCCTCATAATCGAAAACACATTATTCTTCTTTTTTATTTTAGATAAGGAACATTCTTGGAATCATAATTTGTTGATCATGAGGGAAGTTTTCATGGAGCAAAAAATCTCCTTAATTGTTTTATATTGTATGAGTTCAATTTATTCTTTTTCCCTCGTATTCATGATCAAATAACACAAATTATCATCATATCCATTGATAAATTTGATTTTATGTGTATATTTTAATATCTCACTTCCGTCAATGTCCATAAATATATTGTCAAGGGGAATAATCCAATATCGGTCATAACTTTATTAAATTTAGTAATATTGATATACTTTTCCATTTTGGCAAGGCTATTTGTCATAACTTTATTATATTTAGTACTATAGATATACTATTCACTAGACCAATATTGGTCATAATTATTTCCTTAGGTTGAAATGTATATGTTTTCCATGAGTATTTATATTGTTTATCATTCCAGGAACCGTTTATCAAAAATGATATTTATTTTCAAAAAATATAAACATCAAAATATTATATAGTTGATAACATATTTTTATACATTGTTGATCTGAGAATCATAAACATCAGTTACATCAGGGAAACACTTTAAATTTTAATCATTAATAATTGTAGGTAAATAAAATATGACTTATCCTAAGAATATCCTTCAAGAGTGTTAAATTTCTTGTATAGTAAGTATAATTTCACTGTAATATGCTTCCCCGAGTGTGGCCCAAAACAAATTTTTTTGGTTATTACATCGTGGTACATCTATACCTGAAGGACATCCACATTTAGTATCTAGACATGGATGTATTTCTATGAATTATCATATAATATATACATTAAAAAAATTAATGGATGGACTTTTTTACTGATCCTCAATGTCTATCTTAGATATATGTTCCAAAATAAATGTTTTCTAAATATATTTTCCAATGTTGTCACTAAAAATTATTTAATAACAATTGTAATTCCTCTACAAAAGATACTTAGATCCGGTGCATTTTTTTATTATATTTTCATGATTACAAGTAATCATATTCCGAAGGATGTATTAGTTTAGCAATCTTGGTAAGCTAGATTGCATATATGATTCTCATAATACATTGGTAAATATTAAATTCAACCAATAAAATGAAAAAAAATGAATCATTTAACTCTTGTTAAAATATTTATTCTTCTTAACCAGGGTAAAAACATTATAAGGGTGAGCTTAAATGAATATTAAGGGTATGTAATGTGGAATAAATAATGAATTACTTGAAATTAATTAACATAGAATTGTAAATAAATGATAACACATTACATTCAAATAAATGAACTGAAAATAGAATGCATCCATAGATATGTCAGCACAAAATCTCATGGATAAATAGAAACTGAATTATCAATAATGGAAATAATTATTTATCAGATGTATTTTTTCCTATGATAATTTTTTCATAAAAAGATAGTTAGAAGAATATGGACATCTAATTGGAATCAATAGACTATTGATGTATCATGGGGCTTTCAATAACTAGTCACAAACCCATATGTCATTCCTTAAATGGTCCTCAATATATGCATTTCACGTCAAAAGTTTTCTTCATATATTGAAGAAACAATGATTCATTAAAAATATCACTATTGAATAAATAATATGTATTTAGCAATAATACCTCAATAGATGATAAGTATCAATAAGGGTCTTGGCATTAAATCATTCTGGTGGATAAATAATCTTTAACCATTCTAAAGCGTCACAGACAATATTGAAACATTTATATCATAATTTCATGTTAGGAATGTCATTAATTAAAAAATAAAATATCATTATAATAAAGTGATTCATTCAATAACTTAACAAAGGAAGTATATACACCAATTAAAATTAAATTAGCACATATTTATAAATATGTATCAAGGGAATGTTAATTGAAATGAAATTCCATTCCCCTAACATTCCTTTCTGTTGTGTTGTGTTTATCCACGTATATAGTGGTATAATTTTTATAAATACCTAATATCATTACCATAATCATATTTATAATAACATATATTAATTCTTTATAATGTTTTATTATCTCATTGTTAACAATAATTCATTATTTTAATAATTTAGAGTGGTGATTTTATAGTTTTCTCAAGTATGTTTTGACTAATACTATTTGTTCTCTTTAATTAGAACTTGGTTTCATAATATACATAATGTAATCAATGATTTAATTATCCTATATAACTAGTTCATATGTACTTATATTAATCCATATTATTTGGAGGTTTGAAATGGCGTGCACCTATCATGGAAACTATAGGTCGTATGCACACATAAACACTACATCCACATCCTTATTATATTAATATAATGAAAACTAAATAATTTATATGGATATTATAATTATTGTAACAATTATATGAAATCTATTTAAAATAGTATTACAAAAACAATACTTTTTTATGTTCCATTTATGGAAATAGTAGTTCACATCACATTAAGGGGTGGTAGTCCACACTTCCTCAAACAAAGTTACAAAATTTACACAAGATTTAAATCATAAGGTAATGTTATAAATAAAAAATAATAAGAATAAAGAAATTATTAATATCATTAATATATTATATATAAACATGTATTTTATTATAATTACAACCATGAGATGATGTAAAGTAAAATTAACAATCATCGTGTCATGAGCTAGTAGTTCGTTGCACACAAGAACTGTATGTATGTTACCCATTAGATGGAGGTTTAAGTATGAATAATTCAAAGTCATGACCTTAATGCATCCTACTATATTTATTATACTGTTTATATGTAATAATATATTAATATGCTAATGGGTAATGGAGAATGGAAATGAATCTAAAAAACTGGAAATAATTAGTTGCATCTTAATCAGGAAACTTCTCTTTGTTTATTTGAAGAGGATTCTTTGGAAGTATTTCATCCAAAATGAAGGCTTCTATGTCTACACTATAGGTTATGGGAGACTATTTAGTATGGGATTCTCTGAATATAATTCTATTGAGACATGGTATGAAGTGGGAAATGTGGTCACCCATAATAGAGAAGAAAATTGACTCAATTGGAATTTTAGAAAACAAGAATGGTGTACACATTTTCATACCTAAAAAAAGATATAAAATAATTAAAACCAAGGAATATTATTTTTATAGAAGAAATATGGCAATAAAATGGGTTTTCAATATGTTCAAAAGGCATTTTGTCACATTAGTTAAAGGTTTCAGCTTAATTTTACATAATCACGGTAAATATATTTAATCAATTTCACTAACAATTTTGTGAAATATTATGTTTATCTTATTAGGATATAAAAATAATATTTATTTGAATTGTGTATGTTCATTTTTTAAAATTATTTTCACAAAATTTGGAACATCAATTTTAATGTCAATCTTGTAGACTGGAAGAAGTAACATGTTCTTATATTAGAAAACTGTTCAAAATATTCTTAAATTTATTTTTAATTTTCAAATTGATATTGATTATTAGGAACTATATTATATTCATAGGTTTATAATATATTATTTTGATCTTAATAAAAATATAATAAATAGTTTAAATAAATAAATATGTATTTTATAAGAGATTTTTTTACTAAAATTCTATATTTTTTTGTATTAAAAAAACATTTTTCTCAGAATAATTCCATCAAATAATCATATAAATATATTGACATTATGAAATTTAAAAATAAAGTTTATTTTATAAAATTAAATTTATATATTTTTCAGAATGATTATTTAAAATATTTTTGACATTAAAATGCGGTAAAATATATTCTATAAAAATATAGTATTTTATGTGTAATATTGGGTTCTTTCTGATATTATACCAATAAAATATATTTTATTAGTATTTAAAAATATTGTCGGATATATACAATAAAAATTAATATAAAATATGATGGTGTTAAAATTATTATAATTTAATTTTTTTTAAGTATAAAAAAATAATGTTTTTTTAATTTAGGTGTCGTGTGTATTATTATGATATCAACAAAATGTAATGTTAAATATTCTATAGTCTTGGTGTACAAAATCTTCCAATTTTCAAAAAATGATCATTTTTCTACATTTTGTAATCCCTTTTTTGTAATATTAATTTTTTTATGATTGGGTGGCCCTTGATCCCACTAATTTTACAATTTTTGCAAATTCCATTTTATAAGCATTATAAAGACATATTTACATATATTAAAATTTTATATTCTCCTCAGTAAATTCACATTTATTTTATTTTTTGGATAAAAAAACATATTTAATTCTGTTATTTTTAAAATAAGTGTAAATATTTTTTATCTAATTCTATGAATTCCATACATGTTACCCAAACTTCCATTCCATTGGTTGAAAATGACTTATTTATCATTTATTTATGCACTTTTGATATGTTATGTTTTTATTTGAAATCTCTTTCTTTTATTATTTCGTGGTTATATATGAAATGATTTATTATGACCTATGTTGATCGCATTAATAAATACATGTGAATATTTCACTCAGATTGTGTTCCAATTAATTTTGTAATGTATTTAACCTATAGAGATGTCATTTTTTATGATACCATTGTTAATAAAATTATTACTTTTTATGAAACATCGGTGAAAACCCATTGTGAAATACTTATTAGGGTATCATCTGAATAATGTAGAAACATTTTCATGTAATTATTAATGTTATTTATTTATAATATTCCTTACGATCTCTTTCTCATTTCATGATGATATTTCTTCATGTTCTTATTGATATTCATGAAGATCACATTTAAACTATTTCTATTGATTTCATTTATACGAACTTATTCTCACCCTATAAATTTATGTGTGTCCCCAGGTAATGAGATAAATTACATGTACTAGTATGAACAAATTAATAATCCTTTTAAGATTTATAGACGAATATTTAATGTTTTTATGTATTATGTACCTTATTTCCAAGAAATTAATCATTAATATAATGAAATGGAATGTAATAAATAGGCATGATTACTAATTCAATTCATAATTTTAGAATAATATATATTATTTGTCCTAGTTTATTCACTGTTCACAAATTAGAAGCATGATCATATTTTCTCCTTCTCTGGAATCATTTATCTTAATATTTAAAACACCCCAATAATTTTATTAATATTAAAAAAATCCATTCTAAAAAAACATGGTCCATTCCATTCCAATTAATTTAAAAGTTAAATAAATATACATTCATTTTACAATATCTCATTAATTCCATCTAAAAATATTATACAATATTTTGGTGTATTATCATTTTTAGGCTTGAAAGATTAGTTTTCTATAGATAGATTTTTATTGCATTTTGTTAATATATAATAAAATTTATTTTTACTAGTTATTTAAATTTAAAACATTGAAATCAATTCTATATTTGGAAATAGAATTTGTGAAATGGTAATTAAGTTAAAATTTAATTTTTGGTCATAATTAATAGTTTCCATGGTAGAATCTTTTCACCACAGTGTGAGTAATAAGGTTTAAAGATCGGAAATAATGACGAATAGTTTTTTTAAATATTTTAACAACATGATAAAATATAATTATATGATTGAATTTAAACCATAAAATGTAAAATCATTTAATGTAGACTAAAATTGATTGACATTCCATTACAAATAAATTAATGATATTTTAATGTTATCAATATTTACATGGGTTCCACTAATATCACTTATTTAAGGTTCCTATTTTCATCACATAACAAAATATATGATCACCACAACCCAAAAATGATATATCCAAATCACTCCTAAAGTCTCATTTCCATGTCTTATAGTTAATGATCTAAATAAATGTTAATACAAAAAACCATGGAGGTGGATGTTGAAAGAATACATGCAAGCGGCGTTATAAGTCTTAATTTAATAATTACTAGTTTATTTATTCTATTTATTTAATATCAATTCTATCCTTCCAAATATATGTCCATAAATATCATTAATAAAATAAAATGCTATAACATTTATTGAACAACAATTATCTTCCTCTTTTATATCCTAGGAAAAATTAAATTATCGCTTGTGTAAACATGAAGACTACCGCGACATGGAATAACTATAATTCATCATTCATATCCACCTAACATGAATGGGAAAAAGATATATTTAATGAATATATATGAAATATATAAAATAAATTTTGTTAAAATTTTTTTATTTATTTTATTTCATATCCATCCATTTAAAAATGAAATTATAACCAATGTGTATATGTATGCCACAACCACCAATAAGTAATGTAATTAATTTTTCATTGTCTAAAAAAATGGATGGTTCTAAAATAGTATATAATCAATAGATATGATATTATTGAGATGAAAAATATTATGCAGATTATGTAAGCAGGAACATAGTTCAAGTACTTGAATCACAAAAGTAATACATGCATGGAAAATAGAACAATTGTCACTCAAATATTGATTTTAATAAATATTTATAAATGAAGGTGTACATGAAAATTAGTAAAAAAATATAATGTATTATAAGTATTGTTATTTTATTTATAAATTTATAAAAATAGATGTTATATTGTGTAATAATAATGTTGAGAAATGAATTATGGTTTTCTTAATATCAACTTCCCTTCATTGAGGCATGTTCAATGTTCCCAAATTTTTATTTATCAGTGTGTAAATATGACCCATGTCTATAAATTATATATATTAAGGAAACTTATTAGCATTTAATGATACATCTAATATTATATTTTTCATATGATATTGATACCAATGATTTCAATGTTGTTAGAGGTTGTGATAGAATATTACTTCTTTTATATTGTTAAAATTTCAATTTTATTTGGGGTAAATATATATCATCTCTTAAAAAAAACTAATTATTTATATTCAGCAATGTTTATTTATAGGTGTTTCAGGTATTAATTCAAATCATACACTCTTTTTACCCAATGAGACCAAAAGAATGATTTTAATAAATTCAGACCTTATTTGATTTTTTTTGGTTATACAATCATTCTGTTCCATATCCATGTATATAAAAACTTTTCTAGGAATGATTTTAACATCATTTAAATTATATATTAATTAATTTTTAAACAATAATTGACTTTAATTATAATCATTACAAAGGAATATTCTTATCATTTTCAAAATTGGTCATTTTTTCTTTCATTAAGAAGGTCATAAATAAATATTTTAATTTAAAATTTATTTAATGAATTGATTTTCCAAAATTCATGTCCATTATTGAATATTATTTTTACATTAATAGTTTTATATACATTTAAAATAAAATCCTATTCCAAATTTTTGGAATTTAATTTTTAAAAAATGTCCAAATGTAAATGATATATATTATTGTTTGCAATTGAATCCATATACTATATTTTTCGTAGAATTTTTATTCTATATCAATATTTTTATAGGATTTTTATTCCTAATTAGTAATATAATATTATTGAAAAATACACATCCATTCTCTTTATGACTGATGCTGGTGATGTTTTCATGAAAACAGCTTCATTCTCACCATATAATTATGTCATAGAGGGAAGGTGAATGAAATATTAATATGCCATATACATATTTATAATTTATAATTATGTGATAGGATGGTTTATTATATTGCTCCATGTAATTGAATAACGTTTATATCTTAGGATATAATGATGTTTGTTCATGGACATGATATTCGATAGCTATTTTCATAATAGATTAATTGTCCATGATAAAGGGTAATTAGATTCTCATATTTTTCGGGTGAAATTACATATGTTATCTATGTTCATAATATCTTGAATATATATTTATTTAATAGAAAAATAAATAAATTATTCTTATGATATTCTCTCATTAATTATTATTTATTATTTATATCGACAAACACATATGACAGAGTATATTTGTTATGGTAGTGAGTTTTTCAGGATTACTTTTTTATGGTCTAGGACTTCTAGTGTATTTTTTGATATTTTATGATCATGTTCCCATACCCTTATGCTATTCTTATACTCAAATATTATAATCAATTGATATATTTTATGTTTACCCTTAATGATTATACGAATTCATCATTTCTTATGTTTCAATTTCATCATGATATAAATGGAGGTATTATATATTTTATGATTTATACAGGTAAAATTTGTGTTGAATTTTGTTGGAGATGATTGATACATGTTATGAAATATTAGGTTTTTGGAATAATGGAACAATATCCCATTTTATGAGAAAGTAAACTGTTTTTTCGCATAGAATTATCTTCCATATTAGTCATAAATCCAAACATAACATATAGTTGGGAATATTTGTTACTCAACATTTTAAGATGACATTTCAAATATAGAATTCAAAGTTTTAGGTTTTATACTCGTCATCAATGTGAGACTGTAACATGTATGTGTTTTGACCAGATCCTGGTGTATTAATCTATGATATTTTAGTTTTTATTTGAGGAAGGTTTAGAAAAATATATTAGTGTTGATGTAATAATATGAATATGAATTAATATATTTATATACTGTAATTACTACACAATGTAGAGGATTATGATATGTTCAATGCTTATGATAACCTTTTTAAGTCTTATGTGGTAATATTTTAAATAGATTAAATAAATTTTGGGGACATTTTTGGTCGATGGTAAATTGGGATAAATTGTATAGTATGAGAATAAATATATAAGTTATATAATAATAATATTAGTATTTTATGGGGATATAAATTCAATGATACACATAAACTTTAGGGTGAATACATACATTGATGTTGAGTGCACTATAATTAATAGTGATCAATAGTCATCCTATGATTATAAAATGATAAATATTGAATGTTATATAATTATTTATTCTATATAGTTAAATATTATATGGGAGATAATGATTGAGTTATGAATTAGAATCCTATATAATGTTTTTCTCATTATTTACATTATTTTGGGAAAAAATTACTATATTTTATTTAAAATATATGTTTTTGTTATTCATATTATGTATTAGTTAATTAATAGATTTTCATAGTTTCCCTTTTATATGTATTCCCATAATTGAATTAAAATTATATTAGTAGATGGATTGAACGTGGAAAATTTTGGATAAGAATGTGTTCCAAATATAATTTTATTGTTTTCTCCATAGAACACAAAATAGGACTGATGTTAGAGTAAAAACATCCTAGAAATTCTTTCTAGACTATCTAAACAAATGAATAATAACAAGAACCAATTTTATCTCTAGAATGAAATAAAGAGAGAGAAACACATTATAGAGACCTTTATGAATCCAATATAACATTAATTATTTTTTACTAAAATTCACTGATTGTAATTAAATTACATATTATTTTGAAATATATTTAACATTATCATGTTTATAGAGTAAGTTATGGTTTTCTTAGACACCTACGAATTATAGGATAAGGGTGAAAAATGTTGGAACCATTTATAGAGTACAAATGTTCAGGAAAAAATTAAATCGAATAACATAGGGAATTTACAATGTTGTTTTTTATGAAGTTTTTATTCAAATAATTTCCATGAATATGTATAAATATTTTAGATCGTTGAAATAATAAAATGATAAACCCATTTGACACCATGATTAGAAATTCATGAGAGTCTCATCTTACGCATACGATTTTATTTTTTAAATTAAATGAATTATTTATTGATTCCTTATTTTCATGAGAATAATTCATCATAAGGAATTAATTATTATATTCCTTAGAGAATATGATGAATTTTTTCAATGATCACATAATGTGGAAATGTCAAATAGTGTCACGACCCCCTCCCCACAAAGTGTACCCCTCCTGGGCCAGCAATGTGAAAAGGGAGATAATGACCCCCGAGTCCCGCCTCCAGTAGGCCCCGGGTTGGCGACTAGCACCGAGGGTATAATACACACACAAATGGGAGGCATTACCCTCTAAGAGAACACATGCAGAAGAGAGAGATAGAATAGAATCCAACCAACTCCAACTCATAACTGAAATGTAAAAGAAACCCAAGTACATATATGAAATGTCATGCAAAAGTACTACAACTGAAAGGGGAAACTAAAAGTACCCAAAAGAAAGTAAAACGACAGCGACCACAAGCCCGGACAGCTCCTCCTCCAACCGCAAGCTAGTAGTAACCAGCTTGATCTCCAACCTGCTCCAAGTGACCTGAAAAACAGTTTATATGTACATAGGGTGAGTATTACAGTATACTCAGTAGGATCCTCCCCAAGACTCTCGTGCAAAAGTAAAGAAAGCATGCTAAAGCCCAGTGAAAAACAAGTGAAACTAACTCGTCACCTAAACAGGTATACTATGTTCCCAACCTCACCAAGGCTACTCTCACCAAGTAACGCATACAAGAATATAGCATGTAGTAAAGAATATCAAGGGTACCCCGCTACTACTTCCCCACTGGTTTGCCGCTTTGCCCCAACGACATACGTCCTGTGCATCTCTCTCCAAAGGCTTGCCCGTATCAACATGGGTCAAGCTCCACAATCTGCACCACGTGCACCACATAGGCTTGCCCGCAGACACTTGGGCTAAGCTCCACACAATCCTCACAACCAAAAGTAACCAGGTAGTTTCTGGGAGCCACCACAGCTCGCATAACGTGTATCATACGTCGGGTATTATACCTGAAGCCATCACAGCCTATACACGTTACACCTATAGTAGTCCATAGGATACTATATCCAGAATATATGTGTGTGAAATAACCACAAGCCATCACAGCCCTCTACACACATATATGGGTAAAACTAACCACTGTGCCTACCAGCACTAGATCTACCAAGAGAAGAGAGCGGGGCCAAAGGGGGTAGTCAGCCATTCAACCTCCCATCAGAATGTTGGGGAAAACACCCCCCAGGGCTCAGAATCCCCGGGGTGTCAGTTGCCCTTACCGACAGGGTGGAGTAGCGTATAGAAACACAAAAAGTACAGAATATATAAGTAACTCACATCCACACTATGGGCATTACCTATTCTTAGATACAACTGCAGCTAACGTCTCTCAGACTCCGGGCTGCTACTTCTAAGACTAGGTATCCTATAAGCACACAACCAATTGAAGAGATTTATTAGATTACTCCATTCTCATTTATTAGTTCCACTGTACATTAGTTAATTCTTTAAGCATTAATTGAGATTGAACAATTTCTCATTTAACTGAAATGGCGTCACTTTCAAAAACAACTGCTCCTTTTTAAGATTCACATCACCTTTAAATTCCAGCATCTCCATCCCCGTGGATTTTCACCATTTAATAAAACATTCATTACAGAGATACTTTTCCACATTCCCAGGCATTCTAGAAAAATATCCTATGCTTCTAAACACAAAGGAGGCTCAACACGGTGAGTAGATATACTACCCGTCGAGTCTTTGCCGCCTATAGAAAGAGCATAGACCCATCCTCCATCGAGAGGCTAAACACGGAAAGCACGTGGCATACCCCGCGTGTCTTCGCCTCCTTCGGAAAGAGGGTAAGCAAGACCAGCTGCTTTGAGCAGTGGGGAAAAGCAAAGCAGATTAACATTCAAGAAAACCACAAGCAACCAGAAACCACATCCGTCCCATTCCATCACCCCCGGTGTCCTCCCTGACACCCATATGCATAAACCGATGCATCTCGCCACACTAGGCATCATCCGCTGCCACAACTATAAGGCCCCCATGCCTCCACATATCACAACAACCATCCAGGCTCACATCACAGCACAAGCAGCAGGAAAACAAACATCACAAAATGGGCTCTCGGCCCTTTAACAAACAAGAGGGTAACTCAGAACCCTTTTTGAAATTCCCACATAATCTATTCTCTAAACCATATTGAATTAACAGATTTGTTATTCGTAGGTTCCAATCATGGATACCTACTCAGTAAGCTATCACAATTGAATAACCATGCTTACTTCCCTAATTTGATTATCCTCAAATTAGAACAACTACAACAACGACAAAA
The DNA here is from genome assembly GCA_963277665.1 of Viscum album. Classification (NCBI taxonomy): domain Eukaryota; kingdom Viridiplantae; phylum Streptophyta; class Magnoliopsida; order Santalales; family Viscaceae; genus Viscum; species Viscum album. The sequence continues at coordinate 1,521,069,254 of OY728136.1, forward strand.
ACACAGATTAATTTATATGCCTCTTTATCTTTAGCCAATTAATCAACAATTAATTCCATCTTTACGTTCATTATCAATTTCTATCATGAACGATCAACAAATCAAAGAAACATAGATATCACTATATCTAGGAAAACATGAGGCAAACCGTTATCACGGTATAAAGAAACAACATGCGATCAACCAATTCTTTTAATCCAGTTCAAGTATTTAATTAGGTCAATTTCATTGTGATCCAAAGGAATAAATCATGCTAATTCTACGATTGCACATATATAATTAGAGAATCCATGAATCCCCTACCTCGAAGAGTTCTTGACGTCCTTTATCCACACAGCAGGTCACGATCCTCCCCTCGCGACAACTTATGTGGAAGAATGATCGACACAGCTTGGTTGCATCCAACAGAGCGGGATTGATCCTAGGAGTAAGGGTTGATTGTGAAACTCCTACGGGAAGGATTGAAAGGTTCTAGAGCCTCTTAGTTAAGAATAAAGGGAAGGAACAAGGGAGAATGATATCTCGTCCCTTTTTAAGATTTAACGAGGTGACGGTTTAAGATCCGGTTAATTCTCCATTAAAAACGGATCGCATTAACCCACGCGGTTTGACCAAGTAAAACATTCCAAGCCTTAGGAATAATTAATATAGGATTTATGGCATTGAATCGGCCTTAAGAGCCCTTAAAAATAAGGCTTTAAATTTATTTTACGTCAAAGGAAACGTCAAAAGGGGCAAAACTGTAGGAGTCTGGAAACACTGTTCACCCACCGTTACTGTACATGAAACTGATCTGTGAAACTGATCTGTCACACCGATCTGTGAAACTGATCTGTGAAACTGATTTGTCACACCGATCTGTCTCACCGATCTGTCTCACCGATCTGTGAAACTGATCTGTGAAACTGATCTGTCACACCGATCTGTGAAACTGATCTATGAAACTGATCTGTCACACCGATCTGTCTCACCGATCTGTCTCACCGATCTGTCTCACCGATCTGTCTCACCGATCTGTCTCACCGATCTGTCTCACCGATCTGTCTCACCGATCTGTGAAACTGATCTGTGAAACTGATCTGTCACACCGATCCGTCTCACCGATCTGTCTCACCGATCTGTCTCACCGATCTGTGAAACTGATCTGTCTCACCGATCTGTGAAACTGATCTGTCTCACCGATCTGTGACACTGATCTGTCTCACCGATCTGTGAAACTGATCTGTCTCACCGATCTGTGAAACTGATCTGTCTCACCGATCTGTGAAACTGATCTGTCTCACCGATCTGTGAAACTGATCTGTCTCACCGATCTGTGAAACTGATCTGTCTCACTGATCTCTGAAACTGATCTGTCTCACCGATCTGTGAAACTGATCTGTCTCACCGATCTGTGAAACTGATCTGTCTCACTGATCTGTGAAACTGATCTGTCTCACCGATCCGTGAAACTGATCTGTCTCACTGATCTGTTACTGTTCATAAAACTGGAAACACTATTCACAGAACTAGAAAATTGGCAAAGTGTTGGGGATAAGTCCCCTTGACCTCCCGGAACACCTCCAACACCAACATTTCACAAAGTAATGGACCAGAGAGGTCCGGGCCATTACATTAGATACCTCTCAAAACATTCTCGTCCTCGAGAATTAAAAACCAACCCAGAAGAAAAGAGGGGTTCGAACAACCACCCCATAAGATACCTCTCAGGGGAAAACCACCATGAGTTGTTCGAAAGCTGGAACAAAACTATGACATCCGTGAACAAACAATCCATACCCAAACAATTCATTCACAACATCACATCAAAGGTACATAAACAAAACATGAAAGGTCCAACCACAGAGAAAACATCATTACATGAAAGGAGTTAAACATTAAACAACTCTGGGTAATGAGCACGTATCTGTGACTCACGCTCCCAGGTACTCTCCTCCATGCCACCGTGTCGCCACAAGACACGAACTAAAGGAATAGAACGCCCACGCAACACCTTCTCCTTGTGGTCTTGGATCTCCACAGGTCGCTCCTCGAAGTTTGCATCATCATCAATATCGATCTCTCCCCAATCGATAACATGAGATTCATCATGAAGATAATGACGGAGCTGCGATACATGAAAAACATCATGTATCCGACTCATCCGAGGGGGAAGTGCTACTCGATATGCCACAGCTCCAACACGAGCTAACACCTCGAAAGGCCCAACAAAACGGGGAGAAAGCTTACTTCCGCGACCAAACCTTCGCTGCCCACGACGGGGAGTCACCTTCAGAAACACATGATCCCCAACATTAAACTCTAAGGGTCTCCTTCTCTGATCCGCATAAGATTTCTGACGATCTTGTGCTGTCTTCATCCTCTCACGAATCACTTGAACCATCTCCGTCGTATTCTGCACTAGTTATGGTCCGAGAATTGCTGACTCTCCGACCCCAGTCCAGCACAATGGAGAACGGAATGGCCGGCCATACAAGGCTTCAAACGGCGCCATGACGATGGTAGAGTGAAAACTATTATTGTAAGCGAACTCTACCAAAGGTAAGTGTTTCACCCATGAACCTCCAAAATCAAGAACACAAGAGCGCAACATGTCTTCAAGAGTTTGGATGGTTCGCTCTGTCTGACCATCCGTTTGAGGATGAAAAGCAGTGCTAAGGCATAGTTGAGAGCCAAAAGCATGCTGGAGACCTCTCCACACCCTAGAGGTAAAACGAGGGTCTCGATCAGAAATGATCGTCTTAGGAACTCCATGAAGCCTCACCACCTCCTCTAGATACTGCCTCGACAAAACCTCCACTGAGCTCGACTCCTTGATTGCTATGAAGTGGGCCGATTTAGTTAAACGATCCACTACCACCCATCTAGCATCATGTCCTCCCGGAGCTCGAGGTAAACCTGTAACAAAGTCCATTGAGATGTCCTCCCACTTCCACTGAGGAATCTCTAAGTGCTGGAGAAGACCACCCGGAACACGGTGTTCGGCCTTCACCTTCTGGCAGACTAAACATCGAGACACACATTCTGCAACTGAACGCTTCAGCCCAGGCCACCAAAACTGACTCCTCAAGGATCGATACATCTTCGTCACACCAGGATGTACGGCTAAGGGCGAGCTATGGAACTCTCGGAGAACCGTCTCGCGCATCGTCAAGGGAACAAAAAATCCTGTCATGATACAACACTCGGTGTTGTTCATTCTCCGACCAACCATCAGGGGCCTCCCCACAAACAACTCTGTCTCTCAAAACTTCCACCTCTAGATCACCCAACTGAGACTCTTCCACCTTTTGCATCAGGGATGATTGCATCGTCATCTGGAAAAGACAAACTCTTCCCCCAACTTCTCCCATATCAAGATGCAAAGCTGCTAGCTCTTCCATCCCTCTCCATGAATCACCAGATTCACGCACAACATCATTACGTGACTTTCGGCTCAGTGCATCAGCAACAACATTTCCCTTCCCAGGTGTATACGATATTTCGAAGTCGTATTCCTGCAAGAACTCCATCCACCGACGCTGCCGCAAGTTCAAATCCCGCTGAGAGAAAACATACCTCAAACTCTAATGATCGGTGAAAACCACAAAGCGCTCGCCAATGAGGTAATGTCTCCACAACTTCAGCGCAAACACCACGGCTGCCAACTCAAGATCATGGGTGGCATAGTTGCGTTCATGGGGACGCAACTGCCGAGACCCATAAGAAACAACTGACCTTTGCTGCATGAGAACACAGCCTAGCCCCAGATGTGAAACATCACAGAAAACATCAAACTGGACTCCCTCCGCTGGAAGACAAAGGACTGGAGCACTTACCAACTTCTCCTTTAGATACTCGAAAGCTGTCTGACACTGATCAGTCCATATGAACGCTTGATCCTTCCTGGTCAAAGCTGTCAGAGGAGTTGCAACTCGGGAGAAATTAGCCACAAACCTCCTATAATAGCCTGCGAGACCAAGGAAACTTCGCACCTCTGACACGGTCTTGGGGGCTGGCCAAGACACCACTGATTCTATCTTCGAAGGATCCACAGCTACTCCCTGTTGGGACACAACATGTCCCAAGAAACGAACTTTTTGAGCCCAGAACTCACACTTGGACAACTTCCCAAACAACCGATGTTGGCGAAGAACTCCCAAAACAGCTCGTAGATGTTCTGCATGCTCTTCTTCAGATGTGGAGTACACAAGGATGTCGTCGATGAAAACCACAACAAACTTGTCCAGGAATTCACGGAACACAGCATTCATCAACCCCATGAAAACAGCTGGAGCATTCGTCACGCCGAATGGCATTACAACAAACTCATAATGCCCATGACGACAGCGGAAAGCAGTCTTCGGGATATCCTCATCCTTTACACGCATCTGATGATATCCTGACCACAAGACGATCTTTGAGAACCAACTTGCACCCTTCAGTTGATCGAATAGGTCATCAATCCGCGGGAGAGGATAACGGTTCTTTATTGTCACTTTGTTTAAGCGACGATAATCGATGCACAACCGCAAACTGCCATCAGCCTTTTTCACGAACAAGACTGGTGCACCCCACGGTGACACACTTGGCCGAAAAAAACCACACTGCAATAGACTATCGAGCTGAATACGTAGCTCTCGTAACTCAGAAGGGGCCATCCTATATAGAGACATAGAGATGGGAGACGCTCCTGGCTGTAGCTCGATCCCAAACTCGATCTTCCGTCGAGGGGGTAAGGATACAACCTCTTCTGGAAAGACATCAGGGTACTCTTCTACGACCCTAGGAAACACCAGCTGTTGAACCTCTGAAGAACTCAGCATCATCCCAGCCATCATGGATGATAAGGATGAAACTCGTCTATGACTCATCCGAGGATCTCTCTCACCAACAAACACTACTTCCTCTCCATCTTCATCAAAGAAAACGACCTTCTTCCTGTAGCAATCCACAATAGCCTGCACCGAATACAACCAATCCATGCCGAGGATGACATCATATGGTTGTATTCGTAAACATAGGAAATCTCCCCAAGAGCGGTGCTGCCCCAACACTAGCTCACAGTCTCTACATACTTCAAACAAGCTAGCTCGACCTCCAACTGGCGTAGTCAACGCCAAGGGAACTGGAAGCCTCTCTACCTCAAGTCCCAAAGCGTGGACAAGGGTAGGGGATATAAAGGAGTGTGTCGCTCCTGAATCAAACAAGGCATACACCAAGGTAGAAAACAAGCAAAGGGTACCTCGGACGACGTCTGGCTCGCCTGGAGCTGGCAACGCTAGAGCATGAAGCTGACCACGACCACCTCCACGGCCTCTCTGACCCTGATGACGACCACCACCACGGTCGCGCTCTGCTCTCTGAGGACGGGGAGCGTCATGGGGCTGTCCTCTGCCTGCTCCATCTACCCTCTGGTGATCTAAAGCTGGTGCAACCTGCTGCTGCTGCCTCGGCTGGAACTGCCTCAACGGAGGAACCTGGAGTGGAGCGCCTGGTGCACGATGACTGCTCTGGAGAGTTGGGCACTCCCGCTGCTTATGACCACGTCCACCACAAGAAAAACAAGCGCCTGATCCCTTTGCATAGGTCTGAGAGTTGCTACCTCCGGAGAAATGAGATGGGAAGGGCCGGGACCTACCCCCAGGTGAACGGAAACTCTTCTGTCCTGAAAACCGGGAACCCCGGACCACAGCTCTGCTTCTTGAGGAATCATGACGATTCCCCTCTCGTGACGATCCGGTCCTAGCCAAAGTCCTCTCAACAACCTCTGCCCTCGCCAGCACCTCAAGATATGTCTTCAGCATAAATGGGGTGACCTGACGCTGGATCTCTGGACGCAAAGCCTCCTCGAAATGCCTCGCCCTGGCCTCATCATCTGGTAACAGGTCTGAAGCATATCGTAGAAGGTTCCTGAAACAGATTCCAAACTCCCGAACACTAGAGCTCCCCTGTCGAAGGGTAAGAAGCTCTTGGCGACTGGATGCCTTCGCAGTCGAAGAAAGAAACTCGACTCTAAACCTGTCTCGAAACTCCTCCCATGAGATCGCTGACTCCTCACGATCCCCGAGGAACAAGAACCACCACTGTCTCGCTGCTCCACGCAACATCGTCACAACCAAGGACACCCAGTGTTCCTTCCGAGCACGAATCGAACTGAAGCCTATCTCAACCTCCTCCAACCAGTCTTCTGTGACTGCATCTGAAACGGAGCCCTCGTACTTCTGTAGACTCTGGCGCTGAAACTCTCGGAGTGTCTTCCTCCAAGTGTCATCGTCGTCAACCTCTACCCGGCGGCGATCTGCTGGAACAGCCTGCTGGGCGCCTTCTGCGCCAACCTGACGGGGACGCCGACCTGGAGCCATACCTGTAAAATAACATTCGTTAGAGCTCCTAAGCCTGGAATATGGAAGACTCAACATTAATTAATTAATTATTTTTTTTTATTAATTTTAGGTTACCTATCCCAATGTCTACCCATTCAAACACAGGCGCAAGGAATAATGATGCATGATCCTTTCCTAGGTTTCTACCCTGCAACCAGTATCACTTTGTTTAGTAGCCATCGTAAACTTAAAGGTCCGTGCAACAGATCATAGGGGGCCCTGAACGCCTATGTCTCTGCCGGTCTCCAGTGTTTACCCCACTTGCTAAACATGAATGACACCGTTGCCCTACCATCCCATGCATCCTCACCTGTGCCTAACTCCAAACTCCATCCTATCCCTCGACCAGACCTCTGATACCACTCTGTCACGACCCCCTCCCCACAAAGTGTACCCCTCCTGGGCCAGCAATGTGAAAAGGGAGATAATGACCCCCGAGTCCCGCCTCCAGTAGGCCCCGGGTTGGCGACTAGCACCGAGGGTATAATACACACACAAATGGGAGGCATTACCCTCTAAGAGAACACATGCAGAAGAGAGAGATAGAATAGAATCCAACCAACTCCAACTCATAACTGAAATGTAAAAGAAACCCAAGTACATATATGAAATGTCATGCAAAAGTACTACAACTGAAAGGGGAAACTAAAAGTACCCAAAAGAAAGTAAAACGACAGCGACCACAAGCCCGGACAGCTCCTCCTCCAACCGCAAGCTAGTAGTAACCAGCTTGATCTCCAACCTGCTCCAAGTGACCTGAAAAACAGTTTATATGTACATAGGGTGAGTATTACAGTATACTCAGTAGGATCCTCCCCAAGACTCTCGTGCAAAAGTAAAGAAAGCATGCTAAAGCCCAGTGAAAAACAAGTGAAACTAACTCGTCACCTAAACATGTATACAATGTTCCCAACCTCACCAAGGCTACTCTCACCAAGTAACGCATACAAGAATATAGCATGTAGTAAAGAATATCAAGGGTACCCCGCTACTACTTCCCCACAGGTTTGCCGCTTTGCCCCAACGACATACGTCCTGTGCATCTCTCTCCAAAGGCTTGCCCGTATCAACATGGGTCAAGCTCCACAATCTGCACCACGTGCACCACATAGGCTTTCCCGCAGACACCTGGGCTAAGCTCCACACAATCCTCACAACCAAAAGTAACCAGGTAGTTTCTGGGAGCCACCACAGCTCGCATAACGTGTATCATACGTCGGGTATTATACCTGAAGCCATCACAGCCTATACACGTTACACCTATAGTAGTCCATAGGATACTATATCCAGAATATATGTGTGTGAAATAACCACAAGCCATCACAGCCCTCTACACACATATATGGGTAAAACTAACCACTGTGCCTACCAGCACTAGATCTACCAAGAGAAGAGAGCGGGGCCAAAGGGGGTAGTCAGCCATTCAACCTCCCATCAGAATGTTGGGGAAAACACCCCCCAGGGCTCAGAATCCCCGGGGTGTCAGTTGCCCTTACCGACAGGGTGGAGTAGCGTATAGAAACACAAAAAGTACAGAATATATAAGTAACTCACATCCACACTATGGGCATTACCTATTCTTAGATACAACTGCAGCTAACGTCTCTCAGACTCTGGGCTGCTACTTCTAAGACTAGGTATCCTATAAGCACACAACCAATTGAAGAGCTTTATTAGATTACTCCATTCTCATTTATCAGTTCCACTGTACATTAGTTAATTCTTTAAGCATTAATTAAGATTGAACAATTTCTCATTTAACTGAAATGGCGTCACTTTCAAAAACAACTGCTCCTTTTTAAGATTCACATCACCTTTAAATTCCAGCATCTCCATCCCCGTGGATTTTCACCATTTAATAAAACATTCATTACAGAGATACTTTTCCACATTCCCAGGCATTCTAGAAAAACATCCTATGCTTCTAAACACAAAGGAGGCTCAACACGGTGAGTAGATATACTACCCGTCGAGTCTTTGCCGCCTATAGAAAGAGCATAGACCCATCCTCCATCGAGAGGCTAAACACGGAAAGCACGTGGCATACCCCGCGTGTCTTCACCTCCTTCGGAAAGAGGGTAAGCAAGACCAGCTGCCTTGAGCAGTGGGGAAAAGCAAAGCAGATTAACATTCAAGAAAACCACAAGCAACCAGAAACCACATCCGTCCCATTCCATCACCCCCGGTGTCCTCCCTGACACCCATATGCATAAACCGATGCATCTCGCCACACTAGGCATCATCCGCTGCCACAACTATAAGGCCTCCATGCCTCCACATATCACAACAACCATCCAGGCTCACATCACAGCACAAGCAGCAGGAAAACAAACATCACAAAATGGGCTCTCGGCCCTTTAACAAACAAGAGGGTAACTCAGAACCCTTTTTGAAATTCCCACATAATCTGTTCTCTAAACCATATTGAATTAACAGATTTGTTATTCGTAGGTTCCAATCATGGATACCTAATTTATAAGCTATCACAATTGAATAACCATGCTTACTTCCCTAATTTTATTATCCTCAAATTAGAACAACTACAACAACGACAAAAACACAGATTAATTTATATGCCTCTTTATCTTTAGCCAATTAATCAACAATTAATTCCGGCTTTACGTTCATTATCAATTTCTATCATGAACGATCAACAAATCAAAGAAACATAGATATCACTATATCTAGGAAAACATGAGGCAAACCGTTATCACGGTATAAAGAAACAACATGCGATCAACCAATTCTTTTAATCCAGTTCAAGTATTTAATTAGGTCAATTTCATTGTGATCCAAAGGAATAAATCATGCTAATTCTACGATTGCACATATATAATTAGAGAAGCCATGAATCCCCTACCTCGAAGAGTTCTTGACGTCCTTTATCCACACAGCAGGTCACGATCCTCCCCTCGCGACAACTTATGTGGAAGAATGATCGACACAGCTTGGTTGCATCCAACAGAGCGGGACTGATCCTAGGAGTAAGGGTTGATTGTGAAACTCCTACGGGAAGGATTGAAAGGTTCTAGAGCCTCTTAGTTAAGAATAAAGGGAAGGAACAAGGGAGAATGATATCTCGTCCCTTTTTAAGATTTAACGAGGTGACGGTTTAAGATCCGGTTAATTCTCCATTAAAAACGGATCGCATTAACCCACGCGGTTTGACCAAGTAAAACATTCCAAGCCTTAGGAATAATTAATATAGGATTTATGGCATTGAATCGGCCTTAAGAGCCCTTAAAAATAAGGCTTTAAATTTATTTTACGTCAAAGGAAACGTCAAAAGGGGCAAAACTGTAGGAGTCTGGAAACACTGTGCACCCACCGTTACTGTACATGAAACTGATCTGTGAAACTGATCTGTCACACCGATCTGTGAAACTGATCTGTGAAACTGATTTGTCACACCGATCTGTCTCACCGATCTGTCTCACCGATCTGTGAAACTGATCTGTGAAACTGATCTGTCACACCGATCTGTGAAACTGATCTCTGAAACTGATCTGTCACACCGATCTGTCTCACCGATCTGTCTCACCGATCTGTCTCACCGATCTGTCTCACCGATCTGTCTCACCGATCTGTCTCACCGATCTGTCTCACCGATCTGTCTCACCGATCTGTCTCACCGATCTGTCTCACCGATCTGTGAAACTGATCTGTGAAACTGATCTGTCACACCGATCCGTCTCACCGATCTGTCTCACCGATCTGTCTCACCGATCTGTGAAACTGATCTGTCTCACCGATCTGTGAAACTGATCTGTCTCACCGATCTGTGAAACTGATCTGTCTCAACGATCTGTGAAACTGATCTGTCTCACCGATCTGTGAAACTGATCTGTCTCACCGATCTGTGAAACTGATCTGTCTCACTGATCTGTGAAACTGATCTGTCTCACCGATCTGTGAAACTGATCTGTCTCACCGATCTGTGAAACTGATCTGTCTCACTGATCTGTGAAACTGATCTGTCTCACCGATCCGTGAAACTGATCTGTCTCACTGATCTGTTACTGTTCATAAAACTGGAAACACTATTCACAGAACTAGAAAATTGGCAAAGTGTTGGGGATAAGTCCCCTTGACCTCCCGGAACACCTCCAACACCAACATTTCACAAAGTAATGGACCAGAGAGGTCCGGGCCATTACAAATAGAGACTCTCAACATTCCCCTATATTTTGTTGAAGTAAACAAAAAACGTATTTTAATTCAAAATCAAATGATAAGTCACATGGATGAATTAAAAATCCCAAACATAAATTCCCAAAATGGGTGATGAAAACCCTATAAATTTTCAAGAATAAATAGTTGAATTTTTCAAGGGTGGAATAATTAACCATCCTTTTTCTTTTTTTGAGCATGAATAAAGTTGATGAACAATTCAATGGAAGGTATACAGGCCCGAAATAATTCACTAACCACCCATTAATGCATAAATTGAATGGATTTTTGGAATTATGAAAAATAATTCCCTGTACAAGGGTTAACGTTGGCAATGATCATAAAAACTCTTAAGATAAGGGAAGAAAGAAGTGTTATCCGATTACATCTCAAAAAGTTGGATATCAAAATGATGTAGTTTATGATACACTCATCATCATATGTATAAAAATTTTCAAATTTGATTATTATATTAGAGAATACATTATATAAATATTTTTTATAGTGGAGTCAAATCACTAACTCAGTGAATTTATAATGATTTATTGGTTAATAATCGTAATAGGATGACCATTTATTGTTTATTTTTATCACTCTTTTGTAGTAAAATACTACATTAATATGCATTCTACTAATCATATTCTTCTATAAGTAAAATTGAATGAAATTTTATTCAGGGGAATGATCTATCTACATAAACGTTAAATTAATAATATGATAACGAATTCATATTTTATTTTTTAATTTAGAAATTATAATTTATTAGTGTGATGATTATAATTAACATCTTATGGTAATTAGTTCCATTATATTTGTTTCAATACATAATTATGAGGTAAAATACGAGTTTCAATGATTTTACCTAAGACGGTGATGTTTTAATAAAATTACATATTATATAACATGTCGTTTACCTCATATTAATATTCCAATAAATTAATTTTTCTGAGTTTTAATAAATATATTGAAGATGTAATTTATTATATGGAGAGAATGGAACAGGTTAATAATTTAGTATGTATTTCATTAAATAAATATCTAGTGGAATACATAATATCACCAAAAAATGAAAACATAAATGTTCCATGAAAAATTTAAATTACAAGATTAAAATAAACCATTAGTAAATTAAACCATAGTTTTTAGTAAAAAATGATTACATTTACAGGATAAATAACAAATATCATTTAATATACTATAAATTATTTTTTTTAAAGAAGTGGTTTTCTAGTATTGGGTTTATTATCCTCATTGATTGCTTTTAAATGATGATTACAGAAATTTTTTATATTTAAATTTAAGAACAAATATATTGACATTCATTTAATTATATAATTATATAAAATAAGGTTAAAAACACATATTGTTAGAAAATTATTAATTTCATAAAATTTTATTTTCTATATATATTGAAATTTTATGTAAATGATAAATATATGAAATATTTTTTACATTATGAAATAAATATAAATCTTAATCCATCATGTTGTAATTATATTATAGTGAATTTTGTAATTTTTATGAAGCCAGTTTTTGACTAAATAATCAAAAGTACAGATTTCATAAATATATTTATTTGTTAGATATTATTATAATATTAAAATGACTATGAATTTATTAAAACATTTTTTCAAGACCAAATGAATATTTAATAGGATATATAAACCATTTAAATATATAAATTTTAACAAATAAATATATATTTTCCATTTTTGAAATCTATAAAATTCTTTTATTCAAATATAATAAATTTATGTTTATTTAAATTTCGAGAAATTTATATGGTGTTATAATTAGTTGTAGTGTTTTATTACATTCAAATAAATCTACATTCATTTTCACAGATCAAATTATTTTCATGGGAATAACATTCATAATCATGATACTATTCTCCAAAAGGTACCCCTCATCGATAGAAAATGATATTAGGGATACAATAATGCTTGAAGTCCACCTCTAATATTCCAGGTTTTAGAGATATGCACCTAGGGTGTATTTGAAATAGAGATTGAAAAAATGGAACCATATGATTTGAGATATGATATATAAATTTAGAAACACTCAACTAATTTTTCTCAAGAAAATTGTAAAATATAAAATGTGCATCTAGGATGGTTCATATAAAACTATTAAAAATTATAATTATACTACATGTAATGAAATATATTCATTAAAAGATACCACAAAGGTAAAAAAATATCATAATTACATATGGGATAGTAATTTTCAATGTGGTCATCAAATAATTTTAGCAAAATTGAAACACAATATATATATATAGGGTGGGCATGTAATTTATACTCAGTAAGATCCATCCTGGAAACTATCATGAAAAATATAAATAGATAATTTCAAAGCATATTCAATAATAAAAAGTATTTAAATCATCGCATATAATATAATTATAACTTCACAATCGATCAATGGATATACCTCACCATTTATTTCATACATGTGGTCATATAATATAATAAAAATGTGATGAAAATTCTACCACTTCCCCACTGATTTTCTACTCTTCCCCAACATCACTCATATTGATAAATATATATAAAACTAACGGAAACTAAAAAAATGTGGAAAACATATTAATCTAACCTAATGAAAATAGGTCCAATGGTTCATATCATGCACCGCATGCATCACAAGAAGTCATCATCGAATAAAAATATATAAATTTGAACCGATTAGTCTCAGAGAGACACCACTATATATAAATTTTTTATTATAACTCAATATATCACAATACAAACATTTAATTTATATATTAATCCATAGTATACTATATCTATAGAAACATTTGTGTTAAATAACCATAATATAATACATCCCTCTATAAACATCAATGATGAATGTAACAATGATGAACCATGCTCTATAAATGATAATATTTTCCTAAACAATTGTGCATAATAATATATAATATTATCCACACAAAAAATATAGATAAACCAAAAAACCATATCTTATTATAATGGTTAATTTTATTATTTATCTACAAATACCAATAATCTGAAAAACCATAGAATTGGACCCAAGAAATTGAAATGGGAAAAAATGGATCACTATAATATGATGGTTTAATATCCCCCATGACTAATAAAATATAAACGAATCTTAATATTATTAAACTAATAAAAATAATAGAAAATGAAAATAAATACTTATAATAATTTTTTTTAAAATTTTGAATGACATAATATAGTTGAATTCATAGGTAACAATGTGATCATAGGAGTAGTAATATGTTCATTATTAAATATATCTCTTGGTCTATTATTGATTAGGGAAATATGCCCTTTGGTAATAATTCTACCACTAATATAGTGTTTATAAGTAATAACGAAATATTATAATTGATGTGGAACAATGAGATAATATCTTAACCAGTAGAGTAATTCCATTTGAATATCACTTTTCAAAACATTGGAGCAAGGTATCATCATTGGGTATCTCCCTTGACAAAGTCCAATTTTATCTTAAATAAGGGAAAATTGAATGAATTTCCTATGAGATGTTTTCCAGATATTTTCAATTAACACTCATCTAATTTTATCCAATCCACTACATGAAACAACGACAATATAAAAAAATAAATTAGAATATAAGCTTCTGTAATAAGGGGGATCATTCTCTTGACATGGAAATATGAAGTCTAATTTGAACTCTATAAATTAAATGTTTATTCTATAAATAAATTTCGAGGATAAATTTTTAATAAAATATTTTAATATTTTATAATAGTGGGATAAATATATTAATTTATGCATATAAAACATATGTATTATAATTAAAAATAAATAGAAATTTGAAATAAAATTTGGTATTAAAAATTATATTTTTTTAGTGAAATGATATTTTAATACAATCTTATTTAAATAAAAAAGAAAACTGATTTTATAAAGGCCTATATTATATTCATACATTTAATAAATTTTATTTTGTCATAAAAAATGAAATTTGGAAATAAATAAGCTTGATTTTATTTTAATGATAAATAAATTTTATTTTATATATTTATTTTGATAAAACAAATGGTACTTACTTTAAATCATCATGTTATTATTTTTTATGGTGAATTACTGTTAATTTTATAAAATAAGTTATTTTAATTGAAGAGTTCAAGTATTAATTTATGTTTACTGTAGGATAGAAAAATCATATTTATGTTATAAATATCTAATAATAAATTATAAACAATATTAGACATAAATTATGTAATTCTGTTTAAATGATGTATTTATATGTATTTTAATATATTTTGAAAATTATAAGAGACATTTCATGTTCCATAATTCAAAATTTCAGATTAAAAATATAATATTGTAGAAAATTTAATTTTCCAGGTCAAAGTAAGTATATAAAAATCAGTTTTTATAGATAAAATTATAATAAAATTTGAATCAAATATAAAATACCATGGGAAAAAACAATTGATATGAAAATTGTTTCTCATTATCCAAAAGCTATATTTCGAGGACTGAAATTTGGAATTTATAAAACTATCCTCTACATTTTCTAAAAATAACCTCTCATCTCACCTTTCCCCATCACGTCTATTCAATCATCCATGAAGTTATTCTTCTTTCTCCTCTTATTAAGACCCATAATCTTTCCTCGATTACATGTGGACCATATTCAAAAATTAAGAGCAACTCTTCTTGTTCTGTGAATTTTGCTTATATTGTTTATTTATTGTAATTCATTTTCTGTATGCCTTCTAAAGAATATATTGCATTCCATAAATCTGATTTTAATAATTCCATTACTATGGAAATATTGTTTCTATATATAGTTGAAATTATTTCCCAATAATTTTATGATTCTCTAAATAAACATTTCATATTATTTATTATACAAAGTTTACATATAAAATTTATATCTTTTTTAGGAAGTGTTATTATATTGCGAATATCCAAAAGATTTCTTTATCCATGGGAATTCAACTAGATGATATTATAATTTATCTATATAAGTATTTATATTTATAAAACCACATTCTATTTATATGGGTTAAAAACAATGTTTTGGTCAAACCATTATGAACTTATGTACTAAATTGTTTTATATGATGCACATGCATTATTTTCCTCAGGTTATTGGAAAAATGTTATAATATTATAAATATGTATCAAAATTAATCATTACATATGGAGGGTGTAAATTGATTAAAATATAATGCATTGAGAAATGAATTTGTATCTATTTATGGAATGATATATGATATCTTTGTGAATAACCATGTTAATATTCATTTAATACTCCTTGGTGGTTAACCATGGTGATTTCCATATGAATATATGATTTTAAAATTATAGACAGTTTTAAATGTTAGGGTACATGTTCTTTTTATTATGATATGCCTCATGCTCATTTTTTCATGATATATTGTTAATACACACATTATTATTTTTATATCTACTAATCCCATGCTAAATATGTATCTTTCTTATTCCATTATTGGGATTAATTATCATCCCATTACATTGACCTATGTCCACATCAAATGATTTTTCTCAAGTTTATCACAAGCTGAAACCATTAATATTACTATAGAGTGGACTAGGTTTTTGTTTTCTGTTATCTTGTATTATGTTCAATATTTCCAAAAAAACAGACATTAAATTATCATACTTTTCTTCACTATATTAAAAATATTATATAAAATGATGTGGGTTGAAATAGATCGCATCTGATAAAAGTTTATTTATTTTTTTAAATTCATAAATTAAATCATCAGTAATGAACCAAGAGAGAAATCAATAATTAGGAAATATTATTGGAATTTTGGTGAATGATTTCATGATTGTTTTCTAGGAAAATAAATCAATATATAGATTATGCATATGGAAGTGGCTCTGGAATAGATATACCATTTTGAAAAACCATATAAAATCATGCTAAAATAAATTGATCTGAAACTAGTATATATGAAATGTCCTTACAACACCCATGTTTTGACGCTCTTGGGGTATATGTTTGGATAATAGAAATATATTTATTAACCATTATGAAGGATAAATTGAAAATCAAATTATTATAAAAGATAACATATTTAATGAATATGTTTTATGAAATAAACATCCTATAGAGTAATTATATTAATTAATGTATGAAATATCTCAATACGGATTTCTTATCTGAAAAAATGACAAGAAACTACTAGGAACACATAAATGATGAGTTCAATAGTTGATGAATCGATGGGCATCATAAAATGAAATATTAATTAATTGAAAACATCGTGATGATGAAGAATCATATATCATGATTATTAAAAAAACATGAATCATTTTGAGATACCAGATTCACCTCAAAGGGGATAACATTTCGTTCGGTCATTTTCGTGTCATCGAACATCTTAATTTAGTGGATCTACAAATAAATTGTTTTCTGAAAAATTAATTTCCCCTATAGATAATATTTTATTTTTAATATGATTCTTAAAGCTTGATAATGTCCCCTAAAAGTATACCTCTTAAAATGATAATTTTATAAGTTGGGAAAATTGATTAAGAACACCAAACCATGATGGGAGATTGATGACACGGAGGTGGAGGAGTTCGTGTAAATCCTTTTTTGAAAATATTTTCCTCCTCTAAAGAATAAAATAGAGATGGAATTATTAAAGATGAAGTAGAAGGAAAATTAATCAATGGTATTCAATGGAATGAAAATAATAATACATTATCTATTCAACACTATATTTATCAAGATAATAAGGGGAATCAACATAGATTCTTTTGTGGTCATAGACTCCATCAATGGGAGAATTTAAGAAATTGATAATTTGAAATATATTAGGAGATAATAAAGAGTTATTTGTTGGTTTAATTTTAGGCTTGAGGTACATTATATCATCATTGTTTGAATACAAGAAAAGATACATGGAAGAAAACTAATGGAGGAATTTCGATCATTAATGAAGAGTAATGAATGTGATTTATTCCACAGATAAATTTTTTTCAATGAAACATTCAGGAATATAATTTAATTAGAGTTTAATGTACTAAATCTGTGTAAGATATTTCCATATATTCCAGAACTGTCCTGATGAGTCTACGAACAAAATTATAAATACTGAAAAATGATTAGACAATGAAAGGCCAGCCTAATGATCAATGCTTTAAGTGTGGATTTCCTGGAAACATATCCCGTAAATATGTAAATATTAAGATAATGGATGTAAAACCACATAAAATTGAAAATAGTATAAATGTGATTTTATTTTCATATTATATAATAACGGGTGATGTATAAGTTATATATAATATGGTTATAGGTACACTTATTGTTCCCTCAAATCTATCAAGTTGATTTATTGATTCTAGTTATAAAAATCCTTAACATCATCCATGATATCAATTAATATATAATGAATAAATGATCTTAATATTTTTGAGTTATAATTTAAGACCCCTATAGTGATTATCTTATAATTAAAAGTTTATATAAAATCAAGTATTATCTGTGGTATGTAAAATATCATCACAAATCATGTATTTATTTCCTTGATTGAATTCAATACAATAAAATTAATGAAATTATTCTAAAATTTTAATGATAAGATCATCATTTGGAGGAAGAAAATTTTTATATTCATGAATTGATAATCTGTAGTCATTTTCAATTGAGTAGTATATTAGTCAACACTTTCTCTATATGTACCACTCATAACCTTCTTCTCAAAATATGATCAGAGAAGAGGAAGAAGAAAATAAATTTATAAGGTTATAATATTTCTCAATTGAACACTTACCCAGATCCAAACCAATATCATAGACCATATATATTATTAAAATGTTGATTAAGTGGAATTAAAGACAAATATTCAATATCATTTAGGGATGGGATCAATTGAAAAATGTTTTTCTCCTATATGAGAACAAATTCACTTTAGCGAAAAAAGTGAATGATTAATGTGATTATTCATTAATTACAAACAATATAATCAGATCATAGATGATATCTTGTACCACTCTTAGGAAGTAATGATTTATTTGACCAACATCTTGTCGAACAATTCATCTCTAAATTTTACCTTTGTTTTATATATCATTAATTCTGGGTGAATAAAGAATATATTCTAATGGATACCTTTTAATCAAGATTGGTGAATTATGAGTATGATGTTATACACTTGTTCTTGAATAATTATTCAAATAGATTTATTAATTTTATTAATATATTCTTGACGGAATAATTTTTATAATTTCATTTTTTTAATTTTTAAAGATATTCAAATATATTAAAAAGACTTGTGGGTAGAAAGTGATTCATCTAAGTGTTATATTGAATATTATGTGTAAGGAGAATCAATATGAAATATTATGAATATTTGACTTATTTTTACAACAAACTATACTATTGGTAAATATTGTATCAAATAATGGAATGCATGTATGTGCTACCAAAAAAATTGATTTACTACAGAGGCCTTATCATATAATAGTAATTGATATTCATAGTTTCATTAGTTTAGAAAAATATTAGAGGAGGTTTTCCAAACAAATATAATGACAATCAAATCCACAATCCATGTTAACTATAAATAGTTCTATGTTCAAATGGGAAAAAAATGTTACGTTTAATCCATTAAAATGAAGAATAGTTTTGTTACATTAGTTGTGGTTACTCAACCCTCTTTTGTAGAACATTTTTTTATAAAGTGTTTTATTATGGAAATGATATAGTTGATTCCACATGAAAAATGAAAAGTTTATTTCTAATGCATGTCAACACATATATTCACATGATCCGAATAATACTATGTATAACCTATAGTTATGTATAATAATTATTCAATTAAGGATAATAAGGCACTTTATTTTTGTGGAAAAATTTAATAAATACACAAACCACCAATGATTGAAGTAGATGTCCAAAAAAAATAAAAGGAGATAATGAAAATTGTTGGTTTTTGATAATAATAATGATTACTAAATTCATATCACCTAAAATGAGAAAAAAATATTGATGTATTAAGTATGAAGAACATTTTTATCATAAAAATTATAAGTATTGAAGGTGATCACTTTTTCAAGGTCCTAGTATGGTCTCACATGGTAACCATAAGGGAAGGGAAATCAAAAATCATTTCCAAAATGATTTCTCAAATTCATTATAATAGATGATCAAGAGATCAGAAAGATAATATAATATAATACAAAATAAGATATATGCTATGATTAATGTGAGGTTTCCGGAGTATAATATTTATCAAGAAGGTGTAATAAAATTTCATACAAGGCTACAAGTTTCATGTATCCCAAATATAATGAAATAATAAATTTATTTTAATTATAGATATCCATTTTACATACATCCTATAAGGAAAATTATATATAGGGACATTTGTGATCCTTATTTTTGTAATAATTTTAAAAGGCATATTCCGGACTAAAGTAAAATGTTCTTGGTATGTCAACAAGTGAATGAAGTGAAAAAAATATCTAACGTAGTCTTGTAACCACTAACCATAGAAAAATAAGAATGATATTATACCACTATGAATATCTACACTAGACTTCCATGTACATCCAATAGAAATAATGATATATGGATAATAGTTGTTCAAAAAGAGGCGTCCCATTTTATCTCTATTCATGAAAATCTCCCTCTTAACCAACATTCAATGATACACGTAAAGTATGTGGTGAGGCTAGATGGGGTACTACTTTTATTCATTTATATTGAGATAAAAGGTTATAATGTAAATTTTGGAGAATTATTCAATATGATATGAATATTGAAATCAATTTAAATATTAAATTTCACCCCAAATTGATGGGAAATTCCAGATGACATTTCAGAAACATAATGATAGGTTTATAACTTAATTAATATAATTTAATATCAGATGGGATCAAAAACTATAATTATTTGGGTTCTCATGCAACATACCCTTACAATAGAGTATTAAAATATACAAACATTAAGTTATATATGGGATGGAAAGATCAAGTACTACTTGTTGGGTTGAATTTAGTGAGAGAAACCAACAAGGTCCCGATCTTGTTAAAGTGATCAATGAAAAGATTAATTCATCAATACACATATAATAGCCTCATGGAGATAGAGTAATAACTATAATGAGAACTATCAAATGAACATTGTGTTTGATGGTATGGGAAATGTTTCCCACCACATGTCACTATTGAAGAGAGTTATGCGAATTTGAAATGAAGGGAAGCATATCCTTAGGTATGTTAGGCCCAATAAAATCCATGATCACATATGGGAAGTGTTATAACATCTAGAAAATTCTCCAATATGGATCAATATTATGGTGTATTGTACATATATCCCTTTAATAAGTTTATACATGATCTATCTCATGTACTGAATTTAGTGGTGTCATAACTAGAACATAACTTCTCTTCTGAGGGGAGACTAATAGAGATATTGGAATGTTGAGATATAATTTTATAAAAAAAAAACATGCCATGTCAATTTGTTGTAGAGGGAACAGAAGTATGATTTGGTGACCTGGAAACCATAAGAAACAATGAAACTTATTTTCCCTCACCTATTACCAATCTAAAATACGACTTGAAATTTTTGGGATGAAATTTTAATGACATGAATAATGTAACAAACCAGGATTTTTAAAGTGTATTTATTTCCCTGAAAATGAGTGTTCTATAATATAATATTTTACACATAAAACATTTTAATAGCCCAATAAAATTATCACATTAATAATTAAATTTACATTTTTTAATATAAAACAAATTAATAATTCAAACATTACAATTTTAAAACAAATAAAATATGAAAATGCTAAATTTGGAAAATTAGGATCACCCCCAACATGATATAATCATATCTAACACATCCAAAGAAATATAAATGAAGTAAAATATTATTAAACCTATTAAAATCAAGTAAAATAAAAATATAAACATAGTATTAAGGGTAGTGAGATTTGAGTGATTGAATGATGTGATATTTATAGGGAGAATCGTGACTATTTGAATTGTAATATTACCATTGGTCAAATATGACTATTGTTCAAAATAACTATTAGACTGTTTTTCAAGTGGGAACTATATTATCTGGTAATATTTTTACCCTTTCATTCAATGTTTATATGAAGTAATGAAAAAGGATAATTTATTTTCAAAGGATATATAAAGGATGAAATAAGTGAATCATTTAGTTTGAAGTCCATTTATCAAAAAATCGGAGGTATGTAGCATCATTTGGTTATTCCCTAGATTAATTCTATGTCATGATTTAAAAATATAATAATGAACATAATATTATATTAAAAATATCTGAGTAAGTGGAGACTACCACTAAGTCATTATTATCCATTCCATTGAATCTACAACTATAAAACACCATACCTTTAGGGTTTACATAGGTGTAAAAAGGGGTTACATGTCCAACCCTTAGTGATATAATGTGTAAAATACATTTTATAAATAACATATATATTCAATAAGTTCCATTTTGATAAATTTATTTTAATAAAATATTTTTCTATATAAACTATTTGATAAATAGATTATTGAATGTAAATAAAATATATTATTATTCTAATAAAATATATGAACTATTATAAAAAACATAGATATTAGGAATAATATTTGTTTTTATGAATTATCCTTTTTAACAATATTGTTTAAATTTAATTGATGAAGTAATATTATAATATCAATTAATTTATTTTATGTGATTGAAATGTGACTATTTTGTAAAAAATTATTATTAATAAGAAAACAATGATTTTTATACTTATAAGAAAAAATATCGTATTTATAATTTTTTTTGGAAAAACAATTAAAACATTATAAATTAAAAAATATAAATGGGTTTAGGGTTAATTTTTAAAAAATTTAGAAAAAACATTTTTTCATTGTGTATAGTAAAAATACTAATTAAGGTTTTCCGTGTGATTTATTTAATTTTATTTATAAAATCATAATGTAATAATTAATTAACCAAATTATTTGACCTAAACTATATTATTATATTTATATTATGAAATTTATCTTCTTTTAATCAAAATACCATCATATAGGTGACATTCAAATGTCTTAAATTGAAATTATTAATAAAAATTATATTTTCTGGAAATTTTATTTTTCCGTGTGATAATGGTTTTTAAGGATATGGTAAGATTGTAATTAATTAAAATATCAAAAAATTAATCAAATCTAATAAATCATCATAGATATCAATGGGTAAGCCTTTGTTTTCTTATTTTCAATAAAAAAATTTCCATGTCAGATATTTAGAAATTAATAAATTATCCATCCTCTTTTTCAATAAATCACCAACAATTTAACCATTTGACATAACACAAAATTCATTCTTTCATGGTATTATTTACCTTTTTCATCAAAATATGTCCCCTCCCGGGGTATTTATGACCCTATGGTTTGATTCCCAGGATTTAGGATAAACTATTCACAGTAAGGGAATTATGTTTATATTATTTTCTATTCAGATAATTCTATTTGTGACTGTATTCTACTGGTTTAGATACATTATTTTACATATTATATTATCACACGACTAATGAAATTAGAATGATATAATTATGTTATACCATCACTATCAACCATTTTACCCTATTCAAAATCTATATCTTACACCCATTTGGATCCTAAATTTACGTACCAAATTTTCTTATTTTACATGAACTGATTTTATATTATGAATAGCCAAAAAATTTAATTTTCCATGGTTGTCCATATTGATGTTAATATAATTTATTTATTTATTTATATACATATATTTAATACACATTCAAAATGTATAGTTAAATATGGCGTAATGGTCAGTCCCTTACGAATTTATGCACTTATTTCTTTTTTATAAAACCAAAATATTATTATCTTTGGGTTATTGAAAAAATGACCAATTATGATCAATGTGGGTGAAATTAAATTATGAAATATTTTGGTACCTCTCTGTTGGTTTCCCATTCAACTGGGTAAAAAAAATTAATCACTATAGATTACTTGTTGTATGATACCTTGGTGAATTACCATGGTAACTTTTATTTATGACATCTTAGTGGTAAACCTTGGTGATATTCATAAGAATGGATCATTTTTATCTTGAATCCATATTTTCAATTATATGATACATATAATTTTTATGATGATATACATCTTGTTCTCTTATTCATGATATATTTATATTCGGTATCTTATTATTTCTATTCCCCATGATCTGATGTTAAATGGTTCCCTTTATTATTCCCTGAGTAAGATTCATGATTAAAACCTTCATATGTAGTTCATAGCAACGGAATGAGATGGTGTGAATGTAACTTATGTTTAACCCATGAAAAATCATACTATGTGGACTGGAATAATATTTTATGCTTTCATGAATTATGTTCTTAATTTCAAGGAATGCAAAATTTAAATGATTCATATTTTATGGTAGGTAATGAAATATTTAACTAATTAAAATGAAATATGTTATATTAACAACCATTCATACCATCACATAATACTACCCACTATAGTTAATGTATATAGATGGGTTATTCAACCATTTATTACATATTAATGACGATGTTCCTAAAAACTCTCTCTCAATGTCCACTGGGTCTCAGTCACCCATCCTAAATGGGTGAGGTTGTATATGAAATCAAATAAAATATAAGATATTATATTGACATTGTCCACACTAAGGTCATTAACCCTATCTTATGTTCAACTTCATATATTATTTCTCAGACACCAAACTACCATAACTGAGAACATGATATACTATATGAAAACTATCATTTAATGATTTTTTTATTTCATCCAATTTAACACTTAACAATAAAATAATTATCTCATAAAATATTAATTAATATTAATTTATTTCACATTTCCATGTCTATAAAGGTAATTCCATTCCATCTGATCATAATCCATCTAATTCAATTATTCCTCATCATTATAATAAATTTCATTCCATTCATATAACAACCCAATGGGTAAAAACATTTTCTAACTGATATCATTCTATAATTCATGGTTTCATAGTTAACATCTTAATATATGATAACTGAGATTCATTATAAATAACAACCATTTACCTCAATTAGTGGTGAATAGAAATAAGTTAAATAAGAAGACTGACCATCCAGTCTGAAAATAATAACATTATTAAGAAATATTAAAATCTAAACAGAATAATTGGAAAGACAAAATTTAATACATTCCATCAATTCTTGTACCATCCTTGACACCATCATGCTTATCACCGTGAATCAATCCATCACATGTGTTAAATGATTCCATAGGCATAGGCCTCTTATCCCATATCATTTCAATCTATTTCCTCCTTACAATTATGTCAAATGGAATAGAAGGATTTATATTTAGGTGAAACACAAAATGCATCATATAACAAACAATTTCAATATGGTATCACTACCCCAAAACATGGAATATGGAATTCACATTTAAAATTGGTAAATCAACCCCAAAAATGTATCTTCATGAGAATGTATTAGTCACTCACAATAAATAATGATTCTAAAATTTATAATTCAATCATCACCATTACATTAGAAATATGTAAAAAAAAATTATCAATGATAATTTAATAAAATTCATAATAGAATTAAAATAAATGGTCATCAAAATAGCCACCCCAATAGATACCTCTCAATAATTTCATAATAATAGAATTTCAACCACCTTAATCTAACAAATATTGTAAAAACCCTACTCGATAATAACATCCTCCTCCAAAAAAATCCATTAGGTATGTACACCTAATAAAAGAGGAATAACACAAACAAGGAATCATGGAATATATAAAAATCTCATAAACTAAGAATGGATAAAAAAACATGAAGAGAAAATTGAAATAAGAAAACTGATATACATAAAAAATATTATGATCATTACAATTTATAGGTCAATCACATTCCTAGGTTCTACCATCCATGCCACCATTTGGTTAATTGAAATGAATAAAACAAATAATAAACCCCTATAATAACATCCCTTGGCATTCGTATATCTACATCAGCTACTCATCAATGGTATCATCATCATCAATGTCGATATCCCTAGAATAAATGAAATGATAATCTTAATTAAGATGAAAATGTGTTTTTGAAAACTAGAAGACATCATGAAAAAAAAATCATCTACGGAGGATGTTTTGTCTAATACAAAATGTCTCCACCATAATCATAAAACATGAAAATACCAATAACTGGGAATATATTTTTAATCCATGACCAAAATTTTACTACCTATGTTGAAGAGGATCCATTAGGACCACATAACATTCGATTATGAACTATTGAGGTATCCACCATATGTCAACATAAGACTTTTGATGATCTTTAACTACAATCATCAACTAAAGAGTCACCTAAAAAATATTTATATTTCCTAACACTAGTTTCAGAAGGAGAATTACTGACTCCAAGCCCCCATTCTAATTTAATAGAGAATGAAAATGTCAGATGTACAATGCATAAAACTACTCCAAAGAAATAGTTGAATGAAAACTATTATTTCATGAAACCCAAAAAAAATATGGTTTATTATTCATGTGTAGGGAGATTATAACATTAACAAGATGGATTTTTTTGGTCCAAATGATATGTACCTAGAAATAACACCAAACCAAAAATACTAATGTTTCGACATCCATTGTAAGGTTTTGTGGTGTTTTAGGGGAAAAACAATTCTTCTGGGGTCTGAGGGCCACAATCGTTGATCCGGTTCATGGGGAACTGCAACATTGATGGCTCACTATATTAGAGTATACTGGTGATTCCAATGGGAAACTTTAGAAGTTTATATATATTAAAGAATCAAGAAAAAGGTCGACATAGTAGTGTTTTTTTCAACATATATCTAATGAATCTTATGAATACATACACAAATATGTTACTCTAGCTTAATGAAATTATTTCTTCTTACAATGTATTATCAAGAAATTGGGTGGTTCCAGAAATGTAGTGTATTTTAGTAAATGTGAGGATTCCAAAAAATTGAATAATGTTAATTATTAGCTCATTTAGAAAATATTTTCTTTGGTATAAATATTTATAAATATCTATATAATTAAATTAATTATCATTTAAAAATATTATTTTTTAATTTATGTAGTTGTATTTCCCCAAAACATGTAATTATTTTTTCTTATGATCATATAGTTTTTCTTTTATTTATTTTTTCCTTTATATCTGTAACATTTTTTCACTATGGCTCCATGATTTTTTACAGAATTAAAAACATAAAATATATATGTAAAAAGAAACCAAAATATACTCAAGAATTTGAATTGTACTATTTTTTTAGGGTCTATCTTCAGATGGAATAAAAATTATTGAGTAATAATTTTGATCCAAAATAATTCTGGAGAACTCTCTACATTATTGGGATAAAATAGGAATAATGTTATCAGATGATTGTACATGGGTACCAATGTTATCTTACCACCTTCTATAGGTACATCCCTGATATAACTTCCATTGGGATCAACTCAATGGCCACATGAGCTCAATGAAAAAATAGATTCATTCAATTGATAATCCCTCCCACGTACATTAATGAACATTAAATGGTTATGGAATACCAATAGGAACATGTGGCTCAACTACAACCCTATAATATACTAAACATTTAGACACAAACTTAGAATCAGAATTTTTTTATCCTAGGCCACAAAAGTTTTCCTCTCATATTGAATCACATAAATTTATTTCTAGGCTGAACTACCAAATCTGTGATTTTGAAATCATTAAGTGCCACCTCAATCCTCATACATTTTATGAAGATAACCCAATGGAACATCATTCGATGTTTTTCATCATCATTCTAGTTATTAGGGTATTCACCAATAAAAATGTGGACTCTGCATTACAATACCTTAGAATATCATATATGAGACTCCTCCACCAAGTGGACAAAATATGAATAACACTTAATTTATGAAATAAAACATATACCACAAACCTCTCTCCCATAAATATTAATCATAGTGAGTTATAATATTAAAATTAAAAAATAAATAGTAAGACACATTAAATCACCATAAGAATACTTTATCAATATATCAGCTATATAATGACAATATCATGATGTATATGAATTATCAATTATGAAATTATGTATAAATTTTAACAAAAATTTCTATTTAATGTACATTACATTCTGGTATACGACGTACCTAATCCAATTATGATAATTTTGAATAGAAACCAAATCTGGTCAATAAGAAAATTTTACCAAAAAATCAAGGTAAATGTAGACTCTACCAACATTAAATCATGGGCATAATAGTTATCTTCATCAGTATGTTATGTAAGAGAACTATAAGAAACAAATCATATCTAATACATCTGAAAATTTTCATTCAATGACACATATAATAACAAAAATCTTTATACTAAACTATCACTTCTAGAATATGATGAGATAGTGTGATGAAAAACATCTCCTTCTTAGACTTATTAGAATCCTAAAATTGGTTATTCTAAAATTACACCTGAAATTTATTGGTCCAAGTTTTAAATTTTGTTGAAATCTAGGATAAAATAGTTACAAACTACATTTAATTTCATATAAGACAAATAAATATTTTCACATTTTTAAAAATATTTGTTTCTTCCAATTAAACCACATCATCAATCATAAGAGGATACACATTAATTACATAATGGAATATTACATTACCTAAGAAAAAAAACATAAAAAAACATGAACTCACACTTCAAAAACATCTCAAATAGTAATTGATTATTTAAACTCCCTAAAAATATCTATTGGTTCTCTATGTTGGGTTATTCCTAGAAAATTGGTACAAGGATTTTTCTGATAAAACCTAAAATGAAATAATCCCAAAACTCTCTGAGAAATGTATTCATTAATATTGATTACATGTCTGATGTGTTTTTCATAGTGAACTACATAGAAAAAAAATAACAGTAATCCCCATATTGACGTTAATAGGTGGTCGTTCACATAACATTATATTTCATCTGCATGTGATAAATATTGACCATTGATAATTCTTTGAAAAAATGAATCCTTTAATTTAATTGGATAATCATTAAATTAATTGATGTGTCTATATTTTATTTCACAATATCCCGATTCAATAGATGATAATAGAGACATAGATATAAATTACTATTGGTAGTCAATAGTTGAAAAACTAGTACATCCTTACGTGACAAGATAATATAAAATCAGAGAAGTACAATATTGTAGCTCTCTTCCAAAAAATGATCCACCAGTAAAGGGTGTACAAAATCACAATAGGTATGACATCATAATAATAATCATGAACCCATAAAATTCCAATAGAATAAACCTTTTATGAATTTAAAATCATGTTGACCATCATGGATGAAATGGAATGAATACACCACCATCCCATTTGAGGCTTTAGATCTCAAAATTAACACGGTATGATCTATGTCAGCACCACTGAATAAAATATACACTATAAAAGTGTTCAAAATCTCTTCAATATAATAAATATAGTCCAAGATGATGATTCTAACATATTTATGTATTCATATACATATTAATTCTCCCTAACAGTGGTGATACCATAACACTAGGTCAAAATATCTTCATTCATAATATGAATGATCTCGACCACCAACTAGTTATTTCCATGCTAAGGGAACTGAATTCCATTATACCTCATGTTATAATGAATGTATTGGGGAAGTTGGAATGAATTGGTGAGTATATAACATAAAAAAAATGAATTCATCAATGAAAATGGATAGAGTACCTCAAATGAAATATGGATCAGCTGGAGTTGATAAATCAAGAGCATGATGTTGGCCATGACCTACTCCATGACATCTTCGAGCCTAATGATGACCACTAACCTTGTTTCACTATTCTCTTTAAGGTTGAGATCTGTATCAGTTTTTTCTAGTACCTATTTTGTCTCCTCTATACTAATCCATGGTAGGGGCCCCTTCTAATACTACCCCTGATAAAACATCCTACACCTAGGAAAATGAAGTTTAACTCATACTGAAAATTACATACTATAAATAGTAAGTATCTATAAGAACTATTTACCATGGTCTCCATAGTAAAAACACATATCCAGTTATAAGGAATAGTCCAGGGATTGAAAACCCTGAAAAAATGAGATATTGAGGGTCGGTTAATACCATTAGTATGTCAATATTTATTCTTTTTAGAAAACTATGATCTGTATGCATAGCTCTACAACAAAAGGAATCCTCGTCACTCCCTTATAGAATGATACAGTTCTAGCTATCTACCTCTCAATGATTTCACCTTTCTACAACACCTTAATAAATACTGATATGATAAATTTTCTAACCTGATGAAAGATCTTTCGAAAGAAATACTTCTTCTAAATGTCTCTCCCTAGCCACCGGATGTTGAAAATAATCGAATAATAATAGATAATTGAATGAAAAATGGATCCAAAACAACTATACATTGAAACTCCCTTTTCAAATGGAATTATGTTCTTGGAGCCTTGTAACATTTACTATCGAAGAAAGAAACTTATCCCAGAACTGGTATAAGAACTCCTCCCTTAAGACTACTAACACCTAAAATCCACATTGAATAAGGATGACCACATCCTTTTATCATAATGTAGTATAATAAATACATATGGTAAAAATTTATCCTAATGAGATTGTATCGAACAAAATTTTATATCCACCTCCATTAACTAGTCCTTTGTCACTATGTGTGAAATAAAGATGAAATACTACTATAGAATCATTCATTGAAACTCTCCATGTGTACTGCACTGATAAATTCATCATAGAAATCCAAAATGGGGTTATGAACTAACTCATATTACTAAAATTTTGTATAATAATCCTGGCAAAGATGTTGACTCAGATACTTAATGGGAAAAGTCAAAATTGATAGGCATATTAATTCATGGAATATGGAAAATTAAATATTATTTTTTTCTTATTTAGTCAATATTTAACCTAATCTTAAGGATTACCAATTTAACACATGGTAATAAGAATGAATGATACATGATCAATTCCAAGTTCTAAAACCACTATACATTATCACTTCAATATGAAATATCAATAAACATAATAGTACATGAATCATATCAAAAGGTGAACTATGTACTCACGTATCTGTTAGAATCCGTTTTTGAAATCACCAATTAAACTCCCCAAAAACTATATCACAATAAACCATTAGATTAATCATGATTGACAAAATCAAAAAATCATCCTACCCCATAACATGACCGTTTTATACAACTCTTTTATTATTCAAAGTTGGATACTGTAGATGGGGGTGAAATGAGTTCCTATTAAAATTTCCATTGAAATTGTTTATTTAAATGATTCCCACAATTTAAAACATAATAGTCCAGTTAATAAAAATAGTGATATAACAAAAGTATGACTATTTAAATAATTTCATATAATATTGATTATTTCTCAATAATAATAATACGAGACATTCATAAAACTTTTGAAACAAATTTAATAACAAAAAATAGTTATAAACACCATCCAAGACTAACTATCAAAGTGAAATTCAGTTTTCTGAAGTACATGTAAAAATAGAGAAAAATTTTTGAAAACATAATGGATATAATAGAAGAGGTTCAATCTATAGCTTTGAAATAGTCCCCTCTACTTGGTGATCCCTTTCCTCCATGAAATCTATATAAATAAGGGTTTTTATACACACCCTAGATCATGGATTTCACAACATACATAGACTATCTAGGTCACAATAACCCTTCCACAGTTCTATGTGGGAAAAAAATATAACCAGGTCATATATGACTCCATCCATTGTTTCTTATGTGATAAATTAGTATAAAATGATTATTTTTTGAGGATATCTTTATCGTATAATTTAATGCAGTAGATAGTGTGTGTTAAACTGATAGAGTCCCACATTGATAAAAAATGTAATAGAAAGGTACACAATAGGTAAATAAGTATTATATATAGTTTATAATGATCTGTGTATTATGAAATTTATATTTGGAAACTTTGATGTATCCATGATGAAGATGGAGTCGTCTTCTAGAAGGAGACATTGAAACATTGAATCGTAGAGCTCTGTGTTCTGTCTTTGATAAAGATGTGATGTTTTCTCAATCATTTTAGTTGTATGTTGTAGATATGTAAACACATTGATGAACATTATTTTTTTGGCTCACATCATGTGAGAATAATAATTCTTATTGTGTTCTTCCTTTCCGTATTTTTCTCATGTAGGTCTGCTATTGTGTCTACTTGAATCATATTTTGTATTACATTAACATGATACTTATTAGTCTTTCATTCATCTCTATTCTATTTCATTTAAATAATTTCATCTCGAATATATGTATATTTTAAGGTAGATAGTGTACCTCTTAATTCTGTCATCCACATTTAAGATTTATACAACAAAATTAAATTAATCATTCAAACTAAAACACTCAAAATATGACCATTAGAAATAATTTTAAATAAACAGAAATTTGAATAATATATTGGGTAGTCCTAAGTCGATTGGCTCATCTTTTAGAAAATCATCATATTGGTGTGTCATCTAATAAGTGATTCCATTCATCAGTCACTCATTTTAACTGACGACAAGTCCTTACATCGGTAGCACCTTGGGTCAGTTTGTCATTTCATCAGTAAGTCTACACATCGGTAATTCCTTGCATAAATATGAATTCACAGCGATATGTCAATTGTAATATCGGTGAATTTTTTGAACTATCGGTGAGACATTCCATCTATTAGGGTGTCAATTTCACTTTCGTTGAGTCATTTATCTATGATTTGTTTTTAGTTGTCAGTAACTTAGTTGAACTGTTGGTGTCTTATCCCTTTAATCTTTGTTAGTCTGTCATTCTTGGAAAATAGTTCTACTTAGATGATCTTACAACAAAATTATTACCAGAATGTGTTAAACATATATGTGATCATAATTATACTTATTAAAACATAAATAAAACCAATTTAAATGATTATACATTATTGACCTGATCTGTGATTATTAAAACCATTAATAATAAAGAGGTTGGCCAATAGTCTCTTATGAGACAACTTCTTTCATGACCCCCAACCCCCAAAGGTATCACTCCAGGCTAAACAAATACTGAAGGGAGATAGTAATTCTCAAATACAGCCTCCAATAAGATACAATTTGGAGGTGATCATTGAGGAATATCATATACATATATAGATGGCATTACCATCAAATATGTGATACATGAGATATAATATAGGAACAAAAATAATATACATATAATTTTTGTAATTCAAATATCATATGTACATGAATTTATTTTCTAAAATAATAAATTAATTATAAAATATAACTTTAATTTATAAATATATTCCATAGTAATGTGGAATAAGGCCCAAATGTATCTAAAAGAACCAATGAGCTATTAATGCACAACCTAATTAAAATACTACAATATAAGAAGAGAAAGATAGTTTTTATATACATAGGGTGATAATATAATTTTTACTATATAGTATCCCTCACATTGTTTCCCATGAAATATATAACAAAATCATGAAAAAAACTATTAAACAATAATTGAAACCGACAAATCACATAAACATGTATTCGATACACCCTGGCTCACCATAGTAACCCTAAACAATTATTCTGTATAAGAGATATTATAATATAATTACAATATAGGGTACCCTTAAACAACTTCTCCATTATTGTTTCTCTCTTTAAAAATGGAATATGTAGAATTTCATCTACCTATAAAAGTTTTCCATCCCAAAACACAATTCCTAATTAAGTCAGCCTACCCAAAGACAGTTCAGATAAAATATCATATTATTCACTATATTAATTACACCACATAATCCTCCCATACACTGCTCCAAATAGATATTAGGTAGTATCTAAGATTCACCATATCATGTATGTCATGTATTATACCCTAACACATCACAAATTATAGAAATAAAATAAATAATTACCAATAAGATATTATATTCCATGATACATGAGCGTGAAACAAAATAAAAGCCATAAAAATCATCCATGTACATGTCTGTCCAAGGTAAACACTATTCAAACTGGAACAAAATATTACCATGAGATTATAAAGGGGTTTTAGTGTGTAATCATCCATCAATTCATTCCCAACATGGATATTGTGGAAAACACCCAAATATTGTCAGTTTTTTGTGAGTGTCCTTATCAATATGGGTTTGGTAGAAAATGAAATCATATAACATACAAGATATAATAAGACTCATGAACAAACTATGTTCATTACCCATGTATTATGTATAATTTTAGTTATCACCAATTTGACAATTGGTGCCACCGTTAAAAACATGATATCATATGAGAATAAAAACATTCAAAGGGATTTATTTAATTAATTAATTCCTTCAAACACATAATTTTATATCAGTTTATTCGTTAGTTATTAGTTGACATTATTCTATTACATGTTACATTAACTAAAAATTCATCTCTATGATCTCCATTCATAATCCAAATGATTCCATTTTTATCAATATTTTATACATTATAATTGTATTAAAACACAAACCCCATGTGTTGAATAAAATTTATTCATTGCCCATCAATAATTATAGGTACCCTAGGAAATATCTTAATGTACCATAAAAGGGATATATAAACAAAAAAACTATCTTACTAAAGATGTTGAGAATGGAATGAGGTTATTATGAAAATGATGTATCCATCCTTGAAAGAATAAAATTATCAACAAATTATCAATCAATCAGCATAATAATGGTCAATCACAGCTTTAACCCCTTACATCAAATCGTGGTGCCATTTTTGACACCAATTGGAAAATCACCATACACTTTATTATCACTAACATCAACTACCACCACAAACCCATCACTCATACCCATATTTTTTCAACTAAAAACCACACAGTTCTAAAATAACTTCATATAGAAAGATACAAATCGAGAGAAAACATAAATAAAATCAAAAATAAAAATAATTCAATATGTAATATTAGTCCATGAAACATGGACTCAATATTCACAATCTAACAATACCTCTCGGTCAAAAAAATTTATCATTATCAAACAACTGGTTCTTTACCATCATTATATCAACAATTCATTAATCACAGGTTATAACCATGAGTTAAAAATGATATCTGCAGTTAAAACTTGTTACTTATTTTAAAAATCGTTTTATAATAACAAAAATATAATTTAAAATTATAGGATGCAAATTTCAATTTACAATTATATCATAGTTTAAAATAACACGCCTTGGAAGATTCATGTTAATTAACTAATTTCAATAATATATGACAGAATAATTTAATTAAACATGCATTAAGAGATTAATTTTTTATATAATATTAAATGAAAAAAATTGTTTTTAAAACATTCGTATATAAATATTTTTATATCCATCATTGACGGATTTATTTTCAATATCTATTTTCATTTAATTAAATTTTTTAATGTTGGAAAATATTTATCTTGTACACTATCATGTAAATATAATATGGACATTGTAATCAACATTATAATTCATGTGATCTCTAATATCATTAGATTTTTTCTTCCATTATTCAATATTAATATTTATTATGAAAAGTTATATAAATAATAAATTGACATAAGATTGTTAGAATTATGATTTCTCCCAAATATTAATTGGAGAAGCAATTAATCCCATTAACTATATTTTCATAATAGAAAAATGTAGTAGATAATGAATTAATGAGGGTAAAGCTTATGTCTATCCTATTAATTTTAATTGAATATATCTGTATAAGAGTTAATTTTCCTCGACAAGTTGAGAGGGTCTTATGGTTGTCTGTATGGGAGAAAAAATAAGGAAACTAATGGTATAATGGTTTTATTATTTTAAAAAAGTAACAATATGTAATCTGGTAGCATTAAAATCCCAATTTAATTATTGTATTTTATTTATTAAGGATCATAAAATTAGTGTGGGTTAACCAAACTATTCAAAAAATGCAATAGAATTTTCTTTACATATCAAAATTTAGTTAACTAATTTTGAGATTTTAAACTATTGAAAATGTCCCATAGGTGTGAAAGGGAGAAGAAGAAGAGAGACCACATTAAAAAATAAAATCATTATACCACATAATAGGTTAGAAGGAAACCAAAAGGGTATATTAATTTAATCTTATGTAGTGATTTGGAAAGGCTTGTTTAAGGGAGACATAATCTTAACATTACATACAAACTGAAAATTCATTCATTCCATTATGAACATACCTTTAATAAATGCTTATTGATGTCACATAAGAGTATATTATGATTAACCTTAAAAACTCATTAAAAAACATAACTTACAAGAGTGAAAAATATGTGGTTCAAATATGGGTATATTATTTTACCCTTAAATAACATAATTAAAAATGTCACATAAGGGTTTATTTATCGAAGCCTTAAAAAACATTAATAGATCAAAATTATAGTTGTGTATGCTATATGTTCCCCATAATGGTATGTTTTTTTAAATGATAATATTTCAATGAACCCAAATCATTAATTAATTGAAAATTATTTCACTAGTGACATAAAAATTATAAAGAACATTCCAAAATAATTTATGTTCATTTTAGAATATTTAAAATTTTCTAAACAAATAAATACAATATAAACAACCTATTATATCAAAAAAATATTAAATTCAATTTATAAAAATAAACATGTTCATTAAAAATCAAGGAATCATCCTTTTATGGTAAATGGGACATAGTTTGGATACCAGAAATATTACAATTATAAATAAATTTATTAAATTATTTAATTCATAAAAAAGATTATTTTTAAAAGATTATTCAATGATTTTTTAAAAAAAAATATCAATGGTTAATTTTACCACTTCTCAAAATTTGACAATAAAAATATATTTCATCATTGGAATTATAATTTGAATATTTGGTATTGAGTCAAAATTATTTTTTATTCATAATTAATATGTAAAAAGATAAATGATTCTCACCACAATAAAATGTAAAAGATATAAATAATGGGATAAAATAAACCACTAGTGTTAAAATATAAATATATATTTTCTTAATAAAACTATATGACTATATTTAGAAATTAACATATCCTATATTTTAATAGAATTACATTATTGATATTTTAATGTTGCTAACTGTTACAGGGGTTCCACTCCTCTCAAATATAAAAGGGATCCTCATCTCTTCAATTATCCACATACATTGGGCATTTATCCCTAAAGAGGATATAACAAAATAATTTCCCAACATTTTAGACTATCTATTAAATGTTTTTCCCACCAAAACAATAATACTATAATGATTAAACTAAAAGAAAATTTATGAATCTCTAGGAGGAGGTATAATTCATAATTTAATTGTATAAATAATTTATTTATTATTGTACATAGTTAAAATATTTTCTATAAAACCTAGTATTATGAAATAATTATTTTTATTATATATAAATGTTATGATATTGATGTATGAACTATTTTTTACCTCCATTTTTTCCCTATGGAAAAATAAAATGATACTTTTGAATACATGATGACAAAAACCTCTATAATGAAATGTAATATGTGTTACATTATCATCTCACGTGGATATATATCAGTGTAAATTAAATTAAATTACATTGTAAGAACTTGAATAACAATTTCAGGTATGGATTTTCAATTGATGTTTTTTAAGGAAATTGATGAAATGGCTTTTTCTATATACAAATTGTGTAACTGGTTGTCGTGTATAGCCATATAATGGCCGTCTAATGGCCATGTTAATGGTCATGTAATGGCCAAATACATGGTTGGGTGTTGACCCGGTAGACTGCATAATGAAGGGGCTGGTTAAGGCTACTACAAAAAAGGTATATTTAATGAACATTTCATGCAGTCTTCTTTTTAATCGATATATTGGTGTATGGTCACGTCTTATGTCCGGAATTATCTTATTCTTCTCGTGGATCATACAAGAGAGCGGCAGAATGGAGGAAAAACTTCAAACCCATCTTGATTCTATGTCCAATCTCCGATTGAGTCACCATTGGCTCCGTTGGAATCCCCCTGGTGAGTTATCAAAACAACTATATCATTTCTCCCTTATTCATCCTCTATTATGAGTTATTTGTGTTTGAGTTTTGTTCACCTTTTGTAGATCTATATAGTTTTAGGCCAATTCAATAGACGGTGTTCATCTATACCGATCGTGAGATATCGAGGTAGGTGGTTTGTGTCATTTTTTGTTCATCTTGGTCTTATATATTCCAAAAGTGATGTATAACCAAATTTGGGGTATTCTGTGTTTTGAATGTAATCCTTGTTTATTGCCTATTATGGATTTGTTGATTGATAAATAGTAGTTGCATATGCAAGAGGTTAAATAACATTGTTTTGACACACCTCATGGGTGTGCTACCCTTGTTTGACTATTTATGCGAGTTTGGTCTAGGGTTCCTATTTGAATTTCCTTGTTTTTCATGCCTTGTTTTGTTAGGATGGGGTTGCTGATTATATGAGATGCTTTTGATATGTATTGTGGATATTTGACCAAGGGGAATTTGACTATGGGAGATTCCCAAAGTAGGGTCATTTATTAAAGTTTTGTTGTTATATGGACCAATGGGTATTGACTGTTAGAGCTCTTATATGGTCATTTACTTGGGGGGTTTAGACAATTAGTGCTTTCTGTGTGGTCATTTATAATTTATTGATGCTATTTTGACCATGGGGTATCGAACATCAGAGCTTCATAGTTGGATATTTGTAAGTGATTAGTGATATGTTGGACCAAAGGGATTAGACAGGGAGTGATTCTTAAAGGGACATTATTAAATGAATTGTTTTATGGTATACTAGAGGGATTAGACTGTTATAACTTTCGTTAAGGGTTGTTATTGAATAATTGAATGTTTTTGATGAGTCTACAAAGACAAAGCACTATCTTGGACTCAATATTACTTGATGTTTAGATGGTATTCTGAGACATCTATTTTGTTACTAGAACACATGGGGATATAGATTATAGGAAAGATCCATAGATTACATGATTCAATGGATAAATAATAAATGTTTATGAATGTTATTAAAAACTATAATACAATTTAATTTGATTACATCCTACATTATTGCTTCATTTATGTATATTTCCTTCTATATACATATTCACTGTAATATAGACACAGATCTTTTGGTGGTTTCTTATAGGATTCAACTCACAGTGTATTGGAGACATGTTTTGGACCCAAATAGATTATATGGTTTTAGGTACAGATAATGGAAAGAGACCTTCCTCATCAGGTACTTGATGGTTGTTGGATATAGATAGCATGGGACCAAGCTGAGGCTTGCCTTACTGTTGGAGTTTTATTTCTTTTCATTACATTGTTTTTTTATTGTATTCCACCATTGGGACTTCTCTCTATGCTTTCGTAGATACATGTTATATGAATAATATATATATATATTGTGATATCTATTTGATTTACAATCCATCTTCCACCATTTACTTTTGTTTTGTGTTACTGCTTCCTTTATTATTAGTATTTGTTATCTACTATGTATACTCTGCCAACGAGGGCATAGTTTTCCCATTATTAGACCATGGCTCCCACTACTTCTCGCCATCTCCTGGCATTTGCAGAAATACGTTTGAGGTCCAATAACCAACCAGGTATGTGGTACCTTTGGGCGGCGCCGCAAACCAGGAAGATACACACATGGTATCTAAAAAATAACTATTATATAAACCTAATTTATTTTCATCCATTGTAAAATGAAAACAACACTTGTGCATATGTGCGGAGTACATTTTTGAAGAAGTGATGTGATTCATTTTTCATCACAGCCTAATATGGATTCACTAAAAGGTTTATATAATGAATAATTAAGATATTTAAGAATTTATTAACCTTTAATATATGAATAAAACATGACTAATACATAATGACAAAAATATATAAATTTAAAAATGTGTGAAAATTTTTAATATTTACACCAAAATATATTTTTTTTGAAGTATAATTACAAAATTTTTATTTTGGAATTATAATGAAATTATATATATTAATATTTTTTTATTATGGAAATTTTATATATGTATATGAATTGAAAAAAATATTATATAGGAGGATAATGTGTTGATGATGAATTTCAATAATTTAGATAAGGATTTCTTCATCCTAATTTACCTTCATTGACAAATGTTCTATGTTTATAACATTTATTATAATTTCTAGTGTTTATTCTATCCATATAAAAATTATAAGCCATTTTTTATGAAAATGAATTGGATTTCTTAAACCATCTATGGGTTTTTAACAACTCAACCCAATACAGTGGTTCGATGCATGTGGATTAAATGTCATCCTTACCACATTACCATATAGAATGTAAACATAAAATGATATTTTAT
This sequence comes from Viscum album, assembly GCA_963277665.1. NCBI lineage: Eukaryota > Viridiplantae > Streptophyta > Magnoliopsida > Santalales > Viscaceae > Viscum > Viscum album. The sequence goes on from OY728136.1 coordinate 1,521,109,153, forward strand.
ATCCAAATATCAGGATACAATAAACTTAATATAATTTCATAACAATAATAATAACAAAACATATAATAAATCATCTATGAAGCATATATGATGTAATAGATGTCATTCAAGTCATACAAAGAAAAACTATATTCCAATATAGCAATATAAAAATAGTATAATGAAAGTACGTTAATAAGGAAATATAATCTATAGAGTACCATGTATTCCAATCAATTTTAACACCAACATCAAGTTCCACTACTAAACTATTATCTACGGTGGTCGTTAACCATACTTGTATCCCTATTTAAGAAGTATCTACAATCATCATATTTATTTTTTAGGGGGTGAATAGTAAAATAATGTATGAAATCAACCATGATTCCTTACCAAATGTACACATGTTTAACACATGTTTTTGAAGATAATAATAAATATATAATAGTAATATCATACATAAAATATTTAAATGACTATCTATGAGCTTACCAGGCCTCTGAAACCCCTTGATCGCACATTCTTATTCTTCATCTTTAAAACTAACAGTGATATTTTTGAAGTAACCAATATATCCTCATGGCTAGAAATATAGTAGCACAAATTCCTCACATAATCATGTTTACATGATAATAGGATTCCCTAGGAATGATGTATGAAATTATTATAAAAAATTACATGGCATCAAGTGCACCATTGATAATTAAACTATATTTCAAGAATGCTTCTTACAAATAAACTAATGAATGATTGTGAAACAACCAATTCAACAAGTTATCAAAAAACATAATATGTCACCAATAAGAACTCCTTGAATCCTCCATATGTAATTACATTGTTTAATCGAATATCTAACTTGATCTTAGTTCAATTAGCTCTATCATGAAACATTATTAGATCCCCCCTATAAGGGAAAACCTTTTCATGAAAGACCCCCTATTTTGAACACCATGACTGATGCCTATAAAGGAAATGAAAAATAATTGACATTGTTGGGAATATGAGGAAAAAATTATCATTATGATAAAAAATGTATCATCATACACACAAGTGATCAACATCAATTATTAATTACAAGATATAAGAAAAAAATAATTAATTGACCTAACAAATTCCACAAGCTATACACACACTCATGAAATAACTACAAAAACAATGAATCCTAAAATGAAAACATAATAACTATATTAAGGAAACAAGCGTGAAAAATAGACTGAAATGCTATGGATCTTCATGCCACATGTCATTGAAGGAAAATGATTATCTTAAAAAGGAAACTATATCTATGTCATGTCCAAATACTCATTACCTAAATATGATCACTAATGATTCTGAGAACAAAATCCAACAATATAAATTACCAAAAAAATGAAATGTCACTAGTGATAATAGTTTCTCTAAATTGGATATTTATCAAATTACCAAATTATTATAGTGAATATGAAATCAATTTTTTAATCAGTGAATATTAACAAAACCTTAAAAATAATGCATTTTCTTTCTAAATTAATACCCTTGTTATAATACTTTATTTTTAATCATTATTGACTTTAGTTTAGTATTGTCTATAGAATAAAATTTTAAAATTAATTTCATTGGAAGAAATAAATTTTCAAAATATCATAAATGAATTTATTTAAATCATACCCATTAATACACATCACCTGAGTTTGTAGAGGGAGAATGAGTAACTACTTTTCAGTGAAACTTGAATAATGATTATTATTGTCCGTATATGGTTTAAAAAACTACAATGGAAGTGTTTTATAGGATTAATGGATACATGGTATCATACAAAAATGACTATTGTAAGTGTAAGGGTATTTTAGATGAAATAATTCCATGTATAGGTTCATATAAATAATTTCAAAAATTAAACATATATTCAAATTTGTCTCATTATTTTTTATTTATAGTAGAGATTATAAAAATTCCTAAACCATTCCCATAGAGAATATCAAATATAAAAAATTGGTTTCTATATTTTATGAAATTTAATACAAAATTAATTGGTTTTAGAGTTGATTAGATAAAGAATAAGTTGAAATAGATTATGAATAGTTTTCTTCATAAAAAGTTGTTTAACAATTATAATGGTTTTACCCTTACATAATTTCATTATTTTCTGTGAGGTTAATGAGTTATCACAATATAGGGGTTGAAAAATCCCATCATTTATAAAAAAAATTAAAAAATATGGCTTACCCTTTAAAAACTAAGAGGTTACCATTTAGGAAAATTTTAGGTCTTTTGGATACTTTATGATGTTCTTTCTTACCATTTCACACAACACCATTATGTGGCCTAGTTTAATTATGAAAAACCCCTTATTAAATTCAATAGAATTTAAGAATTACTATTTTAACCTCAATATATTCATATAAATCAATTAATCCATTATACGATATCCAATATACATCAAAAGTGTGTTAGTATGAACAATACACAATATATACTAATAGGGACATAAACATATATATGGCATGCCTTACCCATATTTTGAAAATTATCTAGAGATTTACCCTACATATCATGGAAAAACCAACACAATCATGAAACACCTCATTCACACATTCAATTGGTATAAAAACCTTCAATATATTGATAAAACCCTTATATAGATATTGTTAACTTTACATAATTACATAAAACCATAATAAACAGTTATTTTTATTGAAAATTTGGGTTTTCATATAAATATTCATCTATATTATACAAAAAAAATTATTCAAGGATCAATTTAAAATAAATACTATTTAACTATTCCCCACTAAGAACTGATCATCTCTGAAAAATATATAGACATTGATATCTCTAACAACAAAGGCCACAAATCATGAATAATAGAATCTGCTACTCATGTCATCTCCAAGATCCATCAATCCTACCACTAGATTATGAAAAGTCTTACTCTAATTCCATGAACTAAAGTGTTCCTATGGTTCACAATATACATCTACCACTAATTGTAATATGCATCAATATACAAGTTAATTCCCACAAAATCTCCAAGATGACAATTATTGTGTACACCGCCAAAAAACTAAGAAATGTGTAACAAATCATGAATGAAAATTTATCATAGAGGAATTTCTATATGGTATAATATTTTTCCAATATCATTAATCATCTCAAAGGGTACTTATAGTATTGTACAAGTTTCACTTTATTCTAAAAAATAATTTCCTCAATTGAAGTGACACTCAACAGAAAAAGATGGTCACTAAAAATGTACTCTCAATGTCATCTCCTACAGTTTACATATGATTTTTTTTTTCTGATTTGTGAATTTATCTATAACATGATAAACAAAATAATCATACATTAATGTTCTATAAGTATAATCGGATATAAATTGGGTCCCTCACCCATCTCATGAAAAACATTTGTTGATAGAAACAATCATTTGTATAGTGTCTCAAATGGTTCCATTTGTAATGATTTTTAAAAAATATTTCTATATGTTAACTCCATATAATATATGTGATCATAAGATGTTATAAAAAAGTATATGTTTCATTTTTAAGAATAACATTATATATATGAATAAATCAATCATATTATTCTTTTCCGGAGGGTGATACGCAATGTTGAAAAGCAGTTGAGTTCATATGGATTTATAAAATGCTTCAAAAATCCATGATGTAACATTATTTATATATTATGTATAACTCATTTGAAAATTATGAATAATAATGATCATGTATAAATAAATATTTCACAACCCAAATATTGATTGACTCTGTCATATCCTTAAAAAGATGGATAATTTTTTAAACTGATCTATAATCTCATAGAAAAAATCTTGATTCCTCGGGGTACTGGGTATCACTATCATAATGTCCATATTTATTAACATAATATTTTCTATCATTAAATACATCCCTTAAATTAAGAAATGATTTATTAATAAAATAAAATAATACCTAAAAGATTTATTTTAGAGGAAATTTAGGCATCCTTCATTCACAAAAGGTGCAGATGTTCCCTTTCTCATCCATAACTATAATCTTCATAATTGTAGAAAAATAGCATACATCATCTTCATTAATCTGTATGTATTCATAGATGGTATATTATAAATTTGATGAAGAAATGAAACACAATTATCATGAGTCTATTCTTATTATTTTGGGTCCTTTGAAACATCTAGGCCATTCTCATTGTATAATAAATAACTATCATCGGTCATTGTTGATGACTCATGGAATAAAGAGAATGTTCCATATCTAGAATACCCCATAACAATTCTATGATGAAAATTTTATTAATAGATATACATGTCAGAACATCATAATATATTGTAAGGGTCATTATACCACATCATCACTAGGAGGTTCTCTTTGGCATAAATACTTCGAGCATTACATTATTATCCTCAGGTTTCTCAATGTGTTCGAATATTACCTCGATGATTTCTATCTTATCGTGTGCGTAATGTGTTATTTATGTCACATGAATGTCTTGTGGATTAAATAGATGTAATTCTTTTATAGAGTTGATTATGGACCATGGAACCCTTTCCCAATGGTTGAACACTTGGTGGAAATATCTAAAATAAATCGTTCTTTCTTCCAACTTATCTTTAGTAAGTGTGAGTGTATTCTCAAGATAACTCACCTACAAATCAGAAAGTCCAACAAGTCATATAATTTAAGGAAGCAACCAAAAAATGAAGAGAAATAAAGTCATTGAGAAATATGAAAATCATTCCATTGGATGACATGATGTCTTCCCAAGTCATCAACCCACATCTCAAAAGAAAAACCCTCCAATATATCACTAATATTTTCTCGATGTATGTTAGTAATAATAAACATATGTATGAAATATCAAAAAAAAACATTTAAACTAATAAAATATACTCCCACAATTATATACTATAATAAAAGGAAAATGATTTATCATAGAAGAGAATCTATCCATAATAGATTTAAACAATTAAGTCATTAAATAAATAAATTAATATATATATCGCATTAATAGATGTATATACATACATACATACATACGTACATACATACATACATATATACATATATAATAGGGACATTCTCTCATAATGGTGATGCCTGAAATCACTCAAAAACAAAAAAAATAAGCATCAATACCATCCATAGTAACTCAGAGGCATGTGACTCATATGATTTATTAGAACATGGAAACATACCTTCAAATGTACCACATATCTATATTACACAAACTATGTCCCATGGTTTTCCAAAAAAATAGAATATTGGTGTTATAATACAATTTTCCAACACAATGGCCCAACCCACTAGGTCTGAGCCTAATGTTAGATAACTTTCTATATACCTCCTCATATGCAAGTCTATATGAACTAAACATAAATTTTTAATTTTCTATATGTCGTGACTATGTAACCATTTTCACGTATCAGTAATGCTAACAAATAAACATAATAAATTATTCATGTAAAAATTAAAAACAATGATATGGAATAAATTTTATACATTAAATATATAGTCTCCCAATGTGGAATAGAAAAATATTATAATTAAAGTTGTTAGACAATGTTATAAAGAATGGATTCTTAAGGACATCAAATGACATGAAAAAAAATAATTTAAATTCCATATAATTAAATTAATTTTCATGTAACATAATATGGATATGGAAAAAACATTGGATTATATATATATATATTATCAGTTTTAAAGAATATTATGAATCATTGGGGTTAATAATATAGTCATTGAATATTAATCACCAAGTTTTTATAAATATAAGGTTTTAACAAATCTAGTTGACATGAAAAATGTAATTGATGGCCTTAACTATCATGATCAAACCCTATGAATACCTTTTATTAGATAATCCACTAAAGATAGAATGAGTTGGATTTTCCATAAACCATAGAAAAGTTGATATCCAACAAATTAATTATCAGAGAAACCATTTACAAGTGAATTTCACTCAAAAGTAGATCACTTCCCTTACATTTTTCACCGAACCAACCATGAAATTATCACTATGACACACCTTAATCTTACTTATTTTAATGTTTTATTAAAGAGACATGTATCAAGACCATATAAATATGATCATGTATATATATTTTTATTGAAAAATGAATATATTTTTATTTAACAATTTTTACATTATAAATAATTTTTATTTAAATATATTAAAACATAATTTATTTGGGGTAATATTGAAAATTATTTTCCAAAAAAATAATTTTCCTGAAGTAATTTATATTTATAATTAATTTATTTTAAATTAATATTACTATTTAATATGTTTTATTAATCTAAAATGAACATTTAATTTTTATGAAGTCAAATGTGATTTTTATATAAATAAAAAAACTATTATTTTCAAAAAACAAAATATTTTCAATAAATGTCCATTGTTATTTTAAAAGTTAAAATTAATTTTTTTTAAAAAAATTATGTTATTTTTATAACAATAATTTTGAAATTATCCAATGGGTAAATAGGTTTAATTTTCTACATTACATAAATTTTTTGGTAATTCTTAAATACCTTATCAATATACTTTATTATGATTAAATTATTATTACACAAATTTCTTATAATAAATCCATTAAATGAGATCCACACAAAGTTATTTGTTTTTAGTTAAAATAATGAAATGTTTAGTTTATTTTATTAATTTCAAAATTAAATTTTGAATCCTCCAAAACATATAAAATATAATAAGGTTTTAAAATCCATTTATAGTTTTTTTTATTCACCTCATCATAAGAAACAGAATTATATTATAATATTCAGCACTATTCCTTATAAAAATATTTCATCAACTTCCATTTGAAAAAATACATGTGAAAACCCAATTTTAAGGTATTTTATTTCAGTTGTTTTACAATATGGAGTACAATAAATATGTTTGAGAAATGATAAAGCATTTCCCACTCATTTACTCTATCAACCCACCATGCTCTAATTTCTCATCACTCATAATTATTGGAGTATGTACATAATCTTCATTACACGGTCTAGAAGGAAAACAAGGCTTATCCAAGCTCTCATGAATCCCCCTTGCCAATGAATTTGGATTCACACTCTCAAGTAAGAGATATTTTATTTTATCCTCTTTCATCAATTATTTTATATACCTTATGTCATTTAACATAATTTCTATATGATGGGAAATGTTATTACATATTCTGATACATTATATTTTTTTCTTAATGATTATATACCCCTTTTTGTCTCATAAATCCATTGTATGAATTATTATGTGATGTCATTTTGCTGCTGCAATTTCAAAATTATTATTTTCCATCCATAAAAAATTCTAGCGGATTCCATAACCATTTCATATTTGTAATGTTCACATTTATACACATATTCAATATATAAATAGGCCTAACTTGTATATATTTCAGACTCCCCAGACTCCAATTCCATGAAATAAAATATGATTAAGGCTGAACCCATCTTATATTATCATTGTGGGACCCATATGAATGAGACTAAAATTAATGTTATTAGTGCTCCAAGAACTCTTTATTGCACCAATTCATTGGGTACTGTATAGTATAATTATATTCAATTTTGTAAAAAATAATTGAAACTGATTCCTTTATGGGTCTTTGTCCATAATTACGTGTTAAAAGTCATCCTTTACTGATTTTTCTTGTTGCAGTGTTTTTGGTGGCTTCTATATTTACCATTTCAGGATAATAATTCTATATCACAGCTTATTATTAAGGTTCCATTTATTCCACATTTATATAAATATTTTATCATTTATTTTCTTATCCCATGATCATTATTTTTCTTGGTTTTATTTCACAAACATTTCTTATGTATGAACCCTGATTATACCTTGATGTTTTCAACTCCATGCAATCTAGAAGTATATTAATATAGTTTTCAATAATGTTTTTTTATACCATGATCAAGGTGTTATTATATTTAACTAATCCTTAATGAAACTATACATCTCAGTATTTTACTATGTATTAAGTGTAATCATATATAATAAATCATTTATTAATTTGTAATAAAGGGTTCGGTTGTCAGAGGGAAACATTCCATTGTTCCACTATTACCATGATCATCTTATCAAACGTCTGCCATGGTAACAATTTACATATAAGGATACATATATCTTAATTCTATTACAACATCATAATTCTCATAAAATTAATGAGTAAAAAATCTCAATAGGACACAACAAAATTTCGTTAACAATTGTTAAGTACATAAATAATTTATTCGTAGATAATATTTAATGGATAACATTTATATCAATCATACAATCACATATTGTGAAGTATTATGCCAGAAAATCTTACAATAAACACCAATTATTAGTTTTTCATCTCAATTCTTGAATAATAACACTTAACTAATGAAAATAATCATATTTAACATTGCTCTAGTAAACCTATAGCACAAAATATTCAATGAATAATGACCTAATGATAATTGGATTCCTAACGAATTATCTATGACATTCTTATTGAAAATAAATAGGCATTGAGTGCACAACTAAACAATAAACTATTAATCAATCATTCCACCAATATAGTATATGGACCATGAGTGAACTACTCACAAATCAATTAAGAATTTAGAAACCTGATACATGGCTTGACAAACTAATTGAATCCTCCAAATTTTCTTATATAATATAAGTTTATTTCCATCATATTAATAGGTCTATCATCACCTTTGCAATATATGTTAACTCCCCATATGAGGGAATATCATGTCATGATGGTCCACCAGTTCAGATAACCAAGAATGATACACCTAAGTCAAATATGTAATATATAACATGTTATAGAAAATGAGGAAATAAAATTATCATAATAAATAATATATAATCAAATAAACATGTGAACATCATAAAACATGAAAAATAATGTTGAATATAAACTCTTGGAATCAATTATCTTAACAAGTTCCACATGACGTATATAGACTCCAACATGTGATCACAATAATGAATAATGAATCATAAAATTCCATAAAATGTAATATTTCATTGATCAATGTGTAATAGATATATCTAAAAGGAAAGAAACATCTTTATAATGTTTATTATTCATGAAAACCAATTTTCAACTAAGAAATACGTTCTATGTCACATCAATGATCTAATTAGTTCAAAATTCTCAACAAGACATCTTAGAAATGAATCCAACTACTTTTGTTCTAAAAGGTACTAATATCACAAGAAATAATAAATTCTCTTTTCTAGATAATTTTTTAACAAAATTTATTCCAACACAAGTGGGATAAATTTTCACTTCATGGAATAAAAATATATTATAATATGATATATAGTACATATAATATTAATGGGATAATAAATAATTATTATTTGATTATAATTCAGGGTATATGGAATATCAAGATTACATTATTAAAATTTTAATAGGTTGAAATACATTTTCAAAATCTCATAAAATGAATACGTTTATATCTAACCCTTTAAAATGAAGTATCAATAGTTGAAGATGTATAGAAATAGAAACTAATATGCCTAAAAACCATGTGAAAGGATCATATTGTTCATTATGGGATAAAAAAATGAAAAAAAAATTATCATAGTTTCATGGTAACGAATTATCAACCAAACTTGATGGCCACAACATTCTATGTATTTTATAAATAAAAATTACATGTTTAGGCTGGTAGTACGAAAGTGACAAATTAAAATTGCAATATACATTTTTATCTTATAGTTTGATGAATGTAGTTTGTTTATCTTATTAAAAAAAATAAAATGATGTTAAATGACTCGAAATAAAATAATTCCATGATTTAAAACATTTATAAACATTAAAATAGGTTATAGGGTTGATTTTTAAATGATGATGAGGAATAAATAGCGAAACCATGTTTTTCATCATAAAATGAACTCTTTATGTGTAATATTATTTTACCCCACTACAGATCCTAGTCGGCGTGTGATAGTAAGGAGTTTACCCTTATATAGTTTCTATATTTTATCCTTCTAGTTATTATCCATTAGTATCATATATAAATGCTTATATAGATTAGACTTCACCAATACATGACATTATGAAATATAATGATAACATTACATAGCTCTTACTAACCATTACACTACACCAAAAATAATTTTAGTACCCTTAAAAAATAAACTTAAAAAAGAAGTTACCCTTTTGAATTTCATGGGTTACACTTCAAATATTCCTATAAAATATACTTTACCCTAATGTAGTTTCTATATCATATTTATACAGAGTTGAGATAACCCTTACAGTAAGAATAAAACTAGGGATTAAAACTTCCATATGTCAAACCATGCCTTTATATACCATAAGAACTATGGAGTTTCCCTAGAACTACTAAAGAGAAAACTCATCTACCAATAATCAATGCCTAATTAATATTTACAGTGTATAAATACCATCATTTCCCTTATGTAACCCTTGTAAAATAATAGTTTCCTTTACACAACATCACAAAACCATATTTAAGCATTATTTCTATTGAAAAATTAAATTTTCACATATAAGTAAATATAAAATAGAGACAATTAATGGTTCAATGGTCAATTGAAATTTGAAATATTATAGGGTATCTCCTTTAATCTTTTATTATTTCCTAGTTACCAACACCATAATCATTTATGATGTAACTTACCTTTGTATCAATATTAGTAATATTTACATTGTTATAATGGGGTATGTAATTTTATTTTCTCATTATCCATAGCTTTTTTCTCTTCATATGTGTTTTGGGGTTTTCAATAATTATTTACAATGTTTCTGTATGTGATACCTAAAAATATTAAACAAATGTTTTTGAGGAAATGTGAACTTATTTCCCATTTTGGGTATGGAATCATTATCATCCATATCCATGTTCATTAAAATTGTATAATAAAATTTATTATATACATATTAATGAATTTTAATGGTATTTAAAATCAATCCTTAAATATATTTCTATAAATTGAAACAGAATACTATTTTCATTTTTTTAATGAACCATTATGACATTCTTCTAAAAATTTGAAATATATTTTTTTCATTAATGATTATGGTACCAATGGATTTTCCATCCTCATTTATTTTCTTCATCATTAAGCTTTCCCTATATGTTTAAATATTTTTATAATGAAAATCATATTTATATATTTATAGGAATTTTAAAATTTTATTTTATTTTAATTATTTTTATTTTGAAAATAATCATAATAATGATTAAATAAATTTCTCCTTCATCAATATCATCATATTATAATTTTATTATTCATCACTAATAATATTATCTGATGATTCCACTAATTTCCTTTCGATATAATAAATATGATAATGATGATTTAATTATGTTTTCATCATGCTTGCCTCCTTCAAATGGTTTAATTAGTAATTTAGGGAGTAATGATTTTCATTGTCATATTTGGGGCTATATGTACACAATTTATCAATATGTGACATATGAGTCTTATCTCTAATTAATTATTTAATTTTATATATCTATTTACATAATGAAGTATATTCATGGACATGATTATGAATACTTATGTTTAAATGTTTGTTAAAATAGATGTAATTGGGTAGATATCTTCATATGATATTGGGTGGACATAATCATAGGATTCAATATTCACAAATTTGTAGTTGGACATAATTATAATTTTTTTTCAATATGTTATAATTTTATATGTTTGTATTTATTTCATAATCATATCTCTTATTTTTATTATATTATCCCATAGATTATTTTTTATTTTTTATGATTCTATACTCTTATAAATCATCAATAGTAAAAATAAATAGCGAGGACATGAATCATGATTTAATATAGATTACATGTTTTGTTTTTATTCGTATGTTGTGGTCATAATCTTGTAACATAATTTTTATCTTATTCTCACTAATGATCATAAATTAATATCTCCCATGATTGTCATTACATAGAATCTATGCTCTCAATTTATAATTTTCTCATTTTCATAGGTTATTAAAAATTATATTAAGTAGGTTATGACTAAAAATAGTGTACTATATAATTTTTTTAGAGATGTGGATGACTTTATAGAAATATAATGTTCTTGGAATACTATAATAAATTCAGTTTAAGGAGAAAGACATGAGTTTCATTATATACAATGATATCCCTAATTTACTAAAACTTTAATTCTAAAATGGTTATGGGTATGTGAGGCACTCAATTATATTTATTTGAATTTTAAAAATAGAATTTTATGTTTTTGTGATAGGTTAGTTACAATTAAAATATTTGAAGATAATATATTTAGCACTAGATTCTGGTGTATGTGTCTTTGGAACTATATGAAGACTCCAAAATAGATTCCAAACACACACATATGGTAATAAAAATCAATAAGGATGTTTATAGAGAGAGTGTGATTAAATGTATATTGAGAATATTAGATAGAACTTTTACATAGATAACATTATTGATACATAGAATTATCTATGTTGTACCCCATTATAAATAATTTCATTGTGATGTTATAAAATCAAATTTAACAAATATAAAATATGTTCTCAAATATATCAAAGGAAATAATATCGTTATGATGTTATAGCCAATTTTTAAGAACATGAATTTATCTGGATTTAATTTTTCAAATTGAGTATATGATTATGAATGAATAATGTATAATTTACTCGATATATTCTATCTACGTGTTATAATTGAATTTTTTCAGTTCATGAAAATAAATTAATTTATTTAAATAACAAAAATACAAATATTTTGTCACTATAATGTATTATACAAATATGATATTGATTAAAGAAGCATAATAAAATATGATCGTGGAGATTTAGATACCAAAAATTTCATTTAATAATTTATTGATAATTGATCATTCTAAAACTCCATGGAAAATGTATTCTTCTATGAAAAATGATTTTAGATTTAATTTCATAAAAAACCATTACTCTAATTCAGACAACACGATGGAATTTATCCCCATAAAGGATTAAATTACTTATATTCCTGTCTTGGTAATTTCTAATGATTGATTTTATAAATTGAAGATGATCATGAATTTTCAACCCCTCAATATAACATAATTTATATTCAGAATGCCCCAAAAAAGCATTATTTTTTACATTAAAATGGGTGTGGGATGTAAAAAATTATTTGTTAATATAATTTTTTAATCTAGAGGTGTGGTCCTTGAAAATTGTTTAAGGAATTATTTTGATAATATTTGGATTCAGGGGGACATAATCTATGTCACATGGGAGAATAATTCATTACATCGAGGGGTTAAATTATCATAAAAATTATTAATTTTTCTTTAGGTTTTATTTTATGATGGATCTCTTTAATAATGGATATGATTTTGAATATTGTTGTGTGAATTGTGGGCTTTGAACAAAAATTAAAAGGGATATATTGGGGAACTTATAGGATCCATAAAAATAAAATTATATTTGTTGTAAACCATAAGAAAGATGAATCATATTGACATTTAATATGTTTCTATGTTGTTATTAACATAAGTATGATTGTTTGAAGGTAGTGGAGTCCAATTATAGATTTTTTTAATTAAACTTTTTCATTACGTCTATGTAATTATAGGATCCATAATTTATTCTAGTTTGTATAGAGATTGAAAATTGAAAAATGAGTGCAATACATAAAATATTAATGTGAGACTGACATATGAACTTTCTAAAGTGATAACAAAAAGGATCATATGAACAAAATATGTAAATATGTTAAAGGTCATTAATAATTATGAAATATTATGATAAATGTAATATGTATTTATAATATGCAGTATGTTAACTAGAGTTAAATGAATATTTTATAGAGTAAAAAATATTATGAAACATTTAAGATGATTTGATATAATAAAATAGAAATATAATATGATATGACTATTATATATGTTATTATAATTTAAAAAATTATATTTCAGACTACATGGAGGAAATGATGGATATTTTATTGAAATAATATGATATAATGATTCAATACCTATATATATTCAAATGATGTGACTCTATCCTAATGATTAAAATATAAATATGATTATATTATAAAATATTTTTATAGTAATTAAACTAGGAGGATATTTTATAAATTTTAGTTGATTAATTGTAATAATGATTTCAATGTGAATTTTTTTTGTTATTTAAAATTGAAAGGCTTCACATTGACACATAATCGTTCATGTCGTGATGGATTTCTACATGATAATATATATACAAGGATGTTATCTAGGGAAATCGTGGAATTTTTAAATAATAATATATTGAGTCTCAGGGATGATTTAAATGCAGATATTGAATAATAATTAGTAAATTTTAATTATGAATAAATTAGATGATAATGCGGTTAAATGAGTGGAATTTACTAAATGATATATTTTATTTTTATCATCATGAGAATTATAGATATATATTTTGGATAATTTTAATATACTAAATCATTTATCTAATTATTATGGAAGTATTTCTAAAAATTTTTATTGAAATATTATTTTTAGAATTTCATTAAAATAAAATATACAGATTAAAGAATATATTTATAATAAATAATTGATAAACTGTTATGAGGTGATTATTGCAGAATAACAATATCAGAACTAAAATGAAAATATGAACCCATAATTATTTTTTTCAATATTTTTATTGGTTTCATGGAATTGTATTTCTTATTTTTTTTCTTTTAATATCCAGTTTTTTGAGGAGAAATATGACTATCATGTGTATCCACACTCGCATACACATATTGATCATTCTAAATGTTTGAAAGATATTTTCCAACATGTATGTTATTCAATTGAATATTATTTTGAAATCATATAATTATATTCATAAAATAACATATTGTTCATATATACATATATATCTTGAAATACATTGATGGTCTTGTTCATTCTCAAATTTGAGGAATCTTTTGATTACTTGTGTTTTCAGAATAAAAAATTACATCTTACATTCAATAAGTGTATGATTTATACCCTATGATGTCAATGATGCCTACCAAAACCTATTGTACGTTTTTCAAACACATTTAATCACTAGAAATTTAAATATTCATATAGTAGTTGTCTTGATAAAAACTAAAAACAAGAAGGATTAATATTATTCATTAGAACCGATTCATGTTATAATTTCCATATGACCGTTATTATTTCTGAAACTGATTATGGATGAGGAAGAAAATAAAAATGGTTCTATGAAATCATTATAAAGTCATATATGTTAATAAAAAATTAAAACAAGCACCACTTATCCAACCATCCTCTTAGAGGTATATCAATTCTCCATGGATCCTCATTCAACAATTATTATTACATTATCATTGTTAAATGAAGCCAAATAAATCTACATGATTATGGTAAAAATCATATCAATGAAGTTAAAATTAAATTATTTGAAAAAATTAAATAATGAAAAACCCCATTGTAGAAGGTATTACTTTGTTTCATTATCAAAAATGTGATTTGAGAAGATATGATCCATTTGATACCACTAGATTTTATCTATTACATTAAATGTTTTGGTTGGTTTTTATAACCTTCTATAAATATTGTAAACGTCATTAGAGAAAATTAAAATGTTTTATTATGATGATTCAACAAAATTTCAATATAGTGCAGAAGATCATATTGATATGAATTTTCACTAAAAAAAATTTAATATTTATGATAAAAATATAATTTTGAATCACTTTTATTTTTGTATTTTTCTATATTTTATTAGTTATTACTTTTATCCAACGATTATGACTAATAAATAAGATTTTTTAATGTGTAAGTATTTTTTATTTGAGTAAATATTTTTTTATAAAAATCATTACGAGAATATATTAAATGTATAGAAAAAAATTTCCCGTTCCCTATGATTTCAAAAAATATTGTTTTCAATTATAAAAAGATTATTATATGTTTAAATTATTATATAATTACATTATGTTGATTATTAATATTTAATAAATATCAACCATGTGGATAGTTGAGTTGTGTGGAATTTTAACATGGTAATATAAAAATAGTTTCTATAAAAATATGAGATAATTTTTTATTACATATATATTTGAACATTTATTTAGGTCTATTATACAAATGTCATTTATGACATGCCATAGATTAATTTTTTCAATAAATTGGAGATAATATCATCTATGTGATAGATACTCAGGATATTTTTTTTCCAAATAATTAAATATTTTCTTCAGAACCCACCAATATAAATTCATGTTTATCAATATATGGTTTTAGTTTCTTGAGTCTTTAGCTTTTCAATAATCTTGTTTTTCAATTTTCATATGTATATATTACATAACATCACTATTTCGCATTAATAATAAATATATATATATATATATAGATATATATATTACATCATACATTATATGTCATATAAAAAAGAATATAGTTTTTATTTAAAAAACGTGATTCATGGTTTGACATTTATTTCTAGTGATTCTACAATTACATATTGTATAATTTCATATGATTTTTTTATTTTGAGAAGCATTTTTTATTGGATACTAGTAATTAATAAGTATACAGTATGTTATATTAATGTAGAATTCATATTGGAAAAAACATTTCTCTCTAGCATGAATGACAGAAAAGGGAATATTTTTTCACTAATCACCAAATTATTTTAGTTGGTCATAAATATCTTTAAAATGGAATTTTTTTTCTAACGTTAGAAACAAATTATATGATCATCCATTAATGTTCTCAATAATTCACTTAGTAGAAATGGTGTCTTAATTTCCTAATATATATTTGGACCAAATATTAAACATTAAAAATTACATCATATTAAGATCAAACCTATTTAAAAAAAACAATACCAGTGGTGATTTAAAATATTGTTTAGATATATTATATTATTACATTATTTATGTAGTCTATTCTTGGAAGTAAATTTTTTTCAATATTTTTGATTTCATGTTAGAATAAATTGAAGAAATAATTATATTACAAGGAACTAGTATATATTTACCAAATCATCACATATATACAGCTTTAATTATTTTAAATTGATATATTTGAATGATTATAGGAGAAAAATGAAATATATTAAAATAAAAAATTTATTTATTTATTTATTTGATTTTATTTTTGCATTTATTAAATAGACATAAATTAAAGTAATCATGTCATGTAGTTTAAGAATTCATGATTTTTATCATATATTAAAACAATTGTTTTATCATTTTATTATAGTATAATTTCTATATAATATTATAGAAATTTTAAGTAAAATATAAAATTTTAATTAAAATTATTGTATAATATCAAACTATGTTTTTCTGATTTAGTTGCATGACAAGATTTTTTAAGCATATCCAAATTTTAAAAATATGATAAAAAATTTACTATTTATATAATGGATCATTAATGTTGAAAATATTTAAAGGTATTAAAATGTAAAATCCATAAATAAAGAATAATAAAAATATAAGGATCACATATAAACCAAAATATTTCATCACCCTCACTAATGAAATAATAACGGAATGTAAAACATTGTAACCAACCATATCCTTTTATTCAATTCCATTGAATGTTTAAAAAGCTCCTAGTTCATAGAGGAGGCATAGGGGTAGACATATGTGTTAGAGAGATAGATTCTAGAGTCATGTGGAAATCATGAATTAATTATAGCTCAAATTGTGAATTTTGAGTTTATAGATTGTATGGATGGTTGGTTTACAACCCTATTATAATTTATGGCTTTTTTGTGTTGATTATTAGGGTGAATTTATGAGGTATATTTTATTAATTATCTTGTCGGAATGGGTAAAATACCAAGAGAATATGTATTGGAAAGCATATATCATGATCTCAAGATTCATGATGAAATTAATTTCTAATTCGAGGTGTATCAATGTATAAAAATGGGTTCAAACTACACATATTTTAGTTATTTTATAAAAAAATTATTATCCTTTCCCAAATATCGTTTAGGATTAGAGTTTTATACAATTAGAAAAAACACATACTCGAAAAACCTAAACATTACTTGTAGAAACTTCATGTCTATATACATTTTTACAATATACAAATAATATAAAACAATATTATTTCTCTGTAGAGAAAAATAATTAAAATTTATCCCAGAAAACATCCTTGACCCAACTCTTCCTTATACCTTGAGAAAAAGATTTCCAAACATTGGATGAGAAGAATACCTTAGCATATGAAATTAAATATATGAAACCATCTGTATTAAGAAAACCTGTAACAAAATTTTCTTAAAAACAAACCTTTTTACCATGAAATGAAATAATCATATTCAAAACATCGTTATTTTTCCTTTTGAAAATATATTTATTTTCATGAAAACTCATTTGAAAGAATATAATATATATTTAGGTATTTGATGAAATATTTATACTAAATTGGAATAACCTTCTAGTTGAATTCCATAGATGTCACCCTTTCAAATATAATAACCATACATTCGACTTCAATACCCAGTGAATTTGTGGGCCATCATAGTCACCCCAAAAATTAGTTTATCAGATAAATACCTATAATTGGGCTATCAATTTACCACCAGTAAAATGTCCATGTATATTTATTTAATCACGTCATATATAATCATTTAGTTTTCAAAATGAATATATAAAATATAATTTCAACTCATAATAGATCATTTCAAGTTACTGAAATAATCAATCCATTCCAAAAAAACATTTTTAAAAAATAAATTTCCTATAAAAGTAAAAAATTGGGCTGTTTTTATTTTTAAAACATTATGATGTGAAGATGAATAAAAATATTAGATAATTTTCACTGTGGATGATAACATGTGTTTATGGTATATGTTAAAAAATAATTTATTTTTATTTTTATAAATTAATAAAAATATTCCGTAAAAAAATAAATATATTGCTTATTGAAATACGTTGAATGAAATAAAAAACTAGACATAGAATTTTATTTAATTTTTATTTATTAAATAAAATTATAATATAATATCAGTAATTTCTTAACATTGAAGAAATGATTATAAATTAAATCGTTACTCATTTAAAATATGTTATTTAAATCAACGTGTCTTATACCACATTGAAACATTTGAATCATAATCCCAAAGATGGAATAAAATTTAAAAAACCCATAAATAACATTATAATAAATTGATTTAGTATATGATTTTTCAATGCTTCTATTAATTTTCATCATAAAATAATGTGTGTATATAACATTAAAATATTCCTCAATGAAAGGACACTCTATCGAAGTCCCTTACCACAAGTCTGTCTCATCACATATATTCATTATATTCTTGAATAGTAAATATAGTTTAATTATTCACATTATATAAAACAATATTAATGTTTAATATTAATTTGGAATTACTTATAATCATGGTATAATAATAACAAAATTTTTCATTTTCATGTTAGATTATTTGATGATATTTGGTTTTGGAGACCAAAATATATTTTTCATGATTTCTATTTTAATGTGTTCATAAGTAATTAATCATTAGGATAATATTCATTAAATATTATTAATGTTCATATAACAATAATATTTTAAATCTATTAAATAAATATGGATACAAAAAATTAACTATGTGAAAATCATGGAGGATGTAAGCTATATTTACGCATGAATTTTTTTTTAAATTTTTTATGATCTTTATAGAAAATGGTGATTATAATTTTATATAGTTGTATAATAATAATAAAATAATTAATATCATATTATTTTTTAAAATATACTTAAATATATCACAAATGTTATATGGGGATGAAAAATGAATCAAATCACTTCGTGGAGGTGATAGTTTATAGTTACATAGGAAAGATGTTCTCATTTTTTCCATAAGGAATGTTAACATAACAAATCACATATTATATTTCCTTAATGATAAATTTGATATTAATATAATATATAATAATTAATTGTAGAATTGTTACAATTCATTTGATATGGTTCTACAAAATGAATTATATCAGTCCTTGATTCAGTATTTTTCCGAAATAACAAATGCTAATTATTTTACAATTTGATAGAATTATAGATTTATTTAGGTGATTATGTTAACATAAAAACATTTCAATATATTTATGAACATTAATTATTATTTACCATATTTTTATTAGATTCAAATTATTTATACAAAGAATCATAATAGATAAACAAAATTCAAAAATAACATTTCTTCCAACTATATTTTTTTCCTAACACCTTATAACAACTAAACCTATTATTATGTCAAAAATTACAACTCTGTTTGGCAGTTAGGTTTTCAACTTAGGTATTTGGGGATATATTTGCCTAAAAATTGGTTTTTATGTGTTAAAAATAGAGAAGAAGATGTTCCCTTTTATAATAAATGAGAGGTGAACACTTGGAATTATAAAAAATATAAAATCAATATAAACTATTTTTATAAAAAGTTTGATAAAAACTAACTTATTTAAAATATAGGATTATTTGTATTGAGATAAATTATCTCAATGAATTTTATACATGTTTGTACTATTTTTTAACCCTTATCTTTTTGTATTAACACTTGTTTATCCTTCTTTAATTCATTCTAAGACAACATTTGTTCTTAGTCCTTAAGTGTTAATATTTTTATTATGAAATTACAAAAAAAAAATGTATCATTTATTAAATATTAAAACATATAAAAATAATTTCGATAATTATCATGATTTTTTAAAATTATATCATTTAAGAAAATAGTATTTATTTAAAATTATTTTTTTTTTCAATTTTCACAGTATTGATTACATGGTTTTTTTAAAACAACATAACAAAATGATATTCTCCAATGAACTAAATTAACACATCTCTATCATGTCAATGTAATATTTAATATTCTATTATTACATAACATTTATAGAATAATTATTAATTTAATATTGTTAATATCATTTATTTGATATTTCTGATACTGAAACAGTCACTCAATCATAATTGTGCATGCATTTAAATTAATTATTTATTCCCACAATAATAAAAAATTTATTTATAGGTATAATATATACTTTTAATTTTTAAAATTAATAATTATAGTCTAATATATCCCCCCTATATATTACCACATATTAAAAATATTTCCCTTTTTAAAATAAAATTTGTGAAAAGTTATACATTTTATTGAATAAAATACTATAAAGGCCGAAAAGTCATCCATGTGGATCCAAGAGATCCCAAAATGGTAAAAAAATTTATGTTTTAATAAATTAATTGATATAATTACATTATAAAAATTTTACGATAATTATGTATTATTAATAATATTAATTGAACCTATAATTACCAGATTTACCCTAAACTGTGGTGAAAAAAATGTACTAAAGTTGCTAATCATATTGTAAAAAAATAATAGAGACATAATTTCAAATCATTCTCTAAATGAATCAATAAATATATCCCCTTTTACAGAAATGGATAAAATTATTGTGAAATATATCTCATTGACACAATGTGAAAACAATGTTTTTTGGTGATAAAAATCAAAAGATTGAAAGGTTTTTATATCCAAATTCAATGAAAAGTTTATTAAAATTACTAAAATAGTTTTAAATTGTATATTAATTTTCATATTTTAAAATAAAAAAATTTTATTATTTAATGCTCAAAATTAATTAGATCAAAATTTGGTTTGCAATTTAAATATATTATTTATCAATATAAATCAAAACATGAAACATATAAGAAAAATAAATAAAAATAAAACAAATTAATATATATATTAGGATTTCAAATATTATTTTTAATATTTTTATATTATTTATAAAATTTTCATAAATTATATTTAATTCAATTGCATCATTAAAATGCAGCAAAATAATCTTTTTAGAAAAATACATCTTTTATGCATAAATATGATTTTTATAATATTGGATATAGAAGTCAAGTAAGATGAATATAAAAAATTATATTGAATATTATATATATATATATTTCATTAAATGAAAGAAAAAATATTGATTTTGTTTTCTATTGGTATGAAGGAGTCTTGTTCAAATTAAAATAGTTGTTAAAAAATTTAAAAGAAAGGGTTTTGAATTAATTTATAATTAATTAGTTGAAGAAATAATAACATATTAATCATATTTTTATAATTTATTTAATCATTTTAATACTAATAATTATATCATCTAGGATATCATTTTGACATTTAAATAACAATAATTACTTTCTCATTTATGCTATATGTGGAATTTCATGTATTATATCAACCATAATATTTCACATTAAAAAACTAGTGATGTTAAATTCTCCCCCGCTTTTTGAAATTTCATCTTCTTATTTTTTAATTTGGGACTAGTAACTAAGGACTGATTTATTATATTAACATTATTGAAATCCAACATCAGAAATATGATTTTTGTGACTTCAACTATAAAATAAAGAAAGGGAAGTATAAAGTTCACCTGAGATAACACATACACGAGGTTGATATCATAAAACACATAGATGTAATGCAAATAAATATATAGTACATAGGGAGAATGATAGAAAACATTTTCTTAAAAATGTTATCAAAAAGAAAAATATAAACATGTGATGGATTGAAAAGTTCATTGATATCTCAAAAAGAGATTTAAATGTATAACATTTTTTTAATTATTGTTATAAAGTGTCTAGAATTATATTACTAAATTTCATAATATCATATTTAATGTATCCCACATGAGAATTATAGTTTCATCATACAATTAATTTCAAGAAAAAACAAATCGTTTTTTCCAAATGATTTGTATTCAAAATGTTTTTAAGGCATGAAGCACAACAATAAAATTTTATATAATATCATAATCCAAAAAATATTAAAAATACAATTCCAAAATCGTTAAAAATTATACAAATAAAATGGTTTAGATATTATAAGATAATTTTCCATAATAAATAAAACATTTAATGAACTGTAACTTCCAATTGTTGTTTTCAAATTATTTTCTATTTTAACGAGTCTTTAAAAATTGAAGAA
The DNA here is from genome assembly GCA_963277665.1 of Viscum album. Taxonomy (NCBI): domain Eukaryota; kingdom Viridiplantae; phylum Streptophyta; class Magnoliopsida; order Santalales; family Viscaceae; genus Viscum; species Viscum album. The sequence continues at coordinate 1,521,132,032 of OY728136.1, forward strand.
GTGTGAATCTAAGCCCTGTATGCCCAGGATGATTTTTTGAAATTTTTTTAAGGTATATTCAACAGTATTGTAGGAATAATTTTCTCTCATTTGAACCAGTTCTTGGATTAAAAATCCTATGGCACCATTGAATCTGTGGTTCCAGGATTCAATAAAGAGATGTGTCACTTCAATCATAATAGCTCAAGAGAAAATTATTTTTTTAGAATTTTCAAAGAATAGTAAAATAACATGTTATTGTTATTTTATTTTATTTTTCTCCAATGGATGAGCAGTGGTGGTGAGACTGATGTATTGTGAAGACATTTAATGGCTTGGCTCATTAACTGTGCAACTCCGCCAATGTGAAATAAAAGAGGTTAATTAATTCATTTAATGAACCTCATTAATTTATTGAACTTGTCACTTGCCTTCCCCCATTCTATGTAAATGGAACTCGGGGTGCGTTTTTGGCACCACTTCTTCACACGAGGAAAATCTGGAGGAGTTCTGCGGAAACATACACTTGAATGATGTGACCTGATTTAGCGAATGCTGATGAGCACCAACAAATCCCGAACTGACAACAATGAAAAAAGTGGTTTTTTATATCATCAACAACAAACATATAATCTAGGGAGGGGTTTTGTGATTGTTTTGTTGTTTAATGTTACAGGAAAGAGTTTATATAAACATTAATGATTGAAAAATATTCTCCCTCTAGTTATCATATTAATGTAGAGGGTGAGGGCTGAACAAAAAAAACCATGAATCCTATGACTCTTAGTTCTTGTTGAATTCTTTGGCAATGACATTCCACCAATTGGATGGAACTGCGAGAAAAAGGTAATGCTAAGAAGGAAGTAGATAGAGAGGAATGTAGGCACAGAAGGCACCATGAACTGACCACGGGAGTATGATTGGTGGACCACAGAAGAACCGCCGATTTACAATTTCGGCAACAACTAGAGGATGTCCGCGACAACCGACTGTGGGCAGTGGGAAGAAGGCAGACTCTCATGCTCCAACGTGTGTTGTAGCAGTGAGAGGATGTCGACATGAGGGGGTTCCCTGGGAGAAGGGTGGCACTCGCATCCACCGACGGCGAAAGCTGCCACAACCAATGGGCCGCAGTAGGAGGGGGTGGAATAGTCCCGCTAGTTTCCACGTCGGATGAAGACCTGAGGGCCATTGGGATGATCATTGACCATAGTGGGTCATCTCCCCATATGCCGGACAAAATGGACCTCCGTCCGCGGGGCCATATAGTAATAGGCTCCCTTCAGGTAGACCGGGCATGATGTGGGCCAGTTGAATGGGACGGACCCGTGGCCTAGCGGTCTAATGCGAGTGAGTTTAGCTCCACAAGTCGGTCTGGGCCAACTGCAACCCAAGCCCGCTAACCAGCCAGGTCAACCCCAATGTACTGGGCACAGTGAACCGGGCCGACATTTAAAGGGCATGTCCCAGGTGGGGTCAGGTAGACCCCCTGAGCAGTTGCGTCGGGCTAGCCTGGCCGAGTCGGACCAGGCCCAGACCCAACCGGCCCCCAAATAAAGAAACACACATAACTGGTGAACCAGGTGTCTGTTTGGGACACCATCAGTAGCATTGCAACACCTTTTGGGAAGTGGTTCCTTTTTCATATTCTGGCGAGCCTGACCGAGTTATGCCAGCAAGAGGAGCAATCTCGCCCATTTAACGGAAAGGCATGTAACTTATAGATCAGACTTCCAATCAATGCACCATCTATGGATTATGGAACCTTGTGACAAGGCGGTCCTTTGGATATAATCTAAGTAAGTTTTTAGGGAGTTTTTTATGCAACCTCGGTTAGATCATACCTGAATCCAACCTGGGACTTTTTATTAAATTGCACATATCTCACAGAACAGACATATGATCGACACGTTTTCTATCATGTTGGGACCCCAATGGTGGGGAGGTCCCTTGGGTATGATTTTTGTTGGGATTTGTACTGGTTGAAATATGATTGATGGCTTGGGGAGCATATTTATCCAGAGATCAGCTGAGCTTCATGTGGGAATCCAGTGGTTTAATGTGACATGATGAAGAAGAGCGACCAATATGGGTCAACATCAGAACCTACAGAGTGGGATTATCTAGATATAAAACTAATCATCCCATCCTTTGTACTTGTGACCAATAACAGTCAACACCACTGACCAATATGGGTCGACAACAGCGAACATTACATTTCTACACGAGCGGCCAATACGAGTCAACACCAGTGATCAATACGATTCAACATCTAGGGACCAATACGGGTAAGCATACAGTGACCTATACAAGTCATCATTGGAGTTACTATGGATAGGATGTCATGGCTTTACAACTAGTCGTATATATCACAGTAACCGTGAAATTATACTGTTAGAGTGAGCTATCTCATTATATTGGTTCTTCCTAATTTAGATCATGTTTGTGATATTACATTTCTGGTATTTCATGTGATGTTTCTCATTGTGGATTACTGAGAGACCATCATGGTTCTAGGGGTCCCATACTATATTTTCATACACACCCCAGCATAGTCCACGCCCACACGTGTGTGTTTGGTATAGAATATTGACACTTCTAGGAATACATTGGAGGTTCGATACTTTGTGGAGTATCGTGCGATGGGATTAGTTGAGATCCTCTTCATCAACATCAGACATATAGCTAAAACCCTCTTGGTAGTGCTACAAGGCAGATGTGGCAACTATTTAAATTTTTTTCCAATTTCTACTAATTGTATTTCGGCCAACTTTTTCAGTTTACAGTGGTACATCTGGTTTTACATTACTCTCGTGGTTATACCATAATTTTTTTCGGTGTTTACTTAATTTTTTCTTTTTGAGTGTGTACATATCCCAAAGCCAATTCAATACATAATCGGGAAAATCCTTCATGTTCTTGTCACCAATTCCTTGCCTATGGATAGTGGGCTTGGGGAAGTCACATCCGGGCCCCCTGGGATGGGTTCCGAAAAAGTTGTATCAAAGAGAATTCTGTTTTACCAGAAGAACTAAGAGTCTACTATTAATGAGGGAGTGTTGTAAAGTATCTTTATTTCGGTTTTCAATACAGGGAGTCTAGTGTTGGTGTGGTGGCTGACGTATCCATACACCACGACCCTAAATTCTGTTTTCGGACTCGGTACATGAAATCACCGGTTGATAGTGTTTTGAAAATATTTTTTGATCATTATTGAGCCATCTCACCTGGTATAAATTATTGATCGTGGCACATCTATTTCTTATAGGATGTTTCTACTATGACAGCCTTCTATGATTCACGTTAGTGTTCATGACAGTGGACCACCGAGCAACGAGGCCTCGGTACATGGACCACTCACATTGATGTCATCTTCGGGTGGTTTACCAGTAGCACCACCCTAAGTTGTGCAGTAGATGATACCAATGGATCATACACACCAGCTGAGCACATCGAATGAGTTATAGATACAGAAGACTCCAGGGTTTCAAGGTGATATGGAACCCCAGGCGGTATAGGAATGCCTTATAGTGGTTTCATGGGTCTTTCTCTTAGTAGAGACACTCTACAAGTAGATGGTGATCTTGGTTGTTATCCTTCTTTAAGGAACAGTCAGAAAATGGTGTAGATCAAAGGTCTAGGTGCATGAGGATATGACCCTCCCCTTTCCCGACATTGAATTCCTTTTTAGGGTGGATTTAGTGCCAACGACACTTAGCCCTATGCATATAAAAGAGTGTCTGCATTAGTAGCAGGGAAACCAGTCTGTGGATTAGTACTCTGTGAGATTTAGTAACCTCTCCTGATACTTTACTGGTGGGGTACAAGAACCTTACATCAAGTCCATGACCTTTGTGAAGGGGCTCCGACAAGAGATCAGAGCTATGGCAATTTATCTTAGCATATTGATGTAAGATGGGGTGGTAGAGAGAGATTTGTTGATGGAGATCATCCTTTCTGAGTAGGAACCGACCGTGAGAGCCCCTACTAGACGATAGGTAATAGAGTCATCTACAGATGGCAGTAGAGAGACGACACAAATGCCATAGTGGGAGAGACCATTTGGAGGGCGACCTGTGGACATAGGGTCAGATGTGAGATCTCTGAGATGCTAAAGGATCCACCTACGAGTCATGATCTATTTTTCCTATTGGGGATAGGTTCAAAGATCTCATGACTATCTGACTCCCCAAACGGATAATCAGCAGATGGTGGAGGGGCCACTGAGGCAATGATAGCGGTATGAGATTGTGCATAATCAAGGTGGTTGGTGAGTCAAGGGAGAATGATGTGTAGTGGGCGGTGGTCAGGGTCACCAGGCACTACCACTACCACCCCCAGGCGCTCCATCATGAGCTCAGGTAGCTGCTGGATGCGGATCTACTCCGCTATAGGAATATGTGTCTCACCATCCTATCTTCTTTGAGATGATACAAGGTATGATCTGTATCTTATCTACTTTAGTTGTAGTGTATATCAACATACGTTATATCCATTCATTCATTTCCATAGACATAGTTCAGAAATCTGAGATTCTGATTGATCTTTTAGCATGACCTTTGCATTTCAATACACCTACAAGAGGAGATTCAGCGGTCACACATTGGTGCCAATAGTGTGATCTTTCTCTTGGAGGAGACAGTTTCAAATGGGATCTTATAGTATCAGCAGTGAATCCCTACGAAATCATTCCTAGTAATTGACTGTCTATCATCAATTCACACACATGTTGATTGATTGAGATATATAGTATGATTTACGCATACATATGGAGGCTGGTTTTCCTTTGTTGGTGAGAAGGAAAACATAGAAGCATGAGATGGACATGCACCCAGCAGTGTCCAGCAGATTACATATCAACTGGCTTCCATGACCTTCGACATTTTTGATTAGGCGATTCCACAGTTTCTAGTAGTGTTTGATGAATATGAGGAAAAATTTATAGATGATGTCCTAGGACTACGTCCTCATAGAGAGGTAGAATTCTACATTGATTTGTACCCAAAAACATCACTGATATCTTCACCAACATATCATATGTCCCCTTCAATGCTCTTGGATATGAGGGTACGGTTGGAGGACTTATAGTGGAATGGATTTTTATGGAAAAATGTTTCTAAGTGGGAATCAACAGTGTTGTATTCCATGTAGGTGGAAAGAATTTTGAGGCCATTTGTGGTCTTCTGGAAACTAAACTAGGTGACCATGAAGAACTAGTATCCTATGTAAAGTACTGATGATTTGTTTGATCAGATGAAAGGAGAAAAGTGGTTCTTGAAGAAATAACTTGGATCAGGCTGTCATCAGCACTGGGTACTAGATGGGGACATACCGAAGAAATTATTCATATATCGTTATGTACATTACATGTTCATGGAAATGTCATTTGGCATGACCAACACTCGAGCAGTTTTTTTGGGGGCTCATGAATAGGATCCTTCATCCATACTATGATTGCTTCATTGTGGTCTTCATAGACAGCCTCTTGGTGTACTCATCAACAAAGGAAGAGAAAGATATACACATGGCGATTGTTATGGACACACTCCGGGAGCAGCAGTTATATTGCAATCTTATGAAGTGTGACTTCATGATATGAAAGGTACACTTCATGGGAGATGTCATCTCAGATGATGAAGTTGTTTTTGATATAGTGATGATTGAGGAAGTACTTACTTGGGAACCACCCCTAAGTGTTACCGAGGATAGGGCTTCTTTAGATTAGCATGCTACTATCAGAGGTTTGTATCTGATTTCTCTAGAGTAGCAGCACCTATGACTGGCTGGATGATGAAGGAGAAACACTTCATGTGGTTATAGAAAATCCAGTAGATCTTTCAACAGTTGAGGTAGAGCTTGACCAATGATCCAATCTCGAGGTTTCATGAGGAGGTCACTTACTATGTGGTTTAATGTGATTCATTAGCGACCAGACTTCGTTTCATCCTGATGCTTGATGATGAAGTGATTTCTTTTGTCTTGAGAAATCTGAGGCCTCATTCGATGAATTATGAGACTCATGACTTGTATTTGGCAGTAGTAGTCTTTGCACTGTATATGTGGAAACAAAATATGATTGGTGAGCAGTTCATTGTATACTAAGTCCAAAAAAGTCTCATATATATCTCCACATAGAAATATATAAATTGGTGATGGATATGTTGCCTAGAGTTCCACTAGGACATTAAATATCAGCGAATCTATACTTATGGTAAGAGGAACATAGTGGATAATTCACAAAGTTAGAGACCAGGTTCACAGATATTGAACAAGGCTACATAGAGGTTACCCTCAGTTTAGATATCCTATGTGGATAGATATGAGGTAGTCAAACTCCCGTCAATGGTATTTTCTCCTCCCCTCCATTAGTGAGTCTAGGAGGCACAACTCGGAGATAGTATCTGCGAGATTAAACATGCACAGATATCCTTTGGGCATGCACCTGATGGATATTCTGATGGTTGGGAGCATGTTAACCTTTTAAGAGGACGTACAGTTGTACATGTGGCGCTATGAGAGGATGAATTTAGGGAGTACCATACATCCCCCATGGAAGTACATCAAGGCATGATGAAGATGTTTGAAGACCTACAACATCAGTACTGAGGGCCATGGATGAATAACGTTTTGGCATAGTCTGTTTCTTGATGCCTCATAAGCCAACATGTGAAGGTCGAGCACCCGGTACTAGCAGGAATGTCAGAACCCCCTATGGATAGAAATGTGGAAGTGGGAAGGGATATCTATGGACTGTGTGACAAGGATAACACATAATTCCAGAGGGAACGATTCCATATGGGTGATCATTGACTAACTCACCAAGTTATACCAAATTCTTGTTATTCGAGAGAAAGGAATGTTATAGAGCACGAGATGTCTCTACAATCATAAGATCATGCGAATTCATGTTGTTCCTTCAACAATAGTTTCCCAATGTGACACACGCTTAACATCCCTGTTGTGGAATGAATTTCAGGAGGGTTTTCGGACTCATCTTCTATTGAGAACAGATTTTCACCCAAAAACAGTTGGTCAGACTGAGTAGACCCTCCAAACCTTGGTGGACTTGTTTCGTGCATTTTTCATAGACATTGTTCGCAGTTGGGAGAACCACTTACCCTTGGAGGAGTTCACGTACAACACGTTTTATCACTCCACAATGGGTTTGGTCTCTTTTGAGGAGGTGTATGGACGAAAATCTATATTTACCTTGTGCTGGATGGATTGAGGAGAGGTAGCACACATGGTCCTAGAGATGGTATAGGCTACCACTGAGAAGGTGCAGGTTATCTGAGAGAAGATGAAGACTGTACAGAGCTTGCAGAAGTCCTCTACTGGTAGGAGATAAAGACCAATACGCCTCTAGGATAGGGACCATGAATACTTGTGAGTCTCACCTCGACAGGGACTACAGATATTTGGCTAAGACCACAAATTCTAAATGATTTTTATCATACCATTCCTAATTCTTTGGAGGATTGGAATGATGGAATACCATTTGGAAGTATCACCGAAGTTTGATATGGTGCACGATGTATTCCACATATCCCAGCTGGGGAGATATGTTGAATACCCATATCACATCATCGACCATGGATAGATGGATATTGATGATGGGGAGACTTGTGAGGAGTATCTGATATAGTTATAGGATCGACATGAGTGGATCTTTACTGGGAGGTAAATACCTCTAGTGGCATTCGGTGGCATCATAAGAATCTTTAAGAGAGCACATCAGTGCTAGATGCTCGTACGAGTGTTAATACCCATCTTTGTTTGTGTATCCTTGTTTGGACTTTGGTGATATAAATCCCTACAGTGGGGAGAATGTAAATACCCAAAATTTCTATGTAATTGTTTTTTAATTATTTGATATTTTTATGTGTCTGAGAAATTTGAAGGAGCGTCATTCCAAAGCCCGGTGTGCCCATAATGAATTTATTAACTTTTTGGAAGGTAGGTTTAGTAAACACGTGGGTGCCTTTTTTTATCGGTTGAACCGGTGCTCAGATTAAAAATATGAGGGCACCATTGAATCTATAGTTCCATGATTCAATTATGGAAATATCCACTTCAACTATAATAGGTCAGGAGATATAGTTGTTGTTGATCTTCCAAAAAATAATAAAATAACATGTAATTGTTATTTAATTTTCTTTTTATCCAATTAATGAGCATTGGTGGTGGGACTGGAGACTTTTAAATCCATTTAATGGGTTGAATAATCAACTATGTAACTCCAACATTGTGAATTAAAATAGGTTCATTAATTCATTTCAGGAACCGCATTAATTATTCAACGTGTTACCCGCCATTACCCCTCATATTTAAATGGATCTCATGGTGGGGTTTTGGTACGGATTCATCAATAGAGGAAACACTGGCAGTGTTCTATGGAAACATCATCCTAAAGGATGATACCAAATACATGCAGAAGTGATGAGCACTACTGAATCACGAACTGACGACAATGATAAACTAGGTTTTGTCGATTGTTGACAACAAAACACTATTTCAGGTTTGGGGGTTTATGTTTGGTTTTGGTTATACATTATTGAAAAGAGTTTACCTAATATTTTATGTTTCATAATTATTCTCCCTCTGGTTATTACGTTAACACCTAGGGCATGGGAAAAACAAACATGTCCTAGAAATTCCACCTCTTCATTCATGTTGCATTCTTCATGAATGACTTTTCTCAAATTTGACAGAAACACAAGAAAGACTGTCACACTATGATGATGGTAGTTTGGGAAGCTTGTATGTGCAAATGGAACCCAGAATAGACCCCCATAGCATGTCCAGCCGCCCGAGGAAATAATAGAAAGTGTGCAATGTTGGTGGATGTCGGAGCAGGCCCGTGACAACAGAACCCAGGCGGCGTGCTTTCGCGCACCGCGGTGGCCATTGGCATCTGACCCGATCTAACTGCAAGGGAAAAGGGGAGTGCCTGTATGTGCGACTAGAAGCAAGAGGGTGTGGTGTGGTCTCATGTTGCACCGAGTCGGCAAGAGACCAGGAGGCCATCTAGCAGACTGTTTCACCCGTTGGGACAACACCCCACCGGCTGGAAGAAATGGAGCTGCATCCCTAGGGCTAGTTAGAGAGAGTGTGCCTAATGGAAAATCAGGCTGGACCCGCTCAGCAGTCACGACCCATGACCCAACGGGCCTGCACGGGTGCACCGAGCCCCATCTGGCTGGCTGGGCAAACTGTGACTCGGGCCCGCGAACCAGCCGAGCTGACCCTAATGGGCCAGACCCAGTGAAATAACCCAACCATTAAAAGTCCAAACCATGATGGGGATAAGTCGACCAAAGGAGGTGTCTTGTAGATCTCGGGACCCATTGCGCCGGGTGGGCCTGAACGAGTCAAACATGGCCTAAACCTAACCGACCCTCAATTAATTAAACTCATGTAGCTGACAAATTGGGTGTTTGTTTGACATGAAGTCAATGGAATTTTGGACCCCTTTATGGATTTTTTTCCATTGGTATATTTTGTTAGGATCGACCGAGCCGGGAATGACTAAGGTGCGATCACCCATTTCTGAAAGAAAGGGGTGTATCTAAATGACTGGGAGTCCGATTGATGCACTGTCTATGGAATAAGGACCTTTGTGACCAGGTAGTCTATTGGAGATATTCTAAGTGTGTTTTAAAAGATCTTGATTTGAGACCTAGATTGGATCAGACATGTATCCAACCGTGCCATTTTTTAAGAAGTTCCCATATCTCACAGATCGGTCGTCTGATCGACGTGTCGTATGTCACGTGTGGACCACTATAGAGGGGCGTCCCATTTGTATGCTTTTGGCGGTTCATTTTAGCAGTTGAAATATAACTAATTTCTTAAGGAGTAGAGTCTTCCAGAGAACATGTGAGGATCTTGTGGGAATATAGTGGTTCGATGTGACATTATGATGAAGAGAGACCAATACTGGTCAGCATTATAAACTCATGATTGGGATGATCTATCCTAACGACTATTCATCCATACCTCTGTACCAGTGACCAATAATGGTAAGCACCATCATCCAATATGGGTCATCACTAGCGACTAATACAGTTCATTACAAGAATCCAATATGGTTCAACACCAGCGAAAAATACAGGACTGCATCTAGCAACCAATACGTGTCAGCATATAGTGACCTATACTGGTCAGCAGTGGGGTTACTACAGAAAGGATGGTATGGCATTATGAAGAGTCATATATACCCCAGTAACCATGAAGTTATACCATTAGAGTAATATGTCTAATTATCTATTTGATTCATGATTTATAAAATGATTGTGATATTAAATTTTGTGGTATTTCTTGTTATGTTTTCTATTGTGGATTATTGAGATATCTTCAATGGTCTCAGGGTCACTAACTAGGTAGTTACACTCACCGATGCACGGGCTCCCCCGCACGTGTGTGTCTTGTGATAACTAATGATGCTCTGAGGTAGACATTGGAGGATCTGGACTTGGTGGAACTTGGTGAGACATGAGCAGTCAAGATCATCTTATTCGACTTGAAACATACAGCTACTACCCTAGAGGTAGAGCTCCAGGGTAGATGCGACAATTTTTTACTTCCTTTTAAGTATCTAGGACTTGTATTCCAGACCAATGTTTTCATATTAGAGTTTTTCTTTACTCATGTGGCTATACATTACATTTTTTGGGTTTTTTACCTGAGTTTACCTTTTTGAGTGTGTACAGATCTCTAAGGAAATGCCTTCCCTGACCGGGAAAAGCTTTCAAGTGATAGTCACCCACCCTTGGCATATGGATGGCAGGATTGGGGTAGTCACGTCCGGACCTGATGGGATAGGTCGTGACATAAATTATATGCTTAAGAATAATATTAATCTCTTATAGTCGCCAGTAATATTCTGAGTTCATCATTGACAATTTAAAAATTAACTATCCATAAAATTTCACAACACCCTCAATGTATACTGGATACATTTTTCTAATTGGAATTCCAAACTTTTGGTTTTCATGCAAAATAACATAAATCTCTTAATCAAAAAATATATTCAAATATCACATATATCTGTTAATTATAATATCCAAAATTGAACATTACCTTTATCTATAATTATGTTAAAAAAAATTATGATAACCATTACATCATGTAGTCTTGAGGTAGTTGATTCCCCCTTATCCCCTTTTGGTTGTGGGTTCAATTACCACAGCATTTCCAAGTGTGATTAGTAATTACACTTCCTACGAGTTTCCATTTTGAAAATTTATATCAATATAATCCTTATCAAATAATATAATTTGATAAACATCCATAGAATAACGCTAATATGAATTAACCTCAATTTTTGTCTCGTACAACTCATTTATCATACTAAAATATAATATCCAATAATTACATCAAAAATGAATGTGTCTGAGAATATCATTAGTCATACTAAAATTTTAAAAATGAAAGACTCAAAAGGGATTTCAATGATACTAAACATATGATCATGCTAGAAAATATAAACAGAGTATGACATTTATTACTATTAGTTATACATAATAATAACTAATTTTTTCTATACCCTAACCTGATACTAAATATAAGGATCCGACATTAAAAAATAAAAATTATATATATTTTTAAAACTAGAAATAACTTCCAGTTCCATAAGCACTTTTAATTTTAGTCTTTAAGAGTATCAGAAAAGCAAACATATATAGTAAACCCATATATTTCATGTGGCCATTTATACTCAGCATATATTTATTTAAAAAAATTAATAGATCCATTTTTAAATGAAATAGTGGATTCGTTATATGAAAAATATTCTAAATATTCACCATGATATTTTCCTTAACATAAATCTTCTTTAAACCCCATAAAAACTTATGAAAACTATGTACGATATCAAAAAATCACTAAGGTACATAAATAAAATAAAAACAATAGTCTCGTGAAAACTGACAACAATATTTTATTAATAAAATTCAATTTATACAATGAAAATAGAAAAATCATATGAAGAAGTTCCTTATTTTACCAAAGAAAAATAAAAAAGTATTATCAAATTCTAAATGTCAATAATATAATATATCAGTGAGTAAATTGAAATATAATTAATGTAAAAGAGAAAAACCATGTTTTTAACATCCAAACATGTCATTGTTATAAATGGAATAATCATATGGTTGACACCTATTCCCAATGTGTCTGAGTTGTATCATTGACCCAAAAATATTTAGCCAATTTTTGAACTAACCATCATTGTTCTATCTTGTGTCCACCCATAAAATTTCCACGTATCGATATATAATCATAATGCTAAAAATATTTATATTTTCAACTTGTTGCTATAATGTTTTCATTTCCATTCATAAGTAATAATTTAATGTTATTGAAATAATCAATCAATTTTAAAAACATATTTTCAAAAAAAACCCCAAAAGGGAAAAAGGTGGTTTTTCATAAAACAACTAATGTATTATATATGAATCCTAGAATAAATTAATTTTCTTGGAGGTAGAGAAGTTAGTATTTCTGTATAATTTAAAATTAACATATCCTTTGTTGTTTTTAAAGAAAGAGAAACTATATATATATAAGATAATAAGGTTCCATTTTAAAAGCCTTTAAATAGTAATATAATATTAAATATTTATTTCATATTTACATTAAACAATTAATATATAAAATAATATCCAAAATACTAAAATGGAAGAAATGATTTTGAAATTAAATATTTAATCATTTAAAAGAGGATTTTTAATTCAATGTCTCTTATACCACTTTGAAATATTAGAGACAAAATACACATGAAGGAATAAGATTTAAAAACACAAAAAATCACATTTTCGTAATTATATTATCTAAATTATTTTTTAATTAGTAAATATATAAACATCATAATAAATAGTGGGTGCTTGAGATAAAAAATATTCCGCAATGATAGGAGATTGAGACGGAGGCCATTACCTTTAGTATGACTGATCACGTACGATAATTTAAATCATGAATAATAATAATAATTAAATTATTTATTTTTTGGAGATATTTATTAATATATATTATTAATTTTAAATAACTTATTATAAGGTTATAAAAATTATTTAATTAATAATGTTTGAGTAATATGTTTTGGCAATATTCAGTACTAGATTCCAATATAAATTTCGTATGATTTCAATAGTCAAAGTGGACATATAATAATATTCCTGAAATTATAATAATTTTTTTATATAAATTATAATTTTAAATCCATTCAATAAAAATTTATATTAAAAAATTAACGATGTTATAATCAAGGAGACAATAAGTTGTACGTACGAATGAGTGACGTGTTCATTTTTCGATGATGATTATAAAAATAATGTATTATTTTATCTTTAAATAACTAAAAAAATGTCTTACAAGATATATTAATCGTTAAAAAAATTATATATATCATCAATGTCATGTGGTTATGAAAAACAAATCACATTGCTTCATGGATGTGATATTTTACACTTTTGTGTGAATTGCATTATAATTTTTCTGTGATTGCTAGAATTAAAAAAATGAAATATTATATATTCAGAATGATAAATAAATAAATATTATCCTATATAAAAATTATTACTGTCAATATAAATTTTCTTAATATATGGCGAATGAAATATAATTATACTACTTCGGGAGGGTGTAGTATTGTAAACATAGGAACAACAATTAATTTTCCATTTCACGGTTACATAAGTGAGTTTTTTGGATAATATTAATATAAATAATATAATTATACCGAGGGTGATATATTTATTATATCATAATTTGTTAAAAATACATTAAGTATTGGGATTAAAAAACCGAACACAGACCCTTAATTAAAAAAAATGTTTCATATATACAATCTTATTTTCATATAACCATAAATCTAATAATGCTTGTGTTATGCTAAAAATAAGAGAAATATAATGTTTTATGTTATTATATAGACCTATTTGGGAAGAAATTGAATGATAAAAAAATAGTGTGATTAAAATAGAAAATTTTATGCCCTATTTTGTTAGAGGGGAGGTGTATTCTGGAAATTATGAAAAATGTTAAATAAATATAAAATAATATTTTGTTACAAATTGATTAAAAAATCATTTATTTAAAAGATACTATGATTTCATGTTTATTATAAAATTCAAGAAAGGAATATTATTCAAATTTTCAATATTTTTTTTCTAATAACATTTTTTAAACCTCAATTAGGCTTTTTAATTGATACCCTAAAAACATTTGTTCTTACACCATCAAATTAAATATTATTTTGAAAAAATTAAAAAAGTACATAAAATGAAACTTGGAAGAAATTTTCTTACATATCACAATTAGATGCATTAATTTTCTAATTTACATAATTTTTTTTATCATTTAATAAAATATAATTTATTTACAAATATCATTTATGGAAATTTTGACAATATCCGTATAATGAATTTCTATATAAATTTTAGAACCCTAATATCAATGAGCCAAATATTATAAATAATACATAATATGTCAATGTCATCTATAAAATTATTTAATGAAATTTATTATATCAAATCGTATTCATTATTTAATTTATAGTATAATTTATTTGATATTTTCATTAATTAAATAATTACTACATCATAATTATTAAATCCATTAATTAAATTATATCCTACCAAAAAATTAGGAATAAATTTCTATTATGAAGAAAACCATTTTTTATTTTAAAATACGTATTTTTTAAATAATATCTCATATATTACCCCATATTTTTAAAATTACACCAATTAAGAAAATAATTACAAAATTTACTTATCTTTGAATAAAGTTCTATAAATGGACTAATTTCATCACGGTGGCTCTAGGATCTCATTAAATCGGCCAATGGAATATTTATTTGGACAAAAACTCATAAAATAGTATTCAGATGTGTTTTATAGTAATATTATATTATTTATATTATTATTTTAACACTTTATAACATGATTTACCGTTAACAATGGGTATAAAAAAAATAGTAACGTTAAAATTATTATTATTCAAAAATTAAAAGAAAACCATTTACAAAATTTGGAAATTGGGATCAAAATGTGGAATCCTTTTTTCCTAATTTTAAATAAAATTAGATAAAATTAATAAAAAATTAACCCTATTGATTGAATAACAAAATATATTTTTACGGTGAAAATGATCATAATATTGAATTGTTTTTATATCCAATTTAATTGTAAAAATGATTAAACTTACAATCATTTGGTTAAATTATTATAAAATTTTACTAAGAATATTTCAAAAAAAATAAACAAAATATTTTATAAATATTTTTATAAGATGAAAAAGTTGTTTTGAATTAAAATTCTATATTTTTCACTATTGATCCAAATATAAACATATCAGATAAAATAATAAAATTTAGAACATGGTAAGTAGGTAAATTATTATTTTATTAAATAAATTTATTATTTCATAGTAATTTTAACAAGTGTAACAAAATAATATTTAAAACAAGTGCACTATCAAAAGGCTGAAAACAGCTTTTTTGAAAAATACGTTATTTTTGTATACAATTAGATTTTTTATTATGCCATGTATGTAAAACACATAAGGTGAATAATAAAGATTATTTTTATTATATTAAATATATATTTCATTATTATAATTTAAAAGGAATGATTTTATCTTTAATTCGTAAAAAACACAATTGTTCACATTTAAATAGTTTTTCAGAAAAACATTTCTATTTAGGTTTAAAATGGTATAACATTTATTTATAATAACTTTTTAAACGAATTATATACACATATCAAAAAATTAATTTCGTTAATAATTTAATCCTTTTCATAACCTCCATTATTAAAATTAGTTTATAATTTCAACAAGTATATATTAATATTAAATTTTTCATTTTAACTCGTTGTGGAATATCACGTACACAATTGTACATTGAATTTTTTTTAAAACTCAATATTTTATAACCCTTGTGGTGTATTTTTTAGTGGTTTTTATATATGTGGCCTTCACTTGGATAAAAGAAATTTGTGTGGGTAATCTCCTCCTAAAAATTAGCCTATAAAGTCAAAAACCCCATTAGTAATTATCATACATTATGGTTATTCATTGAACTCTAGGTTCCCAAAGGTTATATTTAAAAAATATTAATGACCCATTAAACTGGGAATAATCCATGGATTCTTGTGATTTATCTATGGTGATCTGAGGCGATTTCTTCCTATTTTTCATTATTTCTTCTTGTATAATCCAATTTACTCTAATTATTCATTACATGCTATGTAAATTGATATTCATTATTCTTATGTAGTACCTTTGATGTTTTTTGTCATAAATTTGATATTTTATTGCTATTGTTATTTGTCTTACTCACGGGAGAGGTGTTCATGATCTTTGTTCTCATTGTTTTATGTTTCGATGTATATTGAAGCCTTTAGAAATGATATTTTATTCTTCTCCTTATATTAATATGAAATTCAATTATTTTAATGATTTATCATTTTTTTATTCTGATTTTATTGTCTATAAATAATAATCTACAATAAAAAATCTATATATTATGGTTGTAGCGATCAAATGTCTTCCACCTTGATAATAGTTTTCCTATTTTTTTAATGATAATATGTCACTCATGTTTATAATTGATTAGGAATGTTAATTTTGACTAAATTATCATGTGAATTTTAAGGAATTTTATAATGAAGTTAAAACATTTAATTTCATTATATATAGCAAAATAAAGAGGCATGTTTAATTAATTAATTGATTATATATATTTGATAAAACTGATATCATTCATTATGTGTGATTAATTATAATTTTTCATGCATATTTTAATAGAAATTCTCAATGAGAATGAAGCTAAAAATTGAAAATCTTAATAATATTATAGAGTTATGTTAAATGATGAATTTTCAAAGTAATGTTTGGTGAAACAATATTCACCACTACAAATCATTTTTAAATAATTAAATATTTAGTTAAAACTGATTTAATTGTTTTCCCATACATGTCACAAAAATAAATAAATTTGACAATAAAATACAGTAATAAAATATTTTTTCTAATAATGATAAATTCTTAGGGCATAAAGATCCCATGTTTTTAAAAGGTAGTATGTCTTGTTTATTTTTTACCTACTTTTCTCTAATGTCATTCATTTTTAATTACTAACTTTTATTCATGGTCAAGATGTTTGATTTTATATTTAATGATATATAATCTTTTGATGGTTTATGGCTGATGATAAATGTGTTTGGAGTCAATGAATTATTTAAATAAATGACTCATGGGATCTTGATTTCCATGGTGAAAAGCATGATCATCATATTTCCAAAATGAGTTTGATCAAATGGGATTAGGATAGAATTTCAAATTGATTTACTTAATTTTTGAAAGATTTTTTTTAATTTAATTCTTAAATAATAGTTGGCCACGTTTTTATCTACATTTCATTCCTAACTGATTGGATAATCATGTTGTTCTTGTTTTGGTATCTATTTTTTAATGATTCGAATGCTTCCTATAGTATTTTTAATTATGGAATGATGACAATTTATTAATAAATTCTTTAAACCGTATGGTTGATTCTTTCTGGAATATAGAAAATGATAATTTTTATTAACCATTGACTTGGTAGGATTTTTCATAGAGGGTATGAACTAAACATTTATAAGTATAGTTGTGTACCTCTAGTAATGTTAACTAATATATATATAATTAACTAACATTAATAAAAATATTTGAAGGAATGATGTAATTTAATATAATTATTATTAATATATTGTGTGATTATTTGATTTCATGATAATATAACTTATAACCAACTTTCAGATAGGTGATAGGTATAGTTGTGATATAGTTTTTGGCAATTTCTTTAGTTTATATTTGATTAATATTATATCTTATTTTTTTCATATTCTGTATGCTACCCCTCCCATTCTGGTAAGTTGACTAACAAACTATGGTATTTGGGAGGGGTTTTCCCTAAAATCATGGTTGGTGAGGAATTTATGGCAAACAAACCCCTCAATGAACCCTCTCCTCTCCAGGTGGTATAATGATATGGTTTACAAGGAGGATATCATTCCCAATACATGTTTGTAGAGGGAAGTAATAGATTTTGTTAATTTCATACACATTTATCTTTGAATATATTACAAAATGTGTTATTATTGTTATGAAATGTATGTGATTAGATATATTTAAGTACATTACAAAGAGTATGAGAAATGATAGATTAATGATTATTACATGAGGAATAATGCATGAAATATGGGATGTTGTGTCTCCAAGAACTACTAAGACACCATATAGGGAAGTTTCATGACATTGTGATATGATATGATGGATTAGATGCATTTTATGATAACTGATCTCATGTTTTTATGGGTGTACACTTCTAGGGATTGATGGCACAAAATATACAACATTGGGGATGAGTGATAAACTAGTGGAAAAGTGGTAATAAGGTATCATTTTTTACAATGTTATATGATCTTTTGTACGATTGATTTGTTTGAGATATTGCCATGGTTATGTGAGAAAAATAAAATAACATTACTTCTGATGATCCATTTTAACATTTTTCACAATGGATTAAAATACATTAATTATAAATTTCATGTGAGTATTTATGGAGTATCATACAATATATATATGTAAATCCCACCCTATTTTAATATAGACCATTCTTCATATCAGTATGAGGTTGTTGAAGATCATGATATCTATTAATATATATTGTTTCATAAAGCGTTTTTAGCGATACATGGTAAATAATGACATTATTATTCAGGGTTTTAGTTTTCTTATAATTTGTTCTTATTTGAAATGTCATTTATTACATTTATATGTATTCCATTTAACATTATCTTGATATGTATATATTTAGTATACATATTTTAACTCCCACTACTTAATTAATTTTATTGGTTAATTCATTCCTTCTGTATATATTTTATAACCAACAGTCATATTATGATCATATGCCTTATAGGAGGAAGGATTTGGTGTCATTATATAGCTCCTCCTCTTACTGTCATTGGAGGGATAATGAGGGGGGTTCGTGACTGAGAGGCATCACATGTTCATATTGAGTGAAAAGATGTACTTATTAGTTAACCAAATCATATAGATAATGGGATAGTAACAATATATATTTTTAAGAGTTTAGAAAGTAATATAAGAATGTGATGATGGAATATACATATTTTTTTAGGGACCATATGATTTGGTTCCATGAATATTTTTTTAAGGATCCTACACTGTGAATGGGTTTTTAATGTAATGTCGAGACATTAGAAAGGATAAAAATAATATTCATTATGATTATTTTTTAAAAAGTTAGACATTCAGACTTTTTTTAACATTAAATAAGTAAATTAATTAAATATCTAATATAAATATTTCCATTTTCTATATTTTGGAGACGTTGACAATTTTTAATTTTGAGTGTTTGGATCTAAGTCGACGTCCTCATCATGTCTATGCCAATTATGTCAAATAATATGTGTGAGTAAATATTTATAGATTGTAGATCAATAATGATGAATGTTAGAGGTGGAAGCACAAAAAGATTCAGTACCATAGTTTATAAAATTATGATAGATCCATTTCTACACCCTTATCAAAAGAATGGTTAGAGGTGGAGTAGATAGAAATAAATTGGATATAAGATAAAAAAGATAATAACTTTTATTCTTAGTGGTGATTCTATGTGGATTAGAAAAGAATTTATTGATCTTGTCTCATAAAGATCATGATGAGTTTAAGGTCTCATCGGAGATGGTCATGATCTATTCAGAGTTGATATAATTTTTTTAACCGTGAATGGAATCAGTCACCAATATCTACAAACCCATTATATAGGGAGTTCCTACTTTTCAGTGATCAATACCTATTTCTAAACACTTTTTCATTGTCCATTGGGCCTTCTTTATGATGAGGAGGTCAATGATATGAATTTTTAGGTAGCCTTACATCTAGAGATCTAGTGCCGAGAAACGCCAATTATGTTATAAAATATATAAATTTTTTATTGAGAGAAGGGGATTGTAAAAGGATTATATCAAACACATAGAGATCATATTCGGGAATTTTTCATAAATCACCTAGAAGTGTAGTTATGCCCCATGTATCATGGTTACCTAAAAAAGATATTTTGTTCGGTTTTGGTTACCTCCCATTAATCTTCAACTTGTTTCTTCATTGTTGGAGTTTTTTAGATATATTACATGGAATAATATTATGCATTTTTATAGAATGTGAACATTCGTGGAGTGTGTTCCCAGTCTTTATGAATATTTAGCATGGACCATATGTTATAATTCAGGTTATTACATTGAGATAGATTCATCAAATGATGAAATAATCAGAAGATCTGGAATAAAATCTATATAGTGGATAAATGGATCGAAATTTATTTCCCTATAATTATCCTCAGTCTTAATGAGTTGATTGTGGTTATAAAGGTTTTATCTTTCAAGGTCTGAGTTCTTAGTGATGGCCATGTCCAGCTGCATGCTCTTGTTTTTCCACCACCAGGTGAGGAAAATTTTATTTGATGAATCCTTTTTCTTTGTTATACATCAGATCTTTTATTGTTTAATTCAAGGGTTAAAAATATCCTCATGTTGCCTTATATATTCCTTTCCATAGAACATCATGTTGGACATCTTATAGTTTCCTTCAAATAGATTAAGAAAGATGGGGGATAGATATTATTTGTGTTAATTATTTATAGATTGATAGTAGTTGTTTGACAAAGACAATTCGTCTGGATACATTATATGTTATATACTAAATATTTATTACCCCATCCTAAATATACAATTGTTTAGTTTAGAAAATAATACCATGGATTTCATCTCAAGGATGTTAAATTTTTATGATCCTAGTGTAGAGTTATCCATGATTATTGTAAACTGAGATCGTTAGATTTTCCAGAATAGTGGTATATCCCTATAATCTATAAGATTTTAGATGATACTGATGTTATCAATGATTAAAATGATGATATTTATAAGGCATATAGATTAGTACCCCAGACGTTTTTGGGAGGAGGTTGTGGTGTCCCCCCCCCCCCCCCTCTATGAGAGATTTATTATGAGGTAGAGAAACTTCCATGAGTTTCTCTAGTCTCATTGTATCTGTATAAGATGACACATTCTGAGTTTTTTAAGTGCTATTAGTACCATATGATGATATATTGATGCGAGGATTTTTTCATCCACATGTATAAACAAGGGGTGTAACATTTTTGTTATTAAGTTGGTAGAATTATTTCATCTTTTAGCAATAATATTATTTTAAATTAGGTGATAGTATAGAGTGACTATATTTTTCCATTTATCAATGATTTATTCAATAAACATTAAGGTGATATTTATTTCTAGCTGATCAATGAATAGTTATTATATCATCTAAAATGGTGACTAATGAGTATTGTCCTAAGATGTCTCTTTTTGTCATTATGGTTATTCTATGTTCTTTTTGATTTTGATCATTCAGATTAACACACCTTCCATATTCAGTGATTTTAGGAATTTCATATTCAGAATACCTTCATAGGTTCATTGTAGTTTTCAAAAATGATATAATATTCCACTAATTCACTGATAATGCAAATTTAGGGAATCATAAGACAAATTTGGTGTCTCTTCATTGGCAGTAGAAATTTCAGATGATTTCAATGTGTGAGTTATGGGCTCTAGGGGTTCATCACATAGGGAATTCCAAATTTGAGTGTGGATTAGATGTGGATCTTTATAATACAATGATATCATTCTAGGGGAATCCTTAATAATAGATGGATATGTGTGAGGTTTCATAGGTAATACAGGTTATTATAGGAGGTTCATATGCAATGTATCTCAGGTGGTGAATCCTCATAATTACATTTAAAAAGTATATTTAAATATTTTGAATTTTCTATTATTATAATGATATAAAATACCATAATGATATGTTGTTCAATGCAAAAAAGTTACATATTTGAGAAATTGGAGTCTAGTCTGACATTTTTTGTGATGCTTCATAATTTGAATTGGGTTATATTTCGATACAATAATGTTTGGTTATTTATTATGGGTCTCAAAAGTTTCTTCCCCTTGAATTTAAACATACAACCCCTCATCTCTACATGGTAAAAGACATGCATTGTGCAATGTTTTGTTAAAAATAACTCAATATTTAGTGTTTTATGGTTTTTCCCTATCATAAGTGTCATATTTTTGTCATCTTTGAATGTGAACAGAAGTTGTGGATGTGATGGAAACTGAAATTCTTGTATGAACATGACTTTTATATTTAATATACATAAAGAAAGGGTAACATAGTAGATGATTCACTGATCACGATTTCACACAATGATGTAGTGTATGAATCATGATATTTTTTAGTAGTGATGAAAGTCCTTTTCAGGATGTAACATGATATGGGGGTGGTAGGGAAGACAAAACCTTTCATAGGTAATAATGAATTATAATATGGTGAAATATTTATATGGTTCCAAACATTGGGATTTCAATGTGATAGTATGGAGATAATAATTTCTACTTAGATATTCCCTTGATGGTTGGCTTGAGGTTGAACAACACCATGTGTTTTTCTAGGGGTGTATTTTCAAACCATTGGTGATGCATCATATGTTTCTACATTAGTTCCATATCTCACCCTTTGTGGTAAATCCTTTCATGAAGATGATTTACATGTCTCTGAGACGGTAGTTTTGGGGGACTGTGTTGAAGCATGTAGTTGTATTGTTTTTCTATCTATTTTTAGTATGAATGAATTGGAAGGCTGAGAACCACACTCCTAATGTTTTTCTCATGCCGTTTAATGATCTTCTATAGATATTGGAGGATATATCGATGTACTTCATTACTAATTTACACTGATATTTAGGAGGCTATGATTATATATGATTTATAGTATACCATTTCACAAAATCATCCAACTTTAGATCAATAATATATTCAATTTTATAGGTATTTTTGTCATGGGGGTAGCTAGGGGAGGTTTTAAGACACCACTAGGTGTGAAGGATGATCTTCATCCATAATAAAAAATTTATATTTTACTTACTTGAGTATATCTATTGGTAAAATAACATATTATTTAGCTAAAAAGATTTATAAAGAAATATTTCCCAGTCACAATACAATCAATAAAATATAGACCATTAAATGAAATTATGATAGATTTTTTTAATTTAAATAATACTAACATATAATATATTTCTTTTGTGACGACTCATCCCGTAGGGCCCGTATGATGACTACCACAAGCCCGGCTTCCATAGGAAAGGGGATGTGAACTTGCACCAATGGCGTAAATCCATAAACTGGGAAGGAATTGCCTTTATAACTGTAAACAAACACATCAGAGTACACAACTGAACAGAAACCACTATGTAAAACTGTATACAATAGATGTGATGGAAATTAAAAGGGGACAGAAAAAATAGCCCAACATGAAAGAACAAGTAAAACTAAATGCAAGTTCAACTGAAGAAATGTATAGCAGCAACTGGGTCATCGTCTGAGGTTCCTACCTGAAGGGTAGGTACATATGGTCTCTCAGCACTCATGTCCGTCTATCTCTTTCGGGTGCCGACACGCCGAGTGGTCCACCTCCAGGTATCGTCAAGTCCTGCCACTCTCTGCCTCAGTCAGTGTTGTATATCGTCTGCAACCAACACAACTACGTGCGGGCATAGCCCATGCAGAGTTGAGTATAACAATTCTCAGTTGGGACAACGAGACCCCCAAAGTCTCACAAAATCCAACAATGATAAAACACAAATTATGAAATAAATGGATATCAAATACTTAGGTATATTCCAAAACATATTTATAAGTTATCAAGTAACCCATCTCAATCATGAGGAAAACAAAAAGTAATTGACTTAGCTCAAACCAGGATTTTCATTATCGAAACCACAGCTACTGAAGAACTCCTCTTCTATTGAGTACAGTGGGCCTGACATGACACCAAGGCACTTCTCACTAACCTTGTACTGGTGAGGTTCTCTTCCTATCATGTACCATGGGTTTATTTCCAACTATCAGGCTCTTCTCCACTATGGGTTGACCGCTAACTAACAAGAACCCCCCCTAATAGCCTGCAGAGGTACTCCTCCTGTCGAGTACCGCAGGTCTGCCGCCAACTACCAGGCCCGCCCCACTGGCACAGTCAAATCACTCCGAGTCGAAACGGACAAGCAGTCGTTATGTCTTCTATCTACTAGGTCTCTGCACTCTATATGTTCATCACTAGAAGGATCTTCTCTACAAGCTACTATAAAATACACAAACTATCATGAAGTGCCATGAAAAATTATCTCAAAGGTCCACCACATCATAGGGGTCTCAACGCAACAGAATACGCATCAATCGGACGCCTGTTCTATTAGTTATTAGTATTTTTAGTCCTGGGGGCCCAGTTGGATTCGTGTACGATCTAACCCGACCATAACTCAACTATACCCAGAACTCTAGTGGGATATTTTCAAAGGGATGGCTACACTCAATGAATACTTGTGCCGCTGACGGTTCGTCAAACGTAGAAATAAATTAAGAGTCTCCCTTTAATTAATTCACACGCATTGGCGCAGTTAATTGGGGTAGATATGGCACCAATTAATGGTAGAGGATGTCAACAGACTCCCCCCTCATTAATGATGAGAGTTGGGAGATTTTTCACCCTCCCATTAATAGGGGGTTTCAGTCTTCTGTGGACCCCACGATGTAACCTCTCACGGGAGTTTATGTTTGTGTGGGCCCCACCACCATAACCTCTCAAGGGAGGTTGGGGTGTGGTGGACCTCACCTCTAACCTCTTCTTGCAGGTTTTAACCTCCACAGACACAAAGTAGGCTCAAATAAAATAATGTTATTGCAGACTTTATTTTATTATTTTTTATAAAATCCAAAAACTATGTTTTATTCTCAACCAACTACCATCAGTGTGAAAGTCGTCTTAAGCGAATACCGGTGCTGTGATTTCAACGATGACCCCATATTTCAATATCGACCACTATTTAAAATTCTATAAAAACACACTCATACGTTTACTAAACTTTCATGAACAAAACTTCAGAAATTGATTCTGGGCACAACGGGCCTCAAAATCAAGCGCCGTAAATTTTCGCGGACTCTTAATAATCCCATTTGTTTTAGAAAAAATATTTTTCATGGAATTTTTGGGTCTTTTCATGTTATCATATTTTTTTAGAAATATATTATTCTATAAAATGTTCATAATTATAATAAAATAACAAAAATACAATATATTTTTGTAAATTAATTATTTTAAAAATTCAAAAATTATTATTTCTAATAAAATTTTATACTATATTTATTAATTTTTTATATATCGCATTTTTTTTATTTATCAAACTGATGATGCATTTCAGAAATGTTCAAACATAGAAAATTATTATTTTTTCAATAGTAATGGAATTTACTACAAAATGAATCAAGGCATTGGTTGATACATAAAAATATTATTAAATTCATATAAAATTAAGCTCCAACTATGCTCTAGAAATGGTTTATCATAAATTGATTGAAATAGTAACACACCCACGATGGTAGAAATATATATAATTATTAAAAATATATACCATAACACCCAATGTATTACATTATTAGAAACGCAACATGTCATATATAGTACCAGTGAGGGACATCATATCCACTCAATGCCACATTGTTATAATACATGATTTATAACCCACAAACACAAATAAAATATGAAAAAATTAGTTAAAATATATCAATATGAGTTGAAACAAAACTAGAAATAAAAAAATGTGTAAAAACATGATCTGCATATAATGCAATTTTTTCATCATATGTATTCTAATCAAAAGTATCAATACTATAAATAACCCATATTTAAGAATTGTTTCACAAAAATTAATAGAACAAGACTATAAACACAATATTCAATATAAATATCATTTCCAATATTACTGAGTATAAATTTAAATGGTTAAAAAAATTAGTTCTTATCATTGAAACAAGAATATAAATTTCAAAAGAACCCTATAGTATAAAATCCTTGCAGATATATATGATTCATATGTGTATGGGACAAATAACATCCATACCATATCCAAAATATAATTTTATGTTCTATATGTATAGAGGAAATAAATAAGTTGAATCTCATGAGTGATCACACTATAAAATAAATAATATCTATAGATTATTCGAATTCATGAATTTAGAGAACCATTATCATCATAAAAAATATAATCATGGATACCCACATACATTATGATTCATGTTATTTATATTTGATTATGATAGTTTTATCATAATTCGTGTAATTAAGGTTAAATAGGGAGACATTGAATAAGGGGGAGGAAAAAAATAGTCCAGTCACAATCTACTTAATGGTATTATACCAGCTAAGTTCCACTGAATAGGAAGAAGATATAACATCATCAAATTTGATCATTAATCCACTTTCCTACTCCCATGAAATAAATTTTAAGTCAAAATCATTAATCATGGTTGTTTGAATGATAAAAAAATAGATATTATTATTCAACATTTGTTATAAGAATAAAATTCAAGTGAAATGGAAAATCAATACATGAGATTATTTTCAATAGACTTGTTTGATTATATAGATGATATATGATGGAATTTGAAAACAATAGGATCAGCAAGGAAATAATTGATACAATTAGATTGAATGAAAAAAAATATGATGAAAATATCATAATAATGAAGGCTGTACATATTCATGTTATATTTCCATGAATGTTAAATAATTTCATCCAAATACTTGGTTGAAAATGACTATATTTTTGTGGAATCACACCTAAACCCCAAAAAATTTTGTTGACCTAGTATTCATTTCACAATAAATTAGTAAAAAATATACACACATTTAACATAGAATAAATACTATTGAAAATTAATATTTACATGGTATTTTAGTAACCATAGAGATATCTTTATCATCACGTTTGAGAAAAAGATGGATGCCTATTCATAAATTATATTTATTTTCATCCAAATTATAAATATTAATTTTTCAATAGTAATTGTACTAAGGAATGTAAATGTTGGAAAATGATAACAAAAACGTTGAACAACCTTATTTTACACATCATGACATGATTATTCTTCATATTTATCCATCTATTAACTAACATTTTAATTTCATTATTTTGAATGAAAATCCACATCCTTGGTTTTGGAAAATTGATGGTAATCATGATTTAAGATATTCATAGGTTCCAATATTGGTAAATGGAAGGAAATTATAATTAGGAACCTTTTAATTAAATGATTTTTAAATATTATCACTTATGATATGTTATTTTGTTTAATTGTTATTTTAATTCTTATTAATGTAAAGCCTAATTTATAATGATTGTTTCATTACTTTAGTAATATTCCTATATTAAAAAATATAAAAAATCCCCCTTGTTTTTTATTATTCTTGTCATAGAAATAATGAGAATATTTTTAAAATCAAAAAACATATAGCAATGCTTAATTATAAACAATTTTTCATTTTTGTATAACATTAGTATTACTGCACTCAGTTCCTAATAAACACCCCTTCTGAGTAATTATCAAAAATTACATCATTTAATACTACTAATTATTTGTTTAAAATAATTAATCAAAAAATATGATGATAAAGTTGTGATTACCAAGGATTTCAAATATAAAATATAATGTAGTTAAATTTAAATATTGGAATGTAATTATTTTCAGGTAGTAGTTATTTAACAAGAATGATGTGGGATACAAAAATATATATTAATATATTATGAATTTTAGTCACTTATTTTTTATCATTTTTTTGATAAAAAATTCCTTAAAATTTATTCATCCATAAATTTATTTTTTAACTTTTTTCCATTGATAATGAATATTTCCTTGAGTTTTTATTCAAATGTTTCATTGGTTTTGAAATTTATAATAGGGAGTGATCGAAATTTTTTTTCTTATCATATTGGATTATTTTTTATGATATGTTGATTATATATTTTAAAATTTAATTCGGAATATAATTTTCGGGATAATTTGTTTTACTTATGATAATACATTATATTTATTCTATATAATGCGCTTTAATGTGGTATAGTCAAATTATAGGTAAGTATCCTGGTAGGTGTTTTTTTCTACTAAAATTAACATGATTACAATTATACAAAACAAGATAAATTATATCCGTTTTTACATTCATATGATATAAAATACCTTGATGTATTTATTAAAATCTTTTAAATGTTATATTAATGGAAATATTGAATTTTAAAATAATTTAATAAAATGATTTTTGGAAATAAATGAGGTTTTTTCTTAAAAAATACTCATATTGTGTATATTTTAGAACATTATAGTGTTTGGTTTTTATAATATAATGATTAAAATGGAATGTTTATTAATGAGAATATTATGTTGATATTATCCACTTTAATTAATATTAATTGGATAGAACATTCTATTTCATAATCAAATGTAATTTTTTATGAGGAATACAATTTTTTATAAAATTATTATTTAAAAATTTTAAAATAAATAAAAGAAATATATTTTACATCAATTTATTTATAATACATAACCTCATACATCATCAAATTTACATGTCATTAGTGAACAAATAATCAAATTTATCTTCAAAATATATACCTAGAAAACCATTCCAGATACATCAATGAAGAAAAATCATAAAAATGAATCTCAAATTTTTTGGAGTTGGATGTTTAGAAAATTTGAACTATAATTTACATTAAAATGATGTGAAATTTTAGAAATATTTTTTGGTAGATTCAACGTGATTTTATTCGGACAATAGTATGGGTGATGTTTTCTATTCAATTTATTTTTGATTCTCCCCCACCCCCATTCATTATATAAACCTATCTAGAAAATTTATTGTATATGTTATAGGGGTTATAGCTTTAGTAGTGGTTTCACAAATAGAGGCCCTCAGAATTCAGAACTTCTCATGGGGATATTATTGATATTAAAAACCCAAAATACTCAAAACAAAATTCTAATTTTCAAAAACAATATTTCATATTAATATAATCTGAGTTTTTTAAATTTTTTATTTCTTTATAGGTGAATAAAAACATATTGGTATGGTCATGAAATGACCTAATTTGTTCTAATCCCATGAAAATTTGAATGTATTAATGTTGTAGCAAATTAAAAATCATAATTTCATAATTATTCTGGTAATCACAAGAAAAAATTGATAAATGGATAAAGATGAAATGATCATACCTTAATGAAATATTTTTATGTGTGGATTTAATGATCATACAAATACATTGGTGAAATTTTAAAAGTCAAATTATCCTAATCATGTCATTTCTTTTTAATTTTTTATTTTTGGATTTACTTACTACCATATGAAAAATAATTTCCTCTTTATCACACAATAATATTTTATACGGGACTCTACAAGAAACATATATAGTATAGATATTTCCAAAATCCCTAAAAAATATTACAGTTAAAAATGGGGTGTTGAGAACATAAATGACATTTTTTTAATTAAATGTGTAAAAAAACCCACAGAATATAGATACCAACTTTTACATAATATTTTTTAACACCATATTAATAATTTAATCACATAAAAAGTTAAAATCAAAAAATGATTTGTAAAACTAAATCAAAAAATTTGAAATAATGGTAATGCCCCAAAAATCTAATATATAAATATTGTATTTGATAGCATTTATTACACACAATGCTATGTTTGTAATGGAATATAATGTTTCAAAATTTTATAATATAGTTAGTATTTAATATCAATATGATATATTATATTTCATTAAATTTAATTGAAAATTTTTTAGCATACACAACAAACATCAACATGTTTCTTTGATTGCTTGAATTACATGCTAAAATGAATTTTAATGAAAAAAAATATATTATTAATAGGTGATTATTTGATCTAATAATATATAACCTAGTAATTAAATTATATGTTATTAATAGGATTAAATAACATATGAAAATATATGGGTTATAAATATATTAAATGAAATCATTGGTCACTAATTGATTATAAATGAATATAAGGAGCATTTGAATATAAAGAAAATGTTTTTATAGAAAACAATGTATATGCTCACAAAGAGGTTGTGTCATCAAAAAAAAAATTAAAAATTATTAAGGGAAATTAATGTAAAAAATACATTATAAAATAAAAAAAATTATTATTTTCATCCAATAGTTTTGGTATACATAAGATAAGAACAACCCCAATTTTATGCATAAAATATTTTATTATTATGAAGGCAATTTTAATAACTTTTAATGATGAAGCTATATTGAATCAAATTTTAGGAACTATTATAAATCATATATGTCGAAATAAACTTACTATTTTTGAATGTGTAACATAAAAATTATGTTACGGTGAATTATTTGTATTTTGCATTTAAGTTTAATTTTTAATGAATAATAAAAAGAACACTAAATTTTAATTTAATGATGTTTTTTAATATGATTTATTTATAACGGTAAATTATATATGAAATTGTATTTAATTTATAATTAATATGTTTTTTAATTAATCCAATTTTGGTCATTGGCATCAATTTCACTGGGAAAATGATTATAAATGCTTATAAATCATTTGAACATTTTTACATTAAAAACCTGCATTGTCATTCCGTCTCCGAGATTAAATTTAAAATAATTTCCACCAATTTTGTAATTGGAATATGAAAAAATGAATTATATATTTTGAATCAGTATAATTTATAGTTTCAAATAATGAAAAATTAGTTTACGAACAAAAAAATTAGTCACAATAATTAAAATTAATTACAACACATAAGGTGAAATTTTGAATCACAAGGGACTAAACCGTATTCATAAGCACTTAAATGACATACATATTTTCCAAAAAGTTATTATTTCATAATTTTTTTACCATATAAAAAATTTAATATATTATTTACCATTATTTTTCAAACTTTCAATAGGAATATGTTGTTGTAATTCCCGAGAACAAAAAATACATGACTAGTACTCCTCCACTATAAATGGCTTCATATCCTCCGAATTTTTCACACCTGTCAATCCACCTTCACTCAGAAATGATCTACCCATATAACTCCTAATCATACCTAACCTCTTCTTATTAGACTCATCATTGGTTGATGTAGAACTATGTAAGCCCTTTGGTGAAAACCAATCATTGTTACCCAAGGAAGATATTAAATCTTCCCCCAAGCTTGTCAGTTTTATTCTATTTTCTCCACTAACTATTATTAATACATTGTAATATAAAAAGTACTATAATAATTATTATAGGATTTTTTAAAATTTTATGGGTACTACCTTCAATTCCACACACTTCTATAAAATGGGTAACAAACATAACATTTCTTTATTGGATGAACTGACAGCTCACAATACAATGTTGTTCTTCTTTTTCTTTACCACATATCATGGTTAGTACTTGTGATGGAAAATATTTTTATATATTATATTTATGATATTTATAATTCAATTAAACCTCATTACGTATTTTTTGACATATATAACTATTATTTTCAATTTTAATGAATATGAAATAATTTTAGGATCAATATTGGAATAATTCCACCTAAATTTGATGTGATTCAATCACATGATTTAATGATTGTATAGAAAATGGTTTTATTTAAAATTATTATATATAAAAACATATATATTAAATTAATTTCACAATTAAATTTCATTAAATATAATATATATCATTTCCATTATCACCCATTCACACATATAAAAATTTATAACGTCATTCTTGGAAGTATCAAATACCATATGCCCGACACGATGTGATTCATTTTCCATCACAATAATTCTATATATATGTACAATCAATTAAATGAATTTTATTTATGATAAAATAATAATTTTTTAAATATATGGGGTTACAAACAGTCTTTCCACAACGATCACTTAAAAATGGTAAACATACACATGTATATGTTCAATCGACCAACGCTATGTTTCAAATGTTGGTTCATTTTTCATAAACATATTTAATGATTGGTTTTAAAATTATAATTTATATCTAAATATAATAATTATTTCATGATTATTATGTATAATATTTTATATAATTAACCATTTTCACCATATTTGACATACAAATGTTGTTTTTGACTTATAAAATAATATGGTCCAGACAAATAATGAAAACATAATTGGTTATGTAGTTGTATAAATCATGCTAATAAGTGATATTAATGTTATTATAAACTAGAAAATGGTTTTAATTTTGTTAAATAATTATCATATGTTAGTTTTTCATGAATATAAAGACACACGAGCCAAATCTGATGCTAGGTTAGAGATTTTCAACTAAAAATTTTCATATGTTAGTTAAATGTTATATTAAAAACATAATTCTTTTGTGTGATGTTTCTACATACCCTTATGATATACTATACCAACAAAATTTTTATAATAATGGTATTTAAAAATTAAATTTAATATCATTCCATCCCGTGGATTAGGATTTAAATTATTTCAATGTGCTATGTGACACTATAGAATTATTAAATATTAATTTATGAAAGACTAATTTTAATGTGATTTGATTTCAATTTGAGTATGTAACAAGTCCATTGATCCCTAATCCAATTAATTTTACACTCCACTAGTTATTGATGGCCTTTTCCAGGCATTACCACTAGTTTTACTAGTCATTGTTAGCTAAATTTTATGAGAATTTTAAAAAACTGGCTTCTTTTGTCTCATTAGTATGAGCACCAATTCATTTAAAAAACGTTGTTTTTAAAAAAATCATCCAATTTTTTATTCACCATTCCAAAATTATTTATTATATAACATTTTACCCTTTTTACTTTTACCAATGTTTTCAAATTCTATCATTATATATCTTTCTAAATAAGTAAGTTATATGAGCTTTTTACCATGCTAAAGGAATTATCATTCTACCTCATACGACATATACAAAATTAACCATAAAAATTTCATTGAATTTTAATTTTCATATTTAAAAGGATATTTTTTAGAAAAATATTTATCAATAGTGATCTAGAAAGATACTTATTCTCATAAAATATTTAAATAACAAATTGAAATTTTCCATAATAAATTTTTAAATGAACTTACATATTATATATATTCATCATTGAAAATAGCCCTTTATTTTCGCAACTCCAGGGAAATAATATATTTATGCTCTCCTTAATCATACACTGAACAGTTTAGGATTTATTTTTAAATTTATTTTATTCACAATAATATCATTGATTCATTTGTTAATCACAACGAAATATTCCATATCCTATTATAATTTGACATTGATTTCCCATAATTATCCCTATCATTTGTCATTAATTAATTCATTGCATTAACAATATATTATTTTTACATTTGGGTATTACATTTATAGTTATTTTATTTTCTGGATATGTATTTTTAAATCCTATTCTTTATATAAAAGTACAATATCATAAGACATTTTATGAATTTATACTATTCAATATGAGCAATTATTTGGACTGAAGATGATGAGTGGGGCCTGAGCTTTTAATATCCCCTTAATGCATTGACAATATCACATGTGGCTAACTAGTTTTGATAGATAAATATGTTTATATAAACAGTTTTAAAATATGTTGTGAATGTTATTGACAGAATATGGTTTCATCATCCTACAACAAGACAACCATTAAATAATAATTTCATACATTTTGATTTAGTTATTATTGTAAAGACACGGAAAATTCATGGCAAATGTTTTCATAATTTTCTTTGGAATTTTACAAGAATGCATTTTCTGACGGCTCCTGATTCTGAGGCCCAGAGTGCCCGGAATCAATTTCTGAAGTTTGGCTCGGGTACGTTCAGTGAATGAACGAGCGAGAATTCCTATCTTTTGAACCAATACCCGGAATCGAATTCTGAGGGCACCGATGGAACCGCAGCTCCGGTTTTTTCTTAGGAACTTCTGTTTCGGAGTTGCGTTTACACGAGGGGAGTTATTTTTTGTGGTAGTTAAAAATAAAAATTGTTAAATTTTTATTTTTCCCACTTGGTAGTTTTATCCTAAGTAAGGATGTTGGGGGTGGGACCCACTTGTGATATCCAACCTTGAGAGGATAAAGTTGGGTGGGACCCACACGATCCCAACCCCTCACTTTCCTAACCCCTCTAAATCCCCACATTTATGTTTTGTTAACTTATCACCTCATTAATTTTATAACATCTTGTGTTAATAACTTAAGTGAGTTAAATGTGGGTTTTGAATTTTCAAACTCTTGAAATTCAAAACCTATGTTGGGTTAATAAAATAAGTGGGAGGATTATTTTATTTTGGGGTTAGTTGTTCTTGTGGTAGAGACTCGGGAGAGAAAGGGCTAAGTTTGAGGAAGTCTTATTCTTCTTCAACATCGACGAAGAACGTGAAGAACACCGTTCTTCAACGAAGAACACCTCCGAAGAAGAACATCGTTCTTCAACGAAGAACATCTCCACCGAAGAACGTGACGTCTTCTTCCAATGACGTTTCCTCTTCGAACGCACCTCGACGACAACGGAATCGATGTTCATTTTCCACGACGCCCGACTTCCGCAACGCTCGTCTTCTGCGGCTCGTTGACGTACACTGTTCCTGAAACTGAGGAAAGGGTTTGAATCTTTTTAAGTTGGTAATTTCTTTCCTTAGAATATGAAAGATAAATATGACGTCCATGTTCCAATTTTTATTTAAATTAAAAATTGTGAAGGTTAAATGTTTTATGTTTTGGCCAACTGCTATCGATATAACGGGAGGCGATCGGTCCGCACAAACATGGCCGATACCCCTACCCCCTTTGCTATTATTCATTTTGATTAGCGAAGACGGTAATGAATTGTTGCACCACGCTTGAGAGAAAGGAGACGTGAACGATGTAGGCCACGATGAAGAAACATGACGCTGTCGCGCTGCGTCGAGGGTACGAATGAGGCCGCGGCCGGAGTCGGGCCACGGCGGAAGAACGCGGCGTCGTCACGCCGTGCCGGACGAATTTTCAGCCATCCTGGAAGTAGCGGCCGAAAAAACCATCCACCAGAGAATTCGAAGAAGTCGGCCAGAACTCCGGCCGCTGACGCCGGAAGGCGAGGGACCATGGGGACCCGCGGCAAGAAACCGGCCAGCCCTACGCGGGCCGGCCGTTACAACGGAAAAACCGGTTGGTTACACCCCTCAGGTTGCACTTGGCACGACCCCTTAAAGGGGGGCGACGTTTTTTTTAATAAAGGAGGGGAAACGCCCCTCCCTTGGGCGCACCCGCGTGGTGCGCTAGTTGCACTGGCCATGCCGGGCCGGGTCAACCCGGTTCGGCCGACCCAGGGGGTACTGGGTCAGGACGGGCCGGGCCCAAACCCCCTATTTTCGGACTTAGTTGGTTCAAACGCCCATATCTTGAGCTATAGACCTCTGATTAACGCGCCGTCAGTGGCAATGCGATCCTTGGATCAAGTCGGTCGTTTCAGTATATTTCACTCAAGGTTTTTGATTACTTTGAGTTTGGCCGGATTGGTTCGTATACGCAACCAACCGGGCTCTCAGCGCGGAAACGCTCATATCTTGAACTCTGGACATCCGATTGATGTGCCGTCAACTTTGGTGGATTCCTCTTAGTGAGACGGATCGTTTGGCATAATACGCCCGAGGTTTGGACGTAGGTGGAGTACGGTCGGATGTTTTTGCCTTAAAAACCAACCGGGCCCCTAAAACGAAAAAGCCAATAACTCTCAGACCGGGCGTCCGATTGACGCACCGTCTGTTGCGTTGAGTTCCTGTTGATGATACGGAACTTCTGGATACATCAACTTCGGACTATGTGTCAGTTGATGTATCAACCTCTCGGCTCATGGAGCAGACCCTCCCGAACGAGGCAGCTGGATGCGGGAACCCTAGTGCTGGCTGCGACTGCGACTTCGACGACGACTGTGCAGAGATCCTCAGTGGATTCGACGGCGATGACTACAGCACTCAACGATCCTACGGGGATCAGTGCTATAGATCATGTGTGGGTCCGATCCTATGTGGGTCCTAGCTATGCTGGTCTTGTATCCTATGTGGGTCCCAGCTTAGATTATTCAGTACTGGTCTTGTATCTTATGTGGGTCCTAGTACAGATGAATCAATGAAGACAGCTGGTCTTGTATCCTATGTGGGTCCTAGCTGTGCTGGTCTTGTATCCTATGTGGGTCACAGCGTAGATGATTCAGTACTGGTCTTGTATCCTATTTGGGTCCCAGTATAAATGAATCAATGAAGACAGCTGGTCTTGTATCCTATGTGGGTCTTAGCTGTGCTGGTCTTGTATCCTATGTGGGTCCCAGCTTTGATGATTCAGTGCTGGTCATGTATCCTATGTGGGTCACAGCATAGATGAAACAATGAAAACAGCTGGTCTTGTATCCTTTGTGGGTCCCAGCTTAGATGATTCAGTATCTATGTCTGATCATCTCTTTCACCTTTTCGATGATGTATACCTGAGTGAGTTGAAACCTGTTTTGCTTCCTTTGTGGATTTTGTTGTGCTATCCTGTGTGGATTACGTTTTGCTTTCCTGTGTGGAATACGTATACTTTCCTGTGTGGACTAGGTTGTTCTTGGGCTCGGAGGTTGGAGCGTATTGGAATTG
This sequence comes from Viscum album, assembly GCA_963277665.1. Taxonomy (NCBI): domain Eukaryota; kingdom Viridiplantae; phylum Streptophyta; class Magnoliopsida; order Santalales; family Viscaceae; genus Viscum; species Viscum album. The sequence continues at coordinate 1,521,168,647 of OY728136.1, forward strand.
ATGACTTAGGTATATGTATGGGCATATACCTAAGCAGTGTCGGTTGTTACTTCGTGATTGGATCTTTCCTTTGTGGCATATCCTTTGTGGGTTTTGAGAGACCTTCGGTGGTCTCAGGGTCCCTACTGAGTATCTTATACTCACCCCTACACGGGTTATGCCCACACTACGTTGTGTTGGTTGCAGACGACGGACAGTGTTGATCGTGGTTGAGGCTTGCAAAGCAGGATGGTACCTGCAGGTGGACCGCTGGGCGGGACGTACTCGGAGTTGACGGTGGGACCTGAGGAGCAGTGGAGCTATCTGTACCCACCCTTCAGGTGGAATTTCTAGTGGACAGCTCGGTGTAGCGGCTTTACTTTACAATTGATGTTTTCCCTTTCGGGTTGTACTTTACAGTTGGGCTTGTATTTCCGGCCCCTTTTATATTCCGCAATTACTGTTGTACTAAGTTTTTACTTAGTGTTTACTTCTTCCGCTTGTACTCTATGGTGCTTGTTTAATTTACAAAGGAAATGTCTTCCCTTTTGAATAGGATTTATGCCTTGGTGCTAGTCGCCATCCCCTGGCCTATGGAAGGCGGGCTTTGGGTAGTCACGGCACGGGCCCCGAGGACGGGTCGTAACAAATTGGTATCAGATGAGTTCGGTTCTACCGCAGACTCTGATCTTTCTTCTATGTGATGTAATAGTGTTTAGCGTTTTGGGTGTGGTTATCAGTCCAGAGAGTTCAGTGTTGCTGCGGCAGACGACGTATTCGTACACCAGGACCCTGACTTCTGATTTCCGACTTAATGCACGAAAACATTGATTGCGTGTGTGTTTCAAGTTTTCTTTGTGATTACTTGTGTCAGCTCACCAGGTATACTGTTTGACCGTGGCGCACCTGTTTCCTTTTTAGGATGGCCCCACGATGGCAGTCAGCTAGGGTTCGGAGAGTCGAGCGTGACGACAGCCCACCGAGCGATGAGGCCTCGGTGCAGGGCTCCTTGTCAGCAGAGGCACCTGTGGTACCTTTACCCGCCGAGCCACCGATGCTACCAGCCCCAGCCGCTGACGATGCATGTCGCCTTAGCGTGATTCATGAGTTCCAGCGCCAGCGACCACCCAGGTTCCGTGGGGAGACGGACCCCCAGGCAGCCAAGGACTGGCTGGAAGCAGTCGTATGAGTTTTCAGGCTAGTGAGGACACCAACAGACCTCATGGTGATCCTCGCAGCGAGTCTACTGCACGCAGCAGTGGGCCGATGGTGGAGCATGATGCTATAGGTGCACGACGAGACATCTCTTCTTTGGACGGACTTTGAGAGCATCTTCTGCTCTGATTTCGTCCCAGCCACCCTCCGTGCGGTGCACATTCAGGAGCTTCTTCAGCTGCGGCAGGGCAGCTTAACAGTGTCCCAGTACTCGGCGATATTTACTGATCTCTCGCGCTACTCCACAGATATGGTACTAGACCCGTTCTTCTGGGCCCGGACCTTCGAGTAGGGAATGAGGCATGAGATCAGGGCTTCGATGATCTCCCTCAACATTCTGACGCAGGCATAGGTGTTGGAGAGAGCCCTTCTAGTGGCGATTTTTCTCGCCGAGTAGGCTCCAGTGACAGGGCCCTCCACAGGACGACCCGTAGCAACGTCTTCTGCAGTTGGTAGTAGACAGGTGACGCAGAGGTCCAAACGGTCCAGACCATCAGATGGGAAGTCAGTGGATGAAGATTCGGTTGTGCGGGGCACACGAAGGAGAGCCAGCTACATGAGGGGAAGGCATTGCTATGCATGCGGCGGGCAAGGTCACATGGCTCGAGACTGCCCGACTCGTCTTACAGATGAGCAGAAGGTGGTAGAGGGACCTTCCAGACTGAGGTTCGGCCATGGAGGTCCGCAGGGTGTAGGTGGAAGAGGCAGAGGAACTGGCCGAGCAGCAGGTGGTGGACGACGCTTCAAGGTGTTGCCACCACCACCACCAGGAGGTCCGCCCCGACTGCAGGGAGTTGGTGGACATGGGAGAGCTCAGCTTCAGGCAGCTGAGGCCTTCGATCATGGAGCTCTGGGAGCAAATGGACAGGAGTGGAACTAGTGGATACATCTTTTGTACTTCTAGTTCCTTGTTGCTATTGTGTAGTGTCAGTGTATTATGAGCTGCAATAATAAAAGACGCATACCTTTGTGATGTTTTCATTCCTGCTTTCTTTTGTGTTATTACTAAGAGGTTCCAGTTTTGACTGTTGACTTGACCCTCGCTTGTGAGACATCTACTGGAGGAGACCCAGTTACCACACACTGATGCCGACAGTGTGACTCAACCCTTGGAGGTGAGAGTAACGGTTGGATCTCTTGGTAGTAGCGTCGAGTCCTTACGACGTCATCCTTGGTATGGATTAGTACCATCCATGTCGGGATTGACTATATTAGGCAAAAGAACGTGGTTCATCCAAGGGATGAGACCAGATTTCTCTTATCGACAAAGAAGAAATCATAGCAGCTCTTGTGGGACCAGAGGTGGTCCAGGCCACGATAGATAAGGTCCAGGTCATCCAAGAGGGGATGAAGACAGCTCAGAGCCGACAAAAGTTTTTCGCTGACAGGAGGTGGAGGCCACTTGAGTTTGAGGATGGAGACCACATATTCATGTGGGTCTCACCTCGACGTGGATTACGGAGATTGGGCCAAGGTGTCATGTTGTCTCAATTCTTCATCGGACCCTTCCAAGCCCTCAGTAGTATTGGCGAGGTGGCTTACTGCCTAGCTCTACCGCCTTTGTATCCCTAGTTTGTGTTGAAGCTTTATGGGGACGTAAAGCCCTGTGGTGCGAGGAATGTAAAGACCCGGAAACTTCAAGGAAATTTTTTTCTTAATTTTCTTTGGAATTTTACAAGAAATCAGTTTCTGACGGCGCCTGATACCGAGGCCTGGAGTGCCCGGAATCAATTTCCAAAGTTTGGCTTGGGTACGTTTAGTGAACGAACAAGCGGGAATTCCTATCTTTTGAACCGGTACCCGGAATCGAATTCTGAGGGCACCGATGGAACCGCAGCGCCGGTTTTTGCTTGGGAACTCCTGTTTCGGAGTTGCGTTTACACGAGGGGATTTTTTTTGTAGTTAAAAATAAAAATTTACCAATTTTTGTTTTTCCCACATGGTAGTTTTATCTTATGTAAGGATTTTGGGGGTGGGACCCACCTGTGATAACCAACATTAAGAGGATCAAGTTGGGTGGGACCCACATGATCCCAACCCCTCACTTTCCTAACCCCTATAAACCCCCCATTATGTTTTTTTAACTTATCACCTCATTAATTTTATAACTTCTTGTGTTAATAACATAAGTGAGTTAAATGTGGGTTTTGAATTTTCATACTCTTGAAATTCAAAACCTACGTTGTGATAATAAAATAAGTGGGAGGAATATTTTATTTTGGGGTTAGTTGTTCTTGTGGTGGAGACTTGGGAGAGAAAGGGCTATGTTTGAGAAAGCCTTCTTCTTCTTCCACATCGACGAAGAACGTGAAGAACACCTCCGACGAAGAACCCCATTCTTCAACTAAGAACATCTCCACCGAAGAACGCGACGTCTTCTTCCAACGAAGTTTCCTCTTCGAACGCACCTCGAAGACAACGGAATCGACGTTCGTTTTCCACGACGCCCGACTTCGACGACGCTCGTCTTCCGCAGCTCGTTGACGTACACCGTTCCTGAAACCGAGGTAGGGGTTTGAATCTTTTTATGTTGGTAATTTCTTTCCTTCGAATATGAATGATAAATCTGACGGCCATGTTCCAATTTTTTTTTAAATTAAAAATTGTGAAGGTTAAATGTTTTACATTTCGGCCAACTGCTATCGATATAACGGGAGGCGATCGGTCCTCACAAACACGGCTAATACCCCTACCCCGTTTTCTATTCTTCGTTTTGATTAGCGAAGACTGTAATGCATTGTTGCATCGTGCTTGAGCGAAAGGAGAAGTGAACGATGTGTTCTATGATGAAGAAACGTGATCCCATCGCGCTGCGTTGAGGGTACAAATGAAGTAGTGGCCGGAGTCAGGCCGCGGCGGAAGAACGCGGCGTCGTCACGCCGCGCCGGACGAATTTTCAGCCATCCTATAAGTAGCGGCCGGAAAAATCATCCACCGGAGAATTCGAAGAAGGCGGCCGGAACTCCGGCCGCCAGTGCCGGAAGGCACGGGACCGCGGGGTCCCGCGGAAAGAAACCGGTCGGCCCTGCACTGGCCGGACGTTACAAGGGAAAACCCAGGGGGTTACACCCCCCGGGTTGCACTTGGCGTGGCCCCTTAAAGGGGGCCGCCGTTTTTTTTAATAAAGGAGGGGCAACGCCCCTCCCTTGGGGGTGCTCGCGCGGCACACTGGCCGCGCTGGCCACGCCACAGCGCCGGGCCGGGTCGTCGGGCCGGGTTGCCGCCCGGGCCGGGTCGACCTGGTTCGGCTGACCCAGGGGCTACTGGGTCGGGCCGGGTCGGGCCCAGACCCCCTATTTTCAGACTGAGTTGGTTCAAACGCCCATATCATGGGATACGGACCTCCGATTAATGCGCCGTCAGTGGCAACACGATCCTTGGATCGAGGCGGTCGTTTCGGTATATTGAACTCAAGGTTTTGGAATACTTTGAGTTCGACAAGATTGGTTCATATACGAAACCAACTGGGCCCTCGGAGCGGAAACGCTCATATCTTGAGCTTCGGACGTCTGATTGACTTGTCGTCAACTTAGGTGGATTCCTCTTAGAGAGACGGATCTTTTGGCGTACTCCACCTGAGGTTTGGACGTAGTTGGAGTACGGTCGGATTGGTTTATCCTTAAAAATCAATCGGGCCCCTGGAAAGAAAAGGCCAATAACTCTCAGACCGGGAATCCGATTAACGCACCGGCTGTTGTGTTGAGTTCCTGTTGACGATACGGAACTTCTAGATACATCAACTTCAGACTATGTGTCAGATGATGTATCAACCTCTCGGCTCGTTTAGCGGACCCTCCCAAATGAGCTTGTTGTGTGCGGAAACCCTAGTACTGGCTGCGACTGCGACTTCGACGACGACTTTGCTGAGATCCTCAGTGGATTCGACGGTGAAGACTACAGCACTCAGCGATCCTATGGGAATCAGTGCTACAGATCCTGTGTGGGTCCGATTCTATGTTGGTCCTAGCTGTGCTGGTCTTGTATCCTATGTGGGTCCAAGTTTAGATGATTCAGTACTGGTCTTGTATCCTATGTGGGTCCCAGTATAGATGAATCAATGAAGACAGCTGGTCTTGTATCATATGTGGGTCATAGCTATGCTGGTCTTGTATCCTATGTGGGTCCCAGCTTAGATGATTCAGTACTAGTCTTGTATCCTATGTGGGTCCCGGTATAGATGAATCAATGAAGGCAACTGGTCTTGTATCCTATGTGGGTCCTAGTTGTGCTGGTCATGTATCCTATGTGGGTCCCAGCTTTGATGATTCAGTGCTGGTCTTGTATCCTATGTGGGTCCCAGCATAGATTAAACAATGAAAACAGCTGTTCTTGTATCCTTTGTGGGTCCTAGAATAGATGATTCAGTATCTATGTCTGATCATCTCTTTCACATTTTCGATGATGTATACCTGAGTGAGTTGAAACCTGTTTTGCTTCCTTTGTGGATTGTGTTGTGCTATCCTGTGTAGATTACGTTTAGATTTCCTGTGTGGAATATATATACTTTCCTGTGTGGACTGGGTTGTTCTTGGGTTTGGAGGTTGGTGCGTATTGGAATTGATGACTTAGGTATATGTATGGGCATATACCTAAGCAGTGTCGGTTATTACTTCGTGATTGTATCTTTCCTTTTTGGTTTATCCTTTGTGGATTTTGGGAGACCTTCGGGGGTCTCGGGGTCCCTACTGAGTATCTTATACTCACCCCTACACGGGTTATGCCCGCACTACATTGTGTTTGTTGCAGACAACGGACAATGTTGATCGTGGTTGAGGCTTGCAGAGCAGGACGGTACCTGGAGGTGAACCAATGGGCGGGACGTACTCGGAGTAGACGGCGGGACCCGAGGAGCAGTGGAGCTATCTGTACCCACCCTTCAGGTGGGATTTCCTGTGGACAGCTCGGTGTAGCGGCTTACTTTATAGTTGTTGTTTTCCCTTTCGAGTTGTACTTTACAGTTGGGCTTGTATTTCCGGCCCCTTTTACATTCCGCAATTACTGTTTTACTCGGTTTTTACTTAGTATTTACTTCTTCTGCTTTTACTCTATGGTGCTTGTTTACTTTACAAAGTCAATGCCTTCCCTTTTTACCAGGATTTACGCCTTGGTGCTAGTCTCCATCCCCTGGCCTATGGAAGGCGGGCTTGGGGTAGTCACGGCACGGGCCCCGAGGACGGGTCGTAACAAATTGGTATGAGAGGAGTTCAGTTCTACCGCTGACTCTGATCTTTCTTATATGTGAAGCAATAGTTTTTAGCATTTTGGGTGTGGTTATCAGTCCAGGGAGTCTAGTGTTGGTGCGGCGGCCGACGTATTCGTACACCAGGACCCTGACTTCTGATTTCTGACTTAATGCAAGAAAACATTGATTGCGTGTGTGTTTCAATTTTTATTTGTGATTAGTTGTGTCAGCTCACCAGGTATACTGTTTGACCGTGGCGCATCTGTTTCCTTTTTAGGATGGCCCCACGATGGAGGTTAGCTAGGGTTCTGAGAGTCGAGCATGAAGACAGCCCACCGAGCGATGAGGCCTCGGTGTAGGGCTCCTTGTCAGTAGAGGCACCGGCGGTACCTTTACCCGCCGAGCCACCAATTCTACCAGCCCCAGCCGCTGACGATGCACGTCGCCTTACTGTGCTGCACGAGTTCCAGCGCCAGTGACCACCCTGGTTCCATGGGGAGACGGACCCCCAGGCAGCCAAGGACTGGATGGAGGCAGTAGTATGAGTTTTCAGGCTAGTGAGGACATCAATAGACCTCATGGTGATCCTCGCAGCGATCCTACTGCACGCAGCAGTGGGAAGATAGTGGAGCATGATGCTCTAGGTGCACGACGAGACATCTATTCTTTGGACAGACATTGAGATCATCTTCTGCTTCGATTTCGTCCCAGTCACCCTCAGTGCGGTGCACATTCAGGAGCTTCTTCAGCTGCAGCAGGGCAGCTTAGCAGTGGCCCAGTACTCGGTGAGATTTACTGATCTCTCGCGCTACTCCATAGATATGGTACTAGACCCATTATTCCGGGCCCGGACCTTCGAGAAGGGAATGAGGCATGAGATCAGGGCTTCGATGATCTCCCTCAACATTCTGACGCAGGCAGAGGTGTTTGAGAGAGCCCTTCTAGTGGAGAGTTTTCTCGCCGAGTAGGCTCTAGTGACAGGGCCCTCCGCAGGACGGCCCGTAGCAAGGTCTTCTGCAGTTGGCAGTAGACAGGTGACGCAGAGTTCCAAACGGTGCAGACCATCAGATGGGCAGTCACTGGATGAAGATTCGGTTGTGCGGGGCACACGAAGGAGATCCAGCTTCACGAGGGGCATGCATTGCTATGCATGCGGCGGGCAAGGTCACATGGCTCGAGACTGCCCGATTCATCTTACAGATGAGCAGAAGGTGGTAGAGGGACCTTCCAGACAGAGGTTCGACCATGGAGGTCCGCAGGGTTCAGGTGGGAGAGGCAGAGGAGCTGGCCGAGCAGCAGGTGGTGGACGATGCTTTGAGGTGTTGCCACCACCACCACCAGGAGGTCCGCCCCGACCGCAGGGAGTTGGTGGACATGGGAAAGCTCAGCTTCAGGTAGCTGAGGCCTTCGATCATGGAGCTCTGGGAGCAAATGGACAGGAGTGGAACTAGTGGATACATCTTTTGTACTTCTAGTTCCTTGTTGCTATTGTGTAGTTTCATTGTTTTATGAGCTGCAATAATAAAAGACACATACCTTTGTGATGTTTTCATTCCAGTTTTCTTTTGTGTTATTAATAAGAGGTTCCAGTTTTGACTGTTGACTTGACCCTCACTTGTGAGACATCTACTAGAGGAGAACCAGTTACCACACACTGATGCCGATAGTGTGACTCAACCCTTGGAGGTGAGAGTAACGGTTGGATCTCTTGGTAGTAGCGTCGAGGCCTTACGACGTCATCCTTGGTATGGATTAGTACCATTTATGTCGGGATTGACTGTATTAGGCAACAGAACGTGGTTCATCCAAGGGATGAGACCGGATTTCTCTTATCGGCAAAGAAGAAATCATAGCAGATCTTGTGGGACCAGAGGTGTTCCAGGCCTCGATAGATAAGGTCCAGGTCATCCAGGAGCGGACGAAGACAGCTCAGAGGCAACAGAAGTTTTTCGCTGACAGGAGGTGGAGGCCACTAGAGTTTGAGGATTGAAACCACGTATTCATGTGGGTCTCACCTCGACGTGGATTACGGAGATTGGGCCAAGGTGGAAAGTTGTCTCCATGCTTCATCGGACCCTTCCAGGCCCTCAGTAAGATTGGCGAGGTGGCTTACCGCCTAGCTCTACCACCTTTGTATCCCTAGTTTGTGTTGAAGCTTTACGGGGACGTAAAGCCCTGTGGTGCGAGTAATGTAAAGACCCGTAAATTTAAAGGAAAATTTTTTCTTAATTTTCTTTGGAATTTTACAAGAAATCAGTTTCTGACGGCGCCTGATACCGAGGCCTGGAGTGCCCGGAATCAATTTTTGAAGTTTGGCTCGGGTACGTTCAGTGAACGAACAAGCGGGAATTCCTATCTTTTGAACCGGTACCCGGAATCGAATTCTGATGGCACCGATGGAACCGCAACGCCGGTTTTTGCTTGGGAACTCCTATTTTGGAGTTGCGTTTACACGAGGGGATTTATTTTTTTTGGTAGTTAAAAATAAAAATTTAACAATTTTTATTTTTCCCACATGGTAGTTTTATCCTATGTAAGGATTTTCGGGGTGGGACCCACCTGTGATAACCAACCTTGAGAGGATAAAGTTGGGTGGGAACCACACGATCCCAACCCCTCACTTTCCTAACCCTTCTAAACCCCCCATTTAGGTTTTGTTAACATATCACCTCATTAATTTTATAACATCGTGTGTTAATAACTTAAGTGAGTTAAATGTGGGTTTTGAATATTCAAACTCTTGAAATTCAAAACCTATGTTGTGTTAATAAAATAAGTGGGAGGATTATTTTATTTTGGGGTTAGTTGTTCTTGTGGTGGAGACTTGGGAGAGAAAGGTCTATGTTTGAGAAAGTCTTCTTTTTCTTCAACATCGACGAAGAACGTGAAGAACACCGTTCTTCAACGAAAAACACCTCCGACGAAGAACACCGTTCTTCAACGAAGAACATCTCCACCGAAGAACGCAACGTCTTCTTCCAACGAAGTTTCCTCTTCGAACGCACCTCGACGACAAAAGAAACGATGTTCGTTTTCCACGACGCCCGACTTCCGCGACGCTCGTCTTCCACGGCTCGTTGACGTACACCGTTCCTGAAACCGAGGTAGGGGTTTGAATCTTTTTATGTTGGTAATTTCTTTCCTTCGAATATGAATGATAAATCTGACGGCCATGTTCCAATTTTTATTTATATTAAAAAATTTGAAGGTTAAATGTTTTACGTTTTGGCCAACAGCTATCGATATAACGGTAGGTGATCGGTCCACACAAACACGGCTGATACCCCTCCCCCCTTTGATATTCTTCGTTTTGATTAGCGAATACGGTAATGCATTGTTGCACCGCGCTTGAGTGAAAGGAGACGTGAACGATGTGGGCCACGATGAAGAAACGTGATTCCATAACGCTGCGTCGAGGGTACGAATGAAGTAGTGGCCGGAGTCAGGCCGCGGCGGAAGAACGCGGCGTCATCACGCCGTGCCGGACGAATTTGCAGCCATCCTGGAAGTAGCGGCCGGAAAAACCATCCACCGGAGAATTCGAAGAAGGCGGCCGGAACTCCGGCCGCTGGTGCCGGAAGGCACGGGACCGCGGGGTCCCGCGGCAAGAAACCGGCCGGCCCTGCGCTAGCCGGCCATTACAAGGGAAAAACCGGGGGTTTACACCCCCCGGGTTTCACTTGGCATGGCCCCTTAAAGGGGGCCGCCGTTGTGTTTAATAAAGGAGGGGTAACGACCCTCCCTTGGGCGCGCTCGCGCGGCACGCTGGCCGTGCTGGCCGCGCCACCACGCCGGGCTGGGCTTCCGGGCCAGGCTGGGTTGCCGCCCGGGCCGGGTCGACCTGGTTCGGCTGACCCAGGGGGTACTGGGTCAGGTAGGGCCGGGCCGAGACCCCCTATTTTCACCTTGAGTTGGTTCAAACGCCCATATCATGGGCTACTGACCTCCGATTAATGCACCGTCAGTAGCAACGCGATCCTTGAATCGAGGAGTTCGTTTTGTTATATTGAACTCAAGGTTTTGGAATACTTTGAGTTCGGCAGGATTGGTTCGTATACGAAACCAACCGGGCCCTCGGAGCGGAAACGCTCATATCTTGAGCTTCGGACGTCCGATTGACTTGTTGTCGACTTTTGTGGAATCCTCTTAGAGAGACGGATCTTTTGGAATACTCCGCCTGAGGTTTGGACGTAGGTGGAGTACGGTCGGATTGGTTTAGCCTTAAAAACCAACCGAGCCCCTAGAACGAAAACGCCAATAACTCTCAGACCGGGCGTCCGATTAACGCACCGGCTATTGCGTTGAGTTCCTGTTGACGATACGGAACTTCTGGATACATCAACTTCGGACTATGTGTCAGTTGATGTATCAACCTCTCAGCTCATTTAGCGGACCCTCCCGAACGAGCTTGCTGTGTGCGGAAACCCTAGTGCTGGCTGCGACTACGACTTCGACGACGACTGTGCTGAGATCCTCAATGGATTCGACGGTGAAGACTACAGCACTCAGTGATCCTATGGGGATCAGTGCTACAGATCCTGTGTGGGTCCAATTCTATGTTGGTCCTAGCTATGCTGGTCTTGTATCCTATGTGGGTCCAAGCATAGATGATTCATTACTGGTCTTGTATCCTATGTGGGTCCCAGTATAGATGAATCAATGAAGACAGCTGGTCTTGTATCCTATGTGGGTCATAACTGTGCTGGTCTTGTATCTTATGTGGGTCCCAGCTTAGATGATTCAGTACTAGTCTTATATCCTATGTGGGTCCCAGTATAGATGAATCAATGAAGACAGATGGTCTTGTATCCTATGTGGGTCCTAGCTATGCTGGTCATGTATCCTATGTGGGTCCCAGCTTTGATGATTTAGTGCTGGTCTTGTATCCTATGTGGGTGCCAGCATAGATGAAACAATTAAAACAGCTGGTCTTGTATCCTTTGTGGGTCCCATCATAGATGATTCAGTATCTATGTCTGATCATCTCTTTCTCCTTTTCGATGATGTATACCTGAGTGAGCTGAAACCTGTTTTTCTTCCTTTATGGATTGTGTTGTGCTATCCTGTGTGGATTACGTTTAGCTTTCCTGTGTGGAATACATATACTTTCTTGTGTGGACTGGGTTGTTCTTGGGTTCGGAGGTTGGAGCGTATTGGAATTGATTACTTAGGTATATGTATGGGCATATACCTAAGCAGTGTCGGTTGTTACTTCTTGATTGTATCTTTCCTTTGTGGTTTATCCTTTGTGGAATTTGGGAGACCTTTGGGTGTCTCGGGGTCCCTACTGAGTATCTTATACTCACCCCTGCATGGGTTATGCCCGCACTACGTGGTGTTTGTTGCAGACGATGGACAGCGTTGATAGTGGTTGAGGCTTGCAGAGCAGGATGGTACCTGGAGGTGGACCACTGGGCGAGACGTACTCGGAGTAGACGGCGGGACCCGAGGAGCGGTGGAGCTATCTGTACCCACCCTTCAGGTGGGATTTCCAGTGGACAGCTCGGTGTAGCGGCTTTACTTTACATTTGCTATTTTCCCTTTCGAGTTGTACTTTACAGTTGGGCTTGTATTTCCGGCCCCTTTTACTTTCCGTACTTACTGTTTTACTCAGTTTTTACTTAGTGTTTACTTCTTCTGCATGTACTATGTGGTGCTTGTTTACTTTACAAAGGCTATTACTTCCCTTTTTACTTGGATTTACTGCCTTGGTGCTAGTCTCTAGCCCCTGGCCAATGGAAGGCGGGCTTGAGGTAGTCACAGCACGGGCCCCGAGGACGGGTCGTGACAATTATTTAATCAGGGTAATTTTTTATCAATATATTTATAAATACATTGAATTATATTTTCATTCATTAAGAGGAATGTTTTTCAATTTCATACATTTTTATATTTATTTTTCCTTTTTTTATGTCAATGAAATCTGTTTCAATTTATAAAAATTTACAATTAATTATTAAATTTGATTCTTTGTTGTATACGTTGACCATTAGCCTTACTAAATATTTGAGCTCACTGCTAACATGTATCATTTCTCCATGAAGTCATGTAGTATAATAATAATTTTATTCATTGATATGCATGATTTTATGTTACTATCCTCATACAAATATATTGGGTTGCAATTAGTGCATTCGAATGTCGTGTATGTATTAGGTTTCCAAAGACAAATAAATTGTTTTTTCCATTTAGATGGGATTTAAATATTTATATTTCCAATGTAATGGTATTAGAAATTAGAACGAATCATCTAGTTTCGGGTAAATATAGTTGGTATCTGATCATGTTTAGTAGAAAACTTGGAAATAGATTTTGGAAAAAATATATTAGGCGATATAACCCTAATGAATGATTTGACGATAGGTATAGAAGAACATACCAATGATATAGAATGGTAAATATTATGTGGTTATTTTTAGAAATAAATATCTATCTTGATTCCACCTGGGGAGAGGTTCTTTTATAGATATACCTAGGGGTATCAACTCTGACAAGGTGTGTTGTGCTTGACTTGGTGAAACATAGTACATGACCATGTTCCTTAATGTTCATCAAGTTTCACAATCCTGGGGTATATTCTTAGGATAATTCACATTATCAATACAAACCATTATGAAGGATTTGAAATGAAAGTGTCAAAGAATGGACTATGTAAATCCTAAGGCAATGGAAGGATATATATTAAAATAAAATAGGTGTAGTATTTATATATTTATTTTTTATTGAAATCATTAGGCCATTTTAGGATTAAATTCCTAGGATGTCCATCATATTTATTTTGTATATTATATTAATAAAATTTATAAATATTGAACTTGTTTAATGGGTGATAGCCACTAATTTTTGTGATGGTATAGATTTTTTAACCAATTACTAAAAGAAGATATGGGTTTCATGCCATCCATTAACCTACACAATGTCCTTGTAAAAATGTCATTGTATATGGTTAAACAATAAGATTAATAAATATTAATGATGAAACAATACTATACCATTTTGGGTATAGAAATTAATGTATGAAATGTATTATCTATGGAATTTAGTTAAGAAAAAAATTATTTATTTCAAAATTCATTAGGCCTTAAGATCCATTAAAAGATTTATTTAGTGCTTTAGACATCATATATAATATTTGGATATTCATTTCATGGAATAAAGGGATAAATTAGCATTTTATCAAAAAAAATAAAAGTATTTTATATTTCATATGAAAATAAAATGTAACATTTAATTAAATTTATTTATAACAATTATAAGTAAAATAACATATGAACATTCATAAAATGATTAAAAATAAAATGTTGTATTAATACCATAATTATTTTTGAACCTCTAGAATTTTCATTCATTAATGATTTAGGTATTTGTGGCATTAAAATTTCTATTGAACCTTAATTATTTTATTGATGACATCAATCACAGCCTAAAAATATTAACACTTTTCCACCATGTAATTATGCCTAAATTCCACAGATTTTATTCTATATAAATATCTATTTATAAATTATTCCATGTGACATTTTTACTTCCCATTCTCTATTTTCTAGATGATTTCATATGAAAACATATCATGGTGTATTTTTTCAATGAATTAAATTAGAGAAATCCATTACCTATATAATGTCTAATTTAAGAGAACATAATTTTTCTAATGTGGAGAGAATGTAAATCTGTGAAAATCTAATGTATGAACATTGTATTTGATTGCGTGTATGAAAAACATCATCATGAATATACAAGAATATAATATCTAGAAAATTTATTACATATGTTCTAAAATAAATAAAATAAATATTATTTAATTCTTTATATGCACGCGACACAAAGTCATCAGACTTCACACACAACATCATGTTTTATTGATGGATGGTGTTAAACATGACTACGTTTTACTGAAAAATAACATATTATTGAAATATTATTATTTAATATAATAATATACAACATAGAAGTTAAATAAGACTGTATGAATCAGATTAAATAATATATGAATATATTAAAATATGTTACATAAATATAAAATGAATTCATTGGTTACTAATTAATTATAATTTTATATAGTAACCAATAGAATATAAAGGGAATGTTTATAAAGAAAACTATTATTATGCTCAAAAAAGAAAATTTATCCTAATAAATAAAATAAATTACAATTATTGAGTGATATTAATTTAATATATATATTATTAAATAAAATGTATTTTATATTTATAAAATATATTTTATTGGCATAACATAATAACAAAACCAATTTTACAAATAAAATATTTATTTTTTACGGTAGTTTTACAACCTTTTCATGGAGATCCTATATTAAATTAAACATTATGAACTTTTATAAATAATATAAATCAAAATAAAAATAAATTATTAAATAAAAACCAATAAATTAAGTTTGGATAGATTTTTGGTATTTATTGTGATGTTTCATTTATTATAGAATAATGAAAAATGATGATTTTTAATTGAAAAAAAATTCGTAAAGTATTTCATTAACATAGATAAGTTTAAATTTTAAATTTTTTAAATATGAATTAGATTATTTATATATCAATTATTAAAATGTGGTTCATTTGAATCAATTTCAATTTTTACATTAATATATAAACTGATAAAACTTTTGAATGTTTTTACATGGAAACTAACATTCTCATCATGGCTACGTGATTAAATTAAAATTAACAAATACAACAAATGTAATTGGAAATTGAAAAACTAGATTCAATATTTGGAATAATAATAATTTCAAATTTCAAATTATGAAAACATTTTTAAGCATTTTGTTAGAGAATGTAATTAAAATTAATTACAACGATTAATGTTAAATTAATAAAAAGAAAGGACTACACCTTAATCCTAATAACCAAAATTTCAATGAAACTTGTCCTAAATACATTTCACGGTAATATATTAAAAATATACATGAATTTATATAATTTTTAAAAATATTTCAATCAATTTAAATTGAAAAAATGTTGGTGCAACTACCATTTCAAAAATTTAGATAATTGTCACTCTTCCTCAACTATAAAAGTCCTCCTCCATCCAACATCCTTACAATTCTAAATACAATTTCGATCAATAAATATCTTCCAAAATATATCCCCCAAATTAATCCCCTTATCCAATTATCCTTACTTTTGTAATAAATCCATCCATGTAATCCCATTGGAGAAACCAAAATTCAGTTACCCAAAAAGAGGCAACATTTTCCACCAATCACATTATTTTTAATACCTTTATTCACCCACGTGAATTATTATTATCCGATTATTATATAATAAAAAAAGTGTTTGAAATATTATAATAATTATTATGTTATGGTTTCTATCTATATGTACACACACTTCCAACAAGTGTGTAACAATATAACTTATATGTGTACAGCAATCCACCACCTCACAAAATGTAATTTTTGGTTTTTTCATCAACACCATTAAAGGTAACGAATTATGATGATAAAAAAATTATATGTTATTTATGATATTTATAATTTCTTTATAAATTAATAATTATTACATAACACATACCTTAATGTTGTCCATTTAGAGTGAAAACGATAACATAGTTTAAGGAAGTGTGGACTACTACCTCTTAAATGAGATATCATTCAATCACACAATACAAGGAATGTATAAATGATTGTTTCAATTAAATATATGTGACATAAAAAAATATATTATGTTCATGACATAATTACGTTTCTATAAATATAATATATATCATTTTTTATCACCAATTCTCACACTTAAAAAGTCATTCATAGATGTGTGGACTTCCACCTCCTCAACATAATGTGATTCATTTTAAGGAAAAATAATTATATTTATATTTATATATGAATAAATAACAATTTATTTACGATTTATTTATAATGGACAATTTTATTGTGTTACTAATCTTATTTCTATAAAAATCATTGAAAAATTGAAACGTTACTCATGGGTATATATGACCTACGGTTTCTGTGATGTTATTTTTTTTTTTGATTTTTCTAAAAAAATATAACTATTGGTTTAAAAATAAAATTTATATATAAATATAATAATTATTTCATGATTATTATTCAGGTTTGTTATATAATGACACATTTTTCCTTAGTTGACCTAAAATTTTGTTTTTGACACATAAACCGAACTTGGTCAACACACCTAACGTAAACATAATGATTATATAGTTGAATAAACAAATTAATAAGGGAAATTAAATATATTATAAAATATTGTAATTTTTCTCAATAAATTAAAAAAATATTATATATTTATTTTTTCAGAATTTAAATAGATAAGAGAAAAAACTTGAGGCAATGTTATGTATTTTTGTTTCACTTTTTTATTCATGAGATAAATGACATTTTCACCACTTTCTAATTTTAGGTGGTGTATTTATTTCAACATTTGATAAAATATATTAGTAATCAATTTATTTTTTTGGAATACAAAACATTCATTAATTTTCATTCCATCATTAGACTTATAATTTTAAAACATTATATGCGTTATGGGAATCTTTGGAATATTTAATGTTTATTTTCATCTAAGATTATTGTAATGATATTTTATTTCCATTATAGGAAATTATATAACCATTCTTCTATAATCCATTTAATATTTATCTCATATTATTTTTCATGACCTTTTTCAATTATTATTACAATTTTTCCACTCTTTTTATGCAATTATTTTAGATTTTATTTTTGAAAACCCGAATTCATTTATCTCTAGAGTCATAGAACCAATATTGTTGAAAAAAATATATTTTCATACTTTGTTTTCTTAAATTTTTTATCCTTTTCATGTAAATGGAATATTTTTGCCTAATATTTAACCTATAGAATTACCTTTCATCATTTCATTGAGACATCCATTCCATTTTAAACGAATTACATTTAAAATAATATTTTCTGAAATGTGATTATAAAATAAGTAGTTTTTAAGAGGTTTTTTTAAAAAAAGTTTTTTTCCTCATGAATGATTTGAGAAGATATTTTTATAGTATTTTTATTAATAAATGAAACAAACTCTTTATTTATAACCCGAAAAGGATATTATCTATTGATTCTAAACTTATTCTTCATTTTTATGGATTATGATTTATTTTTCCAAAGATAGTATTCACATTTACCTACTTGATTTATTTTTTAATTCCCATGAAATATTCAATTTCAATTGATCATTATGCATTTATTTCCATATAATTATACATATCATTTATTATGGATATATTAATAGATTAAATCCAATATCATTTTTACATATGGTTTTTATAGAGAAACTATTTTGAATAAATAGATAAATATTTATAAATTCATAATATTTATTCAATATAGATATTTAATAAGGCATATTATTTATTTTGACTATTCGATTAGTGGAATTATTTTAAATGGAAATTATTGGTGGGGAAAATAATTTATATAAACCCATAATATATCGACATGTTCTATTGAGGAAAATATGTTACACAAATTAAACTAATTAATATCTATATTTTTAAACCATCTTCTGAAATGACATGATTGTATATGTTTTCAGGTACCTGAAAAATGACATCCAATAGTTACGTATTTCCTTGATTTTTTCAATTATTATTCACTCATGATATTTTTCAATTACTTTCTTCTGATTGTTTTCATTTTTATATTATTTTTTAAATCAAATGTGTTTTAGTTTCATACATTTCCATATTTATTTCCCATTATCTACCTATATGAATGAATGTGTTTCCATTTATTTTCCTTTTCATTTAATCATTCAAATAGATTGATTAATGCATCCTATGTATATTACCAATACTATTCATTTTTGCTCCCACAAATTATATTTTTCTACTATGAAATCATAAGTATAATGAGAATGTTATAAAAGGATATTATAAACTGTATAAATTTATTATCCCTAGAAGAATAAAAAAAATTATGTTCGTAATTAGTGTATATTTTTCTAATGTGTGTATTTAGTTTAAAAAGACTACAATATTGTTTTGTCTTTTGGGATTTAGTTTAAAACAATCTTATTCAAATGTTATGGTAATTGAGAGTAGGTCCAAGCTTCTAGGGTTGGTTCAATACAATATTTTAGAAATAATGGAAATATATTATGTCTTTAGGATTTATGTTTAATTATGAAGAGAAATAAAACTATGATAAATCTCTATATATCATATCAATGTCTATAAAACAAAAAAACAAATATAATATTAATAATAATTCATAAAAAAAAATATTTGATAAACCAAATATCATTGTAGTAAGTCTTTTCAAAAACACTAAAATAAAATTTCCTAGAATTTTGTATCTACGTTAAATTAAAATTCATATTTATACTAACATAATACATTAGTATTTATCAGTATTTTACTAAATTAAAATAATGTAATACAAAATAGTTAATCAATCCCCTATAAACTCATGTCACTAATGGATTATTTAACTATAAATGACAATTAGAATAATTAAAATTATATGGAAATAAAATGAGGCCTCAAAATCATATATTTTAAATATTAAAAATATAAAATATATATTTAATGGTTCATTAAATAAGTAATATATCATAAAAACATTTTAATTAGTGACATTATCTTATTTCAATAGAATGGTAATTCCATATATTGAAATTGAAAAATAATATTTTTACTGAAAAACAAAATTAATAAATACTAATTCATAAAAAATGATTACCCAATTATGTAATAATATTTTTTATTAAAGAATAATTGAGTGGCTATATTGTAATAAAATATTTAAACTTTGATATAAATTTTATATAAATGAAGCATAATTAATATTGAAGAAACAAATAATAATATTATATTTACTAAATAAAATGGATATATTTTTTTTTGAAAAAATATTTCATTATATTCCTGGAGGAATTAGAAATTACCGACTACAAAAAAAATATTAAGCCTAAAATAAAATGATACAGCAATAATTTAAATTAATATAATAATGATCTCTGTTATTAAAAGATAATGATGAATTGGCTTTTTCTTTAAACAAATACATATTAAATAGGAACAAGAAACTAAAATGAGAATAGAAATCGTCACTATAGAATATCTATCATTGACATTGTAATATTATATATCGATCTCATCTCTAATTAATAACTAGGGTACTGTAGTAGTGACAAAATATTAGTGTAGAATATATCTAACAAATTCATATTTTTAAGTGAGAAGTTTACAACCTTCACAATGGTGGGAAGTAGTGAGTTCTTATGTGAGAGGGAAGGTGTAACCATGAGTGAGGGTTATAGATATTGGGGATGGTTGGGCTCATTAAGGGAACCCTAAATAAAGAGGATTCATTGGGAATATATTCTAAAACGATAATAATAATTGTGTTCAAGTGGGATTATTTCTTGGAACACCATTGATATCAATATCCAATGAGGTATATTGATCAAAGATGCTAGATGAGAAAAGGTAGTTGGGTTTGGATGATAATTTCATAGGTGTTCACAATCTATGAATATGGATGGGTGTAGAGACCCAAGCATTACATACATGGACATTATTTTTCTTTTCTAGAATAAGTAATCCAAGACAAAAACAAATTCTAAATGAACATATTAGAATAGTGTCTTTGGAAACTCGAAACATAATCTCTTAATCAAGGTGACAGATCTTCAACATCTCCCGTAAAGATCTTCCCCTTTTTTCCTAACCTATAACTTTTCTTTTTTATCATGAGGAAATGAAAACATAAAACGGGTTTGATCAAATTCAAATTAAGGAAAAAATATAGAAAATAAAACAAACCAGGTACATTTGAACACAAAAACATGAACATTGCGTTAAAACATAAAAATCAAGAGTCATTAAATAAATCATAGCATTATATAAAGAATAGATCATAACGAAACATTAACCATGATAGAATACCTTTGGAATATAACATATAATTATATAAAACTAACAAGAATATAATATAATTTCTATAGTAGCCATGGCATTGCTGTCATGACCATCATACTGGACGAACTCCATTACTGAACAAGATTTACATACATTTACAGCTGTGTATTACCGAACCAAATTTTATTATTATTCAATCCTTTTCTATCTCTAAAGATGAAAATATTTACCCATTTCATTGGAGTGATATATATGTCTCTCCCATTTCATAATTAAATCATTCTTACATATCCTACAAAATCATAATTCATTCAATATAGCATAACTCAAGAAATAAAAAGGTATTCTTAAATATCATGCCATCATAACATAATTTTTATAAGATGAATGGACTTTATATAAATAATTTGCATCATAATAATAATCAAATCAATGTAATAAAAGAAAAATAAAAATAATCTTATGTAATCTTAGTTGGAAAAGAATTTTGATAAACCACTTGAACATGGTTCCTTGGGAAAATATAATTTCTTCTTCAAAATTATTTTATTTTCTCAAAATGCCATGAAATTCTGAAAGCATAGAATTTAGAAGAAAATAAACATGAAATTCTTCAGGGGAATCATCATGTAAATAAGTCATTAAGAAGACATAAAAATATTATTATTCCATATAAGTTAAAAAACATTATCTTCTTACTTTTACCAGAAAATTAAAAAAGTAACTTGTATGGTAGTCAAAAGTATGATTCATTCCATACCATTTGTAAAAGTCAAAAATGGGTAAAAATTACTTTAAACATATTAAGAGTAATAGTGAACATTTTATGTTATAATTTTTATAAAACCTGGACATGGATGATGAATATATCCCCATAAATTACTTACATATAAAAATCGTATATAAAAATGAGATTTCAAAATTATCTCTTACCTTAGGTCTGATTTCTTCATTACATGTCTGAAACGTCTGTATAGTGGGTTAAAACATATTAATAACATGTAAAAAAAGTTAATAATATTTATGGTTTCATTTATGATTCACTAAAGTCTTTATATTATCCGTTCATTTGTCAATTCAATGTTTAAAAAAAAATTGTTATAATTGTATCATTTATCGTACATGTTTGGACTTGTTATTCTTCATATGATTATGTAGATAATGATTTAAATACGTTCATAATGTAAAACATGATTTATATGTCATATATATTTAGAATATAAATCTATATAATATATTGATAAATGGAATGCAATACACTGTTCATGTTGACGGTAGGTCGTAAGTTCACATGAACGATGTTTTCGTTTCCTTAATACATTGAACAGATGTAAGTTAATGACATATATATGTACATAAATAAAATAGGATTATTTTTTCAAATATGTCATGATTATTTATTATATATTCTTTATAATCATTCTTGAATGGATAACATGGAGAATAAATATCTTCACGTCGTGGTGACAGTATGTTGTACGTACGCATGATCGAAGATACAATTACCATAGTTGTGGATTGGTATTGAAGTGGATGGTGTATAATATATCATAATTTTTATAAGGTTATTATAATCAAATAATTTTATTATTTACACCATTATACCCTTCCATGTATGGTAGTGGTGAAAAACAGATTACACCACGATGTGACGATGGTAATCTGTATGTACAAACGCGTGTTGATTTCGTATTTCGTAGGATAGAAATAAGGCTAAATAGGATTTTTTTTAATATTTATAATAACATATAATAATATTATTTATACTGATGTTAATTAATTATAATCAAACAAATAAATAAGAGTATGTAGAAGATGAAATAAATTTGAATGAATCGGTAGAAGAGATTACCTCTTCCTCGATGTGCCTCCATTAAATTTCCGTCTCGAGCAGTAGAGTTGTTATTTTGAGAATAAAAAAATATCTATAATGTAACTAGGTATGTTGAGTGATATGGGTAGGGATATGTGTGCTTTAAGTCCCAAAATGGAGTGAAGAGGAGAGGGAGGAAGTGCCCCTTTATTAGAGAGGAGAGTGTCACTTTAGGATAGTTACTAAATATTATTTTATTATAAATTCAATTTCAATATAAAATGGTACAAAACAAATTTAATTATTATATAATATGATTTTGGTTCGAATAACCATAATCCAATAATTCTTTGACATGTTTTGAATTTTTTTTATCATTATAGTTTTTGTTTTTCCCTTATTTTACCCTTTTTAATCTTACTGTGATATAAGGTTATTTATACATTTTTTTTAATGTAATTATCTTATCATTTCAATAGTACCCCCAAAATTTATTTATGACACATTTGGACATACATTAACTATTTCATGAAATCATTGTTTTTTATTATTTTAATATCATTTAAAAAACTATTTTATGTTTTATGATAAGAATTATGTCAAGTATGGAAACAATTCATAAATGAATTTTTTAAAATTTCATAACAACTTTATTAATTCAAAAATTAGGTATTAAATCATCCAAAATATGTCAATTTTGTACCAATGAATTGTGGATTACATTAAAATATTCAAAATAAATTTATTTTAATTTTTATAAACTCATTTATTTGAATCTTTCATTAATAAGTTAATCACTACATCATAATTGTTTCATAACTAAATATATTTATCTATTGTATTAAGATAATATATAAAATACCATGACATAGGAAATATTTTTTTATTTCTAATGACTATTTATATACATGTAGATATGTTATATTACCCACTATTATAATCTAATTAGTAAAAGATATATATTTCGGTTATAATTATCATTACATTGAATTAATTCTTATAAATCATTATTTTCACATCCAAGTAAATCCATAGGGACCCCAAATCGACCCTAGGATGACCGTGGTCGAAAATATATCATCCAATTTTATTAAGACAATTTTAGGGTAATTTAATATTATTATAAAATTATATTTTACCATTATTTATCAGATTTTTCCTTCAACCAAGGTATATAAAATAATTACTGACGTTACTATTCATAATATCCCAAAAAATGAACCTATTTACAAAATATGGAGATTATTATTCATAATATGGAATAAGTTTTTCAAAAATCAAAATACATATGTTTTATTAATTATTTTATAATTAATTCCCGATGTTAAAACCAATAGTGTGTTTTTAAGGAACAATAACTATCAATATATAGACACTTTTTTATGTTCAATTTCAAAGTGTAGTTAATTCCAATTACCAACATTATATTAAATGGTAAAAATATATTCTAATTACACCTTAAAACCAATTAAAAAGATAATCTAACCATATAAATAAATTTTATTATAATATAGTTTGGAATTAAAATATAATATTTTCACTATTCATTAAAAATAAACTTTATCGGAAAAATTAAAACAATTTAAACAGAGTAAATTTTGATTTCCCCATTCAAAGAATGATTTTATTTGGTCAAATAAAATGTATTAAAGTAGAAAAAACTATATTTAAAGATGTTTCTCCCTTAAAAGGCAGTTAATTGGCCTTTTAATGTAAATTTTACTTAAAATTAGATTCATTCACATTTTCATCCTCTAAATTTAATTGGATAATTGTAAATAAATTTAATAAACATGTATAATTATTTTTTAGTTAGTTCTGTCAATTTCCTCCATTACAATGGCTAGGCGTTAACTAAATTTTAAAAGAATAATATTATATTGTTAATGTGCAACATAAGATTTCAAAGATATATGTTGTTGCGTATTTGGTATGATATCGAACATAGAAACCCATTTAAAATAAAATTAATATTTATTTCAAATATATTAATAAATATGAAAATGTCATATTATTCATTTTTCCAGGATGATACATCCTTCCCCCCTTTTGGGAATTACGTCCTCACAATTTTAATGTTAGGATTAGAAAGTTCATTAAAAGCCCCACATCAGAAAAAGAGTCAATAAAACTATCATATTAAAATAAAACAAGATAAGTAAAAAGGTTACTCGAGACAACAGTTACTAGGATTCCATGAAAACATGGATATGGAAGAGAAAACAAACCATGAATTTCTCCTGGAGAGTGATATGAAAACCTGTTTAAGAGAATGTTAACCACTAGAAAATAACAAACTTGTGAAGCGTTAAACAGTCATTGATTCCCCTGTATGGAAAGTTACCAGAAAAGGTTTTTGGTTTAAGTCACTTTTCATTGAGGAATAAATTTATGAAGTTAACTAAAAACATAAGGAAATGTATTTACATGTCATGTAGACATTCATCTATTACTAGATTTCTAACACAAACTAATATTTTCTCCAAATGATTAGTATTCGGGATGACTTTTATTCACACTAAGAGCGCTATAATAAACTTCTAGAGAATCACATAATCCACAAAAGATGAACTATATATTTCCCAAATCATTAGACCTTAACTAAAACCAAAAAGGTTATCACCAAATCAGATAATCCACAAAAAGGATAATCTTTTACAAAAATAAAAACTACTTTTAATCTCTATAATTTTTATAACAATACACAATGTTCAACAAAGACCATTCAATATACAATTGTCCCTAAAATTCATCAAAAGTAATCCAAACTGAGATTTTATCCCAAATCTCAGAGGGATTTAATTACATAGTCTTCCACGATACATCTTAAAATTTATCTCCAAGTAACACCAGTTACTCATATAGTCTTATATTGTAATGTAATTAACCTAATCACATATTCTCCAGGATAGGTTATTCATTCTCATAAATAAATAAAATCATCATATATCCATAAAAAACATAGATTCTTCCAAAATAAAATTTCAAACATTATTCCACAATTGAAATCCCATGGTATTCTATCTTCCTTAGGCATCTAGTGTTTCCTCAAAAGAGATAACGTCTTCCACAACAACCTTTATCACTCAATCAATAAATCATTTTTCTATACTACATATATCCATTTGATAAAACATAAGTTACAGAAATCAACATATTATTTTTCCATAAAATTTTTCACTAAAATAATAAGTCATACTATCCAGGGAATTCTTGTAGGCTAGTGGTAGGGGATGCGCCTTTTTCATCCTTCGATTGTGGGTTCGATTCTTACAGCCTTTCCGGATGTGACGGGTTATCACCCATCATACGTGTTGTCCTTTTTTAAATATAAAAATTAACCCTAACATGTTTTATCCTCAATGGTTTCCTTATACCTCTCATTTTCATCAAATTCATTATGATCTCAATATCTTAATTCATGAAGTCTTTTTTCACCACCATATGATAAAATAAAACGATCCCCAAAATGAAGAACATCATACCTTGATCAGGGTGTCCATTTGGTTTCATCGTCATCTTGCTCCCATAGGTAGAAGGTCCATGTTTTGAAATAATGATTTATAGATCCTTCATAATCATTTTATTCCTCCATCCAAATACAACTTTTACAACATGGGTCATATGGGTGTTCACATGAAAACCGTTCTGGAAAATAATCATGTATGACATATAATGTCAAAACATCTGATAAAACTTTATTTCTATAAAGCCGTCAAACCGAATTTGAGTTGAATCATTCAATTAATGGTCCTTTTAAAATACCATAAGTATGTGTTGAGATATTATATGGTAAAATCAAATATAAATAGGTTTCACAAGGGTCTCCTTCATCAGAACCTTTTTTAAAATCATAATATGCTTCAAAATATTGTGATAATGTAAAATATTTGAAAATACCTTGATAATATTCCTTTCCTAAAAATATGAGAATATTTTGAAAATATGATTTTTCTAAATAAATTTGATTATCCAAAATGATAATTAGGTATAGTTTATGTGTTTGATATCTCAAACAACTGCTTTTGAGTGAGTTTTATGCTAGAAAATGTTTTATAATAATCTGAACATTACTTTGCAATAATTATTGCAAGCATGTCATCGGGATGAGATAATAATTTAGTTTGAGATCTTCATCTTTACATTTCTAATTGACATTACATGATATGAAAATATTATAAAACAAGGATTTAACTGAAATAATTGATATGGACTAACCATATGTCTAAAAAAATTCATAATCCCTAAATTTGTCTAAATCGACCTCTGATACCAATATAAGAACCTGACCTTAAAACATTACATAATATTGAATTAAATGAATAATTAAATTTGAGGATATTTTTAGGTGAAGAGTTTTAGAGAATTAGGCAATACAATTATAGAGCAACTTGAATATTACATGTAGATACTACTACACAGTATCCATTTTTTCATAAAATAAAAATTCATAAAAAGAACCATGTCTAGTTCCATGTATTAGACACCATGACTTATCCTTGATCCCATCCTTTACCCAATTAATATTTTAGTCATGTGTAATACATTTCAAAATCATGGTATGAGCATAAAAATACCATTAGGGTTCATAATATAATGAAGGAAAACATTAGCACTTTAGTAAATACAAATCAAAGAAACCATACATTCCCATCATAACGTACCATATGAAATCATAATATTTATTAATAACACACACAAATAAAAAATCATAAAGTTAAATTATAGAATTAATTTCAAAATTATATTGTAGATATCACATCTACATAGGGAGTTACACTTGGAATACCCATCACAGTATTTTCCATAAATCTCATAGGAGAAAGACCACGTTTACCTCTGTCACATTACCCAATGCATTGGAGAGATATCTTGGGCTCACCTGCCATTGGTTTATCATCGAAACACCCGTATATGTAAAAAAATTCCCAATAACAATAACATAATCATAACACATATCACAAGTATAAAGGAAAGATAACATTTCCACATTCCAATATATCAATCCAAGATATTGAAATAAACAATGCTTTATCAAATCATTTTCAAAACCATTTAAAAAGAGATTTTGGAATCAAAGTGTCCCATACCATTATGATGATTTTAAAATAATTATCATTTAAAAGCATTAATTTCCATATATATAAATTCGAAAACCCGCTTCAAAAACATGGACATTAATGTGAAATATTTAGAAGATTAAATCAATATAACATTTAAAATGATATTTTAGTTTTTTTCCTACACAAAAGAGAGACACTTGAATAAAAATAATTGAGGTAATCAAAAAATTATAATATCATGATAATAAAGGTATTACTTATATTCTTTGTAAAATTACACTATATACACCATATAAAAGTGAATTGGTGTATAATAACAAAGAAGTCTATATGGATTGTAAATCGAAATGAAATCCCTTATAAAGATAGTATCCTTAAATTTAGGATAAATCAATCACATAATTATGTGTGAAAAATATAAATACAGCCAATATAATTTGATATTAAGTGTAAAAAAATAATATTTCATTCACACATATTCACAAGATGACATATTTAAGAAGTACAAGTTTAACCCATAGAATTGAAATTGGGTTAAGAAGTTCCCTTGAAAAAATCCGACAACCTAACACCATCACTATAAAATTCATAAAATGAGTTGATGAGATAAAAATAGTAAATAATCAATTGAAGATAAAATTTAAATCAATAACGAAATATAAGAACATATCCTAGTATATTAAAAAGTAAATTAAAAGATATAACAAAAAGATGTCTTTTAAAAAGATGAGGGTGAAAGGTTCCCTTATCGATTTGGTAAATTTCGAAACATACAACCCCTAAAAGAAGAATCATAAAATAAAGATTTAAATACCCATAAATTGATGTATATTACACAATTAATACAATATTGGGCAGTATATACACCACACAAAAGGAAATAGTGGCAAATATAGCATGAATCTCACATGAATAAAAATTAAAATGAAATCCCATTACCACATTGTAATCAATTGATTCGTATGACCAATAGTTAATAACCACAAAAATAATCACAAAATACCCTGAATATACTGAGAATAATGATAATACATATCAAATGGTAGTACACAATATTCCACATGCAATGAATAAGTGGCAACCAATTGAAATTTCACTGAATTAAAAATGAGATAAGAAGTCCAATACAAAGATAATTTTGTAAATAAAATAGATCTATTATGTGTATAAAATATAAGCACACATAAATCAAGTACAAAAATTCATTTATCACATAATCAATGGATGACATAAACAAGAAATAGAAGCTCAACCCTAATAATGGAAATTGGATTATGAAGTTCCCTTACCTCGTGTCCGACTTTACCCGTTCATACTTTAATATCATAAATAATAAACAAAATTTAATTTCTACTTGATTATGAACCTTTTTAATGTGTATTTTTGGTTCTATATAACTTATTACCGTGTTATAAACATTATTTAATCATTCAAGTTAGTAATGTACATTTTGTCGATATTTGGTACGTGAGTCTAAAATGATCACCTTATATTTAAAAGTTGTCCATGTGGTCAATAGTCCACTATATACAGAATGATATTATTGTTTTAGATATCATATATATCATATATATCCTGTATATACATGTATTTATAATAGTACATAAAAAATTGAGGTAAAAATGAAATGCACCGTTCATGGAGATGGTAAGCCGTACGTACACATGAACGCTACATTCATGTGTATTTCATATTTTAATAGAATTAAAACATAATGATACATTTTAAAATTTTAATTACAGTATAATATCATATATAATATAATTAACTCTATCTTGTATACGTCCCACATATGGCATTAACCAGTCATATAACTTTGAGGGGGCGGTAGTCTGCACTTCTTCAAATAAAATTATCACGTTTACCCATAATGGAAACCATAAAGGCATGATATAAATGGAAAATACATAATCATAAAGAAAAAATAAACATACTATATATAATATATAAATATATTCCCATCATAATGGCCACCATGAGAGGAGGTAGAAGGTAATTGAACAATCATCGTTTCATGAGGCGTTAGTTTTCCATCCACAGAAACATTATGTTCATCACCAATTTGATGGATGTGTGTGTAAGTGTCGTTCTAATACATCTCATAACAACATCCTAGTATATTGTGTATACTTTTGTTGTTATAAAATAATGTAATAAAAAGAGTATAATGTTGGAGAAGTAAAATAAAATAGAATATGTTAAGAGAAACTGTTACCTTTAATTTGGGTAACTTCCTTTGGTTTGAACCAAAATAACTACATGAAGTGCCTTCTGCCTAATCTAAAGATTATATGAGGAGTATAGGGACGTAGGGAGCTTAATTGGGCAGACTTTGGACGATATTGAAGTCTTTAGAGGTGTGAGGAATTGGTTAGAAGTGGTGTCCATTTATAAGGGGGAGGAGGGGCTCTTTATGAAAGTGTGAAAATATTATTTTGTTATAAAAATATATTCTGTTTAAAAAGGTCAAAAAATGATTAAAGTCTAATATAAGATGACTCATGGTCTAAATAAAATCATCCAATAACAATTGGATAGGTTTTTGATATTATTTTAAATATTATTATCTTATTTATTTAAATCATTTATTATTGTTGTAAATACTACATCATTATTGTGTCATATATAATTTAATTTATTTGATGACATAAAATTATAAAGAATATTATCAGGAATAAAATCTATTTATATTTCTATAGAATATTTATTTTCGAAAATATCGCTTATATAACACCATAGAAATGTTAATTTACTAAAAGTTTTTTGTTTTTATCATTTTTTCCTTTACATTAAATTAATTAATCTAAAGTGTCATTATCATTCATAAGTTTCTCCATGGAAACCCAAAATAGACCCAAGGATGACTAAGGTTATTCATTAATCATAAAATAAGGTTAAGATAATTTTTACGGTAATTTTGAATTTTTATAATATTAGCTTTACCTTAAATTACCGTATTTACCTTCAACCATGGTAAAAAAAGTCAAAAGTTGCCATTAACCAAAAATTATTTTCATCATATTAAAAAAAAATTACTTACTAATAACAATAATGTATGTTGGATTTTAGAGATTCAATTCACAGAAGTGGTAAAATTTCATTTAAATAAAAAAATTCAGTTTTTTTAACTACTACTAAGTGGTTTCACTATTCATCAAAAATTGATGTTTTAAAAAAAAATATAAAAACAATAGTCTAAGATATATTTGATAGTCCAAATTGAAAAATTGTTTCAATTTTACCAAATTATAAACATAGATGTTTCATTAATAAATTTATAATTTATTCCTGTTGATAAAAAATAGCATGTTTTTAAGAAACAATAACTATCAAAAATAATGACACTTGTTTATTTTCAATTTCAAAGTGAAATTAATTCCAATGACCAACATTGTATTAAATAGAAAAAATATATTTTAATTACACATTTAATCCAATTAATATTATAATCTAACCATATAAATAAATTATATTAAAACGTCATTTTGAATTAAACTACAATATTTTCACTATTCATTAAAAATGAACTTTATCCGAAACATTCCAAAAATTTACACAAAGTAGATTTTGATGTCCCCATTATAAAGACAGATTTTATAAGGTCAATTAGAATGTATTATACTGACCAAAACTATATTTATTGATGGTTCACCCTTAAAAGGTAGAAAATTGGCATTTTAATATAAATTATGGTTAAAATTAAAGTCATTCACATTTTAACCCACTAACATTTATTGGATAAATGTAAAGAAAATTAAAAAAACATGAATAATTATATTGTATTTAGTTCTGTTCATATCCGTCATTACAATGGCTAGGTGTTAACTACCTTTTAAAATAATAATATCATATTGTTAGTGTGCAATGTAGGATTTCAATGAAATCCATCGTTGCGTATTGGGTACACTATTGAACATAGAAAACCCCTTTAAAGTAAAATTATTATTTAATTCAAAAATATTAATACATATGAAAATTTCATATTCTTCATTTATCTGGGATGTTACCTGACCAATACTTAGATATTTTAATATTCCATAATACTATAAATGAAATTCCACAACACTATTTAGACATCCTATTACAGAAAACCTTAATTATTCCACCACTTTGTTATCATACTCAACATCACAAATTGTGATCCCATGTGACTTCCATTTTCTTTTTTCTTAATATATTGTTGATTTTTCTGATCGATAACACTTAGAATAGGGAATTGGTTAGAATAATTCCCCATTTCCTTGCACTTATATCATTGAAGTATTGGTGGTACGTTATCTGAAGAATTTTATCCATTCAAATCGTTAGAAAGCCTTTTCCTATTACATACGCACTCAACATATCAACGACCATCTTTTTAATATTTGAAACATTTTTTATTCCTTTTAATATAGTCCCCACCATGCTTATTTCAACAAATTGAGCATAAGGAAAGCTTTATCTGCTTTTCCACATTTTTTGAGATTTTCCCATGAACTCCATCAAAAATTTATTTTCAAAACCATGAGATGCATATATATATCAATAACATCCAATTTCACCTTGATAACACAATGTGGAATCTATTCCTAGCTACTGAAGACTCTTATAGCTAATTCCCATTGATGTCTTTGTTTAAAGCCACTGAAGAATTGATCAACATTACTTTCAGGTTGGATGATAAATCTATAATCATACCTTAAAAGTCTTGAATGATTCACATCGTATGTACCAACAG
This sequence comes from Viscum album, assembly GCA_963277665.1. Lineage (NCBI taxonomy): Eukaryota > Viridiplantae > Streptophyta > Magnoliopsida > Santalales > Viscaceae > Viscum > Viscum album. The sequence continues at coordinate 1,521,200,479 of OY728136.1, forward strand.
ATTCATAATTCTTTTGATTAAGCTCACGGAACACATTTTACATCTTTTGTCGATGAATAAAAAGGATGTTCTTATTGAATAATATGTTATTGAACTAGTCATATTCCATAGATTCAGTTTCATTTTCTTTCATTTATTCTTAATTACAGTCCATCACTAGTCTGCCTCACCTTCTAAATTATAGGCATCCAAAATGAAATTTTCATGTTACGAACATTGAAGGATGGAAAAAATCATTTTCAATGGCACTGATTCACTATTCTGCAACAAGTTGATCAGATGACCCACTAAACGAATGTGGATGTTGCCTCATGAAGAACTCGATATAATCATTGCATTGCTCAGTGCATTTTTCATTCCATATCCCATATAATTGGTTGTATAAGAGTATAATCATTTCATTTCTCAGTGCATTTTTCATTAACACGGTTCCTTGGAGCTCCATCCATCGTCTAAAACCCAAAAAGAATGGTGTGGGAGGAAAAACATATACATGGAAAATGAAATTGACAACAGGGAGTACCTTAAATATCTAACATCATAGGATTAATTATAGGTTGTTCATGATCGTTAACATAATTTTCGAACAATATACTATAATTATACTTAACCTTAGGGACATCCCATGACATACAATAGAAGTATCTCTAGGATCTCACTAATTATTTTTCATACTAGTTCAAATAGATAACTATACCATTTCTCTGATTCCAACAATAAAGTCCCAATCTAGATGTACTTTGACATTACATTTCTTTTATAAAATTCCTAATACATGACACAATCATATGCCCAGAAAAAGTATTAGTTTACTTTATTTAGAAACATGAAACATAATATTCTAATCATGATAAAGGATCTTCAACATATCCCATAAAGATATTCCACATTTATTTTCCTACCTAAAACCATTCTATATATCATGGGGAAAAGAAAACATAAAAATTGTGATCTCAAATTCTCATTACGTGTAATCATAGAGACAATAAAACAAACCACAGACATTTGAACATAAAAACATGAACATAATGATTAAATATCAAAATCATGAGTCATCAAATAAATCATATCAGTATATAAGGATAATATCATAATGGAAAATTAACCATGAGAGAATAGAAATGGAATTAACACTATAATTGTGGAAAACAAATAAAAATATAAAATTATTTCCATAGTGGACAACGCATTGCATCCAAGACCATCTTAGTGGATGAAATCGATTACTAAACTAGGATTTCTGGTCTGACCAGCCCTGTATAACTAAACCAAATTTACTTTTCTTTAATAACATGTCCATATCATGAGATATAAATCTTTACACAGTGAATTAGAGAGAGATATAGGTGTCACCCATCTCATAATGAAATAATATTTATATGTTCAAAAAAACATAAAACAGTCAACATTGCATAACCCATTAAATAAACTAGGATTCATTAACATCATTAAATCATAACATAATCCATATTAGATAATAAAATTCATAAAAATAATTCCATCATAAACATAATCAAATAATTGTAATAATATGGATTGAAACACAACCCTTTGTCATCATAGATAGAAAATAATTTTGATAAACCACTTGAACATAGTTACTGAGTAAAATATCATTCCATCTTTAAAAACATTTTTGATTCACAAAATTCTTTGTTATTTTTAATAAAAATAATTTTGTTTAAAATAAACATGAAATAGTGTGGAGGAAGATTCTTGAAATAAGGATTTAGGAATATGTAAAAAAAATTCATGTCGTCTATGTTAAAAAACATTCTCCTCATACTTTTTATTGGAAAAGTTATAATGTACCTTGTATGGTAAAAATATAATGATATCTTCTATACCATGTAGTAAAAGTTAAAAATTAGTTAAAATTTCATTAAAAATATATAGAATAATTGTAAAAATTTTATGAAATCATTTTTATAAATCATGGACATGGATAATGAATATATCCCTAGAAAATACTTACGTATAAAAAATAATAGATAAAAATGACATTGAAAAATATCTCTTACCTTAAGAACGATTTCTTATGTATGTGTCTGAATGTACTATATATTGTGTTGAAAAATTTTATTAACTTTTCATAGAACCATAATAATATTTGTTTTATATTTTATGACTCATTTAGTAATTTAAATTACCCATTCATTTTTCAATTCCATGTTAAAGCAATGCTTTGGTTAATAATCGTTTCAATTATCACACATGTATGGACTTGTTATTCTTCATATGATTACTCAGATCATGATCTACAGAAATCCTAACTATAAAAAATGATTTATATATCATATATATTCAGTATATAAATATATATAATAGATCAAAATAATGAATGGAATACACTATTTACGAAGACGGTATGTTGTACGTATGCATAAATGCTATTTTTGTTTCCTTATTTAAATGAACGGATGTATTTAAATGAAATATATATATATATATAAATACAATAGAATTATTATGTCATATATTTCATGATTATTTATTATTTATAAATTATAATCATTATTGAATGTTTAACATGTAAAATCAATCCCATCATGTCATTGTGACGGTATGATGTGCGTACACACGAGCAATGATATCGTTCCCATAGATGGTGAACGGAATTAGTGTGGATGGTGTATAATATGCCATAATTAGTATCATGTTATTATATTTATATATAGTAATGTTTTTAACCATTATGCCCATCCATGTAAGGAGGTGGTGAAAAACATATTACACCATGGCGTGGAGATGGTAATCTAAAAGTATGCACACACGGTGATTTTGTTTTTCGTAGGATGGATATAAGGTGAAATAGGGATGTTTCATATTCATAATAACATATATGTATATTAGAGATACTAATGTTAATAATTAATAATTAAATAACTAAAGAAGTTGAAGTAGAAGAAGAAATAAATTTGAATCAATCAGTAGAAGAGATTACATCTATCTCGACGTGCCTCCTATAAATTTCCCCTTAGAGCGCTAGAGATGGCATTTTGAAAATAAAAGAACCTCTAGAATATAAATAGTGAATTTGAGAAGAGAAATGGGCTGGATTGAGTAGATCTTGAAGGATAAAAATGGAGGGAACATGGGATTTCGGAGGTTACCATTTATAAGAGAGGATTGGGGTACTTTAATAATGTACCAAAATATAAATTTTTTATAAATTAAATTTCGATTTAAAATGGTCCAAAACTTTTTTAATTCAAATATTAGATGATTTTGGTTATAATACCCATAATACAATAAATTTTTGAGTAGTTGTTTATATTTTTTTATCCTTATCATTTTGGTTTTACTCTTATTTTACCCTTTATAATCTTACTGTGATATCATGTTATTTAAACAGTGTGGGTTAATTTAATTATCATATAATGTAAAAAGACCAAAAAAAGACTTATTAAGACATATAAGGATGTATATTAACCAATTGGAAAAATATTATATTTTTAGGAATTTAATATCTTAAAATAAACTACTTTATGTTTTACGATATGAATTATGTCAATTTTGTATACTATTTATACATGACTTTTTAAAAAAAATTCATAACAACATTATTACATTAATAAAAGAATTAAATCAACCCTAATATGTCAATTTCATCCAAATAATTCTTTTATTAAATTAAAATGTTAAAAATAAATTTATTTTAATATTTATATACTCATTTATTTGATAAATTTTTTAATGAGGTAATCCTTACATCATAATGGTTTCATAAATAAATATATTTATTTAATGTCTAAAAATTATAAATAAAATTAAATGATTTATGAAATAATTTTTTATTTATAATGAATATTTATATACATAGATATCGGTTATATAACATTATATTAAAATCGATTTAGTAAAATATATATGTTAATGTTAAAATAATCTTTACCCAAAATTAATTCCTATAAATAGTAACTTTTATATCCATGTGATTACTGGGGTCCCAAAATCGACCCAAGGATAGAAATGGTATAAAATATCTCATCAAATATGATTAGTACATGTTTGAGGTTTATTTAATATTATTATAACATTATTTTCTTTATGAAATTTTCCCTTTAACAAAGGTAAACAAAATTACTGAAGATACTTTTCATAACATCCAAAAATAAAGGGTACCTATTTACAAAATTTAATCCTTATGATAGAAAATATTTTATAAGTTTTTCCAAATTCTAAATATAGTAGTTTAACTAATAAATTTAAAATTAAATACCTTGGTCAAAACCAAAAAGAGTGTTTTTAAAAAGAAATAACTAACAAAAGAATGACATGTGTTTCTGTCCAATTTAAAAGTAAAATTATATCCAATTACCAAAATTTTATTAAATATAAAGACATAATCCAGTTACCATTTAAAACAAATTAAAAATATAAACTAAATATTTAAACTAATTACATTAAATAACAGTTTTGAATTAAAATTCAGAATTTTTTAGTATTCATTAAAATTTGAATTTTATTAGAAAAATACCAAAATTTTAAATAAAAAGTAAATTTTTATATCCATATTTCAAATACGAAGTTTAAATTGTCAAATTGAACATATTAAAGTGTCAAACACTATATTTAAAATTTGTGCTTCATCAAGAGGTGGTGAAACTACAATTTTTTGTAAAATAATTCATTTATCCAAAAAAATAATTTTGTTCTCATAAAATGTTCTATAAAATATATAAGATGAATGATAATTTTAAAATATTCAAAATTTGGTTAATAATATTATTGATGACTAGTTAGTATCCCATTGAATAATTATATTTTAACAGGATTTTGTTGTTTAGTGAAACTCACTATCGTGTACAACACAAGCTATTAAGTAAATTCAATATTGAATTCAACAAAATCCACGTTAGTGTTCATGTAGTGAAATATTCCGTTGGTGTTGTGTATAACATTATCAATAAAAAATTCATTTATAAATTGAAAAAAAATCTATGCATTTTGTTGCATGAAATCATTTCTATAAAAAGAATGTGAAATTGTTAGCAATAGAATCCAAGTACATTATTGCATATATTGCAAGCTACTATGATGTTGTGTATAGCTCAAGCTAATCTTGGTATAGCTTACAAGAAAATACATCAATGAAATTAATAATAATAAAATCTCATAAAATATCAGGGTGTCACAATGGGGATATTGCGTTTATTTTAATGAGGAATGATGACCAAGAATATCGATGGTGTTCTTACGAGGAGGTTTGTGATGAATGATCTACGTAACGAGGAAGGTATGGTTAGCGTTTGTGGTAAAAGGGGGATGGTGCACACTTATGGTGGGGTTATATATATATATAATGGAAATAATTGTTTATTAAAATAATATGTTATATTGTATAAGGATGACGAATATATATTTATATTCAACAAATATTACTAAATAAAAGTTATTTTATGTAATCTAATTTTTTATTGAAAAATTTATAAACATGTAATGTGAGATATTTCAATAGTTTTTAAAATTCTTGAATTTATTAAATAATTTATTTCCTACATATTTTTCAAATTTTTTATTATTTGTTCATAATAATAATAAATGAAAACATATTAATATATCGATATATTATTTGTTGGTATTATATTGATAATAAAATAGATTTTAAATGATACTAAAACAATTATAGGTGTTGAAGTGGTAATATAAATCGTTATATCTCTTGGTAATTTATTTTGGAAACAATATTTATATAAAAATAATTTAATATTAGTTGGAGTGTATATTTATTAGCAATAGATATATTATCTACCAATAATTTTTTATTGATAATAGTTAGTTTATTTTTAGCTTTTTGTGTGTAGTGGGGTCTCCAACATGATTTTTTCCCTCAATTATACTTTAAAACTAATTTTATTCTATTTAATGGTGGTCATACAGATCAAGGTGTCCCAACATTTAACAACAGGTTTGTTTCATGGAAGATATATTTTAGAGGTTCATGGATGAGGCACATGCCTTAATCAAGATTGGTTTCAAAAATTCTTTTCCATCCACCGTTGGAATGAAATTCTACGAATGTTTGTATGGAATACCTTTATATTCCCCTTTGTTCATTAATGAGGATGGGGAGTCAATAATTTATAGGCCAGAACTAGTTTTGAACACAATAGAGATGGTTCAGGTGATTCATTTTGGTATGAATGAAGAAAACCAATCATCAAATGTCCTTTGTAGATCATAAGTTGAGACCTATACTGTTTTAACATGGAGATTATGTGTTCTTATGGGTGACTACTCTTCATATGTACTGTTCTTTTTCTCATCAAATTATTAATCATTTTAATTTTTTTAATACTCTATAGGTTTTGGATGATGATGAAATCATAGAGTTTTAGATTTTCACTTCCTCCATAGATGATCTTGATACAAGATATTATCCTTTTGTTAATGCTCTTCTATTATCTTTATGATTCCTCAAACGTAATTAAATTGGGTGACATCTATGTTGATTATAATGTGATCATCGAGGAGTGGCTTGTAGAGATCGAGGACATCAAACAAAATTTTTTCATAGGCATGAATACCCATGGATGTTGACATGTAGTGAAACGGTAGTCTGGAGGATAGTTCTTATTAACATGGGTCACATATGGGTGATAATTATCATTTTTTTGTTCATACCTTCTCTCAAGTAATTTTCATCTGTAGTTATTGAAATATATATGATTCTGATAAGGTTTCTGGTTATTTCTTTCCTTTTTTAGAATTTAACTAATTTGAGAAAAATATCATCTTGGGGAGTGTAATGGATATAGATTTTGTAGTTTTTTTATGATTTGATCCTATGAACGAGGTGGTTGATCTCTATTGTTAGTGTTGTTTGAGAAGAACATCATATGGTGGATTATAGAAGAATCATTTTACTATTTCTATGACTTTTTATTTGTATTACAAATTTTGAGGATAAGTATTGATTGATAGGAATCTATGAAACGTTTTAAATAATTTTAGATTTTCCCGTTACATTTTTTATATAACATTGTGTTCGTATGTGGGCTAGGCCTAGTATAGATTTTGATGGGCATTATGACCTAGTAGAAGGGTAATTTCATAGAATGAAATAAAACTCATGGTTTGAATATCCATTTACATAATAAATTGGTTGTTTTTCTCAGAGACCAAATACAATTCATGGCTTGTGTGATACTGGTATACAATATAAATACAATAAAGATATAATATTGATCACATAAATTGAATCTTTTTTTGTACTTATTAAATTTTCTATGAAAGAAAATTTTGTTTACAATGAATTACTGGAATCATTAAATTTTAGGATGATATTTATTAAGGTGTTTCATTTTTAGTGGATCATAAACATTGGAAATTCACAAAATTAATTAACGATTCCGATGGAAATATCATTCTAAAAAATGACCAATAAAATTAATAGTACCCCCCCCCCCAATTATTTTCATACCAAATGATTTTATATTAAACACCAAGTGGCCATATAATATCTCTCAAACCATATTGAAACCCTTTCAATTATAAACAATCACTCTCTTCTCGTGTTAGATCCATAGTGGTGCATGGTGTGTTCATATAATTTTTTGTTGTTTCTACTCGGATTATTCCATTTTCCTCCTGTTATTCATTTCCTTTTATGGTGTTTTCTCTTTTTTTCTAATTTAGTTCTACTTATATTTTTTTCATGGTCATTGTGTAGAATTCATGCATAGTGAAAACATTATTACTAGATAGGTGATCAAGATCCACATTATTTTTCTGATACCATTCGAGTAACATTGAATAATTTACATAAGAGTGTATATTTAAAGTAAATATTTTTCAATGAATTACGATTTTATCATTATTTAGGTATTTGAGGGTAGTGTAATTAACATAAATAAATTCTAAACTAGATAAATGAAATAAACATTTTATAGTTGTAGTGATAACATGTTTTTCACCATGATAAATGTTTCTATCTTGTTTTTAGATATACTATTTTATCTTTATTTGTTAATTATTAAAAAATTATTTGTGATTTTGATATAATTTTAATTCAATTAATATGGATAATGAATGGATGCGTATTATTTTATTGTTTTTATTTATATTTAAAGACTAATCATTAATGAATAGGTTTATTCATAATTTTTTTGGAAAATCATATGAAGTTTCATGGATGTTTATTATAAATTATCCAGAAAAATGTTAAATAAATTTTTTGATTAAATTTAAATCGAAAATTATCATTGTTTATAAAAATAAAGAGTGATGTTACATTTGTGTTTTCTTTTATTTTTTTGAAACTCTAACAAATCATAGAATACATATTAAATTAATTTAATAGCTTGTCATCGATGAATCCCAAGGTTACCAATAGTTATACCATATTAAATTAATCAATTATTATATGATGGTATGAAAACCGTTTTTCTAATATACAAGTATGTTTGGGTCCATGAGAGCATATTAATTGTACAAGTAAAATTCAATTGTTTGTTTTTTTGTATAGTTCTCTGAGAAAATTTGTTTTTTCCATGCTTCATACAATAATTTATTTAGATGTGATCCATTCTATAAATTTTGATAATATTATATAATGGTTTTGGGTTTAATATAAATGGTCACGGTGGCCAAATATTATAGTAGTAGTTCACACATGTGATGGAGATACACAAAAAGATTTGTATGATGTTCTCATTGATGAACTGAGCTTTTAAGAATTGCGGTCAATATGTAATTTAAAATTATTTGTCCTGATAAATCTATTCATTGTTGGTAATTATCTGCTTAAATGAGTTTTTGATTAGTTTCTTGTTTAAATGAATTCATTTACCCCCATTAAAAAATATTTTTGTTCCTTGTTTTGAATAACTATATGGTAGCTTAGTATGTTTCAAAATGTACCAAGAAATATGGAATATTGTTGTTTTATTAGTAAATGTTTTATTATATGGTGTTTAATCTTTTTAAAATGAAATTGATTAAAAAATAAGAAACTACCAAATCCTTTAGATTATGAAAAAATTTCACGAAATTGAAATTAACGGATAATGAAACTAATATGGCTTAATTTTAATTGATGATTAATTTATTATTTAATTAATGATGAAATGATCCCTGAAAATAAGTAATTTAGTAATGTTATTCTTTAATATATTTTTTGTTTATATGATAATTAGTTTATAGTTATGTATATCGAGTATCTGAGATATTATTACTATATTTGAGCCTATAAAAATGTCATTACCCTTACTTTAGTTTTGAGGTATATTAAATCACACCGGTGTTATTATTTTTTATTATGCCCACCCATGATGATAGGATAAATGACATCTAGTAGACTATGGGAGGGTGTTTATCTGAACATCCAGGTTGGTGAGGAACATATGGTTGAATACCCCTTCGACCTTTCTCACTTCTCCGAGTATTATTATGTGATGAAAATCATTGTTTTTGTATAAAAACATAAATGTGTGTATAATACTATGTTGGAATTTTTTTATATAAAAATTGTGTATCCTTGGATATATTATCATAATTATATTTATAGGAATTAAATGTAAGGGTAATGATGGATTGAGAATCATTACTTGGTGTTTGGAATGTGATGGATTGAGGTTTAATACTCGATGTATGGTACATGAAAAAAGTCAATGATTGTTCATTGAACTACATTGTTACTAATAGGATCTGTGGCATCGGATTATGATTTATTTTAAACACATGATATTATTTTTATGGTACATTATCTTAGGATATTTATGTTATATTCATTTTGATACAGTGGGATTAGTAGTTATGATGTGGATTTAGAAAGGAAAACTAGTAGGGATGTGGGAGTAGGTCAACCATTTAATTAATATATTATATGACCTATTATATAGGATACATGATGAGTGATAGGCATGTTCAGACTGACAAGTAATTTATACATTTTAGGTGATGAATTAGTTTCACATGGCATTCACTGGCTCATTTATTATTTAATTATCTTTATTCTCAAGGGAAAATTTGGATGATCATATTGGGAATACCTATTTTCTCATCATACACACAAATATTTTTTTTTCATTTCACTAGGAATTTTATCATAATTGGATAGATATTACCAGCTTATGGTTTTTCATGACCTTTTTGGGCTTTATTGTCGATGATCAGTAAATATTTTGTTACATGAACTTTATTCTTCACACATTCATGTTTAATATGAAACTAAATTCATGAACATAGATAACTTTTTATCTTTATCTTCATAAATAGTGGTTTGGGGTAAATATATTGTCACATATTCTTCATTTTCTTTTTCAATGTAAAGAATCTAATTTGTATATATGATATACCATTGCTAATTGTGGCCATATCATGGAATATTTGAGGTGGGATTTGGGGTTCGTTATCTCCCTTATCTCATTACTTTCCAATTAGGGGTTCCTTTAGGGGTGAGGGTGAAGGTGAGAATATTGTTTATCACACTGATAAAGAAATATAAATAAAAAAAGGTAAGACAATAAAATGTGTTAAAATTTCTCCAAAAATGATATCAAACCAAGAGAATTTCATTTTTGGAGAAAACATATAATTGACTAGGGTTTCAAATTATTTCCAAAAACAACAATCTTCTTTCCAATTTGTAATGAATAACCCACCATAATTATTAATTATTTATATTTAAACATATAATGAATACAATTAGAAACAATAATTTGGTGAATTATGAATAAAAATTAAAATTTTCATACAATATAATTGAAGCAATGCCCATTACATGTGATCTAAAAAAACCACCATAAGTATTACATTTAGTAATACTTGAAGGAAATTTAAGACCACAAAAATTAGAAGAAACAACACTTTCATGTTTTAAATCATTATTTCTCTTTCGTTATAATTTTGTAAACTCACAATTAGTTACATAAAAACAATATATTATAATTTTAAATAAGAAATTTAATTCAGAATACATCATTCATAAAAATAAATAATGATTAATGTTTTCCTAATCTGGTTTCCATTAATTTTTTAAAATCCATTTCAAAATAGATAATTTTAACCATTAATACGATTGTGAAAAAATATTGTCATTTTTATTATAGATTTTTAAACATTTATAGACCTAAATGCAATATAAAAATTAATCTTTTTTATCAAATAGATTTGAGGAAATGATTTTTCTAAAATAATCAAAATTTATAATGTGAATTTGTTGAGGAAAACCCCCTTTAATTGTTCCATATTAAATTATAAATCATTGGATGATTAGAAAAATAATGATATTATTTTAAAAATTTCTTGAGAATGAATAATATTATTAGCCATCATAAATAAATATCATTGATGAAAATTATAATTCAATTTTTAGTTAAATACATGAAAAATTCAGTAGCAAATTTCGTTAGAAAATCTAGATTTCTCAAAATTTTATTCTCATCCTTCTCATTAAACAATGTATTAATATTTTCGTAGAACCAACAACTATGTTTATTATTCATAATATACCCAACAACCAAATCATGAATACAATGAAAAACATCTTATGTAACCATATAGATATGATCTTCTTCCTATAATCTGATATGTTTAAATTATATGGGAGGTTTCTAATATTTGGAATATTTTTTTTGTACGTTATATGAAACATTCAAAATTTTATCATTATAATTCATTCATATCCTAAAATTGTCACATAAAAATGGCATGAAAAATATTATAAATTGATCGAACCTCTCTTATCCAACACATTGTGAAATTATGTTGTTTAGGTTGTTCTGAGGATCACAATGACTCATTTAAAGTGTTTTCCAAATTTCCTAGTTTTCCAGTATTTCAATGGTGTCTCATTACACTGTAGAGTCCGAATTGTGACTCAAAAACAGTGAAACCTAAATGTTGAATGGTGAATGGTGTCTCACCAATATGTTATCTACCCAAAAGGTGACTCAAGAATGGTGACTTGTGAATGGTGTCTCATCTTAATTTTAGATCACCAAATGTTGACATGCGAATGGAGTCTCTTCTTAACAATAGATAGTAAAATGGTGACTCAAACTAGTGGCCCTCAAAATTGATGCATCCAACTGTGAGTCATCCAATGGTGATTCATCAACTGATGGCTCTCTACAGTGACTTGTTCAATGGTGAGTCGTGATCAGTGATTCCAGCTATCTTTCGTTTCACCACATTGATGTTATCATCGATGAAAAATTAACTCAAAGCCTATTTATTGGATATATGGATAATTGAAGGTCTATAACTCCTATGTATATTTTTATAAGGGTTTGGGATCCTTTACTTGGTTAAAATACGTAATCTTGATAAGATCATGCTTTAATGTAGAAACTAATCCATATCTGTATCGCTAAATCATTTAGATTTTTAGAAGTTTAAGATACCTTCCACCCTTGTACTTTCATCTTGTTTTTCTTTAATATAAGATTCCCAGAGTTCATCCTTCCAAAGGAGTCACGCGATCAAACTATAATACATGGATTACGTTACCCTGTGAGTTTTTCAACTGCATACGCACCCCCTGTAATGGTGAAACCAGGAACTGTCAATCTATCATTGATATAAGGTTTGTTATAACATTCTTATTCTATATACCTAGATATTTTTACACCCATATTTCCTATCCATGTGATTATATTTTGACTCCATTTTTATAATTGATCGTTCTCAACTCGTGGTTGGGGAAATGGAGTAGCGACATCCTCGACTGAATGTAGTCATTGTGGGAAAGGTTATCATGATCTGTTGTGTTGTCTTGTTCATGTGAGAATAATATCATCGACCAATTAATGTATGGGATTCATTGCGTCTTTTTTTATTTAAATGAAATCTTAGATTTAGAGTGATTTATCCCATTAGATCAATATGAAATTGACATTATAAAGATTTAAACTAGATTAAATAATTGGTACCAATTTCATAGAGTTGTTTTTTCCTAGTTATTTTATAGATAGTATGATACCCATTCTTTTATTATTTATCAAGGAATTTTTAAGGGAATTTGGTAAAGAACATAATGTTGGGATTATTTATAAATCTATTGGAAAAATTATTAATGAGTTATATAAAAAGAATTTTGTTTTTGTTTTTTAAATTCGATTACCATTAACTAATGCGAATATGTAAAATTAATTTAATTGGTAAAATACCTAAATAATGTTGATTCATGTCTATAAATGAAATATTGTCCTGTTAAATTGATTGTTTAATTAATTTTTGACAGTTATGATAACATTAAACACAGGTTTCTAATAGTTGGAACCAATTAATAGGGAATTTGTTATTTTAATGGTGAGTAAGATTCATATGTTTGATAAAAAGTTATTTATTTATAGGGTATGAGTTACCTTCCTACATGTAATGGAATTATGCCTTACGATATGGTGTTTTGAGGTCTGATTTTGTTTGATGTATTATTTCTATACATTGGGTGCAAAATATCATTTTTACATTTTTTTCTTGTAGCTTGTGTTGTGATATAGGCATGGGATGGATGAGATATGATGGATGTTGTGGTATGTGGGGTTAGTCATGCCTAGTGGTTGTGGTAGAATTTTATGCCTATAGTGGTGAGATGCATCTGCTAATTCTTCTAGGTGTGGTGGGGGACAACAGATATGATGAAATGGTTTAAATCTGAGTATACCCATTAATTTTAATGATGGATTCTTGTAAAACATGTTTATTATTTATCTATTTTACCATCCTCACTATTTCATGTAGATGGTCATGCTTACCCTCCTTCCAAAATAGGTTAATAAATGAATTTTATGACACATGCATCATGTTTTACACATATTAGGGATTGATTTTTCTATACTCATGTTATAGGTGGAAAATACTTGATGGGTAGCTCATATAATAACCATTTTGATCCAATTTTTTGGAAGCTTATAAATTTTTCTTAGAATACCTTAAAATTTTGTTAGTGAGAATACAATTAATAAATGAAAGAATAATTAACCCATGGGGTCAAATCTTGCTATGTTGAAATTTTGAGGATAAAATTTATATAAAATGTTGACTTGGATTTGTTATTCATAAAAGGAATGGAACACATTTGTGGTGAAAATGAAATATATTGTTCAAGTAAAGATTAAATAATTAATTAACACAATGTGAATGTTATAAAAAGGGAAAATTTAATTTAATGTAGTTCTTTAAATGGTTGTGTGTATATATGATGCATACTCCTCATAGTGGAAGTTTTGAGTTCGAGGTAGGTCAGTTGTAGTGGAGTCTAATACTAGGTTTTTCTTATAGTGTGGTTATGAACTATATTGTACCATGTCATTTTTTTGTTTCAAAAATCTAATTGACCCATTCAGTTAGGGAAACTGACACCCTGGGGATTTCAATCATTGGGGGGTGTTTTCCCCAACATCAAAGATAGAGGATTGATAGCTAACTACAACATTTTCCCTATTACATTCTCGAGGTAGTAACTTATCCTATTATGTGTGATGGATATTTTTTTTCTCATATATGTTCTTAGAGGGATGAAATTTCCTGTGGATTATTCACACATATATATTATGGATATAGAATCTTATGTACTACAATGTGTATAACGTCTATTGATTATGTTGGTATGAGTATCCTTACTTGATGTATGGGTTGTAATTACTTGAGGTCTAATACCCAATGTATGATATATGATATTCAAGCTATGGTGGCTCTTGGATACTACCTGGTTACATTTGGTAGTGTTGATGTATCAGTGAGTTTCATGTGTTGAATGTTTTTGTACATCGCCTATAAGTCTTTGGGATATAATTTTATGAGAGAGATGCTCTGGACATGCGACATTCAGAAAAAGTAGAAAACCATTGGGGAAGTTGTAATGGGGTACCTTTTTATATTTATTATTATAATATATACTCCTGTATGTGATACTTGGTGAGATTATCCATGGTGGGGTTGGGAAGATATTATACCTATTTTGGTGATGAGTTAGTTTCATTTGTTTTTCACTATGAATTCACATAGTTTATTACTTTTCCATAATAGGATCCAGGGAGGATACAATTGAGTATACATTTAAACTCACCTCTACATTTATATAAACCATTTTTAGGTAACATGGATTAGGTTGGAGATCATGATGGTTACTTCTATCTTGGGGTTTTGCAGGTGCTTTTCAAGATTCATAGACGCAGTCGTTTTAGTTTATTTTGGTACTTACAGTTTTACTTTCTTTTCTTTTCTGTAATATTTTCATGATATTACATATGTGTAGATGGGTTTTTTATTTTGTAGTCTATTAAGGAGTCAGTTGGTGTATATCTTAACTATCCCTCTTTCACATGTGTAATTTTAGTGGGTAATTCCTCCCATAAGGTAGTTTATTATACACTTTGTTCTAGTCTACAACCCAAGGCCAATAGTGATGGGGGTTCGGGTTCACTATCTCTATTCTACCATTGAAAACCCAGGATGGGTACACTATGTGGGGAGGGGTTGTCAAAGAAATTTATTAGATTTATTATTGATGTACTAGTTGAAGTTTGAAGTTACGAATATGTGAGGATTCATGGGCTGGTAGAGGAAAAGTGTTAGTAAAGTTCATCAATTATTGTGAATCGTGGAGACCAGATGATATATATGTATTTAAGACCCCATGGGTTCTTATACACAAACCATTATGTTATTAGTGGATACTAGACAAAGAATATACTCTTTGAATAGTAGAGACCTCGCAAATTATTATTCATCATTCTTCATTGCACCTATGTTTTAATGTGATGACCCTATGATAGGCTGACCTAAAATGAATAAAATAAAAAATTAATCAATATTAAAATTTCCCATATTCATTTATTAATAGATCATACTATTTTTTCATTATATAGTGTTATCCAGGTCGACATCATCATCTGTTTCCATTAAAAGTTGTTCATATGGTTTCAATATTAGGTCACCACATATTAGAGGTTGATAAGGACATAACATGGAGAAGAACACTATAAGAGTTCCAGTGTTAGAGTCTACAGATGTATGATGCCTCCATTTTAGATGAAGTCATAGAATACTTGTTGTATGAGGTCAAGATTACTTTTACGTTTTTCCCAAACCAGAAAATGAAATGGGATTCATTGGTTGTGAGGACGTTGCATGAGGCAGCAAGGAAGTAGTGGTTCTTGTTCATCGAGGATCACGAGGTGACAAAAATCTAATTAGAGAAGTTATGAGATTAATTTAGATTAATGTTTATTTCATTGACAATGAATGTGAAATTTTTCCAAAAGATTATTACCCATTGACAGGGATACTCCAGTGTGTGAGAGTTTGGGATTCATTTTAGGAACCTTATGGGATATGCTTCAGACCTATTTACAAATGGGGAGGCTAGGAAGAGGCATTTTGTTGTGGATTGTCTTTTGGATATACAACACTAGGTCACCCCCTTTATGCTGAATACATACCCAAACATGTTGGAGAGTGAGGAGGTCATTGAGAGGAAATTATCCCTAATAAGATATTCAAAAGAGTGGAGTCATCATAAACCCTCATGAATCCTAATTTATGCCATGGGTTTTTGCTAATTAGAGAAAAACAGTTTTTGATTTGATGGGGTTAGGTCTCAGCACTCATTATCTCATTTCTCCATTGTCACGAGTACTCAGGATGATGATAAGGGATCATGGGCTTCTTTTTCTTTCTGATTATGTGGTCATTAGTAGCTAATGTGTCAAACCTTTCTAAGAAGTCATAAGGTTCTAGTTCTTCTAATCGAGGTTCCACTGTTGAGGCTATTTCAACCGAGGTAGTAGCAGAAGGCAACAAAAGATTCTGATCAGAAGAGTGTAGATGGCATAGACATATGATAGATTGTGTATTCTCTCCATCCTTGTAGAGTAGGGAAAGGCCACGGAGGTAGTCATCAGTTGGGTTATAGAGGTTGTGTAGGTGGTTTGGGATAGCATCATCCATTGGCATTGCCAACACCAAGTGATCCTAATACTGTTTGAGGTAACATTGTTTGTTTTCTACAAGGGATCATGCATTGTTTGCTTCAAAATAAACAAACTCCATCATATAAGATACCCTTTTCTATTCCTTGGGTCTTGATTTAGGGAGGCCCCCTATACCTCCGTCGTTGACTCTGCCATTTGGAGGCTGAGCTGACATAATTATTGTATGTAGAGACTATGATGTCACGACCCATCCTCAGGGCTCGTGTCGTGACTACCCCAAGCCCTCCTTCCATAGGCCAGGGGATGACAACTTGCAGCAAGGCGTAATTCCTGATAAAAATGGAAGGAATTTCCTTTTTAAAGTAAACAAACACCACATAGCATGAAAATAGAAGTAAACACAAAGTAAAAACTGGGTACAACAGTAAGTGCGGAAAAAGTAAGTGGGCCAGAATACAAACCCAAAATGAAAGTAAAGTACAACTGGAAATGGAAAACAACAACTAAAAGTAAAGCCACAGCCTCAAGACATCCAGTGGAAGTCCCTCTTGATGGGTGGGTACAGATAGCCTCCACAGATCCTCGGGTCCAGCCGTCTGCTCCGAGTACGCCCCGCCCAGTGATCCACCTCTGGGTACTGACCTACTTCTCATGCCTCAACCACGATCAGTGTTGTCCGTCGTCTACAACCAACACAACGTATTGTGGTAATAGCATGTGCAGGGGTGAGTATAAGCTACTCAGTAGGGACCCTGAGACCCCTGAAGGTCCCCAAGAAACCACAATGTATTATCCAAAAAGTAAAGATACAAACACGAAGTAACATCTAGCACTAATTAGGTATATGCCCATACATATACCTAAGTCATCAATTCTCGTTCGGCTCCAACATCCGAGCTCAAGTACAACCCAGTCCACACAGGAAACCACAACCCAATTCACACAGAAAATCATAACGTGATCCACACAGGATATCAAGTCAATCATATTGAAGATAAGGATTGAATGTCAAGATACATCTCACATAGGTATACTTCTTTGTGTGACGATAGAGATGATCAGATATAGCCACTGATTCATCTAAGCCATCAGACCCAAAAAAGGATCGATAGGTTATAACCCCCGCAATGACCCAAAAAGGATCTGACCCACACATGATCGATAGGTAACTAACCCCCGCAATGACCCACAAAGGATCTGACCCACACAGGATCGATAGGTAACTTACCCCCATAATGACCCACACAGGATCAGACCCACAAAAGATCTGTAGGTGCTGGACCACACAGGACCGCTGAGCGCTGACCCACACAGGATCAGTAGCACTAATCCACATAGGATCACTGAGTGTTGTAGTCATCATTATCAAATCCACGGAGGATTTCTTCACAGTCGTCATCGTCGTCGCAGTCGCAGCCAGCTCTAGGGTTCCCGCACACAGCAAGATCGTTCGGGAGGGTCCACTCCATTAGCCGAGGGGCTGATACATCAAATGACACATAGTCTAGATTTTATGAATCCAAAAGTTCTATATCGTCAACAGGAACTCAACGTCCCAGACGGCGCGTTAATCGGACGCCCAGTCTGAGAGTTAATGGCTTTTTCCTCCCAGGGGCCTGGTTGGTTTTTAAGTCAAAACCAACCCGACCGTACTCCAATTGTGTCCAAACCTCGAGCAGAGTAATCCAAAAGGTCCGTCTCACTAAGAGGAATACAACAAGGTTGATGACACGACAATCGGATGTCCGGAGCTCATGTTATAAGAAATTCTGCTCCGAGGGCCCGATTGGTTTCATGTACGAACCAACCCGGACGAACCCAAAGTACTCTGAAACCTTGAGTATAATATACCGAAATGACCTTCTCGGTCCAAGGATTGCATCACAGCTGACAGTGCATCGATCAGAGGTCTGTAGCCCAAGTTATAGGGAGACGACCGAAAGAGGTTCGGTATTAGTGGGTTCGGGCGCGGTCCGACCCGGCCTGATACCCCCAGGGTTGGCCCGAATCAGGTCGACCCGAACCGGGTCAGGGTCTGGCCCGCTTGGGCACGGCCAGGAGGCATGGCTGTAACGGCCGAGCAGTGAGGGGGGAGCGCTGCCCCCCGCGTTGAGAACCCGCAGCCCCCATGTGGGGGGTCGCACCTGCTGGCCGTCCGGGGGTTACAAACCCCTGATTTTACCCTTACCGGTCGGCCCACTCTGGCCAGCCGGCTGCTGCCGCCATGGGACCGGCACTTGCCGGTCCCCCTGATCCGATGTCGGCGGCCCAGAACCGGCCGCTGGTCTCCTCGCTCCGCCGCGGCCTATGCCGCGGCCTTGGTCCATCCGGCACGGCGCGATGGCACCACGCCCCTCCACCGCGGCCCCGCTCCAACTGCGGCGCTTTCTTAGTTCTCCGGCGTGGCGCGACCGTGCTGTGTCCTTGGTTCGTCTTCAATGGTGCGGCGCGACGGAACCGCTTCTCCCCATTTCTTTAATATTTCTGCGCGGTGCTTCAGCACCACGTTGCATTGTTCTTGCCACAAACAACATCAAACAACCAAAGGGGAGAGGAGGGTCGGCCATGTTCGTGCGGTCCAACCCCCTCCCATTATTGCGGTATTAGGCGGCTCTAATAGAAATGAAGAAAGGAAACGGATGAATTCACAAACAACAATTAGAATAAATCCTTACCTCATCGAATTTGATGATCAAGGATTTGTCGCAGAATTAACCGCCACGGAAGAAGTCGTTGCGGAAGGAGGATTTTCGCATCGCGGAGAAGGAATGCCATGGAAGACGTGTCACGTCGTCGATCTCCGAGGATCTGGCGTTCTTCGCGTTCTTCGCGTTCTTCGTCGAGGAGGAAGAACTTCACCACGTTAGAGAATTCTCCCCAAACCATCTTGCACAACCAACCTCTATTAAAATGAGAGTTGTGTTATTTTATTAACGCACAAGTCAATGTTTGAATTTCAAAAAGAAACAATCAATTCAATTAATTAATTGCAACGATTTAACCGCCCAAATTAATGAGGTGTTTATTAACCTGATGAAACGCATGGGTTGACTTCATTAAAAAGGTGGTGTGGGTGCGTTTCTCAATTTAAGGAGGGGGTTGAAAAAAAGGGGGGTCTCGTGTCCTCCCCACCCCAAAAATATCATACCTAGTGGTGTAGGATATTGTGGGTCCCACTTTTACCCCTTAACTTAGTTTAAACAACTTAAATAAAATAAAGGGTGCGACCAATTTATTTTATTCATTTACATAACCCAAAAATTTAGAAAACCATACCCGAGCAAACACAGCTCCGGAAAAAGTGTTTCTAAGCAATTTCTGGTGCTACGATTCCAACGGTGCCCTAGGAATCTGATTCCGAGCACCAGTTCAAAAGATATAAAAGCCCGCTCATTCGTTCACTGAAAGTACCCGAGCTAAACTTCGAAAAACGATTTCGGGCACACCAGGCCTCGGAATTAGGTGCCCTCAGAAACTCTGTTCTAGTAAAATTCCCAAGAAAATTAAGAAGAAAAAATACTTGAATTTTTCGGGTCATTAAATCACTCCCACCTCAGGGCTTTATGTCCCCGTAATGATACATCAAAAACTAAGGAAAAAAAGTCAGTACAGAGCACGCATCTGAGCCTCCTTCTCCTAAGTGCTCTCTTAGAGATTCATGTGCTTCCATATGATGCACACTAGATGAATCGACCATCCACGTAGGAACCTCTCCTGTCGATCCTCGATCTCTACTGGGACCTCCGAAAAATCCGCCCTATCATCAACGTCTAGCTCTCCGTGGTCAATGATATGTGTCGGGTCGTGCACGTATCTCCTCATCTATGATACATGGAAGACGTTGTGCACCTGGTGCAACTGAGGTGGTAGAGTCAGGTGATAAGCCACCTCACCAATCCTGCTAACAACCTGAAATGGTCTGATGAAGCGTGGATACAACTTGCCGCCTTAGCCAAATCTCTGTAATCTATGCCGAGGTGAGACACTCAAGAAGACGTGGTCGCCATCCTCGGACTCAAGTGGCCTCTGCCTTCTGTCAGCATAAGACTTTTTCCGGACCTGAGTTGTCCTCATCCACTCCTGGATGACCTAGACCTTCTCTATCGTGGCCTGGACCATCTCTGTTCTCACAAGTGCTGACTCCCCCGAGACTGTCCAAAACATCATTGATCTTCAAGGTCGGTCGTACAACACCTCGTATGGTGCCATCCCGATGGTGGAGTGGTAGCTGTTGTTGTACGCGAACTCCACCAAGTGTAGGTGGTCCTCCCAGGTGCGACCAAAGTCGAGGACACATGCATGAAGCATGTCCTTGAGAGTCTGAATGGTTCTCTCTGTCTGACCATCTGTCTGAGGGTGAAAGGCGGTACTCAAACGTAGATGCATCATGAATGCATCATGCAACCCCTTCTAATGCCGGGAAGTAAAGTGAGCATCTTCATCTGAGATTATAGATGATGGAACACCATGAAGTCGTCAAATATCTTGAATGTAGAGACGCCCCAAGCTCTCCACTGAGCCCTACTCTCTGTTGGGTAGGAAGTGAGCCGACATGGTGAGTCGGTCGACAATCACCCAAATGGAGTCATGACCTCTAGAAGTATGTGGAAGTCCAGTAATGAAGTCCATAGATATCACGTCTCGCTTCCACTCTGGGACCTCCAAGGGTTGTACCAAGCCTTCTGGTACCTGGTGCTCTTCCTTGACCTTCTGGCAGGTGAGGCCTCGAGAAACAGACTCTGCCACATCCTTCTTCATGCCTGGCCACCAGTGCGGTCGTCTGAGATCCTGGTACATCTTTTCCATTCCTAGATGTACCGCAAAAGGGGAAGTGTGAAACTCTCTTAGCACCTCCTCCCGTAAAGCAACTCGTACCATGGTACGTCCTCTGAAAAGAACGTCGTTCTCTCCTCCTATAGAGAAACCGTCAGGTTCCTATCCTAAGGATATCTGCGCATGCCGCGTCTCACAGTCAGCGTCCCCACGCTGTACCTCTCTAACCTGTTGCAGTAGTGGAGGAGCGACTGTGAGTGACTGAAGGAAGGCTTCTCCATCTCTATCCACGAAGGATATCAGAAAAGCGGATAGCTTCTCTATCGCCTCCCCATGTTGCTGAATGCTCGTCCTCCTGCTGAGTGCATCGGCTACTACGTTCCCCTTTCCAATAGTATAGACTATCTCAAAGTCATTGTCCTGGAGGAACTCGAGACATCGTCGTTGTCTCGGGTTCAGGTCCTTCTGTGAGAAGATGTACCTAAGACTCTGATGTTAAGAATACACTATAAATCGCTCTCCCATCAGATAGTGTCTCCATGTCTTCAGAACGAAGACCACTACTACGAACTCCAGGTCATGGGTAGCGTATTTTTGCTCATGCGGCCTCAAGTAATGTGATACATAGGCGATCAATGCCCGCTCCTGCATCAGGAAACATCCGAGTCCAGTCCTTGATGCATCGCAGTACACTACATACCCTACTCCCTCCTCCGGTAGCCTCAAGATATGGGTGCTGGTCAATCTCTGTCTCAGCTTCTGGAAGCTCTGCTGACATCTGTCTGACCACACAAAGGGTTTCTCCATCTTCATCAGAGCTGAGAGTGGCACCGCAACTCTATAGAAGTCTGGCACAAATCTATGATAGTATCCATCTAGTCCCAATAAACTCTGCTCCTCCGTCACACTCCTGGGTGGCTCCCAAGCTAGCACTACCTCAATCTTCGTAGGATCCACTGAAACTCCCCCCTCAAAGATGACGTGTCCCAAGAATTGGACCCCGCGTATCCAGAACTTACACTTCGAGAGCTTACCATAAATCTGGTGCTCTCGATGTGTGTCCAGTACAACACGAAAGTGGTAGGAGTGCTCCTCCTCAGTCATCGAGTATATCAAAATGTCGTCGATGAAGACCACGACAAATTGATCGAGGTATGGCTGAAATATTCTGTTCATGAGGCCCATGAACACAGCGGGAGGATTGGTTACGCCGAATGGCATAACCAAGAACTCATAGTGTAAATACCGAAATCTAAAGGCCGTCATCTTCACGTCTTCATCCCGAACTCTAAGTTGATTATAGCCTGACATGAGGTCTATCTTCGAGAACCACCATGCTCCCTTGAGCTGATCGAAGAGTTCATCAATCCTCGGTAGCGGATACTTTTTCCTCACTGTCACCTGGTTCAGGTGACGATAGTCGAACTAAAGTCGCAAGATCCCGTCCGCCTTCTTGGCGAACAATATCAGGGAAGCCCAGGGTGAAACACTGGTTCGGATGAATCCCTTCCCCTGCAAGTCCTCAAACTGTACCCGTAGCTCTCGAAGCTCGGTGGGAGCCATCAGATATGCTGGGGTGGATATAAGGGTTGTCCCGGGGTACATATCAATATAAAATTCTACCTTTCTGTGAGGAGGTAGTCATGGAACGTCGTCGGGGAAAAGGTCTGCATATTGATTCACCACTGCAGGAAAACTAGGACTCTGCACGTCAACTACTCATAGGATGAGGCTAGCCAACTGATGAGTGATGGGTTGTCCTATCCTCTGCGGGAGTCCATCCTGTGCTGCGAAGGCTCCCTTCTCGCCGGTGAAGGTGAACCTGCTCCCATCGGTGCGTACACATCGCACCTTGCGCCTAATACAGTCAATCTGAGCGTGGAATGTAGATAACCAATCCCTGCCCAAGATGACATCGTAAGGCCTCGACGCCGCTACAAGAAGATCCCAGCCGAAGCTCTCGCCTCCTGGAGTGAGATCACACTACCGAAACCAGTGCGTAATCATCAAGTCTTCTCCTGTAGGAGTCTCTAGCCGTAAGGATCTAGCCAATGGCTCCGTCGGAATCTCCGAGCTCCGAACAAGGGAAGAGGCTATGAATGAATGACTCGCTCTTGTGTCTATAATAACTGCAGCAAGGGTGGAATAGACACATATAGTACCTCGAATCATCTCGGGCGTGTTGTGGTCATAGGCCTCCGCTGCATGAAGTTGTGCCTATCTCTTCCATCCAGCTCCCTGTGGTCGGGGTGGACCTCCTGGTGTTGGTGGTGGTAGAGCCTCAAAGTGTCGCCCACCACCTTCTTCTCGGCCAGCTCATCTGCCTAATCCGCCTACACCCTGTGGACTGCCATGGTCGACCCTCTACCTCTGCCTGAAAGGCCCCTCAACCGTCTACTGCTCCTCGACACGGCAGGTCGGGCAGTCACGAGCCATGTGGCCCTGCATGCCGCATGCGTAGCATTGTCTCCCTCTCAAAAGACTGGCTCCGCGCTATGTGCTCTGCACTGCTGAGCCAGTGTCCTGAGGTCGTCTGCCTGAGGGTATAGTCTGCCTGGACCCATGAGTCATCCGTCGACGGCCTGCTGCAGAAGACTCTGCTATGTTCCACCCAGCGGTAGGTCTCGCTACTGACGTAGGCTCAGCAAGGAAGCTCTCGATGAGAAGGGCTCACTCTGGTACTTCTGCCTGTGTCAGAATACTGAGTGAGATCAGTAATGCCATGATCTCATGCCTTAATCCCTGCTCAAAGGTCCGGGCCCGAAAGAAAGGGTCTCATACCATGTCTGTCAAGTAGCGTGAGAGATCGGCAAAACTCTCCGAGTACTGGGCGACCGTCAAGCTGCCATGCCGCAGCTATAGAAGCTCATGGATGCGTACCGCATGGATGGTGGCTGGGACGAACTCCGAGCAGAAGAGGCTCTCAAAGTCCGTCCAGATGAGAGATGCCTCATCGTGCACCTGGAGTATCATGCTCCACCAACTTTCTGTTGCCGCTTGCAGGAGGCTCGCTGTGAGGATCACCATGAGGTCTGCTGGTGTCCTCACTAACCTGAAAACCCATACAACTGCCTCCAGTCAATCCGCGGCTACCTGAGAGTCTGTCTCCCCTTGAAACCTAGGTGGTAGCTGGTGCTGAAACTCATGCAGTGCACTAAGGCGACGTGCATCGTTAGCGGATGGGGCTGGTAGCATCGGTGGCTCGACGGGTAGAGGTACCGCTGGTGGCTCTGCTGTCAATGGGCCCTGTACCGAGGCCTCGTCGCTCGGTGGGCTATCATCACGTAAAATGCTTGGAACCCTATCTGGCTATTGTTGTGGGGACATCCTGAAAAGGAAATAGGTGAACCATGGTCAAACAGTATACCTGGTGAGACGACACAAATTAATCACAAAGAAAACTTGTAACACACATGCAATCAATGTTTTCGTGCATTAAGTAGGAAATAAGAAGTCAGGGTTCTTGTGTACGGATACGTCAGCCGCCGCACCAACACTGGACTCCCTGGACTAATAACCACACTCAATACTCTTAACACTATTGCTTCACATAGAAAAAAATCAGAGTCCTGAGTTATGTGGTAGAACTGAACTCCTCTGATACCAATTTGTCACGACCTGTCCTCGGGGCCCGTGTCGTGACTACCCCAATCCCGCCTTCCATAGGCCAGGGGCTGGCGACTAGCACCAAGGCATAATTCCCGATAAAAATGGAAGACATTGCCTTTGTAATGTAAACATACACCACAGAGCATGCAAGCAGAAGTAAACACTATGTAAAAATTGGGTACAACAGTAAGTGCGGAGAAAGTAAGTGGGCCAGAATAAAAACCCAAAATGAAAATAATGTACAACTGGAAAGGGAAAATAGCAACTGAAAGTAAAGCCGCAACCTCGAGCTTTACACTGGAAGTCCCACCTAAAGGGTGGCTACATATAGCCTCCACAGCTCCTCGGGTCCAGCCGTCCGCTCTGAGTACGCCCCGCCCAGTGATCCACCTCCGGGTACTGACCTGCTCCTCGTGCCTCAACCACGATCAGCGTTGTCCATTGTCTGCAACAAACACAATGTAGTGTGGGAATATCCCATGAAGGGGTGAGTACAATCTACTCAGTAGGGACCCCGAGACCCCCGAAGGTCCCCTAGAATCCACAAAGGATAATCCACAAAGGAAAGATACAAACATGAAGTAACATCCGACACTAATTAGTTATATGTCCATACATATACCTAAGTCATCAATTCTCGTTCAACTCCAACATCCGAGCCCATGTACAACACAGTCCACACAGGAAACCACTAACCAATCCACACAGGAAAGCATAACGTAATACACACAGGATATCAAGTCAATCATATTAAAGATAAGGTTTGAAAAACAAGATACAGCTCACACAATTATATTTCTTCGTATAATGATAGAGACGATCAGATATAGCCACTGATTCATCTATGTCGTTAGACCCACAAAGGATCGATAGGTACTAATTCCCGCAATGACCCACAAAGGATCTGACCCACACATGATCGATAGGTAACTAATCCCCGTAATGACTCACAAAGAATCTGACCCACACAGGATCGATAGGTAACTAACCCCCTCAATGACCCACACAGGATCGGACCCACACAGGATCTGTAGGCGCTAGCCCACACAGGACTGCTGAGCGCTGACCCACACAGGATCTGACCCACACAGGATCAGTAGCACTGATCCACGTAGGATCGCTGAGTGCTGCAGTCGTCACCGTCGAATCCATGGAGGATGTCTGCAAAGCCCTCATCGTCGTCGCAGTCACAGCCAGCTCTTGGGTTCCGGCACACAACAAGCTCATTCGGGAGGGTCCACTCAATGAGCCGAGGGGCTGATACATCAACTGACACATAGTCCAGATTTTATGTATCCAAAAGTTTTGTATCGTCAATAGGAACTCAACGTCACAGACAGCGCGCCAATCGGACACCCTGTCTGAGAGTTAATGGCTTTTTTGTCCCAGGGGACCGGTTGTTTTTTAAGTCAAAACCAACCCGACCATAATCCAATTGCGTCCAAACCTCAGGCAGAGTAATCCAAAAGGTCTGTCTCACTAAGAGGAGTCCAACAAGGTCGATGGCATGTCAATCGGACGTCCAGAGATCATGTTATAAGGGTTTCCGCTCCGAGGGCCCAGTTAGTTTCGTGTATGAACCAACCCAGACATACACAAAGTACTTCTAAACCTTGAGTGTAATATACCAAAATGACCGTCTCGATCCGAGGATTTCATCGTAGCTGACGGTGCGTCGATCGGAGGTCCACAGCCCACGTTATGGGCAGAAAACCGAAAGAGGTTCGGTATTAGGGTGTTTGGGCCTAGTTCAACCCGACTCGATACCCGCAGGGTCAGCCCGAACCGGGTAGACCCGAACCGGGTCCAGGTCTGGCCCGCTTAGGAGTAGCCCTGCCCGGCTGGCACGGCCCGGCCCGGACCGGCGCGCTGGCGCGGCCTGCCGCCAGGCGGCTCGTCCGTAAGAGCCGAGCGGTGAAGGGGGGCGTGATGCCCCCCGCGCTGAGAAACCGTGGCTCCAATGTGGGGGGCTGCACCTGCTGGCCGACCAGGGGTTACGAACACCAGGTTTTCCTCTGACCGGTCGGCCGCCTGCTGTCGCCACGGGACCAGCGATGGCCGATCCCCTTGCTCCGACGTCGAAGGACCAGAACCGGCCGTCGGTCTTCCCGCTCCGCCGTAGCCTAATCCACAGCCATGTTCCATCCGGCACGGCGCGACGGCGCCACGCCCCTTCGACGCGGCCCCACTCCGGCTGCGGTGCTTTCTTAGTTCTCCGGCATGGCGTGACCGTGCTGCGTCTTTGGTTCGTCTTCAACGGCGCGACGCGACGGCACCGCTTCTCCCCCTTTCTGTAATATTTCTGCGCGGTGCTTCGGCAGCGTGTTTCCTTGTTCGTGCCACGAGCAATATCAAAAAACCAAACGGGAGAGGAGGGTCGGCCGTGTTCGTGTGGTTCGACCCCCTCCCGTTATTGCGGTACGAGGCGGCACCAATATAAATGACGAAAGGCAACCAAAGAATTCACGAACAAAATTTAGAATAAATCTCTACCTCGTCGAATTCGATGAGTGAGGATTCATCACAGAATTAACTGTCGTGGAAGAAGGCGTCGCGAAAGGAGGATTGTCACGTCGTGGATAAGGAATGTCATGGAAGATGTGTCGCGTCGTCGATCTCCGAGGATCCGGCGTTCTTCACGTTCTTCGTGTTCTTCGCGTTTTTCGCGTTCTTCATCGAGGAGGAAGAACTAGACGACTTGAGAGAAATCTCCCCAAACCCACTTGCACAAACAACCCCTAATAAAATAAGAGTTGTCTTATTTTATTAATGCACAAGACAAAATTTGAATTTCAAAAACAAACAATCAATTCAATGAATTAATTACAATGATTTAACCAGACAAATTAATGAGGTGTTTATTAACCAGATGAAACGCATGGGTTGACTTCATTAAAAAGGGGGTGCAGGTGCGTTTCTCAATTTAAGGAGGGGGCTTGAAAAAAAGGTGGGGCTCGTGTGGGCCCCACCCCACAAATATCCTACCTAATGGTGTAGGATATTGTGGGTCCCACTTTAACCCCTTAATTTAGGGTAAGAAACTTAAATAAAATAAATGGTGCAACCAATTTATTTTATTCATTTACTTAACCCGAAAATTTAAAAAACCACACCCAAGAAAACGCAACTCTGGAAAATGTGTTTCTAAGGAATTACCGGCACTGCGATTCCAACGGTGCCCTCGGAATCCGATTCCAAGAACCGGATCAAAATTTTGAAAAATCCGCTCGTTCGTTCGCTGAACGTACCCGAGTTAAAATTCAAAAAAAGATTCCGGGCACACCGGGCCTCTGAATTAGGTTCCGTCAGAAACTGCGTTGTTGTAAAATTCCCAAGAAAATTAAGAAAACAAAATTAAAAATTTCCTTGAATTTTTTAGGTCTTTACATATGATCTGGTGTTAGAGAAACACCTCTCTTTGGGGTATTTCCTATGTTCATGGGTAAAACCATTTGAAGTCATCCTCAACATAGATTTTTTTTCATTACATTCTATCATATATTTCCTTAGGAGGTTGGTTGTGTTCATTGGTGCTGATGGATTGCCTGTAGTGTTCATTAGCAAATGAGACGCTCTGATCGGCAGGATGCATGATTCGTTCTTATCATCTTAATGGTTGATCAGATGTTTTTTTTTGTTAGGGGTAAAATAATCAGTGTTTCCATGGGTCATGGAAGAGTACCCAAATCTCTTTATTTAAGAGGTTGTATTGTTACCCCCTCGACCGAAAAGGATGATTGGGATTGAGATACAGCCATGTGTTTCTCATATATCAATGTATCTTTATAGGTTATGAGCCTTATGAGTTGTGGTAGCCTAGTATATATGTCATTGTTCTTTTTCAGGGAGGTTTTTTTCTGCGGAGTGTGTCACCAGGGGGTGCTCCCATTTTTTATGTGAATTTGGATGAAAACATTTTTTGGTTGTGTGTCGATCATCATCGCATAAAAATGTAAATGTGAAAAAAATATCTTTTATGGATTAGGGATTTATTCGATCAGCTAAGGGGTGAAGGTCTGTTGTTGAATACCAATTTATGGTCAGGATATCATTAGATGCGTGTGATGGAAGATGATATCATTAAGACTTATTTCTATTGTCGTCATGGGCATTACGTGATCATTATGTTTTCAATCGGTGTGTCAAATTCATCATATTTTTTCATGGGGATTATAAAGGATGTCGTCTATGAGTTTCACGATATGTTCATGGTGGTTTTCATTAACATCATCCTTGTGTACATTGCATCTATGTAGGACCATAAATGGAAACTACAAGCTATATTGGGAGTTCATCACCATGAAATGTTGATTAATATGTTGTTGAAGTGTGATTTTTGGGATTGAGAAGACTTTTTTTTGGTTAGGTTCTATCCTAATAGAGAGTATTTGGGGATCATTCCATGATCGAAGTATTTTTTCCTTTGGAATCCCCCAAAATAGTGGTAGTGGTGGGATTATTCCTAGTTCTCATATGATATTATGGGTGTTTCGTAGAAAAATTCATATGGGTTTCGATTCCTTTGATAGCATTGACTAGAAAGGATTAAGACATCGTGTGTACTGATCTGTGTCATGAAGATTTAGATATTCTAAAGAATAAGTTGGCCAGTGCCCTAGTTTTAATCTTTATGTCGAAGGATATTAGTTTGAGGTTTTTTGTGATGCTTTGTCTTTATGATTTGAATGTTTTTTGATTCAGCGTGGAATCATATTTTCACATAGATATAGACGGTTCCATCTCCATGAACGTAACAATGCCACCCATGATCATTTGTTGGAAGTTGTGGTGTATTCCCTAATGTTATGACGTTATCGTATCAATGGCAATTATTTTATGGTCATCACCAATCATTATAGCCTTAGGATCATTTTCTCCCAGCATGACTTGAACTTTCAACATCATTGGTGGATGGAGTTATTATAGGATTACAAATTTGAAATTTCATATACACATGGAAAGCGTAATTTTGTATCTGATGCACCGAGCCTGAAGTCGCGTAATGATGCAGTGTTTGAATCAGGTGACTCATAGTAAGGGATGTATATAATTTTATCATTATAACAATATTTGGGTGAAGATAGAGGCTATTGATTTCTTTTTCAGTTGATGGTTCTATCATCTATGGTGTAGCAGGATGATGAGTCCAAGTTTGGGGATCTTGAGTTAAATGTTTGTAGAGATCGATTTTCTTGTGGCGAGGCCCCTGATGGTTTTTTAGGGTGAATAATAGTAGCTTTCATTTATGGTGTGTTTTTTCATTCCACTAGTGTCATGTGAGATGGTTCTGTCATCGTTCCATAGTTCACATGTACTAGTACATCATGTTGTCACACATATGTACTATCTTTTAGAGTTCAGTCTTTGTGGACATGGTTGAATACATCAACTACAATGTTTTTGTCTCAATATACGGTCTTCTGAAAGATGATGGATAGAATCCATGTTCTGGATGGGTTTTCAAGACTTTTGATGGTCCTTAGTGTTATTAAGAGTACATATCATTTACCTTTTTGACTTGTTTACCCTGAGAACAGGGATGTTGTGACACTATATGTCTAGTAGTGGATCATTTTATAAAATCCTCACACTTCATATAAATAATGAAGTTGATTTGAGTGGATTTTTTGTTGATGTAATAACTATAGGTGGTGGTGAGAATCTACAGAGTACTTAGGATGATCATTTATGAATGACATCAATTATTTACCTCCATTGTATGGATGGGACCTCATCATGCTTTTGGTTCTCATCTATGTCTTATGACTACATTTCATCCAAAAATAGATGGTCATATAGAAAATACCATCTCAACTCTCAAAGAAATATTTTTCTCTTGTTTCCTTGATTTTAGAGGTTCGTGGATGAGACAATTTTCATTAATTGAGTTTTCCTTCAAGAATAGTTTTTTCTCCATCATTGGTATGGCTCCATTTGAATAATTGTTTGTCTGACAATGATAGTCTTCTATATTCTAGAATGGGGTTGGAGAGTCATCAATTCTGTTGCATGAACTAGTATAGAGTATGACCGAGATTGTTCCAGTGATTCAAGAGTTGATGAAAGCAGAACATGACTGATAAAATTCATATACCGATCAAAGGAGATGAACTCTGGAGTTTGACGTTGGGGATCATGTGTTGCTAAAGATGGCTTCTCATCATGGGAAGTGAATTTTTTTTGTGAGAGAAGTGTTTCTCCATATTTTTGTGGGAATTTCCCATCGTTGGTTTCTATTGTAGTTTTAGAGTACCTGGTAGCACTTCCCCCCATAGATGAGTCAGATAAATAATGTATCTCTCTTGTCACAGCTAAATCATTATCTTCATAATGAATCCAACATCATATATTGTATTAGATCAATGATGACGATCATGATACCTTCGAGGAGCAACCTTTATAGATCTGGAACCACATGGAGAAGATTTTGTGCCGTCATGCTAGACCCTTGGTTCATATCTTGTGAATTCATAGTCATGTAGAGGAGAGTACATGAGAACAAGAGTTGCAGATACATGCTCAGTACCCTAAGCTGTTTGAACTTTATCTCTTCTATTGTGACATTGTTCGTTTGGTGGTTGTAAACCCTTCCAGATATGGGATTTCTATTCTCTGGTTTTTTGTTGTTCATTTCACTTTTTTTGGGTTTTATCTCCCATTGGAGATTGTTTTGGAGCCGGTTGTGGTTCTTATTTGGTTTCATGTCATTCCTTTTATGAAGATGTTGATAACATATTCTGGTAAGTGCTTTAAAATTAATCTTAGAGTGTGGTTATTCAAAAATTTATTTCTATTTTGTCTATAGGTTGGTTTTGGATTCTGGTTGGAATAAATAGTTTGAGAGGTATCTGATGTAATGGAAACAACTTCTATAGTTTGTTCCTTTGTGAAAATATGGTGTTTTATGTGTTTTGAGAAATCACGGTGTCTCATTTTAGGAATCATCCAAATTTTCTAGATTTATAAATTTCCAATGGTAGAACGTTTAATATGTGAGTTGGATCAGTTACTCACATATTGTGACAAATTAATAGTGAATCGTGAATGGTGTCACACCTAGATGGTGGCTTGTTGAATGGTGCCTCACGAACAGTGACACTCAATCGATCTCTCACTCTAATGAACCATGATTGACATAAATAAACATTACATTTCATTATAGGAATACTTAATATATTAAAAAATATATATACCCAAAGACCATATTAGATTTGTGTCTCTGAAAACTCGGAACATAATCTTCTAACTAGGTAAATGATCTTCAACATCTCCCAAAAAGATCTTCCTCTTTTGTTTTCCTACCTAAAACATTTCTTCATATCCATTGGAAATGAAGACATAAAAACAGTGATGTCAAATGCTCAATAATGGAAAACATGGAGAATATAAAATAAATCATAAAAATAATAATTTTAAAACATTAACATAGATTTTTAATATCCAAATCCTGAGTCATGGAATAAATCTTGGCATTTCATTAGGCATAGATCTTAATGGAATATTAACCATGATAAAATAGCATTGGAATAAAACCTGGAAATATGGAAAAAATTAAAAACACAAAATGATTTCCCTAGTAGAAAAGGCATTGTAGCCATGACAATTAGTATAGAAAAATTCCATTACAGAATCAGGTTCGCATGTCGTTAAGGACATGTTTTATGGAACCAGATATACAATTTGTTCTACCCTTGTATTACTAAACAAAATTTAAATTCAATTCCATCCATGATTATCTCAGGAGATATAAATCTTTACCCAATGCATTGGAGGGAGATAAAGAACCCACCCATCTCATAATGAAATCATTCATACATGTTCCACAAAAACATAAATCACTCATCTTATCATAACTCAAGAAATAAAATGGTTTTTCTTAAACATCATTCCTTAAAAACATAAATCAGATAAAATACCATTCCATCATTATCATGATAAATTCATAGTTATAATAAATATTTAAACACAATCCCATTTATATATATTCATTTTAGAAGGAAACAAATGTTGATAAACCACTTGAACATAGTTATTGAGGAATAAATTCTCTATTCTTCAAAAAACCATTTCCTTCCTTAAAATACGATAAAATTTTAGAAAAATTTCTTTTTTCAAAATATAATTGTATTCATTTAGGGTAAATATCAAGTAAATAAATAATTATGAAGGCATAAATATATGTTCATTCTATAAAATTAAAAAAAACATTCTTCTCTTACTTATACCAATAATGTAAAAAAATATCGTGTATGGTAAATAAATTATTATTCCTTCAATAACATGTCATAAAATTCAAAATGATAAAAATTAAATTAAACATAAATATTAATAATAGAACAATTTTTATGAAAAGATATTTATAAATCATTGGAATGAATGAAAAATATACCCTGTTACGTGCTTAGGTATAAACAATCTCAAATAAAAATGAGATTTTCAAAATTATCCATTACCTTTTGTTTGATTTCATCAATCTTTGTCTAAATCTCTTGTATAGTGGGTTTAAAGATATTATTAAATTGTAAAATAAAAATATTAATATTTATGATATCATATATTTTTACTTATGACTTTATATTACCTGTTCATTTTCCAATACCATTTTAAAACAACATTTTAGGTGATAATAGTTTTTTTATTGTACATGTTTGGACTTGTTATTCTTTATATTATTACATAGATAATGATTTACTTGCATCCAGAAAGAAAAACATGATTTATATATCACATATATTTTGTTAATAAATATTTATATATATATATATACATATATAATAGATTGTTAAATTAAATTGAATACATCGTTTATGGAAACGGTAGGTCGTACTTACGCATAAATTTTTTTTTCGATTCCTTTTTCCAATGAATGGAAGTATGTAAATGAAACATTTATATAAATAAATAATTTAGGGTTATTATGTCGTATATTTCATGATTATATATTATATATTCTTTATAATCATTCTGGAATGGTTAAGGTGGAGAATGAATTGCTTCGTGTCATAGAGAAGGTAAGTCTTACGTATGCACAAGCGACGATATCATTCTCATAATTGTTGAATGGTATTTAATTGTATGGATTATAATATCTCATAATTATTATAATGTTATAATAATCATATATAGTTATTTTTACCACCACTATATGCATCCATGTAATGTGGGGGTGGAAATAAGATTACACCACGGCGTGGAGACACTGAGTCGTATGTATGCACACGTAGTGATTTAATTTTTTTGTAGGATGGATAAAAGGTGAAATAGGGTTGTTTAATTGTTATAATAAAATATATGTATACTATTTATACCGATTTTATTGCTTTATAATGAAACAACTAATTAATATGAAGTAGAGGAAGAAAAAAATTGTAAATAATCGGTAGAATTGGTTACCTCTTCCTCGATGTGCCTCCTTTAAATTTCATCATATGGAAGAAGAGGTGTTATTTTTTGGAGACCCGAAACCTGAGAATAAAACAAGGGATGTTGATAAGAGAAATGGTCAGGGGGTGGCTGAATGTGGAGGCTCAAAATTGAGTGAATAGGTTAGTGAGGCGGTGCCCTTTTATAAGATAGGAGAGGGACACTTTAAGAAACTCTCAAAATAATAATTTATTATAAATTCAATATCGATTGAAAAGGGTCCAAAAGTTATTTAATTCAAAGATAATATTATGTTTGGTTCAAATAAAAATCAGACAATCATTTTTATAATGATATTGAATATCTTTTCATCCTTTTTTTAGTTTAATACTTAGTTTTCCTTTTTAATTCATATTTTATATCATGTTATTTACACATTATTAGTTAATATAATTTCAATATCTTGTCAAACGACCCAAAAAAGATATTTATAACATATTTGGACTTATATTAACCATTTTACTGAATCTTATGTTTTTATTAATTTAATATCATTTACTAAACTATTTTCTATTTAATTTTATCAATTATGTCAATTTTGGATAATATTCATATATGAATTTTTTCTAAAAAAATTATAACAACATGATTCTTTCAAAACAATGTAATTAGCTCACCCCGGATATGTAAATTTCTTCTAAAAAATTCTTGTTTGTTATCAAAACGTTCATATTTTTTAGTATTTATAAATTTATATATTTTATTCTTTCATTAAAGAGGTAATCACTGCATCATATTTGTTTCATAAATAAATATATTTATCTAATGTCTAAATATTATAAATAAAATACCATGATGTATGAAATATTATTGAATATCTAATGACTATTTATAGACATATATTTCAATTATATAACCATATATTAAAATTTATTTTCAAAAAAAATTTGTTTATGTAATAATAATCATTACTTTATATAAATATTTATAAAATGTCATTTTCACCTAAATGTGAATCCATTGTGTCTGAAAATCGACCAACGGATTTACATGGTCATAAATATTTCATCAAATATTATTAGGACTCCTTTTAGGGTATTCGAATACTAGTAATGTATTACTTTTAACCCATATTTTCCAGATTTACACTTTAACTATTGTAAATAAAAATAATTATAGATGATACTATTCATAATATTCAAATATAATGGGTAACAATTCAAAAAATTTGCACATTCTGATTCCAAATATGGAATATATTTTTCAAAATCAAAAACAAAAAAATAAGTAATTAATTTAAAATCAATTCATGTTTACGATACCAAAAAACTAGTTTTATAAGAAGTAATAAATATCCAAATATTGACATGTGTTTTGTCCAATTTAAAATTTAAATTACTTCCAATGACAAAAATTTTATTAAATGATAAATATATAATCGTATTAAACATTAAAACCAGTTAAAAAGTTAATCTAAATATATAAATAAATTTGATGAAAAGGATGTTTCGAATTAAAATGCAGTATTTTCATAATTCATTAAAATTGGAATTTTATCATGAATATATACCAAAAATGCAGCAAAACTAAATGTTTTTGTCCAAATTCCAATTAGGAAGTTTTATTTTTTAAATTTTAATAATAGAAGTGTCAAAATCTATTTTCGAAATTATTGCGCTATCAAATGGAGGTAAAGCTGAATTTTTTTAAAAATACTTCTTTTATCTAAAAAATGATTTTGATATCATTTAATGTTTTAGAAAATGTGTTATATGAGTAATAATTTTTTTTATAATTATAAATTTCATTTATACGATTCACAACTTCTTGTTTATATCCCAAAAAATAATAATATTTTAATAATATATCGTTGTTTAGTGAAACTCGGTATCGCGTACAACGCATGCTATCGAGGAAGGTCGCTAATTCGTGTAATGCAAGCCATGTTAGTGTTTCATGTATTTCATTCTTCCTTTTGTGTTTTACATAACTATTCCAAACATTTTTCATTTATAAATTGAACAAAATATATACTCTGTGTTTCAAGAAATGAATTCTATCAAAAGGCCTTGAAATTATGTTTAACTAATGCCATGAATAGTGTTATAAATACTACAATCTTATATCGTGTTGCATATAGCACAATATAAACTTGTTGTAGAATACAACACAAGATGTCAATGAAATTAAAAAGAATATATCTTATTAAATCTTGGGGGTTTACATTCCACACCCCTTAAAATTAACATCTTTCGTGAAACTCTTCATGGTTATAAATGGTTAACTAAATGAATGTTCCATTTGTATAAACCCACATCGTAAAAAGGAATACTAAAACGTAATTTAAAAATTTAATGTTAGAAACATAATGGTTACCCAAATTAACTCATCAATAGGTTTCCACGTAGAATAACATAGGTGGGAGGTAAAAATGTGGATATAAAATGGAAATCCAACCATCATGTTCTGATGGATAGTGATAGAGAATAAGGTCTTGAGAATTTTAACTACCAAAAAGCCATAAATATATGATTATTTAAGAGACCACATAATTCATCATATTAGAAGGTACTAGGATATAATTTTTTTGTTTCATGTTCCATTTCCTAATGTTGATCAATTTTTCTATGAGGATAAATAAATACTTGATTTCGGTTGAATATAACCATTTGTTTTTAACTAAACAATTTCCACTTCATCTCATATTTTGAAAATTATGTTTAATTTGTCAATCATGAAGTGTTAGAAGATCATGCGATAAAATGATAGGTCATTAAATCTATGAAAAAATATGTTAGAACATGTTAAAAAATAAGTATAAGCCCATCTATAGTGATATAATACAATAATCTAACAAACCTAAACTAGAATATAACATATACTATCCATAAATATATTACATTATAATTCATTCCAAAATCATAAAATATAATCATTATAAATATATGAAGTAAATCGATATAAAATTTATCTTCCCTTTCTCATAATGTAGTTTGTTGTTTTCATTTTCCTAACATTTGAATACCTTAATTATGTATTATCGTGAAACATAACATGAATTACTAGAGAACATTATAGAAAACACACATTAATTCAATATTCACACATTTCACACACTAAATACACCAAAAATTCTATATATTCAAACCATGGTATCACTTTGTCCTTGTATCAGTCATGAGGTCATTAATACAATAAAAATCCCATTATCTCTTGATCCCTTAATTTTGTGAATATAATGTGCATTCAAAAAATATATCAATAACTTTTCATGGTTACTGGTACCATATATATATGGAAAATCACAATGGACCAATAAAATGTTATTTAAACATTCCATTATAATTTTAAAGACTCTAAATCTATATTTTAGAATCCCATTAAATCAAAACATAATCATTCTACGTCTTCATTGGTATACTCAACATTACCAATAATGATCGCAAGTGAGTTCCCTTTGTGTTTGGAAATAAAATGTTGTTAGTGTTGATAATCATTCATAATCCATGGATTAGGGAGTTTGTGAGAATAATCCCCCATTTTCTTTCACATGTATCACTGATTTGTGAGAGATACACTCCTTAGAGAATTCTGTTTATACTTATTAATTTGGTATTAAAATGATCAACGCTCTTCTTTGGCACATATAAAACATTAATCAGTCCCATTATGAAAATTTACTCCATGTTTCAATCCACCCATTGATCATCAGATAAATCTAATCATCATTTCTCAGTAATTTTTATAGTTTCTTTTGAATTCCATCCTTCTTTTCTTATAATAACCATGTGATAGATGTGAAACTAAAATCTCCTTTTTTGTAAGAAAAATATGAGGATGGTATAAACTGAAAAATATGTTTTTGAACTCATCCTAATCCATGGAGTCAAGTTTATCTCATTGCCTCGTATTTATGATAATGTTCCACCAAATATTATCATTACATTTGAAAAAATAATTACCCAACATAGAAATTTCTGATTCTAATCAAT
The DNA here is from genome assembly GCA_963277665.1 of Viscum album. NCBI lineage: Eukaryota > Viridiplantae > Streptophyta > Magnoliopsida > Santalales > Viscaceae > Viscum > Viscum album. Next base: position 1,521,239,099 of record OY728136.1, read on the forward strand.
ACAGAATGAAAAATCTTTTCTACGGCACAAATCCATTTTTTTGAAATTATTGGATAATTTGATCCACTAAAAAATGAGGATGTTGCCTTAATAATTAATTATGAGAATTTTGCTACCACCTTTGGTCATTTGGGAGATTAGTATGATTTATTGTCCTAGAAACATGATTCTTTATTCGAGATCCCATAACATTGGGCTATTCCAGAGGACAATCACATTATTTCCCATCGCATCCAGAATTTATGTGGTTTGTTTGGGTTCTAGACATTGTATGAAAACAAAAATTAATAGTGTGAGAGTCAGAAATCATACTAGAAAATCCACATAATCAGAGGGGATTATATTAAATATCTAACATATTAGGTATAATCCTAGGTTATTTCATATTTTTAACATAATTCTATGAATATAACCTACATTTATACTTAACTGTTGGAACATCCATTTAAATACCTTATAAATATCTCAAGGGATCTCTCTAAATTTTTCTATTTCTAGTTTCTAATGGTTGACTAAACCTTCACTATGATACATTCAATAGAAAATTGTATATTATATACATTGAAATTACTTCAGAATTTAATTATATTTATTATAACATATAAGAAAACCATGATAGTAACTTATAGGTACAATGTTTATAGAAACTGGGAATCAGAAACATATACTTCATAAAACAACTATATTGTCTCCCAATTTTTTATCATAACTAGACTACTTTTTTTATACCATACATAATACATATCTTCATGACCTAGGGAAAAGAAAAATATAAAAGCGTGAGATCAAATTTTCAGTAATATTAAATATATATAACATAAACAGAACATAAACATTATAATGTAAAATCATGAATATAAAGTTTAAATGTCATAATTTTGAGTAATGAAATAAATCTTGGCAATTCGTAACGCATAGTTCATAATGGAACATTAACCATGATAAAATATAATTTTAATGAAACATGGAATTGTTGAAAAATCTATGGAAATAATATTATATAAATTTTAGAGAAGGTATTTTTTCCAAGACCGTCATTTTGGACAAAGTCCATTACTGAACAATGTTTATATACTGTTCTAGTCATTTAATACTGTACTGAATATACATTCAATTCCATCCATGTTTTACTGAACCATATTTACTTTCCATTCCTTCCATATTTCACTCATGAGATATAAATCATTTCCCAATGAATTGGAGGGATATATAAGTTCCACAAATCCCATAATGAAATAAGTCTTACATGTTCCACAAAAACATAAATCACTCATCATAGAAAGACCTAAGAACTAAAATGGGTTTTCTTAATCATCATTCAATAATACAATAATCTATATAAAATACCATGCCTTAATTAACACAATAAAATAATTGTTATAATAGGGATAGAAATATAACCCTATTTAAATAGAGTCATCTTATATGGAATATAATTCTGATAAACCACTTGAACATAGTTCATGAGAAAAATATCATGTCATCTTGAAAAACCATTTCCTTCCTCAAAATACCATAATATTTTTGAAGAAAAAATATTTTTTGATTATAATATTTTAATCTTGTAGGGGGACATCATTCAAATACATAATTATGAATGTGTAAAAATCCATTCATTCCTTACAAGTTAAAAAACATTCTTCCCATAATTTTGATGAAAAAGTCAACAAGTATCATGCCTGGTAAAACAAGTATGAGTCCTTCATATCATATATTAAAAGTCAAAATGGTAGAAATTACATAAAAAATAAATATATAAATAGTAAACAATTTATTAAATTTTTTTTATAAAACATTTAAATGGACGATAAATATACCCCTAGTAAATACTTTGGTATTAACAATCTCATTTACAAAATAAATTTGAAAAATTACCCCGTATCTTAGGTCTGATTTCTTACATATCTGTCAAAAAATATTATATAGTGGGTTTAAAAACATTATAAACTTGTATATGACCCATAAAAATTTTATGATATCATATATGTTTTAATTATGACATTGTATTACCTATTCTATTGTCAATTACAGGTTAAAACAACATTTTGTGCGATAATGGTATAATTTATCTTACGTGTTTGGACATGTTATTCATGATATTAGGACATAGATAATGACATAATTACTTCCATAATATAAATCAGGATATATATCATATATATTTTTTATATAAATAAATCTATATAATAGATACATAATTGAAATGGAATACATCATTAATAGAGTCGGAAGGTCCTATGTGGCATTAACGTTGTTTTCATATCCTTTTCAAATATAATGAAAATATGTAAATGAGACATATATAAACAAAAATATAGTTGAATTATTATTTCATATATTTGATAAATATTTTTTATATATATTTTCTAATCATTCTTGAATGGTTAATGTGGATAATGAATCTCATCGCATCGTGGAAACAGTAAGCCGTATGTACGAATGAGCGGTATATCATTCCCATAATTTTTGAATGATATCAAAGTGGATGGTGTATAATATCTCATAATTTTTATCACATTATAATAATAATATATAATTTTTATTTCCACCATTATACCCATCCATGTAAGGTGGTGGTGAATAACATATTACACTACGATGTGGATACTGTAAGCCATAAGTAAATATGCATAGTGATTTTGTTATTCGTAGGGTGGATAAAAGGTGAAATATGGTTGTTTTTTATTTTTAATACAAAATTATAATATGAGTTATATTGATGTTATTTCTTAATAATTAAACAACTATTGAAGACGAACTAGAAGAAGAACTAAATTTGAATGAATCGGAAGTAATGATTACCTCTTCATCGACATTCATCTATAAAATTTCCTCATAGGGAAATAGAGTCGGTATTTTGAGAAGACCATCACCTCTAGAATGTGATGAGGGAAGAGTAGAAGAGAATTATATTGGGTTTTACTTAGATTCAACACTCAAAATTGAGTGAATATGAGATGGAGGATGTTCCCTTTTATAAGATAGGATAAGAGAACTTTTAGAAACTCTCATAATAATAAATTATTATAATTTAAATTTCAACTAAAAAATGTCAAAAAAAATTAATTCGAATATAAATTTTGAAAGGTTTGAATACCCCGTGTCCAATTTTTTTACATGTTGTGTGTATTATTTTATCCTTACATATTTGGTTTAACCATTATTTTTTCCTTTATTAATCATAAAATGATATCTTGTTATTTAAACATTGTGGTTTAATTTATTTACCATTTCATGTCAAACGATCAAAAACAGTTATTCAAGATATATCTGGAATTATATTAATCATTTTATAAAATATTTTATTTTTAATAACTTAATATCATTTAATAAACTATTTTTTGTTTTCAGTTTTCAATTATGTCGATTATGGACACTATTCATTTTTGACTTTTTTAAATAATTCATAACAAACTGAATGCATCGCTACTAAGGCATTAACACATCCCTATTATGTCAATGTAATCCATAAGATTCGTGTATGACATCCAAATGTTCTAATTAATTTTTTTTAATATTTATAAAATAATTTATTTGAATCAGCCATTAAATAGGTAGTCACATTATTATTACTGTGTCATAAATAAATATATTTATCTAATGAATAAAATTTATAAATAAAATACCATGGTATAGTTAATATTCTTAGATTTATAATGAATATTTGTATACATTGATTTCAGTTATATAACCCAATATTAATATATATTTAGTAAATGATAGATGTTTATGTAATAATTATCATTACATTAAATTAATTCTTATAAAATGTCATTTTCACATCCATGTAAATCCATTGGGTCCCAAAATCTACCTAAGGATTCCCATTGGTGAAACAATCGCATAAAATTGGGCTAGGATATGTTTTAGGGTACATTAATACTATTAATATATTATTTTTTACCATAACTTATCAGATTTACACTTTATCCATGGTAAATAACAATATTTACTGAAGTTAATATTCATAATTTCAAAAAAATAAAGGTCGAATATTCAAAAAAATTGGACCATCTGATTCCTAATATTTATTTAATTTTTCCAAATTCAAAAAAAAATTATATTTAATTTAAAATTAATTCCCATTGTCAAAGCCAAAAAGGGGGTTATAAATATGTAATTACTATCAAAATATTGACTTGGGATTACATCCAATTAAAAAGTGATATTACTTAAAATTTAAAAATTGGATTTAAATATAAAAATATAATCCAATTAAACATGTAAACAAATTTAATGGTTAATCTATCATTATAAATAAATTAGTTGAAAATGTTTTTTTAATGCAGTAATTTTCACTAATAATTGATATTTGTATTTTATCAATAAAAATTCAAATAACTAAAAAAGTAAATTTTTATGTCCCACTCCTAAATAAAAATTTTATTTTATCACATTTATCTTATAAATGTGTCAATATAAGATTTAAAATTTTTTCTCCAGAAAAAGGCGGTAGGACGTCGTTTTCTGAAAAATACTTTTTTATCCGAAAAATTGATTTTGTTCACATATCATGTTCTAGAAAATGAGTAATATGACTTATAATTGTATATAAAATTCAAAATTTTGTTAATAATATTCATAATTTCTTTTTTATATCCCCCAAAATTACAATATTTTAATAATATATCATTTTTTAGTCAAACTTGATATCACATACACACAATATATTGAGGAAGGTCGCTCTTGCATGTAATGCAAGACAAGTCATAATTGTGTGTAGTGAAATATTCCTTTTGTGTTGCAAATATAATAATCCAAAAATACATAATTTCTAAATTGAAAAAAAATAAATACTCTCTGTTGCATGAAATGAAATCTATCAAAATAACATGAAATTTTGCGTAACACAAGCCAAGAATAGTGTTGTGTATACTACATGCTAATTCAGTGCAGTTTATAGTTCTAGCTAATCATGGCGTTGTGAACAATAGAAGCCATCAAAAAAATTAAAAATATTTTATCTCATAAAATATCATGATATTACATTCCACCCCCAATTAAATGAATTTCGACATCGAAACATATCAGGTTATATATGGTTTACTACATGGATTTTTCATTCATAGAAACCCACATCTAAAAAAGAAGAATAAATCATTATTTTAAAAAGGTATGTAAGAAACATAACAGTTAACTGTATTAACTCATCACTGAGTTTCTATATAATACAACATAAGTGGTAATTGAAAACATGGATATGGAAGATAAATAAAACTATATTGTTCTAATGGATAATGAAAAGAATTAGGTTTAGAGAACATTACATACAAAAAGCCACAAAACATTGATGATTTATGGGACAATTTGATTCGTCAGATAAGATGTTAGTAGGATAAATTTTTTGGATTTCAAGATCCTTTTCCAAAAGTTTATAAATTTTTTCACTAGGATAACTAGATACTTGATTTCAGAACAATCCAAATAGTGGTCGTTCCCTTAATAATTTCCACTTCATCTCTTATTTAATGAAATGAAGATGAGTTTTTCATTTTTATGTGTTAGAAGATCAAGCGATAGAATGATATTTCATTTCATCTGTCTCAAAATAAATGTTAGATCATGTTATAAAATATGCATAATTCCACCTATAGTTTGATAATATATTAATCTAACAAACATAAACTGGAATACAACTTATACTATCCATAATGTGATAACATTACAATCCTTCCAAAATCTAAAACTATAAAACCATAGAAAGAGGTGAACTAAATCGACCTAACTTTTATCTCGCGTATATAATAAGGTAGTTCCTAGTTTTCATATTCCAAACATGTGAATTCCTTAATCAGGTATTCTCTTGAAAAATTTCATGAATTACTGTAGAACATTAGTGAAAACATGTATTCTGTCAAAAGTAACTCTTTCTACAAAATAAAATTACCAAAAGTTCAACATACTGAAACAATTATATCACTTTGACCTTGTATCAATCATGAGGTCATTATTACTATAAAACATTTCATTATCTCTTTATCCCTTCATAATCCCAATATATGTTTCTGTTATAAAATATTTCAATCACTTTTCACGGTTATTGGTACCACCTAAATATGGAAAATCACAATAGAACAATACATAGATATTTCAATATCCTATAAAACTATAAAAAATATTCAATAACAATATTTTGGAACCCATTACATTAAAACATAATAATTCTACCAGTTCGTTGCAATACTCAACATCACCATTAGTGATCGCATGAGATTTTCCATTTTCTTTGGCCTTAAAAGGTTGTTGGAATCAATGAACATCCATAACCCTTGGATTATAGAATTTGTTAGCATAATTCCCCATTTCCATGCACTAGTAACGTTTATTTGTGGGTGGTGAACTCTTTGGAGATTTCTGTTTATTAGTATTTCATTGGTAGTAAAATTCATGATAACCTTCTTTCCCACACTTAAAACATTTTTCAGAACCTTAAAAAAATATACTCAATGGGTCCTTCCACACTTGGGAATAATGTAATTCTAATATTCCATTCTTATAAATTTTCATAGTTTCCATTGAATTCCATCCTTCGTTTCTTATTAAAATCCTAATATAGATGAGAAACTACAGTCTCACTTTTTGTAACAACAATACGGAGAAATTACATTCTTAAAAATCCGTTCTTGAACTCATCCAAATCAATGGAGTCAGTTTTATCTTGTTGCCTTTATTGTTGTTAATGTTCCACCAATAATTCAATTTACCTTCAATGAAATAATCACCCAACATAAACTTTTCATGTTTGAACAATAGAGATTAAAAAATAACTTTTTAGCTGTAAAAATAAATTTATCTGCAACTACGATATCATCTATTACACTAAAATAAGGTGGATTTTTCATTAATTAAGATTCGATATAATTGTGTTTCCACCCTTGATCATTTGCGAGCATAGCAAGATTTGTGGTCCTAGAATAAATTTTCATTATCTGAGATACCATGAAATTTAGTTTTTCAAGAGGAAAATTGTTTCATTTCCCATCACATATTGCATTATCATGGTTCCTTTGATTTCTATATATTGTTTAAAACTCAAATGTATAGTTTGAGAGGAAAAATCATACTAGGAAAAGAACATAATCAAGGGGTGTACTTTTAGTCTCTAACATATTTGTTCTAATCCAAGGATATTCACGATCATTATAAAAATGGAAGGGATGTAACATATCATCATACATATCCTTAGCTACATCCCAAGACATATCATAGAAATATATATATACTCACTAAATTTGTCCCAACCTAGTTTCCAAAGGATGACTAAACCATCGCTCTGATACCAACGATGGTTACCCATACGTTACATACATTTATATTATATTATAATTGAAATATATTTATTACAACATATAAAAAATCATTGAAAGGACCATATATGTATAGTATCTTTAGAAAATGAGATACATAGACACCTAGATCATAAAAAACTACATTATCTCCAATTTATTTCAACATAACTAGACTTATTTTTGGGATATCATACTTAATACCCTTCTTCATCACCAGGGGAATGAAATATATAAAACGGTGAGCTCAACTTCTCAGAAATTCTAATCATGGAGAACACAAAAAAACCATAAACATAAGAATTTAAAATCATGAACATAATGTTTAAATACCATAATCATGAGTCATGAAATAAATCATTTTAGTTTGTAAGGAAGATATCACAAAGGATCATTAACCAGGCTAATATTTAATTGGCATAAAACATGGAATTATTGAAAATAATTAAGCACATAATATGATTTCTATAGTATCCAAGGAATTGTTTTTGAGACCATAATGGTTGACAATGTCCATTACCGGACCTAGTTTACATATTTTTCCAACCATGTATTACTGAATTGGATATTCATATTGTTTCTTCCCTATATTACTGAACCAGATATACATTTCATTCCCACCATGCTTATCTTATGAGATATAAATAATTACTCAATTAATTTGATGAAGATATCGGTCCCACCCATCTCATAATTTAATCATTCTTACATGTGCCAAAAAAAATAAATCACTCATTATAGAATAACCCAAAAAATAAAATGGGTTTTCTTAAACATCATTCCATAGTAACATAATCCATATAAAATACAATTCCATTATTATAAAAAATCAAAGTAATAATAGGGATTGAAATATAACCCTATTAAATAAGCATCTTATATGAAAAATAATATTGATAAACCACTTGAACATAGTTCTTGAGGAAAATATCTTCTTTCATCACAAACAGTTTCCTTGAACAAAATACCATAAAATTTTAGAAGAAAAAATTTTATGTTAAAATAAAATTATAATATTATATAGTAATATTAAAGCAAATAAATCATTATGAATGTGTAATTATCCATTCATGTTATACAAGTAAAAAAATATAATTCTCTTACTTTTGATGAGATAGTCCAAATGTACCTCATCTGCTAAGAAGAAGAATGATTCCTTACATACCATGTAGTAAAAGTAAAAAATAGAAAAAAATTACATTAAAAATAAATATAATAATAGTAAAAACATATGAAAACATTTTTATAAAACCTGGACATGGATGAAAAATATAACCCCAGAAAATACTGATGTATAAACAATGCCATATAAAAATGATATTTGAAAAATTATTCCTTACTTAAGTCCGATTATTATAATATGTGTCAAAAAAATATAAATAGTTAGTTTAAACATATTATTAACTTGTAATATAACCATTATAATATTTATGATATCATATATGTTTTACTTATGACTTTATATTACCCATTCAATCATTAATTCTATATTAAAACAACGTTTTGGGTAATAATCGTTCTATTTATCATACCTGTCTTGATTTGTTATTCTTGATATTACTTCATATATAATGATTTAATTACACATATAATTTAATACATGATTTATATAGTATATATAAATATATATAATGGATATATAAAGGAAATGTAATAGACAATTCATGAAGAAGGTAGGCCATACATAAGAATTAACACAGATTTCATTTCTTTATTGAATTGAATGGAAGTATGTCAATGACACATATGTATAAAAAAACCCAATAGAATTAATATGTCATATATTTATTTATTATTTATTATATTTAATTTATAATTATTTTTTAATGGATAGTGTGGAGATTGAATCATGTTGCATCGTGGAGATGATAAGTTGTATGTATGCACGAGCGAGGATATTGTTCGAATAATTATTGAATTTCATTGGAGTATATGGTGTATAATTTCTCAGAATTAGTATCGTGTAATAATAATCATATATAGTTATCATTTCCAAAATTATACAAATCAATTTATGGTGGTGGTGAAAAACATATTACACCATCGCATGGAGATGGTAAGTCGTACGTATGCACGCGTAGTGATTTATTTTTTCATAGGATTGATATAAGGTGAAATAGTGTTGCTTAATATATTTAAAAATATATATTTATATTATTTATAAATATTTTATTACTTTATAATTAATCAAATAATGAATATTATCTATAAGATGAAATAAATTTGAATGAATCGGTAGAGTATATTATCTCTTCCTCGACATGCCTCCATTATATTTCAACCTAGGGTACTAGAGTTGGACTTTTGAGAAGTCCAGAACCTCTAGAATATAACTAGGGAAGTTGAGAAGTGAAATGGGAAGTCTTTGGAAGTTCATGAAGGCCTAAAATGGAGATAAGAGGATAGGAAGGAGATGAGATTTTATAATATAGGATAGGGGAACTTTATAAAACTCTCAATAAATTAATTTATTATAAATCCAATTTCGATTAAATATTGACAAAAACATATTTAAATAGAATCCAAAATTATTTTAGTTTGAATACTTATCATCCAATAATTTTTATTCAATTATTAAATAAATTTCATCTCCTTATCTTTTTGTTTTAACACTTATTTTACCTTTTTTAATCTTACTGTGATATCTTGTTATTTACATATTATGGGTAAATTTAAGTTTCATATAGTTTAAAAACCCCAAAAAAAGTTATATATGAAATAGTTTGACTTATATTAATCATTTAGTTAAATTGTAGTTTTTAATTAATTTATTATCATTTAATAAACCATTTTATGTTTTATGTTATCATTTATGTCATTTTTTACACTATTTATACTTGATATTTTTTTCAAAATTCACAACAACATGAATTCTTCGATCAAAAGGCATTAACTCATCCCCAATATGGAAATTTCTTCAAAAAAATTATTGAATATAATTGAAATGTTCAAATTAAATTTATGTTAGTATTTATGAATTCATTTATTTGATTCTTTCATTAAATAGGTAATCACAATATTATAATTGTTTCATAAATAAATATATTTATCTCATGTATTAAAATTAAAAATAAATATAATTATACTGGAAATAATTTTATTATTATAAAAACTGTATATAGATATCAGTTATATATGCCTATATTAAAATCAAATTTTGTAAAACATATATGTTCATGTAATAATTATCATTACTATAAATTAATTCTTATAAAATTTCATTTTCACGTACATTTGAGTCCAATGGGTCCCAAAATCATTCCAAGAATGCCCATGTTCTGAAATATCTCATCAAATTGGAGTATGACATGTTTTGTGGTATTTTTAAACATTTAATGTATTTTTGTTCTACAAATATTTACTAGATTTACCATTTAACCATGATAAATAATAATAATTACCAATGTTATTATTTATAATGTATAAAAACAAAATGGAAATATTCACACATATTGGATAACATGATTCCAATAATGGAATCTATTTTTCCGAATTCAAAACATAGAAGTAGTAGTAATTAATTTAATATTAATTCACATTGTCAAAACCTAATTGTCTATTTTTAATAAATAATAAATGTCAATAGATTAACTTGTGTTAATGCCCAGTTTAAAAGTGAAATTACTTCCAAAAAACAATATTATATTAACTAAAATAATTCCATTAAACTTTAAATCTAATTAAAAAATTTATCTAACTATATAAATAAATTAGATGAAAATGCATTATCGAATTAAAGTTCAGTATTTTTTACTTGTTATTAAAATTTTAATTTTATAAGAAAAATACCCAAAATTATACTATAGTATATTTTTATTTCGTTCTTCCAAATATGAAGTTAATATTTTCATCATTAAATTATAAAATTGTCCAAAACTAGATTTTAAATTTGTGCGCCATGAAATGGCGGTAAAATGACATTTTTTGTTAAAATACTTCTTTTATACAATTTTTTTTCTCATATCATCTACTTGAAAATGTGTAAGACGAATGTTAATGTTATATAAAATTAAAAATTTGGTTAATAATATACATTATTTGTAGTTTATATCCAATTAAATATTAATTTTTTAGTAATACATAATTTTTAGTGAAAATCAGTATCATGTACAACGACTGTTATTAAGAAAGGTATTTCTTGTGTGTAACACAATCAATGTCAGTGTCGCATGTAGTGAAAGTTTCCATTGGAGTTTTGAATAATATAATCAAAACATATTTCATTTATAAGTTGACCACAATTTATACTTAGTGTTATGTGAAATGAATTCTATCATTACAGTATAAAATATAGTGTAACAAAATCCACGATTAATGATTTATATACTGCATGCTAATACAGTGTTTTATATTGTGCATGATAATCATGGTGTAGAATATAAAAAAAGACGTTAGATAAATTAAAAATAATCAATCTCATAAAATCCCGGCCTATTCCACTCACCATAATGGTAGCTATCCCTAAGGTAACTCGTGAATGGTGACATCAGATCATTGTCTCACCCTAACAATAGCTCCTCAAATGGTTACTCACACTGGTGACTCATCAAATGATGATTCATCAAATGGTGACTCTTTCCATGGGGACTCATCCATCAGTGGCTCACAACTATGACTCGTCCAATGGAGATATGTGAACACTGTTTACAACTTCCTATAGTTTCTAACCTTCTATGTTATCTTCGACGTAAAATGAATTAAACGACTTGTTTAAAGGTGTATATTTATGATTCAAATCCCATAAATCAATTATAAATTTTCATAAGGTTAAGTACGCCTTTACTCAATCTAGTAGATGTACACATAATAGAAAATATAAACCATATCTTAACCACAACTCCTTTCATATTTTCAATTGCCAATATACCATCCACCAATGTTTCTTTTACATTTCTTACATATTATTGGATTCATAGAGTTATTACTTAAATTGGAGACATTTTGTTAAACTTTAATCCTTATACCTTATACCCCTGTGAGTTTTTCGTAGTGCATGTACATCCCCTTTTTGGTGCAACTTGGAATTGTGGATCTATCTATGATATAAGGTATGTTCTACCTCTATTATTCTGAGTTCCTATATCTATTTCCTCCCATTTTTCACTTCCATGTTATGGAACAATATCTCCATGTTTATAGTGCATTATTCTCAGTTTTTGGTTTTTAAGGGGTTGTCTTGGTGTCCTCGAGTTTATGTTGTTGTTGCTAGAAAGGTTATAGTGATATGTTGTGTTGAAAGTTCTCATGTTAATAACATCAACAACCTTTTTAGAGTTAACATTATTTATCTCATTGTATCAATATAAAAAGGACATATAAATATTTGAACCAGACTAAAGAATTGGTATCAACTGCATAGTGATGTTATTTCATTTTTTTAATTGATATTGTGACATATATTATATTCATTTTACCATATAATTATTGATATTAACTAGTAGAAAATGAAAATCCATGATTAATTGTAAAAAATTTAGCTAGTAGATTAAAGAGGTATTATTAATGAATATGGTTGTTTTGATTTAAATTGATGATAATAAATTGATGTAGATATGCCTTGTTAATTGAATTGTTAATGGAACCTGAATCATGTTTATTCTTTCAAATAAACGAATTAAATATATTTTAAATTAATTTTTTATCTAATTATTGATATATATGACATCTTGTTTCTTATGTTTCCCATAGGTGGAAACTGTGAATAATGAATCGATCAATTCAAGGTGGAGTATGAACTTATTGTGCGATAAAACGTTATTTACATATAGGGTCTTAGCAACACTAATTTTTAAGGGCCATGTGCATTATCTTTTTGAGTCATGAGAGATATTTGTGTGTGATGGACGAATACATTTCTTTGGGGCCAAGAGATTGTTTCAATGTTTGTGTCATTATAATTGGGATGAATTGTGATCTTGGTATGGATGAGCCTTGAGGGATATTGAGTAATGTAGGGGCTTAGAGGCCTAGTGGTTTTGGTATAACATGATGCCATGACGGGTGAGATGCATTAGTTTATGTATGTGGGGGCTACAGTGGACTTTCGATATGATGAAACTGGTAGAAGATAGGCCTACCCATTGATATAATTTTTGGATTCTTATTTATCATAATGTTTGTTTATATATTTTACCTTCCCAACTTCTTGAAAAAGATTTACATTCTTTCCCTCCTTACAAAAGAGGAGAATGTGGACATGGTATTCTATATGCTTCATGTGTTTAGATTATTGAGGATTTTTTTGTATATACTATGGCTATTTGTAGGGAAGACTTGACAAGTAGTTCATCTACTCCCATGTTGATCTCCTTGATTATGGGGGCATATAATGTATTCTTATAATATTGGTAAATATATAATGTGATAATACTATTAAAATTGAATCAATATTGAACCCATGTCATTGTATATTTCGTGGAAGCAATGATGGAGGAATAATTCCCAATATATGATACACGTTATGCATGTTGTGGGGGATCCTGGTAACTGGATGGTGACTTTTTGTTGTGTGTATATGGTAGTGAGTTGCATGAGGGTAATGTTTTGGAGCTTTTCCCAAGTTTCATCGGGATAGAATTTTTGGTGAGAGATGCTCAGCACATGCAGTGTTGGGAAAAAGCGGCAATGTAGTGGGGAATTAGAAAATAGAACCCTTTATATTCTTTAATATATTATATACTCTTGTATTCAAAACTTTGTGAGAATATCCATGGTGTGGTTGGGATCTTATTATAAATATTTAGGTTATGAGTAAGATTCACATATTATTCATCTTTCTTTAGCTTGCATTCCTTAAATTTTTCTAAGGGATTCCGGGGAGGATCCTACTACGTATACTGTTATACTCATCATATGTACATATAAATGGATTTTTAAGTCACTCGGAAGTTCTTGGAGAATAGGCTTATTACATCTGGCGTAGGATTTTGAAGGGCTATTCCGATTTCGTGGTCGTTGTCGTTTTATATTCATTTGGTAATTGTAGTTTTCTTTTTATAGTTTTTGTACTATTTGAATGATAATACATATGTGTACCTTGGTTTTATATTATATTGATTTCAAATTAGGTGTATGTTAATATCTACCTTTTCTTTCTCTTTCGCATGAGTTATTTTAGTGGTAATGCCTCCCATCAGTGTGTTTACTATACCCTTGATGCAAGTCCCCAACGAAGGGCCTACTCGAGGAAGGACTCTAAAGACCCCATATCTCTCTCCACAATGCCATCCTATGAGGGGTACAGTTATTAGGTAGGGGGTCATGACACATATCATTTTATGATTAAAAATTTTACATTAGAAAATCTTTCTACCCATATATTTTCCATTTCAAATAAATTTTTATGAAAAAAAATTATTAAAAAATTTAATGATTGATAATATTCTTTTAGAATAACAATTAACAAATATATAATAAATATACTTTTCAAAATATTTATTTAAAAATTCTCACAATTTTCTTGTATTTTATTTTAATTAGAAACAAATAACATTATATAGATTATATTAATAGAAAAATAAATTAAAATTTCATTATAATCAAAACCTACAAAGATTATTTTTCTATAGGGAACCTATAGAATTTTAAAAATAACTATTATATTTACTAAAAATTTTATATATTATACTAATAATTTAATTATATATTCAATATATATTATAAAAAATAAATAATAAAAATAAAAATACATCATTTCAGTGAGATACCATAGACCTTGACAAGAAAGGTGATTAAATTGAAAAACATGATCAAATTTATAGAAACTAATCATTTGTTTAAATAATGTAAAAATATTTACATAAAAATAATTGGATCACTACTATATAATGATCACAAAAACACATTAAACCACATAATTCATTCCTATAACTACAGTTTTTACAGTAAAAATTCTCCAACATTGTTAAATTTCAATGCCCTAGTCTATCATTAACACTTTTTGGTTATTAATGGCGACCATATACTATGTAGGAGCCCCTATTACTTGTTCCCCAATGTTTTAGCCTTTTTCAATTAGGTTTTCTTTTGTTGAGAAATATTGGTTAATTATTTTAGAGTAATAGGCATAAAATAATATAGTATATATTAATAGGATAAATTCATCCTGGGAATAGTTTATTAGATATATGAACTAATATTGGGATGATGTCATGAGTGTTTCATGGAATTAATGGATCTAACCAAGTAAAGGGATACAAAATCCCATGATGTGAAAATAATTCACATTGTAAAATGGGTTTCGTGTAATGTAAATATATTATTATGGGCTTTCTCAGCATAACATGCCTCATGTCTATTCATAATTTGTATTGGATATTCATGCCATGAGTAGTTTGGGCCTTGACTATGAATGTAAATGCTAATTCACTTCCGTATTCTCACCTATCAATTTATAGAGATAATCTATAATTTTTTCGTCAATATTGGACATCCATTCTATTATTCTATTGAATCTAGAAGAAATCAATTTCTTGAAATACAAGTCAAGGATATCATTTTTCATTCTTATCTTGATAATATTTAGTCCATCCATAATGAAACTATGGATCTTATTTTATTCCATGATTATTTATAATTATTTATTATTGGATTATTATCTTTTTAATTAAATGGGAATTATATTGGAGTAGATATATTTGGTCAATTTATTATGTTCAATTATTCCAATAGACTCATGGTTGGTGTTCTTCCTTGATTTCACTTTTATTAAAAGTAATTTATTTTATGATTAAAAAAGGATTCTCTTGTTTATTTCAATGGTCTTCCCCTAGCTAAAATTATACTGATGATTATCTTTTTGGTAAACATTAAAATTTAATTTTGGGTTGCACCCATAATTGGCTGTTAATATTTTGTAAATATATTTTTCTAATGAATTAATGTTTGGAAACATTATTTGGAGGGATGGGTTTTCATTTCATTATTATATTGCATAGGATTATTTTTTTTATGATTGAATTGTACAAGGAATTAATGAAACAATCATGGTGATCAGTGCTAATAAGAAAGTAACAATGGAGATTTTTCCACCACATGATGGCTTGGTGGATGGAATATCACCACTCACATGTAAAAGAGATTTCATTCTTCAAGCATAGGTGTATGCATGTGACAACACATATGATTATGAAAAAAATGAAATAGATTATTTAATTCCCTATATTTATTTGATAACAATATCTATGGTTTTCAATTTTTGAAAACCCAACTTAACAGATATGTGGAATATTTTGAACAGGTTTTATGACATGGATACACTCCCTTCTAATTTTAATATCTTATCAGCTGACATATTTCTTCTAATAGTTTATTAAGGAAAACTTTTAAGGGTTTTCCTACTGGGTAAGAGTACCTAGTTCTGGAATCTATAATTCTACTAATATATAAATGTTTTTTTTGTTTTTTATACATCAATGATACTAGTTTCATACTTATCCAGTAGTCCTTAATAATGTCTCCTTCATAGTTTGTGGAGTTTGATATTGGAGATGGTTTAGGAAAATTTCTAGTATGGTGCCTCCCAATTATATGGTACATTTTCATCAGTAAGGTATCTAATCTTATCTCTCATTAACCTATTTTGACACTGGTTATCATCTGTGTTTCATTGTTAATTGACGACATCATATCTTTTATTAAATTCTTTTTTTGGAGAATTTGTAAATTATCTATATAACTTTGGTATTATATACACTTATCTTGATAAATATATTTTGTTTGTGTGTGTTTATATAATGGTGAAAGATTCTCATCTTGTTATTTGAATTGAAACATTGGTATTTAATTCCATAGATTTTGTGTAGAGGGAATTTGACCTAATATTAGTAACACTTATGTCTCAACTAAAGCCAACAGGTTGGGACAGGATGTTTCAAATGTTATCAAATTTGTTGAGAACTAATGACATGTAGTAGAAATGATATAACACTTTAGAAACTTAAAATGTAGATCCTAATAAGTCAATGATAAAAATTTTAGCTTCAACATCACATTACCAGGGTTGTACATGTATACTTAGTGTTCCAAAATACATTTTTTTCATCATATTATCATCGCGCTTTTATCTGAAGACAGAAAGATACCTTGAATCAGTAAATATATTTCCACATATGATGAAATTTTCATCTGGTTATTTGTTATTGATGTTTTTTTTTCATTTTTATTATGCTGATATATAATTTATCACTGTTAATAGATAAACAGTAAATATCTAAATAAAAGTCATTTTTCTAGTGAGTATTATAATGTAAATAAAACCTATAAGGATAATAATAAACTATTAAGAGGTGGAAATTCAAATTCAGTTGAATTGAGACAAAAAGGAAACAATTATATGGTTCATATATTATTTAATGCATTTACAGAAGATTATAAGGGACCTAGGTCCAACAAACCTCGCAATAAAAATAAAATAGATGACATTATATAAAATAAATCACCGTCATTTTGTGGTGATTCACAAAATTAGAAATTATTGGTCAGGCCGGGTATGATGAATTTAATTTTTGACTTCACAGAGACTCTAGATGATATTATTATCCTCAAATCAATGTATATTCTGGAGGACTATGGATTAAAAAGGTGAGACGTAGAATTTCAAGAAATTTTATATCGATATGTAACATGGAATGGTTTTATAGAATATTTTAAAAACATGATATTTATTAAACCAATCAAAATAAAAAATATATTTAATTATTTTAATCGAAAAAATTTGTATTCTAGTATCTGAAACTAACTCTAAATTCATTCACCGTATTTTTATCGCATTAAAGGTAGCAACACTTGAAGGACAGAAATCCCAGATCATTGAGAATGGTCTGCACCTTGAGGTTTACTTAATGTTGTTTATGTTCAATATTATGGATGCATCCACCCAACTCCAAAAATCTTGGAGTTAGTTATTTCATCTATTACATTGACATAAGACACATGGAAACACATCCTTATGTAAATACAACATTATTACTGTTTTTAAAATAGATACATACATGATACTTTTATTACATTTTAATTCAAAAATAAAATTTAATGATTTCAATTTTTTTGGAATAACACTATTCCATATAGTATATCATTGAATATCAATCATAATAAAATTCATTGAATCCTAGGAAAATAAATAAAATGAATGTGACCTCAAATTATTAGAAAGGTTATAGGTATAATGGAATATATAATTTAATATGTTTTAATAAAAAAGGAATTCTCAAAAAATAAAACAAATGTCATGAAATTAATTGTTGAGTATAATATGTTAATAATAGAAGGTGGTCATATAATTACATATAAATAAAAACATGAGAAAGGATCTAGGAAATTGATATTATAATAAATGGAATAATTACATTTATTATCAATAACTAAATTCAAAATTATTGATTGATTAATGATCTATATCAGTATCATATGGTCGAGGATTTATTTAGTGAATATAATTTTCTCAAGGCTTCATCCTTGGAATATAAAATCATTATGGAGTCATTCCAATAATCTAATATCATCAACATTTCGTGCTAATATTATAATATTATAAATTAATCATGGAAATAATCTAATAAATAGGTATGTCCTTGTCCAAAATCTTCTCTAGTTTGTTTCATGAAAAAAAGGGATGCATTATATCAGACCCAACTTCACCAAAAGGAGGGAAGGGTTAGCAGATTTCCAAGACCTTCATTCTTTATGTTGATGGAGATAAAATGACCCCTGAAACCCACCTTTAATAGGTCCTGGAGTGCCGACCCGCCCCAAGGGTATATAATCTCATACAAAAACGAAGGAATTACACTTTTTATTTTTATAGGATCGAGAGATAAGATAGAAACCCCAACAACACCAAAGCTGAAAGTAAAGTAAAATCCAAATGTAACCCATTCCCATAATCATGTTCAACATAAATGATACAAGCCACAAAAACTCCAAATTTAAGTACCAAGAAAAAGGGAAACGACAATAGAAACTGGCCCAATGTCCGAGCTAGTACCATCCCGCATGATCCTTGAAGTCCTCTTGGAAACCAGAAAGCAGTTTTATATATGTAGGGTGAGCATACAAGTATAAAATTAGGTAAAACCAAAAGCTCTCGTTTACATGTGGAGAGGCATTCTAATAACCTGTGAGAAAAGAAATTACCAAAACATCTAGCCAGGAAAACTATCCACCCAAGCCTCACAAAGGCACACTCCCCAAATAACGCATGTGAAGTAAATTATAGTAATAACACATCGATATTTGGGTACCCCATGCAACTTTCCCACTGGTTATTGAAGACAACCAATGCATCGAACCAATCCCTCCATTTTCACCGCAGTCCCACTGCCAAACCCCACCCTCACACACCTGGGCCATAACCTCACCGCAATCCCACTGCCAAACCCCACCCGAACACAGCTGGGCCATAACTTTCATCCCGCCCGTAGACACCTAGTCCAAAATCACCATGCGTAACCACACCTGCAAACTCCTGGGTCAGAACAACTATTTCCACGCCCGAAGACACCTAGGCATCATCCCGAAGACACTCGGGAAACTACCTTCCCAAAAACACCTCGGCCAACCACCACAACCCCCCCCCCCCCCGAAGATTCATGGGATAATAATGGAATTTAGGCCATCAAAGCCTGCCCAAAGAGTCTTGGGATATCCAGGGAAGGGAGCAGAAATGAGCTAATAACCAGCCACTCATAGGAGTGTTGGGAAAAACACCCTCCCCAAGAAATGGGGTGTTCGTCACAAAGTTCTCAACTTGGGTGGGGCTCAAATAAGAAAAATATGAAATACAATATATGTATAGGTAACAGGAACTCTTCCCAACCTAGGGGCTCCAAAATCTAAGCACAAACACCCTCGTTACTGTTCATTCATAATGAAAAGCACAACACTCACAGCCAAGTCAAAACTCGTTCCCAAAACCAACTCCTCATTTAAATCATTCGGGATTCATGTTGAATCAAACCCATTTAATTGAATTCCACACTACTGGGAAACTAACAAGCACAAGCACAAACCAGTGAAGAGAAACAACTAAACATCAATTTATGAATTCACACCATGTTCTCTTGTAATGATAAAAAACGGGATTAGTGAGATCCCTCAAAGTTCTAAAACCAAGGAAAGCCTCATAAAAGGGATATGTGAGATCCTCGAAGCACTCAAAACAAAGAAAACCCTGAGACACATCCCCATGTCCCCAAAACTAGGAACCAACGATTTCTCAACAACAGAGGATACCACCCGAGTTCGTGTCAGAGTAGAGTAACCACACACTTCAGACTCACAACCAAGAGGATCCCAACATCACCCACATCACCCCATAAGAAATAAAACATTACAAAACACCAACCACTAAAACAGAGCAGGGAAACATCCTAGTTCAAGCACATCATTCACTATCTTTTTCTTTCTGTTGGTTATCTGGGGTGACCACACAGGATTTTATGTTCATTGGGTATCCATTTAATCCACTGAGTTTACGTGATTAAAAAATTTCCATGTTAAAATCATTTAATCATCACAGAAGACAGTGGTTCATTAGTGCACAAGGAATACCACCAACGACCATTATTTTCAGTGAGCATAGGCCGACACAATTCAAAACACTTATCAACATAAAAGAGTGCAACAGAACATCGATCACACACACCATTCATTCATTAAAGGTCCATTCATTATCATCATTAGGTTTGGTTTCATAAATCCCCGCAAAAACAAAAGCGTACCCACCCCGCATGATACAAAGTTAGGAGAGATGAAGGAAAATCCCTACCTGGTTGATCAACGATCGATGTTTTTCTCCACGTGCCAGGAACAGGGGATGCGCGTCTTGCATGGGAGGAATTCTGTGGACTCTAAGAGGTCTAGAAAGCTCCATTAGAGGCACACCACAAGCTGTGGGAAGAGAGGATATCCAGGCGCACTAGGGTGAAGAATGAAATCTAGCCAATAAGAAAAAAGGAAACTATAGAGGGAGGTATAAAGAGAAAATCCTATAGTTACGGGATATGGAATTTTGAACGCCTGGAAAGTCAGATCGTGGTTTCCTACACGGGTGGGCACTTACACACAATGATATTAAGGTGTTATTTAATACCCCCCATCAGGGAGGTTTCTCGAGATTTTTAGGAATTAATTATGGGCTCTAAATCTCTTAAAAAATGGTTAAAAGAATTAATTTACGTCAAACATTTACGTTGCGGGAGAAGGACTTGAAAATGAAAATGGAGGGTTGGGTGAGGACATCGTTCCACCGTCTTGGTGTCACCCTCATGGTGCCACCGTCGTGGTGCCACTGTTTTGTTGGAGCCTTATTTTGACAATATAATGGGCCAGGAAGGTTAGGTCCATTACATTAGATACCTCTCAAACTATTTTCGCCTTCGAGAATCAAAAACAAACTAGAAGAAAATAGAGGGTCCGAACAACCACCTCGAAAGATACCTCTCAGGAGTGAACCTCATCGTCATCTAGAAACAGCTATCCCTCAAGAAACCAGGCAACATACATGGGTCAAACTTCCCAGTCATATGGGTTGGGGAGTCTCTTCCTCCATGTCAAGATACTATCCACTTTGGGTGGAACTGACTCGCCCGCACGGGTTTAATCGCATCAACCTTAATGTGTCTGGATTAAGGATCAGGTCCTCCCATCCCCAATTCCAGGACTTTTCACACACATTCAGAGAATAAGGAAAACCACATGTTTTGTAGCCAACAAGGTAAAGTGTTCCATCACAAACAAGTACAAACAAAACAACACAAAACTCAAAACAACTCTCTGTACTGGGCACACATCTATAATTCCCGTTCCCAAGTACTCTCCTCAAGCCCACCGTGCCTTCACAACACAGAAATCAAAGGAATGGTTTATCCATGAAGCATGTTCTCTTCATGACCTTCGATAATCAAAGGTCGCTCTACGAACGATGCCTCGTCCCTGAAATCTATCTTTCCCGAGTCGAGGACGTGTGAATAGTCATGTAGTTATTATCAGAGCTTGGACACATGGAAGACGTTGTGCACCCTTTGCAGCGGTGGAAACAATGCTAGCGGATAATCCACCCCGTCGACATGCTGCAGCACTTCGAACGGTCCGAAAAACCTATGTGAAAGCTTACTCCCTCTGCCGAACCACCACTGCCCACGCCGGGGGGAGACCTTCAGGAATACATGGTTCCTAACCCCGTACTCCAAGGGTCCCCTCCTATTATCAGCATATGACTTCTGTCGGTCCTGAGCCGACTTCATCTTCTCTCATATAATTTGAACCCTTTCAGTCGTGCTCTGCACCACCTCTAGGCCAAGAACACATGCTTCCCCAACTTCTATCCAGCACACGGGTGAGCGACATGGCCTCCCATACAAGGCTTTGAATGGAGCCACACCAATGGTATAATGATAGCTATTATTTTTGGAAAACTCTACAAGTGGCAGGTGTCGCACCCATGATTTCCCAAAATCCAGGATGCATTCCTGTAGCATGTCCTCCAATGTCGGGATGGTGCAATCTGTATGTCCATCTGTTTGGGGGTGGAAGTCAGTGCTAAGTCGTAGTTGGGTGCCAAAATCATGTTCAATCCCCTCCAGACTAACAAGGTAAACCGTGCATCCCTATCTGAGAATATGGACCTTTGAACTCCATGTAACCACACCACCTCATCCACATACCTCTGTGCTAAGGCATCCACTGCGCCCGACTCCTTGATCGCCAGAAAGTGGGCCGATTTTTTCAACTGATACACCACTACCCAAATAGCGTCGTAGACTCCTTGAACCTTGGGTATCCCCGTGATGAAATCCATCGAGATGTCATCCCACTTCCACTCAGGAACGTCTAAAGGTTGCAACAAGACGCCTGGAACATGGTGTTCAGCCCTCACCTGCTGACACACTAGGCACTTTACTACGAACTCTGCTACTACCTGTTTCAACTCGGGCCACAAAAAATGTCTCCTCAGACCCCGTTACATCTTGGAAAGTCATGGGTGCACCGCTAGGGGTGAGTTATGGAACTCACTAAGAACTCTATCATGCATCGCCTCTAGAACAAACCGATTTCCTCAGAAAAGAACCCGATTTTGACCATCCTATGTCCACTATTCCAGGCCATCACCTTGGTTAACACGTTCACAAACCACTTCTATTTCAATGTCTCCCCACTGAGAATCCTCCACTTTCCGTAGTAGAGAAGACTTCACTGTAATATGATAAAGTCAACCTCTTCCACCTTCCACCCTTGCATATAGGTGCAAGGAAGACAACTCCCTCCTTACCTTCCAAGCATCTGTTAATTCTCAAACCGCATCCTTCTTCGACTTCCTACTCAAGGGATCAGCTTAGACATTCCCCTTTTTTAATGTGTAGGAAATATCGAGTTGTAATCTTGAAGTAATTCCATCCACCATCACTTCCGTAATTTCAGGTCCCGCTGGGAGAAGACATATTTCAAACTCTTGTGATCGGTGAAGACCATGAAGTGCTCTCCAACAAGGTGGTGCCTCCACAACTTTAGTGTGAACACGACCGCCGAAAGTTACAGATCATGGCTGGCATAGTTACTCTCATGGGGGTGTAACTACCTAGACCAATAAGAGATCACCCATTTCCGCTACATCAACAATCATCTGAGGCCTTTCCCTGAAGCATCATAGAACACCTCATACGCCACCCCTTATTCTGGAAACCTCAGCACTGGGGAATTAACAATATTCTCATTTATATAACTGAATACCGCCTCACACTGCTCATCCCACATGAAATCCTGATCCTTCTTGGTCAAAGCTGTCAAAGGTGCTACAAATCGAAAAAGGTTTGGCATGAATCTCCGGAAGTAACCAGCCAGCCCAAGGAAACTACGAACCTCTGCCACGTTCTTGGGTGCTGACCAGGAAACGACCACCTCGAACTTCGATGGGTCTACTTCTACCCACTACTCGGACACCTCTTTCCAAAGGAAGTGCACATCTCGCATCCAGAACTTGCACTTGGACAACCTTACATAGAGATGGTGTGGTCGGAGGTCCTCTAAAACCGTTCTCAAGTGCTCAGGGCCATCCTCCTCTAATAATGAATACATCATGATGCCATCAATAAACATGACTATGAACTGGTCCAGATACATCCAGAAGACGATGTTCATGAGCCCCATGAACACAGCTGGAGTGTTTGTGACACTGAACGGCATGACCACAATCTCAAAGTGTGCATATCTGCACCGAAAGGCCATCTTTGAGATGTCGCCCTCTTTCAGTGTAGAGACACACAACCTCACGTACATGGACATTACATTATTGTTGTGGAATACTTAATACATAACAAAAACCAACACTCAAGGATCGTAATAATTAAGTGTATTCGGAAACTCGGAACATAATCTTCAAATCACTGTGAAATATCTTCAACATCTACCATAAAGATCATCCCCTTTTTGTTTCCTTACATATATTCTTTCTTTAAATCCTGAGGAAAAGAAAACATATAAATTGTGAGATCAAATTCTCAGTAAGGGTAAAAATGGATAAAATAAAACAAATCATATACATTTGAACTTAAAAACATTTACATAATGTTTAAACATCAAAATCTTGATTAATGAAATAAAATATGACAATACGTATGGAATGGATCATAAAGAAACAATAATCATGATAAAACAGCATGGGAATAAAACATGTAATTGCATAAACCATTAATCACATGATATTATATCCATAATAGCAAAGGAATTGCTGCCAAGACCATCTTAGTGGACAAAGTACCTTACTGAATCGAGTTCACTCCTCGTTCCAGTCTTGTATCACTGAACCAGATTTACTTACCATTTCGGCCATGTCTATATCAAGAAATATAAATCATTACCCAATAAATTGGATGGAGATATAGGTCCCACCCATCTCATAATGAAACCATTCTTATGTGTGCCACAAAATCATAAATCATACACCATAGCATAACCCTTGTAATAAAATGGGATTCTTGAACATCGTGACATCATAAAACGATTCATATTAGTTAAAGGACCTCATAAAAATAATTCCATCATAACCTAATAGAATAAATTTAATAATATGGATAGAAACAGAACCCTATATTATCTTATATGGAAAAGTATTTTGATAAAACACTTGAACTCCATTCTTGAAGAAAATATCCTTTCTACATCAAAAACAATTTTCCTTTCTTGACATGTAATAAAATTTTAAACTAAAAGATGTAAATTAAAAATAAACTTCAAAACATGTAAATGAAGATTCATAGAAATAATGTTCTATGGACTCATAAAATTCATTCATTCCGAAAAAGTTAAAAAACATTCTTCTCGTACTTTGGTCCGAAAAGTGAAAAAAGTATCTCGTACTGAAAATGAGAAAAGATTTCTTTCATATATTTTACTAAAAATTAACCAATAGTTAAAATTGGATAAAAAAAATTTTAGGAGGATAGAAATAATGTTAAATATTTCGGAAACATGGATGTTGATGATAAATATGCCACAGTAGATAAAAATGAGGTTGTGATATTTTTCCCTTACCTTACGTCTGATATGTTTCGTACATATCTGAACCTCATGTATAATGATTTAAATAATTAGATTGGCTTATTAAAGAATCATATTCATTGTTATGATATTATATATCGTTCACTTATGACTTTATATTACCCGTTCTTTTGTAAATTCAATGTTAAAGCATCGTTTTGGGTAAAATCATTTTATTTATCGTACACGTTAGGACTTGTTGTTATTGATATTATTATTACTTATATCATGATTTAATTACTTAAAAAATGTAAATCATGACTTTTATATCATATATATTCAGTATATTTATATACAATAGATACATAAATGAAATGAAATACACTGTTCATGGAGACGGTAGGCCGTACGTACGCATGAACGTTGTTTTTCTTTCCTTGTTGACTTTAATGAAAGTAAGTAGATGACGTATATATATATAAATATACATAAATCCAGTAGCTTTATTATCTCATATATTTCATTTTTAATCATTATATATACTTTATAATCCTTCTTGAATGGTTAACAAGGAGAATTAATCTCATCGCATAGTGGAGACGATAATCCGTTCGTACGCACGAGCAATGATATCACTCCCACAATTATTGAATTTAATTGGAGTGGATTATATGATATCTCAGAATTAGTATGATTTTATAACAACTATATATATTTATTCTTTACAACATTATACCCATCCAAGTAAGGTGGTGGTCCAATAACAGATTACACCATGACATGGAGATGGTATTCTGTACGTACGCACGCCTGGTGATTTCATTTTTCGTAGGATGGATAAAAGGTGAAATGGGGTTGTTTCATATTTATAATAACATATCAGTATATTATTGATAATTACTTTATTACTTAATAATGAAGCAACTAAAGAAGAAGAAGTTAAAGATGAAATAAACATGAAAGAATCAGTAGAAGAGATTACCTCTTCTTCGACGCACCTCTTTTAAACTTCCTCTTATGGAACTAGAGTTGGTCTTCTGAGGAGACCAGAACCTCTATAATGTTTCTAGAGATGTTTATAAGGGAAATGGGTAGGTTTTGTAAGATCATGAAAGCTCAGAATTGGGTAATGAGAAGAGGGAGGAGGTTCCCTTTTATAAGGGAGGAGAGGGGCACCGTAGGAAAAACATAAAATATTTTTTTATAATAAAGTCATATTAGGTTTATAATTTCACCAAATTGATTTATTTAGAAGCTAAAGTGGGGATGGTTAGATCTGCTCTCAACCAATATGTTTTTGATAAGTTTAGGTTACTATTTTAATCTTTTAATTTAGATTTAACTCTAAGTTAAATAATTTAACTTTTATTGTGTCTTCTTGTTTTCTTAAACTATATGGTTAATAAACATACTATAACCAGACAAACCAACCACAGGTGGATCATTATTAATATATATAACCTTATAGAAGTCATTTTTTCGAAACTAATATTTTTAGGAATACAATAAAAATTATTAATATAATCTTTGTTTTAAAAACTATTTTATGCCAATTTTAAAACTATTTGTTAATTGATTTTTGTGAAAATCATAACAGCATGATTAGTTCAAAAAAACATAATTGAATTAATACTAACATGTAATATTAACCTAAAAAATTAGTGTAATTTATAAAAAGTATCAAATTACATTTATTTTGGTATTTATAACATCAATTATGTAAATATTTCATTAATAAGGTAATTAATGCATCCTCATTGTGTCATAAATAAATTAACTTATTTAATGTCTAAAATTATAAATAAAATCCCATTATGTAGGAAATATTTTTAAATTTCTAATGAATATTTATAGTCAAATTTATCTTATGTATAACAATATATTAAATAAGTTTTAGTTATTAAACATTGATTTTAATTCTTTTAACTATTCTTTAAATAAAATAATAATAAGTGACCTAATCTAATCCAAATGGACCTAAAGGGTAATATTTTATTCCTAATGTTGTTTTTGATCAAATTAATCTTATCCTATAGAATTAGGGCATGTGTTAGTGTAATAATAATATCATTTTTACCCTTAATTACCGTATTTACTTTTAATCGTGGTAAATAAAAGTAAAAAATTACTATTCACGAAAATATATTTTTATCTTATTGAACAAAATTTTACTCCTTGATATTAACCGTGTCTATCGGATTTTCTAAAATTCACTCACAGAAGTGGTAAATGTTAGTTTTATGTAAATTTTCAAATTCTCCTATGAGGTGGGTAAAAGACGGTGAAAAGTTCAATAAAATTTTTATATATCTAAAATTCTTATAAAATCAGTCCAATGAATTACATTGAACTTATATAGGTATTATATATCAATTTTTTCCTAAAATAAATTTAAATAAAATAAATCATTATTTAAATAAGAAGTCGGTTTTTAAATAGTAACCTAGTGTTTTCACTATTCATCAAAAATTGAAATTTTTCAGAAAAATACCGAACATTCTCCCTAGGATAATTTCTATATTAAGAATACAAAAATGAAGTCCGTTTTGAAAGATAAAATTTATAAAATTTCAAAAAGTGGGTATTACTACTCATAACAGCTAGTTTATATAATGTTTTAATAACAGATCGTTGTTTAGTGAAACACGGTATTGCGTACTACACACGCTATCGAGGAAGGTCGTGAATGCGTGTAACGCATGCCAAGTCAGGGATGCATGTAGTGAAAACTCCCTTTTCTATTTCATATAACATAATTCAAAACTTATTTCCTTTATACATTAAACAAAATCTATACTTAATGTGGTGTATAATAATTTCTACAAAACTTACTTGAAATAGTGTGTAACACGATCCAAGAATAGTGTTGCATATACTGAAATCTTATATGGTGTTGTGTATAGCGCAAGATAATCTTGGTGTAGCATACAACACAAGACATCAAATAAATTAAAACTAATACTTATTATAAAATCTTGGGGTGTTACATTCTACCCTACTTAAAATGAATTTCTCCCTCGAAATTCGTCGGCGTTATAAATGGTTTTCTACATGAAAGTTTCATTAATAAAAACCCACACCGTAAAAAGGATTACCAAAAAATAACTTTAAAAAATAAAGTATGAAAAATAACGGTTACCCAAATTAACTAATCATTGGGTTTCCACATAGGTGAATATATGAGAAAATGTGAATATGGAAGAGAAATATAACCATTATGTTCTGATAGAGAGTGGTTGAGAACATGGCTATGAAAAATCCAACAATCACAAAGCCATAAATTTGTAATGATCTAAGGTACCATCTTAATCATCGGATATAAGGGTATTAGGACAACATTTTTAGTTCTCAAGATCATTTCCCTAATGTTGAAAATTCATTTAATTAAAATAAATACTTAGTATATTTTGGTACAATCTCACCATTGCCCGTGCCTTGAACAATATCCACTTCATCTCCTAACGAAATGAAGTTGAATTTTTCATTCGTGAAGTGTTAATAGATCATGTGATTGAATGATAGGTTATTCCATCAGTTTCTATCACAAAACGTTTAGCACAATTTACTAAATATACATAAGTCCGTCTATGATGAAATTAATCATTTATGATTCAAAAAATGGACTTATAATTCCTATATCATACCTTTTAATAAAATAAAACTACTTTCTACTAACCAGGGACTTCTTGTAGGCCAGTGGTATGCGATAAAGTCCTTTCACACTTCGGTTGTGGGTTCGATTCCCACATCCTTGTCCGACGTGATGTGTTGTCGCCCGTTCTGCAGGTTGTCTCTTTTCTAAAACTACACTATTATAATATTACATCAATAATATCTAAAGAAGTTCTAGCATTAAATAATAATAACTTATGTATAACATAATTCATTCCAATCATTAGTCTTATAAAAAATACGTCGATCAAAGCTCATAGTATAAAGAATGTGATTACTATAAATGTCATCAACAAAGCATGGTAATACCATCATTTATCCCCATATATCATAAGATATATATTGTTGGTCACATTCAAAACAATTGAATACCTTAATCATGTATTATATTGGAAAATAAATTCCTATTAAACCTTAGTGAAAACGTGAATGTAGTTAAAAGTTAACTCTCTCCACATACCAAAGTCCCAAAATTCTATATACTCAAACCATGATATCACTTTGTCCTTATATCAGTCATGAGATCATTAATACTATCAAATATCTCATTATATTCTTTTCATTTAATAATTCACATATAATCTACCTTCCAAAATTATTTTAATATCCTTACATGGTTACCAGTACCATTCATTATATACTTTCAAAAACTCAAGGAAATACAACAGTGTAACAATCCCTAGATTTTTCATTTTTTCATAGTACCATACATTATTCTTGATAAACATAAAATCATTATACTACATTCTTAAACCACTGACTAAGCTTCATCATTTATTTAATCTCATATATCATTTGTTTTCTCTTCATCATCATCTACATAAATACTACCCATATGACCATGCCGAATCTCTTTATGAGATTTTTCATAGGGCATTGGTTTTCATAATGCTCGTACATTCCACATTTAAAACATTTAACCATTTCTGATGTCTTATAAATATCATTATCCTTGTATGTGGTGTTAACTAATCATTTTCCTTAAACAAATACTGGCTTTGTGTCCTTATTTTCCATGCCCAAAGCATCTACAAGTTCCTTTGAAACATTCTCCCTGATTCCTCTTACCACATGATTTACATGATGGAAATTTAAATTTCTTTCCTCTATGATCATCATGAACCTCCATATTTAACTTGTTAGCTGAGTCATGAAAGTTACCAAAGTTGAGATTATTTATCATATTATGAGATTTCTGATTAGGCATCATAACAATGTTTGGACTTCCAAATCTTGTTTCATTTGCTTTCTCATGAATAATATCATTCCATTGTCCATCCAATCCTCTATTATCGTGAATCTTCCTGTTTCTAGCAATTTTCTAAAACCCAAAAAGAATATTGTGAGATGCACAAATCATACTAGGGTAACAACATAATCAAGGGGAGTATATTCAATCTGTAACTTCTTAGGATTAATACTAGGTTATTCACGATCATTATCATAATTCTAGGACTGTAACCTATACTTAATCATAACCCTAGGAACATCCCTAGACATACCTTAGAAATTTCTCTAGGGATCTCACTAAAGTTTTCGCATCCTTGTTTCCAAAGGTTAAATAAACCATTCCTCTGATACCAACTGTAGAGACCCATAGCCTGATGTACATGGACATTACATTACTGTTGCAGAATACACAATACATAACAAAAACCAAGACTCAAGGTCTGTAATAGTTTAGTGTCTTTGGAAACTCGCAACATATTCTTCTATTCATGGTGAATGATCTTCAACATCTCCCATAATGGTCTTCCCCTTTTTGATTCCTTAACAAAATCCTTTCATTAAATCCTGGGAGAAGAAAACATATAAAGGGTGAGCTCAAATTCTCAGTAAGGTTAAGCATGGAGAAAATAAAAACAAATCATATACATTTGAACTAAAAAACATGAACATAATGTTTAATCATCAAAATCTTGATTAATGACATAAAACATGGAAGTACGTAAGGCATTGATCATAAATAAACATTAATCATTATAAAAAAGCATGGGATTAAATCATGTTACTGTGGAAACCATTAAGCATATGATATGATTTCCATAGTAGATAAAGAATTGCTGCCAAGACCATCTTAGTAGACAAAGTCCCTTAATGTATCGAGTTCCCTCCTTGTTCCAGTCTTGTATCACTGAACCAGACTAACATATTGTTCCATCCATGTCTATATCATGAGATATAAATAATTACCCAATTCATTGGAGGGAGATATAAGTCTCACCCATCTCATAATGAAACCATTCTTATGTGTGCCACAAAATCATAAATCATAGATCATAGCGTAACCCATGTAATAAAAATTGGATTCTTAACATCATAAAACAATTAATATAATATAAAGGACCTCATAAATATAATTCCATCATAACATAATAAAATTAATGTAATAATAGGGATAGAAACAGAACCCTATATTATCTTAGATGGAAAATTATATTGTTAAAACATATGAACTCCATTCTTGAAGAAAATATCCTTTATACTTCAAAAACATTTTTCCTTTCTAAACATGTCAAAAAAATTTAAACTAAAAGAAGTTAATTACAAATAAAATTCAAACCCTGTAAAGGAATCTTTATATAAATAAATTTCTATGGACTCATAAAAATCCATTCATGCTGTATATGTTAAAAACACATTCTTCTTGTACTCTGGCCGGAAAAGTGAAAAAGTATCTCGTACTGAAAATGACAAAAGATTCCTTTCATATCTTTTACTGAAAATTAAATAATAGTTAAAATTGGATTTAAAAAATTGTATGAGGATAGAAATAATGTCACATATTTATGAAACATGGATGTGGATAGTAAATATGCACTAGTAATTTATGAATAATAAATAATCTCGGATAAAAATGAGATTGTTATATTTTTCCCTTACATTAGGTCTGATATGCTTCGTACGTATATGAAACTCATGAATAATGATTTCAATAATGTCATTGACTTATTAAAGAATCATATTCATTGTTATTATATCATATATGGTTCTCTTATGACTTTATATTACCCATTCTTTCTCAAATTCCATGTTAAAGCTACGTTTTGGGGAAAATCGTTTTATTTATCGTAAGTGTTTGGACTTGTTGTTATTTATATTATTATTACTTATATCATGATTTAATTACTTACAGAATGTAAATCATGTTTTATATATCAAATATATTCAGTATATATATATAATAGTTATATAAATGAAATGAAATACACCTTTCATGGACACGGTATGTTGTACGTACGCATGAACGTTGTTTTCCTTTCTTTGTTGACTTAAATGATAGGAATAGTTGTCGTATATATATATATAAATCCATTAGCTTTATAATGTAATATATTTCACTTTTATTCATTATATATACTTTATAATAATTCTTGAATTGTAAACATGGAGAATTAATCTTATTGCGTCGTGGAGACGGTAATCCGTACGTATGCACGAGCGATGATATCGTTCCCATAATTATTGAATTGAATTGGAGTGGATGATATAATATCTCAGAATTTTTATGATGTTATAATAACTATATATATTTATTCTTTTCACCGTTATACCCATCCATGTTAGGTGGTGGTGGAAAAACATATTACACCACGGCGTAGAGACGGTATTCCGTACGTACGTACGCATGGTGATTTTGTTTTTTGTAGGATGGATATAAGGTGAAATGGGGTTGATTAATATTTATAATAACATATAATTATATTATTGATACTTATGTTATTACTTTATAACGAAACAACTAAATAAGAAGAAGATGAAGCAGAAAGAAACTTGAAAGAATCGGTAGAAGAGATTACCTCTTCTTCGACGCACCACTTTTAAGATTCCTATTAAGGAACTAGATTTGGTATTTTGAGGATACCAGAACCTCTATAATGATTCTAGTAAAGTTGAGAAGGGAATTGGGTAGGGTTTTTCTGAGCTTGAAAGCTCAAAATTGTGTAATGATAAGAGGGAGGAGGCGCCCTTTTATAAGGGAGGAGAGGGGCCCCTTAGGAAAAACTTAAAATATTATTTTATAATAATGTAATATTCGGTTTATAATGGCACCAAATTGATTTATTTAGAATCTAAAGTGGGGATGTGTATAAATCCTTTCAAACAATAGGTTTTATACAAGTTTAGGTTACTATTTTAACCATATCATTTAGATTTAACTCTAAGTTAAATAATTTTACTTTTAAATTGTATTCTTTTTTTCTTACACTATGTGTTTAATAAACTTACTATAACAAACCAAATGAACCCAAAGTGGTTCATTATTAATATATATAACCTTATCTATGTAATTTTTCTAAGCTTATGATTTTTAGGAATAAAATAAAAATTAATAATATAATATTTTAAAAAAAACTATTTTATATCAATTTTGACACTATTTGGTAATTAATTTTTGTGAAAATCATAAAAACATGATTAGTTCAAAAAAAAGTTAATTTAATCAATACTAACATGTCCTATTAACCTAAAAAATTAGTTTAATTTATAAAAAGTCTCAAATTATATATATTTTGGTATTTTTAAAATCAATTATGTTAATATTTAATTAATAAGGCATTTACTGAATCATCATTGTGTCATAAATAAATTTAGATATTTAGTGACTCAAAATTATAAATAAAATACCATTATATAGTAAATATTTTTAGATTTATAATTAATATTTATAGTCGAATTTATCTTATGTATAACCCTATATTAAAACTGTTTTAGTTATTAAACGTTGATTTTAACTCTTTTAACTCTTCTTTAAATAAAATAATAATAAGTGTCTGAATCTAATCTATGTGGACCTAAAGGGTAATATTTTATTCCTAAGGTTCTTTTTGGTCAGATTACAGTTATCTAATTGAATTAATACATCTGTTAGCGTAATAATAATACTATGATTACCTTTAATTACCCTATTTACTTTTAACCGTGGTAAATAAAAGTAAAAAGTTACTATTCGAGAATAATAATTTTTATCTTATTAAACCACATTATAATCATTTAAATTAACTGTGTCTGTCGGATTTTCGAAATTCCACTCACAGAAGCGGTAAAATTTTGTTTTATGTAAATTTTCAAATTCTCTAATAAGGTGGTTAAAAGACGATGAAAAGTTCAATAAAATTATTATATATCTAAAATTATTATAAAATTACTCCAATGAATTAAATTGATCTTATATAGGTATTATGAATCAATTTTGACCTAAAAAATTTTAAATAACATATATTATTATTTAAATAAAAAATCGGTTTTTAAATAGTAACCTAGTGTTCTCACTATTCATCAAAAATTGAATGTTTTTAGAAAAATACCAAAAATTCAGCCTAGGTTAATTTAGATATTCTGAATCCAAAAATGAAGACCATTTTAGAATGATAAAATTTGTAAAATTTGAAAAAGTGGGTATTACTATTCATAACGGCTAGTTTATATAATTTTTTAATAACATATCGTTGTTTAGTGAACCCCGGTATTACGTACTACACACGCTATCGAGAAAGGTCGTGATTGCGTGTAACGTAAGCTAAGTCATGTATGTGTCTAGTGAAAGCTCTCTTTTTTGTTTCATATAACATAATTCAAACCTTATTTCATTTAAAAATTAAATAAAATCTATACTTAATGTTGCGTAGAATAATTTCTACAAAATGAACTTAAAATTGTTTGTAACACGATCCAAGAATAGTGTTTCATATAATGCCAGCTAATACGGTGTTGTGTATAACACAAGATAATCTTGGTGTAGAATACAACAGAAGAAATCAAATAAAGTAAAATGAATAGTTATCATAAAATCTCAGGGTGTTACAATCACCCTCAACTGGTGATATCCTAACCATAGGTCAATCTTAGAGAACCATTATACCCCCTTCAACTGGTCAAATAGATCATCTATCCTTGGAAGAGGGTAGAGATTCTTGACTGTTACCTGATTCAGTCTCTGGTAGTCTATGCACAGCCTCAGACCACTATCTTCCTTCCTCAAGAACAAGACTAGAGCACCCCACGGTGAAGCACTTGGTCGAACAAAACCCTCCTTCATTAGATCATCAATCTGAATCCACAACTCTCGTAGCTCCGAAGGTGCCATCCGATAGGGGGACATCGAAATCGGATGAGCACCAGGTTGAAAGTCTATCCCAAACTTGATGTCACGTCGTGGGGGTAGAGTTATCCCCTCTTCAGGCAAGACGTCCATAAACTCACTAACGACCCCAGGAATATCCACCATCTCTACGTCCACCGACTCCACCGATAGCTCAGCTAACAAGGATAGGAGGGGTTCCCCTCGCTCGCAACTCCCATGGCAACACCGATCGCCGATGAAAGTCAAATGTCGGCCTCCCAAGTCTGAAATCAGAACACTTCCTCGGAACCAGTCAATTACAGCACATACACAGAACAGCTAGTCAAAGTCTAGGATGTCATCATATGGCTATATCTGCAATAGTAGAAGATCCCTAACTGACTGATGTGGACCTATCATTAGTCTTTATCCTCGAAAAACTTACAACAAGTTGGTCAGACCTCCAACTGGGGTGCTCAGCACCAAGGGCACTGGAAGTCTCCCAGCGTCTAATCCCAGAGCATGGGACAGACTAGGTGTATCAAAGGAGTGTGAAGCTCATGTATCGAACATGGCATATGCAAAGGTACTAAACAAGCTGATCGTACCTCGAACGACCTCTGGCCTTGCTTGAACTGCTTCCTCTGCGGCATGAAACTACCCACACCGAGCTCCTCTGCCTCTCGGGTGTCAGAAACCACCCCAACCACGCTCGGGTTGAGGTCCCTGAGGAGTGGCCTGAGGTCAGCCTCCTACTGAAACGTCTGCCCTCGGCGGAGCGGGAGCCCGCTGCCCTAGCTGCTGCTACTGAATGGGCCTAGCTTGGAACTGCTTCCACTGAGGTTGGTGCTGGACCTGCCCTCCCCCACCGTACTGTACTCTGTCTGGTCAATGATTACAAAGGTGCCCATGGCTTCCAAAGATGAAGCATCTCAGCCCTGGGCCCGAAAGAAAATGGTGAGGGCCGGAAGGTTGGAACTGGAACTGCTGAGGCCTTCTCCCTGCTGGTCGAAACCTAAAGGGTCCTGATGATGGATGCCTTCTACCGACGACCTTACCCTTTGACGAGCCCAACTGGACTCCTTCTTGACACACCTCCCAACATGTGCATCCTTTCCACCACTTCAGCCTTCTTCTAGACCTCCAAGTAGGTCGGTAGGGTGAAGGGAGTAAAAGAAAACTGAATAAAAGGTCAAAGTGCCTCCTCCAAACGACTCTCCCAGGACTACTCATCCAGAAAGAGGTTGAGAGCAAAGCAATGGAGATCCTTGATCTTGATACCCAACACTCTCACTGAAATACTCCCCTGCTAAAGGGAGATTAATTCTTGCCTCTTCTCGGCCTTCATTGTGGAAGAGAGGAATTCCACCCTGAACTCCTTCTCAAAGTCAGCCCACGTCACCTCGGTCTCCCTCTTCCCCGAAGATAAATCATACACCACTGACGCGCTGCTCCATGCATCTGGCTTACAGCCAGAGGAACCCAGTAATTCGTCGGAGCCTAGATCAAGATGAAGGCTATAACCAGCTCCTCTAGCCAGCTCTCTATCTCCATATATGAGATTCTTCCCTCGTACTTCATGAGGGTATATCGCTGAAAGGCTCAAAGCATCTTCTGCCACTGATCATACTCCTCCTCTCATTCGGCCCTCTGCCGATCGGGCAAGTCAACCTGCTAGGACTCGATCGTCCGCACTACTCGTGGTCACCTCCCAGGTGCCATAGCTGCAAGGTAAACATGGAATGCCTAAGCCTGAGTAGTGTAGAATATTTTTCTTAATCGTTGTTAGACTTCGTTATTTATTTTGAATCCCCAATACACCCATGAAATATAAGAACAAAAGTCATTATGATACATGTACCTTTCCTAGGGTCTCTACCCTACAATCAGTGTATCCCCATTTGGTTGTTCGGAAGGTCCTGAGTCCTTGCATCGGATCACGGGGGGGCCTAAAGTCCCGTATCCCAACCAGTCTTCCCTGGCCAAATTCATGCTCCAAGGTCACCACACTCTATTTCCCTACCACCCCATGCAATCCTCACTGAGCCTAAATCCATAATCCATCCTACCTCTCAACCTCACCCCTCTGATACCAGTCTCTCATGACCCGCCTTCACCAAAAGGAGGGAAGGGTCAGAAAATTTCCAATCCCTTCATTCTTTAAGTTGAAGAAGAGATAATAACCCCCAAAACCCACCATCAATAGGTCCTAGAGTGGAGTCCAGCACCAAGGGTATAGAATATCACACAAAAAGGAAGGAATTACCAATTTTATTTTTATAGGATATATAGATAAGATAGAAACCCCAACAACACTTAAGATGAAAGTAATGGTAAAGCCAAAAGTAACCCATTCCCATATTCATGTTAAACAGAAAAGGATACAAAACACAAAAACTGCAATGGTAAGTACAAATAAAAAGGGAAATGACAACAGCAACTGCCCCTAGGTCCAAGCAAGTACGGTCCCATGCGATCACTGATGTCCTCCTAAAAACATGAAATAATTTTTATATACATAGGGTGAGCATACAAGTATACTCAATTGGGAAAACCAAAATCTCTCGTGCACATGTGGAGAGGCAATCTAATGCCCTGTGAGAAAATAGATAACCAAAAAATATAGTAATTTAAACAATCCACCCAAGCCTCACTAAGGCACACTCCCCAAAAAACGCATCTCAAGTAAAGTATAGTAATAGCACATCGATATTTCAGTACCTCGCCCCCCTTCCCACTGGTTATTGAATACATCCTACGCATTGAACCAATCTCTCCATTCTCATCGCAGTCCCACTGCCAAACTCTGCCCACACACACTTGGGTAGTAACCTCACCGCAGTCCCACTTCCAAACCCTGCCCGCACACACCTGGGCCATAACTTCCATCCTGCCCGTAGACACATGGGCCACAATCACCACATGTAAGCACACCAGCAAACACCTGGGTCAGAACAACTACTTCTACGCCCAAAGACACCTGGGCCTCATCTTGAAGAAACTTGGGAAACAACCTACCCACAAATAACTGGTCCAACCACAAAAACTAACACGCCCGAAGATTCTTGGGCTAATAATGGACTTAATGCCATCACAGCTTGCCCGAAGAGTCTTGGGATATTTGAGAAAGAGAGCAGAAATGAGCTAATAACTAGCCACTCATTGGAGTGTTGGGAAAAACACCCTCCCCAAGAAATGGGGTGTTTAGTATTATGTTCTCAACTTCGGTGGGGCGCAAATAAGAAACATAAGATATACAACATATGTATAGGTAACTTGCACTCTTCCCAACCTAGGGGCTCCAAAATCTAAGAACAAACACCCTAATTACTATTCATTCATAAAGAAAAGTACAACACTCGTGGCCAAGTCACAAATCTTTCCAAAAACCAACTCCTCATTTAAATCATTCTGGTTTCATGTTCAATAAAACCCATTTATGTGAATTCTACACTACTGGGCAACTAAAACGCACAACCACAATCCAGAGAAGAGAAACAACCAAACAACAATTTAATCATTCACACCTGATTCTCTTGTAAAGTTACAACAACAAAAAGTGGATTAGTGAGATCCCTCCAAGTACTGGAACCATGGAAACCCTCACAAAAGGGATAAGTGAGATCCCTCGAAGTATTGGAATCAAAGAAAACCCCGAGACACAGCCCCATGCCCCCATAACCAGGAACCAACGATTTCTCATCAATAGAGGATCCCACCCTAGTTCATGTCACAAAAGAGTAACCACACTCTTCAGACTCACAACCAAGAGAATCCCATCCTCACCAATAACACCCCATAGGAAATCAAACAGAACAAAACACCCACCACCAAAATAGAGTAGGGAAACTTCCAGGTTCAAGGAAATCATTCATTATTTTCTTCCTTCTGTTGGTTATCCGGGGTGACCACACAGGGTTTTCTGTTAACTGGGTAACCATTAAATCCACCGAGTTTACGTGATTAACCAATTTCCATGTTACAGTCATTT
Source organism: Viscum album (assembly GCA_963277665.1). Classification (NCBI taxonomy): domain Eukaryota; kingdom Viridiplantae; phylum Streptophyta; class Magnoliopsida; order Santalales; family Viscaceae; genus Viscum; species Viscum album. Next base: position 1,521,278,586 of record OY728136.1, read on the forward strand.
AATCATCACAGAAGACAAGGGATCATATGTGATCACGGAAGACCACCAACGACCACGATTTTTAGTAAGCGTAGGCCCACACAATTCACAACACATATCAACTTAATAGAGTACAGGAGAACATCGATCACACACCCCCTTCATTCATTAAAGGTCTGTTCATTATCCTCATTAGGTTTGGTTTCATCAATCGCCACAGAAACAATAGCTTACCCACCCCGCATGATCCACAGTAAAGAGAGACAAAGGATAATCCCTACCTGGTCGATCATGGATCGATGTTTTTCTCTGTGTTCCAACAATAAGGGATGCGCGTCTTACAGGGGAGGAATTCTGTGGACTTCAAGAGGTGCATAAAACTCTATCAGAGGCACACCATAAGCCGCGGGAAGAGAGGAACTCCAGGAGCACCAGGGTGATGAAAGAAATCCAGCCGAGAAGAAAAAAGGAAACTCTAACGGGAGGTAAAAATAGAAGATCCTATAGTTACGGGATATGGAATTTTGAACGCCTGGAATGTAGGATCATGGTTTCCTACGTGGGTGTGTAGCTACACATGATGATATAAGGGTGTTATTTAATACCCCCATCAAGGAGGATTCTTAGGATTTTTAGGAATTAATTATGGCTTTAAATGTATTTAAAAAGGGGTAAAAGAATTAATTTATGTTAAAAATTTATGCCGCAGGAGTTGGACTGTAGAAAGAAAACAGAGGGCTGGGTGAGGACACAGTGCCACCGTCATGGTGTCACCCTCAAAGTGCCTCCGTCATGTTTCCACTGTCTTGGTTGTTCCTTATTTTGTAAATGTAATGGGCTAGGAGGGTCTAGGCCATTACACATTGAGAAGATATAACTGAGCCCTTCCATCACAAAAAAAATCTATTCATTCATCATTTTAAATGGATTTAAACAAATTAACTTAAAAAATAAAATTAAAGTAGGATTATGAAATGTAAATACTTTACCTAATGAATTAAATAAATCATATATCATTTATAGTAAAGTGAATAGTATTAAAAGTGTACATCCCCAGCTAAACTGATTACAAGGAATCTAGATAAAAAACACAAATTATATCATTTTCATATATACATGATAGAGTAAAGTTAATGGAACACTTCCAGTGTTGAATGTAAATACCAAAATAATATCATTAAAAAAATTACCTTTGAAAATTATATTGTGAATTAGATTTTTTAAATCCTTTTATTTGAAAATAAATTTTTAATAAATAAATACATTAAAACTACTTTGTAAACATTAAATGTGAGAATAAATTATTGTTTAATGTTAAATTAATACAGTCTATAAAAGTTAAAAATATCCTTCATTTTGCATTATAAAAATGATAGAAAAGTTATGTGTTCAGAATAAGAAAAGAATATTAAATTTGATAAATTTATTATTATTAAAAAATTCAGAAAAAATTATTTAATGAATCATTATGAAATGTTTAAAAAAATGGAAACATTTATAGAAGGAATGTATTTCGAAGAAAACATATTTTAACACGAAGATGTTATTTATGTATGATTTTTTTCAGAAAAAATTCCAAAACAATTTATCATCTATATAGTGGGAAAATAACACTATTTCTATTAAATGATCATGAATAACCTAATGATATGTAAATTTAGAGAATTAATAATCAATTATAATATAATTTCCTTTCATTAATATAAAACAATAATCAATCCCTATTATAATAATATTGTGCTAAAATACCTCAAAATAATCATAGGGTTGATGTGAGAATTAATCAATAAATCAATTATTTATATCAAATTTAAATAAACATAATTTTTTTTAAATAAAAATATTAAGATATTAAAAATTCATTAATCACACAATTATAAAATATTATCAACAATAATGATTTAATATATCTTAATGAGAATGAATTGAGTAAATAAATTTCATTAATACTTGATAAATATAATCTTAAATACCATTTGTTGAAATAAATAAAATTCAAAATTATAATATAATTTTTAATAAATTGTTCATTCTATTATTAAATTATTTTTCATTATATACACCATGTAAATGTAATTATGTGAATATGATTATAACATGCCTTAATGGAATGAAATTGAGATGGAATCCTTTATGTAGAACATCCTATTTGTTGGACAAAATTAAACCACATATTTATTGGTTTTAATAATGTTATTGACTTATTAATGAACCATTTTATTTTTTATAATATCATATACTAATTTTATGACAAAATATTACCAATTTGTTAATAACATTTCATTATTTTCATCATTTCCAGTAATAACATGCATTCATTTTCGATTATGTTTTGACTTTTTTTTTTCACTTACGTTGATCATGATATAGTAATATTCAAAATGTAAAACATGAATTAAGATTATTGTATATTATTTATATATTTATTTATAGTAATCCATTAATATTTTTTGGTAGGAAATGAAATACATCGTTCATAGTGACAATATGTCGATTGTATACATGAACATTTTTTCCATTTTCTTATCATATTGAAAGAAATGAATGTAAATTATATATATTATAATTATAGTTTCATTATAATCAAATACTTATATATATGATCAATTAATCCATCCTTAAAACATTCCATGTATAGAATTAATGAATCAAATCACTTTTTGAGCTCTTTGTCTTCCATACACATAAATAATGTGATCATATTCCCAACCAATGTATAGTATGAATTTACATTTATATAATAATTATTCCTGCATTAATACATCTGAAATATCCTAAATATTATTATATTATCTATAAACTATAAATTATCATTATAAAAAATCATGTAACGAGATAATTGAAGAAAAAAAGAAATCTGTTCAACAAGTGGTAGTCATTCATACACATGAAAGATGATTATGTATCCCTTTTGATAAATGTTTGTTAATTTTTAGTTGTTAGACATGAAATTAAAAAATTAAATGTTTATTAAATATTATTATAATTTTAAATAATAATAATTTGAACTTAAATGAGGTAAGTGTTAGAGAAAATTGAAAAGGAGTTTACAATAACAGTATATCTACTTAGGGTTTCCTTCTTAAGATTTCACTAATTCATTTCCATATTGGACATATGATAAAGATAATGCATCTAGGATTGGTTATGGGTAGTTGGTGAGTTGTTTCCAGAAGTTATTTTTCTATCCAATGTGGTTATATGGGATGGAAAAAATTTTAGAATAGGAGGTCATTTATAAGTTGTGTGTGTAAAAAACTTGTATATTTATTAAATAGAAATTTCACCCATGTTTGTTCAATATAATGGTTCCAAAATAATTAAATAAACTTTTTAATATAACCTATACAATATAAATATGGAAAATTAATATGTATTGTACATGATTCAAAGTCATATGGCCCGTTAATATTCATGTTTATTTCCTTGGTAATCTCAATTTTTAAATGTTATAAATAATTTCAACTACTTTCACTAATAACATTAGTAAAAATTTTAGTTCTTCATACTAGAAATTATAATTAATAATGATTCCAAATATTTTATCAATTTTTATAAATTCAATCCATTTACATTTAAGTAATTAATTTTAAACCAATTCAATAGACGGAAAAATAAATCATTCTTTTAAAATTAAAATTTTCTAATGTTTACTAATATTTGATATATTATTTCAATATATATATTATTATAATTACATTAATTGGATTAATAGATTTATTATTTATCATTTATTAGTTTAAAAAAAGTAAAAATGTAGTCTAACTTTTAAATTATTTATATGAAAACCTTGTTTTAAAATAAAAGCTCGTATTTTTCATTATTCCTCAAAAAAATGAAACATCTTACCAAAATGAAAAACAAATCATTAGATAAATTTTGAATTATGAATTTAAACAACATGTTTATATTAGTAAATTAAATTTCTATAAAGAGTTAGAAAAATATAAAAACAAGTGATCCATTAAATAGAAGAAAAAAACCTTCTGAGAATTATATCTTTTTATATTTACAATTTTTTCTATGGTTATCTTATGCATATCAAATCTATTAGATGAACGTAAATTCATTTAATTTATTATTTAATACATAAAATTAATTAAAATCATTCAATCATAGTAATTAATATAATTTATTAGGAAAAAACTCATTTTGAACATGATAGTTGTTTTTTATAAACTTATTTCCATTATATTCGATTTTCTTTATATTCAAAGATAATTGATTGGAAAAATAATAAATTAAAATATATTTCTATAAGATTTTAAATATTATACAAAAATTCAATGTTTAACAGCTATATTATATATTATTATAATAAATAATAATATTTTTATTACACATAGTTGTTCGGTAAAACATGTCATCCATTTAACGAAAACTATTGAAAAAATAATTATTTTGTGAAATGAAATTATAATCAATATTTCTAGAATTGTAATATATATCATAGATTAGATTAATTTAAAATATTAAATATATTATCTTGTCGTGTTATGTTATATTCAATTCAATTCTTGGTGTTTTGTTTCATAGGGGATATAAAAAATAAATTTATTATTTTATAATTCGGTGTTGTTACATTATCCCCACCTTAAATTAATTGTGTCCTCAAAATTTTAAAATTTATTTATTGGATAAACATTTTGAAATTCCAAAATTTCTTATTGAGTAAACCACATAGTAAAATGGATCATCATGTATTTGTTATATTATGGAGAATATGATGTATGAAGTTTATCAGGAATAATCAAATTAATTTAATTCTAGATGTTATAACATAAGTTGGAAATGGAAACATGTTTTTGGATGTGAAAAAATAACACTCAAGTAGAGAGGATGAATGATATTTAACATGTTCTAGTGAATTCTACTGACCATAAATCTATAATATTTATAAGCGTACTGGTCATTAATATCATTAAAATAGATGATAGTAGGACAACAATATTTTTTCAAGTCACTTTTTATACGAATTGAAGAATTATTTCACTTTTATAAAATATAAGGAAATATAATTACATGATACTTTTATATTTAATAACCACAATATAATCCATTAGTTGTAATTTTATATATTTTATCTTAATTAATAAGCACAAGTTGTATAATATGTCCAAGTCACACATTAAAATATAAAACCTTTTCAAAATATAAATATAATCCCTTTATTAAATTGATATCCTTATGACCCATCTATTTTGTTATGATCTATTACACTATAAAGTATGTTACTGAATTTATAAAATGATATTATATTGAATCTTCTTCAATATGACATATCTCTTAATAGTCATATACAAAACATTTTAATTCCTTTATTATGTATTCTATAGAAATAATGTAAAATCATGAATTCCCATAATATCATTTTGAAAAAACTATTTCATCCTTATTCAATAAAAAAACAAAAAGTAAAAATAAATTTTATAAACATAATTTTTTTGGAAACTTAAATAAGGATAATATTAATTAATATTTAAAAAAATTATAAATCAGCTCTAATTTAGATAGTACTATCAAATTTACTATATACATATCAATGATATCATATCTTGACGTCATTTACCAATATCAAGAACATACTAAGGGTTTTCATTTCATCCATCATATGTTTTACAATTATTTTAACAGGACCCTACGTTAGTTTTCATTGTTATTGGTACTATTTAATATGTGCTACCAAATCCATAATGAAATAGTACTATAGTACATTCCTTGTATATTATATAATCCTCGTAACTATTATTTAGTAAATAAAAAACTGAAATGATGTTATTAATGGATGCAAACATTACTGTGTTAATCATTCCCCTTCAATTGTGTGAATATAGTAATCTTATCATTGAACCCTTAGCTTATTTGGAGGATTTTTTCCATTATTCTGGTTCCATTAATTTCAATACTACTCCATATCAATACAATTAAAACATTATACATTTGAGAATATTTTATAGCCCATATAATCAAAACAATTATAGAATTTCACTCAATACATGTATCTAGATATAAATCCTTTTATGAAAGTACCTAGATGTCTCTTTACATAATTATCACATCCAGAAAAATAAATTTTTTCTTTCTTCCCTAACTTCATAATTTTCCATGATATCCACATCTTCTCATACATCAATCCAATTAAACAATACATAGATAATTATTTCTCTATATAATTATCAGGTGACAATATGTTCTAGTATAATTAGTATGTTTCAAAAAACACATTCATTTGAAATATTCCCTTAAAAACATTAATGAAATAATAATTATTACTCATTATATTATATGTGTTGATGTGGTTCCCATTCCTTCTTGGAAACATTTCTAATTAAGTTCATATAATATATTATACCATATCATAATGAAAAATAATGTATAATCCAAAAATAATTAAATATATAACATAAGTTGAATGTTTTATTCACATTTAACCTCATAATCATCAACATAGTTTCTGGAACAAAATTCAAGAGATATTCAAAAATTATATCAACAGTTTATGTCCCCAATTTTTTCCCTACATCTAAATCATACGAATTCTACTAAACATCCTTTGATAAAAAATGTCGTGAGTTGACATGAAAATTTCTAGATCTGGTGCATATTTGAATTTAATTAGAATATAATAAAATGAAATGCACCACAATGGGTAGATCAATATTGTAGTCATGGTTAACATGATACATATATGAGACTTGAATTAAACTTTTAAACACAAATTACAAGATACAATTCTTCCTTTCATTTTATTTAATAACATTATTCCATCTATTTATTTCCTAAATAGCAGTCTTAGTATTCTTCATGGAAATAAAAGGAAATTAAAAAGTAAGGATGAGCACAGATGATTAGTAACTATATGTGTACATTGGAAGCTTTTAATAAACATGTATTAGTACAAATATAATGTTAAATAACAAAAAAATCCCATAAATTAATAAATTCAGCATTATTAGGTGGGAATAAAATTTTTTCCCCAATAATAGAATATAAATAATCACATGATCATGATACTTCACCAGAAATATTCTCAATAAATCAATAATCACATGGAATATCAATAACAGAATTCATATTGATGGAATGATTAATTACAGATATATATGACATACAATAAATGATTTATACCATGAATCTAACACTATCAACCCATCATTCCATGAATCTAAAATCGCCATATAGTCATGATGAGAATCTATTATCATGAAGGATTCATGAGAGGAATCTAATAATTTTTTAAAGTTTTTGAAAAAAGAATATATATTTTTTTCTAAAATATTATAGATGCATTGAGGTAATATAGTTAGACGATCCTATCAAATAAATAATCTAATTATATCCTCATTTGAAATCTTTGAAACATAATTAACTTGATATTCATATTCAAACTACAATAAAATATGTAAATACATTACCCATTCAAAAAAAATCATCATCAGTGTAGAGTAAATTTAATTGAATCACAATAGTACATCCCCAGTTAAACTGATCATAAATCATCTAGGGAAATAATAAGTATTATATCACAACAATATATACCCCTTAGAGTTAGTGTTAATCAATTTTGTCATTGATAAATTTAAATACTATAATAATATCTTTTAAAACATTCTTTATGGATGTATCATATTAATTTTGAATAAAATTTTCAAAATAAGATTCTTTGGAAAAAAAATTCAAAACATTTTGAAAAAAAATATACTTTTAGACTACAATGGAAGCTTCAAATAAATTCTGATGGATAATTCCATATATGTCAGAAAATGTAAAAATAACATTCATTTTGTAATGTAATATTTTTAGAAAATATCATTATTCAGATAATAAGAAGGGAATTCCTTTAATGAAATTTGATAAAAAGTAAAAAATGGTAGAATTATAATTAATTAATCACTGTAAAATTGTTAAAACCTATATGATTTTTTTTAGAAATCACGGATTTTTATGAAAACAAATTCTTGAATAAAGAGATAAAAAAGTAATATTTTATAGAAGTAATTTTATAAAAATAATTTTCACCAATGTGTGGGAATGAAGTACTACTTCATGAATGGCTTCTTAAATAAATCTGTAAGAATAAAATTAAATGGATTATTAAATGATGATAATATATTTTTGTTTAATGAGAATTCACGAATAAACACCATTAATAGTTGTGATATTGTTAAATAAAACCTTAAAATGATCATAGCATTAAGGAAAGAATTATTCAATGAATTTATTTGGTGTATAAAATGTATATCTACATAAAAAATGTGGAAATAAAACATTATATAGTAAAAAAACATTATACAATTAATCATATAATATTAAACATAAAAATAAATTTATATATCCCATTGAAAATGAATTGATTGTTTGAAATTCATTAAAAGTTGGTATCAGAAATTTAAAATTCCCTTAAATGAAATAATTATAATTGAAAATTATTATATAATTAGATATGAAGTATTCATGATATTGCATTTTATATGGGTAGTGTACCAACCACATAAAAGTAAGAAGGTTTATAACATTATAATAGTAATCAATGAAATGTAATGTAGAAAAATACCTTTCCATACTCTAACACTTTGTTGAATGATCTAGAAACCCATGTATAATAGATTTATGAATTTTATTCCCTTGTAACAGAACTCTAAAAATATTTAATGTCATTTATTATTGTTTTATAATTTATAATTTTTTATTTGTTAATAATGATTCATTATTTTTATATCTTCATGTAATAACATGCTTATATTTCTGGTATATGGTTACTTGTTATTTTATCATTATTAATTAGATCATAATATTATCATACCATGACTTTAAAACATGATTTTAAAAACACATACACACACAGATATATATATATATATACTATTTATATAGAGTAATCTATTAAAATAGTTATAGAAAATTTAATTCACCATCTATGTAGACGAAACATCTTACAAACTACACATTGGATTTTCAGCATTCTTATTGTATTGATTGAAAAAAGTGAAACATATATATATATATATATACATGTATATTATCAATGAAATATATTTTTTCATTACCTATATTAAGTATTTTTTTAAAACCATCCACAATACAATCCATGTAAAGCATTAACGAATCATATCACTTCCCAATGTGGTAGTCCACTATGCCAAAGAATAATGTTATCATATTGACCCAAAATTGAATGACTGATGTTTTGTATTATATAAAAATTCAACAATCATAATGACATCATAAATTTCATAAGTAAAATATATAATCTATAAATACATCCTTACTCCCATTCTTGAATTGTGGTAACGGAAGGACGAATGACATCATTTCACGAGGCAGTTGTTGGTTACAAAAACAAATGATTACTGTATATCAAATTTTACCGAAAATTGTCATGTTATTTTATGTAAAATTAAATGGAAAAAATCTAATTATATTTTTTAAATTTAGGTTATTATATGATAATGATAATATGAATTTATTTAGAGGTGGATATGGAAATAAATAAACAATATTTTATTAGAATATTACATCTTTGTCAGGATTCATCCATATGATTGAATTAATTAGTTTATAATATTAATTTCTCCTCATTATAAGGATTATATTATTATGGGATGGAATTTATGAGTTTATTTGGCTGGGTATTTTCTATCCAGCATGACTAATAGGTGTTATGAAGGAGAAGAGGGGCAGAAATTTTAGAAGTGGTGTGTTTGGGAAACTTGCAAATTTTTTAAAGAGGTAATTCAACACATATTTTTTCCTATTCAAAAGGATTCAATAATTCTAAAAACAAGATAATGTAATTTATAAACTCATAATATTTCCATGAAACATGTGTTGGAAATATTTATATGCAATTTGGCTCCATATGTTTAATGTTTAGTCCCTTAGTGACCTCATTTTTCTCATAATTGCTGTAATTAATTTTGAGTTCCTTCACAAATCAGTTTGGATTAAAATATTAGAAGGAATTGTTATAAATTATAAATTATTTTTATTCCAAATATTTAAACCATTTATCAAAATTTTGATAACATAAGTTGAATAATTTAATTAAAATTTTATCCCTTCAAATGAATGAGAATGAATGTTTTTATGTTAAAAATTTTAAATATATTCTATGTTTATAAATCTATATTCAATTTAAAAATGATTAAAATGAACTAAATTTTATTAATAAATTTATAATTTGTCTAATTTTACTATAAAAAATTTAAATATAAAATAACGTTATATTTTATTTATATGAGATGTTATTTTTCAATTACAATTCAGTATGGTTCACTTTTTATCAAAAAATGAAGCTTATCATAGAAAATCAAAATATTCAATATAATATAATATTTTAAAATATTTATTTAATATAAATATTCATTCATTCAAATTAAATTTATAAATTTGTTAAGTTTTTTAAAACAATTATATAATTAAAATGTAGGAAAATATCCGTTTAAAAATATAGGTTTTTATGATTTTTTCTCTTATCTTAATAATATGAAATAAATTGGATGAATGTAAATAAATTTGATTTAATATATAATTAATAAATTTCATTTATATTATTCTATAATGTAAATTAATATAAATTATTATGATAAAACACATTTGAATCATAATTATAATTTTTTATAAAATAACATTATTTTTTCAATTGGTTTTTATATTTATATCTACTGAATTGGTAACCAATGAACTCGAGCATATATTTTTATGTGATACTAAATCAAATTCATAAATTCCCATTTAATTTCTAGGTTATATATTATTATAATAATTACATATTTTTTTAATAATATATAATTTTTTGATAAAACGTGTTGTTGTTTCTAACACATGCTATCAAAAAAGGTCATTGATACGTGAAACAAATGCTCAATAGGTATTAAATGAATTTCAATATATATCATATATTTCGTTTTAATTTAAAATAATAAATATATCATTATTTATGGGGATCTTAAATTACCTTCTATGCTTGGTGTTGTTTTAATACATTATATAAAATCAAATGATCATTTTATATAATTTATTTGTGTTACAATAGGCTATAAGAAAATGGTAAATATTGAATTTATGGTTGAAAGAGACCTTTCATGGAATCCCATTAGAGGTGAAACCATTCCTCATATAAATAATTTTTTTATCATGTGGAATAAATTAATGCTGGATAGTAACTCCCATATTAGTAAGGAAATAGTGAACAAAACAAAATGATCATACTCTTATCCACAATTTTGATAGAATGATCTAGACAATATCTAATATGATGTTATTTATACCTAAAGTAAGGAATTCACTACTTCATCGAGGAACATAAAACTCAATGGAATAAATGGGAATCACCATTATCATTTTTATAAATTTCTATGATAAGCATGTGGAACAGGCTCAACCCAGCCTCAGGCTTCACATGACGGGATGGAAAATTCCTATAAAACTATTATCCATCCAAAGACTTGGGAGGTCCTAGATAAATCATGAGACACATTTTTTATTATTTCAACAATTCTACTAGGAAGAATATTCTATCCAATATTAGTTGACCGTTAACATTAGAAAACAGAATATGATATCATGTAAGACCATCAAGTTATATCCACAACGTGAGGAATAATTATTATGATCTTATGTCTTATTCATGTCTCAATTGATATATGTTAATTGAATTTTTTTATATTTTCATTAATTGTTAAAAAGTGTAGTAAATATATGGAAGTGATGACTCAAATATATACTATCAAGACACATCTTAGATAACTTCAATGTTGGGGATTCAAATTCAAAGCATTGTCCATTTCCATTTCTATTTTATAATTTATCTAGGAGTTTATAGTAATAAATATGTATTTTTTTGATTTAATATTTTCTAAAGGCTAGTTAGTGTGATTTAAATTCCATAGATACTAGAATGCATGTAAATTGATATTCACACCTATGTATGGATTTATTCTTGTATTGAAGGGGTATTGGGATAAAATTTGATGTAGAAAATTTTCATTAGTTATAGTGGAAAAACTATTTTGGCCAATTTGATAAAATTAACAGGGATACTTAATATTAAATTAGAAATGTTCCACATCTATTCATAGTGTATCAATACCCATATGACATTCAAAATGCTTCCTCTAGGTTACCACCTAAGTGGAAAATCAAATTTTATAGAAACCTACATTTAGTACAACCCAAAAATTTCTATAAACATATAGAATGGATTTGAATGATAGTGATAGTTAAAGGATTGAATATAATAGTTGGAATAAAAAGGTTCCACCAAACCTATAACATCACATCGGGTTGCACAGAATTTATTCATAATGAAGGCAGGTGGTTCTCTAATAATATGTGTTGACTATCATAATGTAAATCAATTTAGAATAAAAATTAGTATAGTATTCCTAAAATTAGTGATCATTTTGATAGATTAAATGGATCCAATTGGTTCTCCAATATTGATCTATTCCCCAGATATCAACATTATATATTTAGAAGAGTGGACATTTCATTGAAATAATAGCATTGTAAATATGGCCATTATGAATTGGTAATAAGTCCCTTTGGTCTAATGATTTCATCTCTTGTATTTATATAAATAAATAACCATATATTCCAGAGATAGAACGACTCATTTCCTATGTATTTTTTGTGATGATATTATACTTAAATATTTAAGAAAATGACCATGAAGATCCCTTGATCATTATACAGAGTAAATTACAAGGCCATAATTAGTATGTTATGTTTTATAAATATGATATCGACATTAAATATGAATGATTACACATGTATGATATTTTCTATAAAATAATATATGTTGAACAAAAAATTATCAATATAATATTCTCTTGGAAGTAAGAAAAGAATGTTTTCCAGATACCCATTTTTTTAATATTATCATCATATTATTATCACTTTCATCATGGAGTACAATGACAGGAATCTCCCAATAATTATTTGGAAGGAACTGGTGTTTCATTCTCAAAGATATATGAGGATTCAAAATTATTTATATAGATTAAATTTTTTCTCACATTAGAAACCAAAATAATCATTCTAGATGAATATAAGGACATTGTGGTGTATTTTGATGCATCTTTATCGAAGCATTGTTCTGTTCTAAAGAAGGGATGTCATATTGTGTCGTATGTTTTAAGGAAAATCTATTAACATGAGAGATAATATCCAAAACATAACATAGAATTAGAATAATTTTCTTAGTCACTATAAACATGGATAAATTAAATTTTGGAGAAAATTTCTTAGTTTTCATAAAATATATTTGTTTTATATATATCTTCACAAGGAAATAATTAAACATAATCCAATTATTATGGATGGAGTGCATACATATATTTGATTTAATCTGGAATTATGCAGTGGATAAAATATATTAAATGGAATTTTAATTGATTCAAAAATCATAGAATGAAGTGGACAGATATTCTCATGAATTGTTATAGCATATGATTGTGATTTATAACATGCGTATGGAATATGCCATCTTGAATTAAAATGTTGATTTCATTGTTGTTAATTTTTATGGACATGTTGGAATTTTTGAGAGATTATTAAATTTCATATTCTGATTCATTCAACATTAGGTAATAACAAATTGTTGGGGACACTTCTGATATTTATATAGGTTATTTAATGTCTTTGTTATGTTTTTAGAATAGAATTTTAGAACATCATAATTTTCAAAAAAAATTAATAGGAAAGATAAAAAATAAAAATGGGATATTCTTCTGGGAAATATAAAAAATTATGGAAATATATTTATATTTTTTGGTTTATGTAAGAAAATAATGATTTTGATTTTTTTCGAAATTTATAACCTTCTAGTATACAAATATTGAACATTATAGGCCCAATGGTATCATTAAATATATGATTATTATGGTATGGAAATAGAGAAATGTTTTTATATTAATTACTATAAGTCTCTAATGGAAATTTTAAAATCATGGTGAAATTTGGGTCGTTATGGATTGACCGACCATGATAGAACACTTTATCCTAATCACATGGTCTAACGGAGTATATGATTTAGTGATGTTTTATATTAGATACGTGTTCATTATTCATCGATTTACCATAATTATTGTACATGATATATATCATAAATTCACTTCACGACTGTGGAGGTAATTAAAAATGGTTTTTGAGAGTAAAAGGACTACGTTGACAACAGATCATCCCCATACATATGGGATGATGTAAATTAGAACATAAAAAATATATGATATATTCATATGATTTGTTATAGAAACTAGAAGATATTGGAAGACTATTTTCAATTGGTGGAATTAAACTATAAAAATAAGAATCAATTAAAAATTAAGATGACCCAGTTTTAGGATCTATATTGTTGTCCTTGCCATTCTTCACTTTGTTAGGTGGAAACATGATATATATAATTGATCAGAAAAATTATTTTTTATTAGATGATGGGGAAAATATAGATGAGCTCAAATCATGTTCCTATAAATCAATGAATATAGAAGTAAGATATATATAATATCCACCAAACATTATCTTTTGATTTGATTTACCTCATATTCTGTAAAGGGTTCCCATACATTCCCATCCACACATTGGGAAATAATGGATGTTTTCACCATAGTGTGTGGGATAATTCAATATTGTAGAATATATTAGAACTATTTTGTATCAGTTTTACTTTCCACAATGATTTAATATGTTTATAATGTCATATATTTTTCTCAAATGAGGTTGTATTAGATAGATCATTGTCATGTGGTCATTTGGACATACATTACTCCTAATTGTTTTTGTACATTTTATCTATGAATTGGTTCATATTTTGGATAAATAATATAAGATTATTAAATAGAGTTATATATTAATGGTTCATGTTTAATAGAATGATGGTAAGGTTTAAGAAGAAACATTTGCATGATATAAGTTTATTCACAGGAAATTTACGAAACTGTTCTATTAAAACATATATTTCTATCTATCTATGGATGATAATCCATATAGTGAAGAAAATGTCCCACCCATGGTTTAACAAATTTCATTTTTAGGGGTTTTTATTTAGGTGTCGAGTCATTGCGAATCTAGGTGGAATAGTCTTACTGGGTAAAGGGAAAATAAATTGGAATTATAAAAAATGAAATATTCATACAAATAATATACAATTATTTATGGGAGTTTTTATTATGAAGATATTGTGAGATGCTTCCTGGAACAAAGAGAATTCTATGATTAATGGGATATGGAGAAATGGGAAATGAACACCATTCAATTAGTTAAATGTTATCACATCAAATTAAACCATGGTGGTATGTTTTTTTGTTTAATCGATCTCTCGCATATTCACATTTTGAAATGGGAATTCAAACCGTGAAAATTCCAACTCTAGAATGTTTTAGTCCAATATGTAGTTTCTAATACATAATATGTTCCCTCTTCACCTATAATAATTTCCTATGGCCCAATAGGTGATTTTTGGATATATATAAAATATTAATTCCTACTCAATTGAATCTTGAATCGTTCGATTAATTAAATAAAATATTTCAAACACATTATCTCATATCATCAATGATCTATTCAATAATACTTTAAAGGAACCATATATTGGTCTTCATAAATAGATCAATTAAAATTGGATATGTTTTGATGATATATTATTGAAATTCAATAGTGATAATAACTGAATTTGTTAGATTTTAGAAATCATCTATGATTCATTTTTCAGATTAACAATATATCAGTGGGTTTTCCCTATTTTAACATTTATTGGATCGTGAATGATTTTATGTTTCCAAAAATTAACTCCTCCATTTTTCAATGGTTTTGAGTTTAAAAATTTTACTGATGGTTCTTGTAATTCCACGACCCAAGTTACCCAGATTTGATGTTTTATTTTAATACATTGGCATGATTTCAAGGAATCAAGTCCCGAAATACCAATCAGTTTAGATGTCTTGGAAAATAAATTACATACATGAACATTACATTTCACATTAGAAAATAAAACAAAACATAAATTATCCTTTTAGACTGTAATTAATCCCCTATAATAACCAAGCTTATCAATCATAATACACTTGTTGTAATCTTGGGAAAATTAAAACATATAAATGGGTGATCTCAGATGCTCAGTAAGGATAAAAATATAGATAAAACTTTCATAAATAAGTATAAACATTTATGGATATGTATAAGACTAAAACAAAATCCTTTTAAACTTAAACATTCAAATAATATGGAAAATATACAATTAAATAATGTCATTTACTTATTCACATGGATATTCTATTAAACGAATGATCACATGAAATATCAATAGCCACTTTCATAATGATGGAATACATAATACCAGATATCATAACCTCATAGTTAAGGCCTTATTCCTAGACTACAAATAATATTTTTTCAAGTCCTTATGCCAAGAGAGTATTTTGTCGCATAAGACCTACGGATGCATCGAGAGCTATTGCAGGAACCACCTGGCACATACAAAGTCCAACAGATTCCTCATATGAAAATGTTTAAACATAACATAAACATTCTTATTAAAACTAGCATACATAATGTTAATACTTTATCCATATACCATGAATTGTATAAAAATAACACATACACAATAAAACATATCACAAAACCTTTAACATAATATGGAAGATTTGTAACATAATAAATCAACTTCAAAAAAGTTTATAATCCATCAAATAATGTTGACATAGATGAAAATGATTTGTAAAACTCTTTGAGAGAAATATCAATTTATCTTTAAAACATTCAAAAGTCACACAATTTAAAAAGGAAGACATCTAAAGACATTTTTGAATCAAATTTTGTTATACCACATTGAAACCCATAAATGGAATTAACATTTAAAAAAAATTCATGTCCAAATAAATAAATCCTGAAAACCAATTTTGAAAACATGGTCAATTATGAAAATGATTTAGAAGAATAAATATATAAAACATTTAAAATTATGTTTTAGTAAATAGTGCTATAAAATGAATCCATTTGAAAACACTTTTATGAAACATTTACATGGATAATAAATATATCTCAGTAGATACTTATGTAAAAATGATCTCAAATTATAAAGAGTTTTTGAAATTGACCCTTACCTTACACTTTCCGTTAGTCGAGGGTATGTTTAACCTCATGTATGAAGACCATAGTATGGTATTAAATCATACCAGAACCATATTAATAGTTATGATATCATAAATGATTATTTTATGACTTTATACAACCGATTTAATAATAACATCCATGTTAAATTAACATTTTGGGTAATAATTGCTTTCCTTATCGTACATGTTTTAACTTGTTACTCTTGATTGTATCATATAGATCCAGATTTAAATACTTCCAGAATTAAAAAAAATATTTATATATCATATATATTTAGAATATAATAATTTATAATAGACATTTATATGTAATGGAAAACACCGTTCATGTAGACGGTAGTCCGTACATACACATAAACGACTTTTCTCTTTTCATATCCTATTGAATGTAACTAAGTGAATAAGATATATGTAAGTACACACACACACACACACATATATATATATATATATATCCCCAGTAGCATTATTATTTCATATATTAAATACTTATTAATGATATATATTTTATAATCATCGTTGAATGGTGAACGTGGAAATGAATCTCATCACGTCATGGAAATGGTAATCGGTACGAATGCACGAGCGAAAATATCATTATATTGATGGAAAAAGAATATCTAATTGGATGATATATCATATATATAAAATAATTAACATCATATATTTACTATTTACACCATTAATAATCATTATTATACACATCCAAATAGTGAAGTGTTTGAATTACAAAATACACCACAACGTGGTGACGGTAATCTGTACGTACACACATATGGTGAATTTGTCATTTATAAGAAGGATAATATAATGAATATGGCTGTACCATTTCTACAATAACTTCCTAGTATATAGAAGATACTGGGGTTATTATTTTAGAATGGAAACAACAAAGAAAGAGGAACAGGAAGAAGAAAATATCCTGAAAGATGTGATGAAATATTTACCTCTTTTTCGGGTTCCTCCTTTTAATTTGATGAAAAGGGATCCTTAGGCTATCTTTATAACCAATATAAGTCCTATAAGATAATTTTAGTAATTATGGGTGATTTTTTGGCCGAGCCAAATTGCTTTTGGGATGTGAATTAGAGAGAAGGGGGTTCCCTTTTATAGGAGGAGCGAGGGGCACCTTAAGAAAAGCTGCATATATTATTTTATAATAAAATCATTTTCGTTTTATAATGTCTCCAAAATGAATTATTTAAAGGCCAAGGTTGGTATGGGTCTAAAAACACCCAAACAATAGGTTTTAGATAGGTTTGGGTCATTTTATTAACTTTATCATTTAGATTTAACTTTTAGTTAAATAATTTGACATTACCATGTCTCTTTATATTTTTATATTATATGGTTAATAAACATACTATATACATACTAGAGAACCCCAAGTGGATCATTAATGAATCACCTATCATTATATAATTTTTTTTCCAAACCATAGATTTTTAGAAATAGAATATCAATTAATAATGTAATATTTGTTTTAAGAACTCTTTTATGCCAATTTTGACAGTATTTGGTATTTTGTTTTTTCTATATTCATAACTAAATTATGAATTCGGGAAAAAAATTTCTAACCAACCCTATCATGTCATAGTAACCTAAAAAATCAGTGGAATGCATAAAAATTTTTAAATTATATTTTTTTTTATTTTTATAATATCAATTATTTTAATATTTCATTAATACAGTAATTACTGTATCAATATTATGTTATAAATAAATAATATTATTTAATGTCTAAAAAATATGAATAAAATACCATTATGTTGAAAATACTTTTATATTTCTAATTTATAATTATAGTTGAATTTATATTATTTGTATCCAAATATTAAAAATGGTTTTGTTATTAAACATTGAATTTTACACTTTTAACTCTTCATTGAATTAAATGATAATAAATATCCTAATCTAATTAAAGTGGACCTAAAGGATTATATTTTATTACTAAGGATGTTTTTGGTAAAATAATTCTTATCCAATAGAATTAAGACATGTGTTAGGGTAATAATATTATCATTTTTACCCTTAATTACCCTTTTTAATTTTAACTGTGGTAAATAAAAGTAAAAAGTGTCTATTCATCAAAAATTATTTTCATCTTATTGAATGAAATTTTACCTACTGAAATCAAACATGTCTCTCTTACTTTTAAAATTAAACTCCTAGCAGCGGTAAAATTATGTTATATGTAAATATGAAAATGCTCCGAGGAGGTGGGTAAAAGATGGTAAAAAGTTCAAAAAAATTTATATATCTAAAATTATTATAAACTAACTCCAATGAATTAAATTGAACATATATATACATTTTTTTCTATTTTGTCTGAAGATAAATTTAAATGTAATAAATAATTATTTAAAAAAATACAGTTTTAAACTATAACTCATTGTTTTTCACTATTCATCAAAAATTTATTGTTTTCAAAAAAATACCAATAATTCACCCTAATCTAATTTTGATATTCCCAATTCATAATTAAAATTTATTTTTTCATATTAAAAACAATGAATTATCATTTATTATTTTAAATTTAATCATCATTGTCAAAACCAAAAGGTGTATTTTTAATAAATAATAACTATCAAAAGATTGACACTTGTTTATGTACAATTTCAATGTAACATTACTTACAATGACCAGCATTGGATTTAATGATATAAATATAATATATTTATACTTCCAAAACTTTAAAATTTATAATATAACACTATAAATTTTTTTGATTAAAATAGTTTTTTCAGTTAAAATATTGTTTTTAGCACTATTCACTCAAATATGAAAGTTATCTGAACGGCACCAAAACATTTATTGAAACTAAATTCGTATGTCCCGATTCTAAAGAAGAAGTTTATTTTGTAAAATTAAATATATAAAAGTTTTAAAATATTGGATTTAAATTTTTTTCACCATTAAAAGGTAATAAAAGTTTATTTTTTAAAAAATACATCTTTATTATGAAAAAGAATGAATTAGTTTTTAAATTATGTCTAAGAAACTCATAATATGGATTCAAAGGTTATAACGATTATATAATGTTCAAAATTTAGTTAATACTGTTCATAACCACTTTTGAACGGATTGTTTGGTAAGTCATGGTGTGTTTGAACTTGGGGTTGCGTGTAGTGCAAGTTATAGAATTACTTGGAATAAATGACGTGCTATGAAATCTTTGGGTGTTACATTCTTCCCTCCTTCAAAAAATTGTGTTGTTGCAATTAGAAACTGTTCTTCTAAAATAAAAGGATGAAAATAGAAAATACCTTAGTTGGAAAACCATCATTGGAAATTGGGTTAATAAAATTTAGTCATAATAAGTGGAAACAAATTATATATATATATATATAAATATATTACATGTATAGTTTCATCCTTCAATTAATTCCTACCACAAACTCATATTTCACTCAAAAATATTTCAAAAAAATATATTATATTTATCCTAATTGTATTGGGTTCCAATAATAATGATTTTATAATTCATTTGTAAGACTATTTAAACAAAACTAAACTATACAAACCATTACATCATGTAGTCTAGTCATATGTGATGCACCCTTGTCACTCTTCAATTGCAGGTTCATGTCTTGAAGCCATTCCAGACATGACTAGTTGTCGCCTGACCTCTGGGTTTTCCTTTTTATAGCAATCCAAAAATAGCCTTAACAGTATTATCCAATTTAAAACATAATCTATTCCAACCTTTAGAATTATCAAAAATAATTCTATCCAAACCCTCAGTCCAAAATTTATAAGGATGATAAACACAATGAAGTTAATTTTTTCTATGTAATAACATGTGAATTCCTTCATCATGTATTCTTTTAAAACTCTACAGAATATGGAATTATCATAAAACTTAATTGATTACATCCATGCTCCCTTATTCCTTATAGAATACTGGATATACTCTTTCTATCAAGAAATTTCATAAACTCCAACAATGATTGAATATAGAAATCATTAATCGGTTTCAAGGTGGTCAAGAATATTCTATATAATTTATCCAAATCACTATATCTTATTCCAAAATCACTACCTCTTTATTAGAACCATATTAAGGATTACCTTTACTTAAAACTTGTATTCCCCAAAAAGTGTATCTTACTATTAAGTCTCTATTCTTAGAACCATATAATATCAAATCCACAAAAAAAATATTACTGTAGTATAATACTTGTTTATCTCAATAATTCATATAACCAGTATACTATTGATACCACACTTATATGAAATAATTCAATAATAAAAAAATAAGAACACAATTCATTGATCTTAATCTAAGGTAGTATCATAACATGATTATTATCCAATAAATCATTTGTGGTATACTCTTATGACTGAGACATTGATTCGCGTAGTGTCTCAACTCCTTTCAGATGAAGCAATTTACATTTGAAAACATTTTCCAACCCTTGAAATCATGTAATTAGTGTCCTTTTTCTCCACACTTATAAAAAACTCTCATTCACTTCAATCATTTATGAAGGTGATTATTTCCACATTTATCACATATGGGAAAATCCTTATTTCCCCTCTTCCCTTTATCCATGTTTTCTCTCTACCATCTGTTTCTTCTCTTTTTCCCTTAAAATCCATATGACTCAGAGATTTATTTACTTATCTTACTAACACATAATATTATTTCTTCATATGTTGAGAATACATGGGGAACTATTTCCCTTATAAATTTTTTCTTAATACCATGAATGATATGACCCTTCTTACTCATTGGATCATAAGTATTTCTAGATTTCTAATTCATTCTACTGGGTGTCATTTCTAAACAATGGCATACACTATGTAAATTTATGAATCACAATTCATAATTCCAAACATGTAAAACACCTAACATAAATTGAACAGTTTATAGATATTATCCTTAATAAGAAAAATGTTTTCATTGAAAAGGTATATACTAATAACCCCTTCATAGTGGATTTTATAGAAAACAAGAATTATCCTAATCATATACCTCGAGAGTGTCGTAACCAAGAGTGTATCAAGGCCCGTTGTCATGCACCAGTTCCCATTCAAGTCTTGCTCAAAGTAATGTTTTTGGGTTTTACCCCTAGGTACATTTGTGCTAGAGCTGCCTCTATCTGCTCGTATCCAGAAAGGGATGTATTTCTTGGAAAACTTACAAAAACTATACAGTACCAAAATTCTAAGAAGTTCTTCTATAATTATCCTCAAATTCTTTCTTAGAGATATGTTCTCTAATCATAGTTTATCTAAATCTAGATTCCATGGTTTGTACTAACCTTACTCTGATACCGACTGTAACTCTCCAACCCTAGTAACCTCGAGTCAATGCATTCTTTTAATACATTTTCATGATTAAAAGGAATCAGGTCTCGAAAGACTGATCAGTATAGAGGTCTTGGAAAATAGATTACATACACGAACGTTACATTAAACATTAGAAAACACAACACAACATAAATGATCCTTTTACAATTCCATCAATACCCTAGCTTAATCATACTTATCAATCATAATACACTTCTTGTTATCCTTAGAAAATTAATACATTGAATGGGGTGAGCTCATATGCTTAGTATGGATAACAATATAGCGGAAACCATCACAAATAAGCATGAACATTTAAGGAAATATATAAGACTAAAACAAAATCTTATGAAACATAAACATCAGTATAATATGGAAAAGGTAAAATAAAATAATTTCATTTACTTATTCACATGGATATTATACTAGTCAAATAATCAAATGCAATATCAATAGCCACTTTTATAATGATGGAATGCATAATGCCAAACATCATAACCTCATAGTCAAGGCCTTTTACCAAGACTAAAAATAGGATTTTTTTTCAAGGACTTGTTCCAAGACACTAGTTTGTCTCATGAGACCTACTGATGCATTGAGATGCTATAGCGGGCTCCACCTATCACTTACAAAGTCCAATGTATTCCACATAGGAAAAGGTTTAAACATAACATAATCATTCATATTAAAACTAGAATAATTTTTTTTAATATTTATCCATAAACCATGAATGGTCTAAAATAACATATACACTGTGAAACAAATCACAAAACCTTAAATATAATATGGAAGATTCTTATCATAATAAATCAACTTCAGACATGTTTAAAATCTATCAAAATATGTTGACATAGATGAAAATGATTTGTAAACACTTTGGGAGAAAAATCACATTTTCTTGAAAACATATAAAAGTCACATAATCTAAAAATGAATACATTTAAAGAAATATTTGAATCAGAGTGTCCAATACAACTTTTAAACTCTTAAAATGAATTAACATTTTAAAAACTTTAATGTCCATATAAATAAATCCTT
Organism: Viscum album; assembly: GCA_963277665.1. Lineage (NCBI taxonomy): Eukaryota > Viridiplantae > Streptophyta > Magnoliopsida > Santalales > Viscaceae > Viscum > Viscum album. The sequence goes on from OY728136.1 coordinate 1,521,302,009, forward strand.
AAAACCATTTTGAAAACATGGACATTAAGGAGAACAATTTAGAAGAATAAATATTTAAAACATTTAAAATGATTTTTTAGTAAAAACTCCCTTAAAAGGAATTTTTTTAATAAAATTTTATGAAACATGTACATTGATAAAAAATATGACGTTGTAGATACTTACGTAAAAACAACCTCAGATAACAAATAGATTGTGATGTTAACCCTTAGCTTGCACATTCCTTTAGTCGAGGATACATTTTACCACATTTATGAATACAATACTATGTTATTAAATTATAACAGAACCATATTAATATTTATGATATCATAAATGATTAATTTTTGAATTTATACCACCCATTTAATAATAATTTCCATGATAAATTAACATTTTGGGTAATAATTGCTTTCATTATCGTGCATGTTTTAATTGGTTACTCTTGATTGTATAACTTAGATCAAGATTTAAATTCATCCAGAATATAAAACATGATTTATATATCATATAAATTTAGAATATAAATATTTATAATAGACATATATATGAAATTTATAACAATTTTTATGGAGATGGTAGTCCGTACGTACACCTAAACGCTGTTTCCTTTTTCATATCATATTGAATCGAAATAAGTGAATAAGATATATGAAAGTACACACACACACACACATATATATATATATATATATCCAGTACCATTATTATATCATACATTACATACATATTAATGATATATATTTTATAATCATCATTGAATGGTGAACGTGGAAATCAATCTTATCACGTGTGGAGACGGTAATCCGTGCGTACGCACAAGTGATAATATCATTACATTGATGGTGAAATCGTTTGTAATTTGATGTTATATCATATATAATGAATCATTAACATGTTATATTTATTATTTACTTAGTCATACTCATTATTATACCCATCCAAATAATGAAGTCTTTGAATAACAAACAACACCAGGACATGGAGATGGTTATCTGTACATACACACATATGGTGACTTTGTCATTTATAGGATGGATTGAATAATGAATTTGGTTTTCAAATTTAAATAATAACATAAAAGTATATAGAATATACTAGAGTTATTATTTTAGAATGGAATCAAAAAAGAAAGATGATGTGGATAATGAAAAGAAATTGACAGATGTGATGAAATATTTACTTTTTTTTTGGGTTCTTCCTTTTGATTTGTTCAAAAGGGATCCTTAGGTTGGATTTCATATCAAAGGAAGGCCTCTAGGATGAAAGGAATAATGTTGGGAGGATATTTGATAAGGTATTGGATGATACAAATGTATTTGTATGTGCGAATTAGAGAGAAGGGGGTGTGACCTTTTATAAGAGGGGTGAGGGGCATATTAGGAAAAATGAAGAATAGTATTTTATAATAAAATCAATTTCAGTTTCTACTGTCTCCAAAATTAATTAGGTAAAGAATAAGGTTGGGATGGGTCTAAAATTACTCAACGAATATGTTTAATATAGGTTGGGTCACTATATTAACTTTATATTTTAGATTTAACTCTTACATAAATGATTTTAAATTCAGCATGTCTCTTTGTATTTTTATATTATATGGTTAATAAACAAACTATATACTTCAAAAAAACACAAAGTGGTTCATTAATGATACACCTATCATTATATAAGTCTTTTGGACGAAAATTATATTTATAAGAATAGAATATCAATTAATAATATAATATTTGTTTTAAAAACATTGTTATGTCAATTTTGACACTATTTGGTATTTTGTATGTTCTAAACTCATACCAGGATTATTACTTTGAAAAAATTTCTTCTATCGAACCCAAACATGTCATATTAACTTAGAAATTTAGTGTAATTCATAAAAAGTCTCAAATGAAATTTATTTATATAATTATAATATAAAATATTTTAACATTTCATTAATTAAGTAAATACTGTATCATCATTGTGTCATAAATAATTAAATCATTTAATGACTAAAAAATATAAATAAATTAATTAAATTATTTAATGAATTTTTATAGTCGATTTTATCTTATGTGTATCCCTATATTAAAAATGTTTTATTTATTAAACATTAAATTTATCACTTTTAAATATTCTTTAAATTAAATAAGAAATGTAATAATCTCGTCCAAGCGGACCTAATGGATCATATTTTATTACTAAGGCTATTTTTGGACTAATTACACTTATCTTAGAGAATTAGAACATATTTTAGGGTAATAATTATATCATTTTTCCCATAATTACCCTATTTATTTTTAACTATGGTAAATAAATGTAAAAAGATACTATTAACGAAAAATTATTTTCATCTTATTGAACCACATTTTACTTACTGATATCAACCATGTCTCTAGGATTTTTGAAATTCAACCCACAAAAGCAGTAAAATTAACTTTTATGTAAATTTGCAAATACTCCTAGGAGATGGGTAAAAGACGGTAAAAAGTTTAATAAAATTTTTATATATCTAAAATTATTATAAACATGATCCAATGAATTAAATTGAACTTATATAGTTATTATGTATCTATTTTTACCAAAAAAATTAGATAAATCAAATAATTAATTAATTAAAAATGTGGTTTTAAACTATAACTAAGTGCTTTTAATTATTTATCAAAAATTGAAAGTTCTCAGAAAAAACCAAAAATTTACCCTATTATAATTTTGATATCCTAATTTCAAAAATGAAGTGTATTTTACCAAATTCAAAAAAAATATGTTTCATTTATTAATATAAAATTAATTCCCATTGTAAAAACCAAAATGCATATTTTTAAGAAATAATAACTATCAAAAAATGACACTTTTTTATGTCAATTTCAAAGTGAAATTACTTACAATGACAAGGATTGGATGAAATGGTAGAAATATAATCTTTGTATACATCGAAAACATTAAAATGTATAATTTAACACTATAAATTATTTTGATTAAAAAAGTTGATTTCAGTTAAAATATAGTATTTTTCACTATTCAGTCTAATATGAATGTAATCAGAAAAACTCCAAAAAAATTATTGTAAGTAAATTATTATGTCCCGATTCTATAGAGGATGTTTAATTTTTCCAATTGAATATATAAAAGTTTCAAATATAGGATTTAAAAAGGGTTCACCATTAAAAGGGAGTAAAGTTCATATTTTTGAAATATACTTCTTTTATCTGAAAAAAATGAATTAGTTCTTACATTATGTCTAAAAAAATCATAATATGGATTCTAAAATAATAACGATTATATAAAGATCAAAATTCAGTTAAGACTATTCATAACTTCTTTTTAATGGCTAGTTTGGTAAGTCATGGTGCGTTTGAACTCAGTATTTCTTGTAGTGAAAGTTATTGAATTACTTTGAAGAAATGATGTACCATAAAATCTCAAGATGTTACAGTTCTATTTCCCATCTACAATCAAATTGGATTGTGGGTGTCTCCCCCAATGGGGTTATATATTTATTAAATGTGTTTTAATTAAATAATTATTATATTGATAAACTATTTTACATGATGTGTTTTGGTTTCCTTCTATAAATGATCAGGTTAGGGCGTGTTCAATACTAAAATATATGTGGCCTTCTTGAAATAGGTTTAGTTCTGAATTTCAACTTGAAAGGAATTAGGAAAAAATTTACACCATGAAACAACTTAATAGATAAGTTATCACCACTCATGAGAATTGGGATCTCATTTAGAATGCATGGATATGTTCATGTCAGAGAATGGATGATTATTCAAAAGTGAAATTGTTGAATCGTTTATTTTTTTAACCAACCAAAATATATTATATTAAAATTTATTTGGATAGTGGATCATCTTATATATTTTATATAGTGAAAAATATATACTAATTTGATATTCTCCCGAATAGTTTTATTTCATTTGAGATAACATTTATTTGTTATTATTGAAATGTGGGAAAAGACTTGGGGGATACCAAAAATGTATGATTCCTCACCCCAGACATATTAACATTGGTTTGTCTGAAGATGTTGTTTATCCAGATATAGATTTTGGATTAGTTTCTTATTTTTTATAGGTGTTCTATGATGTCACTATCATTGTTGGTGGAGTTTAATATGGTTGTTGGTTCTTGTATTGGTAATGATTTTTTCCAAGCTAATGCATGGGTATTTTGCTTATTTAGAGTGTAGATTCATAACTCTGAGTAAACAACTATTACATGGATGTTCATCTCAATATAATATTTTATAAATTTGTTTATAAATTTATACACAGATGGGTTTTGTAAAATGAATTATTTATATAGATTTATTATGATTTATTTATTTGTATCAGGATATTTGTGTTTTGTTTGTGTTCCATTATTAACATGTAATAACCCATTTCTCTTGTATTAAAATCTATTCATTTATTTATGGAATTTTGTTTATGGATAATGTATCCTAATGTTAGTTTTCTAATTCCACTTATTGAGCTGATGAGTTATGGTGGGATGATACATAATACCCTAGTAGGATTTCTCATGCATAAATGCTAGGGAAGCATACATAAATAAAAAAATTAACATTTTCAACAAACCAACATGAAAAAACAATTAATAATGGAAGGAATTTTAACAATCCCTCCAATTTAATTGAAAAATTTAATATTAAAATCATATGAATCTATAAAAAATTATAACCTAATTATTCTAATAATCAACATTATGTTTTTTTTAGCTACAATAGATAAAAATTAAAGAACTACACAAGTCCTATTTGATAATATATAAACCCCTAAACTTTATAAGATGCCATGATACCTAAATCAGTCAATATGAGTAATAAATCATTGAATTTATTCATGTGTATATTTAATAAATGTCAACATTGAAATATAATTGTGAAAAACAATAAAAATATGTTTCTAATAATGAAATAATCTATCAAAAATATCAATAAAAACTAATGAAATTGCATATTAAGGGTTTAGGTTCCATACAATCATTAATAATAATTTTCAGAATATAATGTCTATTAAATGAAATTATACATATCCTCATCATTTAATGGATCTAGTGATGTAGTTTATAATTAATTAAAATTAATTTTTTACGGATACTGTTATTCTAATGCATTATCTAGGCTCATAGAAAGTTCAGATAATGAATAATAATATAAAAGAGATGAACATGTTTTTTGAAACATGAAATTGTAATTAAATTGATAAATTCTACATGAATTCATTGGTCATACAAATAAATGGTCACACTATATTCATTACAATTCATGAGGCCCCAATTTTTATATGATTGATTATTTCTATTAATGAATATTTTATTCATATAAATAATTATATAGGAATTTTTTATTTTATAATTATATATATAATTTTCACAGTTATTCTTGGTCATCAAATTTTCATCAGTTTATATGTTTCTATCAAAAAAATATCATTTTAGTGAATAAATATTCATTAAAAAATTTAATTATATGATCTTTTAGAAGCATAAAAATATAAATTTTACTATTATTCATTCACTATATAAAGGTTTACCTGATTATAGTATTACTTAGTTCCTTTTATATATGTGTGTTATAAATATTTCCATAACTATGAAAAAAATAAGAATTAATAAATTAAAAAATCATGTTTATGAGTACAGAATTATTAATTATATTTTTCTAATCCCATTATTTTATGTCGTATATATTATCAGTAATAATAAAAATTTTATATTCAATAACTGTTGATGATTTAAAATTAATATAGAGCACTCAATAATGTCAATTTCATGAAAAAAATTAAATTAAAGAAGAAGCATGGCGGTTATGATTTATTGATTATTTTTAGTCAAAGTAATGATGCTTGTTGAAGTAGAGTAATTGTTCCTATGACGGTGTCTACCGATCATGAATGTTTGGATGAAAATTATGTCAAATTTTGGTATATAATTTGGTTTAGATTCATTCTTATATGTACAAGATGTTCTAATTTAACGTTTTTATGTTGATTTGGAGTTTTATGTTGATGGTATAAATGTATCCTTGATCAAAATATCTCTATGATAAAAGAGTTATCACTATGTTCATCCATTTATATTAGGATGATGTTTGAAAATATGATTTTTCTATGTGAAATAATCATCAATACTATAACCACACGTATTGAATCATCATGATCCACACATATCATAATGGGTTTAAGGCTCTTGGAGTTTTGGGAATGATAAATGTAGAAGGGGAAACCTAGACAAGGTCTTTCCTATAAAAGAGGGCCTAATATAAAGAAATTTTCTGAAATGAAATAGTTTATTCCATTTTGATGGTCATGGTTATCATAGAGATTATGTTAAGGGTGGTAAAACCCATAAAGTAGGGTATATTGAAGGAGTTTTTTCTTTTGTGGTATTTTATTTGAAATTTACTAGGATAAAATAGTTGTGGTGGTCCATGCGGTGATCTTCTGCTTTTTTATATCCAAAATTTTCATTGGGTCTATTGATACTTTCTGTGAAAAATAGGATGAGGAAAATACAAGACTAATATTCTTGAAATACATTGTGGGATTATATAATATATGTCCAAAATGGATAGGAGTTGGATGACAAATCCATGGTGGTTTCTTTTTTGAAGGAATAATGACTTATAATTTTCCACTATGCCTTGGTATGATCCAGCTAAATGGGATTTGATATAGTAATGGGTGGTTTTAATGATGTCGATCCATATATGACTTAGTGGTTTTTTTAATAGGTAAATAAGTTAATTTTTTTCTTCATAATCAATATGTATAAGTTGAATATGATACATTAAATTGAATTTAAATAGAATAGTTTACATAAGTGGGTCAACAGTGTGGGATGATGTAAATTATTTTTTTTCAAAATGTTGGATAACCATCTCACATAAATAATGGAATAATTCATGAGATGGATGAAACTATACGATAAAAAAATATTTTAAAACATATATATTGAACAATAAAGATAAATTAAAATTGATCAACTTCAATAAGAATATATAAATCATTCTATTCAAATTGAGGATAAAAAATTTCTACCTTATTCCCAAAAATATTTATTTGAAAATATATGATATAGAATTAATGGTGATGAATTGTCTTATGGGAGAATTTGATAATTAATTTTGTAAGTAATATTTGTAAAATAATAAATTTATAGTAGGTCATTTAAGAGTAAATAATTAATTGATATTCAATTATATATATAATATGGAATCATCCTTGCAAAATATGTGGTTGCATTCAAAATAGGGAATCCACTGGAATGATTCAATTTTGGTGTTTAATAAATATTTCAACAACCTGAAATCCATTGATTAATATATTTTTCATAATGAATATATATATGTGGGTTTCCCATGAGGGGTAGATAAGTTATGAATGATGAAAATTTAATTTTTTAACCTAATATGTTAATTTTTGGGAATGTTATTGTGGTTAGTTTAATCAAAAAATGTATTTTTTTCCTAATATCTTATCCTTATTATTAAAAATTATATTATAACAAAAGACTAATGATTTTAATCCATAAATAAAATTGAAATATAAAGATTCTACAAGGCTGTTGTAGACTGTTATTTTTTATAGAAACGATAGAACATTCGTACTGAAGATGGTAAAAAATATTAATTTTTTTAATATTCTTGTGAAATGTGTATCATAGTCGATATCTATAGTGGTAATATAAACTAATCTGAAAAATAATTATTTTATATCTTCTAAAAACATATTGTATGTGGTTTTTCTAATAATTGGTATCATGATCAATTGATTATGGAAAACTCAATTTTCATAATCATGCACTCTTGTTTTCCAGATAAAGATTTTATTAGTAGATGTGGAGTGGGATGGTGAATGGAACGTTTAATAGAAATAATTGATACTCATTTAAAAATCATTTTTATTAATTACATTTATAGGGATAGAAATTCCTTTGAAAATATTGATGATAAAGAGGAGGATGACTGAAATTTATTTTGATTTGAGGGTTTTATGAGATCATATTAACAGGTCATTGAATAATGCAACGATTTTTTTCCTAAAAAACAAAACATGGTGTATCTAATCTCAAGTATAAAGGTCCCCACATATGAATATGAGATGCCTCCAACATCTCACAAGCCAAATAAGTAAAAGAATTATGATATCATGTGTTGAAAATAAATACTCAAAATATTAGCTAACATAATAGTTAACAGATACTAATATATACCAACTTAAAAGGATATATGGGTAAATTGAATAAATATTTCATCATCAAGGATGCAGAAAGAAAAATATGCCATGTGAAATGTTTATTTAAATAAATGTTGTTAGTATTTTTCTATATATAATATAATGGTACATAATTCATCTTAAAAACCCTAATTAAAAAAAAGATGTATATTTGTAATTTTGTTAATCTAACATACATAACTAATAAACACACATATCAATGTGAAAAAGTAAAACCATAATTAAAATATATTATGGAATATATTTCCTCTAATTAATTTCTCAAATACTTATAAATTGAGTAGGATTGAAAAAAGAGCAATTGAGAAGATAAACCTAAGGATGGTAAATAAATGGTCTTATTTTTCAAGTTATTTAGTCTATATAGGTCCTCAAATTGGAAAGATATATAAATAATACCTCAAACAAATATGAAAATTAGGATGAAGAAAGTGGTAATAATATTTTGTGGAATTTTATGATAGTTGACATTGTATTTTAATATCTATAAGAAAAAATATGGACCCTAAAGTTACATAAAAAGTTTTCTTTATGACCATAATCATTGTAACTGATTTTATATTAGCTATTTCATTTTGTTGTATTTTATATAGTGCTACATGACATATGTGAAATAGATAAAAAATAATTTTGGAGGATGAAATCAATCACATATGGGATTTCAATCTATACAGGGAACTATAAACTGATAAATATATAATGGAAGGGTAATGATAATATCTAGAATTCCTCAAAAAATATAATAACCATAAATGATTTCTTATATGGGGATAGTTTTTATAGAAACATAGTCTCATGGGTCTTGTTAATTAAGAATGAGTTTAAGATTTTATTTTAGGTAGATAATATTGTTCATTCAATTGTTGGGATATATTTTTGAATGAGTAACATGTGTTATGGATTTTTCAATATTAATAAATATATTGTCTCTTTTAAGATTCAAGATCCATTTATTTTATGGAGTAATATTGTATGTCCCATTATTTATAAAAAATTTCATAAATTAAATTATATTTGAAGGACTGAATTTTTTTTTTAAATTTGTGACTTTTATGAAAACTAAAATAGTCAAGAAATTGTTTACAAATATAAAAAAATTAATTTTTTATAATTAATAAAAATTGATTTATTGGATTTTCTTACTACACCCCTAAGGGAATACATTATAAATTTTTGGAGTTTTATTATCAATTTTTTCATATTTATATTTCCGATATAAATATGATATCGTATAAAAATTTATCATTTAAAAAATTAGTTTGAAAAATATTATGGTTTTATAGATAAATTGAACACATCTGATAGGGATTGTTTTAATCTGTATGGACCATACATGATGGGAATTATCCTTATACCCATAAAAATATATATAACTAGGAGAAATATTACAAACTTTATATATTTGGTAAATTCAAGGATATATATCTTAGGTATCTCAAGAGAATTTTGGGGAAAAATATTGTTAAAAACATGTCATATTATAAACTTGTCACCTAAAACATATAACGGTATGAGTGTATATGTATTATAAAAGCATAAAAATTAAAAATAAGTTATTTAATTGAATTGGGGTTTCACACTATTTTAATATTACCTAACACTAAATAGAAATGTCCGGTAAAATAGGTATTAATAGAATATATTCTTGAATATGCATTTCATCTAAAGGGTTATTTGTTAATATTTATTGTTTTTAATGATTTAGTACATATTAAATCATTATTCAAATCTTGTGAAGCTATATTTGATGAATCTAGTTTTGCATTTGTACCAATGAAATTATAAATATATGAATATGAATAAAATATTAAATTATATCAACAATTTATAGTAATGGAGGTTCATATTGGTAAATGAACACAGATGGAAAATATATATGGTTCTGATTTATTTATGTAATTCTTGGATGGATGTATTGGTAATATTGTGACCCAAATTCATGTTTATCTTAATAGTTACTCTATGTCAAAATAATTAAATGGAGTTCTGTCACCATATGTTGAACCTATTTGAATTGAATCCATATATGAAAAATGTTGAATTTACAATATATAGTTCATAAGTGGTTGTTCTGAAGTATAATAAAATTAAATATTACTATTAAAATATCTAAATATATATTAGTAGAATAGTGATTTCATCATGAAGATTGAATTTATTACATCAATATGTATGAACAGGTGGCTATAACAACATATAAAAGAATAATTATTTCTTTAGAATGCCTATATAATTTAAAAAATTCATGAAATGGATTTCAAATCCACATTATAAAATTTTTATTTAGATGAATAAACAAATGATGAACAAATTCATGGATTTATAGTAGATTGAAATGAAAACAAGGGTTATAATTTTTTTCTCTTTATGGTTTAAAATAAAAAAAAATGACTTGATAAATTTAATGAGTAAATTCTATCAAAGGTAGATGTATTTAACCATGATTAATTATGTTTTTATTGTAGGATCTTTTTGAATCAAGGTATAGTTAATTTTTATAAATTAATGAAATTAAAACCCATTAAATAGATATGAGACAAGAAAATTTGGATTTGTCTGTTTTATCTTGAATCACTGATATGAATTGGTATAGTGACTTTTATATTATTATTGGTATAATTTTTTTAAATAGAAAATTAATTTTTCTTTCATAGTCTTTCAATATTGATAATTTATTAAAATGGATTAGAAAATTTTATTTTTAAATTATCTCCACACTATATGATTTTAGGAGTAGGATAATGCCAAATACATGTGTTATATTTTCTCAACTAGAATATGCAAGTGATATCGAGTGTCTCATGTACTTGAAAATAATAAAATGACCTATTATTTTTTATGATGTTTAATATTGTATAAGGTATACTAGAATCCCAAGATATGTACAATGGGATGTTTTCAAATGAATACCTATATATATTTAAGGGAACCATGGGATACTATATATGTAATTGTTGAAATCATAGGGTGTTTGAGGTATATATTGATGTAATCTCAATTAGAAACTCATATGATCACCCTTCTGTGAGTATTTATGTTTTTACACATGGATGTGGAGAGATACCATGGGTTCATATAACCAAACATGTATAATATAATTTTATACAACTTCATATTTTTTTACTTTCTAGTATACTAGTAATGATATAATATGAAATAAATCTCTTTAATGAGATATATAACTGCGTCATATGTCAATGTCTATAGTTTTAATAAATTATGATAGTGAAGTACTGATGTATAGGGAATGAAACAATAATTATAATTGGTGACTAATTCATTTTTTTTCTAAGACATTGATATGTATGGTTATTGGTCAAATATTGTATCATAACTTGGGAATTTGATAAATCAGGCCATAATTTTGAAGTACCATTAATAATGGTAATTTAAATGGTTTTAGTATATAAACAGAGTTAGGGATGGGTATAATTTCTGTATAGAATATTTTTCAATTATGGGATGACTACATATCATGTGATATGTTTTAAATTATAATATCAAGGGGGGGATTGAAATTTTTTGTGAAGGAAACCAAAAATATATATAACAACCATATACAATGTTGTTGGATCCCATGAGAAAAAGAAGGGTGAGTAGAAAACATAAATCGCCTGAATATACCTTTTATTATCAATAAAATATGTCTATTTTTTCATAAGGAATACTTAATTATTTTTCAAAACTGATATAAATGTATATACTAGTAAACCAATTTAAATTTAAAGGGAAAATTAATAATTACTACTACTAAGAATAGTATATAGACATAAAACACAATGAATATCGAGAATGTAATAGGATTTATCAAATGTTTAAAAAAACATTCTAATTGATATATTAAATGTGGATAAATTATGTGGTATATATATAGTACAAAAGGTCATGTGTCTATTAGGATCTGACCATTGGTTAGTATGACCATTAAGAACGACAAATGATCCACACATTTTCCAATAGTAATAATTTAACCGTTAAAATTAATATATATAATGTTTAATGTTAAACTATAATTTATATAGATGGGAGACTCAATGGCATCAAGTAGTAATGTGGTGATTTTTATGACAATTTTTCAGAACATGTGTGGGAGGTATAATCATTACGATACAACCTTGAATAAGACCATGTAGATATTTAAAAAGGGATATTTGAATGATACAATTTATAGGTTTTGATTAAATTAGTTTACATCATAAGAGGATCAATTTTAGCCGAGTGACCCCATCAATGATCCGCTTTATCACATAGTACACTTATCGATTATGCTGGTTAAAAAAATAGTTATGTATCTTGAAAATAGAGTCATAAAATAGAAATATACGTTAATAAATGAAATATTTATTTCATCAACCCCATTCCAGACTTCAATTTATTTAATAAAAGACACATGAACTTATGATGAATTTGACAAATAATATTTTAGATGAAAATAAAACGTAGTATAATATTCATAAACATTATACAAATTTATTATGAACTTAAAAAATAATAAATTAAATAATATTTATTTGTAGATTTATTTTTAAAATTACAAATTTAAATAAATATGAAAATATAATATTTTCTTTACCAATGATATATTTTACATTTTTTAGAAAATTTAGAATGATGTAAACAATAATTTATCAATAAATAATAAATTATATTTTTACATTAAATATTATGATATTATGATAATTATTCAAAAAAAGAAATCATCGATGTGACATCAACATGTTGAGATTATGTTATGGTGAAATTATAAAAAAATAAAAAATTACCTTATTTTTCTGTCAATCAGAAAATATAATATTACATTTTCACAATGTTTATATGAATTCATATGTATATAATAATTATTTAATAATTATTTAAACGAAATCTAGAAGCAATATATGTTATTTCATTAAATTTTTTATTTATATGTAACAATATCAATTTCCAAACCTATAAATGACTCTCCCGTGTCAAAAATGAATATTGTGTTTTTAAGAACATAATTTTATAGAGGATATATTTTTTCATGACCAATGTAATGTGTAAAAACAGGATTATAGTTATAATAGATAAAAAATTTAAAATTGACTTAAATTCCACAAGTCTTGTGGAAATACCATGGTTAAGTCATTACGTTTTCATTTGTCACTACCTATAATTACAAGACCTATATATAAATTTTTTTGATCAATTCTTCCACTTTTACAATAATTAACCACCAATAAAACTATTATTATGCACACAAAAACATTATCCAATATTTTATAACTATATTTCCTTCTAAAGAGTACCTAAAATTATTCACGAAGGTCTTATGTTTTTATCCTCATCATCTATGATGCTACTATTCAAGGTAAGAGAATTTCATACTTCCACTTTTCCATTCATCAGAATTCTTCATATCTTGTTATATACATATTAGATTTATTTATTATAATAACCATTTTATATTGTCTCTTTATTGAAAAATGTGTTATTTCGATGGGAAACCTATGTTCCCTCCCATTACAACATTTAATTAATACACATAGTAAATAATAATGCAAACAAATTTATTTCTAGAATTTCACTTTTTAGCATAAATACTCTTATATTGTGGATACCCAAACCTCTAACTTATCCATTGAAATTCACATATTATTAATCATCAAAAAAATTATTATTTATTTACATATAAAATATCCACATTTTCTCTCTTTAGGTTACAACTGAATTAATGTTCAAGTTATTAATCACTTATTAAAAATAAATGATCTAATATAAACCCCTTATATATTCTCTTCATGTTTTTGAAGAAATGACTTATTGTGATCACTATGGTCCAAATTTGTTAATATATATTAAAGGCTAAACCAAATATTTATCAAATTCATTGTTCAAATAATTAGTATCTAAAGATGATACTTTTATGATACATTGAGGAGTAACCTGGGTAATTACGTTTTATAACACCTTTTTATTATACATGTTGATATGCATATGAATGTATTATTTTTTTGGAGGCCACATTTCTATGTTAAATTTTCAAGAAATATTTATTATTCTCCATCTTTAGGACTAATTTTAATCAATTATTATCATTCATGTTATGTTCCCAATGTTTTATCTAAGTGGACTTTTGGATCACCATATCTTATTGATGTATGTCCCCCGGAAATTACATAAAGCGAGCATGCCTTAGAATGATTGAAAATGGACTCTTTCATAAGGGTCTAATAATTATTATGATTGTTTTTTCCATATATAATTCACTTATTATGAACCTAGTTTCAATAAACAATACGTCAAATGATCCACTGATGTTATTAAGGTAATTATTCTTTAGAAATTACATAAAAATTCGTTTATTAAAAGGTAGAATGCAATAAAAACTATTATTAAAACATGGATAAAAAACAATTTCTAAATCAATGAAATACTTATTTGGATTACCAATTTGAATATATAGGTTGGGATTCTCATAATATATTTTGATAATGACTCTTAAATACTAATGAATAGTTATGTGAAACATCAACATAATAGAGTATAGGAGTTGACAAAGAGATTTGGAATTTGAATAGATTTATATTGGATGAAACAGGATGATAACATGAGTTAAATGTTCAACACAGTTCACACCTATTTATTAATTCATATTTTATTGTCTCTACTCATTAGAGGTTAAAATATATGAATAACATTGTTTGTAAAATTACATTCCCAGAGTGTGGGATGCTTGATCTTAAAATTTTATTTCTAAATGTTTTTAAATTTTGGGATAATTTTTTATTTTAAGGTCTATTATAGAAAATATAAATTGATATTCATATTTTAAATGTTGTAGTATTTTTTGGAATATGATATTGATATGTTTTTCTGGTAGACCCATCCATTGTCTAGATCACAGGACCTTTCACTAGAAGATATGATCTTGTCTACTTAATCTATGTAATATGATCCAGAAGCCATTAATAAATCAAGAAAATAGATTCATTTCCAGAAATTGAATCAACCCAATTCAATGGTGTATGATGGATCATACAAATATGTGCTTTCATTCCAATAAAATGGACACCACATTTAACTGAATTATTATATTCAACCATTCAAAGGAACAAAAATATGTCCTAAAAATTTAGATTCCTATAAAATCATTTAATAAAATGCAATGGAATATTATTGGTGAAAAATAATACCATTATTACTCTATTATTCCCATTAATTATTCAATTCGTACTCTTGAATATATATCTATTTCGAGTAGTGATGCATCATTTTGTGTTAAATCATATTTATAATAAAATGCTTGTTCTATCAATTGGGTTAGTGGAGTATTCACATAAGGAGAGAGACAACATAATATTCATAAGTAATCTCCTTCCAATATAATTGATGAAAAATAAATTCCCTTACCGATTTATATATTCCAGAACATAGTTTACATTTATCAAAAAAAAGAAATTTTGAAAAATGTCATATAAATTTTGAAAAAAAATCATAAAATAATGTGAAGATGTTATAGTGGTAATGGATGATTTAAATTTCCATTAATTTGGGTTCTATCTCTATTAGGTTTTATTGGGATAAAATTTCAATTGGTCTTCATCAGTGTCAGTTGATCGATCTAGTCCATGTTTTTTTATCCCCGTCTTAATATACATCAGATATTCCACCACCAACAATGAATAACTACATGATTTAACATCAAACACAATATTAGTAATCTATATTGGAAAGCCCAAACAACCTATTCTTTATAGTATTATATCATTATATAAAACCCAACTCTTACTCTAACATTGACAAACATGATATTGGTATTTTATCTAAACCAACTTATTATAGATTTAAATGCCTACTTCTACTCCAGTTTCACAAAGATATTATCTCATTTCGTTCCCTCTATAAAATACTAAAGGAAAAATATACTCAATTATTACTCCTCATTTATATTCATGATATTAATGTGTGGTACACCAATTCAAAAAAAATTAAGTGAAATATTATTTACAAACTAATTAATTGAAATATTAAATATCTGTTAATAAATTTTAATATTAATTTCCAATCAATTATTCATTATGTTAATTATGTAAAACTACTATATAATTTAAGATTTAAATAACCAATATATTTTTTTATAAAATTTATTCATCATATCATTTATCAATTAATTAATTTTACAAAATACCAAATGGTAATTAATATATGTGTGTGTGTGTATTTTAAGAATAAAGACTAATTTGTTAATTATTAATCCATAGCTAAAAGATAATTATTTTAGAACATAATATCATTAATATATTATTCTAATGATTTTTAACGGGTGAAATAGATAATATATCATATATCCATTTAATTGTCCTCATAGATAATTAAATCACATTTCATATCAAAATTAAAAATTGAATTAATTTTCAAAATGAATAATTGGTTTAATTTTCAAATATATAATTAAAATACAATAATTAAATAGTTATGTAATTAAATATTTGTGGTTATAAATATAGTGTTTGACATCATAAAAAATGGGTAGTAATCTTTATGTTTTATCATGCAGTTTTGGTGATCATGAAAATCATTCAGTGTAACACCCAAAGCTTCAACAATACTTTTCTCCATGAATAAAACTATAGGGTGTGATGGAAGAACACCAAGTTCAAGGGCAAAAATAACTATCAAAATAGCCATTTAAACATGGTTATGAATAGTAATAACCACATTTTAAATTATATATATATTAAATATAATTTTAACATTCATCTATTGTGTTCTTAGATATAATATAAGGACAAACTCAATTGTTCAGATAAAAGAAGTATTATAAAAAATGTTTTTTTTCCACGTTTTAATGGGGGACAATTTTTAAAACTAATATTTGACACATTTATAAATTCAATTTTATGAAATTAAGTTATTATTTAGATGGGTGACAAAAAAGATTAGTTTGGATAAATATTTTCTGATTTTCTGATAACTTTCATATCTGGATAAATAATAAAAGTTACTAAATTTAATTTGAAAACAAATTTATTAATTAAAATAATTAATAGATGATAAATTATACTTTTGAATCGTTTTTATATTCATTTAAATTAAATTTTTATCATTTAATTCAATGTTGGTAATTTGAAGTAATTTCATATTTAAATTGGACATTAAGACATATCAATCTTTTGATAGTTTTTAATTCTGAATAACCTGTTTTCTGGTTTTGCCAATGAGAATTAATTTTAATTTAATTAATGAAACTTCTCTGTTTTTAATTTGTTAAAATATACATCATTTTTGAATATGGTATATAAATGTTATATTTGGGGGAGTTTTTGGTATTTTTCTAAGAACTTTCATATTTTAAGGAATATTGAAAAACACTGAGTTATTTTTTTTGAAAATAATTTATTTAAATAATTATTATTTGTATTTAAATTTATTTTAATGGAAAAATATATACATTATACCTATAGTAGTCCAATGTAATTCATTGGAGTAATTTTATAACAATATTAGATATATAAATTTTTATCGAACTTTTTAACCTCTTTTACCAACCATCTATGCACATTTGCAAATTTACATAAAAAGTAATTTTAAAGCTTAATTGAATCGAATTTAAAAAAATCCAAGATACACGGTTGACATCAGTATGTGAAATTTGGTTCAACAGGGTGAAAATAATTTTTGGTACATATTAACTAGTGATTTTTATTTACCACGGTTTAAAGTAAATCAGGTAATTAAAGGTAAAAATTATTTTATACTTATCCTAAAACATGTCATAATTCATTAGGATATGTGTATTTCAAAATAAATAATCCATAATAATAATATATGATCCATTTTTATTTATTGGATTAGAATAGTAAATTTCTTATTATATTATTTAAATTACAGTTAAAATTGTTAATTTCTTATTTTAATAACTAAACAATATTTCATATATGGTTAGAAATGAGATAAATTTGACAATAAATATTTATTATAAAAA
Organism: Viscum album; assembly: GCA_963277665.1. Classification (NCBI taxonomy): domain Eukaryota; kingdom Viridiplantae; phylum Streptophyta; class Magnoliopsida; order Santalales; family Viscaceae; genus Viscum; species Viscum album. The sequence goes on from OY728136.1 coordinate 1,521,320,156, forward strand.
TAAAAAACTTTCAAAAAATCATTTTATTGTATTTGTAAATTTTATACATTAAATTATTAAATATAGTTATGACACAATGATGATGCAATAATTTCTTTATTAATGAAATAGTGAAATGATTGATGTTATAAATATTAAAATAAAGGTAAATTAAGACTTTTTATGTATTCTATGAATTTTATAGATTAATTTGACATGTTATGATTTATTAAATTATTTTTTTTATCGAAGTTATATTGTAACAATTACTTTCACCAAAACCAAACACTAAATTGTGTCAAAATTGAAATAAATGTGTTTTTAAAACTAATATTATATTTTTAAATGATATAATATTCCAAAAAATATATGTTTCAGACAAAGGACCTAGAAAAGGATGGATGTGTCCATAATGAACCACATGTGGTTTTCTTGGAATTGTAATGTTTGTTTATTAACCATTTATTATAATAATACAAGAAGAAATGGTAAATATTAAACTCTCTAACTATGAGATAAAACCATAAGATAAGGGTAATATAGTGACCTAAACATATCTCAAACCTATTGGATGAGATATTTTTGATAAATCCCTACGTTATCCTCGAAATAAATTCATTTTGAGCTATTATAATCTGAAAATAATTTTATAATAAAAAATATTTCAAGCCTTTCCTAAAGTGACCCTCACCACTCTTATAAAATGGTACTTCCCCTTCTCTCAAAATCACTACTCCAAAGAGTTTTGGTTCATCCATAGCCTTCTCAAATATCCTCCCAACTACCCTCAAATCATCATAAAGGCCTTAAACATATCATAAATACATCATACATTTCACTTTTTATCAAATTAAAAGGAATCCCCCAAAGAACTGGTTATTATTTCATCACATCTTTCAAATTCTTTAATTTTTCAACTTCCTCTTTCTTTTTTGTTTCCATACCATAATAATAACTTCTGTACCCTTTTATGTAATGTGATGTTTTTATAAATATGGTACAACTGTATTCATTATTGTATCCATCCTATGAATGATAATGTCCCCAAACGTACGTACGTATGACTTTCCATCTCCCTGTTGTGGTTTAGTTTGTTATTCATCACCTCATTATTTGGATGAGTATAACAATTGGTATAATTAATGTAAATAATAAACATAACATGTTAATGACTCTTTATATATAATATAAAATCAAACTACATATGATTTTACAATCAATATAATGGTAAGATCTCTCGTGGGTACGTAAGGCATACAACGACACGATGAGATTTCATTCCCCATCATAACAAATATAGAATAATTTTCATTTCATTATTTCAAAATAATGACTAAGAACATAATATCAATCTGGATATGAATCCAATAAATACTATCCATAACAAAAATGAATTACTTAACAAAATATATAAACAAAAAAGAATCAGTTAACACCTGAAACAGTTATACTAATGCAATATTATTAACAATAAAATATTAAAGGATAATATATGATATACAATTTATGTATGTAGATCTTGAATAATTTAATAACAATTATTATAACATTATACAGGATGTTAATGTACCCTCGACCAAGGAAAATTACAAGGTATGTGTTAAAATTTCCATTTTCTTTATTATCTAAGGTTGTTTATATGTGAGTATCTACTGGAACCACTATATCTTCAACATCTGTGTTTGTTAAAAATTAATTTCAAAACATTAATTCTATTTATTGTAATATAGGTTATGTTCATTTATACCCTTGGTTGAATTTTTATAAAATGATTTTAAAGGAACCTTTCTGTTGCTTTACAAACAATTTACATTATATCATTATCGACAAATTAAGGAAAAAATGTTTTTTAACTTATATAGAGGGTGCATCTATTTTCTGCCATTATATCATATTCAAAACTTCCCCTAAAATATTATAAGAATATCTTAAATATAAATGTTTAATTAAATTTTGAGTGAATTCAATGTAGAAATAATTATTTCACTCAAATTGTTTTTATATTTATTTCATCTATATCAACATCATTTAATGGATTGTACATTTGTTTGATATTGGTTTATTACGATACAATCATTCATATTGTATTGATATTTTCTGATATGTCTGACTGTGGATGTGTTGTTTTTATTCAATTCATGGTTTATGGTTATATTATTTCCATCTTGTATTCTATTTTTAATAAGATTGTTTAAATTATGGGTCAAAATTTTCTTACGAGGAATGCATTTGACATAGTATGTTATAAGTGAGCCCTCTATAGCTCCTCGATGCATTGGTAGGTCTCATGAGAAAAACAACTGTCTTGGCACAATTCATTGAAAAAAATCATATTTGTAGTCTTGGAATCAGGCTTTAAATATGTGGTTATGATGTCCATCATTTATCATTTTTCCAGTATAAAATTAGATGTGGATATTATATTTTATAATTCTTCTAGTAGAATATACATGTTAATACGTAAATGGAATTATTTGATTTATAATTTCCATATTATTCTAAATTTTAATTTTAAAAGTATACTGTTTTGTTTTTATACATTTCTTTAAATGTTTATGTTTATTTATGATAGTTTCAACTGTATTGTATTCCTTACTTGTCGTCTGATCTCACCCCTTTATTATGTTTTATTTTTTATAGGACATGAAAAGGTATATTATGACTGACTCACAAGAATAGGCTTTGGGATATAAGTGTGTTTAAATAGGTCACAATGTTGTAGTTTTCCCATTTCAAAATGTAATGTAACACTTATTTATGTATCTATCACTATTAATGCTACTAAACTGATCGGTCATTCATGACATGATCTTTTGTGATCATTCCAATTTTATGTAATAATGAACTGACTCTAGGTAACAAGGGTGGGTGCCTTACAATTGGTATCAAAAGATGTTTAGTACAAACCCTGGAAACTAGATTTTGAAAAGATCTGATTACAAAATAGTACCATAAGATAGACTTAAGGGATTAGTATAGAACAACATCCTAGAATTTTGGTAATTTAGAGAGTTCGTTATTTTTATATGAAATACATCAAGGTCTGGATACGAGACAGTAGCGGTGACTCAGGCACAAATGTACCTAGGAGTGAAAACTCTAAAAAATTGTTTCGGGCTTGACCCGGTGTATCCTAGTACATGAAAATAGGCATAGCTGTACTCTTGGATACGACACTCATGGGGGATATTCCTAGGATAATTCAAATATTAATTACAATCCAATATAAAGGATTCTTGAGTAAATAAATTCTCAATGAAAACATTATTGTTATGATTATGGATAATAGGAATAAACTTTTGAATTTATGTTAGGTAATTTAATAGTTTGGAATTATGTATCACGAGTCATAAATTAATCTAGTGTATTCCATTTTTACGAAATGGAACCTAGTGGATGGAATTGAAATTATATCAATGCATGTAATTCATGTAGGTATTTCCCTTCTACTCATGATAAATATATCATAGATTTTGATGCAACTAGTACGGAATAGATTATAAGAATACTAGGACAACTCAGTCAGGTTATGAATAATTACCTTACACGTATGGAGCACCCTGATGTATAATGTGCAGTACCAATGCAATACCAGTAAATGAGGAAACAACAACCAACATTCAATGAGGCTACAAATCCTTTTGTAACTGAGCAATGGATATCATCCTTAGACAATTATTTCTTACATTGGGGAATAGTGAAAGGGAAAAAGTTTTCATGGCTGTTTATCACCTAACAACAGATGCAGATAAATGGTGATCATTAATCAAAACACAAATGAGGGTAAAGAATTATAAAATATGTAATGGAGGGAGTACAATGACATTTTCATAGTAAAATACCTTCCTCATGACCATCAAGCGGATATGGAAAGGCAATTTCTAAGTCTGAGGCTGAAGAAGGATAAGAATGTTGAAAATTCTGAGACTAACATTACAAGGATAGAATGGAATTATATAGATTATATACATAATATAAGAATTAATATTTATTGATTCATTTATTGAATAAAAATATTTCATCGTCGATCAATAGTATCACAATCCTTCTCATCGTATGAATATATAGATACATGTGCTATTAAAACAAAAAAGTAATTCTTTAAGTCTTATGACATTAAAGTAATGTAAAAAAAGAAGTGAATTGTGGAGCAAGAGGAAGGTAAAGGAAAATGATAATGAAGGATTTCCCATTATGTGATATTTGTCTGATGAAAAACCTTGATACGTTCCTAAGAGTAAGGGTAGTTTGTTACATGTCTGGAGAAAAAGGCCACCAAAATTGTGATTGCAAAGTAAAGAAATAATCTGTCGATATTGATTTCCACAATTTTAGATATATGGGTTATTATGAAAGAGATTTTCCTAAGATTCCAGAAAACATACCTCAGAAATGGACAAGGTAGAAAGGCCATGCTTTTGATGTTACTACAGTTGAAGTGGAATAATTAATGTATTTGTGTTTTTGGATTCAATATTTATATTTTGGTTATATGAAGAATGAGATATATATAATTATTTTAATGAATTAATTTTTTATAATTAAGGTTTTAATAGGATGAAGGTAAAAATATTTTTAATATGTAACAATTATTGTACCTTTATGTTGTTTAGGGAATTAGATGTTACAATTGATTTGGAATTTTATGGACTTTTTAGATAGAGTTCAGACATAAGTATTTTGGATAAATATAATTATTGGAATGTATTATGTTGGAAATTGTATTCTATTGTTTTAGGATAAAATATTTCTTTAGATTAATTTTGTATTGTTATAAAAATGGCAACCATGAGGTCAGGCGACAACCTGTCCCGCCCGGCTAGGTCCTGAGACTTGAACCCTCAACTGATGGGTGTCAAGGGTGCATCACCTACCATTGGCCTATGTGATGTCCTAAATTGTATAAAATAGTTTTTTAAAATGTACTAGAATATAAATTATAAATTTATTTTTTTGTAACCCTACACGATTAGGATAAATATAATATTTTTGAGTTCTAAAATCTTTTCCAATTAAAGTTGAGTTTGTGGTAGAAATTATTTAAAGGATGGATCTATATTTGTTATGTATTATTTTTTCATATTTTATGAATAAATTAATTATTAAATTTTATTTAAAGTGTGTTAAAACAAAAAATGTGTTATCCTAATACCTTACGTTTTTTGAAGTGACGATATTTTAAATTAGTACTGATTTTAGGCTTTGAGGCCCTCAATTGTCCATTCACTTGTATGTGATTGATGAACTCAATCACTGACTATAAATATTTACATTTTTTCTCCAATTATAATTTCCACCAATTTTATCATATTCAAAATCCTAATTTTTGTTGACTTTTTTTATTTCATTTTCCTTTATATTAAGACTACATTTTATTAACCCTATTTTCGATGTTGGTTTTCCACAAATGTAATTTATATTTTAAACCATTTATTTGAAAAGATAAATATAAAATTGGGAGGAAAAAATTTATTTATTGAGGGAATAATGTAATACCCCAATATTCCACGGTACGTTTTCCATTGAATAATACAATAGCGTGCGAGTAAAGCAATACTAAGTTCAAGCGCACGGTGATCTATCAAACATGGTATTTAAAAAAAAATTATGAATAGTAAAATCCTCATTTTGAATATTATATATATCCCATATAATTTTAACATTAATATTTTCTATTTCATAAACATAATACAATGACATATTCAATTTTTCGGATAAAAGATCTATTTTTCAAAATATACAGTTTTTCGTCCTTTTTATGGAGAACCCTTTTCGAATGCAATATTTGACACTTGTATATATTCAATTTATTGAAATTAATTTCTTCTTTAGAATAGATATGTAAATTTTTATTTTGGATAAATATTTGTGTGTTTCTGTGATAAGTTTCATATTTTGATGAATAGTGAAAGTTACTAAACGTAAACTTAAAACAACTTTTTTAATCATAAAAATTTATATTGTTAAATTATAAATTTAAATTGTTTTTATGCATAATTAGATTATTTTTTTATAATCTAATCCTATTTTTTTATTGGAAGTAATTTCATATATAAATTGGACATTAAGACGTATCAATCTTCTGATAGTTTTTACATCTCAAAAACAGATTTTTTGGTTTTGACATGGTAATTAATTTTTAATTAATTAATGAAACTTATATTTTTTGAATTTGGAAAAATAGACATAATTTTTAAATTTGGAATATCAAAATTAACATTTGTTGAATATTATGTATTTTTTTGAAATCGTATAATTTTTAATGAATAGTTAAAAACATTATGTTATTGTTTAAAAATGAATTTTCATTAAATAATTGTTCAATATATATATAATGTAAAAATAAAACCAAAATACCTATATTATTCCAATTTAATTCATTGGAGTCATTTTATAATAAGATTAGATATATACAATTTTATTGAACTTTTTAACTTCTTTTACCCACCTTTTAGGCACATTTACAAATTTACATAACTAGTAAATTAATTACTTCTATGAATTGAATTTCAAAAATCAGAGAGATATCTATAAAATCAGTATGTAATATGTGGTTCAATAGGATTCAAAAAATTTGTGGTGAATATTATCTAGTAGATTTATTTACCACGGTTAAAAGTAAATAGGGTAATTAATTGTAAAAATGAAATTATAATTATCATAACACATGTTATAATTATATTGGATATGGTTATTTCAACAAAAAATACCCCCAGTAATAAAATATTATCTTTTTTGATCAAATTGGTTTAGATTATGACATTTATTATTATTTTCATTAAAGAATAGTTAAAATTGTAAAATTCAAATTTTATTAACTAAACAATTTCTTATATGGTTATACATAAGATAAATTCGACTATAAATATCATAAGAAAGGTAAAATTATTTCCTTAATGATGGTTTTTTATTTTTAATATTTAAGTATTAAATAATTAAATTTATTTATGACAAAATGATGATGTAGTAATCACCTTATTAATGAAAGGGTAAAATAGTAGATGTTATAATTAATAAAATAACTGTAAATTGGAACTTTTGTTGCATTTTATGAAGTTATTATGTCAATATGACTTTTTCAGGTTTATTCAATGTGTTTATTTGAAGAGATAATGTTTTATGACTTTCAGAAAAAACCAAATACTAAATTCTGTCAAAATTGAATTAGTTGATTTTTTAAAACAAATACTATATTATTAAATGATTTAATATTCCTAAAAATCAAAGTTTTCAAAAAATTACCTATAAGAGGATATATTTCTCAATAATTAACCTCTTAGGGTTTTCAGGGATTTTATAGTATATTTATTAACAATTAATTATAATAATTACAAAAGATATGGTAAAAGATAAACTAATTAACTAAGAGTTAAAACTAAATGATATGTTTAAAATGTTGACCAAAACTAGTTTAAAACCTATTTTTTGAGAATTGTTAGATCCATAAAAACATTATCCTCTAAATAAGTCTAATTGGAGCCATTATAAACATAAAATATTTTTATAATAAAATAATATTTCAAGATTTTCCAAAAAGTAACCCTCGTCTCCCTTATAAAATGGTAATTACCCTTCTCTCAAAATCACCTCGCAAAAGCCTTTTTGGCTAGACCAGCACCATATAAAATATCCTCCCAACTACCATCACTTTAACCTAGAGTCATTTCATTGATCATTCATCCTACCTACTGCACACTATTGAAAAAATCAAAAGGAAGCACCCAAAAAGATGTAAATATTTCATCACCTCATTCATGTTCTTTTCTTCTTCAACTTCATATTTATTTCTTTATTCCATACCAAACTAATAACTAAAATAACTTCTACATAGTGTGATATTATTAGTAATATGGTACAACACTATTCATTATTGTATCCATCCAATGAATGAAAAAGTCACCATATGTGCATACATACAACATACTGTCTTCTTGACGTGGTGTAGTATGTTATTCAACCTTTCATTTTTTGGATGCGCATAATAATGAGAATAATTCTGGTAAATAATAAATATTACATGTAAATGACTCTGTATATATAATATTCCATAAACCTACATATTATTTTACCATTACTAGAATGGTACTGTCTCTCGTGTGTACGTACAGCTTACCGCATCCACGACGTGATGAGATTTCGTTCCATATCATATCCATTCAAGAACAATATTCATTTCACTATTTAAAAATAATTTTTAAGAATATAATATCATTCTGGATATGAATCAAATATAACTTACCCATTACAATCATTACTAATGTAACAAAACATATATTGAAAACGAATTAGATAACACCTGAAACAATGACACTAATGAAATACTATTAACAAATAAATATTAATGGATTATATATGATATCATATTTATATATATGGTTCTTGAAAAATTTAATAACAATTATTTCACCATTATAACAGATTTTAATGTACCCTCAACTAATGAAAAGTTCAAGGTGAGGGTTAAATTTCCTAATCACTTTATCATCAACATCCATCGTTCTTAAAAATGAATTTTAAATCAATTTTACTATTTACTAGACTATGGGTTAAATTTATTTATAATACTGGTTGAATTTTTTTAAAATGGGTTCAATGGAAACTTTTTGTCGCTTTCCAAACAAGGTACATAATGACCTTTTTGAAAAATTATGGAAAGAACATTTTTTAACATATACGGTGGGTGCTGATATTTTTCACAATTATATCACCTTAGAAACATCCCTTAAAATTGTATAATAAAGTATTAAAAATAAATGTTTTCTTAAATTTTGAATGATTTCAATGTTGAAAGAAACAATTCCCTCAAATAGTTTTTGGGTTAATTTCTTCCATGTCGACATCCTTTGTTGGATTTTACGTTTTTTTGAAATTGATTTTGTTATACAATATACCATATTGTATTGATAGTTTTTTGATATTTTTGACAGTGGAGATGATATTTTTACCCCATTAATTATTTGTGGTTAAATTATGGATATTTCATTGGCTAGTTTTAATACAAATGTTAAAATTATATTTTAACCTTTTCATATGAGGAAGGCATTAGACTTAGTATGTGATGGGTGTAGCCCACTATAGCTTCTCGATGAATTTGTAGGTATCATGAGACAAACTAGTTTATTAACACAAGGACCTTTGAAAATCTTATTTGTAATCTTGGAATGAGGGCCTGACTATGTTGTTTTTATGCTCGACATTATGAATTTCATTCATTGTGAAATTATATATTTATATTTCATGTGATTATTCGACTAATATGAAAATCTATGTGAATAAGTAAATGGGATAATTTTATTTATCTTCCCAATATTATTCTGAATGTTATGTTTAAAATTAGTGTGTTTAGTCTTATACATTGCCATTATTGTTAATGATTATTTATAATAGTTTCCACTATATTCTTATCCTTACCGAGCATCTGAGCTAACCTATTTCTTATGTTTTATTTTTCTCAGGACGTTAAAATGTATATTATGACTGACTTACTAGAATAGGCTATGGATATGTGTCTATTCAAAGGGGACACAATTTTTTTTTTATTTCATTTCATAATGTAATGTAAACTTAAATATGTATCAAATACATAAAATGCTACTAAACTAACCGTTGTTTTAGGACTTTACCTCTTTTTATCATAAAAATGTAAAGAAATAATGCACCGACTCTTCATAACTGGGATCATGATGTTACATTCAGAGAGATCATTAGCATATTGTGTTGTTGAACATCATGATTGTCTCATCTCATTTATAGATTTCATGGAACACAAAACAATGTTTTTCTGTCAATTTATTCCCTATATAAATTTTAATTTATTTGATGATTTAGTCAATAACATTATTTAAATAAAATCAAGATCATTAATATTCATATTTTATTATATAAATATTTAATTTCATTCCTTCAACCATAATATCCTTAGGATGTTATGAAATTTTTTTACGTTGGTATTATAAACCTATAAATTTTTTTATATTGTGGTAATTATTTCAACAATATTAATGATGTAATTATATGAGTAATATATTATGGAATTTTAATATTAAATTGATAATTCAGGTTATAAAAATAAGTGATTTCTATAGTTTATATGTCTTTACTATTAAAAAAATCAATAGAGTAATAATTCAAATATAGGAAACAAATGATTAAAATTATGATTTAAATATAATTTATTATATAGATATTCTTTATGTGAACATAAATTATAAAAAAACACCCTAGATATTTTTATGATTTTTTTTATTGATAATAATCTGTGATGTGACATAAAAACAAACTATATTGTTAATAGAATAACATTATGTTGTTTTAAAATAAAATATTATATTTATATTTTCTGAATAATATTCATTTTTTAGAAAATTATGTCATAACATGAATGTGTGAATCCGTAAAATGTTTTAAATACATTGAATACATTGATGATCATAAGAATAATTCATGTCAATATATAAAATGTAATTCCAATATTATGATTTTATATGGTTAATTTATAGAACAACATAAGAATTCGACATGTAGTTATAACATGAGTTAGTGTGTGATTGGGATTCATAAGATAAAATATAATTTCTATAATAGTAATTAATTTATGAGTTTTGGGGTTTAATGTTACAAACTTCATCATTAAATGAATATAATGTCAGTAATTGAACCATGTATTAATTTAACATTGCAAATTAAGGTCACAACATAGAATGAAATACCACAACATGTGAGTCTATGTGCATGAATTCATGTTTCTAGTCTATAATTGACCACACCAAGAGATAAATCCTTGCACTATGACCTGATCGTTGAAGGATTCAACATTTTTTTCTAGTTGAGACTCACATCATAAATTATATTATAGTGCCACTACAGGTTTAATGTCATTGAAATAATTATTTTTCATTCAATGGTATTTGAATAATTTATAATCTGAGATATTGTGTATTTGATTGTTCTAGTAGGATACATTAATTAATTTCATGAACCATGAAATTTCATAATGAACAATGACATTCATGTACATCAAAAACTTATACTGTGAGATGAGTAATATGAATTACCAAAAAACTCATGTTGTTTACGCAAATTGATTTTAATGTTATGAACATAATAAATTAATATTAAAGTCATTCTACTATATATATGGCTTTGAAAAAGAGAATTAATCATAATCATTTTTATATGGTGTGGTTGTTTAAATGGATAGAAAAACAACATTTAGTAATTTTACGGGGTAGGGAAATAAATCCACCAGAGGGAAAAATGAATAAAAAAGGAGGATTTATTGATAATTGATGGATGGTATGTTAATAAGGGTAGATATATCAAAGAATTATTATTTCCAGATAATTTTTAGAGTACACAATATAGAATCCATTTTATTATTTTTATTCACCACATCAATGATTGACACCAGAAAATTAAGGATATATTGAGCATAAGAAGAAAGATGAGAATATTTACTCATTGATTATTTTATTACATGAAGTGGTGGAATTTAGAGGTTCTTCTTTCTACACTTAATGTCATCATATATTACATGTCGAAATATTGGATTACATGTAGTGTAATATATAAAAAACATAATTGTATGAGAAATAGAATGATGCAATTAATTCACTACTGACATAGTTTACAAACTTTGTTAACTTACACAATTTGAATTTTTCAAGAAACTAAAAATTAAACAATGGATGGTGGCTAAGGGTTTGAATAAACTCTATTAATTCATGTATCGACCAGACCATCATATAGTTTTTAAGGGAAAAGAGATATAGATGGATAACCATCATCGATGGGTGTTCCACCATTGATCCTTGCTCCACATCCATTTTTTATGTTTTTTCATTTTGTTCTCACCATCTCTTTGCTATAATGACGTGGTGACATCTTAGTTACAATTCATTCTTGAAAAATGGAAATAAAATATATAAGGTGTTTTATTTTTGATTTTAATAAATTTTGGGATTTTATATTGGTTCATATTTATCTTTTAACTAATTCCTTTTTGAATGTCCAATTAGAAAATGGTTATTAGGTGGGTTTAATATTATTATTTCATTGAGAATTACTATTAACTGAGTAGATGTATTTCATCTATTTAATTTGAGTTCTAGATTTTATACTTCCACCCTATCCACTCAGATTTTCTTACCTTATTTTTAAATAATGGTTATTGTTTCCCATTCATTACAATCTTATGTACCTAATTATGAGAGATAAAGAGTTTTGGATTGTGAGAATTTACCCGGACCAATTGAATTTTAGAAACATTATTCAACAAAATACACTATTTTTAATTATTTATTTCATATCTTGTTAACCCATGAACCCGAATTAATTATTTCCCACAAACCATTTTCTATTTTCTTCACCCACTTATTCTCTGAATCAGACTCTCATCATCACATATTCAATTTATTCAATTTTAAATTATTTTAGTTCTTCATTATTAAATTAATATTATTTCCAACCCTATCCATATTTGGTTGACCATGGAAATTAATATCTTATAGAACCCTATATTTTAGTGGTTTTGTGGAATTATAAAAAAAATTATAAATCCATTAATCATGAATCAATTATTGAATAAATATGGGATTTCAATGTGTTTAATCCATTATAGAAGATAAGAATGATGAATTTATTAGTAAAATACTTTTGGGAAACTATTTTATCTGTTTTTCTATTTCTTGGTTTTAGAATGTTCTTTTTTATTTATTTAATTTTTTATTACATTTTACCACATTATGTATCCTTTGTTTTGGATTTCGGTTTTACTATTCAAGATGACTACCAATGATATGTTCTCTTTCCTGATGAAGGATATTTAAATAAAAATATATGAAATTTGGATGATGAAAAATCAATCTAATGATAGCCTACATACATACACAATTTTTTAATATAAAATTCCCATAGACTTGACCCCAAATTCTATAAGGTGAATCATAACCAATGAAGTATAGAAAATATATCATAATTTGGTGCCACTTCTAAATGTAATATAAATTCCAACCCTAGAGAATTGAACTTTTAATTTTTAGAGGATAAAATATACCTTGCAATTGAAATTGCGTGGGACAATAAAAATTTCAGTGTACAGTAGTTAGAATAATAAATATAGAATGATATCGATACCGATTTTTTGAATTAGTTTATTTAAAAAAATTATAACCTAAAATAAGAGGATGTAGAACAAGCTACCCCATGTTATGACTCTTTAGTGGAACTAAAATATTTTTAAACAACAAAGAAAATTTTATTATGGTTGCGAAACAAAATTCATTCCATGAATTATTCCATAAATGAAATAAATCTATTTAGGGAATGAATTTTATAATGTTACAAATTATGAGGAGATATTCTCATTTATACTTATACAATACATAATCTATTCAACACCCTATATATCCTCTATGGTTTTAAAAATGATAAGGTGTGTTATTTATGTTGAATTCTAAGCTGAGGATTAGGTTATCATGAGAAAATTAGCATTATATCACACTTCAATCAACTAAAATCGTTATGTTAGAGCATAAAGAAAAAAAATATTATCTTCCATGAAGTAACCTCAGTAATAATTGATTTCAAAAATTTTATTTAAATATTAGGATTTAATATCAATTACCATTTATTTCTGTATAATTAATAAAAATTACTTTATTTAAAATGTGTATCGGTATTTTTTAGCTCCATCAATGGCATTGGTGTAAATAATAATGATGTACAAACATAATTTTCCTGAATATTTTACATAAAGAATCACATACAAGATATGGATTAAAAAAATACACAATTGTAAAACCATAAAACAATATGGAGATGATGTAATAATTACATGTTCATCTAATGAAGGAAGTACCGACTAGAATGAGAGTAAGCCTTCAATTTTTTAATTTTATATCATGTTCCCATTAATTAATTGTATTTGATATTTAACTGAAAATTTTATGTCATCAATGGATTCTTACTTTAATCAATGCAACTAAATGATATAAAATGGCTAGGATAAGTATCATACCAGGAATTATAAATTTTATTGTCAATATATTTGAATGAAAACAAATGGGGTAAGGAATTTTTAGGTATAATCATATGTTATTTGGTTCGTTAAATCAGGATTTATGGGTGCTTGTAATTTTATGTAAAATGTTTTCTATTGGGATACTCTTTGAATTTTTGATATTTTCTTTGATGGATTTAATATTTTAATACATTTACATGAGTATTTCCCCCAACAATTCTCCTCATTATTAAAGTATCCTCTAGGCCCAATATTTCCAATTCTCTATGGGGAATATATCATGTGAAACACACCAATTATTTCGTCTATGAAATTATTATCAATTATATGACAATACATAATGAATTTTAATATGAATTTGGAATTTATTTTTATCCCTTTATCATTTTAACCACTTTGAATCATCATTTGTAATCCCGTTTAATTCAAATATAAATTTTAGTAACATAATTTTGTTTCTAAACACTTTATTCCATTACTACCTTCCTCTGAATTTTTTGTTTTTTTTAAATAATTAATGAGACTGGGAGAGATATTTTCCATGGTGAACCAATATATACATTATTTTTGATTTTATTATTGTGTATTATCAATATAGATTTTGGGAGAGGCTATATATTTACCATTTTATTTATTTTTAACCTATCGTTCCAGAAAATTGCTAGAAAAAATGAGAAAATATGCCTATATCATTTGAAGTTAAAAAATCAAAAAATTTCACACAGAGGATCTGTTGATAGTATGTGGTTAGGTGGTGGACGTGAGATTTTTGGGTGGCTGAGAGAGATAAGACCTTCAAGGTAATATTTTTTTAAAATGTATATATTTATATCATGAATTAATCATCAGAGACAGACGTCCATTTTTATCATTGTTTATTATATCATTTACCAATCTACCCTAATTCTCAACGTTACTTTAACAATCTTGGTGAAGACCTTATGACTACTTGTGATTTTTTTATACGGTGTATATTTCATATTCCATGAATGAAAATGGTATGTGACCTATTTTTTAATTATGGTGTGAAATGTTTTTACAATTGTACCCTAGTGGTGCGTACAATGTTTAATGTGATAAAAATTGAATATATAATTCATATTTAAAATTATATAGTAATAAATATTCAAGGATGGAAATCCTTGGTTATTTCAAATGAAAAATTTAAAATTATTGGTTGAATGGTTTCTTTAGAAATTTTTGTATTGCCGATTTTCATTGTTTAATTATTGAACATTTAATTTCATATTATATAAAAAATCATTAATTTTGATGCGTGGTAAGGTGTGAGTCTTTTTTCATATTTTAAGATTACATTCTTGAGGAAAAGTCTAAATTCACATGGTGATAATATGATATGATTATTTCATGCATGAATTTTGTAAGGTGTCAGTATTTTGTAGTATGATGTCAATGTTTTGGACATAAAAATATGTGATAAAAATTCCACTAATATAAATTACACACAATATAAATACACATGTCAAATTTTTTCTGAGGAACTATAATTTAAATATTTGAATGAATATGATGTATTTAAAAACAAGTATTTAATAAATCCTCAAAAACATAATTAGAGACCTATTGAAGGGTTTGAATAATCTCAATGGTTGACCAACAACGATGAGGCTCTCATCGGTGAGCCTTTCATCAAAGCCTTTCTGTATGATTTTGTTCATTATTTTCTCGCCCGATCATCGCTAGAATGATGGGGTGATTTATTTGATTCATTGGAGTGTGTGATAAACTATATTGAATGTATAATTACTTCTGTATTAATTTTCAATTCATTCAAGGATTTTATTTTTTTCATCAATTTTATGCCTACCCTGATTATTTTATTCATAACCATTATGACTGGTGTTAGGAAGTGGGATTTATTTCACTCTTTTGTTTAGCATCTCCATTGATTATATTGACCGAATGACTCTGTTTAATGTGATTTCTTGTGTTTATATTCTACTATTACCATTTTTTTCATACCCATTGTTTAAATGATTTTTCGGTTACCTGTTCCTCGCAGTGAGATGTACCTGACCATTGGAAACTGATATTTTTGGTTGTAGATCTATAATTACGCCAAAAGGATACCCTATGACTTGATTATGATGAAAAAATGATTGTTAATAATATATTCAAACCATGTTACCCTACGAATGTGGATTCATTTCTTCCCGACACTGTTTTTATATTCATCCACCTATTTTCCACATTTCACATTCACATTAGCTTAAATTCAATTTCCTATAATCATTACTAATTTAATTATACTTTATTGAATTAATATTTTATCTGACCTTGTCTATGTTGGTTCGACCATAGACATTCATATCCTTGATTGCCTTGGAGTTTGGTGGTTATTCAAATTCATGTTATATGTTTCAAATTTGGAAATCCTATTGGAATTAAACACACATCATGGAATATAATATGGTTTATTCCAACAATTAAAAAAACTATTATTCACCAACTAACAAGGAATTCATTTATATTTGGGATAAATACAGTTGTCATTGAAAATGTTTCATGATGATATTTTCATTAAATTTTCCACTCAGTCACCCAAATAAAATACTAATTTTTCCATCATAAGATAATTACTATCATTGAAGTTAAAAAGATTAATTTATGGAAAATAAAAAAAAATTATAATCTAGATTGTTTGGGAAGGATTTTATAGCTATTAAATTCATGGAATATCTTCCAATATTGTGAGTATATCCAAATTTTTTAGAGATCATTGGGTGATTAATTCTATGGAAAATGTGATTAGAGATCTAGATATTTCATTATATGACACTATTTATAAAAATGTTATTTCATATAAAATATATAATTTGATGGATGGGTAGCTTGTCAATTTTTTAGAGAGGAGGGTCAAATGTTCAAGAAGATAATTTTATTTTTATATGTATGAAGTAGTGAGTCTTAATAATGATAGTTAATTATAATGTTTACATGTTTTTGGATTGGGTGAACACTAATTTTGAAGATATGTTTAGAGAAGTTGTGATCCTTGATGATATCAAAATAATAAAATGAATCTTGAGAATATTACTTCTAAATATCAATGAAAATTTATTGTTTTATTAATACAATGACACATTTTAGGATACTATTGATAGACTACATATTATAGTAATTTACCATGAGATAGAGAATGATTGTAATGGCCCAGACAACTCCGGTCCATTACTTTGTGAAAATGGGGTGTTGGAGGTGTTCCAGGAGGTCAAGGTGACTTATCCCCAACACTTTTCCAAATTTCTAGTTTTCTGTAAAATGACTCAAACTTTACATACATTTTTATTACTTCCAAGTTGAAGCATACTTATTAAAAAATATAACAAAACCATGAAATGACTGTATATATATAGTGTCTTTAGATACTGGGAAACATAAACAACTGGTTCATAAAATTAACTACATTGTCTCCCATTTATTTCAGCATATCTAGAGTCTCTTTTTGGCATATCATACTTAATATCCTTCTTCCTAACCTATGGAAAAGAAAACATACAAAAGGGTGAGCTCAAATGCTCAGTAAGGGTAAACAAAAGAAATATCAGTCATATCAAATTCATCAGAACATAACATTTTAAAAATCCTTACCTGCAAAAGAGGTCATAATGTCATGTCATGGGATAAATCATAATAATGAAAATTAATCCCAAATAATCATAAAATAAAACATGAAACATTGTGTAATACGTAAATAATCATAGAAAATCATTTCATTTTAGTCAAGGCTTACTTCCAAGACCATCATAGAGGACAAAGTCCTTTACTGAACTGAGTTCACTCCTCGTTCCAGTCCGGTATCACTGAACCAGTTTAACTTGTCATTCCAGCCATGTCTATCTCATGAGATATAAATCATTACCCAATGCATTGGAGGAAGATATAGGTCCCACCCATCTCATAATGAAACCATTATTATGTGTGCCACAAAATCATAAATCATACATCATAGCAAAACCCATGTAATAAAAATTGAATTTTTAAACATCATGCCATCATAACATAATCCATATAAGATAAAAGGACATCATAAAATTAATTCCATCATAAAACAATAAAATCAATGTAAAAATAGGGATAGAAGCAAAACACTATTTTATCATAGATGGAAAATAATTTTTATAAAACACATGAACTCCATTCTTGAGAATAATATCCTTTCTACTTCAAAAACATTTTTGCTTTCTTAACATGTCATACAATTTTAAACTAAATAAAGTTGATTAAAAATAAACCTGAAAAAAAGTAAAGGAAGCTTCTTGGAAATAATTTTCTAAAAATACATTAGTTCTTTATACGTTAAAAAACATTCTTCTTGTACTTTGGATGGAAAATTAAAAAATCACCTCATACGAGAAACGGCAAAAGATTCCTTTCATATATTATAAAAAAACTCACTGAAGGGTAAAATTGGATTTAAAAAATTGTAGGAGGATAGAAATAATATTACATATTGAGGAAACATTGATGTGGATAATAAAATACACTCTAGTAAATATCAAATTACAAACAATCTTTTATAAAAATGAGATTGTGAGATTTTCCCTTACCATAGGTCCCATATGCTTTGTACGTGTCTGAACCTCCTCTTTCTCAAAGTTCCTCCTTTAAACTTTTTTCTTAGGGCACTAGAGTTTGTATTTTGAGAAGTCCAGTACCTCTAGTAGGTATCTAAGGAAGTGTGGAAGTGAAATTGGCAGGGGTTGGCCGAGCATGAAGGCTCAAATTGGCGTGAGGAGCTGCCCTTTTATAAGGGAGGAGAGGGGCACCTTTGGAAAGTGTGGAAATATTATTTTATTATAAACATATTTTCGGTTTAAAAAGGTCTATAAATCATTAAAGATGAATATAAGATGACTTGTGGTCGTAATAAAATCATCCATTCAGAATTGGACATGTTTTTGAAAATATTTTAATCATTATAATCTTATTTATTAGAATAATTTATTACTGTGGTAAATAATTCATCATTATAGTGTGATAAATAATTTAATTTATTTGGAGTCTAATAATTATAAAACAAAATATCATTCTGTAGTAATTCATTTTATCTTTCCAATGAATATTTATAGTCGAAAATATAATTTATATAACCCCTTATAAAAATTAATTACTGAAAGATTTTTTTTATTGTCAATTTTGTCTTTACATTAAATTAATTAATCCAAATTGTCATTATCACTACCAAGTGGCACAATGGGGTCCCAAAATCTACCCAATGATTCCCATGGTCGGCCACTACTCATCCAATATGGTTAGGATAAGTGTCAAGGTAATTTTTAATTATTATAATATTCTTTTAACCTTGATTTACACTATTTACCTTTTACCGTAGTAAATAAAAATTACCATTATTACTATTCATAATTAAAAAAAGTAGCTTATTAACATAATTTGGACCCACTGATTCCAAATTAGGAATTCTCTTTTCAAAATTCAAAACATAGAAGTTGCAGTAATTAATTTGAAATAAATCCCGTTGTTAAGCACACGATTTTTAAAAGTTAAAACATTGCCAAAGATTGAAATGTTCTTACCTATGAATTCAATGTAAAATAAATGACAATGACATAAATTATATTTAATGGTAAAAAAATATTCTATTAATACTTTAATACCATTCAATATTATAATTTAACCACATAAATTATTATGATGAAAAAAGATGTTTTTCATTAAAATATAGCGTGTTTTTACTATTTATCAAAATATGAATGTTACCAGAATAATATGAAAAGATTGTCCAATGTAAATTTTTATATCTTTATTACAAAGAATAATTTTATTTTGTAAAATTTAACTTATAAACATGTCAAAAACTAGATTTAAAATGTGTGTGCCATCAAAAGGCTTTAAAACTGCATTTTTTGTAAAATACTTCTTCTATCCAAAAAACTGATTGTGTTTTCATACCTCATTCTAGAAAATGTATATGATGAATTATAATGATATAAAATTCAAATTTCAGTTACTACCATTCATAACGGCTAGTTTATAATATTATAATAATATACCGTTGTTTAGTGAAACTCGGTATTGTGTTTTACACATGCTGTCGAGGAAGGTCGAGATTGCGTGTAACGCAAGCCAAGCTAGTGTTGTGTGCAGTGAAAGATTACTTTGAGTATAACATAATACATTAAAAAATATACTTCTCATAAAATATCAGGGTGTTACATTCAACCACCCTTAAAATGAATTTCTCCCTCAAAATTCATCACTTCGTAACAAACAGATGAGGATACTTCTCCCTCATCATATCCTCAAGTTCCCATGTAGCTTCTTCTAATTGGTGGTTCCTACATAAAACTTTAACCAACCGAGTTGTCTTATTTCGAGAAAAAAAATTTGCTATGATCCAGAATCTCTATCAGCTATTCTTCATAATAAAGATATTGCTCCAGCGGTACAACTTCTGAGCTTAGTACATGTGAAGGATCAGGTGTGTACTTCCTCAGGAGAGATAAATGGAACACATCATGAACTTGAGAGAGATTCGGTGGAAGCACCAATTGGTAAGCTACATTCCCAACACGATCCATGATTTCAAAAGTACTGATATATCTAGGGCTCAACTTTCCCTTCTTCTCAAATCTCATTACTCTCTTCTAAGGAGATATTCATAAGAAAACATTATCACCAACCTCAAAATCTAGGTCGTTTCTTCGTTTGTCAGCATAACCTTTTTGTCGACTCTGAGATACTCTTATGTTTTGTTGAATAAATTGAACTTTTTATGCCATCTCATCGACAAGATCAGGTCCTAATATCTTTCTTTCCACAACTTCATCCCAGCAAGTTGGTGTTCTACATTTCTTTCCATAGAGAGATTCATAAGGAGCCATCTGAATACTGGAGTGAAAACTATTATTATAGGAAAATTCCACTAAAGGTAGGTTTTGATCCTAACCACCATTGAAATCCATAGAGCAAGCTCTCAGCATGTCTTCTACTGTTTTAATTGACCTCTCAGACTGACCGTCTGTCTAAGGATGGTAAGCAGTGCGGAAACTCAACTCTATATCTAGAGTATGCTGAATAGTTTACCAGAACATCAAGGTATACCTCGGATCTAGATCAGATATAATGGAAAGTGGAACTCCATTCAATCTAACCACTTCCTTTACATATATCATGGAAAGCTGATCCAGAGAGAAATCTTCCCTAATAGCAATGAAGTGTGCCGACTTCGTAAGACGATCAACTATAACCTAGATAGAATTATTGATTTTGGATGTATTAAGAAGTCCAGTGACAAAGTCCATAGTGAGGTTTTCCCATTTCCATTCTGCTATGGGTAATGGTTGTAACATTCCCATAGACTTTTGTCTCTCAGCATTAACTTGCTGAGAAACCACGAATCGAGAGACATATTCAGCAACATCTGTTTTCATGCCATCCCTCCAGAAGTACTCTTTCAGGTCCCTATAACCATTTATACTTCCAGGATGAATAGAAAATGAATAACTATGAGCCTCATCCAGCAGCTCCTTCATTAATTCTTTTCTGGGAGAAACACAAACCCAATTCTTGAACCTTATTATCCCATCACAATCAAGGTGGAATTCAGGAACATTTCTCACCTTCTTTTGTAACTGAAAATCTTCTTTTTGTGCCCCTTTAATATTCACATATATAGATGGTTGAACATTCATCTGAGAAAGATAAGATTTTTCCCCTTCCATTATAATTCCAAGATCCATCCTTTGTAAATACACAAATATTGGAACTTTTGTGATCCTAATCATGGATAAGCTAGCATGATCTTGTCGACATAATGCATCTGCCACATTGTTTTCTTTCCTAGGGTGATAATTAATTAAGCAGTTGTAATCCTTAATTAGCTCCAACCATCTTCATTGGCGCATATTCAGCTCCTTTTGTGTGAAAATATATTTTAAAATTTTATGATCAGTATAAATATCACACCTTTCATCATAAAGATAATTCCTCCTAATCTTTAATGCAATGATTACCGCAGCTAACTCCAAATCATTAGATGGGTAATTTCGCTCATAGATTTTCAACTGTCGTGAGGCATAAGCTATCACCATATAGTTTTTCATGATAACACACCCAAATCCCTTCTTGGATGCATCACTGTAGATCACAAACATTTCTCCACTACAAGGCAGTGTGAGCATAGGTGCACTGGCTAACCTTCTTTTTAGCTCTTTGAAATTCTCTTCACATTCCTTCGTCCAAACCAACTTAACTCCTTTCCAAGTCAACTTGGCGAGTGGGTTAGATAACAATGAAAAATCTTTCCGAAAACATCGGTAATATCCATCCATGCCCAGAAAACTTTGGATCTCAGTTACTATTATTGGTCTCAACCATCTTTCGATAACCTCTGTTTTTGGTGGATCCACAGATATCCCCTCTTTTGAGATTATGTGACATAAAAATGAATCTTTTTAAGGAAAAATTCACACTTGTTAAATTTGGCATAATGATTCTCCATTCTCAGGGTCTTCAACACTATTCTCAAGTGATCATCTTGTTCTTACTTGCTCTTTTAATAGACAAGAATATCATCTATAAAGACTACCAAAAACTGATCATAATAGTCTACAAAGACTCTATTCATTAGATCCATAAAGATAGCAGGGGAATTAGTAAGACCAAATGGCATCACTATAAATTCATAGTTTCTATACCTTGTACGGAAAGCCGTCTTTGGTATATCATCTTTTATAACCCTTATTTGATGATACCCTGAATGAAGATCAATCTTGGAAAATTATTGAGCTCTGTGTAGTTGGTTAAATAAGCCATCAATGCATGGGAGAGGATATTTTTTCTTGATAGTAATCTTGTTATGTTCCCGATAATCAATGCAGAGTCTCATTGATCCATCTTTCTTCTTAAAAAATAGAACAGGTGCTCCCCAAGGTGATGCACTAGGGCACATGAATCCTTTATCAAGATTCTCTTGGAGTTGCTTTTTCAGTTCTTGAAACTCAATTGGGGCCATTCTATAAGGTGTCTTTGAAATAGGTATAGCACTCGGTATGAGTTCTATTGAAAACTCAACTTCACAGTTTGGTGGAAGACCTGGAAATTCCTCCAAAAAGACATCATCAAACTCCCGTACAATGGGTTTATTATTAATCGTGATTATCTCCCCAACCATTTGAGATAAATAACATTCATTTAGTGGAATCAAGACCCATAAGATGGAAGAAATTTCTTCTTGAAGGTTATATTAATCCTTGCATCGATAGATGATCATAGATTGATCTGGAAAATTAAATGTGATTTCCCTTCTTTGGAAAATGATATGAGCTCCACATAAATAATGCCAATCCATGCCAAGAATCACATCAAATTACACTATAGAAAGGATCAGAAGATTTGTAGGAAGCAGTTTCCCACAAACATCAATCGGAGAATAATTATAAACTTTTGATGTGACCTTTGTACCATTAGGAGTTGTCACAGCTAACTCCACATCTAATTTTTGAGGTAATATGGAAATACCCTTGGAAAATTCTTCAGAAAAAAAAAAGAGTGGGTGGATCCAGCATCAAATAAAACATTTGCTACTTTAGAGTGGATGGTAAGTGTACCTCTCACCAATTAGTTGTCATACTCCACATCACCGATAGTAATTTCATGTGACATTCCTTTGTCTATGGCCTTAAGAGTTTTTTGACGTCGATCATCATCATCAACCCTTGGATTTGGGCATTGATTTCAATAATTCCCCATCTCCTTGCACTTGAATCATTGAAGTGTAGGAGGTGCATTCTGTGTATCCCTTCCATTGTGGCCATCATTAGGCATCTTCTTCCCATTATTTTGACATTCAATTTAGTGATGACCTTCTTTTACACACTTATAACATTTACTTGTCCCCTTAAGACAATTCCCTCCATGTTTCCTTCCACAATTTGAGCATAAAGGAAAAATAATCTTCTTTTCAGTGTGGTCTTTAGATTTTCATTTGAATTCCATTTTCCTCTTCTTATCAATCCCATATGATTGATGGGTTACTCCAATCTCTATCTCAACCTTGAGAGCACATCGAACAATTTCCTCGTAGCTATTGAAGTCTCTTATGGCTAATGCCCTTTGAAGACTTGGTTTTAAGCCACTAAAGAATCGATTGATTTTACACTCAGGTTGGATAAAAATTCTGTAATTGAACCATGAAAGTCTTGTAAAATTTGCTTTGTAGGTACCAATAGATTCATCCTCCTCTTGCTTTAGTTCAAGAAACTCCTTCTCCATCATTGTTCGAAGAATACGAGGGAAATACTTAATGAAAAATATGTTCTTGAACTTGTCCCATTCCATGGACTCAATTTAATCTCTTTTCCTCGTATTCTTAGTAAGATTACACCATTGATCAGCATCAACTTCCAAATGATACGTTGCTAAGATGACATTGTCATGTTCAGAACATTGTCGAACTGAAAGTATCTTTTTAGTGGTACTAATCCTTTGTTCAGCTACTAATGGATCAGAAGACCCGCTGAATGAAGGTGGGTGATGCCTCATGAATGATTCGACAGAATTTTGCTCCTTCGTTTGCTCATTTGGAAGTCCAGCATGGTTCATAGCTTGAGAAAGTTGTGTGAGAATGTCTACCATATTTTGCATTCCAGCTCCCATAATGTTTTTTTGCTCAGGGGGACAATCATTGCATTGACCGTCACATTCAGCATTAACAAGGTTCCTTCGAGTTCCAGCCATTGACTGAAACCAAGAAGCATAGTGTGAGAAACACTAATCATAATAAGAAAACCACATAATCAAGAATAAAATTTCACACTTAATGTCTTATCATAGGATACTAATGGACATTTCTAAAACACTAATAATGTTTTCTATGCTTAGACATATCCTAAGGGTTCTTACTAAGGCTTTCACATCCTAGTTTCCAAAGGATGACTTTACCTTTCCTCTGATACCAACTATAACCACCCAAACTCTACTTAAATTGCTATTACATCAGAGATGAAGCATACATATTACAACATATAACAAAACCATTAAAGGACCATATATGTATAGTGTCTTTAGAAACTGGGAAACATAAACAACGGATTCATAAAATTGACTACATCGTCTCTCGTTTATTTCATCATATCTAGAGTCCCTTTTTGGAATATCCTACTTAATATCCTTCTTCCTGATCTGGGGAAAAGAAAACATAAAAAAGGGTGAGTTCAAATTCTTAGTAAGGGTAAACAAAATAAATATCAGTTATATAATATTCATAAGAACATAACATTTTGAAAACTTATCCTGTAAAAGTTGTCATAATATCATGTCATTGGATAAATCATAGTAATGAAAAGTAATCCCAAATAATCATAACATAAAACATGAAACTTTGTGGCATGCGCACATAATCATAGTAAATCATTTCATATTAGTCAAGGCTCATTACCAAGACCATCATAGAGGACAAAGTCCATTACTGAACCGAGTTCACTCCTCGTTTCAATCCTGTATCACTGAACCGGTTTAACATGTCGTTCCAGCCATGTCTATATCATGAGATATAAATCATTACCCAATGAATTGGAGGGTGATATAGGATCTACCCATCTCATAATGAAAACATTCTTATGTGTGCCACAAAATCATAAATCATACATCATAGCATAACCCATGTAATAAAAATGGTATTCTTAAACGTCATGCCATCATAACATAACCCATATAAGAAAAAAGGACATCATAAAATTAACTCCATCATAAAACAATCAAATCAATGTAAAAATAGGGATAGAAATATAACCCTATTTTATCTTATATGGAAAATAATTTTGATAAACCACTTGAACTCCATTCTTGAGGAAAATATCCTTTCTACTTAAAAAACATTTTTCCTTTCTTAACATGTTATACAATTTTAAACTAAAAGAAGTTGAGTAAAAATAAAATTCAAAACTTTTAAAGTAAGATTATTTTAAATAATGTTCTAAAAATACATTCATTATTTATAAGTTAAAAAACATTCTTCTCGTACTTTGGCCAGAAAAGTCAAAAAGCACCTCGTACGAAAAACGACAAAAGATTCATTTCATATCTTTTAAAAAAACTCACCTAAGGGTAAAATTGGATTTAAAAAATTGTAGGAGGATAGAAATAATATTACATATTGAGGAAACATGGATTTTTATGATAAAATACACCTCAGTAAATACCAAAGTACAAACAATTTCGGATAAAAATGAGATTGTGAGATTTTCCCTTACCTTAGGTATGATATGCTTTGTACATGTCTAAACCTATTCTTTCTTGTTTTTCCTCCTTTAAACATTCTATTAGGGCACTAGAGTTGGAATTTTGAGTAGACCAGTACCTCTATTAGGTTTCTAAGGAAGTTTGGAAGCGAAAAGGTCTGGGGTTGGCTGAGCGTGAAGGCTCAAATTGGTGTGAGGAGGAGAGGGAGGAGGTGCCCTTTTATAAGGGAGGAGAGGGGCACCTTTGGAAAGTGTGGAAATATTATTTTATTATAAACTTATATTAGGTTTCAAAAGGTCCAAGAATCATTAAAGATGAAGATAAGATGACTCATGGTCGAAATAAAATCATCCAATCTGAATTGGACATGTTTTGGAAAATATATTAATCATTATATACTTAATTATTTAAATCATTTATTAATGAGGTAAATACTTCATCATTATTTTTTCATAAATAATTTAATTTATTTGGTGTCTAAAAATTAGAAAAAAAATATAATTATGTAGGAAATCATTTTATCTTTCCAATGAATATTTATAGTCAAAAATATAATTTATATAACCCCTTATAAAATTTAATTACTAAAAGCTTTTTGTTAATGTCATTTTTGTCTTTACATTAAATTAATTAATCCAAATTGTCATTATCACTACCAAGTGGCTCAATGGGGTCCCAAAATCAACCCAAGGATTCTCATGGTCGGCCACTACTCATCCAATATGGTTAGGATAGGTTTCAAGTTAATTTTGAATTATTATAATATTTTTGTAACCTTGAATTACCCTATTTACCTTTAACCGTAGTAAATAAAAATTACCATAGTTACTATTCATAATATCAAAAAAAGTAGCCCATTAACATAATCTGGACCCACTGATTACACATATGGAATCCATTTTTAAAAATTTAAAACACAGAAGTTGCGTAATTAATTTAATATTAATCCCGTTGTTAAGCAAACAGGTTTTTAAAGTTAAAACATTGCCAAAGATTGAAATGTGTTTACCTATGAATTCAATGTAAAGTTAAAGCTAATGACACAAATTATATTAAATGGTAAAAATAAATTCAATCTATACTTTAAAACTATTCAATATTATAATTTAACCATATAAATTGTTGCGATGAAAAAAAGTTGTTTTTAATTAAAATATAGCGTCTTTTTACTATTCATCAAAATATGAAAGTTACCAGAATAATATGAAAAAATTATCCAAATTTAATATTTATATCCTGATTCCAAAGTCTAATTTTACATTTTAATGTTTAACTTATTATCATGTCAAAAACTAGATTTAAAATGGGGGCGCCATCAAAAGGCGGTAAAACTTCATTTTTTGAAGAATACATCTGTTATCCAAAAAAACTAATTTTGTTTTCATACCTCATTCTAGAAATGTATAAGATGAATTATAATGCTATAAAATTAAAAATTCAGTTAATTCTATTCATAAAGGCTAGTAAATAATATTATAATAATATATCATTGTTTAGTGAAACTCGGTATTGCGTACAACACACGCTATCGAGGAAGGTCGCGATTGTGTGTAACGCAAGCCAAGCTTGTGTTGTGTGCAGTGAAAGATTACATTGCATATAACATTATACGTAAAAAAATATACTTCTCAAAAAATATCAGGGTGTTACATTGTGAACAGTGTTTCCTGTTTTATGAACAGTGACAGTACGTCTACAATGTTTCACAGATCGGTTTCACAAATCGGTTTCAAAGATCGGTTTCACAGATCTTTTTCACAGATCGGTTTCATAGATCGGTTTCACAGATCGGTTTCACAGTTCGGTTTCACATATTTCTTTCACAGATCTGTTTCAATGATCGGTTTCACAGATTGGTTTCACAGATCTGTTTCACATATTGGTTTCAGAGATCGGTTTCAGATATCGGTTTCACATATCGGATTCACATATCGGTTTCAGAGTTCAGTTTCACAGATCGGTTTCATAGATCAGTTTCACATATCGGTTTCACAGATTGGTTTCACAGATCAGTTTCACAGATCGGTTTCACAGATCTGTATCACAGGTAGGTTTCACTGATCGGTTTCACATGTTGGTTTTACATATCAGTCTCAGAGATCGGTTTCACAGGTCGGTTTCACAGATCAGTTTTGCAGATCGGTTTCACAGATCAGTTTCACAGATCGGTAGGTGTAGAGTAACGGTAGGTGAACAGTGTTTCCAACTTCCTACAGTATTTCCCTTTTGACGATTCATTTGACGTAAAATAAATTTAAATACTTATTTTAATTACTCTTAAGGCTGATTTAAAGGCCATAAATACTATATTAATTATTCATATGGCCAGGATGTTTTTACTTGGTCAAAACGCATGGGTTATTGCGATCCGAATTTAATGGGGAATTAGGCGAATCCTAAATTATCTCCCCATTAAATCTTCAAAAAGGACGAGATATCTTCCTCACTTTTTCTTCTTCATTGTTCTCGACTATGAGATGCAAGAACCTTTCAATCCTTCACATAGGATTTTCATAATAAAATATTACTCCTCGGATTGGTTCAGCTCTATTTTGATGCAATAGAGCTGTATCGATCTATCTTCAATATAAGGTGTGTTTTATCATTGTTATGTCAGTGATAATCTTCTCGCGTTTCTCTATTTCATATTAGAATGTAATATTCATGCATATAATGGGTTTTTCTTGGGTTTTGGTTGATGCGGTCGTACCGTGGAATCCTCGAGTGGATGCAGTTGCTATCAGAGGAGGATCATGACCCGTTGTGTGGATGAAGAACTTGAGGAAGTATTTAAGGTAGGTTATTCATTTCATGTCTTTTCATTTACGTGAAATTGTATCATTAGAATGTTTTATTACATTTGATCACAATGGAAATTACATAATAAATATTTGAACTGGATAAATAAATTTATACCTATCGTATGTTATTGCCTCTTATTTTGATAAATAAAGTGATGTCTATGCTTGATTTGTTTAAGTTGTTTGTCCTTGATGGACATAGGTAATGAACATAAAGAGGGATTAATTAATAATTGTTGGCTAAAGATAAAGAGTCATGAAAAAAATCCAGTTCTTGATGTAATTTGATGTTAATCAAATTAGTGCATTAAGCATGATTATTTATTTGTTATATATTGCTGATTAGGATTCAAGAATTTGGAACCCACGTTTAATAAATTTGTTAATTCATGATTGATTACGGAACTGCTTATTTGATAATCCATAAAACGGTTTTGTGTTACCCTCCAGATTGTAAAAGGGCCAAGAGCCCTATTGAGGTGATTTTTTTTCCTGTTGCTTGTGTTGTGATGTGACCCTAGAGGGGTGTTGTGATATGTGGAGGCATAGAGGCCATTTGGTTGTGGCAGCAGATGATTTCTACAGTGGTGAGATGCATCGGTTTATGCATGTGGGTGTTGGGATAGACACCAGGGATGATGGAATGGGATGGATGAAATTGTTGGATGCTTGTTGTCTCTTTGGTTGTTTATCTACTTTACATTTCCCCACTACTAAAGGAAGCTGGTATTGCATACCCTTCTTCCGAAAGAGGTGAAGACACACGGGGTATGCCATGTACTTTTAGTGTTTAGTCTCTCAAGGGAGAATGGGTCTACACTGTTTCTATAGTAGGAAAATACTCAACGGGTTGTACATCTACTCACCGTGTTGAGCCCCCTTGTGTTTAGTAGCATAGGATGCTTTTCTAGAATTCCTAGGAATATGGGAAAGTAATTCTATAATGAATTTTTGAATAAATGATGTTAACCCATGGGGTTGGAGTTTTTTGAAACTTAATGATGAGGTTGAGAAATTTAGAAGGGACAGTGAAATTTTAGGGATGTGGTGTTAAAGGAATTTAATGTGGAATTGTTCAAGGTTAATTAATCATTAAAGAATTAATTAACGTACAATGGAACTGATAAGTAGGGAGGGAAGTAATCTAATAAATCTATTTAAATGGTTGTGTTCTTATAGGATACGTAGTCTTAGAATTATCATCCTGGAGTCTAAGAGACATTAGTTGCATTGTATCCAAGACAACGTTATACCCATAGTGTGGTTGTGAGATATAATATATTATGTACTTTTTGTGTTTCTATATGCTACTCCACCCTGTCAATAAGGGAAACTGACACCCTAGGGATTCATATCCCTAGAGGTGTGTTTTCCCCAACATTATGGTGGGAGGATGAATGGCTGACTACCCCCTTTGACCATGCCCTCTCCTCTTGTTAGATACTAGTGCCATTAGGCACATCAGTTAGTTTTTCCCATATATGTTTGTAGAGGGTTGTAATGTCTTGTGGTTATTCAATCACAAGTATTCTGGATATAGTATCATATGGACTATTATAGGTGTAATGTGTAGAGTTTGTGATGGGTTGAGGATCCTTACTCAGTGTATGGGCTGTAATGGCTTGAGGTATAAAACATGACGTATGATACACGTTATTTGAGCTGTGGTGGCTACTGAAAACTACCTGGTTAACTTTGGATGTGAGGATGGTGTGGTTCTTCACCCAGGTGTCTTTGAGCAAGCCATTGTGGTGCACGTGGTTCAGATTTTGGAGCATAGCCCGGGTGTCTGCGGGTAAGCCTTTGGAGAGAGATACACATGACATATATCATTGGGGAAAAGCGAAAATCCAGTAGGGAAGTTGTAGTGGGGTTCCCTTGATATTCTTTACAATATTCTATATTCTTCTATGCATTACTTGGTCAGAGTATCCATGGTGAGGTTTGGAATATAGTGTACCTGTTTAGGTGATGAGTTGGTTTCACATTTGTTCACTGGGCTTTAGCATGCTTTCATTACTTTTTCATGAGAGGATTCGGAGAGGATCCTACTGATTATGCTGTTATACTCACCCTATATATATATAAACTGTTTTCAGGTCAATTGGAGAAGGTTGGAGATTAGTCTGGTTACTACTGGCTTGTGGTTGGAGGAGCAGTTCGGGCTTGTTGTTCCTGCTGTTTTTACATTCATTTGGGTACTTGTAGTTTTTCATTTTCAGTTGTAGTACATTTTCATGGAATTTCATATGTGTACTTTTGTTTTCATTTATATTCCAGTTCTTAGATAGAGTTGATTTGTGTTTATCGTATCTCTCTCTTCCGCATGTGTTCTCTTAGAGGGTAATGCCTCTCATCTGTGTGTTTACTATACCCTTGATGCAAGTCTCCAACCCGAGGCCTACTAGAGGTGAGACTCGGGGGTCATTATCTCCTTTCTCACATTGTCGGCCCAGAAGTGGCACACTTAGTGGGGAGGGGGTCGTGACAAAGTGGTATCAGAGGTCTGGTTGAGGGATATGATGGTGTTTGGAGTTAGGCACAGGTGAGTTTTCATGGGTTGGTAGGGAAACGGTGTCATTCATGCATAGAAAGTGAGGAAACCTCTAGAGACTGGATAAGACTTAAGAATTTAGGGCCCCCTATGATCTGATATACATAACTTTAAGTTTACAATGGCTACTAAACTAGGTGATACTATTTGGAGGCTAGAGACCTAGGAAAGGATCATGCATCATTCTTCTTGTGCCTGTGTTTGAATGGGTAGATCTTGGGATAAGTTAACCTAAAATGAATGAAGAAAACAATACATTAATTAATGTTGATCCTTCCATATTTAAGGTTTATGAGATCTAACTATTTTTTATTTTATAGGTATCGCTCCAGGTCAACGTCCTCATCAGGTTTGTGTAGAAAATGTCCAGCAGGTTGTGCCAGCAGATCGCCGCCAGGTACAGGTTGACGACGACAACACATGTAGGAAGACACTCCGAGAGTTTCAACGCTAGAGACTACAGAATTATGCGGGATCAGTATTAGATGCAGTCACGAAATACTGGTATGAGGATGTCGAGATTGGCTTCAGTTCGATTCGTGCTCGTAAGTATCACTGGGTGTCCTTGGTTGTGACGATGTTACGTGAAACAATAAGGCAATGGTGGTTCTTGTTCCTCGTGGATCGTGAGGAGTCATTGATCTCATGGGAGGAGTTCCGAGAGAGGTTTAGAGTTGAGTTTATTTCTTCGACTGTGA
Organism: Viscum album; assembly: GCA_963277665.1. Lineage (NCBI taxonomy): Eukaryota > Viridiplantae > Streptophyta > Magnoliopsida > Santalales > Viscaceae > Viscum > Viscum album. The sequence continues at coordinate 1,521,352,433 of OY728136.1, forward strand.
AGGCGTCCAGTCACCAGGAGCTTCTTACCCTTCGACAGGGGAGCTCTAGTGTTCAAGAGTTGGGAATCCGTTTCAGGAACTTTTTAAGATATGCTTCAAACCAGCTACTATATGAGCAGGCCAGGGCAAGGCATTTTGAGGAGGCTTTGCGTCCATAGATCCAGCACCAGGTCACCCCTTTTATGCTAAAAACATATCTTGAGGTGTTGGTGATGGAAGAGGATGTCGAGAGATCTTTGGCCAGAACAGTATCATCACGATAGGTTAATCAACATGATTCCTCATGAATAAGAGTTGTAGTATGGGGTTCTCGGTTTTCAGCAAAGAATAGATTCTGTTCACCCGGGGGTAGGTCCCAGCACTTCACATCTCGTTTCCCATGAGGCAGAAACTCTCAGTCCTATGCCAAGGGATCATGAGCTTGTTATACTTGTGGTGGTCATGGCCATCAGCAGTGGGGGGGACCTTTTAGAATGGCCATTGTGCACCTGGTGCTAGGCTATAGGTTCCTCCATTGAGGCAGTTCCACCCGAGGCAGTAATGGCCAGTTGCACCATCTTTAGATCATCGGAGGATAGATGGGAAAGGCAGAGGACATCCCCATAACACTCCTCGTCCTCTGAGAGTAGAGCGAGGCCATTGTGCTGGTTGTCATCAGGGTCCGAGAGGTCGTGGAGGAGGTCGTGGTCAGCTTTATGCTCCAGCGTTTCCAGCTCCGTGCGAGCCACACGTCATTCGAGTTACCCTTTGCTTGTTTTCTACCTTGGTGTATTCCTTGTTTGATTCAGGAGCGACACACTCTTTCATATCACCTACCCTTGTCCATTATTTGGGACTAGAGGTAGAGAGGCTTGCAGTACCCTTGGCATTGACTACGCCATTTGGAGGTCGAGCTGACTTGTTTGAAGTATGTAGAGATTTTTAGATAGTGTTGGGGTAGCACCGCTCTTGGAGAGATTTCCTATGTTTTTTAATCCAACCATATGATATCATCCTCAGCATGGATTGGTTGTATTCTGTGTGGGCTATCGTGGATTTCATGGGGAAAAATTCGTCTTCATTGGTGCAGATGGAGAGGAAGTGGTGTTTATTGGTGAGCGAGATCCTCGGATGGGTCATAGGAATGTTCCATCCTTATCATCCATGATGGCTTAGTTGATGTTGATTTCCTCATAGGTTTAGTAGTTGTTGTTTCCTAGGGTTGTAGAGGAGTACCCTGATGACTTTCCAGAAGTGGTTTTATCATTATCCCCTTGACAAGAGATCGAGTTTGGGATCGAGCTACAGCCAGGAGAGTCTCCTCTCTCAATGTCTTTATATAGGATGTCCCCTTCTGAGTTACGAGAACTATGTATTCATCATGATGGTCTGTTACAGTGTTGTTTTGTTCGTCCAAGTGTGTCACCGTGGGGTGCACTAATTTTGCTCGTGAAGAATGCTGACGGCAGTTTGTGTTTGTGTGTCAATTTTCGTTGCTTAAACAAATTGACATTAAAGAATCACCATCCTCTTCTGCGGATTGATGATTTATTCGATCAACTGAATGGTGAAAGTTGGTTCTCAATGATTGACTTGCGGTGAGGATATCATCAAATGTGTGTAAATGATGATGATATCACAAAGACTGCTTTCTTTTATCATCATGGGCATTATTAGTTCGTGGTAATGTCGTTAGGCATGACGAATACTCCAGCTGTGTTAATGGGAATGATGAATGATTTGTTCTGTGAGTTCATGGACAAGTTTGTGGTGGTTTTCATCAATGTCATCCTTGTGTACTCAACATCTGAAGATGAGAATGCGGAGCATCTACATGCTATTTTGGGAGATCTTAGTAAAGATCAGTTGTTTGGGATGTTGTCAATGTGTTAGTTCTGGGCTTGAGAAGTCCATTTCTTGGGGACTGTTGTGTCCCAATAGGGGGAAGCAGTGGTGTCTTGGGTAGCCCCCAAGACAATGTCATAGGTGAGAAGTTTCCTTGGTCTCGCAGGGTACTACAGGTGGATCGTATCCAATTTTTCCCGAGGTGAGATTCCTCTGACAGCTTTGACCAGGAAGGATCAAGCGTTCATATGGACTGATCAGGGTCAGGAAACTTTCTATTATCTAAACGAGATTTTAGTAAGTGCTCCAGTTCTTTGTCTACCAGCTGAGGGAGTTCAGTTTGAAGTTTTCTGCGACGCTTCGCATCTGGGGTTATGATGCATCCTCATGCAGCAAAGGTCAATTGTTTCTTATGGGTACTGTTAGTTACGTCCCCATGAATTCAACTATGCCACCCATGATCTTGATTTGTAATTCGTGGAGTTTGCTTTGATGTTTTGGAGACATTACCTCATTTGTGAACGCTTTTTGGTTTTCACCGGTCATAAGAGTTTGAGGTATTTTTTCTCCCAGCGTGACATAAACATGTGACAGCATCGGTGGATGGAGTTCTTGAGAATTTGATAAATATTTTATTAAAATAATATTTTCATTTTGATAATTATCATTATAGAACTGTGTTAGGCTTGCATTATAATAAATTCTAAGTTATTTGTTCTATAAATAAAATATAATGGATATATTCCACAATATAGAACACTAGGATAAAATAATATTTTACGCATGAATAACATTCCTCTATGTCTTGTGAAATATGTAAGACAAGGTGTTTACGAAAAAATAATATATTATTTAATAATTGTAATAATATATATCCTAACAATTAAATTAAATTTTATGAATATTATTTACTATAATATGTAAAAATATAGTTTCATAAAAATATTAAACAATAATGTATTTACAAAATATATATATATATATATATATATTAATAAAGGAACCCATTGAATATAAAATGATTATATTTTAGAAAACAATTTTAAGGCTCATAAAGATGTTTTTATCATAAAAAATAAATGAATTAAAACTAGAATGTTTTATTAATGTAAAATAAAATTTAAATATCCTGTAAATATTTTTCATTTTCATACAAATAGATTTTAAAAGGACAATATAAGAATAAGACCAATTCAACACCTAAACCCCCAAATTTTTATTAAGTTAATTTTAATTCCATTTAATGGATAACGTATTTGGAATTTAAATTTTGGATCTTTTATAAATATTATATGTCGAAATAAAAGTTATATTCAAAGTATAAAAATAAATATTATGTTGGGGTAAATTTTTGGTATTTTTTGTGAATTTTTAAGAATAATAATAAATATTTAATTTTAGTTCAAAACATCCTTTTCATCAAATTTATTTATATGGTTAAGTTAAATATCAAATTATTTTAAAAGTTTAACTGGAAAATATTTTTATCAATTAATACAATGTAGGTTAGCAAGAACATTTTTAATTTAATATAGATATAAAAATATAGAAAACTTTTGATCAATTTTATTTTAAAACCTAACATTCTCAATCGAAGTATGGAAATTAATTCAAATTAATTTTGGTCCCTTTTATGAATGTAATATATAATTTTTTTTCATATTTTGAATCGTAATAATATATAATTTCTAATATGTTATAATTAGTTTTTTAACAATAGTATTAGTGAAAGTGAATATAAATAATTACAATGACTAAGAATAAATTAATATTGATAAGGGAATAAACCATAACCTTAAGGCCTAAAACAACACATACACTAGTAAAATAGCCATTTAATGGATATATTTTGAAAATATAATACCATTAATCTAAATTAGACTATTATTATATCTACATGAAATAAAAATATGGGTAGGATTTCCCATTTTCCAGCTATGGAAAAAATTTCACTCTATTATAAAAGGCCTTCTATCCTCACACTTCCTCACACCTCTCAAGACATTTTGGATCAACCAGTAATTTCACCAATAGCTCCTCAGCATCCCTCAATACCTCATTGTAGCATAAATTATGCTTAAATCCATTGAAATATTCCCTTTGGTGAAAACAAAAAGGTGTTACTAGATTAAGAGGAGGTTTTAATGAGTACTATGAGAGTCAAGACACAAGATAATAGAATTTCAACTCACAATTTATTTCCATGAAATAAATGTCTTATTTACCACTCACAATATTTTTTGTATATATGGACCATTAATGTATTCAATGATTCTTATACATTAATCTACGGTAATTATAACAAAAAAAATTTACCTTTCTATTGGGGGATTTATGTTTCAAAATATAAAAAATAAGTAACGTAATTTTTTCTCAAATTTCCTTTTTTGATAAAAATTTCATGTAATAACCCAATACTTTTATATGAGGTATAGAAAATGGTTTTTTAAATGTGATAACATGAATCTTGATAATTTCCTAATATTTTATGCTGAATGTAATTTTTTTCCGACATTGGGATTATTATTCAATATTATGATGTGAAAATAGTTCACTCATACCATCTCACTATTTGTCAAGATTGTTTATTATCATGTATTTATTGATGAAATAATATGATCCATATTTCAAGAAATATCATGTATTTTATTGTCCTAGGTTTGTCTTGATGTATTCATTTATTATTACCATTACACACTCTTTCGTAATGAATATAATTATGAATTGTATATAGAAAATATTAATATAAAAATATATTTGGTCAAAAATCTATGTTCCATAATGAAGTGTATTCTAAAAAGGATTCTAAAAATATTACATTAATATTCTATGATCATTAAAGTGAATTCATTCATTTTCATTCCAATTTTTCAATGAAATCATTTTTTCACCTTCCTAACAATAAATTTGGATATTATTTTATAGTGAAAAAGTAATATTTTTTTACCTTGTATGGAAATTAATGATTTTGCTACTATCATTTTTTTGAATATACAATTGAATTTTTAAATGGATAAATATTTTTAATTTTTTAAGGATACATTCATAGAAATGGTTTTCAAAATATAATGTTTAATTATTTATATGTTTTTGAAGTAAATTTCTATGAATGTGGTTTTCAAAATGTATTCAAGGTTCTTTTATATGTTTTTAATGAAAAAGGGTTTCCAAAATGTTTTCATCCTCCAAGATTATTTTCAAATGAAAAATATATTTCAAATATTTTTTCATTTCCTACTTAATTAGATTTATAGTTTATATTCATGAATGTGGTTTTCTAATGTTATTAAACGTTAATAATAATTTTCTCCACAGAGAAAGGACAATATCATTATGATTATTTTAGTAGGTATTTCACAGTTATTTCCTATATATGAAGAAATCCTTTGTTTCTACACATACCCTTCCATGAAAGGATCTAATGGTTACATTCATATTTTTTCTATCAATTTTTTATATATTTATGGCCTAATGTTTTCGAAATCCACTTATATTGACATGTTCTAATTATCTAAAAACATCATTCTTTAATGGTTTTTGTTTTTGATTAAATAAATCTGAAAATTCTATCCTTCACCATAGTTTATGAAATGATTTCATGTTTATGACTCCTATTTCATTTCATGGGTTACGATATCATTGATTATTATATTCTGGAACGATTATGTATGATTTTGTTAAGAGATGTGTGGGAAATATAAATCCCTATAATTCATGTTGTAATGATTTATATATCAGGAGATATTAATGTATATAATGTGGAGAGAATTAAATTCAATATTATAGGTCATGAATGAGGAGTGATCTCAGTTCAATAATACAAATCTAGAATAGATAGTGAACCCAAATTAGTAGAGTACTTTTTCTACTAATATATTATTGGAAGAGATGAATTGATGACAATGGATGTCATATTATATAAATATATATTTCCCACAATTAGATGATTTATTTATAGGTTATGCATTTATGTATTTTGTTCTTTATTTCCTAATCGATAAGGTCTTAAAAAATATCAAGAATTATTCCATGATTAAAAGTTATGATATTTGATATGATGGTTATAACCTTAATTTTTTAACAATGTTCTTGTACCCCCAATGATCATATCTATGCTTAAATGTCTCCCAAATTTACACTTACATAGCATCTTATCTCACCCATTTTTATATTTCCTTCAATAATTTATGTACATATGTATTATGAATAATCATTATATGAAGGTGATATTAATGAATATCCTTGTGGGAGATAATTTAGCTCACTTATGTTCCACATTTTATGTTTATATATTTCCAGATGAAGTAAACTAATATGGTCCTTAGGCTTTTTTTATTTTTTTTATTATTAAGTAAAATTACTATCACTTCCTTGTAATTCAATAATCGGTCTATATAGTACGTATTAGAGAGATGATTTAGTTATCCTTTTGAAAATAGGATGATAAAATATTGCTGATATCCTTGGGTATATTTCTTTCTATATGCCTTGGGATGCATCTAAATTAAATATATTAATGGTTCAATGTTTAAGAAAATGTACTAGAATTTTGATAAAGTATATATGTCTGGTTTCTTAAAAATACATCTCTTTAAGGATACAAAAGTGGATATGGCTTTGGAAGACATTTAAAATTTAGTAACAACTCCAAGAAGATGTTATCTGCCTAACTCAGAGTAAATATCTATGTGAAAACTAGCCAGGATTCACACCTAGTTTCATAGTCCTTGGGGGAATGCTTTGGAATTGACAAAATCCTTATGAAACATTATAATGTATTTGAATAGAATATTACATTTAATAAAAAATGATAAACCTAGGGTGATGTTTGTTAAATAGTTTGTGTCGTTATTTAGACAACATATAAGTATTTTTTTCGTGATTATGGTGTTTTCATATATGATATGTGTTTCTAACCCAATTATTTTTTGTTTTAGTTAAAAGAGAAAACCAGAAAAAAAAATGGGTTATCATTCAGTTGGATGGACTATCTGGTTATTATGATAATTGAAATTGAATACTTACTAGAGGGAATGATATTGTTATTATGTCGAATCAGGTATAGAAATATATGATTTATAATGTGAATATTGGTGATATTCGTAGCACATTGAATAAGAGGAAGATGGACTTTTATAATTGTGAACATTATAATGGAAATAAAGAATATAAGATTCATCATTCTACATTGTCAAGAATATGTGAAGAAGAATCTTTACGAATACATCAAATAGAGGGGAAGATGATATATCTATGGAAAATATTGTAATAGAGTGACAAATTTTCATGTATTTAGATGTATTATATGTGGAAAACATGCACATTACCCCACACAGTTCCAATACATAAGATTATACTTCTAAATAAAGAAAGTACATTTTGAATTCCACCCATTAATGAGGATGTATTTATTTTTTTGGATAGAATATTTTTGAATAGTGGATAATATAAGGAATATTCATTTTGCGATTTTTTCTAATTATTTTCAAGAATATGTTAAATAATTATAATTGATAAGTAAAGTGATTTAATTACAAGTTGATATTCATGGGATGAAAAAGATATAGATAAATATTACCCTTAATGTGTTCTTAAGGATAATTTAATAATTTGTTTATAAGAGACTTGTTTAATATAAATAATTGAATTAGAATGTATTGATAACCCCGGTTCGTATTATTGATCAGTTGAGAATGTGAAATATTTAATCATGGAAAATGTTTTTAAACATAATAGATCTAAATAAAATATTACGTAACCTTTGGAATAATGAAAAATTCTAGTTCTCTATAAGTGTTTATAGTAATTTAGGTTTTTAAAATGTTTCAAAAGAAAATAAGATTATTGTCCTCACATGTTTGGTATGTGGAAACCATTTGATAATTTTTGATATATAGTATATCACTGTTAATTGGATTTCTTTCCCTTATTTATAAAATTCTATGGTTTTATCTTTTATAATTGTTATAAGGATAACCATTCATTTAAATGTTTAGATAAACATATGATGAACTATTTATATATTAAGGTTGTATTAATAATCCTAATTAAAAGGAAATTTTGTGATAAAAAAATATTAACGAATCTAAATATTATTTATCATGGTAACTGAGTTAGTGAGGTTTTATAAAAAGAAATCATGTATTTCATGTTAAAATCAATCAATCCAAGTAACACCACGAGTATTCAACCCATGACGAAAGGACGATAAGCATTTCATGCCTACTATTATCTTATACAATGTCTTATTAATGAAGAATTATTTTTGAGGAATAAATATTAATGAAAAATTAGTATTGTTTCTTTTTATATTTATAGATAATGGCATATTTATTTTTTAAGAGAAAAAATAATTAGACTTTTCCTTATTTTATGTGCCTTAATATCCATTGAAACATTATTTTAGTTCATTATGAATCAATGTTAATTTCAGGACATTCATTCCTTGAGGTCATTTATGTATTATAAATTTTCCAATGTATAAAAAAAGTATGATTTTTTTTATTAATATATACATAATTACTCAACATTCTGAAAGTGTTTTAAAAAATGTTTTCCTAATACGTTAATTTTTTTATATGATGTCCTTTGAAGTCATCACTAATTTATGACATTTATTCCCTAAATATTTTTATGATATTTTTATTTATTTGATTGATTATCTATATCAATCCGTAAAATTATTTATGGTTTTCCTCTAATTCATTATTTTCTCATTCCACCTATTTCCTCCCATGTGTAAACCATGTTATGACATACTTTGGGTTACTGTTATTCTTCCAACATTCCTTTTTAAAAGGAATATTTAGTTTTCTTTGTAATAATGCGTGTTTCTGTAAAAGGAAATATTAAAATTTAAACTTTTGTTATCCATGATGAATTTTGAGTGTTAAAATAATTTTATGTGTCTATAATGTAACTCCTTGAGATTTTTTACAGTATTAATTTTTCAAATTATTTTAAACTTTTTGATATAGTGCATTAAATAACTGTGTTTGGATTTCGTTATATACAATTCCATGTTATTCATGAACTAAACACAATATAATTGTTATATTTCACTATAATAAACATTTAGTTAAGCTTATATTTCACGGAATTCTAGCATTTCTCTGTCGATATCCAAACACAATAAATAGAGTGTAATCAAAAAATAATAAAATATTTTAATATTTATAATAATATTTAACATAATTGTTAAATTATATTTTAGGAATATTATTAAATAATCTATATACATATATATATTTCAAAAAATATTTTAAATTAATTTGTTAGTAAAAAAATTATAAATTAAATAAAGAAAAAATTGAATATAAATGGAGTATTTATATAGGAAACCATTATTATGCACACAAATATGTTTTAATCTTGATAAATTAAATAATTTATAATTCTTTAGTAAATTTAATTTAATATTTTTTTATATATACGAAGAAATATTTTTGATATACATACAATAGATTTTATAAGAATAATATTCAATTAAAAAAATTACCACAAACATCCCATGATATTTATAAAGGAAACATTACAACATTTTAATTAAAAAAAATTTAAATATAAATTTTGGAAATTTTTTAATTAATATATTCCAAAATAAATATCATATTAAAAATAAATGAATTAAAATTTGGTTAAGGTGAATATTTGGTATTTTTCTATGATGTTTTTTTCCAATGAAAAGAGTGAAATGATATATTTTAGTTCAAAACCAATGTTTCAACTAAAATATTTATAAGGATAAATCATCTTCTAATTTTGGTTTAAATTTTTAAATGGATAATATTTTTTAAAATTAATCACATTTAGGTCTTTAGATCAAATTTTAAAATAAAATTGGATATAAAAATATAGCTAAACATTGATCATTCTTAATATAAAACTGTTCATAAACATAGAAAACTTTTGATAAATTTTAAGTTAAAACCCTACCTTATCGACTGCACTATGGGTTTCAATTAAAAATAATTTCTACCACTTATGTGACTGGAATTTGGAAAATTGGATTCTATATTTAGAAATAGTATTCATTTTAATGTTTAATATGTTAAAAATGTATTTTTAACATAAAAATTAATAAATTTATTTCAAAATATATACAATGATTAGGGATAAATTTATCTTAACCAGGGACCAAAAACAAACCTTAAAGACAAAAACAACCTATACACTTTTTCAAAATCCACTGGATGGACATATTTTGACACAATCCACAATTGATATAATTTTTACCATTATTGGATCAACTAGAAATAAAATACATGGGTTGGGTATCCATTTTCTATAATCTTATAAGAATAAAACTCCTCTTTTTTAAAATGGCCCCTCTCTACCCACTTTCTCACTTTTCTCAATCCATATTGGATCGACCAAATTTATTCCATATATCTCTTCAATATCACTACCTTCCTCATTTAATCCTTAATTGGGGTGGGGGATACTTACATGTTATACATTTTGTGCAATCCAATTGGAGATACATGATTAAGATGAGGATAAAATGAGTAGTACTAAAATCATGATATAGGGTAAGGTAATTTAAACTCACTCTTTATTTCCAAGAGATACATGCCTTATTCACCACACACTTATTTATTGTGGTTCTGAATAATTCCCATGAATATATTATATTCTGTCTACAATTATACATATGAGTAATTAAATAAAAATTTCAAGATTTTTCTATCATGAAGTTTGAGTTTCAAAAGATACCCAATTGTTAACCTAATTTTATCTCAAAATTGTCTTCATTAAGGAACATCCCATGTCATACACCTATATTTTCATATCAGTTATATAATCTTCCTTGAACAGGTTATAACATGAAACTCCATAATTCCAATTTGTTTTATGCCCCAAGTAATTTTATTTTACTCAATGGTTAGTATGATTCAGTGTTACCATATTGAACAAGTTTATTGAAATAATCCCAACATATATCTAGATTTTTTGTTTTCACATTTTTATTGATGAACTCATATAATTATCCTTCAAGAAAACTCATGTTTTTTTCTACTATGGTTATAAATTTTTTCATCATGTATTAGTAGCATTTATCCAATATTTGGAATTGAATATAGCAACGAAATTGTTTTTAGAAAATTTATTCTTTTCTACTATCATCATCTAAAAATCTGTGTTCATTAAAAACAATTTTTTATAAAAAGTATTCCAATAATATTATACTAATATCATATTATCATTAAAGGAAATTAATTCCATTTTTTTACTATAAATTTCTAAGTTATATTCTTTTTTTTCTAAATAATGAATTATAATATGTTTTATCATGAAAGATTAATATTCTTTTTACCTTTTATGACATGTTCCGATTTACCCATCATCATTTCTTTGATTTTTCCATTGAATGTGTTAATGGATAAATTTCTGTACAATTTATTTAAAAGATACAGTCCAAGAGGCCATATGGAATTTTATTTTCAGTAATTATTTAAAATTTTACAATATATTTTTCTAGGAAAATGGGTTTGAAATGGTTTTCTTGCTTCATTAATTATTTTTCGAGGAAAAACGATTTTAAAATTTCACCAAGTTGAAATAAAATTTTCAAATGGAAGTCACGATTCAAAGTATTTTAAATAATTCCATTTTAAGATTTCATTTTTATTTTCATGAATGTTGTTCTCAAAAGATTTTACATTTTAAGAAGTATTTTTCAATCAAGAAAGGATAATTTCATAATGAAGTGTTTTTGAAAGATCAATGAAATTTATTTCCCATATAAGATAACATTAGTAGGTGTTTTCTCAATACATTCGAAGAAATGATCTAAATGTTCGATAAATATTATTTCTAATAGTATATTATGTATTTATGACATGATATTTAGGAAACACTCTCTATTTAATGAGTTATATGCCTATGAAACCTGCTTCCTTACACCGATTATGTTTTTAATGAAATGATTAAAAAATTGTATCATTTTATATATGTTATTTTATGATTTCATTTTTATGAAACCAATTTCGTTTCCTGGGTTATTATAATATTGTTTTTTATTTTTTGGTACAAGATTTAATTATTTCATTATGAGATGTGTGGGACCTATATCTCACTCCAGTGTATTGTGTAAATATTTATATCTCATAAGATATACATGGATGAAATCTGTAGTAGCTTGATTCAGTTTTATAAGGATAGAATGAGGAGTGATCTTAGTTAATTAATAAAATGATAGAATGTTGAGGGAACCAAAATTAGTAAGGGAAATGCTTCACTAATACTGACATGGAAGTGATGACATGACAACTATAAAAATCATATAATATGCTTATGTGTTTTCCAAATTTCTATGTTTTATTCATATGTTATGACTTCACTGATTAGGTTAATTATTTCAATATGATTCATGTATTATTAACTCTCATGATTTATTCCATGAATAATTTTTATTATCATTAGATCTTGGTTATTATCTTCAAAAGTTTTGATCATGTTCTCATACCCCCTATGCTCATGTTTATGCTAACATGTCTCCCTTGTTTATAGTTACTGGTTATCTATGGTCACACATTTTTATTTTTTCTTCCCTAGGTTATGAAGATAACTATTATGAATGATGAATCTAAGAAGGTTTCTAGTAAATAATTTCCAAGAGGGGGATAATATAGCACACATATTTATCATTGTTAAAGATTATAAGTTTCCAAGTGAACTAAACTTATATGGTCTTTGGGTGTTTATTTTTTAATGTTTTAAGTATTATCTAAAAGTGATTTAATTTATATTTTCATAATTCTTGGGACATTATAATAAATACAACCATAGATAATTATTCACAATTTAAGGTACATTGTATCAATTTCCTTTCATTGAAACATATATTGATGTTTTTATTATTATTTTTAATGTGTATATAAAACACTATTGATATGTAATCTCATTAATTTATCTATTCTACTTATATGAAAATGAATTTTTAATGTCATTCCTTTATGAGGATTATAATTTTTTTACGATGTGGTAAGAGAATGTTTCTTTAATAAATCTTCTTTTAATGATTTTTCTTTAGGATCCCTTTCACAACCTCATATATGTATTAAAAATAATTTTCATTAATGATTTTATATGGAAATAAATCACATATAGAGTAAAATTTATATATCTATACATTGATTAAGTGGTTTCATAAAAGGATTATTTTTATTTGTTTTATGTAAAATGTTTTGACTAACAGCCAAAGTGATTTTCTATACATAATGTACCCAGGGATAAGGAATTTTTTACCACCATGATTGTAAATTAATTCTTATATTTCTTTAATGGATTTAATTCTATATTAAATTATAATTCTGTCTATAATTTTTTTGTAATTTTATTAATGAAAATGGGTTTTTAAAATAAAATTATTTTTTCAAAATGTTTTTTTTCTTATTTGATTAAAATAGTTTTTCAAAGTTTATAGATATAAAAGTGATTTGTTCATGATATTTTACTATAGATTTTTTGAAATTAGTGAGAACGATAAATCTTGAACAATGTTTTGTTCCCCATTATATCTCATAGGTTATCCAGATATGGATCATATGAGGGGTTGAGCCCTATTATTGCTAATAGGAAATAGGTTATCCAAATTTTTCTCATACGAATTGTAAGGCCCCGAACCCAGTTACCTAGAGTTATTAAATTATTACATAACATAGGAATGATCATAAGGGATCAAATACCAAATTTCCAATTAGTTTAGTAGCCTTGGAAGTACTAGATATATTTATATGTTTTACATTACATTATAAAATGAAAAAAACAACAACATGGTCTCTATTTACCACATTCATTTCCATTAGAAAATCCATGCAGGTAAATTATTATATACTTCTTCACAACCTGGAAAAAATAATAAATTGAAAGGGGTGGGCTCAGATACTCAGTAAGGATAATAATATTGCAGAAACATTTATAAAAGGAATAAACATTTATGTCAATGTATAAGACTAAAACTGAAGCCTTTTAAACTTAAAAATCAGAATAATATGGAAAATATAAATCAAATAATGTCATTTACTTATTCAAAAGGATATTACACTATTCAATTTATCACACGTAATATCAATAGCCAATTTTATAATGATGGAATGCATAATTCTAGTCATCATAACCACATAGTCAATGACTTGTGCCAAGAATACAAATAAGATTTTGTCAGGGCCTTGTGCCAAGAAACTTGTTTCTCTCATTAGACCTACTTATAAATGAAAGAGATATAGTTGGATCCAACCTTCCCTTACAAAGTCCAATGAATTCCTTGTATGAATATAATTAAAAATAATATAAACATTCGTATGAAAACTTTTATATGAAATGTAAATACTTTATCCATAAACAATGAATGGTATAATAATAACACATCCACAGTCAAACGTACCACAAAACCTTCAATATAGTATGGATGTTTTGTATCTTATTAAATCATCTGTGACCATGAATAATATCCCATAAAGGATGTTGAAATAGTTGAAAATGATCAGTAAAAATCTTTGAGGGATATATCAATTTTTCATGAAAACATTTAAAATTATAACTATTTATAATTAAGTTGTTTAAAATAAATTTTTGAATAAACGTGTCACAAACCACATTGAATAATTGAAAATGAATTTCAATTTTAATACATTAGTGTATTTATAAATAAATCCTTAAAACAATTTTAAATATATGGACATTAATGAGAATGATTTAGAAGAATAAATTTTTAAACATTTAAAATGATATTTTAGTTAGAGTTCCTTACCTAATGAGAGAAGCATGAATACAAATAATTGAGCTAATAAAAAATTTATCATATCATGTGAATAAAGGTATTCATGACATACAATGTCAAGGTACAGAATATGAACCAAATAAAAGTTAATTGGCCTATAACAACAAAAAAGTCTCAATGGAATGTAAGTTGAGATAAATTCCTTTATAAATACCATATCCTTCGGTTAAGGATAAGTCAATGATAAAATTAATTGTGAAAAATATAAGTACAATCAATATGAATGGATATTAATTGTAAATAAATCAAAGGAATCTCACACATATTTCTGTAAAAACATCACCAATGACTTGGATGCTTAACTCAATGAATAGAAAGTGAGTTAAAATTACTCTTATAAAGTTTATATCGATGACTTCATAATTTATCAATGGAGTGAATAGGTTTATCAAAATTATATCCATAAAAAGTGGAGTGTAAATTACAACATAAATAATAAATAGTGATTCCACACATAATCTTGGAGTAAAATAATCAACGAAGTATGCGTAAAGCCCAATGAGTGGAAATTGTAAATTGAAATTTCCTTACCGATTTGGTAACATAAAAAACATACACCTGATTAAAGAATTAGCATACAATGAAGAAGTAAATAAACATAAATTAAAGTATATTACACAAAGAATACAATCATGGGCAGTACATACACCACTCAAAATGAAATAGTGGAAATATAGCATGAATCTCACCGAAATAAGAAGTGAGATGAAAACCCCTTACATTGTACTTTTCCTTATTCGGGGGTACATTAACCTCTTTTATAATAGATATATAATTGTTATAAAATTATAAAATAAACTCATTCATAAATATGATATCATATATGATCTTCTTAATATTTCATTGATAATAAAATTTTAGTAGTATCATTATTTCGTGTGTTAACTACTTCGTTTTCCATTATATGTTTTGTTATGTAAGTCGTGTTTGTTAGGGATAGGATTTACATGATTCATATCCATAATTATATCAACTCCTTAAACAATATTTAAAATAATAAAATTAAAATTATTCTTGAATGTTTATGATGGGGAATGACATCTCATCGCATCGTGGAGATGGTAAGCCGTTCGTATGCACGAGGGACTATATCATTATTTTGATGGTGAAATAATTTATAATTTGATGGTATATAATATATAAAGAATATATAACATGATATATTTATTATTAAATCAGTTATAATCCTTATTATATACATATAAATAATTATTTTTTTAATAATAAACTACACCACGACGTGGAGACGGTAAGCAGTAGGTAGGCACGTATGATGACTTTGTCATTTATATGATGGATAGAATAAATAATATGGTTCTACCATATTTATATTAACATAACAGAATGTAGTAGTTAATAGATTTATTATTTTGTTATGGAATCAACATATAAAGAGGAAGTGGAAGAAGAAAAGATATTGAAAGAGGGTGGTAAAATTTTTTCCTCTTTTTCAGGTGCTTCCTTTTTATTTGATCAAAAGAGCTCATTAGGATGGGATTATAATAAATGTATGGACACTAGAATGTAGTGGCAGTAGTTGGGAGGATATTTTTTTAGGGTTTGGCTGAGACAAATTTCTTTGGAGATTTGATTTTGAGAAAAGGTGAAGTGCCCTTTTATAAGAGGGGTGTGGGTCACTTTAAGAAAATATTAAAATATTAATTTATTGTACAATCATATTTTGTTTATAATTACTCCAAATAAATGTATTATGAGACATAGGTGGTTATGGGTAGATATAATCTAAACCAATAGGTTTTAGAAAAATTTAGGATAACATTTTAAACTTATCGTTTAGATTTAAATCTTAGTTGAATAGTTTAACTTTTATCGTGGCTTAGTGAATTCTTACAGTATATGGTTAATAAAAATACCCTAAATTTCCTAGAGAACCTAAAGTGGTTCATTAATGACATATATAATATTATTTAAGACCTTTTTGAAGAACCTTATATTTTTTGATAAATATTATATCAACCAATAATATATTACTTTTTAAAACTTAATTTATGTCAATTTTGTTACTATTTCATATTTTGTTTTTGTGAAAGTAATAACATCCATATAAATTCGAACAAAATTTGTCTAATAAACCCTAAAATTTCATATTAACCTATATGATTTGTTTAATTCATAATAAGTTTCAATTTACATTTATTTGTATATTTATAATATCAATTATTTTAATATTTCATTAATATAGTAATTAATTTTTCATCATGGTGTCATTATTAAATAAAATTATTTAATGTCTTAAAATTACAAATAAAATACCATTTTGTAGGAAATATTATTATATTTATAATAAATATTTATAGTCTAATTTATATTATGTATAACCCTATATTCAAAATGGTTTAGTAATTAAACTTCAAATTTAACTCTTTTAACTCTTCTTTAAATAAAATAATAATATATGTCCTAATCTAATCCCAGTGGACAGAAAGGATCATATTTTATTCCTATGGTTGTTTTTGGTTTAATTGCACTTATCCAAGATAATTAGGACATGTTTTAAGGAAATTATAATATCATTTTTACCCTTAATTACCCAATTTACTTTTAACCATGGTAAATATAAGTCAAAAGCTATTATTCACCAAAAAATATTTTCATCTTAGTGAACAAAATTTTACTTACTGATATCAATTGTGCCTCTTGAATTTTTTAAATTCAACTCATAGAAGCGGTAAAATTATGTTTTATACAAATTTGTAATGGTTCCTAGAAGGTGGGTAAAAGACGGTAACAAGTTCAATATAATTTTATATATCTATTTTTGTTATGAAAATGACTCCTATGAATCACATTTACTTAATATAGTTATTATGTATCTATATTGACTTAAATAAATAAAATAAATATTTATTTGATTAAAATGTCAATTTTTAATGAATATCCTAGTGTTTTTCACTATTCATAAAAATTTGAATGTTTTTAGAAAAATTCTAAAAATTTACCCTAAGCTAATTATGATAATAAAAATTGAAAAATGAATTCTATTTTACAATTTTCAAAAGATAGAAGTTTCATTAAATAATTTAAAAGTAATTTTCATTTTCAAAACCAAAAGTGGGTTTTTAAGAAGTTAAAACTATCAAAAGTTTGACATGTGTTTATGTGAAATTTAAATGTGAAATTAGCTATATTGACCGAAATTGAGTTAAATTATAGAAATATAATGTTATTATAATACCATACCATTAAAATTCATAATTTAACAATATAAATTATTTCTATTAAAATGTTCGTTTTAATTAAAATTTAGTGTTGTTAACTATTCATCAAAATATGAATGTTATCAGAAATGAACGAAAATATTTTCCAAGATATATTTTTTTCTCTCAATTCTAAAGAATTATTTCTTTTTATTAAATTGAATATATAAAAGTTTCAAATTTTGGTATTAAAAATTGATTCCTTTTAAAGGATAGAAAAATTATATTTTTTTAAAATACCTCTTTTATCTGAAAAAATGACTTTGTTTCCTATATTATTTATAAGAAACACATAATATGGATTCTAAAATTATATAGAGTATATAAATATGAATATTATGTAATTATTATTCATAACAGCTTTTTGAACAACTAGTTTGACATGTCGTGGGGCACTTGAACTCGGTGATGCATGTAGCGAAAACGATTGAATTACTTTAAGTAAAATAACTTACTAGAAAATCATGGGGTTTTACCTTTTTCCCCCATTTTGGATATTCAGTGCTCATTATTTTTAAATTGGGCATGGTAACTTCCTTGAATGTTCTACATCTAAAAAAGAGTTCATAAAACTATTACATTAAAGGAAAGAAAGAGAAGTACAAAGGTCATTTGAGATAACTCATAATAGGATTCCATATAGGAAAAAATTGATATGGAAGATAAAATAAGTGTCAAGTTATGATGGAGAGTGATAGAAAACATTATCAGTAGAATGTTAACCACAATAAAACCACAAACTTGTGATGGGATAAATGGTCAATAGTTTCCCAGTAAGAAAAGCAAACAGACAGCGTATTTTTTTTATGTCCCATTTCATAATGTGGGGAATTTATTTATGAGACTGATTAAGAACATATACATAAATACTTACTTTTTAAGTAGATTTTCATCCTTTAGTAAATTTATAACACTTAATCATCATTTTTTTCCAATCGATGAGTATTCCAGATGACTTGGTAACACCTTAAGTGATAGAATCTACTTCTAGTGAATCACATGATCCACAAAGGATAAAAAAATACATTTATCTTTTCATTAGAGATTATCCAAAAAAAATATTTAGTACAATATCAGATGATCCCCAAAAAGGATAATCCTTTAGAGAAAGAAATAATAATATTATCTTTTAAAAATAAACCCACAATACACAAAGTTCAATAAAAACCATTCAATAAACAATTGTCCATAAAATCCTTCAATATAATCCAAACTAATATTGAAACCCAAAACATAGTATAATTTGATAACGTAGTCTTGCACACTAAATTTTATCTCCAAATTATATCAACTACTCTAAAAGGCACATAATAAAAAGTAATTAAACTATTCACATATTCTCTATGATAGGTTATTCATCTCAAAAAATAACTTAAATCACTATAAATAAACAATAAAAACATATATAAACATCTACCATTACTCCTCAAATAGAATCCCATATATTCTATTTTCCTTATGAATATAGTGTTCCCAATAGTTTGAACGTCTTCCAAAATAACATTTATCAATAAATCACCATATCATTTTTTTATACTAAGGATATAAATTTCATAAGACTTTAGATCCCAAATCAACTAATTATTAATCACATAAATCATTTAACTAAATATAATTTATCACACTAACTAGGGACATCACGTAGTCCAGCGGTAGGTGATAAATCCCAATATCACTTTGGTTGTGGGTTCGATTCCCCTAGTTTTGTCCAACATGACGGGTTATCGCACGGTCTTCATGTTTTCCATTTTCAAAAACTATATTTTGTAACATTCCCAAAATGAGATAAATCCCTCAAAATAACCATAAGATAATTTAACCACAGATGATCTCTCATATCTCACATTTTCATCCCAAAAATTAATAACATGTAATTGCATCAAATTCTAGGATCGTATAATACCAAAAGGTTCTATATAACTATATCCATAAAAGAAAACATTATTCTTCATCAAACTGCATTTTCACAAAAGAAACTGCAGGGTTACACGTACAAGAGAAAAGTCTTCCAATACAATCCCATTAACCAAGGGAACTAATACTTTATAACATTTCACCATCCATTTATTTCCACATTGGTTCTTCCATGACCAATATGTTATCCAATAGAATATGGAATTCACTCGGGTAATGGCCAGGTCCCCTAAATTTACTGCATATGACTATAAATGGATTCTTGTTATCATTTTTTCTACTTCGATAGTACTTTTTATTTTTCTTCATAAATTCTTTACATTATGTCATTTCCTACACATAAATCATATCTTTGTTCTATTAAGACACTTTACTTGGTGTCTCCTTCCACTTTTCCTACACGATGGAAATTGAGCTTTCTTTTCTCCATGGTCTCCACTGTTGTAGCTCTTATCATTCACCGACTTTCCCTTCATTTTTGAGTCTGGTAGTTGATTAATATCATTTTTTTGGAAAAAAAAATTGGCATGAACAAAAAATCATTTACACCTATCAACATTCAATTTAGTTTCATATATCCACCATCGTGGCCACCTTATACATCATCTTCAATGTAACTATGACTTCCTTTGAATCCATCCATTGACTAACACAAGAAATCTTATTGTGAGTCATAAAATCATTTAGATTATATCATGAAACCTTATTTTGAATCTAAAAATACATAGGATTAACCAAGGATATTTATTCTGATCTTATATAAAAATCCTACAAATCATTTTTTAATGATAATGTGAATTATCCTAAGCATATCCCCTGGGAGATTCATAAACAAGAGTACATCAAGGCCCATTTTTGTGTTACATGATACCCTAATTCAACCCCAAAACACTTTTTCGGTGTTATCACTACTAGGTACATCTGTGTCAGACCCACCTCTGCCTCCTCGTATTAAGATAGGGATGTATTGAATTGAAGAAACACAAAATTTCTAAATTACCAAAATTTGAGGATGTTATTCTATAATAATACTCAAATTATATCATAGGGTAATGTGATCTAATAAGAGATTATTTAAATCTAGTTTCCAAGGTTTATACTAAACCTCCCTCGGATACCAATTGTAATGCCCCAACCACATTTACCCAGAGTTTGTGAATTATTACATAACATTGGCATGATCACAAGGGATCAAATCACGAATTACCTATCAGTTTTGTATCCTTCAATGTACTAGATACATACATATGTTTTACGTTACATTATAAAATGAAAAATAACAACAACATTGTATCATTTGTCCACATTCATTTCCCTTTGACTATCCCTACACGTCACTCATAATATACTTCTTCGCATCCTGGGAAAAATAAAACATAGAATGGGGTGAGATCAGATGCCCAATAAGGATAACAATATAATGGAAACATTCATAATAAGAAAATACATTTTAGGAAATGTGTAAGACTGAAACATAAGACTTTTAAACAAAAACTTCAGCATAATATAAAAATATAAATTGAATAATTCTATTTACTTATTCAATAGAAATTTTCCAAGTCGAATAATCACATGAAATATCAATAGCCAGTTTCATAATGATGGAATGCATAATTCATGACTTCATAACCACATAGTCAAGGCCTCATTCCAAGACTACAAATACGATTTGGTCAATGCATTGGGCCTAGAAACTTGTTTGTCTAATGAGACCTATTGATACATCTAGGATCTATACCATGCCCCACCCGTCACAAACTATGTCCAATGCATTACTCTTATTAAAATATTTAAACAAAACATATACATTCGTATTAATACTAGCATATGAAATGCCAATACCTTATCCATAAACCACAAATGGTATATAAATAACACATCCCCAGTCAAAAAAATCCCAAAACATTCAAAACAATATAGAAGATTATTATCATAATAAATCATCCCCGATCAAAAATAATTTCATGTAATGGATGTTGACATTGTTGAAAATTATCAGTAAAAAACATTGAAGGAAATATCCCTTTTCATGAAAACATTTAAAAGTATCGGTATTTATGAGGAATATGTTGAAAATAGTTTTTTGATTCAATGTGTCCCAGACAACCTTGAATTTTTTAAAAGGTATTTAAATTTGAAAACATTTATGTCTATATAAATAAAACATTAAAACCATTTTTAAAACATGGACATTATTGAGAATGATTTAGAAGATTAAATTTTTAAAACATTTAAAATAGTATTTTAGTTAGAGATCAAACCCAAATGATAGATGCTTTAATACAAATAATTTAGAAAATCAAAACATTATAATATCATGAGAATAATTTTTATTCCTGGTATACTAAGTCAAAGTACAGTATATACACCAAATAAAACTGAATTGGCACATTACTACAAATAAGTCTCAATGGAATGTAAGTGGCGGTGAATTCGTTTATAATGCCTGTATCCTAATGTTAAGGATAAATCAATGACATAATTATGTTTGCCAAATATAAATACACTCAATATGATTGGATATTCAGTGTAAATATATTAGATGACCTTCACAGATATTCTTGTAATAACAACACCACTGACTTGTATATTTAACTCAATGAATAGAAATTGAGTTAAAATTACTCTTATCATGATTATATCAATGATTTGAGAATTTATCAATGGATTGATTATGTGTATCAAAAGTATATCAACACAATGGGGAGTGTAAATTACTACATAAATAATAAAAAGTGATACCACTCATAATCACGGAGTAATATAATCAATGAAGTATGCATAAAGAACAATGAGTGGAAATTGAAATTTGAAATTCCCTTACCGATTTTTTAACATATGAAACATACACCCAATGAATGAAGTATCAAAAAAAATGTAAATACCAATAAAATAATTTATATTACACAGAGAATAGAATCAATGGTAGAACATACACCACACATAAGGAAATTGTGATAATATAGCATGAATATCATAGGAACAAGAAGTGAGATGAAAACCCCTTACCTTGTACATTTTCATAGTCGAGGTTACATTATCCTCATGTATTATAGTTAAATAATTTTTATTAAATTATAAAAGAAACAAATACATATATATGATATCATAAATGATCTTCTAATATTTCATTGTTAATAATATTTTAGTAGTATCATTGTTTCAGGTGGAAACTGATTTGTTTTCCCTTATATGTTTTGTTACATAAGTCATGTTGGTTATGGTAAGGATTTATTTTATTAATATTTAGAATTATATAAAATATTTAAACATTATTTTTAATCATCAAATGAAAATTAGTCTTGAATGGTTTCGATGGGGAAGGACATCTCATCGCGTCGTGGATACTGTAAGTCGTACGCACGCACGAGTGACAATATCATTATTTTGATGGTGAAATAGTTTATAATTGAATGTTATATGATATATACAGAATCATTAAAATGTTATATTTATTATTTCTATCATTTATACTCATTATTATAACCATATAAATAATTATGTTTCTGAATAACAAACTACACCACAATGTGGAGACGGTAACCCTTATGTACACACGTATGGTGACTTTGACATTTATAAGATTGATAGAATAATGAATATCGTTGTAACATAATTATAATAAAATCACATTATTTAATAGGGAAAAGAATTATTATTTTGGTATAGAATCATCAATGATAGTAGATGTGTAAGAAGAAAAGAACATGAAAGATGATGATGAAATCAATACCTCTTCTTCTAGTGATTCCTTTTGATTTGATCAAAAGGACTCCTTAAGTTGGACTTATAATCAATGTATGTACTTTATGATGTATTGAATGTAGTTTGGAGGATATTTGGGGAGGTTTTGGTCGTTCCAAATGGCTTTGGTGGTGTGATTTTGAGAGACGGGGGAGTTCCCTTTTATAAGATGGGTGAGGGTAACTTTAAAAAAATATGAAAATATTAATTTATTATTAAATCATATTTGGTCTATAGTGTCTAAACATGAATTTATTTCTATTATTATGAGGTTATGGGTCGAAATAATCCCATAAAATAGGACTTAGAAAATTTTAGTTTACCATTTTACCATTATATTTTGGATTTAACTCTTAGTTAAATAATTTAACATTTACCATGTCATCTGGTATTCTTACACAATTTTGTTATTAAACATTCTCAAAACATTAAAGAGGACCTTAAGTCAATCACTAATTACATTTATAATATTATTTAATTTTTTTTGGATGAAAAATTGTATTTATGGAATTTTATATCAACCAATAATATAGTTTTTGTTTTAAAAATTAATAAATGTCAAATTCGACACTATTTGGTATTATGTTTTTGTGGAAGTCATAACAACCTTATGACATCAAAAAAATGAATCTAATAAATCTATACAAGTCATATTAACCTATCAAATTAGTGGAAATCATTAGAAGTCTCAATTTACTATTATTTGGATATTTATAATATCAATTATTTTAATATTTCATTAATAAGGTAATTACTGCATCGTCATTGTGTCATAAATAAATTAAACTATTTAATGTATAAAAGTTATAAATAAAATACAATTATTTAATAAATATATTTATATTTCCAATTAATATTTATCGTCAAATTTATATTGAGTATAACCGTATATTAAAATTGGTTTCTCTATTAACCATTGAATTTATCTCATTTAACTCTTCTTTTAATAAAATTATAATAAATATACTAATCTATTCCTTATGGACCAAAAGGATAATATTTTATTCCTATGGTTGTTTTTGGTCGAATTACACTTATCCAATATAATTAGGACATGTGTTAGGGTAATTATAACATCATTTTTACCCTTAATTACACTATTTACATTTAATCGTGGTAAATAAAAATGAAAAGATAATATTTAAAAAATATTATTATCATCTTCTTGAACAGCATATTACATTTTGTTGTCAACTGTGTCTCTAGTATTTATTAAAATAAACTCACATAAGTGGTAAATTATTTTTTATTAAAATTTGACAATTCTTCTTGAAGGTGGTTAAAATATGGTAAAAAGATCAACAACATTTTATAAATATAATTTTATTATAAAAAATGACAATAGTTAATCACATTGAACTAATATAGGTATTATTTATATATATTTAATTAAAAAATTAAAATAAATAATTACTTAAACAAATAGTCGGATTTTAAACAATAACATAGTGTTTTCAGTTTTCATCAACAAATTGAATGTTTTTTGAAAAATACCAAAAATTCACACAAAGCTAATTTGGATGTTCCAAATTCAAAAAATGAATTACATTTTACCAATTTCTAACCATATAAGTATCACTAATTAATTTTAAATTAATTCTCATTGTCCAAACCCAAAAGTGGCTTTTTAAGATTTAAAAACTATCAAAAGATTGACTTGTGTTTATGTCAAATTTAAATGTAAAATTATTTATAATGACCTACATTTTATTAACTAATAAAAATATTATATCATTATACTACCAAAAAATTCAAATTCATAATTTAACACTGTAAATTATTATTATTAGAAAAAGTAGTTTTCAATTTAAATATACTATTTTTTAATATTCATCAAAATATGAAAGTTATCAAAAAAGTAAGAATTTTTTTCCAAAATTAATTTTTATCACCATATTCAAATGAAGAATTTAATTTAATTAAATTAAATATATATAAGTCTCAAATATTGGTTTTAAAAATGGTTTTACATTAACAGTTGGTAAAATTCCATTTTTTTTAATAATACTTCTTTTATATGAAAAAATTAATATGTTCGTATATGATTTCTAAGAAACAAATAATATGGATTCTAAAATTATATGTGTGATAAAAATTTCAAAATTCAGTTTATATAATTCATAATCTCTTTTTGAATGGCTTGTTTGGTATGTTATAGTGCACTGGAACTCGGTGTGGTGTGTAGTGAAAACTATTGAATTACATTAAAGAAAAAACATACTATGAAACATTGGTGTGTTACACAAAGGGTAACAACCCATTATAGCTTATGGGTGATGTAATTTCATGGATTATACATGTATTATTTTATAATAACTTATGGAATTATTATGTGACAATTCTTTTTGAAGGTGTGCAATTCTATGGTCCAAAGTGACCGGAATAAATGTTTCAAATAAATTATACATTTATATAGCACGCATTGGTCATTTTCTTATAAAAGAGGGATAACATTTTAATGGATGCCCGAATAAGAAAACTTAGGGCACCATTGCGTTCATAGTAGTGACTTTTACTTAGGAAAGTCCAAACATCGATTGGTTAAGGTCATCTAGAAAAGTTATTATTTGGACATTTTTTAATAAAATAAAATTTATTTGAAATTAATTTATTTCAATGTTTCCTTTTTGTGAAATGACTTAATTCCTCCCCTTTAAATTCATTCCTATGGATTGTTTGTAGGGATAAAAACACAACCCTACGAATTTGAAATTTTCCATTTTAGTTTTGGAGGAGAACCTGTTGGCGGACAGCGACGACGCGATCGATTGACGCATCTCAGATTTGATGAACCTCACCAACGATCACAATGTGGCAATCGTAATTCAACTGAATCAGGTTAGGCGTTTTTTATTTTGATTCTTCTCTTCCTCTTACTAATATTAAATGTCGAAGAAGAATCAACACCAAAATATGGTGATCTGTGGATTGTGCGTTCTTGCAGGAGTGTAATTATTTATTATTTCTTTAGGGTTTCTTATTCATGGAATTAATACATGCTAGATTATTCTGTAGTTTTTAATTTCTACATTTGATAAAACTAATGATAGTTGATCTAAAACATGAAGATCAACGGAGGAGGTTCGTTCCTGATATTTCTTTTGAATTTCTTCATCGTCCACCATGTGTTCTTCACGTTCTTCATGGGGCAGATGAATCAAATTATGTTTTGGAGAAGATTAGAGGTCTGCAACCACCGGAATCAACCTTGTAGTGCTGGGGAAACATCAACCTTTGTGTATCGTGAATATCAGGTGGCCTGATTGATAGAATTATGAATTACCGAAGTGACTGACGAAGAACCTGTGACTCTACAAATTTCTAGAACACATTACGTGTATCCTAAAGAACAAACCATCTCGTACCAGCGGCATATGATATGGTTTTCATGCTGCACATGATAAAGAACATGACGTGCCTCTTGGGAGACATGGTGTGTGGGCCCCACCCTGTTGTGGCAAGAGTTCTAGGCTATGGAAATTACTAACAGGGTGTGTGAAAACTTTCCCATGATGTGTAGGTCCTTACACGGACTCGAAAAGTATCTCGAAAGATACATGGGCACGGGATGGGTACACAGTCGTGAACTCTTCTACAGAGCCAGACTGGGCCAAGTGCACATATATCTCTTATACAGATTACACGAGATAGCACAAATGGTATACAACTGTGTACGGGCACATGACTACCTAAATGAAGGGAACCCCGGTTACTCAGACATGGCATGTGGTCCGTACTACACGCCATGTACTTACATTTCTACATTACATTTTCTTATGAATTGGTGTGTTCTACACGGGTAGTATCAAGAGTTGATAGACACGGCATGTAACCCTACTATACGTCATGTATATTCTGGAACATGGTTTGATCCTTCTTGTTCACCATTTCATTGACATGTCATGTCTTTGTTAGTGCCCCTTTTTTCAATTTTCTTAATGTTTTTGTATCACATTCATTCAGAAGAGGATGGTCCCATCAGTAGGAAGTTCTATTATAGGGTCAGGTATCCCTCTAATAGGCCAAAAGTGAGATCTATTATCCATTCATGACCATAGGTATAATAAGGTATCGATGTGATAAATCCTACATGACTTCTAACCTCTATTTATTAGGTGATTCCAAAAGAGTCGCGGTATCCTCTAAGACCCTGGAAGTAATCCTCATATTTGTATAACTAACATCCCCCTCTCATGAGTGTATGCTCCCAACATGAGTGTATATTTCACTAATTTATTTTCCTGATGAAAATTACCTCTTGGACAGATGACATCAGAGCTATCAGACTCGTGGAGTGAGTTCTCTCAGATGAGTGCTTTGTGGGATCTTCAAACTGAATCCCTAGTGGGGGTATTCTGTTTTGTGACTTGTCTCTAGAATACATGTCTAGGTTTTTTGTATATATGGACTGTGTTTATCTTGATATATATTAAGTAGATATATGTTGTGTAGAACTAAATGTACCATTACTTTGTGTATTTCATTTTGGTTTCCATGGTCCCCTACTAATTATTGATATACTCACCCCTACACGGTCTTTGGCCACAGGTGTCGTGTCTGGTGTAGACTAGCGACCTTTTGACGGAGTACATGGAGGACTAGTACCAAACTGAGCTTTCTGACTTCTGTATTGATCAAGCTACGCGTACGGTTAGGAGAAGCTTCCCCAATACCTCTTTGTTCTTATAGGATGGACCTTTTAGTTTGCAGACTCTTCTTTTTGGTGGGCTTGTATTCTGGCCCAGTTTATTTTCTGCACTTTACATCCATTCTACTTTACTGGTTGGGTTTAGTTGAATGCATGCATTTTGTTCCTTAGTGGTTTTTGGAATTTTAGTATTGGTGGGATAAGAGATGTGTGTGGGTACATGTACTCAAGAAATGCCTCACATGTTAGTGATATTCCTACTCAGTGCTAGTAACCGGTCTCTGGCCTATTAGAGGCGGGATTGGGGAGTCGTGGCATGGGCCCCACAAGGTCAGTTTGTGATAGAGTGTTATTAGAGGTGGTTTCTTCTGCCTTCAGACCATGAGTATGTGAAATTGGTTTTGGGCAACAGTTTTAAGTGTTTTGAGCTTGGATCTCCAGCTAGAGACTTCAGTGTTGGTGCGAGCGACTAACGTATCCATACACTAGGACTCTGATAACCTATTTTCGACTCGGTACATGAAAATAATATATTTTGGAATGTAAAATAATTATACATGAAACATATAGTAATGATATGTGTTTTCCATGTACCTTATATCAGCTATCCCGATATAGTCGTTGTCCATGATGTATATTTTTTCCTTATTGGATGACTCCGTGATGCAAAACCTCTACGATTCAGCAACATTATCATGTGGAAAACCCCCTAAGTGATGAGGCGCTGATACAAGGACCACTTCCCCAGGCATTGCCTCCGGGTGGTGCTCCTGTTTACCACCACCTATAGAGCATCATGTGGTACCAGTAGTACCAACAGACAAGAGTGGTTGGGTGAGCGTGCTCCATGAGTTCAAATGAAAAATACCCTTTACTTTCTTAAGAGATCCCGACCCTTAGGCAGCTGAGTACTGGAATGAGGTGGTGACCATATGTTTCCATCTAGTGAGGACACCGACAGAAGAGACGTTGATCAAATGAGTGTGCCTTATTTAGGGTTCATTGGAATGATGAAGGAGTCTGAGCACACAGACTCAAAATGAGGGGATTCATTTGGGGACAATTTATGAGTGAGAAATTAGAGTGGAGTTGTCTATGGTTATATTGAGAGAAATCTGTATCCAGGTGCTTCTTTAGCTCCAGCTGGGCAGTTTGATAGAAGCTGACTATTCATCATGTTTTTCTAACCTCACGAGGTACTCTATGGATATGTTAATGGATCCATACATCAGAGCTCAGTCCATGAACAATGTCTATTACAAGACATCCAAGAAATTTCCATGCCTCTATTAATTTCAACTTATGATGGACTACTCAAGCAGGACTTGGTGATCGAGAGATTCTTGGCAGAGAAAAGACATCCGACTACAGTTAGCATCAAATAGATAGGATCAGAGACCTTGTCACTAGATAACCGACATTCAGAATAGGGATATAGAAGTGGGAGACATCATAGGAGGACATAGGAATGGGGATAGATAGTTGAGAGATCTCAGGTCGGATCGAGTCAGCCTAATGAGAGGCGATGCTACTCGTGCGGAAGTAGGGGTCATCTCACTAGAGAATGTCCAACCCATCAAGCTGCTAATTGGTAGACGGTAGATGGACCACCGAGGAAGATGCAAAGAGTGGAGTAGATAGACCCGCCAAGTGGTGGATATGGTAGAGGAGTAGGGAGAGCTTCATGTGGTGGCATAAAATTTGATCTACTTCCACCACCACCCTAGGCGGTCCGAACCTAGCTCCGGGAGATGGAGTACAGGGGCAAGGAAAACCGCATGTGTTCATGGTGTATGACCAAGGGACTCTAGGGATGATCCGAGGTATGATATGTGTCTTCTCTACATAAGCTTCCATACTTATAGACACAGGTGCCAATCATTCCTTCCTCACCACATGTCTGGTGCGAAACCCTGAGATTCCCGTAGAGTCGTTGACTCAACCCTTACATATAGAGACACTTAAAAGATGAGACACAAGGATCAAGCACCTTTGATGATAGTGGGATCTCACCTTTGTAGGAAAGAGTTTTGGTTGGAACCTCTTGGTGACAGTGTTGAGGCCTTACAACGTCATTCTCGGTATGGATTTGTTATCTTTGGTTCAAGCCCTAATTGACTTTATTAGATGAAGAGTGGGGTGATTCCACAGCCATGGGACAAGGTTTTCCTTTGTCGGTGAAAAGGATACCCAGACAGTGAAAATGGGCTCTTTCATAGGAGGGTGAAGCCGATCACTCATGAGTTGGCTAGACATACCCTCAGAGCATTAGATGTTGTGTGCTTTTAGTTCCAAGCATTAGTGGCGGTTTACGAGGACGTATTTCTCAAAGATTTTCTATGACTACCTCCCCACTGAGAGATCAACTTATGTATCAACTTACACAATGGTATGACACTGATTTCTCCAATAGCATAACAAATGGATCCTGCAAAGCGTCACGATCTGGGGGTGCAGATGCAGGATTTTCATAGCAAGGGTTTTGTAAGACCCAGTGTTTCACCCTAGATAACCCTAGTTTTTTGTCCAAGATGGTAGAATGGAGTTTGAGGTTCTTCAGGGATTATCGATGCCTGATTCGGGTAACAGTGAAGAACAAGTATCCACATCCATGGATCAACGAATTTTATCAATAGCTAAGAGGGAAACTGTGGTTCTTGAAGGCTGAACTTAGATTAGGTTACCACCAGTTATGAGTAAAGGGAGAGGATATAATGAAGATGGATTTCAATTTCCACTACAGTAACTATTTGTACTAAGTGATTCCTTTCAGCATGACGAATTCCCTGATAGTGTTCAGGGGACTTATGAACTGGATAATCTTGTGGTATTCAGACCGATGTGTAATGGTATTGATGGACAACATCCATGGGTACTCGGTGTCAGAGGAGGATCACGTGAGACACCTAAGTAGGGATATAGACGTAATCTAAGTGAACCAACATTATGAGAATCTCTTGAATTTCTAGTTATAGATTCAATAGGTCAAATTTCTAGGACATGTCATCTTATAAGATGGAGTAGCTATGGACTCATCCATAGTGGAGGAACTATTAGCATATGAGCCACCTCGGAGCGTGACGGAGATGCAGAGCTTCCTTGGGTTGGCAGGAATTTACATAAGATTCATTCTTCATTTCTCATGCATATCAGCACCGATGACAGCCTTGAATAGGAAGGGGAATCCATTTATGATGAAGAAGAAGTGCAAGCTGGATTTCAAGCAGTTGAGACAATGTTTGATGAGCACCCCAATTTTGAGATTTCCAGAGGAGGGTGTTAAGTACATAGTTTTCTGCAAAGAATCAGGGAACAGACTTGGCAGTGTCTTGATGCAGAGAGAGGCAGTGAATGCTTATGGTTTGCTTCAACATAGGCCACATGTGCAGATCTATAAGACCTATGATCTCGAGATGGATGTGGTAGTCTTCGCATTGAAGATTTGTTAACACTACCTTATGGGCATGTGGTTTATTGTTTAACATGGACAATGTGTCCTCTAGTACATCTTCTTGAAGAAGAATATGAATCTGATATAGAGACATTGGATAGAGTTCCTCCATGACTACGATTTTGAGATCATCTATACTCTTGGGAAGGGGAACATGGTTGAAGATTCTCTTTATAAGAGATCAGGCTCGCTGCTGTTGAGTGGGGTGATAGAACAATTGGCCTCGTTACAGTCATCCTTTCTAGACAGAGAGGATGCAGCTAACCATCAGTTGATGGGTGCCACCCCTCCACTCTTATAGAGATTTAGGGAGTTACAACATGGGGATGTCGACTTTGAGGTTTTACATGATCAGTTATCCTTGAGACATGCTCTCAAGAATATTTTCAAGGTGGGGAGCACATAGTTCATTTATGTGGATCGAATTTTGTACCAGTTGCATTGTGGGAGGAGGACCGGGGGGATTTTTATACATCCCCCTTGGAGGTACATCCAGAAGAGGCAATGATGTAATAGGATCTCCGATGATAGTACTGTTGGTCAGGCATGAAGAAGGTAGTAGTAGAGTATATTTAATGATGCCTTAAAAGTTAGTAGGTGAAGGAAGAGAACCATGTTCTAGCAGTATTATCTAACCCCAAGATGTTCTACCATGGAAGTGGAATGAAATATCTATGGAATTTGTGATGGGTTTACCACTGATGTCAAAGGGGCATGATTCCATCTAGGTGATCATTGACTGACTCCCCACATTGGCCCACTTCCTATCTATGAAGGAGCAGAGTTATGTAGAGATTTTAGGACACCTATATGTTAAGTAGATACGTCAAATTCATGGCATCTCTTTGAAAATTTTATCTAATCGAGATGCCCGATTCACATCCCAGTTGTGGAAGGGATTTCAAGTGGCTTTTGGGACGCAGCTACGCATGAGCATGGCGTTCCCTCCCCAGAAATATGGTTAGATGGAGAGGACCATTCAGGTTCAGAAGGATATGTTGTCGGCTAGTATCATGGACATTGGTCACAGTTGGGACAACCACCTACCATTGTTGGAGTTTTTTTACAATAATAATTACAACTCCACTATTGTTATGGAATTGTTCGAGGCTTTATATGGGATACACTATTGGTCACCACTTTCTTGGATGACCCTAGAGAGACAACACTCATGGATCCAGAGTTGGTGTGTGCTAAAACTGAGACGGTGCATATCATCTAGGAGTGAATTAAGACAGCACAAAGCCGACAGAAGTCTTACCCTAACACATGAAAGAGACCTCTACCGTTCAAGGAGTGGGATAATGTATTCCTTAGGGTCTCACCACAAGGATGGTTGTTGAAATTTGGATGGCGTGTAAAAATGTATCTAAGTTTCATCAGCCCTTTTTAGATACTGCGTAATGTTTGCGAGGTGGCGTACTTCCTAGATATACTGCGGCAGTTACACTGGATACATAATGTCTTCAACTAGTCGCATTTGAAGAGGTACATGCATGACCAATGGCATGTCATCGACTCGGTAGAGCTGGAAATTAAGGATGCATCGATCTTTGCTGAGTGCCCATTGGAGATTGATGATAAGAAAGAGATGATAATTTGTGGGAAATTGATTACCTTGGTACACATATGGTGGAAGCCTGAGATTCGTTAGCAGAGAATGTGGGAGAGGGAGGATCAGATTCTATGCAGTACCCACGTCTTTTTTTGTAGACTCATTTTAGATTTTCAGAGATATAAAGCCCTACGTTGGGAAGAATATAATATTGTTGATTTTCATTGAATTATTTTTAAATATTATATGGAATTATTACAAGAAATTTATTTTTGACAGCGTGTGATTTCGAGGATCATAGTGCCCGTAATAATTGTTTGAAATAAATTAAACATTAAAATAGCGTGTGCAAGCAGTTTTCCTGTAAAAGTGTAATGACTTATAAAAGGATTCCCGGATCATAAATATTAGGCACCGTTGTTTTCAGAGCAGTGACTTTACATTAGGTAGGGCCTAACCCCAACTTACATGGGTTATATGTAAAAGTTTGTTTTTGGACTTTCTTTAAGGAAATAAAATAAATTGGAAATTATTTTATTAAAATGTTTCGTTGTTGCGCAACGACCTAATTCTTACTATTTAAATACATTCTTATGGAATGATTGTGTGGTTAGAATCCTAACCCTATGATTTTAGAATTTTACATTCGATCTTTAGAGGATAACCAGTTAGTGGATGATGATGACATGATCGATCGACGCATCTCGAATTAGAGTAACCTCACCAACAAATGAAACAAGATAATTGTTCTTCAACAAAATCATGATGGGGGTTTGTTATTTCGATTCTTTTCTTCACTGTTCATGGATTAAATGATGATTTTAGATCAACCCACAAATAGGTTGATCCACGGATCTTGCGTTCTTGCAAGAGTGTTATTATTTTCAATTTCGTTGGTGTTTATAATTCAATAAATTAATCCATGCTAGATTATTATAATGTTTTGATTTTGCTTCATTTTAACCTTCTAAAAGAAGCATATCAACATCATGATAATGGTTGTCGAAGGATGTTTCCTCAAATTTCTTTTCAATTTCATCCTCCTCCAACCAGATTTCATCGCATTCTTAGTGGGTAAATGAACAACGGACAATTTCATGTCTGTTTCACAATACAATGATCCCAAATTAGAGATCTGATATTTCAGAAACATAGAGGATGTGCGGTGTTGATGGCGGATGAAAAATCTATTCGGATTGAAAGGAATATTTCTTCAAGCATTATTCAGTTAGATGAATCAAATCTTGTTTCAAGGGTGATCAGAGGTCTACAACCACAAAATAAACATTCTAGTGCTGGGGAAACCTCATCCTTCATATTTTGCGATGATCTGGTTGCTTGATCGATAAATTACAGAATTCATGAAGCACTGGACAAAGAACCAATGATTCTATAAATTCCCAAAACACATGGTGTGTTTTATGAAGAACGCATCATGTGGTACTGGATGTGGAGGCTAGGTTTTGTGCACTGCATGCAATGAAGAACATGACGTTACTCTGGGGAGGAATGATGCTTGGGCCCAACCAAGTTGTGGCTCGAGTTCAGAGAAACGTGAAGCACTAACATAGAGTTTGAACAAATTCAGACGACATATAGGTCCTTACACGTACTCGGCAAGTGTCTTGGAAGATACATAGGCACGACGTGGGTTCATGGTCGTGCACCCCAGCCCATGGCTAAACCAGGCCAAATGCACGGACTAACCTATGTACCGATTACATGGGATAATGCACATGGGTTGCAACCCAGTATGGGCACATGACCGCGTATACGAAGGGAACCCTGGTTACATGGACAAGATAAGTGTTATGTACTATATGTTATGTACTAATGTTTCTTCATGATATTTTCTTCTAACTTGGGCCATTCTAAACGGGTAGTGCCCATTGTTGATAGACACATCGTGTAACCCTTCTATATGTTGTCTATATTGAGGAACATGGTTTGATACTTCAAGTCTACCATTTCATGGAGACGTATCATCTAGGTTGGTGCCCCTACGGCTTGTTTCCCTGAAGGTCAGGCATCGTTTCCATTCCCAAGGCTGATGAACCCATCAGCAAGACTATCCGAGATAGAGTTATGTATCCCTCTATGAGGCATGAAGAGAGATCCTATATCCATTCCTAAAACTAGGTAGAGTAATGTATCAATGTGACTACTCCTATTGGACGTTGATCATTTATATATCAGGTGAATACGGATGAGTCTTAGTATCCACCAAGGCCTTGGATGTGATCCCCATCTGTGTATATTGATCATTCACCTACTCAAGAGTGTGTTCTCCTAGAATGAGTGTATCTATCTCTCATGGATTTTCCCGATGGAATGTACCTCTTAGACGGATGAAATCATAGCTATCAGAATCATTGAGTGAGTTCTCTCAGACGAGTTCTTCATGGTATCTTCGAACTAAATCCATAGCTAGGGGATGTTGTACCGTGACTTTTCCCTAGACTATGTGCCTACGTTTTGAGTATATATGTTTTGTGTTTCTCTTGCTATATGTTCAATAGACATGTATTGTGCAGAGTTGACAGTACCTTTACTTTGCTTATTTCATTATGGCCTTCAGAGTCCCCTACTATATATTTTTCAACTCACCCCTGCATGGGCTTTTCCGGCACATGTCGTGTCTTGTGCAGACAAGAGGTCTTTTGACGGAGTCAAATGTGGATAAGTACTAGAATTAGCTTGCTGAGTTCCCTACAGGACGTGGTGTTCCTACGCCTTGAAGCAGTAGTCCCAATTCATCTTTGTGATTATAGGTTTCACCTTTTAGTTTTCATAATCTTATTATTGGTGGGATTTTATTCTGGCCCATTTTACTTTCTGCACTTTAATTTCATCGTACTCTATTGGTTTTGTTTATTTGTACACTTTAATTCTGATCCTTCGTGGTTTTTGGCATTTCATAATTTGTGGGCATGGAGATGTGTGTGTGTACAGGTACATAAGAAATGCCTCTAATGTTAGTGATATGTCTGATCAGTGATAGTCTCCCACCCTGGGCATATTAAAGGCATACAAGGGGAGTCACGGCATATTCCCCACAAGGAAAGGTAGTGATAGGTGAGCCCAAAATAGCTTATACATAGGGTTAACCCATTACAGATCTCAAATTTATTAGTTCATGAATATTTTAGACATAATCCATATGGTTATTCAAATTAAAATTGTTTTGAATGAGTTATATGAATGTGATGAATTATGTTACCAAAAAAATATTCAATTGTTTTTTATGGTTTTGAATTATTATATTTCATAAAAACATGTCTGTGTTTTTAATTTGAAAATTGTTCTACGTCATATTCACAAATAATTTTGATTATAATGGGATATAATATATTATTTTTCATGTTTTAACAATAATAACATTTTTCAATATTTTTGTACCACTTTCAGAGCTTTTGGTGCTCTTCAAGTGTTTGTAAACGTTTTTAGTTAACGGGTAAGAGAAATTATGACGTCATGTATAATATAAAGAATATTCTTAATGAAATAAATAATTTTAGGATTATTTTTTTTTATATTATTTAAAATGGATACAGATCTATGTTTTCCACATAGAATTTTATTGATTGGAATGTTTTAATTATTGGGTAATTCATCAAAACTGTAAAGAAAAAATGTTAGTTAAAGTGAATGAATATAAATTCAGTACTAAAGATCACGATTATGAAATTTTTAATGACACATACTTGTATCTGATCCCACCAAACATAGAAATCTGTGGATCAATATCTCAACATATCATTTAGAGATTTAATTATACACTCATTGGAAACATCTATCTGAGGATAATATATATAGTTGAAACATAAGTTTGTATCATGAGAATACATAATACTTCTCCAGAACATTTAGAAAACCATGGGTCCTGATCAGACACAAATGATGGTGGTACTCCACAAATCCTTACACTTCCAGAAGATATATATTATAAAGGTGGTATAGTGAGAAATCTTCTCGGATTGAGATGATATTTGAGGACATAGTCAAGAAATATACTACAACCCATAGAGAATTATAATATTTATACATTTTTGGGAGTCAAATGTAAAAAATAAATTGCATGGTTTTCCCATTTAAATTTTGGTATTGTAAATTGATATAGAAACCCCTTATAATCTTTTTTACTAACATTAACATTATTATATACCAATCATCGTGATACCAACTCTTTGATATCACTATTAATGAAATCACACAATTAATTAACATTTAAATTACTATACATTATAATCCATATAAAATTAATAGATAATGAAGAACTGTAATATTCCTCTAACATCAACTTCTTCAAAAATAGTTTGGGTGCAACACATAGACAATTTCTATACCTTTTTATTCAATCATTATTATTTACAAAATAAAGAATGTATCTTATATTATTATTTTTATCTAAATATATATTTTATTCTAATTTAAATGTCACAAAGATTGATTGTTAAAAACTCATTTGATAAGTATAAAATTTATCCCCTTCCTTTTGGATTTCAATATCTATCCTTTACCAATATAGAAATAATATGTCTTTTACTATCCTTATCATTGATAATATATCATGATACTTTTGGCCCAATTAATTAGCCACCTTGATTTCCTTCATTGGGTGGTGAAATATTAACCGACCATAATATATAATCAACTCTAACCATCTTCTCTACAATATATTTAACTTTTTTTGTCTGAATTTACACATTAATCTATTTTTATCAGTACATGTATCATAAATATCTCCATTATGATAATTGTTCCATGTCTTTAATTCAAATATTACCTCACAAACTGAAATTTTTTATTTTGGTAATAACCCTCATGAATTATAGAATGTCATAATTTATAAGCTATGACCAAGTAATTATGTATAAGAACACATCCAAATACCTTCTTTTACGCATCACTATATATTTCCAAACATTCTCCACTATAGAGTAATGTAATAATATGTTCATAAGACAATATTTTCTTCACATATTTCATAATTTCTTCAAATTCATTTCGTTGGAGGAACCATGCCTTATTATGTGTCAAAAATGTAATTGGATTATATATTCATAATAATTTATCCATAAGAATTCATTATTATCAAGATAAATGAAGAATAATAAGACACTCAGTCTATGTAGTTTTTCTGGCAAAAACACTCAACAGGATCTTCCTTGTATGAATTTACTGATACACCAACTACTAATAGTATATTACCCATGAATTAAAACATTTAGAGACAAAAATAAATCATGGTAATGATTTATTAAAGATTATCCTTGCCTAGGGTCTTCAATAAAAGTCACATGATATTAACATAGTCTTCTGATCTCTTTTAATTATAATAATATCATCAATAACTTCAACCAAAAATAAATCAGGTCAATCTATAAAGACTCTTCACATTATATTCATGAAGATAGTGGAGGAATTGGTAGGAATGAATGGAATGATTTTATATTCATAGATTCCATACCACATATATAATTTCATCATGGGTCTATAATCCTTATTTACCCTAAATAGATCAATATTGGATATGTATTGAGTTCCACACAATTTATCCAAAAATCATCCATATGGGTTAGTTGATACATTTTATTGAACTTAATATTGTTCATCGCTTGATAATCACTACATATTCACATATATCAATATTAATTAAAAAAATGAATACATTCACCCAAGGTATTACACATGGATGAAAAAATCCCTAGTAAATGGTCTCCTAATGTTTCATTCTCAATTCCTACAAAAAATAAGATTCATTCTATATGGATTCATTGAAATTGGTTTTGATCCACTTATAAGTGCTATTGAAATTTCAACATCATGATTCAATGGAATGATATAAAAATCATCATGAATTTAATCAAAATATTCATTCACAATATGGATATCATCACTATTAACATTCTCTATTTCCATCTAAGATGAACATACCATCTAAATTGAAAATAAATCCCATACAATGGATTTGATATTTGTATGAATTTTTCACATATAGTTACATTGATTGACTATCATTGTTTAATATGGCATAAAAACATGACTTCCCTTACTTGAAAATTGATGTGTTATTAATTTATTGAAATAAAATACATGAATATGATAACATAAAATTCAATGAGATGTAGAATTACATGATTTTCATAATGAAAATTCACTTTAATATTAATCAGAGATGAATCATATACATTAGATGAGATCACAATATCATTATTGATTCCCTTAACTAATTTTACATCTAATCATTTAGGTGTAATATTGATTATATTGTATAATATATTAAATTTAGTGAATGGGTGTATCTATAGTAAAAGAAAACATTACAATTTCTAGATGTTTTTGTTACTATAACTTTAACCATGTTATTATCTATCCCCTCTTCAGAAATAATAATCACATTAGATTTTTAAATGTCACATGGATTTATTGGTTACTAACATCGAGCATCTTCTTTAAACATCATATTGGAAAACTATTTAGAAAATTCTCATACACATTGCATTTGAAACACTGGAGTGTTCTTGGTGTGTTATTTGTAACATTATCATAATTCTCATTATTATAGAACTTCTACCAATCAATTGAAAAATTAATATCCCAATGAACTTCCCTTCGACACATAAATCATTTAATTTTACCTATATGTAAATTTCATTCATGTTTCTTCCCATATGTTGATCATAATGGAATGATCATCCTCGACTCTCTATGCTACTTAATTTTTTATTCCATTTCCATTTTAATAAAAAAATGATATCTAAGCACTACTACAAAATTTATTAACACCTTAATAGAACATTTAACAATATCTCTATAAGTATTGATGTATTTTATTGAGAACTCGCTTCAATGATTTGGGTTCAAAACACTGATGAATCTATCAACCTTAATTTAATGTTACACACTGACACAGAAAGTGCACCACATAATTCATGTAAAATTTTCATCATATGTAGTAATTGATTCATTATCTATTTTTATTATCATAATGAACTTTTCATTCGGAATCATATGTAGGGAATAATGATGTTACCAAATGAACAATTACTTCATTACACTATTCCAATCCATATATTCATTTTAATTATTTTCCATTGTATTTATAAAGGGATTTCCTTATTTATCTAAATCACAATCTAGAAGATATACTGTCAATAATAATTTTTCTTGTTATGAACACAACAGAACAAAAATTATCATTTTTGTGGTATGGATCAATTTCTCAATGCAATGACCAATAGATTTATTGAAGGTAAAATTACAATGGAATTTAAACATTTTCATTGGGTTGATGTAATATTCTGTAAACCGATATTGGGAAATTAATCCAATGTGTTTTAAAACATTGATGAGTGGTTTATAGACCTTTATAGTTGATAGAGAGGTAACTGAGTGTTTTATTGGGTTTTGGGATTCAAAAAACCTGGAAACTAAAATCATGAGAAAGATTAGATGTGTTTATATTTTGTCTGAAAACATTTGAACCTCTAGAACAAATCATGAAACATGCTCCAAGGGAGTAAAAGTAGTTGTGTGGATTAATTTAACCATGCAAGGGGGCATCATGATGGTTTAGTTTGTAGTAGGTTCTTGATTGTGGGAAATCAAATAGTTTTCTTAGGGTTTGCCAAATTTTTTACATATGTCATGTGATTCCATTTCCAATGTTGTGTAAGAATCTCTATCGGTTAATGGATTAGAATATTGTGATTCCAAACCATGGCTCCAAATATTTTATTATGAATATTAAAGTGTTCCCTTGATATACATAAATTTTAATTTAGTCCTTGTTTTCTTTTTCTCTTACGGCATGAGGCTCTCCCTTGCTCTAGTAGTTTCATCATCCTTCTTCCTCAAGGCATGATGACTTATCCATATTCCAAATTCATATTTCTAAATCATCAATCATAATGGATCTATATTATTATTTTATAGAATCCTTTTACTTGAATTCATAATTTCTATTCACCTTGGTTGTTATTTTGTTATCTGATTTCATATATCTATTTTTTGGAAGATTTCCATTTAATTATTATATTCCTAATAGAACAGAATATGAAATTTATATGGTATGTGTAAATCATCACATGTATGAGGTAGGTGTTATATAGATCTATCCCAAAGTTTCCATTATTTTATAAATATTTTTCTAGTGTTGCAAGTCGACTATTGTCATTCGTCCCCATAATTTTTTTTTTATTTTTAAATTTTCATGCATACCATTATATACATATATGTATAATTATTAGGTAAATGTATTATCCCAACATCAAACATGGAATCCAATTTTGTGTGATGTATTTAATAGCTCTTTCAAAATTAATAAATTAAAATCCAACAATTTCTTTTAGGAATTAATCATGGATTTAAAAAGGAATTTCATAAGTAGGTAATTTCCAAATAGGTTATATCACCTCCTAGGTGACACATTAAACAATGCATTTTTTTCTAGGTATGGTAGTTTCTAAAATACTTATTAATAAAATATTACTTGTTCCTTTTTAATGTGAATCCAATTTTTGTTAAAATAATAATTTGTCAAAAATATAATGTTTTATAATAAAAATCATTTGATATTGCACACATTCATATAAACTAAAAGATTATGATTAATTATTTATCACATTCATGGTTATATTGAATTATTATTTCATATGCCTTTATCTAATTCTTGATATGTCACGTTCTTATTACATTGACTCAGATGATATTCTTAAATTCATTAAGTAATGGGGCATGGACTCCCTTGTGAAAAATGGTTCTTAAGACCAACCAACTTCATGGTGGTTTGGCATGACATGACTCAATAAATCCAAGTCATGTTAAATTTTAAATTCAATTAAAATTTAATGGGGTAGATTAAATGAATTTGAATTTGGTGGACTGATAATGCCACATTGAATATTTAAATAATCATGGAATATGAAAATTATATAGAATTAAATGTGTGGTAAGGCCATGCCTCTTATAGTTATTTAATATAATATTAGTTGAAATACCTTGGATATATTTATCCTTGACGAATATAATATAAGAGGGGAAAGCCACGTGTAAATTATTGTGAATATGATTAAAACATTTACATAAAATATAGAACAATTTTATGGGTTCTAATAAGAATAATGATATAGGATTCCTTACATCAGATGATGATAATGAAATATCACACCATTGAATCTATTTGGATGGTGGTCAAGGGACAACAGGTCTCTTGTATCAAGTGAAGGAATGAAAATACAACCACCATCTCATTTTTTGGCTTTGAAACCATTCATTTATTATGATATGTATATATCACACCCTTTTCATGAGCTTATTTTCACATTTAGACTACTTATAGATGCCTTGTTTACATCATGGTCCATCCAACACCTATTATGCGATGGATATGGAAACTTACGTCTACACATACATATTACACATAGTTTTCTACAATACATAACTATAAAATATATATATTATTACTATATACATATGTTTATTGATCAAATCAACATTCTAGACATGAGAGATGCATATAGAGCCTGCCTCAAGTCTTATTTGAACATTAGTAGACTGATATTTAATTATTCAACATTTTTATTATTCTGTATACCTGTATTGTACTATAATTTATATTCATAGACTTGATTTAGCTATTGAATCCATCTATGGTCTCCTACTATGATGTTGTCTCACAACATGATCGGGTAACCATTTCATTGGGAAACCCATGAAGTTATAATGTATATAAAACCATGGTTTATTGCTTTCAGTGTCATGATTGTACCTAAGAGTTAGGAGAAGAAGGTATTTCAGGATCCCATGATGCTCAATGGGATCTCCCGTGGGGATATTTATTATTTTATTATTTATGTACTACATTGTTTCATGTTTCAAATTATATGTATACTTATTTAGTTTATGAATCATCATTTAGATATGCGTGCAATGTTAAATATGTGAATTGTCCATATCTAATTGAGTTTATATTCTACATCTTATACTAGGTCATTCATTTATTCCCGATTCCATGATTTTATGTTATATATTTGTTTACATACGGATTATATATTATGGTCATGGGGATATAGTCACCCAACTATCACCTCTATAGACCCTTACGGTTAGACAAAAGCCTCTAGCAGATGAGGAGGCATGCATGACAGAATTTTTTTAGTAGTCCAAAATTTGGATTAGATGGTACTCAGGTAAGGGAATTACAAAGTGGTATCTGGGTCTTGATAATCCGTTTTCATAATATTTTGGGATTATAGATAGAATTCTAATAATGTGTTGGTGGATGGAAATCGTATTTCATAGGAGTGACCAACCAACGTATGAGAAAATTTCCAATTGTCAGGATGTGGTTTATTGTTCATTTTGTTTTCTGTTATAGCTGATTAGGATTTCACCATAATTAATCATTTTACATTCCATTACTTATTAATTTATGAACTCTATGGGTTTTTTCCTTGACCAAGTATGGAAATGAAGTCACATTGCATTAATCAACATAGACTCATAATGATCACATTGCACACAGATGACACACAAAGTATTATAATTTATAAGCTACCTATTGATTGTGATGATGTGCCTAGTGTGTTTATTATCCTTCCTTTAATATAAAAGGTTTTGTGTTTTGTGAAATTTTCAGTTTTTTACCTTATTAAGAATTTACTAATAATATATTGTGATATAACATTCATGTGTGATTTATTTACCAGCTTAATGTTCATCCATGATTAGGTGATTATATGACATGTTTCCTTATTATATATCATGTCATTTTTAGGTATCGTTGTTTTTCATTAGTATGATACTCAACGTTTAATTATTATCATTAAATTATTAGTTTTTATATTGTTATAATTGGTTTTGATAAAATAGTATCTGGTTGGTAGTTATATGGTTTATTGATACTAATAAATTAGGAATAGGCAATCAGTTCACTAAAACTATCTTTTTAGATTTATATATATCTAGATACCATTGTATAAATGTAATATCTACTAATGAAAAATTGTTAAATAGAATTTATATCAATTAAATAGGTGTGATTTTGTAGTTTGTAAAGTGTATGGGTACCTTATAAAATATACATGCCAACCCATATAATTAAACCATAATCTAAGAGCATGATTTATTTTGAAACGGTTATAAATATAAGATATTTTTTATTTTTATGTGAACTGAATTAATTGATTATAAATTTCTTACATGAATCCACCCTAGTTTTTTGGTTATGATATATGCTTAGCAAATAAAACCCACATATGTTGTTTTTTATGGTTTCCACAAGTAAGTATTGTGAAACATTCTCAAGGGAATGATGTTCCATATGATTAACTTATACTATTCATAGCTAGACCCATGTAGGTCAGTTTGTGTGTAATTCTTATAAGATAACAAATTATTGGTTTTTTGAATGTTTTTATTTAAACAAATCTTATTAGGTTACATTATAATTAACCCAATATTTCTTAACAAGACCCTCGTATTACTCCTTACCAATTACAAAGTTCATTTTTTTAATTGGTAATTTATTTTTTATTTTATGTCATTCTATATATTTAAATATTGGATTTGAGTCAATGTAATTACATAAAATGGTACCTTAGGTTTTATCATTAATTTG
This sequence comes from Viscum album, assembly GCA_963277665.1. Taxonomy (NCBI): domain Eukaryota; kingdom Viridiplantae; phylum Streptophyta; class Magnoliopsida; order Santalales; family Viscaceae; genus Viscum; species Viscum album. The sequence goes on from OY728136.1 coordinate 1,521,397,194, forward strand.
AACCATCATGTAAGTGAAGATTAATCATCTCATTTAGCTTCTAGGGAATAGAGACATGACTATTTTCCATAGGCCTTTATCCTTTTTATCAAGGGAATAAATAATATGGTGCAGGGCCTGGTGAAATAATATTTGTGTGACCTAGTGATAGGGTTGACACATATTCTTTTGTCTGGGGATATCCTAATGTTGAAAACACTCTTAGAGCTTATATTTATTTTCTACATGTAATGAGTATTCTTGATTAAGGGTATTATTCATATTTCATTGTCCCTAGTATGAATATTTTATTCGGAATGAGACAAATGTTTGTATGGGTTGTCGTGGTATCCTTAACCATTGTTATGGGTGTGAGAATAATGTAATTGTTTGATAATATAGGATAGAAATTCCTTGGGAATGTTCAGCTTCTTAATAGGTTGTGTGACCCATTCTTCTCCTAGGTGATGGATTACTCATTATATCACCAACCATGTTGATAGACCTATGGTTCAAAATGAATCTGGGATAAATATTTTGTACAAAAAACCTAATATTTTAATTGATGGTGGGGGGAATCATATGGATACTATTAAGGATGTCACTTTGTGCTTCTAAACCTCATGTTAGTGTGTATTCATTTATGTGGTTCCTTTCGAGCTGAAGAATTATATAATGATCCATTTTATTTCGATGAAATTGTTGAGCTTGGACCTATTGTGTATGTTCTCGGATCATCTCTAGAGTAGATTGGAGGAATCAAATTCATTCCAATACATAGGATGATGAAACAAGATGATTTTAAAATTTAATATACCAGTCAATTTAGTTAATCTCAAACCAAATTTTGGGGAATTGTTATCTTGACTCAGAGAAGGGTCATGCACGTTCTTTATGAATGCTTGTTTTGATAGCGGAAGGGTCCCCTGAGGTTTTTCTGAGGTAGTTGTTATGATTTCGGATAATGGGGCATGCAATAAGGCTCTTAAATCTTCGGTTGAGGATTCGATTCCTTCGGTGGAGATAACATTGGGTATAGGGAATGGTATTTCTTCATGTGCGGTGAAGGGAACAATGACTAATGTCCCATAACCGAGGGTTGCGGAGGTTTTTTGCCCATTTGAGGCATGATCTGGGTGTTTCTCCCTTGTCATGCTGTGTAGGGAAGACTGTGCAGGTCTGTGAGTTCCAGGATATTCCCTCCACCTCAATTTTAGTAGAGGTCCATGCAGTGACCTTGGATATTGTTCACTCCAGGAAGCTCATTTTAGTTGAGGTGTGTGTGGAAGACTGCAATGCATAGAGTGTCGGTGCCCTTCAATGTTCAGTTATGAAGGACATGAACTAGTAGGCTCAACTCATGGGGCATGGATTTGTGCAACCCAGAGGTTCTAATCTATCTGAAATGGAACTTCTGGATAGGTTATCCTATTCCGAGGCAGTAATGTCGGGAGGAATGGCTATTCAGTCCAACAATCGATTCACAATGCTTAGAGAGGAGTTCCATGCTCCCGAGGAAGGGGATATTATGAAGGCTTCTCAGGAGGAAAAAGATTCTGATTTGGACTACATCCTTGAGTCCAAGGAAGTGGACATTGAAGAATACTATATTATATCCTCTTCAAGGATGGGTAAGAACACCATTATTGATTCAGATGGGCTTCTTAAGCACTCTCGGAGGCCGCTGAGGAGGAAAGACTATTCCTCTTTACCAAGTCCTCCAATAACTAGATTCTCATGTAAAGGTAATCTTTCCCTATAGGTTACCAAGAAGGTGGAGGTAAACTCTATTGAGGAGCTTGATCCATCAGTAGGGGAATGTTCTGTCATTGACTCATCACATGATGGAAAGGAGCCTTCTGAATCTGATTGCCACCCGAATAGGAAGGAACTGATAGAGTGTGATGAGTGGGGTAACATCATCGATGACAACAAAGAATTATCCGAAAAAGGCTTATAGTTCATCACTATACAAGAGGAGTTTGACAGACTAGTTGGCAGGCACCTTCAGGTAACCTTTCCAAGGAGCAATGTGACTGGTATCAAAAACAAGTGGGAATTCTGGCTCATTGATTCAACGAGATTAAGATATCTGTGGATGAGCTCATCCTTACCTTGGAAAAAATGTTATAAAATTGGGAAAAACTACTCATTAAGGATTCGTATAAGAATAATATCTTTCCTCAATGGATTCTTCACGACAGTACAATCTCTAATAGGCTAAAATTCCAAATCCTAGATTCATCCATGACTTATCATGTTGATTGATTGTTTTGTGTACTTGAATGGATTCCAACATTTCCATAAAAGTGTGTTCTTCGTAATAAAAAAAATATTTTGAGGTGAACATTATGAATAAATTTGGTCATTTATGGACTTGATTTGTTATGTTTGAGTGATCATAGGATTCCTCAGATTGTATAGGCTTATTATTGGTTAATGATAAAGTTCGGGAGTTGATTTTGAGCTTCTTCTAAAAAGATGACTAGTAATGGTTTGAAATGTCTTTTTTCCGATTGTTTGGTTTGATTGGTAGGAAACCATACCTATTACATCATATTAAATGTTATAGAAGTATCTCAAATATTTTATATAATATTATATATTCTCTTATAGTACTTTTCTTTAGAGATCCACATTCACCCCATCTTGACAGTGACCTTGATGCACTAAGATAACATCAGTTATAAACTGAGTTTTATGTTACCAATGAGATTCTATTTCAATAAATAATATTTATCATAGTGTTTCATTAAACAAGTGTTTTTTTATCAAGTCACAGTTAGGAATGATTGATGCTCGGGTTCCTAATTATTAATGCCTTGGTCGAACACTTAAACAACCATATTTTTCCCTTGAATTGATATCATGTTGGATGCCACTTCGGGATACCTCATATATCTGAAGTGGACTTCTTATCCTTATACTGACATCTCAATTTTTAATATATATCATTTACTACCTTGTTTTAGATATTCCAGCTCAATTTTAATGTATCATGGTTTATCCCAAAAAAATGGGCTCAAAGTTGATGTTTTAAATGGTATGATTATAGTGGGATGGATATGGGTAAAACCCTTGTTCATGCATAGGCACAATAGATTAAATGGTAACGTTAAGATTTTATTAGGGAACACCTCCAGTTGTATGGCATGTAGATTGTTGATCATTATTATGTTAAAAAAATTATTTACCTGAAGAAGTAATTTTCTTTTAGTTAGAATTATATCGTCCATCTAAGTTGAGCATTTTGAGAATGGTCATCTAGAGGATTCTCAATTATTTTTCCAACATCATGATTAACATGGTCTATGAATAATTTTTTTCCCAGATTTTTAGAGGCATGAGAGTGCATTATTTTTCTTCTATAAATTTTCATTAGAATCTAGATCGACATAGCTTTATGATTTTTGTGTGTAATTGAACATTTGAAAAATTGAAAAACATTTGGGTGCATCATTTTATTACTTAAGGTGTCATTTATATGAAATTCTAATGGTGGAGTTTTTGTGTCTTTTAATTAACACCTTGTAACGTTGAAACATATGTTGTACTGCACAATCATCCAGATTATTAACAAGATGACAGTGTGATCGTGTCACTAACAAAAATTGCTTAGGAAATCTTCATTTTTTTCAATCCAAAAACATGTGTTATTCAGTAAATAATTTCTTAAGTACCCTATACATAAGAAATTATTGCAGGACATTAGTTCCTTTGGAAAACAATGTGAAAATTTGAACAAGGATTTCCAACTAATGAAGGATTGTTTATATTTTAAGTTTCCACATGGGTTCTGGGGGATGATAAGTTTTAATATGGGGTGTTGTAACAACCAATTATTTGATCCAACATATAATTCATTGGGGATTTGAATTTTGGAATATTGTGGAAATTATGTTCCATTAATCTCCATTATGAATGCACTTCCTTGTGTTAAAACACATTATTGAGTTGTTTATTGACTTCTCAAGAGGCCTGAGAGGTTCCTTGGAAGACCTCTTGAGTTTACGGATCATTAGAACTTATAAATAAATAACTAGTAAAGCATTACATGGGTTCAAATAATTTCAAAAACAATGAAACACTCTATAGGTTAATGTAAGGCCTAGTGAATGAGAATAGGAGGTTTCATACATTTTGATCTAACCAGGAGATAAAAGCTTCATGTGTGTTCATTTTACTACACTTTTTTTATAGTGGGTAAGTGGATGATAGGTGCATGGTTTCCCAACCCCCACACAGAAGATATGAAGGCCCCAATACAATGATTTAGAAGTACAGTTGGTGCATGTTTTGTCAAAAAATATTGAAAAACAATGTCACCCAATTTTTGAACTTCAAGTGTTCATTTTTTCATTATTAATATTAAAACATAATTTCTTCATTTTTTCTTTTTCCACATATTTGTGAGGCTTCCATTTCTATAGTGTGTTCATACTCCTCCATCATATAGAAATGATGATATGTCCTTCATTTATTGTTATATTCTTACACCATTAGTCATGTTGGATTTGCAACGATATGCTCTCGATTTATGTTTCTTCGCTATATATTTTCTCTTTACCATGGTTCTTCTATTTTGGGGAAGGATTATTCACCCATTTTTTTGGGTGATTGTAAATGTCATTATTTTATTCTAAATTGTACCGAATTATACATTGACATTAGAAAATTATAGAATCCTAATTATTAGGCTTGTTGACTAGAGCTCATTCAACATGTTTCCATAGATTTGAAAATATTTTCTTTTGTGCCACATAATGGCCTTTGACATGTGTCACCTTAAAAAATTATTAAATTTAAAATTTCATACAGAACATGATATTCCCCCAATATATGTTTTCGGTTAATATAAGAAGTAATCCTCTATAATGGACACACTTGTGTTTGCAATCTTTAATTTATCCTTCATATATTATTAATTAAAATCTGGAAAATTATTCTATAAATTAATTTTGGATTATAAATGTTTTTAACCTTATTGGTTATTTTTGAGTTGATTAAAATACCACATATATTTCATGTTAAACCTTATATTTTTTTACAATTTTTTCATTTTATAAATTTATACATTTGATAAATTGACTTATGTTTTTTTATATGAAGAATGTATGTGATAAATGAATTTTTTTAACAATTTCATGTTTTATAATAAATCCCTTGTATAAGGTGTGTTATATTCAAAGATAAAAATTATTTATTAGTGATTTAGGTCTTACATGGTCATATTACATTGGTATTTCCTATGAATATATGTTATTTATAGATATGGTGCATGTTTAGTACATGGTTTCCCAAATATTCATATATGGATTTATTAATGGGGTATGTGCCCCCATTTTACCAATGGTATCAAGGACCAGCCACCATCTATGTGGGCATGCATGACATGACATTGGAAATTCATCCTTGATAAATTAAAGGGAATGTTAAAATTGAATGGGGTATAATAAATGATGTTGACTAGGGTGGAATGAACACATCACTTGATATATTTAAATAAAAATAGATTTGGTAAATTGTATGAAACTAAATGGTATTTAGAGACATTCATTTTATTCGTGTTTGACAAAATATAATATGAAATAACATGGTTATATTTAGCCCTGATGAATAAAAAACATGAAATTTAATACCATTATGATATTATTATGAATATTATTACACCATTGATACAAGGTATGGAATGATTTTATGGGTTCTATTTGGAATTCTGATTCATGCTTTCATTCATCAGTTGATGAAAAATACACCTCATACCATTGAATATATTTGGTTGGTGGGCATGACATACTACATACCTTATTTCATGTGTTGTCATAATTAAACATCCACCATCTTATGTTTTGATAATGAAATATATCATTCACATTGAGATATTGGTCTTCTACCATTTTCATGAGTTAATAGGCCAATTATACTGGTTATGGATTCTTAATTAATGACCTAGTCCAGCCAGCCCCTTTTATTCCACATATATGGCTACATATTTCCTTACATACATAGTAATTATAGTTGAATACAATGTACAAATGTACAATGTATATTTTATTACTATATTAATTTGGTTTCCAATAAGATATTTATTTTTTCCATTAGCATAATTAGGTAGGGTCAACCATGTGTCCTATTGGGGCCAAAAATTACTATTTTTTAATTATTTATCTTTTCTTATTAATATTTTTACCTATACACTATTGAAAATTATATTATAATACCATATTTAGTGGAGGGAAAAAAATTTCTGGAAAAATATGATTTTCACTCACACCATGCATGGATTTCCATTTAATTGGTAGTACCCTAATAGTTATCATGTTCACAAGACTATGTATTATTTTTTGTTTTATTAAGATTGTACATTTGAGTTGGGAGTATAAGATGTTTACCATTAATGGGATACTTAAGGTGATCACCCATTAGGAATCACATTATTATAATATTCATTTAGTACAATTGTTCAACTATACAATTGTATATTGCTATTTTAGATTATGTACCATCATATATAAATGAATGGAATGTTTTATAGGGGGATTTGATTTCTCTTATTTATTTTATATTATTATTCTACTACTTTGCCTTACATTTATTATAGATTCAAATATCTTCAGTTATATACATCCAAATATACAAATATATATCTAGGATCACGAGGTTATGGTATAGCCACTATCACCTCTATAGACCCTCAATACTAGTTAGTTGCCTATAGTATAAGGGGAGGCGTGATTGAGTCCATGTGTAGAGTGGTCTGACTATTGGTTTAGTAGTCAATTGGGTCTGGATGTTACACTCAAAGCTAGCAAATCAATGGTTCCATTGAAGGGAGGTGGTTGTTTCCTTGTTATGATTCCAAGCTAACCTCCAAGACCTTTCCTTGTAGTAGATCGATCCAAGGCTAACCGTCAAGACCATTTCACATTTTAGCACAAACCAAGGCTAACAGCCAAGACCGTCGCATATAAAAACTCATTTGATTCAAATTTACCAAATTGATTATTGTGTTATCTGAGATCACCCATCTTATATTTAATGAATATCTTTTCAACATATATAATCAGACAGAATAAATCTTACTTAATCATAATGGTTACTCATGGAAAGAATTGGGTACCAAAATAATGACATAAAGTATATCAATGGGTGAATCATGAAAGTGTCCATAAATTATTGGAATTAGAACATTCATGGATGTTCGTAATGGTAAAATAGTCATATATCTTGGAATTTGATATCAAAAAATGGTTAAAACATGTAAACAATGTATTTGACAATTTTTTTTATTTAAAAACGTTTTTGTGTGGTTGTAAGGAAATTACTTTGGTGCTTTCAAAATATAAAAGAGATAAATTTATTATATATAACCATAATTGAACCAAGAAGGTTTTAATAATATAAAATATTTTTTTATAAAAACAATGGGACCTTAAAATAGAGGATATATTTCGTTTTAAATTGTTCAAAAAAATTTGATGTTCCCTTAAAACGTGTTTGCCTATTGGGAAGTATCACGGAGGAAATCAATTAAAAGAATGTACATAACCAAAAAATAATGAGGGATGGATCATGAAAAATGATGTTTGAGAATATAAATATCATGTATATGTTTTACATTAAAATAAAAGATAACTTAATTTTGATAAATAGAAAGATTGAGCAACCAGAAGGAATAAAAGATGTTTGGTTAGAATTGCTTAGAGATTATTAGCAAGGTATTAGGTATAGTTAAGAGGGATTCATGATAGAGAAAGGGGTATCTCATTAAATATAAATAATGAGGGAATTATGTGGGAGGTGTGAAATTAAACACCATAATTAGGGATTACACATTAATTTTCATAACATAGAGAATATTCTAGAATAAAATTGAAATAAAGAGGATCCATTACCTTAAGTCTAGTGGTGATCTTATATTGATCATAATGACTCGAATATTAAAATTATGTTCATTAATTAATATTTAATGAACCTATTATATATTAAAATATTTATTATAACATTTTTATGTTCATTTATATCCATTTTGATTGTTTAAGAGGTTCAATTTCATTGTTCGTGTCCATTTTGTTGGCTTGGTTTTATTGATCAGTTCATGTTTGGATAAAATGTATAATGAATGTAATTTTACATAATGGAAGATACATTTTTTTATTTAACATAAATAATTTTAAATTGATTAAAACATAATTTTGTTACTTTACGTGAGGTTGAGTCATTATCTAAAACATCAGGGAAATCCTTTTGGGTTAATTGGCGGTTTTGACCACAAAGAACACATTCTGTTTTATAAACCAAAACCATGTATAAAAAAGGATTACAGAACCATAGATGAAAAATAATACAAATAATATTTTATTTCTCAACCATTAAAATGGTTTCATGAAAATAATTTAAGACATTAATGGAAATTGGTAATCTGTAGTCCATGATTATTCTAAATTAACACGTCTCAAATAGTGTTTTCATTTCTTTTATAAAGAAGATGGGGAATGAAGAGGAGATAATTAATTATCCCATTATAATAATAGAAATACATTAAATATATATTAGTGTTGTTATAATACCCTTTGGGTGAATGTATTTAAAGTATGATGAAAGAAAACAAAAGAACATAAAAGAAATAAATGAATTGGAAAGAGCAATTTACATCATGAGTTTTCCTCCTTCGATAGCCTCTTAAAGGGAGAGGATTTGGTATTATCAATAGACATGGGTATATCAGACATGGGGAAAGATCTCGGGGAGATATTTTTGTAGAATAATGGAATGAAATGTGGATCTAGAGGATTGATGATAAGAGGTAATAATGAGTAGTATTTGTAGCACAGGGGTGGAGGGTTTTCATAATATTTTAATCATTAATTTTTTATTTCTTCACATAGAAATAAATAGTGAGCATTATATGACCTATAATATTAATTGTTTCTTGTTAGTTCAGAACAATTGTTCATACATTAGCAGATCATCATCAATGACTCAAAAAATACCTTTTTTTCATTTATCAAAAATTATTGTATTTTATTATTCATAAAAATCATGTAATTTAGAAAAAATCCAAAAATTCACCCTAACAATATTTCATTGTGTATAATTAAAAAATGAAATCCATTTTTCATAAATAATTTTTTAAATATTATTTATTAAATATTTATTTAAAATTATAATTTAGATGAAAAATAAATATTTCAATAAATTTATTTTCTTATTCCCAAATATAGCTATAATGTACTTCCACAAGAATCTTATTTATATACTATCATAGGTAATGTTCATATTTATTAGGGTATGTCACTATTTATAAGGGTAACATTACTATTTATAGTGGTATGTTACTATTCAAAAAATGTAATTTGGTAATATTGGACTCCAAATAACTTACTGATCACAACCATGTATGTCAGATTTTGTAAATTCAAAACACCAAAGTGACAAACTTATGTTTAATGGTCACATAACACTTATTGGTTCATTGTTTTGTGATTTTATGTGATTATATGTCATATTTATAAGAATTGAATTTCCATTTATAAAACATTGGTTTGTTACATTCTTCCCATTGTGAAATTTAACCCTTGAAATGTTGTTTTACATAATAAACTATAAACTGTTTGGGGTTCTTTTCCTTCATTGCATCCTCGTGTTCTCATGTTTCCTCTTAATACAAATGGTTCCACCAGAGTACCTTAACCAGTTGATTAGTCTTGTTTCGTAGAATATTATCCAAACAAAACACGATCTTAACTGGTTTCTCCTCATAAGAATGATCATCCTCCATCTATAAAAGGTTTGATGTGATTAAATGTGAAATTTTTGGTAAGTACTTCCATAAGAGGGATAAATAAAATACATTTGGTACATGGACCTTGGTAGTTGGAAGTTCTAGTCAATAGTCCACAACCCTGACACGATCAAGAATCTTGATGTTGTTGGTGTAATTGGGGCTTAAAATCCCATTGATTCCAAACCTCATGTCCTTCTTCCATAGATATATTCGTAGATATAACATGTATCAAACTTTTAACTCAAGGTTGTGATGACAATTGTATGCATAACTCTGCTATCGACATTAGTCTACATTGGTATCCTACAGAATGTTTTTCACCTTTTCCACCATTTCATCAACCATTTCAGGTCCTAGAATCATAGGCTCACTGAAATCATGCCAACACGCAGGTTTTCTGTACCTTTTCCCCTAAATGGATTTATATGACGTCCTTTGGATGCTCAATTGTAAACTTTTGTTGTAGGACAATTCATCCAGTGTAATTTGTTGGTCTTATCCTCCTTTTATCTCCATAAATCATGCTATCATCATATCTTCTAGTGTCTAAATAGTTTTCTCAGTTTGACCAACAGTTTGAGGATGATAGGCCATATCGAAGTTCAGTTCAGTGTTTAGTGGATGATGAAAATTATCTCAAACATCGAGGTGAATCTCAGATCCCAATTAGATTTCATTGTTAGTTTCACTCCATGCAGCCTTACCACTTCTTCAATGTATATATGTGCAATTTGATTCTATGAGAAGTCATCTATAATTATTATTAAGTGAGCTGTCTTTGTAAGACGAACCACAATAACCCATATAGAATTGTTTCGTCTGTATCTCCTTGGATGTCCAATGACTAAGTCCATTTTAATGTTTTCCCACATCCATGATGGTATGGGTAGTGGTTTCATAATACCCTTATACATATTCCTATCACCCTTCACTTGTTGATATAATAGGCACTTTGATGTATATTCAGTAATCACCCTTTTCATATTGTCATCACAAATGTTTTCTCATAGCTCTCAATTCATCTTTGTGATCTCTTGGTGGATAGATAATGTTGATCTATGTGCAGAATTAAAATTCTCCGTCTTTATCTCTAGATATTATTCTACACATAATCGTGACCAAATAATACAAATCCTTCTTTTTCAATCATGAACACTATTGATTTAACATTTCTGATAGCTACAACAAATTTCATAATTTCCATATCTTTTCTTTGAGATTCCGTAATTTTCTCCCTGAGGAATGGTTGAGAAATCATTTGAGAAAGGATTTATGATTTTCCTCCCACAATTGTTACCATGTCTATCCTATAAAAATCTAAGAATATTGGATCTTTTTCAATTATCATCATTTATAAATACATGGGATCCATTCTACTTGGAGCATTTTCAACATTATTTTCCTTCCTAAAATGGTAGATGATTGAGCAGTCATAATCTATGATTATATTTGTCCATTTTTATTGGCATATATTAAGAAATTTTTATGTGAAATTATATTGGAGACTCTTATGGTGAGTATATAAATCACACTTTTCCCCATAGTGATAATGCTACTAGATTATCATTACAAATATCACAACCACCAACTCTAGGTCATGTGTGGGATAGTTCTACTCATGTTTTTAGATCTTCTTTGAGGTGTTGGTTATCACATTATCATTTTGCATCATTACAAATCCAAGGACCTTCATTTAATCATCTTTGTACACCACAATGAGTTCTCCACTTGTTTGGTGTCTGAGTACTGGAGTAGTTATTAGAATATTTTTTAACTCCTTAAAATAGTTTTCAAATTCTTGAGTCCAAATAAACATTACTCCATTCTATATTAGCTTGTTCATTATGTTCGAAAATCATGAAACGTTCCTCACAAATAATTGATAATACCATTCTACACCCAGAAAGATGCAGATCTTCATTTTAGATGATGGAATGGGCTAGTCATCAATTGTCTTTGTTTTGTATGTGTCAATAGATATCCCTATACTGGTGATAACATGCCCCATGAATGAAACATCCTCCATCCAGAACTCACAATTAATATACATTTCATAAAACATATCAGTTAACAATGTTTTTGTCATAGAATTCAAATTCTCATCATGTTCCTCATTTCTCATGGTGTATATCAGAAGAACGTCAATAAAGACTACCAAAAATTTGTTAAGGTAATATCAAAAAACACTATTCATTAAATACATGAAAATTTATGGAGCATTACTGAGTCCTAATACCATCACTATGAACTCATAGTTTTTATACTGTGTTCGAAATGAAGGCTTGGGAATATCTTCCTTCTCCAACATTTGTTGGGAATATCGCAACTGAAGGTCCACCATAGAGAAATAACAAGCCCCATGAATCGGATCAAACATTTCATCTATCTAAGTAAGGGGAAACTTGTTCGTTATTGAGATTTTATTGATCTCATGACAATCATTGAAGAAGAGAATTGATCCATCCTTCTTATTAATGAAGAGGACTGTCAAACCCATTGGTCAATCACCAGGGTGTATAAAGCCCTTCACCAGATTCTCTTGTAACTTCTTCTTCAGCTCTTCAAGATCTATAGTATCTATTCTGTAATGTGTATTTGATATATAACTTGATCTAGGAGTAACATCAACTGTGAACTAAACCTCTCGGTTAGGAGGAAGACTAGTCTACTCTTTAGGGAAGACATCAGTGTTATCCCTCATGATGGGCATGCCTTCATGCATGATTCTCTCTTAGGTCTCAATCATTTGATCTATAAAATAATTCTTGTAATTAATTAATATCCCAACATTAGAAAATTATTCTATAAAATATTCATCTTACTCCATACACATTTAATGATCTAGAGGATGCCTTATGATGTGAAGAGTGATTTACATTTCAGGATAGTTGATGTTGGACACGTATTGACATAGCCAATCCATTCAAAAAATTCCATCGAACTACACTAAAATAAGTATAACGATATTATATGGGAGGTTCAATCCACAAACATTAACCAAAGAGGTGTTATAAACCATGTATGAAACATTCTCACCATTCATTGTTCTCACATATAACTATTCCATCATATTTAGAGGTTGTGTTTGAATGGTTCTACTAAACAAACAATTTATTATAGAATTCCTAGAACCATAATCAAATAGTACATTCACTATTCTTTAATGATTTGCTGTTATACCTATCAACAAATCACTATCTGAATCCACCTCAGTGGTAGTGATAGAAAAATCCCTTCCTTGTTCCCTTGGAGGTTGTTGTTGATTTCCTCCAACAAACCTTGTCTTAGTGAATTTTTTTGCATAATTCCAATTCTCCGTGAAGTTGTAACACTACACCACTCGATGAGAATTGTAATGAATTGTCATTTCTTCTACCACATTAGTGGGATTTTTCATATCCCTTTGGTTGTTCTTACAAAGATGACCTAGCTTTCCACATTTGAAGTAATTCATGGTTCCCTTTAGACTGTTCATATGATTCTCCTTCCCACAACATTTACATGTGGGATATTCAGGATTCCTTCCATTATAGGGTTTGATTACTGAACTAAATATGTTTTTCACCATTTTCCTCTTCTTGTCAATGGGCCCATGAGACCAATAAGAGTATCTAATCTCCAATTCAATTATAGGGAAAAAACAAACAATCTACTCATAACAGTCGAAGTCTAAGATCACCAAAAACATCCGTATACTCAGCATTGTCCTGATGAAGAAGCTATCCACCTTGTTTTCAGTGTTCATGACCAATCCAGTTGCGTACCTTGCATTCATTGTAATGTTTTCTTTATATGCCCTGATGGTCTCATCTTCCTTCTTCTTGACACTGTGGAATTCTCTATCCATCTTGAAATGGATGGTTTGAGGAAAATATTTGTTAAAAAACATCCTCTTGAATTCCATCCAATCCATGGAATCAATTTCTTCATTTTATTTTGTATTCTTCATTAGTTTCCACCACATATCAGATTCCCCATCAAAATGATTGATCTCCTATACAACATTCTCTTCATCCAAGCACTAGACGGTGGATGATATCTTTTAAATGGAGTTAATCAACTTTTCCAAGAGTAGGGTATCAGAAAATAACTAATCATGGGAATCATTTTTTGCGTAAAGTATTATACAAAAACATTATCATTCCTTGGAGGTGGAGGGTGTTCCACACGATTCAAGTAATTATTCATAACTTGATTTAGCTATGAAAGTACTGGCATGTTTTTTTTAGAACCCATTCCTATCATATCAAGCATATCATTTGGGAAATATTATAATTACCTGTCACTTTGGTAGTTGAAACATGTTAAACTATTTATTTCCATTAACTAAGAATGAGGGGATACAATTAGAGGTAATTAATACATTGTTATTTAACACATAAAGGTAACTTTTGAACATAAAAGGTAAAACTGATAAAGGAGAGTTATATCTTAACTTGTGATTCCTTATATTTAAATCTAGGTTATCCCTATTATGTTCCATAACATATATACTTATTGGTTTTTTATTCCCGTAATAATGATTTTTATTCAGATCATGAATTTACCATGGCATACCCCCAGGGAGTGTCAAACCCAATGTGTAGAAAGGGTCGTTGTCATGTACCAGGATACTCAGGGTCTATCCTGAAACTCTTTGTCAGATATTTCACCCTTAAGTACATCAGTTCCAGAGCCACCTAAATCTATTTTAATCCAGACAGGGATTTATTTTCTTGATAAACCACTTACTCTATACTTACCAAAACATAGGGGTGTTTTCTTATACATTATCTTATCCTTAAGGTACTCATTAAGGTTCTTTATATAAAATATCCAAAATTAACATGTCCATCCACCAAAACCAACTATATAGACCCTATCATTTTACATATAACATTAAATGATTTTAAGAATAATTTTACCTCATGGAACAAGCCTAGGATTATAATGTCTAGTGTCTTTGTAGACTTGGAACATAATCAAACATTTTAAAAATTCATCTATTTATTTGAACACTATATTGAGATCCTATTAACCATTGTTATCATACGTTTAAAAAAGTATATATGAGGGATAACATGAACAAATGGATGAGCTAAACCCTAGTAAGGGAATAACTATAAGAACAAGGTATTAGCACATGAGATATGAGGCATGAAATAATTATATAAAAAGACATGTAACGTAATGAATCATAATATATAAACATGGGATCATTTAAACATGGAATCATATAAATGTTGTAGAAAAATAAAACATGAGTTTAGTATGATTCATGGATAACAACCAACACTATTTCCCATAGTATCACAAGCCAAGGCTAACTACCATGATCGTTGCACATAATAGCACCAACCAAGGTTAACCGCCAAGATCATCGCACATAACCTCTCATATCACTTAACGTTACTCAATGAATTAGAAAAATATCATGGAAAACCAATATTAAGTTTCATAAATATGTTTCCACATAAAGAATCACACATAATTGATCATACATAAACATAAGGGTTACCCATTGAACGAATTGGATACCACAATCATGCCATAATGTATAACCAGTGTCCACATCATTAAAATTTCCATGAAAGAAAAGAATTAAAACAAACATGGAAGTTCATACCATAAAATAGTCATATATTATGTTAAGTTATGAAATATAGAGGTTATAAAAAGTAAGAAATGTATTTGAGAAATATTATCATTCAAAACATTTTTTTGGTTTTATGGAAATTACTATAGATTTTTAAAAATAAATAAAGGAACAATGTATTATATAAAAACAAAAGAGAACAATGAAGGTCTTAAAAATAAAAATCTTCATTTAATAAAAACAATGGTGGCTTAAAATAGTGGATAGAGTGCACTTAAAATTAGGTAAAAATATTTGAGAACATCCCTTAAAACAATTTTTCATATTGGAAGTATCGAGGGGGGAATCACTTAAAAGAATGTATATACGCAAAAAAAATGTGTGATGGATCTTGAAAAAGTCATTTGTGTCATATAAATTGGATTTAAATGTTGTAAATAAAATTAAAATAAAACATTATTTTTGTAAAAATAATGATTGATAAACCCAAAGGAATAAAGGCGGTTCTGGTAGAATTTCATCCGGATTATCAGCTAGGTATTAATTATACTTAAGAGGGGTTAATGTTAGATATAGGGGTTTCACATCACTTATAAATCATTAGGGAAGTATTTGGGAGAGGATAAAAATTATCCCATCATTAGGTATTACTCATAAAATGGCATAGTATATTGGATATTCTTGAATAAAACTGAAACGAAGAGGATCCCTTACCTTAAGATCAGTGGTGATGTTCTCATGATTTTAATTACCTAAATAGTAAAAGTAGGTTCATTAGTTAATAATTACATAACCTATTATATATTTAAAATATTTTTTATAAAATTATTATATTAATTTATAACCATTTTTATTTGTTAAGAGGTTCAATTTCATTGTTTGGGTATGTTTTTCTTTCTTGGTTTTAATGATCGGATCATGTTTGGATAAATATGTATGATGAAGTCGGTCGTACAAAATTGAAGTAATATTTTATTATTTAACATAAAAAAATTTACTTGGTTGAAAACTTAATTGTTTTCCTTGATGTGATGTTGAATCATTATATAAATCTTCACTGACATCCTTTGGGGTTAATTGGTAGTTTTTGACAATAATGAACACATTTTGACCTATAAACCAAAACAATGTGTAGAAAATTATTAAAGAACCAAATATGAGGCATAATACATATAAATTGGTATATTTCAACCATGAAAACGGTTTCATTCCAATAACTGAATAAGTTAATGGAAATTGATAACTTGTCATCCCTAATTGTGATAAATTAACACATCCCAAACAGTGTTTTCATTTAATTCAACAGAAGACGGTGAAAGAAGAAAGGATAATGAATTATCCCATTTAAATATTAAACATCCATTAAATGTATGCCACTGGAGTAATCATACCATTTGTTTGAAGTTATGTGTGGAAAGAAACAAGAAAAGAAAAGAATATAAAAAAAATTGGAAAGTGGAATTTTCATCTTGAGTTTATATTATTTGACAACCTCTTAAGGGGAGAGGATTTAGTATTTTGAATATAATAAGGTATGTTGTATATGGGTAAGTATATTGAGGAGATATTTGGTTTGAATAATGTCAACGAACAAGTCTTTAGTTGTGTGAAGATAATATGTATGAATTGGTGGTATTTATAGGGGAGGGGAGGAGGGTTAAAATTTTGTTATAATTATTAATTTATTATTTCATCACTAAACAATAAATTGTGAGTATTATATGACCTAGAAAAGTAATAAATGTATGTGAGTTTTATCCAATTGGTCGTACATCATTAGATCATCATTAATGACGGAAAAAATCGAATATTTAGCATTTATCGTAAATTATTGAATTTTACTATTCATCGAAATTTCATGTATTTTAGAAAAATCTCAAAAAATCAGCCGGACCATTATTTGACATGTACAAAACAAAAAAGAGATAAATTATTTAAAAAATTATTCTGAATTTGATTAATTTAATATTTTATTAAAACCATAATTTACCTAAAAATTCAGATTTTAAAACATTTATTATCTTATAACAAAATTAAGGTATATCGTACTTCCACTGGAATCATATTTATATACTATCGTGGGTATAGTTACAATTCATTAGTTTATGTCACTAATTATAAGGGTAACATTACAATTCATAATGGAATGTTACTAATCACCGAAAATTATGTTCAAAATATTAGACTCTAAATAACTTTCTGATCGCAACCATGTATGTCTGATTTTCGAAATTCAAATTACAGAATTAAAAAAATTATGCTTAATGGTCATATACAACCTAGTAGTTTGTTGTGTGGTGATTTCATGGGATTATATAACATAATTACAAGAAAGTAATTTCCTTTGATAAACCATTGTGCCATTACAGAGTCCATCTCAATCGGCCCTTTTTATTGTTATTTCCATTATGTACATATGTTCTAAACTCCCATGAACATTTTATACCATGATATGGATGTAATATCTTATATACCACACTATCTATAATTTACTAAAATTCCATGACATTTTTCTACACATTGTCTCATCCTTATATTTATTCATATACATATCCCAAGACAATCTCTATGATATATCACTACAGATCTCACTAAGGTATGTTCATCCTAGTTTTCAAATGTAAAATAAACAAATAATATGATACCATATGTAGTGGCCTTGGAATCTCCTAAATAGATATTACATAGTTTTATAATAATAACCATGTTCTTATTATGGAGGTACGGGTTTATTCTTTTCCACATTCATTAATTGTTTTTGAAAAAAATAAGGAAAATGGGGGAAATCCCCAATTTTGTGGGTACACGCCGTGTACTTTTCAACACGTTGTGTAATTTGTCCATTTCGGATGAGTACACAAGGAATGTAGGCCTTTCTGTGATAATGGGTGTAAAAACTGACTACACATAGTGTACTTATTATATACACACCGTGTAATCAGTTAGCTGGTGAACTGTAAGGCGGTGGGTGTAGCCGCTAGCAGAGTTACAGTACAAGCCATGTTGTAAGAAATACACATTGTGTACTCGTTTATATAGATGATTAGTGTGGTGGTGAAAAGTATACGCCATAGGAACAATTAAAAAAATGTAAAGAACATGCCCTATACATGAGAGTACACATCGTGTAGTTTGTTTTTCTGTACAAAATAGATAATATCCTCATCTTTTAACATAGGAATCTTAGAAGGCCGTGAGGCCATAGGAGAGAAGGCTGAAGCTTGAATTAGATCCTAACCGCACACTAGAACTCTGATTCCTTCACTGATGGTCTTTATTGAACCGCGCGGGTGATTTCTTCACTCATCTTGAACACTTCCTTCCAATTCTTTCCTAAGGGGATGTTATTCGGGTTTTACATGTTTTTTGTTTATCCCAGATCTACGTCATTCACGGACGTTTCAGAAGGGGTTGTTCATTTAAATTGATCAAAGGAGATCAAGGTAGGAGGTCTGGTGTTTCATTCCAACTGTCATGTGGTTTTTATGTACCATTGTGCCACGCGCCCATGATTGTGGTGTCATTTGGATGGGGCCTTGACTAATTAAATACCTATTATTTCATAAGTAATTTATTGAATATGTAAAAACTGTTGTTTGAGATCAATTCTTGGATCTAGGGCCACCCCTTGGGTTTGTTTCCCTTATTTTGCAGTTTTTATAGGATACTCGTGGGTATGTCGTGATTTAGCATTATATGTGTGCCCTTGAGATGAATTATATATAAATTGCTTTCTTATGTGTTAAGATTAGCCATGTTACTTTCTTAGCTTGAGGGTAGTGTTTATTTTATCCTGTAGGAATCTTTTCTCATGCATTTGGGAAGTATCTTCTGTGCCTGTGGGTGACACCTCGGATGCCTACGGGCAATATTCGTTATCCCTGTGAAAAGTCACCTGCAGGTTTGGATTCTTATTATCGGAAGGTAAGGATTCACATGTCTGTAGACATCATTTACATTGTATATTTATTGTGGTGATTTATTATGTTGTACCGACCAAGCTAAAGAACAAGCTTATGAATGATAAATAATTTATAAAATGGTAATTTAATTAGTAGAGATAGTTAATTTTAAGTAATGCCTGGTTTACTGCATTTTATTTCTCCACACTTTCACTGCACATTTTCACTGATAGTTGGGCACGGGCCTTTGGTGGTTGCGTAATGGGATTTATTTCTCACAACCTTATTGTTTTATGTCTTGGTCCCAAGGATATTATATTGATGCAGGTGTTTATAAGGGAAAGAGTCCCTATACAGGTACTTGATTATTGTATATGAGTGGGAGAGCATGTGATCGAGATTAGGCCTGTGATGCGGCTGAGAGCCTACTGCACTATTTTGTTTTCCATTTCCATACATGTACTTTGTATCGTATTATTATAGATTTCAATGTATCCTTTTTGGGCTGCTTTCCTAGAGTTAGAGGAAAAATGCATCTTCATATATATATATGACTGTTGTTATATTTTACTTCTGTACTGTTATCCATTTTAGTTGGATATTGTTTACGGCTTCCATTTTTGGTATGTTTGTATTTATCCATTATACTTTACTTTTTCAAATTAGGGTATAGTTTCCCCACTATAAAACCTATGCCCTCGCTGCTAGTCAGTATCCTCTAGAATTTGGGTAAATACGCTTAAGGTCATGTGACCAACCGAGTTCGGGGTACCCGTTGTCTGGAATCCGGAACCGGGACGTTACAAATTGTTATTATAAGATTCCTTTATCGTGTCTTACAATTTGGTGTCTATAGCCTGGTGTAGGATGGAATAGTTACATGCTAATAAGTTGGGCCCGGGAGTAGGTAACTCGTGTACAGGGAAAATCCAATTTACCTCTTGCTGTAATTTTTCTGATTTTTCACTTTTACAATTGATTTGATATCACCGATCGGTGATGAACTTATGGTGTGCTATTATATTTTTATATTTGGGTTTTATTTAGTTTCAACATGAGGTGAGGGTATGTCATCATGTGAATCATTTATAAACATGATAGAATGACATGTCATGCATAGTTTCCATACCATGTAGGTGCATTTGAAATTACATGTTGTTGTGATAGATGATGGGCTAGAAAATTCATGTTGTTGTGATAGATTCCTTGAAAAAAATACCTCATATTTGATAAGGTATTGTTGTCTGAGATTTTGTATAAGGAACACCAAAATTTTGTTCATGAGTAGTATGGGCCCTCACTGACCGGAATTTGGTGGATCATTGACTATTTACATTGTTTATAACGTGTATAAGATTCCATACCTTGATTCACAGGGAGTATGGGCCATCAGGGATCGGAATTTGGCACTTATTTGTTGGTTTGTGTGTTTTTCTAGGCTCCAGAGTAGTTTCTAAGTCTTACAGTCTGGAAAAACATAGAATACACGCCATGTATTTTTGACTACACACCGTGTACTCTTCTGTTCAGGAAGAAATGAAAAACATTTCTGTACATGTCGTCGAACGTATTTACATGCCGTGTAGTTTCTACCTATGTCATAGGTCGTGTAGGAAAAATATGAGATATTGAAACATTTAGGGAACACGCCGTGTACCGATTATAAATTCCGTGTTGTGTTGACCCGGTGTCTGTCGTGTAACTAACAACATGGGTGGAGAAATCTAAGATTATAAATTTCGTTTCAATGAAGAAAACACTGTGTAGTATAACCTGGGGATCCGTCTGTGTAACTAACAAACATGGGTCGGTGTTACCTCTTCATGTACATGTTGATTGCGGGTGTAACACGTCGTGTAGTGTTAGCTGAGTAGTCGATCGTGTCACTAACAACACTGGCAGTTGGAATCTAAGAAATACACGTCGTGTCTCTCCGGGACACGCCGTGTAGTGTGAGCTATGTACCCGGCCATGTCACAGACAACACGGGTCAGTGAAGCTTTATTAGTAAACGCTGTGTAAACCTTATACAAGCCGTTTAGTCTCATTCAAAAGAGATCCATGTGGATAATCCATGTAGAAGGACTCAGGAAGGGGAAGATAATTCAAGTACACGTCGTGTGTGTGGGAAACTCACCATGTGTTTGGGGTGTTACACCACCAGATCTGGAAGAGTTACACACCCATGTTAAAGACGTAAGGTAACATGCCATGTATTTATTGTACACACCATGTAGTCTTGTTTTGTAAAACATGGATGTTTTCTTTCTCATAGTCCCTTCTTACACTCTTTGTTTTCAGCCCTTGATGTTCTTAATCTAGGGTTTGTGTTTAACTTTTTAGTGTCATGCCACCGAGATGACCATGCTTTTTTCACTAGGAGAGCGGCAATGAGTATACTACAAAGACGGTAGGCCATGGGCTACCGATGAACCCTTTAATAGAGCCAGATGCGGCGCCATCTGTTATACCTGACACAGGCTCAGAGTTGCAGTTATGTGATGGCATCATGCGGTTTATACATACCTTCCATGGAGCACCACCGACTACCACATCTATGTCAGCACAGAATCGTATATTCCAGCAGCAGCATCTTTGTTCATTTCATGGGATGGAGGACAACAGGCTATGAAGCCTTGTCTGGGTTCTATTCAGACTATTTTTTAGAATCTGGAGATGAATCCAGGGTGGAGGGTCAAGCTCGGTACATATATGATGCATGATTTCGCCAAGAGATAGTGGGATGTTACAACCCAGACTATGTATCACCGAGACATGTCATGGAAATATTTCCAGGAAGTATTCTATGAATTTTTCATTCCGGAGATGTGGAGGGAAGGTCGAGCTTAATATTTCATGAATCTTCAGCAGGGTGCTATGTCAGTGATGGATTATTCTGCCTGCATCACAAAGATAAAACAATTTTCACCTGTTTTCATGGGTGATGATAGTTGAGTACTCGACACATTGAGGATGGTATTCTATATGAAATTTGCGTGTTGGTGAAAATTTCCAGCTAGCCTATATTGCATGCTATTATGAACCAGACACTGATTACTGAACGGAACCTATAGGAAACTTTTGGTGCAGGTCAGGGCTTTTCTGCACCGGTTTCTGGTACTATTTCTACCAATAAGTGAAAGATACAGATGGATTCTTCTCATGGTGGTAGTGCTAGCCATAATATTACTTCATGTGGTCAGTTCATGTTCTACCAGTGTGGTATAGAGTGGCACAAGGGACCTTAGTCTCCACGGGACCCAGTGGAGTGCTGAGCTTCTGGAAGGATGGGTCATCTCAAGTGTTTTGGTAGGGCGTTTCCATTAGTGGATAGTGAGAGGGGTTTTGTGCAGGCTCCGCATGTGGGAGCAAGGCCAGCAGCTTCTTACCATTCAAGTAATTGGAATACGTCAGAATGTTCAGGCTGAGTTGGTGGTTGTGGCCATGGTTTCCAGATGCCAGGATCTCAAAGACAGCAGGGTGGGTTAGCTCAAGGTAGTCAGGCTGTGTCGTAGGGCCCCGACACTGGGTAGGCATATGCAGTGCAACAGACCCAAAAGGAGCAGAATCCAAGACCTTCTACTGTTAGACGAACTATTCTCATTTCTTCTGTTTTATCATTTGTACTTTTCGATACATGAGCTATAAATAACTTTATATTTGGGCCTGTTGTGGAGAGACTTGGGATATATATTTCTTCTTATTCTTATATCAATATGCTAGACACTACGCTGGGATCAAGAGTGGCAGGTGTGTGTCAGTGCATGGAGTGCCCCTTAGAGGTTTGTGGGTGTCACTTTCTATGGGACCTCTATGTATTAGCGATGAAGAGTTATGACATCATTCTTGGGATGTACTGGTTGGTACCCTTTTGAGCCTTTGTGGATTTCTATCGTCGTAGGTTGAGTTTCACATCACTAGAGGGAAGATATTTTCTATACAAAGGAAAATGGGATTTCTAGGTGAGCCGAGCTGGACCTGAGCATCGTGGTAGAGGAGGAGTGACTACCCAAATTAAGAGTTTATATCTGGATGACTAGGGAACATGTCATAAGGATTTCCCTCCAGTAGGTGATTGTTTCAGTGATGTCTTCCTAGATAACTTTTCATGTCTACCTCCAGAGCGAGAGGTGAATTTCTCTATTGAGCACATTCCAGGAGCAGCACTGATTTCTATTCCTCCTTACAAGATGGCTACACCATAGTTACAAGAGCTCAAGAAGTAGTTGGAGAAGGTACATGTAAAGGGTTTCAACCGAACCAAAACTTCTCCTTGGTGTTCTCATGTTATATTTGCTATGAAGGCGAAACGTACCCTTAGAATTTGTGTGGATTATTGGAAACTGAATTAGTTAACGGTCAAAAACCGATAACCATTTTCAAGGATTGATGACCTTTTTGATCAACTTCTAGTTTCATGAGTGTTCTCGATGATTTAATTGAGATCTGCATATCATCAGTAACATGTTAGGCCATTGGACATACCTCTTACAGTATTTTAGAGTAGATATGGTCTATACGAGTACTTGGTTATGCCGTTCGGAATCATGAACACGTCAGTAGTTTTTGCGGTTCTGATTAATCATGTGTTTCACCCTTATCTGGATTATTTTGTGGCAGTCTTCATTGATGATATCATGGTGAACTCTCGCACTCGACATGATCATGCTACCCATCCTGAGATCATACTACCTACATTAAGGGATCATATGTTATATTCCAAGATCACAAAGTGCCACTTATTTATGGACCAGATTCACTTCCTGGGTTATATCATCTTAGAGGAAGGAGTTGTAGTAGACCCAGAGAATGTGAGAGTAGTAGTTTTTTAGGAGCAACCTAAGAACTTGTTTGAAATACAGAGTTTCTTGGGGATGGCTGGTTAGTAAATGAACTTTATACAGGACTTCTCCCACGTAGTAGCACCGTTGATGGGTTTGAATATAAATTTTGTGAAGTTCGTTTGGTCAGGAACTTAGGAGACAACCTTTCAAGTGCTGAAGGTAAATTTGACATCAACAACAGTCCTAATACTTTCAGAGAATGAGAAGAGCTATACATTTTACTCTGATGGATCAGGTATTGGGCTGGTATTAGTGTAAATGGTTGTTTATCGAGTAGTTGTGTATGGGTCTCGAAAGTTGAGGCCATAAGGGAGGAATTACCCATATCCGGATCTTGAGTTGGCTGTAGTTTTCCATTCGTTATGCTATTGGAGACATTATATCTTGGGAGAACATTTTGTGGTGTTTACGGACCACAAAAGTCTCAAGTACATCTTTACCCAACGTACTCTATATTTTAGACAGTGAAGGTGGGTTGAATACCTTCAGTACATTGACTTTTAACCTGCCTATACACCTGGTATGGGTAATTTAGTTGCTGATGCACTGAGTAGGAGTACTTAGATATATGCAGTATAGGAGGCCATTGGTGAGTGGCAGCTTAAGGATTTGTTCTTTCAGATGCATTCAGAGGTGCACGATAGTTAAGGGAACACCTATCTTTCCACCTTTGTTGTGACCTCAACCCTCCTAGATATAGTGAGGATGAGACATATATCATATTCGGAAGGCCTAGTTCTACTAGAGTTGGTGGCAAGTGAGGAACCTCCTCCTGGTTGGACAATATGAGAGATGAGGTACTGGGTATCCATGGATGACTGTGGGTTCCAGGGGATATACATGAGGTGTTTATGCGGTAATTGCATTCTTCATCTTGGACAGTGCATCCTGGAGTTACCAAAATGTACAGTGACATGAGACTTCATTATTGGTTGTCGGGAATGAAACAAGAAGTAGCTCGTTTTGTTGCGAGGTGTTACACATGTTAGCAAGTGAAGGCGGAGTATCAGAGGCTAGCTGGACTATTACAATGGTTACCCATTCCGTAGTGGAAATTGAATGAGTTTTCTAAGGACTTCGTCACCAGGTTGTAGAGGTCTCCTAGAGGCAGTGATGTTGTGTGGGTTGTTGTGGACAGACTAACAAAGGTATCTCACTTTTTTCAGATCAAGGAGACCTTCTGTGTTGACGAGATTGAGAAGTTGAATATCTGAGAAGTAGTACACCTTCATGGAGTCCATCATTCCATTGTTTCAGATAGGGACGAAAGTTTTACATCTCTTTTTTGGCAGATATTCCAGAGGTCACTGGGTACACAGGTGATTCTAAGAACAACTTACCACCCTCAGACCGATGTCCAGTAAGAGAGTATGATACAGGTTCTTGATGATATACTATTTTCTTGTGTCCTGGACTTTGCTGGCTCCTCGGAGAAGCACATACCCATGGTTGAGTTTACCTATAAAAATATTTTTTAGCAAACTATTGAGATGTTACCTTATGAGGCTTTATATAGAATTCCATTACGATCACCCTTGTGCTGGTTGGAGGCCAGTGATGTAGCATTACTGGGAACATGTCTCATGCAGGAGACTTCAGAGCAGGTCCAGATGATTCTGAATTGGATGGATATTTCACAGTCTCGTCAGAAATCTAATATTGATCATCACAGATGACCCTTGGAGTTCATGGTCGGGGATCTGTTTTTCTTACGTGTTTCACAATGGTTATGACACAGGCGTATCATGAGATAGGGTAATCATTCACCGAGGTATGTGGGGTCATTTCAGATTCTGGAGAGATTCAGGCCAGTTGCATATCAGTTGCAGTTACCACAGAGTTATTAGGCTATGCACGATGTCTTCCATGTGTCTCAGTTGTTCCATTATCACTCAGACTCGTCTAATGTTTTCCTACCCAAGGAATTTTAGCTTCAGGTCGATGCATCTTTTTAGAAGCATCTAATTTGTATAGTTTATTGGAGCACGAAGGTTCTCCTAGGCCGGTCAGTTCCTCTTGTACTGGTGCTAT
Source organism: Viscum album (assembly GCA_963277665.1). Taxonomy (NCBI): domain Eukaryota; kingdom Viridiplantae; phylum Streptophyta; class Magnoliopsida; order Santalales; family Viscaceae; genus Viscum; species Viscum album. The sequence continues at coordinate 1,521,423,312 of OY728136.1, forward strand.
GGAAGCATGGTTGAGTATTGGACGAAAACTGGGAGCGGGAGACCAACGTACATGCTCATTGGCCAGAGTTTCTTCAACTATATCTTCACCACCCATGGAATGGATATTCGGGAAGAATTTCTTTAAGGTGGGATGTTTTTAAGAACCCGACTCTTATTATTGAGGTACGAGATTCTTCTTTTCCTCATTCCATAAGCGTTTTTGAAAAAAATATAGGAAAATGTGTAAAAATACCATATATTGAGGGTACACACCATGTACATTTCCACACGACATGTACTTTGGCCATGGGGGATTAGTACATAGGGCGTGCAGGCCTTTCAGCGATGAAGGCTGCAAAAACTGACTACACACCGTGTACTGTGTATATACACGACATTTAATCAGTCAGCAGGTGAATAGTAAGGCAATGGGAGTGGCCACCAGCGGTGGGACAATACATGATGTGTAGTAAGAAATACACGTCGTGTACTCATGTCGACAGATGAAAAGTGTGGTGTTAAAATGTAGCCGCCATAGGAACAACTAAAAAATGAAAAGTACACAATGTATACTTGAGATTGCACAGCGTGTAGTTTGTTTTTATCGCTTGAAACAGCAAGTAACCTCCACTTTTAACAGAGGAAGCATAGAATGCTGGGAGGCTGTGGGAGAGAAGGTCGGAGCTTGGAGGATCTCCCTACCGCACATTAGAACTCAAATTCATTTGTGGACGGTCTTGATTGAAGCACGCGTGTGAGTTCACCACTCTTCATGAAACTTTCCTTCCAATTATTTCTTGAGGGGAAGTTATTTCAGTTTGAAAACATTTTTGTTTATCCCAGATCTACATCATTATCGGTCATTTTGGAAGGTGTTGTTCACATATATTGATCATAGGCGATCAATGTAAGTGTTTTGATGTTTTAATTCCAACTGTCATGTGTATTTTTAGTAACATTGTGCCATGAGCCCATGTTTGGGGTGTCGAATGGCTGAGGCCTTGACAAATTATATACCTAGAATTGAATAGGAAATTTAGTGAATATGTATAAACTGCTGTTTGGGATCATGCATGGATCCAGGTCCACCACTTGGGTGTGTTTCTCCTATTTAGCTATTTGGCCAGGATAGATATGGATATGTCATGATTTAGCATGGTTTGAGTTGTCTTGGGAGGAATTATATATAAATTTCTTTCTTATGTGTTGGGCTCGTCCTAGTTACTTTCTTAGCCTAAGGGTAGTGTTTCGTTTATCCTGCGGGAAACTTTTCTCATTCATGTGGGCAGTAGCATATGTGCCTCTGAGTGACACCTCATATGCCTACGGGAAATATTCATTATGCCTATGGGCAGTCACCTTTGGGTTTCAATTCTGATTTCCTGACGGTAAGGATTTTCTTATCTGTGGAAAACTTTTATATTATATATTCACTGTGGTGATTTATTGTGTTGTATCTGCCAAGATTGTAGAGACACAAATCATGATGCCCAAGGAAATTACATTACATTTGTGGAAAAGATAATACATGACAAAAAACAGACCCCCACAGACCGTATTAGTTTAATGTCTTTGGAAACATAGAACATAATCGTCTAATCATGGTGAAAGTTTTTCAACATCTACCACAAAGATCATCCCCTTTTGTTTTCTTACCTAAAACCTTTATTTATATCCCAGGAAAAGAAAACATAAAAAGGGTGAGCTGAAATGCTTAGTAAGAGTAAAAATGGGGAACATGAAATAGCCCATAATCATTAGAATGTAAAAACATGTGAATAAAATCTAAACATAAAATCCATGAGCAATGACATAAAACATGGACATACATAAGGCATATATCATAAATGAACATTTATCATGGTAAAATATGATTGGATTAAAACTTGGAATTGTGGAAAACCATTAAAGAAATGTTATAATTTCGATAGTATCCAAGGCATTGCTGCTAAGACCATCATAGTGGACAATGTCCATTACTGAACCACGATTACATGCCATTCCAGCCCTGTATTACTGAACCAGATTTTACTTGTCGATCCCGCCATGTCTATATCATGAGATATAAATATTTATCCAATGCATTGGTGGGAGATATAGGTCCAACCCATCTCATAATGATATCATTTTTTTGTGTGCCTCAAAATCAACATAAATCATTGGTCATAACCCAAATAATAATATGGGTTTCATAAGAACCATTCCATCCTAACATAATTCATATAAAATAAATGGATATCATTTCATCATAAGAAAAATGAAACAATGTAAATAATAGATATATTATACTTGGAATATAAACATATTAGATAATGTCATATTATATGGAAAATGGTTTTGATAAAACACTTGAAATTAATTCTTTAGGAAAATATCCTCTAATCTTAAAAATCATTTTCTTTTCACAAAATGCCATGCAATTTTAAAAGTAAAGGATTTTGTTTAAAATAGTAATGAAATCTTATAGAGTAAGATTCATGAAAATATGGTGTTATGAAACCGTAAAAATCCATTCATGTTGTATAAGTCAAAAAAACATTCTCCTTGTACTTTTAACAGAAATGTCAAAAAGTACCACTTATGGTAAACAAAAGAAAGATTCCTTCCATAACATAATGTAAAAGTAAAATAGGGGTAAACGTGACTTTAAGAATAAATGAAATAATATAAAACACTTTATGAAAAACATTTTATTGACATGGATGAAAAATATAACACTAGTAAATACTTACGTATAAGCAATCACAGATAAAAATGAGACTGCAAAATTATCCCTTACCTTAGGTCCTGTTTCTTCCGTACGAGTCTGAATCATTTTTATAGTGGGTTTAAACATATTATAAACTGGTAACATAACCATAATAATATTTATGATATCATGTATGATTCACTTAGCACTTTATATTAACCGTTATTTTGTCAATTCCATGTTAAAGTAGCATTATGGGTAAAATCGTTTCATTTATCATATGTGTTTCGACTTGTTGATATTTATATTATTACTTATATCCAGATTTACTTATTTCCAAAATCTAAAACATTATTTATATATAATATATATTCATCATATAAATATATATAATAGATCAATAAATGGAATGAAATACAACATTCATAGAGACAGAAGGTCGTACGTATGGATGAACATTGTTTTCGTTTCCTTATTGAATTGAATGGAATTACGTAAATGAAACATATATGAACATAAATCAAGTATTATTATTATGTAATATATTTCATTATTATTTATTATATATACTTTCTAATCATTCTTGAATGTTTAATCATGGATAATGAATCTTATCGCGTCATGGAGAGGGTAATCCGTACGTACGCACGAGCGATGATATCATTCCCATAATTAATTAATGGAATTGAAGTGGATTATATAATTTATAAAAAATAATACTATGATATAATAGTAATATATATTTATTATTTCCACCATTTTACCTATCCAAGTAAGGTGGTGTTGGAAAACAGATTACATCGCGGCGTGGAGACGGTATTCCGTACGTATGCACGTGCGGTGATTTCGTTTTCTGTAGGACAAATAGAAGGTGAAATAGGGATGTTTCGTATTTATAATAACATATTATTATATGATTTATAGTGATGTTATTATTTTATAATGAAACAAATAATGAAGAGAGGTAGAAGAAGACATAAATTTAAAAGAATCGGTAACGGATATTACCTCTTCTTCGAAGCGCCTCTTCTAAAATCTTCTTCGGGCACTAAAGTTGGTCTTTGAAGAATACCAGGACCTCGAGTATGTTTCTTGGGAAGTGTATAAGAGAAATTTTTAGGTTTTTTCCAATCATGATGGCTCAAAATGGTGTGAGGAGGATAGAGAGGATGTGCCTTTTTATAAGAGAGGATAGGGGCACTTTTGGAAATCTCTAATATATTAATTTATAATAAACTCATAACCCACTTAAAAACATCCCAAAATGACTCAAATACGAATATTAGTTGATATAGGGTCGTAATCCCATCAACGAATAAGATTTAGATATTTTGTTAATTCATTTTAAACATTATCAACTTGATTTATCCTTATTTAATCTATTTACTTTTGTTTGTGGTAATAATATTCTAAATTTAAAATTGTTATTAATAATATATTATGCGTTGTTAATTGTCCATAATTGTATACATTATGGAATTTTAGTCCATATATAATTCAATTTATAATAATTAAAAAATTTCATGATTTTTAAACAATTTAATAATATGTTATTTTTATAAAATAACAATAGTGTCAATTTTGACACTATTCATTTACTTGAATTTAAATAAAATCCAAATAAAGGATATATTCGATCCAAAATATTTAATAGATTCCTAACATGTCATATTCGTCTATTAATGTTGTGTAGAACATTAATTAGTTCATATAATATTTATTTTAATATTTTTAACACCATTTATTTGATATTTCAATCAATAAAAAAAATCTCTACATCACTATTGTGTCATCATTAATGATAAATATTTAATCCCAAAAAATTATAAATAAATTCTAATGATGTAGATAATTTTATTCTATTTCATTATAATATTTACATTCGATTTTTTATGAGGTTTATCACTAAATTAAAATTATTACATTTATAAGATATAAAAGAGTGACATTTTGTCACTTTCGTTGGTTTTAATAATAATTCTATCATTTTCATAGTCAAAAGTCGATTAAATGATTATATTCCAACCCTTAGTTGATATGGGTAGACTTTGATTCATCCAATTTAATTTTTTCAGGTGTTAGGGTAATTTAATAATCTTATCTGTACCCTTAATTACCCAATTTATCTTTAAATGTAGTAAATAAAATTTACCATTGTTACTATTCATAATGTCTAAAAATAAAAAGTAGCATATTTACATAATTTTCATCTATTGATTCTAAATATGGAATAAATTTTTCAAAATTCAAAACACATAACTAGCAGTATTTAATTTCAAATTAATACCGCTATTGAGAAAGTGAGTTTTAAATGATAAAACATTGCAAAAGATTGAAATTCTTTTACCTATGAATTCAATGTAATATTAATGATAATGACTTGAATTATACTTAATGGGAAAAATATATTCTATTATTACTTTAAAACAATTTATAATTATAATATAACCATATAAATTATCTTGATGAATTTTTTTTAATTAAAATTTAGCATATTTTTACTATTCATCAAAATATGAACGTTATCAGAAAAGTTTCAAAAAATTATCCAATGAAAATTTTTATAACATTATTCAAATGAAGAAGTTTATTTTTTTCAAATTGATCTTATAAACATGTCAAAAATTATATTTAAAATGGGTGTGCAATCAAAAGAAGGTAAAACTGCATTTTTTGAAAAATATATCTTTTATCGAAAAATTCATTTTGTTTTCACATCACATACAAGAAAATGTATAAGATGAATTATAATGTTACAAAATTAAATATTCTCTTAATTATATTCATAACATCTAGTTCATAATATTATAATAATATTTCATTGTTTAGTAAAACTCGGTATTGCATACAACACATGCTATCGAGGAAGGTCGCTCTTGTGTGCAACACAAGCCAAGAATAGTGTTTTTGTATACTACAAGCTAATACAGTGTTTCATATAACAAAATCTAATCTTGTTGTAGCATATAACACATGACATCAAATAAATTAAAAATAATATTTCTCTTAAAATCTCTGGGTGTTACATTCTACCACCCTTAAAAATATTTTCGCCCTCGAAATTCATCAGGCTTATAAAAAGTTTACAAGATGAATGTTACTTAAATAGAAACCCAGATCATAAAAATGAATACTAAAATATAATTTTAAAAATGAACATTAGAAACATAATGGATACCCAAAGTAACTCATCGTTGGGTTTCCACCTAGGATAACTTAGGTGAAAACATGGATATGGAAGAGAAATTTAACCATCAAATTCAAATGAAGAGTGGTAGAGAACATGGCTATGAAAAATCCAAAAATCAAAAATCCATAAATTTTTGATGACCTAAAGTACCATATGATTCATCGGATATGAGAGTATTATGACAGCATTTTTGGTTTACAAGATCATTTCACTAATGATGATGAATTTTTACATAAGGAGAAATACATACTTGATTTCAGTGTAATATCATCTTTGGTCATTCCCTGAACAATTTCAACTTTATTTCTTATTTAAAGATATGAAGTAGAGATTTTCATTCTCGAATTACTATAAAATCATGCGTTAGAATGATAGGTCATTCAGTAAGTCCATCTATGGTGATATTAATCGTATATGGTTCCAAAAATGGACTTATACTTCATCTCTCATAATAGTTAATAAAATAAAACTAGTTTCTACTATCTAGGTACTTCCTCTTGGACAATGGTAGGTGATGATGGTCAGTCTCAATTCGGTTGTGGGTTCGATTCCAGCAACCCTGTCAGACGTGACAGGTTGTTGTCTGTCCTGCAGGTTGTCATTTCTCTAAAACATCAGCATTACAACATTCTAGAAATAATATCGAAAACAGTTATGGTCTTAAACAAAAATATCTAATGACCAACTTAATCCATTCCATTATATACTCTTTTCCAAAATACATCAATCCAATCTCATTGTATAAAGTAAAAGATTACTAGAAATTTCATCTACCAGGCATGTGAATACCATCATTTATCCCCCATATATCATATGATATATCTTGTTGGTCATATTCCAATATTGTTAATACCATAATCATGTATTCTCTTGAAACATTAGTTAACATAAAACCTTAGTAAAAACATGAATGTTGTCAAAAGTTAACTCTTTCCACAAACCAAAATCCCAAAATTTCTATATACTCAAACCATGAGTTCACTTTTTCCATATATCAGTCATGAGCTCATTAATACTATCAAACATATTATTTTATCATTATCCCTTAATTATTTTCATATCATCTGCTTTCCAAAAATATTTCAATAACTTTTCATGGTTACCGGTATGATTAAACAGATACTGTCAAATACTCATGGAAAAACAACACTATAACAATCCTAATATTTTTGTTTATTCCCTAAAACCATAAATTATTCTTGATAAACATGAAATCATTCCACTACCTTCTTAGACCATTGATTTTCTTCATCATTTTATTCCTCAACACTTCTTTCATCTCATATATCATTTGTAGTATCTTCATAATCATCCAAATAAATACTACCCATATGAACATGTTGATTCTCATCATGAGATTTTCCATAAGGTCATTGGTTTTCATAATGATCATAGATCCACATTTAAAACATTTAACTATAGTTGATGTGTTAGAAATACCATTATCCTTGTCCATTGGGTTAACTGAACCTTTTCCTTTCTAATTACTTTTTTTGTGTCATTATTTTCCACACCCAAAGCATATTCTAGTTCCTTTGAAACATTTTCCTTGATGCCTCTTCCCACATGATTTACATGAAAGAAATTTAACATCCATTCCTCTAAGATCATCATGAAACTCTATCTTTTTCTTATTAAAAGAGTAAGGTAACTTACCAAAGTTTAGATTATTGATCATGTTATCAGATTGCTGATTAGGAATAATAAAGATGTTTCACATTCCAAATCCTATTTCATTTGGTTTCTCATGAAGAATATCATTCCTTTGTCCATCATATTCTCCATTATCATGAATCTTATTATTTCCAGCAATTTTCTAAAACCCAAAAAAGAATAGTGTGAGGAAAAAATCATATCAGGAAAACAAGATAATAATGGGGGAGTACCTTCAATCTCTATCATCTTTGGTTTCATCATAGGTTATTCATGATCATTATCTTAATTCAAGTATTGTAACGTATACATATACTTGACCTTAGAGACATCCCTAGACAAACCTTGTAAATATCTCTAGAGATCTCACAAAATTTTTCACATCCTAGTTTCCAATGTTTAACAAAACATTTGATCTGATACCAACAGTTGAGACCCAAATATTTACATACATGAATATCATAATAACATTTCATAAAACATAATACATGAAAAAAATAGAAGCCCAAATACTGTATTAGTTTAGTGTCTTTGGAAACTCTGAACATAATCTTCTAATCATGGTGAAAGATCTTCAACATCTCCGATAAAGATCTTCCCCTTTTGTATTCATACCAAAAACCTTTATTTATATCATGGGGAAAAGAAAAAATAAAAAGGGTTATCCCAAATTCTCATTAAGGTTAAACATGGAGAACATAAAACAATACATAAACATTTGAACGTAAAAACATGAACATAAAATATAAACATCAAATCCTTGAGAAATGACATAAAACATGGAAATACATAAGGCATAGATCCTAAAGGAACACTGATCATGATAAAATATCATGATAATAAAACATGGAATTGTGGAAAACTATTATAAACATGTTATAATTTCCATAGTATCCAAGGAATCGTTTCGAATACCATCATTGTAGACAAATTCCATTATTGAAATGGGTTTACTTACCGTTCTGGCTTAGTATTTCTGAACCAAATTTTACTTTCCATTGCATCCATGTCTATCTCATGAGATATAAATCATTACCTAATGCATTGGAGGGAGATATAGGTCCCTCCCATCTCATAATTAAATATTTCATTCATGTGCCACAAAATAAACCTAAATCATTTATCATAACCTAATGAATAATATGGGTCTCATAAACACCATCCCATCATAACATAATCCATATAAAATAAATGGATATCAATTCATCATAATAAAAATGAATCCATGTAAATAATAGAGACATTATACTTAAAATATAAATATATTAAATAATATCATCTTATATGGAAGATGGTTTTGATAAAACCCTTGAAATGAATTCTTGGGGAAAATATCCTTTCTTCTTCAAAATCATTTTCTTTCCACAAAATGACATGAAATTTTTAAATTAAATGATGTTTTTGAAAATAGTCATGAAATCTTGTAGATTACTCATCATGAAAATAAGGTGTCTTGAAATCATAAAAATCCATTCATGCCATATTAGTTAAAAAACATTCTCCTCATACTTTTAACAGAAAAGTCAAAAAGTACCACATATGGAAAACAAAAGAAAGATTATTTCCATAACACAAAGTAAAAATCAAAGAGGGGTAAAAAAGAATTTAAACCTAAATGGAAGAATATTATACACTTTATTAAAAAAAATTATTGACATGGATGAAAAATATAACCCCAGTAAATACTAACGTATAAGAAATCTCGGATAAAAATTAGATAGAAAAATTATCCCTTAACTTAGGTCCAACTTCTTCTGTACGTGTCCAAAACTCCAGTATAGTGGGTCTAAACATATTATAAACTGGTAAATTAACCATAATAATATTTATGATATCATATATGATTCACATAGGACTTTATATTACCCATTTGTGTTGTTAATTCCATGTTAAATTAGCGTTTTGGGTAAAATCGTTTAATTTATCTTACATGTTTCGACTTGTTGTTCTTGATATTATTAATTATATCCTGAATTAATTAATTCCAAAATGTAAAACATAATTTATATATTATATATATTCATCACATAAATATATGTGATATATTGATAAATGGAATGAAATACACCGTTCATGGAGACAGTAAGTCGGACGTACGCATGAACGGTGTTTTTGATTCCTTATTGAATTGAATGGAATTATGTAAATGAAACATATATTTACATAATAATTGTATCATTATTATGTCATTTCTATCATTATTATTTATTTTATATACTTCATAATCATACTTGAATGGTTTATCATGGAGAATGATTCTCATCGTGTCGTGTAGATGGTAATCCGTACGTACGCACGAGTGATGATATCAATCCAATAATTATTGAATGGAATTTGAGTGGATGATATAATTTATAAGAATATTTATGATTTTATAATAATCATATGTAGTTATTATTTTGACCATTATACCTATCCAATTAAGGTGGTGGTGGAAAACAGATTACACAACGACATGGAGATGATATTCTGTATGTACGCACGCACGGTGATTTTGTTTTCTGTGGGATGGATAGAAGGTGAAATAGGTTTTTTTCATATTTATAATAACATAAAATTATATGAGTGATACTTATTTTATTACTTTATAATGAAACAAATAAATAAGAGAAAGTATAAGAAGAAATAATTTTGAATGAATTATTAAAGGATATTACCGCTTCTTCGACGCGCCTCTTCTAAACCTCCTCTTAGGGCACTAAAGTTTGTCTTCGAAGAATCCCATGACCTCTAGTATGTTTCTAGGGAAGTGGAGAAAAGAAATTGGCAGGGGTTTTCTGAGCATGAAGGCTCAAAATGGTGTGAGTAGGAGAGGTAGGAGGTGCCTTTTTAGAAGAGAGAAGAGGGGCACTTTTGGAAATCTCTGAAATATTAATTTATAATAAACTCAAACCCCACTTAAAAACATCCAAAAATGGCTCAAATCAGAATATAATATGATATATGGTGTTAATATTATAAAAATAATAATATTTAGACATTTTTGTAATTTATTATAAACCGTATCAACTTGATTTTTCCTTATTTATTCTTTAAATTTTATTTGTGGTAATAATATTATAAATTTTAAATTGTTATAAATAATTACTTGTGTGTTGTGAATTATCCATAATTGGATACTTTTTGACATTTTATACCATTTAAATTTCAAATTTTAATTATTAAATATTTTTTTGATATTCAAACAATTTTATAATATCTTATTTTTATAAAATAACAATAGTATCAAATTTGAAACATTTCATTTATTTAAAATTAAATAAAATCCAAACCAAGGATTTATTCAAACCAAAATATTTAATATATTCCTATCATGTAATATTAATCTTGAAAGTTTTTGGAGAATATTAATTTTTTCATATAATATTTATTTAAATATTTTTAAAACCATTTATATGATATTTCAATCAATAAAATGATTTCTTCATCACTATTGTGTCATCATTAATGTAAATTATTACATCCCTAAAAATTATAAATAAATTATAATGATGTAGATAATATAATTATATTTCTAGAGACTATTTATATTCAATATTTTATTAGGATTATCACTAATTTAAAATTATTACACTTATAAGATATAAGAGAGTGACATGTTTTCACATTCCTTGGTTTTAATATTAATTATATTATTTTCATTGTCAAAAGTCCATTAAATGAATCTATTCTGAACCTTTGGTAATATGGGTCGAATTTCATTCACCCAATAGAATTTTTCATGTGTTTGGGTAATTTTATAGTCTTATTTTTACCCTTAGTTACCTGATTTACCTTTAACTGTAGTAAATAAAATTTACTGTAGTTACTATTCATAATGTCAAAAAATAAAAAGTATCCTATTAAAATAATTTGGACCTACATATTCCAAATATTTAATACATTTTTTCAAATTCAAAACACATAATCTATAGTATTTAATTTAAAATTAATCCGACTGTTGAGAAAACGGGTTTTAAAAGTTAAATCATTACAAAAGATTGAAATGTTTTTACCTTTGAATTCAATGTAAAATTAATGATAATGACTTGAATTATATTAAATGGTAATAAATATACTATTTATACATTAATACAATTCAAATATATAATTTAACTATTACAATTATCTTGATGAAAAATGTTTTTTTAATAAAGATTTAGCGTATTTTTACTACTTATCAAAATATGAAAGTTATCAGAAAAGTATCAAAAATTTATCCAATGTAAATTTTTATGTCTTCATTCAAATAAAAAAGTTCATTTTTTAAAATGTAAATTATAAACTTGTAAAAAATTATATTTAAAATCGATGTGCCATCAAAAGGTGGAAAAAATGAATTTTTTGAAAAATACTTCTTTTATCAAAAAATTGATTTTGTTTTCATATCTCATTCTAGAAAATGTGTAAGATGAATTATAATATTATAAAATTCAAAATTTGGTTAATATTATTCATAACGTCTAGTTCATAATATTATAATAATATATCATTGTTTATTGAAATTCGGTATTGCGTAGAACACACGCTATTGAGGAAGGTCACTCTTGCAAGCAACACAAGCCAAAATAGTCTTTGCGTATACTTCAAGATAATAAGGCATTGCTTATAACATAGGATAATCTTGGTGTAGCGTACAACACAATACATCAAAGAAATTTAAAATAATATTTCTCCTAAAATCTCGAGGTGTTATAAAGCTAATGAATAAGATTGGGATTGATAAATAATCAATTAATTGGAAATGTAATTGGTAGAGATAGTTACTTTTGAGTACTGCCTAGTTTACTGCATTATATTACTGCACACTTTTTCTGCACATTTTCACTAAATTTTTTTTTGAGTCTTTGGTGGTTTCCTATGGGAATTTATTTCTCACACCCTATTTGGGTAATTTCTTGTGCCAAAACAGATTATATTTTTACAGGTGTTGATAAAGGAAATAGTCCATATATAGGAACATGATTGTTGCAGAGGAGTGGGAGAGCATCGGACCAAGTTTAAGTTTGTGATGCAGATGTGATCCTACATCATTGTTTTGATTTCTTTTTCCATACTTGTACATTGAATTTCATTATTATAGATTGCAGTGTATCCTATTTTGGATGCTTTTCTCAACTTAGAGAAAAACTGCATCAAATATATATATAACTGTTGTTATCTTTTACTTATGTACTATTTTCCATTTTATTTGGATATTGGTCACTGCTTCCGCTTTTGGTATGTTTGTATTTCTCTGCTATGAAACACTTTAAAAATGAGGGCATAGTTTCCCCACAATCAGACCTAGGCCCTCGCTTCTAGTCGACACCCTCTAGCATTTAGGCAAATGTTCTTGAGGTCATGTGACCAACTGGGTTCGGGGAATCAGTTGTGTGGATTCTAGAGCCAGGAAGTTACATTTATATAAACTATTATTACATTATAGAAATACATTCCTTAGAGGGGTAAATTTATTATAACATTGTAAAATTGAAACCAAAAAAAATTATTTCATATGTGAACTTCGTTATCTACCATTATGTAATTCATAAGTATATACCTTCTTTAAAATATAATACATAATATATATATCTTAAAAATGGTATGTAAGAAAACCTCAGAATGGATGTGATCATTTTCTCAGTATGGGTAAAAATATTAGATACACAAACATTACATCAACATTGGAGTATAAGGACATGAAAATTCCATTTGAAAACAATACACTACATATAAAATATTTTAATCCTAAATAATTTAATTATTACTTGTTTTCCAAAAATTAATTAGTCATATATAAATAAAATAACATGATCTGTGCGAGCATAAAATTTTCATAGATCATGAAACTACGAATTGCATATAAGAATAGAAAATCATTTCTGTAGTATTAAACACACATTTCCAAGTCTATCATAGATGAATGGGTTAACTCCCAAAACAATCATAGTATAAAAGATGAACTCCTAAGACTATCAAAATAGAAAAATACTCTTATTGAACTAGGTGAACTCTATTTTATAGTCCACTAATTTTCATAAGATTTCAATATTACCAAATCCATTAAAGGGAGATATAAGTCCCACTCATATCTTAATGAGTAAATTATTTATGTTTATGAATATAAAGACACAGTTTGGACGTACATAGATATTACATTACTTTAATAGAAACTTAAAACAGTATACAAATATATGCCCAAATACATTATTAGTTTAGTTGTTGAATCATATTCACAAATACATAGGTGAGATAAATCTTCTCCCGCGTTGTTCTTATTTACTAGAAACCATCTTAGACACATTATAGTTAACACATATCCCCATAACATGTGAAAGTAAACATAAAAATTGGTGAGATCATATACTCATTAAGAATAAATAATAGAGACAAGTAGTAATAAACATGATCATAAAGGGGAATGCAAACATCATAAAAACATTTGATGATCATATCCTACATAATAATAATCTGAAACATAAATAATGGAATAAATATTGACAGATCATAAGAAATTAATCATAATGAAATGATAAAAATTATCCATAAAATCATTACATTGGAATTAATCATGGAATTAACGAAAACACATGAGCATATAAAATTACTTTCATAGTAGTTAAGGAATCACATTCATATCAATATTAGGAACCAAGTACTTTAATAATCCATGTTCAAACCTAATTCTAGAAAAATATTAATAAACCACGTTTAATCATCATTAAATATCTGTAATGATGAAATTAGTTCTCTCTTCATTCCATCCCTACCGATATTATGTGATGTAAATCATTAACCAATGAATTGGGTCCCGAAAATATAATAAATAAATCATTCATAGTTGTTCCACAGAATCATTAACAACTACATCATAAATCATTATATGAAATGGTATTCACTAATATAAAATAGTACCATTACCTTTTTAAAATGACATATATATCTTAATCATTCCATAAAAACATAACCTATAAAAGAAATTGTGTTTCATATTTTTATAACCCACAAAATTAAGCGAGCTTCATAAACATAATATCATTAATAAATAACCCATTAATAGAAATAATATGTATTATACCATTTAATAATATCATGGAATGAAATTAGTAACTTTATTTGATGTCATCTATGATAGTAAATAAGATTTAATGTTCTTTTAAAAACACATATTGAAGAAATTATCCATTATCCATTGAAAAATGCTTCTTAAAATGAAAAAAATTTTGACAAAAAAATTCCTTAAAAGAAACATGAACACTAATAAAAAAATCATTCAAATCATTTTAAAGCCTTTTTATAGTGAAAACATGTTTTTGATCTTGAAAACATTTTGAATAAACGTTTTTCCGTGAAAACATATAAAAGAATCATGGAATCCTTTTAAAAACTACATTATTTGAAAATACATTAAAAATATATAAATAATGATTGAAAAATATTTAAATCCAATTTTATTTAAAGTAACTATTAAAAAATATTAATATTTATCCATTTAACAGTTAAATTGATACTTTTAATATGTGGCATTGGGTAAATCAGTACATGTCAAATGAGGATAAAATAATATTATTTTTTCATGATGATGGATTGCAAAATACATTTTACAGAAAGGGAAAATAATATTAGTTTGAAAAACATAATAAAAGAAAAATAATGTTAACAATTACAGTTATTGATCAACAGATATTAGTATAGTCTTCTAGAATACAGTTTTATAAACCATGGTTTGGAAGGAACATAAATTTCTAAACTAAGAGAGAGGTGTGGTCGTGTATTCTACATACTATTTTCATAAATATCCTCATTTCCAAACAGTGGAAAATGGTAGTAGTACATGAATTCATTATAATTAACTATTGTAGAATAATATTCTTTAATATTCATGAATGATGGATCATATGATTTCATTTATAAAAACATGATAATAAACAATCCTGATTAATTGTTGGATAGTTTCAATAAACTCTTACAACGTGGTAACTATGAATCATACTACCCATGGATGACAATAGAATTACATGGAGCCTAAAATATAATGAAATGAACGTGATTCATTTTAAAACACTTCAAAATAATTTATACACCATGTATAAAAATATAGGTGTATAACATGGCCTTTGTATGAGAGAAGACAATTTGAGACAAAATTACTTTACCAATATGGTAAAATTTGAATCATAAACCCCATGATATAAAGATATTATAATTGGTTATGTAAATGTCCATATAATTAATTATAATAAGCATATAATAGATTCATGGTAGGTATTTACCCAAAACATAAGAAGTGAGTGGTGAATAAGGCATGAATCTCAGGGAAATAACGAGTCTAATAAAGTTCCCTTACCTGGGGTCTTAACTCATATAGTACTCATCCAAACCTCAGGTACAATAATAATAAAAATATTATAGATATAAAATAGAAATATTTTTTAAAATCTAATTCCATATATGGATTCATTATGGATTTATATGACATACTTGTTAACAATTCTATGTTAAGGTTACTATTTGGGTAATAAATGCTTTGTTTTTTGAATGTGTATTAATTTTTTATATCATGTGTCCTTATACATATTTCATGAGTTCTAGAATATAAAACATTATTTAAATCTAATATATATTTATTATATTATTGTTATATTAATCCATATAATATATATGTATGAAGTGGAAGACACCATTCATGGTTATTATAAGTTGTACGTAGGCATGAAGGCCATTTCCATTTTATTTTCATGTTGAATGAAATAAATGACAAGCCATTAATTTTTATATGAATATATATATATATATATAATTTTAATATTATCTTTATTATATCATATATATCATATAAATTATTTAACCCAACCTTAATACATTCTATTTAGTGAATAAATGAATCACTACGCATTGAGGGGTGGTAGTCCTCACTTTTGTAGACCAAATTATTGTATTATAACAAAATGAAAATTATAATTATATGTGTTGTAAACAAATTATAGAATATTAAAGATATGATAATTATAATATATAACATATATAAAATTATTTTTAATCATAATATCTACTATTAATGCGGTAAAGGAATGCTGAAAAATGATCTTTTAGTGAGACATTAGTTCATCATACAAGTAAACAATATATTTGTTACCCATTACATAGAAGTGTGTGTATGTGTAGTTCAAAATATTATTATAAAAAGATCCATGAATATTGTGAAAACTTGTTTTTTTATACAAGAATAATATAATAAAATATTTGGGAGAGGAGAATGAATATAAATGAATGGAGTGTGAGGGAGTGTGTTAACTCTTCGTTAACTCCTTTTTCATTAAAACAAATAGATTCCTTGGAAGGATATATTACCAATTGAGGCATCAATGAGGAACTCATGGTTTTTGAGGATTCAATTGTGAATATATTGGTTGGTTCAATTTTTCATGAGAGGTGTGAGTAAGTGGGAGGAGATTACAACTTTTTTAATGGAAGTGGAGTTTCATTATTGTAATATTTTATCTAAAGGAATCCCCACAAACATTTTTGTATTAAATTTGGATATATTAATGGTACAATGTAAATTAATGGTAGGATAGTGCTGATATAAATTAATAAAATTTCATTTTTACATGTTTATTGGTCTTTCTGGGCCTTAATTTTATGGATTAGTCTCTTATTAAGCTTAAATTAACCATAATCATTGTTATTAATTTCAATATCTTTAACTAATAATTTCTGATAAAAAATAATTTTTAAATTGTAATAAATTATTCATTATTTTCATTAAAAATATGGAATCCATTTTTATGAATTATAATATGACAACCATGCTTTTTAATACAACTTAAGCATGTTTTATTACATAAAACTTCACTTGATACAATAAAGAAGATCGAGAGGTTTAGTGTCTTTGGGGATTAGGATCATTACATAAAAACTTTAAACATGAAATACAACATCTTTATTGAAAACTTCCTTTACATGACCACTACATTCCTTCGTACTTAGCATTGCATGGGATAACCTGAGGACATGCATAAGAAAAGGGTGAGCTATAAATCCCAGTAAGGGAGTACACAATGAATGACATGAGGAGTAAAATACATGTTAGGCAATAGGAACATCAATAGTGCATTAGAGTAACATGAACAAAAAGGAATGATAAATCATGATAACCATAACATGGAAATGTGGCAACAACACTTAACATTGAATTAGCATGAGCCAAGGCTCATTGCACATGGAGCATGAGTAAACCCTCATTGCACTTGAAGCACGAGTAAACACTCGTTTCACTTGAATTAGCATGAGTCAAAACTCATTACACATTACGTATCATGATACTATACTTTACCAAATGCATTGTAGCGCTATCAGGGCGCACCCTTCTTAAACATTTCATTTCATGCATAAGTGTGCCACATGGATCATAAAACATGGATTCATAAAACATAATCATTTCTTCCACAATAAAGGAATGTGGAATTCATACATGTAACTTTAAAATCAATAAGTAAATGTGCATAAAGGTGAATACCCTTGATGGAGAAATGGGCATGGTATTCACTACACAATGACATTGGCTTAGAAAATCGGTGCGATTTCGGCAGCGTAACGGCGTGACATAAGAACTCATAAAAAAGGTTGATGAGAGAGAAAGGGGTTCCTCATCATATTTAAATGTAATGGACAGTAATTAGGTCATATATAAACATGTCCCAACAATTTAAAAGGAATTTAGATTCATGATACAAAAGTATTTCTTGAATGTAAAAGAAGAGAGAGAAGTTCCTTTCGAAATTTCGGCATAGTAATGGGTGTACATGGGAGGAATCTAATGAGAGAGAAAGGGTTATCCCATCATTCAAACAATAAGAGGGCAGTATGGGAGAGGTGTGAAACCATACCCCAACATTCATAATTGAAATTAAAAGGGCAATACAACTTAAAGAAAATTGACAAAAATGAGAAAGGAAGAAAAAACCCTTACTTGGAAGTGTGCTTCCAAAGGCTAGAGAGAGGCTTGTCAGAGGCTTCTTGGGAGCTTGGGGCACCTTGGGAGGATCCAGAGATAGTAGGGAAGAGGTTGGACGAACTCTAAGGGATTTTAGTGAGGAGTAAGTGGGAGCTTGGGTGGGTTTATATAGGAAAGGTGAGAGAATTATTTATTATTTAGGTTTGGGACCCCTTATATTAAAATAATCCAAACCACAAACCATCCCATGGTATTTTCCGATGGTTTCTGGAAAAGGAAATAGGAAAAAAATATTTTACAAGGCCAAGGTCCAAACATATTAAAAAAAAGGGTTGCTTATGTGGAGATGAGTCACACTCCCATGGAAATTAATTTAAAAAGGCAAAGTGTTGAATAAGTCTTGAGGGCTCCATTAATGCTTTGAAAAGTAAGTCAAACAAACCCAAAACCTCATTATTTTAATGATAAAACACATATTGGCCAAACATAAGGATTATGTTATTTTATTACATCACCATTGGGTCATTATGTTGTCATAAAACACATTATATATTTAAATGGTATTTAATTTTTACCCAAAAATTTGACTGTCTCAGAAAATTATGAAAAATTCTCCGTTGGATAATTTAGACGTCCTGATTCCAAAAATAATATTTATTTTATCTAAATAATTTTCTAAATATGTGAATTTTCACTTTTAAAATAAAATCCAACATTTATAAAAAAATCACGGGTTTTGACAGAATTGGCTTTCAAACCTTAATAAAAATTTTAATTACATTCATAAAATTATAAGATCATTTATACTTAATAAAAAATTAATTTAATATTAATAATAATATTTTATTAAAATACTATTTAATTCAAAATTCCTTTAATTTAATAAAATATAATTATTAATTAAATAATAACTAAAAACTCCTTTTGTACTTTAAAAACTAATTATAATGTATCAAAAATGACTAGAAATTATATTCATTATTATATACAAAAATAATGTACATGAACATGGTGCTACTTATTTGTTACATAACCCCTTAAAATAGCCGCATAAGACCTAAGGGTAAGGTGCGCGATGGTGACAGACTCTTGGGGCGGCTCGGATAACATCGCTCGAGTGGTAATTTCAATCAACTTCCACTTTTCCCGTAGACGATCACGTTCGAGCTTGACTTGATGAAGCTCAGCTTGGGCTTGGTCAAGGGAAAAGCCCAAAGACGCCACCTCTTTTCCGAGCTCTAACAAATGGGCTTCTTAAGGGGCAATTCTACTGGATGAGGCCATCACTTCCTTTGTCTGAGTAGAAATGGGTTCGTTAAAGCCTTATATTTATACTACTCAGATGATCACTGCTCAACGGCTAAAAAGTAACGGTCACAAATCTTAACGTAAAACTAAAGAAGTTGACATCTTATAAAAACATTTTTCATAAAGAAACATTTAACTGGATCAAGAGGGATTTTCCATTAATGAAACTTTGGGTCGTTACAACATTCCCCCCTTAAGAAATTTTGCCCTCGAGATTATCCTTTTCCCACACTAAAACAAATGTGGGTAACTTAGCTTCATCATATCCTCCGACTCCCAAGTTGCTTCTTCAAATTTGTGGTTTCTCCACAACACCTTGACGAGGGGCATTGTCTTATTTCGTAGAACTTTTTCTCTACGATCTAAGATCTTCACTGGTTGCTCCTCATAAGAAAGATCGTCTTCTAATTGTACCACCTCATAAGAGAGTACATGTGAAGGGTTTGGTATGTACTTCCTTAAGAGGGATACAAGGAAGACATCATGCACCTTGGCCATAGTAGGTGGAAGTGCTAGTCGATAGGCCACAGCCCCAACACGATCAAGAATCTCGAAGGGGCCGATGTACCTTGGACTTAACTTCCCTTTCTTTCCAAACCTCATGACCTTCGTCCACGGAGATATGTGTAAAAACACCATGTCTCCGACTTTAAACTCAAGGTCTCGTCGATGATTATCTGCATAACTCTTCTGTCGACTTTGGGCTACCTTGATATGCTGCTGAATGGTTTTCACCTTCTCCACCATTTCTTCAACCATTTCTGGTCCAAGCAGCTTACGTTCACCAACCTCATCCCAACATGCCGGTGTTCTACACCTTTTCCCATACATGGCTTCATATGGTGCCATTTGGATGCTCGAGTGGAAACTATTATTATAAGAGAACTCAACCAGAAGAAGATGTTGATCCCATCCTCCTTTAAAGTCCATTAAGAACGCTCTCAAAATATCCTCAAGTGTTTGGATAGTCCTCTCAGATTGGCCATCAGTTTTAGGATGATAGGTCGTACTGAAGTTCAGTTCAGTATTCAGAGCATGTTGAAGACTCTTCCAAAACTTAGAGGTAAATCTTGGATCTCGGTCAGACACAATAGATAGTGGTACTCCATGCAACTGTACCACTTCCCTGATATATATCCATTCAAGTTGATCCAAAGAGGAATCCTCTCGAATAGCAATGAAGTGTGCAGTCTTTGTAAGACGATCCACAACAACCCAGATTGCATTGTTGCCTTTGGGTGTCCTTGTAAGTCCAGTGAAGAAGTCCATGGTGATGTTCTCCCATTTCCATTCTGGTATGGGCAATGGTTGCATCATCCCCTTAGACATCTGCCTCTCTTCCTTCACTTGCTGACACACCAGGCACGTTGATGTATATTCAGCGATCTCCTTCTTCATATTATCCCACCAAAAGTTTTCTCGTGGATCTCGATACATCTTTGTGCTCCCTGGGTGAATAGAGAAATTTGAACTATGTGCATCATCCAAAAGTTCCTTCTTCAGCTCCAAACTTGATGGAACACATAGTCTTTTCCCAAAAAGCATAATTCCTTCTTCAATAACATTAAACTCTGAGGATTTTCCCTTTTTGATAGCTTCCACTTTTTCTTGGATTCCTGTATCAGCCTTTTGAGCATCCTTTATCCTTTCCAAAAGAGATGGTTGAGAAATCATTTGTGAAAGTATTGATGATGTTCCCTTATTTATGATTCCCACATCCATCTTCATCAAGTCTAAGAAGATTGGATCCTTCTCAATTCTCATCATTGATAGAATAGCTGGATCCTTTCTACTTAGGGCATCTGCCACCTTGTTCGCTTTCCCAGGGTGGTAATGTATTGAACAGTCATAATCCTTGATGAGCTCTATCCATCTTCTCTGGCGCATATTAAGCTCTTTCTGTGTGAATATATATTTAAGACTCTCGTGGTTAGTATATATCTCACATTTCTCTCCATAGAGATAATGCCGCCAGATTTTCAAGGCAAAGATCACCGCCGCCAACTCCAGATCATGCGTTGGATAGTTTCGCTCATGGATTTTCAACTGCCTTGAGGCATAGGATATCACTTTATCATTCTGCATCAGCACACATCCTAAGCCCCTCTTCGAAGCATCACTGAATACCACAAAAAGCTCCCCACTTGTGGGTAAAGTGAGCACGGGTGCAGTGATAAGCCTCCTTTTCAACTCCTTGAATCTTTCTTCGCATTCATCACTCCAAGAAAACTTTACTCCCTTTCGAGTTAGCTTGGTAAGAGGGTTGGACAATCATGAGAAATTTCTCACAAATCATCGATAATATCCAGCTAACCCCAAGAAGCTACGGATATCAGTTACCGATGTTGGCCTCATCCATCCCTCAATTGCATCTATTTTGGAGGGTTCCACAGATATCTCATTGCTTGTGATGATATGGCCCAAGAATGTGACTTCCTTCAACCAGAACTCACACTTGTTGTACTTGGCATAGAGCTTCTCCTTTCCCAAAGTCTCCAGTACAGTTCTTAAATGCTCCTCATGGTCCTCCTTGGTTTTGGAGTATATTAGAATATCATCTATAAAGACTACCACAAATTTGTCTAGGTAATCTCTAAAGACTCTATTCATCAAGTCCATGAATATTTCTGGAGCATTGGTGAGTTTGAAAGGCATTACTATGAATTCATAGTTCCCGTACCTTGTACGAAAAGCAGTCTTGGGGATATCTTCCTTCTTCACCCTTACTTGATAATATCCTGACCGCAAGTCCACCTTGGAGAAGTATTGTGCTCCACGCATGTGATGAAACAAGTCATCAATTCTTGGGAGAGGATACTTGTTCTTTGTCATGATTTTGTTAAGTTCACGATAATCGATGCAAAGCCGTATTGACCCATCCTTCTTCTTGACGAAGAGGACTGGTGCACCCCATGGTGATGCACTTGGGCGTATAAACCCTTTATCCAGATTCTCCTGTAGTTGTTTCTTCATCTCTTCAAGCTCAACAATAGCCATTCTATATGGAGTCTTGGATATTGGTAGCGCCCCAGGTATAAGTTCAATTGAGAACTCAACATCTCTTCTTGGAGGAAGACCAGGAAGTTCCTCGGGAAATACTTCAGCGAATTCCCTCACAATAGGCATTTCTTCAAGGGTGGTTTCTTCCTTGGACTCAATCATATGAGCCAGATATGTGTGCTCATAAGGCAGTAATATCCATTCTTGAGATGATGGATCTAAAGGAGATTCATCTTCCTCCTGACACTTGTAAAGAATCAGGGGTCGATTCTCCATATGGAGTGTGATTTCCCTCTCCCGACAATTTACGTTGGCTCTATATAAGGAAAGCCAATCCATGCCAAGAATTGCATCAAATTCCACCAAAGGGAGTATGACGAGGTTCACCAGGAAATTCAATCAACAGATTATAATAGGGGAAGACTTATGCTCATGGGATGCAATGATTGCCCCATTTGCCGTACTCACCGACATATTTACTTCCATGATTTGTGGTGGTGCAGGGATTGTTCTACTAAACTTTTGAGATATAAAAGAATTCGTAGAACCTGAATCAAAAAGTACGTTTGCTATTCTTGAATGAATTACTAGCGTACCTGTCACCACTTCATTGTCGGGGTTCACTTCGGCAGAAGTGATGGAAAACGTTCTTCCTTGCTGTCTTGGAGGTTGCTGGTTGCCTCCGATAACCCTTGGATTAGGGAACTGATTTGCAAAATGACCTGGTTCATTGCATTTGTAGCATTGAACAACGCGTTGAGGTTCGAACAGAGCGTTCCTCTCCTCTGTCGCAGTCGCGGGTCCTTCTTGCTGACAGTTAACAGCTAGGTGCCCTTCTCTTCCACACTTGATGCATTTTCTTGTCCCCCTAACGCAATTTCCAGGGTGCTTCTTTCCACACATTTGGCAAGTGGGGTGCTGAAATTTCTTAGCGCCGTTGGATTTATCCATCAGACCACCAGCATTGAAGTCCACCTTACGCTTCTTTTCCCCATGATACCCCTGTGATTCTCTGATCTCCATTTCAACCTTGAGGGCACATCAGAAAATTTCCTCATAGCTGTCGAACTCACGGATCGCTAATGCTTTCCGCAAGCTAGGCTTCATCCCACCAAAGAAGCGGTCAACCTTGCATTCGGGGGTAACGACAAAGCTGGAAGTGTATCGTGCAAGCCTTGTGAAGTTTGCCTCGTACGCTCCCACATATTCTTCATCTTTCTATTTGAGGGAAAGGAAGTCCCTTTCCATCTTAAGACGGAGGGTGCGTGGAAAATATTTATCGAAAAACATCTTCTGGAATTCCTTCCATTCCAAAGCCTTGATCTCCTCCTCAGGCATCGTATTTTTGATCAACGTCCACCATTGATCAGCTTCGCCCTCCATATGATAAGCCTCCAGGAGAACCTTCTCTTTTTCAGAGTATTAGAGGATGGAGTATATCTTTTCAATGGAGTTGATCCATTGTTCAGCCATTGTGGGATTGGATGATCCACTAAAAGTAGGAGGCCTTTGTCTCATGAAGCTTTCAATAGCGACTTGTTCTTTCTTAGGGGGGGTTGAACGTTCCTCTTGACCAGCGTTTCTATTCAAAACATGAGTTAGCTGAGAGAGAAGCGTGAGAAAGTTCACGATTCCCACTCCCATTGGATTGGGCATCTCGTAAGTACAATCATCACACTGATCTTCACAACGGTTGTTAGCCCGAGTTCTCCTATTACTGGTCATTGGCTGGAATAAAAGGAAAGTTAGGGGTAACACATAAAGGGTAATCCAAAGACAAAAGTTGATGACTTATAAATAAACTTTAATCTCTTTAATTCATGAGTCTATAGGATTCAATCCAGGCTTTTCATGATCTTCCTTCTAAGATATATTCTTAGGGGCATTTTTCCCTTAATAAGGGTTCATACTAAGATTGTGAATTTATCAAAACATATCCCCCAGGAGTGTCGTAAACAAGAGTGCAGCAAGGCCCGTTGTTATGCACCAGTTCCCGTTCGAGTCTAGCTCAAAGCGGTGTTTTCGAGTTTTACCCCTAGGATACATTTGTGCCAGAGCCGCCTCTACCTGCTCGTATCCAGACAGGGATGTATTTGTTTGATAAACCACTTACATAGTATTTAACAAAACTTAGGGATGCTTTTATTATACTTATTCATGTATCTAAGGCTTTAATAGGGTTTCCTAATCCCAAAAATAACTAAACCTATCCTCTGATACCAACTATGACAACCCTGCTTTTTAATACAACTTAAGCATGATTTATTACATAAAACTTCACTTGATACAACAAAGACGATCGAGAGGTTTAGTGTATTTGGGGCTTAGGATCATTACATAAAAACTTTAAACTTTAAATACAACATCATTATTGAAAACTTCCTTTACATGACCACTACATTCCATCGTACTTAGCATTGCATGGGATAACCTGAGGACATGCATAAGAAAAGGGTGAGCTATAAAGCTCAGTAAGGGAGTACACAATGAATGACATGAGGAGTACAATACATGTTAGGCAATAGGAACATCAATAGAGCATTAGAGTAACATGAACATAAAGTCATGATAAATCATGATAACCATAACATGGAAATGTGGCAACAACACTTAACATTGAATTAGCATGAGCGAAGGCTCATTGCACATGGAGCATGAGTAAACCCTCATTGCACTTGAAGCATGATTAAACCCTCTTTGCACTTGAATTAGCATGAGTCAACACTCATTGCACATGACGTATCATGATACTATACTTTACCCAATGCATTGGAGCGCTATCAGGGCGCACCCTTCTTAAACATTTCATTTCATGCATAAGTGTGCCACATGGATCATAAAACATGGATTCATAAAACATAATCATTTATTCCACGATAAAGGAATGTGGAATTCATACATAAAACTTTACAATCAATAAGTAAATGTGCATAAAGGTGAATACCCTTGATGGAGAAATGGGCATGGTATTCACTACACAATGACATTGGCTTAGAAAATCGGTGCGATTTCGGCAGCGTAACGGCGTGACATAAGAACTCATAAAAAAGGTTGATGAGAGAGAAAGTGGTTCCTCATCATATTTACATGTAATGGACAGTAAGGAGGTCATATATAAACATGTCACAATAATTTAAAAGGAATTTAGATTCAGGATACAAAATTATTTCTTGAATGTAAAAGAAGAGAGAGAAGTTCCTTTCGGAATTTCGGCATAGTAACGGGTGTACATGGGAGGCATCTAATGAGAGAGAAAGGGTTCTCCCATCATTCAAACAATAAGAGGGCAGTATGGGAGAGGTGAGAAACCATACCCCAACATTCATAATTGAAATTAAAAGGGCAATACAACTAAAAGAAAATTGACAAAAATGAGAAAGGAAGAAAAAACCCTTACTTGGAAGTATGCTTCCAAAGGCTAGAGAGAGGCTTGTGAGAGGCTTATTGGGAGATTGGGGCACCTTGGGAGGATTTTAGAGAGAGTAGGGAATAGGTTGGACGAACTCCAATGGATTTTAGTGAGGAGGGAGTGGGAGCTTGGGTGGGTTTATATAGGAAAGGTGAGAGAATTCTTTATTATTTAGGTTTGGAACCCCTTATATTAAAATAATCCAAACCACAAACCATCCCATGGTATTTGCCCATGGTTTCTGGAAAAAGAAAGAGGAAAAAAATGTTTTACAAGGCCAAGGTCCGAACTTATTAAAAAAAGGGTTGCTTATGTGGAGGTGAGTCACACTCCCATGGAAATTAATTTAAAAAGGCAAAGTGTTGAATAAGTCTTGAGGGCTCCATTAATGCTTTGAAAAGTAAGTCAAACAAACCCAAAACCTCATTATTTTAATGATAAAACACGTATTGGCCGAACATAAAGATTATGTTATTTTATTACATCACCATTGGGTCATTATGATGTCATAAAACACATTATATATTTAAATGGTATTTAATTTTTACCCAAAAATTTGACTGTCTCAGAAAATTATGAAAAATTCACCGTTGGATAATTTCGAGTTTTGATTCCAAAAATAATATTTATTTTATCTAAATAATTTTCTAAATATGTGAATTTTCACTTTTAAAATAAAAACCGACATTTATAAAAAAATTCAAGGGTTTTGACAGAAATGGCTTTCAAACCTTAATAAAAATTTTAATTGCATTCATAAAATTATAAGATCATTTATACTTAATAAAAAATTAATTTAATATTAATAATAATATTTTATTAAAATATTATTTAATTCAAAAATCCTTTAATTTAATAAAATATAATTCTTAATTAAATAATAACTAAAAACACCATTTGTACTTTAAAAACTAATTACAATGTATCAAAAATTACTAGAAATTATATTCATTATTATATACAAAAATAATGTACATGAACATGGTGCTACTTATTTGTTACATAACCCCTTAAAATAGCCGCATAAGACCTAAGGGTAAGGTGCGCGATGGTGAAAGACTCTTGGGGCGGCTCGGATAACATCGCTCGAGTGGTAATTTCAATCAACTTCCACTTTTCCCGTAGACGATCACGTTCGAGCTTGACTTGATGAAGCTCAGCTTGGTCTTGGTCAAGGGCAAAGCCCAAAGACGTCACCTCTTTTCCGAGCTCTGATAAATGGGCTTCGTAAGGGGAAATTCTATTGGATGAGGCCATCGCTTCCTTTGTCTGAGTATAAATGGGTTCGTTAAATCCTTATATTTATACTACTCAGATGATCACTGCTCAACGGCTAAAAAGTAACGGTCACAAATCTTAACGTAAAACTAAAGAAGTTGACATCTTATAAAAACATTTTTCATAAAGAAACATTTAACTGGATCAATAGGTATTTTCCATTAATGAAACTTTGGGTCATTACATATAATATCAGTTGTGGTGGAAATAAATTTAAAATTAATTCCATAGTCGAGTCGATAATTCAGGTTTTTAATGTTAAAAACTAAAAACATGGTTATTCTTTTAAATCCAATTTCAATGTAAAACTTGTTCTAATAAAATAAATTAGATTAAATAATTATAATATATTCTAATTAATCATTTAAATCTATATGAAATGTAATTTATCCTCATAAATAAATTATACTATAGAGTTGTTAGGAATTTAAATAATGTGTTTTCTCTATTCATTAAAAAATAAAACATCCCAAAAAATCCATAATATCACCTTAACAGAATTTTTTTATGTAGAATATAATGTTTATATTGAAGTATAAAATTTATAATCTTCACAAAATTTATATTAAATATAGGTTCTCTATAAAAAGGATGTAAAATTTCCAAAATAAATGTATTGGGATTTATGTGTTAAATTGGATTTATTTTTATCTTATGATTATATAATCTATTGGGTGAATATAAAAAATATATTATTTTATATATAAAATTAATGTTAAATTAATATTTCTTATTAATTTTAATTAATTCCATTTATTATGACTAAAACAACATTGTGATAATAATAATAGTTTTCTATTAAAATTATAATTTTATAGTAAATTGCTACTTAAATTAATTTCTATATAATTAGTAATTATTATTTCATTTAATATTTTTTCTAAAAACCATATATATAAATAGAATACTCAATAATATTCATAAAATATAATTTAAATGTTAGTTTATATTTTACTTTGTTTTTTTAAATAATATATTACTGTTTGGTAACACTCGGTCTTGTGTGTCATGAAACCATCGAGAAAATTCAGTGTTGATTGAAACATAATCTAACCTCAATGTCACATATAGATGAAGTTGTACATTATATTTAATGTAGTTAATAAATAACATTGAATTTAATATAAGGAAATCCAAACTGTGTTCTTTACTTTATAATATCAAGAAGATTAAATTAATTTAGAAACAAATATTTAAAAAATTATCATGTTGTTACATTCTACACCTCGGGAATTGAATTTTGACATAGATTATATTTTAAGTTATATTATGTTTGATAATTGAGATTTCTATTCAAAAAACAGCACATCGTAAAATTAAATCCTAAAATTTTCTTTCAAAAATATATTATTGAAACATAATTCTTACCCAAAGTTACTCATAACTAGGATTAAACATGGAAGACCATGGGTAGAATGTGAAAAAAATGGACTTTGAGAAAAAGAATAAATATTTAAAGTGATTGTTTGAATTCATCAATGATAGAACAGATAATGAACAAAATAATTTTAGGGACTTAAATTCATATATTAGTGATTATTTCGAAGGTTATCGGTTCAACCAAATTTAAAGTATGAGGGAAACATTTTTTTGATCTATTTCAGAACGTTGAGTAATTCATGATATATTATTATATATAAAATGTCATACTTCGTTATTTATTTTATTAATTTATTATTCATCAAATACCTCATGTAATTAATGTCCATAAATTAACATGGAAGCAAAAGATCTAAAATAAATATTTAACTGATCATAAGGCCCAAAAAAATTATAGTCTACCCATTTGTCACATAAAAAAATATTATAAATTACTGTATAAACATAAAATGAGACACTACTTATCAATCAAAAATATTTATTCAACAATAATAATTATTCATAAACCAATAAATCATGTAGGCTAGTGGTATTCGTGAAACCCTTATCGTCCGTCAATAATGGGTTAAAGACATGCATCCTTACTGGAGATGATTTTGTGTCACCCCACATACATGAATCACTTTTCTAAAAAACTAATATAATTCCATAAATAAACAATATAGACATAATTATAATAACACCAATCACAAAACATTCATTTAACTGAGGTTATCAATTAAATCATCATACATTAATAGATCATCAAAATGATAAAAGAAACATTTCATGAATGGTTAACATTATAACCCTTCTAAAAGATGAAAATCCAAAATAGTATAATGTTATTCATGAAATCATATTAAAATTTATACACCATATATCACAAAAATATCTATGGGTTACCGCATTCAAATCATGTGAATACCCAAATCAAATAGTGTCATGAAACATTTTAATAACCTATGTTTCTATAAATACTTTTGGAAAACAAGAATGATTCGATTTTCCATAGGTTGCTGGATATTTTTGTTAAATTTGATAATTTTAAAACATCATCCATGTTTTCATAGACTACATTTTTAAAAAATTAATAATAAGATCTAGGTTAATCAATAAAGTCACATTATAATTATTTATATCCATCATGTCTCTTATACAAAAATCATAATATTTACATTAGGAAGGCATTATGTGTCATCTTTTTCATAATCTTTTCCTTCCTATGAATATCACCTTTTCATTAAATAAATTTTCTTATATATTAAATCTATTTAATATAATAAAGAGAATTTACAGTGAAGACATAAACTAAATAATATTTATTTAATTCACCATTAACAATTCTTGGTTCAAAAAACATAAATACTTCGATAAATCATATTCAATGGTTGGAACACAATAGGTTCTTACTTATTTTATAATTAGTTTATTATGTATGGTAATTGGAAAAAAATTCATATATTCTCCGCATATGTTACGTTAAACTGTATAACCCTTTTCACTATAGAAAAAACATCACCCCCTATATTTGATGTATTCCTAAAGGTTCTTCTTCCCGTTTTCTTGATATGTATGGATCTAAATATTCTCCCCTATAAGATCAATAATATTATAATATTTTTAAAATTATATCATACTATAATGAAATTTTTTAGGAATATCACCAATATTCATATTATTAATCATATATTAGGATATCTAATTCGACATAATATCTATATATATATCTCCAGTAAATATCCATGTTCATTTCTAAAAATACACTCATTTTCAAACGAAATCAATACTAACCATGTTTCATTTGGTGTAATCCATTAACTAAAAAAATCATGGGTTTAGAAACCCATAACATAGAACAAAACCATATAATCATGAATAATTAAATATATGTTGTCAAAATTTGACACGTAAAGTTTAATCGTGATCACCATAGTTTTTTCCTAGGTTATTATTAGTCATATTATATTTAAATCCTTTATAATAATTCATTAGTTGTTTTTGAATTTCCAAATCATATACCCATGTAGTGTCGAACTATGTGTAATTAATGTCCCATTGTCATGTACAAGAATAACCCAAGTCAGGTTTAGAACATATTTTTAGATTTGTTACTCATATGTAAATCTATTCTAGAGCCAAATCTATTAGTAGTATCTAGAAATGTATGTATTTCTCAGAAACCATACACTCTATCATTTAGAAAAAGTAATGTACAATTTTCATAATGTTAACCCATCCTTATACATATCAGTAATAAAATCCCTATACATTTCCTTATGAATATACTTATGGATTTCAGAAATGTTTTCTTATCCATATATTAAAATGATAACTAAACCATCTCTATAATAAAACATATAATGACCTAATAATCACATACATAGACATTAAATCTCTTTTATGGTATACTTAAAACATTACAATAATAGAAATCAAATGACTGTATTAGTTTTGTGGCTTTGGAAACATGGAATCATAAAAAATGCAACATAATTGAGCTCAATTATCTCCCACTAAGTTCTTCTTGACTAGATCCCTTCTTATACACATCATACGTAATACATATCTTTATAACCTAGGATGGAAACGATAAAGGGGTGATCTCAGTTTCACATTATGTGTAAATAAAGGGGACATGCAAGCATAAACATGATTATACGGGGTATGAGAATGAGATAAAATACACATAAAGATTATAACATAATATCAATGATAAAATAATCATGGTATTATGATTTCTAGTTCATAAGATAGAATTCATAATGAAATTAATAAAATAAGACATGAAATCATACCATATGAATATAACATTGAATTGTGGAAAACACGTAATCATATAATTTGATTTCCATAGAATTCATTCCAAAAATTGAAATTCCATCTCAGTGGACCATGTCCATTTCTGATCTATGTTCACTCGTCATTACATCTATGTAATACTAATCCATGTTCACTCCTCATTACAGCCCTACAATATTGATCCTTGTTATATATGCATTTTATCTAGGTATATATCATGAGATATAAATCATTTCCCAATACACTGGTGTGATATATATGTCACATCAATATCATAATGAATTAATACATACTTGTTCCAGAAAAATCATATTGTAACCCACGGCATGAAATGGGTGTAATAAACATGAAATCATTACATAAACATTGAAAAACTAAACCCTTTTCATATAATTTCATCAAAATCATGACCTGTGAATGAATGTAGGATTCAAATATTTGTAACCCATGAAAGGAATAAGGTTTCATAAAAATCATTTTGTAAATACAAAAATCATTCCAAAATAGAATATGAATGGAATCATTATTTCATTTCACAGAATGAAAAGATTAACATCAAGAGATGTAATCATAGATGGGAAATAATTTTGAATGATATTTTAAAAAAAATTCATGTGTAAATTATCTTTTCTACATAAAAAATGGTTCTTAAAATGTAACACCTTCTAGAAACCATTTACAAGAATGTAATCTTGAAAAATTATAAATGAAACACTGCAAAAATCATTTTTCCAAGGAAAACATATATAAGAGCTTGAAAACATTTTTGAAACCATTTTTTCATAAAAACCTAAAAAGAAGCATGAAATAATTTTGGAAACCACATTCCTACACTAGAAAATTTTATATTAATAATGAAAACAATTTCAAAATGATTTTACTGATAGTATCTTTTAAAAATAGTACTAAAAAATTTCACTTTTAAAGATACAAAAAAAAATTCTATAAAATGACGTCGGGTAAATTGGAACATGTCATGTGAAGTAAAAATATTATTCGTTGTTTATGGTAAAAGTTTAAGAAACTAAATTGTTTTGGAATTGATAAAAATATGCTTTTGAAATCAATTTTAAAAATATATTTGTTAAGAATTTCCTTTAATGATAATATTATGTTAGTATAATATTCTTGGAAACTATTTTAAAATTATTTTTGAAGGAAGAAATTTTTTCAGCTGAAGAGAGAGGTAAAGTGATATTTTCTAAAAAAACATTCTTAATTATATTCATTATAGAAAAGTGTTCAAATGGTATCAATACATTAATTCATCAGGACTAACCATGGGAGATGAAAATTTAAGAGTTTACCTAATTGATGTATCATATGTTTTCATGAAAAAATGTTATCATAATCAATCTATATATTATATTGGATTGTTTCAATAAAGTCATACCATATAGTTACATTGAATAATACTCCCCATGTAGAAATATGATACTACATGGAGAATAAAATATCATTAATATATCTAGATAAAAATTAAACCATGTAATATGTTTTCTATAAGATTCATATAATAATATAATAATATAACATGGCATGTGTCTTAATAAAGGAAATTTTAGACAAAATTACATTATCGATTTGGTAGCTTTTGAAACAGAAACACCTTGATACAAATATCCTAAAATGGTTATTTAAACATCCATATATTTAAGTATAAATGGAATATAAAATATTCATGGTCAGTATATACACCACACAAAAGAAGTGAGTGGTGAATAATGCATGTATCTCACATAAATAGTGATATAAAATTCACTTACCTTGTGCCTTGACTATTGTAGTGCTCTTTAAAAATACCTATATAATCAATAAATTTTAATATAAATATATCAAAAACCCATATTGTTTTACGTTAAATATGAAATCTAGTATATTTATGGATTTATATTACTATATTATTAACAACACAATGTTCATGTTTCACTTCAAGTAATATCTGCTTTGTTTTCCCGAAGTGTCATAATTTGTTATTTATTTGGTCCTTATATTTATATTAGGATTTCCATAATTTCAATAATGATTTATATATAATTTAAATTCAATATATTTTTATTTAAATAATCTATATAATATAATATTATTAAATAGAATACACCATTCAGGGCGATGTCACATTATTCGTATGCATGAACTCTTTTTTTTTGTTTCATTTTCATGCTAAAAGAAGGAAGTTAAAATAAGTATATGTATATATATGTTTATATATAATTATTGAGTTATTCTAATTATATCATATATATAATATAATTTCACTAAAACCATCCTAAATAAATTTAATGTTGTGTATGAATGAATCACGTTGTTTTGATGGGGTTTTAGTCCACACTTCTTCAAATGAAATTATCATATTAACACAAAATGTAAAGTGTAATTATATGTATTGAAAACTAGATAAATATTAATAAATACATAATTATTATATTAAATTAAATTTAAAAATATATTTCCCATCATAATGTCCATCATTAGAGTCGGTAAAGTGAAAAATGAACAATCAACATTTAGTAATGCGGTAGTTCATCATACAGGTACACAATATGTTCATTACCCATTAGATGAATGTGTGTATTACTATAATATGACAAATAATAAAAAATCCTAGTATTTGGAGGGTATTAGTGCATTTATACAACAATTTTATAATTTTTTTCTATAGTGGAGATATAAAATATTTAGGAGGTGTTTGGGGGTGTGTGTTAACTCTTAATCGTGTAACTCATTTTGGTTTGGACCATAAGGCTTCATTGGAAAGATTTATTCCCATATAAGAATTTAATTTATTAGGGAGGGATATCTGGGAGAATTTTGGGGAGATTAGTGTTGATCCATAAGTGTATGGAAGGTGAGAGGAAGTGGGAGGAGAGGAGTCATTTTATAGTGATGGAGGAGTGGTTTTCTGGTAATGTTTTGGAAAAGGGAGACCCCACCTATGTTTTTTTTTCAAGTTGATCTTATAATGGTCCAAATTATATTAAATTGATTTTTGTGTATATATATTTCCACAAAATTTATTTTTAAAGTTTTTATACATCATTTTGGGCCTTAATGTTGTGGTTTAGTCCTTTATTAATGATAATTCAACCTTGATCATTGTAATTAATTTTAATTACTTGAACTGTTATATTTGTTAAAAATGTAATTTTAATTAATTAGATATTATAAATTATTATGATTCCAAAAATATAATACATTTTTTCAAATTCAAATTAACATTATTTTATGAATTATTTTAAGTTTAATCCTGCATTCAGGTCAACAATGTTGGTTTTTAAGGTAAAATGAATAAAAGTGTACTAAATTTTTACATACAATTTATATTTGAAATTGTTTCAAATTTACGAAATTAGATTAAATGGTAAATATAAAAAATAAATAAAATTTTAAAACAATTTAATATATAATTTATTCTTATAAATATTTTTGATGGAAATGTAGTTTTGAAATATAATAAAATATTTCCAACTATTCATTATAAAATAAATCTTCACACAAAAATATATGAAATTAAAACAAGCATAATTTTTATTTTTTTATTTCAGATACAATATTTTTCACATCTATGATTTATAAAATACTGAAAATTTTTATTTAAAATAGGTTCTCCATTAAAAGGTGGTAAAATTACATTAATAAAAATATAGGGTTTCGTGTGTAAAATCGTTTTAAATTTATCTTATTATTATAAAATATATTATCTGATCATCAAAAAAATTTCCGTGAATATATATACTATATATCACATTAAAATTACATAACAATTGTATTTAATTTAATTTTTTAAGATGGAAACAACTTTGTGAGCAAAATAATTGTTTTTTATAAAAATACCCAATTTTTTCAGTACATTCTAATATTAATTTATAATTAATTTGAATCTATTAATTTATTTTATATTTTTTAAATAACATATATTTACATAAATTAG
The DNA here is from genome assembly GCA_963277665.1 of Viscum album. Lineage (NCBI taxonomy): Eukaryota > Viridiplantae > Streptophyta > Magnoliopsida > Santalales > Viscaceae > Viscum > Viscum album. The sequence goes on from OY728136.1 coordinate 1,521,458,830, forward strand.
TTAATAATATTTAAAATGTCTATATTAATTAATAGGTTTTATAATAATATATTTTTTTAATCATATATTATTTATCGTTAACACTCGGTCTTGTGTGTTACTCAAGACATTGAAGAAAGACAGTTTTTCCTGAAATATATGCTTAATACTTCGTTCTGTATAGAGTATGATAACCATTATATTTCATATAGTTCATTAATAGCATCAATTTTCATATAAATCAATAAAAAAATTTCCTTAATGCAAAAAATAAAAATGATTAAACTATTTTGATAAAAAAATTGCAATATCTCGTTTTGTTATAGCCAGAACATCATAAAACTTTCACCACATAATTAAAGCTGAAATTTTTGTGTTTAATGAATATTTAATCCCATAAGAACCTATATAAATTCAATAGGACTCCGAATCATATCATCATTTCAGCCTACATTGACCTGTGAAAAAAGTATAAGGTTTCATGGTATTTATCTCTGGGTATAACCCATGGATTTTAAAAGGGATTTATAATAACAATTTAGTCATCAAAATTCATATGCTAAATAAGAATGGTATCCTTGGGTCATATCCCTAGTAAAGCATGACTTATATCAATGGATTTTACACAATGAGACTAGGGGTACCACACAGTATAATCCATGTACACGTCGTGTATGGAAAGTCGTAAAACATGGGTATAATGTGTATGTGGAAGTAAACAGAGAATGAGGATCATGAATTTAAATGGAGTTTATTCTTATGCACATTATATGAAATTATTTTAATAAAATTGGTAGAAGTCTCTTCTTCTTTATTTGGATAGAACCTTCCTCCGGATTTCTCAAACAGCAGCCCCAGATAAAGTTTTGCATCCTAATTCGTCATCCAAATTCTGATTCGAACACCATTAGATGCAATGGAACACCATTTGTGATTTCAAAATTCTTCATAACTCATTCTTCTGGATTTTTTCTATCGTCCTAGTCATCAATGAAATTAATTTTGTACCCATTTTGTAGATCTAATGATTTTTTTGGGTCGAATTAGAGGCAGGTGTTGGATGAGGAGAGTCGTATTAGTAAGATGTACGTGGTTCTTTGCCTTTCGTTAATTGTAAATATTTTTACACATTTTGGAGTGTCCCACTCCCTTTTATGGGGGTCTCCATGATTTATAATTGAATGTTGGTGTTTCATATTGATGTTTATGATAATTGAATAAATGTTCTAGTTCATGTATAAGGTTTTTACCAAGAATTAGAGCCACCCCATGGGTGTGTTTCCCTTGGTTGACAGTTCATGACCAATTGGTCTTGGTTGCCTATGAGTAATTCCTTTGTTTCCCATTCATGGGTTATTAAAAATGAATTGATACTATTTATGAATTACATTGTTTTTAAATTGTAATTAAAATAGTTTTTAGTAATGGGATGATTGGCTTGACCCATTAGCTTTGTTTTTCTATTCCTTGTTAGTCATATTTTTTTGAATTTCATATTATAATTTTCTTACCAGGAGAGTTTATTAAAGGTAAATAAAATAAATAATTTAATTTATATGTGTTTCTTGTTATGTGCATTGTTCCCATTTGATTAATTGAATTGACAAGCCTTACTAAGTTGGTCTATTCTTGAGATTATTTTGGATTCCATGTTTTTTACCATTATAAGCCTAATTAAATATTTTATTGAAACATAAATGTTAGAGGGTAAATAGAAATGGGTGAACCATGGATTCATGTTTGAATGATATAGACGGTTTTATGTGACAATTGTACCTTATACATCGGGTGACCCATGGATCCAATAAGGGATTTCATTGACATACTAAATGTGGGATATTTATGTTTAAGACATGACTGAACCATGAATGTAGTGGATGGTTCATGGAGGAATTATTTAAAGTTTGAATCTGTCATGGAATGAGGGATACCATGGAAGGTTTCTATTCGCACTATTTAAATGTATTAGGTAATACATGGGTATTATTTATAAGATCCAAGGAGCACTCAGATTACATATACTCTCACCATGCATAATGTGAGACAAGGTTCCTAATAGAATCATATAGATGTGATCATAGGATATAGGTGGAATTTCACCAAGATAAATACATGAATTCTAAATTAGGAATTTCACAGATTATCACAGGTAATAAATTGAATATTGAAATGGAATGAATTATTATTCGTCTTCTAAGAAAAAAATACAAGTCTGGATTTGGTCTTTACTTTTACTTGTTTACATGCTCTAATGATACATTAGTTGTGATTTCTTTTACACATGGTTTGTCTGAATTATTTTGTATCCTATGAATAATATAACTCAATGTAATTTAATTGTTAATGAATATTAAATGAACATAAATGAAATCTATTTCTTGTTGGACTATTTACTTTTGAGTACATCATATCTTAACTATTAAATCATTGTACAATTCATGTCATCTATATTTAATTACAGATTTGCACAGACTGTGGGTGTTATCCTACTGTGATTTAGTCTCACAACATATCTGGGTATTGTTTTTGTGCTCAAATAGATTATAATGTTGCAGTTTTCGCTATAGGAAAGGGTCATTCTCTTTATACTTGATATACTGCTTTGGTGAATGAGAGAATGCAAAAATGATGGGGCTTGGGATGCTTCTTAATTTATGTTGTCACTTTTCTATTTTTGGTACTTATATCATGTATTATTGTAGTGTTACCTTTTTGGGTTGTTTTCCTAGGGGATGTTAATATAGCATCATCTTGTGTATGAAATGTCATCTGGTTATTTCTGTTATTAGTCATCCACTATTTACTTATTTTATATGGTATTACTAGTTCCTCTATTGTTTTATTAGGGTATACATATATTTTATACTCATACAAATAGGGTATACTCCACCCATTATTACTCATAGGCCCTCACTGCTTATTGACTTCCTCTGATGTTTGGGTGATGCACTTGAGTCCATGTGAACAACCGGGTATGGGGCACCATTGAGTTGAATCTAGATCTGGGACATTACAATGTGTTATCAGAGGTGTTTTTTCTAATTTTCGATATTTTTTAGGTGACATAAGACAAAGATAAAAATGGAAATGCAGTTTGGTTATAAACTGTGTTCAGAAGTAGCCACCCAGTGTACAAGGAAAATCCAAATAGCCTCAAATTAAATTTTTATTTTCTAGTTTTTGACTATTACATTTGATTTGAAATCACCATTATGTGGAAAAAATGTAATATTATATTGTTTTTAATTTAATTTTGGTTATATTTTATTTCAATCCATTGAGATTATTATATGACATCTCATGCATCATATAGGTTCTTATTATTAATCACATGCCAAGAATGCTATCCATGCAATTTAGAGATAATTACTAACTACATGATGTTGTGGTATATGTCATGCTATATATTCATGGCGTTGTGATTGGTACAATGATATATATGCCTGATTTTGTGATAGGTTTACTGGTATGTGAAATAATCCTAATTGGATGGACACCAATCTTTTATCTTTGATATGTATGGGCCCTTATGGAATGGATTTTGGTGGATCAGGTTTTGTATTTGAGTTGAATTATTTAATGATGTTATATATTTGGATTTCAAACATTTATTCATGGTTATAGTGTCCCACCAATGATCATAATTTCTCATACAGTAGGTTTAAATTTTATGAATTAGGGTTTTTGTGAAGCTTCATTATATTTTCATTTTAGAACCACATTCAACATGGTGTGTGGTGATATCAACACGTGATATCTATTCTTCTTTTCTAGAAGAAGGAATTTTCTTTTGTAAATTAGTAGTACTATATGTACACGGTGCGTGTTAAATGACTGTGTGTCCTACCATGTGAGATATAACATAGAATGATGTTTTTTCCATAGAGGACATGGTGTACATTATGTAAACACCATATAGTTTAACAGAACCGGAACCCATGTGGATCTATTGATGTAAAAATACATGGCCAGGAGGGGAGACAAGTGTTCACACCATAAACCAAATGTACACGCCATGTATCTATGGTTTTTACATTCCCAATATGGTAGGAAGTATATTCCCATGTTGGAGATTGATGGTACTTGTAATTTTTGGTTTCTCCACATCGTTTACTCATCTCCTAGTAAATTTTGTTGTTTTTATTCATATATTTTGATCATGCACTCTTGAACTAAAAAACATGATAATAATCTTGAAAGGAGGTGTGTGGCTGAACATGAAGATTCATGCCACCATGATAACCCTCTAGTAGTATGCCAGGAGATTGGAGATGATCATATTCCAGAGTTGGCTTCCCATGGGATACTAGTGCATCCTCCAACTATTCCAGCTATGGAAGAAAATGATATACTAGAAACTGGTGCTGATGAAAATATTGGTGAATCCTTAATGATGATCATGAAACCCTATTAGGGAACTCCATTACCTACCACATCTATGTGAGAGCTGATGTGAGTGTTCCAAAAGTAGCGTCTACCAACGTTTTTGAGGGATGTAAACCCACATGATGCGCAGTCATGGATGTAGTCTATTCACATTATCTTCAAGCATTTAGAGACGCCTCTTAATAGGATGGTAAAGATCATGATGTATATGTTTTGTGATTCCCCTATGATATTGTGGGATGTTATCACTCAAACAGAGAATCATCGAGATATGGAATAGAGGGATTTCTAGATTGTTGTCTATTAATATTATTTTCATGAGATTTTTTGGGCTTATCAACCCCAAGAGTTCATTCATATGGAACCGGGCACAATGACTATTATGGATTATTCTCCATGTTTTACTGAGCTCCAGTGTTTCACACCTATTCTAATGGGTGGTGATTTATCAAAGGCTAGGAGATTCGAGGATGGTCTCATGTACGATGTCATATCAGAGGAAAATGTCTGCAAGAATATTATTCTATATGCTATAGTGAATCAATATCTGACTAACAATTCTAATTTAAAGAAATTTCGATGTGTGATCACTGGAAGTTCGGAACTGAGATCATGTATTTTTTTGACAGTTTGTATGTATAATTGTCTAGAGATTTATCGTATTAATGTGATTAGATAAATGTTCCTTTCGGAAACCATGTGAGGTGATACCAGTGTGGTACTCTAGGGTATATAAGGCCAAAAAGTTTATAGGGACCAGTCGAGTGCCAATCTTATATAAATATGGATCATCTTCTACACTTCTGTAATATGTTTCCATGATCTTCTGTTGAGAAAGGGTTTTAAACGTGTCCAAATTCAGGAATGAGGTCTACTTATTTTCACCAGTATGGGAAATGAAATTCTTTAGGACATTTATGATTATGTGGTGGTCATGGATGTGTTAGTTAGACCCCATGATCGTAGAGGAAACATGGTGGATCAACTAAGGGTATCCAGGAAGTGTCACCGGACTTTGATATGGGTCAGACTTATGCAGTGCAATAAACCCAAACAGAGTAGGATCCTGAACCATATACTATTAGATGTACTATTCTAGTCACATCTATTTTATATTTCACACTATTGGATATAGGGGATTCATTTAGTTTCATACCTATTCCCATTGTGGAGATCCTTAGGCTCAATGTTTTAACTTCTGAGAACATTCTCACGCTTGACAATCTATTTGGGATTGAAATGGAATTTGTGTGCAAATACAAGGAGTGGCCCCTTGAGATTGGTTGGCATCACTTGGTATGTGACCAATGTTACATAGATATGATAAGCTTTGATGACATTATCAGAATGGAACGGTTGTTTGTCTTCAAAGCATTGTTGATTTCTATCATTTTAGGTTTTTTTTTAATTTCACCATTGGGTGTAATGTTTTTATATAAATGTGAATGGGATTATTATTATATACAAGAAAGACTAAACCATCGTGTGATGGGTAGGATGAGAAACCAGATAGAAAGTTTATATCTGAATGTCTAAGGAACACGCAAGATGGATTTCCCAATAGTTGTTTATCATTTCATGGATGTGTTCCCAGATTACATTGCAGTTTTACCTCATGTGAGATAGCTAGATATCCCTATCAAACTACTGTCAAGATATCCACTATTATCTGTTTTTTTTATAGGATGGTTATGACTGAGTTTCATGTTCTCAAGAGGCATCTATAAGATTTGGAGGCTTAGGGTTTCCTCTAACCTAGTACATCTATGTGGGGTTATCTGGTCATTTCTGTGAAAAGGATGATTATATCCTAGGTTTATGCATGGATTATTGGAAGTTCAACAGGTTGATAGTTACGAACCGATATCGTTTACCAAGGATTAATGATCTATTAAACCAAATTCAAGGAGCTCAGGTTTTATACTCTAACGGTTTCAGATATGGAACTCAAAAAGTTCATTTTAGGTCATCATTTATACCTCTCATATCACTTTGAAGAAGGTATTATATGTATGAGTACTAGGTAATGTCATTCGATCTCAATAACTCGCAAGCAGTTTTTTTGAACAAATGAACTGAGTGTTCCATACTTATCTTAATTCATTTTTTTTGTATTCATGGAGGATATATTGGTTTATTCACATAAAAAACATCACCATGATACACATCTTTATATCATATTGAGTACACTAAGAGAGAATTAATAATATTCTATGATCACAAAGTAACATGTCTAGATGGACAAGATTCACTTCATGGGTCACACCATCTCAGTAACATGAGTATCATTGGTCCTAGAGAATGTGAGAGTATTAGTTTTCTAGGATAATACCATGAAATCCTTTGAGGAGTGGAGTTTTATAGGGATTGATAGTTACTATTTTTCTCCAAATAGGAATTCTCACAATTAGTATCTCTATTGACGAGATTGGCTTAAGATGGTTTAATGTATCTGAGAATAGATTCCTACAAGATTGCCTTTCATTGGATGAAATATAGATTTAATACGACACCGATACTGATTTTTTCCAATTCTGAGAAGGTGTTACACTATTTTCTGTGACACATAAGTTATCGGTCTAGGAATAGTTTATATGAAGGGGGGTCAAGTTGTTGCATATGGGTCACGATATTTTATTGTGCCTAAGTAGAATTACCTAACTTATCATCTCAGGATATCTATGGTTGTTCGTGATTTACATTTTTGGATAAATTACTTTTTGGGATAGCATTTAGTGGTATACTGATACAATAAAAGCTTCAAGTATATATTTACACAACATGATTTGAATTTAATGTAGCGACGGTTGGTAAAATACCTTCAGTATTTTGATGTTGATATTGGCTACATTCCTAGTATATAAAATGCAGTGTCTGAAGAACTAAGCAGGAACAATCAAATAAGGGTTATGCAGTAGTTCAGTAATGAGTGGAAGCTTGTGGCATTGTTCTCTGAGATGAATTTTAAAGTGCATGACAGTAAGGGGAAATTTTATTTTCATCATTAATTGTTACCACCACCCCACTGTATAGTGTAAGGATGACGATGCTATTTGATTCTGAAAGAAAAGATATATGGGAGAGTGTGGAAAGTGAGGATCCTCTCCCTAGTTGAACCATATTTGAGGATGATGTTCTACATTTACATGGTCATGTATGGGTTTTCGTAGACAAATGTGAGGAGTTGATGTGGTATTTTCATTTCTCTATATGGGAAGTAAATCCTGGTGTCACCACGATGTATACGGATTTACATCACAATTATTGGTGGCTATGTATAAAAAGAAATATATCTAGTTCTGTCATGAGATGATCCCCCTCTCAGTAGGTGAAGGCAGAACACCAATGATGAGATAGACTGTTACAACAAATACCCATTTCTGAGAGGTAAAAGAATTATGTGATAATGGATTTCAAGAAGGGATTATAGTGGTATCCTCATGGTAATGATGTTGTATGGGTTGTTTTTTATAGGATCTCATAGGATACACTTTTCATGTCGATCATGGAAACCATTAGTGTTGATGAGCCTGGGAGGTTGTACATTTGTGGGATTGTATTATTTCTTGTGGTCCCACATTCTATAATTTTAGATAAGGAAGCCTGGTTTAATACTCATTTATGGAATGGGATAAATAGGTTACTGGGTACAAATGTTCTTCAGAGCATGGCTTACCACCCTTAGAAAAATGTCTAGTATGAGTGCACTATTCATATTCTGGAGGACATGCTACGGGCATGCATCCAAGATTTCCTGGGTTCATGGAAGAGACACATAACCCAGGTTGAGTGTTTCTGTAATAATAGATTTATGGATACAATTTTGATGTAACAATATAAGGCTTTGTATGTAGGGACGTATCGATCAACCTTGTGTTGGCAGGAGGCTAGAGAGGCAGCATAGCTTGGACCTCATCTTGTCTAGGAGACCTCTGAACTGGTGAAATTTATTTAGAAGAGGATTGATACTGCAATGTCTCATTAGAAATGGTAAAATGATGTCCAATGATGAGAATTAGAGTTTGAGGGCATGGATCGAGTTTTCCTACATTTTTCACTATGGATGGGACATAAGTGGATTATGAGATAGGGTATGATTCTTCCATGATCTGTTGGGGTATTTGAGATTCTAGAGAGTGTTGGGCCAGTTACCTATTAGTTTCAGTTACCTCCTAGGTCCCAGGAAATGCATGATGTCATCCACATTTTTCATTTGCAACATTACATTTCAGATGCATCTCACTCATTTCAACATGAGGAGTTTGAGTTACAGGTAGATGTTCCCTTTTAAGAACATCTTATATAAATTGTGGATCAACAAATGATAGTTCTCTATGGGTGATCAGTTCCTTCAGTATGGATTCTATGGCATAATGGTCGAGTGCAATACGAGACCTGAGAGAGGGAGGCTGAGGTATGATCATAGTGTTCAGAGTTGTTCATAGATATTTCTTCACCATCCCTTGAATAGGAATTTGGTGATGAATTTCCTTAAGTGAGAAGTTTTTATGAACATTGTTTTTTCATTTAAGGAACATATCATTTCGTTTTTAGGTTATAATTAATAAAAAGGTTGAAAAGAATCCAATTACTAGCTATAGTATTATTACATGAAATGACTAGGGGTTACATGCCATGTATTTCTAGTACACATCTTGTTAAGAATGACGGAAGATCTAGGTATGACATTTAAGATGAATTCGGTAGAAAAAAATATGATCAAGAATATAAAAAACATGTGTTCTCTAGTACATGTTTTGTAGATTTGTTTTTTTATAAATGGTTAGTAGCATCGCCTTCTTATTTTGGATATATCCCTCACCCTGGATTCACAAATAGCATCTTTTGATGAATTTTTTCCACCTAATTCATCATCCAAACACTAATTTGAATGATGTCAAATTTCTTGGAAAACCATCAGTGAGTTCACGATTCCCATTGATCTAGTATTCAGGAATTTGTCTCTCAAACTAGTTATCAAAGATTTTTATTTTATATTAGTTTTGAGGATAAATTGTATTCATGGCCTAATTAGAGGCCAACACTAGACAAGGAGAGTCGTGCACGTACGAGGAAGGCGGTCTGATGCCTTTCTTTACTTATCTAACTACTTATATAAGATTGAGTTTTGTGTGCTAATTTTTGGGAGTCGACATGATATAGAATTGAACCTTGTTGTTTCCTATTGACTTTTATGAAGTTGAATATTCATTTTGCTTTAGGTGTAGGGTTGTATACCTTGAATTAGAGCCACCCCATGGGTGTGTTTCCCATTGATGGCTATTTATGGTCATTTGGCCTAAAATTCCTTTGAGGCATGCCTTTGGTTCCCATTATTTGGATGGTAAAAATGAATATATATTACCAATTAATTACAAGGTGGTAAAATTTTAAAAAAATTGTTGCGGATATTGGGATGGTTGGAATGACCTGTATCATTTGTTTTATTATTCATTATTAATCATGTTGGTTTAAATTACTTATTATATTGGCCTACCCATGAGAGTTTATTAATTTTAAATCCATCTACTAGTTTAATTTACATGTGTTTCTTATTATGTGAATTTTTTCCTTGGGAGTAATTTAATGTGAAAGCCTTATGAGGTTGGTCCTTGCTTGAGGGTATATTGGATGCCTTGGTTTTCACCTTTTCATCCATAATAAAATATTTAATTGAATATTAAACGTTTAAAGGGTTAATAGATATGGGTGAATCATATATTTGTTTTTGAATTCTATAGATGGGTTGATGTGACTATTGTACCTTATACCCAGGGTGACACATGGATCCATTGAGGGATGCAATGGATGGACTAAAATGGGGGCTTTTATGTTTATGCTATGAGTGATCCACAAATGTACTCGATGGGATCATGGAGGATTTATTTAATGGTCGAATGAGTCATTGACTGAGACATTCCATGGAAAAAAAGTTTTGGAAATGTTTTTATGTCTTGGGTAATACATGGGTCTTATTTATAGGATCCAAGGATGGCTCAACTGACACATACGCGCACAACACCTAGGGTGATATTAGATGTTGGTAAAAAATACCTCGATGTAACATTGCAGTATTTTTGGGTTGATTATGTTTGTTGACAAAGTAGGTTTCCAGGGTGAATTTTCAAGTTCCATAGAAGTTGTTGACAATCCATGTTGAAAAATAACGATGACAAAGGAACGGATGATCTGGAGGCGGTAAAAAAGAGCAGCACAAGGTGGCGATGTTTCCCAATGTTTTCCAAATTTTTTCTATCCCAAATTTGGAGGTTGGTGAGCATCGTGAAAAGTTGATATCCTTGAGGATCTTATTTAAATATGGAAAAGTCATGAGAATCATGAAAATAGGCTTCATGGTTTAAATTTCGTGAAGACAATTATTGTTGAGGGTGTTCTTCGTGATTACGTCAATATTCAAGAACGAAAGAGGTTGAAGCACTTCACAACGGTGAAGGGATTTGCAAGGGAGATTCGCAGAAAAGGCATGAAGTGATTGATGGTGATGCTCCACGATTAGATAATGCTCTGTGATCGGAAAATTGCTGAGGTGCTTCTTGAGATTGATAGAATTTTGGTAGAATCTTAAGATCTTCGCAATTTCTAATGACATGGCGTTGACTTTAAATAGAAGGATTGAGGGTAGGTGGAATCGCCAGTAAATAGAGGTCGACCCCCTCGAGAGAAGTAGTGAGTTTTTGGAGAAAATATTTTTCTCTCGGTTCGTGAATGTGGTTTGCAAAGGAAGTGTTCTTCGCAAAAGAGAGGTGATTCACGGCTGCTAATCTATCTCCATGAAGGAAGTACACTTCACGAGGTCGTGTGCTCTAAGGAGTGTGCTTCGCGAAGAGATAGGAGTTTCACAACGGCCTAAGCATTACAAAGTATTGAGCTTCGTAAAAAGGTTGGAGCTTCATTAAGGCTTGTTTTAGCTTCGCGAAATTGGGAGCCTCGTGAAGTATGGTGCTTTGCGAAAGTATTTCCAAAGGAATTGCTCAGTTTTCAGAGGCAATGGGGTATTCATCAATGGATGAATTTTTAACTTCAATAGATGATCTATTAATAGTTAAGGATGTCGTATTTCATGAAAATGAAGAGAACTACATGTCTATAAACTGTTAGTGGATCATATGAAAAAGTAGTGAGCTCACTTCTATTGAGAGAGTGGTGAGTTCTCTAATTTGAGTGGTTGTAAACCTGGAGGGATAGTGATTCCACTTCGAACATGTAATTATCAGTGCGCTTGTAGTGGATTTGTTAAATAAGCACACTACTGATGTATGCACCTTGGGTGTAGCCCCGTGAGGCAGAACCAAGTAATAATCAATGTGTCTTGTGAATTTATTCACACTCTGCATCAGTAAGGAGAGAGAAGAATATTTTTTCTAATAGCAAAACTAGATCAAAAGGGGAAGTTGTTTTAATCAGTCATACCCTAATTCACCCCCCTCTCAGGTTATCTAGCCTATTGGACCTAACAATTGGTATTAGAGGGAAAGGTTAATATCTGTGATTCTCTCTCAAATGGAGGTTAACAACAATAAAGGGATTCAAATATTCGACAGTAAAAATTTCTAGCTATGGAAGAATCAGATGAAACACTACTTCCGATCATTATGAATGGATGTGTTCACAGCAACAATCCATGGCATAACAACTGATATTCATAGTGGTCAATTATCAGAAGCTGAGCGTAGAGAGTTTGATGCAGATGCCCAAGGAATTAATGCCTTGTGGGGAGCCCTATCCAATAATATATATACAAAGGAGATTTCATGAAAAACGTCACATGCCATGTGGGAAAAGATATTAAATATATAATAAGGGGAAATAAAGGACAGGGAGGCAAAGCTGGAAATGTTGTGGAACAAGTTTGAAGATCTGAGAATGATCCTGAATGAGTCTGTTGATTCATTTTTCTATAGGGTAAATGATGAAATGGAAGACATGTGAGGTCTTGGGGAAGTTATTAAAGACATAAATATTGTGATGGGCATCTTGAGGAAACATCCATCTCGGTTCAATCAAAATGTTTCAGTTTTGGAAGATAATGACCCGAAAGAGCTTATGTTGGATAACTTGCACAACACACTTATTGCATATGAAATGATAAATTATGATAACGTTGTTGTGGAAAAGGGGAAATCCCAAGAGCTAGAATTCGAGGCCATCAAGAAGCTCACCAATGAAGACTCTCAGGAAAAAGAAGAGGCAAATGAGGTGAGGTCATTCCTATCCTCAATCCTTCAAAGAGGAAAATAAATTTTTAAAGGGAAGCTTCCACTTGCTTGTTTTTGATGTGGAAAGGTTAGACATATTATTGAAAGGTTCCCCAAAAAGCGTCAAGGGGATGATGATGTCGAGGAAATTTAAATTCCCAAGAAGAAGTCGCTAGCCTATGGGAAAGGTAAGAAAGAGTTCAAGAGAAATTTAATTAAGAAGAAGAACCTTATTTCAAAAGAATCTTTCAGTTCAGATGAGTCTGAGGATGATGAGGTTGAAGAGATAGAGAACTGCAGAGATCCTGGAGAAAATGATAGGGTGGAAGATATAGGTAGTTCTCAGAATAAGAATGAAACCGAAGCTGATGAAGAAGAAGAATAAGATGAAGGAAGAGTTGATATGAAATCTGAGTTAGAGGTTGTTCATGAGGAGATAGATGTTTGGAGAGCCAAAACAAATAGAGCCAACAAAGTTGTTCATGACACAAAACACTACATGTAGTAGTAGGAAGAAGAGAAATCTGATTTGATGGAAGAAATTGAGAGACTCCAGTCATCAACACCAGAGGACTCAAAATCAATTAAGGAGTATAAAATAAAAATTGAAGAACAGAATTGGGAGATAGATAGCTCTAAAAACCAAAGGAAATATCAAATAAAGCGTATTGACGAACTTGAAGGAGATGTTTTCTATTTAAGGAAGAAGGGTAAAGATTAAGAAAAACTCTTGACTCATGCTGGGTTATCATGAAAGAAGATCACTCAGAAAACCATGAATCTGAAAATGGAGAATACTGGTTCAAAAGATAAGAATCATCGACTATGTTCAGATGCTAAGACTGACGATGGGCAGGACCGGATAAAAAAATCTGTGGAAATTGTGGTCAGACTGCAAACACCCACTCCGAGATTGAAGGATGATTTGGGCACAAGGAAGAATCAGAATATTAATAGATCTCATGGGGAAACTCATAGTGAAAAAGTCATGCGAAGGAATGCACCTCATAACTGGTGTTATTGTTCTGTAAAGATGGGACATTCACAGTATGTGTGATCCATAGCCAAGAGATATCGAAGTGGACAAGAACAATGGTGGCGTCTAAACAAGGAATGGTTCTCCAAAACATATTTCAAAGGACATTGTTTCTGATGTAGAGGATATAGACACATGGCTATATATTGCACATCAACCATACAAGGATTGTGCCAAAGTAGAACTAAAATGTTCACAAGCAGCAGATCAATGAACCCACATGTGAGTTGAAATTCCAAAATAGATTTTCACCTTTGCAAGATGTTGCTGGTCCATCATACTCTGAGAAAGAATAGAATTCTCAATCCATACTGAGTGTGAAGGAAAAAATATGTACCAAGAAGAAGCAGGATGAGAAGGATGTAGTGGTAGAAATTTCCTTTAAAGTATCAGATCACTCGGGTGTGTGGAACCTTGATAGTTGTTACACATCTCACATGAAAGGTAATAAGGATATTATTATAGGCATAAAATATCACAATTAAAGAGTTTTCAATTTTGGAAATGATGAAGGCCTGATGATTATTGGATCAGGAAAGGCCACCATGGGGGAAAAGAGATGAGACGTGATGATGTCTTATTAGTAGAAGCCTTCAGTCCCCATTTGCTCAGTGTCAGTAAACTATGTGAATCAAGAGATTCTATAAGGTTTACTAAGAAGATGTGTGTTGTCAATGGAAGAGACCGGGAAATAGTTTTACAAGGAAAAAGAAAAATGGGTAATCTCTACCTGGTATGTTGAGAAAAAGAAGGTAGTTTTCTATCCAGAGAGGAAGAAAACATGATGCGGTATAAACAACTTGGTCATCATTTCCAACCATCCCTAGATGATCTAGTAAAGCGTGATTTAGCCAGTGGCCTCCCTAAGCTATCACATGATCATACTCACACATGCGATGCATGACAACAAGGGAAGCTCATCAGAAATATGTATAAGGTAATGGAAAAGGGGTCAAAAAGAGTGCTCGAATTGGTACATGTTGATGCTTGTGGTCCCATCACACTGAGAGCAATAGTATGAAAAAGGTACTATGTTCTTTTCATTGATGACTATAGTATAATGGCATGGGTATTTGTTATAGCCCATAATTCAGATGTGTTCAACTGCTTAAAACAGTATCAGAGGGAGTGTGAAAGCATGGTTGGATAGAAAATATTGATGTTTCTTACTGAAAATGGTACAAAATTCACAAATATCCATGTAAAAGTCTATCTCGAGAAACATGGGATAAGGTATCAAGATTCCTCACTAAGAACTCTCCAACAGAATGGAGTGGTTGAAAGGAGAAATAGGATCATCAACAACATGGCCAGAACGATGCCCATTGAAAAGGATCTACCAGAGAAATTTTGGAAGGAAGCAGTTTTGACATCAGTCTATATTTCTAACAGGGCTTTGTGGTGTCTGATGGAATGAATGACTCCATAAGAGATATGGATTGGAAAAAATCCAACCCTGAAATACATTCGAATATTATGAAGAAAGTTATTTATCCTCAACAATGAAAAACATAAGAAATATGAGTCATGAGGAGATGTGGTGATTTTCTTATGCTACTCAGGAAAAATCAAAGCATACAAATGTTTTAAGAAAATACATGGAAAAGTTGTTGAGAGAAATTATGTCACTATATTGGAGAATGTAGAGATCATTCAACAACGTAGTGAAAAATTTACTAGTGAATGGGATGAGGAAGAAAGCAACGCAGGGGGAGAAGAAGTGGATGATGTTGATTCAGAAGAAGATACTGATGATAAGTATGAAGAAGTAATGTCTATATCTTCACAAAAGCCAATGAGTCGACCTGAAATTGATAAGAAGAATATCATTGGTGATCATTCAGCTCCAGTTTAGACCTGAAGAATGAAATCACTACAGTAGACATCTCTATTATCACAGGATGAGCCGAAGTGCTTCGCTGATGCAGTTAAAGATGAAAATTGGATTCAGTCAATGAATAAAGAGCTTGATCAAATTGAGAAAAATCAGACTTGGGAGATTGTTTCTAGGCCAGCAGATAATAATTTCATCGGGACTAAATGGGTCTATCGCAACAAGATTAATGAAGTTGACATAGTCATTCGGAACAAATCATGACTAGTGTGAAAGGGGTACTCCCAGATAGAGGGAATAGATGTTGATGAGACTGTTGCACCAGTTGCGAGACTAGAGACAATCCGATTATTCCTATCCATCGTAGTGTAGTGGATGTTCAAAGTGTTTCAGATGGAAATCAAGTCTATATTTTTTAATGGAGTTCTAGAGGAAGAGGTGTATATTGAGAAGCCAGATTGTTTTCTCATTCATGAGGATGAGAACAAGGTTTGTTGACTGATGAAGGCATTGTATGAGCTAAAACAAGTACCAAGAGCTTGGTACTCAAGGCTTGATCAGTACTTGAAAATTCTGGGCTTCCAACGTGGGGGAGTTGATTAAAATCTCTATTTCAACAAAAAAAATCAAAGTATGATGTTCTTGGTTTATGTCGACGACATAATATTTGGCAGATCAGATAAAGCTCAGTGAAGACAGTTGTCCAAATTCATTAAAAGTTAGTCTGAAATGTTAATGATTAGAGAGATAACATTTTTCCTTGGTCTACAGGTGACACAAGGAAGGAATGGAACATTCATTTCACAATCCAAATTTTCCAAGTAGGTTTTGAAAAGATTTGGAATTGAAAATTCCAAGGAAATGAACACTCCAGTAGCAACCCTGATAAAATTGTCCAAAGATGAGGATGGAAAGGCAGTTAATATCACAGAATACAGGAAAATCATTGGATGTTTTCTATACATGACTGCAATAAGGCCTGAAATTGTATTCATCACATGAAAAGCAGTGAGATATCCGAGTAATACAAGGGAACTATGGACTTCGTCTTGATGTATAATGGAAAATCTCAGTCAGAATAATTGGGACATACATATGCAGATAGGTCCGGTTTAGCGGATGACAAGAAGTCAATGTCAGGAGGTTCTTTCTATCTTGGAGTATTGTGTGTTTCTTAGCTAATCAAGAAGAAATATTTCATTTCATTGTGCACCACAGAAGCTCAGTACATTGCTACCACTCAAGATTGCACATAGTTGTTGTGGATGAAACAGCAGCTTGATGACATGGTCATTGAAGTAAAGTCTCTGATCAGAATCTAGTGTGATAACTCAAGTTCTATAAATATCAGGAAAAATCTCGTCCATCAATCATGGACAAATCACATTAATATAAAGTATAATGTTTTCAAGGAGAACGTTGAGAAAGGAATTTTGGAGCTAGAGTATGTGCCTACATATATAAAGATTGCAGAGATTCTGACAAAGGCCTTACCCAAGGAAGTGTATGAAAGGCATCGACTGGCTCTGGGAGTTCAGTCGACTCCCCACACTTAAAAGAGTGTGGATGTGGAACGTAGCTCTCTCTCCGAGGTATGATGTGTTTTCCCCTAATGTTATCATATTTATTTTTACCATGTTACAGACCAAAAAGGAGTTCCCTTTGGGTTTATTGACAAAGGGGGAGACGAATAGTAATTGTTCAAGGGGGAGACAGTGCTGCTATTTGAGAAATCATGAATGATATGGGGTGAAGATGATAGATGGAGCAGCGATATAGGGGGAGAGCATTGAGATAGTGGGATAGTTTTCAAATATGACGATGCTAGAAGTGATTTATAAATGAATAGATATCAAGAAATTTGAGGATCATGATAAAAGCAGAAGAGTGATGCTGGAATGATGAGGGAATGTTTCCAGCTTTCACCAATTGGTATCAGGGTGGTTCAACAATTGGTATCAATTTAGCAATTTTTATCTGTTTGGAATTGAAAGTTTTTGTGTGACATGAAGTGATTCATTGATGAACTTTTGATACTACTCTTGTTTCTCATGCCGAGAATTGCTCATGTGGGATTAGAGTGCGTGTTAATTGATTCCTTGAATGCTATCAGAATTGCAAGAGGTGAATAGGGGTAGTTGTTGGAATGATCTTCAGAGTGGTATCAATATATAGATAATCATTCTGAGAAGAGTTATCCACAAACCCAAAGGGGGAGATTGTTGGGAGAAAATCCCTCGAGGTAACTTTCCAGTATTTTTTTATTGATTTTGTTTGTTGAAAAAGTAGGTTTCCATGGTGAATTTTCAAGTTCTATTTAATTTTTCGACAATCCATGTTGACAAAGAACAATGAAAAAAGAACGAACGATCTATAGGGGTTACAAAAGAGTAGTACAAGGTTGTGCCATTTCCCATTGATTGCCAAATTTTTGGGGTCCAAAATTTAGAGGTTGATGATCATCGAGAAAAGTGGATATACTTGAAGATATTATTTAAATATGGAAATGACATGAGTTTTTCAATGATAGGATTCATGGATTGAATTTTGAGAAGACAAGAAGAATGTTTATGGTGTTCTTCGCGATTAAGTTATGTTTCGCGAACGGCAGATGTTGAAGCGCATCGCGGTGGTGAAGGGCATTGTGAGGGATCTTCGTGGAAAAGGCATAAAGGGATTGACGATGATGATCCATGATTAAATCACACTCTGTGATCGGAAAATTGTCATAGTGCTTCGCGAGATTGATAGAATTTCAGCATAAACTTTGAAGCAACGTGATTTGCGATGACATGGTGTTGACTTCACGTGGAATGATCGAGGGTTGGTGGAATCTCTTATAAAAAAAGGTCAACCCCCTCGAAAGAAGTATATTGTTTTTTGAGAAAATATTTTTATCTCGGTTTGCGAAGGTAGTTCACGAAGGTAGTGTTCCTTCACGAAAGATAAGTGCTTCGTGGTGTCTAATCTAGCTCCTTGTTGGAAGTGTGCTTCAAGAGGCCGCGTGCTCTAAGGTGTGTGATTCATGAAGAGGCAGGAGCTTCATGACGGCCTAATCTTTGAAAATTCTTGAGCTTTGCAAAAAGGCTGGAGCTTCGCGAAGGCTTGTTTGAGAATCGCGAAATTGGGAGCCTCGCGAAGTTGGGTGCTTTGCGAAGGTATTTCCAAAGTAATTGCTCAGTGTTCAAAGGAAAATGGGTATTCATCAGTGGATGAACATTGAACATCAATATAGAATCTATCAACATTTGTGGATACATTCTTTCATGAAAATAAAAATTCCTACAGGTCTATAAACTGTGAGTGGATCTTCTTAGAAAATAGTGAGCTCACATCAGTTGAGAGAGCAGTGAGTTCTCAAATTGTTAGTGGTTGTAAACCAGGAGGGACAGTTAGTCCACTTTGAACTTGTAATCAACAGTGCCCTTATAGTGGATTTGGTACATTAGCACACTGCTGGTGTATTCTCCTTGGACGTAGCCCATTGAGGGTAAACCATGTAAAAATCGTTGTGTCATGTGCGTTTATTCATACTCTGCATCGGTAAGGAGGGAAAAGAGGATTTTTTCTAAAATCAAAACAATATCAAAAGGGGAAGTTGTTTTAATCTGTCATACCCTGATTTACCCCCCCCCCCCCCCCCTCAGGGTATCTAGCCTAGTGGACCTAACAATTGGTATTAGAGGGAAATGTTAATATCTGTGATTCTCTCTCAAATGGAGGTTAATAGTCATAAAGGTATTCCAATATTTGATGGGAATAATTTCCAGTTATGGAAGAATCAGATGCAACACTAATTTCGATCATTATGAAAGGATGTGTTCACAACAGCAATGCATGGAATAATAGCTGATATTAATAGTGGTGCATTATCAGAAGATGAGCGTATAGATTTGGATGCTAATTCCAAAGAAATTTATTCTTTATGGGGATCCCAATCCAATCCTATCTATACAAAGGTTATGTCATTCAAAACGTCACATTCCATGTGGGTAATGCTACTGAATATATATGAATGGGATATAATGGTCAGGGAGGCAAAGCTGCAAGTGTTGTGGAACAAGTATAAAGATCTGAGAATGAACCTGAATGAGTCTGTTGATGCATTCTTCGATAGGGTAAATTTTGTAGTGGAAGACATGTGAAGGCATGGAGAAGTTATTGAAGACATAAAGATTGTGAAGCGTATCTTGAAGAAACATCAACCTCGATTCAATCCGAAAGTTTCAGTTTTGGAAGATAAATACCTAAAAGAGATGACGTTGGATAACCTGCATAACACCCTTGTTGCATATGAAATGAAAAATGACGATGTTGTGGAAAAGGGTAAATCCAAAGAGGTGAAATTCAAGGCCATGAAGAAGCTCACCATTGAAGACTCTCATGAAGAATAAGAGACAGATGAGGTGATGTCATTCCTCTCCTCAAACCATCAATGTGGAAAAGGAATGTTTAAAGGGAAGCTTCCACATGCTTGTTTTTGATGTGGAAAGGTTAGACATCTTGCAGCAAGGTGCCTCATAAAGCTTCAAGAGTATGATGATGTCGATAAAATTGAAATTCCTAAGAAAAAGTATCCAGCATGTGGGAAATGTAAGAAACAGTTCAAGAGAAATTGTTTTAAGAAGAATAACCTTCTTTCAAAAGAATATGATAGTTCAGATTAGTCTGAGGTGGAGGAGGTTTAAGAATAGAGAATTGCAGAAATCGTGGAGAAAATGCTATGGTGGTAGTTGTCGGTAGTTCTCAGAATAAGAATGAAACTGAAGATGATGAAGAAGAGGTGGAAGGTAAAGGATGATTTGATATGCATGCTGGGTTAGAGGCTACTCTGGAGGAGATAGATGTTTGGATAGCCAAAACAATGAAATCCAACAAAGTTGTTCGTGACGCAAAACTCTACATGCAACATTAGGAAGAAGAGATGTCTGAGTTGATGGATGAAACGGGGAAACTCAAGTCATCAACATCAGAGAACTCAGGATTAGATAGTGAGCATAAAATATAAATTGAAGAATAGAAAAGGGATATTGATAGCTTGAAAACACAAGTAAATATCAAATCAAGCGTATTGAATAAATTGAAGGAGAAGTTTTCAGTTTGCGGAAAAAGGTTAATGATCAAGAAAAACTCCTGACTCCTGCTGGGACATCAGGAAATCAGATCACTCAGAAAACCCAGAAGATGAAAATGGAGAATAGTGGTTCAGATGAAAAGAATCATCGATTATGTTCAGATGCTAAGACCGATTAAGGACTTGACCGAATACAAAAAGTAGTAAAAATTGAGGCCATACCACAAGAACCCACTCAAAGATTGAAGGTTGATTTGGGCACAAGGAAGAATCAGAATATTCAGAGATCCTAAGTGGATAATCATAGTTTAGAAGTCATGCAAAGGAATGCACCTCATATCAGGTGTTATTGTTGTGGAAAGATGGTACATTCACAGTATGTGTGTTCCATAGCCAAGATATATCGAAGGGCACAAGAACAAAAGTGGCAGAAAAATAGAGAACGGTTCCCCAGAACATATTTCGAAGGACACTATTTATGGTGCAGAGGATATAGGAAAATGTCAAGGTAATGCACATCGACCATACAGATGAATGTGCCAAAGTAGAACCGAAATGTTCACAAGCATCAGATTAACGAACAAATATGTGAGTTGAAAATGAAAAATAGATTTGCACCTTGGAAAGATGATGCTGGTCCATCATACTCTGAGAAAGAATACAAGTCTCAATCCATGATGAGTGTGAAGGAAAAAATATGGACCAAGAATAAGAAGTATGAGAAGGATGTAGTTTGATATTTTTCCCTTAAAGCATAAGATCGCTCTGGTGTGTGGATCCTTGATAGTTGTTTCCAATCTCACATGAAATGTAATAAGGATTCCGTTACCGGAATAATATATCACAAAGAAGGATTTTTCAAATTTTTTAATAATGAAGGCCTAAATATTATTAGATCAGGAAAGGTCGTGTTTGGGGGAAAATAGAAGAGACATGTTGTTGTCTTAGTAGTAGAAGTCCTCAGTCACAATTTTCTTAGTGTCAGTCAACTATGTGACTGAATAATTCTATAAGGTTTACTAAGAAGATGTGTGTCGTCAATGGAAGACACATGGAAATAGTTCTACAGGTAAAAAGAACAAATTGAAATCTATACCTGGTATGTGGAAAATAAGATTTGTGTTTTCTTCCCAGATAGGAAGAAAAAAATCGGTGGCATAAACGATGTGGTCATCTTTTCCAACCATCCTTGGATGATCTGGTAAAGTGTGATGCATCAAGATACCTCCCTAAGCTATCACTTGATCGTACTCACACGTGTAATGTATTCCAATAAGGGAAGCTCATCAGAATGTCATATAAGGAAAATAAAATAAGTCAACAAGAGTTCTTGAATTGGTACATGCTGATGTTTGTGGTCCCATCACACTAAGTGAAATTGAAGGGAAAAGGTACTATGTTATTTTCACTGATGACTATATCATAATGGCATGGGTATTTTTTATTTCCCATAAGTCAGATGTGTTCAGCTGCTTAAAACAGTACTGGAGGGAGTGTGAAAGGATTCTGGGATAGAAAATATTGAAGTTTTTTACTTAAAATGGTACATAATTCACAAATAGTGTGGTGGATGGCTATCTCGAGAAACATGGGATAAGGCATCATGATTCCTCTATAAGAACTCCCCAATAGAATGGAGTGGTTGAAAGGAGAAATTAGATTATCAACAACATGGCCAGAATGATGTTCATTGAAAAGAATATACCAGAGAAATTTTAGAATGAAGTAGTTTTGACATCATTCTATATTTCTAACAGGGCTCTATTGTGTCCGAAGGAAGGAAAGACTCTGTACGAGATATAGAATGGAAAGAATCCAACACTAATATACATTAAAATATTTGGAAGTAAGTGATTTATCCTCAATAAGGAAAAACATAGGAAATATGATTCATGGGAAGATGAGGGGTTATTCCTAGGATACTCATGAATATGCAAAGAATACAATTGTTATAACAAAAGTCTTGGAAAAGTTGTTGAGATAAATGATGACACTGTAGTGGATA
This sequence comes from Viscum album, assembly GCA_963277665.1. Taxonomy (NCBI): domain Eukaryota; kingdom Viridiplantae; phylum Streptophyta; class Magnoliopsida; order Santalales; family Viscaceae; genus Viscum; species Viscum album. Next base: position 1,521,481,360 of record OY728136.1, read on the forward strand.
ATGAGGAGATCATTCAACAACATAGTAAACAATTTACTGATAAATGTGATGAGGAGGAATGCAACGTAGGGGGAGAAGAAGAGGCTGATGTTGACTCATAAGAAGATACTGATGATGAGCATGAGGATGTAAAGTCTATATCTGCACAAAAGCCAAGGAGTCGAGCTGAAATTGATAGGAAGAATATTATTGGTGATTAGTCAGTTCTAGTTCAGACAAGAAGAATGGAATCACTGCAGCAGACATCTCTACTATCACAGGATGACCTGAAGTACTTCGATGATGCATCTAAAGATGAAAATTGTCTTCATGAAATGAATAAAGAGTATGGTAAAATTGTGAAAAATCTGACGTGGGAGAGTTTCTCGTGGCCACCAGATAAGAATTTCATCATGACTCAATGGGTTTACGCAAGAAGATTAATAAATATGGCAGAGTCATTCTGAACAAAGAACGACTAGTGTGCAAGGGGTACTCCAAGATAGAGGGAATATATGTTGATGAGACATTTTCACCAGTTGCGAGTCTAGAGATAATAAAATTATTCCTAGCCATCGCATTGCAACGGAAGATCCATGTGTTTGAGATGGACATCAAATTTTCATTTTTTGAACGAGGTTCTGGAGGAAGAGGTTAATATTGATCAGCAAGATGGTTTTCTCATTCATGATGATGAGAACAAGGTTTGCAGACGGAAGAAGGAGTTGTATGGGCCGAAACAAGCACCAAGAGTATGGTACTCAAGGATTGATCATTACTTGAAAAAACTTGGTTTCCAGCGTGTGAGAGTTTATTACAATCTCTATTTCATCAAAAAGAATAATCAAAGGATGATGATATTGGTTTATGTCGACGTCATATTATTTGGTGGATTAGAAAAATCTCAGTGCAGATAGTATTCCAAGATCATGAAAAGTTGGTCCGAAATGTCAATGATTGGAGAGATAACATTTTTCCATGGTCTACAGGTGACACAAGAAAGGAATGGAACATTCATTTCAAAATAAAAATATGACAAGGTGGTTTTGAAAAGATTTAGAATATAAAATTCCAAGGAGATGAAGACTCTGGTAGCTACCAAGATGAAATTGTCCAAATATGAGGATGGTAAGGTAGGTAATATCATAGAAAACAGGCAAATCATTGGAAGTTTGCTATACATGACTGCAACAAGGCCTGAAATTGTATTCGCCACATTCCAAGCACCGAGATATCAGAGTAATCCCCTAGAAAGCCACATGCATGCAGTTAAAAGAAAACTTCAGTATATAAAGGGAATAGTGGACTTCGACATGATGTATAATGGACAATCTCAGTCAGAATTATTGTGATATAATGATGTAGATTGGGTCCGTTCAAAAGATGACAGGAAGTCAACATCAGGAGGTGCTTTCTATCATGGCAGATTTTATTTTTTTGGCTAATCAAGAAGCAAGATATCTTTTCATTGATCCCTGTAGTAGCTGAGTACATTGCTGCCACTCATTCTTTCCCACAGTTATTGTGGACGAAACAACATCTTGATTATATGGGTGTTGAAGTGAAGTCTCCGATCAGAATCCATGGAAATAACTCAAGTGATATAAATCTCTGGAAAAATATCCTCCATCACTCAAGGATAAATAAAATTGAGTTAAATTATCATTTTATCAAGGACATGGTTGAGCAAGGAATTTTAAAGTTGGAGTATGTGCATACAGAACTACAGGTTGCAGACATTCTGACAAAGGCCTTTCCCAAGGAAGTGTTAGAAAGGCATCGACTGGCTCTAGGAGTTCAGTCGACTCCCCTCACTTAAAAGAGTGTGGATTTGGAACGTCCCCCACTCCCCGAGGTATGATGTGTTTTTACCTAATTTTCTCATATGTGTTTTTACTTGATTATAAACCATAAAGGAGTGCCCTTTGGTTTTATTAACAAAGGGGGGGATGAACAGTAATTGTTCAAGGGGGAGACAATGCTACTATTTGATAAATCATGAATCATATAGGGAGAAGCTGATAGGTGGAGCAGCGATATAGGGGGAGATCATTGAGATATGGGAAGTGTTTTCGAATCTGATGATGCTTGAAGTGATATATTAATGAATTGATATCACGACAGTTGAGGATCGTGATAAAAGAAGAAGTGTGATGTTGGAATGGGGAGAGATTTTTTCCCACTATCACTAATTAGTATCATTGTGGTACAACAATTTGTATCAATTTAGCTATTGGTATCAGTTTGGAATTGACAATTGCTATCTGACATGAAGTGATTCATTGATGAACTTTTCATACTACTCTTGTTTCTCACACTGAGCAGTGATCATGTAGGCTTAGAGTATGTGTTTAGTGATTCCTTGAACGCTATCAGAATCGCAAGAGGATAATGGTGGTGGTGGCTAGAAGGTGCTTTAGATTGGTATCAAAGTGTAGATAATCATTCTGATAAGAGTTGTCAACAAACCCAAAGGGGGAGAATGTTGGGAAAAAATCCCTCGAGGTAACGTTGCAGTATTTTTGGGTTGATTGTGTTTGTTGAAAAAGTTGGATTTCATGTTGAATTGACATGTTCCAGAGATTTTGTTGACAATACATGTTTAAAAATAATGATGACAAAGGAACATACAATCTGGAGGCAGTACAAAAGAGCAGTACAAGGTGGCACATTTTCCCATTGTTTGACGAATATTTGGGGTCCAAAATTTGGAGGTTGTTGAGCATCGCGAAATGTGGATATCCTTGAATATTAAATTTAAATATTGAAAAGGCATGAGTTTCGTGAAGATATACATCATGGATTGATTTTCTCGAAGACAAGAAAAATATTGACAATGTTCTTCGCGATTACATCAAGCTTCACGAACGGCAGAGGTTGAAGAGCATCGCAGTGGTGAAGGGTTTTTCTAGGGAGATTCGTGGTGAAGGCATTAAGTAATTGAAGGTTATTCTCCATGATTATGTCAATCTCCGCGATCGGAAAATTGCCGAGGTGTTTCGCGAGATTGAGAGAATTTCGGCAGAAACTTTGGAGCTTCGCGATTTGTGATGACATGGGGTTGACTTCGCGCGGAAGGATTGAGGGTCGGTGGAATCGCCTATAAATAGAGTTTGACCCCCTCATGATAAGTAGAGAGTTTTAGGAGAAAATATTTTTCTCTTGGTTCTAGAATGTGGTTCGCGATGGTAGTGTTCATCGCAAAAGAGAGGTGCTTCGCAGCGGCTAATTTAGCTACACGAAGGAAGTGTTCTTCGCGAGGTCGCGTGCTCTAATGAGTGTGCTTAGAGAAGAGGTAGGATCTTTTTGAAATCTTAATATTTTCACATTCTTGAGATTCACGAAAAGGTTGGAGCTTTGCGAAGTCTTTTTTTAGCTTCACGAAATTAGGAGCCTCGCGAATTAGGGTGCTTTGCGAAGGTATTTCCAATGAAATTACTCAGTGTTCACGGGAAAAGGGGTATTTATCAATGGATGAACTTTGAACATCAATAGAGAATAAATCAACAGTTGAGGATGCATTCTTTCGTAAAAATTAAAAGACCTACAGGTCTATAAACTGTGAGTGGATCTTCTAAAAAAGCAGTGACCTCACTTTAGTGGGGAGACCAGTGAGTTATCAAATTGTGAGTTGTTGTAAACTAGGAGGGATAGTGAGGGCACTTAGAACTTGTAATCAACAGTGCCCTTATATTCAATTTGGTACATAGGCACACTACAGGTGTATGCTCCATGGACGTAGCCCAGTGAGGGTGAACCATATAAAAATCGTTGTGTCTTGTGAATTTATTCATACTCTGCATCGGGAAGGGGAGAGAAGAGGATTTAGTCTAACATGAATACTAGATCAAAAGGGGAAGTTGTGTTAATCTTTAATACCTTGATTCACCCCCCCTCTTAGGGTATTTATCCTAGTGGACCTAACATTAGAATCCAAAGAGGATCATCTGGATGGGATCGTAGGATATATGAGGATATTCACCTAGATAGTGACATGAATTCAAGCATAGGAATGTAATGTTGGGACTAATGATATAAATTTAATATTAAAATGGAATGACTTATGATACGTCATCCATGCCAAATCACATACTTGAATTAGGTCATTGATTATACTTATTTAGATGATATTTTTGAGACATCAGTTGTGCATAATTTTACACAGGGGTTGTCGGGATTATGTGGATCCTATGAATTAATTAACTTTATGTAATTTGATTATTAATGAACACGAATTGAATATAAATTGAAATTGTTTTTAGGATTTTTTACTTTTTGGTACATAATAAATTAATACTTTCATAATTATACAACACATTTTATATATATTAATAGATAGATTGTCATAGATCATGTGTTGTTGCCTACTAGTTTTTAGTCTCACACCATGTTATGTTTGGTTTTTGGGACCAAATAGATTATTTTATTCCAGGTGTCAATAAGGGAAATTGTAATTGTCCATGAACATGATATGATTCATAGGAGTAGGAGAGCATGATACTAAGAAAAGGATTGTGATGCTTCTGAGTTTATTTTTTCATTTTTGTATTATTGGTACATATATCATGTATTTCTATAGTTTAACCTCTTTGGGATTTTTCCCTAAAACATGTAACAAATGGAATCATATTTTGTATGATATGAAATCTGGTTATTTTTATAACGACCCATACTTTACATACATTGTTATTACTTCATAATTGAAGCACACTTATCACAACATATAACAAAACCAAGAAAGGACCGTATAGGTATACTGTCTTTAGAAACTGGGATACATAAACAACTGGTTCATAAAGAATCTACTTTTCCACCCATTTATTTCATCATATCTAGAGTCCATTTTTGGCATATTCTACTTAATAACCTTCTTCCAAACCTGGGAAAATAAAACATACAAAAGGGTGAGCTCAAATGCTCAGTAAGGGTAAACAAAAGAAATATCAATCACATCATATACATAAGAACATAACTTTTGGAAATATTAACCTGCAAAAGAGATCATATTATCATAACATGGGATAAATCATAGAAGTGAAATGTAATCCCAATAATCATAACTTAAAACATGAAAATTTTTGGCATACACACATAATCATAGAGAATCATTTCTTATTAGTCAAGACTCATTTCCAAGACTATCTTTGTGGACAAAGTCCATTTCTGAACCGAGTCACCCTCATTTCAGTCCTGTTTCACTGAACTGGTATAACCTACCATTCCAGCCATGACTATCTCATGAGATATAAAATCTTTACCCAATGCATTGGAGGGAGATATAGGTCCCACCCATCTCATAATGATACCATTCTTATGTGTGCCACAAAATATAAAATCATACATCATTGCATAACCCATGTAATAATAATGGGATTCTTAAACAACATGACATCATAAAACAATTCATATAAGATAAAGGAATTCATAAAAAATAATTCCATCACAACATAATAAAATCAATGTAATGATAGGGATAGAAACAGAACCCTATATTATCTTAGATGGAAAATAATTTTGATAAAATACTTGAACTCCATTCTTGAGGAAAATATCCTTTCTACTTCAAAAACACTTTTCCTTTATTAACATGTCATACAATTTTAAACTAAAATAAGTTGATTAAAAATAAGCTTGAAAACATGTAAAGGAATATTCTTGTAAATATTGTTTTAAAAATCCATTCATGCCGTATAAGTTAAAAAAACATTCCTCTCGTACTTTTTTCGGAAAAGTCAAAAAATACCTCGTACGAAAAACGACAAAAGATTCTTTTCATATATTTTACTAAAAACTCACCGAAGGGTAAAATTGGATTTAAAAAATTGTAGGTGGATGGAAATAATATTACATATTGAGGAAACATGGATGTGGATGATAAAACACACCCCAGTAAATTTCAAAGTATAAACAATCTCGGATAAAAATGAGATTGTGATATTTCCCTTACCTTTGGTCCGATATGATTTGTACGTGTCCGAACCTCCTGTATAATGATTTAAATAATGTTATTGACTTATTATAGAATCATATTTATTTTTATGATATCATATATGGTCATATTCTTAGCTTATTATTAGTAATATTTCATTACTACTTGTTATTCGGGTGTTTATTACTTTTTGTTCTTATGCGTGTTTTGTCGAATAAATTCTTATTCTTCTCTTTAGGTTATAGATACCTCATTTCCATAATGGTATTAGTGTAATATATATCATATTCATTCACTCAATTCATTTATATAATCATTATGAAATGAAGATCATGTAGAACGAGTCGCATCACACCGTGGAGATGGTATTCCGTACGTACGCACGAGTGATGATATCATTCCTATGATCATGGAATTGTATTGGAGTGTATTTATAATATTTCAGAATCAATATCACTTTATAATAGTCACATATAGTCATTATTGTCACCATTATACCCATCCAAGTAAGGTGGTGGTGGAAAATAGATTACACCACGGCGTGGAGACGGTATTCCGTACGTACGCACGCGCTGTGATTTCTTTTTCCGTAGGATGGATAGATGGTGAAATAGGGTTGTTTCATACTTATAATAAAATATCAGTATATGAGTGATACTGATGTTATTACTTAATAATGAAACAACTAAATAAGAAGAAGTGGAAGAAGAAATAAATATGAAAGAATCGCTAACGGACATTACCTCTTCTTTAAAGTGCTTCTTTGAGACCTCCTTTTAGGGAACTAAAATAGGTCTTTGAAGAAGACCAGAACCTCTAGGATGTTTATAGGGAAGTGGAGAGAAGAAATTGGCAGGGTTTGGTCGAGCTTGAAGTCTCAAAGTGGAGTGAGGAAGAGGGGGAGGAGGTGCCCTTTTATAAGGGAGGAGAGGGGCTCCTTTGGAAAAACTAAAAATATTATTTTATTATAAAGTCAAGTTCGGTTTTAAATAGCTCAAAATTGAGTTATTTCTAAGATAAGGTAGGGATGGTTCGAAATCATCTCATCCAATAGAAGTTAGAAAAGTTTAGGTCATTATATTAACCTTATCTTTTAGTTTTAACTCTTAGTTAATTAGATTGACATTTACCATGTCACTTTGTATTTTTATATTACATAGTTAATAAACTTACCATATACATCCAAGAGACACCAAAGTTGTTTTTTATTAATATATATAACCTTATCTAAGTCATTTGGCTGAACCTTAGATTTTTAAGAATAAAATAACAATTAATAATATAATATTTTTTAAAAAAACTATTTTATGTCAATTTTGACACTATTCAATAGTTGTTTTTTTTGAAACTCATAACAAAGTGATTACTTCGACAAAAGTTAATTAAATCAATCCTAACATGTCATATTAACCTATAAAGTTAGTTTAATTCATTAAAAGTCTCAAATTATACTTATTTAGGTATTTATAGTATCAATTATTCTAATTTTTTACTATTATGGTAATTACTACATCATAATTGTTTCATAAATAAATTAAATTATTTAAACTCTAAAAATTACAAATAAAATATAATTATGTAGGAAATCTTTTTATCTTTATAATGAATATTTATAGTCGAATTTATCTTATGTATAACCTTATATTAAAAATGATTTAGTTATTAAACTTTGATTTTAACTATTTTAACCCTTCTTTAAATAAATTAATAATAAATGTCCTAATCTAATCCAAGTGGGCCTAAATGGTCATATTTTATTCCTAAGGTTGTTTTTGGTCGAATTACACTTGTACAATAGAATTAGGACATGTGTTAGGGTAATAATAATATCATTCTTTCCCTTAATTTCCCTATTTACTTTTAACCGTGGTAAAAAAAAGTAAAAAGTTATTATTCACCAAAAATTATTTTCATCTCATTGAACCACATTTTACTTACTAACATCAACCGTGTCTCTCTGATTTTTGAAATTCCACTCACAGAAGCGGTAAAATTAAGTTTTATAAAAAATTCAGTTTTTTAACGACCACTTAGTGGTTTCACTATTCATCAAAAATTGAATGTTTTCAGAAAAATACCAAAATTTCACCCTATGCTAATTTCGATATTCTGAAACCAAAAATGAAGTCCATTTTGAAAAATAAAATTTATAAAATTTCAAAAAGTGGTTATTACTATTCATAATGGCTAGTTTTAATAATATTTTAATAGAATATCATTGTTTAGTGAAACTCGGTATTGCGTACGACGCAAGCTATCGAGGTAGGTTGCGATTTCGTGTAAAGCAAGCCAAGAAAGTGTTGTGTGTAGAAAAAGATTCCTTTGATGATTTATATAACATAAAAGTCTCGGGCGTTACATTCTACCCCCCTTAAAATGAATTTCGCCCTCGAAATTCGTCACTCTGTAACAAACAGATGAGGATACCTCTCCCTCATCATATCCTCAAGCTCCCATGTATCTTCTTGTAATTGGTGGTTCCTGCATAAAACTTTCACCAATCGAGTGGTCTTGTTTGGTAGGACTTTTTCGCTACAATCCAGAATCTCTATCGGCTATTCTTCTTAAGAAAGATCCTACTCCAGCGGTACAACTTATGAGCTGAGTACATGAGAAGGATCAGGTATGTGCTTTCTCAGGAGAGATACATGGAACACATCATGAACTTGAGAGAGATTCGGTGGAAGCTCCAATCGGTAAGCTACCTTCCCAACATGATCCAGTATTTCGAAAGGACTGATATATCTAGTGCTCAACTTCCCCTTCTTTCCAAATCTCATAACCCTCTTCCAGGGAGATATTCGTAAGAACACTTTATCACCCACTTCAAACTCTAGGTCTTTTCTTCGATTGTCGGCATAACTTTTCTAACGACTCTGAGCTGATCTTATGTGTTGTTGAATAGATCTGACCTTTTCTGCCATTTCATCGATGAGATTAGGTCCTAATAGCTTTCTTTCCCCAACTTCATCCCAGCAAGTTGAGTCCTGCATTTCTTTCCATAGAGAGCTTCATAAGGAGCCATCTGAATACTGGAGTGAAAGCTATTATTATAAGAAAATTCCACCAAAGGTAGGTGTTGATCCCAACCACCTTTGAAATCCATAGAGAAAGCTCTCAACATATCTTCTTGAGTTTGAATTGTTCTCTCATACTGACCGTCTTTCTGAGGATGATAAGCAGTGCTGAAACTCAACTTTGTGTCCAGAGTATGGTAATGAATTCGCCAGAACTTCGAGGTAAATATCGGATCCCGGTCAGATATAATAGAAAGTGGTACTCCATGCAATCATACCACTTCCTTTACATATATACTGGCAAGATAATTCAGAGAGAAATCCTCTCTAATAGCAATGAAGTGTGCAAATTTTGTAAGACGATCAACTATGACCCAGATTGCATTATTTCCTTTGGATGTTTTAGGAAGTCCTGTGACAAATTCCATAGTGATGTTTTCCCATTTTTATTCGGATATGGGTAATGGTTGTAACATCCCCTTAGACTTCTGTCTCTCAGCTTTAACTTGCTGACAAACCATGCATCGAGAGACATATTCAGCAACATCTCTTTTCATTCCATCCCACCAGAAGTACTCTTTCAAGTCCCTATACATCTTTGTGATTCCAAGATGAATAGAGAATGAAGAACTATGAGCCTCATCCATCAGCTCCTTCTTTAATTCGGGGAAGGGAGGAACACAAACCCGATTCCTGAACTTTATTATCCCATCACAATCAAGGTAAAATTCAGGAACATTTCTCACCTTATTTTGTAACTCGACATCTTCTTTTTGTGCCTCTTTAATCTTCACATGTATAGATGGTTGAACATTCATTTGAGAAAGATAAGATTTTTCCCCTTCCATTATAATTCCAAGATCCATCCTTTGTAAATCCATAAATATTGGATCTTTTGTGATCCTCATCATGGATAAACTAGCATGGTCTTGTCAACTTAATGCATCTTCCACCTTGTTTGCTTTCCCAGGGTGGTAATGAATTGAGCAGTCATAATCCTTAATCAGCTCCAACCATATTCTTTGGCGCATATTCATCTCCTTTTGTGTGAAAATATACTTTAAACTTTTATGATCAGTACAAATATCACACCTTTCACCATAAAGGTAATGCCTCCAAATCTTTAATGCAAAGATTACCGCAGCTAACTCCAAATCATGTGTTGGGTAATTTTGCTCATGGATTTTCAACTGGCATGAGGCATAAGCTATCACCATATCATTTTGCATAAGAACACACCCCAATCCCTTATTTGATGCATCACTGTAGATCACAAACCTTTATCCACTACAAGGCAGTGTGAGCACAGGTGCACTGGATAACCTTTTTTTCAACTCCTTGAAATTCTCTTCACATTCCTCCGTCCAAACAAACTTAACTCCTTTCCGAGTCAACTTGGTGAGTGGATTAGATAATCATGAAAAATCTTTCATAAAACGTTGATAATATCCAGCCAAACCAAGAAAACTTCAAATCTCAGTTACTGTTTTTGGTCTCGACCATGTTTCGATAACCTCTGTTTTTGCTGGATCCATAGATATCCCCTCTTTTGAGATTATGTGACCCAAAAATGCAACTTTTTGAAGCCAAAATTCACACTTGGTAAATTTGGCATAATCATCTCCTTTATCAGGGTCTTCAATATAATTCTTAGGTGATCTTCATGTTCTTCCTTTCTCTTTTAATAGACAAGAATATCGTCTATAAAGACTACCAAAAACTGATCAAGATAGTCTCTAAAGACTCTATTCATTAGATCCATGAAGATAGCAGGGGCATTAGTAAGACCAAATGGCATCACTATAAATTCATAGTGTCCATACCTTGTACGGAAAGTCGTCTTTGGTATATCCTCCCTTTTGACCCTTAATTGATGATACCCTGAATGAAGATCAATCTTGGAAATGTATTGAGCTCTGTGTAGTTAGTCAAATAGGTCATCAATGCACGGGAGAGGATATTTGTTCTTGATAGTGATCTTGTTATGTTCTCGATAATCAATGCAGAGTCTCATTGATCCATCTTTCTTCTTAATAAACAGAATAGGTGCTCCCCAAGGTGATGCACTAGGGCGTATGAACCCCTTATCAAGATTCTCTTGGAGTTTCTTCTTCAATTCCTGCAACTCAATTGGGGTCATTCTATAAGGTGTCCTTGAAATAGGCAAAGCACCCAGTACAAGTTCTATTGAAAACTCAACTTCACGATTCGGTGGAAGACCCGGTAATTCCTCCGGAAAGACATCATCAAACTCTCGTACAATGGGCATATTCTTAATCGTGAGTTTCTCACAAACCATTTGAGATAAATAACCTTCATTTAGTGGAATTAATACCCATAAAATGGAAGAAATTTCCACTGGAAGGTTATGTCCATCCTTGCATCGATAGACGATCATAGATTGATCTGGAATATGAAATGTGACTTCCCTTCTTTGGCAATTGATATGAGCTCCATGTAGAGAAAGCCAATACATGCCAAGAATCACATCAAATTCCACTATAGGAAGGATCACAAGATTTTCAGGAAGCACTTTCCCACAAACTTCAATTGGAGAAGAATTATAAACTTTTGATGCGACTGTTGAGCCATTAGGTGTTGTCACCACTAACTCAATATCTAATTATTGAGGTAATACGGTGATACCCTTAGAAAATTATTCAGAAATAAAGGAGTGGGTGGATCCAGAATCAAATCAAACATTTGATACTTTAGAGTGGATGGTAAGTGTACCTTTCACCACATCGTTATCGTACTCCACATCGCTGATAGAAATTGCATGTGACTTTCCTTTGTCTTTAGCCTTAAGAGTTTGTTGATGTCGACCATCATTATCAACCCTTGGATTAGGGAATTTATTGGCATAATGTCCCATCTCCTTGCACTTGAAACATTGAAGTGTAGTGGGGTCATTCTGTGTATCCCTTCCTTTGTTTGTATCATTAGACATCTTCTTCCCATCATCACGGCATTCAAATTCCCGATGACCTTCCTTTCCACATTTGAAACATTTACTTGTACCTTTAAGACAACTCCCTCCATGTTTCTTTCCACACTTTGAGCATAAGGGAAAGCTCCTCTTCTTTTCAGTGTGCTCTTTAGATTTTCCTTTGAATTCCATTTTCCTATTCTTATCAAACCCATATGACTGATGGGTTACTCCAATCTCCATCTCAACATTGAGAGCACATCGAACGATTTCCTCGTAGCTATTGAAGTCCCTTATGGCTAAGGCCCTTCGAAGACTTGGTTTTAAGCCACTAAAGAATCGATCGATCTTACTCTCAGGTTGGATAATAATACCAGAAGCGTACCTTTCAAGTCTTGTAAAATTTGCTTCATAGGTACCAACACATTCATCATCCTTTTGCTTCATTTCAAGAAACTCTTTCTCCATCTTTGTTCAGAGAATACGAGGGAAGTACTTATTGAAAAATATGTTCTTGAACTCGTCCCATTCCATGGACTCAATTTCATCCTTTTGCCTCGTATTCTTAATAAGATTCCACCATTGATCAGCATCACCCTCCAAATGATGCACTGCTAAGATAACTTTATCATGCTAAGAACATTGAAGAACTCAAAATATCTTTTTAGTAGTACTAATCCATTGTTCAGCAACCAATGGATCAGTAGACCCGCTGAATGAAGGTGGACGCTGTCTCATAAAGGATTCAATAGAATGTTGCTCCTTCCTTTGCTCGTTTGGAAGTCCAGCATGATTCATAGCTTGAGAAAGTTGTGTGAGCATAGCTATAAGATTTTTCATTCCAGCTCTCATAACGTTTGGTTGTTCAGGGGGACAATCATTGTATTTCCCGTCGCATTCCGCATTAACATGGTTCCTTCGGGTTCCAGCCATTGACTAAAACTAAGAAGAATAGTGTGGACAACACTAATTATAATAGGAAAACCACATAATCAAGAATAAAATTTCACACTTAAGGTCTTATCCTAGGTTATTCATGGCCATTTCTAAAACACTAAGATTGTGTTCTGTGCTTAGACTTATCCTTAGGGTTCTTACTAAGGCTTTCGCATCCTAGTTTCCAAAGGCTGACTATACCTTTCCTCTGATACCAACTATAACAACCCATACTTTACATACATTGTTATTACTTCAGAATTGAAGCACACTTATTACAAAATATAACAAAACCAAGAAAGGAACATATAGGTATAGTGTCTTTAGAAACTGGGAAACATAAACAACTGGTTCATAAAGTATCTACTTTGCCTCCCATTTATTTCATCATATCTATAGTCCCTTTTTGGCATCTTCTACTTAATAACCTTCTTCCTGACCTGGGGAAATAAAACATTCAAAAGGGTGATCTCAAATGCTCAGTAAGGGTAAACAAAAGAAATATCAATCACATCATATACATAAGAACATAACTTTTGGAAATCTTAACCTGCAAATGATATCATAATATCATAACATGGGATAAATCATAGAAGTGAAATGTAATCCCAATAATCATAACTTAAAACATGAAACATTGTGGCACACACACATAATCATAGAGAATCATTTCTTATTAGTTAATACTCATTTCCAAGACTATCTTAGTGGACAATGTTCATTTCTGAACCGAGTCACCCTCGTTTCAGTCCTGTTTCACTGAACCGGTATAACCTACCATTCCAGCCATGTCTATCTCATGAGATATAAAATCTTTACGCAATGCATTGGAGGGAGATATAGGTCCCACTCATCTCATAATGATACCATTCTTATGTGTGACACAAAATATTAAATCACACATCATTGCATAACCCGTGTACTAAAAATGGGATTCTTAAACAACATGACATCATAAAAAAAATCATATAAGATAAAGGAATTCATAAAAATAATTCCATCACAACATAATCAAATCAATGTAATGAAAGGGATAGAAACAGAACCCTATATTATCTTAGATGGAAAATAATTTTGATAAAACACTTGAACTCCATTCTTGAGTAAAATATCCTTTCTAATTCAAAAACACTTTTCCTTTCCTAACATGTCATACAATTTTAAACTAAAAGAAGTTGATTAAAAATAAACTTGAAAACTTGTAAAGGAATATTCTTGGAAATATTGTTTTAAAAATCCATTCATGTTGTATAAGTTAAAAAAACATTCCTCTCGTACTTTTTTCAGAAAAGTCAAAAAATACCTCGTACGAAAAATGACAAAAGATTCCTTTCATATATTTCACTAAAAACTCACCGAAGGGTATAATTGGATTTAAACAATTGTAGGTGTATGGAAATAATATTACATATTGAGGAAACATGGATGTGGATGATAAAATACACCCCAGTAAATTTCAAAGTATAAACAATCTCGGATGAAAATGAGATTGTGATATTTCCCTTACCTTTGGTCCGATATGCTTTGTACGTGTCTGAACCTCCTTTATAATGATTTAAATAATGTTATTGACTTATTACAGAATCATACATATTTTTATGATATCATATATGGTCATATTCTTAGCTTATTATTAATAATATTTCATTACTACTTGTTATTCGGGTGTTTATTACTTTTTGTTCTTATGCGTGTTTTGTCGAATAAATTCTTATTCTTCTCTTTAGGTTATAGATACCTCATTTCCAGAATGGTATTAGTGTATTTTATATCATATTAATTCATTCAATTCATTTATATAATCATTATGAAATGAAGATCATGTAGAACGAGTCACATCACATCGTGGAGACGGTATTCCGTACGTACGCACGAGTGATGATATCGTTCCTATGATCGTGGAATTGTATTAAAGTGTATTTATACTATTTAAGAATCAATATCACTTTATAATAGTCATATATAGTCATTATTTACACCATTATACCCGTCCAAGTAAGGTGGTGGTGGAAAATAGATTACACCACGGCGTGGAGACGATATTCCGTGCGTACGCACGTGCGGTGATTTCTTTTTCCGTAGGATGGATAGATGGTGAAATAGGGTTGTTTCATACTTATAATAACATATCAGTATATGATTGATATTGATGTTATTACTTCATAATGAAACAACTAATGAAGAAGAAGTGGAAGAAGAAATAAAGATGAACGAATCGGTAACGGACCTTACCTCTTCTTTGAAGTGCTTCTTTGATACCTCCTTTTAGGGAACTAAAATAGGTCTATGAAGAAGACCAGAACCTCTAGGATGTTTCTATGGAAGTGGAGAGAAGAAATTGTCAGGTTTTGGCCGAGCATGAAGGTAAAAGTGGTGTGAGGAAGAGGGAGAGGAGGTGCCCTTTTATAAGGGAGGAGAGGGGCTCCTTTGGAAAAACTAAAAATATTATTTTATTATAAAGTCAAGTTCGGTTTTAAATAGCTCCAAATTGAGTTATTTAGAATATAAGGTGGGGATGGGTCGAAATACTCTCATACAATATAATTTAGACATGTTTATGTCATTATATTAACCTTATCTTTTAGTTTTAACTCTTAGTTAATTAGATTGACATTTACCATGTCACTTTGTATTTTTATATTATATAGTTAATAAACATACCATATACATCCAAGAGACCCCCTTGTTGTGTTTTATTAATATATATAACCTTATCTAGGTCATTTTTCCGAACCTTAGATTTTTATGAATAAAATAACAATTACTAATATAATATTTGTTTTAAAAACTATTTTATGTCAATTTTGACACTATTCAATAGTTAATTTTTTTGAAACTCATAACAGAATGATTACTTCGACCAAAGTTAATTTAATCAATCCTAACATGTCATATTAAATTTGAAAATTAGTTTAATTCATAAAAAGTCTCAAATTATACTTATTTAGGTATTTATAATATCAATTATTCTAATTTTTCACTATTATGGTAATTACTGCATCATCATTGTGTCATGAATAAATTAAATTATTTTAAGTATAAAAATTACAAATAAAATATAATTATGTAGGAAATCTTTTTATCTTTCTAGTGAATATTTATAGTCGAATTTATCTTATGTATAACCTTATATTAAAAATCATTTAGTTATTAATCTTTGATTTTAACTATTTTAACCCTTCTTTAAATAAATTAATAATAAATGTCCTAATCTAATCCAAGTGGTACTAAATGGTCATATTTTACTCCTAAGGTTGTTTTTTGTCGAATTACACTTGTCCAATAGAATTAGGACATATGTTAGGGTAATAATAATATCATTTTTACCCTTAATTACCCTATTTACTTTTAACCGTGGTAAAAAAAAGTAAAAAGTTACTATTCACCAAAAATTATTTTCATCTCATTGAACCACATTTTACTTACTGACATCAACCGTGTCTCTCGGATTTTTGAAATTCCACTCACATAAGCGGTAAAATTAAGTTTTATGAAAAATTCAGTTTTTTTAACGACCACTTAGTGGTTTCACTATTCATCAAAAATTGAAAGTTTTCAGAAAAATACCAAAATTTCACCCTAGGATAATTTCGATATTCCGAAACCAAAAATGAAGTCCATTTTGAAAAATAAAATTTATAAAATTTCAAAAAGTGGTTATTACTATTCATAACGGCTAGTTTTAATAATATTTTAATAGCATATCATTGTTTAGTGAAACTCGGTATTGCGTACGACGCAAGCTATCGAGGAAGGTTGCGATTTCGTGTAAATAAAGCCAAGCAAGTGTTGTGTGTAGAAAAGGATTCCTTTGATGATTTATATAACATAAAAGTCTCGGGTGTTACAATTTTTGTTATCAACCTTACTTTATTTACTTCTGTTGTATCGTATAACTACTTCTACTACTGCTTTATTATTATTTGAAATCATGTTACACTCTACATTTTAGGTAATATTTACCTCAATATCACTCCTTTCCCTCACTGGTTGTTGACAGCCTCTGAATATTGGAGAGATGCGCTTGAAGGCATGTGGCCAACTGGGAACGATGAACCTTTGAGTGGCATCCATATCCAAGTCATTACATGTATAATAAATAATATATTATTACAAAAAAATTAAAAATTATAATTATATGTATCATACCATATTTCATTTTCTTATTAATTTTTAATATTACTTTTTTAAAAATTCAATTTTATTCTGGTTTTATGTAAAAAATTATTTTACTTTTATGTTTTGATTTATTATACATTTTCTTTAAATTGATCATGGTTCTATAATTTCCATAATATTTAATATAATAATTGTATCATATATATTCCGTATATATGTTTTTCTACTATTACATTCTTGTTATAGATAGAAAA
Source organism: Viscum album (assembly GCA_963277665.1). NCBI lineage: Eukaryota > Viridiplantae > Streptophyta > Magnoliopsida > Santalales > Viscaceae > Viscum > Viscum album. The sequence continues at coordinate 1,521,498,523 of OY728136.1, forward strand.
TGAAATGAACCATTCATGGAGAATGTAGTTCGTATGTATGAATGAATATTGTTTCCATTTTCATGATGGATTGAAATAAATAACGGAAAATAATATAGTAAATTTAAAGAATTATAATTATGTCAAATTTATCACATATTATCTTTTACAAACATCATTATTACCTTATTTTTAATACATGAATAAATTGCATCACTTTTAAAGAATTTAGTGTGTTGTACACATAAGCTATGTTATTATATTACAACATAATGGATAGTAAAATATATATATTATATACTTGAGAAAAAAATATATTAAATAATATTATTAAAATAATATATACATTATTTAAATCCATCATCAAACCCAATCGTGAAATGAATTATTAAAAAAAATAAGATCATTTTGTGAGTTTACAGTCTGTCGTACACACAATTAATGATTTCATAACAAATTTGTTGGAAATGGGGATAGATTTAGTCCTATACATTAACATAACTTCCTATTTTAATATGGAATTTATTTATTTTTCTATATTTTCTTTTATTAATAATAATATAAGTTTGTGTTGGAATATAAAATATAAAACCCCTCATTGAAGAACATTTCATCTTCTTTACATAACCTCCTTAGGATTGCCCCAAAATACGTCCTATGATGGATTTATGGACCAACTATCGATTCATGGTTGTGAGAGGAAATTTTGGAATATTAGTTGGTAGGACGTTGGGGTACTCATAGGGCATGAAGGTTATAAGATAAGAGGATAGTGGTGGGATTTTATAATTGAGGTGAGTGGCACACATGTAAATTTTTAGGGAAGAGTAAATTACCCCATTTATTGTCTCATTACAAAAGGTTAATAAATATCATATTTATATTATATATAAATTATAGTGTCTAAATACATCCATAAATTGGTTTTTAGACTTGTTTTGATTTCATTTGACCCTTTTCTTTTAAGATTTACTCATGATAATCCCCTTTTTACCTTAATTGAGGAAATTAATTTTTACTATTTTCAGTATTAATTTTGGAAAAAAATATGTTTAACGTATTAGATAATATTAATTATATAAAATAAAACACAGAATTTGTTTTTTCAAATTTAATTAAGATGTTTTTAAAATATGGTTAATAAAATAATCTTACATATGTGATTATGAAATTGGTAGTCAAATAGAAAATGTTCAAATGTTTATGAGTCTTTTACATAACAATTCATTATGTAAATGATTAAAAAGAATTATATATGATAAATAGATATATAATTAAATTATTTATACTTTAAAACCAATTTTTAATTTAATTTATCTTTATATATAATTTAAACGAATAGTAATTTCTGAAATTAAAATTCATTATTTATTAGAATTCATAAAAAAGTGTTTTTTTTAAAAAATTCTCTTAAATTCACCAAAAGATAATTGTAGCAAGATTTTGTAAAATAAATATATTATATTAAAAAAATAATTTTCTAAGAGTTCGCAAAACTAATATTAATCTAGTTCAAAATTTTAAATAAAAATCATTTTTAGAGAAAATATTACCTTTAAAACATATTATGACTTTATCGAAAATTGAGTATATTTTATTGATATATTTTCTTTATATAAGAAAGTTATAATTAATACCTAATTTTTTTATTAATATTCAAATTATATGTTTAATAAATTTTATTACATTCGAATATATATATTAAAATTATTAATATATTGTGGTTTCTTAAAACATGGTGTTGTGGGTAACACAATATAAAAAAATTAATTTATTCAAAAAATATCAATTTATAAAAGATTGGGGTATTACAAGAACATCATTTCATAATCATATAGAGATTTTTAAATAATGAGCAAATATATTCCTCAAGGACATGCATTGTACATGAATTCCTTATTTTGGTGGAGTTTGGGATATCCATTTTGGGAGGGTTTCTGTTTTCCAATAACAATAGTTACAAGTATTCAATTCATATTTCTCCTTTTATGGGATAATATGGAGGCCTTATGAGATTTATTTTGCTAAAGAATGGGGAATATTTATTGGTTGTACACATATAATTTGAATATGCAATATTGAATATTATTATTATTCATTTTAGAATAATTCGTTCAGTGATTCATTATGAACACTATTCTAGTGATTATTAGAACAGTTGGTGGTTCTAATTGGTAACCACTTATTCTAGAGATATTTATCTATGTTTTGTATCTAAAATCATGGGAAAAAATAAAATCAACCACTTAGGTCTATTGGACCATTCTAAATTTTGAGTAGATGTGTAATTTGGCTTAACATTTCTAACTTCCACCATAGATGTCATCAATCAACAAACATTTTCATGATTCAAAACATTGAAATTATCTTTCTAAAGTTCTCATGTATTGATATAAGATAATCATGAAGTTTATCCTAATTTATTAGTGATTGAGCTTCCAATAAATATTTTTGATTACGAGACAATGTGCATCCATAGTAAGATGATTCATTTGTTTTGTGTGCAATTGAAGAATGGTTAAAGTTCCTAGGAGACGTGGGAGTGTGTGTCAGTGATAAGACAACAATGTTTTCATGAAATTGATATAGAACATTCCTAAAATTATTTTTATTGAAATAAATTTTTTATTGTATCGAGGATGTGATAACTCCTTACCAATTTCATATACTTCCCCCATCATTGTTTTTTTAAATTTCTTATGGGTGTGTTTTTGAGGAATGTGGATTTTTGATAAAAACAATTTTTGGTTTTTTATATAGGATTTTATTTGTGTCTTTAGAAGATGATTATAGAGATTATCATCTATGACAGGTCCTTTAAGTCTATGGAATAATGGATGTTATGATAGGTAATGGAGTGGTATAGATAGATGGTTGTATGATAGATCTATAATGGAATGTGTCCATAGCTACATCTATATTTTGAGAAATTGGATCTTGGTGGACCAACATTTATTTGGATACAAATAGACATTTTTTATACAAAATCCATTTCTACTAGGGATACAAAAACAATATTAGGGTTATGATGTTTCCATATTATGTGATTCAACCATATTATGAAACACTAAAGTGTGGTGCTTTTGCTATCCCATAGCCTTACCGTAGGGGCAGTAGATCAGAGAATGGAATGAATCATGGTTTGAATAATCCAGTAAAAAGTTGGTAGTTGTAGTGTGCTCAATAGAGATTTTTTTGTGATGTAGTTTTCTTAATTATATTCATGTTTTCTTGATATCGTACAACTTCATTCTTCATTGATATAACTTATTGTGGGTGTTTTGTTCATTTGATCACGTGTTTGAAGGGTGGAGGTTCCATATGATGTCACAATATATAGAATCACTAGAATTAATGGTTGATTTGTGATGAATTATTAATTTATTTAAAACCACAAAATTGAATGATTTTATTTTTTAAATGAGATGGAATGAAAATTTTAGAAAAAAAACCATTTCAAAGATTTGAAATTTCACAGATTAGATATAGAAAGATATAATTATTCCAGAATTTTATTTGATTAATTTATATATAAAATGTCATTTAATAATTTTATTATATTAAAATTTATTTTATATATCATGAAATAATTAAATCCTAAGATATAGTTTTGAATTGAAAGTTTCATCTTGAATATTTAATTGGAGATTTGGATTATAAATTATGGTTTTCCTGAAATGAGAATATTTTTCTCAAACAATTGATTGAGTTATTAGAGAAAATAAGATCTTGGGTAGTTATTAGTGGACTATGGAATGAACTATAGTCATATGTCTCCATAGATATAGGGTGATGAGGGAAACAATAACTGGGCCATGTTTAGTATGATTTCCTATAACGGGATCCTCTATAAGTTTGTTGACTGATTTCTTATTTTTGGCTCCGTACATGAGATGTTGATTTCATTTAACAAATATATAATTAGTTATGGTTATAATTGATTAGTGTGAGGGTTATATTTCAATAATCTAATGTATATATGGGATTCTCAAACATGTTTTATTTATTTTACATGATTATACATGAAATGGTGGGTCGAACAGAATTACTCATTCCAAAAGATAATTTATTTGAAATTTAATATTCAAATAGTATGTCTAATCTTGTTTTAATATATCTACAATATTTTGAGTTGAAATAATGTTTATACAAATATGATAATGAATTTACATGACTGGATTTATTTAATATTAAATTGTGAATTATTTACTATTATGTTAATTACTATAGATTACTAGGTGAGACAAAATTGGGTTATTTATCTCACCTCATATATTTTTCTCAGTAGTTTGTATTTTATCTTATTCCATGATCATTTTAAGGGAAATCACCACCTGGAGGTAGGGGTAGTACTAGATTCAAGATAACTATATTAACGTAGAAGACTATTGAATATGATATCCAAATATAAAATTGAATTTATCATTAATATTTATCATGAATGAGGTAAGGAATTTTGAATATGTATCACTGAAAAATTGTTTTACCTATTTATAATTGTATTTTATCTATTATGTGTTTTAACATACTAAATTTCATCCTTTATTATCTGTTCTTTTTTTAAACTATTCTCTCTTGATGTTGATTTGGAACTAGGTATTGTCACCCACTCATGCTAATCATGAACTCCTTCAGGATATTATAGGACCGAGATGGGTATTAGGATGCTAGGATATCTAGGTACGGTGCTGACAGATAATCATTGGATACTAAAAAATAATCTACGGAATAGACTAGGTAAATCGTAAACATAGAAATATAAACATTGTTATTGTAAGGGTAAATTATATATTTCTTGGTGTTTGCATGATAAATTGGTAAAAATTAATTTAAATATTAGTTCTATGGAACCCGCTATTATATAAAAATATTATATTGAATAATATGGAATTGAAAATATTGTTTTAGTTGTGATGATTCCTAAATAAAACCATTTCTTTGATAAGATGAACCCTATTTTCAACAAAAAGTATTAAAACATTATCATTAATAATTATATTATATATTTTAGTTGAATGGAAATGGTTATTTCCTTTTTTTAATTACTAAATATTAGATCATTGTTATGTTCAAAAAATGAAATACCATCTATGAGTTGATGAATGTGAAGAAGATGATAGGAAAACACATTCAATTGTTCAGACGAAAATGATTCTATTTCTACAAATTCAATTTTATCTTTCATTTTTATTATAACTATTCAAACACCACCTGAAAAACTAAAATGGAGAAATTATTGCCTCCAATGAATATAAATCCACACAAATTAAGCTTTTTGGATCTAACCTCCCCTAAAATATATTCTTAAATTATTTGGTGGATTTTGATGCTATATTGGGAATGGATTGTATATCTTTATACAAATCCAACATCAATTTATATGAAAGTGATATCACTCATCACTTCCTAAGAATCCTCCAATTCTATATTAGTGAAAATATGAGGATGAAGGTCCTTATGAATCAGCTTCTAAATTTTGTATATTATAGCCTTATGATAAATTATATTTAGATCAATTGATTCAGATAATGGGGATAATCATTCCCGAGGACACGACCGTTTCAAGGGGCTACACTGATGTGTTATCTAAAGAATTGAATATCTTCCTCTAAAATGAGAGGATTATATATCAATTGAACTTATTTATCAATCTATATCAATATCAATTACACTTTATATTATATAATCCATTGAGTTGGTGTATCTGAAGAGGTAGTTACCAGAGAATATGTATATGGGTTTTATATGCTCATGGGCCTCACCATGGGGTGATCCACTCCTCTTAATTCAGAATAAAGATTGATATATGTTCCTCAACATTTATTCTCATGAGTTCAACGAAATCAAACCATATAAAAAGTATCCCATACCATGGATAGATTACTTGTTCGACTAGATAACTAGGGCTATGTATTTCATTATAGTGGACGTTTAGTATTGATATCACCAATTAAAGGAAACAAATATTGATATTCCAAATACCGCCATTCAAAAAATGTAAATAATGTATGAGTACCCATTAATTCCATTCTAATAAACTAATTGTCAAGGAAAATTAATGAAATTAATGAATAATGTCTTTAATGATTATCTAGAAAAAAATTGCTAGTCATTATTGACGATATTATGATATTATCTTAATGAAATGTGGAACATGATAATCAATTCAACACTATTCTAACTACATTTCAAAGGGAGAATTATTATGGAATGTATATTAAAAGAGAGTTCTGGAAAGATAATTTATCATTCTTGGGGCATGTTATCACCCTTAATGGAATTTCTATAGACGATTAGAGGACAAAGAAAATCGAATAGTGGGTAGGAAAACCTCACTAATTGAAATATGTAGATCCCTTAGTCATGTTGGGTATTACAATTGATTTGTGATGAACTTATACCAATTTTAAAACAAACTAACTAGGATAAATCAGAAGGGAGAAAAAGGCTTCTAGACTAGTGAATTTATAGAATTTTCAAATAGTAAAAAATGTGTCTTATCTGCATGCTTACTCATTATTCTAATATATGGGGAAATATTTTGATTATAGATTGATGCTTCATATAAGGAAATGGGTGATTTCATGATGAATAATTTCTATTTTGTAGCCTATACATTATGATAGTATAATATTCATAATCAGAACTATATAACGCATGATATGGAGTTGGCATATGTACTCTTCACATTGAAAATTTCAAGGAATTATTTATATTTACAAAAAAAATAGATATATACATATCATAAGAGCCTAAAATATATGTTAATATAGAAGATGATTAATGTAAAATAATGAAGATGGTTATATATATCATGAGGGATTATTAAAATTTATTCAACATGAATCATTCTAAATAAAATAAGTTTTAATATGCTCTATGTAGAATACATCATTCATATTTAACAATGATGATAATTGAGAAGGATCCATTATTCATTGTCTTGTAAAGGAGTGAAATGGGAATCATTATGGATTAAAAATAATCAATCCTTTCTCATTTATTTTTTCCAATTTCCAACTTGTATAAAACAATAAAATCAAAAATAAATTATATGGGAATTATGAATGTTGTGGAAGTTATCAAAAATCCAAAATGCACAGTGTTAAAAATGGATGAGGAATGATTCATGAGATTTTGTTCAGGACTATGTGTACCAACTATTACATATATAATGCAGTATCATTATAATGAAATAGATAGATCAACATTCTCTACTTACCTATGGATGAAGAAAGATGTATCGATATTTCAATGAGAACAATTTTTTAGAAAATATAAAGAAGAACAACACTACATATTGATCAAACTGCATGGTATATGATCAAGTGAACGAACATTAGAAAAACATTATATGTCGATTATTCCACTATAACCCATACAAACAAGTAAATATGAAAACAACGCAATGAAATTTGTCACAAGATTTCTGAAGACATATAGATGAAATAAAGATATGTGGGTCGTTATGGATCGTCTTATAATTACAACTCGCATTATCAAAATTCGTGAAGACTTCTCACTAGATCACATGAATGGATATATGTGGAGTTTTAATTCTGCATAATATACCACGATTTATGGTATTCAATCAAGATCCAAGATTCATCGCCATGTTCATAAAATGAACCCAAGAGTATCTAAACCCTGAGATGAACTTCTGTATGGATTTTCATCCCAAAATATAAGTATGTCTAATCATACTATTCAAAAATTGAAGAAAGTTTCATGGATTTTTCTATGGACTTCAAATGAGATAGGGGGAAAATATGCCTCTTGAAGAGTTCTCATTGAACAATAGATTCCTCTCATGCCTCCAAATTAGTCCATATGAAACCCTTAGTGGGAAAAGATGCAGAACTATGTTATGATGGGATGAATTGGGTGAATGTTATCGGCTATGACCTTAAATGGTTGAATTGATATTCGAAAGAGTAAAAACCACTATGTGTCACATCAAAGAATCCAAAAATCAATATAAGTGCTAAGAATACAGTGGTCGATGGGAACTTGATTTTAAGGCTGAAGACATTTATTTCCTATGCATATCTACATGGAAGGTGATCATGATATTTGGGAAGAATGAAATGACGTGTCCCATATTTATCACCACCTTTGAGATTTTTGATCATGAGGGATCTAGGGACTATTGACTATAACTTATACCTACCATGTCATGGGTTCACGATGTATTTAAGGTAACCCTTTTGATAATTTACATAAAATATCACTCACATATTTTGAATATAGAGGTGGTATACTTGGAAAATTATCCCTCTTTGGAGGAGAAGTTGTTGAGGTACTTGAAATTTAGAGAGAATGTTCTATGTAACAAGATGGTCACCTTGTTAAATAAATATGATATAACCATAAATACGAAGAGACGACACGGAAATCAAATGATGTGATGGAGGATAACTACCCTCACATGTTTGTTTAGAAAGAAATATCTATGGAGAAATTTCATAATGTGGGAACAATGTAACAATATCGAATTTTATATATGGAAAATCACTACTTATCATTATTCTATATAGTATAAATTACAAAAAATCACATAGAAAAAATAATAAAAACGTTATAAATTACGAATAAATTGAATTGGAGAAATTTATAGAATTTATTTAACTTATAAAAATGAAATAATAACTCCATGATTGGAATAATAATGTGACTATTAAGAATATAAAATTAGAAAATAAAATTTTAACCATGCCTGTAAAGGTGTAAATGAAATATAGGAATCTAATAAAAACAAATATTATATAATAATATCATAGTAAAAGTAAATAAATGTTTTAATAGATATTAATTATGTTTTGGTATTTTTAGGAAACATAGTTGTTTATTAATATTTTGATAATAAATATAATTATATAGAATAACATTTATTTTCATAAATGGTATTCTTAAATTAATATTTTGTTATCTAATGATAATAATATATTGTTATGAGACCATAAGTAATTATTAAAAGTGTAATAAAATTGGTTATAATTTATAAATCAATATATTATGAGAAAAGAAATTAAATAAAAATTAATTTTCAAATATTTAGAAAATTATTTTATTTAAATGGAGTTTGTTTTTATGTCTACATGTCCAAAAATTATCGAGGTCAATTTTGGTTGTTTTTCTAAAATAGTTGAACTTTTTGAATAGTTAAATATAATAATTTAGAATATATAACATTATTAATTACATATATTATTTATTGAGTTTTTGATAATTTATGAATAGTAATCTCTAATTCTCTTTCATAATTTTAATTTATTTATTAACAAGGTTCAAAATGTTCTTAGTAATGATAAAAAATAACAAACTAATGAAAATTATAATAAAAAAACACAACATCCTCCTATATAAATACCACCCCTCCCCACCTATTATCTTCACAACTAAATATTCGTGAATCCTATACAATTTCTTACTAATACTCATCCCACGACCCTCTCCCACATCCATGAGCCTTTTGTTTCATAAAAAGAAAATCACCAATTTCCCTAATGATTTTAAGAAGTGGTAGAATTCAAGTTTTAATGTCCTATTTCTTTTCATTATATTATTTTTCAAATTGTATCATCATATTCCCTTATTTGAGTTTAATGATAACTCGGGTATCATATATATACTATATTTATAATATTTAAATGAAAAATTCTATCCAAAAACATCTACATCCCTACCATTAATTTTTAAAATTGAAACATGGACTATGTGGTTTTGTATTATCTCCTTGATGGATGAAATGTTTGAATTTTCATTTACATGCTTCAATGATGGTCATAGAACCATTATAAAGTACAAAAAATAATTTTAAATTTAATTTATAACCTTTTTTATGTTATATTGCTAATATATATATATATATATTATTAAATATTAAAACAAAACTAATTATTTGTGATTGAAACCCACCAAAATTAATATAGATGTTTATCCTTAACTATTTATCTTATAATTTAATCTAATAACATATAAATAAATGACATATAATATATAATATGGTGAATTAGTATCTTCTTTCATGATCTTCCAAACATGTATAATAATGAACATATCATAAAAACCAGGAAAATGAACTCTCCTCAACCACACAATTGTACTCTATAAATCATCATAATTTCCATAAATTAACATAATAAATTTAAAATTTTTCAAATACACGTATAATAAGTTCATTATTAAGATATTATCTAATTTTATTTTATTATCTACTATAATAATTTGAAAATAATTTTCATATAAGGTGAGTGATTTATTGAACTCAAACTCCATTATTTTTGTTATTCCCCATTCATAAAAAAATTTCTTTGTGGTATTCCATTTAATAATCCTAAAATATATTTTTTTTGTTCATAACTTTTCCTCTATGGTATATACATTTTACCAATATGATTTTTTTAAAAATGAAAATAATATTTCAAATTAAATCTTGTTTCTAAAAACAGAAGTTTTACTTCCCTTGAAATTGTTTCATCTTCAGTCACAATTGAGGATTATTTTTTCAATTTTCTTATTCAGTTTTTTTCTAATCATAATGAATACTCATTATTATATGATTTATGATATTCCCTTGAAACCCATTTCCTTTCGATGTTTTCTTTTGTTATAATGATTGTTATATTATTCTAGTGTGATTATTGATTATGTAAATTTTTTGACATTATGGGTGTTCCTAGAATTATATAGTGCTCCATTGCATTTGGTATGGTGATTTATTTCATGAGACAATGTGAAATATGAATGAACATGTTGCTATATGTTTTTAAAATAATGATGATGTTATTATTATGAACATATGTTATCTGTGAACATGATGTTATCTATGATCACAACTATGTGTGGTATTTGACCACAAATACCAGATGACTCATTTTTATTCAATTACATATCCCATGCCATTATAAAAATACCCTTTTAATGATTATTATTATGATCCAATGCATATTTTATGTATATGTTGATTATGTTCACAACATTTTAAACTGATTCATGTTCATATCAATCCTCTAACTAGGATTTTATCTCTCCCATTTATTTTATGTATATCCTCAATTAATTATGTATAATAAGGAGAATACAATTACCTCTAATAAGTTAGGTAACAATGAATAAAATAATATATTTTTTTATTATGTAAATGTTTTGAGTGATTCTAATTTCCCAAGATACTGAACATTTGGATACTAGCTTTGAAAATCTTTTGTGTAGTTTATCATTAAAATGATTTAATAAAAATATATGCAAAGTAGGGTCTTTATATAATAAAACATACGCATCCATACAAAATTAAAAGTTACCTTTATGTAGAAAATAGTTCCCTCTCAATGGTATTAATTACATGGAATATTTTATATTTTTCAAAAAAGAATCTTCTAAATAGTCATAAAAATAGGGTTTCTGTAACATTTAAATATTAAAGGAGTAATTTACCTCCCCCTATATTGACATATAGTCCTAGAAAAGAGTCCATATCGGTCTTTATCATAAAACACAGGCAACTGAGATCTAATGTTTGAATATCATTCCCATGTATCTAGTAAAATATTATTATTTTATAAAAAAATTAACAATATTTTTTAGATTATATAAGATACATCATTGAGCCAAATTGACTAGGAAACCATAATATTTAAATATGAATATTATAATTTAGTAATTAAAATTTAGGTTTTGAATAAGATTGAATATATTATAACATAAATATATTCTCTGACATAATTTTAATGTTTTAATAAATTCACAGTAAAATATCACCCAAATATTTGTAATGTAATTATATTCCTAAAAATTAATTTTCAATGGTAATTTTGTTATTATATTTGGAAAATATTATAATTATTTTAACCAAATTATAGAAATTTTATTTAATTAATAGTATATAATATTTGAATGGAGGATGTAAAAAATATTCTGAGATATTTTTTTTGATATTGTTCTTAACATATTGATTTTTTAAAATAACAGTGATCATTATAAATTCATCAAATACTATATTATTTATTTATTAGATAAATTATATAAAAATTTCAAATATATTATGAAAATAGTCTTAAATTAAAATATAGATCATTATTTTTTTAATTATATAATTAATTTATTTTTATTCAATTATTTTTTAATATTTTATTATTAGAATAATTTTATGACTATAAAACATTTTTATGAAAACTATTTTCAACTGTATAATGTTTATCCATTTAAATTTCATAAAATAAATCCTAATAGATAGTTATTTAAATTAATATAAAATACTATATATCTATTTATATTAATTGATATTTTTATAATGATTATTTCTAGTCACTGAGTAAATAAAAAATCATATATTTTATTAAAATCCCATCTTTTGGAAACAAACTTTTCATTATTATTTGACCGATTAGACCGATTATAATATAATAAAATTTTTCAACTTATGTAGATTTAATTTTCAAAAAATTATTCAAACATTATAATATGTAAAACAATTATTATTTTATAAGAATAAATTAATTTTTTTTACATAATATGAAGTAAAAATAGAATAAATAATTACCAGAGTAAAAGGAAAAATATGGATAAATTTTCATAAAACTATGTGATTATGCCACCATTATTCATCATAAATATTATAATATTAAATAATATCTACCATTATCAACTTAGAATTTTTATTTATTTTTTTATAGGGAATATAATCCAATGATGTTACCTATATAATAGTTTATGTATTGAAAATGAAAATATATCGCTCTCTTACTTTTTAAGATATCAAATGAGTTCAAACTTGTAGAGATTATTTTTTTGAATGCATATTTTTTTTATAATAATAGAATTATTTTCATGATATTATATTCAATATAAAATTTCTCAGTTAAATAATAACATTTAATTCCTATGAACCCGTGACCCAATGTTTATTCAATTAGAAAAAAATTATAATTAATAATATTGAAAATATTAAAAGTAATATAAATATGATGAATTATTTTTTTGGATAATTAATTTGATATATATAATATGTTATTATTTTTTAGAAAAATAAATTATAATCCCATATTTCTTTTTATTCATTAAATTTCTTATTAAATAAACATTGTTAAATATAACATTAATTTTTTTTAATAAATAATATTTTAAATAATATTGTAATATTATTAGAAAAACCATCCTTATAAAATTTATAATATATATATATATATATTCTGGTCCATTAATGGTACAATTTTCCTATTCCAGTGACTATATTTTCCCCTATTATTAAAAACCCTCATTACGAAATCCTTGTAAAAGGGGATAACAGAAGATCAAAATTGATAAGGATTAAATCCCCTAACAATGAATAGTTTTTAATAAATAATATTTTTTAAAATATTATAATCTTAAATTAATTTATCCTCAATTTTTTGGAATTTTTAAATGATATTTAATTTATATTAACTTGATAAATTGAGAAAATTCAAGTCTACCCCTCCCCTCTCTTATAAATGTGCACATACTATCCTCATATCATCACACATAAAAGTAGCTTTCAATAATCCATAATCATCTAAAATACCTTACATAAATTCTATACCACATCCTAGTTTACATGGTTTGATTAAAAATCCCTCAAATGATTTCTTTTGTTGTAATCACAAAGTCGTTTTATGAAGTTGTATTGTTTGTAACAAAGCATATTTCTTTTGTTTCTTCTTCCACCTTCATAAAATAAAATTTCTATATGGTGATATAATATAATTTTTAAGAAAATAATAAAATTTTAAAATATAATAATCAATATAAATATACAAATCCATTATATTTTATAAGAAACAATTATTCTTGTGTACTACAAACCACAACCTCCTGAACAGATGTTATACTTTATAAATCACAATATCTCACCGCCAGATATAATGATAAATATATTGAATATAAGTTATATTAATGATATTTTTTCGTTATTTAGTGTTAGTATTTCATTTATTTTATTATCCTTTTATTTAATGATAAATGATTACATTTCTCGTCCATATGTGTGAACTAAATCCTCCATGATGTTATGAGATTTGTATTTAATCTCCCTATCACATGGATGATATATATATATATATAATTATATTTCAATAAATACTAAGTTATTTTTGAAATTATAATAATAATTTAAATTCTAAATAAAAATAAACTTATTTTTAAATTGATCATTAATAAAATGGAAGCGTTACTCTCGCGTATATACAACCTATTATATACATGATGGTACAAAAGTGCATTTTTCTTAAAAAATAATTCATGACTGGTTTGAAAAGAAATATTGATGTATAAAAATATAATTAGAACATTATTAATATTATTTATATGCTTAAATAATTACTTTTATCACCATATTAATTCTTCAGATGTCATAATGGATATATGAGCTACATATCAACAAAAATAACTTATGTGAATATAATTGATTAAGTACAAGATAATAACAGGAATAATATAAATAATTAACATTTAAAAATATATTATATATATAAATAATTAACATAATTTTATTATTCTATAACATAAATAATTTAAAATATGTGTTGGAATCAAGGTAAGAGATTTCAATAAAAACAAACCTTAAATTTTTTCTTTCCAAGACATTTCTACCAAGACTATATTCTTCCAATGTATTGAAAAAAAATTATTCTTAAATTAATTGTAAATGTAATTTATTACCATATTTTATCTAATTCATAGTGTTTTTTAAAAGCTAATTGCTATAATTTTTTACAAAAGTGGAAATTTAATTTTAAATCCTCATTTTAAATATTATAATGATTTATTTTTTTTAATATTTTTCTACTATTTTATAATTTATATAATTTTTTTTTTGTATTCTAAATAAAACATTAATGTATTGTAATTGAAATATATATTATTATTTTTTTCATTAAATGGTTCTCAAAAGAAATATTATGACATATTTTATACAAAATGTTTTATGATTTTGTACAAGTGTCAAATTGAATGTTCTATTTTTATTTAAATAGAGACAATGATTTCTACCACCATCATTACCATTAATTGATATTTTAATTACATTATAATCATACTTTTATTCTTCAATTAAATCCCATATCTACCTCTATTAAATTAAATTTCATTTAATTTTTTAAATTTATGGGTTATTTTGATATATGGAATAGTTTTCTTATAGATTTAAGGGTTCTCTATAAACCACCATTTTGTGGGTTATTGACATTATTTTCCAAAATATCATTATCATTGTCTCTAATAATAGTTATGGTATTATTAAAATTTAGTTATACAATTATCTCACATGCATATATATATTACACTCCATTTATATGATGTTTAAATATGTGTGTTACATTCATTTCAAAAACTGATTCCTTCAGAAATATCTTTTTATTATTTTATAATGAATGATTAGGATCCCATTTCATTTCATGATAAATTTTAATTTTCAATACTTATGATTGATTTTATTTTTAATCCAACCTATAATTAACATGCAATGATGTTTATTCCAAAATAGTTATCCAATGCATTGGGTAATGCTTTTGTCTCATGAAACAACATGCATGGGATAAGGGAGTAAACCTACTCAAATATGTGACTATTTCCACCATGTAATGATTTATTTGATGTTACCCTTGACTTTTTATTATTCAATATTTTGTATTGATTATATATATCATTTGTTTTTAGGTATTATGATACAATGTTATTTATGTTATGCTTACATGTGAGTGCTCATGTGTGTATATTTAAACGATTGTATATGCTACTTTGTAAGGGTGTAAATTATTACTTTTTAAAAATATCATAGGTCTCAAATAATATAAAAAGAACTATTATCAGTTCAACATATTAATTCAGTATTTTATATGAAATGTGTTTCGGAAATAATTCGATATAAAGTTATATTTCATGGGAAATTTAATATTAAATTTGAGCTAGATAAATAATTTAGAAAATGAAAAATCATAGAAAATTATTCCTGAATAATCATTTTTATTTATCTCACTATATATATTTCTTACTATTATTTGTGTTCTCATAACAAATCTTTTTAATATTTTTTAGGGTTTTAATAATGGCTATTGAAAATTATGTTGTCAAAATGAATATTACATTGATATGTCAGGAAAAAAAATAGGTTATATCATGAAAAATTTGTTTTATGGTGAAAATGGATACTTATTGGATGTGTAATCTTTGTGATGAAATATATTTAATAATGATAGAATAATTATTTTATAACTTAATCTATAAATATATTTAAATATATAAAAATAAATACTTCATGTAAAAAATAAAGAGTATTTAATTCTGTTGATAAATTCCTTAAAGATGGCATCAGATGAAATGTTTTGATATCATTGGATATTATTATGTTTTCATGGGATATTTACATAATTTTTAGGAATAACATAATTCTTTATGATTTTAGGGTTCGTAAAATCTTTAAATTAATTGAAACCCATTTTGAGGTATTATGTGATTGGAATTTAAGGCAATTAATGATATTTTTGGTATAACATTATTGATTATAAACAAATTATTGAGGTGTATTTAACCCTTAAATTGACTGTTGTTTCATGAAAGGATATTTTAGGAAGGATTTAGTTACATTTTGGGTCCATATTTTTAATTTTATTATAAACCATTAAGGGTCATATAATTATTGATATTGAGTTGATTATGTGTTATTTGTATTTGGAAACATATGATTCATTGTATACAAAACCAATAGATAGAAAATATATTTTTCAATTAGTTAAATAATTTTATTTTGGGTGATGTTAAATATTTTTGAAAAAATATATAATCATCCTAAAAAGTAAATTATGGTATTATATTTGTGTAACAATTGTTGGATTATATTTTGGAATAAAATAATATATTTATGAGGCTTTACATTTATCTAGATTATTTATGGATATTATTATAATATCCTGTGATAATAAAATTATGTTTTATAAATTTTTTGTAGAAGACTTTAAAAGTAATTGATGTCATTTACTAAAAATTGGTATTTTTTTCAAAATATATAAACAAATCATTATATTTTTTTAAAATCTACATAGAATATATTGAATAAATTTATGCATAATTCACATTAATCTAATTGAAATTTTCGTTTTCTTGAATAGAATCCACTTTTATAGATAAGTGGGAACCACACACCTCTACCATACCAATTAACTTATTAAATTTAAAAATTAAAAATAAACAGCACATTCAGATTCATCCACCTAATTAAAATTGAAAAACCATTAGAAATCCACAAAACCTCTTCATCACGAAATGCATGCCACATCGAGCTATACACCATACACACCAGTTGCATCCATCATCATCCATACTGCATCACTGATGAGAACCAGACAGAAGACCAGTGAAATCACTTTTTTGAACCATGACCATCATAATATGCATCCATTGGAAACCACTATAGTAGGAATTGACTGAAGATCCAGACCTCCAAAACCCCATTACAATCAGAATAAACACCACTAGTCATTCAAAACCACAAAAACAATAAATAAAAACACTTAATTAGAAAACCAAACAAGGATAATGGGACCATGGTCATAATTTAAGATGAACAACATCAATCCTCAGACAATGATCCAAAGAAAACTTTAAGAATTCATCACAAGTAGAAACGCAAAAACATCATATGAATGGCCACAAAATCATGACACTGTTGATCATAAAAAAACACCTCCCAAATCCTCTAAAAAACCACCAAACCAGACAAAATAGAGTAGGAGAAATTGATATGGAATCCAATGAAGAGTTATAGGTGGGCTAGGGCCTAATTGTCTTGCCGTAACCAAAGCCCTGAAAAAGAATCACCACCCTAGAGAACCATATGATAAAGGAAGAAGAAGAGGGTTTAGGGTCTCAACCCTGGTACCCCACTACTCAGTCAACCTATAAAACCCAAACCACACCAAAAAAAACTTGTGCACCAGACCAATATGGGGTTGGAAAGTTTAAAATCTGTAAATAAGGGTGGATGGAGAACCAGTGTTGACATTATTAGAGGCTAGAACCAATGATGAAATCCAAAAGAAATATGTTGATGGAGAGAGGAAGATAAAAGTAACCAATGAGGTAAGGCCATTAGAAGAAAGGAATGAGGTTGCGAATGAGAGGAATAAGAGATATGGTGCTGAGGAAAAAACACAGACTAGCCCCATTTAAAAAATTCCTAAAATGAAACTGTAACCAAATAGGGGAAGGGGAGATTCTACTCAGTGGGCATTACATCATCCATTATTTCAATCTGAGTTATTTTGAGAATTAATAGTTTTATAATTTGAGTATTAATATTGAATTTTGGAGATTATTTTAGTTTTTCTTAAAATTATTTATTTTCTTTTTTGGAATTATCTTACATTATTCTTTGTATTTCGATATTTGTTAATATATAATAATTAAATGAATAACATATGATCCTTGTTTGTAATTATGTAAATTTTATATGATTATTCAATTATATCATTCACACACCAAAAATCATCTTGAATAGTCATTGTATGGATCAAGGGTTGAGATTTTGGAATAAATTGATTAATAGATTAAACTATATATCTCATTTAAGTATATTTTATTTATGTTTTTAGTATAGGTTTTGATTTATTTAATTACTCCTAGAAACGTATCATGAAATTTAAATTTTATAATATTAAATTCATTTCTTTAAAATCAATATTCTTTCTCACAACACTTTGTATTATAGTTTTTTAATTAATTTTTTTTTTGATCATTAACATTCTTGTAATTAATGATCTATGCCACTCTCCATCATTATTTTGGAACTATTCCACTCTTTGATGTCCACATTTTCACATCCCACCATATATTCTCTGAATTTGAAACCTTGTAAAACGTTATTATATATATCAATCATATTTCTATTTCACTCTTATCACTATAATGTTTTATTTATCCTTTTTATGACATTGGATTTTAGGAAAGGTATTTTCTAAATTAAAATGAATGATTTCTAAGATGATGTTAAAATTGGTAGGATGAAAATTATTAAATGGAGGAGAATCTTACACACATTGTTTGTTACAAATGAAAACTATATTTAATGGTGCATCTGAAATTAAAATGCAATCCAAAATAAATGTTGGAACATTTTTTTTAATTGTGATTGTTATAAACTAGTAACCATATTGGATAGAATTAAGGGGATTAATTTTTTTATGAAATATATATATATATATATGTAATGGTCATAATAAAATTTAATTTATAAAAATATTCTTAGTAAATAAACACTCTTATTTTAGTTAATTAAGTGTATTCTTCAAATATATGTTTTCCAAAAATGGATATTTTTTTATAATATATTATAATTAATATCTATATCTTTTAGAAATTTGGACTTTTAAAATTGATATCATTTTTGGATACATATTTTAATAATTATCCAAAGATAATTCTTTTTGGGGTTTTTCATAAAATATTGACTTTTTAGTGAATAGTGAAAATTAATAATTATTTAAATATATTCATTTAATTTTATTAAATAATGTAATTTAAATTTCTAATAATATATTGGAATTTATATTAATGTAAAATTCAAAACATTTAATTTTAATTATTTAATAAATTAAATTTCAATGAACACTTTTCATGATTTTTTTATAAATTTTTTTTCTTAAAAAAACATGATTTTTAAATCTGTTGTCATGTAAATAATGATTTTACAATATTATTATTTAAAATAACAACTAATTATAAATTATTTAAATTAAATTAATTTACTATATATCTGTTAATATTTATTAATGTTCATCTAACAGTAAGTTTCCATCATATATATGATATAATATTATTTATTAAATAAAAAATTCAATTTAAATAAAAGCACTTTTCCAAGTGCATTTTGGGATTTTTTTAATATTATTTTACAAAACCTAAATAAATTAAATTTGGTAAAATTAGATTAAATTTTTTAAATAATATTAAATAATATATTTTAATATGGTCAATTTATTTTTTGCTCATATGTATTGTGAAAACAGAAAATTTAATCACAATGTTAGGAGGTTAAATAATGTCATCAAAGGTAAAATCTAATTGATAACACTTCAAATTTTCATCTTATATATTTCAGGATGGCTTTATTTAAGTGCTTTAAACAAAATTTCTGAAATTGATTTTTTACTGTACACTATTACTTGAATTTGACCATTTTAATATTTTAAGTAAAGAAAAAGACAAAAAATTTGTCGCACACATTTAAAAATTTTATAAGTGTTCCAATTGGAATGAAGAAGATGATAAATAAATATTAATGTTTATTTTAAAAATAATGAGATAATATTCATGATCGTAATTTTTTTTTAATTTTTTTTTATTATTTTCTTAGTATAAAATTAAATTCAATGTTTTCTTGGTTTTTATTGTAATTAACAAAAAAATAAAACTACTGATATTAAAAATAATTACATTAATATATTAAGAATTAATTTAAATATACAAACTATTTTTTAGGATTATATTAATCTTTATACATTTGTCGAAATAATATATTCTAATTTCATTGTTTTTGTGATATTGTTATAGTCAATTATATTGATAATTTGAAAATTGACAATAATGTTATTCTATAATAAATAATATTTTATTTAATGATTTATAAATTTAAAAGTCCAATAATAATAAATTTTATTGGTATATGTATGATAATAATAAATATTGTCCATTTATTTTCAAATTGACTTTTTATGGTAATTATATTGATCAATAAAATATTAATAACTTCATCACCATAATAATTGTCAAAAAAGGGTTAACACAGGTTTAAAAAATATAAAGGTGAAAACACCACCTAAACTATTCCAAATTTTATTAGATGATAATATTTCTAATAACAAATTCTAATATTTAAATCTCCCCTTTTAAGAATGGTTTTATATTTAATTTTTTTTAATTTTAATAATTTAGGAAATTTCATGAGTTCAACTCCCCTTTAATATACATTGACAATTCCCTGGATCCATTTTTCCATCATAAAAAACATAGTTTTCTACCAGCCTCAACCCAAATCCCATAATTATTTCAAATCCAACATCAATGATGACTTTTATTATTATAAAATAATCGTATGATTTATTTTTGTGTAACCCTGAATTCGTTGTCTATAGAATATGTAACATTCCTAACTGAGGCTTATGGTTATATTTCATCTTCCATATGCATTAAGCAAAATTTTACCATGATGATAATGTAACAACATTATCTCACATATAAAAACAAGTTATTATGAAAATGGAATAATCTAAATCCATCTCATCATTCATCAAGTTTGAATAAATACCTTCATTCATGTTTTTCAGAGATTACAACCTTCTGAACAAATGTATTTTTTTTTCATCACCACCTCTAATTGGTACCTAGAATGATGGATTTAATATAAATATATGATGTTAATGGAATATTAATCAATATATATGTGTAACAGAGTTCATTTTTTAACCATATGCCTTTATTGGTTTAATATGTTTAATTTTTTCATGAAATTGATAAGTATGTATTAATAATCATTCAGTTTCGGTTGAAATAATTACCTCTACAACAATAAGAAACATACCTAATAAATTTTGGTCCAATTAAAAAAAATATCATAAAAAATTATATATGGTATTAATATAATATGTAATTTATTATAAAATGTAATGAAAATGCATAGTAAACATGAAAAAAGATCCTTACAGTGTAAATAATTATCATAACATTGTTATCATTGATGACAATGAATGTCTATAATGAGTTGGAATAATGATTAGTGACATTTATTTTAACAAAATCAAATTTTAATGTTTCTATAAAAAAATTCTTTCATGTTTACAATATTAATTTTTTCATGAAAAAATATTAATTTTCCCTAAATATATACAATTTTTTTTCCATATTTTAAAATCGTTATAATTTTATTGAAAAGGGATTAATTTTATTGTTTTATTTAAAGTAAACTTTTCATTATAAATGTACATTTGAATATTTTATTGATTTATTTTCAAAATTTGGTTTTCTATGTCCATGTTTTATTAATTTTTAACTTATGTATATATATTAATATCAATTAATTATTTATAACATTATTTTTTTATTTTATACTTGCATTCATGCATTATCATAATTATACTTCTTAAGTAATTTATATGGAACATTTTACCTTTTTTTAAATAAAGTCTTATTTTAACATATGTGATGATAATTAATTTTCTAACTTTTGTAACTCATATTTTATATTTATGTCCCTTTATAACCATCCATGCTATCTTTAATTAAAAGATTTATTTCCCATTGTCGTCATTATATTCAAAAATGTTATTAATTGAAATAGCTATTTTTGTATTTCGAAATATTATATCTTATGGGTGTAAGGGGTATCTCTAATCCATCGATTTTGGTTTATTACCATTCACCCTCTTAATAAATTTATCTCATTGTATAATGTAATGGAATTCTTATAAGTTATATATATGTGTATCTTATATACATAACTATATTATTCTCCATTCCTCTAATGGGGTGAAATAATTTTTTTTCATTTCTAAAATTATATCACTATAAAATATCCTTTGTTAATTATATGAGGAAAGATAATTAATAAAATTTAATTATATTGTAAATTATAATGTTTATTGACTATGATTGATATATTTATTCATATATACTCAATAGCATTATATGATGGTTTCACCTAAATGGTACTCTAAAGAATGGGTGAAGATTTTGTCCCATTATATAAATTATTGATATGACTAGGAAGTAATTTTAATAGACTATGTGAATCAATCAATAATACGCAAATATTTTCAGATTTATTTTTTTTATTAAATTTAATCTATTCGATAGATTACTTTGCAAAAAAAACAATAACCGTATATAAAATTTATATATATTGTTATTTTAATTCTTATTATCAACTAGGAATTTAAATTGTGAAAATAAAAAAGTTTAACTAAATTATAATAATATAGTTTACACGTATTTATAAAATGAATTAACTAGTTATTAAATAATTATAAATAGAAAAAATTGAACATAAATTATGTGTTTTTATAAAATAATTATTTTTATGATAATAACAGAATATTATTAAAATAAAATTATTTAATAAATATTTTATGAATATATTAATGAAATTTATACAATATGTTATCAATAAAACGTTTTTAAATTCATATAATATGTTTTTTAGACATACGGAAAGATTAACGTCCACTTTAATCATAGAAAGCTATATTTTTTTAAATGGTAATTTTGTAGTCTTCTCATGGTTAACCAATATAATACTACATTTTCAAATCGTAATAAGTTTAATTTTATAAAATAAATATATATTTTGAATTTCTGATATCAAATAAACCTTATGGTGGATTTGTGGTATTTTTTTGATAAGGTTCATTTTTTGGTGAAAACTGAAAAAAGAATCAATTTTAATTTAAAATATTTTTCTCTTTTATTTTATTTATGTACATAAATTTAATTAAAATTTTTTAAAGAATAAATAGTTCACATATAAATCATTCAAACATATTTTTGTCATATTAATCAAAATAAATTTGAAATTTCTTATAAAAAATAATCAAACATTCAAACTTTTCACATTAAAACCATGATTTTTATGGTGTTGATGAGATTAATTTTAAGTATAATTTTACAAATTATGTTCTTTTAATTTGTTAAAATTAATTACATATTTTGAATCATATGTTCCAAATTATTTTTATATTTTATTTTCATTTTATATCCATAATAATTTTACGGTGGTAAAAATAGTATTTACTATGGTATAGGTAAAACAATGACTATGATTAATGTTTAAATATAACACTTATCATGAAAAAAATTTATTAAATTTTATGGTTAATTGATGTATTTATAAAATATTATCATCATATAAAACATTAATTTCTATAAAAACATGTAAATTAATTCCACCTCAATGTGGTTGGATTTAAATATAATATAATATTTGTTTAAATAACTTAACCCAGATCTCATCGTGTATAAATACCACACGCCACAATCCCAAATAATCCATAAATACATTAAACTACTATAATATATTCTCATACCTCTAATCATCAATATCCCTAATTAATACTATATTTTTATCACTAAAAGATCGAATTCAACGTCCTCATGGGTCTCTCGTTGAGGTGATATCCAAGAAGTAATTTTATCTAAGTAACTCGATTAATTTCATTACATTGTATATTTTATCTAAATATCATTCATCAATAATTTAATGGTAATTTAAAAATCATTTAAATTGAATAAATTTTTTAATGGAATAGCTCGTATCCATCAATTTTGTTAAAACCTCATTTTCAATGAAATAAAACTTCTGTTAAAATTATATCAGTTAATCTCTCACTTGAATAATGATTTTGTTTGTTTTTCATTACCTCATTCAAGGATGATCATAAAACAATTTTAATAGATAAATAAGTTATTAATATTTATATTATAATTGATCTCTAGTTACAGAACTAATAGATATAAAAAATATTAAATAAAACTAAACATGTTCATGATGGTCTGAAAAGAATCTCCAAATTAAAATAATCATTTAACATAAACATTTTATTAACTTAATCACCTTAATGTTATGAAAAAAATTAAAAATGAGGAATTTTAAAAACATTTAATTTTATAATTCCATATTATTTAAATATTATAGTATTACTTCCATTCAATATGAAAATCAATATCTATATACAATTGAATAGTCCCTAGAAATTATGAAACACACTCAAAGGAAATAATGAAAATCGTGAAATATTATAAATTATTAGGTGGTAATAAGTTATTAAAATATAATATATGGTATTATAAACATATATATGATTCTATATTGAATTAATATTTTTATTGAAACCTTCATACATGATGTGGGTGAATTCAACCCTAATGGGAAGCATGGGGTTAGTGTTTTTTGTCTTTCTTTTTTATCTATAAGATATATTCATTATTCCTCACATTGTTCATGGATAATGTGTATATATAGTTAAATATTTCCTAGACTATAATATATCTCATTAAATACAACATATTCATTGCTTCGTATGATAATTATTACTTTTATGGTACATATTATTCGACTAATTACAAAGTGGTAAAGGATTTTTTAACCAAATATTTATTTTTTTGGTTAAAAATAATATTCTTGATTATGGGATGTTAATTTTATGTGTTAAATGAAATTTTAACAACGTGATATATTTTTTAATATTCATTAATTTCAATTTAGTTTCAATAAACATAATCTATTAGATTTGTTATTCCTCACTTGAATGATATGATATTTATAAGTTATTTTGTTTTGAAAATTATATATTTAAAATATCTATTAAACTCCCTTTTTCATCGCTATAAATGTTTTCAAAAACTGTTAATGAAAATGTTTTTACTCTCTATTATGATTTTTTATAGACATTTTCACACATCTTTAACTATTTACAATATGGTTTGAAATTTTTATTTCATCGTTTTCTTAACGTGGATCATTACTATTTTTCTAACACACAAATAGAAGGAATATTTTTAAAAACATATATGGAAAGAGATCCTTTTCCCTCTATCATGACATCTTTATGTAATGTCATTTTATTTTAAATCATACATAATTAATTTCAACTAAATATTATTCTTTTATAATTTCATTGTATTTTTATTAGAAAATCAAAATAGAAACAATATTTTCCTAAATAAAATTTAGTAAAATCACAAAGTTATTTTCAATCTTTGATATCATTATTTGATGTTACATATGATTTGATGGGTATTATATTCATGATTATTATCTTTTTTTTTCTTATGGTAGTTGAGTTCTAGTAATGGATTTATATTAATTTAACTTATTTCATTTCTATGGTTAATGATATGATGATATGATTATAAAACAAATTTATTTTCATATAATACGTTTTTTTGAATGATTTATCTTCATGTTGAACAAGTATGTATATATTTCATTATGTGACTATTGGGACATATATATACCTAAAATAATTGGTTAATTGTTTTTTATCTCATGAGATATAAATAATTTGAAATAATATTGGACATAGTTCAGATAGGGATGGAATGAGAAGTAAATTATATTCCTTAATGAAAAATATCTTCTATGACAGACTTGGGAGTTGAACATGACTACTAAAATAGTTTGGGGAGTGGATACATTCCATTGTGGTAGTATTTGAATAGTTCCATTACTACAAATGAAATTATTTTTTGAGAATCTATTTTTTTGAACAATACTATATTTTATTTAAAAGATATTTGTCTGTGATTTAGGTCTAAATATTTTTTAGGATTTATTATATGACTCATTTTTATTTTCTTTTATATCTATTATATAACTTTCAAATGTTATGATTATATCTATATATCCTTATGTTGATATTATGATTCATATCTATTGTTTTAACCATTAGTAAGCATATAATCTCACCCATTTCATATTATTTTATTCCCCAGTATAAGTAAAACTATATTAAGTATGATACATCCAAAAGGGTTCCTGTTACAATGTAATAAGGGGAAAATTATGTACATGATTTATGAACATATTGTCTTTTTGGTTTCCATGTTTCTAAAGACTATAAACCCCGAAAATTATGTTGTGGTTTGTTATAATATGAATATTCATCTATTTATATTTAATATCTATATTATCAATGGTAAGGTCATTATAGATTTTATTAGAGAATTTTGTAGTTAAAAATAGGAATCTAGGATGAGAAAACCTTATTACAAACTCCAATGATCAATCTATGGTATAATAATAATTTTTTCATAATGATCATGAATAAACTAGTTTGAAACATAAAGTGTCCTGGATGGAAATTTTTTTTGAATTTTCCAATAAATATGTGTTTTCCTATATATGATTAGTTTTCTTAGAATATTTTTTTATTAGTCAATCAATAGAACCATGAGAAATAATGTCAACATTTAATCTGAGGTAAAATTTGGAGACTTTCACCAAAAAAATGGATGATGACTAGTTAAAAATATATTTTGATTAGTTATAATAAAATAAAATTATATATTATTGAGAATTTCAATCTTGTTGATATTACTATCATGTTGAATAAGTGGAAGATTTAATTTTATTAAATTTCATGTGGTTGTGAACATAAAATAATAATGATTCATGTTTGGAAGAAGAACCTAGAGGAATATCTCAAATGGAGGAGAAGTTGATATATGTGTGCAAAATAAGGTGATAAAGTGAAAAATTTCCTATGATTTTAACTTATTTGGTGTGGGTTTCATGCGAAATATCCATCTCAATTACCTAAACCAACAGTTAACATAAAAGTAATAGAAAGAAATACTCCCTGATTATCAATCAAATGTATGTATTAAAGTATTTATATTGATTAATTAATAATGATGAAAAATTAATTATTTGGTATTACGGAAAAATAATACATATAATGATTGGACCTCTTTTTTTCATTAAGTATTTTATTTGAAATTTTTAGTAATGCTGATGGAATTGAAAATTGAATTATTGGTAAGGTGATGTTTTTAGGAATATATAACTAATAGATCTATAACTGTTAATATGATAATGATGTTGGGATAATAATTTGATAAAGATATTTTTTTGTTACAAAATAAATTTTATAGTATTAATG
Source organism: Viscum album (assembly GCA_963277665.1). Classification (NCBI taxonomy): domain Eukaryota; kingdom Viridiplantae; phylum Streptophyta; class Magnoliopsida; order Santalales; family Viscaceae; genus Viscum; species Viscum album. The sequence goes on from OY728136.1 coordinate 1,521,526,164, forward strand.
ACCATGGAATTGATTAGTAGTATGAAAAAAATGTGGTTTATAATGGTATGTACTATATTTAGAGAAATGTTTGATATCTAGTATGAATAAAGGGTATATTTATGAAGTCATTCTTATTTTCACTTTTTTTTTGGAAAGTCATGTGATTATCATGTTTCAAAAAAATATTGGATAGTGATATACATGTTTTTTAGTGTGTGACAATAAAGATATATAACATGTCTTTTAGGAGATTTATGATATTATGAGTTTGAAAATTTAGAGACCTTAATTCTAAATTATTATATTTTAATGTTTGGGAATGTTTAAAAGGTTAATCTTTTATTAGGGTTTTTATTTTTAAAATTTTATTAGATGTTAGAGAATAATATATCACCTAATAAATGATTATTTATGCATATTAGATAAACCTTTTTAATAAATATTTATGGTTATGACTATAGAATGAAGCGATGACATATAATCCCATTATATGTTGTATGATCCACTTGTTCTATTGGAATTACTAATTCAAGTTCATTCCTTGGAGTAAGAAAAGAAGTTGAAATTTATCATGATAATAATAATGATTTTTATTGTACTTATGTGATTAATTCATGTAACTATATCTTCATAAATAATTTTGAAATAAAATGTTGTCATTTTATCATCATTTATTATGAAATTAATAATCTTTTTCATACATATATAGCCTATGGGTTTCTTGTCATTCTGCTTATATTGATCATGTTCTCTACAATTCACTATCAATACTTGATAGTTTTAATTCTATACCTTCTCTCTATTTTCTCATTCAAATAATGTTTTCCTAATCATAATCCATGACACGTGGTTATTGTCACATTTTACTTTACCTTTTTTTATTGGGGTGTTCTGTTGACTGATTTTCAAATTTATTTTCCCCAAAATGTAAATTTATAATAAAAATTATTTGATTTTCAATGTGAAATTTCAAATTTCAAGGTTTTAATTTCTTGAAATATATGATCATATAATAATGGTATTATTTCGATTGGTGGTTCCACTTAATCTATCTCATGTTTAATATATATTCCATGTATCTCACCTGAGTACATAAATACATGATCTATCACATGTAATAAATAAAGAGGTCGAACTGTATAACCAATATATTTCATATGAATAACTATTAGATATTATGTATCATGTAGATAATGTTCCATTAAACAATACCACTTAACTGAATAATGATTTAAAGAAAAACAATAAATTTGAAGATGTTATGTCGGAAACTGAGGATGACAGTTTCTAAATTTATCCTTTTATTTTTATATCTACAAAACAAATATTAATGGAAGAATCCATTTTATAGGGAATGTAATATAACACCTTATGATTTTACTAAATTGTTTTTATATTAATTTATTCTTTTCTATACATTACCTTTCCTAAAAGATGAAATATAATGGAAATCCAATAATTATACTATTTTAATGATGGTTGTCACCTTGCCCTTGGAATATAGGTAATAAATTAGATTAAATTATCTATAAAAATATATTTATTTTTTTAAAAAAATCATTAATGGGTAACTAATTATTATTAAATGAAATGAAAAACAAATTTAACATAATGGATGTGTTTTTATAAAAAATAGAATGATTATACTCATAATATAATTTTATCTTAATATACTAAATTTATTACTATTTGATAATTTTATTAACGAAATATATATTTTTTATATTAAATAAATTTTTAAGTCATCATATATGTTTTATAGTCTTTTTAAAATAATATATCCAATTTTAAGCACAATAAGATATGTTTTTTAAAATTAAATTTTTATACCTTTAAATGGATGACCTATTTAAAAACTACATTTTTACCCAATTATATGATTTTTTCTGAAAAATAAACATAATTTTTGGATTTGGAATATGATAGTAATCTTATGGTTATTTCTTTTCTGATATGTTTTATTTTTGATAAAGTGTTTAAAATACTATATGTTATTTGAAAACATCATTTTCAAATAATTAATTTACTAATATATTGTATATTATTTTATTCTATGTATAATGAGTTAAATTATAAAAAAATAAAACCAATTTACATAATTTTAATTATTTTAATATTGAAATTTGATATAAAAACATTTCAATATTTTGAATTTTCCCATTAAAACCCCCACCTTTTCATTTTTTCCACAAGATTAAATATAAATCTCATATTTATAATTAATTATTTTTCATTTGATTAAATTTATTATATATTGTTGATCATAATGGCTTTAATAGTTGTGAAGGTAAATTTCTTTTTTATTTATAGAAATAATTACCATGTAAAAAAATTATTTAACACGATTTAGGAAAAATAATGACAACAGTTAAAGTTAAAAGGTAATATATTCTCATACCCAAAAATTACAAAATTTAATTGTTGGTTAATGTATTTACACACCGTAAACAATATATATAACATTAATTACCATAAAATTTCATGAAAATTAATTACACCATAATGTGGTTGGATTTATATATAATGTATTTATTAGTTTAATTATTTAATCTAACCTCTCCCCATGTGTATATACAATACTCAATCCTCATGTTTTCCAACACACCATAATGATCATAAAATAACTTCCCATACCTCTCCTCCTATCTGAACCCACATACTAGTGCTAATTTTATCACAAAAAGACAAAATCAAAGGTCCTCATGGCTCTCTCAAGGAGGTTATATTCAAGAAGTAATTCGGTCAAAGTACATATCAGAATTTATTTTCTACTTATATTTTCTCCCAACATCCATAATAAAACATGAAATTATAATTAATGAATGATTTTAATATATTTAATTAATAATTCTAATTTATTTTATTTTATACATCCATTTTATTTCTTCATATTATTAAATAAAATGAAACTATTATCCAAATTATGTCAGTTAATCACTTATATGAATAATTATTCTGTTGGTTTTCCATTACCACTCTCATGGATGGTTGAAAAACTTTTAAAAAGGTTGATTAAAATATTTATTATTATATTATAAACTTTTTCGTGATATTTAAATATTATATATACATTATATTAAATAAATAGAAACATGACCTTGATGGTCAGAAAAAACAGCTAAACTAAGTTAAATTTTAATCATTAACATTTTATCAAATTAATCATCCACAAGTATTAAAAACATTATTAATAGGTGAATTTAAACCTGTTAAAGTGAATTAGTTCCATTTCATTTCACTTCCTGAGTTTATTTTCATTCAACACAAAAATCCTTTATTATAAACAAATTTACCAATCATGAAAATCATGTTACATGGTTAACCAAAAAAGGAAAATCATGAGACATAATTCATGAACAAGATGTAAGATGTTATTAAAATATAATACATTTTATTATTAACATTAATTTTTCTTTGGATTTAATTATAAAAAAACATTAAACCAGTATAATTAATTTATTATTATGTATAACTAAAGGAAACTGTGATCCCATGGTTTCCCATCTCACTTTTTCTTCTATGATATATATTCATTATTCACAATATAATTCTTGTATGAAGTGTATATATATGTAGTTACCTCTTACATATACAACCATGAGTATCATTATCCTCATTATATTCTAATTTTTTTTATAATTATTACTTTTATGAGGTATATTATTTGACAAATAATAAATATTCAACAGATTTATTATCATAGTTTCTATTCATTGGGTTAATGTTATAAATCTTGAATATGTATTGGAAATCATATGAGTGAATTGAAATTTTAAAATCTTGGGATTTATTTCCATTTTTTATGTGTATTATCATTTAATACACATAATTTATTACTTTTATTAATTCACACATCAATGATATGATATTTATAATGGATTTTTTTAATGGTTATAAAAAAATTCCCATAAAAGTCTATTTTTTCCCTTGTCTATGTTTTCTAAAAAATCTGAAAACGTTTCGAAAATTATATTTCACATTTTTCATAATGTAGTTATTTATGAATTTTTTGAAAAAAGGAATTTAATTTTATTATCATATATATAATGAGAGGTTTCTCTAAGCATCATGATTCCTTAATGACTCAAATATTCTATTATAACATTTGATGATTATTTTAATGAAAATTAATTAATTAATTATTATGCATAATTTTAATAAAAATGTTTTTTCAATAGAAAGGGTAATTTTGTCACATATTTTTTCAAGTGATCTCAAAAAATGTTTTGATATTATTTATGAATTAATAGAGATATTATTCATACAAATTATCCTTGATTATTATTGTTGACATATGTATATAATATATTTATATTTATTAAACATGATTTTTTACATTGGTTATGTTATGATGAAATGTTTATGAAAACACTTTCGTTTCATGGGTTCTGATATGATGAATGATTAATGTTAATGTGGCACATGTATGTATTGTTATCATTATTTTACAAGTGTGGCCAATATCTACACTAAATAAATTGTGTAATGATATAATATATCATGATATATACATGAATAGAATGGGTATTGTTATCGGTTTAGATACGACTGGATAGGGACGTGAAATGGTCTAGTAAAGGTATTTGTCTGTCATGATTGTTTTGGGAAGAAACCTTGGATAATCTATTTATTTGGGTAGTGAAATCATTCAATTGTGATAGTCTAAGAAAATATCCATGAATATTAATGAAATGATTTTTTATTCTTATTTGTTTTTGACAATTCCATGTTTTGTTCAAAATCTATTAATTACAATTTAGGTATTATGAATTTTTATGATTTTTTCTACAACTCAAGTTTATGACCTTTGATATGAATCATTTAGTTTTCTAATTTTATATTCATATTCATATAGCCTTATTTTTACATTAGATTTATTTCTCCTATGTTTACCCTTACTAAGATTCTAAGTTCACCCTTTTCATATGATTCTTTTCCCCATGATATGTTGTGTGGTACTATGATTTTTATGTCAAATGTTCTTGGGTTATAAAAGGAATAAGTGGGAGATGATATAGAAATATTATGAATTTTTTTTAATGTTTTTTGAGACACTAATCCTATATGAATTTTTATTATTCTGTAATATGAATATTATTCTATTTATAAGTAATATATATGTATTAAAATGTTGGTTTGTCATACTATCAATAATGTACTGTTATATTAGTATTAAGAGTTAACTTCTTCTATTGTTAGTTTTTTTATTATTTCCACACTTCTTTTATATTAATGATATTATGAGAAAATTACCTTTATGTTATGATTCCGTGTGATTACTCATTAGAACATGTTTATAGGAAAGTATATGATACATCATATGAGTTAAATGGTTATCTATTTTCGAGAAATATTTCATATAGATTTCTTACATTCAAAGGAACCTTTATTTCATTGTTTTTTATTTATGATTTCATATGAATTTTTTAAAATATTTTAATTGGAATTTTATTTTCATGTGTAATAAAAAACTTATTTGGGGACAAAATAATAATTTTTTAAATAATTTTTTTTAATTATTCATGATCTAAAATATTTATTTTTTTTATTTTCATGCATCCCTTACTGAGCTTTTCATGACCATCCATGTTTTTTAAATGTTCTTCACATGGTTTTATAGATGAGTAAAGAAAATGATGAGGATAAGATAAAAATTTTAAAATTATATCATGAAATTCCTAAATTTTATAACAGAAAAAATTATCTATGGTGAAATGGATAATAAAGTGATGCTTCAAAATTATAAGCTTATATGAATTTAGGTAACGGTGATCGAATAATTCCCTAAAAATATAATAGATAATGATCCTCAAATGTATGAAAATTAGATCATGGAATAAAACAAAAAATTATTTAATTTTTCTGGATGTACCCTTATATATCCATGTAGATTCCTCCATGAAACCATAACATCTAGAAATGTGGGTTTGTCTTCCAACATAAATTTTCATGCTCCAGTTAATGATCTACACTAGATGCTCCTCATAAGATGATTCTGGCTACAAATAATCATACTTGTAGTTTATAATATCTGTAGGGATAAAAATGTTCCTCCAAATAAGAGAAATTTGGAACACTTAATATATTCCTTGATAAAATAGTGTGTTATAAAAATGATAGGCCAAATTCAGGAACTACATGGTGTTCATGATGGGTCTAAAAAACTACATAAACCATTTTCTTGGACACCAAAAACAATGATTCTCTAGGTATGGTGACATTCAAAGATAAACCAATTTCCAATAATTAAATATTGTAATCATATAAACTAGTCCTCAAACTATAATACATTTATTTTAGTGGTCACCAAATAAATTCTGATTATCTTCTCCCTCTATGAGACATCCTTAACCAAATTTGGTCAAAAATGGTGGCCTTACAGGCATTATTCCAACCCATTGATGAGCATAATGACCATCTATATCAATCCTCAGGTTGTACAAACTATATATCATAAATATAAATATTTTTGAAAGATTATTCCAACATAGAATGTTTATCATCCCCTGAACCACCTAATTATAGAACATATGCTTTTATTATATCTACTATAGTGGAAATCATTTGATATGACAATCCTTGTGTCTTTGGATGGTACATTATCCTCAACCTCAACTGAATACATATGGATCTATATATATACCACCAAATTAATATTTAGAAACCTTCATCCATTTTATAATTTATTATTATGGGAACCCCACAATTGGGTATAATCCAATGAATTTGTAGAATCTTATAGTCATCTATGAATTGATTCTCACATATTGTTATCAAATGAAAATCAGTCATCATCTAATAAAAAATAAACCTAACATCACCAACCTTCCTTAGATTATCAAGTAAATAATTCACAATCACTTATCCTGAAATCCTCTAATATACATATTAGAATTATATTGGGAAGGATAAAACCACAATGACACTAGTTCTTGACTTTTTCCCTCTATAAGGTAATGCATCATGAATAATAACCTTAAATATTCTTCTACATCCTGAGATACTGAACCTGTCATATGATATATTTTTTTAAATACATAACACCAAATATTCCCTAAGGATATTTAGGAATATAATTCCCTCATTATCTACTATATGAATGAACAATGCACTACCACTATCCCATAAGAAATGATCATATCATCATCACCCAATGAAAAATTAGGTATTATGTCACATTTAGATTTCTATTACAACATCAAAATATACTTTGGGTGATTTTACAAACCATCCATTACCTGGTCTACATGAGGAGATGTGAAAACAATGAAATCATAGGATAATGAACCCAATATTTTGAATAATACAATCTCTATTATCACAACATGATCATCATGAGAAACTAAATCCCTATAGGATTTTCAAAAATCTCCTAAGAAATATTTTTTGTAATCATATAAGAGTATTATAATTCATTCACTACACAAAAAGTCCCTCATATTGGTGATTTTTGTAAATATGCTCATGGTTAAATCCACCAACATATGATTCGATGACAGTTTCTTAAAACCATGAAAAATTGGGTGTTGGCATCCAACATACGGTGGTTTCTTTAATTTACTGGTGGTTATTGGGAAGTATTGTAGTAAGTATATTTAACAGAAGTTTTTGTGGTTTTAGAGGTTCTTTCATGTGGAAACATATCAAGTATTTAACAACGGTTTAAACCATAGCTAATTTTTCCATTTATTTACATTAAAACTGCTACTAAGACAACATACCTACATTAAAAAAATAACACGCATTTATTTATGGGACGTTTTAACCAACACCAATAACTAAATATCATACTATAACATTGATTTAAACCATAGTGAAATATGTTCCATTTCGTTAGTAGTGGTTTAAACTGTTGCTAGATGTATATTTATATGTAATAAAATGCAGCAGATTCTGCTGCCCCAATACTAGTACACTGGAAATAACCATGTGTAGAGAACATATAAATGAATATTTAAAATTATCTAAAAAAATTTAGTATTCAGTAATCAAACTATGTTTCATAAAAACCCATGCACATAAAATATATATTTGAATAATTTAATCCATATCTTCTCAACTATCTAACAATCTTTCATAAATATAAATATAGGACTTTAATCTTAATAGAACCAATGTCTGAGCTGCAATCCTTCAAACAACAGAGCATGAACTTAAAAGATGTATCCCTGATCCATCCTAATAAGGATGATTTATCCTAGTGCTCGAGATATAATTATAAAAATAATTTCTTATAATATCACTATTTTTTAGTTTTATTCATGACTTTGATTTTTATATATATGAAGTTCAAAAACACTACTCGGTAACAGAATCATGCATACATATATAGGAAAAAATAAATCACAACATTAGTAAGATTGTAAAATCCCAATTAATGAATGAATAATTGTCACATACATGAAATATTTAGAGGTATTTTTCATTTAATTTACATCCTTGCTTGGTTTTGGTGGTTTTTCATGCATTTTTGAAGGAAATAGTGGGTTTCCAAAATTTGGGCCAACCTAAGAGCCCATTTCCAGTTTTGAAAGTATATTTTGTTTCTTTAATAACTCCTTCGTTTTTCAACATTTTTCAACCATTCAACTTCCAAAATGACCTTAATTTAAATATTAAAACCACAAAATAATTTTTGGCCCCTTAAAAATTCATTAAAATCTTTGATTTGGGTGATCAAATGAGGTATTGGGCCAACCAGAAATCCCATTTCCATTTTTGAAATTTTTTTGTAATTATTAAATAAAATATTTATTTTATATCCTTTTTAGGTGATTACACCTCTCACACATTTCCATAGAACCCATCCACAACCCCATATTAGTTTGAGCCTCTTTGGAGCTCATATTGATCGCGATTTAGGGCCGAACTTCCGAGGCTCCAAAAAACGTCCAGATTTATCAAGTAAGTTGTTTCTCTTCCTTATTCCTCCCTTATTCTTAGGGTTTCATCCTTTTTTATTGAATCCCCAAATTTCCAGAAGATGGGGTTTCGTACCTAGGGTTTTAGTTTTGATTTTCGTGGTCCAATCCTCTGGTTTTAGGTTCAATCTTACTCCTTTGCGGTTCGGCGGAGGTGCGGTTGAAGTGACGCACAAGGATTTGGGGGTTTTGACTCTTTTGGTAGGTGATTTCATATGTAGGTATTGTATAATGAGTTGTCTTGATGTATTTATGTTTCCATTATGTTCATCATTCAGTATTTTGATTTCAAGAATTTTTTTGGGTAGCATTTTAAAAGTGGTTGATTTTTAAGTGCTAATCTTGTGTGAAAATGGGTGTTTTACATGTGTAACCCATGTTGTGCCTCTTGGTGTTGTTTTATAATTCAGAGATTGTATTTATAAAAATGTTTTGATGCTGAAATTTATGTTTTGGTATAATATTGGTCTCCATTTGGTTTTAAATATGGGATTTTAGATGAATTTAGTGTGCAACATTTGATTAATTTTCTTCAAATAGTTTTATGGAAATTATAAATGGTTTATTGAGTTATACGAAAGGTGAAAAGAAGTTGGAGATACTGTTTTGAATTTTTGTGACCAGAACTGATATTTATATGTGAAAATTGATTTTGGTAGCATGTGGTGACTATTTGAGCACAATACGGGAAACCCGGCTATCTAGGTGGGCTAACGTGTACTAGTACGCTAGTGAACGGAGGGGTTTCGACCATGGTTTACTTAGCAAGTATGACATGAATAACACTAACAAAACTATAATGGAGATGATTGGAGACCACTAGGTTATGGGTATTCTCCCTACTAGTGGCTCTTGCACGAGAACAAATTTCGTTTTGGTCACTTTCACCGAGGTACGAGGTACTTGGGGCTCACAACAAACTAGTACCTAGGGGTGTTCCTATGCTTGGTGCTTGTGGCCTTTTTGGAATTTAAACATTCTTTATGGTATTTTGGGATTTGAAAACCAGCATCGTTAATGTTTTATTCAATTTCACTCATTCTTTATAGTTATCCCCATTGAAAGTTATTTTCTTTTCAAAGTTTCACTTTTAGAAATAAATGCCACTATTATCTATTTATAACTCTTGCAAGCCTTTTATTTTACAATGCCTATCACTTGAAATACTTGGGTGATATCCTATTGGGATTAGTCTCACACCCTACTTACACCTTTGGGTGTAAGTAGACTTGATCATGTTTGACACATGCAAAGGAAAAGCCTTGGGCGATGGCGGTTCGGGTTGCTAGTTTCTCTCGATGGTGCGGTGTTGTGGAGACGGCTTGTGGGTGATGAACCCTTGTCGTGTGGAGTCTCATGGGATGTTTGCTGCTACTTTTATGTACCTTTGGACCTCTTGTGTCTTTTTTAAACTCATGTACTAAGTTCTGAATTTTTATTAAGTCTTGTTTGGCATAATTTTTCAGATTTGGTTTGTTGTTTGTTTTTGGTTATCTTATGAACCCAAACTCGGGTAAATCATTCCCAAATGAATTTTTATGATACCCGGGAACTTGTGCCAGACCGTGGGGATGGGGAATGCCCTTCGGGTCTTTCCATGATCCGGGTTTGGTGCTGGTTTGATGGCGACCAGATTCGGTTCCTGACAAAATGGTATCAAAGGTGGTTAATGTTTTTGGGTTATATTGTTATTTTGGGATGAGTCAAGATAGACAAGAGCTAAGACTGTCGGGGATCGGGGTTTTGGTTGTGAGTAGGGTGTCTGGCCAACACCTCTCATGGAATACCCTGAGTCACCAGGGGATGTTGGAATTTAAAGATTGGCTTCACTTCCAGGTGAGACGTGTGGGCTGCATACCACATGTGGACATCATGCGGATTTGTTGTAGTTGTTTATTTCATTACTGAAATGTGTTTAGATTATTTATATTTGATGTATTTGATTTAAATTTTCAGAATTGTGGTATTGATTATTATATTGTGACTGTTACATTTTGTAGCAACATGCCTCCCCGGAAAGCTCTCACGCACCCACGGGAGGAAGCCGGAGAGAGTTCTCCCACACCAATTGATCAGAGGCTAGTCGAGGCCGTGGTCAGGGTTGTCCAGGCTCTAGGATATGGACCATCTCTAGTTCCAGCTCCTGTTAGAGAGGATGAGACTGGTCCTAGAAAGGAAAAGGCCCAGAAGTTCCTAAAAAATAATCCTCCAACCTTCCGAGGTAGCTCAGAACCCCAAGAAGCAGAGGAATGGCTCGAGAAGATTGAGCGTATGTTTGAGTTCCTGGAAACACCCGAGGAGCTCAGGGTGAAGTGTGCCTCCTTTCTGTTGGAGGGTCCCAGCCGTAAATGGTGGTGGTCAGTGCTTCAGGTTGGGAAAAATGAGCAGATGCGCTGGGGAGATTTCAAGGCTGTATTTAATGAACAGTACTGCCCTGAGGTGTTGGCTTATGCCAGGTCTAGAGAGTTCATGGAACTTTTTCAGGGAAATCTATCTGTGATGGAGTATGCCAACCGTTTCGCTGAGTTGGTTCGGTATGCTCCAGATATTGACTCTAATGAGCAAGCGAAGGCCCAGAGGTTTGAGAAAGGCTTGAGACCAGAGATATACTCCAAGGTGTTCTTGTTTAAGCTGGGGACCTATGCTGAGGTCATTGATCGGGCGTGCATGATGGAGATTGATAGAAAAGTCAGGGCTGGTTTCTATGGTTCTGTATCAGTAGTGGGAAGTGGAAGCTCCTTAGATAAGAAAAGGAAGTGGGAGGATCATGTGAAGAAATGAGGAGGCAGTTTAGGGAACTCTTCCATGCAGTTTTCATCAGCGGCTTCTGATGCGAGATCGGTCGTGTGCCACCGGTGTGGGAAGCCCGGGCACATCCGTCCAGCATGACCTCATCCTCCAAAGACATGTTTCCAGTGTGGAGGTATGGGACATGTGCAACGCTTTTCTGGGATAGCGCGTCCACTTCAAAGTGGGGAAGGGTCCATGGCTCCCAGAGGAGTGCCAGCACAGTCTGAGCCTTCGAGGACTGGGGGATCTTGATTTGGCAACCGTGGTGGTAGGGCTGGGTCATCTTCTGGGCAGAGCCAGTTCAGGGCATAGCCACAGACTAGCAGTCGTCTTCAGGAAGAGACTAGACATCTCCATGTAGTGGATCAGGCACCAGCAGGATCAGAGGCAGGATCGTCGACTGTTCGAGGTACCGTTTTAAATCCATCTTCTATAGCTGCTACTCTTTTTGATACTGGTGCCTCTGTTTCATTCATTTCTTCCCATTTTGTGGACATTCTGAATTTTCCAACTGATTTGATTTCATTCGCAATGGGGTTGGTGACACCGCTGGGAAAGAAGATGGAGCAGGGTCTCAAGTGCCCATCATGTGCACTTTCTGTGTCAGGGGTTGAGATGGAGTGGGACCTCTTGGTCTTAGATATGAACATTTTTTATGTCATACTTGGGATGTATTGGATAGTACACTTCCAGGCACACATCGATTGCTACAAACGGCGTGTGAGTTTCACGGCACCTGATGGGAGTCGTCAGGTTTTTCATGGAGAATGGGATCCTCGGTCAGGTCGCGCAGGTCCTCCACTCCCAGAGTTGGGAAGTGTTGTCTTCCAGTTAACTTCTCTTATTATAGAGGATGGTCTTTCCCCTGAAGGTGCACTACCTCATTTAGTGAATGAGTTTCCGGAGGTATTCCCAGATGATTTTTCAGGATTTCCCCCGGAGCGGGATGTGGAGTTTTCAATTGATCTGGCGCCTAGAACACAGCCGATATCTCTTACCTCTTACCGCATGGCCCCCACTGAGCTGAGGAAATTAAAGATACAGCTGGAAGACTTAGAATCCAAAGGATTCATTTGCCCGAGCATCTCTCCTTGGGCTACTCCTGTATTGTTCGCGGAAAAGGCTGATGGATCCCTCCGGTTGTGCATTGACTACCGAAATCTGAATAAGGTAACAATTAAAAATAAATACCCTTTACCCAGAATAGATGATTTGTTTGATCAGTTGAAGGGGGAAAAGTGGTTCTCAAAGATAGACCTGCGTTCAGGGTATCATCAACTCAGGGTGAAGGAGTCAGATATCTCAAAGACAGCCTTTCGAAGCAGGTACGACCACTTTGAGTATTTGGTCATGCCCTTTGGATGGACAAATGCTCCAGTAGTCTTTATGGAACTTATGAATAGGGTGTTCCATAAATATCTTGATTCCTTTGTTGTGGTGTTCGTGGACGATGTTCTGGTATACTCTAGCTCTAAGGAGGAACACGAACATCACTTGAGGGTCGTTTTGGGTACATTATGGGATCACCGCAGCTATTCAAAGTTGTCAAAGTCCAGTTTCTGGATCAGGGAGGTGAGATTTCTTGGGAATGTGATCTCATAGAATGGAGTTTCAGTGGACCCTGATAAGATTAGTGCGGTTATGTCATGGGAGCAGTCGAAGAATGTGTTCGAGATCAGGAGTTTCCTTGGCCTGGCTGGTTATTATAAGCGATTCATTCGGGATTTTTCTCGGCTTGCTTCACCGATGAATACCCTCACCCGGAAAGGGGTGAAGTTTGTATGGGGTCCAGAATGGCAGGCATCATTCGAGGAGCTAAAGAGGCGATTGACTACTGCCCCCGTGCTGATTTTACCAGAGGCTGGAAAGGGATATGTGGTTTATTGTAATGCTTCAGGTATGGGTCTTGGGTGCGTGCTTATGCAGGATGATCATGTGGTGGCGTATGGCTCTCGCCAACTCCGGCCACACGAAAAGAACTACCCAACCCATGACTTGGAGTTGGAAGCTGTGATGCATGCTTTGAAGACGTGGCATCACTACCTATTTGGGGAGAAGGTTGTGGTCTATTCTGATCACAAAAGCTTGGCTTATATCTTCTCACAAAAGGACCTCAACTTGAGGCAGCGTCGCTAGATCGAATACTTGCAGGGGTTTGATTTTGACATTGTCTATACCCCAGGAAAGGGTAATGTAGTGGCTGACGCCTTGAGCAGAAGGGTTCCAGTGCAAGCTTTGAGGAAGTCCAGTGATGAGTGGACATTGATGGGGATCTTTTCTCAGATGCACGTGGAGACCAAGGAACATAGTGGAGGGGCATTCTTGGCGAGTATCTAGTTGACTCCTTCTCTGTTGGAGTTGATTCAGCGGGAACAACCTAGTGATGAGCTTTGTCAGCGATCGAAGCAGTTTCTTCATGGTGGGGAAACATCCTCTGATTGGTCGTCGTCTCCCAAGGGCATCTTGTGCTTCAAGGGTCGTTCGGTAGTGCCGTTGTCTCTACAGAAGGTGGTGATGCAGGATAGCCACCAGTTTCAGTGGGCTGTCCATCCGGGTTCCACTAAGATGTATTATGATGTCCGTCGGCAGTTTTGGTGGCCTGGTATGAGACGGGACATAGCGGACTTTGTGTCAAGATGCTACACATGCCAGCAGGTGAAAGAAGAGAACCAAAGGCCCTCCAGTTTGTTCCAACAACTACCCATTCCTACCTGGAAGTGGGACGAGGTTTCCATGGACTTCATTGTTGGATTACCTCATACACCTCGAGGTAAGAATGCCATTTGGGTGGTGATTGATCGTCTAACCAAATCAGCCCACTTCATTCCGATCAGAGATACATCTAAAGTGGATGAGTTAGGTCGTCTGTATCTTCAAGAGGTGGTGAGACTCCATGGTGTGCCATCAGCAGTTGTCTCAGATAGAGACCCTCGTTTAACATCTCGGTTCTGGGAAGGCCTTTAGAAGGCCATGGGGTCCCAGATTAAGATGAGCACAGCATACCATCCATAGACAGATGGTCAGACAGAGCGGGCGAATCCGATTTTGGAGGACATGCTTCGTGCATGTGTCCTAGACTTTGGAGGTTCTTGGGATACCCATTTGGGATTGGTTGAGTTTGCTTATAATAACAGTTACCAATCCTCGATTCGAATGGCTCCTTTTGAGGCGCTCTTTGGTCAGCCTTGTCGGTCCCCCCTATGTTGGGTTGAGGTAGGTGAGACCTCACTACTGGGGCTGAGTATGGTGCAGGAGGCATCTGATAAGGTAAAATTAATCAGGAAACGTTTATTGACAGCTCAGAGTCGTCATAAATCATATGCTGACCGGAGGCGTCGAGACCTAGAGTTTTCTGTGGATGACAGAGTATTCTTGAAGGTGGCCCCTCGTTTAGGACATCGTTGATTGGGGAAGCAAGGTAAGCTGACTCCGCGGTATGTCGGTCCATTTGAGATCATAGAACGTATTGGAAAGGTGGAATATAGGTTGGCCTTACCTTCTCAGTTGACGTCCATCCATGGTGTCTTCCATGTTTCTCAGTTGAAGAAATACTACCCGGATCCAACCCATGTGTTGAGTTGGGAAGAACTGGAGATAGAGCCTGACTTGTCTATTGTTGAGAGGCCAGTGAAAATAGTGGACTCATAAGAGAAGATACTTCGAGGGAAGTCTATTCCATTAGTCCAGGTTCTATGGCAGCATGGAAATGATACACATGAGACATGGGAGCGAAAGTCGTGGGTTGAGGAAGAGTACCCGTTCTTGTTTTCCAATCAAGCCTCATGTTGACTTTCCGGGGCGGAAAGTCCTTCATGGGGGGGATAATTGTCACATAAATGAAATATTTAGAGGTATTTTTCATTTAATTTATATCCTTGCTTGGTTTTGGTGGTTTTTCATGCATTTTTGAAGGAAATAGTGGGTTTCCAAAATTTGGGCCAACCTGAGAGCCCATTTCCAGTTTTGAAAGTATATTTTGATTCTTTAATAACTACTTCGTTTTTCAACATTTTTAACCATTAAAATTTCAAAATGACCTTCATTTAAATATTAAAACCACAAAATAATTTTTTCCCCTTAAAAATTCATTAAAATCTTGGATTTGGGTGATCAAATTAGGTATTGGGCCAACCCGAAATCCCATTTCCAGTTTTAAAATGTTTTTGTAATTCTTTCATAAAATATTTATTTTTTATCCTTTTTCGGAGATTCTACCTCTCACACATTTCCATCGAACCCAGCCACACCCCCATTTTCGTTTTCGCCTCTTTGGAGCTCATATTGATCTCGATTTATGGCAGAACTTCTGAAGCTCCAAAAAACGTCCAGATTTCTCAAGTAAGTTGTTTCCCTTCCTTATTCCTCCCTTCTTCTTAGGGTTTAATCCTTTTTTATTGAATCCCCAAATGTCCAGAAGATGGGGTTTCATACCTAGGGTTTTAGTTTTCAGTTCCGTGGTCCAATACTCTGGTTTTAGGTTCAATATTACTCATTTGTGGTGCGGCGGAGGTGCGGTTGAAGTGACGCACAAGGATTTGGGGGTTTTGACTCTTTTGGTAGGTGATTTCATATGTAGGTATTGTATAATGAGTTGGATTTCTGTATTTATGTTTCCATTATGTTCATAATTCAGTATTTTGATTTCAAGAATTTAATTGGGTAGTATTTTAAAAGTGGTTGATTTTTAAGTGCCAATCTTGTGTGAAAATGGGTGTTTTACATGTCTAACCCATGTTGTGCCTCTTGGTGTTGTTTTATAATTCAGAGATTGGATTTATAAAAATGTTTTTATGATTAAATTTATGTTTTGGTGAAATATTGGTCTCCATTTGGTTTTAAATATGGTATTTTAGATGCATTTAATGTGCAACATTTGATTAATTTTCTTGAAATTGTTTTATGGAAATTATAAATGGTTTATTGAGTTATACGAAAGGTGAAAAGAAGGTGTATATACTCTTTTGAATGTGTATGACCAGAACTGATATTTATATGTGAAAATTGATTTTGGTATCATGTGGTGACTATTTGAGCACAATACGGGAAACCCAACTATCTAGGTGGGCTAACGTGTACTAGTACGCTAGTGAACGGAGGGGTTTTGACCATGGTTTACATACCAAGTCTGACATGAATAACACTAACAAAACTATAATGGGGATAATTGGAGACCATTGGTTTATGGGTATGCTCCCTACTAGTGGCTCGTGCACGATAATGAATTTCGTTATGGTCACTTTCACCAAGGTACGAGGTACTTGGGGATCACAACAAACTAGTACCTAGGGGTGTTCCTATGCTTGGTGCTCGTGGCCTTTTTGGAATTTAAACTTTCTTTATGGTATTTTGGGATGTGAAAACCAGAATCTTGAATTTTTTATTCAATTTCACTTATTCTTTATAGTTATACCAATTGAAAGTTATTTTCTTTTCAAATTTTCACTTTTAGAAATAAATGCCACTATTATATATTTATAACTCTTGCAAGCCTTTTATTTTACAATGCCTATCACTTGAAATCCTTGGGTGATATAATATTGGGATTAGTCTCACACCCTACTTACACCTTTGGGTGTAAGTATACTTGATCATGTTTGACACAGGCAAAGGAAAAGCCTTGGGCGATGGCGGTTCGGGTTGCTAGTTTCTCTCGATGGTGCGGTGTTGTGGAGACGGCTTGTGGGTGATGACCCCTTGTCGTGTGGAGTCTCATGGTTTGTTTGCTGATACTTTTATGTACCTTTGGACCTCTTGTGTCTTGTTTAAACTCATGTACTAAGTTCTGAATTTTTATTAAGTCTTGTTTGGCATAATTTTTCAGATTTGGTTTGTTGTTTGTTTTTGGTTATCTTTTGAACCCAAACTCGGGTAAATCATTCCCAAATGAATTTTTATGATACCCGGGAACTTGTGCTAACCCGTGGGCATGGGGAACTCCCTTCGGGTCTTGCCATGAGCCGGGTTTGGTGCCGGTTTGATGGGGACCAGATTCGGTTCGTGACAATAATTCATTATCATATTTATTAATAATTGTGAATAAAATATTAATTTTACTTTGAAGTGGATTCTATGTTCGATGGCATACCCAATACGCAATAATGGGTTTCCTTGAAATCTGATGTTGCAAACAACATTGGGCTATACTGAAAATTAATAATATAATATTATTTTAAATGGTAGATAACACATAGTCGTTGTATTGGCGAGAGTGAATAGAACTAACTACAATATATTTATATTTGTTTGTTAAATGTTATTACATTTAGCAAATATGTTTAAGAGGCTTAAATGTCAATGAATCCAGTTTTAATCATAAATACACTTAGATTCATTAAATAGTCGATTTACATCAATTTGATGGAAAACCATCATTAAAATTAGTTTTGGACACATTTATATATTCTATTTGATAAAATATAATTATTTTTTAGAATCAGGACATCAAAATTTAGTTTGGGTATATTTTTGGTATTTTTTTTAATAAAATTCATTTTTAATGAATAGAGAAAAAAAATTTATTTAAATTCAAAAGTGACTTTTAATATAATATATTTACATGGTTATATTATCTTTTCAATTGGTTTTAAAGTGTAAATAGATTATATTTTTACCATTTAGCCCAAATTTTTTCTTTGGAAGTAATTTCACTTTGAAATTTGATATAAACAACTGTCAATCATTTGGTATTTATTATTTCTTAAAAATAATATGTTTTTCTAAAATGTGAATTAAATGTAATTTAATTAATGAAACTACTAGGTTTCTAATTTTTTAAAATAGACATCATTTTTTAATTCAGAATATCAAATATAGCTTATGATGAATTTTCTGTATTTTTTGAAAACCTTCAATTTATGATGTATAGTGAAAACACTAAGTAGTAGTTAAAAACCGACTTCTTCATTTAAATTAAATTTTACCGCTTATTTGAATTTAATTTCAAAAACTTGACTAACATGGTTTTTATATGTACATAAAATATAGTTCAATAAGATGAAATGAATTTTTGTTTAATAGTTACTTTTGACTTTTATTTATCACGGTTAAAGGTAAATATTGTAATTCAAAGTAAAAAAAATATTATAATAATATAAAATTTACATTACATGTGTCCTATCTTTATTGGATGTGTAATGGTCGACCAATATAATCCATGGGTGAGATTTCTGTCTTTTGGAAGACATTGGGTTAAGATAATGACATTAATAAATTTTCATTTAAAGAAAAAATAAAATTATCCAAAACGTGTATTATTTTTCAAAAAACAATATTGTGGAGTTATATAATTTATATATATTGACTATAAATATTCATTAGAAAGATAAAATTATATCTTACATCATGGTATTTTTTTATTTTTATACATCATATATATATAATTATTTATGACACAATAATGATGTAGTATTTAGATCATTATAGAATGATTTAAATAATTAAGATTATAAGATTTAAAACAATACAAAAAACCTATCCAATTATTATTGGATGATTTTATTTCAAACAATAGTCCTCTTATCTTATACTTTAATATTTTTTGGACCTTTAGAAACTGAAATTCATTATATAATAATATAATATTTCAAAACATTCATAATGAGTCCCACCTCTATCTTATGAAAATCCCTCAACTCTAACCAATTACTGACACCTCTCATGCCCCTTACCACATCCAACCAATACCCAAATACTCTCTCAAGATCCCTCTCTTCCACCTTGAATCTTTACCTTAGGCATAATGTACATCATGTAAATTATTGGGTTCAAACCAAAAAGAGTTACCCGATTTAATGGTAACATCTTCTCTTAAGTTCTATTGTTTTATTTTACTTCTACATCATATTAAACATTTTTTATACCATTATATTATAAAAACACTTGTATCCTCTATAAAATTGGTTGTTTATATGAGACGGATTAGAACTACACTTACACACACCATTGTCTAATGGGTAAATAAAATATTGTTTCTGTGGACAGCAAACTACTGCCTCATTAAACAATGATTGGTCAATCATCTCCTACCACCTCTTTTGGTGGCCATTAAGATGGAATTTCATTTACATGTGATATATCTATTATATTTAAATTGTCTCTATACTTAATAATTTTTCATTTATATAATACCTTATGGGTTTCATTAATGAATAAATATGATATTTGTATTCAAGGAAGTGTGGACTACCACCCCTCGAAGTGATACAACTCATTCATTCAATATGTGGAAAGTATAAAGGATAGAGTTACTAAAATTATATATCATATTATAATGTAATTATAAAATAAAAATGTATCATTATGTTTTAATTATATAAAATATAAAATTGAAATGAAAGTATCGTTCATGTGTATGTACGACTTACCGTCTCTATGAACGGTGCATTTCTTTTTTATCACCAAATGTTATGTACGGTTATAAATAAATATATATACTGTATATATATGATATATATTATATATAAATCATGAATATACTTCTGGATATAATGGACATTTGACCACATGGAAAACATGTAATTATTATAATTTTATTATTGACTCAAGTACCAATTATCGACAAAATGTCCATTATTAACAAAAATGATTGCATAATGATTATAACATGGTAATAAGTGAAATAATAAAAATAATTAACAAGAAAAATTTACTTTATAATTTATGAATTTACTTTAATTTAATATTCATATGATTACATAATGAACAAGTCAAGTCAAAAATGAAGTAAGGGACTTCGTCTCGATCTCCTTTAATTGAGGAATCCTTTGATTTATAAACAACATTACTTTATATGGTGTATAAACCCATTTGACAATTAATTTCATTCAAAGGGAATACATTCTCTAAAAATTATTTTTCTAAACCAAAAACTGTATGTTTTTTTATATATGTGGTGACAACGGCATTTCCACGTCCGTGAACATTTTTCAATATATGGATTCCTTAACAAGCCGTAATGTTTAAAAACATTCCATAAACTCTTTTTACATATTCTGGTATTGAAAATTGTTTTGAGAATGGATTTATTATTTCAATATCATGAAATGATATATTTTGATTGTAAGGTGGGAATGTTATCTTTCCCTTATGCATAAGTTATGTGATATGATTATGTTATGGTTATTGGAAATTGGTTACGTATTCGGATGGTTCCATGATAAACCAATGCCTGGTGAGCCTGAGATAGATCTCCAATGCATTGCGTAATGCGACAAAGGTCAACATTAATGATTCTACAAAGATATTTAGGAAATATACTATTTTGGGTATTCCAAATGCAACTCCTTATGTAGTTGTTATAGCTACAATATAAGTATGATATAGATGCCACAAGTTACCATTATGATTTATGTTTTCTATGTGTTATTCATAAATATTATCATTTCATGAGGTATGTCAAAAATTATATGTTTTGATGGAATAATGCTAACTATATTTATTGTATAACCCTTACTAATCTTTTTTTCACATCCCATGTTTTAAAATGTTTTTCAGAGGACTTAAAGATGAATAAGGTCGATGATGGGATCAAGGAAAAGAATTGTTGTCTAAAACATGGAATAAGACATGACTATTTATTTCTAGATCTTTTATTTTTTGAAAACATGAAAAGTGGGTAGATGTTTCTCCATGTAATATTCATGTTATTATTTATATGTTATGACCTAATACTATAAATCTCTAATCCAAAAATGATCTTCAATTCAAATTATTAACTTAATTCAAGATTATGTAATGTTTAAGGCTGGGGCATTATAGTTGGTATCAAAGGTCCGTTTAGACAACATTATAAGTTAGGATATTGTTAAATAAATATCCATAAATTAATTTATGTTAATATTAAAGTAATATTTCCTCAAAAGATAATCAGGTTTCTTTACATAAGATATTTACTTTTTTAGAATTGTTTTCCACAGAGGAAATAAGGAAACTATACGGGGATAGAATCAGGATGAATGCAACCTTCCAAATCAACAAGCTAAGATGGTCAAAATAAGAAATTAATAATTTATCACATTGATGGGATTGTTGAATTAGGCTACAAATGGTGGTTGTATCCCTGCACAAGATCAACCAAATCAACTACATAGTATCATGTTAGTAGTGGAGCATTAATTGAGGCAATATCCACCATCATTCATAGGATCATCTAACTATGTTCTAGCTTAAGGGTGGACTAAAGCACTGGAAAAGATTTTTTATGTCATGGGGTGTTTAGAATATCCAATGGTTAGTCTTGCAGTTTAATGTTTTGAAGATTAATATGATCAGAGGAGATCAATGGTGAAAAATAGCGGGGATAGTAAGGAGATTGATGCTATTGATTGGGATAAATTCAATGGTATGTTTTCTTGAGAAATATTTTCGTAATGTGGCTCATCATAGGATGGGAAAATACTTCTTGGAATTGAGGTAGGAGGATGACTCAATGGAAGCTTATGACGAAAAATTCAATCAACGCGCAAGGTTTGCTCCAAATTTTATAGGATATATTGATAGTAAAATAAACCATTTTTTACTCATGATTAAATCCAAAGTATCGAAAGGATTTAGTTACTCATTAGTTCAAAAGTTATTAAAAACTTGTTTGTTTTGCAGAGAAGGTGTAAATTGAGTTTTTCGAAGAACATGAGTTCTTTGACAAAAAATAGTATAAGAGGTTGAGGTTCCAGACGAAAGGGGAGAACACCTCAAAAGGTATGATGGTGTAAAACTTATGTTTACAGTTTGTGAAAATTGTTGTAAAAAGCATGCTGGGGAATGTCTTTGGAATTCTTATAAATGATACTAATGTGGTAAAATGTGACATAAGGCTCATAATTACACAGAAAAAGATAAGGGTAATGGTAATAAAAAATTATATTTCAATTTAGTAAAATGTTTTATGTGCGATGAAAAGGGTCATTATGAAAATGAGTGTCAAACGAAGAACTCAACTAATGGAATGAATCCAAACTAGAAGCAGAATGGGGTGGTGAAGTTCTTTGAAACTACTTCTGTAGATGTTGGGCCTTCAAATGAAGATGTATCAGGTACACTATTTGTTTGTTCAGATTATGAAAATGTTTTGATTGATTCTGGGCCTACATATTCGTTCATTTTAGTGAATAT
Source organism: Viscum album (assembly GCA_963277665.1). Taxonomy (NCBI): domain Eukaryota; kingdom Viridiplantae; phylum Streptophyta; class Magnoliopsida; order Santalales; family Viscaceae; genus Viscum; species Viscum album. The sequence continues at coordinate 1,521,548,966 of OY728136.1, forward strand.
TTCTAGTAAATTGGGAATTCCATCTTAAGATATGAATACTGAAATTATAGTAAAAACCATGGGGGAATGTTTAGACAAAGAGAAATTATAAGAAACTTCATATCCTTGTGTTTAGAAATAATATACCTGCAAAACTTAATATTCTTACTCTATTAGAATTTGATGTTATTTTCGGTGTGGATTGGATTTCTATTTATCATGCAATGATTGACTACAGGGCTAAAGTGGTTTTATTCAGAAATATTTTGAGTTTGTTTATAGGAATGAACCCTTACATTTGATAACATATCACGAATATGAGAAACTATTAGAATATTGAAATTAATTATACATTGTACATATTGTTGAAAATAAAAGAACTGTTCATATTAATAATTTTCCAGTCGTAAAGGAGTTCTTTGATGTTTTTCTGGATGATTTGTCTGGTATTATTCTTGATCAAGAATTTGAATTTACTGTTGAATTAGTTCCTAATGCTAATCCAATTTCAATACCCCATTTTCGAATGACTCAAATTGAACATTTATAGTTAAAGAAGCAACTGCAAGAGTTATTAGATAAATGTTTTACTCGACCTAGCACAACCCAATGAGCTGCACCTGTCTTGTTTGTTAAATTGAAATATAGTTAAATGAGACTTTACATTGATAATAGGGAATTTAATAACTTCATTATTAAGAAAAATTATTGTTTTCCTCATATTAAATATTTTTTTGATCAGCTCCAGGGAGCTTAGTATCTCTCAAAAATTAATTTGAGTTCGGGGTACCATCAATTTAAAGTAACAGAAGAAAATTTTCTAAATATAGTGTTTTTTCTAGAGGCCATTATGAATTTGTAGTTCTGCCTTTTGGGTTAACCAATGCACCTGCTATATTAATGGATCTAAGGAATATAATTTTCATTGAGTTATTGGATAATTTTTTGGTTGTGTTCATTGATAATATTTTGGTTTATTTTGTAATAAAAGTGAATCATGAAAAAAAGTTACTTGCTTTCTTGAAAACCATAAAAGAAAATAAATTGATTTTGAAATTCTGAAATATTGAGTTTTGGTTAGACCAAATTTCATTCATTGGTCACATTATTTCAAAAAATGGCATAACTGTTGATTGTGGAAAAACAAAAGTTGTTGAAGAATGGCCAAGACCCAAAAATATAACCGAGAACCATATTTTTTTTCGTTTAACAGGTTATTATTGGTGGTTTTTTGAGTATTTTTCATGGTAATCTAGTACAATGACTATGTTAACTCAAAAAGGTGTTATGTTCATTTTGAAAAAATAATGTGATGATTGTTTTTAGGAATTGAAAATATTATTGGCGAATGCTCCAGTTTTTGCACTGTCTTCCTAAAATTGTGAGTTTATTATCTACAGTGATGTTTTTTTGGATGGAAGTTCTTGTGTACTAATACAGAATGATAAGTTAACTTCTTATTCTTCACATCGGTTGAAATCTCTTGAGTTAAATTACACTACACTTGATTTGGAATTAGAAACTATTGTTTTTTTCTTTAAAAATTATGAGCCATAATTTGTATGGAATAAAATGTGAAATATATACTAACCAAAAAATATTAAAGTATATATTCACTCAGAATGAATTGAACATGAGATAGAGGAGATGGATGGAATTAATCAAGGATAATGATTGCACGATCCACTACCATCCAGGAAATGAAAATAAAGTGTCTAATGTATTGATTCGAAAAAGTAATGCTACATTAACCATGTTAGGTTTAAAACAATATCACTTGATTAAATATTTGATGATCTTTGAAATATATGTTTTTGGTGAAGGAAATTCCTCTTTTTTTTCAGGTGTCAGTGAAATCATCTTTATCAAACAGAATTATGCATGTTTCAGAAGGAAGACAGTGAGTTGCAGAAAAATTTAATGTTTGTTCTGAAGGGTATGTTTCTTGAAATTTAAATTGATAATGATTTTGTTTTGAGATTTGGGAAGAGATTATGTGTGCCTTTTGATACACGGTTTAAAAAATAGTTATTATGCAATGCTCATAGTTATTAGTTTTTAGTTTATCCTGACAGTATTAAGTTGTACATAGATCTTTGGTGGTATTGCTGGGGGATGGAATGAAAAGGGTTAATAAATTGTTTATGTTACCTAAAGAGATGTTTCAGCCTTTACCGATTCTAGAGGGTAAATGCTAAAATATATCCATGGACTTCATCATGATATTACCAAAGACATCTCAAGGTAAAAATTCCATCAATGTTATTGTTGATAGATTGACTATATATTCTTATTTCCATCAAATAAGAGATACTTTGTCTCTATATCAACTTTCTAGGTTTTATATTAAATAGATTATCAGAATGCATGGGTTCCCCTCTCCATTGTCTCTGATCATAATCTGAGGTTCACTTATAACTTTTGGGAAGGCCTTCAGATTTCTTAGGGTACTAAATTAAATTTCAGTAAAACTTTTCATCCTTAATCATATGGGAAGTCAGAATGCACAATTCAAACCATGGAAGACATGTTACATGATTTCTCGATGGATTACGAGGGATGTTTGGACTATCATCTTTATTTGGTTAAATTTTCATATAATAATAGTTTTCATTACATTTTACAGAAGGCTCCATTTGAGGTATTATATGGAAAGCGGTGTCGAACTCCAGATTTTTGGGATGTAGTTGCAGAAAGGATATTGATGGGACCAAAATTGGTAGAAGATATGGAAGAAATAATTCAGTTGATTCAAAATAACATGAGAATAGCCAAGAGGAGGAAGAAAAGGTATGTCGATAAATGGTGGAAAGATATTTATTTTGAGTTGGGTGATCATGTCTTTCACAATGATTCTCTATGTAAAACTATGATGGTTTTTAGTATGAAGGGATAGTTGAGTCCGAGGTTCATTGAACCATATGAAATTCAAGATAATGTTGGATAAGATTCCCAAAATGTGGCTTTACCTCCATATTTATCCAATGTACAAAATTTTTTGTATGTTTCAATTTTGATAAATTATATACCTGATCCATCTAATGTTTTCATCCCAGAGGTAGTTCAGTTGGAAGAGAATATCCCTTATGAGGATCAACCCATCTAGATTCTTGACAGTAGAGATAAAGTTTTGCGGAATAAGTTAATCTATCAGGTAAAGGTTTTGTGAAAAAACCATCTAGTTGAAGAGGCAATTTGGGAATCTGAAAATGCTATGACGGATAAATACCACCATTTATTTGATAAGGGAATAAAATTGAGAGGACACAATTTCAAAAGGTGGGGGGATGTTTTTAACATCCCAAGTAAATAATGAATAATATATTTTCATATTTATTAATATTTATGAGTTAGATATTAATTTTTATTTAATGGGGATGCTATGTTTAATTGCATACATGATACACAACACCGAGTTTCTTTCAAATCTCACATTACACACAACATTGGGACATACTGAAAAATAATAATATAAAATTATTTAAAATGGTATTTAACACCCTGCTTTTGTATGGGGGAGAATGAATAGAAAAAAGTAAAATATTATTATATATATTTGTTAAATGTTTTTTAAATTTTTTGAAAAAAAATTTAGGGGCGTAAAATGTGAATAAATCCAATTTTACGCATAAATACTCTAATATTGTTTAAAAGGATAATTTACCGCCTTTTGATGGAAATCCATCCTTAAATATTGTTTTGGTCACTTTTATATGTACCATTTGACAAAATAAAATTCTTATTTATAGTCAAGAAATCAAAATTTAATTTGGGTAAATATTTGGTATTTTTCTGAAAATATTCATTTTTTAATTAATATTGAAAAATACTATATTCTAAATCAAAACTGTCTTTTAATCTTATTTATTTATATATTTATATTATATTTTTAATTTTTTTAAATATTAACTAGATTATATTTTTCCATTTAACCCAATGTTTGTCAATGGATGCAATTTCACTTTGAAAATGGATATAAACATGGGACAATATTTTGATAGTTATTATTTTATAAAAACATGTTTTATGTTTTGACAATGGGAAACAATTTTAAATTAATTAATTCAACTTATATTTTTTTATTTTTTTTATATAGATATTATTTTTTAATTCAGAATATCAAATACATCTTAGAGTGAATTTTTGGTATTTTATAGAAAACCATCAATTTTTTATGAATATTGATAACACTAAGTAGTTGTTAAATAACTAAATTCTTCATTTAAATGAAATTATACCACTTTTGATAATTTATTTCCCAAAATATGACATACATGGTTGTTATCAGTAATTAAAATGTGGTTCAATAAGATTAAAATAAATGTTGGGGAATAGTAACTTTTTTCTTTTATTTACATTAGTTAAAGGTAAATAGGGTAATTCAAGATAAAACTAATATTATAAAAATATAAAATTACCTTAACACTTGTCCTAACCACATTGGATGTTTCATGGTCTACCAATAAAATTCATTGGTGAGATTTGTGGCCTTTGAAGTACATTTGGGTTAGATGAGGACATTAATAATTTTTTTTATACTACAAATTAAAATATCATAAACCTGTATGGTTTTGATAAAAGAATATTCATGTGGGGATATATAAATTTTATATTTGAATATAAATATTTATTATAAAGAAAAAATGGTTTCTTACATCACGGTATTTTATTTAAAATTTTGAGACATCAAATAAATAAAATTATTTATGACACAATAATGATACAGTGTTAACCTCATTAATGAATGTTTTAAATAAATAAGATTATAAAAATTAAAACAATATCCAAATCCTATAAAAATTTTATTAGATTATATCATTTATAACATTAGTCATCTAATATTTGAAATTAATATGTTTTAGATCTTTAGAAACCGAAAATAATTATATAATAAAATAAAATTTTCAATCATTCATAAAGAGCCCCTCCACCCCCTTATAAAAATTCATCATCTCTAACCCATTACTCACAACTCTCAAGCCCCACGTCTCAACCAACCTTTTCCCAAATAAGATCTCAAGATCCCTCTCTTCCACCTATAAGCCTTACTATTGGAATAAGTCACATCAAGTATACCTTTTGGTTCAAACCAAAAGGGGTTACCTGATCTAAAGGTAACATCTTCTCTTAAAGTCATTTCTAAAATTTTACTTCTCCAACCTACTAAAATTATTTTATTCCTTTATTTTATAAAAACTCCAGTATCCTAAATATACTAGGTTTTTTATATAGGAATGAGTCAAACTACACTTACATACACAACTATCTAATGGGTAAATAACATATTTTTTCTATGGACGCCAAACTACTGCCTCATGAAATGATGATTGATTAATATTATCCTACCACCACATATGGTGTCCATTAAGATAGAATGGTATTTACAAGTGATATATATTATACCTATATTCACTCTATAATTCTGGATTTTCATTTATATCATACCTTTATGGTTTCCATAATAGGTAAATACGATAATTTCAGTTGAGAAAGTGCGGACTACCGCACCCACAAAGTGATATGACTCATTCATTCCTTACATGGAATGTATAAAAGAGAGATTTAATAAAATTATATATTATATTATACTATAATTATAATATACTTATGTATCATTATGCTTTCATTCCATTAAATATAAAATATAAATGAAAGTAGCATTAGTGTGTATGCACTGCTTACCGTCTACATGAACGGTGCATTTCATTTCTTATATCCTTATGTTAGGTACAAAAATAAATACATTTTTATACCATATATATATATATATATAAGATTTTGGTGTATCTAAATCATGAATATCATTCTGGTGATAATGGAATTTTGACCACATCGAAAACTTATAATTATAAGGACTTCATTTTTGACTCAAGCCCCAAATATTGACAATACAACCATTATTAACTTAAATGATTTCATAATATTTATAACATTATAATAAGATATATAAAATGAATAATAGTCTAGGAAAAGGTTCTAGAGAAATTATAAATTAACATTAGTTTATTATTCAAGAGATTAATGAACGAATGAGTCAAGTTAGACACGAGGTAAGGGACTTCTTCTCAATCTCCATTCATTGAGGAATCCTTTGATTTATACACGATGTAATTTTATATGGAGTTAAAACCCCATTTACATTTAATTTAATTCAAATGAAATTATTCTATATGAATCATTTTACTAAAATAATAAAAAAAAAATAACGTACATAGTAACAATGACATTTCTGCCACCGCGAGCATTATTTGATATTTGTCTTCCTTAACAAGTCGTAATGATTTTTAAAAGAAAAATTAATACTATATACCTTTTTTAATATTTTGGAATTTAAAATTGTTTTGAGAATGGATTTTTTATTTCAATATCTTGAAATGATATATTGTGATTACAATATGGAAATGTTATCTTTCATTTATGCTTATGTTATGTGTTTGGATTATCTTATTGATCTTGTGCATTGTTTACATATATGGGTGGTTCTGTGAGAAACCTTGGGTGGCTGAGATCGAGATAGCATTCCACTACAATGGGTAACATGACAGATGTAAACCTTATTTTTTCTTCTAAGAGATTTAGGGAATATAATGTGATGGGTATTCCAAATGTGACTCCCCCTGTTTTTTGTGATAGATAAAATGTATGTATGATAGGGATGCTAAAATTTACCCTTAAGATTTATGTTTTCTATATGTTATTTATAAATCGTAAGATTTCATGAGGTATCTAAAAAAGTTTATGTTTTGTCAAAATAACTTTTCAAATATGTTTTTCATAACACTTACTTTTCTTTTTATTCTCATTTAAAATTAAAATTGTATTTCACAGAACATAAAGATGAATAGTGTCAAGGATGGAATCAAGGAATAGTCATGTTGTCAATAACATGGAAATGGACCAGACCATTTTTTTCAACGGTTTTTATTTAATAAAAAAATGGAAACTTAGTAGAAGTGTATACATAAAATATTCCTGTTATTATGTATATGTTAGGACGTAATTCATTAAAGATATAAACATGAAAAGATCCCCAATGTGAATTATTATCTTAATTCATGATTATGTAATGATTAATGATGGGCCCTTTTAAAAATGATTTTGATTTTTCTATTCAGGTTCATTTTTAATATAAGTGTGTTATACTATTTTTGGAACCACATTGAGTAGTGGATGAATAAAGTGTTGTGGAATGTTTTTTATTTCAATAAAATGTTTCCAAATAAATTCCTAAGGTGTGGACAAATATGAGTATTTTTTAAATTGTGTCCTTTCATGTAGTGGGAAAAACTATAATGGACCAACTGGAAATTGACATAAAGAATTCGTGAAGCCGATGAGTTGGTATAGTCAATATTTCATATATCAAGATGATGTTGACTATTAAAAAATAGGTTTGGGTTTAAAATAATTCTAGATGATTACTTCATGATCATGATAAATTAGTTATCTTTGAGTTTTACTTATTGATTGTGTGTCTATGAAATCATGGTAACATGATGGAAAGGGGTTGGTTGTTTAACCAACCGTGGATGAATTATGAGATTCATTTTTGTAATTTTTTGGATAGAAATGAAATAACATAGTATTATTTATTTATTTCTGTCTGAAAAATTCCTTAATTAAGATAATAACTATTAATATGGGAATATCTTAGAAAAGTATTTCAGGTGTGGATTGACTGTTTCTTCAGTCATCAAATCATGAAGGGGACCCAAGCCTTCCATCTATGCAGCATGATCAGTATGATGTGAACTTTTTGGGGGTGTAAACCTCTAAATATAAACCATATAATTACAATGAGGGTTTTAGGGTGTGTTGAGGTTGTTGAACAATTTTTCGAACTAGTCACACATCATCAAGAGATGTGGAATCATGGGTTTATTCAAGTATAGTTAAACATGTTTTAATGGATCATGTATCAAAAAATCTAAACAAGTCTATCAATAGAATTTTTAAAAAATTCCAGGATGATTTTATATGTCGAATAAGAATGGGTAATATTTTTCAACATGGTTTACTCAAAATATAGATTCAATCATTCCATATATAATGACACCATCTTAAGAATGTCGGAAGAGAATATATATACCAAGAGAAATAATTAAAACCAATACCTTTATGTTTCGATAGAAGGAATCCATATGAGTTTTACACAATAATTGATTTATATAATGCCTTAATAGATGGATTATAAATGACTATTATTGGATGGTTACACAAAAGTGAGTTTTGGTATGTTCATTGAGTGTTTATTTTAGTTTTTATGTTTCATAATAACTGGAATTTGGTACTATTATATTCCACACTGAATTCGATGTATTGGTTTAAATACTAACGTTAGAGAAACTTGAGTCGAGGTATTAGTCTTGTGACACCTTTTTATTATAACTTGGTGTTTTTTATTGGGAATTACCTAGAATATATTTTCTGTAATGGTGACATAAATGAGTAATATTTGGTAAAATCACGAGACATCAACAGAAGTTTGTTACCAGTAATGGTGATCCTTCACAATGTGATATTAGTCTACATTGGATAAAATGTGTTAGAATATGGCATTATAGATTTTGAATATTAAAGTGGATTGTTCTCAAAAAATAATCAAACAAAATTATTTTAATGGGATAAATTTCTAAAAGTATGATGTGGTTAGTGAGGAACCACTTTAGGCACTAGGAACATTGAGAAAAGGGAATTGTAATTGTTTCTAAGATCTTTTATAGTAAAATATAATGTGAAGTTATGTGGTTGGTCAATTCTATTTCAACAAATTCATACAAATTGAGGAAAATGTTTAATATCCTCCAATGTAACATATTAAAGTAGTTGGGAGCACCATTAGGACATTGATGCCTTGCATAAATAGAATATTGTGATAGTGGGAGTACCACAACTCAGATTTGACCATTAAATATTACAATTTATTATTGATATATCAATATGATTTTTGATAATAGGATTTTTAAATGATCATATCTCTTATATAAAGGCTCACTCAATGTTCTCAAGAACATTGTGTTGTAACTCCCAATTTGGATCTTCATCATCCTCAAAGTATTATTGTTTCCTATTGTGATGGCACATGGCCAAAATAGGATTTCCTACTATCTAGGGAACACAACTAAAAGGATCTCTTTTGAGAATTTATCATTCAAATGTTTTGAATGAGGTCAATAGTCGACCCATCATTAGTGGTCCCCATCCTTGAATGACACAGCTATGGGCTCGTGTCACCAACAGGAATAAAATGAATCAAATAAACAACATATTAAGTAGTACCATATACTAATATACACATCCTAATATAATTGAAATTAAAATATTAAATGTCTCCATCTTCCATATGGTACATATATTACTACATACTCTACCAACTTCATACTTCACAAATTCTAGACTCAATAAATTACTAAATATTCAATCCATATCAAATTCCAATGCAATTATCAAACATGGAGAATCAATAAATTATTAGGCTATGAAAATGATAGTTGAATAATATGTGCCACAAATGATACATGATACACGATAAATGATACATAAACTAAAACAATATTTCCATATTGGTACAACATATCAACATGATCGTTGATCAATGTCCGATGATGAACACTTCTTGTCACCCTCACCACCTCAATATCTAAATGCAGCTACCGACACCTATAAGAAAATTATACAGAAAGTTAAATATATTTGTATATTATTATTAAAATATAAAACCAATAATAATTGAAAACTAAATGAATTTTATGTTTTGGGAATTACCTTCTCACCACCAATCTTCGATTCAATATCACCAGGGACAGATCTTGTCGTCTTCTGATATAAATCGACCAACACATTCTATAAAAAGGATATCTGATCCTCCAATTCCTGAATTGTGTTTTTCATTGAAACATAATCAGTATATGAATCTAAACCCAAACCAAGATTAGATGCACCTTTAATCCCTAATGTAATTCTAGATTCCTCAAATGGAATGTTTCCCAAGCCCATCCCGCACACTCGACCATGATGCTCCTTCCCAAGAACATTACCAACTAGGTCATACAAGGAGAATGAGTAGTACGGTGTGGTATTGACATCCCATAGTTCTTTATTTATTACCTATAATTCATATATCATCTATATTAGAAGAAATATATATTATCATAGTGACAACATATAATAATTGATTATAAGTATAAATGAATTCATGCCTTAACTTCTTTGGAAGGATCATTAACAAAACTCCAATTAGATTTTTTATGAACATCCAACCACACTTTAATTCATAATTCTTGGTTCCATATAATTAAGTATACTATATATTGCAAAAAAATCAACCCTAAAAAATATTTACCAAAATATTCAAATTCTCCTCATATTCTTCCTTGTTATAGGATTTTATCAGAATATCATCAATAAAGACTCCGACAAAATTTTAGAGGGAATCACTAAATAATAAATAGATAATCCTATGAATATTTCTATATAATTAGTGATTTGAAAAGGAACCACAATGAAATCATAGTTTCCATACATTTTTTGAGAGGTTGTCTTGGGAGTATCTTCCTTCCTCACCATTAATTGGTGATATCCCTTCCAAAGGTCCACAATAGATAAATACACTACCCCACATAGCTGATATAACAATTCATATATAAATGGAAGGGGTTTAATATTTTATATTTTATTTTATAGAGATCATGACAATAAATGAATATGCACATTTATCTATCCGTATTTTGAATGAAATGCATTGATGCACCACATGATATATCACTGATAAATATAAAACCCTTTTTTAAATTATCTTGTAAAACATTATTCAGTTCCTCCATCACAATAGTTCCCATTATATATGGTTTCATTAATATATGAAGATATACCTGAATAAATTAAATTGAGAACTCAACCTATCTTTTTTCTCAATAATTTCACCTATATATTCTTGATTGAGAGGGAATAATATTCATAATTGTTATTTTGTATCATATAAGGTTTCATACTCTTCCATAAACTTTTATAGAATTGGAGGATTTTCATGGATTTGAATAGTTCTATACCTTTACCAGAAGTTGATGTTTTCATTGTATAAAGATAGAAAATCAATGCCCACCATAGAATCAAACTCCACCAAATTAAGTAAGACAACATTTTCTAGGTGGATCAACCCGCAAACATTAAATAGGGCGGAGTTAAATATTTTCATTGCAGTAAAATCTACATTTTTTTACTCCTGGATAAATTAGTCTCTTCATTTTAGATGGGGTGTTTGAATAGTTCTACTAAATGCGAAAAATACGAAATAATGAATATAACTAAAATAATATCGTTTTTCCACTATTATATTCTTAAGAACTAGTGTATCTATCACCACATAATTTTCGGACACTACCTCAACAATACTGGTGGCATAATCCATCCCTTTCACATTTGTCTTTGGTAGATGAGAATACTAATTACCCTCATTGACATTGTGTTTAGTGCACTAGCTTTCATAGTTCCCTTTTTTACCTACAGATGAAACATTGAACCATGGGTGGTTCTCAACTTTCATCCACAACATTTCTCTATAGCCTAATGTATCTTTGACATTTGTGATAATGGTGGCCTTATCTCCAAAACATGATTCATTTTGTCCTCCCATTGAGACAATTCCCATGATGCTTCTTCCCTTATTTTTTACCAGATGGAAGTTCAGAATTTATTCCACCTTTTTCATTAGCAACTCCATCTGGAAATTTCATATTTCTTTTCATAACAAAATATCCATTAGACCACTTTTGAGGATCCATCTCAACATGGAGATAAAATCAAACAAATTCATTGTAACTCCAAATGTTTGGAATTTCTAGATCCTTTCAATTTTTTGGATTTAAACCATTAAAAATAAATATATTTTTCTACCATTATTAATTATGAAACTCAAGGTGTACCTTGATATCCTTGTGAAATTTTCTTAATTAGTAGTGATATATTCAAATTATTTTTTTTAATTTAGATATATTAATTCTCTCTCCATATTTTTTCCAGGAGTTTGAGTGAATAATTTTTATGAAATATTTTTAAAATTTTTCCCCACTCCATCACATCAATTTCATAATTTAGGTTGTTTTTATTAATCAACATCACACATTCATAGACCTCTCCATCTGAGTAGTAAATGGATAGAGTAAAATTATCCATCTCTGAATATTGAATCACAAAACCTATCCTCTACATTGAGTTTACCCATTGTTCCATGACTACTATATTGGAAGATCTAATTAACTTATATAGTCATTATCAAAAGCTAGTTACACCCTCTTATGTGAATAAGGATGTTCCACACTATTCATATAATTGTTCATATCTAGAGAAACAAAAGTTAAGCATTACCACGAAATTATTAACACCAAATCACAAAAAATTATGAATGTCATTCATGTAATTTCTCCAATGTCCCTCGTATGGTTTTTTTATTGTATTTCTCATGATTCCCCCATTTTATAAAATTTAAACCCTAATAAAAAAACATAATTCAACAATCCAGGTATAAATAATTTTTTATTTTTTGATATTCACTCTAAATGAATATCATATGGGTTCCTATGTTTAGAATTTTTCTAAAAAAATCTTCCATGGTGAATACATATACATGGTCTCATACTAAAGGGTTTCACTAATGTTCTCTACGACTAATTCACAAATTAACTTAACTATACTCAAATACGAACTATAGTGACACAACTTTTTATTACATGACTATTACATCATTTTAATGAAAAACAACATAATAGTGATACAAAATCATGATCAGATGGATTGATGTCTTTGGAATATTAGGACCATACATAATGTTTAAATAATAAAACATAATTATCTATTTAATATATTTACCTTTATTTTATTATTCACCCTCATGTTCTATGTAGTAAAAATATCCACATGATAAAAGACATCAAATGCAAGGGTGAGATAGAATCCCAGTAAGATGATGAATAAAAGACATGAAACATGGGTGAGAATATTCATAATTATAAAATAATCATCATAAACATGAGATGATGAATTAGATATAGGCATTGGTATTGTAAATGTATAAAAATTAAACGTTATATCTTATTTGATAACCATCAAATGTAGTTTTGAAAAGATCCAGCATCATGTTCATATATAATTAACATTATCTCATGAGATTAATCATATTTCAGAGTTCATTAGTGTGAAATATAATTCCAGGTGAACTCATCATATCAAAAAAATTACATTTTCTATATAATTTCAGCTGCTCTAGTTTAATCATAACATTTAAAATATCATGCATGCCACATAGAACATATAACATTATTGAAAATAAAATAATGATTGAATGGAATGGGTTTTATTTAATATATAATTCATTCTTTAATAGAATTTGGGATTCTCAAAAGTAAAAGGGAATAAAATAATTTTTATAATAATCAAGGATCATGAGTAAAGAAGAATGAATCTCAATAGAAATAAAAGGTTTGTTTTTCAAACAATAGTTATTTTGGAAAAAATAATTATTAAAATAACTAGATTAGAAGCTAGTAAATCACATAATGTAAAAGGAATGTAAAAATGATATGATGTTTAAGGAACATCAATTGAACATCCATCATAAAAATGGTGAGAAATAGTAAAACCCCAAATAAGGAGAGTATATTTTGGGAATCCCCTTACACTTTTATACGAGTTATTTCATCACATTAATATCTTGGATAATGATAATAAATTAATTAATAGAAAAATAAATATTCAAATATAAATGTATTTTATTCATTATTGTTTTAAAATTTTCATTTATGGCCTTTTATATTTGTTATAGAGTTCAAATATATCATTTAGGACGGTTCATTTCCTCTGTTTTTGTGATCAGTTTTATTGTATACAAGTATAGTTGTTCGGGAAAATGAGGATAATTATCCATATTTGAGAGTATATGTTATTAATAAAATTATATATGATAAAATTATCCCATATATCATTTGTATATTTTATATGTGGATGAATAATTAGATAAACTATTAATTAAAATAATTTAATTCATTTGACATATTAAATGGACATAACGAACTCAAATATTTTTATTTAATATATTTTTATCTGTTTCTTCCAGAACAATATATAATATATATTACATAAAATAAAAAATTAACCATTAAACAGTTTTATGACTTTCCATGATGTAGGTAATAAAAAATTCAATTTCATTGTCCATGATGGCGGTAAATCGACACATTATAGAGGAAGTTTTCATTTTTTTGAAAACAAAGGGAGAAGAGAATGAGTTTGAGGAATAAATATTACAAATAAAATATAAAATACAAATATATATGATATATTAGAGCTTTCATGAGTCTTGAATATGTGTAGGTGAAGATATTATATGAAAAGAAATGAAATTAAAAAAATGAATGTAAAAAGAGGATTTTAAGAAATTGATTGTCTCCTCTTGAGAACCTCCATTGGAAAATGGATTTATATTTTGGAGATACTATGGTATACTAGATTTGGGGTTCATATTCGTAATATTATTATGATGAAATTGGATAATGCTAAAATTTTGGAAGGTGTGAGGAGAAGAGGTAGTGAGGGGTGGTATTTATAGGGGATCAGAGGGGTGTTTTCCATTATTTTAATCGATGGTTTATTATTTCAGAACAATAATGTGTATAGTTCAATAATTATCACTAAATATTCTATAATAATTAATTAGGTTTCATAACGTATGTCTTTGATCAGCCTTAACTCATCAATGATTCAATAATTCATGTATTTTTCTTTTATCTTCAATTATAGTATTTTACTATACATCATAAATTCATTTATTTTAGAAAATTTCGGAAAATTAAACATATTCATTTATCAAAATATAGATTTAAAAGATGATTTCTATTTTATGAAATTAAATTCCAAATTATGTGAAATTTAATTGATAATTAAAATTATCATTTACAATAAAAAATATTGATTTTATAATTATAACTGATTTTCTTACACATTAAAAAATTAATTATGGTCTCAAAAAATTATCTTATAATAATAAGGAAATAATATATTAATTTATTCATCTAATTTATGAAAATTAATTTTTTAATATAATAATTTTCATTATCAAATAATAAATATTAAATTATTTCTTTTAAAAATACCGACACTTAATTAATAATTTTTAAAATATTTATTTACCTATACTATGATATATTGATAACAGCATATCATTTATATGATTCTAAAATTTTATTTATACTATACGTGGTGAGATTACCATTCTATTGGATAAATAACAATATATAGTGGTCGCATTACTATTCAAAAGTCCATGTTACTATTCCATAGGTATAGGTTCTTAACTTTTATAAATACCAATTATTTCATTCATTCGAGATTTATAATGTTTGAATTGTGTTATTTATGTTATTTGATGTAATTTATAATATATAAATTAATTATATTAATGGAATTTTTATTTTTTAAATTTTTCGACGTTACAGTGAAGTAATATGGGGGAAGCCTACTGAGTTTTATTACACCCCCTACTTTGGTACTTTAGTGAATTTGTAGATATTGTTCATCAATACTTTGTAAAAGGAAATGTATCACACTTATCTAGTGTTTCATAGTGATACTTTTGATGTTTTGTGTAGTTAGTGCATGGAGCATGTTGGAGCTTTGTAGTTATGTGGAAGTCGTTTTGTTTCTACATTTTGCCTTTCACGGTTTACCATGATGTTTTAGTAGTCTTAAATTATGGTACAAAATTATTGTTGGAATAGATATAAATGGTATTTATAGGCTTATATATTGTTTATATCCTGCTTAATGTAGTTCCTTTTTTGGATATGGCATGTTATGTTATTGGTTATAACTTAAAATGGAAAATTGTCCCCCACTTATTCCTGAATCCCAATGAATTTATTTCCAGCCCTTGGTGTATTGGGGATGTCAATTTAAGGCATGTAACACTCCACTACAATATCAATGCATTGAGTAAGGGCCAATAGTTATATGTGGTATCTTCTTGTTTGTTCTGTCCTAATAAGTAGTCTATAGTTCTTTCACTGATGGAGTTGAATTTAATTAATCTCTATTACTTTTTAAATGTTGGTAAAAATGATTATAATTTTCAGGACATGAAATTTAAAGAATAAAAATATGTATCTATCCATTTTTTTTCTGAACATCAATACAATATAGAATTAGATATATAAATGTTTTCTTGAAACATATCGGATTTTGAATATAATTTTCTTTGGTTAAAAATTGACAATAGTGTGGCATGCATTAGAAAAACGACTTACCACTAGAATGAAATATTTAATTTCTAATAATGATAAATTATTTGGTACAATTTTTTGATTTTTGAATACCATTAAAAAAAAAATTAATGAAATATTATGATTAATATCATCATTGTGGTATTTTAAAATCGGTTTAATTTTAAAAAATGGAATTTTTAAAAAATGTTTTAACATCGAAAAAAGTTGAATTTTGGATGAAATGTTTTTATAGAATGATGTGATAGAATTTTAAATCACTAATTCATTAGTTGATAAAGAGTGAGGCCTATATAACATGTTTTTTTTTCTAAAAAATAGACCCTAACATGTGTTATAGTAACCCATTTTAAGATACATACAAGAATGACATTGAACCATAGCTACAAGTTTACCAACAACTGGTTTAGAGTATAGTAAAAAAAATTCATGCTATTAATATAAGGAACATGAGGGATGTACTAATGAAATTGGATCATTCTATCAAACTAATAATGTAGAATCCACCATTCATTCTAGGTTATTCATAACCTCATATGGAAGATGTGGGGATGAATATGATGAAATGTATATTCTTTTTCATTATCACACCAAATTAATTGAAAGTCAAGATAGCGATGTATATGATGGAGAATCTTGCACACTTATGGTGGGATATAGATTTTCATTCTAAATTGGATGAAGGCCTAGAATTGGAGTATTTTGATGAATTTTTCAATGAAAAATTTTATCATCTAACATTAAGAATTCAAAGAACAACATTCTACTTATAATTAATAAAGGAAAATCATTCTTTCATAGAGTATGCTATTAAATTCATTTATTTAGTTCACTTTGCACCCAATGTAGCTGATATTGTATCCACGAAGGTGTGGATCATTGAATCTGGTATAAATAAGGAGATTCACACAATGATTGTTGTTATCATTATAATATATTATATAGATATGGTTAATATAGGGACTATAGAAGAAAGGGAAATCTTTGGATCAATGGATGGATGAATCATGCTACTGCCTATAGGAAATGGTTGATACTCACAAGCATGGATCAATTGGAAGAGTGAAACATCATTCCACGGTGGGTGTGTGGATCCATCTCAATTTGTTGGATTGTTGAATCTCCCCCCAAATCCAAACATCCATCCTTTTTTTCTCAGTGTGGTTCATTAGACCGCATAAAGATACATTGTATGGCCTGACATAGAGCATGTAATAAATTAAATTAGAAGGGGAATCATTAGTAATTTTCAAAAGATTCTCGGAGGTCAGGTATTTAAAAATAGGTGTCATGGGTTTCATATGATTCGATGGAATTATGTCAGAAAAATCAATATAATCAGATGAATAGAGCTTACCATAGTGATTGTATAAATTTCATGACTCCGTAGATAGAAAAATATCAATAGGGAAAAAATGAAAAATGTTCCATGAGAAATAAATTATAAAGATATGAATAGATGAATAGTTCTAGCCATGGTGATTTTAGGAATTCCATGGCACCTCGGGTAGCACAATCTCAATTGTGAAACAACGAACAATGTTGAATGAGGAAGAAATAATATGAAGCTGAACATGGTATAGTGGACGATCAGTATGGACCATCCACTATGATAAATTTATTATTTTGAATTCTACCCTTATGCAATCATTGTTTAACATAGTTTAATTCAATTTCTTTATTGATTCTAGTGATGTTGATTTTTTGGTTTAAATGTTTAGATGATTCCATCTATGTTAAAACTTGAACATCATCCTGGTCAAAGATAATGTTGATCCTTTGTGTCCAGAGTATGTTCTATTACTATATATGGAGCTGAGATGATATGGGACTTCTCAATTATTGAGATTTATGTTTATGATATAATATTAATTATGGATTGTTTGAAAATGTTCAAGCATCACATCCACTATTATACCTGAAATTATTGTTTTATGAATGGAAATGGAGTAGAGAATCATTATCAATAAGACTATAAAGTAATTCCCAGGGAAATATGCTTCTTTTCATTATTATATAGAACGAAATAATTCTAGTGGGTTTCCTTTATATTTTCATCTATTGATGTTATTTAAAATAGACGTTTTCTACTAGTGGTTGACCAATTTCTTGATTTCATTCTCAAAAATTTAGCAGGGATTCAACCCAAAAGAGAAGTGGAGATTATGAATTATCTCCTTCCATGGACAAGTCATATTTAAAAATTTTATTATCTTATATAACCCACAGAATTAAGGGAATTTAATATGTAATATTTGGAACTAGAATTAAGATTGCTTATTCAGCTGAGTATGCCTATATGGGTAGCAGAATAAATTTTTATCAAAAAGTAAAATGATATTCATAAGTTATGTGTGGATTATTGTAAGAATACCCATTTTATGAAAAAGAATTGGTATCTATATCAATGAATTAATGAAATTTTTATCAGTTGAGGTGATCAAAATGGTCTTACAAGATTGATATTTGATCAGGATATCACTAAGATTGCCTTTTGATCGGGATATCTTTCAGTATCAACACCCATAGATTGTGATGTGTTCTCATGAGTATAGATAATTTTTTATTATGGATTGATAAATTTGATGTTTAACGAGAAAAAATAAATGAAACATGATTTATATTTTGTTTTTTTTTGTACCATAGATTGTATAGTTGGTGTCATTACATCTTTGATGAAAACATTACTATGTTTACAAATCATATGATCTTGAAATATATTTTATCACAAATGGATTTGATCCTTAGATAAAGAAATGGATGCAGTATCTCTAAATGTGAATCATTGATAAGATTTTTAAACATTGTAATTGTCAAAATGTTATCTGATGCATTATTCTCAATGGTGTATACTCAGTTGGATAAAAGAAGCATCAGTTGAATGACAATTGATGTCGATCCGAGACATCATGCACTTAGACTATCATGACCGAGGTGATATTGCAGCCTTCTTTACAATTTCTCATTTTATAGGTCTAATTAAGATTTTTAATGAGGCCTAAACATATGATATATAATGTGTAGCTATAGTGTCCAAACTAAATAATGGGGAGATCATTGAGGGGTATAACCTTGATGAGACAGAGGTGTTTTTCTTCACAAATTAGTTTTTCATAATCATGGTTTGTATGGAAAAACTTATTCATGCCTACCACAAATAAAAATGTTGTAGTTATCAAATAATAGTGATAATTTATATGGTGGTGAAATCATATTTTTGGAGGGTCGCCATGAAACAGATGGTGCAATGTTTGTTTCACGATACTTTATTTGTCTAACTGTAATCGTAGAAAATTAGCTACCAGTAGGTAAGTGGAAGTATTTACCTATTCTTGTTTTAAATTTGAGTACATATATATGGTTTTGGTAAAAGGTATCCCAATAATGGTTTAGATAAATTATTCGTTATGGTTGATAATGCATCGACTCAAAAATTTGGATCATTTCATCCCTATTCATCAATATCCTAAGGTGGAGGAATTTTTAGAAATATATATATGAGGTGTGGTAAAGAGGCACAGAATACCAGTTTGAATAGTGTTATAGAGTGATCAATTCATACATATAATTTTTGGAAATCCTTTAAGAATGAACTCAGAACTCAATTGAATATGTGTATGATATATCATCATTATACGAAAGTCCAATCTAAAATGATGTTATAAATGAAGGAAGACGTGTTATAGGCTTTAGTAATGGATTTTTTTGGCTCACTATAAGAACATGTGACATTGGTGGAGTACTCATATAACAATATCTATCATTTTTCAATGCATGTGGTGGACTTTTCAACATTGTATGGGCACCATATTTGTTCACTATTTTGTTGGGGGAGGGGGGCGGGAATGTGAGGCTTCACTAGTTGGACCGTTCGTTGTCCATGAATCAATATAAAATATTACATAGATCAATAAATCTATAGAGTCACCTCATAAACATCATATATTGTATATGGATCGATGTTGATGAAAAGTCCCATTCGTGCTGAGTGATCATGTGTTTTTAAGGATCTATAAATTATTTGAACACCGTCATTTAGGATAGTAGGTCCAGAATTGTTTCCTAGAAAAACATTGTGGAATAGCATCAATCCCAAAAACATTTCAGTTTTCTTGGATCGCATTCAATAATATCATTATTAAATGGGTTTAATCCCCAAACCATTGTAGTATACATGTTTCACTCCCAATACTATCATTGTGGAAAAGGTACCTTACTATTGAAGGATAACTTCCTATCATAATAATATTTATATCATGAGATATCATTCATTACTCAATAAATTGAAATGAGATATTGGACTCACACATCAGATATTGATAATTATACCAATGTGTTCGTTTTGATAAAAATAAGTCATCCTATCATAAATCTTGAAATGAATTTAATTTCACTAAATTTTCATCAATATATTACCTGAGGAAATGAGAACGGGTTTAATAAACTTATCTTCATCCTGAACATTATATATATCATAAAATAAAATCGATAGTATCCTTCGGACATATCACAAGTAAGTATTATATACTATTAATGGATTTCTTTTTAGTTGGAAAAATTATTTTCAATGATCAAATGGAATATTTCTTGAGGAAAATAAACTTTTCATTTTGAAATAATTTATTTTTAAAAAAAATCATGAAAACATGATTGAAAAAAATAATATGAAAACACATTAAATAATTTAAATAAAACATGAAATAATTAAGACCACGTAATGACATGAAAATATTATCCATCTTTTAATGACGAACAATTTTTGTCTCATTTTTTTTAGAAAATTTACATTTAACGCCATTTAAAAAATTAAAAAATGATCCTAATAAAATATTTTTGTAAAAAATGAAAACATCGGATATATGATTTTAACATATTTTAAGGGAATACAAAAAAATAAAAACATTTCTTTAAATCATGTACATTGAAGATTAATATTCCCCAGTAAAAACATAAATACATACAATCCCAAATAATTATAATATTTTGATATAACTCCTTACCATGTTGGTATCATTTGAGTCATATGACCCATTAATTAAGTAAAATTATATTTTTATATAGATCCCCATAAAACAAATATGAAAAATCATAAAATAAAATAGAAGTTAAATATATACATCACACAAAATAAATAACATGTTAATCGGGAATGTGTACAAATAAAAATAAAATCTTGATGAAAATCTCTTAACCCAATCATCCATTTTCATGAAAATAATTTATAATAATTTTTAATTCTTATAATCATCTTATTAATTTATAATGAATCCATATTAATATATATAATATCATATATGATTCTATTATATCATCTTATCACCATTTGAAAATAACAATTACTCATTACCCTTTTTTCTGTTATTAACTACTTCATTCTACAATGATTATTTTGTCATGTATGTTCTAGTTATTATGAATAAGATATAGTTATTTAATCCAAATGATAATATTTATAGAATAAAAATAATATTTATTAGATATAAATTTTTTTTGATTCATCTTTAAAGATAGATATTGAAATGTGAATTACACTATTTATAGAGATATAAAACCATACTCATGCATAATCGTTGTCTAATTTTTTTCAATTAAGGGAAAGAATTATAAAATTTAATTATTAATTATTCTATAATTATAATTAAACCATATATACCGATTATATATATATAAATATAACTATCCTTGATAAGTGGTGGTGAAAAATGAATTATAGCGCTTTCTGGGGATGTTAAGGCGTACATTTTCATGAGAGATGTTTTCAATTTTAATATGAGAAAATGAAATGGTTTAACAATTACACATTACAATAATAAAATCATTGTATATCTATAATAATATATTTTAATTTTTTTGGAAATAATTCATTAAAACACAGTAGATGAATAAAAAACGTTGATTAGTTTGTAGAGAAAACTACCTCTTTTTTTATGGACTTCTTTTAGATAACTTCTAAATAGATATCATGTTTTTATTTTGGACGTATAAAATCCTTTAAAACATGGATGATATTTTTGGTAATATGGAAGATATGGTTTTGGTTAAGATAAAACTCCAAATGTGGGCCGAATATGTGATTGAGGAGGTTCCCTTTTATAACTGATGTGAGGGGAACTTTTGGAATTTCTAAAATTAGTAAAATAGGATAATACTATTATAGATCGAAATGCTTCCAAAATTGCTATAAATTTATATGGAACTACATTTTTGAAAATTTATTTCCCCATTTTTTTATTTTTTTATTATTTTTATTAATTATAATTATTTTACTAAAATATGAATCCCATAAAATATCATTATATTTCTATTTTCATACTATTTAATATACTAACATTAAACTTTTGAAGACAGAAAGTCAAATTACCTATAAATATTATATTATATCATAATAATTTCATGTTCATCTATAAAATTCATGGATCAAATTAAATATCTCAAATTTTTTAACATTAAAATTTCTTAAGATAATTTATTTTATTATCAATTTATTAAATTATTATTTTATTAGCATTACAAAATTATATAATTTAATGATTTAATAAAAAATATTATAAATACATTTATATCATTAAAATATTTTTATTATGATCTAAAACCCCATTTTTATTCATTAAAAACTTATTTTAACTCAAATATATAACATGGAAAAAAATTGTTATTTTGACTCCTTTGGCCTTGAGAAGCATTTCAAAATCATTTAGACAAGAAATATATTATAATACAATAAATTTCATTTATTTATGTTAAAATAATCAAAATGACTTTATATTTAATATCCATGTTTTTCATGAATATTTCATGTGGCAATTATTATTTTTAGGGTACAATGATTGACTTTTCCAGTGTTTGTCAGGCTCTACGTTATCACTATAAACAATTTTCATATTTATTATAGATTTTATATTAATATAGATGTTTAAAATAATAAATGAAATAAAGTATAAATATGATATATTGACTTATTATATGAAAAATTATCATATATTTGATATTATTATGATATCATGGATTTATCTTAAAAGATATCGTATTTCCCAAAATTAATATTTTTTTCTATTAACAAAAAAAATTCATCAAAAAAAAATTTAAAAACACTTCATAGGGAAAAATTTTACTGATGAATCCATAAAAATTAATTACATGAATATTATTACTAGATGTGGTTTAATTGATCCAATGTAATTTTTCAAAACTTGATAAAAACTAGATTTTAAAAAAATACAAATTTTTCTAGAAAATGTAAATTTATTTAGAAAATTGATTTTATTCCAACATAAATTTTAAAACTTATTAAAATGAAATTAATTAAATTTTTATGATATAATATAACCAATTTCTCATTAAAACTATTTCTATCTGAAATGTAACCTTGCAAATTGTTGATCCAATAATAAATGTTTTAATAAAAATCATTAATTTTCACTGTGCATTTAAAAATAAATATTTTTAGAAAACCCATAAAATTTAACACTAGGAATATTTTTCCATTATTATTATAGAAAATTTATTATTATTATAAAAAAAATTATAGATGATGTAGATGTTGGTAATAATATTCACTCAAAAGAAGTATGAAATCCGATTTTTTATAGAAATGTATTTCTCAAGAATAAAATATCGTTATTAATAATTGAGTGCATATTTCTAAATAACTAGTCAACTAATTTTAATTGATTTGTTTATTATATATATTTATATCTACCTATAGATTTTTAATTCTTTTAGTAAAATTTTTATAATCCAATATAATTGATATATTATACCGGTAACTTTTAAATAATATTATTTTTGGGATCTTATAGGATCTTGTGTGCAATTTAAGGTTTTTACTATAGAGTTATTTTAAATATTAAAGTGTTACATCAACCATTAAAAAGTTATGAATTATTAAAATACATTTTTTGAAATCCCACATCATACAAATGGTCAATAAAATAGTCCTGTTAAAATAGAGAAATAGATATACGAAGGTAAAGTAGAATAAAAAAATTCATATGTTTTGATATAGGAAATCATTGGAAAAACTGAAAACATGGATATTGAAAAGAATGTTAACTCTCATGGATTGATATACAGTGATAGAAATCATGATCACGAAAAAAAATTACACTAACAAATCCAAAAATATTTGACCGATTAGAAGTCCATTGATATCTCTATAGGAAAATTCAACAAATAAGATTTTAATTTAAAGACGAATTTCATATTGTTGTGTAATTTCAGTAATTAGTAGTATAAGAAACTAAGGAAACCTTCCAAAATGAAATGTATAGCTCATTCCATTAATTTATTTACAACAAAAATCTTATTCATTCCTCCAAATGATTAGTATTAATGATGAATTTTTTGTCTAAAGCACTAAAATATAAATCTAATGAATTTCAAAAACCATAATATGAAAAATAATCCTTATATATTTAAACATTACTAAAATCCAAATTATTTAGCACATTATAAGGTGATTCCAAAAAAGAATAAATATTCTTATGAGGAAAATCGATTTAATCGAAAAGATACATCATTAATACAAAATGATTAACATAGACTAGCCAACAAATAAAAACCCATTAAATTCCATAGAATCTTTCATAATATGTTTGAAACCCAAAACCAAAATCATTTTTAAGTCTTTATCCATGAAATATTTTGTATATATAACCAAAATATTACAGAACCTAAACTTATAATATCCAAAATACACTAATCATTTCAATAAACAACAAGATTTACCATAACCTAAAAATAGAATAATATATACCTCTAAGATAAAATTAGATATTTATTCAATAAGTAAAATTATGTAACTTTACTTTTACCATAATAATATATTTTCTGAAAATAGAGAATGTCCTACCAAAAAACATTATTCCCATAACATCAAATCAATTCTCCAATCACATGGTTATCAATATGATAAAACAAATATTCTCAAAATAAAAATCACTATTATCTCTTATATACTTTAAATAAATAAAAACAACATCATGAACCCTTCTATAGAAAGGGATCCCATCATAGGCTAGAAATTGTAGATGTGTGATAGTGACACCCCTGTGCTGTCTCCAATAGTCCCTGGAATTGAAACTGACACCTAAGGTATAATAAAATCCTAGAGGGGAGGTATTATCCTCTAAAAGAACAAATGTGAAAAAGATAGAAAAAAAATACCCCAAAAACCCCATTCTTAGATTATATCTACAAATTTAATCCAAATAAAACATATGTAATGTCATTGAATAATGACTAAAACTAAAATGGAAAACTCCATGTTCGAAAATAAATTAAAGCGACAGTGAATGAGAAGCCCGAAAAACTCCTACAAAACCCTGATCTAGTAGTAACAATATTGACCTAAAACCTTCTCCATGAGTCCTAAAAATAGTTTATATAAAATTAGGGTGAGTATAATAGTATACTCATTAATATCCTCCATGTAGCCTCTTGATTAAAATTAACGAATGAATGCAAAAGCACAATGAATAATAAGTGAAACTAACTCCTCCCATAAATAGGTGTATTGTGTTCCCTACCTCAACATGGCCAGTATCACCAAGTATCTCATATAATATTATATAATGTAATTAAAAAACAAGGGTTTCCCACAAACAATTCCCTCGGGAGTTTCTGCATTACCCAAACATCGCACATCCTGGACATCTCTCTCAAAAAAGTCAACCTCAATGAAACCTAGGATAAGAACCACAACATTCATCTCATGCAACACGCCACTTCCACATCCACTTAACCAAAAGTAACCAAGTAGTTTTTGGGAGAAACAACTTCATACATGTCATGTAACAAATTTCAGGTATAATACCTCATAAAACTATATCCCGTTAACATATTAAGGATCCCCAAGCCCTCACAGCCTTCACATGTTATACTTATTGATTCACAAAGGAAACTAGATCTAGAATTATTAATTTTGAAATTAACATAGGCCATTATATCCCTCTACACACATATATGTGGATAACTAATATCCTTGAATTCTAGGACAAGTAAACAACAATAGATGATATCATGTCATAATGGGGAAGTCAATCATCTAACCAACCGCAAAGATGTTGTGGAGAACACCCCCTCCTTATAGGGCTCACAATCCCAGGTGTGCCGGTTGACCTAACTGAAAGTATGGGGTAGCATATACAGATAAAAAATTTACATGATATAATATAACACACCAACACACTATCGGAAAAACCTAGTATTGCATTCGGTAACAGTTAACGTCACATAAACACCCAATTTCCACTACTAATACTATATATATTATATACACAGAAATATTTAAAGGGATACATTATGTTACATTATCCATTTTTATTAGTTTCAATTTATTTTAATTAATTCATTAACCATTATTAACCATTATAAAATTCAGAATTACATTTCATTATCACAACAAAAATGTTCCATACCCACCAGGCATATATAAAATTATTGATTTTTTTCATTAAATTGAAACCTCATAATCGCATCCCAATGAGCTCCAATACCATGGCTTAAACATCACATATTAAAACATTTATTAAAAGTATTATTAAATTTCTTATTTCAAGGTATTCTAAGAAATAATTATAAACTAAAAATCAAAGGGGTCTCAACACAATGAGTAAATTCACTATCCTTTGAATCATTGCCACCTATTCTAGGAGTGTATACCCATCCACCTGTGAGAAGGTAAACATGAAAACAACGTGGCATACCCCACAGATCTTCAACTCATTTGAAAAGAGGGTTAGAAAGATCATCTATCTCACATAGTAGGTAAAGTGAAATAGATAATCAAAAAAAGGTTCAATAAGAATATAACATTCAAATACAATGGTAAACCCAACTTCCTCTAATTTTTTAATCTCTGGTGTCCTCTTTGACCCCCATATAAAACTTGGTATATCATACCACTCCCGTATTCAACTACTACCCCGACCACTGAACATGCCTCCACCCAAATAGAAAAATATCCCTTCATAATCAACCATCCCAGACACATATCAAAACACAAGTAGTAGAAAAAAAGCATAGCAACTCGGATCTTGGCCGTAAAACATGTCATCCAGCATTCACGTGCAATGAGATCTCATAGATCCAAAGCACACTATACTTGGCCAATAAATGATGAAAGAAACTCAAGACCTAAAAAAACATTATATTTAATGAAAAATTGGTTATTTATTCGATCATGATAAATATTTATATATTTAACTTGCCTAATTGTATCCATTTCATTACCATATAACAAAAAAACAACGGTATTCATTAAACATGCCTCATTATCTTTAGCCAAATAATTATCAATTAATTTTTGATTTAAATTCCTTACCATTTTACATCAAGAAAAATATCCTAAACAATCATGTCATATATATCACACTGTCTAGCTAAACAAGAGGCAAATTCTTAACATGTTACAAAGCAACAACATCATTATGTGATCGATACAAATTCTATAATAACGTTAAAATATTTATTATGTCAATTTCATTGTGATACAAATGGATAAATCATGATTAATATATTATTTCACATAAATAATATAAATAATTATGGAATCACCTGCCACAAAATTTTTATGATTTCCTTTCCTAGGATTTCCCAATACAATGGATCACGATCACCTCTCCCATAACTACTACATCAACCCGAGGATGTTGCAGCAAAACTGCATCAAAAAACACCCCAGAATGCTCCATTAAGAACATGTATATCACATGAAATCAAATGGAAGGGAGACACATAAAGGAATAAATCAAGGAACCCAGAAGTACGGAGGAATAAAATACCTTATATCAATGTCTGATCGTTACATATTTGTAGAAATAAAGTTGGGGGTGCACATGTAGTAGGAACTCCAAGGGAACACGGTCCATGGATTGTAGTTTGATGGAACAACTCAAATTGGAGGATAAAATCTGGGTGTTCAATATAATATATATCTATAAGGATGATCACAGGAGGATGATATATCAGCCATTTGGAAATATAAATGGAGTAGTGGTTTAGATAGAATTTTGATTTTCTATTAAATGTAGATCAAGTCAAGATCATGCATTTTGACCGAGTAAAGGCACTTAGACCCATAGGAAAATTTAGATATTATTTATGGACTTTAAATGGGATTAAATCCATTAAAAGGTCTGTCATTTCATTTTACATCAAATATACTATAAAAGGAGAAAAGCATCAGAAAACATGAATACTATGTAAAACAGAAATGTTAAAAACTGATGGAATTGGACAACTATTGGGTGAGTCACCATTGCAAGACATTGAGGCTGATAGAATGGTGAATGGGTCACCATTGGGTGACTTACTATTGGATGACCTACCACTAGATGACTCACTATCACGGGTCACTTGTGGGAGTGTCACCAGTGTGAGAAACCAGTGAAGGAGTCACCCCTTGATGAATCACAACTAGCGACCTAACATTGATACTCAATGGCGAGAGTCGCTATTGTGACTTACTGGTAGTGACTCACCATCATTATTATCCATTTCTAGTAACCTTTATGAGCTATAATCTCCACTTATCATTCCAGACTCACCATTTTATTAAACTGTATATTTGAAAAACTCTAAAAATGAGTAAATGCTTCTTCAAAGAACACCACAAACACCCTATTTTCACAACGGAATAGACCCGAGTGGACTATTCCATTACATCAGCTTCTTCTAAAACTATTATTTAACTCAATAATTCAAAACTGTCCAATAGAGGAAATATATAATGAGGTCCGAACAACCACCTTGTGAAACACCTCTCAAATATCTCACAACCATATAAGATCAATGATATCATAAAAGGAATAATTTGAAACCTTGAGAAAACCAAAAATTCCTCCAAAGTACTCTCCCAGGGTAGATACATCTCAAAAAAGAGCAGGACACAACATTAAACAAGAGAAATATGTCACATAAATGGAGGAGGGTATTCAACCACCAAATGAACATCAATAAATCATAAGAGATAAACATAAAATTGATCATTATACTTTGTGTGTATCTACAAATCATGTTTTTTGGTACTCTCCTCCACACCACAGGGCCACCACAATACAAAAATAAAGGGGATAAAATGCCCAGGAAACACCTTCTTTTTTTGTTCTTGGATTTTAACATGTCCTTCCTTGAATGTTCCAGCATCGTCAACATCAATATCACCCAAGTTTATGTCTTGGGAGTGGTCCTGGTGATCCTGATAAAGCTTTGACACATGAAAAAAAACCATGTATGTGGCTCATCTATGGGAGAAGTGCTACCTGATATTCCAACTCCCCAACATGAGAAATAACGTTAAACGTCCCAACAAACTATGGATAAATTATAAACCTATGACCTAACCTCCACTTCCTATGATGGGGAGTCACCTTTAGAAATACATGATTCACAACGTCAAACACTATAGGTCTCCACCTGGGATAGACATAGGGAATTGGATGATTTTATTCCACCTTCATTCACATCTAAATCTCTTAAAACATCAATATCATACATTGAACCGGTTCCATCCCGAGAATCAATGACTCCTTGACCACTGTCCAGAAAAATGGATAAAGGTTTGCTTGTTCAAACCAGGTTTTAAATGGCGTTATACTGATGGTGTAGTGGAATATATATTTGTAAAAGAACTCTACCATGGGAATGTGACTCATCCATGAATCTCCAAAATCTAGGATATGAGAGTTCAACATTCCATTAAGATTCTAGATAGATCTCTCTTGAGTAACTATCTATCTATGCATGAATATAAGTGCTAATACATAGCTAAGAACCAAACACATTCTAGAGTTCTATCCACACCCTAGAGGTAAAATGGGGATCTCGATCGGAAATGATTTTTCATAGAACTATTTGGAGTCTCACTTCCTCCTCCAAATAATTCCTCAAAAAAACCTTAACTTAACTTGACTCCTAGATTGCTATAAAGTGGGATGACTTCATCAAAGGATCCAATACTACCCATATAACAGCATAGACTCTCTGATCCCGAGGTAAACCAATGATGAAGTCCATAGAGATGTCCTCCCACTTCAAATGAGGAATGTCTAATGGCTGGAGCAACCCATCGTGAACATGGATCTCATCCATCAACTACTAAAAACCCAATCATTTAGAAATAAACTTTGCAACTATGTGCTTCAACCTAAGCCACCAAAATTAACTCCTCAAACCTCAAAACAAATTATTCAAACCATGATATAACACTAAGGGAGAACTATGGAACACTCTTAGAACCACCACATGCATCACCAAGGAATGAAAATCCATCCCTAAAAAACATCTGGTGATTTTCATCCTCAAAACAACATTCAGGTTCCTCATGATAAACAACTCGGTCTCTCCAGAACTCAACATCAGGATCCCCTAACTGGGATCCCTCCACATGTTGCACCCGAGATGACGGCCTTGTGATATGTAAAGGAAAACCGTTACACCCAAATTCTCACATATATAGATGTAATGTGGAATTTTCATCCATCACTCTCTATGAATCATGTGATTCATGCACTGCATCACAACGTGACTTATTAGTTTGTGCATCAGGTATAACATTTCCCTTTCCAATTGTACATTTAATTTCGAATTTGTAATCAAGTAAAAACACCATCCAATGACGCTTTCATAAGATCCTACAATGCTGGGTGGAAACATACCTGAGGCTCATATGATCAGTGAAGACCAAAAAATTCTTATCATTGAGAAAATATCTCGACATTATTAATTAAAACACCACTTCCACCGACACATGATCGTGTCTGAAATAGTTGCGTTTGGGGTGATTCAATTGTTGAGACCCATAAGAAATAACTGATATCTACTACATCAGAACACAAGATAACCCTAGACATCGAGAATCATAAATAATATCAAATTGAACTCTTTGACTAGTAGAAAAATATCTAGACCACTAACCAACATATCCTCCTGATACTCGAAAGCTACCTGACACTGATCATTCCAAAAGTACTCCTAATATTTTTTTCAATTATATGAGAGCAGTAAAAAATTAATAGAAATTAGCTATGAACATTCTGTAGTAACATGAAATACAAGGAAACATCACACTTCTTCTATTGTATTGGGGACTGGACAGGATAGAACAAATTCTATCAGTGATGTATGCACATTTACTACCGACTAGGTTACAACATGCCCATGAATCAGATTTCTCGAACCCAAAACTCACATATAAAAAACATCACAAATAAATGCTATCAATAATGAAATCCTATAATAGAAAAACAATTCTCTTTATGCTCTTCCCCAGATATGAATTACACATGTATTTCATCAATTAAATCCACCATGAACTTATCTATGAACTCAAGAACCCAGCGTTCATCAACCTCCTGAACATAGTTTGAGCATTCATCTCAATGACTAGAATCAAAATAAACTAGTATTTCACATGATGAAAATGGAATTTAGTTGTTGGGATATCCTCATCCATCACATGAATATGATGATATCCTTACGAGAAACTGATATTTGAGAACCAAGGTGTTCCCATTAGTTGATATAATAAATCAGGAATCAACAAAAAAGGATGGTTGTTGTTCACTGCTACATTTTTTAATTGAAGATAATCGACACGCAACTGTAATTTACGATCATCCTTTCTCACGAATAAAACTTTTGCATCACACAGTGCAACACTCGTCTCCACCAAAATGCACTGAATTTTTCCATCGATCTATATACGCAGTTCCTGCAACTCAGAAGGCTCCTTCTTCTAAAGATACTCCGTGATAGAAGACTTGTCTAGATTTTTATTGATCCCAAATGTGATTTCTCATTGAGGGGGTAACATTAGAACCTATTCTAGAAATACATCAGATATTTTTCCATTACCCATAGAAATTCCACCTTTGAAACCACCAAATAACTCAACATCAACTCATCCTTCAAGTATTATAAACACAAATTAAGCCTCTGAACAATCTAAGGGTCTGGCTCTCTAACAAACACTATAGTCTCTCTATCAGCATCGAACAATACCGCGTGTATTTTGCTGAAATCATTTATATCCTTCATATAATAAAACCAATACACGTTGAGGATGAAATCATATAGATGTATCTGTTTTCATATAAAATCCACTTAAATAGTGGTTCTACCCTAGAACTAGCTCGCACTCTCTACATACTTCAATCAAGTCAGTTCATCCTATAACCGGTGCAGTCATGGCTACGGGATCTAGAATCCTATCTAACTCAATTCTCATGGCATGGTAAAGGTAATGTGATATGAATAAGTGAATTTATATATAATAAAAGAAGGCATGCACCCATGTATAAAAAAGGGTACCTCAAACAACAATTTGATTACATGGTGCTGGAAACGCTAAGCATGATGTTTTCCATAACAAACTCTTTTAACTATCTGGCCCTAATAGAAAACACCTCCATGGATACACTCTTCTATATGATGATGTGGAGTGTCTGTCGGCTATCCTATTCTTCCTATATCTTATCTCTACAGATCCAAAGCTAGTGAATCTTAATGTTGCTTCATTAGCTGAAACTGCCTTAATAGAATAACCTAAATCGGAACACTTGGAGTGTGCAAATTGCTCAAAAATGTCGGGCACCGTCATTGCTGATGAATTCAACCTCTACAAGAAAAGAAATATCATAATCCCATTGAATAGTTTTCAGAGATTCCACCCCTGAAAAAATGTGACATTGATGGATTCGACATACCCCCGACCAAATGGAAACACTTTTACCATGAAAACCATTAACCCTAGACCAAAACATTACTTAGTGAGTATTCTTGATGACTCCCATGTCCTAATGAACTGGTGATATCTATCATCCACCCACTGACCTATTCTTTTTCCAATACCGTGAGAAACATCATCCGCAAAAACAGTGTGACATGGTGCTTGATATATAGATACAAAGCTTCCTAGAAGTGTCTCACCATATTCTCATCATTTGATAACAACATTGAAGAATATCACATAAGGTACTTAAGGCTATCCCAAACGCCTAAAACAAGTCTTATGTTAGTGAATATAAAATGTAGATCTCATTCTTCTACAGACTCTGGCACTGAAAATCTTGGAGTGTCCTCCTCCATGTGTCGTTATCATAAAATTCCACTTGGTTCCAATCTGCTGGCACAACCTACTGGACAGCTTCTATGCGAACCTGATGAGAACATAGACCTACACCATATATGTAAAAAAAATTGGTAGAGAACCTAAACCTAGAATATTAAATTCCATAACAATAAGTAATTATTTTCATTTATCCATTTATAGTTATTGTATCACATGGTGTACCTATTAAAAACGCGTTAATAAGAATGATGCATGAACCATCCCTAGGTATCTACCCTGGAATAAGAATCACCACATTTAGTAGCTATTGTTAACTTAATTTTATATGAATCATATCATAAGGGGACCTTAATAATCATTTATTATACAGTCTCTAGGGATTACACCACTTTCAAAATGTGACGAACATTCTTTACTTACCAACCCATGAAACCTAACTTGTGCCTAACTCAAAACTCCATCCTTTCCCTGAACCAGACCTACAATACCTCTCTTTCATGGCCCCCTCCCCATAATGTGAACCCCGCATGGTCCGAAAATGGGAGAAGAGAGATAGTTCCACCCGAGTCCCGCCTCTAATAGGCCCCGGGTATGTGACTTGCACCGAGGGTTTAAGACACACGCATATGCGAGGCATTAGACTCAAAGAGAACACGTGTGAAAGAGATATATAAGTTAGACACCAACTAACACCTTTTAATAATTTAATAGAAAATTAAACCCAGGAACACACATATAATGTCATTCAAGAATTACTACAAGTGAGAGGGAAACTTGAAAGTTCCAAAAGAATGTGAAACGAAAGTGACCATGAAGCCTAAACAACTCTAGTAAATCCCGGAGCTATAATATACAAGAAATATCTCCAACTTGCTTCAAGTGATCTTAACGAAAATTATATAAAATTACGGGGAGTATAATAGTAAACATTGCCTGATCCATCATAGATCCACTCTTTCAAAGGTAAAGAAAGCATGCAAAAGAATATTAAAAACATGTGAAGCTAACTATTCCCTTGAACACAAATACTATGGCCCCAGTCTCACCATGGGAAATCCCATAAAGTATAAAAAATAAGAGTATATAATATAATATAGAATACAAAGGGTACACATCTACCACATCTCCATAGGTTTTATGATTTTTTCTAATGTCACCCATCTTGTGCACGTCTATCCAAAGAAGGCTAGCCTAAAGTCAACTGCATGTAGCACCATAACCTGCACCTAGTGAAACACGCAACCACCAAATCCACATAACTAAAAGTAAGTTGGTGTTTTCCAGTAGCCATAATAGACCCCATAATGTGTAACAATTGTTGAGTATTATACCTCAATACACTACAACCCATACACCGAGTAAGGATTTCAAGCCATCACAGCATACACAAAATATAAATGTAGTAGCACATATGAAAATATATCCAAAATATATTAGTGGAAAATAACCACAAGCCATTATAACCTTCTACAAACATATATTTGGGAAACTAACAACCGTGCATACCAGCACAAGTAACTACAATATTAAGAGAGTGAGGCCAAAGGGGAAAATCATCCATCCATCCACCCACTGGGTTGTTGTCAAAAACACCCCATAGGCTCAGAATCCCTAGGGTATTAGTTTTCCTAACCAACAAGGTGTGGTGGAATATATAATCAAAAAAATTACATGATATAATATAACACACAATAACACTATGGTGGAAACATAGTCACAGACTCAACTGCACCTAACATCTCTTAGACTCTTATCTTCCACAACTAAGACTAGATATCCTCTATGCACACAACCATTTAAATAGATACCTTAATTTAGTTTATCCCTATATAATAGTTTCTTCTTCAATAAATAATTTTTTAATGATGTTTATACCATTATAAAAACTCCACATTACATTTAATTAGTAACACGACAA
Source organism: Viscum album (assembly GCA_963277665.1). Classification (NCBI taxonomy): domain Eukaryota; kingdom Viridiplantae; phylum Streptophyta; class Magnoliopsida; order Santalales; family Viscaceae; genus Viscum; species Viscum album. The sequence continues at coordinate 1,521,584,202 of OY728136.1, forward strand.
TGTTCTAGTCCTTCTAGGAATAACCAAAATGAGTTCACAGTTTCATTAAATTAGAACCTCAATATTGTTTCCCAGCAAGCTCCAACCGCATGGGTTAAACATAATTTATTAAATCATTTATTAACCACATTATCAATTAATTATATTTATATGTATTCAAAGACAAAAATCAATGCTAACTACCACATGGGGCTCAGTAGAGCGATATGATTGACTGATAGTCCAGTCATTTCCACATATAGCTAGATCATAGAGCAATCCATACATGAGAATCTAAACATAGAAAGAGCATGGAATACAACATTTATCTTCACCACATTTCGATGGAGGGAATGAAAGAACTTCTGCCTCAAAAATTGTGGAAATTAAAACAAATAAATAACAATAGTTTTAACTAGAATCCAACATTCCCATACATATGTTATCCTAGCTTTGACCCATTTCATAATCTGTATTGTCCTCCCCAAAACCCATGCAAAATATGATACATCTACCCACTCTACATATCAACTTAGGCCACAACCAATGGGTCCCCCAACACCCACATACCACAACATCACTACTGGGTCATCCTTCCATGGTTCACATCAAAACAAATTCAATATGAGAAAACATAGTTATTGAGCTCTTGGTCCTATATTAACTAATTAATTATTCACATAAAATAATCTCTCACTTCTCAAAAGCACAATGTAGCTGGACTTTACATCATGCGAGAGAAACAAAACCCAAAAAACATTAAATTTAACATATAACCAGTTCTTAATTCCATCATTAATTAAACGATTCAATTAAAAAATGACTAACTACTTCCATTAGATTATCATCGAACATAACAAATACATTGGGATTCATTACAAATTCCTATTTATCATTATCCTAATAAGTATCATTTAATTCCAGATTAATGTTCCATAATAATTTCCATCCAGAATGACATGATAAACAATAAATTCATAGAAATCACACTATCTAGAGAAATAAGTGCAATCCTTTATTGTAATACAAATCAACAACACCACTACCCGATTAATAACAATTATTAAATCTAGTTTGAATATTTATTATGACAATTTCATTATGATACAAATATCAAAATATTGTAATCTCTATGATTTCACATTAATAAAATAGAGAAACAATGAATCCCCTACCTCAAAATTTTTCTGATGTGCATGCATGACAATGAATAACATAACGAATCACAATCACCTCTCCCAAAATGACTGGATCCAGCACAGGATGCAGCCGCACAACCACGTAAATCAACACCCACGAAATATCGATTAGAAACATGGAGATCATATTTCATCACATGGAATGTATAAATTGGATGAAATAGTTTTAGGAACCCAGAATAAACAAGGTAGAGGATACCTTATATCGAAGACTGAATAACACTTCCTAGTGCACCAAAACAAGGGGTGCATAGAAGAAGGATACTCTGTGGGAAAAGATCCAAGGATTTTAGTTTGATGGCATGACTCATATGGGATGAACTTATCTGGGAATCCCATACAACGAAAAATAATAAGAATGAACGTGAAATGAATATATTTCGGACCTTTTGAAAAATACATGGAGCATTAGTTTAGATAAAATTTAGATTTACCATTCGTGTATCATCTTGTTTAGATCATGTTTTTTGACCAAGTGATGGCATCCAAACCCTTATGAAAATTTTTATAGGAGTTTTGTGCTTTGAATGTCCTTTATACCTTAAACCAGGCCTTTGAATGAATTTTATATTGAGGATAACATCAAAGGGGTAAAACTGTAACAAACTGGGTAACGGGAGAAAATATATTTTTGGAAAAACTATTGGAAATAACCCACCCTTAGGTGAGTCGCTATTTGGATTCATGATGAGAGACCCATGGATGAGTCATTGTTGGGTGACTCTCCATTGGATTAGGTACTCCTGGATGACTCACCATTGTGATTCATCAATGTATGAGTCACACGTGCGACCAATTAGTTTGTTAGTCACTATTAGGATGCTCCTAGTTTGACATGTTAATGTTGGATGATCCATCATCGAAAAACTATCCATTCATTGAGAGACATCTAGATGACTTATCACTGGAGACCGACTATTGAGAATCACTACTGTGAATCACTATTGCGGCTCAATATGAGTGACTCAACATCGCAAGTCAACATAGTGATTAACATTCATGAACTATCATCATGACCTATCATTCCTGACTCACCTTTTGAAACTGCATATTTTTACAATGTTTTAAAATGTGTCACTGCTACCTCCTAGAACACCTCAACCACCCGATTTCACAATGGAAATGACCGGAGAGGTCTAGGCCATTATAAAAAATGTCATATGAACAATGAAATCATGTAGGATAGTGGAAGGTGTTGCAAAAATATCACCCTTTACTTTTGGGTTCATTTCACATGGCTTCTACAGATGGGTCGAGATATCACCCAATATTTATTTTTCCATTTTAAAAAAATATATAAATAATATATTTCTAAAAAAGATCTATAAATATGCAGAAAATCATAAATATATTATAAAAAATATTAAAATAAAAATAAAATATCTTATAATCCACATTAAACATTAAACACTTCTAATCACTGTCTTACAAAATTAAAGATATTACATCTCAAGTAATACATCATTTCATTGTAATGGGTAACATATTCAAGTATGAAAATGTCATTACCATCCTTAATATTCAATCATGTAAAACATCAAAAGTGGTATCTACGAATCTAACCATATGGTAAACCTCAGACATATATACCCACCATTTTATCCATAATTAATAATATAAACGCATGAAATCATTAGAATCTCCAATTATTTCTTGACCATCCACTAATTCCAATTGTTACCACATGAGACATATACTCATATATATATATATATTATAAAAACTATCAACATTATATTCCTTGATTTGGTTGAAATACTCATTTCCCAAATTCAAACATTCTAAACATAAATAATGAAAGGAAATATTGGATCACATTCATTCTGAATGGCCTTTTAGGTGTAAATGTTTAAAGAATTATGAAAAGCTCTTACACATCAATGGAAATAAACAATTACCTCATAAAAATAATTATATAAACTGTAAATATTATTAATTCTTAGAACACTTCTTAGATATACACAATTTAAAACAATGATTTATATCATAGGGATTAGAAATGTTACAAAATTGTGAGATTATATGATCAATTAGGTTAATCATGGGAGATATAAACAATTTCCAAATCATAAAATGATATTAATAAAATATGAACATGAACATAAAATTTGAACTTTATACTATTCTTATAAAATATAATGAATTTAATTAATAGAATAAATAATTTCATTTTATAATATATTAATCATAATGAAATGAAAGAACATGATCCATTAGAACATATAATTAGCTTCTGTTATTGAATTTTTGGAATAAACAAATGAATAGAAAATCATTTCCATATTAATCGTGTATTTTTTCACAGACAGTCATAGTGGAATATGTTAACTCCCCAAACCAACGTAGTACTAATGTTTCTCACCAAAGACAATCATAGTGGAAGGGATTAAATCCCTAAAACAATACAGTATCAAATTATTACTCCCATAAATATCATGTTGGATATGGTGCCTTTCTATTTTGGGTTTACTTACCATAACATTCTTGTTTACCTCATAACATATCACTAATTACCAAATTAATAGGAGGGAGATATTGGTCGCAATAATCACATAATTAAAATTGTATATATCTTTTAAACTATATCATAAATCATTCATCATACTAGTACTCATGAATGTAAATGAATATTATAAATTGTTCATCAAAGTATATCCTAGGGAAATGGGAACATGTTTGACTAACATCTTATCATCATATTCATTAAGCATTCAGAAAATTAATATTGATGGAATGCATATATAATATCGCCAATAAATCAAATTTAAAATCAAATGATGTAATATTATATAAAAAACTATTTGTAAATACCTCATGGATGGATTCTTGATAAAAAATAATTCTATTTTAAAATAATAAATTTTTTATTTAAAAATTCACAAAATTAAAAATGAAAATATTTTAGTAATTATTTCCCCAATAATGTTTTAATGTAATCATAAAATAAATTATTCATCATGATTGTTGGAAAATTATACCATTTTAGTATGTTTAAAACATACCTTCAATATTATTAATTAAAAATATATAATTATTAACATTTATAAAAAATATTTATTTCAAAAAAGTTTTTTATATAATTAAAACATAGATAAAAATGATTTTAAATTTTCTTTGTTAATAGTAAAAAATTATTATTTATTTCTTAAAAATTTTCAAGGAATATAAATATGCCCTAAATGGTACATGAACACATAAAAAATTTATAATAATGTTGAGATTTTGAAATAAACTCATACCACATTAGGATCATTTGAGTTATAAGACCCATAAAAAAATGAACCATATATGGATGTTTAAATAAAAATAAAATTTATCAGAATCACAATAAAATAAAATTAATTGCAATTATATAAACTATATAATATAAATAAGTGGTGATTATGTCATCTATACCATGAAAATACATGTGAGATGAAAATCACAGACATAACACATTAAATTAATTGAACTTGGTTTAGCATCCCCTATAATGGATTTAAACATTTTATTAATTAATTATAAAGAATATTAATATTTATATAATAAAATATATTAGCCTCTTATATCATCTTATCAACTATTTTAAATAATATTTCCATAATAAGCTTGATTCCAGTGTTAAAATCATCATATTCCCATGTATATTTTGTCATGTATGATTCTGTTATTCTACATAGGAAATATTTCCTTCAACCCAAAAAATAGTATATATTTATTAGATATCATATTATATTTATATTTTGTCATCTGTATAGAAATATGTAGAAAACGGAATTACACCATTCTTGGTGAAGATAGGTCGTACATATGCATGAATGTCTTTCATTAATTTCGATATATATAATAAACAAATGTTATTAAATTATTAAGAATCACCAAATAATTATTATTTATTATATAGTATATATATTAATTATTTACATATTTATGACCATCCATGTAAATTGCAGATGAGAAATGAAATACACCATTATATGGGGATGGTAAACCATAAGTACACACAAGTGATGTTTTCTCTTTATGTTGTATAAAAACAAGATGGAATATAATTTTATAATAAAAATAATAACATCTTAGATTTTTTTTGATACATAAATTATTAATTTATGATTGGATCAACCACGAAAATGAAGTATAAGAAGAAATAAAAATGAAGTTGTTGGTAGTGAAGATTATCACATATTTGGAGGACTTCCTCTAGATATATTCATACAGAATCAGGTTTGGTATTTTTGAAGGAAAATAACCTAAAGAGTATTGATATGGATGTTAATAATATTAACGGGTAGATTTTGGTTTAGATATAAGGATAAATTTATAGAGAATTAGTGAGTTAGGAGGATCCCTTTTATAAATGAAGCAATAGCGAGTTCTCATATTTCAACAATAGTAAAAATATATAAGACTAGTCAACTTACAAATGATTACAGTTGGCCCAAAAGTTATCATGTATTAAATTTTATACCATATATTATCCAATTTATATTTATTTAAAATTTTAATGAAATTAATTTAATTTAATTAAAAACTACCGCCATTAAATATAATAATTTAAAATATTGATTCTATTCATTAACTTGACCTTAAAAACATCCAGAGAATAAGTAAAATTTGATGAAACTGTATTTTATATATTGAAAATTAAAGGGGAATCTGTATATTTCATGTATCACCATTATTATGTCAAATATTTCTAATTGTAATACTTTTAATATCATTTAGTTTGTTATTTATGTTTATAAATTTAATAATGTATTAGTGTTTCAAAATAATTTTATGAAATTATTTATTATTTTAAAAGTATAAATAACATTATTTCATGAAAATAATTTAATTATTATAAAAAAATTATATTTATTTAATATTTACTTTAACACACACACAAATATACATATATATATCATGAAAAAACATTTAATGTGTTATGGGTAGAATTCTAGCCTTGCACAAAAATTGAAGAAAAAAATTTTATAAGATTATATATATATAATTCATATATAACCATACAAATAATAAAAATTAATTAATATTTATTATCAATTTCTTGAAATCAATTATATCATTATATATATTATTAAAATATTTCTAATATGACTCTTCCGATTTTGTTTTGGCTCTGTGTTAGCAATGAAATATATTTTCATATTTATTATGGAATAAATTACCAACAATAATTATTAAATTATATGATAATGATATTAGTTTTATATTATCAGAAATTATTTTCTATATATGGTTCATACATTTTACATCACTTATAGGCCTTTTCATTATGAAAAAAGAGATGATATTTCATAAAAACTATATTTCTAATAATTTAATAAAAAGATTATTTCTTCTGAACAATATAAAAAACTCATTCGAGGAAAAATTTTGATTTCTGAATCAAAAAATTAATTCTTTTTAAAAAAAATTAATTTCCAATACATCAATGAATTATTTTTAAAATATGTGTGCAAAATGGGATAAAAACTTCTTTTTAGAAATAAATACACATTTTCTAAAAAATGCATATTTTTGTATAAAAATGATTATATATCATATTAAATTTTAAATTGTAATGAAATGAACATAATTAAGTCATTAATAATATAATTGAACAATATTTTATTGGATATTTTTTAAAATTAAGTAGATCTTCTGATATGGTTGAAACAAAAATACAATTTTAAAAAAAATTGTATTTTGAAACTATTCTATGAAAATTCAATATTTTGGTAAAAATAAGAAAAATTAACGTTAAGGTAATTTTATTTTTAATGTTAAAAATATTATATTAATTTTATAACATAATTATTACATAATTAGGAACAAATTATAAATATATAAACTCATAAAAAGGCAGAAACCACAATTTCAAAGAAAACTAATTCTTGAGGCATAAAGTTACATTACTAAAACATTAGTACAAAATTCATACTAACAATTTAATTAATATGTTTTTATTTTATATTTTGTACAAAAATATATATCATTAGTCAGTTAATAGTGTACATATTCTCCATTTGTATGTATTTTTTAGAAGAGTCCTATTTGAATAATAATTTTTTTTTAATTTGTATTATTGTAGAATGGAATGTAAGCTAATGAGAATTGTATTCTATTAAAATATAAAGATCTTACATTCTATCCAAACTATTAAATTTCACCCTTTAAATTTTAACTTGATCTCAATAATTAGGGTTTTACTTTATTAAATAAAATGTTCGAAATCCAAATTCACAAAAAAGGTCAATAAAACGTCCATTGGAAAATAGAGAAACCGGATTATTTAGGTCATTTTGAATAAATCATAATATGTTTTCATATAATAAAAACATAATGGGATGTCAAAACATGGATATGTAAGATAAAAAACTACCTCTAAGGACATATTGTTATTGATCTAAAAAATGATCGTTCTAATGTTTACCATCAATAAATCGTATTTCTATAATCGACAAAAATACCTTTGAATCCATTATAATAAATGTAAATGGATAATAATTTTAGATGAATATACTTTTACCAATTAGTAGGATTTACATTAATTCATAGCCCAATTACTTGATGAAACATAATTATATTAAAATTAAATTTGTATCTATTAATTAATATCGAACACAAAATCATCTTTTTTTATGATTGAAGTTTAATTCCTACAAAAGAGTCCCCTATAATGATATCGTGTGTCACGTATCCACATGACCTCATGCATTCCTCCCCCTAAAGCAAAGGTATCTGACTATAAGAAAGGGTTTATTACAATATATTGGGTATACTGTGCCCTCATTATATAATCATCACAACAGATAAAATCAATATGAAATATATCCATGATTTTATGAAAAACAAGAACCAGTCAAACAACATATGAAAAAAATCAGAAATACTCAAAATAACCATAAAAAACAAATATGTAATTTCAAAACAATTTCATGTCTCTGATGGAAAAATATAATAAATAAATAATATTAACTCTAGATTGTCTCTCAAAAGAATTCAATTTTCCCTAATCCAAGATCCATCATGAAATCCCAACTAATCCATCTATCATAGGGATCCATCCCTTATCCTTTGAACAAAAATGAATTCTATTTTGGTATCAATCTGGCTACATGAATAGGGTGAGAGTACAACTCAGTAGGCATCCACTAACATCATTTAACCTAATATTCAGTATATAATAGTTCATGTAGATATATAAATAATAATGATAAAATATCAAAATTAAATAGGTTTTACATTTATTATTTTTCCTTAAAAACATCATACCTACTTTGGCCAATATTGGAGTATTAAACCCAATCCATTTAAATTTTACATTTAAATTTTTAATGGTCTTTTGTCATTCAATTTAATTATAATTCACATTCATGCATCAGGAGCCTAGAGCAGTAATATATAACTCCAAGGGTATATTGAGCATTACTCCCTCACCGAAAACAGATTGTTCACATTTAAAAATGAATATAAATTTGGTGCTAATAGCATTTGTTTGAAACCCCATGGGTAAATTTATCATAAGTCCCTCACACAAATTCCATTGTTCACATGCATGCATCGAGGGCCTAGAACTGTATTTTGCAATGTTTTCGGTACTTGGGGCATCAATCCCTCACCTAAAACTCATTGTTAACGTTTATATTTATATTAATATCATAGTTAATCATTAATAAATAACTTATCAAACATTTTAAACGTGGTTAACATTTTAATTTATCAAACTGAACCAAGGTAATTCACTTTCATCATAATGAACATCATAAATATTTTACCCATTAATCAATTTATACATTTTTATATCAAAACACATTAACCCTTCAATGTTAAGGAAATTATACTTTAAATACCATTATCAATCATACATAAGTATATAATTTAATTTCAAAATCATACAATTTACCTTATTCTTTTTTTTCCATAATTTCATGGTAATTGAAACAGCACATGGGTTTCCTCTATGCCCAGTTTGATAATCTCTAATGTTTATAGTGGGATCTATGAATGGTGTTGTATTTTCATGGAAAAAAATCACTTTTAATATTAAAAATAGATATCACAACATGTGAATGCAATGGTATAAATATTAATGTGGTATCTTGATAAATAAAATCTGAATATTCAATTAGACTACAATAATTTGGATTGATGATGAATTCTCTTCAAACCTTATCCCTTAATAGTATGTAGAATGGTCGAATTGCCAACCATATGAGAAATATAGGAACAAAACCTATGATCAATATCCAATGAAAAAAATACATTAAATCCTAGATATATACCATATATAATAGGATAAATTCATCCTTATCGAAAGGAACGAATGTTGGGAGAGAGAGAGAATACATGAAAAGGAATTAATCACATACTGTTGTATTGTCAATTTCTTCAATTGTATCATCAAATCATAATTAAAGGTGTTTAATGAACCTATTAATTCACATGAGAGCAACAAAGATCAAAGGAAAACATGTTCAGTATAAATAAGATTAAGCAAGTCCCAACCATGTTTTGGTAAAAAATCGATAAAAAATACCTAAAAAAGTACAATATGTCTCATGAAATGTCAGGATCTTACAATCTCCCCACATTATAACATCTCAACCTCATGATGCACTATCACGAATAACTATGATTTTAAGGTAAATGGTTCAGAATCTAGGATTTCATATCTCTTTTAATATAACATTCTTCATCCTAATCAAGTACACGATACCACAACACTCAAACCATTGACACATTCATTCCTCACAAAAAATTCTCACTATGATCCACAACATGAATCATATCTCGTCATAGAACACATCATACTTAAACTAAATATCATAAATGTAATTCACATGACATATTTTTGTTTGATACTTCCAAATATTTGAAATTTAAAGAAAAATATTCCTCATATCAAAATTTACATATGAAAAAAATCTAATCAAAACTTCACTATTCTAATACACATGAAAATATCAAATGATTTGACAATCCTCAGTATCATCTTGAGATACATTTATATACTATTGTCATCCAATCTCAAGAACACCTTAATGAATACATGATCACACACTATAAACTCATGGGGACTATGATGTTGAACGTTAAAATACTTATGTATACTGTTTAGAGTATCTAAATGTTTCCAAGTCATGTGAACCTTATTTGATGTTTACTTCATGTTACCTGATCCCCAAAAATTTAACTCACATACCTTTATCCAACGTAACAATGATCTACAAAACCTACTATAAGGTGCATAATATGGTGAAATCTAAATAGAGACATTAAAGATGTTATTACAAGAAAAATCACGAAATGTTATGTGATTCTCCCATGATCAACTAATGTCGTGGATTTATGCCTGTATAATTTCCACAGGAACCGAAATATATTATTTTGATTTCTCATCTTATCGTTGGTGTAAATTCATACTCATAAACAATTGGGGCCCAATGAATTGTATTAGACTTTCTAGAATCCCAATGTAAATCGTGGATCACTCTCTATTACAATGATCCATGGAAACCCATAAAAATAGAGTATGTCCCAAAAATATTCCCCCCCAACATTTACAGTGTGAATGTTTCCTGGATAGGCATGAAATGTGATAATTATCTCAACTGATCCACAATCACACATATCATTTAATTTGTTTTGAGGGATTCAAAGAACACATAACTCAATATACGTTGTAACTAAATCCCGCATTCCTTCTGGAATGGAATATAGAAATAAAAAAACCTATAGATCATTAAAAATTGGAATTCACAAGATAATTGGTGTGGTGTCTTGTCCCAGATGTTTCAATCAACCTTCTCATTTTCAGACACTAATATTACCTACAATGTTTGAGGTACATTTTGGACAAAACAAGGATCACAGCCACCATTGATTCATAAAAATCATGCCTCAACTACTCTCACACTGACATATGAAAAACAACATGGTTTCATTCATAGATGATCTCATCCTCATCTATAATATTATCAGAAGGTAACTCCCCACCATCAAGGCTTCCATAATGGCCAAACACTCCTAATCGATATATGTACTCTCATTAATATAGAAGATAATTATCAACTTATTTAATATAGAAACAAGGTTTTTATTTTTCTCTATATGAATATTATCTAACAAATCAATCAACTTATGATCATAGATAGTATCTTGGACTATGGGAGTCTATGTCATCCATATAAATTAATTATATACATGGTTCCCTTCCTAGTATTATATGATACCATGATATCAAATGGATGCATATAATATATACATATATTCGTTGGGAGGTAGATATTTTACATCAAAAATATTTATGTTATTATTTTATGATAGCATAAATAAAAAAATCACTCAGAGGATAATTCCACTAACAATTTATGTCATAAACCACCTAAGTGAACAGAATTTCATACGTAGGGTAATTCCATTCTCATGGCCTCATCTTTTGTGACCCATTATCCTCGATCTGATATTAGTACATCAATAATTTCCCATTATGGAATTATGAAACATCACATAACGTGGTATAATCCTCCCCCAGACTGGGTAGGATCAAATTTTTTATAGTATTAAAATTGTTTCTTCAAGTAATGGATATATTTCTCACATGCTCCAAACCATTAAAACATGATACCCTGCTTAGTCGTACCTGAATGTGGTGCTTCCAAACATGAAAATTCCTTGTTGAATATATGATATTAACCCAAAACCCCAATGGTTTGAATATCAAATATATTCATGGTCCACACCCATGAAATAATAGGATAAACTATATCATTGTCTACTAAGTTAATTTTCTAAAAGGTTATGTAACGCATAAAATTTATTCTATTAATAAATAAAATTGACACATAGATAGATTGAAATATATATTCTTCTCTCTCAATGTTATTAGGATGATTTTTAGATGTAGGAAATGAATTTAATGAGTCATGGATTACACCATGATTTGATCAATGAAAGCCACGTAATAATATTTATATAGGTGAATGATTTATTCAATCAAGGAAAGAAATGCAATAATAATGTTCTTTAAACAAAACTACATCAGGATGTACTCATATAATCTATAAATTTTTTTGAACATATTACATGTTATATAAAAAGTAATAAAACTAAAATTTTGATACCAAAATCATAAGTATGTCATTGAGAACACACAGGAAAAAATCCAATTTTGATAGAGATCATCTATATGTGGACGATGAAACCAAGTTTTAATCATCATCTGGTTTAAATTCTGGTAATCGACAAACAAATATTACATTCAATCATACTTTTTAGAAGAAATGATAGAATAAATACAATGAGACTTACTCTAATAGATAATCCCATATGCATTAATTTATACGTACAACACTTCAGTTCTTGAATCTCATTTGGTTCTAAACGATAAGTTGGAATAGAAATAGGGTCATTTCCCCACATGACCTCAATTGTAAACTCATAATCTCTCATAGGTGGATCCAACCAAATTTATCATGAAACACATCTTGAATCTAATCTGATACTTTTATAAAGACAATTTTCTTCACACACCAGTTATATTTACAATGATTCATGACCGGGGTGGTGAGCTCAAGTAGTTATTGATGAACCGCCCATGCATGGAATTTATGGATATCTCATTCAACATTATGAATAAATCAATTAAACATGGGATATTTAAATTATACTATCGTATGGTAATAATAAATGTGGTGTTTGTATGGTACCAGCTATTCCATAACCAAAATAATGGCATCCCACCTTTTTATTACATTAATTTACATAAAATTTTACAAACTAAGTATCTTTTAAAGTATAGTGTCTTGGAAATAAAATACATATAACATGAAAAAATTAAAAATTATTCTATTCCATTTGAAAGGATTATTTATGAATAATCCTAATTACATTTATTTCCTCTCATAAACCGGTAAAAAAATCAAAAGAATTGTTGAGTGGAAGGAATACTAAGGGAAAACAAGTGAAACAGTTTTCATGTGAAGTTATGGAATATCAGTAAGAAGATGAGGAACTTCTTAAAGTAATCTGATAGAGACATATTATAATAAAAAATTTAATCATAACATGAAAATGTGGATAAAAACTTTAATTTATAAATTCATAAGCAAATCACCCATGCCCATCCCCATGGTGTAATAATCATTTACCAAAGTTGTTCACCATGGTATCGTAAGACATGCCATCTCTAGAGATTAATTTCTATTCTCAATGAAATGGAGTGATAACATGGTGAACCATTAATATGTATTTTTTTCATGTGATCCAAATATATCATAATCATTCCTTTCATAAATAAACCATATGGAATAAATAAAATGAGATTTATATCAAAATCATGGCATTTTATGAAGTGAATAAAAACATGATCCTTATTTCATTTATAACCAACAAAAAGGGAATGAGGGTTTTATGTAATTGAATTAAAAACTAAAATAAATAATCATTTTGCATTGATTAATACCTATTGTAATGAATGAAGGATGGATATTCATATAAATTAATTTCTTGATGAAAAGAGAGAGACTTTGAGACAAAAATCTTTCAGCATAACGGGAATGAATCAGGGATTTATAAATAATTACAAAGAGAGGGTAAAGGGGTCACCCATTAATAAAAGACTCATAATATTTTATAGAAACATAATAAAATTGAAATAATAACATGGTATGAAAATTTTATAGTCATACAACATAAAAGAGATGTTGAATATTAATGTGATGTTGGGAATACCCTTCCATGAAGTATAACTTCTATAACTCAATGATCGGGACCTTGGAGGATTATGGGAACCTTGGGAGGAATCCTTTTAAAGTAATACTATCAGAACATTATGGATAATTATTTTCGAGTGAATTTAAATGAATTAATGGATGTTTATTTATAGGAAAAGAGATAGTGTGTTTTTATTAATTTCAAAGGACACGTCATTTTTGGTATTTACAAAACATTGGGTTTTCCCATGGTATTTTCCCATGGTATTTGCCACATTAGACACCTCATATCATATTTTAATACATAATATCTGACTCGAATGTTATCTTAATCACTACATCATTAAGACATTTTTATTATGTCATTAAACCTATTGAAGACCCCAAAATGTATTTTTACTATTCATTCAAAATTTAACTTTCTAGAAAAATCCATAAAAAACCCTAACCATTTTTCGACATGTTTAATTTAAAGTGAACTCTATTTTATAGAAATGAATTTTATTGTTAATTTAATTAAATAAATAAAATACTAATACTAACCAATAATTTTTTAAAACATTTATTTACTTATAATATGATATAATTATATCACATTATCATATCAGATGAATAAAAAATATTTGTTCTTTCATAGGTGTGGTTACAATTTCATTTATCATCTTACTATTCATAAGTGTAACATTACATTTCCAAATTTACTATTCACCAACAATTATGTACATCTTCTCAGTATTTAATTATCTTACTAAATGAAACCGTGTATGTTCAATTTTCAAAAATCATTTCACCAAATTATTTATTTAATAATTATTTAAAGAAAATTATTTTACTATTCATCAAAAAACACTATTCATACGATACTATTCATCAAGAAAACACTATTCAACCAATTCTATTCATCAAAAAAAACTATTCATAGAACTGTTGAAACCACATATAATACTACCAGACACTGAACCATGAATAATTATGAAATTTGGAATTCAAAAATTATGTTTATTTAAACATAATATTACTCTAAGTACAATATATGTCATAAAATTTAAATTATGTGCCTCTAAATTCAAATTTTCAAATTTGTATCAATTCACAATATATTTCAGTAAGCAAAGATCTTCATAAATTGAAAATAATTAAATAAAAATTTTATTTATAAAAAGGGACTACACAATGTATCTAAGGCCTGGAAACAGAACCATTTATAAAACCTACATAAGACCTAAGAGTAAGGAGTGAAATTATGATGGACTCCTCTGGATTCTTGAATAAATCACCTAAGTTGTAATAACCACTAACATGAACTTCTCCAGCATGTGATTTCATTCAATCCTAACATGTTGAAACATGACATGGACTAGTTTTAAAGTAATTCAAAGTGATGCAAACTCCTTCCCATGCCCAAAAAATTGTGATTCATATGGCCCAAGTCTACTGGATGAGGTCATCAACTCTTCTTTATTCACTAATTATCCATTGTAATTTCATTATAAAAACTCTAATTATATAAATAAAATTTATAATTGTTTCAAAAGTTCATATTAACCAATTGTCAAAATCTTGATGGTCACATTTTAGTTATCATTATTCATTTTTATTGATTATTTCATAGTTAAATATATATTTTAAGGAAACAAAATATTTTCTAAAAATTCTTGTCATTACATTCTTCCACTCTTACGAAGTTTCATCCCTGAAATTTTAACTTGTTGCATCAGAAAAATTATGTTGTAGATTTTTCTTTCTAATAGTCTTCTCTAGTTCCCACATGGATTCCTATTTTTTTGGTTCCTCTACAACACTTTAACAAGGTGGGTATTCTTATTGCGTAGAACCTTGTTACTATGATCCAAGATCTCCATTGGATGCTTCTCATAAGAGAGGTCATGTTCCGGTTGTATAACTTATGGATTCAGTACATATAAAGTGTCATCTTTGTACATCCCAAAGAATGATACGTGAAATACAGAATGAACTTGTGATAGATTTCTATGAAGTGAAAATTGATAGGAAACTGTGCATACACGTTCTATTATTTTCATAGGGGAAATGTAACTTGGGTTGAGCTTCCCTTTCAACCCAAACCACCTTTCTATCTTCTATTGAGAATTTCTAATGAATACCTTATCACCCGCAACAAACTCCAATTCCCATTGATGGTGGATTCTAGCTCTCATCTTCATACTATGTGAATCCTTAATGTGTTGTTATATGGAAAGATCCTTTTCTGACATCTCTTGTACATGATTAGACCCAATAATCATTATATCGCGAGCTTAGTCCCATCATGTAGGAGTTCTAAATCATTTCCCATATAGAGCTTCATAGGGTTTCATTTGAATGCTTGAGTTTAAGTTGTTGTTCTTTGATACCCCAACTAATTGGAGATGTTGATCTGATCAACCCTTTATTTCTATTTTGCATGTTCATAGCATGTCCTCGAGTGTCTGAATAGTCCTTTCAGATTAGCCATTAGTATTTGGGTGATAGGTCATAGTGAAATTTAATTTTCTATATGGATAATGTTGAATACTTATCTAGAATTTTGATGCAAACCATGGATCATGATCTGATATGATAGAAAGTTGAACTCCATTCAGCCTTACCACTTCCATTGCATAAATCTGGGAATGTTGACCAAGATGTAAATGCATCCAAATAGATATAAAATCTTTATTTATGGGGAGACTTTCCATTATAACCCATATTTCATTGTTTCTATTGGATTTTATTAGAGATGAGTGACAATTCCCATCGTGATACTATCCCACTTCCATGATAGTATGCATAGTGGTTTTAATAACCCATTAAGATGATGTCGTTATCCCTAAACATTTTTCGGCTTCCAGGTTGTATAGATAATGTAGATCTCTGAACATCATCCATCAGTACCTTCCTTATTTTTTGAATAGATAGAACACATAGCCTTGTAAGATATTTCAATACTTCTTTTTAATCAATAGTGAACTCAGGAAACTTCCCATCCTTCACAGCCTCAAAGTTACTTTGTAATAAAGGTTCTTATTATAGATATTTATTGATCATATCTAGTAATGATAGTTGGAAAATAATTTCTGATGGTGTCGATGATGTCACATCCCTTACAACTACCATATCTAGTTTCACTAGGAATTTGGTTAAGGGATATCTTTCAATCCTCAGTATTTCTTTAACAATTTGTTTCTTCCTACATAATGCATCAACAAATTTGATTTTTCATCTATGATGATAATGAACTGAATAATCACAGTCTTTATGAAGTTCCAACCAAATCCCCTTTCATGTGATCAGTTCTTTTTGTGTAAATGTATACATTAAACTTTTGTGTTCTCTATATGTATCACATTTATTCCCATATAGATATTTACTCTATATCATCAATGAACGAACAATCCTAACCAGCTCATGATCATAGATAGGATAATTCTTCTCATGAGGCTTTAACAATTGGGATGAATAAGAAATTACCTTTTCATTTTCCAGGAGAATTCACCCAATTCCTTTAAGATATGCATCACTAAAACAAATTAATACTTCACTGATTGAGGGTAGATACAACAGAGGTTCATTAACAAATATCTTCTTCTGGTCTTGGAAACTATCCTCACACTCCTTTTACCAGATTAACTTGAACTATTTTTGAGTTAACATACAGAATCGAATAGATAATCATGAAAATATAATCAAAACCATCATATAATATCATACTAAACCATGGAAACTATGAATCTCAGTTACTATTGTATGATTATTACACTCCTCTATAAGCTTTGTCTTTTCAGGGTCAACTGATATTTCTTTAATTGGTTACAATATTTCCCAAGAAAGTAACTGGTTGTAACAAAAATTCACATTTTCTAAACATTCCAAAAATCCTCTCCTCTAATTGTTTTTTCAAAATAATCCTTATATGATCCTCATTCTCTTCATAAAATTTAAAATATAACAAAATACCACCCTAAAAACTACCAAAAAATTATCAATAATGTACATAAATACTCTATTCACCAAATCCATAAAATAGAAGGTGAATTAGTTAATCCAAAGGGCATAACAATAAACTCATAATTCCAATATCATTATCCAGATGTGGTTTTTCATATATATTATCTCTTCCCCATCAATTGATGATAACTAGTTTGATGATCGATACTGGAGAAGAATTGAGCCCCACAAAGCTAGTCCATTAAGTCATCAATTGTTGGAAAAGGGTACTTTTTCTTTACAGTGATCTCATTCAGTTCTCTATAATCAATGTATAACACCATTGCTCTATCCTTGTTCTTAAAAAAGAGAATAGGTGGCCCTTAGGAGAAACACAAGTCTAGATAAACATCATCCATAAAATATCATGTAGTTTCTTCTTTAATTCATATATCTCCACATTATGCATTATATATGAGGATTTGAAATCCTCTTAGAACTAGGAATGAGTTCAATGGATAACGATACCTCTCCACCAAAGGGAGGTCTATGTAACTCCTCAAGAAATACATCAATGTATTTTTGAATTTCGGGGACATTCTCTATCCCAAAACCCTCATTTCCTTCTACTTCTTCCTCACTGATCAACTCCACAATGAACTCTAAAGGAGGTGCTTCTATATTATTTTTAAGTCAAGATATCTCTCCTTGGAAGATTACTATAGATGGTCTATTCAACACTATTGATATTTCCTTTCTTATACATTTTAACAGTGAAATATACATTGATATCATGTTTATCCCTCATATAATATGGAATTCCAACCTCGAAATTACTACTATATTTGTGATAGGATTGTGCTCGTTAACATAAATACTAGAGTTTTTAAACACTGTTGATGCATGGAAAATCCTTCCATGAGTCATGAATGATAACACTAAATTTAGCAGTTTAGGAATTTACTTTATATTCTATGAAAACGTGGGGGAAATAAAAGAATGTATATAACCCTAATAAAACAATGTACATTATATCATCAATAGATCAATAAATTGTACCTATCACAATATAATTTTTAGATTCAACCTCATCTGTACTAATAGAAAAATCATAACCTTGATCCCATGCCCTATGTTGAGGCCGATGGTGATTCCCCTCCACTACCATAGGATTCAGATAGTGATTAGAAAAGATCATGTGATGTATACACTTGAATCATTGGACTTTTGGTAGGGTGTCCACCATCTTCCCTTTGTCATTAGTGTTATGAAGTTGAGGCTTCACCTCACTATGAGAACACCAACCGATATGGACATCTCTTAAACACTTGTAACACTTCCTTCTCTCAAGAAATAAGTTCCCTAAATGCTTATTCAGACATTTATTACATGTTGGATGTTGGAATTTCTTTCCAAATCATCCCTAGTAAAATATCCTTCCTCAGAATGTATCCATTTATCTATTATTTTAATTTTATTTATGGGACCATTTCATCTCATCGAACTCTATTTTGAAATTTATAGCACATCATACGATCTTCTCATAGATTTCAATGTCCTGGTTTGATTTATTCTTCTATATATAAGGTCTTTATCAACCGAAGAATACCTCTACCTTCTCATAAGGATCCATGACAAAGCTAGAGGAGTAATGTGAAAGCATTGTGAATTTTATCTCGTATCTTCCCATAGATTCATTATCCTTATACTTTGGCTCTTGAAATTCCATCTCTATTTTTGTTCTCATTGAACGATGGAAATACTTATTAAAGAAAATCCCATTGAACACTTCACAATCCATAGCTTCAATATCTACTATTGGCATCATGTTTTGAATCGTATCCCACCACTGATCGGCTTATCCCTCTAAGAGATAAATATCTATGGTGGCATTCTATTGTTCAGAAGGGCAATGTAAAAAAGGATCTTTTCTATAGAGCATATACACTGTTCAAAAATCAATGCGTCTGTTGATGTAATGAACCTAGGTGGTCATTGACACATACTGTAATCAACATAATGTTGTTCCATTGTGTGTGAAATTTCTGTCTCTGCATGATTCTTGTTATTTCCTTTTAATTGATTTAGTTTATTCATCTTTCTCATTTAATCTTCCATTCCTTCTTTCATCGGAGGGATGTTAGCGCATGGTCCAATGTTTTCACCATTTTCATGGGTCCTCTTATGTCCATCCATTTTCTAAAAAGGGAATATTTTACTGAAAAACTTATTTCATTTAAGAATATTGTAACTCTAATGTATTTTTAAATCTTAATAAATCATGATTAAATACGTTATCAATAATTTCAATTTCTATAAATCCTCCATAATGGTTCATAAAAAGGATGTCATTAACCAAACATGTCTGCTAAGAGTGTCAAACTAGTAGTGCAGGAAGGCCCATTGTTGAGCACCAGTTCATGATGGTGTCTACCTGAAACTTCTATTTTTGTGTGTTACCCCTAGATAATCATGTGCTAGATCCCCATCCACTTGTTCATATCCACATAAGGATTTATTTGTTCAGAAACCACAAAAATAAAATTTCCCAAAAATTTCAGGATTTTTTCAAATACATAATCATTTCTATAGGGGTATTCATAATGTTTTAATATCCTAATTTCCCAAAATAACTAAATGATAATTTGATACCAACTATGGAATCATGCCTTTTTATTACATAAATTTCACAACATTTTACAAAAAGTGTATCATTAATGTTTAGTGTCTTTGAAATAATGTACATAATACTTCAAAAATCAAAACATTATTTTATTTCACATGAAATTATTATTCATGATTCATCCTAAGTACATTTATTTTAACTCATAACATGGGGGAATACATCAAATGAATGGGTGTGGATAAAGTCATGAAATGGAAAACAAGTGGAATAGTTTACATGTGAACATGATAAATATTAGTATGAACCTGAGAAACTTCTTAAAGGCATGATAATGTGGCATATGATAACAATAAGAACATTAATACTATCCTAAAAATGTTTCTACAAGTTTTAATTTCTACATTCATAATCATATAACCAATGTCTAACCACAATGTGTTATGAAATTTACAAAGGATCTTCACCAAAGTATCACAAAATTTTTCATATATAGAGATTAATTTCAATACCCAATGCACGATAGAACTATCAGGGGGAACCCTTAATATTTATTTATTTTAATGTGATACACATAGATCATAATAAATAATTTCATAAATAACCCATAGAGAGTAAAATAATGGGTTTAATATCAAAATATTGGAATTTTTAAATTTCCTTAACAACATGATCATTAAGTCATTTATAACCCAAAAAAAGTATAATGGTTTTAGGTTTTTCAATAATAGAATTAAATAAATAATTTTTGTTTCATGATTAATATCCATAAAAATTAAATAGTGTTGAGTATGAATTTAAAATAATTTCTTGATAAAAATAGATAGATTTTGAGATGAAAATTCTTAAGCATAATGGGTATGAAACATGGTCATATAAAACAATAAAAAAAGAGGGTACATCGGTCACCACTTCATAAAATAATATTAATATTGTAGATGGCCATAATAAAATTGAAATAAGTACATTGTATGGAAATTTGAAAGTCATACCACATTAAACAGAACTTAAAAGGATAAGAGAAGATGGGAATTCCCTTACCCTAAAGAGTAACATCCAAAACTCGATGATGCGGACCTTGGGGGATTAAGGGAACCTTGGGAGGACTTATATGGAGTACTCCATGGGAGGTAATACAATAATAAGTTCTTATAGAATGATTTTCTAATGAAACAAAATGATGTAATGGATGGGTAATTATAGAAAAAGAGAGGGAGATTTTTATTCATTTCAAAGGACACCTCATTAGTGGTATTTGTAAAACCATGGGATTTAGCATGGTATTGGAAACATGGGACACTTCATTTCATATTTTAATCCATATTATTTTTCCAGCATATTATCTTAATCATTACATCATTTTGACGTTGTAATGATGTCATTAATCAAACTGAAATCCCAAAACTGTGTTTCACTATTCATAATAAAATCAATTGTTTCAGAAATATCCCAAAAATTAACCCTCAACATTTTTGGATGAGTATAATTTTAAAAAATATAATTTTTTATAAAAATGAATTTTAATTTATGAATTCATTAAATAAATAAAATACTAATACTTTACTAAAAAAAAATTTAAAAAAATATTTACTTTTACAATGATATAATTATATCACATTACCATTTAAGATGACTAAAATATATTTATACTTTAATGGGTGAGGATACTATTCCATTGATCATAATTCTATTCAAGAGGGTAACATGTCTTTTCCACAGTTACTATTCACAAAATATTAAGTTGATTTTATCAGAATATAATTATCATATTTGAATGAAACTGTGTTTGTCCAATTTTTGAAAATTATTTCACAAATATTATTATTTAAAAACTCTAAATAAAATATGTTTTTACTATTCATAGATTCATTATTCATCATTAAAACAATATTCATTCAATAATATTCATCAATAAAATACTATTCATCAAAAAACTAAAACATCATAGAAAACTACTAAAAAATCACCCATGATTAATTTTGACATTTTTAATTAAAAATTGATGTTTATTTAAACATAAAAATTCTCTATTTATGATAAATATCAGCAATGTAAAATTTCTTACCTAAAAAATCAATTTTTTATAATACTCTCAATTAATCATATATTATAGTTTTCAAAGATATTATTCACATGGAAATGATGAAATAACATTCTTATGTATCAAATGGGATTTCACTTTGTAACTATGTCTTCGTTACATAACCCCTTATAACACCCGCATCAGAAATAATAGTAAGTTGTGAAATGGGGATGGACTCTTGGGGTGGAACTGATAACATCACCGGAGTGGTAATCACTACTAAATTCAAATTAAATAGTAGGATATTTTTTTCAAGCTTAACATATTGAATTTAAGCTTGGGCTTCATCTGTGGCAAATACCAGTGACGATACCACCTTCCCCAGCTCCGATAAGTCGGCTTCGTATGGCCACAATCCACTAGATAAGGCCATCAACTCTTGTTTCAACATTAATTATCCATTATCATTTCTATCTATAAACAATAATAATAATGTTAAAAATTATTATTGTTTCCAATATTCATATTAACTAATGGTCAAAAACTTGATGGTCACATTTATTTTACACATTTACATTTTTATTGATAATTACATGGTAAAATATACATTTTCAAGAAACAATATATTATTAACAAATTCGGGTCGTTATAAAAACATGTCAATTTATAACATTTAATGTGTGAAACATTCAAAATGAAATTCCAATCACCAATTTACATTAATGATTCAAGAGTCTTGGGTAGTAATATGGAACCTCATGGGTCTATTGAGCATAAGTACCTCACCCAAATGTCATTGATCACATGCATGCATCGAGGGCCTGGATCCAAATTTTGGCACATCGTGGGTACATAGAGCATTAATCCCCATCCCAAAACTCATTTTTCATGTTTATATATACAAATATCATGGTTCAACATTCATTCATTATTTATCAATCATTTTAAACATAGTGAGCCATATCATTTAAAAAAGAAACCCATTTTTTTCAATTTTTTCATAAAGAACATCATGAATATTTTACCAATTAATCCATTTATATTATTTTATTTCAAAACACATTAACAAATCATTTTTAAGGAAATTATGGAATTAAATGACATTATCAATCATACACACATATTTAGTTCAATTTCATAATTCTAAAATTTAACCTAATCATTTCATTAATCATAATTTCTTGGTAATTAGAACACCCCAAGGGTTTCCTCCAAGCCCAGTCCCATAATCTCTAATGATTCCAGTGGTATCAATGAGGGGTCTCGTGTTTTTAGGAAAATCAAATCACTTTTCTATTTTAAATAATTATCACATCATGGGAATGAAATGGTAAAAATATAAATGTGATATCTTGATAAATAAAATCGTAATATTCAATTAGACTATAAACATTTGGGTCAAAAATGAATGATCATAAACTAATATAATTTATTAGATTTACAACAGTCAAATTCACAAACATATAAGAGATATAGGACAAAAACCAAGTGTCAATATTCAATGAAATATATCCATTAAATCCTTGATATAAAAAATATACAATAAGAATAATTCAACCTTATCCAAATTCAATAATGGTAGGAAAGAGAGAGACTAACTACAAAGGAATATATCACATGACGTACTGGTGTCGATTTCATCCATCCAATCATCATTTCATAATAAAAGGTGTTTATAGAGCCTATTAATTCCCTAAATAGACTCCAAGATAAAAGGAAAACATGATTCGTATAATAGGCTAGATTAGGGATATAAATGGGGTTTAGGAATTTTAAATATTTATTTGGGGTTTAAAATCACATGAAGATGGTTTCATAGAGGGGAATCATGGTTAGGGAAATTATAAACCATAACTGTTCACCCCTACAATAAGGGATGCATTGTTTCGCCAAGGTGGGTGCACCTTTTTTCCAAACTGTTCCCCAACTGTATATACCACATATATCATTGGGTACATGGTTCTTGGAGGGTTGATGCATGGTTTATTCAATCCATGCACCTCAATTTGGTGGATAAAAATGTGGTTCATAGGTTTGTTGGGAAACATCATAGTTTTCTAAGAAAACATGCACAGTTTGACCAAACCAAATTCCAACCGCGAACAGCCCATAGGGCTTTCCAAATTCATCTATTTCACCTGAAACTAATATGAAGCAAGGCCCTATAATGTTTTTATAAAATAAATTGTTAGAATAATTCATGAATAAAAGTAAAATAGGCATGATGATTTTTTGGGACTGAAAATGTCCCCACATTAAAACATCTCAACCTCAAGATGCACTGTCAAGAATAATAAGGATTCTAAGGTCAAAAGGATGGGCCACTGGGATTTCACATCTTCATTAATATCCCATTATTCATCCTAATCATTTCAAAACTGACACAACACTCATACCAATGGAACATCATTTCATGAAGAAAAAAATCACAATGATCCAAAACAACAATCATATCTCTGTATAGCACACTTTAACATCAAACTAAACATCTTCAATGGAAAACACATGAGAATTTTTGGGGTGATACTTCCAAAGCATTGAAATGTGAAAAAAATTGACGATATCTAAATTTACCTATGAAAATGAACTAATCAATACTCAAATTGTCTAATCCTCTAAAAAATCTCAAATGGATTTACAATCCTAGGTGAAAACTAGACCGATCTTCATAGAGTATAGTGACCCAATCTCAGGAACACCTTAATGAAACCATGATCACCACTATAAACTCAAGGGGCCTATGATATTGATCATTATAATTCATATGTATAATATATATATTATAAAAACATTTCTAAATGAAATGAATCATATTTTATGTTTACTTCATGATACTCAATCCCAAAAAATCTCACTGACCTGACATCATACAACATAATGGTGATCTAAATTTTCTACCATAAAGTGCATCATATGGTGAAATCTGAATAGTTTCATGACAGACGTTATTACTGGGAAACTCATGAAAAGTTTTTTGATAATCCCATGGTCAACTAATTTCTAGGATGTATTCATATAGAATATCCACGATCACTTAAATATGCGTTTCTGATTTCTCGTGTTCTAGTTGGGGAAAATTCATACTCAAAACTGATTGGATACCTAATGGATTCTGTAATACTTTTTAGTAGCCCAATGTAAATAATAGGTCACTCTCTGACACAATGCTTTATTTAACCCAATGAAAAGGGACTATGTGCCAAAAATATTTATCCCCGAATAAATCCATTGTGGTAGTTTCCTGGACATACACTAAATGTGTTAATTGTTTCAACTGGTCAACAATCACGTATATCACATATTTTTCTAAGGAATTAATGAAGACCAAAAACAATATCCTCGGTAATTTCATCCCATATTCTTTTTGGGATGGATAATAAAATAAAATTCCTATAGATCATTGAGATTTTGAATCCACTAGCAGATTGGTGTGGAATATTTTCAACGAAGCTCAATTGTTCATTTTCATTCTCAAATATTAATATTAACTATAATGTATGATGTATATTTTGGTCAAACCAAGGCCTAATTCTCACATTGATTAATGATACTCATTCCTCAACACCTCTTATATTCACATTGGAAAAACAAAATGGTTCCATTCATAGATGATCCCATCCTCATCAATAGTCGAATCTGAAGGTGACACCCCACCATCATGGTAATCCCTATAGGAATAAAACTCCATATCCACATACGTACTATCTTTATTGTAGATCAGAAATATCAACTCATCTAATATAGAAACATGGATAGTCATATCCTTTATAAGAATCATATCCAAAAAAATAAATCACCTTTTGATAAGAGATAGACTATAGGACTGTATGAGTCTATGTCTTCCATCACGAAGAATTATAATCACTGTATCCATTATTAGTACTATATGATAGAAAAATGTCATATGACAGCATATACTAAACTCATATCTGCATTTTGATGTTGAAATTTCACTTCCAAAATATACAATTTATGATTTTTTTCTGTATAAAAAACATTCAACCAAAACGTAATTCCACCAACACATTAAGTCATAAACCACCAAGGTGAACATAATATCATGCATATGGTAATTACATTCTCGTGGCCTCAAATGTTTTGACCCATTAGCCATGATCCCATATCATTACATCAACAATACTCCATGTTCGATTCAATAAAATTCACATAACTATGTATACTCCTCACCCAAATTATGTAGGATCAAATTTTGTGTAATATTAAAATGTTTCTTCAACTAATAGATATATATCTCACATTCTCCATAACATCAAAACATAAAATCCTTTTTATTCATACCTGAACGTGGTTCATATAAACATGAAATGACCTTATGTAATCTATAATAATAACCAGGATGTCAGGTCAAGGACCTCTCTGGTCTATTGCTCTACAAGAATATGGTATTTGAGGTTTTTTGAAATGTCAATGTGACTTATCCCAAACACCTTTCCAAATATCAAATTTTGTGAACAGTTTCATCAGTGAGACCAATGTGAACAATTCCATCAGTGAGACTGATGGGAACAATTACATTAGTTAGACTGATGTGAATACTTCCATCGGTGAGACCCATGTGAACGGTTCCATCAGTGAGACCGGTGTGAAGAGTTCCATCGGTGAGACTGATGTGAAGAATTACATCAGTGAGACAGGTGTGAATTGTATAATATGTGATACTAATGTTAAATTTTTTATCAGTGATACATATTGGAATAGTTCCATTGATGAGGCCAATGTGAAGAGTTCTATCGATGAGACAGATGTGAACAATGTTTCTCATTGGTGAGATCGATGTTATGAATGTCATTGGTGAGACTTTTTTTAACAGTGTTTTTATGAATGTTGAGTCCAGGAATGGTTAGTCATACTATGAGCAATGTTTCTAGGATCGGTGATTCCATGATCAGTGAGTCATTATTTTAACAAAGTTTCAAGGTTCGGTGACTCCACGATAAGTGAGTCATTCTATGAATAGTGCTTCTAGGATCGGTATGTCCACAATTGGTGGTTCATTCTATGAATAGTTCTTCCAGGATCAATGAGTCCAAGATCGGTTATTCATTTTGTGAACAGTGTTTCTAAGATCGGATTGTCCAAGATCAGTGAGACATTCTGTTAATGGTGTTTCCAGGATTGGTGAGTGCATGTTCAATGATTCATTTTGTCAATAGTGAGTCCAAGATCAGTCTTTCATTCAGTGACAAATGTTTAAAGGATCGGATGTGTCTAGGATCACTGAGTCATTCTATTTACAGTGTTTCATGGATCGGTTAGTCCCAGATTAGTGAGTCATTCTATGAACAGTGTTCCCAGTATCATGTACAATGTTTATAGGCTCTGTAGGGGTACAATTTTTCTAGGATCACGAACTGTGTATCCAAATTTATACAGTTTCACCCCATTGATAATTTCAATGAAGTGTAACGCATTAAATACCTTGTTTTAAGGGACTTAAGGCTGAATCAAATCCCATAACTCTTATAATAATTTTTCCTAAGGCCCGATATGTATTTAAATGGTCAACCCATTTGGTTTACTGCAATCTACTTTTTATAAAAATCCAGCATTTCATAAAATTTTTCTCTGTAAATCATCAAAATGGATAAGATAACATCCTCCCTTATTCTACCTTGTGAGAGATGCTCGATCCTTCCCTTATTCCCAAAGGATATTTTTGATCTAACCTCAATCCTCGGATAATTTCACCTTGATGTTAATTCCTACTACATGCACACCCCCTACTTTGGTGCAAGAAGCAATGTTTGACCCTTCATCGATATAAGGTATGTTTTACCGTTGTTCCTTTGGGTTCATCTTCGCATGTTTTACCCTTCCATGTTATGTTATGTGATCTCCATGCTTCTAATGTTGTTTTCTTAGGTTTAAGTTGGTTTAGTCGCACATCAAAATCCTCTGGAAGGACGTTATGATTTTTGGCGTCTATGAGGTCTATTGGTTATGGAAATAGTTGATTCCTAAAGTTGCATGATGCATCGGTTTATGCATATGGGTGTCAGGGAGGACACCTAGGATGATGAAATACTTTGGATGAGAATGTTTGGATGCTTGCTGATTCTTGTTGGTTGTTTATCTTCATTAAATTCCCTACATCTCAAGGTATCCAGTTTTCTTACCCTTTTTCCAAAAGGAGTGATGATGAGTGGGGTATTCCACTACATTTCTGTGTTTAGCTTGCTGAGCTGGGATGGGTCTACGCTCATATTATAGGCTTCAATGACTCGACGAGTAGTTCGTCAACTCACCGTGTTGAGACGCCTTATGTTTTGTAGTTTATATTGTATTCCTATAATGCCTTTGAATTTGTTAAAGTAATAATTATGTTAATAAATGATTTAGTAAATGATGTTAACCCATAGGGTTGGAGTTTGATAGGATCATATCCGAGATTGAAATTTAAATGAATAATGGAATTTGGGTGTGATGCTAATGAAATATAATGTGTAAATTTTTAATAGTAACTTTATGTTTAATGAATTAATGAACATCAAGTAAAAATTATAAGAAAAGGGAATGAAAAAAAATGTAATCATTCTCTTTTAATGGATGAGTGCTTATAGGATACAAAGACTTAGAAGTGGCAGCAAGGATTCCAAGAGACGTTAGCAGAATCTAATTCTAAGACAGGGTTATTCCCATAGTTTGGATGTGAGCTATAGTATATTAATTGTGTTTTGTGTTTCTATATGCTATTCCTCCTTGTCATTTAGGGAAACTAACACCCAAAGGATTCTGAGCCCCTGGGGGAGTTTTCCCCAACATTCTATTGGGATGATGGATGGAAAACTACCCCACTGGCCCTACCCACTTCTCATGGTAGTTACTTGTGTTTGTAGGAACAATAGTTAGTTTTCCCCTTATATGTGTGTCGAGGTCTGTAATCGATTATTTTTATTCACACATAAATATTCTGGATATAGTTTCCTATGGACTACTATAGGTGTAACTTGTATAGGTTGTGTTGTCTTAAGGATCCATACTCAGTTTGTGGGAGGTAATAGCTTAAGGTAAAATACATGACGTATGATAGATGTTGTGAGAGCTATTGTAGCTCCCTGAATATACCTGTTTACAATGATTACTTGGACTTGGTGTTTTTGTTACACGAGTTACATGTACTGGTGATTCTCTCAGGTGTCTGCGGGTATGCCTTTTGGGAGAGAAATGCATATGACGTGCGACATTGGGGAAAATAGGAAAACCAGAGGGGATGTAAATATAGGGTATCATTGATATTCATTATTATATTATAAACTCTTTTATGCGATAATTTTTTAGAGTACTCATGGTGAGGCTGGGAACATAGTATAAAGATTTAGGGGACAAGTTAGCTTCACTTGTTGTTAAATATTCATTATCATGCTTTATTTACATTTTCACGAGGGGGTTTGGGGAGGATCCTACTGTGTATACTATTATACTAATCCAATGCATATATGAACAGTTTTTCAAGTCACATAGAGAAGGTTGGAGATCATGGTGGTTACTACTAGCTTTGGGTTATTGGAGCTGTTTGGGCTACGTGGGCGCTACTGTTTTTACTTTCTTTTGGGTAATTGCAGCATTCCCCTTTCAGTTGTAGTGATTTTTCATGACATTAAATATGCATACATGGGATTTATTTTATATTACTATCTGAGTTGGATTTGGTTGGTGTCTATCTAGTCTATCTATTTCGCATATGTTCTCTTAGGGGGTAATGTGTCCCGTTTGTGTGATTATGATACCCTCAATCCTAGACTCTAAACAGGGGCCTACTCGAGGTGGGAATCCGGGGTTATTATCTCCCTTCTCACTTTCCGGCTCATGAGGAGAACACCTTGTGGGGTTGAGGTCGTGACAGAGTTGTATCAGAGGTCTGGTTGAGGGATAGGATGGAGTTTGGTGTTGGCACATGTGAGGATGCATGGGATGGAAGGGCAGCAACATTATTCACATTTAGAAAGTGATGTATACATTTTAGACCGACTAAGACATAGGCGTTTAGGTCCCCCTTTGATCTGATTCGGAAACCATTATGTTTACAATGTCTAATAAACTGTGTGATACTAGTTTCCTGGTAAAATCCTTGGAAAGGATCAGACATCTTTAATCTTTGTTCATGTGTTTGAATGGGTAGACCTTGGGATATGTTAACCTTAAATGAATAAATTAAAAGAATAAATTAATTAATGATGAGTCTTTTATATTCATGGTTTAAGCGCTCCAACTATTTGTTATTTTACATGTATGTCTCTATGTCGACATCGTCGTCAGGATCACATAGAAGATGTCTAGAAGGCTATTCCAGTAGATCGCCGCATGGTAGAGGTTGAGGATGAAAACACTTGTAAGTTGAAACTATGAGCGTTCTAGAACTATAGTCTATGGAAGTATGAGGGCTCAGTTTTAGATGAAGTCACAGAAGACCGGTTGGTGGAGGTAGAGATAGACTATAGTAAAATTTGTGCTCAGAAGGAGAACAAGTTGTCTTTATATGTGAAAATGTTACATGGAGGAGTGAGGTAGTAGTGGTTCTTGTTTCTAGAGGATTGCGAGGAGTTGGAAATCTCATGGAAAGTGTTTTGAGACATGTTTAGAGTCTAGTTTCTTTATTTGACTGCATAGGCATCCAGTCTCCATTATCTTTTTACTCATCTATAGGGACCTCTAGTGTGTGAGAATTTGGAATCTGTTTTAGGAACATTTTTCGATATGTTTCAGACCTATTGCTAGATGAGGAGGCCAGGGCGAGGCACTTTGAGGATTCATTTCATCTAGAGAAACAATTTCATGTTACCCCATTTATGATGAAGACATATCTTGAGGTTCTAGAAAGGGCATGGGTCGTCCAGAGTACACTGGATAGAATGATATCTTCACGTGAGGGGAGTAATCATTCTTCCTCAAGTAGCATAGTTTTGGTCCAAAGTTCCCAGTTTTTAGGGGAGAAGAGATTCCGTTCAGCTAGGGTTAGGTCCCAACCTTCATCATCTCATTTCTCCTTGTGTAGAGTCTCTCATGCCTGTGGCAAGGGAATCATGTGCTGTTTTTTCTTTTGGTGGATGAGGTTATCAGAGCAAGATTGCCCGACCATTTAGAAGAGTCATCGTGCACTAGGTGTTTCTCTTCATGTTCCTCTGATGAGGCAATTCCATCCAAGGCAGCAATAGCAGGTAATATTAGCTTTGGATCAGAATAGGCTAGATGGGTCAGGTAGAGGACAACCCCGTGACACTCCCCATCCTCAGCGAGCATAGCTCGGTCATGTTGGCAGTCGTCATCAGGCTAAGAGAACTCATGGAGGAGGTCATGGTCAGCTTCATGATTTTACGTTTCCAGCTTCAGGCGAGCCAGACATCATTTGAGGTACCCTTTACTTGTTTTATACTTGGGTTTATGATTTTTTTGATATAGGGAAGAAACACTCTTTCATATCACCTACCCTTTTGCTTGATATGGTACTTGAGGTAGAGAGACTTCTAGTGCCCTGGGAATTGACTACACTAGTTGGAGGTTGAGCTAACTTGTTTGATGTATGTCGATACTGTGAGCTAATGCTTGGGTAGCACTGCTCTTGGGTAGATTTTCTATGTTTACAGATACAACCATATTATGTTAACCTATTCATGGATTGGTTGTATTGGGTGTAGGATATCATGCATTGCATCAGGATGCATGTTGTTTTCTTCTATAAGGATGGAGATCCCATGGTCTTTTTTGGGGAACGGGACCTTGGGATGGGTAAGAGGCATGTTCCTCCCTTATCATCCTTTATGGTTGAGCTGATGCTGAGTTCATCAGTGGTTCAATATTTCGTGTTTCATAGGGTCATAGAAGAGTACTTATATGTCATTATAGAATTGGTTGTAGCATTACCCCTGGACAAGAGATCAAGTTTGGGATTGAGCTACTGCCAGGAGCATCTCCCATCTCTATCTCTCCATATAGGATGTCCCCTTCTTAGTTACAAGAGATACATATATATCTTGATGGTCTATTATAGTGTGGTTCTGTTCGGCCAAGTGTTTCACCATGCGGTGCGCCAGTTTTGTTTGTGAATAAGGCTGTCATCAGTTTTCGGTGGTGTATCGATTATCATCACACAAACAAAGAGACAGTTAAGAATAAATATCATTTTCCATGAATTGATGATTTATTCAATCAAAAGGAGTCTGAATGTGGGTTATCAAAGACCAAATTTCGGTTTGGATATCATTAGATGCATGTGAATGATGAGGATATCTTGAAGGATAGTTTCCGTTGTAGTCAGTGGAATTATGAGTTCATTGAAATGTAATTCAGCATGATGAATGCACCATCCATTATCATGGGATTGATGAACGTTGGATTTTGTGAGTTCCTGGACAAGTTCATGGTTGTTTTCATATATGAAATCTGTGTGTACTCCACATATGAGCAGGAGCATGTAGAGTATCTACAGGCCGTTTTGGGAGTTCTTTGTCAAAACCATCTGTTTGGGAAGATGTTGAAGTGTGAGTTTTTGGCTTGAGAAGTATTTTTCATGGGGAATATTGTGTCCCTGTAGGGAGCATATGTGGATCCATTAAATATATAAGAAATTTTGTCTTGGTAATCCTTCAAGATGGTGGCAAAGGAGTGATGCTTCATTGGTATTGTGGGCTACTACAAGAGGATCATAGCCGATTTGTCTTGGGTGGTGACTCCTTTGACAGATGGCCATGAAGGATATGTCATTCGTGTGGATTGATAAGTGTCAGACAACTGTTGAGTATTTCAAAGATAATTGGGAAAGTGCTCCACCTCTTTTTCTTCTAGAAGAGGGAGTTCAGTTTCATGTTTTTTGTGATGCTTCACATCTGAGGTTAGGATATGTTCTGATGCAGTAGAGATCAGTTGTTTCTTTTGGGTCATTTCAATTACACCCTGATGAATGTAACTATTACACACATGATCTTGAGTTGGTAGTTGTGGTGTTTTCTATAATGTTATGGAGACTTTAATTCATTGGTGAGTACTTTTTGGTTTTCAAAGATTATAAGAACTAGTTGTATTTTTTATCCCAGCGTGACTTAATCTTGCGGCAATGTCGGTGGATGGTGTTCTTATAGGAATATGTCTCTAAAATTTCTTATACTCCTGGAATGGGGAATGTTGTAGCTGATGTGCAGATCAGGATGTCACATGGTGATGCAGTGTGTGAATATGGTGATAAATGGAGTGTTATGGATGAACTATCATTATTACATCTCGAAATGGGAGAAGTTGGGGGCATAGGTTTTCTTTTCCAGATAACCATTCAGTCATCTCTAGTGCAGTAGGTGGAAGTGTCCCAATTAGGGGATCACGATTTGGATGGCTGGAGAGACCGATTTCTTTGTGGCAAGGCCCTTGGTGACTGGTCTGAGGATGAAAATCAACAAGTTTTGTATAAAATAATGTTGTTTGTTCCTATGATTATGCATGATATTTTCCTCATTGAGTTCCATAGATCTTCATTAGTGGTGCATCTTGGCATGATAAAGATGTACTGAGCCTTGAAGATTCAACTTTGGTGGCCTGGGTTGAAGCCTGCTGTTGCGGTGTTTGGGTCTTGTTGTATGGTCTGCCAGAAGGTAAAGGGTGAGCATCGTGTCCCCGGTAGTTTGCTCTAGACATTATATATTCCTCACTGGATGTGTGAAGAAATATCAATGGACATTGTTTCTGGTTTACCATGATCTTAGGGAGGACATGATGCTATTCCAATGTTAGTAGACTGTTTGAGGAAATATCCCCACTTTATAGAGATCATGGAGTCGAGCTCAGTGAATGTTTTTTCGAGGCAGTATCCAGAAGAGGTGGTGGTACTCCACGGAGTCCTGAGGACGATCATTTACAATCTAGATCCTTGTATTACCTCAAGGGTGTGGATATGTCTCTAACATGATTTTAGTTCCCATATATGCCTTAAATCTACTCATCAGCTTTAGATAGATGGTCAAACATAGTGGACTATCCAGACTCTTGAAGACATGATACTCTAGTGTGTCCTAGATTTGGGAGGTTTGTGGATGAGGCACATACCCTTGGTGAAGTTCTCCTACCATAATTGTTTTCACACCATCATCGGTATGGAACTGTTCGATGCCTTGTATGGATGACCGTTCCATTCTATGTTGTTCTTGAATAGGGTCAGAGAGTTAGCAATTCTCTTACCAGAACAAGTGTAGAATACAAATAATATGGTTTAGGTGATTCGTGAGAGGAAGAAGACAACAAAGGATAATCAGAAATCATAATTCAGTCAAATAAGGAGACCATTGGTGTTTGATGATGGGGATCACTTAATTTTGTAAGGTGACTCCCATTCATGGGAAGTGAAGGTTTGGTTGTTGGAGTTAACTTCCTCCCCAGTTTATTGGGATATGTGAGGTGTTGGCTCATGTTGGAGCTCTTGTGTATCAAGTAGAACATATCTCATAGATGAGACAGATACATGAAGTATTACATAGATTCATCATTATCTTCATGATGACTCTCACATCATTGATTGGAGAGAGATCGATGTTGATGATGATGCAACCTTCGAGGAACGGCTGGTAGAGATTTAAGACCACAAAGAGAAGGTGTTGTGTGGGTGTTCTATTACCTTGGTTTGTCTCTTTTGGGTACATAGTGGTGGAGAGGAGTGTACATGGGAATGTGAGTAACATATACATGCCCATTACCCCAAGTTTTTTGTGGATTAACTATTTTCAAGTTATGATGTTTTCTTTGTGGTTTTAGTCCATTCTTGTTTATGAGATGGATTTCTTTGGTTTCATAATATGGCTTTCTCTATTTTGAGAGGTATCTCAATGGGTGGTTGTTTGAACCCCGTTTCTGTTTCCCTTTAGTTGGGTTTTGAATTCTAGAGGACAAGAATGTTTTAATAGGTATCCGATGTAATCCCTCAGAGCTCTCTGGTCCATTGGTTTGATGAAATATGATGTTTTAGGTGTTCTAGGAGGTCAATGTGACATATCCCCAATACATTTCCAAATTACCTATTTTGCAAATAGTTCCATTGGTGAGACCGATGTGAACAATACCATCGGTGTGACTGATGGGAATAGTTCCATCAGTGGGTCCAATGTGAACAGTTCCATCAGTGAGACCTATGTGAACTATTCCATTAGTGAGATCGATGTGAAGAGTTCCATCAGTAATACCGATGTGAACCGTTCCATCGATGAGACCGATGTGAATAGTACCATCAGTGAGAACAATGTCAATAGTGATTACCATCGGTGAGATATATGTTAAGAATTCTATTACTGAGACACTCAATGAATAGTGTTTCTAGGATTGAAGAGTCAGTCTATGTATATTGTTTCTAGGATCGATGAGTAAAGGATCACTAAGTCATTCTATGAATAGTGTTTCCAGGATCAGTGAGACCAAGATTGGTGAGTCATTCTGTGAACAGTGTTTCCAGGATCAGTGAGTCCATGATCAGTGAGTCATTATGTGAACAATGTTTCAAGGATCAATGAGTATATGGTCGGTGAGTCATTCTCTGAACAGTGAATCAAGAATCGGTGAGTCCCGGATCAGTAATTCATTCAATGAAGAATGTTTCTAGGATCGGTGAGTCCAATATCGGTGAGTCATTCAATGAACAGTGTTTTTAGGATCGGTGAGTCCAAGATTGGTGAGTCATTATATGAACAGTGTTTCGAGGATTGGTGAGTCTCATATATGTGTGTCATTCTATAAATAGTGTTTCCAAGATCGGTGATAAATTCTGTTAACAGTGTTTCCCTAATCGGTGAGTCCAAGGATAGTGAATCATTATGTGAACAATGTATACATGATTTAGGGGTAATTATGTGAACAATGTTTCTTGGATTGGTGAGACATTCTTTGAACAGTGTTTCCAGGATCGTGTACTGTGTTTCTAGGATCGGTAGGTCTATAGTGTTTCTAGGTTCCGGAACAGTGTTTCCAGCTTCCTACAGTTTTGCCCCATTGATGTTTTCATTGACGTAAAATGCATTCATGGACTTGTTTTAAGTGATTTAAGGCAAAATGAAATCCCATAACTCCTATATTAGTTGTTCCTAAGGCCTAGGATGTCTTAACTTGGTCAAACCTTGTTGTTTAATGATGTTCAATTTTAATGGAAAATCCATCATATATTAAACTGATCCTCCCAAAATCATCAAATGGTATATTATATCTTCCTCCCATATACTATCTTTTGCGATATGCTCCAACCATTCCTTTATCCCATTGGAGCGGTGTGATCGAACCTTAATCCTCAGATTGTTTCCCCTTAAAGTTTCTTCATATTATATGTGTACTCCCTATTTTTGTGCATGCCACAAGGGTTGATCCTTCATTGATATAAGGTATGTATTATTGTAAATCATTTGGGTTAATCTTTTCTTGTTCATTCTTTCCATGTAATGGTATGTGATCTTCATGAATCTAATAGAGTTTCCTTGGGGTTTGGATAGTGTGGTCGTACCGCGACATCCTCAGGTGGATGAATTTGTTATGAGAGGAGGTGATCATGATCCGTCGTGTGGATAATTCTCGTATAAAGAGCATCATGAACCGTTTGAGGTAGGGGATTCATTTATTCTCTATTATTTTATGTGTAAATGTTGAGTTAGCATGTTTTATCCCACTCGATCATTATTTAATTGACATATTAAATATTTGAAGTGGATAAATATATTTGAATCAAACATATGTTAGTGACTACTTTGTTCTAGATAGTGTGATATTTAGGCTTTCTTTGTTAGCTTTTCATTCTTGACGAAAATTTATAATGAACGTAAAGCTGGGATTTATTGTTAATTATTTGGATAAAGATAAAGTGGCATGTAAATGAATCTGTCTGTTTTTGTTATAATTTTAATCTAATAAACTTAATGTGGTATGCTTTTTTAATAAATTTGGGATACCTTACTATTTAGGTTTTTAGAATTTGAAACCTATGAATTATAAATCAATTAATTCAAGATGGATTAAAGAAAAAGTTTTTTTATAAAAGATAATTCCTTGTACGATTCTGAGTTACCCCTTTCTTGTTTAACGACCAATGTCCTAGTTGATGTGTTGTTTATTTTCCTACTGGATGTTTCGTGATGTTGAGCTTGGGAGGCTGTTATGATATGTGGGGTCAATGAGTCCTATTGTCTATGGCATCAATAGATGACTAGAAAGGTGATATGCATCATTTTATTCATATGGGTGTCGGGGAGGACACCAGGGATGATGAAACTGGTTGGATGAGAATGTTTGGATTCTTGATGATTCTTATTGGTTGTTTATCTTCTTTACATTCCCCACTACTCATGGAAGCATTTTTCTTACCCTCCTTCAAAAAGGTGTGAATCGGCATAGGGTGTTCCATGTGCTTTCGGTTTTTATCTTCCTGAGGGAGGATGGGTCTATTATCTTGCTCCAAGAGGAAAAGACTCGACGAGTAGTTCTTCTAATAACCATGTTGACCCCCTAGTGTTTAGTATCTTAGATTTCTTTTCTTTAATTTCTAGGAATATAGAAAAGTAATAATGTAGTTAATAAATGATTGAATAAATGATGTTAACCCATGGGGTTGGAGCTTGATGTGATGTAATGCTGAGGTTGCAGTTTAAAGGAACAATGGAAAATGGGTGTGATGCTTCATAAATATGTTGTGTAAATTGGTAAAAGTTTATTAATGTTTAAATAATTAATGAACATAAATTTAAAATGATAAAAAAGGGATTGAATTAATGTAATAGAGACATTTAAATGGTTCTGTTCTTATAGGATGCTTAGTCTTAGATGTGGCAGTCAGGAGTCCAAGAGATGTTAGCTGTAGTTATTCAAAACAAGGTTATGCCCATAGTGTGGTTGTGAGATATAGTATATTATATACATTTTTGTTTATATATGAAACTCTACCCAATCAATTAGGTAAATTGAAATCTTGGGGATTCAAATCCCTGGGGGGTGTTTTCCCCAACATTCCAGTGGGAGGATGGATGGCTGACTACCCCCATTGGCCCCTCTATCTTCTTTTTTTAGTTACTTGTTCTTATAGCCACATTAGTTAGTTTTCTTCATATATGTGTGTATAGGGATGTAATGCCTTGTAGTTATTCAAACATATGTATTCTAGATATAATTTCCTATGGACTACTACAGGTGTAACATGTATAGGATGTGATGGCTTGAGGATCCTTACCCGGTGTGTGAGTTGTAATGGATAGAGGTATATTGCTCGACGTATGATACACATTATGTGATCTATCATAGATATTGTAAACTAATTAGTTAGATTTATTACATAGACGTGGCCGTTTTGTTTCACAAGGTGCATGTTGTGGTGCTTCGCCCATGTGTCTGCGGGAAAGATGTTTTGGTGAGAGATGCTTTGGAAGTGCGACTTTGGGGGAAAGACGAAAACCAGTGGAGAAGTAGTAATGGGGTAACCTTGATATTAATTATTATATTACATACTCTTGTAAGTGATAATTTGTGATAGTACCCATGGTGAGGCTGGGAACATAGTATACTTATTAAGGTGAATGTAAGTTTACCTTATTGTTTGTTGTTCTTTAGCTTGCGTTCAAAACATTTAAACGAGAGAATTCAGGTTTGATCTTACCGAGTATACTATTATATTCACCCTATGTGTATATAAATAATTTTTTAGGTATCCACGATCAAATAGGAGATCAGGATGGTTACTACTAGCTTCTGGTTGTAGGATTTGTTCGTTCTTCGTGGTTGCTGTTGTTTTTTAATTTATTTTGGGTAATTTTCGTTTTACCATTTTAGTTGTAGTAGTTTTTCATGACATTAAATATGTGTAATTGGGATTTCTATTATATATTTGTTTGTGTTGGAGTTTTTTGGTGTCTATATTAGATCTCTCTTTCAAATGTGTTCTCTTAGAAGGTAAGGCCTCCCATTTGTGTGTTTACTATACCCTCGGTACTAGTCTCCAACATGGGGCCTCCTAGAGGTCGGAATCAAGGTACGTTATCTACCTTCTAACATTTTCATCCCCGGAGGGGTACACCATGTTCCGTGGGGGTTGTGACACCAAAAACAACAAAAGGTTTTTATATAAAAAATATTCTTTGTCCACACCCATTATTCAACTAGATGAACAATATCTAGGTCCACTGTCACGACCCGCCCTCGGGGCCCGTGCCGTGACTACCCCAAGCCCGCCTTCCATAGGCCAGGGGCTGGCGACTAGCACCAAAGGCGTAAAATCCCGATAACTGGGAAGGCATTGCCTTTATAAAGAAAACAAGCACCACAGAGTACAAGCGGAAGTAAAACACTAAGTACAAAAAGAAGAGCTGAAAAGTAAAAAGGGGCCGGAAATACAAGCCCAACTGTAAAGTACAACTCGAAAGGGAAAACAGCGACTGTAAAGTAAAGCTGCTACGCTGAGATGTCCACTGGAAATCCCACCTGAAGGGTGGGTACAGATAACTCCTCTGCTCCTCGGGTCCCGCCATCCGCTCCGAGTATGTCCCGCCCAGTGGTCCACCTCCGGGTACCGCCTCGTCGTATAGTCCACCTCCAGGTACCGTCCAGTCCTCGAACCTTCGGCTTCTGTCAGCACTGTCCGTCGTCTGCAACCAACACAACGAGGTGCGGGCATAGCCCGTGCAGGGGTGAGTATAACGATACTCAGTAGGGACCCCGAGACCCTCAAGGTCTCACTAAAACCAATAAGGATAAACACAAGAAGATCTCAACAGATAAACTCTACTTAGGTATATGCCCATACATATAACTAAGTTATCAAGTAACCCATCTCAATCATGAGGAAACACAAGGATTGTGAAAACGACGGATAACCACTACCCGGGTATATGCCCATACATATACCAAAGTTAGCAAGTGACCCATCTCAATCATGAGGTAAACACAAGGTCAAAAGTCTCAGCTCAAACCAGGATTTTCATTAACGAAACCGTAACTGCTGAAGAGCTCCGTCTCTAGAGTGTACAGTGGTCCTGTCACGACTCCGAGGTACTGCTCACTAACCTAAGACTGCTGAGGTACTCCTCCTGTCGAGTACTGCGGGTTTGCGGCCAACTACCTGGCGCTCCGTCCGCTGAGGGTCTGTCGCCAAATACCGGGCGCTCGCCCAAATAGCCTACTGAGGTACTCCTCCTGTCAAGTACCGCGGGTTTGCTGCCAACTAACAGGTGCTCCGTCCGCCATGGGTCTGCTACCAACTACTGGGCGCTCCGTCCACTGGGCTAGTCGACTCACTCCAAGTCGAGTCGGTCAAGCAGTCGTCAGGTCTCAGCCGGCTACACGGTCTCCGTACTCTGCACGCTCGTCTCCGGGAGGGTCCGCTCCACGAGCTACTGGTTGATACTCCAAGTATCTCAAAGTCCCGCAAAGAAGTATCTCAAAAGTCCGTCACGTCACAGGGGTCTCAACGCAACAGACGGCGCGTCGATCGGATGCCCGGTCTGTGAGTTATTTAGCCTTTTCGCCCCAGGGGCCCGGTTGGTTTCGTGAGCGAAACCAATCCCGGCCGTATCTCAACTGTACCCCGAACTCCCATAGGGTATACTCATTGGGACCGTTACTAAACGTAACCACCAACGCCGCTGACGGTTCGTCAAACGGACGTCCTGTCTGAAAGATATCAGCTTTCCCGTTCCAGGGGCCCGGTTGGATTTCGGGTACAATCCAACCCGGCCATACTCCGACTGTATCCAAAACTCGGGTGGAGTATGTCAAAAGTTCTGTCTCATCAAGAGGAAGTCAACGAAACAGACGGCGCGTCAATCGGACGCCCGGTCTGTGAGTTATTGGCTTTTTCGTCTCCGGGGCCCGGTTGGTTTTTAAGGCAAAACCAACTCGACCGTACTCCACCTGCGTCCAAACCTCGGGCAGAGTATTCCAAAAGATCCGTCTCATTAAGAGGAACGCAACGCGACTGACGGCGCGTCAATCGGACGTTCGTGGCTCAAGATATGAGCATTTCTGCTCCGAAGGCCTGGTTGGTTCCGTGAACGAACCAACCCGGCCGAACTCAAAGTAATCCGAAACCTTGAGTGCGATATACCGAAACGACCGTCTCGATCCAAGGATCGCGTTGCCGCAGACGGTTCGTCATTCGGAGGTCCGAGGCTCAAGTTATGGGATAAAAACCAAAACTGGTACGAAACGGGGGGTCCGGGTCCGGGCCGACCCGGCCCGACCCCCCCCCCCCCCCCCCCCCCCCCCCCGGGGGCGGCGCGGCGGCGGCGGCGGGCCGCGGTGGCGGCGGCGGCGGGCCGCGGTGGCGGCGGCGGCGGGCCGCGGCGCACGCGGGTGGCACGCGGGGGGCTTGATTGCCCCCGTGGTTTTGATAGGCGGCGCGGCCTTGTGCCGCGCCAATTGCAGGAAACGGCCCCCGCAAGTGGGGGCCGGCTGGAACGAACCGGGGGGCTGTTGCCCCCCCCCCCCCCCCTCCTTTAAGAACCGCCCCCCTCTTAAAGAGGGGGGTTTTCAAGGGTTGGCCGGGGAATTAATTTCCCCGGTTTTAAGTCATCCGGCCGGCCAGCTGGCCGGCCGGTTTTCTCAAACGGGACCGGAATTTCCGGTCCCCTTCTTCGGCTTCCAACGTCGGCGGCCCGGCCGCCAGTCCTCCCTTCCGCCGTGGCCCGGAACCGGCCGCGGTCTTCTCGTCCCGCCGCGGCCCGGAACCGGCCGCGGTCTTCTCGTCCCGCCGCGGCCCGGAACCGGCCGCGGTGTTCGTCGTCCGGCGCGGTGCGACGGCACCGCGCCCCTTTCGTCGTGCCATGAATCCTTCCAACGCGGCGCGACGGCGTCGCGTTCTTGAAGACTCTCCTCGGCGTAGCGCGACGGCGTTGCGTAAAATATAAGCACGATCATCCGCGTGGTGCGACGGCACCACGCCACTTGCTTTCACCGCAAGAATTAAACAAGAACGATGGAGGGGGGTTCGGCCGTGTTCGTGCGGTCCGGCCCCCCTCACGTTAAAATAAAAACGCAACTTAAAAATAAATCAAGTCACACGTTAGTCTTGATAAAATCACGATCAAGAATAAAATAAGGAAACCAAAAGAAATCGACAACCCCTACCTCGGGTTTAAGTTTTGTAGATTCGTCTACGCTCCGCGGAAGACGGCGTCGCGGAGGTCGGGCGTCGCGGTCGTCGTTCGTCAAATCCGTTGACGAAGAGTTATGCCCGAAGAGACACGTCGTTGGAGGATCTTCGTTTGCCGACGAAGAAGGTCCGAGGAGGGTGCGGCGTTCCCTCTTGTTGACACCGAGGACGAAGAAGAGGGGCGTCGTTCTTCGTCGGAGTTTGAGCGTTCTTCATTCTTCGTCAGAGCTTGAAGATGAAGAGGAGCTCTCAAAAAGCTCTCAAGGGAATAAACAAACAACCCAAAATCAAATAAGATTACATCTTATTTTATTAACACATAACTCAAAAGAATTTCAAATGTTTGAAATTCAAAAGAGTTTAACTCCCCAAAATTAAATTAAGTAACTTAAGCCATTAAAAGAGGCGTTAAAGGAGTTGGGAGGATTTGAAAGGTTTAGGGGCTCGTGTGGGCCCCACCACACTTAATCCTCCCAAGGGAGGTTAAGTGGGTGTGGGTCCCACTCCCAACCTCCTTTGATAGGTTAACAAGTTAAAAATAAAATTGTTCTACACAATTTTATTTAACTCAAACTAATAACCCCTAAAACTAACTTTCAACCCGCTACAAACGCAACTCCCGAAAAGGTCTCTTTAAGCGAATATCGGCGCTGCGAGTTCATCAGTGCCCTCGGATTTCAATTCCGAGCACCGGATCAAAAGTTAGGAATTCCCGCTCGTTCGTTCACTGAACGTACCCGAGCCAAACTTCGGAAATTAATTCCGGGCACTCCGGGCCTCGGAATCAGGTGCCGTCTGAAACCGCGCTCTTGTAAAATTCTAAAGAAAATTAAGAAAAAATTTCCCTTGAATTTTACGGGTCTTTACATTACTCCCACCTCAGGGCTTTACGTCCCCGTA
The DNA here is from genome assembly GCA_963277665.1 of Viscum album. Lineage (NCBI taxonomy): Eukaryota > Viridiplantae > Streptophyta > Magnoliopsida > Santalales > Viscaceae > Viscum > Viscum album. The sequence continues at coordinate 1,521,627,628 of OY728136.1, forward strand.
AAGATACAACAAAAACTAGGGAAACAAAAGAGGGTACTGAGCACGCATCTGAGCCTCCCGCTCCCATGTGCTCTCCTGGAGATTCCCGTGCCGCCATCTGTTGCGCACAAGAGGAATCGATCGTCCATGTAGGACCCGCTCCTGTCGATCCTCTATCTCCACCGGAACCTCCGTAAAAGTCGCCCCATCGTCAACGTCAAGCTCCCCATGATCAATGATGTGCGTCGGGTCGTGCACGTATCTCCTCAGCTGGGATACGTGGAAGACGTCGTGCACCCGGTGCAACTGAGGTGGTAGAGCCAGGCGATAAGCCACCTCGCCAATCCTGCTGAGGACCTGGAAGGGTCCGATGAAGCGCGGAGATAACTTGTCGCCTCGGCCAAATCTCCGAATACCACGTCGAGGTGAGACCCGCAAGAAGACGTGGTCACCATCCTCGAACTCTAGTGGCCTCCGCCTCCTGTCAGCGTATGACTTCTGCCGGCTCTGTGTTGTCCTCATCCGCTCCTGGATGACATGGACCTCCTCTGACGTGGCCCGGACCATCTCTGGTCCCACAAGAGCTGCGAGATTTCTTCTTTGCCGATAAGAGAAACCTGGTCTCATCCCCTGGATGGACCACATTCTTTGCCTAAAACAGTCAATCCTAACATGGATGATACTAATCCATACCAAGGATGACGTCGTAAGGCCTCGACGCTACTACTAAGAGATCCAACCGTTACTCTCGCCTCCAAGGGTTGAGTCACACTGTCGGCATCAGTGTGTGGTAACTGGTCTCCTCCAGTAGATGTCTCACAAGTGAGGGTCAAGTCAACAGTCAACTGGAACCTCTTAGTAACACCACAAAAGAGGACAGGAATGAAAACATCACAAAGGATGCGTCTTTTATTATTGCAGCTCATAATACAAGACGCTACACAAAAGCAACATCAACATGGAACTAGAAGTACAAAAGACGTATCCACTAGTTCCGCTCCTGTCCACCTGCTTTACTGTTGCTCAAGCATTTGTCGCTGCCTCAACCTCGGTGGCTCCCTCCAAGCCTGCGGATCGAGGAGTCGGACAGTCACGTGCCAGGTGACCCTTTCCGCGGCATGAGTAACACAACCTGCTCCTTGCACGGCTAGCTCTGTTCCCACTCCGGGTGCCCTGCACCACCGGTCCTAAAACCTGAGATCGCCCAACTGCTGGTCTGGTCCTCCTGGACCTCTGCATCATCTGTCTACTGCCCATAGATGACTCGGCTTCTGATCGAAAAACACGCGGCAAAGGCAGAATCTCTTGTACACGCTCGGGGTGTAGAGATACTGGCACAAACTCCACCCTGAAGAAGGTCTCAAAGTCTTCCCATGCGAAGTTCATCTCATCGCAAAACTGAAACAAGTGGCTCCACCACCTACCTGCTGCTGCGTGTAGTAGGCTCGCAGCGAGGATCACCATGAGGTCTGCTGGTGTCCTCACTAGCCTAAACACTCGTACCACTGCCTCCAGCCAGTCCTCTGCAGCCTGGGGATCCGTCTCCCCGCGAAACCTGGGCGGTCGCTGGCGCTGAAACTCATGCAGTGCGCTGAGGCGACGTGCATCGTCAGCGGCTGCTGCTGGAAGCATCGGGGGCTCGGCGGGTAGAGCTACCGCCGGTGCCACTGCTGACAAAGGGCCCTGCACCGAGGCCTCGTCGCTCGGTGGGCTGTCGTCACGTTCGATTCTCGGAACCCTAACTGGCTGCCGTCGTGGGGCCATCCTGAAAGAAACAACGTAACACAATCAAACGATTATACCTGGTGAGCTGACCTGGTTTGAGCTGTTTTAAGGGGAAAAACCTTTGAAAACACACACGCAATCAGTGTTTTCGTGCACAAAGTCGGAAATCAGTTGTCAGGGTCCTGGTGTATGGATACGTCGGCCGCCCGCACCAACACTGGACTCCCTGAACTGAAAACCACACTCGGTACCCTTAACACTATTGCTTCACAGAAAGAAAGATCAGAGTTATAAGTTCTGCGGTAGAACCGAACTCCTCTGATACCAATTTGTCACGACCCGCCCTCGGGGCCCGTGCCGTGACTACCCCAAGCCCGCCTTCCATAGGCCAGGGGCTGGCGACTAGCACCAAAGGCGTAAAATCCCGATAACTGGGAAGGCATTGCCTTTATAAAGAAAACAAGCACCACAGAGTACAAGCGGAAGTAAAACACTAAGTACAAAAAGAAGAGCTGAAAAGTAAAAAGGGGCCGGAAATACAAGCCCAACTGTAAAGTACAACTCGAAAGGGAAAACAGCGACTGTAAAGTAAAGCTGCTACGCTGAGATGTCCACTGGAAATCCCACCTGAAGGGTGGGTACAGATAGCTCCTCTGCTCCTCGGGTCCCGCCATCCGCTCCGAGTATGTCCCGCCCAGTGGTCCACCTCCGGGTACCGCCTCGTCGTATAGTCCACCTCCAGGTACCGTCCAGTCCTCGAACCTTCGGATTCTGTCAGCACTGTCCGTCGTCTGCAACCAACACAACGAGGTGCGGGCATAGCCCGTGCAGGGGTGAGTATAACGATACTCAGTAGGGACCCCGAGACCCTCAAGGTCTCACTAAAACCAACAAGGATAAACACAAGAAGATCTCAACAGATAAACTCTACTTAGGTATATGCCCATACATATACCTAAGTTATCAAGTAACCCATCTCAATCATGAGGAAACACAAGGATTGTGAAAACGACGGATAACCACTACCCGGGTATATGCCCATACATATACCAAAGTTACCAAGTGACCCATCTCAATCATGAGGTAAACACAAGGTCAAAAGTCTCAGCTCAAACCAGGATTTTCATTAACGAAACCGTAACTGCTGAAGAGCTCCGTCTCTAGAGTGTACAGTGGTCCTGTCACGACTCCGAGGTACTGCTCACTAACCTAAGACTGCTGAGGTACTCCTCCTGTCGAGTACTGCGGGTTTGCGGCCAACTACCTGGCGCTCCGTCCGCTGAGGGTCTGTCGCCAAATACCGGGCGCTCGCCCAAATAGCCTACTGAGGTACTCCTCCTTTCGAGTACCGCGGGTTTGCTGCCAACTAACAGGCGCTCCGTCCGCCGTGGGTCTGCTACCAACTACTGGGCGCTCCGTCCACTGGGCTAGTCGACTCACTCCAAGTCGAGTCGGTCAAGCAGTCGTCAGGTCTCAGCCGGCTACACGGTCTCCGTACTCTGCACGCTCGTCTCCGGGAGGGTCCGCTCCACGAGCTACTGGTTGATACTCCAAGTATCTCAAAGTCCCGCAAAGAAGTATCTCAAAAGTCCGTCACGTCACAGGGGTCTCAACGCAACAGACGGCGCGTCGATCGGACGCCCGGTCTGTGAGTTATTTAGCCTTTTCGCCCCAGGGGCCCGGTTGGTTTCGTGAGCGAAACCAATCCCGGCCGTATCTCAACTGTACCCCGAACTCCCATAGGGTATACTCATTGGGACCGTTACTAAACGTAACCACCAACGCCGCTGACGATTCGTCAAACGGACGTCCTGTCTGAAAGATATCAGCTTTCCCGTTCCAGGGGCCCGGTTGGATTTCGGGTACAATCCAACCCGGCCATACTCCGACTGTATCCAAAACTCGGGCGGAGTATGTCAAAAGTTCCGTCTCATCAAGAGGAAGTCAACGAAACAGACGGCGCGCCAATCGGACGCCCGGTCTGTGAGTTATTGGCTTTTTCGTCTCCGGGGCCCGGTTGGTTTTTAAGGCAAAACCAACCCGACCGTACTCCACCTGCGTCCAAACCTCGGGCGGAGTATGCCAAAAGATCCGTCTCATTAAGAGGAACGCAACGCGACTGACGGCGCGTCAATCGGACGTTCGTGGCTCAAGATATGAGCGTTTCTGCTCCGAAGGCCCGGTTGGTTCCGTGAACGAACCAACCCGGCCGAACTCAAAGTAATCCGAAACCTTGAGTGCGATATACCGAAACGACCGTCTCGATCCAAGGATCGCGTTTCCGCACACGGTTCGTCATTCGGAGGTCCGAGGCTCAAGTTATGGGCTAAAAACCAAAACTGGTACGAAACGGGGGGGTCCGGGTCCGGGCCGACCCGGCCCGACCCCCCCCCCCCCCCCTCGGGGGCGGCGCGGCGGCGGCGGCGCGGCGGCGGCGGCGGGCCGCGGTGGCGGCGGCGGCGGGCCGCGGCGCACGCGGGTGGCACGCGGGGGGATTGATTGCCCCCGTGGTTTTGATAGGCAGCGCGGCCTTGTGCCGCGCCAATTGCAGGAAACGGCCCCCGCAAGTGGGGGCCGGCTGGAACGAACCGGGGGGCCGTTGCCCCCCCCTCCTTTAAGAACCGCCCCCCTCTTAAAGAGGGGGGTTTTCAAGGGTTGGCCGGGGAATTAATTTCCCCGGTTTTAAGTCATCCGGCCGGCCGGCTGGCCGGCCGGTTTTCTCAAACGGGACCGGAATTTCCGGTCCCCTTCTTCGGCTTCCGACGCCGGCGGCCCGGCCGCCGGTCTTCCCTTCCGCCGTGGCCCGGAACCGGCCGCGGTCTTCTCGTCCCGCCGCGGCCCGGAACCGGCCGCGGTCTTCTCGTCCCGCCGCGGCCCGGAACCGGCCGCGGTGTTCGTCGTCCGGCGCGGTGCGATGGCACCGCGCCCCTTTCGCCGTGCCATGAATCCTTCCAACGCGGCGCGACGGCGTCGCGTTCTTGAAGACTCTCCTCGGCGTAGCGCGACGGCGTTGCGTAAAATATAAGCACGATCATCCGCGTGGTGCGACGGCACCACGCCACTTGCTTTCACCGCAAGAATTAAACAAGAACGATGGAGGGGGGTTCGGCCGTGTTCGTGCGGTCCGGCCCCCCTCACGTTAAAATAAAAACGCAACTTAAAAATAAATCAAGTCACACGTTAGTCTTGATAAAATCACGATCAAGAATAAAATAAGGAAACCAAAAGAAATCGACAACCCCTACCTCGGGTTTAAGTTTTGAAGATTCGTCTACGCTCCGCGGAAGACGGCGTCGCGGAGGTCGGGCGTCGCGGTCGTCGTTCGTCAAATCCGTTGACGAAGAGTTATGCCCGAAGAGACACGTCGTTGGCGGATCTTCGTTTGCCGACGAAGAAGGTCCGAGGAGGGTGCGGCGTTCCCTCTTGTTGACACCGAGGACGAAGAAGAGGGGCGTCGTTCTTCGTCGGAGTTTGAGCGTTCTTCGTTCTTCGTCAGAGCTTGAAGATGAAGAGGAGCTCTCAAAAAGCTCTCAAGGGAATAAACAAACAACCCAAAATAAAATAAGATTACATCTTATTTTATTAACACATAACTCAAAAGAATTTCAAATGTTTGAAATTCAAAAGAGTTTAACTCCCCAAAATTAAATTAAGTAACTTAAGCCATTAAAAGAGGCGTTAAAGGAGTTGGGAGGATTTGAAAGGTTTAGGGGCTCGTGTGGGCCCCACCACACTTAATCCTCCCAAGGGAGGTTAAGTGGGTGTGGGTCCCACTCCCAACCTCCTTTGATAGGTTAACAAGTTAAAAATAAAATTGTTCTACACAATTTTATTTAACTCAAACTAATAACCCCTAAAACTAACTTTCAACCCGCTACAAACGCAACTCCCGAAAAGGTCTCTTTAAGCGAATATCGGCGCTGCGAGTTCATCAGTGCCCTCGGATTTCAATTCCGAGCACCGGATCAAAAGTTAGGAATTCCCTCTCGTTCGTTCACTGAACGTACCCGAGCCAAACTTCGGAAATTAATTCCGGGCACTCCGGGCCTCGGAATCAGGTGCCGTCTGAAACCGCGCTCTTGTAAAATTCTAAAGAAAATTAAGAAAAAATTTCCCTTGAATTTTACGGGTCTTTACATCCACTGAGATAATTTCTGAAATGGTGACGTGACCTATAAATTTTTTTTTTCAATAATGAACATATAAATATCCAGGAATATATATGATATTCTATCAATGCACTAGGGATGATTTATAAATGTTGGGAATGAATTTAATGAGTCTTGGAGTACACATTGATTTTTTCAATAACAATCCATAAAATGATCAATATATAGGTGAATGATTTATTTCATCAAGGACATAAACATATTCGTAGGGTTCTTCAAACCAAACAACATTAGGATAAACTCATATAATCCATAAAAGATTCTATATGTAGTAAAAGGAATAAATAAAGTTCAAAATCTCAATTTATGATACCGCAATCACAATAAAATAATTGAGAACACACATGCACCAATCAACTTTTCACAGAGATCGTGTATATGTGGATGATGAAATCTACTTTTAAACATCATCTGGTTAAAATTATGATAATCAAAAAAATGATATAACATACAATCAAACTTATTAGAATACAAGGCCAAATAACCCCAAGGATATTTACTCAAATAAACAAATCCCATATCCATAAATTCATCCATATAAATCATGATTTCATGAATTTCTGTTCATTCAAATCTATAAGGAAGAATAAAAACATGCTAATATCCCCACAACAGCTCAATTGTAAACTCATAATATCTATTTGGGATAATCCATCCAAATTCACTTGGAAACACATCCTGAATCCAATCCACTACTTGTGGAAAGAAACTTTACTTCATGCCCCTACTATATGACCAATAATTCATAACATAGGTGGTGATCTCCCCAAGATGCGGATGAAATCCCCAAAAATGTATTTTATTGATATATAATGATACATTATGAATAAAACAATTACACTTTCTATATTTAACGGTTACTCTCTTCTGGTAACAATCAATGTTCTATTCATATGATAACAACCCGTCCAAACCGAAAATCAAGTCATTTTATGACATTTAAAGTATGAAAATATTCAAAATGAAATTATAATCAACAATTAACATTCATGAATCTAGATCCTAGAGCAGTAATACCGAACCCCATGGTTCCGTTGAGCATATGTACCTCACCCAAATGTCAATGTTGACATGCATTCATCGAGGCCCTAGAGCCATATTTTGACACAATGTGGGTACTTGGAGAATCAATCCCCAACTAAAAATTCATTGTTCAAATTTATATATACAGATATCATGGATCAACATTAATTTATTATTTATCAATAATTTCAAACATGATTAACCATTTCATTTATAATAAGAAACAATGGGTTTTTCACTTTTATCATAATGAACATCATGGATATTTTATCCATTAATCCATTTATAATTATATATTTTACAATATATTAACAGTTCAATGTTATGGAAATTATCCTTCTAAATTTCATTATTAATCATAACTAATTATTTATTTCTTTTCATAATCCTAAGTTTTACCTTAATAATTTCACTTATCATTATATCATGGTAATTAGAACACCGCCAAGGTTTCCACAAATCCTTGTCCCATAATTTATAATGCTTCTAGTGGGATCTGTGAAGGGTCTCATATTTTCAGGTTAATCCAATCACTTTTGTAAATTAAAATAATTATCACATCATGGGAATGAAATGGCAAATATATAAAAGTGATATATTGATAAGAAATGGAAATATTCAATTATACTATCGACATTTATATTGATGATGAATGCTCCCCAAACCATATCCCATATTATATGTAGAACGATCGAATTAAAAATGGTAAATGACATATAAGATCAAAACCTAGGATCAATATCCAACGAAAATAGATTCATTACAGCCTAGATATAAATAATATACAACATGATGAAATATTCATTATCCAAGGGAAATAATAATTGGACATGTATAATACATAAAAAAGAAGAGATCACATACTGTAGTGGTGTAGATTTCATCCACCATATAATCTATTTGTAATGAAAGGTGTTCAAGGAGCCTATGAATTCACTAAAGATCCTCCAAGATGAAATGAAAACTTGTTCAGTATAGTAGGGTTTATTATAGATATAAAATAAATGTTTTAAAATTTGAAATTAATTTTTTTGGGTTTTAAAAACCCATGATGATGCTTTCCTAGAGGAGAAGAATGGTTAGAAAAACAATGAACCCTAACCGTGCACCCCTACAATCCGGGATTCACTGTTTATATAGGTGGTTAAACCTTTTTTAAAACTATGATCCAATGATGCAATCCCCCTCTCTCAATGGGATTATGATTTTGGAGGGTGTATACATGGTTTGGTCAATCCATGCCTCCCAATCCAGTGGATCAAAATGGGGTCAATTGATTTTTGGGAAAACATCATGATTTATGTGGAAAAACACATTGTTTTACCAAACCACAATCCAACCATGAACAAACCCCCGAGAATTCCCAAATTATAAATATTTATGAGAATCAATGATGAAGCATGGACCAATCGTGTTAGGATTAAAAAAGGATAAAATTATACCTACAAAGTAAAATATATCTCCCTAAATGTAAGGATCTATGTTTTTCTCCACATTATAAAATCTAAACCTCAAGGTGAATTGTTAAGAACAATTAGGATTTCAATGTGAAAGGGTTGGGAAATTAGGCTTCTGTATCTTATTCAATATCACATGTTTCATCCTATAAAATTCCACACTTCCATAGTACATTGAACAATGAATCATGCATTCCTAACAATACATGTTCACTGTGATTGACAACATGAATTAGTTGTCCTCATAGGATGCATCATCCTAAAACTAAAAAACATCATCTCTAATCGCATGAGAAATTTATGGGTGATACTTATAAAGATGTGATACATGAAAAAAATTATTAATATCAAATTATAATTATGAAAAAGAAAAAAATCAATAATCCACTGGTACTATTGAGAATATAAAATTGCCCAAAAATCATAAGCGCCAACCAAACCTACCATCATATACTATTGTAACCCAATCATTGGAACACCTGAATGAACAGATGTTCAATAATAAAAACTCATGGGGAAAATGATTTAGTTAATTATAATACTTCATTCTACTCTTAATAGAATCCATATTTTTCTAAATCATCTAAAACATATTTCATGTTTCTTGCATGAGACTTGATCTCAAAAAATCTCACACAAATTCCTCCAACTAACATAATGGTGATATATATGGCCTGTATAGAGAGTATTATATAATGACATATGAATAGTTTCTTTACATATGTTATTTTAGGAAAACTCAATCAATTCAATGAGAATCCCCCAAGACCGAAAAAATGTATGGGATGTATTCCCATTGAAATTCCTCTATCACCTAGATATTAATTTTTGTTATTTGTATTCCAATAGGTGAAAATACATACTTAGAATGAATTAGGGACAGAACACCTTTTTAATACATTATAGAATCCAATTGTAAATCTTGGATCACTCTCTAAGACTATGCCTTATGGAACCCCAGGAATACAGACTATGTATCAAAAATATTTATACCTTAACAAATCGAATTTGAATATTTCATAGATAGGAATGAAAGTGATTATTTTTTAACTGGACCACAATCAAACATATCATGTAATTATACTGAGGGAGTCAAGGTAGTCCCACTGTATTATCGTTCGTAAATTCCTTCCACATTCATTCTGGAAAGGAAAATAGTAATAAAACAACCCCCAAAACATTGACAATAGGAATTAACAAGCTGATAGGTGTGATATATTATCCTAGAAGCTACAATATCCCTTTTCATTATTGGACACTTGTATTACCTATTAATTTTTAGGTAAATTTTGGTCAAAATAAGATTAACATTTCACATTGATGCATGAAATGCACACATATATTCCTCCAACATACTCATTAGAAAAAAACATTGTTTCATTGATAGATGATCTCATCCTAATCATTAGTCTAAATAGATGGTGACCCCCCCAAAATCAAGTCATTCTCTTAAGGAAAATTACTCCATATCCACATACATCATCTCTTTAATATAGATTAGAATTATCAACATGTTTAATAAAGAAAAAAGGGTAATATTATCCCCAATGTGCATCTTATCCATTAAATAAATCATCTTATGATCATATCTAGACACTTGGATTGTATGATTCTATGTCATCCATATCATTGAATTATAAACATGGTTTCATTTACATGTTTTATATGACACCTTGATATAAAATGACTACATATAATCAACCCATAACTGCTTTTGGAGGTGAAAATTTCACATAAAAAATATATAAATTTGGATATTTTGGTTGGTATAAATATTAAAAAAATCACCCATTTGGTCAGAGTATGTCACACCCGACCCAGGACATTATTTTATATTAATTTTTTTGCCTTTTAATATTTTTTTGCAGTTCGAGGTGAGCCCCGAATGATGTTTTTGAGGTTTTTATAAAAATTGTGGATTTTGAGTTTGATGTTGTTGGACACACGGGCGGAGTGCGGTGCTTAACAGCTTCTCCCATGCAACTCTGTGGCCCTTTCATAAAGTTTATTATTATTAAAATTATATGAATTCATTTTTTTAATATTATTATTAAGGTTATTATTGTTGTTGTTATTATTATTATTATTATTATTATTATTATTATTATTATTTTTATTATTTTTGTTATTATTATCATTATCATTATTATTATTATTTTAGTATTACTTTTTTATTGTTTACTTTTTTTTTAATTTTACTTTTTTTTTATCTCTTTTTTCCTTCCCCTATTATTTTGCTTTAATCTTGTCTTTTCTTCCTTCTTCCATGCGCATGTCCCCCTTATTCTCCTGCGTGACCAGCTCCCCTCCTGTTCTCCCCCAGCAGCCACTCCTCCTCTCATTGCGCAACAACTCACTAGTAGCCCGCTCCGCATCCTCTCCCCCGGAGCCCTCTCCTACTCCCTCGCACGGTAGCCCGCAGCCAGACCCGTTCACCCGGCTAGCCTGCGCAGCCCAGCACCCCGCACCCCGGCCGGCCCGCGCGGCACCCTTCTACTCTTCTCCCACGGCTACCTTGTTGTCCGCTGTCGCCCAGTAGCCTGCATACCCCGGCCCTCCTCTCCTCCTGTATCCCTCCTTCCTTGCCGCTACCCTCCGACCCCTTTGCAATAGTCCACATAGCAGCAACCCGACACCATGCTACACGACACACGCCTCCCTTCCTCTATCTGCCACCACGCAACAGCCCCATCGACGCCTCCCAGTGTGCGGAATTCTCCCAGTGGAGTTGTCCGGCATCCATCTCCACCGGACAGCCTCAGACCACACAGTCACAGCCTCCGGTCGTGATCTCTTCGCGATGACCTCTCCGCTCCAACCTTGCATTTTCCCTCCTCGGTGCAACATCCACGCCATCCTTCCAGTGTTTCCGGCTTCGAGTCGAGACGCCCCTCGGCCCTGCTCCACTAGGACGTGTGCCCCCCCCCCCCCCCCCCCCCCCCCCCCCCCCCCATGATGCATTCATTTTTTTTTTGTGGGCGAGCCGGCTAGCCACCCTCCAATATGCAACATCCTCGGCTGACCCCCTCGCTGTTTTTTTCGGCGATCCCCTTAGCCAGCGGACGCCCACTGCTGTTCCGGCGCGACGCTCTCAGGCTGACACGCAGACCCCCCTCTACTGGCCCGACACATATTCCCCTACCGTCCAGCCTTCTCTCTTGCTGGAGTGAGCCCCTAACGGCTCCTACCCTGTTTGGCACACCCTATTCTCATAAGCTCATCTACCGGCCTTACTGGCATGGCCTTATTTCGACGCTCGCACCTGCTGGTGTTGCCCGGACAAACTGGCCTCTGCCAGCGCATTTTATTCCCTTTGGTATGCCCTATTATTTTATTCTCCATTGATATTTTTATTTGATATATATATATATAAAAACACAGATATATATAGATATATATATATTACCTTGGTTGATTAGGGGTTTTATTAATTGAAAATTTGTTTGGTTCGGTTTGGCTTCCTAGGACCCACGCGGGGTGTTTTTGAGTGAGCGTCATCATTGCGCCTTGTTTCCGAGCATACGCCATCATCGTGTCTTGGTCTCAAGGTAGGTTTCCCCTTGCACATGCCTTTTTAATTAAATATTCATGCATTTCATGTTTTACGCAATTTTTTTCTTAATAAATATTGATGTATGATCCATGGTTTCAGAGCTTTGGGTGAAACTGTTTTTTATAACATTTAATGTGATAAATATGATTTTTTTTGTTATATATTGCACACCTCCTGTACGATAAAATTCCCGGTAGGCTATTATGGGTTGTTTGGAAAATAAAATGATTTCGTTTGGTTTTATAAAAATACTAGCAGCCTGTGGAGTAGTATTCAGGGGCTCATCAAATGGTTTCAAATTAGTTTTGGTTCCTTTATTTAGTGGTGATCGTGAAATGTGTTAAATGCCTATTTGGAACTTTCCACAAAATGATGAAATTGTTTTGAAGAAACCCACCTAGGGTAACCCTCCCACCTTGGCTGCAATAGTTTGTTTTGGGGGGCATTCTTAGAAGCTATGGGGTGCTCGAATGGTTTAAAGGCAAGATGTTATCTCATAGAGTGGCTCGGGGTGAAGCCTGTTGTGTATTATATGGGTGTGTGTGTGTCTGTGTGATTGGATGTTCGGCTGACATCGGTTGGCTCACCCCTTTTTCTAAATACTTGAGACATAGGAATATGGAATATTAAGAGAATATTCTAAGAATGAGTTCCACACTTGTAGCTTATGACAATGACTAGTGTCCCATGGTATGTGGATATAATGGGTTTATTACTATGGGAATTTGCCCTCGGCCAGCCTGAGAAATGTTGGTTGAGCGTATTGGGCGTTTTGATATCATCATGTGTGACCTGTCAACGAGGATGATATCTCATGTGTAGGTGTCTTTTGGATAATTTTTGATCTCCTAAGTTCCCCCATGTTTGTTGACTTTCAGTTATTTGTAGTGATGATTTTGTATTTGTATGTATTTCTACATTTCCCTTGTTGTGTACTTTCTTTTGTGCATTTTTTGATATTGTTATCCTTGGAAAGCGATAAATTGGTTTTGACTTGGTTTTTAAAAATTATTTTCAAATGAATGTGTTTAATCCTCTTTGTACAAATTGGAAAATATAAATATCACATTCCCTTTCTAAAAATCCATTGACACAAATTAAAGGAAACAAAATTTTGAAATGGTTGAGGGAAATGGTTCATACTTTTCATTATAATATATAGAAAAAAAATACTTTAATAAATTGCTGTTCAAACATGAAATGATAATTCTTTTTCTTTAAAGGTAGTTCATTAGAAATAGATATCGGGCTAGCCTACTGAGTTTTAATACACACGCCTATATCACTTTTCAGATTTTAGTGTTTGTGTAGGACACAGCATGAGTGTGCTCTCCTTGGGCGACACTTGATCTTTAAGTCGGAGAGTGACCCATGATGTCACACTGAGTCAGTCCGAACATCCAGTTTCGTTAGCTTTATTTACATTGGTTCTTGTTTAGTCACATTACTCAGTATATATATTCGGCAATGCTCTATATTACTTCTCATGCTTTATTTATTTATATTTGAAAAAATTGTTACCTCAGCCTCTGTTGATGCCCCAGCATATGTAGCCAGCCCTGGAGGATCGGGAACATCTCTCGGGACATGTCGTGGACCAGCTCGGGTGAGCGGTCCAAGGTCAACCCAGGTTGGTTCTTGAAAAAATGGAATCAGAGCAGGTTGTCTCTTAGTGGACCAAGCTTTTCAGAGTGACCTTTGTTATTTTGGATGTCAATGTAGATGGAGTATGATTGTCAGGACATGAGCGGTAGGTGCGGGAATAGCATCACAAACTCATGCTCGTGCTGATCCTCAGGTTTCCACGGGATGTCCATATTAATTACTTTCTTTGGGTTTTTACATAAAATTTTGTTTTTGGGATACGACAAAAGGAGTGGGGCCACTAGTCCTAACCTGCACGGCCTGGAAAGCCATGCCGAGCAAGGGGAATAGTCCAAAAAGGCTCTCTATGTCGGTGACATGTTTGGCATATGGCCGCCAACCATATGTTCCAGTCACCCATTAACACTATTTCCCTATTTGTGTTGTTTTGGACCTCTTCATACATCTAGAAGTTGTTTGTATCTGAAAATTTGGTTTCAAAAAATGGTTGTTTGAAATGACATATTTAATTTGACTATTGTTTTAATGGAAATGGGATGAATGATTTCCTTTTGGAAAATAAGGATGTTTTTTTTCATTCATATTCCTAGGGGTGATCACATGCATTGTGGTATGTTGGAATATGAAAGGATGTATGGTATGGTGAATGAATGCCTGAGGTGGCACAAATACATGAATGTGAGTGAGACCCTAACGAATACCAATGACAAGTGTTTAACCCAGCAAGCTTGTTTTATATTAAATATGTTTTCAAAAGATAATATTTGATATTAATATGACTTGTATTCTTGTGTTTAGAGAAACTCATATATGAACAGTTTTTTTGATGATTTTATTTTTTGAGTTGGCCTTGATTGGATTTTTGACTATTCTTGTCCAGCGGATTCCCCCTTGAAGCATCGATGGGTGATCCTAGTGCGGTTTATCCACCTAAGGATTTTATGCTTGAGTTTTGGAAGCTAGATCCACCTCTCTTATATGTTCTAGAATACCCTTCCATAGCGGAGGAGTGGATGTAGATGATTGAAAGGGACTTTATCCTTGTTATATTTCCTGAGTCGTTGAAGGTCGAGTTTGCAACCATAATTCATGATGGTTCACTATGGATGTGGTGGAAGTCAGTGTCTCAGAACATGCCCTGTCAATAGCTTACATGTGAGTTCTTCAAGGATTTGTTCATTCATCAGTATTTCTCTGTAGAAGAAAGGGTGAGAAAGGGGATGGATATGTGTTGTTTCTAGCAGGGCGGCAGATCCGTGTAGGAATACTTCCAGCGCATTATGGAGCTAGTCCCTTATTATTTAGGTTATGCCACAAAATGACCCCGTGATGGATCAACGCTTCGAGGTGGGTCTCCACCCTGATCTACAGTCGCTGATGTCATAGTCCAACCAAACTTCATTTGTCGATGGGGCAAGACAAGATTTTCATGTCGAATAAATGATGGTGGGAGTTCTCGAAGTTGTCCTCCCTCCTTCAATTTTTAGGAGTAGTTGGGAGACTTCCAACAAGATGATGAGTATGTGATCAAAAGGTGATGGTGCAAGTCCTGGAATCAAATAGCCTCATGATTTTCGATCAACCTCTTCAGAGAGATAGATCCTCATGTGTTATCAGTGTGGAATGTTGGGACACAAGAAGCCATCATGTACAAGTGCTCCAATGCCCTGCCAGGCATTTGGACACCTGGGTCACTTGCAGTGATTTTGTCGAGGCATAGTTAGTATGCATCATGGGGGAAGTCATCATAAGTGACGTGTTTTTTGGTGTTTGTTTAAAGTTTCTTATATATGACTCCTTCTAGTGTAAGTGAAATTTTATCATTGTTGTTGTATGGGTGTTGTTTTGGGTTTGAAATGAATGAGAATGCCGTGATTTTTTTATGAACTAAAGTTTTTCAATGTCAGCATGGTTTTTATTTCAAAATTCGTTCATTATTTTGTCCAATCAAAAGATGTATGTTTCTTATTTGGATTATCAGAACATGACTGTGGGGTAGAAGATGCTTTATCCAATGAAGCTCCAGCCAAAAGGCCTCTAAGTGAAGCCGGCGCGTGGTCAGGAACCCCAGGGAATTTTAATAATCTGGGCTATAGTTGTGCCTCTATCGTTGCAGTGAGGACGTTTTAGCATGTGTATTATGGTTTCTTGGTGGTTGTGATTCACCTCTTGATACAAGAGCGCGATGGACTTATCCCACACACAATGTGTGTAATTGTACCTTTTTGGGTTGGTAAGTTGTTTTTTGTAACACTCTTATACTTTTCGGATGAGACTGAGTGGTTTAAGTGTTCTTGGTGTATTTATTTTAGCTTGAGGAAGCCTTGGTCCAATACTATATGATTTCTAATGGTGGGGAGTCGGTTCAGTCCTCCCCTCTACTTCTAATTTGTTTTGGGTAATATGGTTTAGTCTCGTTGGTTGTCGATGGAATGACCATCTGTTAAGAAGTTGGATTTTGTTATGTGAAATACATAAGTGATGATCAACCGGTTGGATAGTATTGTGGCTTTCCAGGGACATAAAGTGTTATGGTGGGAAGAATTGTCACACCCCAACCCAGGAAAGTATTTCATTTAATTAATTTTTTCCTTTAAATATTGTTTCTGGTGTCCAAAGTGACTCTCGGATGAAGTTTTCAAGTTTGGTATTAAAAGTGTGCGTTTTCATTTTGACGTCGTTTGATGCTCGGGCGGAGCGCAATAGAAGGGGATGGGAGTTTATTATAAGTTTTGAGAAAAAGGATACCAAGTACCTAATTTCAAGGGAAATAAAAGGGTTTCACATGTGCAATGCTTCATCTGCAAGGAATTGGGACACTATGCCAATCAATGTCCAAATCATCAGAGTATACCCCAAATGCTTCTATTAGGAAATAATCAAGTTATGATACTACCTAAGATTAGGAGGAATGATTAAGAGTTATTATGTTTTTATTAATTTATTGTGCCATTTCAGTATTTTATTAATGATTTAAATGTTATAAGAATTATAGAGTATATAAGGATTGTACTACAGTACTGTTTCTTTAAGGACTTGAGATTTTGTGGAACCATGAAAATTTACTCATTAGAAGGTTAATTTTTTTGAAAATATATGGTTGAGAGAAAGATAAACCTTAATATGATTCTGATATAGAGGTATTTATTTTGGAATAAGATATGATTGATTTAGATAAATTATATTGGATGTTATTGGCTACCTTGAAACTGATTAATGGTTTGTATATTTTATCATTGTTGGAGTTTACAACATTTTTTTGATATAAGGAGCGTATATAGAATTCTATAAGGAATAAGGAAGCATGAATGTAATCAATCCGGTTATATGATAATTTAGGGTGTTACCGTGTTTTAAAAGAATACATGATAAAGGTATTCACATGTTATTATGTGGAAGAAAGAGCATGGATTTTTGAACAAGAGGAGTGTTGAAAAGGATCCTATTTTCATGGATCTAGTAAAGATGGTTATGGGAATAACCCTGTAAGGTGAAACATTAATGCTTTTTCAAATGGTGACCAAACCATCTTTACTAGAAAGGATAAAAAGTTCTAAAACTGGTTATGAAGAATTTCAAAAGAAGATTAAATCTGTGAATGATGGGAGATTGAGTGACATTGTGTATGAAGATGGAATTTTGAAATTTGGGAATAGACTTTGTGTTCCTGATATACCAGATCTAAAATGGGAATTTTTTGATGATTCTCATTGTTCCAATTTTTCTATACACCCTAGTAACACTAAGATGTATAGATATTTGAAGGAACAATTTTTTTGGGACAACATGATGAGGGAGATTGCTGATTTTGTGTCAAGATGTATGGTTTGTCAACATGTGAAATCTGGAAGGAAACTGCTTGGAGGAGTCATGCATCCACTTCCTATACCTGAGTGTAAATGGGATAATATAACGATTGACATTGTCATGGGACTACCAATAACTCCTAGATGGAACAATGCAATACGGGTCACTATTGATCATCTTACGAAGTCAGAACATTTTCTTTCTATAAGATAAGATTACCACTTGAATGTTTAGAATGACTGTATATTAATGAAGTTGTAAGACCTCATTGAATATCCCAATTGATTGTTTCTGATCATGATCCACTTTTTACTTCAATATTTTCAAAAACTCTTTAGATTTCCCTGAATACTGAACCTTGTTTGAGCAATGCCTTCCACCCTCAAACAGATGGACAATCAAAACAAACTATTCAAACCTTAGAAGAAATTTTGAGATAATTCTCACTTGACTTTCAAGGTACGGGGGATCAATATTTACCTATGGTATAATTTTCCTATAAAAATAGCTTCCATTCAAGTATTAGGAAAGAACCATATGAAGCGTTATACAAAAAATGATGTCGCGCACCAACCTGTTGGGATGAAGTTTCTGAAAGAAAACTCGTAGGCCTAGAACTTGTTGAGGAATCTATGGAAAAGGTTACGGCAATACAAAACCACATCAAACTAGATCAATGTAGGCAGAAGAGCTATGCCGATAACTGAAGGAAGGTTTTGGAATTTTAGGTAGGAGATCTTGTTTTCATGAAGGTATCTCTATGGAAGGGTGTTATACGTTTCGGTAAAAAGGGTAAATTGAGTCCCAAGTATATCAGACATTTCAAAAATATAGAACGAATTTCAGTTGTAGCTTACCATTTGGTAATGCCGCCACATCTCTCCCAATGTTCACAATGTATTCCCCGTATCAATGTTTAGAAATACATGCCTGACCCAACACATGTACTCACCTCTGAGGAATTAGAACTAGAACTCGATGTGTCTTATTGCGAAGAGCCTGTCAAGGTTCTTGATACAAGAGAAAAAGTGTGTGAAACCAGACGACTCATCTGGTAAAATTTCTATGGAAAAACTATAGGATGGAAGAGGCATTGTGGGAACCTGAGGAACTTATGATGAAGAACCACCCAAGTCTTTTTACATAGTAATACTCTAGAAATTTCGAGGAAAAAATTATTTGAAGGATGGGAGAATGTAACACCCCAAGAATCCACGATATTCTTCTCATTGAATAATACAATAGAGTGTGTTGTACTCAACATCAAGTTCTAACACACCACAATCAATCAAACTAGCAATTTTCAATATTAATACCCAATTTTTGGAATTTAATAAATTTTATCTTCCAAAATGGGCTTCTTTTTTGAATTCAGATTATCAAAATTAGCTTAGGGTGAATTTTTGGTATTTTTCTGAAAACATTCAATTTTCAATGAATAGTGAAAAACACTAAGTTATAGTTTAAAACTGAATTTTTATTTAAATAATTATTTATTTTATTTAAATTCATTTTAGGTAAAAATAGATACATAATACCAATATAAGTTCAATGTAATTCATTGGATTCAGTTTATAATAATTTTAGATATATAAAATTTTTATTGACATTTTACCTTCTTTTACGCTCCTCCTAGGAGTATTTGCAAATTTACATAAAACATAGTTTTAGAACATCTATGAGTTGAATTCCGATAATCCAAGAGAAACAGTTAACATCAAGGAGTAAAATGTGGTTCAATAAGATAATTTTTTTTATGAATAGTAACTTTTTACTTTTATTTACCATGGTTAAAACTGAATAGGGTAATTAAAGGTAAAAATTATTATATTATTATTGTAAAACATGTCAAAATTCTATTGGATAAGTATAATTAGAACAAAAACAACCTTAGAAATAAAATATGATCTTTTAGGTCCACATTGATTAGATTAGGACATTTATTATTATTTAAATCAATGAAGAGTTAAAAGTGTTAAATTCAATGTTTAATAAATAACCATTTTAATATAAGGATATATATAAGATAAAATCTACTATAAATATTCATTATAAATATAAAACTATTTTGTACATATAGTTATTTAATTTTTTATTTTTTAGACATTAAATAATTTAATTTATTTATGACAGAATGACGATGAATTAAATATCTAATTAACGTAATACTAGAATTATTGATATTATACATATTCAAATAAATGTTATTTGAGACCTTTTATGAATTACAAAAAATTTATATGTTAATATGACATGTTAGAGTTTGTAAGATGAATTGTTTTTGAATTAATAAATATTTTTTAAATTTAGAAAAAATAAAATACCAAATAGTGTCAAAATTGACAAAAAAGATTTTTTAAAATAAATATTATATTATTAATTGATATTATATTCCTTAAAATCTAAGGATAATACAAAAGACTTATATAATGACAGGTGTATCATTAATGGACCACCTAGAGTTCTCTTTGATATATATAGTATGTTTATTAACCATATAATATAAAAATACAAAGAGACATGGTAAATGTCAAACTATTTAACTATGAGTTAAATCTAAAAGATAAAGTTAATATAGTGACCCAAACCTGTCAAAATATTATTGGATGAGTTTTGTTCGACCCATACCCACCTTATCTTTTAAATAAATAATTTTTGAGCAATTAGAAACCGAAAATGATTTTATTATAATTTTTTTTCTAACTTTTCCTAAGGCACCCCTCACCCCTCTTATAAAAGGGCACTCCCCCTTCTCTCTAATTCGCACCTTCAAATCCATTTTTCTCGGCCATCCCCTTCACAAGTACCATATAAATAGTCCTCCCATAATCCTAGAGACCTTAATTTTGTCATAAATCCATCTTAAGGTGCCCTTTTAATCAAATCAAAAGGAAGAACCCAAAATAGGTAAATATTGCATCACATCTTACAATTTCTTTTCTTCTTTCACTTCATATTTATTTGTTGCTTCTATAAAAAAAATATAACTCCCATATCTTCTATATAATTTGATGTTATTATAAATATGTTACAACCATATTCATTATTCTATCCATCTGTTGAATGACATGTCACCATAAGTGCATACATAAGGCTTACCGTCTCCATGTTATGGGGTAATTGTTATTCAATACAATATTATTTGGATGGGTATAATAATGATGTGTAATTGAAGTAAATAATAAATATAACATGATAATTAATCTGTTTATACAATATACCATCAAATTATATATTATTTTAATATCAAAGAAGTGATATTGTCGCTCGTGCGTACGTACGGATTACCGTCTCCACGAACGCGATGAGATTCATTTCCCATTATATCCATTCAAGACTAATTTTCATTAGATGATTTAAAATAATGTTTAAAGACTTGATATCACTATGGATATTAATAAGATACATCCCATCCATAACAAATACAACTTACATAACAAATCATATAAAGGAAAATGAATCATTTAACACCCAAAATGACGATAATACTAAGATATTTTTAACAAAGAAATGTTAAAAGATCATATATGATATCATATTAATGTATATTATTATTGTATAATTTAATAAAAAATATTTCACCATTATACAGGAGGTTATCCTACCCTCATCCAAGGAAAAGTACAATGTATGGGTTAATTTCACAATCTCATCATTATCCGAGGTTTTTTATACGTAATTATCTACTAGGATCTCTTTATCATCCACATCCATGTTTCTTAATAATGTATTCCAAAACATTTTTAATATTTACTAGAATCTGGTAAATGTCATTTATACCCATCTTTGACTTTTTAATATGTTTTAAATTTAATCTTTCTATCATTTTCCAAATAAGGTACTTTTTATCCTTTTCGAAAAAATTAAGGTAAGAACTTTTTTAACTTATACGGCGGGTGTGGCAATTTTCCGGTGATATAACATCGTCGAAGCTTACCTAAAAATCATATAAGAATATTTTCAAAATAAATGTTTTCTTAAATGGTTTTTTAGAGACCCCATAGTTTGACGTACATTAACATTGCAATAATTTTTTCCAGAATACTTAATACATAACAAAAACCAACACTCAAGGACCGTAATAGTTTAGTGTCTTTGGAAACTCAGAACATAATCTTCTAATCATGGAGAAAGATCTTCAACATCTCCCATAAAGATCTTCCACTTTTTTCTTTCTTACCTAAAACCTTTATTTATATCCCGGGGAAAAGAAAACATATAAATGGTGAGATCAAATGCTCAGTAAGGGTAAGCATGGAGAAAATAAAACAAACCATATACGTTTGAACTTAACAACATGAACATAATGTTTAAATATCAAAATCTTGGGCAAAGAAATAAAACATGGTAGTACGTAAGGAATAGATCATAATGGAAAATCAATCATGATAAAATAGCATGGGAATAAAACATGTAATTGTGGAAAACTTTTAAGAACATGATATTATTTCCATAGTATCCAAGGAATTGCTACCAAGACCATCTTAGTGGAAAAATTCCCTTATTGAATCGAGTTCACTTTTATTTCCAGTCATGTATCACTGAATCGGATTAACATTCCATTCTAGCCATGTCCATATCATTAGATGTAAATAATTACCCAAAGAATTGGATAAATATATAGGTACCACCCATCTTATAATGAAATAATTATTACCTGTGTTACAAAATAAACATAAATCATTCATCATAACCCAAAGAATAAAATGGGTTTAATAAACATCGTCTAATCATCACATAATACATATATAACAAATGGATATCATTTCATCATAAGAAAATTGAAACCATGTAAATCATAGAGACATTATACTTGAAACATAAACATATGAAATAATGTCATCTTAGACGGAAAATGGTTTTGATAAAACACCTGAGATATATTCTTGAGGAAAATATCCTTTCTTATTCAAATCATTTTCTTTTCACAAAATGCCATGCAATTTTAAAGGAAAAGGATATGGTTGAAAATAGTCAAGAAATCTTGTATAGTATGATTCATGAAAATAAGGTGTTATGAAGCCATAGGAATCTGTTCATGCCGTATAAGTTAAAAAAACATTCTCCTCGTACTTTTAACGGAGGAGTCAAAAAGTACCACGTATGGTAAACAAAAGAAATATTTCATCCATAACACAAAGTAAAAGTCAAAGAAGGTAAAAATGACTTTAAAAATACATGTAATAATATTAAATACTTTATTAAATACATTTTATGGACATGGATGAAAAATATAACCCCAATAAATACTTACGTATAAGCAATCTCGGATAAAAATGGGATTGAAAAATTATCCCTTACCTTATGTATGATATGCTTCGTACGTATACGAACATCCTATATAATGATTTAAATAATTTCAATGACTTATTATGGAATCATATTCATTTTTATGATATCATATATGGTTCACTTATTATTTTATATTACCCGTTCTTTTGTAAATTCCATGTTAAAGCACTGTTTTGGGTAAAATCGTTTTATTTATCGTACGCGTTTGGACTTGTTTTTCATGATATTATTATTACTTATATCATGATTTAATTACTTCCAGAATGTAAATCATGATTTATATAACATATATATTCAGTATATATATATATATGTATAATAGATATAAAAATGAAATGAAATACACCGTTCATGGAGACGGTAGGCCGTACGTACGCATGAACGCTGTTTTCCTTTCCTTATTGACTTGAATGAAAGTATGAAGATGTCATATATATATATATAACCATAAATCCAATAGCTTTATCATGTCATATATTCAATTATTATTCATTATATATACTTTATAATCATCCAGGAATGGTTAATATGGATAATGAATCTCATCGCGCCGTGGAGACGGTAATCCGTACGTATGCACGAGCAATGATATCATTACCATAATTATTGAATTGAATTAGAGTGGATGATATAATATCTCAGAATCAGTATGATGTTATAATAACTATATATAGTTATTTTATACACCATTATACCCATCCAAGCAAGGTGGTGGTGGGAAAACATATTACACCATGGCGTGGAGATGGTATTCTGTACATACGCACGCGTAGTGATTTCATTTTCCGTAGGATGGATAAAAGGTGAAATGGGGTTGTTTCATATTTATAATAACACATCAGAATATTATTAAAAATGATGTTATTACTTTATAATGACACAACTAAAGAAGAAGATGTTGAAGAAGAAAGAAACTTGAATGAATCAGTAGAATAGATTACCACTTCTTCGATGCACCTCTTTTAAGCTTCCTCATAAGGCACTAGAGTTGGTCTTTTGAGGTGACCATAAACTTTATAATGTTTCTAGGGAAGTTGATAAGGGAAATGGTCAGGGGTTTTCTGAGCTTTAATGCTCAAAATTGGTTAAAGAGAAGAGGGAGTAGGTGCCCTTTTATAAGGGAGGAGAGGGGCACTTTATGAAAAAACTAAAAATATTATTTTATAATAAAGTCATATTCGGTTAATAATGGATCAAAAGTGACTTATCTAGAAGATAAAGAGGGGCTGGGTCGCAATACTCTCAACAAATTGGTTTTATACAAGTTTAGGATACTATTTCAACAATATCATTTAGATTTAACCCTAAGTTAAATAATTTAACTTTTACCGTGTCTTCTTGATTTCTTACACTATATGGTTAATAAACTTACTATAACAAGACAAACGAACCCAAAGTGGTTCATTATTAATATATATAACCATATCTAAGTCATTTGACTGATCTGTAGATTTTTAGGAATAGAAAAAAAAATTAATAATATAATATTTATTTTAAAAAATATTTTAAGTCAATTTTGACACTATTTGGTTATTGATTTTTGTAAAATTCATAACAAAATGATTAGTTCGAAAAAGGTTAATTGAATAAATAATAACATGTCATATTATACTATAAAATTAGTGTAATTCATTAAAAGTCTCAAATTTCATTTATTTGGGTGTTTATGACATCAATTGTGTTAATATTTTATTAATAAGGTAATTACTGCATCATCATTGTGTCATAAATAAATTAAAGTATTTAATGACTAAAAATTATAAATAAAATACCATTATTTAGGAAATATTTTTATCTTTCTAATTAATAGTTATAGTCTAATTTATCTTATGTATAACCCTATATTAAAAATGTTTTATTTATTAAAAATTAATTTTAACTATTTTAACTCTCTTTAAATAAAATAATAATAAATGTCCTAATCTAATCCAATTGGACCTAAAGGGTAATATTTTATTCTTAATTTTGGATTTTGGTTGATACAAACTTATCAAATATAATTAGGACATGTGTTAAGGTAATAATAATATCATTTTTACCCTTAATTACCCTATTTACTTTTACCCATGGTAAATAAAAGATAAAAGTAACTATTCCCCAAAAATTATTTTAATATTATTGAACCAAATTTTACTCCTTGATATTAATCGTGTCTCTTGGATTTTTGAAATTACACTTACAGAAGTGGTAAAATTATGTTTTATGTAAATTTTCAAATTCTCCAAAGAGGTGGGTAAAAGACGGTGAAAAGTTCAATAAAATTTTTATATATCTAAAATTATTATAAAATGACTCAAATGAATTACATTGAACTTATATAGGTATTGTGTATCAATTTTTACCTAAAATAAAATAAAATTAAATAAATTATTATTTAAATAAAAAGTCTGTTTTTAAATAGTATCCGAGTGTTTTCACTATTCATCAAAAATTGAATGTTTTCAGAAAAATACCAAAAATTCACCCTAGGATAATTTTGATATTCCGAATCCAAAAATAAAATCCATTTTGAATGATAAAATTTATAAAATTTTAAAAAGTGGATATTACTATTCATAATGGCTAGTTCATAATAATATTATAATAATATCTCGTTATGTGAAACTCGGTATTGCGTACTCACACGCTATCGAAGAAAGTATTGATTGCATGTAACAAAAACCAAGTCCGGGCTGCGTGTAGTGAAATCTCCATTTTTTGTTGCGTATAACATAATCAAAACTTATTTCAGTTATACATTAAACAAAATCTATACTTAATGTTGCATAGAATAATTTCCACAAAATGAACTTGAAATTGTGTGTAACATGATCCAAGAATAGTGTTGCGTATACTGCAAGCTAATACAGTGTTGTGTATATCATAAGATAAATTTAGTGTATCATACAACACAAGACATCAATGAAATTAACAAGAATAATTCTCATAAAATCTCGGGTTGTTACATTCTACCCCCCTTAAAATGAATTTTTCCCTCAAAACTCATCGCAGTTATAAATGGTTTACTACTTGAATGTTTCTTTCGTAAAACCCACATCATAAAAAGGAATACTAAAACATAATTTTAAAAAGTGAAGTATGAAACATAACGGTTACCCAAATTAACTCATCACTAGGTTTCCATAGAGGATATAATAGGTGGAAATATGGATATGGAAGAAAGATCAAACCATCATGTTCTGATGGAGAGTGGTAGATGACATTGTAATGAAAAATCCAACAATCACAAATCCATAAATTTGTGATGATTTAAGGAACCATCTGATTCATCTGATATTACGGCATTAGGAAAACATTTTTTTGTTTTCAAGATCATTTCCCTAAAGTTGTAGAATTGTTGAATTACAAGAAATACTTACTTTATTTTGGTACAATCTTACTGTTGTTAGTGCCTTGAATAATTTCCACTTCATCTCTTAATGAAATTAAGTTGAATTTATCTTCCGTGAAGTGTTATCAGATCATGCGATAGAATGATAGGTCATTCCTTCTATCTCAAAAAAATTTGTTAGAAAATGTTATTAAATATACATAAGTCCATCTATAGTGAGATTAATCATATATGGTTCCAAAAATTGACATATACTTCATATATCATACCACTTATTAAGTTAAAACTAATTTCTATAAACCAGGGACTTCCTGTTGGCTAGTGGTAGGCGATAAAGGCCTGTCACACTTCGGTTGTGGGATCAATTCCTGCATCCTTGTCCGATGCGACGAGTTGTCTCCCATCCAACGGGTTGTCCTTTTTCTAAAACTACACTATTATAACATTCCAGAAATAATATCGAAAAAAAGTTCTATCTTTAAACAATACCATCTGATGTCCAACATAATCCATTCCAATATTTAGGCTTATACAAATACTTCGGTCAAAGCTCATAGTATAAAGAAATTGATTACTTGAAAGGTCACATAACAAGCACGTGAATACCATCATTTATCCCCCATATATCAACCGATATATCTTTTTGGTCACATTCCAAACAGGTGAATACCTTAATCATGTATTCTCTTGAAAAATGAATACCCATTGAACATTAGTGAAAACATGAATGCTATCAAAATTTAACTCTTTCCACATGCCAAAATCACAAAATTTCTATATACTCAAACCATTATATCACATTGTCCTTATATTACCCATGATCTCATTAATACTATCAAACATTTCATTTTCTCCTTATCCCTTCATTATGCGCATATCATCTTCCTTCCAAAAATATCTCAATCACTTTCCATGGTTACCGGTACTATAAAATTTTTAAAAACCACAATGATCCAATACATTGATATTCCAATATTCCACAATACTATAAATGAGATTCCACAACATTATTTTGGAATTCCTTTACATAACCACATAATCATTCCACGACATTTTTTTCATACTTTACATCACAAATATTGATCGCATGTGACTTCCCATTATCCTTTTCCTTAAGAGGTTTCTCACGTTGATCATCATTAATCCTTGGATTAGGGAATTGATTTGCATAATGACCCATTTACTTGCACTTGAAGCATTGAAGTGCTGGCGGAGGGTTCTCTGTAGTCTTTTCTCTATTCACATCATTATCTACCTTTTTCCCATTCCTTCAACACTCAGCTGCTCGATAACCTTCTTTTCCACATTAAAAAATTTTCTAGTCCCTTTAAGACAATCTCCACCATGCTTCTTTCCACACATTGAGCATAAAGAAACAATTATCTTATTTTCACTGTTATTATGAGATTTCTCCTTGAACTCCATCTTTCTTTTCTTGTCAAAACCATGAGATGGATATGTAACACCAACTTCCATTTCTACCTTGATAGCACAACGCACAATTTATTCAAAGCTACTGAAGTATCTTATAGATAATTCCCTTTGAAGACTTGGATTTAAGACAATAAAGAATCGATTGACTTTACATTCAGATTGGATGATAAATCCAAATGCATACCTTGCAAGCCTTGTAAAATTCGTTTCTTATATACCAACAGATTCATCATCCTTTTTCTTAAGCTCAAGGAACTCTTTATCAATATTTGTTCGAAAAATAAAAGGGAAGTACATATTGAAAAAGAATTTCATGAACTCGTTCCATTCCATGGATTCAATTTCATCTTAGTGCCTTGTATTCTTAATTAGAGTCCACAACTGGTCTTCTTCACCTTATAAAGGGTAAACAGCTAAAATGAATTTTTAATGTTCTGAATAGCAAAGTATGGAAGATATATTTTTAATGGTTCTGGTCCATTGTTCAGCAACAAGTGGATCAAAAGACCCACTGAAAGAAGCTGGGCGTTGCCTCCTGAATGACTCAATAGAAAATTATTCCCTTCTCTTCTCATTCAGAAGTCCAGAATGATTCATATCTTGTGTGTGTAAAGAAATAAGATTTTTTCACTCCATTTCCCATAATATTGGTTTGTTCAGGAGGACAATCATTTCATTTCCCATTACATTGATCAACACAGTTCCTTCGGGTTCTACCCATCGACTAAAACCCAAAAAGAAAAGTGTGAGTATAAGAAATAATTCTAAGAAAACAAATTAATAAATGGGAATTACTTTCAATATATAACATCTTAGGTTTAATTCTATGATCGTTACAGTATTCCTTAGACTATAAACTATAGTTATACTTAACCTTAGGGACATCCCTAGACATACCTTAGAAATATCTATAGGGATGTCACTAATGTTTTCGCATCCTAGTTCTAAATGGTTGACTAAACCTATCCTCTAATACCAACTGTAGAGACCCCAAAGCATGATGTACATGGACATAACATTAATTTTTTGGAATACTTAATACATAACAAAAACCAACACTCAAGGACCATAAAGGTTTTGTGTCTGTGGAAACTCAGAATATAATCTTCTAATAATGGTGAAAGATCATCAACATCTCCCATAAAGAACATCCCCTTTTTGTTTTTTACCTAAAACCATTATTTATATCCTGGGGAAAAGAAAACATATAAAGGGTGAGCTCAAATGCTCAGTAAGGGTAAGCTTGGAAAAAATAAAACAAACCATATACATTTGAACTTAAAAACATGAACATAATGTTTAAACATCAAAATCTTGAGCAAAGAAATAAAAAATGAAAGTACGTAAGGAATAGATCATGATGGAACATTAATCAGTTTAAAATAGCATGGGAATAAAACATGTAATTGTGTCAAACCATTAGGCACATGATATTATTTCCATAGTATCCAATGCATTGCTGCCAAGACCGTCTTAGTGGACAAAGTCCCTTATAGAATCAAGTTCACTCCTCGTTCCAATCCTGTATCATTGATCCTGATTAACTTGCCGTTCCAACCATGTCTATCTCATGAGATATAAATCTTTACCTAATGAATTAGAGGGAGATATAGGTCCCACCCATCTCATAATTAAATCATTCTTATGTGTGCCACAAAATAAACATAAATCATTCTTCATAACCCAAAGAATAAAATGGGTTTAATAAACATCGAACCATCATCAATTAATACATATATAACAAATGGATATAATTTCATCATAAGGAAAATGAAACCATGTAAATCATAGAGACATTATACTTGAAACATAAAAATCTGAAATAATTTCATCTTATAAGGAAAATGGTTTTGATAAAACACTTGAGATAAATTCTTGAGGAAAATATCCTTTCTTATTCAAAATCATTTTCTTTTCACAAAATGCCATGAAATTTTAAAAGAAACGTATTTTATTGAAAATAGTCATGAATTATTGTATAGTAAGCTTCATGAAAATAAGTTGTTATGAAACCGTATAAATCCTTTCATGTCTTAGAAGTTAAAAAAACATTCTCCTCGTACTTTTAATGGAAAAGTCAAAACATACCACGTATGGTAAATAGAAAAAAGATTCCACCCATAAAACAATGTAAAAGTTAAAGAAGGGAAAACATGACTTTAAACATACATGGATTAATATTAAAAACTTTATGAAAAACATTTTATGTACATGGATGAAAAATATAACCCCAGTAAATACTTACGTATAATCAATCTCGGATAAAAATTAGATTGAAAAATTATTCTTTACCTTAGGTCTGATATGCTTCGTACATATCTGAACCTCATGTATAATGATTTAAATAATGTCATTGACTTATTAAAGAATAATATTCATTGTTATGATATCATATACGGTTCACTTATTACTTTATATTACCCATTCTTTTGTATATTCCATGTTAAAGCAGTGTTTTGGGTAAAATCATTTTATTTATCGTACGAGTTTGGACTTGTTGTTCTTGATATTATTATTACTTATATCATTATTTAATTACTTCCTGAATGTAAATAATGATTTATATAACATATATAGTCAGTATATATATATATAATGTATAGATACATGAAATTAAATACACCTTTCATGGAGACGATAGGCCATACGTACACATGAATGCTGTTTTCCTTTCCTTGTTGACTTGAATGGATGTAAGTAGATTTCATATATATATACACATAAATACAGTAGCTTTATCTTGTCATATATTTCATTATTATTTATTATATATACTTTATAATCCTTCTTGAATGGTTAACATGGAGAATGAATCTCATCGCGTCGTGGAGACGATAATCCGTACGTACGCACGAGCGATGATATATTTCCCATATTTAATGAATTTAATTAGAGTGGATGATATAATTTCTTAGAATTAGTATGATATTATAATAACTTTATATAGTTATTTTTTACACCATTATACCCATCCAAGTAAGGCGGTGGTGGGAAAACAGATTACACCACGGCTTGGAGATGATATTCCGTAAGTACGCACGCGCGGTGATTTCATTTTCCATAGGATGGATAGAAGGTGAAATGGGGTTGTTTCATATTTACAATAACATATTAGTATATTATTGATACTGATGTTATTAATTTATTATGAAACAACTAATGAAGAAGAAGTTTAAGAAGAAAAAAACTTGAAAGAATCAATAAAAGAGAATACCTCTTCTTCGACGCACCTCTTTTAAGCTTCCTCTTAAGGCACTAGAGTTGGTATTTATAGGAGACCAGAACCACTATAATATTTATAAGGGAGTTGATAATGTAAATGGGCATGGGTTGGCCAAGATTCATAGCTCAAAATTGTGTAAAGAGAAGAGGGATGAGGTTCCCTTTTATAAGGGAGGAGAGGGTCACTTTAGGAAAAAACTTAAAATATTATTTTATAATAAAGTCATATTCGGTTAATAATGGATCCAAAGTGACTTATTTAGAAGATAACGTGTGTATGGGTCGTAATAATCTAAACCATTAGGTTTTATACAAGTTTATGTTACTATTTTAACCTTATCATTTACATTTAACTCTATGTTAAATAATTTAACTTTTAACATGTCTTATTGTTTTCTAACACTATATGGTTAATAAACTTACTATAACAAGACCAAAGAACCCCAAGTGGTTCATTATTAATATATATAACCTTATCTAAGTCATTTTATAGAACCATATATTTTTAGTAATAGAAAGTCAATTAATAATATAATATTTGAATTAAAAACTATTTTATGTCAATTATGACACTATTTGGTAGTTGATTTATGTGAAAATCATAACAACATGATTCGTTAGAAAATAGTAAATTGAATCAATAATAACATGTTATATTAACCTATAAAATTAGTGTAATTCATAAAAAGTCTCAAATTACATTTATTTGGGTGTTTATAACATCAATTATGTTAATATTTTATTAATAAGGTAATTACTGCATCATCATTGTGTCATAAATAAATTAAATTATTTAATGTATAAAAATTATAAATAAACTACCATTATGTAGGAAATTTTTTAGCTTTATAATGAATATTTATAGTCTAATTATCTTATTTATAACCCTATATTAAAAATGTTTTAGTTATTAAACTTTGATTTTAACTATTTTAACTCTTCTTTAAATAAAATAATAATAAATCTCATAATCTAATACATGTGGACCTAAAGGGTAATATTTTATTTCTAAGGTGGTTTTTGGTCGAATTAAACTTATCCAATAGAATTAGAACATGTGTTATGTAATAATAGTATTCTTTTTTCCATTAATTACCCTATTTACTTTTAACCATTGTAAATAAAAGTAAAAAGTTACTATTCACCAAAAATTATTTTAATGTTATTGAACCACATTTTACTCCTTGATATTAACCATGTCACTTGGATTTTGTAAATTTCAACCACATAAGCAATAAAATTATGTTTTATGTAAATTTTCAAATTCTCCTAGTAGGTGGGTAAAAGACGGTGAAAAGTTGAATAAAATTTTTATATATCTAAAAAAATTATAAAATGAATCAAATGAATTACATTGAACATATATAGGTATTGTGTATCAATTTTTACCTAAAATAAAATTAAATAAAATAAATAATTATTTAAATAAAAGGTCGGTTTTTAAATAGTAACCAAGTGTTTTAACTATTCATAAAAATTGAATGTTTTCATAAAAATACCAAAAATCACCCTATGCTAATTTCGATATTTCGAATCTAAAAATGATGTCCATTTTATGAGATAAAATTTATAAAATTTCAAAAACTGGGTATTACTATTCATAATGGCTAGTTCATAATAATATTATAATAATATCTCATTTAGTGAAACTCGGTATTGCGTACTACACACGCTATCAGAGAAAGTCTTGATTGCGTGTAATGCAATCCAAGTCAGGGCTGCGTGTAGTGAAAGATCTGTTTGGTGTTGCGTATAACATAATCAAAAGATATTTCATTTATACATTAAACAAAATCCAAACTTAATGTTGTGTAGAATAATTTTCACAAAATAAACTTGAAATTGTATGTTACACGAGCCAAGAATAGTGTTGCGTATACTGCAAGATAATACATTGTTGCGTATAGCACAAGCAAAATTTGGGGTAGCGTACAATACAAGAAATTAATGAAATTAAAAGCAACAATTCTCATAAAATCTTGGGTGGTTATAGTTTTGAAAATAAAAAGATATATTTCCCTAAAAAAGTATTTCATTTCATCTATATCAAAATCCTTTGATGGATTTTAAGTTTATTGAAGTTGATTTATTATGATACAAAACTTCAATATTATATTGAAGGTTTTGTGATATGTTTGATTGTGGATGTGTTATTTTTACACCATTCATGGTTTATGGATAAAGTATTGACATTTCGTAATCTAGTTTTAATACTAATGTTTATGTTATTTTTAAACCTTTTCGTATGAGGGATGCATTATACTTAGTATGTGTCGGGTGGAGCCCGCTATAGCTCCTTGATGCTTTGGTAGGTCTCATGAGACAAACTAGTGTCTTGGAACAAGTCCTTGACAAAAATCATACTTATAGTTGTGGCACAAGGCCTTGGCTATGTGGTTATGAATGTCTTCCATTATGCATTCCATCATTATGAAAGTGCC
The DNA here is from genome assembly GCA_963277665.1 of Viscum album. Lineage (NCBI taxonomy): Eukaryota > Viridiplantae > Streptophyta > Magnoliopsida > Santalales > Viscaceae > Viscum > Viscum album. Next base: position 1,521,660,666 of record OY728136.1, read on the forward strand.
TATTGATATTGCATGTGATTATTCTACTAGATAAATATCCATGTGAGTATGTAAATGGAATTATCTTGGTTTTATCTTTTCCATATTATGATAAAGATCAAGATTAAAATGATCTTGTTTTAGTCTTATACATTTCCTTAAATATTTATGATTATTTATGAAAGTTTCTGCAATATTGGTATCCTTACTGATCATCTGAGCTCACCCATTTCTATGTCTTATTTTTCCCAAGATGCAAAGAAGTATATTTTGAATGACCTACAGGGATATTCTTTGGGATATCAATGCTGTCTATGGAAACAATATTGTGGTAGATTTCAATTTTATGATGTAATGTAAACCTTATGAATGTATCTAGTACTTCCAAGGCTAATAAACTAATCAGCCATTCGAGACGTGATCTTTTTCAATCATGCTAATGATACGTAAAAATGCACCGACTCTTAGCTTCTGGGGTCGGGGCGTTACAAATTAACTTAACATTAATTCTTGTTTTCCAAACCAAAAACATGTTTTTAAAAAATAAAAACTATCAGAATATTGACATGTGTTAAGGTTAAATTTAAATGTGAAATTACTTATAATGACATACATTGTATGAAATGATATAAATATAATGGAATTACACTACCAACCCATTCAATAGAATAATTTAACACTATAAATTATTTTGATTAAAATAGTTGTTTCCAGTTTAAATTTACTATTCTTCACTATTCATCTGAATATGAATGTTATCAGAAAAACACATAATATTTAACGAAACTAAATTTTTATGTCCCAATTCTAAAGAAGAAGTTTATTTTGTCAAATTGAATATAAAAAAGGGTAAAATATTCGATTTAAAAATTGTTCCCCATTAAAAGGTGGTAAAATTCCATTTTTTTGAAAAATACATCCTTTATCTGAAAAAAATTAATTTGTTTATATATTATGTCTATGAAACCGATCATATGAATGTTACAATTATATAGATTATATATGATTCAAAAATTAGTTAATACTATTCTTAAATTCTTTTCGAAAGACTAGTTTTTTTAAAAGAAGGTTGAGGCGCAATGGCCACTATTATTAAAAATAAATTCATACGATAAGTAAAGACAGAGGAGAAAACACAACAATACAGGTCCATAAAAATGATATCAGCACACTCATGAGAAAGTTTTCATACTGTGATGAGATGTCTGAGCACCACCTACACATGGATGTCTCCCCCTCTGCCCAGCCTTTGCCTGCATCTAGGGACCTCCAACATCATCTGGGAACTTAGAAGTTACATCAATGTTCATACACTTAACTCTATCCCGATATTACATTGATTTTCTATCTTCATCACTATTGGCAGATGCAAGAAATTAAAACGAATTATACGTACTCACCTTTTTCATATCTTTTTGAATTGTGATTGAGGGGTTCCACAACTTGGTAGAGTATGGGGAGATACTACAACTTTTTCATTTGTTATTACCTTCAATCTAGAAGAGTCTGCATGCATTTCAGGAGAAGAGGCTTGGGCAGATTCCTTCAATTGACTGGTCTGTTCATGATGCCCTGTTAGAGTGGGTTTATGTTACAAGCTATGAGTAATCATAGCATTCTGTGCATTAGTCTCTTTAGGTGGGGAATACGATGGAATAGAAATGAATGTATCCATATAGTCCATAGCATGCAACAGTAAAGTATTGCCAGCACAAACCTTAGTTGGAAGACCATGAAATAAATGGGATTTAACAAGGGCTCTAGGAATACCTTCCATAGGGGATACCTCCACATTAGTGTCGTTGGGTGCTGTAGAAACAGATGCTTCTCTATCTGCTATAAAGAGAACATCGTCTTTGACATTTAAAGCCAGGGGTTGTACCTTTTTATTTTACGTTTCCGATGTATATTTACAATCATTCACCTCCTTCCTATCTTTATATTTCCTTGAAATAGGAAGACCCATATTTTTCTTGCCTCTTCTACTTTTGGTGCGTTCGAACTCGGTGTTGTGTGTAGCGTAAACTATTGAATTTAATTAATGAGATAATTTTACTATGAAATCTTGGGGTGATACATTCTCCCGCTCCCCTCAATAAATTGCATCCTCACAATTTGAAATTTTTCTTTGAAAATAAATGGTTATAAATTGAAAAATACCATTGTGGAAAAACCACATCAGAATTTAGGTGAATAAATTTTAGTCTTTATAAGAGGGAAAGGGAAATGAAAAAGTCTTCGCCAAATTATGATCTCGATTAGGAGAACATTGGTGGTAATTAGAGACACGTAATTTCAAGAACAAATTAAATATTTATAGGTAATGATTGAGTTAATCAGTCATAATAAAGTGTCAAATTGAGGGCCTCAAAGCCAAAAATCTATGATGATTTAAATTATCGTCAGTTCGACAGAACATAACGTATTAGGATAACACATTTTTGATTTTTAGATCCCTTCCATAAATTATAAGAATTAAATTAGGGTTCCAAAAAATACATTAATAATTCATTTGTAAGAATATTTACAACAATCTACACTATACAAAACAGGACATCACGTATGCCAGTGGTAGGTGATATAACCATATCACCCTTTGGTTGTGGGTTAAAGTCTCACATACTTGCCGGATGTGACGGGTTGTCGCCTGACCTCCAGGTAGACTTTTTTATGATAATCCAAAAATAATCTCAACAAATGATTTAACCTTAACAATAGTAACCATTTTCAAACTTAATTGATTGCAACCATTTGCATTATCCAAAATACTTATGTCCAAACTCACAGTCCCAAATTTATAAGCAAGGTAAACATAATGTAGATATTTTTTTTTCATGCAACGACATATGAACACCATCACCATGTATTCTTTTAAAACATAGTAACACCTTGAATTACCATAAAACCTTATTGATTATATTCAGATTCCCCTATTCCTTATATAATTCGTGATATTCTCCTTATATCCAAAAATGTTTTAAACTCCATCAAAGATGCAATATACAAATCAATAATCAGTTACAAGGTAGTCAATAATATCCAATATAATTTTTCGAAATAAAACAAATATTTTTCCAAATTCACTAAAATAGTTTCATAATAATATTATGGTTTATCATTCCCTCAACCATATATTATCCATAAAATTTATACCGCGATTGAGTCACTTCTCTTGCTTCCACACAATCTTAAGTCCAAAATGAAATAGTACTGTAGTACAATCCATATATAATCTATAATTATTATAACATGTAAAACATTAATACAATAATCAAATCATACAATACCTTAATAAAAACATAATAACTATAATCATTCCTCTTAATCTTTGGTAGTATCATAACTTGATTATTATCCAATAGAAGAATTTGGGGTATACTCTGATGATTTGGACATTGATTTGTGTAGCGTCCCAACTAATTTCTGATGAATCATTGTACATTTGAAACCTTTTTCATACCCTTGAAATCACGTAATTGGTTTAATTTTTCTCCACACTTATAAAAAACTATCATTCCCTTCAAGAAATTACCAAGGTGATTCTTTCCATAGTTATCACATATATGAAAATCCTTATTTCCCCTCTTCCCTTTATCCATCTTTCTCTCTTCCATCCTTTTCTTCTATTGCATCCCTTCAAAGCCATAGGACCAGAGAATTATTTACTTATCTTATTAACAAATGATACTATTTATTCATATAATGAGATTACGTTGGAGGATATTTACCATCTAAATGATGGATTAATACAATTAATGATATGATCTCTTTTAATATTTCGATCATGCATATTGCTGGAATTCTAATTTCGTATACTATAAGCCATTTCTAAACAATGGCATACACTAGGTTGGTTTATGAATAGAAATGAATAATTCCAATCTTGTAATATACTAAATGTAAATTGAAAATATTTTGAAAATAATCTCTAATCATAAAATGTTTTCTTCGAGGAAATATTTACTCCGAAATCCTTCATAATGGCTTGTAATGAATATGTGAATTATCCTAAGAATATCCCCCAGGAGTGTCGTAACCAAGATTGCATAAAGGCCCATTTTCATGTATCAGGATAGCCTAGGTCATGCCCGAAACACCTTTTTGGTGTTTTCAATCCAAGGTACATCTGTGCGAGAGCCACCTTTACCAACTCATATCCAGACAGGGATGTATTGCTCGAAAAATACAGAAAATCTCTACATTACCAATATTCTAGGAAGTTCTTCAATATGAATCGTCAAAGTATATAATAGGGTAATTATGTATAATAAGGGTTTATCTAAATATATTTTCAAGGATGATGCTAAAAATCATCTGATACCAACTAAAATGACCATACCACAGTTACCTAGAGACAGTACATTATTTTAATAAACTAGTATGATTAAATTAAATCATGTCATGATGGACCGACCAGTTTAGCAGTGTTGGAAAATTGATTGCATACACTAAATGTACATTTCAATTTAAAACATATAACACATAATATATAGTTCATTGATAATACCATTATTCCCATTATCTCAACCCTACATATTAATCGTAATACACTTCTTCGAATCATGGAAAAATAAAACATAAGAAAGGGGTGATCTCAGATGCTCAGTAAGAATAAATAATTTAGAGAAAGCTATAAACTTTAAAGGAAAGATGTGTAATTAAACATAACAGCCTTTTTAAACACAATCTTTAACAAAATATGGAAAAATTACATCAAACATAACCATATAAACATGCACATGGATATTCTACTAGTTGAATAATAACATATAACAACTGATTTAATATTTTTTGAATGCCTAACGTCAGACATCATTACCACATTCTCAATGCCTTGTGCGAAGACTATAAATAAAATCTTTGTCAAGGCCTTGTTCCAAGACACGGGTTTGTCTCACGAGACCTACCGATGCATAGAGGAGCTATAGAGGGCTCCACCAGTCAATTACTAATTCCAATCCATTCCTCATTTAAAAAAGTTGAAATATAACATAAACATTTGTATTAAAACTAGCTTACAAAATGTCAATAAATTTACCATAAACCATGAATGGTATAAAAATATTACATTCACATTCAAACATATCATATGTCATTCAATACAACATGGAAGATTTATTTTATAATAAATCAACCTCAATCAAAAATAATGTCTAGTAAAGGATGCTGACATAGTTGAAAATGATCAGTAAACCTATTTGAGAGAAATTTAACTTTTTGTGAAATCATTTAAAAGTCACACATTTATAATAGAAGTAATTTAAATGGAATTTTTAATTTATAGTGTCACATGCCTCATTGATCCTTTTTTAAAGAATATTCATTTCAAAACATTCATGTCCATATAAATAAATCCTTAAAATAATTTTGACAAAATGGACATTAATTATAAGGTTTTAGAAAGATAAATATTTGAAACATTTAAAATGAAGATCTAGTTAAATAGTCCCTACCATAAAACCTTAAAAGATTCCTTTTGAAAAAAATCCCTTGAAATATGTGTATTGATGATAAAAATGTCCCAGTAAGTACATACACATAAACAATCTCACATAATAATGAGATTGAAGAAATAACCCTTTCCTTGAACATTTTAATGGTCAAATGTATGTTTAACCACTTGTATAATGACCATAGTATGTTATTAAATTATACCAAAACCATATTCATAATTATTATATCATAAATTAATCATTTATGAAATTATACAATCCATTTAATAATTATTTCCATGTTAAATTAACATTTTAGATAATAATAACTTTTTTTATCATACGTGTTTTAACTTGTTATTCTTGATCGTATCACTTAGATCATGATTTAAAAACTTTTAAAATAAATATAATGATTATATATCATATATATATATATAATTTAAATATGTATAATAGATAGATATATGAAATGGGAAGAACTGTTTTTGGAGACGGTATGCCATATGTACGCATAAACGTTGTTTCCATTTTCATACCTTATTTAATAAAATAAGTGAATAAGTTATATGTAATTATATATATATATAGTAAAATTATTATATCATGTTTTACATAAAATTTTATATTTTTATAATCATCATTGAACGGTGAACTTGGAAATGAATCTCATCGCGTCATGGAGACGGTAATCCGTACGTACACACGAGCGAAAATATCATTATATTGATGGTGAAATCATTTTTAATTGCATGGTATATCATATATATAGAATCATAACCATTTTATATTTATTATTTACATCAGTTATTATTATTATTATACCAATTCAAAAAATGAAGTGTTTGAATAACAAACTACACCACAACGTGGAGACGGTAAGCCATACGTATGCACGTATGTTGACTTTGTCATTTATAGGAGGGATAGAATAATGAATCTTGTTATGCTATATTTATTATAACATCACATTATATAGGAGGTACTGCAGTTATTATTTTTTCATGGAAACAACAAATAAAGAGGATGTGGAAGAAGAAACAAACATGAAAGATGATGGTGAAATTATTACCTCTTCTTCGGGTGTTTCCTTTTGAGTTGATCAAAAGTGCTCCATAGGTTAGATTTATAATCAATTTAAAGACTTTATTGTGATTTGAGGGATGTTGGGAGGATATTTGGGTAGCGTTTTTCCAAGACAAATGGCATTGGAGGTGTGATTTTGAGAGAAGGGAGGTTTCTTTTTAAAAGAGGGGTGAGGGTCACATTAGAAAAAGATTAAAATATTAATTTATTAAAAAACACATTTTTTTTATAATGGATCCCTATGAATTTACATCGTGTGTAGGTGGTAATGTTTTGAAATCCTCTCAATCAATAGTTTTTAAACAAAGGTTATGATTTTAATCTTATCCATTAGATTTAACTCTTAGTTAAATAGTTTAACTTTTACTGTTTCTTCTTATATTCTTACACTATATGGTAAATTAAATTAATCTAAACTTCTAATAAAACCTCAAATGGTTAATTAATTACATATATAATATTATTTAATCCCTTTTTCCAATCCATAGATTATTAGGCATAATATATCAACCAATAATATAGTATTTGTTTTAAAAATTTATTAATGTCAATTTTGACAATATTTGGTATTTTATTATTTTGAAAGTCATAACATCCTTATCACCTAGAAAAAAATTTATCTAATTAACACTAACAAGTCATATTAACCTAGAGAATTAAATTAATTCATCAAAATCATCAATTTACATTTATTTAGATATTTATAATATAAATTATTTTAATATTTTGTTAATAAGGTTATTACTACATCATCATTGTGTCATATATAAATTAACATATATATTGTTTAAACTTTATAAATAAAATAAAATCATATAAGAAATATTTTTATCTTTTTAATGAATATTTATATTCAAATATATATTATTTACAATCCTATATCAAATATGGTTTAGTTAATAAACATAGAATTTAACACTTTTAACTATTCTTAAAATTAAATAATAATAAATGTCAAATCTAATAAAACTGGACCTACATGATCATATAATATTCCTAAAGTTTTTTTTGGTCTAATTACAATTATACAATAGGATTAGGATATGTGTTACGATTATTATAATATCATTTTTACCTATAATTACCATATTTACATTTAACGGTGGTAAACAAAATTCAATAGTTACTATTCACCAATTTTTTTTATCATATTGAATAAAATTATAATTAATGATGTAAATTTTGTCTCTTTAATTTTTGAAATTCAACTCTCAGAAGTGGTAATATTAATTTTTAGGCAAATTTGCAAATGCTCCTAGAAGGTGGGTAAAAGACGATAAAGAGTTCAATAAAATTTTATACATATAATTTTATTATAAAATGACTCCAATGAATTACATTGAACATAAATAAGTTTTATAAATATATTTTTACATAAATTAAATTGAACAAAAATAAATAATTATTTAAATTAATAGTTGGTTTTAAACAATAACTAATTGTTTTTACTATTCATCAAAAATTCATTATTTTCAGAAAAATACCCAAAATTCACCCTTAGATAATTTAGATATTCTGAATCCAAATATGATGTTCATTTTATGAAATTAATAACTTATAAGTTTCATTAATTAATTTAAAATTAATTCTTGTTTTCAAAACCAAAAATAGGAATTTAAAAAATAAAATCTATTAGAAGATTGACATCTATGTAGGTCCAATTTAAATGTGAAATTACAAAAAATGACTTAAATTGAATTAAATTATAATAATATAATCTAATTACACATCCAAATCATTCAAATGCATAATTTAATAGTATAAATTATTTTTATTAAAAAGATTGTTTTCAATTAAAATTTATTATTTTTCACTATTCACCCAAATATGAAATTTATCAGAAAAACACTATAAATTTATCGAAACTAAATTTTTATTTCCCAATTATAAAGAAGAATTTATTTTGTGAAAATTAATATTTAAAAGTGAAAAATATTGGATATAAAAGGGTTAACCATTAAAAGGAGGTAAAAATGCATTTTCTAAAAAATACTTCCTTTATCTGAAAAAAATTATATTTTCTTATATTATGTCTAAGAAATACATATATTGGATGATAAAATTATATAGAGTATATAAGATTCAAAATTCTATTAATACTATTTATAAACACTTTTTGAAAGACTAGTTTGGTTAGTTGTGGTGCGCTCGAACTCGGTGTTCTGCGTAGCGCAAACTATTGAATTTCATCAATGAGATAATGTACTATGAAATCATGGGGTGTTAAAGTAAAACTTTGAGGATCAAGTTTTATATTATTTTTTGATTCAATGGACCCAAAAAATACTTGGTTGGAACTCCATTTTTTAAATAATTTAATTTTTTTCTAACACACCACTTATAAAAGCCCCCCCTTATCACACCTCATAAACTGCATTAGTTCAGAAAATACCTTCCCAAATAACTCCTAGAATTACCTCCCATCATCCTATTAGAATTATTTATGATGTAATGAAATAAATTTAATGTTTTAGTATAAATATTATGGGGAAACGTGGAGAAATTGTAATTGTCTTCTAAAAGAATTTTTATTTTATATATATCTCCACATACATGAATTATTTTCATATAAATATTATAAAATAAAACTATTTTATTAATTATAATGATAATATTAAATGATAATGTGAAAAACCATATCTTTACGCACTTCCATAAAATGGGATACACATTAATCATTTCTTTTTATGACATACTACCACCTCACAAAGCGATATCATTTTTTATTCCATTACCACATTTCAAGGATTAGAATATTGATGTATTTATTGTTTATATATTATATTTATGATGTTAATATTTTTTTATAATTTTTTAATTATTATATAACAAATACCTTTTAGATTCCCATTTTCTAGAATATGATAACATTTCTCATCTGTACAGTCGAATACCACCCCATAAAACAGTGTGATTAATTCATTATTTAAATGGAATGTATTAAAGATTTGTTTAATATAAATATTTATATATATGACATAAAAATGATATTTTTAAATATATATATACATTTATCATTTACATTTCTTTTTTCCAATATGATAAGAAAAAGGATTCAATTTTAATGTGTATATACGACCTACCGTCTCTGGGAAATATATATTTCATTTCATATAACCAAATTTTATTGATTAATATTAATACATATATAATAAGTATATATATATTTAAATCACTAATTAATTTCATTATATTAATTCATCATGATCATTTTATTAGAAAAAAAATTGTCAAAACATACTAAACAAAATACTACAGTTATTACCCAAAACGATAAATATGATGAATGATTTTTATTGAATAATAATTAATATGTTTTAAAAAGATCATATGTGATATCATATATATTAATATAATTTTTTAATAGTTAAATAGGATTCATAATACTATTATAAATTATATTAATTTCTGTTCAAATAAAATTACGTGTAAGGTAATGGATTTCATTTAAATTACATTTACTTAAGGTGAATTTTAATGCCACAACCCAAAATTAATTTAAATGTTGTATATACGGTCCCATTGAAGATTAATTTGATTAATTAAACCTTAATCATGAAATAAAATGTTTCAATTTTAATTAATTTTTCTAAGGGGATATGTATTAAGTGCTATAGAGTTGTAAAGAATTTCATTTCTCAATTCATCATAATTTTGTTATATTACATCCCCATTCTTGTTATTTTCCATCGATTATATGTGTAATAAATTTTGAATATATATTTATATATTTAAAAATTAATTATATTTATATAATTATTATAAACATAATCCATTCATTTATTACATATCACTTCAATGTTATGATCATTTTAATGGTTTATTTCAAAATCTCATTCCAATCGAGATTGTTTATTCTTGAATTTATAAAAAAAGAAATTATCTAATCATTATTTAATGAAAACATTAATTTTATTCTCCTTTGGTCATTCATGATATTTTTTTATAATAATATCATTTTCCCACTCTTTGGTACTTATAATTTTTTCATGAAAAACCAACTTTATTTATTTCTTTGATCATAAATGTTTTGTATTCCGAAACAATGATTTCTAAAAATGAATTCATAAATGTGTTAAACTTTTTAGAAATATTTATGAATGAAAAATTTAAACATTTTTACTCTTTAAAATATGTTATTAATTTTTTTTCTATATAAACTCATTTTCAAAATGTATTTCAAAATTAGACGGATATTTTTCTGATGATTTTTTTAAATGATCTTTTTATCATATTTATATTCATAAAAAACACAAATTATTCCTAATCCGATGGATATATTTTAAATTAATACAATATCTAGTATTTAAATTTATTATTTACTATTAGTTTGACAATGGATATGCTATTTTGATACCATTTTCACATTAAACTTCTTGGTCTGTGATTATATTTATTTACTTGGCAATGTAATTATATTTCATACGATGGTTTTAATATCAATGAGTATATAGACAATGTTTCTTCTATTTCAAATGATTAATGCATTCAAAATATAATTTTATGGACAATTCTTGTAATATCCCTTCAATTCATTTAAAGGATACATTAAAAACCTATATATGGTTTTAGATGGGTACATACCCATTTATTAGATTCATGGAATGATAATTTATAGTAGTAGATTATTGTCATGATTCATTGATGATATTATATTTATATCAGAAAGCCTTATTGATTTTATATTCATTTTATGATGACTTGAAAGTATTCAGTTATTAGAATGGATCATTAATGGTATGTTATAGAAATCCATTATTTTTCATTCCATCATTAGGAATTCATTTGTAAATATTTTATGTGATTATTTGAATAGTTATAATATCCTTTGTCATGTATCATAATAATGTGTTTATTTATATCGAATTATAGAATCATAATTTATTCCTCACATTTTTAACTAATGTTATTAATCAAATGCCTTTTGTTTTAGTTTCATAACTTTCTATATTGATACTCCTTGTAGATTCATTATCTCTACCGTAGACATAACACTTTATATTCATTTCATCTCACCATCATATTATTTCTATTACCTTGGATTCTAAAAATTTTCCTATGAATATTATGTGGGGATATTATAAAAGGAATATTATTATTCATGACAAAATAATTTTTTAATCCATTTATTAAAATATAATGCAATCCTCATGTCTGTATCTACATTACCAAGAATAAAACTTTTTTTAGTCAATTGATATTCTTTTACTTTTTTCCCATTATACAAGTAACAGACATTGAGTCTAGAAATTCTTTTGTTTGGTCACTATAGTTTTACACAATAAAAATATTATCTCTGAATTAGTTTATTTGATAAAATAATTTTTTTTATAGAAGTGAATTTTGAAAGAAAAAAAGTTTAACGAATAGTAATACTAATAAAATGAATATTGTTTTTCCTAGATATTGAAAAAACCAATCATTCCAAATTACTTTTGATTTAATAAAACCATTACTGCAGACTCCGCCATAATTATAGATTCATAAATGTACTTAGAATATATATAAAACTTTATCCAATAAAATAACTTGTTATTTGATAAGAATAATTTTTTTATTGTAGTTTAACATATAAAATATATTTATTCATTATTAAAAAATATCATAACATATCGTATTAGAAAATAAAATTATGATATTTTGTTATTACATAAATGTATAATAAATTCTTAATAATTACGCACAATGATATAAAAATATGTCTAAAATTTTATTTATCACATAAAATAATATGGTGTGAAATGATTTAATAGTTAATCAATACATATAATCAAATTTATATGCATAAATTTGAATCATTAAAAATTTATAATCTCCCTATATAAAAAAGGTAATATAAATAACATTGAAATGAAATTATTACATGATTTCATAATATCACCAATATGGATCATTCATTTTATAAAAAATATTAATCTAGAGTTTATAATAAATTGGAGAAATCATCATTTTTCAAACAACTCCTCATAAATATAAAAATTGTGTAAAGTAAAATATATCTCCCAATATCAATCATATATTCCATTTGCTGGAAAATACATTAGGTTCTAGTAGTGTGAGAAAATAAATATTTTTCTAACCAAATGAATTTTAAAACATAATTATCATAATTGATGTTTGATAATTCTTCTAAATAATGAAAATTCTTGACAACACAAAATTTCATTTTTACAATGTAGTAGTCATTATCATAATATCTATATAATAGAAATCAGAACCACCAAAAGAGATATGATCATTACTTTTTGAACATGGAAGAAATCATTTCATATAGAATTTGGGTTGTGCTATATAACTAACTAACTCATGCTTGCCTTTATTATTAGAATTAAAAAAAATATTAAATTTTTTTCTCCAACATTAATCATTATATATTCTTGAATTATAGTATCAAACTCATCCAACGGTCCCTTATTTTAATTTTCAAGCACTGCATAATACTTTTTATATTGAATAAATTTTAAATATGTAATCTGTATTGTAAAACACTGATTATATATTTAATCATCATCAAATGAATTTATATTTTGTATATTCTATTTCCGTAAATATTTAAATTTACATTGAATTATAATAGAAATATTTATTTAATTCATCATAATTTATTTTTCGGAATTTTTAAATTTATTTTAAGAAGACATTCCTTTTTAATATGTACTATAAGACCAAGATTTACCATTTAATTTGAAATACCATTGTTTTGGATGCTTTCTTTGGGGCATGCATCAATCTACCAAGGACGTGCTGTTTGTTGAATTGTATTCCAGTATTCCAAAGGCGTGTGGCTTCCATCACTTATTCTGGTACATTTTCTCCTTGATAGAAACAGGATGATGGGATGTTGGTTAAAAATTATGTGGATTACTCTATTGAAATTGTCACCTAGTCAGGGTCTCCCTAATAGACTTAAGATGTTGTTCGTGAAACTCTTCCCAGTGACATGACTTCATGGATTCCCGTTAATTACACTGTTTCTGTTATGAAATTCCATGGGGTCCATCCAAGGTAGAAACCTTTGGTTGGGGGAGTAGCTGCATTGGACATCATTGGCATGTCTGGACGCTGGAACACTGGCGCAACTGGGATTCTTCCACTTATGAGAGGGCTTCTTGAGGATGCGGAAGCACGAAAATTCGCACTAAGAATATAAGTAATTATAAGTCATATGCATGTATTTGAGGTTTCCTCGTCTTCCATATTTAAAATGGGGTATGTTGTGAGTTTAACATCTAGCAGATACAGATCAGAAAGATCAAGACACAGACGGGAGTGGATCAGATTGGTTCAACCTCAGGAAGGTGCACTGATTCAATGGCTAATGCATGGTTAGTTACCAAATTTATTCTATGAGTAGTGAGGAACGAAGGTGGAATGATCCCACCTAGATGTGGCGGCTCAGATAAAAAATTTGATGGATTATATAGGGTTAAGATTTTATGGATAATTAAATGGAACTGTTGTGGGGATGACAGTGATGTTGGGCTTGAGTCTTGAAGAAATTTCCTACGAATCCCTGTGGAAGAGAAACAATGTATGCGTAGTTCAGCGAGGTGATAGGAAACCTAACGAGGTGAATCGTTTGTATGGGACCAGGAGGAAGTTAATACTACGAGTTGGCAAATGAAATTATGGCATGCAGAGGACAATGAAACAAAGAAACGTTGGGGCTTATGTGTGTTTAGTATCTAGAGAGTTGGTCTGACACCTTAGGGGAAGACTGGAAATGTGGGTCCCAATTGAGGGGACTAAAATGGATTACTATATGATGGGGTCAAAATAGCTTACCACTAGATGGGGTTGAACCTTAGGAAGGCTTCCTACGTACCCTTCTTGGGAGACATTGATCAAATTTATGTAGTTCGAATGGGTACAGATTAGCATTATGCCAAACAAAAAGGGGGCATGCAGTTTAACATCATACTACATGAAGGAGAACCAATGTGAATGTGGTCAGAACCAATGGTTTTTGGACTTGAGCCTTAGGAAGGCGTCCTATATACCTTTCCTTGGAATTGATCAAAGTCCTCATAGTTCAGGATGGTGTAGGTGAACCAACATGAACAGGGTCGGAAAAAAGGGTAGTTGGGCTTGAACGTCAGGGAGGCGTCCTATGTATTGTGCCTTGGAAAGGATCAAAGTACCTATAGTTTAGGAAGGTGGGATTTGTGAACCGTGTGAAGATTGTATGGGCTAATTAGCTGTTGGGATGGATCCTCAGGGAGGTTTCCTACATACCTTTCCTTGGCTAGGATCAAAGTCTGCATAGTTCCGAAGGCTGTGTGGGTCTTACACTCTAGGAATCCCAGAGAGGATGCCATGGTCGATGCATACTCTAAGCCCATGTGAGTAATGATCGGGATGAGAAACAATATAAAGGAGAGACCTGATGACCCTACAGTGAATGTTTCTACTATGGAAAGATGAATGGGGCGTACAATTGAATAGCGGCCCAAAGAGGAAACATGGGATTACGCGTGGTTCGTGTCCCAAAGAGATGGAGATTGGGACTTACTTCTGGATGGAGGGATGAGTGGCAAAAAATCCCAGTGGTAGAGGGAGGGTACAAGTAAGGTCAATGTGCCCCTCTCGCTTCTAGTCATTGGCACCGAAGAAGGAATGAAGATCAGGGATGATGCATCCTGCAAAAGGCTAGGGGCTTATACCGTGATGGTTTCCCTTTTCCCCGCGAATAGATGCCACTCCAACATGGAGGATTTATTTCCATGGGATGATGATTTCACTCCTGTGTAGATTAGTTGGAAAAGATAATGTCCAAGGTGGGTCACCCCACGTGTAATGCATGTGGAGAAGATACAGTTTAATGTCATGTGTTGGGGACGATGGTGCTTGGTAGTTTAACGTCCTACAACTCGGACAAGTTGGGTTAAATGGGCCCCCAAGGACTTTATTGAATAATGTATGCCCACCCTTGGGGAAGGGAAGGCATTAGTAATTCCATGTTGTTGTGGTGTCGTGGAGTGATCCATTGTGGGTCCCATGTTAGTGTGGCTATGCAAAGAAGCAATATCCATTAACATGCATTTTCAATAAAGCAGAGGTGCAGTAACACAATGGGAAGCGCTTCCCAAGGGACTCTAAAATTACTTCGTGAAAACTTGGAGGGCCACAAAAGAAGAGGATTTTTAGAGCCTAGGGCTCTATTGGGAGAATCCTCATGAAGATCTGGTGCTCCAGGTTGTGGAGGGACATCACGATGGGGTATGCTTCACGAAGTGAAGTGGCCCAGCCCCAGATCCCCTTCCTTCACAGAGGCCCTTATGATCTATGAAGGGAAACCCTCTTTTAACAGTGGTTTAATTCAAGGAAAGGGAGAGGCACATAGTGATGCAAAATTACCTTGAAGAGCTCATCATTCACAGAGAAAAAATTGCATCACGATTTGAGAGATAAGAAGGTTTAATGTTAGAGGATCTATCATTTGGGTTCAAGGGGATCCTGATATTTATAGACAAGATGTTATATGTATAATTGATTGCTGGGTGTGAAGACCTGTGCCACATTGTCGTAACCATGTAGCCTCCCACCTCCTCGGTCTTTGGTGGAATCAGAAATGTTTATCTGGTTCACGGAGAATCCCACCTCCTTGATTCGCGGTAGCTTCATGTACATAAAACGGGATTGCAGAGCCTCTCGTATCCTTGCTCCGTGATGGCTTCACGGAGGGGGAGGATTGTGCTAGCCACAGTGTTGTGGGGCTCTGTGGGAAAGCTTTGTGAGTCATCCACAAGGGCCTCACTTTTTCATATCGACATCCCATATTTTTGAGCTAGAAAATGACCCCCTCTAACATGGAGCCGAGAATAAAATGGGGGTTGATGTCTGAGGTTCAATCACCAAAATTCCATTGTCAATCACGAATAAGACGTGCGAATCAGGCTCGCGAGGCAGAGAGGTGACACAGCTGATAAGCATGCCGCGATTCACACCGCAGTCGGATGCGACGAGAAGCACAAGTGGTCCTAACCTATAAATAGGGGAAGCTGACCTCTCTTTTTTCATTTCTCACCTCCATGTATTTTTCGTTTATTTCTCTTGATTCATGAGGTTCCGTGTACTCTACGATTTCTCTCTATGAATAGGGCATATTCTTCGCGGCACACAACGAGTCTTTGACACCACAACTATGCGCTCTATGGATTGCGTCTGATGGTCAGGGCAGGGGTCCACGATTTTCATGCTCTGATCGAGATCCAAGAATTTTCTTCTCAAATGAGCTCTGTGAAAGAGCTTCACGAACCAAAACCAAAAAAATCCAAATCTCAAAAATAGAATTGATCACTATGAGGCTACTAGGGGGTCCCTGTAGTTGCTTCCTAGAGGTAGGATATTATGGATAGCTCATGTATAGGGGAGTTCGTATGGAGATATTTTGATAATAATTATCTGGTGGAGCTACTGTCGGAAATCCAAAAAAAATCCATTGTGCAAGATGCTTCCTCCGTATGGATTTGGACAGAGGGTTGATGTATTCATCCCTGTTGCGAGTAGGGATGAACCAGATTACTAGTTCAAGAGCACGCCATGCCAGTGCCAGTGGTTCTGGTGAGGTGACGGCCATGCCTGGGAGGACTTCAGGATTGTCAATACTGACTTTCTATACAATCACATGAACAACAATGACTGGATGAAACTCCAGTCATAATATTGTCCGCCACTGTACCATACTTTCTTGATGGATTCCATGATGAACCCGAAAAAAGGGTGATCCGACGAGGGGTTTCTGTGCCAGGGAGGAAAAATTATAGACGGTTGAGGCTAAGCCAACTGGGTAGGTGCCTCATGTGAGGAATTCGTGGTAGAGCAGAGAATAATGGGCCTGAATGAGGCGACTTTGGCCTCACAATTCCATATCAAATAGCCAATGTAGCTGATGCCAGAGTTTCTGAGCAGATGGTCATCGAGGACCAATACCTTCAATTTTCACTATGGAGAGATCACTATCATTTAATTTGACCTACATCAGATCATGGGGGTCCCAATACTGGGGGGGATGTATGATGAGTTCCACCCTGTTATGGGTGCATGAGAGGATCCAAATTAGATTCCACTAATGGTGGTGGTGTTGGTGAACACAGTGTTTAGAGAGGAAAAGAATTCAGTGAAGGAAATCCAATTCAAATGGTGGTTCTAGCAATTCTTGAACATCCAAGAAAATAGGTAATTCCCTGTGAGGCATCAAAAATTCCCGATGGGAGCTCAAAAATATAAGGATCACTCATATTGGCGACTTTTGGTGGACATCCAGTGGAATACGTAGGGATTTAGCATTAGTCCTAAGCAGCAACCGGTAGTCAGGTTGGCTGCATTCATTATGGCACTCATATGCTGTAGGATCTTGCTGGTGAGATACACGAACATGGGCATGAAACCAAGAACATTTATCATGGCATCCATGTTGGCTACTAGTAAATGGTTCAACCTCGGGATCCAGATGCTCGCTATGTTGTACAAGATATTGTGGCATATCAGCAAGGGGAAGAAGCCACAATGAAAATTCAGGACATTCCTTTTCCATTGTGGGTGGATAGCGGCGCATGTCAGGGGAATTTAGGAATATCCGAACCCCATATCTCCAACAGGATCTATCATCTTCTTTTCTATTCTAAATGTTTTAGGGATATTTCTGGCCAAGCTGATCACACAAGCAGTAAAAAACTGGGTTGGGAAGGTAGAAGAGTTCGATTTTCACCTGTTCACATTGCCAACAATTGTTTTAAGTGATAATGGCTATGGAACAGAGGAGTATTGGTCTAACCTTTTGTCCTTTCTTGGTGGAGTCCTGGTGGCACAGGTGGACTGTGAATCCCTCTGTATGTCTTACACCTCGCATCAATTCGCAAGGTAGTTCCAGTGTATTCATCGGTTGATCTAGAGGGTCTATTTTGGGGTATGCTGCGTGGACCACC
Source organism: Viscum album (assembly GCA_963277665.1). Classification (NCBI taxonomy): domain Eukaryota; kingdom Viridiplantae; phylum Streptophyta; class Magnoliopsida; order Santalales; family Viscaceae; genus Viscum; species Viscum album. The sequence continues at coordinate 1,521,679,090 of OY728136.1, forward strand.
CATGTGTGATAAGGATGATGTGGCTAATGTTTTCATGGTAAGTTCAGAATATTCAGAATGAGATGCCTCCTCCCACGGACTTCTTCGGATTGGTGAATGATTATGAAAAAATCTAGGAGGGAAGCCTACCCAGGGGAGATGCTGAAGAAACCAACCATTTGGGTCCGCGATGGGATGCCTCCCAGACCATGAGGTCGAGGTCGATTGGTTCCATGGACATCTCGTGGTGTCTGGGCTGCAACGGTGGAGAGGACTGCACCGGTCGAAGTGGAGGTAGTAGAGGATCCAACAGTGCCAACAGCCCCAACAGCCCCAACGGTACATGAGGAGGAGAGTAATCTAATGGAAATCTGCCAAAGGGATTCCGTAGGATATCCACCTGGGGTCCGGGGAAGCGGCTGCATCATATATACATGCCGAAGAATGCTTTCTTCTCAGAGGATTGAAACATATGAGATGTCAACAGACAATTCCTCAACCCATCTGAGATGTTGCAACACCTGAAACATCTTGGAATGGATTATTCGGGGATCACCCCTTTCAAGGTTAGCATTGCGGTACCCCCAGTGGAGGCAGATCAATACATGGAAGATTTGGAGGATTTATTGGGCTCCCGAAGTGCCCACGTCCAATGACAGAACCTCGAAGGAGTTTTTGGATAGAATGGCCCTAACAAAGTTGTTGGCTGCAGAATTGAAGGAGCACTTCCCTCTGTCAACATAATTAGATAAATCCTCTTGGGGGGAGGAGGCCTGTATAAGGAGTCCTCATGAGGAGGGTGAAGTATGAGATTCTGACCATGATATTGATGAGTTTGCAGAGTCCCTCGAGGTAAAACCCTAAGTCCCATCCCTGGGATCAGATTCCATGTTACTTTGGACTCCTCAATAATATATATTTATAGTGCAAGAGGGCCTCGTACACAGAACATGATCCTGCCCTACAACAGATATAGCTGCGGGACCTTCAGTATCTATACCCACGACTATGGCGATTACGGAATCCAGCGGGTTTAAGACTCCTATGGTAGATTTTATGGATTTTTTAGATATCCCAATAATATATGAAGGACCGTGCCATGGGTTCCCAATATAAACCACCTAGGTGAAAGACTGACAATTTGATCTATGTAAGTCTCTTTTACAAAATTCATTTCTTCCACCCATTTATTAGGCTAACTGACCTCCACACACTTCTTGATATGCATAATTCTTCAAATGGAATGGGATGCCTTGGAAAGGTTGTTAGGTACTATAGGTGTCACCTTTTGTAGGGAAGGTTGCTGCCTATGGAAGCAGATGCCTAAACTGATCATGATACAGTGCTACAGATCACTGGTGGGACCATTATCAAGGCAGGGCTTGGGATTATTGATGTGGGATCTGATGGTGATGATCGATCTGACAACACGGGTCACACCATATCCAATAAAAGATGAGATGTAGAGCCTTCCATTGAGTTCTTGAGGTTGTTCCCCATGTATGAGCCTTCCAACCCCACAGACTAGGATGAGACGACATCTGATGAAGTGTATAGAAAAATAGTCCATCACCGATCATCTAAACTGATCAGAAGATTCATCGATGACACCCCCCAGAACAATGGATATACCATATGGATGGACTACATTCAATCCTGCGTGAAATGTGTGCTGGCGGAGTTGATGCCCAATGCCCTCACATGATTTTCTAGGATCTCATGGTGGAGACGATCAAGGAATATGACTGTGGCCTTGGCGTGGGTTGGTCATGGAGAAAATAGGTGAACATGAAGAGGCTCAATGAAAATGAAAATGAGATTCAGTGGAAGCACGTTCGGGAAGATGGTCACTCCATTTTCTTCAATGCACAATCATATATTATACCGTGGCTGAAGGCCCAACTAGAGGAGGTCGAATAGAGCATGAGGCAAGCCTCCGAGGATATGACCATCATCCAAACCAAGGAGGTGTATGCCCAGATCATATATGATGAACTACGCGCCATTTCGTCCGAGGATGAGGGGGAACTGAACAGGAGACTGTGAATCCATGACGCCACAAGCGAAAGGGTGGTGGAGCTGAAACTCTCTTTTGATGGGGTCAACCCATCCAGGGAGGGGTCGATCCATAGGTACTATGATTCATGTAACTTTTGAACATAAATTAATGCTTTGATTATTTATGTGAAATTCATTCATGAGTTTTGATATTCATTTTTTGGTCTATTTCATTTCCGTTACATTCATGGAACATCCAGAGATCAGTCAATAAGCTCACGTGGGTCAGGCCTGATGTGAGAAACAAGGGACGACCACCTTGTTATTCCATCTGAATACTATAGTTCAATCCAGGAATTAGGCATCACGGGTTTAAACAACCATTTTTTATTTTTTGGAAGAAACGAAGAGGCCCAACTGGAAAATGAATATCTCATTATAATAGACGTTCCATATTCTCCATCTGCTCTGTTGCATGAATGAGGTAATGATAGGGGTGTTTATAAATAATCCGAGCACAGGGGAGTGAAAAGTGTGAATCACAATACCCTAGAATCAGAACATTTTAGGAATGGCGTGAAAATGAAGGATAACAATTGACAGTGATTGAAACATTGTATACATATTGTGTTATCCTGATATGAGTATAACAAATGAGGGCCAACCACTGAACATGTTGAGAACTCAGGGCCTGACTTGAGATGTCATCCATTAATCTTTTTGAGTGTTAGCCCAGGATAGTAGGTAAGCCATGGCTAGGCATCCATACTGATAAGGGGATACATTGGACATGAATGGGGATTTGGTTCCAAATAAAGGGAATGTAAAAAGTAGAGGGTGGAGTGATGGGTTGTTTAAATTGAGTCCGACGCTCCCAAAATTACACCACCATGGTTAAAAAACACCAGGTTGGCATATCTGGCTGATCAAGTATGAAAAATACATCCAAACCAGACATTTATAGTAAGGACCTGGAATTCCATGTATCTTTTTGTCATAACAATGAGGACTACAAACACGTATATTATCATCATATGGTGAGTAAAATGGACATAGTTTTGTGGTCACACTACCTGGACCAAAATCAGGGATGGGAGGCCAAAAGGGTTAATGACACAACGATTGGGCTTGAGGTAAAATGTCTAGGTGTCCCTATATATACCATGAACATGTGAATCAATCCATACATATTTCTGGAATAACAGCATGGTCAGATACAAGAAATGGTTAGGAGAATCCTCTCAAGTGAGGAAAATGAAATATCCCATGATTAATGTGGGGTATCCTATAATTCTTCATGGTAGAACTATAGTTTAATTTCATGTGTTAAGGACATATGGACTCGTGAAGTTTAACATCATACGGTAGAACAGTGAGTGAAGCAAGAGATCCTAGGAATGGAGCATGTGATGCGGTAGCCATAAACCTGACATTAATTAGGACGTAAGTAGTCCACAACACGACACCTATCCCTGGAGAATGTTTTTTCCAGGTCGAGGGACAAAAACTGAATGTTATGCTAGGCCTGAGTAAAGGTTCCTATATGTTTTTAAATACCCCATTAGGATAGAAATCAAGCCACCCTAGTTCGAAGAGTGCAGTTTAATGTAACGCAAGATGACGAATGACATGTGTGACATGGCTGCGATATTTCACATCCATCCATTACTACTATGCCCATATGATATGCACTCAATGTGGAAACAAGTAGTAGTGATTTGACTTTCCAAGTACTTGGAGGCAGACATTAGGGGTTGTGGGACGCTAGGTGAGTGACATCTCCGTAATGATATCCTGCCTACATAACCCATCTAGATGCGTGAAGGGTTAAAGAAGAGTATATTGTAATTTCTATTAATCAAATGGAAGAGCAATAAATGTGAATCATGATGCTCAAAATCTAGACCATAATAATAGTGGCATGGAGATGGGTGATAACTTTTGACAGTGTTTGAAACACAACATCCATATCGTGTTAGCCTGTAATGGGGATAGACAAATGAGGGCCGATCACTAACCTTTTTTTTTGGAAAATGGGACTAGTCACAAATGTTGTTTCTAGTCCTTAGGGACATTGTCCCAATATGGAAGTTAAGAAAATGTGGCATGAGACTAGGCCATAAAGGGGGTTCCTTAAGATATTGAAGAGGATGAGGATCCAAATAAAGTGGTCAAGAAGCATGGTCATGGAATGAAGGGAATGTCCCCGTGAAAATTCCACACTTCGGGCTCATTGTCCCAACGCATCTGAGTAAGACAATAAGATGTATAAAATAGAGGGAGTTGAGTCCCTTTACAAGGAAATGTGTCCTACTGTTGCATGCATCTAGATTAAGGTTGTAGGATAGACCAATATGGCGAGATTGATTTAATGGACTGTGCATAGGGTAGTGAAGTAGCAAAACTCAAAGAATAATTCCTGTAGGGAGATCATAGTTTAGTGTCATAGAACTCAGACCTGATTGGGAAAAGACAAGGGATGTACATGGTGAGACTGTTGCAAAATCTAACATGATTGAAAACCTAAGAGGTAATCGCCACACTACATGTTCCCAAAATAGTTCGAGCCCTGTGGCTAAAGAAAGGAGGCATGATTTTGTATTCCTGGGACTGGACCTACATACAGAATGTATTGGAGTTCCTACGTATACCTTGAAGATATGAATCATGAAATACATAGTTATGGAAGATGTCGTTCAGTTCAATATCTTACGGAAAGGATGAAGAGTGGTCATAGTTTACAGTTAGAGAGTTCACACCGTTAGATGGAATTAAATTAGTGAGACATGTGGTGAAGTAATAACTAAATCGGATGTGGTTGAGGATAATAGGAGTCTGTATCACCACTATGTGCTGCCCTGGAATATTTTTCGTCAAGGAACTGAAAGTGAATGTTTGGATGGGACAGAGGTGATGTGACTGGGCATTCCTATGTACCCCATGAGAATGGGAATAATGATATATGTAGTTCTAGAGGTGTAATGGTATGGTAAAATTGTCATGGATAATAAGGTCATGCAAGAATGGTCTCTGCAACAAATAAAGTAGCATTTGATAAATATTGTATGTCCTTTAGAATGAATTTGTGTGTTTTTTTGTGATGCGATGGACCTAGGATGGAGTGTCTACACGTCTCCACAAGTATCAATCTGTATATAGGTGTTGAAAAATTTTATGGCAGTTAACGGATACCAAACACTATGTCCCCTTCAGTGAGGACACCACGATGCAATGTCTTTTTTTCATCATGCTTCCAGGATGATAATGTCACAGTTTAGGGTCATGTGATTGGACCAACCAAGTATTTTAACATAGTGCAGTACAGACACAGTAGTTTAAAGTCACGTGGGACTAATATCATCATAGTTTAAATTCATATGGAACAATCAAAGAATAAATGAGGTTTAAGAGGGGATGTGCACGACGTGATATAGCATACCTTATGTGAATGAATATGTGTGTCCATACCACATAATGTGCGATTCCAGGAAAGAAACCTCATGAAAATATTCTATAAAAGGATAGATAATAATTTGTGGGATAAAATAGCACTCAAAAGGGAATTACAAGGTGAAGATCTTGAAAACCATTCAGAAATTAAGAAATAAGTCCACACATGCCACACCACACAATCATATATGGGTCGGGGGCTAAAAGGCTGAACATAAGTGATAATTAATGAAATTTGAGTTGGACCCAAAGATTTAATTTTCATCCATTCCTATGTATCCATTAAGGATGGGAATCAAGCTAGGTGTAGTTCTAGAAGATGGGGTATAAAGAGAATATAGTTTAAGGTCTCAGAGCTCGGACCATGAAGAAGCGACACTCTTCCATGAGAGCACATACCACGATCCGGTCCCTAAGACCACATGAGTCAAACACGGTGTGGGAAACAAGGGAGAATATGTCTTTGAAACACATGGGATTCACGTAAAGGGGGAATCAGTGTGGAGCCCTGAATGATGCCTTATCGTGACTTTGTTCTCCTAACGTGAAAATTCACACTAAGGGATAGTACCTAGAGTGTAAACTTTACACTTGGACATGATGGGGTGGAAATGATGTGAATCATGTAACTGAAATTTATTTTTTGATTGGGTTGGTTTGATGATGGAAGATAACTGTTGAACTTGATTGAAAAAAAGAATCCATATAATGTGTCCTGAAATGGGAACAATAAATGTGCATCAACTGCTGACCGTATTCACAATTCAGGGCTTGTATAAATTTTTCGTTCAAAACCCTCGAGGAAATTGGCACATAATGGTTGGAAAGACTTTGGGTATAACATCCGATCAATTTTGTGGGTCCCTTCAGATGTGAAAGATAATGAAATCCCAAATAAAGTGGAACAAAAATCCTATAAAATGGGTGAAATCATGTCTAGGTAGAAGTAAACTCTCCAAGCTCTGAACCAGGGTACTCCTAAGCACAAAGGTGAACCATTGAAGATGGTGGAGGGACCTAACTTAAAATAATACAACTCGAAAAGATGATTTTAAGGCTTTGGAACGAAGAGAACTCAGTAGATAGAGGAATGTGGCATGGTTGTTTTAAACCTGACGTGAATGGGGACACAATCCCATAACACACCCAATACCCCTCTCTTGGATGGACTCATGCCAAGGGGCTCGAATGATAAGGAGGTTTCAATGAGATGGGGTTGGACCTGAAGATGTAGTCATTCAGGCGGTCCAACGTATCGCATAAGGATGGTAATCATGCCACACGTAGTTCTGAAGAAGGTTGTTGTGTATTTTATCGTCATCCAGAAAAGATGATGGTGCTCTTAGTTTTAGGTCATAGGGCTCGTACCAAATATGCATTGTTGGACAACTGAGTAATGAGGGTGAATCATTGTGCCTGTGGTAAACCAAAAAAAGGAAATAATGATAGAGGAAAACTGTTGAACATTTTCACAACACAGTATCAGTATTTGTGTGACCAGGATTTTGGGGCAGACAATTTAGTTTTACTGTAGACCATATTCACATTATGAGATTTGTATCAATTTTTTGTTTGAAACCCTCAAGGACATTGGCCCGTAATGGTTGGAGATGCCATGGACTCAGCATCCATACCATTCGAGGGTGCATTTGGATATAAAATATTATTGAAACCTAAATGACGGGGCTTTCAAATTAGGGCTAGGCCTGTGCTCGCGGAAAGAATGATAAATTAAGGATGGATGTATCAAGGGGATTTTTGTGGCATGGCCTAATAGCCTGGTGAAAATAATGACGTGAGTCCATACCACACAACACAATACTAAATGAGAACATGGGCCAATAGGGCCAATAGGGTCGAGGGACCTGAGGTTGGGCATCCCGAACACTTGTATCCATATGACATATCAAGAGGTATTTTCCTTATAATTGATCCTAAGACCACGTGAGCAATGATCGGTGTGGGAAACAAGGAGTAGGACTAGACTCTCCCCATCATATAATGGTCTGACTGCTAGATTCACACTCTTTCCCGAGGCAGACTAAAGCCTGAAGAGACAATGGGGAAGAATGAACTAATACACTAAATGATTGGGATATATAATGGTGAGGAAAATGCAAAAGGATAGTTTGTGACCAGATTCGAAACATAATATCCAAATAGTGTGACCTGAGATGAGCACAAAAAATGATTTTCAACCACTGAACATATTCGCAACGCTGGAATTGTATAAAGTTATTGTTTGAAATTCTTGAGGACATTGGATAGTAATGGTTGGGTAGAACTTGGTCCGAGAATCCATGCCAATTGGGGGTCCCAATGGATGTGAAATATAATGGATGTACAAGGAGTGAGTGATTCATAAATGTGATCATGCAATTTAAGGCCAAGATGGATGATTAAAGAAGTTTAGATCTCTAGGGAAGGGAATATACAACGCGATCATGATGGATCTGCCATAAAAGAGATCATAAGCTCACACCAAACCATGTTTTCCAACCAAAGGGAAGATTTTGATGTTAGGGATAGTCCAATAGACCAGATGTATGGGCATATCTACGTATCCCATGAGGATGGGAATCAAGTCGCACATAGTTCTTAATGACCATGTAGTTTAATATCATGCAGGGAGAATGGGGGGATAAACATACGGATGAGGAAGGGAAAATGGTACCATCATCCTAATCCTAACATGAGTGGGGCCAAATAATCCTACATGATACCATGTGTGATCCTCCAAGAGAACTGTACCTAGGGGTAGTTAAAGAGGAAACTGGGGATGGACTCAAGATGATGTGCCTGAGCATTTCTACATATCCCAAGAGGATTGGAATCAAGACCTACATATTTCTCGTGGTTTAACATCTTCCAGGATGACAGACAGTTTAATGCCTTGCAGAACGACATAAAGTTTAATGTCTTGTGGGAAAGTATATAGTTTAATGTGATGCGAGATAACATAGAGTTTAATGTCATGTGGGAAAATATACCATTTAACATCATGTAGAATGACATATTGTTCATTGTCATGTAAGATAGTATACAGTTTTACATCATGCAGAATGACAAATAGTTTAATGTCACGTGGGACGATATACAGTTTAATGTCATGTAGGACCGTATACATATTAACGTCATGCGGGATGACATACAATTTAATGTCATGTAGAACTTTATAAACATTAAAATTAGGTGTGACTGTGTAGTTTATCGACATGTAGGAACCTTATTACTCAGGAAATGTAATGTTGGAGGAACATGGCATTGGTTTGAATAGTTATAAACTCACCATCCACTGTAACAAGGGAGTATGACCAATTGGAGTAAACCTTGTGAATGATATAAGGTGTTTCCCATTTGTGCTCCAATTTATGTGGTTTCTTACCAGGTATCATTTTTGTCCTCATGGAAAACATCAAGTCATCTATGAATAAAGATAAGTGGTGAAATTTATTGTTGATAGCCCTAGCTATCTTGTTCGAATTCATTTCCAGATTGTGCAGGGCATGAAGCATGTTCTCATCAAGTGCTTCTAGTTCTAGCAAAAGGATTTTAGCTACAATATTTGGTGCTAGCTAATAATTGAGAGTTGTGAACAATGATGAAAATTCAATCTCGATGAGTAGGACAACATTCATTCCATACACCTAGGAATATAGGGTCACCTTGGTGGAATTACGAGTCGTCGTTCAATAGGCCCTGAGGGTGCTAAGTAGATTCTGCATCCAACTCTTCGCATTCTAACCAATAATTTTCTACAGAATGATATATATGGTCTTGTTGAATTCCTTGATCATCCCATTTTCTTGTGCGTGATAGCGGGAGGTGTGGTTAGAATGGATGTTGTACATTGCATAAAATTTATTCAATTTCGTTGCATGAATGTTGGTGCCATTATTGGTGAGGACGACATGAGGGAATCTAAATTAGTAGATGATGTTGGAGCTCATAATGCCAACGACAAAATGGGCCTTGACAACCTTGAGTGGGACTGCCTCTGCCCACATGGGGAATAAATCCATTGTGGTTAGGATGAACTGGAACAGGCGAGCAGTCGCCAGTGGATATGGACCCATTAAATCTAGTGCAGAAAATGGAAATGGTCAAAATTACATGTTAATGTGGAGAGTCTTTGGTGGATGAGGAGTAAATTAGGCATGAATTATGCACACATGGAACCTTTTGGTGAACTCGTTTAGTCATGGATCATGGAGGTCCAAAAATACCCCAGTCTCCGGATCTGGTGAGATTGTTTTGTCCTGGTCAGATGATCCTTAGATGAACCATCATGAACCTCCTACATGACTTGAGAAATCTAATCTCATTGAATGAAATGGAGGATAACCCCATCAAAATCGAACTTGTAGAGGACATTATCACGACTAGGACCATCATGTAGTGCAAAATGTAACGCGCGGTGTCGGATTCGCTTGCACTCGGCCCAGTCCACCAGGAGATAACCGTTTTGAAGTTACTCAATAAAAGAGGTTCTCTAGTCGAGAATCACCTCAATCACTACATCTGGGGGACCATAATTTCTTGTCGTGGATGTGTCAGCAGTGATGTGGCTCACCTGTGGGTTGTCATTATCATATGGAGTGGTAGGAATGATGAATCTCGAGTGTGCCACATGGATAATCAAATCATCCGGTTCAGGCTCTGTAACTGATGTAGCTAAGCTTTCCAAGGGATCAACTCAACCATTCTAGGATTGAGAGACATGAGTGACATATGGACGAGATGGAAACTGGGCCAATAGATAGAGAGTGTGTTACAACAATATTATGATCACTGGATTTCTGTCGACATAGTCACCATTGATCTGCATGATGACTAGTTCAGAGTCCCCTATAATAAGAATGTGGGGAACATCAATCTCAAGGGCCATATCGAGGCTAGAAATGAGTGTTGGATACTCTGTTTCATTGTTGATGCAACCTTCTGACAATATGAATGAATAATGAAAGGTGTCTTGTGTTGGGGTAAAGAAGACAATACCCATGCCTACTTTGTTGAGCATAGTGTCATTGAGCCTTCATCTGGTGGCGCTTTGGGAAGCACCATCAATGTGTATTTTCTAGCATGACATGTCTTGGTCTATAGAGTGAATTTACTCATCGAGAAAATCTAGTTCCAGAGACTAGTCCGCAGGAACTATATAGGCGACAAGGAAATTTTCTAATGGTTTTACCGTAATATCCTTCTACGGGACAAACATGACGACGAAATACTAGAGGATTAATGCCCCTGAGCCATATGTCATGTCAATATGGGGTCATTAATGATGTAATTCATAATATCTATTCAGGATACCAACAACACCTCATGGTATTGCAGGTATTGTTGCAATTTCCGGACAAGAAATACCAACGAAAGTTATCTATTCATGAAAATTGAGTATCTGGTCTCCGTATCAAGGAGCATACAGTTGAGGTAATAGTGACTATTCTCAGTTCCATCTTAGTTATTCTATGAGAGAAGGGAACCGAGGGATCATTATAGGTAGTCACATTAAGGACCATCAACTTTTCGGAAATGGGTGGAAAAAGAATAGGAGGCTGGAGCATGTGCTACTTGATTTCCTCGATGGCAGTGTGACATTCTTCATCCCACTAGTAGACAATGCCTTTCTTCATGAGATGAGAAAAGGGATTATAATTGACTGCCAAATTCACAATGAATCAGCATATGTAGGCCAAGCGGCATTGGAAACCTTGAATCTATCAGAGGTTTAACTGAGGAGACATGTGACTGATGGACATGATCATCTCCAGTTCGATCTTGATGACCCTATATCTGAGAACAAAATCAAAAATCATTCTAGTGGTGACTATGAATTCTAACTTCAATGGTTTCTTCTTCTAGTGGCGAGAATAGAGCAAGCCGAACACTATCTAAAGGACATTGGGATGGTCTAGACACTGGTGAGATTTGACCACCAAATCATCCACATTACATTCCACCAAATCTATGAGGATCTATTTAAATATGCAATGCATGGCACACTGATAGGTGGCTCCTGCATTCTTTAAACTGAATGTCATTACTGTTTAAGTGAAAGTACCTTGTAGTGCCATGAAAACCATAGAATCCTCACCCTTAGGGGCCTTTTGGATTTGTTTGTACCTGGAATACCCATCCATAAAGGTGGTGTCCTGGAACTCATCTATAGAATTAATCAACATTTCTGTCACAAGAAGGGGAAAATTATCCTTCAGACACTTATGGATGAGATCCCAGAAGTAGATGCTGACTATTATATGTTTATTCTTCTTCCTAACATGAATAATGTTGTATATCAATCTGGGGTACTAGACCTCCTTAAAAAAAATTTCTCGAATGAGCTTGTCAACATCGTCCTCCACCAGGGCACCATAGGAAGGTTTCATTTTTCCGGAAAGGTTTCTTGAAACCATGATGATTTTCTAGGAGACCAAGGCGGTGGATGAATACATAAGGATTTAGTCCTGGAATCTCATCATAACACTTGGAAAATACATCATGATACTGCTAGAGAATGTCCACTAACTGATGTTGCTGCTCGATGGGCATAGCGGAAATTATCAATGTGGGATTCAGATCTGCTTCCCTACCAAGGTTCACCATTACCAGTTCTTAGATGGTGGTGGAGACAACCTATTCAAAGGCGGTTGGAACATCCTATAAATCCTCTTAATCACTTATGGCGGGAGGATCCTTTCCAGGAGAAGTTTCCTCTGAGTCAAAAAATCCTGATGGGAGACTGGTACCAGCCTGAGTGGTGGTGGACACTGCCTTGGTGGACTCTTGTATTGTCGAATCCATAGTGATGAAAGCTATTGATCAGATCCCATCTGGTCATCATCCCAAGGGGACTCACATGATTATATCAAAGAAATAGAGGATCATCAGAATTAGATGGTTTATCCCTCCTGATGGAATAAATAGGTATGAAGTATTGATATCACCAAGGGGCAGACATATTGATAATTTGTTGGAGTTGGGAGCTCTGAGATCACAAGATCCTGATTTGTGTAGGAATATGAGGCGATAATCCGGAGTCTCATGGAATATGGAATGTGCTCCACTATATTTCCAGAAACAATGAATAATTTTCCCATGTCTAAGGTTTTTGCCTCCAATCGGTGGATTGGAAAGATGAAGGCATCATCCAGATCTATTCATGGGTTGGTCGCAGTAGTAGCATTATCAACCTCATTAGACTGAATTTTCTTGTCTTTTCTCTAGTAATAGTCAAAATCCAGATAGCGGGCATCATAAGGGGAAAATGGAGACACATCACCTAGGATTATTCCCACTCGACCATTAAAGGAGTATTTAAGGAACTGTTGATATGATGAAGGAACTGTTGCATGCAGGTGGAGCCGTGGCCTTCCCATCAACACATTGTAGGCAATGTCATATGATAAACCATGAACACAATTCTAGTAAACAAAACACCCAACTGGGTCTTCAAGAGGAAATTTTTGACCAGTGTCTCTTATTTTGTTTCACAACCTTGGATATTTTGGTTAGTGGGACTCAGATCATCTTCGAACAACCTCGGTTTTTGTAGAGTCCGAGTTGGGATTAGGTTGATCACGAAGCCTCTGTAGATAAGACATCGATGAACCTCCACACCATCAAAATATCTTATGATGTACAATGGGAAGATGTTACCTTATATGGGAGAGCACTGGTCTTCCCCAGAGAATGAGACGAGGGACTGACATTGAACATACATGACTACCTCAGCATGGAAGGCGTCTACAGTAGCTACCTCCGTCTCAAACTGAAGGGTGCTTCTTAATACCTGGGAAAGGGCCTCACGCATATCTGATGACTGGAGAAGGGACTCAAGGATAGATATATTTGCTAGAATTCTAACACAATTATTGAAGAAATCATACTTATGTTCCAGGTATGAACTTATACATATAGGAGGTCACTTTTTGATAGGAGGTATGGTGGACCCTATCGGCTGGACCAACAGATGATTGGTGCTGGGAATATCATGCCACTCACAAGTCGAAGCATGTGGAGTGACCACCATACGAGGTCTAGTTGACTAAGATTGGTCTATAGCAGAGCGTTGCTGGTCACAATGCAATCAAGGAGGCTCTTCTTGATCAAGAAACACAAATCGGGGCGAATGTTGGATTGATGACACCAGATGAGAAGGTTGCACATGCTGAGATCTGTGTTGGGTTTGTTGCTTGGTTTTAGTAGCATTCACATCCTGGCTATAAATACTGCCCGAGGTACTCTGATGGGTCATATTTATGTGAATTTTTTGATGCTGGAAACAGTTGGGGACGTTGGGAGGGTCTTCCTAGGTCTCCTCATCACCCGGAATCATGTTGGTGTTTACCATCTCTATTGCATTAAATGATGTCTACCCATGATAATCAATAAAATATTCATCCACTACTTGACATATTCTTTGAAGAATCTCCATATCTGGGGGAATAATGTTTCCAAGAGTACGGGATGATGATGTCATTGGCAATAGATATTGTTTTCCTTTATGTCGTTGATTCTTGCTATTTTGTGAAGTGAACGACTAAGATGATGTGGCAGAAGTATTAACAGTCGCTTCTGAAGGCATTGGTCAAATCATACGTTCACATATAATACCATGGGCTCCTGCAACAACTTTACGAGCCATCCAGTCATCGATCTTCTATGAACTGCAATTAGAAACTTGAACCCACTCACCTTCGATGACACTTCTACTATTGGTTTTCAGGAATACACATTCCACAAGTGCCATAGATGAGAAAAACCTAGATAGGATTTTTTTGACCTTTCATTGAATCCATTCCATATAAACATAGCACTGTTTGAGGGTGTTCCCTTCAATATTGAGATTGGGGTAGTAATTAGGTCGTTCAGTGAGGTTCACCTCTTCAGGCCTCCTACGTTTAGGTAAACGTAAAATTACCTATTCCAAAGCACTTAAGATTTAACTAGGGACCTGAGTCTCATTGAATGAGTAAGTCTTGTTCCTCCTATCCAAAAAGGGGGAATTGGGAGCCTGACCCTAACGAGGGGCTGGAGGAGCTTGTAGAGAGGTGGAGCCTTGTTATCTCACCAAGGTGGTGTCAGTGCATTGGGTGGGTGAACCATCCTATTCTGAAGTGGGTTTTGTTTGGACGAAGGCTACAGCTGTGATGGAGAGACTCTGCGAGTCTATGGAGGAGGATCCACTGATAACAACTCTAATTTTCTGGGGGACTCTATTGGAGCCATAGTGGTGGGCTCAGCCCTTGCGTACCTTCTTGCGGGGATTGCATGTGGAAACATATGCACCTGGATGGCATGTTGCAAGGATTACTCTATGCGTTGGGCCTTATCAAAGAATTCTCGGTATCCACTGGGGTAATTATACGTAATAAGGTAGGGGACCCATTTAGTCTTGAAATTCCCTATGCAGATCGTCAACAGTTTCTCCCGAGTATGTGGCATGTCAATGGAGTATGTGAGCCCCTTCCTCCGGTTGACAATGTCTGCAATGCACTCATCAGGCCTTTACTTGCATTTGATGTGGTCTGTGATACATATGTTTCAAGTGGTATTGCTATAATGGTATAGAAATTCCATACGAAGATCCTCCCAGATGACTACTGACCCGATGGGGGAGAGAATTGTACTAGATGAAAGAAAAACCCACCAATGGTTGTACAAAACATAAGTGTTTGGTGGATTCCTGCTGAACTGGAGTTCCTAACATAGGCCCACATCTTGAAATGAATTTGTCCAAATGCTGCAGTGGGTCCCCAGTCACATTTGAGGGGGAAAGTGGAATTTCCAAATCACGGGGGTGCTGGCATATCATCCACCAATGCCGAATATGTCATTCTATTAGGCGGGATGTCCACCAGTTAAGTCTCCAAATGTAACACCCCAAGCTTCTATGGTACTATTCTCTTTGAATAATGCAATAGCGTGTGTTGTACGCAACATCAAGTTCTAACACACCACAACCAATCAAACTAGCCGTTATGAATAGTAATACCCAATTTTCTGAAATTTATAAATTTTATTTTTCAAAATGTACTTCATTTTTGGATTCGGAATTTCAAAATTAGCCTACGGTGAATAGTAACTTTTTACTTTTATTTACCACGGTTAAAAGTAAATAGGGAAATTAAGGGTAAAAATGATATTAATATTACCCTAACAGATGTCCTAATTATATTGGACAAGTTTATCTCTAACAAAAACAACATTGGGAATAAAATATTATCATTTAGGTCCACTTGGATTAGATTAGGACATTTATTATTATTTAATTCAAAGAAGAGTTAAAAGAGTTAAAATCAAAGTTTATTTACTAAACCATTTTTAATATTGGGTTATACATAAGATAAATTAGATTGTAAATATTTATTAGAAAGATAAAAATATTTCCTACATAATGGTATTTTTTTTATAAATTTTAGATATTAAATAATTTAATTTATTTATTTATGACACAATGGTGATGCAGTAATTACCATAATAGTGAAAAATTAAAATAATTGATATTATAAATACCCAAATAAATATAATTGGAGACTTTTTATGAATTAAATTAATTTTATAGGTTAATATGGCAAGTTAGGAATAATTTAATTAACTTTTTTCGAAGTAATCAATCTGTTATGATTTTCACAAAAATCAATTTTCTAAATAGTGTCAAAATTGACATAAAAGAGTTTTTAAAACAAATATTATATTATTAATTGATATTCAATTTTAAAAAATCTAAGGTTCGTCCAAGAGACTTATATCATGATAGGTGTATCATAAATGGACCCCTTGTGGGTCTCTTGAAGGTATATAGTAAGTTTATTAACTATATAATATAAAAAAACAAAGTGACATGGTAAGTGTCAAACTAATTAACTAAGATTTAAAACTAAAAGATAAGGTTAATATAATGATCCAAACCTGTCTAAATTTTATTGGTTGAGTGGTTTTAGATCCATATCACCCTTAACCTTTAAATAATCCACTTTGGAGCCACTAGAAACTCAATATGAATTTATTATAAAATAATATTTCTAGCTTTTCCAAAGGTGCCCCTCACCCCTCTTATAAAAGGGCACTCCCACTTCTCATTAATTCACACCTTCAAAGCCATTTGGATCGGCCAAAATCTGCCAAAATACTCTCTCAACTTCCCTCACTTCATCCTAGAGGCCTTTCTTTAGTCAGAAAGCCAACCTAAGGATCCATTTTGATCAAATCAAAAGGAAGAACCCGAAGAAGAGGTAATGTTTTCACCACCCTATTTCAAGTTCCTTTCTTCTTAAACTTCTTCTTTCTTTACCATTATAAAATAATAACTCCAGTATCTTATATATATTGTGATGTTATTATAAATATGTTACAACCATATTCAGTATTCTATCCATCCTTTGAATAACATGTCACTATACATGCGTACGTACGGCTTACCGTCTCCACGTCGTGGTGTAATTGTTATTCAATACAATATTATTTGGATGGGTATAATAATGATGTGTAATTCATGTAAATAATAAATATAACATGATAATGATTCTGTATATATAATATACCATCCAATTATATATTATTTTAATTTCAAAATAATGATATTATCGCTCGTGCGTATGTACGGACTACCGTCTCCACGAACGCGATGAGATTCATTCTCCATCGTATCCATTCAAGTCTAATTCTCATTTTATGATTAATAATAGTATCTAAGGACTTGATATCATTCCGTATATAAATAAGATACAACCTATCCATGACAAACACGACTTATGTAACAATTCATATAAACGAAAACGAGTAAGTTAACACCTGAAACAATGATAATACTAAGATATTATTAACAAATCAATGTTAAAAGATCATATATGATATCATATTAATGTATATTATTCTTGTATAATTTAATAAAAATTATTTCACAATTATACATGATATTAACCTACCCCAACCAAGGAAAAGTACAAGGTAAGGGTTTATTTCACAATCTCTTCATTATTCGAGGTTGTTTATAGGTAATAATCTACTGAGACTTCTTTATCATCCACATCCATGTTTCTTAAAAATGTATTTCAATTTTTTTACTATTTACTAGAATATGGTTTGAAGTCATTTATACCCTTGTTGACTTTTATAAGTGGTTTATAAAGGATTCTTTCTGTCGTTTTCCAAACAATGTCCATTTTAACCTTTTCGACAAAATTACGGTAAGAATGTTTTTTTTAACTTATACGGTAGGTACGGCTATTTTCCGCCATTATAAAATCGTCGAAGCTTCCCTTACAAGATTATAAGAATATTTTCAAAGAGAATGTTTTATTTTATAAATATATGACTCTTAAATGATTTCAAAATAGAAAGAGATATTTCTCTAAAAAGAGTTTTGATATCATCTATGTCAACATCCTTTGGTGGATTTTACGCTTATTTGAAGTTGATTTATTAGGATACAAAACTTCTATATTGTATTGAAGGTTTTGTGATTTGTTTGACTGTGGATGTGTTATTTTTATACCATTCATGGTTTATGGATGAAGTATTTACATTTCGTATGCTAGTTTTAATACGAATGTTTATGTTACGTTTAAACCTTTTCATATGGGAATGCATTGGACTTAAAATGTGACGGGTGGAGCCTGCTATAGCTACTCGATGCATCAATAGGTCTCATGAGACAAACTAGTGTCTTGGCACAAGGCCTTGACACAATCTTATTTTTAGTCTTGTCACGAGGCCTTGGCTATGTGGTTATGATAGTCTGGCATTATGCATTCCATCATTATGAAAGTGGTTATTGATATTGAATGTGATTATTCGATTAGTAGAATATCCATGTGAATAAGTAAATGGCATTATTTCATTTTATTTTTTCCATACTATGTTGAAGATCAAGTTTAAAAAGGATTTTGTTTTAGTTATACATTGCCTTAAATGTTTATTATTATTTATGAATGTTTCCGCTATATTGTTATCCTTACTGGGCATTTAAGCTCACCCCTTTTCTATGTTTTATTTTTCCCAGGATGTGAAGAGGTAAATTATGAATGACTTGCATGGATAGTATGAGGGCATAAGAGTGTGGACTATGGAGACTATGTTGTTATAGATTTTATTTTTATGATGTAATGTAAAACTTTATGAATATATCTAGTGTTTCCAAGGCTACTAAACTAATCGGTCTTTCGAGATTTGATCTTTCTTGTGATCATGGTAATGTTATGTAATAATGCACCAACTCTGGGTAACTGGGGTCGGGGCGTTACAGTTGGTATCAGAGGAAGTTTAGTACAAACCTTAGAAGCTAGATTTAGATAAACTCTGATCAAATCACATAGATTTAAGATGGAATTTGAGGATTATTATAGAATAACTTCCTATAATTTTGGTATTGTAGAGATTTTGTGAGTTTTCCGAGAAATACATCCTTGTCTGGATATGAGCAGGTAGAGGTGGATGTGGCTCAGATGTACCTAGGGGTAAAACCTGAAAACACCACTTTGAGCTAGACTCGAATGGGAACTGGTGCATGACAACGGGCCTTGCTGCACTCTTGGTTACGGCACTCCCGGGGGATATGCTTAGGATAACTCTCATTTTCATTACAAATAATTATGAAGGGTTTATGAGCATATACATCCTCAAAGAATTTTTTTTATGATTATGGATTATATCCATAAATAGTTCAATTTATTTTAAGTGTTTTATAAGTATGAAATTATGTATTTTGATTCATAAACTGATCTAGTTTATTCCATTGTTTATAAATGGTGCCTAGTTGAAGAAATGGTAACCGTATCAATGCACGCACTCCATGTAGGAATTTCCCTCCTGCTCAAAATAATTATAGTGGAGATGGTGATGCAACTGGTGCTGATCAACTAATCACCATACTGAGACAACTCACTCAGGTTATGAATAATAACCATACCCGTATGGAGGACCCTGATCCACACCATGGAGGATCAATGTTAGATCGCTTCATGAGGAAACAACCACCAACGATCAATGGGAGTACAAATCCATTAGTAGCTGAGCAATGGATAAGTTCCCTAGGGAAAATATTTCAGGCTTTGGAGAGTAGTGAAAGGGAAAAAGTTATCATGGCAGTTTACCACCTCACTAGAGATGCTGATCAATGGTGGTCATTGATTCAAAACATGAAGGAAGATGATGAAGTATCAAATATAAAGTAGAGGGAGTTAAAACATATGTTTTTAGAAAAATATTTTCCTTGTGACCATCGAGAAGATATGGAAAGACAATTTCTGAGTCTGAGACAACAGGAGGATGAGAATGTCGCAAAGTATGAGGCTAACTTTACAAGTTTAGAAAGGTATGCTAGAGATTATATATGTAACCCAAGAAGTATGATTGATCATTTCTTTGATGGGTTAAAACCATTTCTCCATCGATCATTAGTCTCACAATCCTTCTCATCATAAAAAGACATTGTCTCATGTGATATCAAGACAGAGAAAGAATTATCTAAGTCATATGACTTTAAAGAAAAGAAATAGAAGAAGAGATCTGCTGATCAATCTCAGAATGGAAATAAAGGGAATAAGGGAAAAGTTTAATATCCATCCTGTAGTAAATGTGGGAAGAAACACCCCGGTACTTGCTTAAAATGAACGGGAGTCTATTACAAGTGTGGTGAAAAAGGCCACCAAGCTCGTGATTGCAAGGGGAAGAAGGAAGCTACCGATGTCCAATGATACGATTGCAGGGAGATGGGACATTATGCAAATGAATGTCCTAAGAATTAGGGGACATTAACTCAGAAAAGCCCAAGGGATCAAGGCCAAGATTATGTTATCACTACTGCTGAGGTAGAAGCTCCGAAAGACGTGGTGACAGGTAATTTAATGGTTTCCTCAAGTTTGAAAAATGCATTATTTGATTCTGGATCATCGCATTGTTTCATATCTTCCCAGTTTGATAAGAAAATTAGATATTTACAATTTGATTTAACAAGGGAGTTGTCAGTTAAAACTCCTAAGGGAAGTATCATTACAACAAAGTTTTGTGAATAAGTCCCCATTAGAGAACATAAATGTTCATTATCCGCTGATCTCATCGTCATACCTATGATTGAGTTTGATATAATCCTCGGTATGGATTGTATTTCAGACCATGATGCGAAGATTTGTTGTAAGAAGAAAGAGGTTACGATTTTTGATGATGATGATAAGGAACACCTTATCTTTAGAGCAGAATCGTCACCACCTAATTCTTATCTAGATCCACCCCCAGTAGCTCAACTAAATTCAATTATTGGGGAGGAAGAGGATGAAATTACAGTGGGTGATGAAAGGAATGTTCAAATAGAGGATGTACCTATTGTAAAAGAATATATAGATGTGTTTCTGGAAGATTTACCTGGACATCGTCCAGAACAAGAAGTTGAGTTTTCCATTGATTTAATTCCTGGATCAAGGCCTATATCGAAGACCCCTTATAAAATGGCCACTGTAGAATTAGTTGAACTAAAGAAATAATTAGAGGAATTGAGTAATAAAGTATTTATTCACCCTAGTGTTTCTCCATGTGGATCCCATGTTCTTTTTGTTAAAAAGAAGGATGGATATATGAGGTTATGTATCGACTATAGGGAGATCAATGCTATAACAATAAAGAACAAGTATCCCCTACCTCACATTGATGATTTATTTGACCAACTGCATGGATCTCCATACTTTTCAAAGATTGACCTTCGATATAGATACCATTAGTTGTGTGTGAAGAATGAAGACATTCCGAAGACAACATTTCGAACCAGGTATGGGCATTACGAGTTTACAGTAATGCCTTTTGGATTGACTAATGCACCCTCTGTATTCATGGATCTGATGAATAGATTTTTTAAGGAATATCTCGATGAATTTGTAGTGGTATTTATTGATGATATCTTGGTATACTCAAAAAGCTAGGAAGATCATGAAAATCACTTGCGCATTATCCTGAAGACTCTGAGAAGACATGAATTATATGGGAAGTTTAGCAAGTGTGAATTCTTGCTTCAGGAGATTTCTTTTCTTGTTCATATTGTCTCTAAAGATGGAATCTCTGTTGATCCTTCTAAGACCAAGGCAATCCAAGAATGGCCAGAACCTACGACTATAACTGAGGTATGCAGTTTTATGGGTTTGGAAGGTTATTATCGACATTTCATCCAAAATTTTGCCTCGTTGGCTAACCCATTAACAAAGCTCACACGTAAAGGGGTTAAATTTGTTTGGAAAAAAGAGTGTGAAGAATGTTTCGAAGAACTGAAGAGAATATTAGTCAATGCTCCTATATTGACTCTACCATCGGGGAATGATGGGTTCATTATTTATAGTGATGCATCGAAGAAAGGACTTGGTTGTGTCCTTATGCAGAATGATATGGTTATTGCCTATGAATCACGGCAGTTAAAAATTCATGAAAAAAACTATCCTACTCATGATCTCGAGTTAGCAGCTGTGATCTTTGCTTTGAAGATATGGAGGCACTACCTATATGGTGAAAAATGTTAGATTTATACTGATCACAAGAGTTTGAAGTATATTTTCTCACAAAAAGAACCCAACATTAAGAAAAGGATATGGCTTGAATCAATCAAAGATTATGATTGTATGATACACTACCACCCGGGGAAAGAAAACAAGGTGGCAGATGCTTTGAGCAGAAAAGACCATGGAGTATTGAATAATATGAGAATTGAAAGGGATCCAATTTTCATGGATCTAGTGAAGATGGACATGTGAATAACCATGGAAGGTGAAACATCAGTGCTTTTTCAAATGTTTTCCAAACCATATTTACTAAAAAGGATTAAGAGTTCTCAGACCGATGATGAAGAATTTCAAAAGAAGATTAAAGCAGTGAATGATGGGAGATTGAGAGACTTTGTGTATGAAGAATGAATTTTGAAATTTGGGAAGAGACTTTGTGTTCCTGATATACCTGATCTAAAAAGTGAATTGCGGGATGATGCTCATAGTTCCAATTTCTCTATACACCATGGGAGCACCAAAATGTATAGAGATTTGAAGGAACATTTTTGGTGGGACAACATGAAGAGGGAGATTTCTAATTTTTTGTCAAGATGTATGGTTTGTCAACAAGTGAAAGATGGAAGGCAACAACCTGGTGGAGTATTGCAACCTCTTCCCATACCTGAGGGTAAATGGGATAATATCACGATGGACTTTGTCACGGGACTACCAAAGACTCCTAGAAGGAACGACTCAATATGGGTTATTGTTGATAGTCTTACCAAGTCAGCACATTTTATTGCTATAAGAGAAGATCTACCACTGGAATGTCTAGTAAGACTATATATTAATGAAGTTGTGAGACTTCATGGAGTACCCGTATCGATTGTTTCTGGTCGTGATCCTCGGTTTACTTAAAGATTCTAGAAAAGTCTTCAGAAATCCTTGGATACTGAACTTCATTTGAGCACTGCCAACCAATCTCAAACAGATGGACAATCAGAATATACTATTCAAACCTTAGAAGACATGTTGAGATCATTCTCACTTGAATTTCAGGGTATGTGGGATAAATATTTACCTCTGGTAGAATTTTCATACAACAATAGCTTCCATTTGAGTATTTAGATGGAACCATATGAAGCGTTATACAGAAAGAGGTTTCGCACACCAACCTGTTGGGATGACGTTGGTGAAATAAAACTTGTAGGCCCAGAACTGGTGGAGGAAACAATGGAAAAGGTGAAGTTAATCCAAAACCATATCAAAGTAGCCCAAAGTAGGCAAAAGAGCTATGCCGATAATTGAAGGAAGGATTTGGAATTTCAAGTCAGTGATCATGTTTTCCTGAAGGTATCTCCATGGAAGGGAGTCATATTTTTTGGTAAGAAAGGTAAATTGGGTCCCAAGTATATCCGAACTTTCGAAATTCTAGAACGAATTGGGGCTGTAGCTTACCGTTTGGCAATGCCGCCAAGTCTCTCCAAAGTTCCTGATGTGTTCTACATATCTCTATTAAGGAAATACGTGCCCGAACCAACGCATGTACTCACCTATGAGGAATTAGAATTGGAACCTGATCTATCTTATTGCAAATATCCCATTAGGATTCTTGATACGAGAGAACAAGTACTGAGAAACCAGATGACTCATCTGGTAAAAGTCTTGTGGAGAAACCATAAGATGGAAGAGGCAACGTGGGAACCCAATAAACTTATGATGAAGAACCACCCTAGTCTTTTCATGTGGAATTATTCTAGAAATTTTTAGGACAAAATTATTTGAAGTAGGGGAGAATGTAACACCCCAAGATTCTACGATACGCTTCTCTTTGAATAATGCAATAACGTGTGTTGTATGCAATATCGATTTCTAACACACCACAACCAATCAAACTAGCCGTTATGAATAGTAATACACAATTTTTGAAATTTATAAATTTTATTTATCAAGATGGACTTTATTTTTGGATTTGGAATATATAAATTAGCCTAGGGTGAATTTTTGGTTTTTTCTGAAAAACTTCATTTTTTGATGAATAGTGAAACCACTAAGTGGTAGTTAAAAAATTGAATTTTTCATAAAACTTAATTTTACCGCATCTATGAGTGGAATTTCAAAAATCTGAGAGACACGGTTAATATCAAGGAGTAAAATTTGGTTCAATGAGATGAAAATAATTTTTGGTGAATAGTAACTGTTTACTTTTATTTACCATGGTCAAAAGTAAATAGGGTAATTAAGGGTAAAAATGATATTAATATTACCCTAACACATGTCCTAATTTAATTATACAAGTGTATATCGACCAAAAACAACCTTAGGAATAAAATATTATCATTTAGGTCCACTTGGATTAGATTAGTCCATTTATTATTATTTAATTCAAATAAGAGTTAAAAGAGTTAAAATCAAAGTTTATTTACTAAAAAATTTTTAATATAGGGTTATACATAAGATAAATTAGATTGTAAATATTAATTAGAAAGATAAAAATATTTTTCTACATAATGGTATTTTGTTTATAAATTTTAGACATTAAATAATTAAATTTATTTATTTATGACACAATGGTGATGCAGTAATTACCATAACAGTGAAAAATTAAAATAATTGATATTATAAATAACCAAATAAATATAATTTGAGACTTTATATGAATTAAACTAATTTTATAGGTTAATATGACATGTTAGGAATGATTTAATTAAATTTTTTCGCGGTAATCATTCTGTTATGATTTTCACAAAAATCAATTTTCCAAATAGTGTCAAAATTGACATAAAAGAGTTTTTAAAACAAATATTATATTATTAATTGACATTCAATTCCTAAAAATATAAGGTTCATCCAAGAGACTTATATAATGAAATTTGTATCATTAATGGACCACTTGGGGGTCGCATAGAGGTATATAGTACGTTTATTAACTATATAATATAAAAATACAATGTGACATGGTAAGTGTCAAACTAATTAACTAAGAGTTAAAACTAAAAGATAAGGTTAATATAATGACCCAAACCTGTCTAAATTCTATTGGTTGAGTGGTTTACGACCCATACCCACCTTAAAAACTAAATAATCCACTTTGGAGCCATTAGAAACAGATTATGAATTTATTATAAAATAATATTTCTAGCTTTTCCAAAGGTTCCCCTCACCCCTCTTACAAAAGACACCCCCCCTTCTCATTAATTCACACCTTCAAAGCCATTTTGCTAGGCCAAAATTTTCCCAAATACTCTCTCAACTTCCCTCAATTCATCCTAGAGGCCTTCCTTTAGTCATAAATCCAACCGAAGGATCCCTTTTGATCAAATCAGAATGAAGAACCTGAAGAAGAGGTAATGTTTTCACCACCCTCTTTCAGGTTCCTTTCTTCTTCAACTTCTTCTTTATTTCCCATTCTAAAATAATAACTCCAGTATCTTATAAATAATGTGATGTTATTATAAATATTTTACAACCATATTATGTATTATATCCATCCTTTTAATAACATGTCACCATACGTGCGTACGTACGGCTTACCGTCTCCACGCCATGGTGTAATTGTTATTCAATAAATTATTATTTGAATGGGTATACTAATGATGTGTAATTCATGTAAATAATAAATATAAAATGATAATTAATCTGTATATATGATATACCATCCAATTATATATTATTTTAATATCAAGAGAATGATATTGTAGCTCGTGCGCCTGTACGGACTACCGTCTCCACGAACGCGATAAGATTCATTATCCATCCTATCCATTCAAGTATAATTCTCATTTGATGATTAATAATAGTGTCTAAGGACTTTATATCATTCTGTATATAATTAAGATACAACCTATCTATGAAAAACATGGCTTACGTAACAAAACATATACAAGAAAACGAGTAAGTTAACACCCAAAACAACAATAATACTAAGATATTATTAACAAATCAATGTTAAAAGATCATATATGATATCATATTAATGTATATGTTTCTTGTATAATTTAATAACAATTATTTCACCATTATACAGGAGATTAACCTACCCCAACCAAAGAAAAGTACAAGGTAAGGGTTTATTTCGCAATCTCTTCATTATCCGAGGTTGTTTATAGGTAAAAATCTACTAGGACTTCTTTATCATCCACATCCATGTTTCTTAAAAATGTATTTCAAAACATTTTTACTATTTACTAGAATATGGTTTAAATTCATTTATACCCTTGTTTACTTTTATAAGTGGTTTATAAAGGAATATTTCCGTCATTTTCCAAAAATGGTCATTTTTAACCTTTTCGACAAAATTAAGGTAAGAATGTTTTTTAACTTATACGGTAGGTGCGGCTATTTTCTGCCGTTATAAAATCTTTGAAGCTTCCCTTACAAGCATATAAGAATATTTTCAAAGAAAATGTTTCATTTTATAAATATATGACTCTTAAATGATTTCAAAATAGAAAGAGATATTTCTCTAAAAAGTGTTTTAATTTCATCTATGCCAACATCCTTTGATATATTTTATGCTTATTTGAAGTTGATTTATTATGATACAAAACGTCTATATTTTATTGAAGGTTTTGTGATATGTTTGACCATGGATGTGTTATTTTTATACCATTCATGGTTTATGGATGAAGTATTTACATTTTGTATGCTAGTTTTAATACGAATGTTTATGTTATGTTTAAAACTTTTCATATGGGAATGCATTAAACTTAATATGTGATGGGTGGATCCTGCTATAGCTCCTCGATGCATCAATAGGTGTCATGAGACAAACTAGTGTCTTGGCACAAGGCCTTGACAAAATCTTATTTGTAGTCTTGGAACGAGGCCTTGGCTATGTGGTTATGATAGTCTGGAATTATGCATTCCATCATTATGAAAGAAGTTATTGATATTGCATGTGATTATTCGATTAGTAGAATATCCATGTGAATAATTAAATGGAATTATTTCATTTTATTTTTTCCATACTATGTTGATGTTCAAGTTTAAAAAGTCTTTTGTTTTAGTTATACATCGCGTTAAATGTTTATTCTTATTTATGAAAGTTTCTGCTATATTTTTATCCTTACTGGGCATTTGAGCTCACCCCTTTTCTATGTTTTATTTTTCCTAGGATGTGAAGAAGTAAATTATGAATGACATGTAGGGATAGTATGAGGGGATAAGAATGTGAACTATGGAGACAATGTTGTTGTAGTTTTCATTTTTATGATGTAATGTAAAACAATATGAATATATCTAGTGTTTCCAAGGCTACTAAACTAATAGGTATTTCGAGATTTGATCTTTCTTGCGATCATGTCAATGTTATGTAATAATGCACCGACTCTAGGTAACTGGGGTCGGGGCATTACACCTATTCCAGGAGATAGAAAATAAGTGCTGCAATTGGATCATCTAGATGGAGATTCCTGTCTTGACAGGGATCCCAGACAACCAGTGTGTTGGGAGGTCCTTCAACATGATAAGCATGCCCAGCGGATCATGTAGAGGCTAGTGGAATGACTTGTATAGTAGCTGGAAGGATCATGAGCTGGGTCTCGAGGATTTTCACACTGTTCTGGTGGATTTGGATCTACGTAACATGCCCTCTTTCTATAGGCTCTGGCTTTAGCCCTGTCTATGGGGGCAAGAAGATAAGGGTCATAAGAAGAAATTTGTTGTAGGGGAGTAGTGCCTGGCTCTGTTGACCCGGTCACAGATCACCATAATCTGGTCACAGCTCAGAAGTGTGTTCATCATGGACATCATCAACCATCATCTTGTTTTATTCATGTTTCAGATGCAACACAACTATTTTAGGATCTTCTTCTACATTTTGAACAAATCCAAATGGGTCCGAGGGTTTGGCACCTCTGAGGTGCTCTTTTACCTTATACAGATTCTGACAGAGAGTTAATGACTCGGTAGGTACAAGAAGTCCTAATAAATTCATTTTCTTGCGAGTGATCCTTCCCAATGGGTCAAAGAGTTGTGATACTCCCTCAGGGGGTACATCCTCTCCAAGAAGTTCAAACTCATTCTCTCCCCTGGTAGGTCGACCATGTTAACCGCAACCCTTCCTGGTGTCGTATCATTTATATTTCTTGGAAAATCAAGCTGGAAGCAGATATAATTGAAATAGAGGGCCACATAGAATCCCCAACCCCAAATTTTTATGTGGGTAGAAGCATCCTTGATTATCTCATGAAGTAATTTAATGCTTTGGATTCATCATTGTTCATGGGTCCTATGGAGAGCTAGTGACTCACGACACTGGGCCATGGGGATTATGGCTAGATCAACAAAACAAAATTGTTAACCAATGTCTTTGAAGTGTGACTACCTCTTTGGGTATTCCAATTATCGATCACAAAGAATAAAATTAGTCTCCTAGAGGGTTTGGCGAAAGCCTCCAACATTATCATGGGTGAGTGCTACTGATGCCCTAAAATTTTCTGCTGCAACAAGAAAAAAAGAAATCTAGGAAAAGGTCTACTGTTAGAATATCTCACAATCTACTTTTTCTAAATTTGGTGTATGGTCCTACATTTTCCCACTCATCAACCGGTGTAGGATATGGAACTTGTAGTGGTACTAAAGAAAACTGATGGGATTGCAGGTTGGCCGGGGGAGAATACTTTGAGGGGGATAGCAAACCGCCGCATCATGGGTTGTCCTCTAAAGAGTGCAGTGACTTGGCCACCAAATAACAGTTAGACGAGCTCAAAACCACAATTTCTGGTGCATGGACTACAAATAATAGCGATGGATTATGCTACTAATCAGCCACCAATGGTCTCTATAATAGCTCCTTGTGATCTCTGGTGGAGGCAGAGAGTGAATCTGGTGATGATGGTTGTGATTGCATGGCTATAACCTGTGGAGATGCAATATTTTATTCCTCCTAGATGTACTTGAGGAGGGAGGCAGGAATTTGATGGACCATACATCCTGGAATAATTAGGATGATGCACCTTGTTCCTACCCCGAACCTTGACACAGAGGATATATGCATGGGTTCCACGTTGCGTCGTATTCCACCATAGAATTCGAGAAGCAGACTGGTTTAATCACAGTTTAAATAATTTCTGGTATACTTTTTATGGTGGCAGTGAACAACCCTCCTACTTTGGGATTGTTTTTCAGGACAAGGTAGATTTCGGGCTTGAGGAAGACCCTAGGTCGCACTGGTGCTAGTGTGGAAAGGACCTCCTCTTGATTGAGATGGGGTGTGAGGAGAACCTGGACAAATGATGGAGGGAACACGGGGAGGACCTCTATGTCCACTTACTAACGTGCAAAGGGAATCTACTTGGGAAGTGATGGTGCAGGTAGGACCTCTTCCGGAGCTGGAAAAAGAATGGTTAAGACCTCCATGATTGTTTCCCATGTCAGCGTCAGCACGATGAGGGTCGTCGTACTGGTCAAGTTGAACATGTGTACGATCTCCATGCTGCGTGAAAATGATGTGGTGTTGAACTTAACTTCTCTGATTAAGGGGGAAAGGAGGACCTTTGATGGCCTTTGTAATGAAATGGGGGAATCACCATGTTGGGGATTAATTGGATGTGTAACATCTCCACGTTGGCAACCGGTTGAAGGAGGAATGTCCCCATACCCGATGTCATGAGCGCAGAATAGGCTTCCATATTAGTGTCACTGCCATGGGGAGGACCCTCATTATGATTGAAGGTGCACATGGTGGACCTCCGCATCAAGCTTGGGAGTAAGGAGAACCCACATTTTTAATAGAGGCAGTATAGGGACGACCTCTGTACTAGGTGTCGTTGCCGCAGGTCAGCACGTGGCAGGTGCTACCTACACCTACAACTTGGATAGTCAACCCATCTTGCCCATTGGGCAGTTGGGGTCTTGAGCCAGGTTGGGTGGATGGGTACTTATGATTGGCATAAGCATGGGACTAATGGTGTATGTCGACGGTGTCATGGGTCCCAGTATTCACGGACATCGACACCCCTTAGTGGGATTCCTCTTCTGTCTGCGCTCAAAGCTAGAATCAGGTCAGATGGACGAGGTCTAGTAGTGTAGGTGAATTTCATACCTGCTCCTTGACTCTTGGGGCCAGGTGGTGGCGTTGGCATGTCCTAGTGGGTGCACTCCTTGTAGAACCTGGAACGAGATCCTAGATGGGTAGGCCCAAACATCCCCCACCTCATCGGTGCAGGGGAGGGAGTCATCAAAGCGTTCCAGGGAGAGGCTTCTGAAACGATTGTGCGTTGGAGTGGGTAGCAGTGTCTCCCTTCATGAACCTTGGGCAGAGGTAGCGATGAGGCGCAAACACCTCTAAATCCTAGCGGCCCTTATCTCAACTCGATATAATCCCCTCCTCCTCATATTGGTGGATAATATCATTTATCACCCTTTATTGAAAAAACATATAAGGGGATTTGGGGTGTGGTAACCCAATAAATATGGGTGTGGAAGCTATTGCAGAAGTATTGGAGCCAGACGAGACTTCCACATTGGTGCTGCCCATACCACTGCATCGGTGGGTGTGTGGCGATCAGTTTCCTCTTATGACAGCATGGGTCCTGGAAGGCATAGAGATTAACCCATTAGCATTTTTAAAAGAAAATTGACATCCAGTGCCCTGATTCCATTCCATGTTTCATGGCTAGTAAGAATGATCCAAGATGACAACGTTGCAGATTAGGATGTTCATCTTTCAACATCCACAACTTCTGATGAGTTTCACACTAGGCCAACTATTTTCTTCTCGGGACCTTGCACTAGATAACTAGATCCAGTGACACACTAGTCAACTGTTGTCTCCAACTCTTATAATATCCACATTGAGAAGAAGAACTTCACGTCAGGTTCACTATTTATGTTTCCAACGCTTTCACCGAGGTGTGCATCCATCCTCCGAGGGAACGTTGTTTGTTTCCCCGCATTTTTACTTTTCAATGGTGGCCAACATCAATCACTTATTCAGGGACATCTTCTCCTTGATCAAAACTGGATAATGGGATGTCCGTTCCCCCTTCTTTGGATTAATCCTCATAACTCATCACT
The DNA here is from genome assembly GCA_963277665.1 of Viscum album. Lineage (NCBI taxonomy): Eukaryota > Viridiplantae > Streptophyta > Magnoliopsida > Santalales > Viscaceae > Viscum > Viscum album. Next base: position 1,521,710,001 of record OY728136.1, read on the forward strand.
TGGTCCGGTTATCCCTTATAAGCTTATGATATTGTTCATGAATCTATTCCAAGTGACATGCCTTCATAGACGTTGGATAATTACACTTATTCGGTCAGGAAATTCCAAGTGTTCTAACCAAGGAATCAACCTTCGATCAGGGGTGTAGTCATGTTGAACATCCCTGGCATTTTTGGACACTAGAACACTAGCGCGTCTGGGTTTATTCCCCTTATTATTGGGCTTTTAGAGGGAGAAGAATCCCAAATCATTCCACATTGAATGCAGGTAATTATATGAAATAAAAATGTCTATGAGGGTTTCTCATCTTCCCTTGTTTAATAAAGGGTATTCCATGAAATTAACGTTTAGTGATGTTGGATCAGACTGATCAGAACACTGAATATAGTGGTTCAAATGGGTGCAAACTCCGAAGGGAGCACTTATACTGGGGATAATACATGGTTAGTTACAAGATTGCTGCTAGGAGATTTGAGGTATGGTGGTGGAATTATCCCACTGGGATTTGGCAGCCCATATAAGAATCAAGATAGATTATGAAGGGTTGAGTATTGAAAAACAATGAAATAGAATCTATGTTAGGATGCCAGTGATGTTGGGATTTTATCTCTAAGAGACATCCTATGTATCCCCATGGAAGGGAATCAAGGTTTATATAGTTCATCCTTGTGATGGGTCACCTAAGGAGGCCACTCATAGGGATGGTACCCATAAGAAGTGGAACCTCTGGGTTGGGGTATAAAATTAAGGTGTGATGAAAACAACGACCTGATGACACGGTGGAGATTACACGTGACTAGAAGCCTGATAGTTGTTCTGACTCTTTAGGGGTAGACCCAAAATATGGGTCCCATTGGAGGGGATTAGAACGGATTACTGCTGGATGGAGTCACAACGACTAATTTTTGGATAGGGTTGATCCTCATGAAGGCTTCCGACATACCCTACCTAGGATATAGAGATCAAACCTATATTGTCTGAATTGGTACAGTTTAACATCATGCTGGATGAAAATGGGAAAAGAAGTTTAATGTCATGATGGATGATAGTGAACTAACATGGAAGGGGTCAAAAACAATGGTGATTGGTCTTGAACCTTAGGGAGGTGTCATATGTTTCATTACTTGAAAAGGATAGAAGACCATGTAGTTTGAAATGGTGTTGGTGAACTGACATGAAGAGGGTCATAACCAATGGTTGTTGGTCTTAAACCTCAGAGGGGTGTCCGACATACCTTGACTTCGCAAGGATCAAAGTAACTGTTGTTCCTGAAGGTGGTCTTGGTGAACTGATCTAACGATGGTTGGGACCAATTAGGTGTTGGGATTGACCCTCGAGTAGGCTTCTTACATACCTTTACTTGGAATGGAACAAAGTCCATGTAGTTCAAAACGATGTGTGGGGTTTACACTGTTGAATGCAAAAAGAGGATGTTATCTTCGATGCTTACTCTAAGCCCATGTGAGTCATGCTCAGTGTGGGAAATAAGAGGCAGCAGAGACCTGATGACAAAAATCCGAATGGTGCATCTGTGGGAAGTGGAATGGGGCGTACATGTGATTAGTGACCGAAAGAGGAAACATGGTCTTACGTGTGGTTCACGACCAGAAGAAATGGGGATTGGGACTTACTCCAAGATGGAGGCCCGAGTGGAGACAAAGACCAACTGGAGAGGGACCAGATAATGAAGGTCCATGTTCTCCCATCACATCTAGTCTTTGATGTGTAAGAATTAAGGTAGAGAAGGGATGCTACATCACACAATAATGGTTAGCGCATACACCAAGATTGTTCCCCTTTTCCACACATACATATGCTGCTCTAATAAAGATGATATCATTCCATTTGAGGAATATTTCACTCCAATAGAGACCAGTGGGCATAAATAATGTCCAAGGTGGGGCACCCCACGTGCAATTCATGGGGAGAGTCTATAGTTTAATGTCATGTGCTGAGGAGAAGGGTGCTGGTTGTTTAGCTTCCTATAGCTTGGATGAGGCGGGTTCACCCGACACCCCCATAGACCTAGGTGACTGATGCCCACCCACCATTGGGGTAGAGAAATAATTATAATAACCATGGAATTGGGGTGATGTTGAGTGATACGTTGTGGGGACCACATTAGCATGGTTATGCGAAGAAAGAAATATCCATTAGCGTGCCTATGCGATGAAGCATGTGGTGAAGCAATGCAACGGGAATAACCACCCAAGGGAATCTATAATCACTTTGTGCAAACCTAGAGGGCCATCTGGAAAGAGGAGTTGTGGAGAAAATGGATCCACAGGTAGAAGCCTCATCAATCTCTGGTGTTCCATGTAATGTAGAGGCTTTGTGAAGGGGTATGCTTTTCAAAGTGAGGTGGCACAGCCTAGGCATAAGGAATAAATGCATATAGAAGGTGCTTCAAAAAGTGAAAAGGCATCCACAGAGAATTGATTCGTAATGCGAGGGTTCACTGTGAAGATTAGCATTGCGATGTAATGTGATTACTGAAGCAAAGTGACCCTGCCTTAGAATATGGGTTACATGTGCCTGGAGGGTCCTTCATAAAGCGTTAGTGCTCCATGAATACCTGGGTTCCCTTGGGGATCCCCTTCTATTGTGGAGTCCCATGTGCTCTGTGAAGGGAATCCCTCTATAAATATGGGTTCCATTCAAACAAAGGGAAATAGACTTTGTGATGGAATATTACATTAAATATCTCATTGTTCTCAGAGATATATTTGCTTTGCGATTTTTGAGCTAAGAAGGAGAAAGGTCCAAGGATCTTTCATTTGGTTTTGAGGGGAGCCTGACATTTATAGGAAAGAGTCACTACGGAGAAGAGATTGCTGGGTGTGGAGACACATGTATCAATGTCGCAACCACGGATCCTCCAACCTCCTCACTCCACGGTGGATTTGTAAACGTCAGTCCAGCTCACGGGGCCTCCATTCTCCTTGCCCTGCAGTGGATTCACTGACGTCAAATGGGCTCACGGAACATCCCATCTACTTGCTCCATGGTGGCTTTCTAGAGGGGGAGATTCATGCCGGCCGCAGTTCTATGGGGCACCGCGGGCAAGCTTCATGAGACATCCCCAAGGGCCTCACCTTTGTTTCTCCTCTTCCCAAATTTAGGTGCTAACAACCATATTCAGTGATTTTAGTGAATTCATTGCTTGAATGATTAGAATAACTCAATTTATCATTCAAGAATTTAATATTCCTTCATTTACCTTTAGATTTCCATAATTCTTTAATTATTGGAAAGTCAGATCTGATTTGACACTTTTTCATACATTCATATCATATGTCATATTTATTACATTGAAATTTCTTATTTCTATAGATGTAATGATTTAATAAAATTACATTTTCTGCTATATATTCTCCTAAACCCAAATTAAATGAATGAAAAAATTATTAAATAGTAATTTGGGGTGAAACATATTCCATTTTGATTGAAATATTATTTTCACCTTCTTCTTCAATCTCATATTACTTCCTAATTAAGGTTCTAAATGTTTATTCCACCATCAAATTTTTTACTATTGTGGATTGAATATTAATAGATGATATTATATTACACATATAAGGATCGAATTGATGTACCTTTAATGTCTGATCTAATTGTGCAACATGTCCTCCATATTCATTAACACCATTGGAACCTTCTTTAAATCTTCAATTCATATGAGTGATTCGTTAAAATTTATACATCATGACATTACCAAATTTTAATATTTCATTGTTTTGAAATGGTTTTAGGATATTATCAACTCCTTCATAGGTAATAGGAATAGTATTCCACATCTAATATGTTGTAGAACAATAAAAAATTTGATTAAATTCATGCAATCCTAATCTGTAAACACTTATACTAATGTTTCTAATATTAAAATCATAAAATTTCCCTATAGAATCAGTCCACTTATCCAAACAAAAAAATATTTTCACAGGGCTTGAATTTTTTTAACTGAGCTATTATTCCAAGATTTTTAAATAAATTGTCATGCATTATTTCCATAGTATATAATTATAACCATTTAAATAATGTTCATGTATCATCGACATAAATTCTCTTGGATATACCATTGTGATATATTGTTTTTTTAAATTTAACTATGGAATGTTTGAGTCAAAAGAAATATGTCTATTTATTTTTTCATGTAAAATAAATAATATTTATAAAAGAGAACATTAATTAATAAAAAATGATAGTATTATATAGAAACAATATAATAATTATAGATATTATGAAAAAAGCTTCCAATAGAGCCCTTCTATTGATACAAATACGTAGTTCAGAATGATTATGATGAACACCTAATGTGGGTTGTGAATTGTGATTCCATTATGAAACTATTAATAATTAAAAACATAAATATGTATTTAAATATATATATTCATCTGATTCTCAAAATGTGTATGTATTAGAATATATTTAATTGAAAGGACAATTAATAGTGATTTCTTGTTGTTTGGGTGAAAAATAACTGAATCTAATCAACCAATTATCAAAGGTTTGATCATGGTGATTTTTAATAGAAAGTCATATTATTCAGAGAAAACATGAAACATGTTCATACAGTTAACACATTACATAATATATTTTATATGGCATTTTAGTAATTTTATTGGGAACAAAAAAATACAAATCATTTAGTGCGATGATGACACTCCTCCATGACTGAGTATGAGTTGGAAAAACTAGAATTGAAAATAGGTGATATGTTGTTTTTGGAATTATAGGATTTTATAATAGATACAATATCAAATGAAAAACTAAATACACTTCAATGAAACATTGTAAAAACAATGATAATATTCTACACCTATCAGGATTCATTGTGAATTTAATAGAAGACTTAAAAATATCATAATATGATAACCATGTATGTCTCTAATATTTATATATGATATTCACTACAACAATTTGTTCCTAAATATAATCTAAGAGATATAATAACACCAAAGAAACATCATTAATAATAGAAGGAGTAAAACATTTATATCTATTATGTGTAACTATTTACAGATCTGGAGACAACATCCCAATATTATTTTGGAATGAAATTCTTTATCATATTAAAATTATCAATATTTATCAAGACACTATAGTTTCTTGATGAATATATCTCCAAAATAATTACATGATAAATCATTATAATAAATCATGTCATCATGATTTATATTTATGTTTGACCACCCAAGGAGAATTGAGCATTCCCTTTGAAATAAAAAAAATTTAACCATTGGGAAATAGTCATTGAATTGGCCTTTAAATATATAATAAATTTATATTAAATATGATGATATCATTGAACAAATCGTGAAAATGATTCCAAATTTTCCAATCCTTCATTTTTTGTGTCAAATATAATATTCATCTTTGTAATGACAAACCTAAAATATATTGTTGATGAATCATAATATATCTATTTAATCATAGGCTTGATTTTGAATGTGCAGTTACTAATACATACTTTTACTCTAAACATAGTGTATAAATGACCATTTCCAAACTGAATTTATGGTTCAAACCCCATATGTTCTGATGAAAACATAGGTATGTAATTGTTTTTATTGACATCTTAAAACATGTCCAGAATAAATGAGAAACCAATACATTTGATTGAAACCCAAATTTCATCATGAATGAAAATTATAAATTCAATAATCATTATACTAAAATCCTCATAAATTTATATTAATGATAATTGACATTTGTATATTTGTGATCATAAAAACAAATAATATATTTTTGAAATTTTTATATCAACAAATTATAAAATACATGGGATCCATGCATCAATTGTGTCTTGAATATTTTATTTCATGGTATCATTGTATCACCACCTTATGATCATGACCATATTTTCCATAATCACTATACATGCACACTCTCTATATACTTTACAATCATGATATGATGGTCCAAATATTCTGAACACAAAGATAAATAACTCCCTAGGAAAGGAATCACACATAACAATGTACATTATAAAATGAAAGAACATGATCATTAAAATAATTTTGTAAATAAATACATGTGATAATTATAAAACAACTGAAAAGGATATAAAAGTAATTATATAATCAAGAATCACATATAGGTCTCACAAGTTATGCACACACACCATCATGTGAACTTTATAGATAACAGTCATTATGGCCTGCTAAAAAAATGTATATCAATGGAAACATGTGTATAAAAAACCATAAGTTAAGTATCTTCCTACATCAAAGTCATTTTATAGTGGACTTAAATGTTCATCATTTAATCATCACATGAATCCCTTCTATGTAATAGTTAATTGAAAATACTCTCAAATGATTCCTATGACTAATTTGAACTATTTTATTTCAAATAATAAATGGAACACCACAAGTGATAGTTGTTCTCTCTACTAGTTCTTCCATAATATATTCTATAACTCCATATTTTTCTTAGTAATAGTTCAATATTGTTATCAATTATGTTGTTCTATATTAATTCTCTTCAATTCCATGTAATATTAACACATAAAAATTCATTAAATATAGTAATGTGAAAAAAATTATTCATACCTAAAATAATATCCCCCTAATAAGTACTACTATGAAGAATATATTAGAGGGGGTGATGGTTCTTCCATTCCTGGAACTCAAAATATTTGATATTATTAGGGGAAAGTTCTTTCATCCATGAATTAAGAGATCTATAAAAATCCCAAAACTCATATAATTCCCAAAAATTAAGGATTAATTTTTTATATAATTTCAGTAATGTATAATACATAAAATTATTCAATGTAATCATCCCTAAATTAAATTAGCAATTTAATTTTTATTTTTATCATTTCTTAATTTATGAGCTGTTAAAATATTCTAGAAATATAATTAGTATGAATTAGATAAATAATGGAATTAATTAAATTATATATTAGGATATCAAAATATTCATGAACCTATTACAATAATGTAATTGGGAGAAAAAAGAAAAACATTAATATTTAAACATTGTCATCTGAAATTGGTAATGTGTAAGGGTGAGATGGTACTACCATTACCCAGATAATATGTGTCTTGTAAGGTTAATGAGTTTTTTAAAAATAGGCCATACTAAAATGATAACCCTTAAAACTATTAAATGATTTTATATACCCTTACACAACACCTGATATACACTTATAAATCTTTTAGAAACAAGTGTTTACCCTTATACATTGAATAGGATCCACATAATACTTGTTCTCCTCTATATAGATTCTCAGATACCCCATATACAATGACTAATATAACATTACATAACAAAATATTACCTTTATTAATCCATTATGATTTAGGAATTAACCTTAAATAGTTCACATAAACTATATATTAACATGATACAACCAAGGAAACTCATATGTACCCTTACACATCCTTTGAAAAAAAAAGTTACCAAGGCAAACATCAGAGGTCCTACTTAAGGGTAAGTGTTTTCTTTTGTAAATTTAATTATTTAAGAAATATTATTATTAAATTTTATAAAAAGTGGTTTTTATGAACATTTAATAGTTGATGTAATTACACATTTTCTACTGGACTATATGTAATTCAATGAGAAAATGGAATATTTATTTTGAATAAAATAATATTCCTTTTATGGGGCCATATAATTATGACATTATACATTCATTGATGATGATAAAATTAATAGCTACATATATAATGTTCTAAAAGGTTGTGAATTCTAAGGGGATTAATGTCATTGAGTTGTATCATATTATTTAGATGTTATTCTACAAAACTATAGTAAAACATGAAATAAAATATTTCACCTATCAATCATACCAATACCAAGGATACACTAGAGAGTCACTTGGTCATAAGAAATATGATAAGTCATTATTTCAAGTATATAACATAATTTTGTATAATTTATAAGAGATCATCACATTATAAAATTATTAGAATTATCTATATTAATTTCAATAATTTTTTTTTCTTTAATTTCATTAATAACTACAGTTCCTAATACGTAGCTTCCAGTCAATCAATTATACAGTTTATATGGATGAATAAATAAAATTAAAATATTGGAGTCCATTTAGAAACCTATATTTAAATAATGTTTGACAACTTGAGTACTTTCAATCAAAGAAAACACCATATTTATCAATCGTGTATGAGGAACATCAAAATAAAATTTGATTTCATTGATGATATAGTTTAGCTAAAACTATTGTAATTCTAGTACGTGTCAAAAAATATCAGGTTGTGGATATCATGATAATGTAATTAACTAAAAAATATTTTAGGAGGCTTTAGTTTGATCATGGACACTAGCTGACCCCATCCAATTATATGGTTGTAAAAAAGAACCCCTAGTCTCCCCATGAGGACTTATATTATACCAATATGTGGTCAATATATATTGTTTTAAATTTGGAAATATTACACTACCCAATGTGAAAATTTTGAGAAATTCCATTTTGGTACATTTATAATGGGGGAGAAAGAGTTTATGTTTAATGGTGGGAAATAATTCCATCGACATGGAGTTATTTAATTCTATTGAAAATAGCGGTTAATTTATTTTGGAATTGAAGAGATTACAGTAATGATCATTATGAGGTACATTATTATTAATGTATTTTAGATAATAATAATGATATAAGTGTTTTGATGTGGAACTACTGATTTACATATTATTTATATGAATGAGTTGGATTATTAATGTCTTCGATATTCTTAGTATTGAATCATTTATGAAATATCTAAAAGGGAGTTATTTTAGAGAATTTAAAAGAACTACTCAGAATTTCTCAGTCATTTAATGCTGAATCAGCATTTTATCATTAGAAGTATTGTGTTTTGGTATTTATTTTCAATAGAACTTATATGGGAGATGGTTAGAAAAAATAAATATATTTTTTTAATTCTTTTCTTGAAAATATTTTCTAATGTTAATTTAAAAGGATATCACTTGATTATTGTATGTATTTATGGTGTTTTTAAAAAATAAAATTCAATTTTATATATATTACAAGATTCATTCCATGAAAACATGTGAAATTGAATGATTGTGTGTTTCCAAAAATAATTATAAATAAATTGATCTCACTAACGATCATATGAATCATTTTAATCTAGAAATAAAAAAACAATTTCGAAATTGGGGCTACATAAGGATCATTTAGGGAACATTATTAGAATGATTAATGTAACGAGATCGTATGTCTCACCACAACATGGATTCATATAGATAAATAAAATTTTAATATGATACCTTCTTTTAAGAGATTTAATTTTTATTGTTACGTGTTGGGAAATATTTATCAATCTATGGTGGTGACAGGAGCATATTTTCATGGCACTGTTCACCAAAAGTTAACTATTGATGGATGAAAAACACTATGAAAGTGGTAGTATTGGACATGTGCATCTGGTGTACAACCATCTGCGCTATGAGATGAATCCTCATAATTTTAATTCATATAAGTATATTCTAGTAGATTTATATAGATAATGGTATATCTATGAAGTAGTGTGTCATATCATGACTAGTTCGAGGATAAAAGTTAATTTTAAGTTCCATTATATGATCCATGTATTGTATAGTATGATTAATAAATATGAACCAATTGATCTGGTGGTTGACAATATTTTAAATTCAAAACAATGACATCGTTCCTTCAATTGTAAAATTATATACCATCGTAAAGCTATAGATGAAGTTAAATATTATGAATTGAAGTAAAATTCATAGTGTTCAGTCGACAATAATTTAATTTAATGTTTAAATTAAAAATATTTTGAACACATTGATTGATCATGATGGTCTAGATTAAATATAATCAATCATAACCAATGGATAATAGGTTTATTGTGTGGATGTATTTTAAAATATTATAAAGTATTTTTGAAGGATTATAGAATTAAAAAACTAAGGTAGAATAATATAAAAACATATGGAGGAGTTCCATACAAATGTTGTCTGTTAATAGAATAGGAATTCTATATTAAATATTTATTCCTATTAGATGATTTATATAATTACAAATATAAAATATTATTAAATTGATTTTGAAACCATTATTATTGTAAGTATATAACCATTTTCATTTCATGTAAAGAATAAACAGTAATTGTATTAGTGTATTCCATGTTTTTTCAGAGAAATGAGAAATCATATATTTAATATTTGTAACCAAAAGGGCTAGAGAAGAAACGCCAAAATTGTCACCAATGTAGTGATCTTCATGTTTTGTTTTCATCCGAAACTTTACTTCTTTGGTCATTAGATTATCTTGATTGGGTGAACCATGTAATATATTTTTTTACACTGCCTTATTGTTTAATTAATTATTTTAATTTATCATAAAATAGTGTAATTCCTATTGAAATTATCAGAGGATCATTGGAATGGTTTTTAGAAAAAAAATTATAATAACCCGATTCAACCCCACACAGTGTGTTCATTATTGTCTGTGACTAATATAAACCAAAAAAGGATAATCCCAAAACTGATGAAATTTATATATGGAATGAAATGTATATGTTAAGAAGATGATTTATTCTCTAGACATTATCAAATTATATGTTGATGTTTATAATTTGGTGTTGTATTGTGAGAAATCACATTGAAATGAATTTCATAATAAATATTACTTTTATGATTTATTTATTGAATGGTATTATATTTTTTTCATGTCATGCTTCCTCTAAAGATGCCCCTCTTGAGCAGGAAATGAAGGAATAAAGATAAATGACCCCGAGTCCCACCTCCGGTTGTCCCTACGGGGGTTACCAGCACCAAGGGTATAGAATCTCACGAGATGGGAGGTATTTCAATTTTATAGTAACTATGATCAGGAGATAAGATGTATAAAACACAAAAAAGTACATGATATATGCATAAAAGAATATCTAAACCATCCTATAGGAATTTTCAAATAAAAACTACTACCAAACAAGATTCTACAAAGTAAATACAAAAAGGGAAATATTTTAAATTACATAGAAACTATCCACAATGTCTGAGTTAGTAATTTTTAGAATGGTGTAAAAAATCTTATGGGAAACGTGAATGTATTTTTATAAGTATATTTATAATAAAATTATTCCCATTATGGATAAAAACTCTTTCATGCACAAGTGGAGAAGAATACTAATCCCCCCATGAGAAAACAGAAGAAACCAACCACACCTAACATGGTATACTTTCCACCACAACCTCACAAATGGAACTTTCCCCAAATAATGCAAGTCATGTAATGTAATATATAGAGAACATTGATGATAGGGTACCCTGAACCACATTCCCACTTATTACCCACTCTTACACCTTGATAGCAATATTCTGGGCCTTCCCACCTCTTCTGAAGCCAACACTTGATAACTAGCTCACAGACACCTAGGCCAAATAGCGAGACCCACAAGTAGGGAAAACAAATCTCATCACATCCCTCATGTACACACATGGTCCCCACAACCATGTCCTACCCACAAACACCTAGTCCACAACCCATATCACATCCAAAAGACATCCGGGAACATATAACTCATCACACCCTGAAGACACATGGGAAAACACAATTATCCCGCACAAACATGGTAATTAGAAACCACTACCATCTGTATGAATATTAGCATATCACCACATGGAAATAATTAAAGGGAAGAGAAGTTGGGCAACCATCCATCCTCCCATCGAGATGTTAAGGAAATACACCCTCCACCAAAACAATAGGGGCATTTGGTACATGGTTCTCAACGTGGGTGGGGAGTGAATAAAAATCATAAGGAATTACCAGAATATATATATATAGTTATTAAACACTCGACACAAACAATGGATTTCTCAAGACAAATGGTCATCCCATAAAACTACCTTTATTTCTACCTATAACTGCATCTTTTAACACTATAAATAGTCACTTCAGATGTTGATAAATAGATTCCATTCAAAATAATCCAAAAATCAAGATATACCCCTATCAAACTCATTTAAATAGTTATAATTATTTTTTAATCATTTCATTTATTCATTACAACCATACCTAGACATCTACCAACCAAAGCACACAACAATCCACATGGTATTAGACACATAGAAGAACAAGAAACTCATTAACGAAACCCACACTTATCATCATTATTATATTTCATTCTTCACTTTCCATACTCTCAACAAAAAACCTACAACATACAACAAAACCCCTAAAAACATCTCATGAAAACCAAACCTAACAACCCCACTGTATAGCAACACAAAACCCATCACACGAGAAAAATAAATAGAGAAAAATATAAAACTACAGCCCTTCAACTCAACCACTTCCCATCCATTCCACAATCATTCTATCTATCAACATGATATTTCATTACACAACCATTCAATCCCACCTTATAGTCATGCTCTCAACCCCAAAACCACACAACCACACAAGGCACAAGCTAGAACAAAACCACCCACAACACATAGCCACACCATATAAGGAAGGGTGTGTTAGGATTTATAAAACACATCTTATATAATTTCACTTTGAAAATTCACGGGATATCAAATAGAATGTTCCATCTTGAGGTATCCATTTATTTATCCAAATATACATGGTGCATCAATTTCATATATACATCAGTGCTACAAATGTTGAAAAAATCCATCATAATCATCTAGAGGTCACAAATGAAGACCAACAATGAAGATAATTTTTAGTTGTCGTATAGCTCATACTGATCACAATAGGAGTAACCAGTAAAACAGAAGCAAGTGTCACATTTTCCGTACCCTAGTTTATTGGTTTAAAGATGATTATATTATATTTATTGAACATGGATTCAATATCCATCATAGAGAAAACATTTGTACACCCACCCTAAAAAGTACATAATAAGGAGGAATGAAGGGACCCCTACCTTGAGATAAGATGATCAACAACTCCTCCTTGTGCCAAATATGCGGTGCACAAGGTTCCAAGGAAACATGATCCTAGAGAGCATCATAAAAATACAAACCCTCATGGAATGAGGGTTCTAGGAAGCTTGAAAGTGATATTGGGAAGGAAAAGATGAATGAAATATTCACTTCATCAAGGTACTAGATTTGATACTCATGGGAAGTGAAATGGATTCAAAATCCATTAATGGGGGATCTTGACCAAGACCATGTAGCATGGTTATTTAGGATTCCCTGGGTGTTATGAATTTAATGATATTATTTATATTAATTGAAATTCCTTTAAATAATAATAAACATGGTTTTAATATCATTTTATGTCCAATGAAATTTTGATGCGGAAAAACAGTAACAACTAGAGAAAATAGGAATTTTGAAAAAATGATGTAAATTACTCACCGTTAGGTGAGTCACCGATGTGAGCTACTGATGGTGAGTCACTGACGTGATCTAATAATGGTAAGTCACCGATGTGAGGTACCGAGGATGATTCACCAACATGACTCACTGATGGAGTGTCACTTATGGTAAAGTCACTGACACGAGCTACTATCAGTGAGTCACCGATGGATGAGTCACTGATGTGACTCACTGACACGAGTCATCGATGTGACTCACCTATGTGAGCTACCATCAGTAAGTCACTGAGGGCTGAGTCACCAATGCAACTCACCAATGTGACTCACTAACACCACCTACTGAAACCACCACCTAAATCCAATTACTGACACCCCCATCTGATTCAACCTAACGACACCACCTACTAATTCCCCTTACCCACGCCTCTTACAATTGATAAACTGGATTTTTTTTAGAAAACTCTTCAATTGAGTCATTGTTGCCTCCTATAATATCTCGAACACTATATTTTTACAAAAAAATGGACCAGGGTATGGGCCATTACTTCAGATACCTCTCAAACTAATCTCATCCTTGAGAATCGTAAAAAAATTAATGATAGAAAAGATGGGTCCCAAAAACCATGACAAATGGAAAATAGGGGTGCATACCACCACAACATGTGATATCTCTCAAAGATCTAACTACACATTAAACACCACCACACCGTAAATGTTAAACAATAAACCACCCTTTATTTATAGAATCTTTTAGTTAAACCCCAATATACATGATCACCTCCTCTAACATGTACTTCATCAACCAACTAAAAGACTCACCAAACATGCACAACAACCATTCCTTCCTAAATCAATGAATTAGGGAATTCATTTCACTATGTAAAGATACACTCCACTCTGGGAAGCACTGACTCACCCACACATGTTTAATCACGTCTTAATTAATGCATCTTGATTAATAATTAGGTGCTCCCCTATTCAATTATCAATATTTTAACACACATTTTTGAACAAGGAAACACCATATCTCATTGAAATAAATGTTCATGCACAACATTACATTCAAAACACAACAATGTAAAACTTAGAACAACATTGTGTATAGGGAATGCGTATGTATCTACCTTTCTCAAGTACTCTCCCCTAGGGAACCATGACTCCAAAACACACGAACCAAGGGAATGGTCTACCCACAAATCCCCTTCTCCCTATGATTTTGGATCCACATCGGCCACTCCACGTACGTCATATAATCATTGATATCGAACTATCCACAATCGATGACATGTGTGCCATTATGAAGGTACCAGATAATATGGGAGATACAGAAGATGTGTTGGATCCTCTCAAATTGAGGTGGAAATTCCAAATGGTACAACACAACACTAACTTTTCCCAATAACTCGATGGGTCTCATGAATCTAGTTGAATGATTTATCCATCTTCTAAACCTCTAATGCCCACATTAAAGGGTTACCTTTACAAAGGCCTCCTCCAGCAATTGGAATATGACCGTTTCCAGCCACATTCTACTTTTATCCTCTCACAGACATGATGAAACAAATATATAATGATTTTCACTACATCAAGACTAAGAAAAGAAATCTCTAAAACCTATATCCCACACAAAATAGAACAACACGGTCTCCCTTAAAACTCTTAAAATGGAGCAATGCTAATGGAAGAGTGATAGCTATTTTCTAAGAGAACTCCACAAAAGGAATGTTTCGTACCCAAGATCCATCAAATTCCATGATGCAAGCCCACAATATTTCCTCTAACATTTGAATGGTCCACTCTGTCTGCCAAACTGTCTGAGGTTGGAATGCAGTGCTGAGGAGTTACTGAATGCCCAGAGCATGTAAGAATCCCCTCTAGACTCAAAAGGTAAAAAATTCATCTAGATCTAAGATGATGGATCTTAGAACACCATGTGGCCACAAAAAATCATCCACATACCCTCTAGTAAAGGAATCCACTGCACTCAACTCCTTAATTGCTAAAATGTGGTCTGATTTCATCAGTACATCTACTAACACCCAGTTTTTATCAGATCCACTCTTATCCCTGGGTAATACTATGTAGAAATCCATCATGATGTCATCCAAATACCCGTTGGGGGTTATCTGGGGGCAGAAAAAACCACTAGGAACATGGTGCTCAGACATCTCCTTTTGGAACACCAAACACTTTTCCACAAACAATGCTTCATTTTCTTTCAAAAGAGTCCCCCGAAAAATTCATTTCATTACACGGTACATATTGGAATCTCCATGGATCATAGATAAGGGCGAGTTATCGTACTCACGGTGGAATTCTTCATGCATCAACATTGGTACAAATAGCCTCCCACAGAAAAATATATTATTCTTACCATCCTCTAACCATCCATTTTGAACATAGAGATAGGAAATGAGATTGTACATCACCTATGCCTCTGAGTATCCCCACAGAGTCTCCTCCATGTGATGTACTAGAGAATAAATCACTATTAGTTAGAACAAGAATCCATTACCCCCCATCCATTCCTACATCTTTGTTCCTGGCATCCAGCTCCTACATTGACTTCTAAGCATCCACATATTCATAAATTACATCCTTTAACAATGTATTGCTCATAACATCATCCCTGAAATTTTCTTTTCCTAAGGTGTAATATATTTTTATGTCATAGTCTTGGAGAACTCCATCCACCTTTTCTAAGGAATGTTCAGATCTCATTGGAAAAATATATACATAAATATCTAGTTATCTATGATGACAACAAATCACTCCCTAATGAGGTAATGTAACCACAACTTCAGCGTGAACATGAATGCCACTAGCTCCAAATCATGGGTGGCACAATTATTTTTGTGGGTATTTAACTACCTACACTCATAATGGAACACTCCATACTATTGCATAAGCACATATCCCATGCCCAGATGAGAAATATCACAAAAAACCTTTGACATCACTCCTTATTCTAGGAATCGAAGAATAGGACAAGTGGCCAACTGCCCCATTAGATAGCCAAAAAATTCCATGAATTGATCACTGCACAAAATATCCTGGTCATTTTTTGAGCTATCAATGGAGAAACAATGTGAGAGAAATCAGCTACAAACCTTAGGTAATTTCCAACAAAAGCAAGGAAACTATGACCCTTTTCAACATTCCTAGGTGCTTCCCAAAAAAAAATTTCCTTGGCCTTTAAAAGTTCTATATCTATACCCTACTAAGAAACTAAATGTATATGGAAATGTACTTATCTTGTATAGAACCTGCACTTGGATAGCCTTCCATCGATCCGGTGGCGTCAATGTTCCTCTATGTAAGTTCTATGATGCTTGGTATTCTCCTACTATGATTTTGTGTACATCAAGATGTCATTGATGAATAAAAAGACAAACTAGTCAATGAACTTATGGAAAATGGAGTTCATGGGCCCCATGAACACCACTCCTGCATTTGTAATGCTAAATGACATATCTACAAAGTTGATGTTCATATACATGTATCTGAAATCAATATTTGGAATATTGACTCCTTTCAAACTCATTAAGAGATATCCAGACTGAAAATTGATCATCAAAAACAATCATTCCACACATACCTGGTTGAAAATATCTTCTATCCATGGGAGAATGTAATGGTTCTTGACATTTACCTAGTTCGAACTCCAATATTTTATACAAAACCACAGACGATTATCCTTTCTCTTGGAATTTTGGACTAGAGCACAAGAAAAAGACACACTAGGCCAGATAAAGCCTTTCTTCATCATATAATCTATCTAAATCCTTAACTCTTGTAACTCATAAGGCACCATACAATAAGGATTAATTGAAATTTTAAGACACACTATGTTGTAAGTCTATCCCAAATCATCAGCATGTCGAAGTGGTATAGCCACAACCTCCACGGATAAAAGATCTAAGAACTCCCCAAAAGAATTTGTAACCTCTTCCATCTCATAACCCACCGATTCTAATGAATATTCCCCTAAAAAAGAATGAATAGGTACCTTTCACTAACATCCCACCTGAGAACTCCAATTAGTGATGATGGTCACATGCTAACCATTTGCAAATAAAAAAACTCTCCTTTATAAGTTGTAAATAATTGAAAAATAGAATACAATTGTAAAATGTTGATAATTAAATCATATTTTCTCATTTATAGAAATTAAATATCCCCATGTGACTGATGTGGTCCCATTATCAGTCCACATCCCTAAAACACATCAAACAAGCTGGTTTAGCCTCTGACTAGAATACTATACAATTGGGGAATGATAATCCTATCTGTAGTTAGTCCCATAACATGGGATATACTGGAAAAAACAAGGTTTCTTGAGGATCCATAATCAAGAAATGTGCAGGAAAGAGTACTGAGGATACTGATCATACCTCAAACAAAATTTTTCCCGTGTAGAACTGTTGTCTCTACAGTGTTCAACTAACCTTGCACTACTCCCTCTCCCCTCTAATGAAGACATCCTTCTCAACCACACCTAGGTTGAGGTCCCTGAGGAATAACTTGAGGTCATCCTCTACCTTCCCCATCTCCCCATGGTGGAGCAATAGCCTGTTTTCCATATTGAGGAAACGACATTTCTTGAAACTACTGTTGAGGTGGGAGAAAGAACACAATGTATGTCAGAAAGGTAAACATGGTTACCTTGTACTGAAGAGAAGGTAGAATTTCCTCCTCTATAATTCTCTCAGGAGACTCCTCGTCTAGAAAGAGATCTAGAGAAAAACAAAGCAGATCGTTGAACTTGATTCATTGCTCTGGTACCTACAGACTCCCTTATTAGAAGGAGAGTAGCTCTTGCCTCATCTAATCCTTCGTTTTAGTTGAATGGAATTCCACCCATAACTCTTTCTCAAAATCATACCTCAAAACCTCATCCCATTTACTCTCCCTTAGGTATAGTTTCCACCACTGACACGTAGCTCCCTGAATCTACCTTGGTGCAAATGGAACCATGTAATCCATCAAATCCCAGAACAAGATGAATGAGATCACAAGATCCTTGAGCCTACTCTCTGTCTCCATGTCAGAAACATTTACCTCATACTTTCCAAGAGTCTACCATTTGAAATATCATAGTGTCTTCGACCATTTATTAACCTCCTCTACCCGATGAACCCTACGTCGATCAGCTGGGTCATCCAGTTGAGCCTCAACACCCTGCACAACACATTGAGGATGTAAAAGTACCCTAGCTGAAAAGGTTAAATAAGGAACTTGAAATCCAGATTAGTATGGAATATTATTTATGATTTATTTTATGTCATTTAAATATTTATCTATTTAATATTTACTAAAATGGTCCAAATAAAATATTAACACATGTCATAATAATACATTTACATTTCCTAGGGTATCTACCCTATAGACGGTTCAAATTCACTTGGTGATTTCATAGGCTTAGAGTCCTTTCATTTGATTAGGGGTGGGGGGGGGGGGGGGTCCAAAAATCTCATGTCTTAGCTGGTCTTCCCTAGCCTATGTCACACACCGATATCACCTAACACAGTTTTCCTGCCAATCCATGTGATCCTCATGATGCCTAACTCCAATCTAATTAAAATATCCCAACCATCACCTCTAATTTCATTCTTTCAAAATTTTCATACTCCAATGATTCCCCTACTAATATTACAATGATGTAAGAGAGATAATTACCATCAAGTGCTGCCTATTATTGGACATTGGGTGGCGACCAACACCAAGGGTTAAAATCTCAGTAAATTGGAGGCATTACCATTTTTAAAGTAACTATGAACAAGATATATGATGTATCAACCTCAAAAAACTCAGATATAGTTGTATAAAATAAAATTCAATACATCCACATGCATATTAAAAAAACTGCTACAATATGAGAGTCTCTAAAGAAAATATCAAAAGAGCATGCTAAAAAGCGACACAAAAACATTCCCCAATGTCTAAGTTGTATGGTCCAGCATGGTCCACATAATCCTCTAGGAATAATTAAAGCTGTTTTATATATACAGTGAGAATATAAGTATACTACGAAGAGAAATGCAAATTCTCTCATTCAGTAGTGGAAAATTATTCTAATTCCTCGTGATAAAAAAACCAATAGCATCTAACAATGTATACTAGCATCCCCAATGTAACCAATGGTAATCAAACTAAATAACCCAATTTATGTAATGTAATGTAGAGAAAAACAATGATAGGGTGCCCTCCACCACATTCCCACTAATTAATATCTCTCTCTCACCAGGAAGAAAAACACCCTAGTGGTCCCACCTATTTTGAATCAACATCATCTCAACCCACCCGTACACACATCAACCATATAGAGAGTCCTAAAAACCTTGAAAATGAAGACCATATCATACATCCAACAATCACCTAGGCCTCAAAACCATGTCCCACCTATAGAAACCTAGGCCACATACCACGTCACATCTTAATGAAAAAATGGAAAACAAAACACATCTCATACTGATGACAACTAGGAAACCACAACTCACCCGCAGAATCCTGGACCTCACAAAGAACTATTTAGAAAATGAATATTAGGATATAACTACCTAGAAATGGGAGCAAGGAAGATCATGTGGTTATCCGTGCATCTTCCCATCAAGATGTTAGGGAAAGTCACTCTCCCATATAATGATTGTTATGTTCAGAACATGGTTCTCAACTAGGGTGGGGTAGACATAAAAATCACAATAATTTAAAAGTATATGCATATATATATATATATATATATATTACACTCATCCCAAACTAAGTGCTTCTCTATATAGAAAACCATCCCATAGATCCACCCTTACAGATACCTCTAAATGAATCTATTTATACTAGCAATAGTCACCTCAGAAGATGATAAAAGGAATCCATTCACAATAATCCACAACTCAATACATACCCTCAACCAATTCATTTAACCAGAACTCATTATTTATTAAAATATTAATTTATCCATTCCTTCATTACCTAGGAATCTACCAACTAAAGCACAGAATGAGCCACATGGTATAAATCACATAGTAGATTAACAACCTCATTAAAATAACCCACTACCATCTTCATTTTTTAAAAGTCATTAGACCCAATAATTCCTCTAAAAAAAATCACCAAACATGAAAAAACCCTAAACACATATCATCAAAACCAAAACTGTTATCCTTTCTGTATAGAAACTCCACACCTATCACACTATCAACATAAGCACAACACAACCTGAACATAAATCCCCACTACTCAACCACTACACATCCATTCCACAATCAATCAATATTTAAACTTGTGATTTCTTTACACCACCCATACCAACCATCCCACCATACATCCATTCTCTCAACCCCAGCACCACACAACCACATAAGGAACACTTTATAAAAAACCACACACAACCACACCAAAAAAGCGAGGGTGTATTAATATATAGAAAACACTCATGCTTTAATTACACCTTGATAATTCAGGGGTTATCACAGATCATGTTTCATCCTAATTAATCATTTAATTTAACCGAATATACATGGTTAATGAATTATATATATATATATATATATAGACATTCAAGACATGGTCAAAAAATAAGACATCATAAGTCATCGAGAGTGATCAGATGAAGACCTCTTAAAAACAAGATTTTATGTAGGACTATTTCCCATTGATAAAACAATATTATTAACCAATAAAATAGAAGCATGACTCACTATATCCCCACCCGTGTTTATTAATTTAAAGAGGATTCAATTATCTCAATTATATTTTGATTCAAATTCCTTCAAAAGGAAAATATTCATACACCATGCTTGATGATACAAAATAAAATGGAATGAAAATTTTCAAACCACAAGAAACATATGATCAACACATCCTCCTTGAAACAGACAAGGTTTGTGCAAGGTTCCACGATAACAAGATTCATAGAAGAAAAACAGACAAACAAATCCTCAAAGAAGGAGGGTTCTGGGTGGCTCATAAGAGAGAACCAAAAAGAAAGGATAAAGGAATGATTCCTAACATTGAGGGAGTATATTTATGACTCAAGGGAATTGGGAATTTTTTAAAATATATTATAGGGGGGTCTGGACCAAGACCACGTGTCTCAGATATTTAGTATTCCTTAGATGTTAATAATTTGATGAAGTGATTTATATCCTTTGAAATGTGTTCATAAATGATAAATCATGGTTTTGAACTCATTTTACATCAAATATAATGTTAATGGGGTGAAAATGAAAAAAATAGGGAATACTAGAATTTTGGAAAAAATGTTCGAAATAATTCATCATTGAGTGAGTCATAGATGTGAGATACAGATAATGAGTAACCAATACTAGCTACTTATGGTGTGTCACCGATGTGGTCTATAGACGGTGAGTCCCCAACATGACTCACTAATGGCGAGTCACTGATGTCTGAGACACCAACATGAGATACAATCATTGAGTCACTAATGCATGAGTCACTGACATGAGTCACCAAAGCGAGTCACTGACACTACTAACCAGCATGAACTATCATCCAAGAGTCATCAATTGATGATTCACTGACACGAATCACCTACATGGCTCACTGATGTAACTCGTCAACATAACCTTTTGATGCCACCTACTGATACCACTTATTATGCCACCTACTGACGACACCTAATTATTCCTCCAACTGATACAACATACCAATGGGAAACTTTTTTTTGGAAAGTTCCTAAAATGAGTCATAATTTTTTCCTAGAACACCGAAAACACTAGATTTCCACAAGGTAATAATGTGGGGATTCTGGGCCTTTAAACTTTTAAAATTATCAAATGTTCAAACTATTGAGGGAAAATTAGTTACATTAAAATTTATAATAAGAAATGAATATTATTGGGAAGTTCCATGTAATGATCATTGTCAAGTGTTTTCCTTGTACTTTTGTGGGTCAGGTATAAATCAAAAAAATAAATAGTGATATGTTTATCTTAAATACATTATTATTAAAAGTTATATTGAATAAAAATATATAAATTATGACCATAATGAGTCAATTTTACTGATGTATCATATGGAAATAAGTGGAAAATATCATGAAAGAAATTATATAATGTGAATCCCAATTTGAAACATGTAAAAAATGTTAATGGGAATTCTATGAAAAAAAATTAAAAAACCATGTTATAACTATGGATAAGATGTGTATTGGGATAAGAATGTTCATATAAATAAAACCAAAAATTTAAAATAACCATTATTTGACTAAGAAGTAAAAATTCTATTATAATTTTTGTGGCAACCAAGATTTCCTACAAGATTAGAATTCATGAAATCAATGATGGGTGAGTTACAAAAAATCCTAATTTAGTTACTATATGTGATGGAATTATTCATTAAATAAATATTATATTTGATTCACTTCTCTTTGTTTTAAGAGACAGTATGGGTATAAAATAATATATTGATATTGTATATCATGAATACTTATAAGAATGTTGTATTATATAACAAGATACGAATCCCATGGCAAGATCAATTTTGTAAAGAGAATTATTTATTAAAATAAATAAATGATAAAAAATAACATTTATATCATCATCCATTTTTTATTATTAAATATCAGAATTTTATATGATGAAATGTATCAGTGTATATATGATGAATTCATATGAATTTCATAACCAATTGAGATATTGCACATGAATTTTTGCATGCATGAATAAATTAATGGGTTGTGTGAATGTATCCAAGTAATTATATAATGATATATAAACATTGATTTAGATATTGACTCCTGGATAATACTCAAAAAATCCCTAATCACTTATTCCCGTAAACATTTATAAGAAAAGATGTCAGCAAATTGTGTTGAAAAGCATATCCTACTAGAACACAAGGTGATTCATGTTAGCTCATAGATACATAATATAGAGGTGATTCCCTCAAATCCTATTTAGATATCTTCATAAAACACATTATTGATTGATAGATAAAACGTTTCACTACAATATAATGTATGATAGTTTCATCATTTTATAGTATTTATTGTTTTGGTTTTTCAATATAGTTTATTTTTTATGGGTGTATGTATTTAATTCAGTAATTTAAATGATATATGATTGATCCTTCGAAATCCATCAATGTTAATAGAGCATCACTATGTTTTTTGATTTAATAAATCAAGCATGAAATGAAGATTAGAGAAATAATTTTGAGAAATAGATGTTGGTATATCCCTTATGAATTGATTTATTTAATTAAAATTTAATTATTTATTGGAAAAAGTTCAATATTATGTTATTTGATAATGAAATTTTACTTTTTGGGTTTCCATTTGTACACAATATGATGAGATAATCTATATTGGGATGGATGAGATTATGTTAGATGATAATGTAATTTTTATTTTTGCTGTTCCACACTTCATTATAAGATAATGTAATCTATGTCGTAGCCTAAGAATATATTATGTTATAAAATATGTTTTGTGATTCCCTTAATAGGGTTAACCAGACTATGTCGATCTCTATAATGATGTATCACTCAAAACAACATAATATAGGTATGGAATCATCCCAATTTTATCATATATTAATCTTGTATAGGTGAGTGTGCTCCCTATTTCACAAATTAATCTTATTGAAAAACTAAAATCTATTATGATAGTAACCTAATTCAATTATAGACTTTGAATTATGTTAAATCCAAATAAAATGATATTAATTTGAAGGTAATCCTGTTAGGGTCAAAAATTAATTATTCTCCATATATAAGATACTCTAAGGGAACACATCAATATCATGGAATCCTTGGTTGGATGATCAAGGTCATGATTGGCGGGAATATGGAAGGAATATAAAACTTATAACTATATAGGATTATTTTTTGGCATATAATGACGTGTTATTCCCATTACATGTTTACATGTGTCTTGTGATTTTGTTATGAATCTTATTCCAACCCAAAACCAATATTTTCAGACCATATTGATATGGAACCCTTAAAAAACACATTTCCTATGTTACTAACTTTTATTAAAATCTATCATTACTCATGCATATCCTAATTTATCCCATGAATAAGGTACTTAAACCTTATAATCTAAAATATTAAATTATATTCATGATTAATCATATATCCATATGTTGTTATCCCCATACATTCTATAACAATTTTTAATCCTCAAGGCTAGTGGGATTTAAAGCACAAATTCATTCTCCCAAGGATAAATTACACACAATTGGTCTCAATTCTATCATAAATCTAAAACATGAAAATTATAATTCCTAATTAAATATATAATTCATGTTCATAACTCAATTAAATACAATTTTATCTTAGAACAAATCAAAATCCATTATCATAACTATCATGTATCTACTTAATGCATGTATAATAATCTTCAGAATTATATTTATAATTTAAACAAATGCCTTGATATATTAATAATATGGTAAAAAATTATGACTAAAGCATGGTATAAAATTTTAATAAATGAAAATTTTACATATTTAAACATTAGATAAATATTTATGAATAAATCATAAATAACCCAAAATAATATACTATTAGTAATCTCGCTAATGATATAGACATTCCATAAATTGAATTATAAACATATAACATTAATATTTTAATATATTCTCTTTCCTATTACTCATTATATGGAATTTAATTCAAATATTTATGATATTACATTAAATTTAAACATTATTTTATAAAAATAATCATCTAATATATATATAATTCAAATATAACATATTTTTTATTATTATTATCTCCTTGATCAAATATATAATAAAAACACCATTTGATGTGGTTTAAATGAATACATCAAAAGTGGACATTAGTAAGAAAATAAAAAATTATAAATTATGAGCTATTCATAATAATTAAAAATTAAATCTTTGAATATTTTGGCTTATTTTTAAAATGTTTAACAAATAAAAAATTCATTCCAATATACACACTATAGGAGATATATAATTCATGCCCAATAATTTTTAAAAATTTAATACACATCATGTACGAATTAAATAATTTATTTATGCATACAATAAAATATTTATTTTCTAATACTTTATTCTTCTATACATGCTTAGAAATATATATGTATTAAGTGACCTATTGTATAGCCCAATAAATAATATTGAGATTACATAAACAATATATTTAAATATATAATTTTAAAATTAATTAGAAAATTAATAAAATATTTAATTATTTTCTAAAAAAGATATATATATATATATGAATAATTAATATTTAATTTTTTCATAACAATCTCTTAATTATAATTTGATAGAATTATTATTTTTAAATAATTTATAAACTATATTATAACAATCCATAATATTAAATTTCATTATATTTGATTATATTATGTTTTAAAATATTTAGGGTTATAATAAATTATAATCCATGATTGGAATTAGTGAGTATCCATAAGTATCATAGAGTACCCGAATGTTTTATTTATATATCAAAGGAATGAGTAAATGTTACATTAAATGTAAAGGCTAATAAGTCATAGAAAGAAATATATATTGGTTAATCAATCATAAATCATGATAATTAAAAAGTACTTGTGGTGTTAGATTTACACATCCACAACATTGATATGAATTGGATACCAATTTCATAACCTTTATGCATTAGGTTATAAAAAATATTTTTAGTGAAACAGACCCTAATATATCATGTGTTTTTTAGAGATATAAAATATATCTACATTAAAACGTAATTCATTTATTTTACATATCATTAGTTTTATTTGTATACAACAACATGAATTATATAATAACATACATAAGGAATTAAAAACCATGGGATCTCACCGTATCATACCTTATTAAAAAAATTATCATACACCACGACTAATTGAAATGAATATTAACATTATAAAAACCTATATAAAATTCTCGAAAAAGTTATCCCATAGATGATACTATTCCAAATAATAACATACAATTTGACATGGTCTAATTTTGATTACTCTTCACATTTTTATGAAAAAATTAAAATAAAATTTTTAACTTTTGATAAATGTTCTTCTGATACAATTAATGCGATTCGAGGATCACATTGTGATCATTACAGTGGAAGACACCTGTAATGTTTTCTTAATGAATCATTCCCAATCCAAAATACAATATGAAATACATAAAATTAGATTATTTTTATCATAATAATTTCTATGTATATATGACATGATTGTTTTTGAAGATAGATATACATAAGTTATTGCATAAAAATTATCCCCTCCACAATGATGAAACCACCCACATGAATACAAATTCTTAATGATATGATTCATGTTTTTTAAATATGTGGTTTCAATTTATCATTTGGTAAAAATGAATTGTTATCGAAGTAGAGAGTTTCAGTTATATCATGATTATATAACATCCACACTAATAGGAGGATCATTTATTTTATATAGGCTAACATTATTCAATAGCTAAATCTTCCTAGACCTGTACACCCAGATATAATGGTAAAATAAAATATCCTCGCATAATAATTAAATATATTTGACATCATTTCCGTAAAATAATCATTACATCACAAAAATATATGGATGACCCCATTTAATTTTTTTTACTTTATTTGGAGACATGTCATAGAAATCTCTTATTTATTCTACATCTTTTACAAAAACAGTTCACATTATATAATTACAATGTACATAATATAATTCATGGTCACATGAGAAATAAAAACATTAGTATGTGTGAACTCAAAATCATTATAAGGTAAAAACATCATTTTTGCATTAGGTTTACATCATAATCATGTGAGAAAACATGATAATTTAACATATATATGTCAAATAACAAGAATGAATCAGAATAATAATCCATAACACATGATTAAAGGACATATATTCACAAAATAATCAATGTTAAACTATAAGAAATTACATCGCATAATAATGAGAAAACATGAGATAGTAATAATCTGCAATAGAACATAGTATAGACATGTATTATAAAATCTAAAATTAAAACACACTTACATATATGAAATCAGGATATTTTTAAGAGAGACAATCTCTATCGTATCCACACATAAACATATCAATAAAGATTCCAAAAATCATGATGATTAATTATATTTTTTTTATATTTTATTATGCATTTGAATTATTCAAAATACAACCAATTTTTTATTTTATAGAAAATTGTAACATTTTTTGTATTTAGGAATATTTTAGACATTATTTTTAATATTTATTAATCTTTTATTTTAAGTGTTTCTATTTATTTATTATATAAAATTTAATATGCGTACTGTAACATCCTAGGTAAATAACGAATATTACATTTTCATATTTATTAATATTTTTGAATAAAATATTAATATTACTTTAAAGGGGATTCTATGTTCGATGGAGTACCCAATACGTAACAACGAGTTTCTGTGAAATCTTACGTTGCACACTAATAATATAATAATATTATTTTAAATGGTAGATAACTTCTAGCCATTTGAATAGAGGGAATGAATAGAACTAACTAAAATATGGTTTTATATGTTTGATAAATGTTTTTAATTTATTCAATAAATGTTAGATGATTAAACTGAAAATGAATACAAATTTAAGAATAAATATTCTAATATTCTTCAAAAGGATGATTAACCACCTTTTTATGGAGAACCATTTTTAAATAAACTTTTTTCACTTTTATATGTTACATTTGAAAAAATAAAATCCTTCTTTAGAATCAAGACACAAAATTTAATTTGTGTAAATTTTTGTTATTTTCCGATAAAGATCATTTTTATTGAAAACTGTTGTATTTTAATTCAAAACCTTCTTTTAATCTAATTTATTTATATTGTTAGATTATTTTTTGAATTTTTTTTAAAGTTTAATTAAAATATATTTATACTATTTAATCTAATGGTGGTCATTTGAATTAATTTAACATTGAAATTTGACATAAAAAAGTGTCAATCTTTTAATAGATCTTGTTTTTTCAAAACATGCTACTTGTTTTGACAGTGGGGATTGATTATAAAATTAATTAATGAAACTTATATGTTTTGAATTTGGTAAAATTCATATCATTTTTTAATTTGGAATATCAAATACAGCTTATCGTGAATTTTTTGTATTTTTCTGACAAATGTTCCTTTTTAATGAATAGTAAAAAATACGACATTTTAATTCAAAACTGCCTTTTCATCCAATTTATTTATATAGTTATATTTTCATTTTAATTGGGTTTAATGTGTAATTCATTATTTTTTTATAATTTAATACAATTTTGGTCATTATATGTAATTTCACTTTTAAATTTGATGTAAAAATAAATCAGTGTTTTGATTGATTTTACTTCTTAAAAACCCATCTTTGGTTCTGACAACAGGAATAATTTTTAAATTAATTAATGAAATTTCTATGTTTGTAATTTGGTATAATGTATTCCATATTTGGAATCAGAATGTACAAATTATTTAATTAAGAATCTTTTGTTTTTGAACATTATGAATAGTAATGACGATAATTATCTTTAACTATCCTGATTAATTAGTAATCGGGTAGTTAAGGGTAATAAAATAATATCATAATAATATAAAATGACACCAACATGTGTCTTAATTCTATTGGTTGTTTTATTTCCAACCATGGTATGCCTTGTACCAACTTAGGGATCTCATGGAATCACTTTAGTCTGATAGTGTCCTTTTATCATTTTTTTAAAGAAAGGAAAACGTAACCAAAGTATGTTACACCTAAGTAAAAAAAATATTAATTTTTTCTAAATAAATGATCTCTTAGACTATAAATAGTCATTGGAAAGTTAAAACTATTTCATAAATCATTGTTTCTTTACATTATGATTAGTAACGATGGTAATTATCTTTAATTATCGTGATTAATTAGTAATCGGGTAGTTAAGGGTAATAAAATAATATAATAATAATAAAAAATGACTCCAACATGTGTCCTAATGCTATTGGCTGTGTCATGGCCGACCATGGGATGCCTTGTTCCAACATAGGCACCCCATGTAATCAATTTTTTTAATAGTGGCATTTTATCATTTTTTTAAAGAACGGAAAATGTAACCAATGTATGTAACACCTAATTAAAACAATTTATTTATAACACCATGATGATGCCGAGATTACTTCATTAATGAACGATTTCAATAAAATCAAAAGATAAGGTACAATATAAGACATAAACATGTCAAAAACCTATTGGATGAGTGGATTTCGAACCCTTATCACCTTATCCTAGAAATATTTCTTTTTGGGACCTTTAAAATCCAAAAATCATTTTATAATAAAGTAACATTTTATAACATTCCAAGAGTGCCCCTCCTCCCTCTAATAAATGGGCCCCACCTCTACTGCCTTACACACACCAATAAAGCCTTTGGATCTCCCAAACTATTCTTATTCAATCTCTCCACATCTCTCTCTTCATCTATATGCCATAACATAGGAAGAAAACTCATCAAGAAACCCTTTTGGTTCCATCCAAGGGGAGTTACCCGATTTAAAGGTAATGTCTTCTCTTATGTTCTTTTGTTTTATTTTGCATCCCCAACCCCTTAAACTCTTTTTATTCCTTTATTTTGTAACAACAACAGTATATTCAATATACTATCATTTTGTTATGAGAATTATTCGAGCTACACTTACACACACCTCCGTCTAATGGTTAAAGAACATACTGTTTCCGTGGATGGCGAATTACTGCCTCACGAAATGATGATTATTCTATCATCTCCTTCCACCTCTCATGGTGGCCATTAATGTAGAACTATATTTATTTATGATATATATTATATTTATTTCCACTATATTCTTCTGTATTTTATATTTAATACATACCTTTTTGCTTTGCATGTTGTGAAAATGTGATAATTTCATTCGAGGAAGTGTGCACTACCGCCACCCCATGTTATGTGACTCATTCATGCAATACATGAAATGTATAAAGAATGAAATAATGTGACCTATATAACATATGTATTATACTGGAATTATAATATATATATATATATCTCTTATTTAGTTTTAATTCCATTAATGTGTCAAAGAAATGAAAGTAGCGTTCATGCGTACGTACGGCCTACCGTCTCCATGAACGGTGGATTTCATTTTCATGTCTCCAAATGTTATGGAATAGTATAAAATGAATATATACTGGATATATGTTATATATAAATCATTAATATTATTCTGGAGATGGTTTACTTATAACTTCATGGACAATTCTTTTCAAACAAGTTCATTTTTGGACTCATATACCGAACATCGACAAAAACGTCATATATGAACTCACATAATTAACTAATTATTATAAAATTATAATATGTGATATGAATTGAATAATATAATTTAAAGTAGTTCCTTAAGAAATTTTAAATTGACCAATGTATATTATTCAGGAATATAAAGAAACGAACAAGACAAGTTGGGCTTGAGGTAAGGGATCCAACCTCTCTCTTTATTTTTAAATACACTCTTCCATGTCAATTCATTTAAGCTCCACTTTATTATGTTGGGGGATATTCTTCAATATTAATATTACTGTAATTTTATGTTCATATGATGAGAGAACCTAATTTATATCTTCAATCCACTTTTTGATGTTTTATGTGGCGCTGTTAGGCTGCCAAATTTTTGTAAGGGGATATCTTATCTCACTTTTAATTCCATGAGATTTCCTTTGTTCACCACTTATTTATTTCATGTGGTGTATTTTGTAATGGAATTCAATATATATTATCATGATTTTATTCATGGTATTCTGTGGGTCATTTGTTTTTTATTATCTTTTGGTCAAACAACTTGATTTATTACAACGAGGTAAGAGGTTTTTATCTCACTTTTTATTCTCGTGTGATTCATGCTATATTTGTCATTATCTCCATTGAATAGTTCATGTAATGACCATGATTATACTATTTTTGTAATACACTCTCATTTATGGGTATTTACATCAGCAATGTTTGGTCCTTCTTTCATGGGGTGTATGTTTCGAAAGTTACCCAAATCGGTAAGGGATTCTTTCTCCCTCTTCTATTTTAAAAGACTTGTTTTTTTATTCCTTTTAATTTACATCTTGTTATGTTGGGATATGTTATTATATATCATTATTGCTATAAATATTATGTCTATGTGATGATATACCCTTTTATCTCAAAAAAACTGATTTTCTGAATTTTAAAGTGATGTTGTAAGGTTGTCGAATTTCTGTTAGGGAACTTCTTAACCCAATTTAAATTCTTTTGGTCAAACATATACTTCATGATTATGTCATACTATGAATATGTACGGATGACCTCTAATTGTTTTACACATAATATCCTCTTATGTTATGTGTATTTTTATTTTCCACACATATTCATGTACTTGATTTATCCATAATCTAAGGATACTGACTTTGTAAGGGACTTCATCTCAATATCTTTCCATTGAGGAATATTTTGTTTTATACACAACAATGTTTTATACGGTGTATAAACACCTTTGACTTTTAATTTTCTTGAAAAGGAATCTTTTCTCTACAAAGTGTTTTACTAAATGGCAAAAATTATTATTTTTAACATACTCGGTGACAGCGACCATTCCACCACCGTGAGTATTATTTAATCTTTGGATTCCTTAACAAGTCGTAATGTTTTTAAAAGGAAAATAAATACCATATAATCTTTTAATTTTTTTTGTATTGAAAATGGTTTTGATAATGTTTTAATTATATCAATGTGTTGTATTGATATCTTGTGATTGAAATGTGGAAATGTTATGTTTCATTTATGCATGTTTTATATGATACAATTATGTTATGGTTCTTGTGGATTGTTTATGAAGACGGGTGGTTCCGTGATAAAATAAGGGCTGGTGAGCCCGAGATAGCTCTCCAATGCATTGGGTAACGCGAAGGAGTTAAACGCTAAGGTTGATCTGAAGAGATTTAGAGAATATACTATGGTGGGTATTCCAAACATAACCATGAGGGTTACTCCCTATGTAAGAATAGTATGAATTCCTCCAGTTACCTTTACGACTTATGATTTCTATGAGTTATGCATAAATATTATTATATCAGAAGGTATGTTATGATTGAATGTTATGGTTTCATTGATTTATATTTATTGGTGGGTTAATGGTTCCTTTCATTATGTTATAACCATTACTGAGATTTTTATGCCCGTCCCATGTTTTTGAAATGTTTTTCATGGGTTATGAGGAAGGGTAAGAGAAACTAAGTATTCAAGAAAATTTATATCAAGAAAAGAACTCTTGTTTTATTTAAGGATTGTTTTTATGGTTGTAAAAAATTGGTTATAGTAGTAGTGTCTACTTTGTAATATTTTGAGATGTAATAGTTATGTCCTAATTATCTAAAACTCTACACCTGAAAAGATCCTCAATGTGATTTATTCATTTAATTCAAGATTTAGTAATGTTTTAATGCAGGGTCCTTATAGTTGGTATCAAAGGGAGGTTTAGATAATTTAGAGGTTAGAGTATTGTTTAAGCACAAGTGACAAGTTGTATATAACCACAATGGTCAGTATATTAGATGAAATCAATTTTAATTTTGAATGGTAGAATGAGATTGAGATAACATGGATAAGTATATCTTGGTTTTTATCTTCGTCATTAGTACATTATTATTTTGCTGATATACTCGCATTGGCCTTTTTGGTTTTAGTAAATGGATGGATCTAACATGCACCAAAGTAATAGTGGATGTGAAGGAAACTGTGACAGTTTTCTAAACGAGAAACTGAATGATATGGGATCTGCAATGAGAGCTCTCGTGTTTATTCTCAACCAACTATCTGGAATAATTATTGACCACCTAATCCTTATTGATTTTTATAAGGCATCAAATATGCGAGAAACAAATTCCTACGGATGTTCAGGTAATAATAAAAAAGGTAAGTATGTTAAAAAACCTATGTGTCAAAGACGTGGAAAGAAACACATTGGAAAATGTTTCAAAGGGACAAAAAGATGCTATTGAAGTGAAAATTAAGGTCAAAAAGCGAGAACCTGCCATGAAAAAAGGAAGCATCTAGTTGACTCTTGGAAAGGGAATGAAGTTCTTTCTGAAGGATCAATTGAATGTTTTAAATGTGGTGTGCATGGCCATTATGAAAACACTTGTCCTAAGAAGAAGTTTTAGTAATGGGATCACCAGGATCATACAAATATTAATTTACCAATACCTAATTCCATTCCTATTGAGGATGAAGAAACTGATAATGATCAATGAAAGTTATGGATTATTTCTTAACTTGTGATTTCCTATTATTGAATCTTGGGATATGATTCATGATTTTATTTGTAGGAAAAAAGTATTTCAAAATAAGTTGGAAAGGAATGGTTAATAGATCATGAATAATGTTGAATGAGTAAGAAGTCATCATGCAAGGGATTTAAGAGTTATAGTAGATTTTAGGATGGTGAAATTATTAAAAGTATTAAGGCTCTTTTGATGATGGGGTTACATTAGAAGAATTTTTATAGTATGTGTAACCCTGATGTTTGATATATGAAATTTTGTTTCAAGGAATAATTATCTGTTCTTTTATGGATATAGTTATAATGAACCATTTGGGTTTATATGATCCTTCAATTTGAGGCAATTACTGGTTAATACATTTTGGGATGCAAAACAAAAGTTATTAGATAACCTTTTTGGTAAAATTATCTTATTGTTATTTATGAAGATTTTATCTATTTTTGGGGAATGTTATAATAATTAAGTAGTTTTGGAAAAAGGACAACATGTAGACCGTGTGACAACCCATCGCGTTGGGCGAAGCTATAAGAATCGAACCCACAACCAAAGTGCAACTGGGATTTATCACCTACCACTAGACTACGTGAAGTCCCTGGTTAGTATGACTAATTATTTTTAGTTAGATTATCTTATGAATCAATAATGAGTTGATTTTGGGTTATCTATGGTAATGATTAGCCTATCATGGAGGATATGTTATTAGGTTAATAACTTTTCAGTATGAGACTTTAAGAGTAACTGATGTTATTTGGAGATAAATGTTATGATTTATCTTGGAAGACTATGTGATTAAATGCTTCAGAGATTTGGGTTTAATTCATAGATTGGATTACTATGAAGAATTTTATGGACATATGTTTATTGACTGGTCTTTGTTGAACTTTGGATAATGTTTGACAGATTTTGGAAATTAAGAGTAGTATTTCTTATTATAACGTATTATCCTTTTTGGGTATTATCTGATCTCATACTAACAATATTGATTTCATTTTAGTCTAAAGACACGAGAAATATATATTTCTCTTTTGTGGATTAGGTGATTATCTAAAAGTTGATTATATCCCTCTAAATGTGAACAAGTCATTCTAAATACTCGTCATTTGGAGAAAATATGATTTTGTGTAAGAAATCTAGTAAGAGATGAAAGACTACACGCCAAGTAAATATGTTTCCTTATGATTTAGTTAAGCTCATAAATAAATTCATCAATGAAATGTAACATAAAAAAATGTTCTCTGTTAACTTTTCCTACTAGGGAATCAAAATACCATTTAACCCATCACATGTCTGTGATTTTCAGGTGGTTAGCTTTCTCCTAAACATGATTTCTATCACTCTCCATCAAAACATGACCCTTTATTTTCTCTTCCATCTCCATGTTTTTCTACAGGTAATCCTAGTTTGGGTTAACTCAGGTGACCTTTGTACTTCCATTTCATTCTTTTAAAGTGACAGTTCAATTGAATCATTTTTTGATGTGGGGCTTTCACTGAGGATTTCGAGCCCTGTTTTTTTTAAAAAAAATTGCGCGGACGCAATTCCCAAAAGTGGAGAAGGATGTAACATCCCTGTTAAATAAATAATATTATATTTTTATATTTATAAATATTTGTGAAAAAAATATTAATATTACTTTAAAGAGGATTCGATGTTCGATGGCGTACCAAATACAAAACAACGAGTTTCTATGAAATCTTATGTTGCACACTAATAATATAACAATATTATTTTAAATGGTAGATAATGTCTAGCCATTGGAATAGCGGTAATGAAAATAACTAACTAAAATATGATTATATATATTTGTTAAATGGTTTTACAGTATTCAATAAATGTTAGAGGCTTAAAATGCTAATGAATCCAATTTTATGAATAAATATTCTAATATTATTTAAAATGCCAATTGACTGCCATTAGATGCCGAACAATTTTTAAATATACTTTTTTTCACTTGTATATGATACATTTGAAAAAATAAAATCCTCATTTTGAATCAAGACATCAAAATATACTTTGTTTCAATTTTAGTTATTTTCCGATAAAGATCATTTTTAGTAAAAAATGATGTATTTTAATTTAAAAAATTATTTTAATCTAATTTATTTATATTGTTAGATTATATTTTTAATTGGTTTTAAGTTTTAATAAAAATATATTTTTACCATTTAATACAATGGTGGTCATTTTAATTAATTTCACTTTGAAATTGGACATAAACAAGTGTCAATCTTTTAATAGATATTGTTTCTTAAAAACACGCAATTGGTTTTAACAACGGGAATTAATTATAAAATTAATTAAAGAAACATATATGTTTTGAATTTTGTAAAATTTATATCATTTTTTAATTTGGAATATCAAATATATCTTAGGTTGAATTTTTGGTATTTTTCTGACAAATGTTCATTTTAAAGAATAGTGAAAAATACTGCATTTTAATTCAAAACTATCTTTTCATCCAATTTATTTATATAGTTAGATTGTAATTTTAATTGGATTTAAGGATTAATTTAATTATGTATTTTTAATTTAATACAATGTTGTTCATTGGATGTAATTTCACTTTTATATTGGATGTAAAATCAAATTAATCTTTTGATAGATTTTACTTCTTAAAAACCAGTCTTTGGTTCTGACAACGGGAATTATTTTTAAATTAATTACTGCAATTTCTGTGTATTGAATTTGGTATAATGTATTTTATATTTTTAATCATAATTTCCAAATTATTTAATTAATACTTTTTTGTTTTTAGACATTATGAATAGTAACGATGTTAATTATCTTTAATTATCGCGATTAATTAGTAATAGGGTAGTTAAGGGTTATAAAATAATATCATAATAATATAAAATGACCCCAACATGTGTCTTAATGCTATTGGTTGTGTCATGGCCGACCATGGGATGAATATTGCCAACTTAGGGACCCCATGGATTCACTTTACTATGATTGTGACCTTTTATCTTTTTTTAATGAAAGGAAAACGTAACCAAAGTATGTAACACATAAGTAAAAAAAATTAATTTTGTCTAGATAAATGATATCTTAGACTATATATAGTCATTGGAAAGCTAAAAATATTGCCTACATCATGGTATATTTTTTTTAAATTTTTAGACATTAAAAAAATAAATTTATATATGCCACCATGATGATGCAGTGATTACGTCATTAATGAACGATTTAAATAAAATTTAAAGATAAGGTAAAATATAATCCTTACACTTGTCAAAAACCTCTTGGATGAGTGTATTGCGAACCATTATCACGTTATCCTAGAAATATATCATTGTGTGACCTTTAAAATCCGAAAATCAATTTATAATAAAGTATCATTTCATAACATTCCAAGTGTGTCCCTCCTCCCTTTTATAAAAATCCCCCACCTATACCCTTACACACACCTCTAAAGACTTTGTCTCGACCAAAATATGCTCATTTTATCTCTCCACATCCTTATCTTAATCCTAGAAGCAATATCTTAGGCATAAGGCTCCTCATGAAACATTTTTGGTTCAAACCAAGGGGAGTTACCTGATTTAAAGGTAATGTCTTCTCTTACATTCTTTTGTATTATTTTTTCCCCAAACACTGAACTATTCTTATTCCTTTATTTTTAACAAAAAAATTATATTAAATATACTATGATGTTTTTATGAGAATTATTCAAGCTAAACTTACACACACCTCCGTCTAATAGTAAAATAACATACTGTTTCCATGGATGGCGAATTACTACCTCACGAAACGATGATTGTTCTATCTTCTCCTACAACCTATCATGATGGGAATTATGATGGTACTATATTTATTTATGATATATATTATATTTATTTTTTATCTTTTCTTCTGTATTTTATATTTAAACCATACCTTTATGCTTTTCATGTTGTTCAAACACGATAATTTCATTTGAGGAAATGTGGACTACCGCCCCCTCAAGTGATTTGACTCGTTCATGCAATACAAGGAATGTATAAATAATGAAATTAATGAACTTATGTGACCTATATAACATATTTATTATACAGGAGTTATAACATATATATATATATATATCTGATTTAATTTTAATTCCATTAATGTGAAAAAGTAATAAAAGTAGCGTTCATGCGTACGTACGACCTACCATCTCCAGGAACGGTGCATGTCATTTTTCTTATCTACAAATGTTAAGTAATAGTATAAAATGAATAAATTCTGGATATATATGATATTTAAATCATTAATACTATTTTGGAGATTGTGTACTTATAACTACATGGACAATTCTTTTCAAACAAGTTCATTTTTGGACACATATACCGAACATCGACAAAAACGTCTGATATGAACTCACACAATTAACTAATTATTATTACATTATAATATGTGATATTAATTGAATAATAAACATTAAAGTAAGTCCTTAAGAAATTTTAAATTGAAAAAAGATTATTATTCGAGAATATAAGGAAACGAACAAGACAAGTCACACTTGAGGTAAGGGATCAAACATATATCTTTATTTTTAAGTACTCTCTTTTATGTCACTTATTTTAAGCTCCTCTTTCCTATATTGGGGGATGTTATTCTATATTAATATTATTTTACATTTTATGTTCATATTATGAGATACCCTTATGGATATCTTCAATCCATTTTTTTATATTTTAAGTGGCATCGTTAGGCTGCCGAATTTTTATAAGGGGATATCTTATCTCACTTTTAATTCTGTGAGATTTCCTTTGTTTGCCACTTATTTATTACATGTGGTGTATTGTGTAATTCCATTCGATATAAATTATCATGATTCTATTCATGGTATTTTGTGATTCATTTTGTGCTTATTATCCATTGGTCACATGAATCTATTTATTACAATAAGGTAAGGGGTTTTTATCTCACTTTTTATTCCCATGAGATTCATGCTATATTTGTCACTATATCTGTTGAGTGGTGTATGTAAAGAACATGATTCTAATATTAGTGTAATATACTCTCATTTATAGGTATTTACATTAGCAATGTTTGGCCCTTCTTTCATGGGGTGTACGTTTCGAAAGTTACCCAAATCTGTAAGGGATTCTTTCTCCCTCCTCTTTTTTAAAAGACTTATTTTTGTTATGTATTTTAATTTATATCTTGTTAAGTAGGGATATGTTATTATATATCCATATTTCTATAAATATTATGGCCAAGTGATGAGATACCCTTTTCTCTTTCATCATATCATTTTCTGAAATTTAAAGTGACGTCGTTAGCCTGTCGAATTTCTGTAAGGGAACTTCTTAACCCAATTTCAATTCTTTGGGTCAAACCTATACTTCATGATTATGTTGTACTATGAATATGTGTGGATTACCACTGATTTTTTTACACTTAATATCCTCTTATGTTAGGTGTATTTATATTTTCCACACATAATCATGTAATTGATTTATCCTTAATCTAAGGATACCGAACTTGTAAGGGACTTAATCTCAATATCTTTTCATTGAGGCATATTTTGTTTTATACATAACTTTCTTTTATACTGTGTATAAACCCCTTTTACATTTACTTATATTCAAAAGTAATCTTTTCTCTAATAAGTGCTTTACTAAATGACAAAAATTATGTTTTTTAACGTATGCAGTGACAATGACCTTTCCTCCGCCACGATTATTATTTGATCTTTGTCTTACTTAACAAGCCATAATTTTTTTAAAAGGAAAATAAATACCATATAATCTTTTATGTATTTTGGTATTGAAAATGGTTTGGAAAACGTTTTAATTATATCAATCTGTTGTATTTATATCTTATGATTGAAATGTGGAAATGTTATGTTTCCATTATGCATGTTTTATATGATACGATTATGTTACGGTTCATGGGCATTATTTATGATGATGGGTGGTTCTACGATAAACTAAGGGTGTCTGAGCCAGAGATAGGTCTCCAATGCATTGGGTAACACGAAGGAGTTAAATGCTAAGGTTGATCTGAAGAGATTTATGGAATATACTGTAGTGGGTATTCCATACGTAACCATGAGGGTTACTCCCTACTCAAAAATGTTATGAATGCCTCATGCTACCTCTACGTCTTATGATTTATATGAGTTCTACATAAATGTTATGATTTCAGAAGGTATGTTATTATTGAATGTTATGGTTTCATTGATTTATATTTATTGGCGGGTTAATGTTTACCTTCATTATGTTATAACCCTTACTGGGATTTTTATTCTCATCCCATGTTTTTGAAATGGTTTTCACACGTTATAAGGATGGGTAAGAGAAAAGAAGTATTCAAGAATATTTATATCAAGAAAATAACTCTAGGTTTATTTAAGGATTTTTTTATTGTTTTGAAAAATAGGTTATATTAGTATTGTCTACTTTGTAATCTTTTGGGATGTAATAGTTATGTCTTAATTATCTAAAACATTAAACCTGAAAAGATCCTCAATTGTGAATTATTCATTTAATTAAAGATTAAGTTATTTTTTATAGCTGGGTCCTTATACGTACCCTTATTTAATCAAAATTTTCATTCAACCCTCAATTACAAATTATTATATTTATATTTACCAAAAAGTGAAATATCATATTTTTTGTAATATCCATGACAAAATATTATTTCTATTATTTGAATATAACATTTTAAAAAATATTCCAATTTAAAAATTTCATTTCTGGATTATATTTTTTACGGGTTTCATTTAATTATACTAGAACAATTGGAGGATCAAACCATATAATACCAAACTAAAGGATGCAAATTGGGCTCTAAAATATGTCCATAGTTTTGATGAAATAAATTTTAAAACAATATATCACAAGGTACTAGTACTGAGTATAAAAAATTTTAAAGTAAAGGAAGAATTGTTTCCATGAAACGACATTAATAACTATTAAATCATGAAAATTGACAATTTTCAAGGCAATGAAGGCATTGGAAATTGGGGAATGAAAATATAAAGATTCCAAGGCTCCAAAAGAATTATTTACTAATGTTTCCATCTCATTTTCTATAATTTTCCAATAAATATTCAATTTTGTTACTATGTAAAAAATATATATCCAAAAAAATTCATATAATTTAAACACTAATGATTAAAAAATTATTGTATTCTAAACACAATGCAATATTCGATATAGGTAATTCAAGATAATTTTGAATCACAACTTCTTCAAAATTTTATAACCCTACACCCATTCATAAAAGTGTATACAATTTCAAATGTATATAATGATTATTTTCATTAGTAATATTTTCAAATTTTAATATATATTATTTTTTTAGTTAACTCATTATATTGTTTCTCTATTTTATTTTTTCTATAATGATTCCCATGACACAATGGTTGTGGTGAGATAACACTCACTACTGTCTGATGGTTAGGGTTGGTGATGTTTTGAGTTTAGTATAATTAAATTACCTTTAATTATTTTTACTTTTATAATTTCAATAATTGTTAAACTTATTTCACTAGGTGGTTTCCAATATTATATATTACATTTGATATTTTTCCTCAATCACATATATTCCACATTTATTATTTCGGTAATTCGAATAGTGTAGGTTGAAATTTATAGTTTCAATCCTAAAAGAGGTCTTTTAATAAATATTAAGTGGATTAATGTCCTCCATAAAGAGGTCATGGTATGTGGTAAACGTAATTCAAAATGGAGTATATAGTTTTAATTATATTGATAACCATATTGGATTGACTATTTAGAGTAGAATTTTCAAGACTAAGTATATACATATTTTGGACGCTTGAGAACAACAAACTAGTTCTTACTACCCCCTTTTTTACTATGTTTTTATTATTTAATATATATATAACATACATTTAAATCCCTTAACTATTTTTGGTTTTGATTTTATATAATATTTTTATATAAAAAATGTTATAATATAACATTATTGTGTATGAGTGCACACCTCTAAAGATCATCCCTAAGACATGAACAATGTTACAATATATGAAAATAAAAAATATTTACTTGGGAATCACAATAAGTAATATATTTAAAATTTTC
Organism: Viscum album; assembly: GCA_963277665.1. NCBI lineage: Eukaryota > Viridiplantae > Streptophyta > Magnoliopsida > Santalales > Viscaceae > Viscum > Viscum album. The sequence goes on from OY728136.1 coordinate 1,521,751,535, forward strand.
ATTATTTCTATGTTTTCTAGTATATTTTACATATTAATCATTAGAAAATCAAAAATCATTTAAAAATTTAAAACTCTAAAAATTGAATCATTATATTATTTCATTTATTTATTATGAAAAATAATTTATATTAATATTATTGTCACATTATTTAATTTTATGAGTCCATCAGGGACTAATATGTCGAGATTCAAGAGAAAAAATATAAATAATTTTTTTAGTATTGATAAAACAAATGAAAAATCATTCCACATCACCCTATGAAATATATTCCTAAATATTGGGGCAATAAAAAATATGAATAATAATAAACAATAATGATTATTCAACCTATATTACCATTTAAAGATCCCAAGATGATCTAGAAGGAATTACTTGAAACACTACCATATGATATTTATTATCAATTTATATTAGATGTTTCTATGGATGATATGGAAACTGATATACATGTTGTACACTAAAATTTTATTTATAATTTTTAGGATGATTTTATAGATATTGAATTTCATATTGATTCAACTATCAATGAACTAAATAATTTTAATATTTATTCCCCTCACATAATTTAGAATCAGAAACCACTTATATGGTGGAACTTGATGAATTTTTGGATGATATTAACAACCTACGTCAAACTCTAACAAACAATCTCCATGATTTATTTAGTAAAAAATCTGGTGGAAAAAACTAAAAGAGATAATATTTTCATGAATTAATTTGTTATGATTGTATTGAATATGAATTGAGTATTAACTCCCAATAAATTTAATTTTCATGTTAATATGACTCATGGATATCCATAGATGAATATTGGTAAAATGATGGTGTTCATACTAAGATTGAGTTATATGTAATCCCAACTAATGATATAATTTTTTATTAAATATACTTGAAGGGGGGTATTTGTATATATATTAAAATTTTATTAATTAAAACAACATTTAACATTTCATTGAAATTATAATTTATGGAATTCTTAAATAAACAACTACTTTGATGGAAACATAAGATAAATAAGTGTCCACATAAACAATAGTTTTAAAATCATAAGACAAATTATTTATATTTCCCCTAGAATTAAATACTTACCAAATTTCTATGGAGATAGACCTATAATAATCTATCCATGAATTCTTATATAACTAGTGTGAAAGTGTTCACAATATAAAAAGACCATTTTTTTTGTTAAAATTGTAAAAAATGAACACCCATATATATTTTGGATAACCCACATGAACTACCACATGGAGGCATTAAAAAACAAGTACAAACTATATGGTTAAAACCAATTTCATTTCCCCATTTTCTCTTTCTAATTATTTATTTAACTATAAAGATATTTATTATGGTTTTTATTTTTATTATGATTCCAATGTGGAAGTAACAATGAGTTTATCTACATAATATGATTTCTAATATAATTTAATGTTTTTTACATTTTAATTCATTTTTAAACAATTGAATTTTTTTATTAGGATTTAATGAATGGGTAGTTATAAATTAAGTATGTGTGTGTGTGTGGGATGGGGCATGTGACCTATGTTATACTAACCATTAAGAATATTTTCAGTTTCGAATATAAAAGCACTACACCCTTTATAGAAGTTTTAGGGAGATAATTAGAGTTTTAAAGATGGATGGGGGTAAAAAATATTATTCAAAAGATGTAATGTATTGTTCATATCTATTTGAAGAATCTCGTGATGCCAAGATTTCATTACAAAATAATTTTTTTTGATAAACTGAATCCTGTAAAAAAAATATTCTACAATAAAGGAATAATAATGATGAATAGAAATTATCTTGAGATGCTACTAATGTGGATGGACCATATATAACTAATTATGATTTTCAAACATACATAATACATATTTTTTGAATAATTTTTAATACATCACTCAAAAAAACTCATGAGGATCATAAACGTATAATTACTTTGGAAACATGAAATCATAAACAACTAGTTCATATGTTAGCTTCATAATATCCCACAATATTTTTAATAAATAACATTTCTAGTCATAATTTTATGAATAAAATTCACTATAACATAACGAAAGGAAACAATTTTTTGAGTGAGATTAAATTCTCATTAAGGGTAAACAAGGGAGATACATTAGAATAAAATTAGCATGAGGGTGAGAGGGTATTTGAATTTCATTTTAAAACTATAACTTTCATGTCAATTATAATAATCTTTTATCATAACAAAAATATTGGTACTTCATAAGAAATGAATCACTACAAAATAAAGGAAAATGACCCATGATATCATAAAATTTTCATGTGACATTGAATTTTGGTATACTTATAATGATAGAAATTAAAATATTTATTATTAATGTATCCCTACTAAGTATATCTTATAGGAATGGGTTCACCCCCAAAATCATCATAGTAATAAAGGTTCACTTCTATGATCATTATATATTATGATTTGTCTAACTCAACCGGGTTCACTAGCCATTCTATTAAACTTTATCGCATTTTATATAAATCATTACACAATGTATCGGGGGGGATATAAAGTTTGCACCCATCTCATAAGGAAATCCAGTTTATGTGTCCCCTAATATCATAAAACATTCACTCTATCATGAACCATGAAATGTAATGTTTTTTATAAATATTTAATCTTAATATATCCTATGTAATAGTGATGGGATTTATAATAATTTCATCAGTTTATCCTATCATATAACATGGATAATGAAGCGAATTTTTTAAAAACATTATCATGGTACAACCTATGGAAGTTAAATAGGATTAATAAATGACTATTAAAAATAAAACATTCAGATAAAGAATAAGAATTAAATCATTAGTTCATAACTCAAGATAAGTATATTTTATATTAATGGATGCCATCTTATATAGAAATAAATTTTATTTACCATTTAAAACATTTCCAGATGAAATTAAAATTTCATTGAAAAACACCTTTTAAAAAATAAAAACATATCAAAAAATATTTTCTTTGAAAAAATCCTAGACAAAATATATAATTTTTTTTAAAATAATTTAATATATATCATTTTGAAAATATAATTTTTAATTTTGAAAATTCTGTTTAGTATAAAAATAACTTTGATAATCAATTTCGCTTTCAAATAAATGTTTTAAATTCAATCAAATTAAAAATATTTAATGAAATAATATTCATTGAATGGATCATTGAAATCATATAATGGATTGTTGGAATCATTGTGTAGTCATGACAACACGAAATACTATTCATTCGAGGCATGATAAAAAATCATTATTTTCCTCATTTTACTAAAATAAAATGTTGAATTATATGGTAAATGAAAAAAATTCATCTATTTTTTTTATAAAAATTAAATAATTTATAAAAACACGTTAATAAATCATATATAATTTAATGTAAGTTATAAAAAATTTAGAAAAATTTTGTTTGGATGGAAAATGGGTTTTTGACTGAATAGAGAAAAAAAGCAAATTTATGAGAAACATTATTTTGTACTCATTAGTACATATATGGTGGAAAACGAATTGGAAAAAATGTATTTTCATGATACTAACACAATAAAATAAAATTAATGAGTTTTTTGGTGATGGAACATAATATTTTTTTAATGAATTGAAAATCATAAAAAATCATAGTAAATGAATAGTTTTATAACAAATTCATTACCATTTTGGAAACATTGGAAATTTATCCCTATAATTAAATATAATTAAATTAATATTTGCATGTCATTATGATAAAGAAAAATTATTTATATTACTTATCAAATGGTTTGTATAAACACCACGTATATGAATATTGGTTCATTAAATAACAAATCTCTCAAATAAGAAAAATTTGGAAAAAAATCCCTTAAATTTAGTCGTAAATTCCTTCATACATTAAAAAACTACATTATCATAAATATAAGTTTATTATACATATATTAAATTACCATAATCATTTTCCCCATACCATATATGATTTATGTATTAATGTTTTTTACATGTTTATTAAAATTCCATGTAAAAGTCCTATTTTGGGAAATAACATCTTTTTTTTTCACGCACGATTTTATTTTTTATATTTTTGGTCCTCATACTATGATAATGGTTCAATAATCATAGTAACATTTTAAATGAATTAAATATCATATATTTTCATAATATATGTATTTATAATAATAAAAAAATGTTATAGATAGAAAATGGAATATACCATTCATCGAGATGGTTGGACGTACATACACATGAACGTTATTCCCACATTCATGAATGTTAGAATAAATTAACTAAAAATTAAATATAATCAATGTAGAATAATTTAAATTTTATATAAATAATATATATTCATTTAAACCATATTTAATACATTTCATTTAATGTGTGAGAAGTCATATTGGTTTGCGAGGTAGTAGTCCACCAAACACACAAGAGACATTATCGTATTAGAAAAATATAGCATGTAAAATTTATATTAGATATAATGACCCATAAGTTATATTAATTTAATAAATAACATATATATACATTATATAAATCATCACAACCAACTGTTAGTTATTTTAATTAAAAAATTAATTACATCCGTTTGTGTGGCGGTAGTCTTTTGTAAACATGAATGGTGATTTTATAACCCATTTGATGGAAGTGAAGATAGTTTTATGTAAGAATACTAAAATTAAAAAATATTAGTATATTAAAGATAGTTTTTTATTCTATAATCACATATTTATAACAATTTATGGTGGTGGTGGAAGATATACATTGAAAATGTTTATTTAAAAAATTCTATGTTCATTTTGGGTATCCATGGGTTTCCACCAATTGCCTTCCAAGGATGGATTTCATCAAAAAAATATTCTAGGATGGTATGATAAAACATGAATTGTTTTAGTTATGTATTTTTATATAAAAAAGTTTTTTTGATTTCAATTGGAGAGGGTAGGTGTGGCCATTTAAATGTGTGGTGAGTGGCCTACTTTTATTTTTTTTTGAAAAGGAATAGGCATATCCATGTTTTTCACATTCCACATCGAACAAAATGATTTATTATAGAAAATATTTCAAGATAGTGTCTAAATATGTCTATAAAATTGAATTTTGAATACAAATATGGTCATTTTGACCATTATATTTTTATATTGACTTACAATATCCCAATTTTATCCTTCATTGTATTAATTAATTATTACTAATGTCACTATTCAATTAGTTCAAAAATTATGATGAAATTATATAATAATATAATTTTTATTATTCAAAATTTGTGATAAATATTTATAAAATCCATTAATATATGTCTAAAAATTAAATTAAAAATTAATATAGCTGACGCAACGAGAATGAATGTTTTCAAAGTGAAAATGATTAATTTTTTTTTAATTTTTTAAGATCAAAATTAAATATAATAATGATTAAAATGAATTAAATTTACAATATAGATATATAAGTGAAAAACTATTACTTCCAAAACAAATAAAAATATATTTTATATTTACAATTTATTAAAATTAAAATTCCACTTTAAATTAAAATTCGGTATTTCACATTATTCATAAAAAAATTAATCTTCACCGAAAATTATAAAAAATTCACATGGACCTAATTTTAACATTATTATTTAAATTATTAATATTATTTTATAAAATTAAATTCCAATAATCATTAAAAAATAATTGTATTTTTGTATACAAAATGGAATTTAAACATTTTTTTGATAAAATACTATTTTAAAATCCTATAAAATGATAACAACAGTTAAGTACATTGTTAATAATGTGGATTTATTATATAAAATAATAAATATTAATATTTTATAATTTTTTATTACTAGTCATAACACTATGTTTAATGGAATGGTTATAATGGTCGTATTTAAATAATAATATTAACAATATATCATGATTCATTTAAACTAAGTGTTTATAGGAAAACAATATATTAAATAGTTTTAAATGATTAATAATACTCATTAAAATATGGTTTGTTACACCTTGGGTGTAAAAAGGTTGTTTTATTTTTCATTTTTTTGATTTTGGGTGAGGAGAAAACCTTTCATATAGAAAACATTTCTTGTATTTACATTACATCACCAATTGGATATTTGTATTATTCTTCTAATGATTGTATATTTTAAACCTACAAACCCTTATCTCATAAAAAACCCTATTTAATAACCATCATGATTGAAAAATGTAGGACATTGTATAGTAGAATTACTAGAAGGTATTAAAGCTAATAGATTTCATCTGTGTTTCGTGAAATAAGGAACATACAAAGTATATCCTTAAGGAAATAGTGAAATATATTTCGTGGGATGTATGTATTACATTTATATAGGGGTTTATATGATATTGGATTATATTTTTTATTAGTTTCATGTATTTTGGTGTTTAGATCTATATTGGAGGCATGCTACTCTTCATTGTATCTAATAAATGAATAATATTACCATTAATATATTGATAAGTTTATTTTAACCACTGTATAGATTATTTCTAATGAATGAAATCATTATGGGGGGGGGGGGGATTGACGAATCTCATATTTTCATATATTTTATTTTTTATTTCAATTTTATAAATCCCATAATTTTTTAATTTTATGGTTAATTGTAACAGTATTTCAGTTTTTGGTGTATTGTGATATTATATATCATTGTGTATTATTTTATAGTTTTAATGTATGATTACTAATTATTTAAAATGTCATGAAATAACACACCAAAATTTAATTATTTTTTTCATTCAACAAAAAATATCCATTCATTATATAAAAACATATTCTAATTTTGAAATATTAAAAAACTATTATTTTAATAAAAAAACATCAGTTTTGTATTTTTGTCACAAAATTATATAAATTGATTCAAATTAAAAAATTAATTTTTTGGGAATACCTGATTTATGGTATACCATTCATTTAACTAGAGAAATTTTTCAATCATATCATAGTAGTCTTGAAAGAAACCATATAAATGGGGACAAAAAATAATTTCATAGTTTTGATGAATCTTAATTTTGATCCAATGTCTCACAATATTCCATCCTGAATTAGTTAAAATTTTAAACATGATTAATAAATGGAAATGTTATAACTTATTTATCTATATATATTCAATATTTATCATTTTCGATGGCCAACATTAAGTTATGTTTTTTATGAATATTACAAATCATTATTTTACTAACTCCCACCTAGTTCAACAAATATATTTAATTACAAGAAGAATATATTTTATGAAAAAATATTTGATACTTCTTGAACTATTCTACCCAAAATGAAATTTGGGGTTTTCCTCAGTTACCCAATGAATCACATCATGATAATGGGTAGGTGTTCAAAAATAATGTGTATAATACCCAAAACAACCAAATATATCACCAACTCTTGATCCTTTATATTATGAGTGTTTGTTTTCTATGGATATAAATATCAGAAATTAAAGAATTAGAAATGTTCATGTTTAAAAAACACTTGAAATTTCATGAGATATGAAATGAAACATTAATGAAAACTCCTAATTATTTCTTAATCAATTACATGATAATGTTATTCATTTGAAGAGAATAAATCCATAGAGGCCAAAAAGCTGAATCAGTTAATGAGTAAACTTATAGCTCTTTTGGGACAAATTATTTGGGCTACTAATGACCCAAAATTGTCTTATCCACACTCTCTGTTCCTTGGACCTCAAAAAATATATTGAATTTTTAGCTCAACATCTCATTTAACTAAAACATGTCCATGAATTTAAAAAGATCCACCAGATTCTTCTATTATAATGGATCTAAATGCAACATTTTCTCATAGAAAAATAAAAACTAAAAAACATTTCATGTTAGTTATAATCTTCACCCCCACTATGATCCATTCCCTCATTCCAATAACCTAGGATTTAAATATCACCTATTATTGAGTAAATCTAATACCATATCCAAACCCACTCAATATCTTTGTTAAAATCCAATATAATACATCTACTGTCATTGTGGGAGTAATATTTGTCATCTTTATACATTTTTACTCTAAATAAATAGAGAAATAATCCTCTAACTTAAAATAACATCCACTATCCTAGTGTTCCTTATCACTTCTTGATAGAAAAAAAATCAATTTACAAGAAAATCAATGTAATCACAATTAATGAACATTTGTTTTCTTCTAATAAACCTTGGGAAATTGATTTGTAAGATCATTCCTCTTTCATCCATTCAATCATCAAAATATTTTAAAACAAAATTAGATGAATTTAATCACACCTATTTAAGAAACATCTACCAAATTATCCTAAAATCAAACATGAAACCTTTTTTCAACTCCAAGTGTAATGTAAAATCACTGATGGTTTCTTATGGAAATATAATTTCAATTCATCATGAAGAATTCAAGAAAGGCCTAATTAATATTTAAGATGAATGAAATAAAAAACGAAAAAAATAAACTATATTAAATCCCTCACATACTTGAATCACTCTATGGAAACCAATTCATTTTACTCATGCAATATATAATCATCAAATTTCATTTGAACCTAATTATAAATTTTATGAAATTATTAGAAATTATCCATCTTAACCATGGGAATTATTTTATTTTATTCTTTTTGTGATTATGAATCCTTTAGACAATGTTCAGGTTGAGTCCATGTGTGGATTTTTGGAATTTTAGAATACATTATATGATTATTATGTAAAAATGGTGAATTTTGTGCTTGGCATCATTGGTAGAACTATCATTGTTTGATTAGAAGATACAATGTTCCTTATATTAGGTAATTGTGAGTCTCATGACTAGGGTGGGGGACATGGTGCATAGCCTACACCGGATTAGGAAAAGCAAGGATCAACCATGTGGAATAGTTTAGTAACTCTATGGAAGCTTATAGAATTTTTGTCACATTTTTTTAGGAAAATTTATGGAAAAACCATATTGGGTGTACCACAAGGACATTAGGGTGTTCACGATTACTGCATAATTAAAAATACCACATTGTCGAACCGTTCTACATTCCGAGATCATTAAAATTTTGAAATGACACTATTCCCTTCCAATATTGTATCAACATTTTGTTAATCCACATTCTCAAACAAGGTTCTCTATGGGGACATGTAAAACTCTCCCCCCTCACGCACCCTCCCCAATTAAAGTCTTTGGAAGGTTTCTAATGTGATTTATTGTTATTTTTAACTGAATTACTTTTCCTATTGATTCTATATTCATTATTTTTTGTTGTGGGATTTCTCTTTTGGTAGAAAAATAATAGTGAGTAATATTTTATGGGTTGTTTTCTATAATTTTATGTGGTATGGATTGTCACCAATTATTTTTTATTTTGTTATCTAATGATTCATTGCATTCACTCATTGTTTAGGTAGGGTTTTCCTTCCAATTTCTTTCTGAAACATTAAATTTGATGCTTCATAATTCTTTAAATGAATTGATATGTTATATTATTTATTAGGATTTTATATAATAAATGATTTTTGTATTTTCATGTTATATTAAGGGAGATAAAAGGGTTTCCAAAGGGTTTTTTTATTATGCATACATTAAACACATGAGTGGTGTTTGATAAAATGCGAATTGAAATTTTTGATGGAATTGTGTGTTTTGGGTATATTTTTCAACTATGTATTTTTAATGTGTTTGCATTTTGGGTTGTACATTGTATATGGAAAATTTTGGTATTTAATTTTTTACTCTCAAGAGTATTTTGTAGTTTTGGATTAAAAAATATGACCCTTCATTAAAATATTTCAAAATTATTTAGATTTTTTTCTTATAAAATGGTTTTCTATAATAATTCAATTGTCTTTAGAGTATTCCTCCTTGTATATATTAATAATTATGATCAATTGATGGTGATAAAGGTACTAAATAGGTTTTGAAATTTACATTGTGTGAGTATGAACATGAAGGGAGATTTTATCATTAGAATGGTTAGTTTAAAAATGTGTTTAATAAATGTCAGGGGTTTATTGTGTATATTTAAATTATAATCCATTTCTGTTTTTAATAACATGGAACTTTTGAATGTTGTGATTTTTTTTCTACAAAATTGGCCTAATGTCCCATTTGGCATTGTGTGTTTGAAAGTGGTGTTTTACATTTGTTTTTTAAATGTTATGTAAAAATGGATTCGAAATGTACCGATGATGGAAATGTTGAGGGTTGGTTATCACCATGGGTGAACATTCACAGGTGTTTTTTGATATGAAATGACGTGAAAGTCTAATTGTTATATTGTTAATTTTTGGATATTTATTTTTATGTTTTGTTATTTCAAATCCGAGTTGAAATGTCAAAAAGTTTTGGAATAATAATTGAGAGTTTGTGCTTCTTGAAGGCCCGATAGGTATTTTAGAATATTTGGAAAATTGTTTTTATTATTGAGACTGTGGGTTTTCACAAGGTAATTTTTTATATTGAAGGATAGAAATGAATTTTCATGTGAGTTGTGATGCTTGGTTTACATTCCAAGATAACTCTAACATGGGATTCATACCCCTTTAATGGATCATCCTAGGTAACATTGTGGTATTAGTTCCATTTTTCATTGGGATTTGATCCCCCTAATGGATCATGTATGATAATGTATTTTGTTTTGGATTCAATACTAAATGTTTCCATGTATTGTTAATATTATTATTATACATTGTGATTCCTTGGGATCATCTAGAGGGTTTAGTGAATGTAGCTTATCGACCACGATTAGATGGGTCTGTACACCTTAGACATGATATGGATATGTGGGGAATTCCATTGAATTGGATTGTTTATAGTGTCTAATTTTTTATTTAATATAGAGCTACACCCTATACTAACATGTTAGTATGATTTGAGTACATCTAGGTATCTCCCTAGGGATGTTTAGGAAATGTTAATGAATCACTATATGTGTTCTCTTTATTTCTAATGTGTATTGGATTTTGTCTTGTTAGTTGTTTCTAATGATTATTTTCTATTACTTTCTACACTGTCCCATTTGGGTTATCAGTTTTGGTCTTGTATTTAGTTTTTGGATTTTTAGATGGGCTGTGGAATGTGAAATCGTTTATGAAATGAAAATATGTGTGTTTTTTAAAAAATGGAATTTTTAGAATGATATTTTTACATGATGAAAATGTTTTAGAATCCTATTTTTTAAATGTATTTCACCCAAATGTTCATAGAATGTTTTAGGAAATGAAATTTATGAACTATATGGTTATTTCAAAGTAATATTTTTAATCATGCACCATACTAGTACTATTTTGTTTTGATAGACCCATGTTTTTTTATAGGTGCATGTTTTGGGTATTGGTTTCTTTTTCAATAGCTCCTAGAGCAAGTTTGTCCTATAGATGATGGTGACTTAGGGGTCATGTGGAGATCATAATGCATGGTTTGGTCATAGATATAATTTAAATTAGTTTTTTTCAATAATAGTTTTTATGTATTTGTTTTATATATTTATTGACATTTAGTTGTTGTTAGATATGTTGTGTATTCATTTTGTTACTTATGATCCTAGTTTATTTGGAAAAATCATGTTCCCATAGTGATTTATTTGATACCTGACACACGTTTCAAGCCTGTAGGTATTTGGAAGGACCTATGGTCCATGTCTAATACCAGGTTAGATGTTGGGTCTTATGTCATACTATATTGTTTCCACAAAAATGGTATTGGATCCATGTTCTTTTTATTTGGGGTGTTAGTTACATTAGATATTTTGATTATTGAAACATGGGAGGTACGTATGGTAAATACTTCATTAATCCTTTCTCATTCTGATCCTCATGTTACAATGTGTTGTTTGAGATTTGAGTATTTGTTTTTGGATTTTAGATGTCTGGATGAGGAATGAAAATTGATGTGAGCCAGTGTCATGTCGTAATATCATATGGATTAGTGATCCATGTGGAATACGAGTACATGGATCAAACTCCACAAAGTTGTCAATTCATACTTTGGACATGGAAAAAACCATGTATCCAAGATGATAATGAATACTAGTAACACATCCCAAGTGTTTGATGTGGATTTTTTAATTGGGGTAGGTCTTGTTGGAATGAGTTATGTTTTGTTATGGAATATGTTGGGGTGAATAATCTTTTAAAAATAAAATATTTTTGAAAATAAAATGGTATCATTCATGTGGTTCTGGATTTAATTGTTAATTGAGTTTTTAAAAGAGAATGTGTTCTATAATTTTGATGAATTTTGGAATTTGTGCAGGAAATGTAACTTATATTTGGAAAATTATTTTTTTTCATGATAAAATAAAAAGTTTGACCAGGATAGGCCCTATAATGATCTACATATGCGTGGGTGTGTATAAGTGTTTCATGAAATTATGTATTTATTTATGGTATAATATTAAGTGGGATGAATACAAATGTTACATTTCATAGTATACAATGGGTGAGTATTTGAAATCAATGGTTCATTAAGGTTTTTACAACAAAAAATAACAGGGAAAACGATTTCAAAAAATGTTATTATAATGAGTCTTTTGTTATTGAAAACATTCAATGGGGGAAGGTGAAATTTAAATTGATATGAAATTGTGTTTCTTTATAAGGTTATTTTTAACTTTATATGAACATGTATATTTTAGCCTGTTGTTTTGGATGGATCTGCTCTTTTTTTGGGATGATGTTGATTTTCGTTTTATGATCCTTTTTATGTTCATAATTTTCCACCCATAATGTTCCCCAAATATCTAGTGGGTCTCTAATATTTTTTTCTACTCATTTGATTCCCATATTTTGTAGTAATCGAGGTATATTAGAGGCTATGGAATGGATTTAGAATGTTGAGTGTATCTTTATATCATTAGGAACTCTTAATGTTGTTATAGTGTGTTATGTTCAGGGATTGTTAGAGTATCTAGATTTGGACCTTCTGAAGGTAATTTTTCCACCATCGTTGCTTGTTTGGATGATTTGGAAGGTTTTTAAGACCACATTTTTCTGATGGATTATACACGAGTTGGTGAATATGAAGAAAATTCACGATCTCTTGATAATTTAGCAATGAATATAGTTAGTGATGGTTTATTTTGATAATTTCAAGGATATGGTTTCTTTCTATTTTATAATAGAATTATAAGGCATTTTGAAATATTATCCCTTAGTTTGGGGTCTTCGTCCAGTTATCACAGAGAAGGTCCTTTCATATGGTGATGATCAGTTCAAAATGTTGGTGGATGAGAGGTTTTTAGGTGAGTTATTTGATTAGGTGAAGTCATTGGTAAGTTGTTATCAGGAATTTTATCCATATTTTGTGGTGTGTATCCCATAGGAACATGTTATTTCGAAGTATAATTTTTTGGTTATAGCCAATTGTTTGTCAGATTATTCACGTCTTTGTTTTTTTAGTGCGGCCAGATTTTTTATTCGAAGCCATCTCATCATGATCCTCCAAATACTTGTCATCATTATTGAAATTTGGTTCATCTAGAGAAGTTATTTACGAAGAGATTTTTTATGTGCAAGAATTTTTTGTAGAATGTTATCTTTTGAATACCATGTAATTGATGCTTTAGAAAATATGGCTCTAGAAATAGGCCCCAGAGTGAATATTTATAATTGTAAGAGTGGTTATGGGGGTGTGGGGATCCCTCACCTAGTTCTTGTCTCAAATATTTTAGTGTGGGATGATTATTTTCTTATTTTATCATATTTATTATTATTAGATTCCGTTGTCCCTGTGGGGGCCTCTGTGATCCTATTTTCATATAATCATATTCTTATTCATGGGATGTGTATAATTACATGGTTATTCATTTGTGTATCTATCAATGTTTTCAGTTGTGCTTGTTTATAGATATCTAATGTTATGAACTTTTTTTAATATAGCCTATGTTTTTGTTCTCCATTTAACTAAAGTACTTTTCATGGATCTTCCCTTAATATCGTGTTTTTGGGTTTTTGGTTGAAATTTTGGTTATGGTGAAGTTCTTTTTTATCATGGGATGAGAAGTTGAATTAATCTATGGTTAGAGTTCCTGTGATGGCTAATCTGGGATGGAGTCTTGGGAATTTACCACACTGGTAAACTTGAGGTGATTTTGTTTTGGATTCAATGTTGTTTATTTTGATTGACTTCATGTTGTGGGTAGTACCCTCTCGTGTACCCCCATTTTTACCTCTGTTGTGGAATCCTATAGAAATTTTAGGTGTAACTTGTGAATCAAAAGGTTTCCATATGGTTCATGGTTTTTCATGGATGTACATGTTATATGAAACAACTTTTTTATCTTTCATTAGTGTGATTTTTTAGAGAAAACATATTTTATGGGGGGGGGAGACTATCATACCTTAACCACGTAAATTATATTTTTCATTTTTTTCTTGATATTGGTTCCTTTATATGGTGTCCATACAGGGTCCCTATTTGAATTTATCTGTTTTAGAATCATTCTTTTGAATTTATATTGAAATAAATAGATTTTTGTTCATGAGAGAATGTGGATCATGATTACATGAAACTATGCCCCTCTACCCATGAAACCATGAATATCAAGGTTTGGGGACTAGGACATGGTGCACGATATACACATAGATTTTTTATCCATGTGGAAAGTATGATGTGATGTTTTGAAATAGAATTTTAAATTTGACAGGGTTGGAACATGGTTTGGGAGTTTATGAGGCAAAACCATACATGGTGTTCAACATAGATATTATTTTATGCTCGGTTGGTGAATGGTTTGTAAAACGGTATGAAAAAAAATTTGAATTTCCTAGACCCTTAAAAGATTGAAATGACTCTTTTTTCATTCGATCATTTAACGCTATTTTAGGATTTCCTCCCCTTTGTCAAACTAGGTGCACCATGGGGATTAGTAAAACTCACCACCCTTGCTCCCCAACACCCTTTGATGTCTCTTGAAGGTTTTTAAGGTGATTTATTGTGATTTTGGTAGATTTACTCTTACCCACTCTCTTATCTCTTGGTTATTGGTTGTTCTTGGTAGGCTTTCTCTTTTGTCCAAATGCTAAGATTGAGAGTTATTGTGTGGGTTGATTTCATTGATGTTACAGTGTGACAATTTTTTATCAATCTCAATTTATCTATTTTATGGTGTTTTATTTTGGATTCCTACATTGTTTAGGATGTTGATTCCATCCATTTCTTTTCCAAAACATTCCATTTCATGCTTTAAATTTCATTGAATTATTTAAAATGTTATATACACTATTGTGGCATTCTATCATATATATTTTTTATATTTTCATGATTGAATATGGGTATGAAATGGTCTTCCAAATGGTTACATTTATTATTTCCTATATTTAATCGATGCAAGGTATTTGAAAAAATTTCTATTTAAATTCTATGAATGAATTTTTTGTTTTGGGTGGCATCTTCTCGTAAATATGTTTTGGTTACATGGTTGTATTGTAGATTGAACATTGTATATTGAAATTTGTGTTTTTTTATGTTGTAACCCTCATGTGTTGTTTTTGTTGTTTTAAATGAAAGTGATTCTTCTTTAAAATTTTCTTTTATAAGTATTTTATATTGTTATTAAATTAAAAGATAGTTTTCAAAAATAAATTGATTTTGTTTTGAGTATATCTTCTTATTATGATTTATAAGTCTGCTCAGCGTATGGTTTTTAATTTTAGGAATCTGTCAATAATGTTATTTGGTAAGCGTATGAAAATCATAAATAATTTTCCAAAGGTAACAGTTTCTTTGTAGCTACATTACAAATAGACATTGTTCATTGTATGAATTTAAATGTGTTTTCAAATATGTGTTTAAAATATTTTCCCATTTAGCATTGGAAATTTTTTTCTGCTGTAAAATTGATCTATTGAAATGTTTGACATTGTGTATGTGAAATTGTTTTTTTATCAATGGATTTGAAAATGATATTGAAAATAAATTTGAAATATATTTATGTTTGACATGTTAATGGGTAGTTGGAGCATTGTGTTATCTTTGAAATGTGTGTTTTGATTTATGATGATGCTAATTTAAAATTGTCATCTTTGTATGTTCGGGATATTAATTTGTATATTTTCTGATGTCAAATCCCAGTTGGTATCTCCAAACGTTTTGGAAAAGTAATTGAACTACTAGGTAGCTTGAAGGCCCTATAAGTATTATAAAATAGTGGTAAGGGGTTTGGATTACATATAATTTGTTTTCATATATGATATTTTTTTGGATGAAAGAGATAAATTTATTTCCATGTGAGTTATGATGCTTTGGTTACACTCTAAGACCACTATAATGTATTATTCATTACTTTCTTGGGGATCATTCATTTGAAAATATTTTTATTGAGTCAATTATATCATGGGATGAGATCCCATATAAAATCATTTGTATTAGAACGATGTTGGATGTGGTTTCTTTACTATATACTTCACAGTATTATTATTATTACTATTATTATTATGGGATTCGTGGGAGTCATCTGGAGGGTCGAGTGACAATTTCATGTAAACGATGATTGGATGGGTTGGTAACCCATTATCATGATAAGGCTAGGTGTAACATTCCACATGATTTTCTTTTTTAAAGTGGCATGTTGGTAATTGAGTATGGAGCTGCATCAAATGTCAGCATGTTAGTCCAGTCTCATTATGTCTCAGGACCACTCTATGATGTTCAATAATTTTTCATGAATTACTATCGGTATGTTCTATTTATTTAATATTCTTGTTTGATATTTTCCTATCTATTATTCCTATTTTTTGGATTCATATAATTTTTGATAAAAACATTTTTTAATTTGGTTTTTTCATGTATTTGTTTTTTGGATTTGAGATGGTTTTCTTTTGCGAAACAATTTTTTAATTGAAAAGTTGTGTGTATTGATTTAAAAAGGGATTTGTTTGAAACATATGTATACATTTTAGAAATTTATTAGAAGTACTATTATATAATTTTATTTCAACCATGTTTTTTTTGAATTTTATAATAAATGAAATTTATGGACTTTTTCCTTATTACCTATTTAGCTATTTGGGCTCATTCCATACATGTACATTTGGGAATTGGTAGACCAATGTTGTTTTACTGGTTCATGTTTTAGTTTTTGGTTCTTTGTTTGGTTGCTCTTGAAGCAGGATGGTATTGTGGATAGTTGTTACTAAAAGGTCACATGAAGATCATTTTATGTGGTTCGATATATTTATGTATTTAGTTTTGTTTAGCATTTACATTATTGAGAACATTTTCTTATGCTTATTGATATTATTTGGTTGTCACCTATTATCTTTTGTTCATTTTGTATCTTTTGATCTAGGATTATTTGTGAAAAATCATTCCCATAGTGATTTCTCTCATTCTCAATAGTAGTTTCTTGCTCGTGGGGATCAAGAACACTCTTTGGGATTTGTATTACACTGGGACAACAGTTTGGTTTGATGTAACCTTGGCTTAGTTTGTAATAATCATGTTGATGTCAAAATTTCTCTTTTGTATTCCATTAACCAAATCACTATGTATGTAGGTAATCATGAATAATTTTGCACCTATAATATAAACCATAGAAATATTGAATATTATTAAACCCAAAAATACATTCAAATAATGTGAAACTATCCACAGACCTTTACAGATCCCTAGAACATAAGGATCTTCAGTTTTGTTGAAAAACTCATAGAACTTATATCCTTGATAAATGTCATGAAAAACTACATCTCCTGAAACTATTGTCAATGTTATATGAAACAAATGAGTTTGTTCATCTAGTTTTAAAATAAAATATCTTCCATTACAAAGGGAAATAACCAATAATGTCCATGTCTTGGTTATTAATATTATCATCCCAAACAATATCCATTCCTTTGTAATTGAAGGTGATAAGTGTTCACCTAGATCTCAACTAATACAAGGTAGACCATTCCACATGATAGCTAGATTAAAAATAGATGTTGATTCAGGTATCTTGAAAACATAATATGGTCACACAATAGTCATATTAAATATCTTTCAATCTATTTCATTCCCATTATATGATCACCCTATATTCACTATCTATGATTCTAAGGACACCTGTAAGATTTGATTAATCCATATTCCATTAGATTATTCATATTCCATTAAAAGAGGAGTTTGAAATTTTTTAACCTATATAATCTATGTCATTATGGATAAGTTGATATTGAAATTTATTTTATAAACTCCCATTAAATAGAGGATCTAGAAAACTATTTCGAATCTCAACTCACCTCCAATCTCAGCTCCACCACCTTGGATAGTATTGAGGAATGTGTATCATAACATAATGGAATTCTTACCTCTATTTTAGAGTATTTTAGATCATAAATAAATGATTAAAATGATCTAAAACATCATCATGTAAACCTAAGGTATTAATTTATTTTACATTATCACTTTTACACATTAAATATCACATTTGCAGTTTAAAAAATAGAGGATTATATATTTTATTATCATTTTCACGCTAAGAATAATGACATATGATAAACCCTATATTACATAACATGCTTCACGCCTTCCCAACTCAAGAAAAAATTACCTCAAAAATATCAAATAGAAAAAATAGGAATACTTGTAGAAGAGTCAATATACTAATACTTGAGGTAGATTGGGTAGAGATGATCATTATTTTTCATCTTGGTACAATGTACTACATTACATATAGTGAATTGTTTTGTTTGATTGATTTCATTCATTTGAACGGTGGTAAAAATATCACTAATGAAAATGCAGGATTTTCACTACTCTTGTGAAAAAAATTGTTGTGATTCCATCAAATATCAAAAAATAAATGTTAAAACAGAAAATATCACTATTATATTACTTTACATTATCAAATGATATAAATATTATTATTCGAGTCATATTTTATATTTCTTGATGGATACACATTCTACAAGAAACTCCCTATCACATAAAATGAAAAAGAAATTACCATATTTACCTTCCCCACAGTAGCATATTCATAATTTTCCTTCGAAATGTTCCTGAGAAATTATAGAGTTTTACAATGTGTATCTTTTCTGAATTAATTATTCATTTTATGGTGGTATTCATAGATAAAATTAACATTTATATTCTTTATTTTGAATTTTGGTTGAATTTATTTCCCTTTAGTTCTATTTTTTTTTTAAAAAGTCTCCTTTTTATTAATTTTGAAACACCCATGTTCATAGATTAAAATGGGTATTCTCAAGGAAACCTAATAATTATAGAGTTATTGGAGTCTATTATGTCAAGATACTGTAGATCCAATCAGTTAATAAACCCAATTTTTTTGAGATATATGATTATTCCTTGTTCATGCTGATTTCAATCAATGATTCTTCAATAACATTATTATTATTTACAACCAAGTCACTAGAGTACTCTATAATGATGTTACATTCCAATTTTATGTGGTTTTCAAGAAATCCAATATTGAAATCAATGGTGTGGTTACATATACCACAATAATCCATCCCCCATATTTGTACATATGCTTCAAATTGTTTTGTAATGATTAATATTGGTCTATATGGATCTTACATTGTAAAAAAATGTAAATTTTTACCCATTGAATTTATTATTCCTGGAAAACACTCACTCGAACTCATTCCCACTACAATTTCCTTAGAAAAGAACAATTATCTTTGGTTTTTATTTATTATTTAACCATATCTCCTAGGTTCCAAACTCAACATATTTATTAACCACTCAACTCCATTGTTCTTAATTATGAAAAATGATTGCAAAATGAGGTTAATATAATGGGTCTTTATGCACGATGATTTTTACATTGAGATCAAATATATCCATCAAGAAGAAAACCTTATTTATGATCACCTATGAATACTTTATAATTTATCCCATTCTGATTTCATTGATCCATAATTTACAACAGAACTCTTTCATATCTCTCTCCAAAGTTATCATGGTATTCCCCAACTATAAATTATGTGGTTTCTAATGATTGTCTTGTAAACTTTACAAAATTATTAAAATTGAAGAGGAATATCGAATCAATTTTTTTAATTATAGAAATCTATTAAAATAATGGAAGGCATTGTGATTGGGAGATGTATTTATGATGATTATAATTCTTATATGATGGAATTATTAAATTCAAACACCGAATGAGTCTGATTTAGAAGAAAAATTACCTCCTAAATGGCATATGAGTTTTTTTGATTTGATTCACTCTTGAAGGAATGAAATTAATTTTATAAATCACTTCCAACTTGTAAGAAGAATAGAAAATCATTAACATAAATGAAATACCCTTACATACCTTAATTTTAAACTATGTCATTTATTTGGGGTATCAATTTCATGGGACCCTTCCCCTAATCATATGTATTGTCCTGCAATATTTTTATAGTCAACTATGTTTCTAGGTGTTTCAAGCCCAATACTATTCAAATGAATAAATAACATTGTATTTTCAATTTCCTCACAATTTATATCTTTGATGGATTTGGGAATATGAATTCCACTATATGTGACATTGGAAATAATTTCTTTAATTGAATCCAAAAATACCTATTGATAATGAATGGGGTTATGGCTAAAACATCAATTTTTTATCACCCCTAAAAATGAAAATTTTGAACATTATAATATATAAGTAAAAATGAGTTCTTGAGAGAATAAAAATCCTATAAGAAAATACCTGTTCTAATGGCTTGGTTATGGGATTTTGTATTATTTAGCTACCTATAAAACCTTAATTGGGACTTTACATTTTAGTATAGTTATTGATATAGTGTGACATTTAGTAGTAAAATTTTATATTAGTCATCTTGGAATGTGAAAACTTTTAATTTTGATATTAAAATATATGTATATGAGTGATTATTGTAGTTAAATTAACAATAGGACATTAAACACAATTCCTATAAAAAATTCCAATTTTTATAAATAAAAATTTGTAATAACCTTCTGATAAAAACATACCATGAAGGCTAATTCAGGATGTTAAAATGTTATTTCCCCACAATTATCAATTTCATCATTATCCAAGAATGATAAATTCTCACTGGGAATGACACTTTTTAATTATTAACATTTTCCCATTTGGATTTGTATATGTATATGAATGTTTACCCAGATATAAATTCATTATTAATGAAAATATGATAAACAAACACATTGAGAGGACACACACCATTAGAACCACATAAACATACCCTACATCCCCAACTGTTAGAGTAGAACCAACAATGGGCAAATATTATAGACTAATAAATACATCATTGAGGGTAACACATTCCCTTTAACCCTCACTACCTCTCATTATCTCACTTTGACTAATTTTCAATCTTCACATATTATTCTTATCTTCTCCCTCATTTTTTGACCACATTCATCCCAATCCATTTCTTCTAACATCACTTTTTTATATGTGTGTATTTTATATAAAAAATGAAAAAAAATAATCATGAAGATTCAATATTACTCACCTTTAAATTTTGAAATTTTGTCAAACCGTTTCGAGGATTCAAAAGTCTATTTTTCATCTCAACAATCATATATTTATATATATTATGTTCATGGGGGTATAATTACTTTTATGGACATACACCCACTACACACATAGGGTAAAATGGAAGTCTATATCCTCCAAATTTAAAATCCCACACGTCAAGACATAATTATTTAGTACATGTCTTGTTGGACTAGTGTGAATGAATCTTATTACATAGACAAAAATCCAAGTTGGAATAAAATCCTATTACAAGGCCCTGATGGCCAAAATTGATGACCCAAAATCCCTCTAATGAATAGTTATTCTATAGTAACCATGATGCTTAAGTACCTTCTCTATTACTTCATCCCTTGTAGTACTTTCTTATTTCCTAACACCACAATAGTGAAACTATTACTATAGTTCCCTCACCACTATAGTCTATATATAGTACCACTACATTGTTGTTACTGTTTCCTATGCCCCATGGGTTTTGGAAACACCACCCATGATATAGTATTATGGGTCTCTCAACCACTAAGACAAACCACAACTACTCAAACATCATAATTTTTCATCATAAACTATGATATATTTTCTTTGAGACTAATATGTTTTTGATGCCTAATTGTTTTTATAGAAAATGATTCATCCCATACCACGGGAAACAACATCATATTTCATTCCAAGGTCACATATTCTA
Source organism: Viscum album (assembly GCA_963277665.1). Taxonomy (NCBI): domain Eukaryota; kingdom Viridiplantae; phylum Streptophyta; class Magnoliopsida; order Santalales; family Viscaceae; genus Viscum; species Viscum album. The sequence goes on from OY728136.1 coordinate 1,521,773,614, forward strand.
TATTTTCATTTTTTCTATTTTCATCCATTTATTTAGAATATTGAGTGTGTGTAATTTCATGATGAATTTTATATTTTTTGTGCATTAATATGATAGTGTAATTTTTTAAATAACATTAAAATCAAAACAGATAAATATCCTCTTAAAAACCATATATTGATCCTTCTTTTGAATTCCCCAATGTTCCTATAAAATTACATTAAACCTACATTATAAGACAACATTTATGTCACATAAAATATATATGGGGATCATTATTTAATTATTTAATGAAATTTAATTTTTGGGATAATGGATTTTATTTTGGAAATAAATTCTTTGATTTTAAATGTCACAACGTATTCATTTGATAACACATCCATTTAATTATGTGGGATATGTTATTATTCTATGTTGTTTTGGAATGTATTTGTGTTTATGACATTTTTTAAAACTATTAATGAAAAGTGTATACCAATAGAATAAAACATATAAAAAATAGAAAATTAAAACATTTTTTATTTAATTAGTAGGTAAAAAATCAATCTTCATCACCATTGATCTTTTTTGAACCATTAAAATTATTATCTTGAGTATATCAAAATAGGTTTTATAGATTGGTCTGATATTTTTTCTATGTGAAAATTAAAAAAATAGAAATATTGAGGTAATGAATGAACAATAGAATCTTGTTTTTTGGATTCCCCTTTTCATCATATATAATATTTTTACTCTTTATTTTTTATTCTTTAACACATTATTTCCCTTGTAAATATGTTTTCATATAACCTTTCATGGATAATTTCACAATTAAAATAATCCACATTGGTGTCCCATCATTTCGACCCATTTTTCCATTAAATTATTATAATCATAAAGGCACTAAATCCCCAAATAAATTCTTCTTGATTATTTTGAACTTGTAAATATTGAACAAAAGTGGATATATCATGTATGAAATATGATTTTATCTTTTTTTTATTGAATAAATGGACCTACCTGAATAAACCTGATATATTTTTAACATTATTCGTATTTTTGTGATCTCATTTTCAATTTAAAAATTTGTTCAATAAAAAGGATTTTTTTCACACTAATTTAAATAAAATCATGAAATTCATCATGGATGATGGATCTATAATAGTCCCCATTATTTAGCAAAAATAAAATTTTAATATTTTTTGGTGCCTGAAAATGAATTTATTGTGGGTTGTTGTTTTCTATTTCTATATATATTTACATTCTTATTTGTGGGTTAATTTATGTTAATTATTTAATCCTGATTTTACATTACAGACATCACTAATGTTTCAATAATAATTATTCCATAACAACAAATGTACAATTTTCAACATAAACACATACAAATTTCATTTTTCATGTTCATTCAATTCCACTATAGTTTAATATTTTTATAATATATTTAAATATACTCCACTAATCAATGTGATAATAATTTTTTATTCTTACAAATTAAAATTAATAAAATTCATTCAACTACTTCATTTTATAGTTCAACTACAAGACGGTCCATAATTACTACAAATGTAGGATGAATGAATATTCCAATGATATTGGACTGCCTGTGATATTATATTTTCAAGGCTCAAACCATGATTAAAACATAATTCATACTCAACGATAATTTCAAGGACATACCATTATGTTAGGGATACAATTTTCAAGTCCCATGTCAACATAAATTGGGCCCACCTGTTGGAAGAATGTCCACCCCACAATTCATGTTTGTACTAAAGACTAGCTCTATATTCATCAATTTATAAAAATAAATTAACTGAATCATGGTTAAATTTTATTGAGTATAATGGAATTATTTACGTGAAAAACATTTTAGAATATTGTGATCATCAATAGGAGAATATTTCTGACCCAAAACACATAAAATTTTACCCTTTAAAAACATTGGAGATAATTCTAGACATCATTTAAACGATTAGTAAAACATCAACACTGTTTTTGTTTATATATTAGAATGGAAACCAAATTGGAGTTATTATATTATAAAAAATTTATATATTTTGTAATAAGATAATATCATGAGATATAAAATTATATAAGTTCAAATGGCTTGGGAAAAATGAAATTCATATTTGGAAGGAAACAATCAATCAACAAGGCCTATAAATACATTCCACATTAATCCTATATATAATATTTTTAATTTTCAATTAGTAGAATATATTAAAATGATCATACAAATCCCAAATTAAAGAGAGAACTTAATAAACCCATATTTCATCTTTAATTACCTTTTATCATCTGATTAATTTTGTTAAAATAAATTTTTTTAAATTATAATTGTGTATGTGTGATTTAAATTTCTTGAGATATTTAATTCATGTAACATCATCAAATTGTATTAATCAAATCTAGATTTTTTATTACCTGCTATATGGTTAAAGTATTTTAATCCTTGTTAAATTTCCTTACCTATATCCCATTCATATACAATCTAATATGTGTGATTGAAATTCTTCATAGAATATGTTTTTGTTCAGTCCATAAAACTTTTCATTCTTAATTAATTTCATTTTAATTAAAATTATCACAATAAAAACATAAAAAATATTAGTAACCATCTAAATGAAATATTAAATCGTCAATTAGGGTGAATCATAATTTTAAAATTAAATGTGATTGTGATATTTTTGACATTTAATATTCCTTAGGTTAACATGGTCTATGTAAAAAATAAAATTTGTTATATTAATGAAATTTTTGTTTAACCTATCATTTATATATATTATTGGGTACTCAAGTTAAATTATATAAAAAATTAATGATTGAGATCTGTAACCCTATTTAGGCTTGTATTAAACAATCAATATTTTGGGAATTCTGATCAAAATCACTTTGGTATGTGGGTTATAATTTAATAAAATATAACACCAAGCATAAGGAAATCATAATCCTATATCACGATTAATGTACTCACCGTAATATATATTAAATAAAAAAATTAATCCATCAACCAATTTATTTATGCTCTGAATTATAAACATCCTATCAAAAGGAAAATCACAACAATGGACTCTAAAATATTTTACCATCACTATGGATTAAACCTGAGTGTTTCTATGTACAACTAAGCATAGAAAATGAACTTTTAATGGTCATTGGGATAAAAGTTTCCCTGGTTCAATGACATACACATGGAAAAGAATTATCTGTATGATTTTTGTAATATCATATATTCCAATATATTGATATTTTATGATGTCTATATATGTATGACATATTATACAACATAAATTAATCATAGTTCCATGAATCATTTTAAAATAGTCATTTCAAAATAATATAGATCACCACGGTAGTCATATGTTAATGAGGTCACATTCAAATCTCTCTAACTAATAAAAAATCATTATAACACATGTATAAGTTTATTGTTGAAGGATACACGAGATGTAAGTAAAACAATTTACTCAAGCATTATGAAATTATTGGGATTCAAGATCATCCTCAAATTATATAAATATAATAACAATTTATGCGTATTAGAGTTTAATCCTTGAGAATGTTCTTGGAAGATACACCCCTTCACCATTATCTCTTCATTAATCCTCATATGCACTTAATGATACTTTCATATCATTGAGGTTTAGAATTTAATTCCCTGAATCATAAGTGAGATTTGATGAATGATGTGGGAACACCTCAAATGATTTTTTAACTATTCAATAGTGATCCTTGTAATGAAATAATATAAGGAGATGATGATAGTGTACGTTTACATAATGAACATTATCTCTATTTCTAGATTTATTTTATTTTAGTTTATATGGAATGGTGACCATGCAAATTAAGGGTTAGATCCATTTTGACTAACCCCATTAGTTTTTTCAAATTAACATATTAGATGTATCACTATTTTAACATGAATTTTAAATATTTATATCTTTTAAAATGTTATGTCTTTTGAAGTCACATTATCAAATTCCTTATCATTAAATACAAATGAATAATATTTTCTATGGTCGATTGAGTCATGGATTAGGAAATGGGATGTCATTACCAACAACTGAATAAAAATCTCTCTGTCTGGTTGATTTTTTCCCCTGAGATCATGTCATGACCCCTCCCACATAAAGACTCCAAAAATATAATTGAAATAAATAATTTGGGTGATAATTCCCATGGAATCAATCAAAATATCCATATATTTCCAACTAGAACTATTGATTTATCATTAAAACTAATGGGAGTAATTATCATTTAATAAGAATATGTTGAATGGGATATAACATGATACCACCAAACCCCCTTTATCATATTAAATAAAATAGTCTAATACATTCATGTATTATCACACTAATATAATAAACAATTAATGAAAAATTATAAGTACTAAAATAAATCCCAAATGAGGTCCTTAAAACCTAAAAAACTCTAAAAAAATCTATAATATATTAAATCATAGCCTTATCAAAAACTGCTTATTATAGTCTTAAAAATTAGTTTAGACATATTTTGGTGATAAGAATAGTGTACTAAAAAATATCTTCTCCAATACCTCCAATTAAAATAATAAGAAATCATATTAAGAGAAATGAATAACTAATGCAGCTAAATCGTCACCTAATAAGGTATGGTTTGTTTTCATTCATGGCATGGATCTACCACCTATTATCATTTACCTATAATAATATTATATTCGATATAAATAAAAGAGATGATACCCTATTAACACTTCCCCAATGGTACGATTCTACCACCCCAACATCTCCCATCATGATCCATCTCTTTATAATATTTCATAGGAATCATAGGAAACAATATAATAATCAACACCCACTACATTATATATTCTCATCATCAACATCACCTTTAATAATAATCAAGTAGTTTATTGAATTCACTGAAACATAAACACCATGTACTAGACCTCAATCCATCACAAAAAATAGATAATATAATAATAATAATAATTAAGATACAATATATATTAGTACATACCTGTTAATTAAATTTAATACATTACATACATATAAATACTTAATCAATCATTTATCTTTGGTGCATACCATCACATAATACTACTCATGGTGAAGATAATAAGAGTGATAGGAAGTCCTTCATCCATATTCACCAGCCTGGATGTGGTTGAAAACAACCCACATAGTCCACAAGGTGTTTGTAACCCTACCAAAAATGGATGGATATAATATAATATCACATTACATAAAGAATATATATGTATCTCAAAAACAATAGTAATGGTAACTACCCAGCCTTATGCTCAACTACCGCTACCACAATTTACACACATGTTATCCAATGCTATAGACTCTGTATATTCTATATACACATAAACCATTAAAATATATTTTCCAATGATTTTTTTGTACATTTCATTTTTTCATACCTATATTCCAATTACCCCAATTCAACCATTGATCTATAAACCCCATGGGATAAATAATTTAATATCTATGAACATTCTATAATTATTGGTTCTCACTGAATTTTTTATAAAATATCATTAAATAAACATACACTGAGAACAAAATGTTATGTTATATAGTGGGTAGTTGAATGAAATAAATATTAAACATAACCATACCTACTATATTGTAATAAATTCATTAACAATAAGAAAGCCATCATTTATCTATACTAAAAAAGGAGTAATATTATCTTCAAAGATCTTCATCAATCATGATTCCACACCAAAATGTATATGCATATCAGAATACATCCTTCCATATCTAAATATTTACACAACTCTAGGAACCCATACCATTACATTCCAATAAAGATGACAACCCAGGGTCACATCATGTCATTTTCAAAGGTTCCACAACCATAGAAATCAAACAAGGAAGAAATGAATCAACATACAAGTAATTTGGAATCTATGCTGTATAAAAATGGAAGTTTTCCATTATAATAAAACAATATATCACATCCCCATGAATATCTTCCTCAAATAAACAATATGTTACTATATTAAATTAATTTATTCATTTAATAGAGCTTACATCCGTAGGTAACGAATGAAATCATAAATCAATAATAGAAATTTTATTTACAAGTTCACCATGAAGAAATTAAATACTAATCAAATATATGGAAGAACAATAATAATTAACCATTACAATTTATTATTTGATCAAAAATATTAACGAGATTTATGTTCATCATCCCGTTTGAAAGAAAAAAATAAATAATGACCAATCCTCCAAGAAGATTAATCTTATTTTATATCAAATCAAGAGTGAAATTTTCATCATGACATAATCACATGTCATCATTAAAACCCAAAAACATGAATTAAAATATTAATATTTATTTAATAATCACTATTTTTTATTAAACTATTAACTATTGAGATAAATATTCATATTATAACAATTATACATGAAATGGGGGAGGAAATGAATCTCATACCTCAATAAGTTCATTTTTATTTGAATATGAATAAACAAAGAAAATAATATATATATTCATCTATCCCACAATGAATCTATTGTAATATAAGGATATCATTCCATGAACACACCGATAACAATCAAAAGAACATGTTGAGAAAAATATTATATTAACTTCTTTAGAATGTAATGATATAATTGGGGGAAAACAAAACTGAATAAATAAAAACAAAATTGTAATGAGGGAAAAAACCTCAGATCACCAAAAATAAATCTATAAAAGGAAAAATAAATACCGATTGAAATATAATTAAATCATGCATGAATAGGAAATTTAGAAGACTAATTTGGGAGGAGAAATGTGGATTTCTAGTGAGTCCATAGTTGAAATAGAATTTATAAGCAATATTATTCACATATATTCATGGTTTTTATGAGTAAGTCATGGTGTGAAAGGGTTATTAATGATGTAAATAGACCAGTTATAATGATCATAAATAAATAAATATACTAAATCATATAATCATTGTACCATCTCACTTCAATAACTACATTTCACGTCTTGTATTTTCTTGAACATATTCACAAAATCTTTTCCCTCATCCATTCTTGTCATGAATCGATGGTTAATTCAATGAATTATACAGTCAAAACTTCCCACTATAATGTCATGAATAACCATTCTGACTGTGAGAAACTAATTCATCTCATGATAAACTATTCACCTAATAAATACCTATAATATATTTATTTAATCACCAGAACTAAACTCAAAAAACACCAAACCTCTCCAAGAATTTCAAACTTTATTAAAATGCAATTGAATATGCTTGAAGAGACTACAAAATTATATTGTATCCCACTTAAACAATATCACCCATTTGAATTAAAATACAAATATAGAGATAATAGAGATAAAAGATGCTTTTTCAGACATCAATTTCACTATAGTCCTCACATGATTCGCACTATCAAATGAGTGCTACTGTCTCACATGTGGGACATAGGGAAAATGATAAACAACACACATGACAGAGATACTTATCAAATAGGGTAAATGATATAAATAAGGAAGCATAGAATAATGATAGATCTCATAATATAGATAATGGTTATATTAATAAATAAATAATTATATATTAATAATCATGAATTTAAAAAATGAGATACAATACAAATTTTTTAAACTCATGTTCATAGGTTCTACTTTCTATGTTATCATGTCCCCATACTAAATGAGTTATAGGAATAACATGATTTCCAAATACCATCATCTATTAGTATGGGATCACTATGAAACCCAAAAGGTTATATAATTATCAACATAAAAGTAATCATAATCCTCCTCAATAAAAAATCACAAACAAGAGTAGATGTAACAAAGGATTTCATAAATCCGAAATCAATCAATGCAAAAACACTACTATAAAAATAGTTACCACAAAGGTCATCTAGAACTCATTAATTAGATATTATAGATCATGTATCTTTCCATTACCTTCCCTACAAAATCTATGATCATAAATATAACCACCTATATGAATAAAATCTTCATTTATAAGATAAGGCACATCATTGGGAAATCCTATGAATTCCCTATCACACCTCTAATATTCATAAGTTGGAGAACCATGGTTCATTTTCATAATATAATATATCTTCAATAATTGAACCTGAATAAATTCCACAACTGAATATTTTATCTTCATCATGGTTCATTACATCCATTACTAATGACCATGTCCTCGATTAGGAAAATAAACATATGATCCATTTAGTGGTATATGAATATCACCCTTACCATGTAAAAAAGATTAAAAGGATTTTGATATAAACCACATATATCAAAAATTACTTCATTCCTGGTAGAGAGGACCCACATGACATAGTTTTTCTACGTGGAGAATCTGGACATGTTCTCTCTCATAATGATCAAGTCCATTGTATATTCCTCTAAACATCTTTTAGTCTAAACTATACCTTGATATATATTGGTAGCATAAATATTCTGTCATTTCACTGGAAATATGGATGTAATGTCTCTTTAAAATATATCACCATAGCGTCCTCATCATGTATAAGCTTCCAATAATATCAGATAAGGCTACTAAAATAGACCAGAAACTCCCATGTTACATAACACCCCTAGTTAATGCTATGTAGTTAATTGATATTGTATTACATTGTGGTCAAGGAAAGGAATATGAGTAAAAACTGATCTCAAAAAAATTCACCAAAAATAGGAAGAGGATAAAAATTCCTGATAAAAAGGAATGAAAACCTCCAGATATTCATAGAAAACATCATCAATACCAATGATTCCCAATACTCCTACAAATCACATTTATAATTAATGGTTATATCCACCTAATAAAAAACCCTGAATAGCATTAAATCCATAAATTGATCCTTTACACTTCTACAAACTGTTATGATGAATATATTTGATTAACCTCCTCAAATTTTCATCATTGTTTCCCAAAACTCTACATTGATCAGTATGAACATATTTTTGATCTTATTAATCATGAACCTTATGGGGACCTCAACCTGGTGCCATTACTACAAAAGATCATAAATTTATTGATTCCTAAACCTATAATATGGAATATTTAAGAATAATTAATTATGGTTTAAGAGATCCACAATATCAATCCAATTGAAACACTGACATAACAAAGTGAGAGATGTTCCCATAATTGGTATCTACTCTAAAACTAGAATTACATCACATTTCAAACATTTTTTAATTGAATTTCCATGATCAACATCATAGTGTTCAATAGGAACCTACATCCTATCATGTATACCTTTTCAACATCATATATTATTATTATCTATCTTTATTTCCCTACTTACCCATGTTGGCTTCAAAAGTTCATACCCTAAAACTATATTATATTCCTCATCATGGATGTAATACCAGTCATTCATTACCCCCTCCACACAAAAGGTACCCCTCATGGTCTATTAACTATGTATGTTAAAGGACGAAACCCAAATCCATCCTCCAATAGTCCATAAGATGTTATATTGTACAAAGGGTACCTCATATACACAAATTGTAGGCAATTACAAATATTAAGAATATGTGGAATGATAGTTAAGATGAGGACACCACCAAACTACTTAGAATAATTAATAAAAGATTCCAATACATGGATTAAATTTTATATAAACTAAAACAACTCTAAAAGGAAAACAATTTAGAAAAGAAATCATCAGCATTGACAATGATTCCCAAACAAATACAAAACAACTCCACAATCTAGTAATTTCCATCTTGGACACTGCTAGTTCATAAATTCATGAAACAAAATTTACATAGATATGGGTGAGAATAATAGGATAATCATTGGATCCTCCATAATTCATCTTATACAAATATGATGAAATAAAACTAAATAATATGGAATTACCAAAGAAGCTACATCATCTCCTAATCATGTATGATATGATCTCAGTCCTTCTAGAGTTCTATCCCAAAGGATCACATTTAATTAATAATATAATATATAATATAATATGAATTTGATATTACCACACTATAATTTTCCAAATTGTTTTCTTATCATTCCCCAGTGGCCCGCATCTTGAGAAACCTCTCTCAAATTATAAATATACATCAAAGGAAACTATATAATAATATGCACTATGAGCTCTAAAAAATCTCATAATCATCACCACATCTAGATAGAAAAATATTATATTTCTAGTGACATAAAAAATTCATTAATAGTGTACTACACTTCATGACATCATTTCTCATACACCATAAACAAATAATTTTTTTTATTCTATGTAATAAATCACATGTGTATGAAATTACCAGAAGCCATTGAATCCCTATAAACACACACACACACACACACATATAGAGGTAAAATTCATTCATGGTTTGAAATGTAATAACTTAGTTGAATAGATAAGTGGCGAGCATGTAGTCATCCATCCACCCTCCCAAACATTGATTCGAGAAAACAGCCCCACCTAAAGTCTGATGGGTTTAAGTCAACCTACTATAATGGGTGGGATGTATATGAAATCATATAACTTAAGGAATAATTATATATCTAAAAATACATAATAAGGGAAATATTCCACCTTATCCTTACTAATCACTATTACCTCTTGGAAATTCATATGACAATGCTAATGAATTTATATCATATAACACATGATTATTTCAAATATACTTTAAATTAATTCATTCTATATAAAATATTTTATTATAATAATCACTAAATAATTATTTACATTTAACCTTAAATTTCTCTAAACCATGGGTCAAATCAATTGACATCAATTACAATTCAATAATTCCATGTACTCTCAGAATCATCATAATCAGCAATCTACTATTCATAAACTAAACCAAACCAGTTTTGTTTTGTAGTGGGTAAAAGAATATAAGAAACAACAAACACATCTCTATGACCACAAAGGTAAAAAATATATTAAAAAACAAGAATCAATGATTAAAATTAATAAAACATAGGAAAATCATTCATATAACCCACTACATCATTCTACACTGCAATCACCGATAACTCTAATCATTTTCACCATCCATGAATACATCACTCAAGTTTGAAACTACCACAACATCTAGTAGCCTACCCATTTCTCAAAAATCCACCACCTATCTTAAATTCACATCATGAATCATATAGATGTTCAACATCCATTGATATAACACAAGGTAGATAGAAAATAATAAATACTTAACATGGTGACTATGCACCAGAAAAAAGGCATCCATCCATCATAAGAAAATATTCCCCTCAACACCAAATTGTTATCTTAAAAATTTACTAATTTTGAAAAAAAAATAATTAACTAATTTTTTATCATAGGTTACATCCACAAGAAAATAATGGCATTAACTATCACTGAAAAATGAATTATTTAATTATGCTTCAAGTAAAACATCATTTTTCATCATGTATACTAAGGAACAATAACAATTAATCATGAAACAAATTTATTTTACCATCATGAAATTAAAAATTTATGGTATTTATTAATTTAGTATCATTATAACATGATAAACCATACTACCAATAATTGAAAGAATAAAATATAGAAAATCAAGAGGAAAACATTCAATATGGTGTAAAAACATGTGACTGATACAACCCCAAACTAAAATTCACCCTTTAATTCCAATTCAATATTTTATTCTTCTATTGAACAATGTGATAAATCATGATTTATTCAAAATTGAAAATAAAAAAAAGAGAATAAATGAATCCTTATACTCAATAGATTCAATTTTCATTAAAAATATGGGATTAATAAGAAAAATATATGATGAAATCACCCTAAGGAATCTATAACACTCAAGGACGCTAGACCAAGAAAACTGTGACCCAATAAAATATATCCTTACAAATAATTGAGGTAATCCTCCATAGTAATGAATGATACTATTGGAAAAATCATAATTATGAACCCCTATAAGATAATGTGGAAAAACTCACCTAAATCACCACATAGAGATATTTGGAATCTCAAAAAAATTAGAATGGAACGTGTTTCAAAACACTATAGAATAAAAATGTGGAAACATATGGTTTGGATTAAGAGAGAGGGTATTGAGAGGGTTTTAGGGAATAATACCATTAATTAATTGTTCCATTTTCACATTCTTGTCTGGAATGGTTAATTCATGATGTGAATGGCCCGACTGAAAGTCTTACAAAAAATGATTCAACTTTATCCTATAATCCTAGAATAAAATAAAACCATGAACTAAATTTCATATTTTTAAATTTATAAGGATAATTCACCAAATATAACAACTCATAAATTCATGTGGAAAAACAATTTATTATTATTTGAATTATAAACTGCGAACTACCCCTGTTATGACCTTGAATATCTATTCAGGATGCGAGAACAAACTGGAAACCATGATTAGCCCTTCATGCAATGAATTACTACTTAAACTAAATTGCATCCCCCAAAATCCACCAAGCTTTCCACATGCTTACTCAAAGAATTATAGTCATTTAAAATATGGAATGGAATGAACTATAATTTCTTAAACCATTACACATTAGGATATCATATATTGTGATAGCATTATACTCTGGGAGAAAAATAGAGTATCGTACCTCCACAGTGTTTTGATAATGAATTTAAAATATATTACCCAACTAGTTTAATCTCACATAATATATTATCATAGCCTATGTTTTTTAGTCTTAATAAAATTTATAATGTTATAGATGATGATAACAAGTACAATTAATGAAATATGACAGATAGAGCTACATGTTTCTAATTCTATAATAATATATTTCAACTCTAATGGAATAAAAATATCCTCAAATATTACTCACATGAAGAAATAAGTTTTTTTCTTCTAATTATCAGTTATAAATTTTTTAATCTATATATTGTATTTAAATTTTGATGAATTTGAAATGGAATATCTATTTAATTTATGAATTTTTGTAGTATTATATTGTTTATAAATTGTTTATAATTAATTAATTAATTATTTTTGAAACAATAATTAAATAATTACCCTTCAATATTAAAAGTTAAAATAAAAAATATATATTTCAAAAAAATATTGGATTTAAATAATTTTCTTATGTAATATTTATATAGAAATTATATAGGTGATTTATAATGTTCATATAAATTTAAATATAAGGTGATGTATAAAAAAACTTATATTTAAAATTATCAATTGTTTAAATTCATAAATTTTAATTGTTTAAATTTAAAGAGATATTTTTAATGAATTTAAATAAAAAAATTTCACATGAGTTTATAAAAATGATTTTATCAAGGTATTAAATAATATTTAATATCTAATATTTCGATTTTGAAACATGATTACATTATTTTTACTAAAATATAAAAAATATATTTCATAAAATATCTTATATTTAAAATAAATACCATATTATGGAAAATATGAAGGTGTTTATAATTGTAAATAAATATTAAAATTTCATATTTAATAAATTTTATAATGTCCAAAATATGTTATAATGTGGTTAGAAATGATTATTCATGACTGACTATTTTTTTATATTTTCAAAACTCTTTTATGGGAAATGTGTAAAAGAACAATGTTCAATCACTAAAGGATATAACAAATTCATTGAATTATTATGTGTTATTTATTTTAAAGGTTAAAATTCATTGGTAACATATATTACATTCATATAAAATGTTATATGCTAAATATGGTAATTAATTTAGCTTTCCTCAACCATTACATTGGATTTTATTATTTTAATATGTAAAATTGAAAGATTAATTATATATATTATGTTTATAAATTATGATGGAATTGAAATAATTCATGAGTAAAGTGTGATAGGGTTTATGGTAATTGAATTGGGATTCTCACTAGCCTTGAGGATTTTGATTTATCTTGAATATTTACTACTGACTATTTGTAGATATCACATTACTGACATGAGACAACACACTAGGCCCCCACTCAGGCTGGTGGTAAGATGAATGTTTTGCACCAATGATTCCGCAAATGGGTTGGGGGATGGGTATTGGAACCATTTTAACATTTCCTTCAATATGTGTGGCCTAAGCCTATATAAACATTAAACATAAATACATATATTCAATTATGTAATAGACTATTAAAAATTATAGGGAATGTATAAATGATCAACAAAACATAATAAAATAGAAGTTTCAAACATCTGTTAAAAAAATAGATAATAGTAATATATACTAAATTCTAAATATGTGAAAATACAATCCCAACAGACCAAAAAAAATAATCAATGTGATAAGATGTTGATGCCAATGTAACAAGTAGGGCTCTAACATGATTTTCACCCACTTCAATCATCTCCTTTCACCAACATGATTTTAACACATTAAATATCCATGGATTTCAAGGAGAAATTTAAAAACAAATCAAGGTAAAATAATATTAAATAAGGCCATCATTGAATTATGCATTTACTATATAGACACATCATATTATTCCTCATGTACCATGCATGGGGTGAGTATAAAAAGACTCATTATGATTTCAAAATGAGCTTAAAGAATCACAATGAAAAATTATTTGTCAATGATACTGCCACATAGAGGTTTTCCAAAGGAATTAAAGAATAATATTCCACATATGATCAGTCACTAGATTTATCAAACACACAATGAAGTTTTTTCCATCACATCATTAACCGTTGAATCCACTACAATAATTTCGAGGTTCTTAGAATGTTGAACCATCAAAAAATCGTAAATCTGATATCCATTATGAACATCACATCTCAATGGAATCCCCCTGGGTGCATATGAATCTCCAGATTCACATATGTCGATACTAATTAGAATTTGGACAACCATTGTACTTCAATATTCATTTAATGGGAGGTCTCCCATCAAAAAAATTTATCTTCAAATAAGGCCTCACTATATATGAAATCCAATCAATGGTTAGTCATGAATAAATATAAGAATTATCAAAATAATATTCTTGGATTTTCTATTGTTACAACAAAATAATATGGAAAACCTCATTAGAAGACACCTAAGATGATGTAATTTAACATTGGAATGGCTGATCATTCCTTATATTATATTAGGATACTTCACCATGTACATATTATCCCTTATATTTTGGATCACATAAAAATGTGAATGTAATATGATATGTGACCCAACATAGTACGATGATAAATGATAAAGTAATTAGGTACACATGGATACCTCACCAATATCATGGTCTTCCCATTGATAAGGTATTACTCATTGTATGTAATCGGGTTAAGAAAATTACCTAATCCTATGGGAGGCTAGAAAACTCACACGACTATTTGTAGAACAATCCACTAAAAAGGCTAAAACATATTTTGAATAATTTTATATGTTATATATGGTTCTCTAATAAATATACATGGAATCCTCAATGGGGAATATAGTTTGAATCCCATAACTAGTTTCTTTCCCATGTATATGAACCACACATGACATTTTAATATCACACAATATGGTATGTATATTAGTTATAAAGAGTAAATTTCAATATGGGGGAGACCTTATGTACAACATTATATATGTCATGATCCATCAGGGGTATATGGGATATATATGTTAAGTTAATGAAAAGAATATTACATGGGTTCCATGGGTTTTTTTGTATACCCATAGTGTTGGTATTCATGGGTCACACTATTTAAAGGCCAAACCACATTAAAATGTTGTATTTTACATGATTAAAAACCCTAGAACCGAATCTCTTAGAATACATGATGTGTTTTCTCATGTAATACACACTATGTTGTAAGTATATTCTTAGAAACTCATATTTGTCTTGATGATAATAAGAACCCAGTTATTCACTCAGGTATGGATACTATAATTTTTTGACTAATTTATTATTTTGGAAGAAATATGGATGCCTAATGAGTTTTCAATTGTCTTAGGGGGTGTCTAGGGAATGATCAGAGCCTAGAACCCATCTTTTTGGTGAAAATATCCATGTCGCACGGTTTGCGTACCGTTGGTGCATGGTTTTCCTAAGCACGGGGATAGAAAATATAGAATAGAACCATATCACACACATTGTGCACAACATTGATGCCTAATCTTGAATTTCACCTTCTTCCAATGAAATTGTTCATATTTTCTACATGGATTGTCAGAATGTGTGGACAAACCGAGAACATTCAAATTTTCCAAGTAATTTTACATATTTTCTTTTATTGATCTATTAAGTCCTCTCATTCTTCCAAGTCAATGATCTAGTTGGATTAACATTTTCCCCTCAAATTGGAGGTTTTTGAAGGCCAAATCTTTGGATTCGATGATTTACTACATTTTTTATTTGATTGAGATATCATTCATCTTGTTGGATTCCCAATGGTAGGTACTCATGTTTGTTTTATCCTTTATCTGTCTCTTTCTCTATCAACCTAGTTATCGTATTGTGAGTTTTTCCCCTTTTTAATGATCTACTATGATATGATCCAAATAAAATGGATGATACTGAAAGATAAGTGTCATAAATGCCTATGATGGTTGGTTAATAACTCATCCATAATGTTTTTTGATTTTTTAAGGGTATTGAGGGACCTACTGATTTCATTGGTTTCTGTTTGTATAAATTATACACCATAATTATATTCTATATAAACATATTTTTATTCTCATTCCATATATTTCGTTAATTGATAGAGCTTATTCTCACAACTCTATCGATCAAATGTCAGATGTTATACCACAATTTTCTTTTTAGTATATGACATGTTTGAGCCACCATTCGGTTGTGACTTTATATGACCCTTCTAAGTTTATGGTTTTCTATATTAAATGGATAGTTTACAATTTTTGAATTCTATAATGGAAAGTACAATGTATTCCCACCATTTTACCTGCTTAAGGTACATTATTCAATTGTTAATTAAATATAAAATGGAAATTCGTATGTATACCAAGAATATGACATGATAGAATTAAATTTCAATAATTAATAGGTTTCATATCTATATAAACCTTTACAACATTAATGGAATGTACCATAATGAATCTTAATTATTGAATATTCTTTAAATGGATTTAATCAATGTTTCATGCTACATGTACTCATCACACAAATGAAAGTCAAAGAATTTACCTAATGGATTTTTTTAATAATTATGACCTTCTTTATAAGGTTGTTTGATAAAGTACCTTATCACATTAATGAAACGAAATGAAATAACCAAGTGAAATGTTACATGAATTCATAATAAAATTTTAGTGGTCTTACTTGAGCTCACCATGGATTTTTTTTGAAGAATACCTTGAGCAATACGTATCCCCATTTCGAATAAAGGATACAACTTACATAGGTTGAGGCCCACATAGATCTCAGTTCTTCACTATTATTTAGATGTCTTGTATGGCAGCATAGGATCCCTTCAATATTATTAATTCATGACTAGGATACACTCCTTGGATCCACCATTGACTCGTAGGATCCATGGTTAAAGGAAATCTAGCCCAATCATTACAGTGAAACATTTTACTATATATGGACTACTTGGACTCCATAGGCATATCATTATATATTTCTTTATAATATACAGCTTGTATTACACTCTTAACATTTTCCTAGATATAGTTAATTCTGATTTTGAGACCCTTGAGGCCTACTTCACCTTGGTTATTTCCTTGGGACTTCACTATTTAATTTCATTACAGGGTTCCTTGTCATAACTTATAAACTTCACTATTGTGACATGTGAGTTACTTATAAATTGGTAATAATCAATTAATGTACTGGTTATGTTCAGATGTCAGTCACAGGATGATGTAAGTAATTGGGTATTTAGTTACATTGAACTAAATTACATTATATACTCTTTCCAACATAATATTACATTCCAATTACATGTGCTTGATGTCATAAACATTGTTGGTGGTGGACCACTGAGATTTATCTCACACCCTCTGAAAGTGTCGTATGGTACCTGATATAGATTACATGGTTGAAGGTGTTGACATAGGGAATCATAAGGCCTCAAACAGATGATTGATAGCAGTTTAGTATGGATCATGATAGCAGATGATTGAGTCAGATATCATGATTCTTGGGACATTCTTTGATTTCCCTTATACTAATGTGGTACATGTTATTCTTTATATCTTTTATAAACGTTTGTTGGTTTTCTAGGAACATGACATATCATCTATTGTGTAATTTTATTAATGTTGTTTCATTTATTATTATGGTTGCCACTATTTTCTATTGTGCCCTAGATTTACTTATATTGGTTACTCTATTTACATTATTTCATATTTATCAATTCTAATACACCTTTCTAATGAGAGAATAGTCTCTTTATAGACACACCCTAGGCCCTCACTATTAGTTAGCAGCCTTTGGATTTTGTCGAGATGTACTTGAGGATATGTGACCCACTAGGCTCGGGGAACAAATTATGTGGAATCCTAATCCAGGATGTCACAATGTGGTGTTAGAGGGGTTTTATTTTCTTACTTTATTATTTTTAGATAATATTCTATAGATTAGGAATTATGATGACTTTTTCATAAGTCGTGCATGGGCATCGTGAACCCATGTTTGGGGTAAAATCCATGTCACCCAAAATTATAATTTTTATCTACTTTTTTCTATTAAATTAGATATTATTTAACATTTGGGTGATGCACATGTTGTGAGGAGTTGTTTATTATTACTCTTACTGATGATTTTATTTTATCCATGGCCTAATGATATGATAGAAATGATCATTGTTACACGAATCTTTATATGCACCTATAATTCACATGTCACGAATAATACAATTATATATTGGTGAATTTCAATAATTATCATTACTTGATATTCATATGATTATCGAGTGATGGTGTGATGGTTACCTTATTCTTGTACTACTCTTAGTTGGGATTGAGTTATTGAATGTCTCAATTAATGAGGTGTATGGGCCCTCTTGGTTTTGGATGAGTAATTTACTGATTTGATCTATTATGCTATAAATAAATGGGTGTTGTATCCAGTGATAAGGTTTATGGCCACTAATTCAATAGAAATTAATATCCTAAATATGGTGAAATATGTATTATAATACGAAATGGTTGCACATTATTATCTTTCATTATCATGTTAATGAAAGGTAAAGATGTGGACCTTGTAATTAAATATAAAATATAATCAATCCTATACTTGAGTACTTACTAATACATGGCCATATAAGAAGGTAGTTGGGGTATTATTCCTTGGGTAGTGAATTTTACTACATTTAGATTCCTCTAGTGATGCTATTTATTTGCATAATATTTTTCTAAAGCATGTTCTTTGAATTTTTTGACCAAGGATATCATGAAATCCTCGTATTGTACACCATGAAGGTGTCAATGAACATGTTTCAATTGTTGTGTGACCTGAGATATAAATCTTACCTCCAAGAGTTCCACTTGAGGCACCACCTATTTTAACTGATCTGAGAACTGATGCCTATATTTTAGATAGTTATCTAATTCTGATATAGTCCTTGCATGGGGCTCAATAACATGAACCTACGATGGATGATTTGAATCATGAGTTTCAGTATCTACATCCTCCTACTTTCTCATGGGTTGTCGGTTTGTAGGCATCTAAGTCTTGGATAAAGGCCTCAATCTATATTTGAGAATATGGATTCGCCTCCATAGAGGAGGGTCAAGAAATCCATATAGAATCTTTGGGATTTCGAAAATTGTAGGTGGGATGTGACTTCCCATGCCAGTCATCATTAGGGAATGTTATGGGTTTATTTACATACTACATTGTATGATAATTTCATTCCTCAAAAGCTGAATGTAGAAAGATCCAATGATTTCATGCATCTCGATAAGGGTATTTTGTCAGTTATAGAATAATCTGTGTGCTTCATAGAGTTATAATGATTTGAAATACTTCCAGTTAGGGATGATATTTCAAGTGCCATATGTATTGATGATGGGCACTAGTATTCCATTTGTACATAGGGGAACATCTTTCACCTGGAAATTTTTTCTAAGATAGTCAATTAGGCTCTAATAACTAAGCATAACTAGAGGGATGTTAATATTTCCAGGTATAGATGATTTGTACCATGTTAAGAGTGTAGGTCATCCATTGTTAGGAAACCTTCCAAAGAGGATTATCTTCAAGAAATTCACAAGAAGATTAAAAATTTTGACAGCTCCAAAGAATATCATCAGTGTGAATGACAGGGCACCTGAAACCTCATTATGATAGAGATTCAATAGAGTTTTAGGATTGGGGATGTATAGGGAATATTTAGAGGTTCTGTAGGACCTTTATACCAGCTTTGTATGTAAAAGGATCCGTACAAGATCCACCTTCAAGAGAGGGTTCTTTTATGAATCATTAGGTGGGGACTTGGAATAGCACTGGTAGGACATGTCATGGAGGAGGTCGTGGCTATGGAAGTAAGACCCCTAATCACCAGCAGGACCAAAAAACAATTTTTTATCATGGTATTCAATTTTTTTCCAAAGTACATGGATCAAGAAAATTTATTGCACTACAGCCAATACCTAAGGATCAGTATAGGGGACCATCTACCATATGAGGTACTATCTGTTTGGCATCTGCAATAGTAAATTTTTTATTAGATACAGGGTTATTGAAATATTTTAACATAGTATCGATCATGGAATGTATCAGACTAAATATACCTTATTATTTTGATTTAATGAACCTAGATACATCATTAGGGGTATGAAAAGAGAGAATACACTAGTGTAGGGATTGTCTACTAGAGGTTGGAAATTACGCTTTCTTATGGAACAAATTTGTTCTCAAGAAAATGGGCTTCGATGTTATTCTCAAGATGGATTGGTTGGTTTAGTATCATGATTATATATATTTCAATAATTTAAGGGTATCATTTAAATCACCAGATGACATCAATGATCTGTATATAGATGAGTCAGATGTCTAGGATGATAGAGAGAGACTAGAGAATCATTGGCTATGAGTATTGAATATCTAGATTCAAAATCACCTCATGGAAGTTCAAGGATTACATCAATATGATTATCCCCCAATGGTGGATCACTTTTGGGAAAATATCCTTGATGATTTTTCTGGCTTACATCCAGACTGAGTGGTAGAAATTTTAATTTATCTTGTTCTTGGAGCATCTTTTGTGTCCATTAATCCATATAGGATATCACCTATAGAGATTCAGGTGCTCAATATATAGTTAGAGTATTTAGAGGAAAATGCTTTTATATGGACTAGTACAACTTTATTGGGGTTTCCCAAGATTTGTTTCCATAAATCTGGATGGAAACTTACATATATGCATGGATTACAAAAGGATGAATATTCATATGTTCAAGAATCGATATCCACTTCCATTAACAGCTGATCTCTTCGACAAGATCTGAGGAGAAAAGGTATTCTCCAAGATCAACCTGAGATTGGGTTATCATCAGGCACATGTCAGGCCATCAGGCATAACATGTAGAACATTAAGTTGCATTTATGTTCTGTATGAGTAACTTGTTATGTCGTTTAGTATTATGAATGTACCCGTTGTTTTCATGGCTCTGATGAATATGGTGTTCCACCACAATTTGTACTATTTTTTCTTAGTCTATATTGATTAAATAATTGTGTATTATCACACTCATAGAGACCATGAAAAACATCTTGAGATAATTTTCAGTACACTATGAGAGCATAAGATTTATGCCAAGCCTTCTCTGTTCCAATTCTGAATCAAAAAAGTTCACTTCATGGGACATATTATTACAAGGTTTAGAGTCTTTATTAACATAGAAATTGATAGTGACGTTGTTTCATAGTATTCTACCAAGAACATGATTGATATAATGATTTTAAAAGGGATGGATTGATATTTTAGGTGTACTAGACAAGACTTCTATTATCATTCTTCACCGCTTACTGGCCTTACAAAGAAGGGTGTGGTGTTCCTTTGTAAAGAAAAGTTCATGAATTCCTTTCAAGAGATGAATGGGAAGCTAATATCCCCACCCATTAAAATTATTCCCGAGCATGGTATAGGTTATACTGTCTTCTGTGATGCATCAAGCATCGAACTAGGAGCAGTTATATTTCAGGAAGATAGAATCATTGCATATGGATCTCAATAATTAAGATTTCATGAGAGTAATTACCCAATGCATGGACTTATGATAGAATTATTTATCCATTCCTTACGTTTTTGGAGAAACAATCTGTTGTGTGAGTGCTTTATGGTGTAGATAGACCACTGGAGCCTCTTATATATCTTTACAAAGTGTGAAATGATCCTCATACAACAGTGCTGGCTGAATATCTAAAATCATTTTATTTTTATCATGAATATACACATAGTAATGGAAATACAGTTGTAGATAAAATGAGTCAGAAAACTACAAGGCATGTCGTATAGAAAGCTATTGATGAATGGACGTTAATGGTTCCACTTTTCAGAGATACATCATGAGTTTCATAGTAGTCACAAATAGTCATTTCAATCATCTGTGTTAGTTACCTATTCCCCATTTGATAAAGTGAAGATTATAAAATTTTCACAAACTAAAGGCTTTGTACTCCATTAGAGTATATCAATAGATAATACACATTTAGATTGGTCTGGAGATAGAGATGATATTATACATATATATGGATGTATTTCTGTTCTTATAGACATGATTAATGGGTTCATTATAGAGTCCCACAACTATTAGTGGGCAGTTCATAATGGCAACTTAATGATGTATCAAGAAATGTGATGCCAGTATTGGTGGCTTGGGATGAAATGTTAGACAACATGCTTTACCTCTAGGAGTTCCACAGGTCAATAGGTGAAGGTGGAGCACTTGTGACCTATTGGATTATTATGGCTACTTCCAGTCCTTTAATGGAAATGGGAAGATGTTCCCATGAATTTGTAATCTGTTTTCATATGTTGCTAAGAGGTATTAACACTGTATGGGTTTTCATTGAATGACTAACAAAATTATCCAACTTCATTCAAATTTTAGAGAATTTCTCAGTTGATGGGCTATGAAAATTGTACATCCATGAAATCATACGACTCAACGGGGTCCCTTGTACAATCATTTCAGATAGGAATGCTTGTTTCACATCCTGGTTCTAGCATGGATTATAAGAGGATATCAGAACAAAGGTGCTTCTATGGACTACTTTTCACCCTCAGACCAATGGACAATCAAAACAGACAATAAAAGATATTTAGGATATGCTCCAAGAATGTATCCTTGATTTCATCAGTTCTTGGGAATATAATATCATTCTCAATTAGTTTGACTATAATAACACCATTTAGGTGAAAATTAAAGAGGATCCTTTTAAAGACTTATATGGAAGGTCATGATGTCACCCCTGTGCTGGCTAGCGGTATGTGAGGTAACCCTACAAGGTCCTCATCTCATTCAAGAGACATTATAGTAGGTTCAAAAAATCAGAATGCATATGACTACAACATAGTCTTGAAAAAAATCTAATTTTGATCGCCATCGATGACCTCTAGAGTTTGAGTTTGGGGATCATGTTTTACATTAGGTTTCAACCTAGATAGGGCATAAAATGTTAGAGAAGAAATGAAATTTGTCACCTTGTTATGTATGGACATTTTATATCCTTGAGAGAGTCGGCATAGTATCCTATTAGTTATTGTTACTTCAGAGGTACCATTCCATTCATGGCATCTTCCATGATTCGCAACATCACTATTATAATGTTGGCCTATCTTCTACCATTGATCCTAAGGAATTTGAGTTATATAAAAATTCTACATTTGAGTAGTATCCAGTATGCATCGTCTACCATGAACAAACGTTCAATGTGCTCATCATATCCCTCTAGTATGTGTGCTATGGATTCATGAATATTTGAAGGATAAGACATGGGAGCAAGATGATGATAAATGTAAATAGTGGCCATAATTGTTCTCAGATAGTGTTTCTACACCATTGGAAGGTGTCCTTGGGGATGTGGTTTCTACAGGGAAGAAGACAATAAAAACGAAATTTATCACTCGGGTATGAAGCATTAAAATTTTGGTCTAATTATTCATTTTTTGAACTAATATGGAAGTAAAATATGTTATAAAAGATCTCAAGGGAATTTAGGTAATGTCCGGAGCCTGGAACCCCTCTTTTTTGGGAAACTGTCCATGTTGCCCGGTTAGCGCATAGTTGGCGCATGGTTTTCCAAACTGTGAAGATGGAAAATATCAAACAAAACCATAAGACACGGTTTACACATGTTCATGTACCATAAACATGAAAATTCAAATTCTAATGAGGTTATCGTACATGGTTTTCACATGGTTTGTCAATGTGTTCACACAAACCATGCTCAAGCTATTTTTTATTGGTAATTTTATATATTTTCCCTAAATGATCTATTATGTCATCTGCTTCATCCTAATCCAAGATAATGTGGGTCTAATCTTTTTTCTCTCTAATTAGAGCTTTCTTAATTCCAATTATATGGATTATAAGATCACCATGGTCTTAGATTTGATCAATCTTTTTTTCATCAAGTTGGATGCACAATGGTAAGTACTCAAGTCCTTTCATCCTCTATCCTTTTGTTTTTACATTGACCTAGTTATCTCAATGTGACATTTTTTTTCACTTTTCAAATATCAACTCCGATATGAGCCAAATTGTGGTCCGATAGTAGAGGAAGAGACTCGTACAATCCTAAGGTGTGGGGTCTATAACTCATACCTCATGTTCATTGATTTTGGGATTGTAGTTTGGGCCCAACCGCTTTCATCAGATTCCATTTATAGAAATTATATTCCATGACTATATTCCTTATAACAATATCCTTATGATATTTACATATATGTTGTTAAGTTTTTGGTGGATACACCCACAAATCCAACCATCACATGTCGGATGTTATACCATAATGGGGGTTTCAGTATTTGAATGTTTGAGCCACCATTTAGGTGTGACATTTCAGGACCCTTATATGGTTATGTTGTCCAATATTAAATGGCTTGGTTTATATATTGAATTGAATAATAGAATGTAACATCTATGCAACCTACTCGGCTTGACTATGGTATGTGATTCAATTTATAATTAAAGGTGAAATGGAAATTTGAATGTATACCAATAATAAGACATGACCAAAATAAATGTGGATGATTAATGATATGATTGCACATAACACCCATTAACCCAGAAATGGAAGGTAGTAGAATGAACCATAATTATCTAATATGAATTAAATGGAATTAATACA
Source organism: Viscum album (assembly GCA_963277665.1). Taxonomy (NCBI): domain Eukaryota; kingdom Viridiplantae; phylum Streptophyta; class Magnoliopsida; order Santalales; family Viscaceae; genus Viscum; species Viscum album. Next base: position 1,521,798,721 of record OY728136.1, read on the forward strand.
AGTTTCATGATACCTTTCTATATCATTCTATTGAAAGGAAAGTCTTGGAAAAAATAGACTTATTGATAAATTCATATTTATTTCAAAAGGTTCCATGATACATGAAATTATCACAGTAATGAAAGTAAAGGCTTGAACCAAATGTATTATTACATGAATTCATAATCAAATAGCAGTATCATGACTCGATCTCACCATGGATTCTTATTGGGGAGTGACATGAAAACATTTGAACGACATTCTTCATACATGATACGACTTTCTAGGTTGATACCCACTTAGATCCCGATCATTGATTATTACTTGGAATCCATATAGGAAACTATTGGAACCATTCAATATTTTTAAATTATTCATGGGATATTCTCCTTGGATCAAACATTGAAAAATTGGTTCCATGGTTAAATCACATCAGGGCCAGTCTGCTTATCCCCATTTTACCTTGGATGAATGCCTTGGTCTCAGTAGGCATCTCACTGAAGAGTGCCTTGGAATATACTCTTTGTATTACACTCTTTCCCTTAGCCAAGATACATTTATTACTAAGTCGGTGACCCTTGAAGTCTACCATGCCTTCGTAATTAACTTGGGACTTCACTATCATATGTCATTATAAGTTTCCTTGCCATAACAAGGAACCTTCACTATTGTAACATGTTAAATATTTATAATGTGGAAATTATAAATTAATGGAATAGTTATATTTATGTGCCAGCTAAGGGATAAATAATGTACGTGGATATTTAGATACAGTTTACCTTTTCACATTATATATGTCTTCTCGTGCACTTTTAAATTTCCATTACATGGGAAATATGTTATAGACACTATTGGTGGTGTCCCACTGATAATTATCTCACACCTTCTTTAGGAACCATTTTGTAGCTACAATAGATTACATGGTTGTAGAATCTTGGGATTCTTGGGATAGTCTTCAATTTCATTTATACATAGGTAGAACAAGTTATTCTTATTATCTTGTATCCATGGTTTCATGTTTTCTAGTGACAATGCATATCATCAGTTTTTGAATTATATTCGAGCTATTTCAGTTATTTTTAATGTTGTATCTATTTTATATTGTTCCTTCTATTTGATTATATTGCTTCTTCTATTAACATCAGCTCATATTTATCAATTGTGCTACACTTTTCTAATGAGGTCATAGTCTCCAAATGGACAAACCCATGGACCACACTACTAGTCAGTAGAATCTACTGTTTGGGGAGATGTTCTTCTGGTCATGTTTCCAACCAGGCATAGGGGACCTATTATGTGTAATATGGGTCTAGGAAGTCACAAATATTCTCCATGTCCATTATCTCTTTCACATTTCACATAAATAACCAAATAGAAAACATTGATTGATAATGTGTTTGTCCAATAATATAGATTTTGTCCACCAATGAAAAATTAATTTGTTATCTATCACCTCCATACATCATCTATACAAACCATATCATGAAAAATCCACTAATAATATCAAAAAAATTACCTACCTACAATGATCCTCCTCCATGTGTGATCCTTTATGTCAAATAATATCATCACAAAAATATATATGGGGTTATTTGAAATTTGAATTATATTTATATCTATCGAATCATAGTTCAATTACCATCTTCCTAATACACCACATCCTATATATCAGTGACCACCCATAATTTTTTTTAATATACATTACTTTCAATGAACATCTACCATTTTATGATCTAAACTGATGAACTTGTTAGAAATACACATGGAACCAATAATAATATATATAATGAATTGTTCCATTAGAATGGAATAAATCACCAACCAATAATATAAAGCTAATGACGAATGTGAATAATAGAGTAAGAAATCTATAAAATCAAAAATATAAGTCATTGTGATAATAATGCATGATTGGTCATCATCTAAATCGTTATAAATAAATAATAATGGACTGGTCATAGTTTCCAAAACACATAATCCAAAAATAAAATTTTAGTAAATAATCATTTGTTGATTAGTTAATTCTATCGTTGATAATGGAATACATTTAAGATGTGTTAATAAATATTCATGATAAAATAATATACAATGTAATATCTAAAAATAACAAAGCTATTTCTCAAAAACGTATTAACATTTCGGGATGAACACTTGTATTGGCTCTGTTGTTGATGAAATACTTATGTATTCATCATCAATCAATGATATCAAAACCATTTTGAAAAATATAAACAATGAGTGTCTACTCTATATAATCCAATAGATATTATATGGTAACCCCAAGGGGAGTCACCAATATAATATAAAAATATATTGTAAACTAGGTAAAGGTAAAATGAAATTACATCATTTAAATATTTCATGAATTCATTATAGTTTACTGATGTCTTAATCAAATCCTGTGGACTATGAAAATTGAACCTTTTTCCATCCCTTATGTATAACCCACCATTAAAATGCAATGGAAGTATCAGTTCCCATTACAATACTATAGTCATTATTTATATTTTTCTCTTTATAACTACCCTTGCATGAAATATAAATCATATAATAATATTAGTAAATTATTTAAAAGGTCTAGAATAATATTTTTTCCATGTCGGCTCATTCAAGGGGTAATCCCCATATTCCATAATTGATAAAACACTTGAATTTTTCTCATGGTCATATCTTTTGGGTTAGATTAATTTTTTTCAACTATTGATGTAATCGAGACTTCAACAAAACAAAATCATATTGAGTCTCTTCATTTAAAACCAGATTCACTACATCCTCCAAACCATATAAAATGGATGTAATTAAATAATTAAAATCAATATGATGAACTTTGTTCAGATCACATCACATTGTCAAATAAACATTATTTACCTTTCCACCTTATATTCATTCCCACTTGAGATATTTCCTAACTTATTGGATAAGATAAATAACAAAAATATCAGACTATAACCCCAAAAATATTCATCGTAAGGATATATATAGTGGTAATACCTCAATCCCTTTCAATATAATGTGAATTTTAAATTTTAGTTATTATGATAAATCTATTTACACCACCCAACCTTACTGGACACATTTTTAATTTCAACACCGACACAAAAAAACAGAAAGGTTTTTTATTATTTGGAATTTGGTATGTATACATATTAAATCATGTTACATTAAATAATGGAATTAATCATTACTATATTTTAGCCTAACTGAATTATGGGGATCCACAAAAAACATAACTCCATGAATCCCCAATAATTTTTCGATGGCATGATGGTCATTGAGTGATTCATATTCACTATTGGATTCATCCTAGTAGATTCATCATTACTCATACATGGAATAAAAAATGAGGACACCAATTAAAAAATAACATCATACAACTGATCAATTCTATACTATAGTTCATCCAGTATCCAAATCCACTATAACCAAACGAATATGGTAATAACCATTTATATATTCATACACTATCATCTATAGATTCGAACAATGAACCCACCTCATAGTCAAACATTTTTAATCTCTCTAGATAAAACACACCATTGAATGAACAGTGTCTACCAAGGGATTGGTATATTAAAAAAACCACTTATCATAGCACTACAAGAACCATGATTTACTAGAGTTGTATTTGATATTAATTCACATCCTAAAACCCATCACATACATAAGGAATGAATCATGATCAAAATAATAAATTTGGTGAGGTTTTTTCAATATTTAGGAAAACATTATAGAATCACAAGAGAATTATGTCAACATTTCACACATAAAATCCATTACGTAAAATATTTGAATGGGGAATACTGGTTCAATACTTCTATTGAGGAATAGAATATAATTATTTTGTATGTTAAATATTGTTATACTGGTTAACATTGGATGTCTCCTAGAGAGGAGTGTACAAAAACATGTTTTAACAAGTCAATTAGTTAATGAAATGTAGTGTTCATTGTGTCATTATTTTGAGATGATAGAATGAAATTGAAATAATGTTTCCAAAAGAATGGATGAGATGGTTATCAGGTCAGAGTTGGATTCAAAATTTTATGATATACTCATATTAAATAGTTTTATTCAGTTTATGGTTTGACGAATGAATAGTTTTTAAATTACATCACCTCCCACAACTGGCTGAATGGAATGATGTGTGTATATTTAAAAAAACAATCCATTCAGTATTCTAGTATAAATTTTTGTGAATTTGATTCAAAAAAACATCCATAGTTCACTCAAGAAACAACCAACAAGTTAATTTAATTCATAATAAATCTAGGATTAAGAATTTTATATTCCATACATGATGGATACAATAATTAACATTACCACTCAACGAAAGTATATTCCACTATATGTAGTCTAAAACTTATAGGAGGGGATGATTAATAAACCTTTTAATTATTGATTTAACAATAATAATGTTACCAATAAAACATTATTAAAATTTATTTGATTTCATTTATTATGAAAAATTGTTAATATGAATGGAATGGATTTATTACCTACAAATAAAAGACTCTATAACAGAAAAATGGTATTCCATTCCCTACCTAATCACTCATGAATTAAACATAAATTATATTTTTAATAGATCAGATGTTGGTAATAAAATAAATTGAGAAACTAAATATGTAATAAATATAAATAATAATATGTACCAGAACCATTCAATCACTATTTATGAATTAAAAAATAAATTAATTTTTCTAGGGATTTGACCTTATATATTACTATGATGTGTTTAATTTTTCAATTGTTATAAATTCTATAATATTTACACGTGTCAAAACTCGAGGATATTCTCTGCTAAAAATGAATAATTCATTCCATTTTTCCATGGAACTTTTTTTTTCAATATTTTATTTTATGGAACTCACGGAACCCATGAAAATCATTTATTACTAAGATTGTAATATATTAATGAAAAATATATTTTTTCAATAAATTTAATGTATGAATTAACATTAATATGAATTCTCATTGGATTAGTTATAATTATGGATTCATTTTCCATGGCTTATAAGTGATCATCAACAAATTATAAAATTTCCCTTTTTTGAAAAGAGTTTTAGAAAAAATGCATTTCAAGTGACTTATCATAATGTTGATAGTGTGGTAGATTGGACGCTCATTTAGTTAGTCATAAGAACATTGATGGTAGATATGAATGTGTAGTTGGATGAGTTGTTATTCTCATTTTTGATTCAAGACATTTTTGAATTTATACTTCTATTGAATCCTTAAATTTAATAATTAAGGTCACCTCTAGATTTTAGTGGATGAATCATTTGATAGATAATTAAATACATGATAGCTTATTCACATGGTATGTTTAAAACATATTTATTTTCATTAATGGATTAACAGAATTTCTAAATAGAATGTGATTGGATCATGAATATGAAAAATCCATTTAATGATTAGTTGTCTATATCTTTTGTAAAATTCCAATATCCGTAAAAAACATATTTACGTCATTTGGAATATAATTAAATTTCCTAAAATAATCATAAAAAATATGTGTTATACAAAATCTATGATATCCATAATATCAAAAAATAAATTGAACTCATGATTTAATCAATTTATCAATTTAACACTTAATTTTATTAAAAAATATAAAATGTTATAAAAATAGGTGAATTACTCAAAAATTGTGGGTATAATAACTTTAGAGCAATAAACAATGTAATTCATAAAATATAGGGATTGATACTCACCAACATGTGAAACTGTATAAACAATATAAATAATCATTTAAATAGTATAACAATGAAAAATTGCAATTGGTAGCCACATTGAGTTTCTTTTATTAACATAATATCATTCTAGTTATCATTCATGCTCAATATTGAGGTTTCCATTTTCTATATTAAGTGAAATATTTTAATTCCCACAACTTTTATCCTAATAAATAAATTTATATGTTTCTTCAAGATAATTTCACTCAATACACAATTATGAATTTCATGAATGGAATTTATTGTTCTAATTTCACACAGGTGTCACAATAAGATTGATTAATTTCTTAAACTCAACATAATTAGTTACTTAATTGTCCATATAAGTAAATAATGCTCATGGTTTTTAGGTTATTATAGGTTTGAAAACATAATGGTTAATCTATTGAGGTAGATGATGGAATTAGACTTACAATAAATATCAATGCATGAGTTCTACATGATATAATAATTGACTCCTACATCACTTCCTATTTCGTTAACTCATCTTCAATCAAATTAATTATACACGTACAACATATTCCCATGATTTCATTTGGTTGCAGAAACATTCCCTTCATATTTTTCCTCTAATATATTTTCAAAAAACTATTTTGTTTTATTATTATGATCATGATGGTAAGATAAGAATCTAAATTTTCTTCTTAAGTGTATAAGAAGTACCTTGACAAAATTAGGGTTGTCAATAATCAAATCATGAAGGTATATAGTTATGTTATCAATCATATTATACAACTGCTACTCCAAATACTAAATATAAGAGTGTTACAATTATGTTAAAAAACAATCCATATATTATTAAAAATATTATCCTATTTGTGTTCTGGTATTTTTCTCTCTCTTTCCACCTTTATAATGAATATTTTTTCAACTTTTAAAAATATATAACTTCCACTTAGAATCATATTTTTTTAGAATTTTAGGGACTTTATCGCATCAAAATATTTGGCGGGATTCATGGAAATCCTTATATTAAATAAATAATTTTTTTTCCGTTATTCCCATTATGGTTTTTTTCTAAAATAATAAAATAAAATTTACTATAAATTATTTTTTCCAAGAGAATTTACAGAACCATTACAACTTTTTCTTATTTCCAATACATGAATAGACCATAGTTCAGAAAAATATTCTTTAAAAACGTGGATATAGGTATCCAACATAAAATGAGGCCACAAAAAAATTAATTTAGGGATGTTATGTGTTATAAAGAATTAAAGTAAATATAAGAGAAAAATAATCCTTATTTAAAAAGTGGATTTAAATCTATATAATTATTTAATTATTTAAGAACAATTTCTTTGACATATATAATGTTTTGTTTGACTAATTAGATTTTATGATCTGTCAAGTATGTTATAGTTCTCTAATGATATGGTACATTATAAATAATGTTTCAAATTTTTTCAAATACCTTATAGGTTATTGATTAAAAATGTTGTGCAGTATTTCATGGTAGTGGCTTCAAAAACTAGTTGGAAACAATAAAAATACATCATTAACATTTCATAAATATTTAATTTGGTCATTAATCTATGTATAATGATGGTTGAAATTAGTTTCAAAACAAGGGAATGTATTAATTTATTTCGTGTGCTTTAAAATTAATATCACATGTTTAAAGAACATACTAAAATGAAAATAAATGATATAATCATTTAAAAATGAAAATTAAAAAATAATGAAAAATAAGAACATAAAAAAATGGTTCCCTCCCTATACATAAATGATGTTGTGTCCTAAATACATTCATATATGTTATTATGTGTGTAGGATTTTAATGAAATTATAAAATGATAAAAATATCCAAATGATTTGAAACTAGTAATTTTTATTTGACAGATTGGTTAGAGGAGTGTGTCCTCCTACACATGTTGTTGGGGAAGGTTCCCAATATGCTTATATGTCATATTCTCTTTAACATTGAATGAGACTTCAAATCAATATTTTAAAATATGTATGACACCAAATAGATAGTCTAGATTGAATTTAAATAGACATTCCCATCTAGAATGATGATCAATGGACATTATCTTGAGTTAATATTTTTAATGAAAATAATAGTTTCTATGATTAATATCATTTAGTTGGATAAGATATTCCTAACCCACAAGAGTAATTCTATGTAAATTTGAGAATTTTTAAAATCCCCTGTTCTCTTATCAAATAGATCTAATAATGTTAATCTCTAACATTTTCATACTAAATCATGGCTAGGATTCATTTCTATCATAACCTATTATGGATTCTATTCCAATTCCACCAGAGTGTTATAGATTTTCACAGAAATGAGCATAAATCCGATCATTCCTAATAAATTATTAATTATTTCATATAATACCATATGCTATGTTAAAATATTTATCGTAAATATTTTATAATTTTTTTAAACATTCTCAATGATTCCATAAATTTTCCTCATATAATCATTATCTTTCCTATCAGTTTGTTGAAGACAATGAGTTTTCATGTTATTATTCAATAAAATATTCCTCATTAAAGTCACTTATATAATATTGGTAAAATTATTCTTTTGATTGCAGATGTTCGATATAGATACCACATAACCATAGAGTATGATAGAGCAAAATAAATCATACACCACATGAACATCATCATATTTCTTATTTAGGAATCCACAACATTTATAAATAAAAATCTATTGCATTTATTTTATATGAAATTTTAAAATAACAATGGGAAAATAAATATAAAATCAATTTGAAATATATTGGAATTTTAATGTATTATTTTAATTATATGGAATTATTTTGAGACCCCATACTCTAACACCATGTGATTCTGAGTCCCCGTGATCCCATAATGAAATTTTAAATCTATTTTTTGTACGTTTAAGAAAATGTGTGATCATGATATTTTTATATTTTCAACTGGTAATGAAATTAAATATATGTTGTTACTATTGGATTTAAAACACCTGGATTTTTGAAGAATGGACTTAACTTTGGTCAGAATGGGCTGAACAGAAACGTTTATTTTACTAATTTTCGAGAAATATAATAAATTAACATAAAAGGTTATTTTATATTCCTTATCATCTATTGAGCAGAAGACAATGATGATGAAGTGTTGATCATCAGCCGTTCTAGAGGACAACATCATGCCAGTTGGTGTGCCACAATGGTATGAGGCTGTAGGCGTCTGGCCGCGGCAGCCACAGGGTGACAAAGTGCTAGGAAGGCACCGTGTGGAGGGGTTGGCCAATGTCCGAGCCACCCTGGCACTAGCAGTTGTATTCTTTGACCCTAGTATGACATAGGTTCCCATGTCTATGGGGTTAGTAGAGACCGGACATAGCCAGTTAATTTTTCCAAGTGTGGAGGTGCACCACCGGTGTGGCCTCTGGAGGACCGTGCTTGGGCTGGCAGGCCGCGCCCCAATCCCAGCAGGCCAGGCCCGTGCAAACATGTCGGTCACGTGCTGGGTCCTTTGGAAGAAAGGACTAAGGCCAGAATGTCGCACCCCCAACTCAGTGGGCCCAAACCGTGTTGTTGGCCTGGAGCTACACTGGCGGACCAGACCCACTCCGGCGTGCTGGTCACGTGCCGGGTCCTTTGGTAGGTAGGACTTGGTCTGGTGTGTCACTCCCCCATCTGAGATCGCCCAAACTGTGTCATTGGACTGGAGCCACACTAGTAGGCTAGACTCATGTCGGCGGGCCGAACCCGTACCGGTGGGGCAAACCTGCATCGGCAGGCCAGACCCACACCCAGCAGGCCGGACTTGAACCCAGCACGTCAGACCCGCACCCAGTGGACAGGACCCATACCTAGTTTTTCAGAACCATGCATTCAGTCTATAACCATTCCCTTCAGGTCATGCTAGACTTCACTGGGTCGTCGGGCAACCCATTGGGCTAGACCCCCCGCTAAACTGAGCTTGGCCCAGTGAGACCCACTGGACCTGCCCCACTGTCCTGACAAGACCATACTGACCCCAACCCGAACAAGGTTAGGTCTTCACTGTATAAATAAACTAGGGTATGTGGGACCGTCGGTCCAGGTTGGAGTCTGACCGGGTCAGACCAGGCCCCGTTGCAATAGGACCACTTTTTACTAAAACCCTCGTATCTAGAGAATCGTGAGTTTGATTGATGAGATGTTATTTTTGTTGAATCCATCTTGATGAGGTGGAACATTTGAAATAATTTTTGGTGACCTTCATGAATATGGAGAAGAAAATAATGGCTTGAGGATCATTTCTCTTGAGCGCTCTACATATAAAACCCTATGGATGGATAATATGTGAAGACTATTTGACAATAGCCCTATGGGAAGGGAATCTATGTGACCAGTAGGCCTATAGTGGGCAGTGGTTTTGTGTGACCTGGCAGATACATGGATCTCGACAGTAGGATTGTCTCTGCATGTCAATGGATGGAAGCGGCTCTGTGTGGCTTGTAAGGCCCAAGGTGGGGAGAGACTTTGTGTGACCCAAAATACCAACGATACTGATTAGGTAAAAGTACATCAACAATCCAAGGATAGTGGTAAGTGACTTCTATGTGACCCCGTAGGCCAACTGTACTCGATAGTGGAAAAGTTCTCTAGTAGCTGAGGAATTATATTATATGACTGATGATTTTTTATAACCACCCGTAATGTATACCGAGTGTGATATGTTTTGTGCGACATGATTAAGGTTGAGGATTGTTTTGTGGTTTTTCATTTTTTGGGGGTCCCTGATGAGTTTCAGGTTACCCAACCCTACACAGGCCCCGACCATGTGTATCGTGTCCTGTATAGATGATCAATGCTTCGATAGAGACCTCACTGGACTACGACCCAGTGGGCCCCAGTGGTATAGGACCAATTGACACTCTGACGGTGGACATGGTGGCCTAGGACTAGTTCGAGCCAAGTAGGAAAACACAGAAAGGACATAATAATTTGGTGTCCAGTATCATCACTACTTTGATGATCTGGTGGGGATTTCTACAGATGACTATTAGAGCTTCTTTTTGTACTTTATTGATTATGTTATATTGTTTGGGTATATATTATGGACCACTTTATTTCATCTGTACTTTGTAATCAGTATTTTTATAGTATACTTGTTTACCCCTTTCAGAGTGTTGGGGCATGGTTAAAAATTTGTGTTCGTACATGTACTCAAGAAAATGCCTCCAACATACAGGTTGATTCCTGCACCACTAGTTTCCATCCCCTAGCCTTCTGGTGGCGTGATTTGGATAGTTATGACATGGGCCGAGTGGGATGTGTTAAGAAAAAGTGGTTTCAGAGGGTGGTTGGTCCTACCAAAAAGACCGAGACTCTATGTTTTATTTTGGGGAAACATTAATAGTTGTTGCGAGTTCGACATTCAGATTTGGGGAGTCTAGTGTTGGTGTAGTGGCCGATTTATCCATACACTATGACCATAAATTATGATTTTTCACTTAATACATGAAATCATTGGTTCCATAAGTTTATCTTTATGTTATTTTAAATAAATCTCAATTCACTAGGTATAACCGTCTATCCATGATACATCTTGATCTATTTAAGGATGCCTCCATGTGGATGACTTGTCCAGATCCTGATATGAAGTCACAGAGGACAGCCCGCCTAGAGACATGGCATCTGTTCCAGAACCACTGCTTGAGATAGCCCAATCGGGTGATGCCCTAGTGCTACAACCACCATGTGGACATTATCTACTACTGGATGTTCCGTCAAAGGACATTCATATGGTCAATTCCTTGTATAAGTTTCAGAGAAAGTGACCTCCAAGGATTAGGGGAGAAAAAGTTCCTCAAGTCTCCAAGGACTGAATGGAGAATTTGACTCCGTACTTTCTCTTAGTGAGAACACCGCCAGACCATATAGTGATATTGGAAGCATGCCTTTGGTAAGTCTTGGAAGGGATATGGTGGATCTTGACCACCTATACACATGAAGAGTTTACCCTTATCTAGGAATAATTCGAGAGGCTTTTTTGGAAGGAGTTTTTCTCTGTGACCTTGCGGTCTTTGTGTATTCAAGAGCTACTTCACCTTCAGAAAGGCAGCATGAGGGTAACATAGTACTCAGTGAGGTTCACCAATCTATATCCCTACTCGAAAAACATGATGTGACACCATTTTGTCTGGGCTTGGCCCTTGAGTAGGGAAAAATGTGGGGGATTAGGGCATCAATGTTGCCTCTCAGCATCCCTACCCAAGCCAGGGTGCTAGAGAAAGACCTTCTTGTGGAGAGACTCTTGAAGGAGTAGGTATTGTCTGCTAGAGATGATAGCAAACCCTAGGTGGTAAGGTCTTCAACTGGTAATAGACATCAGACACCTAGTCCCAAGCGGTCCCGGTCTTTCAAAGACCAACCCCAGGACTCAAGGTTGGTAGTGTAGGGCTCCCAGTCCAGGGAGAGACAATATGAAGTAGGGCAGTTCTTTGGGTGCAGAGGGTAGCAAAACATGGAATGTGACAACCCACACTACCATAAAAATGATCATTATATGTTCTAGGGACATCTGAGGTAGATGATATGGTTCTAGTGAGGTGGTCTACATGGTGGTTAACGTGGTAGGGGAGGAAGCCGAGCCTAAAGAGGAGGGAGATGATTTGAGGTGTTATCTCCCCCACCCCCAAGTAGTCCACCCCCACCTTAAAGAGAATACAGTCAGGGGTGAGCATAACTACAGGTAGAACATTCTTATGACCACAGTGCTCCAGATATGATCCGAGGCATGATATGTGTCTTCCCTACCCTATCTGTTGTTCCTATAGACACTGGTCCTTGCCACTCTTTCCATGCCATTAATCTTGTTTGGAGCGTAGATATTTTGGTGGAGATATTGCATTGATACTTATGGATAGATTAATTTACAGATGATGATTCGAAGATTACACACTGGTGCTGCCAATGTGAGATTACTATAGGGGGAAAGATCTTTTATTGGGATCTCTATGTGGTGACATCTTGGCCTGGAGATTTCATTTTGTATATGGACTAGTTATCCACAGTCCATGCTTAGATCGTTTATTTTAGGCGTACATTGAAGTGTGTTCGGGGAGATGGGACCAAGATATCCTTAAAAGAAGAGAAGTAAAACCTTGCTGCATAGGACATGATCTCTTAGAGGAGGGTGCAGTCGATCTCTCATCAGTTGGCTAGCACCACCATCAGAGCAGTGGGTGAGAGGAGTTCAATATTCCCTGTACTGGTGGATGAGTACAAGGATGTTTTTGCTGAATATATTCTTGGATTACCTCCTCATATGGTGGTAGACTTTGGCATCTAAATATTCCCCTAGACGACACCAATGTCCACTATTTCATATTAGATGGATCTTTTGGAGCTTTGAGATATTTAGTTATAGTTAATGCACATACATTAAAAGGGTTTCGTAAGGCCCAACGTTTCACCATGGGAAGTCTTTATGCTTTTTTCCAAGAATTCAGATGGAATTTTTAGATTTTTCGTTGAATAATGGTTCCTGAACTAGGTGACCATGAAGAACATGTATCCACTGTTGATAATTGATGACCTTTTCCACTATCTGAAGGGAGTGAAGCGGTTCTCAATGATAGATCTCATATCAGGCTATCACCAGCTTCTTGTACGATAAAAGTATATATTGAATATGGAATTCATGTTTCGGTATATCCAATATGTATTAATCGTGATTCCATTCTACGTTACCAATGCCCCATATGTGGTCCTGGGACACATTAATAGGATATTCGAAATTTACCATGAACGGTTTGTCGTGGTCATCATTGATGACATCTTAGTGTAATCAATGTTAGAAGAGGTGCATGCTACGCCCCTATAGATGGTCCGAGATACACTCCGAGAGACCCAGCATTATGGAAAGCACTCGATGTTCTAGTTCTGGTTCTAGAGGTCCACTTTCTGGGATGCATTATCTCTACTATTAGAGTAGCGGTATATCTACCACAGATACATGTGTTTCTTGTTTGGGATCCACATAGGAGCATGAAAGAGGTGCAGAGCTTCTTGGGGATGGATGGTTACTATTGAAGGTTCGTACCCAACCTATCCAAAGTAGAAGTACCCTTATTCAAATTTGACGTAGAAGAGATAACCCTTCATCTGGATAGAGAAATGTCAGCAGAGTTTCTAGGAGCTGAGGTAGAGATTGACTAGTTCCCCAATCTTGAGACTACCCGAGGAGGGTGTTAGGTATGCAGTTTACTGCGAAGAATCAGGTAACAGAATGGGTTGTTTCATGATGTAGGAGCAAGAAGTGGTCACCAATGCCTCAAGAAATTTGAGGCAACATGAGTATAACTACACAACCCCCAACCTAGAGTTATTAGTAGTGGAATTTTCCAAGAATATGGGGTGGAACAAAATGATGGGTGAGTGGTTTATAGTTTACTCCCACCATAAGAGTCTCATGTATACCTTTTCCCAGAAGGACCTGATTTTGAGAATGTGGTGATGGCTTGAGTCCCTCCTGGTCTATGTCTTTGACATAGTCCATACTCTTAGGAAAGAGAATGTGGTGGTAGACGTGCTCAGCAGGTGGAATGGTTTGCATCTGCTGAGTGAGGCAACAAAGCAGTTGCCCTAGATGCATGTATCCATCATGGATGATGGTGGAGCCACATACCATGGGTCGATGACTATTGGTACACCACTATTATAGCATGTGTGAGAGCCACATCTATTGGATGTTTATTTTAGGCCTCACATGCTCAGTAATCCTTAGGATAAGATCCAGAAGGATTTCCAATGAGTGGGGAGCACACCATCATTTTCAATGGTCTCACCATAGTACCGGTGATGTTACATGATGAGTTATTTAAAGAGTTATATACATCCCCATTGGTGGTACATCCTGGACTGGATAAAATGTACCAAGACCTCTGACGTCGTTACTAGTGGTCAGGGATAAGAAAGTGGAGGCCAAGTTCGTTCCACGAGACCTCACTTATCAGCAAGTGATAGTCGGGCATCAGGTTCCAGCCTCTGGTATTTGTGGAAATGTGCTTGAGGCCATATGACCAACCGGGTACGGGGCACCTCTAGGTGTATTCCGGAACTCGGACGTTACAAGATGGTCCCTAGAAGACTGGGCCGCTGAACGACCGGAAGTACTAGACCCGTGGCTAAATCGGGCCACGACCAGCGATGCCCATTGAGCTAGTCCAACTAGATAGGTCAGACCGTACAAACCCTGACAGAAACAAGGTTAGGTCTGGTCATTCTAAATGATCTGAGATAAGTGGGACCCTCTAGTCGGGTTGGTCGGAATGGTCTGACTGGGTCGGACCGGCTACCGTCGCAACCAGCTACCGGTTTACTAAAATGCCAGTATCTAGAAAACCGCACATCAGATTTACATGACCTTTTTGGATTTGGGAACCTCTTGATATTTGGAACATTTGGAATACTTTGTGGGGATATTAAAGGAAGTCGAGATGCGAAAAATGGCTTTAGAGTGGGTTTTTAAAGAGCGCTATGTACGAAACCATGCAGTTGGCTAATACATGAACACTACTCAATGACAGCCCACTGGGAAGCATCTATGTGTGAATCGATAGGCCCATGGTGGGGAGTGAATCTATGTAGCACAATTGACCCATGATACTCAATAGGATGAGTTTCTCAATATGGCCAAGGTGGGATGTGACTCTATGTGACCCAGATGGCTAATGGTGTGGAGATACATTATGTAACCCAACATTCCCATGGTACTTATCAGGGATGTGTACCACAACAGTCCAAGGTTAGTGAGAAGCGGCTTATTTGTGACCAGGCAGGCCCACTGTACTATATAAAGAAGAAGTTCTCTAGAAACTGAGGAATTCGATGATGTGACTAACGATTCTTCTATCACTATACAAAATGTATACCTGGTTTGAGCTGTATTGTGCTTAGTATGTTACTTTTATGATTTTTGTGTGGTCTTTCCTATTTTTGGGGTCTCTATTGAGTTTCCTATTTCTCACCCTTGTACGACCCCCACCCATGCATGTCATGACCCGTGCAACCGATCGACGCTGCTATATCATCCTTGGTGGATCGAGACCTGGTGGGGCCCTATCAGAGATGACCTATCGATGCTCTGACGGTGGATATGGTGGCCTAGGACCAGGTGGGTCCTAGTAGGACCAGTCGGAAAACACACACTACTTCAGCTTCCATTAGCTTCACTACTCTTACTATCAGATGGGGTTTTCCATAGATTTCTATCAGAGATCCTCTTTTTTACATTGGTGTTTTAGTAATTTCTGATGGGTTTGTTTCCTAGCCCACATGATTTTAGATATACATTGTACCCAGTCTTCTTTTTGTGTACTTGTTTTACCCTTTCAGTGTGTTGGGAGGTGGTTTGGCATGTGTGAGCATATAGGTATTTGGGAAAATTCCCCCCACATACAGGTTGACGCAGTCGCCGTTAGCCACGATCCCCTAACCTTCGAGTGGTGGGCTTGGTGTGGTCACAGCCTGAGCCATGAGGGAAGGGTTGTGACACCATTTATATAAACATTAATGTCAAACACTCTAATATGATTTTGAGATATTTCCATTAATTTTGAAAAACTCATATAATGCTTATATTTTTCTCATTTGTATGAAATTAGTGAGAATATTTAAACATAATGGTATAATAATTTCATTTTTCAACAAATTTCTGTATTGTCCATTGATGTATAAATCGTACCCATGATCTAAAATGTGTCAGAGTATAATGGAATATGAAATTTTACTATTAAGATAGAATATTATTATCAATTTATCATTAAAAATTATCCAATGAAATTGATCAACCTAAATTTTATATAATGGAATAAATTCTGGTTTTTGAATTTTATGGAGATGCAATTCAGTTGTGTAATGACCCGTAATGAGATAATTAAATTTTTTTTACCATATAACCTATATATAATCCCAATAAAAATATATATGTATTTTTTATCTTGTTATATGAATTTTTATTACATAACATTATGATGTTATCCATAATAATAATGTATTTGTGTCTATGGAAGATAAACATAAATTAATTTTATCTATTAAAATGTCAATAGTGATTCCCACAGAGAACACTTCTTAAGTATACTCTAAATAAAAAAATTCTCCATAACGTGGGGAAGGATAATATTAAGAAACAGCTACCTAGGGTTCATAGTGAGGCAAAACATTAGAGATATAAATTAATGATCATAATTGAGAATAATATAACCTTAAGGGTATGAGTTCATGATCATAAATTACAATGTCGAAATTAAATTTCACATATATCATAACAATTTGTCATGGAATAAAAAATTATTATAATAATATCCAATATTAGTAAAATTTTTCTATCATAAATAATAATCCTTTGTCAATGTTATCATTGTGTAAACCTATAAATGTAGAAATAATAATAATCTAATAAAATTTTGATCTTGAATTAATAGAAAGAGGTTTCAGTCATTGAGTAATGTATAGGAAATAAAACACTCATAAAAATATATGGACATAAAAAACATTCATAAATAATCTTACTAACATGAAACCCATCTACAAGTGTAATTTTATGAACACACTAGGGAATTTCCAATAATAATCTGATGGGTAAAAAACCAGATCCATAAATAATCCTACGGACCCGAAAACCGTGTCCACACATAAAATTCGGATAATAAAAATAGTTATATTCCCAATTTATATATAACATGATTTATCCAAATTTACACAATTCATTTTTTGGATTTAACTGAACTACACATAATATAATGAGATCAAATTCATGTGAACATCACAATATCATGAAATATATCAATTTTTTATCAAAACATAATCTCATGGATATGAAAATGAGTATGGTAAACAAATAATCATCATTAAAATATACTATAATAATAAATTATATGTATAGTATCAAATAATCATATATTCATAGAAAAAAATTAACATCAATGGATTAAAAAACAGAATAAAATTACTTTAATCGATATCTGGGAACATTTATTAAAGAAAATTGCATATTTGACTTGAAACTATCTACTGATGAAATATAATATCCATAATATAAAAAATTAAATTATCAATCAAAATAAACTATTTAACTATTAATGAAATATTGAATAATTATGTGATCAATATAGAGGAAAATTAACTTCTTTTTTGGGAATTAAAAGAAAAATTCATTTCAAATTTTTTGTCACATTTCCTAAGAACCTCAGTGAAAAAATGAAAAGAATATTTGATTCAAAAAATATTCTAAAAATTAAATTGTTGTTAAATATGTAAATAATTTTTTTTATAAAATATATAAAAATCAAGGAACACATTTTTATAAAATATGGTTACAGAATAAAAAGGACTTTCAATCAAAGAAATAAATAGTTAATTTTTCATTTAAATCATTGTACTAGTATCTTTAATACATAATGTTATGAAAATGGAAGTAAAAAAGTTATTATCAATAAAATACTAGAGGATATTAAACCTCATAATATTATTTAGACATAGATTGTGGAATTACATAATCAAAAATGTATTCATAAACAATAGAGATAGAAAATGAAATTTTAACTAAATTCCCTCACCACTTTGGTAAAACATAAATCCCAATCGCCATCCTATAAGGAAAAATATACATATATTTATATCCAATAATTTTATTCATAATCACCATAAAATAAATCTAGGGGTAGTATATAGAGAAAAAATGTGAAAATGGTGAATTTTTCTTCTGTATCTCCAAAAAAGTGAGACAAAATCACTTGCGTCCAGTTTGAATTTCATTGAATGTGATTTAACATCATGTTTATGAAATTTATAATTAATATAATTATAAAAAAAATATCATTTATATGTTTATAAATAGCATATGTTACAATTAAATATAAATAAATAAATATATATTTCCAGTCATTCTTTAAAATGTATAGAATGAAAAATGAATTACAATGCTAAGGGAGACAGTAGTTCGTACATAAGAATGATCATTGTTTCCATTTTACTAGGGATGGAACAAAAGAAATGTAAATAAAATTTCAATCAAAATGAATAATCATTATATCCTATATTATTAATTTATTAATTAATTCTATCACTATTAATATTAATGTAATGAGTAAATAAAAAATTAATCCCATCACTTCATTTAGGTAGTAGTTTAAAATTTGAAAAAGAATCATTATTTTATTACATGAATTTCACTATATGAAGCTTGATATGAAATTAAAAATTAATAATAATTATTATTAATTAAATATCATATATTAAACTCAAACAAATAATTACTACCATCCGTAAAATATAACGATGGAGAAAGAATTATATCACTGTGTGGGTGACATACTCAACACATATGTATGAGAGATGATTTCACTTCCCATTTGAGAGAATAATAAAATAATTTTTTTTCAAAATAATTACAAAATCTAAATAAATTTATGATATTGGAGATTTAGTTTTAAGTTGAATAAAATAGATTTATTCGAGGTAGAATAGAAAATAAATTGGAAGATGTTTGGTTGGATGATTACAAATTCATTAGTATGGAACAATATACCTCCCATTCTGAAAATATCCATATGGAGAACTAAGTGATCATGCAATCATGATTAAGTAGATATTTAATACTCTTCCTTTTAATAATCATAATAGAAATGGGTATATCCCATCCAAATACACATTGGAATAATTTTCATTCACCGATAATTTTAATGAATAATATCTACAACATCAAAAAATGCAGAAATCATATAATGTGATATTTTATGGAAAACTATTACTAAATAATCCATATAGACAGTTCCCAAACCAAAAGCTTAAATATAAGATATTTCAATAATGTCCAAAATTCATTCAAGGACGAAAAAAATAATAGAAAAATATGTATAATCTTAATAATATACTAATAATTAATTTATAAATGAAAACTTTTGGTTGACATCTTTGTTATAATCTAATATAGTACTAAAATAAATATAATATAAACCATACAAAATTCATAAATTAGGAAAAAAATAAGTCATTCAATGAATTTATTCAATGAAATTATTCACCCACTGAAGTAATGGATAAAAAGAAAAAAATATATTTTACAATAAAAACAATTATTCCTAACAAACATGAATACCCAAATGTGTGAAAAGGAATAAAAAATTAGTAGTTCAAAGAATCAATGAAGTTCTAATTTTCAATTCTAAAAAGAAGTGAATCTGAAAGAAGGATATAATTCTATTGAAATTTTAATAATAAGTGAAGATTATATTCATAATCACCAAGCTTAAAATATAAAACAATAAATTAAAACTAATGTTTCATCTAATGTAAAAAATTTAAATTCACATGTTTTAGAAGAAATAATCACTACTAAAGTCTTTTTACCACCTAATAGATCTATTCTAATAACTGCTAAAAATATGGTTCCGCATGGTTCTGATATACCATTAAGACTATAAACTAATTATGACAGAATACTAACTTGAAATATCATTTATGAATTCTGGAAACATAATGGGATCTTACAATGTAAAAACATTGTTTAATATGATTTTGAAATGTATATGGAGCCACCACCTTATCCATATAGAAACCCTCCATTTACAAATTATGTTAAATATAAAATAGATAAATATGTACTAGATGCTTTTTTGAATGTATAGATTAACATCCCTTTGTTAGATACTATGATATAGATCCCCAGTTATGAAAAATTTCTTAAAAATGTTTTTTGAAAAAAGAAAATTAAATGGAAGTGAGAATGTTAATTCGGAAAGGATAATTTCTTCCATGATTCACAATCCTCTCCCTATTAAATTCATGTTTACATGTATGTGTTATTTTCCACGTGTCAGAAATGATTATTTTGATGATGCGATATTAGAATTAGGTAACTCTATTAATGTGATTCTTTATAATATCATGACATCTATATGGGTTATAGAGATAAATAAGTTTTGAATTGTCCTCAGTTATTGTATTAAATGATTTTATAAGAAAGATAGAGTTTTCATATATGAGTTTTTAATGGTAAATGATTTAGTTTTCCCTAATTATTTTTTGTCCTTGAAATAGAGGATGCTTATTTGAAGTCACATTCACCACTAATTTTT
Source organism: Viscum album (assembly GCA_963277665.1). NCBI lineage: Eukaryota > Viridiplantae > Streptophyta > Magnoliopsida > Santalales > Viscaceae > Viscum > Viscum album. Next base: position 1,521,819,487 of record OY728136.1, read on the forward strand.
GGATGGCCATTATTGAAGAGATCTATATAAAAAAATAATGTCCATAAAAGTAAAATTTCTTTAGTGTCATGATGTCATATGGTTAATTTAAAAAACATTAATGAGTAAAATGGGGGAAGAAAATTATACTAAACATGCTAACGTGATTGACTGGTATTCAATAGAGTTGTTTTCATATCCAATTCACAATAACAAACCAGTAAATTTATTTGAAAATGTGCATTCCCATGCAAATATCCCTCGACAAGTAAAGAAGATTTTGAATCCAATTTTTTTGAAATAATCTATAATAAATAATCTAAAAGTGAATCTGTATTTTTTATTTTTTATTTGTCATAATTGAATTTAAGAACATGATATGAATTCAGTTTTTACAGAATCTGATATTGAAAATGATGGGTAAATTTTTCACGAAAAATATAATCATGTAATGATGTAGAATATTTTTAATTAATGACAGAATCTAATTTATATTCTCTTACAAATTCTTTTATTTATACTCAAAATGTCATTGAAAAATACCCTCATACAGAAATACATTATTTTGAAAATTCTACTGAGGATGGTAAAAATATTCTGTGAGAAAAGACATGAAAATATAATAAAATAAATTTTGATTCTATTATTCTTTAGGCTATTTTAGCATTATTAAATGAACCCGGAGAACCTATATAGCATGATTTATCTAAAAATGGAATTCCATTCACAGTTGAACTCAATCCTTTTCCTGAAAACATGAGATATTCATACTTAGAGGATGAATAATTGTAATGACCCGCCAATTCTCATTGGCTTGAGAGCTCAACGAGTCATTACTAAGCCTTAAGAGACATCCCCAAGATGCCAAAGGCTGGCAATAAATTCCGAAGGGTCTCAAGTATATGTGGGGGACGATTTACCCTTTAAGAAAACATCCACAAAACCAATAACCATAACCAAACTAATCAACTAAATGATTCTTGATAAAAGTAAAGACAACCCAACCATTTATTTTATCATAAACCAATCAAGAGTACCACAAAGGAAACCAACATTAAATCATAGTAAACAGCAGAAAGAAAAAATAAAAGAAAAAAAGATAACAACCCAACTCCATGCTCCAAAATCTCCAAGCTCCAATATTACGAATGACCCTTGGTATGACGTAGTGGTGCTATAAACATGTGAAACATTACCTTTGCCAACATCCCGATATATGACATATGAAAATGCACCAACTTGCCAAAGCAGGGGGTGAGTAATGAAACTCAGTAGGTTTTCCCCGTTGACATCCCAACCCATTCCTCCAGGATAAAACATGTTAGCACATTTATATAATCCAGTTTATATAAAACAATTAAAAAATAGTTCACAATATAGAAAGTTCCTTTTCAAATCCATTTTCCAACAAAAACCATTTTAAAAAAACCATCATTCTCAAGAAAAGAAACCGAGAAAAGTTTCCAATAAAATTCGCATTTCCATTTTTGCACATTCATTCCATTTCACAAATCCACAAAACCAACCATTTCACAACCCGTGAAATCAACTATGCATGCTTCGTTATGATTGTTCCATACTCATGAGCCATCTCTCATCAATCTACCAAGTCATCAAAAGGTGATTATTCCCCATGTGCCATTACACCTTTGGAACCGAGCATTAGGTCATATATCAACCAAGCCTCATAAATGCAATATGAACACACACACCCAATATGCCCAAAAACCACACCATTCCAACCATGCCAAAAACATTTTAATAAAAAAAACCCTTTTATTGAAATCCTTTTTCCTGCAAACCATTTTCCTAATCCAGAAAATTCATATTTCAAAATCACCATTTTAAAATCAAGAAACCAAAACACTTTGCATAAACAAATCATTAAATTTCTACAATTCCATCAAAACCCATAAATCATCACTAAACAAGATTTAGAACATGATTTGCATCACAATTTCATAATAAAAACCAAGCAATTAAATCAATTTGAATTATTCCTTCATGTTCTAAGAATGAGGAATCAAGAGTGAAGCCACCTACCTCAATGGTTTTGACGAAAACCCTATCAAATGGATAATGCACAAGACAACCGGTTCGATTCACCAAGGATCCTCCTTAGATCTCTTCTCCTAACACAACCAAGACCAAAATTTGTCATATTTGGCATCCACACACTTAGATCTACCCATAAATGGCGTAGATCTAAGAAACTATGAGGAGAGGATAAGTAGATCTATGTAGATCTAAGAAAACGATCAAGAACGAAGGAGAACAATCACATACCTCAAGGATCCGACTTCGATTCACTAAGAGAAGCCTTCAGATAGCCTCTGGAATGCTAGGGAGAAGTTTTCCAACATTCAAGGGAGAGTAATCTCGAGATAGGGCCGATTCGGAGAATTAAACAAGGAAAATAAAAGAAAAATGAGTTAGATCCACAATTTAAGGATTTAATTTTATGTGCCTGCATGGTTAGTCTGCATGGTTGGACAAACCGTATGCTAACTATGTGTTAGCTGCTGCCTCGACCACCTTTCTCACATGGTCTCATCGCATAGTTTCCCTTAATCGTGCGCTGACCGTGCGGAAGCCACTACCTACTCAGTCAGCCACGAACGGTTTGGATGCACGGTTAGACAAACCGTGCTCCTCCCGTGCGCCTTTCCCTTTGCTTCAAACATCAACCCAGGATCTCTCGATTCTCCCATACGTCACCCTTAACTTTTAAAACCAAGAAAATCATCAAGTGTTACATACCAAAAACCAGGGGTACTACATTTTCCCCTCCATTGGCCTTTCTGTCCCCAGAAAGTAGAAATCGACAGCTTGTCTGAAAGAGTTCTGGCCACTTCTCTTTAATTTCTTTCTCGCGTTCCCAGGTCTCTTCACTAATTTGACCATGTTGCCACAAAACCCGCACTAGACTGATTCTTTTACCAGACAAGACATTATCCTGCCTATCCAAAATTTGAACCAGGATATGTACCAACGAAGCATCCACCTCTAGGTCAACGTGATCCCATCTGATCACAATGTCAGGATCTGGTTGATACTTCTTTAATTGAGATACATGGAACACATCGTGCACCGAACTAAACTGTGGTGGTAATGCCAACCGATATGCCACCTATCCAACCCATTCCAGTATCTCAAAAGGTCCTATATAATGAGTAGCATATTTTCCCTTCTTTCTAAAATGGTGATGTCCAAGTCTTGGAGAGATCCTAAAAAAGGCATGATCACCCACAACGAACACCAACGGTCTGCGACGGTGATCTGCATAAGATTTCTGATGATTTTGAGACATCTCCATCCTCTTTCTAATCAATTGAATCTTCTCCATTGTTTCATGGAAATGGGTCGGCCCAACTAGTGTTGTTTCACTAGTTTCCACCTCGCATAGTGGAGAACGACAAGGATTCCCATACAATGCTTCAAATTAATCCATGTGTATCGAGGCCTGATAACTATTATTGTATGATAACACCAGTAAGGGTATAAGCCCCTCCCACGAACAACCATAATCAATTATAAAATCCCACAACATGTCCTCCAACATCTGTATCATCCTTTCGGATTGTCCATCCATTTTAGGATGATACACCGTACTCATCATCAACTGAGTTCCCAGGGATTTCTGTAAGGATCTCCTGAAACGAGATGTGAACATCAGATCTCTATCTGACATGATTGAAACTGGTATTCCATGTCTCTTTAATACTTCTCAGATATAGTTTTTTTAAATATCATCTACCGTATGAGTTTTACGAATAGGGATAAAATGGGCCAACTTGGTTAGAAGATCTACTATCACCCAAATGGAATCATGTTTCGGGACCGTTCATGGAATACCTATAACAAAATTCATTGATTCCTGATCCCATTTCCATATAGGGATAGGTAAATATTATAACATACTAGCTGTTCTCTAATGCTCTTCTTTAACCTGTTGACTGGTTAAGAACCTTGAGATGAACTTGGACACCTTCCTTTTCATGAAGCTCCAAAAAAACTGTGCCTTCAATGCCTTATAAATATTTTGTTTACCCGGATGTATAGCCCATCTGGAATAGTGGTAAGCCTGAAGGAGTTGTTCCTAAGCAGTTAAAGGTACAACCATCCGATCTCAAAACTGCAAAATTGAACTCCCATCTAGCTTCCATCGCTTAATGGTCTCCACACCATTGAGTTTTGATCTCATTTCAACACAGTATACATCATATTCCTGTTCCTCCTTTAATATCTCCACAAAATTTGGAACAAGAGCAACTAGAAAGAAGACCACAACATCGCCTCGGTCTTCACATTCCACATGAATGTCGGCTAAGACCGACATCAACCTCCATTCGTCTGAAGATTCTTTCACTAACTGAGTATACGACTTTCTACTTAACACATCGGCCACCGAATTTCCCTTACCTGGTGTATAAATCAAGTCAAAGTCGAAAATTTGAATATACTCCATCCTTCTCCTCTACCTCAGATTCAAATCTCGTTGTGAGAAAATGTGTTTTAGGCTTTTGTGATCTGTAAACACAGTGTACATCTCACCGAAGAGATAATGATGCCAAGTCTTCAAGGCATAGAAAACTACAGCTAACTTCAAATCGTGTGTTGTTTAATTCTTCTCATGAACCCTCAACTGCCTTGAACCATACGCAACTACATGGTCTCCTTACATGAGAGCACACCCCAACCCTCTTTCTGAAGCATCACAATACACCACATACCCTTACCCTGATTCAGGTAAGATCAAGATGGGTGCTGATGTAAGGCGATGTTTTAACTCTTGAAAAGATCTCTGACAATCTTCAATCCATTTAAATGCACCATTTTCTTTGTCAATGCAGGCATAGGCGAAGATAGTCGTGATAAGTCACACATAAAGCGTTGTTAATAACCAGATAGATCAAGAAAAATTTGGTTTTCAAATAATTTCTTCAGTGGTTTCTAAGAAATAACAGATTCTATCTTTTCTGGATCCATGGAAACACCTTTTTTAGAAACAAAATGGCCAAGAAAACATACCTCTTGTGTCCAAAAATCACACTTTTATAATTTGGCATACAAGTGATTATCTCTCAATATTTATAACACTATCATAGAGTGTTGCTCATGCTCTTCCCTTTTTCATGAATACACCAATATATCATCTACAAACACTGTAACAAAAGAATCCAGATATTGTTAAAATATCTGATCCATTAATTCCATAAAGACTGTTGGTTCATTTTGTATGACCAAAAGGCATTACTATATATTCGTTGTGTCCATATCTACTTCTGAAGGATGTCTTCAGAATATCCTCCTTCTGAAATCCCAAATGGTGATTTCCTAGCCCCAATTAAATCTTATAGAACCACTGATCTCCCCACAATTGATCAAACATGTCATCAATACGAGGAAGTGGATATCTATTCTTTATCGTAACTTGGTTAAGTTTACGATAATCTATATATAGCCTCAAAGTTCCATCTTCTTTCTTTACAAACAAAAATAGTGCTGCCCATGGAGACACGCTTGGTTGAATAAAACCATTTCTTTCCAGCTCCCTTAATTGCACCTTCAATTTCTTTAACTCCGTTGGTTCCATCCTATAAACAAGAGTGAGATAGGACTTGTCCCCGGAAGGAGATCAATTGTAAACTCCACTTCTATTACAGGTGGAAACCCTGAGAAGTTTTCAGAAAAAACATCAGGATATTGATCCACAACTACTGGAAAACTATTCATGTCATTCTCCTCCATTGATTCCAATGTCAACGCTACCAATTGGTAAGATATTCTTATAACCATTGGTGCCAACAAGCTCTTTTCACCTCTCTTTACCATCCTCTCTTCGATAAATAGATGAACGATGTCGTCCTCCGTCATGAAACTAACCGATCTCCCATAACAGTAGATGTGAGCCTTAAACATTGTCAACCAATTGATATCCAAGATTTCATCATAGACATCAATATTCAACATGGATAAGTCCCATTTCAAATCAGCTCCATCAACAGTTATAGCACACGCTCTACAAATGATGGCTTCACATTCTCTTTCAAAAAGATGAGTTTTTATTTTTAACACAAAAGTCATCATTTCAAGCTTTAAGTTCATAAAATTAGCAATCTGAGAAGCATTAAAATAATGGGATGTGCTAGTATCGAACAACACTTACATGATGGTAGAATTCAAAAGAATCGTACCTATCACCGTAGACGGTCCAAACTATTCATCCAAAATCACCTATTCTGCTCCATACAATTGCTTTGTTGCTGCACTTTGGTCCTTATTTCCTTGTCGAGATTTCCCTACCTGAGGAGTTATAGTAATCATGGAATCACCGTAGCTAGTTCTGTTCTACTAGCGACACTGATTTTCTTGTCCACGTAATGTCGAAGCATAGGATGCTTTCGACGCATGGGATGTGTAACGCGCACCCGACATTGGAGCACTGCGACGATATCACTGAAGATGCTCCATCTTGTTTCAATTGTGGCATACTCTCGGTGGTGCTATACATTCTCATTTCTTGTGATCAATCGCATCACATTGAAAACACCCATCTTTCATCATGGGTCATGGAGGAAGATTCACAGATCCAATCGTCTGATTCTGATTTTCACTCTCACTTTGGAAGTAGGTTTCCATCTTCCGCTTGTTCCTAGCATTAGAGTTCCCACCCATTCCCATGGGTATCAACATACATCATCCTCCCATTACACCTGAGACGTCTCTTTCCACTACTGTTTCTATGTTTAACATCTCCGTATAATCTGTAATATAGAGCACATATATATTAGAACGAATCTGCTGTCGCAACCCTAATTCAAAGATGCATGCCTTCAGCGATGCACTTGCAGCAACTTCTGGTGCAAAGCGCACTAAATTCATGAATTTATCCACATACTCCATGATAGAGAGATTTTCCTGCTTCAGGCTGAAAAAGTCAGTTGTCCTCTAGATCATGAACATGTGATGAAAGAATTGTTTATTAAACAATTTCTCAAATTCCTCCCAGCCCAGGCCTTTATCTACCTTATCCTGCAACACTATCTCCCACCACTGTCATGCAAGATCCTCCAGAATATACGTCAGAAACATTACATTCATTTCTACTGGGGTGCCTATGCAGTCGGAGATATGATTCATCCTACTCAGCCACACCTCCACACTTTCTGGTTCAGAATCACCCCAAAAGATGGGTGGGTTCTGCTTCTGGAACTGGACAGAATGTTCTACATTCCTTGACTGATCCCTCTGATTCCCCGTGTCCACATCCTGAAATGCTTGAATGATACTCCGAACCACTTCTTGGTCCACACGTTGTTCAGGTGCAACCACATTCTTTGTAACTTCTTCCGTTTAGTTTCTACGACCTCTAATGGGTTCTATTCTCTATACAAACAATGCACGCTGTAAGTCTCACTTCCTAGAAAATGAAGGCTTAGCATTTCAACCGCTATTACACCAATATCACAACATCAATTTAAAAACATTTCTAAAAAAAATATTTTATTTATTTTGAAAATCAATCTATTTCCAAAATACATCAACCATTATCTTTTCAAAATCTTTCATTTGAAAATGTGATTAAAATTTTAAAAAATCACCATTTTCATCAAACCATAATCCATTTATCAAAATGATTTATGAAATCCTAGTGAAAAGTCATTCCTCTAAAATTCATGTCATGATTATCTCATTGGATAAACTCATGACAATGAGATTTCCAACATTCTAGAAGTGTATCCAAGACACTTATGTACCCAATGTCGTGGTAACTTGAAGTTCAACATAAATGGGTTAGATACGTCCTTTTATGCTATACATTTCACGTTATGAAAATCCTACTCCTGTCTAAGATGACAAACCAAGGAATAGACAAGAAGGTATTTCAACTCCAAGACCAAGAACATCGATGACCACTTGTTAGGCAAGAACCGAACAATATGATACCATTTGTAAAGACCCACCAATTCTCATTGGCTTGAGTGCTCAACAAGTTATTACATGGCCTTAAGAGACATCCCCAAGATGCCAAAGGCCAGCAATAAATGCCGAAGGGTCTCATGTGTAAGTGGGGGATCATTTACACTTTAAAAAACATCCACAGAACCAATAAACATAACCAAACTAATTAAATAATGATGCATGATAAAAGCTAAGAAAAACCAACCATTTATTTTATCATAAAACAATCAACAGTACCACAGCGGAAACCAACACTAAATCAGAGTAAATAGTGGAAAGACAAACTAAAAGACTTCAAGATGACAACCTAACTCCATGCTCCACAAGCTCCATGCTCCAACATCACAAACCAGCCCATGTATCATGAAGTGGTGATATAAACATGCGTAACATTACCTTTGCGAAGATCCCGATATTTGACATCTGCAAAAGCACCAACGTGCCAAAGCAGGGGGTGAGTAATGATACTCACTAGGTTTTCCCTGATGACTTCCCAACCAATGACTCTTGGATAAAACATGTTATCACATTTATATAAAACAATTTATATAAAACGATTACAAAATAGTTCACAATATAGAATGTTCCATGTCAAAGACATTTTCCAACAAAAACCATTGTCCAATAAAAACTATATTTCTCAAGAAATGAAACCAAGAAATGTTTCCAATCAAATTTACATTTCCATTTTTGCACATTCATTCCATTTCACAAGTCCACACAACCAACCATTTCACAAACTGTGAAATCAACTATACATGCATCGTTATGACAGTTCCATACTCATGAGCTGTCTCTCGTCGATCTACCAAGTCGTCACAAGGTAATTATTCCCCATGTGTCATTACACCTTTTGCACCGAGAGCAAGGTCATATTTCAACCAAGCCTAATAAATGCAATATGAATGCACACACCCAGTACGCCCAAAAACCACACCATTCCAACCATGCCAAAACCATTTCAATAAAATAGCCCTTTTATTGAAAACCTCTTTTCATACAAACCATTTTCCAAATCCAGAAAATCCATATTTCAAAATAACCAATTTAAAATCAATAAATCAAAACACTTTTCACAAACTATCTTTCTAGTTCCACAATTCCGTCAAAACCCATATGTCATCACTAATGAAGATTTATAACATGCTTTGAACCACAATTTCACAATCAAAACCAAGAAATTAAATCAATTTAAACTAACCCTTCAAGTTCTAAGAAAGAGGAATTGATATTGAATCCACCTACCTCAATGGTTTTGACGAAAACCCAATCAAACGGACAATGAAAAAGAAAACCAGGCCGATTCACCAAGGATCCTCCTTAGATCTCTTCTCCTAACACAACTAAGACCAAAACTAGTCATTTTTGGCATCCACACTCTTAGATATACCCATAATAGGCGTAGATCTAAGAAACTGATAGAAGTGAAGATATAGATCTAGTAAATCTAAGAAAACGATCAAGAATAAAGGAGAACGATCACATAACTCAAGGATCCAGATTCGATTCACCAAGAGAAGCCTTGGGATCCTCTCCGGAATGCTTGGGAGAATTTTTCCAACCTTCAAGGGAGATTAATCCCAAGTAAGGGCCGCTTAGGAGATTTAAATAAGGTAATTAAAGTCAAAACGAGTTAGATCTACAATTTAAGGATCCATTTTTAAGTGTCTCCATGGTTAGTCCGCGCGGTTTGACAAACCATGCGCTAATCGTGTGTTAGCAACTGCCTCGGCCACCCTTCTCGCACTGCCTCATCGCACAGTTTCCCTTAACCGTGCGCCAGCCGTGCAGAAGCCAATTCCTCCTCATACAGCCATGTACGGTTTGGCCGCATGGTTAGAAAAAACGTGTGCCACCCATGTGCCTTCCCCTTTGCTTCAAACATCACTATAGGATCTCCCGATTCTCCCATATGCCACCATTTACTTTTAAAACCAAGAGAAGCACCAGGTAAGGGTTACATAACAGAAACCAGGGGGTAATACAACAATAATAACCCATTATAATTTCATGTTGGATGTCTAGTGAATAATAAAATCTATTTTATAAGTCCTTAAGAAGAAATGGGAGGCCATATACTGGTCTTTTTAATATATTACATGTTTTATTTGTTCGGTATGTAGTCATAAGACTCTTATTTAGGATGATGGAAAACCTACAATGTAATTTCAATGTATATTGAATTGAACACTTTTAAAATTGGTTAATAATGTTGTTACTAACTTATTGTCTATGTGTATAATACACCCATTTTATGAGGGACTATGGGTAGTTTTATATTAAATTGTTCCTAAAATTGGAGGTTTCATAGCTGTCAAAAATTAATTCAGAGAGATATTTTATTCTATGTTACCTAACTAGTAGAGGTTTTTCATCAATCTCATGAGGATGAATTGTGTGGTTAGTAGGGTCCACATCACATTTCATTTTATTGATTAAATATGTGAGATGTATGTTTTTCAATCCCATTATATCTTTCTATATGGATTTTCTTGGTAGTTCAAGATTAACATATCTCTAGAGTTATTGGTTTAAAAAATTATATTCCTTTTTCTACATTTTTTATCAGGAAATGTCATATAAACTTTATAATTTCCCTTAAACCTTTATAAAATTCATGATTAAAATTTTTTCAAAACATCTTGAGGGATATATGGATGTATTTATGGATGAATATACTATTTATGGTCCACATTTTGAGTGTTTTCTCAGAATTTTAATAGCATTGTCAAGAGTTCTAATTACGAAGTACCTTATTATAAATAATGAAAAATGTCATTTTACAGTAGAAATTGGATTTGTTTATATCCATTATCTTTATAAGGATAGAATTCAGATGTATATTTCTAAATATGAAATCACATATTCAATTACATTTCCAAATAATTTTAAGGATATTAGATCATTTCTTATCTATGATGGGATTTACATGATATTCAAAAAGTACATCATCCAAACTCCATTACCATTAATAAAATTTATTTAAAGTGAAGTCCCCATTATCATTAATTTGAAGTGTGTTGATGCCTTAAATAAATTTAAATTGAATCTTGTTTATGGAACAATATTTCAACCACCTAATAGGAGTTTCTATTTATGATACTGTGACTGATGATACAGTGCTTTTGTTGGGGGATGTTATTGGGAATAAATTTGGGAAGAAATATCATGTCATTTCTTATTGATCTATGAATATAGACATATCTTATAAAATTACACCACAACTATGAAGGAATTACTAGATATTGTCTTATCCATTGAAATATTTAGTATTTATCTCCAGGGATTTAATGTTCTTATTTTCACTAATCATTCTACCATATGGTATATCCTAAATATGATATAGTCAAATCTAATGATGGTTAGATGGATTTTTTTTCAGGAATCATATATATATGGATATGTAAATGTTAATAATGGATTTTAGATCACTATATTTGATCATTTTTTTGACTACTAAACTTTGTCAAGATAATTTTTCAATTGAGAATATCAAATAAATTTTTCCAACAGAAAAGTTCTATTGTACCTCTATGGTCAAGATACCATGTTTTCAAATATCATGAATTATATTTTTGTTTAAGTTGTTTCCCACAATATTTTTAGTTAAAATGTTTGTAAATTGATTTTTGAGTCAAGGAAATATGTCATTGTAGATTGTTACAAATTGAATTTTGGAATTGACCATACTAATAGGAGACGTATTTCAAAAATTTAAATTAATTTACTTCTATATTTTTTTTCATAGTTTTATCTATGTTGGGTACTTTTGTTCATATAGGATAACTTGAAAATGACTTGATTCATATTTATATTGGCCCACCATTTTCAAATATTCTAATGAGTATTTTATGAATTTTACAACATTTCAGTTACAAGGAAAAATTTCTCAATGGAATGAGATTACAAAAAAACATCTATTGTTTTGTGATAACTTTGATGTGAGTGGAATGAATTTTATGGGTCCATTTTAAAGTTATGTTTGATACATGCATATTTTTATTTTGGTGGAATACACACTAAATTAGATAGATGTTATTTTAACCGGAACATATAATCCTATGGTGGTGACCCAATTATTCAAAAGAAATTTTCTTTTTAGATTTTTAATTAGATTATTTACATTAACAACTTCGGGAACTCAATTTTTTAGGGGAATCATGAGGATTTGTTGAAAAGTTATTAGGTATGTAATTATATTTCTACATATTATTTCCCTAAAATTAATTGATTGGATTATGTTTCTAACAGATATATTAATCATATTCATGAGAAACCTAGTAACCTTAACATGAATGATTATATCTTAAGGCTTGAGGATACTATGTGTATATATATGACTTCCAACAATATAATAATTGGGTTATCACATTATAGGTTAGATTTTTTAATATCTTTTCATTTTCCAAAAAAGTTCAATCATAATGAATTTTGGGTTGTCATGTCTGGTAATACGAATACATTTGCAGCTGAAAAAAATAAAGTTGTGTTTTCATGAGATGGTGGGGATAAGGAATAATGCATATGAAAATGTATGCAAATTTAAAGAGAAAAAAAGTTGTTCTGGGAATGTTTATTTTGAGAAAATTGATTCATATTTTAGATGAGGTTCCTCTATAAAACACTATATATAATCTTTTATCAAGTAAATTTCATTCCAAATATCCAATAACATTTATTGCATATGATGTTTCCCATTTTGCGTTCTAAAAATTTGAGATCCTAGTAATGATGTTCCTTTTATATTTACTAAAAATAATTTAGAGATTTTTAGAGAAGGTTACATGGAATCCCAAAATATAAAGATATAGTTTTTGGATGGTCAATACTATTGAAAAAATATGATGTATCATCCCTTAATTTTTGTTTTTTTTGAAAACGATTGTGGGGATGATACAATATTTTTTTTGTGATAGAATGTTTCTTCTTTTCATCAATGTTTTAAATTATACAGACTAAAATGATATTAATGGGAGGATCATTTCATATTTTTCACCACAACGATGTATATAAGGATACTATTTAATTCCATTCCATTAGAATATATTTCTAGAAGATTTCAATTATCAAAAAGTAATATGAGGTGTAAATAATTCTAGATTGAAACTCTAACCATATAAACTACAATTTCCATATAATTGAGAAGTAATTTCAATAATATAATGTCAATCATTTTACTTTTTTTAATTTTATATATGAATAGTGGGACCTTATAAAAGTAATGTATAGGAAAAATTTAGTGAATTTTAAGAGATGAAAAGATTCTTTCTGTTGAGTTTTTATATTAAAATTATGATCACTTTTTAATTAATGCTTATATTGTTTTTTCTATAGTCATGGGCCTTCTTTTTCTAATAAAATTTAAAAAAAATGAAATGTACGACCTTTTGAAATTTGTAAATTAGATATCAATTATAATAGTTATTTCCATTAAATAGACTATTTTTACTTGTTTTATATTTTAAAATAATATTTTACATTTTCTAAAAAAATTTAAAATTAAAAAATGAATCAGATCATAGAAATTAATCTGGAACTGAAATTTTGATGTCTTGACACATTAGTGTTCATATATTCATGTTTTTATATTATGTGTAAATAATTCATCCGGACATCTTGTAACTATTTTGTGCATGTTAGTTATAAAATATTTACTAACATCTATCTTGGACTATTAAAATTGAACATCAATTGTTTATCCATAATGGGCTCATCATTTAGTAAAATATTGGGATTTACTGAGGATGTTGTGCATCATAATGAGCTAATAATTAACACAATGTAGTCCCATAAAAAACCCCTAAAAATTTAATTTAATATTTTCTCAAGTTTCAATAATTTTTTTTTGTGATTTTTAATATTTTATAATATTTAATTCTCTATTTATTCTTTAAGGAGGTTAATTATATATTAAACTGTGTACATAATCAAGTAATTCATTTGTTATATCTCTCTTGAAATGTGATTGACTTTGTTAATGAATAGTGATAATTGATTACCACATTCAATTACCATAATGATTTTAATTTTAATTAAATAAAAAATGATAATAATTTAAATTAATTATGAAATAAAATGATAATCTTAAATGAACACGATCATTTATTAGGTATTCTACCTAATATGATATTTATACTCGATTTAAATTATAATGTTTTATCAGACATTAAGAGTCCTTATATTACTTATATATTATTTTATGTGCCTCTGTTCACCTGGAGGTATATAGATGTTTGTACATTCGTATGAATTCAAATTGAAAACAATTTAACCTAAATTCAGAATATTAAAGGAAGTTATTTTAGTAAAAAATGAATCAATTTTTATAATAATGAAAAATGTATTCTCGAGGAAATATATTTTTACTCCTTAATAAAGACACCTATGGATAAATAATTTAGAAATCCAATTATTTGTGGCCTCCCAAAATTTCAAACATAATATTTATTTCATTACATGAGAGTTGATATTTTATTTTCATGAGGACAATAATTTCCGTCGAATGAGGGAGTTTATATGCTAGTAATTTTTGTGATAATGTTCCACGTAATATGTATAAATTAATTTCATTTTATAATTAAAAATAAATATTAATATGATTAATTAATTTATGTTATTAATTTTCAATTAATATAGTAATCTATTTATTTATATGTTTATTATATGTTTTTATGTTTAAATATAATTTTTTAACCATGTTTTTATTTAATTTAATTAATAATTAATAATCAATTATTAATTTATTATATTTTTTGGAAATTTATAATTTGGACATGTAACTAAAATTTAACTATTTTAATAAATATGATAATTTATTAATATTGATTAATAAATATACGATTATCTAGTTATATCATGAATATTATTTTTAGTTTGTTAATAATAGTTTGTTAATTTTCCTAAATGTCATGTGTAATTAATTTATTTGATGCATTTTGTTTTTCTATAGAGAGGTACTTGATTATATTAGACTACGATGTGCAGTAACATAAGATTACTAAACATTAGTCTACATAAATAAATGAGTCTTAAAATAATCCTTTTGTAGGTTATATAATTAATTAAGATTATTAATGAGGTTTTTTTGTTGTTTGTTATACATTATGCAAAGGGGTCCTGCATCAGAGTTTTTTCACTTAGCTAAACAGTTCAGAATGTGAATTCACAATAAACCTAGTAAGATATTTCAAAAGCATCGAGTATGAGAAATACATGTTTATATAATTATCATAACCCAATAAGATATATGTTCATGAGAATGTATAATTAATATAAATTCATGAATTGGAATATTATAATTCATAATGAGAGCCTATTTTTATCATGACCTAGATAATTCTAGAGAAGGACCCATGATATTTGTTGAATTTGAAACCCATATTCATCATAACGTAGTACAACCACAAAGAATTAGTACAGATATAAATATCACTACCACTATGATCAACCCGGAAGATACTAAAAACTTACACTACATCTGATTCATGGACGTCCAATTTCTGAGATGATGAAGTCGAAAAATATTTGGATTTTTCATCACCAAAGAATATAATGGTTTTGGTCTTTATGGTGAGAAAATCAACCAACAATTATTTCAGTGGATTTATTTAAATGCCACATAAAGGTAGATCCATAATATATGGTTTGGGTTGTAGTTAGCTTAAAATTTTCTTGTATCATACAATATAAATATAAGGTGGAATACACTGAATACCGTGCATCGAGAGTCAGATGATCCAGGTTTTCAAGACCTGATTTGATAGAATTGAAGAACTTATTTAGACCAAGATGTTGAGTTTATTGACCACTATTTTTTCTATCTCCATTTTCCTGAGATGTGTCCATGCCCAGGGTGAATATGTTTTTGGGTCTACTGGCCAATTTGAATCCACATTTTTTTTAAGTTATTTTAAGGAGTTCATTCCCATGGTGATTACAAAGGAGTAGTGTAACAACCAAAAAGTTAATAAAGAGAATTTCACTTTTGATAATTATTTTGTAAAACACGTGATTCACATATAATAACCAATAAATACATTATTATCATTAATTAATAGTGAAATAAATTGTAATTATAGAAATAACATGACATATACCATTGGAATATAAACTTGATTATTTGAATAGTATTGTGTTTATTAGGAATACTAATATGGCTATTAGAATAATAACCCTACCAATGAATGTTTAAATAATATTTATGAATCTAATTAATGAAAATATGAAATAATTATATAATTGTATAAAAAGTAAATGTTTTAAATATGTTAAATTAAATAATTTTATTTTTGAGAAGCATAAATGTTTATTTAGAAATTATAATAAATATAATAATTTAAAATAATTTTTTTAACAATTAGATTAATGAGTTATTATTTTGTTTTATTATAGTTTTAATATAATTTTTTGAGACCTTGATTAATCTTTCAGTTGGTCATGAAATCAACTAAAATAATAAAGTCACTGTTTTTCAAGTAAAATTGATTTTAATTCTAAAATTAAATTTATCATATTTATAATATTATTTTAATTTTATGGAATATATTTTTTAAATGTACAGAATAAATAGTAGTTAGGATGAATTTTGGGTATTTTTCTAAAAAATACTAGTTTTTATTGAATAGTGAAATAAGATAATTTACGGTATAGCGTAATACAAGAATTTTTACATCATTTATGATGTATAAATGATTTAGTAAAACATTTATTAGATATATCCTAAAATATATACTATATTAATTCATATAAATCATCAATAATTATGGTCATGAGAAAAAATAATAAATGAATGAATATTATATTCAAAAAACACACCTCTCCAACCATATTAATATAACCTCTCACCACTACTTCTCCACACACTACATAAGCCTTGATTCTTACCAAAAATATACAAAATTACCATAAAAATAATCATCCCCATTTCTAGTATTTGTATGTCTCATGAAAATACCAATCACAATTGTCTTAATGAGGGTCCCAAGGATACAATATTCAATAGGTAAAATCCTCAATCATTCTCTGTTACATAATTTCATTTTTTATTATCACATCACCTCCCTAATAAAAAGAAAAATTATTACTCTAATATCATATATATACATGAATGTTAATTTTTAAATGAATATCCATCATCCAATCACTTCTCATCTACTTTTATTCTAAAAATCAAAACATCGTCTTTGACATGTTGGTTCATAGCCTTCAGGGATTAAATGATTTTTCTTTATATTACCTACTACAAGTCATTAAATAAAAAATTATAATAAATAAATATTAATGTAATTTTAATTTTAAAACGTTTTATATTTTCTTGATCTTATTTATAGAAATAATATAATATTAATCAAAACTAGTTCACAATGGTAAAACCCCCAGCAATATAAACCATGCATTTATCACTAATATTTTATAAAATGAATCATACTATTACCATAAAATAAAATTATATAAGAGTAAATTTAAACATATGGATGTTCATTTATAATAAATAATTTCAATCATATTGAATTATTCCCATTTAACAATAACTACCATAATTATAACTACCTAAAATGAAAATAAAACCAGAAAATGAAGGCTCCTTGAACGATGAAATTTAACACTATAACTCCTAAAAATGGACATATATGAAATTACTAAAATTATAATAAATAAAATACAAATTTTTTAGTATCTTAATAAAGTAACTAATGAATACAACTGTGTTATCCTAGACATTATGTGTAATTTCTAAACGCATTTATACATAAGGTAAGAGGAATCCCATATCATAATTCATTTATCTGAGTTATCACTCTTTCATACCAAGTCATATTGTCGATATTTTTTTATTATTCCAAAAATTATATTTCATATTCCTTAACATTTCATTTTTGGATAAAAATTATTATAATATTATTTTATAAATAAAAATTAATCTCTAAATATACTCTTCTTTCCAAAACACATTTGATTTTTCTAGTGTTATTTATTCATTACATTAAAATTATGATTTTATAAAATATATTTCATTTTCCCTTGTCCATTTGGTTACACCATGTTGGTTCATGAAATCATGATGGTTGCAATCTCTATGATACCTATTCCATTAAATGGGATAATACTTATCTTTTTTTGAAATGAGTTCTATGTGTTAGGCATGATTATGTTAACATTATAATGTGATGAGTGGGACAAGAATTATATATACCTCAAATTAATTGGTTAATATTATTTAGCACATGATATAATGTGTATTATGAATTAAAATTATTCATGGGTTTCCCACAATAATAATTTTCTAATTTTGAAAATATTTTATGTGTGGACATGATGAAATAATTTTTCATAACGATGTGTGTTACTTTACAACTATGTCATGATATGTCAATATTATGAAAATCTAAATTCCATTAATGTATCAAACCATTCCTTAATAATTTTTTTATGATTCTATTATTTTCAAATGATGATGAAGATGATTCTAAATCATATAAAATTGATTTATTTCAATTATTATTCCTTTTAAATAGATTTTATATCACCATCTTTTTTATGTATATCATTATGTGACTACATGTACCGAATAGAAGAAGAGATTTAGATGGATAAAGAAGTATATTTTAAATAATTTTTTATGTTTCATTATTGTACATGTTATTTATATAGATAATGTTTCAAAATACACTAATACTTTGTTCTTAGATTATAAAACTTTATTGTTTTTTATCTAAAAAATTAGATAAATATTAATGTATGAAATGTAGGGTCTCTATTTTTAGTATCAGAAAATGATTTAGATAATATTTTAATTAGGGTTACAAAATATTACTTAAAACATTTAGGAAAATATTGAGTATATATAATCATCCAGAAATATTTGATTTAGAAAATTTCCAAAAATATTGATCCTATAAGACATGAATTTATATATAATTTTTAAAAATAATAAATTATTCATTCATTAAATATTGAATAATATTTATTTTTTAAAAAATTATATTTTAGAAAAATTTGTAAACTAGGAAAAATTAGGACAACATACCTTGTGAGGGACAACAAAACAACTGATCAAACTATATACCTAATTTCCTCTGGCAGGGTGCTCGAAACATCATGGAAATACATACCCAGTCATACAAGGCCATGAATACAGACATGAACCATGTAAAACACCTACCACAACCCCAACAGAAGAAATTATGCATTCATTCCTCTATGTAACAATTACCTCAAACAATTTATTGAACTTCCAATCCACTTTTTGAGGAATAGTTGGTTAACTCATGGGAGAATATCTTTTATATCCTCTATCCTTATGAGATGGATAAGGTTAAACTAGATATTTATATTTTTAATTGAGAATCTGATCAATAGTGGACATTGATGAATAAAATCATCTTGAATCATAGAATAGAAGCTATGGAGTCAGAATACATAATGAAAAAAATTCAAAATAAGTATTTACCTTGAAATCATCCTATAAATTTTCAAATAGGCTTCATAGACATGAAGAAAATGATGAATAATCATTAATTACTTATTAATAAAACATAGATGTTATGGAAATATATGCCACATATTATGTTATAAAATTGATAGAAAATAAAAAGATTCTATAGTTGTTTAAAACAACAACATATCTAGGTTTAAACCATAAAAGAATTTAGGATTAATATAGAATTTGATCGATGTGATCTAAAAGTATAGATGGAGTTCATAGTATATTATTGATTCTATAGATATAAGAAGATAATCATGAACTTTGAAAATGGGTTTTTAAATGAAAAAGGAGGAAATATGATCTAACAACAATCATTTAAAACATTTTGGAAGATTTATTATGGAAATTTCCTCAAAGGGCTTGTAAATGACCCATGTGTTGGAGAGGCGGTCATCACGCTCATGATTGTAGAAGATACAATATGAATTTGGCCAATATAATGGAGTAATGGAGAGCACCAACCATGGTTCAATTCTTCAACTATAGGGATAAAGTTAATATGCTTTTTGGTTCACTCTACTATGGGTCTCTGTGGGTAACTAGTATTAGAAACCACCAAAACCAAGGGATTAAGCTAAAACTTATAGAATCAATATTGTTTATGTGGTTAAATAATATTATATAGTATAGGGTACACTTCCTATTCACTCCATAATGGGAAATGAATTATTTTATTATAGTTAGATAAATTCTATTATATCCTACATGTTTTATAGAACTACTTAATTGAACCCTCAATACCCTGAATTAGATATATCCTTAAAAAACCTAGTGGTGTGATCATTGAATCCCAAGAATTGTACTCTTATTCTATAGGTGTATATGGGAATATTCTTATAGAAACTCTTATAATACAACCATTGTCAGAATTCAACCCTTACTAGGTGTGGATTATGTCTTGTTATATGAAGAAAACGTCAACTATCATGAACAATTAAATATCATTTCTTATTCTACATCTTCCCATGATCCTAGTAACATCCTAGCATGGGATCCACTTAACACATTCCCCTAGTCGGTTGGTAACATAACATCAAGGATGCCACTATGTGCACCATTGTTAGTTGACTAGAAGAGAGTGTGTAAATGTGCTACTTTGGGGAAAATAAAACCTCTTCTCATAGTTTTACTTCTGATAAACTCATAAAAATACAACATCAAAATAATATATATTACTAGACTAACATTAAATGAATAGTTAAAAGAAAAACTATAGAAAATTCAATATATACTAAGTAGTTTTGAATAATTGGATGCCTGATATATTGATATATAAATTGTGAACATACTTAGGAAATATAAAACATTCTTATAGAAGTACATGAATGAAAAAAACTACGCTACAAGAAAATCAAGGATAAGCCTAGTCCACTACTCCTATTCCCAATCTATATGTTAGGAATATCTAATTTTAGTAACAGTGTGATTTTAATTATAATTATCTACACTCATATAAACTTCATGGGTACCAAAGCTATCTCGAATAGATTTTTAGGTAAAATTCCCAATAGGCAACCACCAATGGTTCCATGATGTAATATAAGAGATTCTCATTACTAAATAGTTTGAATTCATAAGTAATTAATTGACAATTCTAAATAATTAAAAACCACCCACTAAGGTTCTTAATATAAACCTAAGGACTCTACATGAATCATCATTTGGCCAAAATGGAAGTATCATAAATCAATATATATATATATAATTGAAAATATATATAATAGTTATATATATTTCATCCACTCATAGGAACCAATTACATGAAGACGTTAGTATCAATATACCAAGAATACTTGTTGATGGTTGGACTGAGGCATAACTTAGATACCCATAACTAATCCTACAAGACAATATGTTTGACCAATTTGGTTCATGTGATGAATATCATAAAGTGTGGGAGAAATAATTCTCTTCAACATAAATGTTTAATGTTCCATTATGTCCACACACAAACAATGTACTTGGATCATCATGTCCAATGTCCAACAAGTGCCAATGGTGCGAGACATCATGCTCAACAACTGATCTAAGTGTCCTTGATACCATGATGCCAAAAAGATCCCTTATCATTGTATGAAGGACTATATAATTGTGCAATAATATTTATAATACAATTAATGCAGAATCAATTCATGGGTATCTTAATAAGAATTTTCAATTTGAACAATCCATTGGAATTCAAATTAACAATTCAATAGAATATGTGATAATAGGTGGGGCCTTTCCATATAACATCATTTAAACCAATTATTTTATTTAAGGTAAGGAAACCATCATGTATGAACAGTTCCATATAATCTAATAGATTGAATTTTGGAGGATATTCTGTCTTTAGTGAGAAAAATAATATGACTGAATCCATTTAACCGAATAAAACATGGAAATCAACAAATCAATGCATTTTAATTCAATTTAGAAATTCATTGATATTTATTTCATTAGGTTTGAAGACATTTAAATGTTTTCATGGTCAAGAAGAAAATTATTATATGGTAAATTCCATTCATCATTAGGACCTAACTCTTATGGGGTACCATAGATTCATAAAATGATAATATAATAGAATAAATTTACTTTTATAATCTAAGATGAATTGTTAAAATGTTTTCTGGGAAATTAAATTTTTATCCAAAAAGAGAAACTCATTGAGTCACACCCACGAGGTGTCCATAAGAGTATCCAAAATCCCTTAACCTACCCAACATGGATCAAAGGGAACAGATCAATTTGGATTGATCAATTTGATATTTATTACACATTTAACATGGGATGCATGGAAAGGGATGACATATAGAAAAATGATATATTAATGATAAAATGCATCGTTAAAACAATGAGAACACCTACATTTCAGTAGTTCATGACTCCTCATCTGATGGCGACCACAAATTTGTTTAGGCAGATAGAAATATATAAACTGGTAAAAATTTATGAAAATAGAACAAATAATCTGTCACCTAATTATAATAATGGACCAAATGAAAAATTTATATACAAATGGATAAGATCATAGATCACACCTATAATTATATGATTTTTCTTTTGGATAACAAATCAAACAATGGTCAGATAAGATCCCTGAATTCCTATATTTTTCTTTAGGGTGTGCTACGTGAAGAGAAGTGTGTGTTTCATTGGCTAGAGGATATAGAACAATGGAATGTTTTGTTTAACATTTAAGGAGGGGATAATTTTAATTTAACCCCAAAATAATGGGGCACAAGGTTACGATCCATTTTTAACAAATCATTATCATACCATTAACATTCCACAATTATGGATTTTCCCATCAGTGTTAAGGAGCAAGGTTTTCATAAACATGCATAAAGTGTGAAAAAATTGGGTATAAAATTTATACTGTTTTTCTCATATACATATGAATAGAGTAATATGGTTTCAAAAAAACTATTTGTCTCGAGATAAACCTATATCCCCCCACTGAATTGAATGAAACATTTTGTTCTAGAAGGAATAGTATCATCTAACTATATAGCTGATTTATTTTTCCCATTTTCAAAACATCATACTCTAAATGTGGCCATATGCTCGGAGTACCTTTTCCCTAGTCCATTGTTCATTCTTGAGAGGATTAAACCTATTATTCAAATTAAAATCAATTCACCTACCCATTAATGAAAATATTGGTCATTGAAAATTTCCCTCCTTAACATAACCCATCCAATAGTTGGAATTATAATGGTAAAGAGGCATCATCTGTAATGAGTTTTGACCACTGATAACTAATATCATCTTCTCATCCCAAAGTATCCTCTTCTAAACCCCCATGAATCCACAACTCACATACAAAGTTAATGGACCTACCTCCTAGTCTAATCTCGATCTAAGATAGAGTTTGAACATGGAAAGTTTTGAAAGGAATTATCAACATCCAATTCAAGCTCATAATGATAAAAAAATGTGAAATTACAAGATTATATCATTGATGCTAATATATGTGAATGAAATCATTCATTTACCAGTATCTCTATGGATGTTCTAACTAGTAAACTGGTCTAATTCGTATAAGACTATTGAAATATCTAAAAAATCCTAGTGCTATATTACCATGGTTTTGAATAAGTATATGGTCCATCAAAGGTGAGAATCATAAGAAAAACAGGTTTTTGACCTCCAACATGAGGTATTGCAAGATTCTATTAGAATATGAAAACTATATAGATTAATCTATCATCATCAACATTATGTTAATCTGGACTAGAATTGTATTTTCCTACATGAGGCATCGTTCAAGAATAGCTCCATCCATTGACTCTAGCAATTATAGAGGTGGGATTAATGGCCTATCATATAATTATTTTTAAGGATCCATGTTGATGGATTCATATAAACTATTACAATATTAATAACCATTCATGGGAATGTGTTTATCCCTAGACCACCTAAATTCAATAACATAGTCTTGGAGCACATCTTCTAGACTACGGATCATATGCTCCATCTATTTATCAGTTCGAGGGTGATAGTACATGATCAAAAGATCCAATGTAGTAGAGACCTTCTAAAAAAATTCCAAAAATTTGATGTAAATCAATAATATCTACCAAAAGAAATATGACATGATTCTCTAGGAATATGTATAACCTACCTAACCAAAATCCTCCCAAACATTTATATAGAGATGGTCTCTCGCATCGGTAATAAGTGTGTGACCTTTGTACTACAATAAAAATTAAACAACACATATAGTTTTCATGAGGAGATATTTGTAAAAAAATCAAAAAGTTCATAAAAAAATCACCCCACTCACAATCACGAAATAAAAAAATTCCATGAAATCTTAGATGAATTAAAATAGTCCACCTTCACCTACTTAAGAGAAAAAAACTGATGGTTCCATAAATCTAACATTTCATACCATGCAACAAATATTGTAATGGTAGATCCAAATAAAATTTCATGTCAAACAGCTAGACCTCTTATACTAAGGTGTGTAATTCCTGCATCGTGTCTTATATGATGTTTTATGGGACCCATATACACCCATGGAACTATAAGGTATTATTCCTCTCCATGGTAAAAAGAAAATATGTATCATCATCTGAGACGGTCTCCTTTAGAACAATTCCATCTGGATTAGATATATGTGTCATTATGAATCATTAATGAATATTATATGTTAACACTAAGGATGAGAATATAGTCTATCCAGGTTCCACAATAACCTCAATGTTTATATTTAAGATTGATTCCATGATCTTCCATTCACCACTGATTTCCTAAAATTCTTATGATTGATTATTCATAGTAAGAGCATCAGTCACTTTATTGCTTCTACTAGGAATGTTGGAATGCTCTAAATCAATCTATTGTAGGTACCCAACCATCCATTGTTTCCTAATATTGATATATATCATTAGTTAAAGATTTACATGATAGGTTTTTATTAGTGAAAAACATAAAATGATAAGCATGTTTGTAGTGTATCCAACAACATAACGAATTTACTTCCACAGTGTGATCTAGGTATTATTTTCTGTAATTTCTCTTGTGTGGCTTAAAATGATGTGAATTGTTCCCAACTGAATTCTCATCCAACATCAATACTATTCAATAAAGATACACGATGTGTCAATGCGTATAATACAACAACATTATATCTCTTGAAAAATCTGTATTGGCACTTAATTCAATCACCCCTTATAATCTTAAAAGGATCCTAAAAAAGAATTCCAAAATATTAATTCCAAACATATATTTTCACGCATGTAATCACTGTTAAAAAATGGGATAAATCCTTTATAAAGTGGAAATAATATTTTTAAGCCCTAATAAATGTTGAATTTCAAACATGTTGTTGGTTTTCATCCATGAGACTACATCCTCAATTTCTATGGGTATACTGAGACTCTACACTATGAGATAATGTTACCCAAGAGGTGTACTTTGTCAATCCAAAAGTGGAATTTAATATTCCAAGCATATAGATTATTATGTGTCAGTGTATTCAAAATAGTCTCATGATGGGTATCATGTTTTTGTATGGATAATGAATAAATGATTATATCAACAAAAAATACTATATTTAATGAATCACGATATTAGTGATAACCCTAATTCATAAGAGAAAAAAATATTGAAGGTTCATTTGTGAGTCCAAAATAGCTTGAAAAGTTACATATAGAGATCTTATGTGCTGTTGAGAGCCTTTTAGTGTATGTATGATATCTCAACATTCACCATTTGATAGTCTGTCCTCATATCTATAATGGAAAACACATTCTCTAAAAAGATAAGATCAAATTAGTTTTCTATTATAGGAAGAGGATTCCAATTCTATACTATGAGCTGGTTAAATTGATGGTAATCCATGCAATGATTGAAGGTACTGTATTCCTTCTTGTATATACAGATCATTGAACCCCAAGGATAAGTGTTGGGGAATATGAATCCTTTATTCTGTTGATCCAAAAATTTATTTTTAAGCTCTTGTAGATCCATAGAATCAATATAATAAGGAGTAATGCTCACTAGAAATAATCCTTGCATAATATTTATGGTAAATTCTACCACTCACACCAGAGTAATTCCGAAGAAATATTCTAGAAATATGTCACTAAAATATTGAATAGAAAAAAACAAAAATAGTGGTTAATAACCCCTGGTCATCTAGGAAAATACAGGCGATGTAAGATATCACATTTACAAGGCTAAGTTACTAATATCCTAATCACAATGCCTTCACATCCCAATCTCACTTATTCATGTTTTTATCATCCTATGGTAATTTAAACATAACCCTATAATGATAACATTCAATATAGGCTCAATGGGAAAATAACAAGTCCATCATGATGATTACATCTAATCATGTCATGTTTTGGAAGGAAAACATCCATAATAAATGTATCATCCTAACTAAATGTGACAATCCTTATAATGGAAAAATCCTTCTAATTGGATAGGGGTATCTTACATCATAACTCTATAGCAGTTTTTGATCTGAAGGTTGATCAGCCATGTAATAGTCTCATATATAAATGAATGAGAAATGAATATGTCAAATAATGGTGAAACTAATGTAGAGCCTACTAGAATAATACCTTATATAATAGAAGTTATGGTGATATGAAACACTAGCATACACTGGACTAAATGTACTGCAACCTTGAGTCACTACCTGAGTAGCCCAAGAAAGATTTCTCTACTAGTTCTAATAAACATGTGTATGAATTCATTTTACTTGACCACCAACTCATATTGGAAGAATGGTCGTATTCCAGTTAAACGTATAACGTGATCCTGTCGAACTACCACTGAAACATGTAGTATGATTAGATCCCTTATTTCTAGGTGTTGATGGAAAAGTTCTATAGAAATTTTAGATATCCAATAGCCTTATATGTCATCTGTATTCCATTTGTTCTCATGAAAACAAAGTGTTGTGTGTAATATATTCTCACACTAGTGACATGTGAGAATGCCTCCTAATAAAGGATGCTAACAAATACTACCTATATGAGTATCCTCAATTTATATATTTCTCCCATTAGTAGAATAACTAATACGTCTAAGTGTTTGATCCACTAGACATTAAAAAATCATCATCCCCCAATGATCTATTTCTGATAAGTTATAGTTTGAATAATTCAAAAAATTTAGTCATCCTAAATACATTAGTCTCAAATTAGATTTCATAAACAATCCAATACTTCAATCTTTGGGATGTCATAAGATAATCACCCGATATTGTAAGTGGTAATGAATTCAACTTATTAAATTGGGTTGTGTGTCCTATAACTAGTTTACCTCCCTACTATATGTTTAAAAATTCTCTATCACTATTAGCCCTTCGATTTTGTGGAATAGAATATACATATAAATGCATCGATAAATCTTACAATCCCATAATAATATTTTGATCCACTTGTGTAATAACATCTCTTGACAGCATGTAAGAATCAAAAAGATGAAAATCATCATGTTTTAACCCCCACTATGTATGTGTATCTAGATGCACAAATATTAAGATAATGTATTCATTCCATGACTCAACAGTTTGTCATCCTCCATCCACCAATGAGGTTTGAGGATGATAATATTGGTACATGTTTTAAATTATTCCATACTCAATGATGGTCAATGAAAACGTTACATATTCTACAATATAGGACGAAATACCTCTCAAAATATAGTTTCGGTTCCGATATATGGAACATGAAGAGGTTCCACATGTGGAACTACATGAGGAATAAATATGGTTCAAGGACCACCACTTTAGGTGCATTGTTGTCACCAAATTTATGGCATGCAGTCGGATGATGTCATTGAAACATGATACTTCAATTCCAAACACACCCATAAAATGATATTTTAACAACTGAAATGATTCAAGAGAGTAAAATAGGGTTGGTAAAAATACATCCAATAGTATAGATAAAACCTCTCATCCTATTCAACTATACATGTAAATGTTGTAGAATAAGACAATAGCATCATATCCATACATAAAATACACCTATCAACCCACTAATACAACTGGTATCAGGTATAAGTCGCGATTTCACACGTATAGGATCACTACTTTCACATTATAATTCATATTCATTTTCGATTTGTTCTTGATAAAAAATTGCAATCACTTTTAAATGGTTTAATTTTGGTGGTTTGTCATTTCTAGTCCATAAGTCTCCATACACCTTATGAACCAAAATATTACATCCACCTAAATGACACCATAAAATGTTCCATCCCATGTAAGCTGGGGTTCATGACAAAACATTTCATAATTAAATATTTAACGTTTCTTCATTAGCCTATTTTCTAAAAAAGTATTTGGATAACACAGGAACATTAAGTGTCAAATATAATTTTTGATCATGGTATGAACTGTTAGAGTAATTCAATGCATAATACAGGCACTAATAAAATGAAATAGTAATATGCACACTAAAAAAGATTTTTTTTGGATATATCCAAAGAATATTATTCAAAATTTTCTTATAGTAATGAATGTAAAAAATTCCATGATTTCATTTTGACATGGTAAATGAAATCATCATTTCATTAAAAACTATATTAATAAAACAATGAAACAAGTGAATTAACAAATTGTTAAATCATATGAACTATAAATTCCAAAATCAATAATGAAACATTCCCATCACTAGTAATTTTGGTTTCCCATTTATATGGTTTAGATATTTATAGGGAAATGTTCAGTTATAAATTACATTAACCCCAAGCCTCTGGTTTAATTCCCAAACAAAAAGACTATATAAATAGAAACCCCTATAATAGTGCATAGTAATGTCCTGACTGAGGATCCAGAAAATATATCCCGCAAGAAAGTCAGTTACGTGTCCTCAAGAATTCCCCACCAAATGAGGGAGTCTTACAAATAACATCATGGGTGAAATTGTGGTATTGTGTGGTGACAATACCCTCTTATCAGTGTGTAACAATGTATTCAATCATAAATATAGAACAATGGAGTCATCACTTCTGGATAACTAACCTTTACCAACGGTTTGGAACCATTGGTATAGGTCTCCAAACCGTTAGTATAGCCTATACCAACGGTTTGGAGAACCGTAGCCAAGTAAGCCGTTGGGATAGGTCTATACCAACGGTTTTGGAAACCGTTGGTATAGGTAATATGAAATCTATACCAACGATAATGGAACCATTGGTATATAAATTCCAAAAATAAAACATTCGCTGGGATTTGATACTAGGACCCCTCATTTATCATTGAACAACTCAACCACTACCTAACATGACTTTTGTGATCATAATTACATAAATATATATATGTATTCTCATAAATATTTTAAATTTTGATTTATATAATGTTCTCGGTACGAAGGTCTGATAAAAAATGGAAGTACCTATACCAACGGTTGTTAAAACCATTGGTATAGACCTATACAAACGGTTTTAACAACCGTTGGTATAGGACTTTGGTTGTGATTTTTATTCTGGGAAGAATGTTGAATTTTTGGCCCACTTTTCCCAACGGTTTGGTCTAACCGTTGGGATAGGTCTACCTTTCCCAACAGTTTGGCCAAACCGTTGGGAAAAGTGGCATATGTAGGGACCTGTCCCAATGGTTTGGCCAAACTGTTGGGATAGGTCTACCTTTCCCAACGGTTTGGCCAAACCATTGGGAAAATTGGCCAATTTGAGGGGCCTTTCCCAACGGTTTGGCCAAACTGTTGGGATAAGTAGCCAATTTGGGGGCCTTTCCCAACGGTTTGGCCAAACCGTTGGGATAGGGGACCTATACCAACGGTTTTTTCAAACCGTTGGTATAGAAGCGTTGGTAAAGATCTAATTTCTAGTAGTGCATATTAATAAAATGATAGTATAATAAATTAGTTTAAAAATAGAAAATGGAAAAACAAAGTCAAAATAGAAAACCAATTGGTATTTTCATATACGTGGATGCATGTAATGATATAATAAAAATGGGAAACAATATAAATGAATATACAATATGAAACAAAAATTAAAAGAAATATTACACTAGAATCTCGAGCATATTCCTAGTCTTATACTTCCTTTCTCCATATATAAGTTAGACATATCAAATACCAGTATCATGTATGTTTCCCATATTAGTGCCTATAGTGTTATAATATTTTTGTGTAACAATTGATGATTGAGTATGGTGTGAGAATAAAATTTCAATTGGGAACAACATATGGTGTCTAGATTTAATCCAAGTGATACTCATAACTAAATAGTGTATAGTTATAAGTAATTAATTAACAATGTTGATTAAATAATAATCACCTTCTCATGTTCATGAAAACTACCTGAAGACTCTAGAAACATCACATCATGGCAAGAATAGATGACTAATTAGTCTATATATATATATATATAAGTTATTTATTTTGAATCAACATATACAAACAATGTATGTGGGGATGTAAGTGGTCATATACATTGAATACTTCTTCCTGGATGTACCGGATAATAACCCAAGCATCCAAAATCTGTCTTGTGAGATTATAACCTCAATTAATAGGTTACATTTACTATATCTCGTAATGTGTAGTAGAAATCATGCTCGTCACTCGAGATGGTGATAGATCCTTCATTTCAACACACAAAAAATGGATATGGTCCATCAATACCACTTCTTAACTTGATTCAATGGTATGACATGTTATGCCCAACAACCAATATAAAGGAGTGTGATACTATTCTTCTTAATAAATATTTTACCATTGTACAATAGTCTATATCAAGGTGAAATCATAGATATAATATAATTCATGAGGAATCAACTCTCATGAATATCAATAATCAATTCCAATTAAAACAATTAATTTCAATTCATATGAAGCATTTAGTAGAAGATAAAACAATATACATGGACTTTATACTTCATTTCATTGAATCCATTTGGTTATTTTAAGGCAATCCTACCATCATGTAAGAACCATTCCATATAACATATTTTATTATTATGGAGGGAATGAAATCATGATTAAGATAAACCATATGATGAAATCCATTTGATCCACTAAAAAATTGAATTAATTTAACAAATTAATTGAAATTAAATTAAAAAATCCATGTAAATTTATGTCATGGGGTTAAATTTAATTTAAATTGTTTCAATTCCAAATTAAT
Organism: Viscum album; assembly: GCA_963277665.1. Lineage (NCBI taxonomy): Eukaryota > Viridiplantae > Streptophyta > Magnoliopsida > Santalales > Viscaceae > Viscum > Viscum album. The sequence continues at coordinate 1,521,850,520 of OY728136.1, forward strand.
TATTACAAAAATGGAAATTAATTTATTAATATTGGCCAAACACCAAGTTTTTACATTAGGATAATTAAATGAATATATATCATATGAAATTTCAAATTATGATATATGATGTACACTGAGAGCAAGTTCTAGGATTTTAAACTTGTAACCTAAAATGTCAAATCAATAATGAACACCCAAGGGGTGTCCATAAGAGAGTTAAATATCCTATTAAATATTAAAAAAAATCAAATGTTGTGTATCCATGCTTTTTTCTCAATTTGATATATATAATTAAATTAAAATAAGATGAATGAAAATGACTAGTTTGAAACCCAATGTAATAGCTATGAAAAAACTGAAACTAATGGAGATAATGATGGGTACACCAACCATAGGGTCATTTATAAATTCACATTCGATTACATCATTAAATTTTATGTATAATGAGAGAATCTATGTAATGGTTCAAAACATGAAAATAAACAAAATAATACTGCACTAAAATAAATAAATGGATTCAATGATAATGTAAAATGGGATGGAATATGATCTTATATCATACATCTAGCTATCTGATTCTTCCTTTAGATTACAAATCATTCAAAGGATGAATAGGTTCTATCAATTACTAGACAACCAATGAGGGAGATCTAGGGGAGGAGAATGGGGTGATTCATTAGGTAGAGGAAGGGAAAAATGGAATGTTAGGTCTTAGAATTAATGAGGTGAAAAGTTTTGTTTCCACTAAAACTATTGTTTTTCATTGTTAAGGTGAATGATTTTACAATTATTGGTTATTCCACGACCTATGGAGTTTCCCTTCATGGTTAAGGGTAACCATTTTACTAACCATTTGATAATGTTGGAAAAGACCATTTTCAAATGCCTGCAGTTTTTTGCACTACCATTTTCCTAGAGGTGCACGATTTTAGACATACCATGTAGCTCCTAGTCCACCTTGGTTTCCCCCACATAGTTTGATGTAAAATTCTAGTTTGGAAAACATAGTTTCAATAAACTATGATTCAAATTAATTTCTCAATTTTCTGGAATCCCAAAGTTAGAAAAATCCCCATACATTCTATGGATATTCCTTTTTTCATAGTGCATGTTTACCAAATTTAAGACAAGGATTCAAATTGAAAAAAAAATTCAATCCATTTATTTTTTAAATTCATTTAATTACCTCCTCTAAAAATTATAGGAAGTCTACATATCTCATTTGGAAAACCCCATAATAGTGTGTTTTTTTATTCCCTATAAATAATCATACATTATAAAAAATTGAGCTAATGGAAGTATCCACCGAGTTGTAATTCCCATTTTGATAGAATGCAATGGTGTATTTAATTATGATTTAAATAGAATTCCTCTAGATAATGAAGAAGTGTTCCAAATAGAACGTAGTCCAAAATCAATAAATATCTCAAATTGTCCCCTTAGGATTGCCCATGTCGAACTAGAGGAGTTAATGAAGCAGAGGCATGATAATTTAGACGAAGGATTCATATTCCCTAATGAATCAACATTGGTGTAGCAATGATCTTTGTAATGAAAATGGATTTATAAATGAAAAATATCATCAATTAACAATATACAAAAATGTGGACCAAATATTTCAATCATCCTCTTCCAAGGATTGATGACATCTGTGATCAACAACAAGGAGCTGAAAACATCTCAAAGGTGGATAATCATTCTACATATCAAAAACTGATGGTGAAGAAGGATAATTTATTGAATTCCACATTCCTTTAAATGATTGGAAATTATTAATTCATAGTGATTCTCATTGGACATACTAATTCCCATAATAATTTCTTGTATTTGATACAATAGATGTTAGAAACTACCTTGGAAAATTTGGGGTACTATTTAACTATGATACACTAATAGAATCCAAGATAAATTAGGATAATTAATAAAATATATTGATTTATCAGAATATGATAAGGAAAGAGAAATAATATTCCATGTTCAGAAAGTGAGACGTTTGGATGTGGCACGTCACATTCAAGGGCAATGTAATAAAAATTGAGGTATTATATGTGGACCCTTAAAAGAAAAAATAATTTTAGAAATGGCCCAGAACCACTAGTGTTTGAGAAATCAATAACTGTCTTGTTATTGAAGGGAAATATAAACATTTTGTAAGAATTTTATCATGATTTTTTCACCCAATAAATATTATAAAAAAACGGGATAAATTATGTCATGAAGGGTGAATGTGAGGAAATATTTATAGATTTGAAGAATATGATATTTATTTCAAACTTACTCACACTACAAAAAATTTGAAATAGTATTTTGATAAAAAATGACGCTTCATTGAAATTTTTGAGGTTTATACACATGAATAACTATATAGTGATAGGTTACACCTAATCATAGTTAATGATCCACGAGAAGAATTACCCCAAAAATTATTAGGAGTAATAATCTATGATGTTTACATTAAATATTTGATGGCAATGCTACTATAGTGAGTAGTGTGTCAACTATAATGATAAAAAAAGATAACAATTTATTTTAAAACAAAATGATCTCAACATTAGTCAAATTATATTTTTATATCTAATTAGGGACAATGATTTCAATATTAATTACCATATGGGAAAGGCAAACAAGGTAGATGAAGAAATTAATAGAAAGTAGAATGCATCCATATCCATAATGAAAATTAAGAAAGTCCCAATCATCATGAATATAAAATGGGTGGAAAAGAAACATAAAGGAAAGGCTTATATCATAAAATTCCTAAAATATTAATTCATCATATACCATAGATATAACTATGGAGGCTAAAAGGGGTGATTTGAAACTTCCAAACATGGTTAAATTTATAAATGAATGGATGATACATGATTTCTAAATTTATGGGGTTGGTTTGATTTGTTTTAGAACTTGGATTTGTGATCATTATGCACCTATGATAAAGTTGGATATATTGGATAATAGGAAATGCTCATATTTCTCTATCCACCCTGAATAAAAAGTGATGTACATGTATCATGGAGAGATATTCTAGTGGTAAAACATGAATAAGGACATTACATAGTATATCTCCTGATGTAATTTGTGTCATAATTTTAAATAATCGAAATTTAAGTCTAAAGGTAGGATGCAAATATTCCCTATAACCAATTGGGGATGTGATAAAATCACTTCGGACATCATCAATCTTCTCTCAAAGACATCCAAATGAATTAATATGATATTGGTTATAGTGGATTGACTCACCATGAATTGGCACTTCATTTCTATTTGGGAATATTTAACACTCGAAAAATGTTCCAATATATGCACGAATGAAGTGTAGAGGCTAAATGGGGTTGCAATTTTTATCATATCTAATCACAATTCATGTTTCACTGATAAATTATTTAGAATCTATAAACATGAATTGAGTACTGAATTGAATTTTAAAATGGGACATGATCAAGAAAATAATGTCTAGTCTGACAGGAATATAAAAATTCTATAGGAGAAGCTATGATAATACTAAATTAAACTCAAAGGATTATGGTATCAACATATCCCATTGGATTAGTTCTAATATAAAACAATTTTCACTACAGTTTTTAAACTGTTTAATATAAATCTTTTTATGGGTTTCTATATTGAACTCCAACATGATGGGATGATATTGAAAAAAAATATCTACTCTGACTAGGACGTATGATAGAGATATAATTGAATATTCAATCAATCTAACAACTCATACCTTGTACTCATATATGTAAAAATAGTTTTGATTACCTCCAAAGAAGTTATTTGTATTTTGATGTTGTAATGAAATTCTTCCATTGAATCTCACCATGGAATAGAGTGATGGAGTTTGGAATAAAATAAAATCTTATATCTAGGTAAATTGGCCCCATTGATATCCTTGATAAAGTTTTATTAGAGGTATTTCAAAATTAACATCCACAAAATATTTCTCAATTTCAGGATGAGATCCATGTATCTCTCACATGGAAGTACATACCTAACCCTTCATATGGACTAAATATGGAGGGGTAGAATATGAGATCAACCATTCGTATAAGGAGAAACAAATGAAGATCCTGAAAAGTAGAGAAAAATTCATATGAAATAAGTTAACTAACATTATCAATGTGTTGTGAAGAAACCATAAGTATGAAGATTATTTTGGTGAACTGGATGAAAAATGAAGGAAAAATACCCTCACATATTTTTACATTAGTATGTAAAATTAAATTTAGTGGAGGAAATTTCATAAGGGTGTGGGAATGTAACGACCAAAAATTTTATCAATAGAATTTCTATTTTTATATTTATGTCTAAAAACAAATGAATCAGTTAGATAACCCAATAATGATATTAATATCATTAATTAAAAATAAAATAAGTTGTATTCATATAAACTGAGGGTCCTATACCATTTGATTAGTAACCTAACCATTAGAATAGTAATATGACCATTTGGAATAGTAATTTGTCCACTAGAATATTAACCTAAACTATGTTTGAATAAATAATATTTAGGTGTCTTATAATTGAACATTTGAAATTACTAAATCATGGTATAAAATTATATAAATTTTTTCAAATTGAAAAATTAAATGTTATTATTATTGTGAAAAATAAATGTTTATTTACAATTTTTAAATTAAAAAAATTATCTAAATGTAAATTCATTAACATAAAAGTGAGACATAAATTAATAATTATTATAATAATTTTCAGATAACATTATAAGTCAATAATTAATTTAAAAAAAAATCATAAAATCAATTATTATATTTAAATTTATATTTTTTGAATTAAATATTATGTTATATAATAATTGAACTTTTTATATTTAGAGAGTTGTTATAATATAATTAATTCATTTTTAAATTATAGATTTTGATATTTGGTCAGGATGATTTTTCCCACTATTTTAAAATAGATTATAATTATGAATAGTTAAATATGATAATTTACGTTATAAGATAAATAAATTATATTTTGAGATAGGTATGTTGTATAAATGATGTAAAAACCCATTTTTAAAACAATACTGATCTATTTACTATATATAGTAGTAGTTATAGTCATTATTGTTCGTATTGAACCATAATAATTAACAAAATTATACAATTAACCAAAAAACACCCCTTCCTCCATTATAAATACCACCAATATACACCCCTTCTCCTCAAACCATAAATTCCATGTATCCTGTGAAAATTCATTCCAATTAACTTATCAATATTTACCCCTATAAATTATCTGATTGTATTAACAAAAGAAAAAACACATTACAGTAAGGATTCTCTTAAGGAGGCAACATTCAAGAAGTACAATTCCCAGTCTTTCCCTATTAATTTTTTTCATCTTCTTCTCCTCTAATAACATACCCAATAAAAAGAATAATGATAAATCTAGTGTCATATATAAAATAAAATATTAATTTTTTTCTTTTTAATATCAATTATTAATTATCCTCTTTTTTCCATTTATTCTAAAAATGAAAAGATCATCTATTATATGATGGTTCACTGACTTCTTGGATGATACGTTTTTATTTAGAATTACTACCTTCATGGATTATATTAACAAAATAATTATGTTTCATAATGATTTTATTATGTCAATTATAAATTTTTAACATTATAAAACTAATTTGTAGACTTAATAATAAATAAAAAAACTAGTTCGTGATGGTTGGAAAAATGAATAAAATAATGAAAACATTTATTATTAATATTTTTTCAAATGAATTATACTCATACTATAAATAATGATATTTGAGACCAATTAAACATCTAATTGTTTATAAATACAAAATAAATTCACTCATGGATAAATATTCTTATTTTACACTATCTTCTAAATTTATGCATATCTAACATAAACAAGAACCCATGAATACAAACTCTCCCTAAATGATGAAATTGAACTATATAACACATAAATTTTCCATAAATTAACTCAAAAAATAATAATAAATAAAATACATTTTTAATATGTAATTTAATAAGTAATTAATTAATCTAATTTGATAATCATACACATTAAGTGAGTTTGTAGAACACATTTGGACTTATGGTAAGACGATTCATGAACCAAACTTGATTTAATTGGGATATTAATAATTTGTGCCAAATTTCAGTGTTGATATTTTATTATAAATCATAAAAAAATTATTTAATTTTTAATTAATTTTATTTGCAAGTAAACACATGTTTCTAGTTTTCTATTATGACATATAAAACTATTTTCTAAAAGAAGAATTTTTTCCATAAAACCAACTTGATTTCTATTTATTTTTATTTTCTTCACAATGAAATTATTATTCTTATACAAAATATGTTATCATTACATTTATAATTGGGAACCCCATGTCTATTCTTGAAATCATTATTAATCTAATCCTTATTAATCTCATTCAATAACATGTATTACTTCATGCCATTGATTATTATATATTTTAGGTGGAATTCATTATTATATAAACGTTATGATGTGATGGGTCTGCCAGAAACTTTTTATCCCTCCAATACATTGGAAAAAGTGACATATCTCATTAGATAATGAATATTATTCAAAATAATTATTCTAGAATTGTTCACAATGATGATGTATCAATTATAAACACATATTATGTGTGAATTTGATGTTATCATTATACACTACTCTTTGCAGTATTTTTCCACTATGAAATGATGTTTAATTTTTATTCACTTCCACATTCCATAACATTATCCAATATTTCAATCATGATGTTGATGGTGATTCTATAATTATGCAATAATAATGATAATTATTCTCAGTCATGTAATATTCATTCATTCCCATTATGAATCCTCTAATAGGGATTTTAGCTCACAAGTTTTTTTATCTATATCTTCAGCGGAATACATGTACTATGGAGAAAGTGATATTTAGAAGGATAATGATGAAGATTCAAAATAATTTTTTTATTTTTCTGCAAGTGATGTATTTTTCAAATTTCATTAACACTCTAATCCACTGATCATAAATCATAATTATATTATGTTATTTTTTCAAAAATAATTTTAATAGTATTATAATAAATAAATGTCTACCATAATCTAACTCTGGTCTAATTAGGGGATAATAGTGTTTCTATTGTTTGATTTATACAATTCTAGGGAGACTAGTTTTTTATTCTTTGTTGTGAATGATTTTAGAGGTAGTCAGAGGTCATATTGTTGATAATATTTGTTTTTTTGGGGAATTTTCATTTGATGATGATCAAAAACAGGAACATCGATATTGGATATGCAGTAGGGTGGTGAAGCATGAGTTGTGCATTAATTTTTTGGAAATAATGTTTTTGATTATGCTTGAGTTATAATATGACATGAGTATAAAAAACTATTGTAATTTTAAAGTAAAAAAATATAATTTCCTAGGAAATTTTAATTTGGAATATAAAAAATAATGATATTTGCAGGATAATTTATTAACCACGTGAAATCGGAGTGAGTTGGTATAGAATCTTTACTATGGTGCTGTAGATTTTAACTAAAGGACATTGAATGTATTCATTCAAGTTTCTATCAACAAATAGAGGTAGTGATAGGTTGATGTGAATTGGATAAAAAATATAAAATAATATTATTTATATTTTTATATTTCCATTCTTAGATGGATAACGACACATAAGAAAATATTAAGAGACATTAGAAGGGGGGACCAAAGAAAACCCAAGACATGTTTGTGGAAGCTACTAAAACAATGGGAGATGATAAAAATGAATATTTAAGTGTCCCAATGCTCATCAATGATTTCTGGATAATATTATAGTTTCCAAAAATAGTTTATTCATATGGATATATCTTTATATTTTTTCGATAACATTAATTTTTTATGTAATTATCATCAAAATATTGAAATGTGTAATTTAAAATTATTCATGTATTAATTTTCATCAAACTGTTTTTATTCACACTTCATACAATATAAGAATGAATCATTTTAAATTATAATGGGATGAACTCGGAATGAATCTCATTAATTTCGGGTGAGTTAGACAATGGAGAAGATTCATGTTACATAAGTTTCTCAACATTTCATCATATAATTTTTCCTATTGAGTGTGTTTTATTTATCCTTGATTTTGAATATCATTGAAATAATTTACCCACATATTCAAAAATGTGTTATACTTACAAAATAATGAATTTAGTCCAATTTTAATAAATAAAATTAGATAAATTACCCAAAATTTCAGTCTTTAATTGAATGAATTAAAATTGTGAAAATTATAAAAAATGATATAGATAGACAGATTAGTCAGAGTTATAGATTATGCTTATGAATTCACTTTCTAATTTTTGAATTTACTACTTTCTATCAAATTATTTTACATTTTTTTGTTTATAAAATACTTTTGTTCTATGATTAATGTTTATTTTTGGTTCCATATGTTCTTACCCTTTCAAAAAAAATTAATAATATAAATGTGGAAAATTTAAACAAAACATTACAAAATACCCCCTACAGGGAGGTAACACTAGAAAGAAACATTAGTTTCTTCTATAATATATTTTTTATTATTTAATATTAGAGTTAAGTTTTATGTGACTGTATAAACCATAATCATTAATGATCACCTAATATGGAATAAAATTCCTAAGGATATACTCAAAAAATCTAGGTATGTATATCTTATCATTTTTATATATATGAGAAAAGATGTGAATCATTGTAAAATGAGATGAGTAATCTGTAATAGTCATAGAGCTTTTCTATAGGTGCAAAAATACTATTCCTCGATCATCCCTAAAAGACTTAGGGTAACAGTTTTCATATAATATATATTATAAATACCTCCCAAACATTTCACTATATTGATCTAACTAGTTTAGGATATCCCTCCAACATTTGGAAGATATATAAAACAAATATGTTGCATGTTTTACCATTTTATCTAAGGGTATCAACAACTTCATAAAGATAGATACCATGATCCCTTCCTATATCATAGAACCATAGTGGAAATGATCCCCAAATAATGTGGTTTTATGATTGTACTAACACACTCATATTGACTCTACCATAGAAGAGGAAACCCACAAAGAACACTACATAGTCAGTATAAGATGTAGGAATACAACTTTATAATGGTCATCATCATCCACATTAGGAATAGTCGGATGTTTTTCACGTTTCACTATTAGAGGTAACACTTATGGATCAGGGCATCCTCCCCACCACACTCCTGGCGCAAAACACTATAATGTCATTATGGAATATCACTACAAATTTCAAGATCATTCAATAGATATGTTTTGATAATGAAATACCAAAGATATAAACTGATGAAAAGTTAAAAGATTTCTTATAATTGAAGAACACCCTCTTTTAATGCTATGTAGAAAAGTCTGATAGATTTAATGAACTATAAAAAATTATAGGAGACACAACATAAGTCCATCTACAATATTTTTCTCATGGTTTGGTTCACAATTTTAGAGAAGGGTCTTGTTATATAGTGTTTGAATTAATACTTATAGAGGAAAACACCCATTTTGTTGGAATTGGAATCCCCATTTAACATAGACCGCATCAAAAGTCATGAATAATGAATTAATTCATTCATATTATATTATAGTTAAATGATGTATAATTCTAAATTTATTCAAGTACATTTTTATAAATTACAATTGGTAGTTCATTTAATGTTATTCAGGCCTTTACAATTGATAGTACAATTTATGTAATGTCTCGGTTCTGGGTGCCACCCATAGGTACCCCATACCCAGTTGGTCACATGGCCTCAAGTGCATTTATCATAACACTAGGGGCTGCTGACTAGCAGTGAGGGCCGTGGGTGTGATAGTGGGGAAACTATGCCCTCATTGGCCGAGTAATGTAATAGAAAGAAAAATATTATAATATCAGAAGTAGTAATAACATGCTATACGTAAACAACAGAAAACTGAAATTAATAAACAACTGCATCACATATATAAATGGTTCGGGATACATATGTCTATGAAGGATTAAAAGAGGTCACAATGCCGGAAAACTGTACTAAACCAATTAGTAAGAAAAAAATAAACTCCTACAACATCACAACCCTCAACTTGGTCCCATTCTCTCCAACTTCATAGTATTCAAGTACATGATGTACAAGGTCTCTTGACTTTATCTACACCTGCAGCTATATAATATATTTGGGACCAAAACCAAGACACAAACACGGTGTGAGACAAATCCCCGTAGGAAACAACATAATGATGAATGCCTTATAGTAAGTGAATATATATATGGCAAGAAATAAGAAATAATGAAGCAATGAACAAAGAAGTACACTAACGTAAATAGTCTAAAAGTTTCCATTATATTCATTTACATTTCTCAATTATTAATAAAAATGAAAACATGCAACCCTCTAGTATTATCTTATAGCCTAATACCTCTGGTTTGACTTATATAAGAATATAACGACCCCCTGGGTAAGATCACATAGTCTAACCCCTTTGGTCTCATGAAAAAAAGACTCTCTAAGGAATAAATCACTATCAATTCCCACTATAGTATTTTTATTATAAAATACAGTCTCTCTGAAGAAGAAATCAACATCAATTCCCCATGTTGTCTCGTAATAGTATCTATAGACACACTGAGGGATCACTCCACATCAATCCCCCTTTGGTATCCAAGATTGATAATGAAATAACAGAAACTCTAGTGATTCCCTCAACATCAATTCCCTCTATGGCCGCACCACACAAATTTCTGATAGCCCCGTGTAAAGAAATCATGCACAGTCAATGTTCAGCAGCCAAATGTAAACATAAAAGTAATACTTGGCTAAAATAGCTACATGGCATACCACATCATTAGAAAAAATCACTCCATACTAACAATACTATGCATGTGAAGCACAAATCATAACAGGAAAATCTAAACCCATTGGTCCATATCAAATCAAACTTGGGAAAAATCCACTATAGCACAGAAAAAATAACCTTATTTACAAACAAGATACCTAACTCAAGAAAACAAGTATAAAATGCATCAACAGGGTTAAAATCCTTAAACACACAATACCCCAATCTAGGGTATTGGGTACATTGGTACAAATATATTGAATGTCAAAAAATGGCAAAGGAATAAACCACCTACTTCTATATTGTACAATGGATATAGTTGAATCCTTGCAATTGATTTGACCTAGAACACTATAGATCTACAAAAAACGTCTAAAAATATCAGCCACATATATCTCAAGAAAGAGGAGAAAACAAGAGATGAGGATTTAGAACAACGAAGAACCCACTATAGATATTAACACTCAATCGATGGTAGTTGAAATGGAGAAAGGATGAAAGGTTGGTGGCTCAAAGAAGATTTGTCAGCCTCAGTTGCTCCCGGACGAGACTGACTAAGAAGGAGGGGTTTCTGTGAATGGGATGCTGCCCCAATCCAATATAACAATTAAAAATAAATTGACATGTCGTGTTGTTTAAGGTAACACATCATGTACTTTCATTAATTGGGACCCTATTTTGGCAGTCTCTAGGTCACCTCACATGGCCATGTACTCAGGATTTAAATCGCCAGTACACAGTCACCCGTGGCACCCGGGTACACGACATGTACACCAAAGTAAATAGTGTGTACTCCATATTTTTCTAGATAATCCACTTTTTCTCAATAACACTAAAAAAATCATACCTTTAATAAAAGGTCTGGATTCTTACTAACCTTCCCCCTTAATTAAATTCGTCCCCAAAGTTCCCAATCATGGTAGCATAGAAGAAGACTCCTTGAACTACCTAGACCACTAGGTTGGCACATCAGCCTCCCTCTCCCAAGTATCATCCTATAACTGCATGTTTTTTCATAGAACTCGTACCAGAGTAACAGACCATCCACAGATAACCCATGCACTATGAACAAAAATCTAGATAGGATGGTTCTCGAATGATGTTTCCACCACCAGCTCAACCTCCTCAGGTTGGAAAACATGTGAGGGGTTTGATAAGTAACGTCGTAACTGAGAAACGTGGAATACATCCTCCATAGCCCGATTCCTTTGAGGTAACTGCAATTGATAGTCAACCGACCATACTCTCTCAAAAACCTCAAAAGATCCAACATATCATGGTGATTGATTACCCTTCCTCCTAATCCTATTATGTCCCAACCTCGGTGTGACATGTAGAAACACCTGATCGCCGACCTTGAACTCCAGAGGTTGTCTCCGTCGACCAATATAAGGCTTTTGTCATGACTGTGCAATATCCATCCTATATAGAATCAACTCCACCAGCTTGATGGTCTCCCAAACAATATGAGGTCCAAAACATTATTGCATCCCTTGCCTATAGCTGTCAAAGTGGTTATCGACATGGAATACCGTACAAGGCCTCATAAGGTTCCATCTGAATAGTTTCTTGGAAACTATTGTTGTAGGTAATCTCAACAAGATGTATGTGCTTCTCCGAATAACCTCCAAAATATAGGACACATGCTCGATGCATGACCTCTAGAACCTATATCATTCACTCAAACATGCCATTTTTCTAGGGATAGTAAGTTGTATTCAGAATCACCTATATACCCAAAGACATCTATATTCCATTTGAGACCCAGTAAGTAAAACAAGCTTCACTATTTGAAATGATGGATTGTTGATGTCAAAGTAAACATACAATGTCTTGGTAGTATAACCCTCAGATCTCATCAACCGTGAATTCCTCCTTGATCAAAAAGAAGTGAGAAACCTTTATGAGTCTGTCAATGACAACCCAAATTGTATCATTCTCTCAAGGAGTCAGTGGAAAACCTTTCCTGATGTCCATTGTGACAACCTTCCAATTCCACTCAGAATTTGGTAACTACTAAGAATGACCTTCTATTAGCGGATTCTCCACCTTCACATAAAGATAGGTGGAAAACCACATCTGAAAGCCAGTGAAATCTCTCTTCATACTTGCCACCAATTCGACAAGTGTAGATCTCTATACATCATGGTGACACCGGGATGAATTTCCCAAGCTGGTGAATTAAAATCCTACATAAGATCCTCACATATGTCGATTGACACCAACACACATCAATGGAATCGCAAAATCTCATCCTCACCCAGGGTCCATACAGCTATAGGGTCCTCTACTGACACAATATCCCATTAAAATAGGCCTTCTAAATTTGATAGTTTCCTCATTCACACTTGATCAAGTAGAGTAGAGGTGACAACCATAGAAGAGAGAAATGATTTACCATATATATCATCCAACTTCAAAGGAATCTTAGAGAACATATTCATAAACTACCCCTCACTAATGGCCTTGTGAGTCAGGTAATTCCCCTCATGTGTCCTCTACAATTGAGGCATGTACACAATGAATCCATTCCACAGTATAAGAACTGCTCCCAACCCAATTCCTGATTCTTCATAGTATATAGTATAGGTCATTCACGGATCTGTAAATACTAGTATCGGTGCTGATGTAAACCTCCCCTTCAGCTCTTGAATGGTAGACTCACAAGAATCTGACCAAAATTACTTCACCCCTTCTATGTCAGACCCATCAGTGGCGCTGCTTAGTGTAAAAAGTACTGTATGAAATGTTTGTAGTAACCAAACATCCCTAGAAAACTATGTACCTCCAAGACGTTATCTGTTTTGTCCCATTAAAATACTTCCCTCAAGTTATCTAGGTCAACTAAAACTATTATCTATGTGATGACATGACCCAAGAAGTGAATTTGGCCCATACAGAAGTGGAATTTTGAGAGCATAGCATTTAATTGATGATATCATACTATACTCAAAATGATATCAAGATGTGTGGAATGGTCAGGTTGAGTGTGAGAGTTCAACAAGATATCATCCACAAAGACTACCATGAACGAATCTAGGCATCAAAGGAACAATCAATTCATTAATGCCAAGAAAACTACAAGTGCATTCATGAGACTGAATAGAATAACTACATACTCATATAGATAATGCCTGCTATGAAAGGCTATAAATTGTATATTAGATGGAATAATGCACAATAGATTTTAAATGGATATAATTCAATATTATAGAAAAGTCGGTCTCCTCGAATCTGATCAAAGAGATCATCAATCCTTGACAAGGGATATCATTTTTTGGCCATCAAATGATTCAGATTCTGATAATCGACACAATGTCTGAGAGTATTGTCCAACTTCATCCCAAATAGGACTGGAGAACCCCAAGGAGAAGTACTGGGTTAGATGAAACCCTTACCTACAACTCCACTGACTTCTTATTGAGATCTTGTAACTCTAGTGTATCCATCCTATAAGGAGGAATGGACACTGATGCCACTCCTGGAACATAATCAATATAAATGTATACCTCTCACTCAAGAGTTATAACAAAATAGTCCCTTGGAAAGAAATCCCTAAAATGATTGACCATGGAGGAGAGTCCAACTACGCAGTCCACTGGACATCCAGATATTGACTAGAAATCTGAGTGGTAACTCCAACCAACCCATGATGCTCGGGCCATTATCTACTTTCTTGGACATCCCATTCTCCCTTATGTAAGAACAAACCTTCCTCTAGTGATCTTATACTCACCCTACAACGATTTTAGGTGACAAAATATAGTAAGGGAAGTAACCAGTGCATTCAGAGAATGAAATTATAACATGTCATCTCTAGGACATAGAGGTCACATATGAAGTGAAAACCACCAAACACAATAGGGAACTCCTTTCACTGACATACACTATTCATTCTTGTACTTAATGAAGTGTCTAGAATCAAACCATCCTTAGATGTAAATACACAGAGCCAAAGGACATCCAAAATAGCATCAGGTTTGAATCTATGGGAAGCCCCTTTATCAGAAAGTGCAGAAGATAAAACTGAGGGAACTAGGATCTTAATTCAAACTATAACGGGTCTGGGATTATGTTCATGCTTGGTCTACTCCAATTAAAATGTATGGCATGTACCGTGGCCTTGTGACCTTTTCTGACCACCCTGAGCTGATACACAATGTTGTCGCCAAAAGTCTACTGACTGGAATCAACAACTGTGCCCTCAACCTTAGCTTGAATGATCGGATGAACTCAAGTTCCAAGACTGATGAAGTACTATGGGTGATGATCCTAAATGAGGATTCATAAATGAATCCATGTCACTAGCTATCAGGGAGAAAAATTGACAAAACTAATAAATATGGCACATCTTGATGCATGATCGTCACACCATTGGTTATCTGGGGAAATGTGGCCTCATATGTCTACCCTTCACACATTGGTAGCATACCACCTAACTAACTAAATATGTATCTCTCATACTCAAATCTTCTGGTTTTGACTCCCTATTGCATATCCAACTATCTACTGAAGAAGCTCTAACTCTAGATGTCGAACCACCCTAGCCCATATCTCTCGAATCCCACTGGTTGCGCTCTGTGACCATTGGACGGTTGACTATAGATGTTTTGGTCATCATGATGAAGATGTTAACATGAGATCAGATATTATTCCTAAGACCATACTAAAACATCCTCTCTTGGAATCACTCATCATCTATTGGGATTGGTGTGAGGTGAGAATGCTTTGTGAAGAAAGAATAATTTTCCATGACCGAGAGAGTACCCTGTTCTGAACTCATGAACTCTCAGTCTTGATCAACCCTCAATGTATATGGGTATAAGTAGTCATAGAAGTTAATCTGTAACTCACCCCTAATATATAACCTGATGGAGTCAATTATATTAGATAACATCCCACCATCTCTTGGAAGAATCATGAAGAATATAAGTAGTGAGCTTCACCATCCTTTATAGAGACATCTTCAGATTCTTGAAGATAGAAAGCTTGGCTTATAACCATGACTCAGCTACGTGAGTCTCACCATATCCTGAGAAATTTAGAGTATGCTGCTGCTAAAAGACTCACGTAAAATATTTCCTTAGAGGAGGCATGAGGCGGTACTTCTCAGAAGTTATGAATCAACCCCATAAATCCCTCTTGGAACTGTGCATCGACACCTATATCTGGGAAAATGGCTGGTGCCAAGATGACCAAAACTAGAGGCTCTGTGGGTAGTCCCACATCATTTTTGTCTAGTGTCTGATCACTGCCCTGTAACTAGAATATAACTAGAGGATGTATTGGTGGTACGACTAGGCAATGTCATGTGCACACCTTAGGCCAAGATTATCATGTACTGAAAATAATGTGCAAGAAGGGAACAAGAGAATGAAAGCTTTCATGTTTTTCAAAATAGGGATACAATGTTTTTATGACCCATAACGACATATTCCTTTATGAATTCACATGGGCATGTAATCCTACACACCCTAGTTGTATAAAACCCATACATAGGAAGAGTTCTACCAGGACAAATCATGTACTTTAATCATTTTCCCCTTCTTGGGTTCTTTTATATGACTAACCCACACTGTTAATCTATAACATGCCTACACGACATGTTATTAATAGACATGTCATGTACTATAAGGATTTCACTGACCCATGTTGATAGTCACACAGTTAGATACATGGTCGACTATTCACAACAAATTCAAGATGGACACACTGTGAACTACCTGAGGTTCATCCACCCATGTCGTTAATCACACAACTGGACATATGATCAATACAACATGACATGTTCTTATTGAACCTGGTGTGTTCAACCAAAGATTTCCCAACCCAGTGTATCTTCCAACAAAGATAATGACATGGTTACAGACTACATGGTGTGTAAATAAAATACAAATCGCGTACTTAAGAAAATCAGTTCCTTTCCGAACAGAAGGATACTGGGTGTATATTCCACAATACACACTTTGAATTCTATGTTTTTCTAGACATCAGCACTCAGATGCCACTACATAACCCATAAAAACTATAATCCATCATTAATGTGCGAAATTACGATCTGTGAAGGACCATACTCCCTGAAATTCAATGCTTGGAAACTTATGAATATCATAAACAAGCATAACAGTGTAATAATCCACCAAATTCCAATTTAGGAGTTCCAATAACACCCCATGAACCATAGTTTAGAATTCATTAAAATGAGACCTTACAAAATTAAATTCCATATCAAATATAATGTATTATATTAGGGAATCTATCTGAATAGAATTCATATTTTGAAAAAAATCTATCACAACAACATGGAATTAGTAATGCACCCTAAATGGTAAGGATAGAATGCATGACATGTGATTTCGATTAGTTACTATATGATGCATGAGATGGAATATCCTTATCTGCTCATGTTATAATATATATAGTAACTCAATATTATCAATGATAAGAACAAAAAACATATTAATCACCCAACAGTGAAATCAAATAAACTGTAAAAATTTCATAACAGAAACAATGCCACAAACGCGTTAAATTGGATTTTCCCTATACACGGGTAAGCTACTCCCATGCACAACATTTTACCAAAGTAATTATTCATTTATATCACTGGATATAGGCTACAAAAAATATGCAAGATGAAAAAAGTTCCTCTGATACCACATTGTAACATCCCAGTTCCGGATGCCACCCAGAGGTGCCCAATACTCAGTCGGTCAAATGAAATTAATCGCATTTCCCCAAATGCCAGATGCGGTTGACTGGAAGCGTGGTGCTTGGGTGTTATAGTGGGGAAAATATTCCATCATTGGTAGAGTAATGCAGTGAAAAGTAACATATAACTATAGAGGATTTAGTAATAACATTCAATAAGTAGACTTTGAAATACTTTAAGTAATATACAACTAGAACACATATATAAATGATGCAGGATACATTTGTCTAGGAAGTAGCGAAATAAATCACGAAGCTGCAATATAGTACTAAACCACTGGAAAAAGTAAACAATTAAAACCAAGCTGCATCACAAGCCGTAGGTTTATCCCATGCTCTCCATCTCTATAGTAGTTATGTACCAGACTGAGAAGGGCGCTTGCCCTTATCTACACGTGTAGCAATATATTATGTTTGGGAACAAAATCATGAGCCAAATATGGTCTGAGATGAATCCTAGTAAGAAACCACCCAATGTTCTTTTCCTAATAATAAGTGAAAATATTTGGCTGGCAATAAGCAAAAATGATGCAACGAACAATGATGTACTCAAAAGTAAACAATCCAAATTTTTCAATTACATTCATTTACACTCGTCAATTATTCAACCAAATGAAGAAAAGAAACCCTCTGGGACGTTATCATATCAGAGCACCTATGGTTTAACAAATACAAGAATACAATGACCTCTTGTGTAAGATCACACAGTCTAACCCCTTTGGACTCAAGAAAAAAAAATGACCCTATGAGTAAGAACTCACATTCAATTCCTCATATATTCTTTTAATAATATATTATAGACACTGAAAGAAAGAACTCAATGTTAATTACCCACATGGTCTCATAACAGTAACCATAGACACAATGAGGGAGCGCTGAACGTTAATGTAGAGACCCGAATCCTGATGTACATGGACAGTACATTACTTTTGTGGAATACTTAATACATAACAAACACAAACACACAAGGACCATAATAGTTTAGTGTCTTTGGAAACTCAGAATTTAATCTTCTAATTGTGGTGAAAGATCTTCAACTTCTCCCATAAAGATCTTCCCCTTTTGTTTTCTTACCAAAAACCTTTTTTATATCCTAGGGAAAAGAAAACATAAAAATGGTGAGCTCAAATTCTCATAAAGGGTAAACAAAATAAATATCAATCACATCATATTTATAAGAACATATTATTTTAGAAATATTAACCTTCAAAAGAGATCATAATTTCATAACATGGGATAAATCATAGTAGTGAAATGTAATCCCAATAATCATAACTTAAAACATGAAACTTTGTGGAATACACACATAATCATATAAAATCATTTCTTAGTAGTCAAGAAACATTTCCAAGACTATATTAGCGGACAAAGTCCTTTTCTGAACCGAGTTCACTCCTCATTTCAGTCCTATTTCACTGAACCGGTTTAACCTACCTTTCCAACCATGTCTATATAATGAGATATAAATCTTTACCCAATGCATTGGAGGGAGATATAGGTCCCACCCATCTCATAATGATACCATTCTTATGTGTGCCACAAAATCATAAACCATACATCATAGCATAACCCATGTAATAAAAATGGGATTCTTAAACATCATGTGATCATAACATAAATCATATAAGATAAAAAGACATCATAAAATTAATTCCATCATAACATAATCAAATCAATTTAAAAATATTGATAGAAACATAACCCTATATTATCATATATGGAAAATAATTTTGATAAAACACTTGAACTCCATTCTTGAGGAAAATATCCTTTTTTTACTTCAAAAACATTTTTCATTTCTTAACATGTAATACAACTTTATACTAAAAGAAGTTGATTAAAAATAAACTTGAAAACTTGTAAAGGATGCTTCTTGGAAATAATGTTTTAAAAATCCATTCATTCCATATAAGTTAAAAAAAACTTTCTTCGTGTACTTTTGTCAAAAAATTCAAAAAGTACCTCGTACGAAAAATGACAAAAGATTCCTTTCATATATTTTATTAAAAACTCAACGAAGGGTAAAATTGGATTTAAAGAATTGTAGGAGGATATAAATAATATTAAATATTGAGGAAACATGGATGTGGATGAAAAATATTCCCCAGTAAATTCTGAAGTATAAACAATCTCGGATAAAAATTGAGATTGCGAGATTTTACCTTACCTTAGGTCCGATTTGTTTCGTAAGTGTCCGAACCTCCTCTATAATGATTTAAATAATGTTATTGAATTATTCCAAAATCAAAATTATTTTTATGATATCATATATGGTTATATTCTTAGCTTCTTATTGGTAATATTTCATTACTACTTGTTATTCGGGTGTTTATTACTTTTTGTTCTTATGCATGTTTTGTCGAATAAATTCTTATTCCTCTTTTTAGGTTATATATACATCATTTCCAGAATTTTATTAGTGTAATACATATAATATTTATTCATTCAATTCATTTATATAATCATTATGCAATGAAGATCATGTAGAACGAGTCGCATCACATCGTGGATACGGTATTCCGTACGTACGCACGAGCGATGATATCGTTCCCATGATCGTGGAATTGTATTGGAGTGTATGTATAAAATTTCAGAATCAATATCACTTTAAAATTATCATATATAGTTATTATTTACACCATTATACCCATCCAAGTAAGGTGGTTGTGGAAAATAGATTACACCACGGCGTGGAGATGGTATTCCGTACGTACGCACGCGTTGTGATTTCATTTTCCGTAGGATGGATAGATGGTGAAATAGGTTTATTTCATAATTATAATAACATATCAGTATATGAGTGATACTGATGTTATTACTTCATAATAAAACAACTAAATAAGAAGAAGTGGAAGAAGAAATAAAGTTGAAAGAATCAGTAACGGACATTACCTCTTCTTTGAAGTGCCTCTTTGAGACATCCTCTTAGGGCACTAAAATTGGTCTTTGAAGAAGACCAGGACCTCTAGGATGTTTCTAGGGAAGTGTATAAGAGAATTTAGAAGTGGTTGGCCGAGCTTGAAGGCTCAATGTGGTGTGAGGAAGAGAGGGAGGAGGTGCCCTTTTATAAAGGAGGGGAGGGGAACCTTTGGAATAACTAAAAATATTATTTTATTATAAAGTCCTATTCGTTTTTTAATAGCTCCAAATTGAGTTATTTCGAAGATAAGGAGGGTATGGGTCGAAATAATCTCATCCAATAGAATTTAGACAAATTAAGGTTTCTATTTTAACCTTATCATTTAGATTTAACTATAAGTTAAATAATTTTTATTTTACCGTGTCTTCTTTTTTTCTTACACTATAAGGTTAATAAACTTACTATAACAAGACAAACGAACCCCAAGTTGTTTATTATTAATATATATAACCTTATCTAAGTCATTTGGCCGACCATTTGATTTTTAGGAATAAAATAACAATTAATAATATAATATTTGTTTGAAAAACTATATTATGTCAATTTTGACACTATTTGGTAATTGATTTTTGTAAAAATCATAAAAGAATGATTATTTCAAAATAAGTTAACTAAATCAATAATAACAAGTCATATTAACCTAAAAAATTAGTGTAATTTATAAAAAGTCTCAAATTACATTTATATTGGTATTTATAACATCAATTATGTCAATATTTCATTAATAAGATAATTACTGCATCATCATTGTGTCATAAATAAATTAAATTATTTAAAGACTAAAAATTAAAAATAAAGTACCATTATGTAGGAAATATTTTTAGATTTATAATTAATATTTATATTGGAATTTACCTTATGTATATCCCAATATTAAAAATGTTTTAGTTATAAAACAATGATTTTAACTATTTTAACACTTCTTTATAAAAATTAATAATAAATGTACTAATCTAATCCAAGTGGGCCTAAATGGTCATATTTTATTACTATGGTTGTTTTTGGTCAAGTTACACTTATCCAATAGTATTATGACATGTGTTAGGGTAATAATAATATCATTTTTACCCTTAATTAAACTATTTACTTTTAACCGTGGTAAAAAAAATTAAAAAGATATTATTCACCAAAAATTATTTTTATCTTATTAAACCACTTTTTAGTCCTTTATATTAACCATTTGTCTCGGATTTTCAAAATTTTACCCATAGAAGCGGTAAATTTATGTTTTATGTGAATTTGGAAATTCTCCTAGGAGGTGGGTAAAAGACGGTGAAAAGTTTAATAAAATTTTTATATATCTAAAATTATTAAAAAATGAGTCCAATGAATTGCATTGAACTTATATAGGTATTATGTATCAATTTTGACCTAAAATAAAATTAAATAAAATAAATAATTAATTAAATAAAAAGTTGGTTTTTAAATAGTAACCCAGTGTTTTCACTATTCATCAAAAATTGAAAGATTTCAGAAAAATACCAAAAATTTACCGTAGGATAATTTCAATATTCTGAATCAAAAAATGAAGTCCATTTTAATATATAAAATTTATAATATTTCTAAATGTGGGTATTACTATTCATAATGGCTAGTTTATATAACATATCGTTGTTTAGCGAAACTCGGTATTGCGCACTACACACGCTATCGTGGAAGGTCGTGCTTGCGTGTAATGCAGGAAAAGTCAAGGATGTGTATTGTGAAAGATCCTTTTAGTGTATAGTACAACACAAGTCATCAATGAAATTAAATAGAATATTTTTCATAAAATCTCGGGGTGTTACATTCTACCCCCCTTAAAATGAATTTCGCCCTCGAAATTCATCGGAGATATAAATGGTTTACTACTTGAAAGTTTCTTTAATAGAAACCCACCTCGTAAAAAGGAATACCAAAACATGGATTTAAAAACTAATGTATGAAACATAATGGTTACCCAAATTAACTAATCACTGGGTTTCCACATAAGATAACATAAGTGAAAATATGGATATGGAAGAGAAATCTAACCATCATGTTCTGATGGAGAGTGGTAGAGAACATGGCTATGAAAAATCAAACCATAAAAAATCCATAGATTTGTGTTGATATAAGGTACAATCGGAATCATCGGATATAAGGGTACTAGGACAACATTTTGGGTTTTCAAGATCATTTCCCAAAAGCTGAAGAAATTGGAATTAGAATAGATACTTTCTTGATTTTGGTAAGGTCTCACTGTTGGTCGTTCCTTAGAAACTTTCCACTTCATCTCTTAAGAAAATGAAGTTGAATTTTTCATTCGTGAAGTGTTAGAAGATCATGTGATAGAATTATGGGTCATTCCATCTGTCTCAAACAAAAGGTTAGAAAATGTTATAAAAATATATAAGTCCATCTATAGTGAGATTAATCATATATGGTTCCTAAAATGGACTTATACTTCATATATCATAATTCTTAATATAATAAAACTGGTTTCTACTAAACAGGGACTTCCTATAGGCCAGTGGTAGGAGATAAAGGCATGTCACACTTCAGGTGTGGGTTCGATTCCCACTGCCTTATCCGACGCGACGGGTTGTCGCCCGTCCCGCAGGTTGTCCTTTTTCTAAAACTACATTATTATAACTTTCTGTAAATAATATCAAAAAAGTTCTAGCCTTAAACAATACTAACTTATGTCCAACATAATCCATTCCAATCTTTAGGATTATACAAAATACTGCTGTCCAATCTCATATTATAGTGAAAACGATTACCAGAGAGTTCATATAACAAGCATGTAAATACCATCGTTGATCCCCATATATCATAAGATGTGTCTTGTTGGTCACATTCCAAACATTTGATGGCCTTAATCATGTATTCTCTTGAAAAATAAATACACATTGCACCTTAGTGAAAACATGAGTGCTGTCAATAGTTAACTCTTTCCACATACCAAAATCTCAAAATTCTGTATACTCAAACCATGATATAACTATTTCCTTATATCAGTCATGAGCTCATGAATACTATCAAACATTTCATTTTCCTTTTATCCCTTCATTATGTGCATATCATCTTCTTTCCAAAAATTATTTCAATCACTTTCCATTGTTACCGGTACCATAATGTTATTGAAAACCACAATAGACCAATACATAAATATTCCAATATTCCACGACACTATAAACAACATTATTTTGGAATCCCATTACATAAACACTTAATCATTCCACCACATCGTTGTCATATTCAACATCGCCAATTGTGATCACATGTGACTTCCCTTTGTCATTTTCCTTAAGTGGTTGCTCATGTCGATCATCATTAACCCTTGGATTAGGGCATTGATTAGCATAATGACCCATTTCATTTCACTTGAAGCATTGATGTTTAGGTGGTGCGTTATCTACAGTCTTTTATTTATTCACATCATTAGCAATACTTTTTCCATTACTTAGACACTCAGCTACTCGATAACCTTCTTTTCCACAGATAAAACATTTTCTAGTCCCTTTAAGAAAATCTCCACCATGCTTCTTTACACACTTTGAGCATAAGTAAACATTCATCTTCTTTTCACCATTATTCTGAGATTTCTCCTTGAACTCCATATTTCATTTCTTGTCAAACCTATGAGATGGATATGTAACACCAACTTCCATTTCTACCTCGATAGAACAACACACAATTTCTTCATAGCTACTGAAGTCTCTTATAGCTAATGCCTGTCGAAGACTTGGTTTTAAGCCACTAAAGAATCGATCAACTTTACTTTCAGGTTGGATGATAAAGCCAGATGCATACCTTACAGGCATTATAAAATTCACTTCATATATACCAACAGATTCATCATCCTTTTTCTTTAGTTCAAGAAACTCCTTCTCCATATTTGTACGAAGAATACGAGGTATGTACTTATTAAAAATTATGTTCTTGAACTCGTCCCATTCCATGGACTCAATTTCATCTCTTGGCCTCATATTCTTGATAAGATTCCATCATTGATCAGCTTCATCTTCCAAATGATATACTGCTAAGATGACATTATCATGTTCAGAACATTGAAGAACTGAAAAAATATTTCCAGTGGTACTGATCCATTGTTCAACAACAAGTGGATCAGAAGACCCACTAAAAGAAGGTGGATGTTGCCTCATGAAGGAATCAATAGAATATTATTCCCTTCTCTGCTCATTTGTAAGTACAGAATGGTTCATAGCTTGTGTAAGTATAATAATATGATTTTTCACTCCATCTCCCATAACATTGGTTTTTACAGGAGGACAATCATTGCATTTTCCATTACATTGATCAACACGGTTCCTTCGGGTTCTAGCCATCGTCTAAAACCCAAAAATAATAGTGTGAGAGGCAAAAATCATGCTAGGGAAAGCAACATAATAAAGGGGGAGTACCTTCTATATCTAACATCTTAGGTTTAATTATATGATCATTACTGTAATTCTAGGATTATAACATATACTTATACTTATCCTTAGGGACATCCCTAGACATACCGTATAAATATCTCTAGGGATCTCACTAAAGTTCTCACATCCTATATTGCAAAGGTTGACTAAACCTTTCCTATTATACGAAATGTAGAGACCTGAATCCTGACATACATGGACATTACATTAATTTTGTGTAATACTTAATATATAACAAACAAAGACACACAAGGACCATAATAGTTTATTGTCTTTGGAAACTCGGAATTTAATATTCTAATCGTGGTGAAAGATCTTCAACTTTTCCCATAAAGATCTTCCCCTTTTGTTTTCTTACCTAAAACCATTATTTATATCCTGGGGAAAAGAAAACATAAAAAAGGTGATCTCAAATTCTCAGTAAGGGTAAACAAAAGAAATTTCAATCACAACATATTCATAAGAACATATTAATTTGGAAATCTTTACCAGCAAAAGAGATCATAATTTCATAACATGGGATAAATTATAGTAGTGAAATATAATCCCAATAATCATAACCTAAAACATGAAACTTTTTGGGATACACCCATAATCATAGAAAATCATTTCTTAGTAGTCAAGACTCATTTCCAAGACTATCTTAGCGGACAAAGTCCTTTTCTGAACCGAGTTCATTTCTCATTTCAGTCCAGTTTCACTGAACCGGTTTAACCTGCCGTTCCAACCATGTCTATCTCATGAGATATAAATCTTTACCCAATGCATTAGAGGGAGATATAGGTCCCAAAAATCTCATAATGATACCATTCTTATGTGTACCACAAAATCATATACCATACATCATAGCATAACCCATGTAATAAAAATGGGATTCTTAAACATCATGCCGTCATAACATAAATCATATAAGATAAAAAGACATCATAAAATTAATTCCATCATAACATAATCAAATCGATGTAAAAATAGGGATAGAAACAGAACCATATATTATCTTAGATGGAAAATAATTTTGATAAAACACTTAAACTCCATTCTTCAAGAAAATATCCTTCCTACTTCAAAAAACATTTTTCCTTTCTTAACATGACATACAATTTTAAACTAAAAGAAGTTGATTAAAAATAAACTTGAAAACTTGTAAAGTAATCTTCTTGGAAATAATGTTTTAAAAATACATTCATTCCGTATAAGTTAAAAAAATACATTCTTCTCATACTTTTGTCGGAAAAGTCAAAAATTACCTCGTACAAAAAAACGACAAAAGATTCCTTTAATATCATTTAATAAAAACTCACCGAAGGGTAAAATTGGATTTCAAGAATTTTAGGAGGATATAAATAATATTACATATTGAGGAAACATGGATGTGGATGATAAATATTCCCCAGTTAATTTTGATGTATAAACAATCTCGGATAAAAATTGAGATTGTGAGATTTTCCTTTACCTTAGGTCCGATTTGCTTTGTAAGTGTCCGAACCTCCTGTATAATGATTTAAATAATGTTATTTACTTATTCCAGAGTCATACATAATTTTATGATATCATATATGGTTATATTTTTAGCTTCTTATTAGTAATATTACATTACTACTTGTTATTTGGTTGTTTATTACTTTTTGTTCTTATGCATGTCTTGTCGAATAAATTATTATTCTTATTTTTAGGTTATAGATACCTCATTTACAGAATTTTATTAGTGTAATACATATCATATTTATTCATTCAATTAATTTATATAATCATTATTCAATGAAGATCATGTAGAACGAGTCACATCACATCGTGTAGACGATATTCCGTATGTACGCACGAGCGATGATATTGTTCCCATGATAGTGGAATTATATTGGAGTGTATGTATACTATTTAAGATTCAATATCACTTTAAAGTAATCATATATAGTTTTTATTTACACCATTATACCCATCCAAGTAAGGTGGTGGTGGAAAATAGATTACACCACGACGTGGAGATGGTATTCCGTACGTACGCACACGCGGTGATTTCGTTTTCCATAGGATGGATAGATGGTGAAATAGGGTTTTTGCATACTTATAATAACATATCATTATATGATTGATACTAATGTTATTACTTCATAATGAAACAACTAAATAAGTAGAAGTGGAAGATGAAATAAAGTTGAAAGAATCAGTAACAGACATTATCTTTTCTTTGAAGCGCCTCTTTGAGACCTCCTCTTAGGGCATTAAAATTGGACTTTAAAGAAGACCAGGACCTCTTTGATGTTTATAGGGAAGTGGAGAAGAGAATTTTGTAGGGTTTGGCCGATATTTAAGGCTCAAAGTGGTGTGAGGAAGAGAGGGAGGAGGTTCCCTTTTGTAAGGGAGGGGAGGGGCACCTTTGGAAGAACGAAAAATATTATTTTATTATAAAGTCGTATTTGATTTTTAATAGCTCTAAATTGAGTTATTTCGAAGATAAAGAGGGGATTTGTCTAAATACTCTCATCCAATAGAATTTAGACAAGTTTAGGTTTCTATTTTAACCTTATCATTTTGATTTAACTTTAAGTTAAATAATGTTTCTTTTACCGTGTCTTCTTGTCTTCTTACACTACAAGGTTAATAAACTTACTATAACAAGCCAAACGAACCCCAAGTTGTCTATTATTAATATATATAACCTTATCTAAGTAATTGGGCCGAACCTTATATTTTTAAGAATAAAATAACAATTAATAATATAATATTTGTTTTAAAAACTATTTTATGTCAATTTTGACACTATTTGGTAATTGATTTTTTGAAAATCATAAAAGAATTATTAGTTCGAAAAAAGTTAACTAAATCCGTAATAACATGTCATATTAACCTATAAAATTAGTGTAATTCATAAAAAGTCTCAAATTACATTTATTTGGCTATTTAAAACATCAGTTATATCAATATTTCATTGATAAGATAATTACTGCATCATCATTTTGTCATAAATAAATTAAATTATTTAAAGTCTAAATATTACAAATAAAATACCATTATGTAGGAAATATTTTTATCTTTCTAATGAATATTTATATTTTAATTTATCAGATTTATAACCCTATATTAAAAATGTTTTAGTTATAAAACATTGATTTTAACTATTTTAACCCTTCTTTAAATAAATTAATAAGAAATGTCCTATTATAATCCATGTGGGCCTAAATGGTCAAATTGTATTCCTGAGGTTGTTTTTGGTCGAATTATACTTATATAATAGAATTAGGACATGTGTTATGGTAATAATAATATCATTTTTACCCTTAATTACGCTATTTAATTTTAACCATGGTAAAAAAAAGAAAAAATTTACTATTCACCAAAAAATATTTTCATCTCATTGAACCACATTTTAGTCCTTGTTATTAACCGTGTCTCTCGGATTTTCAAAATTCCACTCACAGAAGTGGTAAAATTAAGTTTTATGTGAATTTGGAAATTTTCATAGGAGGTGGGTAAAAGACGGTAAAAAGTTCAATAAAATTTATATATATATAAAATTATTATAAAATGACTCCAATGAATTGAATTGATATTATATAGGTATTATGTATCAATTTTAACCTAAAATAAATTAAAAAAAAAATAATTATTTTAAAAAAAAGTCGGTTTTTAAATAGTAAGTGTTTTCACAATTCATCAAAAATAGAAAGTTTTCAGAAAAATACCAAAAATTTACCCTAGGCTAATTTTGATATTCTAAATCCAAAAATGAAGTCCATATTTAATGCTAATTTTTTTAAAATTTCAAAAAGTGGGTATTACTATTCATAACGGCTAGTTTATATAACATATTGTTGTTTAACGAAACTCGGTATTGCGTACTACACACGCTATCATGGAAGGTCGTGCTTGC
This sequence comes from Viscum album, assembly GCA_963277665.1. Lineage (NCBI taxonomy): Eukaryota > Viridiplantae > Streptophyta > Magnoliopsida > Santalales > Viscaceae > Viscum > Viscum album. The sequence goes on from OY728136.1 coordinate 1,521,879,221, forward strand.
GTGTAATACAAGCCAAGTCAGGGATGCATGTTGTGAAAGCTCCTTTTAGTGTAGAGTACAACACAAGACATCTATGAAATTAAAGAGATTTTTTTTCATAAAATATCGGGTTGTTATATTCTACCCCCCTTAAAATGAATTTCACCCTCGAAATTCTTCGGAGTTATAAATTATTTACTACTCAAAATTTTCTTTAATAGAAACCCACATCGTAAAAAGGAATACCAAAACATGGATTTAAAAACTAAAGTATGAAATGTAACAGTTACCCAAATTAACTAATCACAGGGTTTCCACATAGGAGAACATAGGTGAAAATATAGATATGGAAGAGATATCTAACCATCATGTTCTGATGAAGAGTGGTAGAGAACGTGGCTATGAAAAAGACAACAATAACAAAGCCATAGATATGTGTTGATATAAGGTACCATCTGATTCATCGGATATAAGGTTACTAGGACAACATTTTTGGTTTTCAAGATCATTTCCCTAAAGTTGAAGAAATTGGAATTAGAAGAAATAATTTCTTGATTTTGGTACAGTCTCACCGTTGGTCATTTCCTGGACAATTTCCACTTCATCTCTTAAGAAAATGAAGTTGAATTTGTCTTTCGTGAAGTGTTAGAAGATCATGTGATAGAATGATGGGTCATTCCATCTGTCTCAAACAAAAGGTTAGAAAAAGTTATCAAAAATACATAAGTCCTTATATATTGAGAGTAATCATATATGGTTCCTAAAATGGACTTATACTTCATATATCATAATTCTTAATATAATAAAACAGGTTTCTACTAAACAGGGACTTTCTGTAGGCCAATGGTAGGTGATAAAGACATGTCACACTTCAGTTGTGGGTTCGATTCCCACAGCCTTATCCGAGGCGACGAGTTGTTGCCCGTCCCGTAGGTTGTCCCTTTTCGAAAACTACATTATTATAACTTTCCATCAATAATATAGAAAAATTTATAGCCTTAAACAATACTAACTTATGTCCAACATAATCCATTCGAATCTTTAGGCTTATCCAAAATACTGCTGTCCAATCTCATATTATAGTGAAAATTATTATTAGAGAGTTCATATAAAAGAATGTTAATACCATCATTGATTCCCATATATCATAAGATGTGTCTTGTTGGTCACATTCCAAACATTCGAAGGCCTTAATCATGTATTTTCATGAAAAATAAAAACACATTGAACCTTAGTGAAAACATGAGTGCTATCAAAAGTTAACTCTTTCCACATACCCAAATCTCAAAATTCTATATAATCAAACCATGATATAACTATTTACATATATCAGTCACGAGCTAATGAATACTATCAAACATTTCATTTTCTCCTTATCCCTTCATTATGCACATATCATCATCTTTCGAAAAATATCTCAATCACTTTCCATGGTTACCGGTACCATAAAATTATTGAAAACCACAATAGACCAATACACAAATATTTCAATATTCCACGATACTATATACAACATTATTTTGGAATCCCATTACATAAACACTTAATCATTCCACCACATCGTTGTAAAATTCAACATCGCCAATAGTGATCGCATGTGACCTCCCTTTTTTCCTTTTCCTTAAGTGGTTTTTCATGTCGATCAACATTAACCCTTGGATTAGGGAATTGATTTGCATAATGCCCCATTTCATTGCACTTGAAGCATTTATGTGTAGGTGGTGTGTTCTCTGCAGTCTTTTCTTTATTCACATCATTAGAAATCCTTTTTTCCATTACATCGACACTCAGCTGCTCGATGACCTTATTTTACACACTTAAAACATTTTCTAGTCCCTTTAAGACAATCTTTACCATGTTTCTTTCCACACTTTGAGCATAAGGAAACATTCATCTTCTTTTCACCATTATTCTTAGATTTCTACTTGAACTCCATCTTTCGTTTCATGTCAAAACCATGAGAGGGATATGTAACACCAACTTCCATTTCTACCTTGATAGCACAACGCACAATTTCTTCATAGATACCGAAGTCTCTTATAAGTAATTCCCTTTGAAGACTTTGTTTTAAGCCACTGAAGAATCGATCAACTTTACATTCAGGTTAGATTATAAAGCCATATTCATACCTTGAAAGCCATGTAAAATTCGCTTTGTATATACCAACAGATTCATCGTCCTTTTGCTTTAGTTCAAGGAACTCCTTCTCCATCTTTGTACGAAGAATAAGAGAAAATTACTTATTGAAAAATAAGTTCTTGAACTCTCCCCATTCCATGGACTCAATTTCATCTCTTGGCCTTGTATTCCTGATAAGATTCCACCATTGATCAGCTTCATCTTCCAAACGATATACTGCTAAGATGACATTATCATGTTCATAACATTGAAGAACTCAAAATATATTTTTACTGGTACTGATCCATTGTTCAGCAAAAAGTGGATCGGAAGACCCACTGAAAGAAGGTGGAAGTTGCCTCATGAAGGACTCAATAGAATATTGTTCCCTTATCTACTCATTTGGAAGTACAGAATGGTTCATAGCTTATGTAAGTATAAAAATATGATTTTTCACTCCATCTCCAATAACATTGGTTTTTTCTAGAGGACAATCATTGCTTTTTCCATTACATTGATCAACACGGTTCCTTCGGGTTCCAGCCGTCGTCTAAAACCCAAAAAGAATAGTGTGAGAGGCAAAAATCATGCTAGGGAAAACAACATAATAAATGGGGAGTACCTTCAATATCTAACATCTTAGGTTTAATTCTATGATCGTTACTGTCATTCTACGATTATAACCTATACTTATACTTAACCTTAGAGACATCCCTAGACATACCTTAGAAATATCTCTAGGGATCTCACTAAAGATATCGCATCCTAGTTTCCAAAGGTTGACTAAACCTTTCCTCTGATACCAAATGTAGAGACCCGAAGCCTGACGTACATGGAAATTAAATTACTTTTACAGAATACATAATACATTACAAACACAGACACACAAGGACCGTAATAGTTTAGTGTCTTTGGAAACTCAGAATTTAATCTTCTAATCGGGGAGAAAGATCTTCAACTTTTCCCATAAAGATCTTCCCCATTTGTTTTATTACCTAAAAGCATTATTTATATCCTAGGGAAAATAAAACATAAAAAGGGTGTGATCAAATTCTCATTAAGGGTAAACAAAAGAAATATCAATCACATCATACTCATAAGAATATATTATTTTGGAAATCTTAACCTGCAAAAGAGATCATAATTTCATAACACGGGATAAATCATAGTGGTGAAATTTAAACCCAATAATCATAACATAAAACAGGAATCATTGTGTCATACACACATAATCAAAGAAAATCATTTCTTAGTAGTCAATACTCATTGCCAAGACTATCTTAGCAGACAAAGTTCTTTTTTCTGAACCAAGTTCACTCCTCGTTTCAGTCCTGTTTCACTGAACCGGTTTAACCTACCGTTTCATCAATGTCTATCTCATGAGATATAAATCTTTACCCAATGCATTGGAGGGAGATATAGGTCCCACCAATCTCATAATGATACCATTCTTATGTGTTCCACAAAATCATAAACCATAAATCATAGCATAAACCATGTAATAAAAATGGGATTCTTAAACATCATGCCATCATAACATAAATCATATAAGATAAAAAGACATCATAAAATTAATTCCATCATAAAATAATCAAATCAATGTAAAAATATGGATAGAAATAGAACCCTATATTATCATAGAGGGAAAATAATTTTGATAAAACACTTGAACTCCATTCTTCCAGAAAATATCCTTTCTAATTCAAAAACATTTTTCCTTTCTTAACATGTCATACAATTTTAACCTAAAAGAAGTTGATTAAAAATAAACTTGAAAACTTGTAAAGGAAGCTTTTTGGAAATAATGTTTTAAAAATTCATTCATTCCGTATAAGTTAAAAAAACATGCTTCTCATACTTTTGTCGGAAAATTCAAAAAGTACCTCGTATGAAAAACGACAAAAGATTCCTTTAATATCTTTTAATAAAAACTCACCGAAGGGTAAAATTGGATTTAATGAATTGTAGGAGGATATAAATAATATTATATATTGGCGAAACATGTACGTGGATGATAAATATTCCCTAGTAAATTATGATGTATAAATAATCTCGGGTAAAAATTGAGATTGCGATATTTTCCCTTACCTTAGGTCCGATTTGCTTCATAAGTGTCTGAACCTCCTGTATAATGATTTAAATAATGTTATTGACTTATTCCAGAATCATAATTATTTTTATGATATCATATATGGTTATATTATTATATTCTTATTAGTAATATTTCATTACACTTGTTATTCAGGTGTTTATTAATTTTTGTTCGTATGTGTGTTTTGTCGAATAAATTCTTATTATTCATTTTAGGTTATAGATACCTCATTTACAGAATGGTATTAGTGTAATGAATATCATATTTATTCATTCATGTCATTTATATAATCATTATGCAATGAATATCATGTAGAACGAGTCACATCATATCGTGAAGACGGTATTCCGTACATATGCACGAGCGATGATATCGTTCCCATGATCGCGGAATTGTATTGGAGTGTATGTATACTATTTCAGAATAAATATCACTTTACAATAATCATATATAGTTATTATTTACACCATTATACCAATCCAAGTAAGGTGTTGGTGGAAAATAGATTACACCACGGCGTGGAGACGGTATTCCGTACATACGCAGGCTCGGTGATTTCATTTTCTGTAGGATGGATAGATGGTGAAATAGGGTTGTTTCATACTTATAATAACATATCAGTATATGAGTGAAACTGATGTTATTACTTCATAATGAAACAACTAAATAAGAAGAATTGGAAGAAGAAATAAAGTTGAAAGATTCGTTAACGGACATTACCTCTTTTTTGAAGCGCCTCTTTGAGACCTCCACTTAGGGCACTAAAATTGGTCTTTGAAGAAGACCAAGACCTCTAGGATGTTTATAGGGAAGCGGGGAAGAGAATTTTTCAGGGTTTGGATGATCATGAAGGCTCAATGTGGTGCGAGGAAGAGAGGGAAGAGGTTCCCTTTTATAACGGAGGAGAGGGGCACCTTTGGAATAACAAAACATATTATTTCATTATACAGTCATATTCGGGTTTTAATAGCTCCAAATTGAGTTATTTCGAAGCTAAGGTGGGGATGGGTTGAACGCCTCTCATCCAATAAAATTTATACTTGTTTAGGTTTCTATTTTAACCGTATCATTTATATTTAACTTTAAGTTAAATAATTTTTCTTTTACCGTGTCTTCTTGTTTTCTTACACTATAAGGTTAATAAACTTACTATAACATGCCAAAAGAACACCAAGTTGTTAATTATTAATATATATAACCTTATATAAGTCATTTCGCCTAACCTTAGATTTTTAGGAATAAAATAACAATTAATAATTAAATATTTTTTTTAAAAACTATTTTTTGTCAATTTTGACACTATTTTGTAATTGATTTTTGTGAAAACCATAACAAAATGATTAGTTAAAAAAATGTTAACTAAATGAATACTAAGATGACATATTAACCTATAAAATTAGTTTAATTCATAAAAAGTCTCAAATTACATTTATTTGGGCATTTATAACATCAATTATGTCAGTATTTCATTAATAAGATAATTACTGCATCATCATTGTGTCCTAAATAAATAAAATTATTTAAAGTCTAAAAATTACAAATAAAATACCATTATGTAGGAAATATTTTTATATTACTAATTAATATTTATATTCTAATTTATCTTATGTATAACACTATATTTTAAATGATTTAGTTATAAAATGTTGATTTTAACTATTTTAACCCTTCTTTAAATAAATTAATAATAAATGTCCTAATCTAATCCAAGTGGAACTAAATGGTCATATTTTATTACTAAGGTTATTTTTGGTCGAATTACACTTCTCCAATATAATTAGGACATGTGTTAGGATAATAATAATATCATTTTTACCCTTAATTACCATATTTACTTTTAACCGTGGTAAAAAAAAGTAAAAAGTACCTGTTCACCAAAAATTATTTTCATCTCATTGAACCACATTTTAGTTCTTGATATTATCCATGTCTCTTGGATTTTCAAAATTCCACTCACAAAAGTGGTAAAATTATGTTTTATGTGAATTTGAGAATTCTCCTAGGAGGTTGGTAAAAGACGGTGAAAAGTTCAATAAAATTTTTATATATCTAAAATTATTATAAAACGACTCCAATAAATCGAATTGAACATATATAGGTATTATGTATCAATTTTGACCTAAAATAAATTTAAATAAAATAAATAATTATTTAAATAAAAAGTTGTTTTTTAAATAGTAACCCATTGTTTTCACTATTCATTAAAAATTTTATGTTTTCAGAAAAATACCAAAAATTCACCCTAGACTAATTTTGATATTATGAATCCAAAAATGAAGTTCATTTTGAAAGATAAAATTTATAAAATTTCAAAAAGTTGGTATTACTATTCCTAACCTCTATTTTATATAACATATCGTTGTTTAGCGAAACTCAGTATTGCGTACTACACATGATATCGTGGAAGGTCGCACTTGCGTGTAATGCAAGACAAGTCAGAGATGCGTGTTGTGCAAGATCCTTTTAGTGTGGAGTACATCACAAGACATCAATGAAATTAAAAGAATATTTTTCATAAAATATTGGGGTGTTACAGTTAATCCCCTAGTGGTCTCGTAGCGTGAAAAAGAAATAATAGATACTCTGGGGAAGAACTCAATGTTAGTTCCCCATATTTTCTCACTACACTAGGTTCCTGCATCCCTTTGTATTGAAATCACTCAAAAACTATGGTTGGTAGCCAAAGTAAACCAAAAATTCCAACATGGTTAAAATAGACAGAAGGCATACCTTAACATTAGAAATTATCACTACAACCCAACAATACTAAACATTGGAAGCAGGCAACCTAACAAGTAAAGCAAGACCAAACAATCAATATCAAATAAATCATGGGAAAACACCTCCATATCATAGAAAAACTAAACCTATTTACAAAAAGTATCCCTGAATCATGAATACATGCATAACATGCATCAATAGGGTTAAAATAATTAAACACGCAATACCCCAATCTTGGGTACTATGCTATTTTTCAAAAAATTCTCAAATACTAAATATAAAATGGCACAAACCACCTAACTCGACATTATACGATTGAAATAGTTTAATCTAATCATTTGATTTGACTAGTAATGGTGTATACCTATAAAACCATCAAAATTGATCAACCACAGATATCTCACCAAAGAGGAGAAATCAAGAATTAAGTATCTAAAAGAAGGAAGAACTCACATTTGAGATTCCAATGCAATCGACGTAAGGTGAAACAGAGTACGGGTGGCAGGTCAGGGGCTTGAAGAAGATTAATTGGCCTCTATCGCTCCAAGACGAGGAGACCCGAGATTGAGGGGAATATGTGAAGGGGATGCAATCCCAGCCCGATATAACAATTAAAAAATTAAACTATGTGTTATTTATGTGTACATGGAGGGTACTTTCGTTAATCGTGCCCCACTTTATGCTGCTTCCAAGTCACCTCAAATAGCCATGTACTTGGCCATTACAAGGCCATTACACAGTCACTGACGATAACCGAGTACATGTGGTGTACTCCAAAGTACATGGCTTGTACTCCGTAATTTAATAGATTCTTCTCTTTTTCTCAAAAAACCCTTGAAACAAAGGCCCTCATACCTGAAAATAATGTTTTTTTTCTTACAATGTAACAAGTTATATAACATTATTTACATCAATGAATCTCTATTACCAATTTATAGACGTACATGCACTCTATAAATTAAAAATGGATTAATTAATACATATGAAAATAATGTTTTAGTCTATATAACCTCCGTTAAATAACACAATAATTTGATAATTTTTTATTAATGGTGGATTCATAAAACTATATTTGAAAACACCATTTTGTTTGATGATTTAAAATTAATAATGAAATATTTAGTCCCCTATATCTTGAATATACATTAGTTTTATAAAAAATATATCAATCAAGGAACATACAAAAGATATATAGTAGTCATACAACGAAACCTATATGTCAAGGATTAAATTAGTTCATATTAAAACTCTACAATTCCTAAAATGATGATTTTTAACTGCTTATTTTTCAAACCAAGCATATGATAAGGCATAAAAAATTATATTAATAATCACAAGACACCTCATTTGTGTTACCAAATGTGGTAATGAGTTTACGTGTAACATGAATAATCCAGAATAAAGAATCCCAAACCATGTCATTTTCCAATTCTCAATTCATAGTTTTGATACTCCAAATTATAAAATAATTACCACATTCAAACTCATCCTAGTCTCATGTATACTATCTCAAATAGGAAAAAATAAGAATAAACCTCTCACATACAAATTTTTGATCACGCAGACATTGATCACTCAAAAAGAAACCAATCATGGATGGTCTCACTTCCTCAATAATGCCTCCCTGTACTCCAGAGGCTGCTAAATAATATTGATGGACCAAGATAGTACGATCGGGAGAATATACCCGTATAATTAGAGTGACACAATGGGGATATAAAGGAAAAAATAGAAGAATAATAATCACAAATACAGTAGTTAATGTAAAATCATCGGGAAAGTAATAATAAATAATCTATGTGTATAGTTATAAACAAATGGTGATTATGTCATGGAGCTATACACGAGACCAAAATAGAATAAAAAATGGATAAGAAAAGTAAAATATACATAATGTATATCTCTAGAACAATCATTATCCTAAGATATGTTCATTTCTCATAAGATCCCTTGAGATAAATCAATCATCATATATGACAAGGTAGTTCCCCATTTCCCTATATTTATAAAGGTCGTATTTTGAGGTACCAATAGGTTTCCCAAATAGGGTGTGATATAAGCTCTGTAGGCCACCACAAATTCTATTTATAACAATTCTAACATGTGTATTAAATCTATAACTATGTGATAGTATAACATGTAATGTAAAATAATTAATGGAAGATATAATCATGTATATAAATAAAGATGTAACTACGTGAATTCTTTCAAAAATGAATAAAATTACTATAATGTACTATTTTCAGGTAACTAATTGATGTAGAATACACCACATATATAGAAAGTATTAGATAAAAATATTCATGTCCCAAGGATATCAATCAGGGTAGCCTCATTATTTCCACGAAACTCATAATAGTATCCAATATTCATGCTTCTGGAAGCATGATCGAGAGCCTGAGGAATCCAAATATCATATGATATATTTGTTCATGGAGGTCATAGGTATAATAACTTGATCCCATGGATAGGCTCCATGTCATAGTATTTATCAGTTCTATACTCTAAATAAACATCAGTTCCATACAACAATAATCAAAATCAATGAGTATTATAAAAACATTTTCTATATTTTTTTCCACTGCCAGGTGCATTTATTCATTCCATTAAAATCTAAATTTAGTAACTAATTAAGTTTTTTCAAATAATCCAAAATTGAGTGGAAATAAATCACACTAAAAGAAGTGGTTCATAACTTTGGTATACTTATGAACTGACCTAAGAGGTTGTTTGGGATGAGGATTAAATCCTCAAACCATGTTAAGGTAATACGTAGGCATCCCATTATGTCTGAAACCATTTAATAAAAGACATTGATTAATTTTAAGGTAATATTATAGAAGTTCCATTTTTTGGAACAATTTATTTTATTAAATAAATTGGAAAAACTTTATTAATATGTATAGAACACATTTTTTATAGTTGAAGAGGAGAATTAATCATATATCATCTTCCAACATATAAAATAATGTTAGAAAATAAATAAATAGACAAATTCACATATAATTTTTCATATTAGCTAACACAAAATCATCAAAACAAATGGTGGCATAAACCAACAACATAGTATAATATATCAAATATGATAATCATTATGATCCATCATGACATATTGAACATGATTCAGATATTGATCTCATAAGTGAGTTCAAACCCTATCATTGGGGAATAATAGATCTCTTCATGCAGGATGAGCTACTTATGTAAATGTTGATTAAAATATGGTTATTTGTTAATGAAACATGGTAAAAAATTAAAAAAACACCCGCCAATAAAAATATTAATGGTGTTTCCACATGTCTACTAAATCCTTGTGCCAACTATATGATTTTTTCTATCCCAAGGGCACCCCTTACATAGGCTATTCACACAATCAAACTAAATATACACAGTCCGGGGAAAACAACTAAATAATGAGACCTTTAGTAATTTCAGGACTATGTATCATGGGAAGAGTAATTAGTTAAAATCACATTACCCTTATAATTTGAACTAGAGAAACCCACATGGTTTGAAAAAATCTATACATACTAGGATGAAAAGTTTATATTAACCCTATTTCCCAAAACATTACCAAAAAAACATGATTCTTCATTCTAAAAGAATGACCCAGACACCCTAAAATAATATTCAATAGAATTAAGTATTAATATTGGGTAAATATCACATAATTTTTCTTGAATTTAATCTTTTTTTCCTCATTCAAAAAAAAGATCTTACATTATATGCCAAAATATTGTTTTACGTAATCATAATCCTATATTAATTATGTTATTTTCATGTTTTTGTGGTTTTTACCAACTACCTAAACATTTCTATATAATAATATCATGTATGACTATGAAAAATTATTTACTAATGATATATTATATAAATAGGTTAATAATGATTTTATTACTATTTATTATTTTTAACATTAATATAAATTCATTATTTAAGATAAATTAATTAATTTTTTAATGAAAAAAGTATGATTATCATCAATTTAAACATCATGAATCATGAATTAATATCTCTTAATAAATTATAACAATAGAAACTATAATGATACAATAAGTATAGTACCATGTATGATATAGTAATGAGGAAATTTTTGTGAAGAGTGGAGAACTACACGTCCATTATAAAACTTTTTGAAAACAATCAAGATTACTCACACTAGATATCTATAATAGATAATAAATTGCATATATTCATGTACATAATAATAATAAATTATGTTTATAAAATATTATTGATATAGAAATGGTTTTTAATTATGTGATTAAGTTATTAATTTTTACAGGACATTTATTCTCTTTAATGGATGTCAATATTTAATGTAAGGGTTTCTTTCTCCCATTTTTAATTACCTAAGAAATGATTGATATTTCACTTCGTATTTAGTGTTTTTACGTCCTCATGAATATATTTTTTTATACCGATTAAATTAATAAAGATTTAATTGACCTATCTAGTTCATTTTTTAAATGGTCAAAAATTCAAAAGACACTATTGTTTTAAGGGTTTTTATTTTCTCAAATACGTTCATTGAGTTATAATTAATCTTCTAGATATTTTTTTTGATTTGTTTCTTCCAAATCACGAAATTATTTCATGGTAAATTCTCTTTCTCAATGTTTAAATTTATATTTATTATTTCAATATTCTTCCTCACTAAATGTATTCACCATCAACAAAATATAATTGTTAAGTTTAATTTTCAACCTCTTTATTGATAACAAGCTAATATTTTCCATATTTTCCAATGTACCAATTTTCTCTATTATAATTGAAAAAACAATTATCTATTATGGCATTCATATTTTTCTTCTCTATATTTTTAAACGAATGATTTATTATTCGTTTTATTATATGGGTTTTGAACATATATATTTCAAAATTTTAAAATGGTTATCAATTAATTCAAGATTAAATTTTTTATCTTCAACTCCATATTTATTTTCATAACATTCGCATCATTTATATGATCAACTATTCATGTAAATATTTCAAAATTAATGTTTCTCCAATGCTATGACATCACCATTTAGAATTATTTTTAAATTTTTGGGAGATTAATTATTTTTATTATTTCTACAAGTAAATTTAATAAAAATATTTACCTTATCCTTTTTGAATGATTTATGAATTATTCAATGACACATTATTGAATATTGTTTTTAAAGGTAAATGTATAAAAAATAAACCTATATTTTTGAATCATTTATTTCATTTACAAGGACTAATTATTGAGATTTCATTCCAAATATGTATTTGGAAAGTATTTTTTTTTTCAATTTCAATGTACAAAAAATTAGGGAAATAAATTTTCAATGTGACCCATAATTTTATCAATTATTCCAATGTTAAAAGTGTTTTCTAATAAAACGCATTTTTAATTTCACTAAAAAATATATAGTCTATATATCCATGGAATTTATTTTTAATGGACTATTCCATGAATGTTTATATAATATAATCTTTTTGTTTGACTGAATTTTTTGAATAAAAAATTTACATTAATGTGTTCAATTTTTTTGAGTGTTTGGAAATATTATAAAACCCATTTTTACTTCATTAGAAACATTATAATGTACTTAATAATTATCTAGGAGTGTAAATATATATATTAATTATTTTTTTAGGGTCTTATATATTACGCCAATTCTTTTGATAAGGATTAATATCTTGTGAGTTATTATAGGAATATAATGTAGATGTTATCATAACTGTTGGAATCTAGATGTGATTTCTACTCCTATATATTAATAATAATCATGAAATTATACCTTCTCCATTATGTTTATGGTAAAAATTAAGTGAATATTTCCCCACATTAGGTAAATGAATCCTGATGTGAACCGGGAGCCACTATGTTATTGGGGATTTTGTAGTGAAGCACACTCCACTATGTTTCTAGGAATCATAGAGTGATTCTTGAAGTAATATAGGAATAATGTTTTGAATATTAATCTACCATAATGAGATAAGTAGATACAGATTACCAATAAATTAATATATGGCTTATAATCCTATGACAATTACATATATTATTATTTTGATTCATTCCAATGACATTTAATAAATTTATGCCTACAATTATTATCTAGGAACCATATTTTTTTCATAAATGTTTTATAGCTTTTAGGCAATGATATATGTCCCCCATTTGAGAATATGTTTAATATTATCAAGGATATTGAAAAAAATTTTATTTTCCATTATATTTTTTATAATATTTTTCTCATAGTTCACGTTTCCTTGTATACTTGTGATAAAATCATTTTTGACACATTGATGATTTTTTATCCTTAAGGAGTATTGATGATAATCCCTTTATTTTTTTCCATTTTTGGGGGAATTTATTTACTTAAAAATACTTATTAGGATTTTTATATAGTCTCTTTGGGGGATAACTTGAATATATATAGGGGAAGTTTTTTTATATCGAAACAAACATCCATTTTGGATGAGAATGACCGAGGAGTTAATCATTAAGAACAATAAACCATCCATTAATGGGATTTTATTACTATTGTGTGATGTAATATTTATATTAGGGTAATGATGTAAATAATGATTGTTTAATCTCCCATTATATCAAATCCATTGTTAAATTAAATTTTTTAATCATTATAATTTGGAGTGACGATATAGGGGGTTATATTATTATCAAAGAAGGTTTTAGTTATCTTTGAATAATTTTCAAGTTATTTTTTTAAAATAGGATGGTAAATAATTACATAAAACACGTGTTACAAGTCTAATGTATAGTTATGTGTATTGGATAAAATTATTATGTTTTTTTAATGTTGAGATTACGTGATTATCCTTACAATTACATCCCCATATTCATATCAGAATGTTGATAAAGATGTTGACCAAATGAACCAAGGGGTAATCACCCTAAAAAATGATGTTTGAGTATCAAATAAATCATTACATTTGAAAATGATTAGTGGTCCTAAGAATTAACACCTATCTAAAAACACCATGGGGATTTTATTCGGTTGATCACATTATTTTTTCATAAATTGTGAAGGATGTGAGGAAATATTTAGTATCGGTTTGAGGGATATTTAGAAAATGAACATGGAAACCCTTGGATAAACTAAAGGGGTAATATGTTGGTCATATTATATCCTTTTTTAAGACAATTTATCATTGTTTTAAATGATTATTTCATTGATGAAGACATAATTTTATTGAGTTTTCAGATACATCATACCATTGAATCTGATTTAATTATATATTTTCATTAATATTTTGGTTTTATCATTTTTTTGAAATGATGATCTTGAAAAAGAATATATGAAATGATGAACCATGATATTTTTAACAACAACATAGGATAAATATTCAGTGAAATTTTTGAGAAAAAAAATCTCAACGCATTCCCATTATAGAGGAAGTAATGATGCTCCATTTGTAAAATATTCCTGGGATGATATCATAGTTTGATAATATGTCATGATATATTTATGGTTCCCATGACTTCATTCATTAGTTTGTGATAAATTAAATTGAATGGATTCAATTTCATTATACTAAGGGAATTTAATGGATTGATATTTCCAAACAAATTTCATTTATTAAATACTTTGTTCAATGTATTTCCCCTCATAAAAAACTGAACCAAACTTATCTGTGTAAAATTAGATGGAAAGTGTAATAAAATTATATGATTAATAAATCCTCTAGTAAATTGAAATACAGAAATCAATTAAAATATCTATTGTTTATAAACTAAAAAAAATTATATTATTTAATTTTAAAAAATATTTTCATTCACAAATATATTATTAAAGAGTTAGTAAATTAAATATACCATAATTTAAATTATTTTTATGATTATATATAACTATTAAATATATTAACCAATATATATTCTTCCATAAAATTAAATTTTCGTATGAAATAATATTGAGAACACATAATGTTTTAAACATTCATTTTTAATAAAATAGATATTATTTATATATTCAAATTTTGATAAAATGATATTTTTATAATTTTTATAACTCTTAATGAAAATTTATCTTTATATTTTAATTCAACATAATATAAATAATTGAAAATAAATGATTGAGTTTTTTTAAATAATATATTTTTTAAGTAAATAATGTATTCTTTCATAGAAATCATCAAGTAATTAAAATATAAAAAATTATGTGAAAGATAAAAAATATTAAAAATTTCTCATTATTTTTTTTAAATTAGTAAATTCATACATTTCTGAATTTAATTATTATTTTTTAATACATTTTTCTCACAACATTACTAATGTTTTCCAATAAAATAAATAGGCTTCCTCTGTTCTTGTATTTAAATATAATTTTTGAAATAATTCAGTTTTTGATTGATTTGAATGTAACATAACATTTTTTTATTATAATAACCATTTTAATGTCATTAAAATAAATTTAATTTGATGATTTATTACTACATATAAGTTTTTTATTAAAAACCTTCTCAGGAAAGTAATTTTAATGCATTATTTGAACTAATTTTAAAATTGATATTTTATACACATAGAAACATTATATGATAAAATATTTTTCAAATATTTATTCATGATGTTAAAATTAGGTAATTACTGCAATTTAACTTTATTTATTAATATTAAATTACATAATTAAAAATTAGATACCATGGGTATACCAAAAATTGTAATATTGAATTATATAAGTGAAAGAACCATAATAAAATGAATCAAATATTTGGGGAAGTAAATTTTTTTGTTATTAAACATTTAATATATTACTACAATTCATTATTTTATATTTTTTTGTATTTTTGACATGTGAAACATATTCTAAAATTATATCCACATGAAATATTTACAAATATTCCATTTTTACAACTTCTAAAAGTGGCCACTCACGACGTCTTAAGGACTATTCCAAAATTTTATATTCCTCTAGAAAATATTCATTATTGAAATAAAATTTTATTCTATTGTACTTCATTTATATTATGGTCATAATAAATTTCCCAAAGACCTCAATTTCCAAATAGTCATCCAAGAGAAAAATCTAGTCCTCAACAAAAGTAATATTTTTTACATAATTTATTTTAGTTTCTATCATACTTATACATATATATTTTTACAATTGATGTATAATCAATGTATATATATATATATATATGTAAATAATATAAACATTTAAGAACATTAACAGTTTCTATTAGGAATATTAAAACCGTCATTTGTGCGTCTTCGGATGATCATCACCCCAACGTAATGTATGTCGTTATACTTCTAGAATTATTAATATTTATTAAAATATATTCAAATATGATCCATTAAATTAAAAAAAATTCAACATAAATATTATTATTTAATTATAATATTATAAAAATATAAAATACATTTATTATTAGTATCTTCAATTAATTAAGGTATGTTCATTTTTGGGATTGTCTAACAATATACCTGAAAATGATATAAATTTATTTGAAATATTAATATAATAAAAAAATTATTAATGATATATGATATAGATAAATAATCAGTGATTTCATTTTTTTTGTTAATTATATCATTAAAATTAAACTCATTGACTAATATACCATCTTTTATTTAATTATCATTCAGAAATTATTTTTCCCTTTATTGTGACATCAAAAACCACGAATAAATCTTACAATAATGAAATTATAACAAAATAAAATACCACGAAAACAAATAGATTACTTTGTATTATTTTGGAATTATTAACATGGTAATATATGTTTAGAAGAATAAATTTACAATAATGGTAGTTCAAAATTATTAATACTACTCACACATTTATATCAAAATTATTAATAAATAAAAAATAAAAATGTAGATAATAATTAAGATATATGTTTATAAAATGTTATATTTAAGAATAGCGTTATAATATATTTTATTATATTTTTTATACTGGAGAATCAATCGCATTAGTGTAATTTATAGTTAGGGTATGTATGTGTTTGTCTTGTTTTAATATGAAGGATACAAGTTTGATATTTAAAACTATAATTTATTTTATATGGATTTATTATTACCTAATTTTTTTTCTATATTATTGAAATGTATGTGGGTATATGAGAAATTTCATGATATTTTTTTAAATTTCATTTGAAATAAATTATAACAAAGATGTATGGTATTTTGTAAATTGGACACTCTTCATTGAGATATAATGTGTCTTCTTGAGATTCTTTAATCCATGATTGGTTTCTTCCATTACAGGATTTTATTACATTGTACATTAACTTTCTATATAATTTAAATTATTCTAATGATTCATATATTCCTTGTCAATGAATTTATTTCCCGTCAAAATCATATCACCATTAATAAAATTTCACATCCTCTATAATGATAGTTCATCCTCCTTATCCATATTTTATATCCTAGAAACTCTCTTTATTATAATTGGAAACATATTACGTGTTAGCTTATGTGAAATTATTATTTACCTTAAAAACATGTCAAAAATTAATTTTTAACTCTTCTCATGTTTTGGTTCCTCAGTCAATCTATTTTAAAATAATAAAATGTTTTTAATCCTTTTAAAATGATATATTTTAGATTCTAATACACATATATATTGATAAAATTTATGACATTAAAAGGATATATTATTTAATATTAATTTTCAATATTGTGTGTTTTCAAATATTTCAAATCACCTTTAAGATACATAAAAATCTTTTGAAATGATCTATCGTTAAGGATTCAATTAAACGAATTCAAAAAAAATTACATAAATAATTTAAAACAATTATGTATTTATCATGGTTCCATTATTAATGAATTTTTAAAAACTAATTTTTTTCAGAATTTTTTTGCTGAACTTTTTTGAAATAATTATTTCCTTTGAATGGTTATGTAAGAACCCATGTTTTTCCTGACCGCTGTTTTGAGAAGAAATTTGATTTTTTGTTGTTGGATGCACAAGGGGGAATAATGGTAATTTCCACAACTAGAAAATCTCAAATAATTTTTAAGTCAACCTAGTTTTTTCCAGAATATAGTGTTTACACTTGGATCGAAGTTTGGTAGAAGTATGGGCTGTTTGAATTTTAGCGAAATATTTAATTTTTAATATTATTAAATTAAATATTTATTTATTCAATCAGGTTTGTTTGAAAATAAATTTTAAACATACTATCAGATAGAGATCATGTCTCCTCTTTTGAGTCTATAATGGGGAGTTTAGCCTAGGCGATGCATAATCATGAGTGAAGCACTGGGGTCTGCCTGAGCCCTTTTGTCTTTTGCCTTTTCTTTTCTTATTTTGATTTTCTTCTATTAGTTCATCCTTCTATAGGTGAATGCCTCATGTGCCTCCTAATTAGACATGACCTGCGGGGATAATTGGTTTTTGAGAAAGAGACAGAGTTGGGAGGCAATATGGGTACCGATTCGAAGCTGTCAATGCGCTGAGTCGGCGTGTAACAACCGTGAGCCGTGAATTAAACTGAATCAACAGTGATTTCCACCCAATGGTAGGGCTGTTTATGTTAATGACATATGTCCTCTTCAAACATGTTGTTTTATGTTTTTAATGTCATATAATTCTTACTTGTAATCCCATGTGGCTTGATCTGTTGTTTCAGGGGAGAAAATGGGTGTTTCAGGTATTTTGAGGGATTTCTCATTGGGAAACATAGGTTACACGGTGTGTTCTAGAGGAAGACATTGTGTGTTCTTCCCATTATGTGAAGAGGATTTTTTCTTAAGTACATTCTATGTACATTGACTACACACCATGTAGTGGATGGTCGTGTGACCAGTTGTGTGAAATAAAACCCAGAGTAATTATTTATATTTTGTACGTGAAGTGTAGTAGGAGTACACATAATGTAGTGGAACATGAGAATGTGTTCTAGTGAAAAAGGACATGGTTTAATTTTTTTCTTTTAGTACACAATGTGTATAGAAAATTACTCATTGTTTACTACTACATAGGCTAACCCCAAGTGTTCTGGTCGTGTACTTCTCCAGCTCAGTAGTTTTGTGGTTTCTTGTGCTCTGGGAGTTTGAACTGGGCGTGTGAGTAGTCCTTTCATATAAGTTATTCTCATAGATCGCTTTAGTGGAATCCTTTTGAATTTTAGAGGACATATCAATGGTTTTTTTGGTTTATATATAAATAGATAGGTTCTTTCTTGGTTTATCTAGTTCATTTGTCACCTGATAGTGATACATTGCGTGGATGGTAGGCTGGGTGTTTAGACCAATATAGTTGAGACCATTGATCGGAGATGAGTTATGAGCTATATCCAATGACCTATGATTTTGAGGACATTTTCCTTTTGAATGTGCCCTTCTGGTCTATGAGGCTGTGAGACCAGATGCTTCCAAGGATCCCTTAAGGGATGTCATTCCTTATGTGTTGACCTTGGGAGTCTCTTGAAGGATATCACTTCTATTTTCCATTGAAAGTATCCCCTTTATGGGATTCCACGTTTGTTCTTCATTTGAGGATCCCATGTAGGATTGCACCCTTACCCTTCTATAAGGATACCTTGTAGGATTTCTTTTTTCATGTTTACATGGAGAATATTTAGTAGGATTCATCCTTAGTTTTGACATGGGGGATTTGGTTGGTGCTTGTTGTTTGACCGACCTTGAGTTGTTACGTCAGTTTTGGGTAGATTTGGTTTTAGGGTTTCACATAGAACTTGTGCCAAACTGGTACGCTCATGGGGTTGTGTCTGTAGTGTTGGTTTGGGCGTTCAGGCCACCCTCACTCCTTTGTTGAAAACTTACTTGGTTTTATTGATGCATTAGTGGTTACAAAAGGTAATACCTGAGACATGGCTATTGACCATCAATGTGTGTATGTATATATTGTGATGGATATGTTGTTGGGATGATCGAAGGTGATCCCTGGTATTGGGTTGTTGAGACTCGTATGATTGTTCCCAAAGGACGGTGAGAGCCTTGGACCAGGAAGACTGTGAGAGGTTCTAGACTACCTACACAGGACCGTGAGGGCCTTCCTGTAGTTGGCTGACCAATGGGTTTCAGATCGAGAGACCTTCCCCGGTGGTCGTATACTATTTTGTTCCTTGGGGCTATTGACTATGAGAGCTACCCATAGGTCATTTATAATTTATATTATTCTATGTATACCCAAGGGGTTCCGACAATGAGAGGTTCCCAAGAGGTCATGTACTATGTTGTAACTAGGTGGTATTAACTGTGAGAGTTATCCATAGGACGTTTATAATTTATATGATACTATGTTAAACCCAAATGATATTGACTGAGAGAGGTACCCAGAGGTTGTTAGCATTTAAATGGTACTATCTTGGACGCTTGAGGTATTGACCCTAAGATCTACCCAGAGGTTGTTACTAATTATCAGTGTGCTATGTTAGTCTTGAGGGGATCAGATCGTGAGAGCTTCCCTAGTGGTGATGAGTGGTTTGGATGATTGGGCTTACTTCGTCCAATCATTGGATGGATTACACCCTTCTCGATTAGTCAGTATTGACTATTGGTATACAGAATAATTTTACAATGTATTGACCATCAATATATTGTATCTTTCCATATATTATTGACTATTAGTACGATATCATTTTTAGTTATTGGTGGTGAGTATGGGTGAACCCAAGTGTATGAAAGGTTTCCCCATGTGGTGACATAGCTTGCTCAGAGATATATTTCTGGAGTTGGCTGAATCAGGTACATGTTGATGAGATTATAGACCCCTAGATTGACTTAATAATACATGGCTTGAGTATCATGACGTCCAACTCAATTCCCTTGAACAGGATGTCTAGGCGATCAGGCTTATGGACCAAAGGACTGACTACTGATGTGGTTTCTAGTTATTTGATTCCCATACTCTGGAATAATCATATTTATGTATATATGAATAGTTATGGGAATATACATGTATAAATATATAGATATGGACATCCATGGTGGTAATTTCCTAGTTTAAAGTTATTACAGACCAGGAGTTCAACAGTGGTTGCACATGTGGATTAATTCCCTTCTATTGTGTTCCTTCTAGGCAGAGTACATTACTGTTGTATAGACTTTTAGAAGCAAAATTATAGGTTTCATGTCATGGTGCGCTACTAAGATTATTTTGTACCATGAACATCCCCTCAGTGTCTGTAAAGTCTATATGTCTGGTTTTCAAGTTGAGCATGAGTTTCATGGTGGATTTGGATGAGACCCAATGTTGAATGATCGAGTAGAGCTGCTGGAGTGGTTCTACTAACTTGGTTGGCACAATCCCAAAATGTCTGGAGATCAGGTATGTGGAATGGCTCAAAGATTATAGTAGAGCTCTATAATTATACATTTCATAAATTTTGTACATGTATATGTACGGTCTTCCCGATTAGTGACTAGTGTTTTTTATTTTTATTGCATAATTATTCAAGATAATACAACATTTTACTTTTACAGCTTGTTCAATTTTATTTTTTTCTTCTGCACATTGATTACTTTCTAATTTTTATTATACATAGTTATTTTCTCTATTTTATTACTTTTTAATGAGGTAATAGTCTCCAAACTATCACAGCCTAGTACCTTGTAGCTCATTAGTAGCCTCTGGTGTATGGGGAGGCAACGTGGATGCCTTTCTGCGAACCAGCTCGGGGCATCGACTTAGTGGCTTTTTGGGTCAGGATGTTACAAAGTGCTATCAGAGTGGTTTATATTTCCATTGTTTACTATTTGTCATATGGTAGACATCAGTATTAGGAATGTGTTAGAACATATGATGGATATCAGACCGGTGCGCCAATAACACTTGTTCTGGTAAGAATTCATGGTTTCCATGGTTAGGGATTGATGTTATTGTTTTGCGATGTTACAACTGTATAATATTTTCTCCTTGAGCGATGCACTTATTGTGTGGGTATTCTGATTTATTATATATCATTTTCATTTGGCCATCGGTAAGAGGGAAATGATAGATTTGGACTCACGACCATAAAAGGAAAGAGGAATCTCAGGCTTCATACTACGCACATAGGATTCACAGCATATAGGCCTCCTCGTGTGTGTTTTTACTAACGACAGAGACCTTTGGGTCTTCTTGCACATTATTTTTAATCTAATGGAAGGTTAAGTGGATCTTCATTTAATTTTTTTTTGAGGTTTATGACTCAGTTCTCAGGCATAGGTGGTGAGAGGACCTTAGTAGTTTAATATAGAAAATGTTGCATTTATGTTTAACCCATTGTTTGGTCTTGTTTATCATTTATTTGTTTACCTAGTCAGATCGCCGAGAAAAATGATGATAGATACTAAGGAATTGATTGTGCACTAGAGATTCATGGGGTATTTCTGAATTAAGATACCCGATGATTGTCAATTCAGTATCTCATCGGATTGGGTTGTGACCTCCACAGAGCAATTCCATCTGAGGATGCTTGGAGAGGGCCAGGGCCGTCATAGACTGTGGGGTTCTGTTTTAAACTTCATTGGTCATTGTGATATTTGGCTTCTTACGAGAGGTTTTGGATATTTTGGGATAGGAGTTTTAACTTTATCACCTAGTTTTGAGGTGTTTTCTATAGGGATATGTGTAAGACCAAGAGGCCATTTGTTAAGACAAAGACCCTTGTAGGATGACATCTATTTTGTTCCAGGGGAACCCATGTGAGATAGGATGGAAAGTTTCTTATGATACCTTTAGGTATTGAGATTTTTTATACTCTTGTTCTGTGACCGATACATTATAGGTGCTCAAGTTTTTGTTAATGGAATGTTGATGCCGATCGAGGCTCAGGTGCTTATTTTATTCGAGACAAGATTTGAGGGGCATGACTGTTCAGGAGACTAGAATGTTTAAACAGTTTTTCTAGTTTTTCACTTTGTATCGTTTGAATCTATATTGGTGAGATGATGGGTGTGAGTTGAGGACTTATGTTTTATGACTTTTCATGGGCTTGGACACCTAGAAGATGTGATGACTATTCCCGTCATGGTATCAGTTACATCATGGAATAAATCAGGTACTGTAAGACGGTTGACCCGTGGCTGAATCCTGGTTAGGTTTGGCAGGATGTTAAGCATGTATTAGAGGGAACTATACATGCCTTCGGTGAAATCTTAGTGTACACCTATTAGAGACGATCATAAACCATCTTGATTATTCATGAGTATGTTGAGAGATCTTTGGCCCAACTCAAATCTCCTTTTTATTTCTTATTGTTCTTTCTTATTGAGGAGGGAACTTGTTGTGGTTGCACTCTAGGAGAGTTTAATGGAAATCCCCCTGATTGGATGTGCACCTTTGGCCATTTGAGGGTGTTTTTCCTTGTTATGTTAAAAAATTGGTGTTTTATGTGAGCTTCTGTGATCAAAATCTTTGTTAAAGATGACGATATGGGTATTCCAATTTTGGGCTATACCAGATCTGTTGTAGTTAAATATCATCAGGGTAACATGTTTTTAATGTTATATTTCTAGTTGTTGTACATTTGAGATAGCATGGTTGTGTAGATGCTCAGGTTTGGAGCATGGCTGCTGGTCATTTCACCGGGCATCTCTTAGACTAAAAGGGTTATGGTGGAGTTTTTGTAAGAAACCATGTTTTTTGGAACAACATTTTTGAGTAGAAATTTTAATTTTTGATACTGGATACTCATGAGGGGAATGATTGTCTTTTTCCACAACAAAACTATCTCGGATGAATTTTTTGAGATCTTTGTTGGTCCTAGAATTGGGTGTTTACCCAAGGACAGATGTTTTTTTTTGGAAATATGAGTTTTTTCAATTTTAGCGGAATATTTAATATTTAATATTATTAATTTAAATATTAATTTATTTACCTAGGTTTATTTGGAAATTAAATTTAAATTGACAGTCAGATTTAGATTCTTTCTTCTCCATTGAGTCTATAATAGACAGTTTTGCCTAGTCCTGGCATAAACACGAGTCAGCCGCCGGGGCCGACCTAGGCCCCTTTTCCATATTTTCATTTTTCTTTTCTTCATTTATTTTAAGTCTCTTCTTTCCAAATCCTCCTTGTGAACATCTCATACTACTTCACCTTGGCCATGTATTTTGGGGAGAACAAGAGTTTTACAAGGATAAATAGTTTGGATGGAATAGGGGTACCAATTCAAATCTCTCGACATGCTGAGTCGACATGCTGTAACTATGAGCCGTGAAATCAACTGAAGCTTCGGTGGTTTCTTCCTGAAGGTAGGATTGTTTAATTTTTCATCATATATCCTATTCAAACGTTATGTTTTATGTTTTTAAAGTCTGAAATTTCTTACATATAATCCCATGTTTCTCGATATGTTTTTTTGCGGGTAAAAACGGACATTTTGGGCATTTTGACAGATTTCGTGTAGGGAAACATAGGCATCATGGCTTGTGTTCCAGGGGAATAGGGCTTGTGTTATTCCCATTCATGGAAGAATAATTTATCTTATGTTCATGCCATGTACATTGGGTGCATGTCGTGTATTGGATGGTCATGAGACCAGTCGTGTGAAATAACACACGAAATATTGGTTTTTAAGGAGTACAGGTTGGGGACTTGGAGTACACGACGTGTAGCAGCACATGGGAATGTGTTCGCATGAATAAGGTCATGGGGTAGTGTTTTGTGAAATAGAAATTCCGTGAACAGTAATGTTCACATCGTGTAATACTACAATGGCAGAACCCATGTGTTCTGGCCATGTACTTCTCCAGCTTAGTAGTTTTGGGGTATCTTGTATCCTTGGAGTCAGAATTGTGTGTGTGAGTTGTCCATTATGATCCTTTTCCATGTAGATCTCAATGGTGGAATCCTTTGGAATTTTAAAGGACATATATAAGGTGTTATTGCTGTTTCTTCCTAAATGGAGAGGTTCTTCCTCATGTTAACGAGTTCAGTTGTCACCTGAGAGTGAGACATGGTGTGAATGATAGGTTGGGTGTTCAGAACAACATAGTTGAGACTTTTGTTCTGCAATGTGATCTGATCTATCTTACATGAACTGTACTTTTGAATACATTTCCCTTGTAAAATATACCATTCTATCATATGAGTCCAAAAGAGTGGATGCTTCCATGGATCTCCTGAGGGATTCCTTAGCTTATGTGTTTACCTAGGGAGTCCCTCGTAGGATCTCTCTCAACTTTTCTATTGATATGATCCCCTTTATGGGATGCATCATTGGTTATTAATTCTAGGATCTTGTGTTGGATTCCTCTCTTGCCTTCCTATAAGGATCCCATATAGGATGCCTTTGGTCGTGTTTACTTTTTGGATCATGAGTTGGATGCCTCCATAGTATTGATTTGATGGACTCGGTGGGTTCTCATTGTTTGAAAGACCTTGAGTTGTTACATCGGGTTTGGGTAGTGATGGTGTTAAGGTGTTACCTAGAACCCAAGCTAAACTAGTAAGACTATGGGGTTGTGCATGTAGTGTTGGGTTGGTCCTTCGGGCCACCCTCACTCATTTCTTTATATCTGACATGGTTTTTTTGATATAGAAATTGTTACCAATGGTTCTACCTGAGACAAGGCTATTTAGCTTGAATGAGTATATGTATATATTTTTATGGATATGTAGTGGGGATGACCAACGGTGATCCATGGTGTATGGATGTTGAGCCTTGATTTATTGTTTTCAATGTACCATGAGAGCCTTGGACCATGAAGATTGTGGGTGGTTCTAGAGTACCTATATAGGACTGTGTAGCCTTGGTGTAGTTGACTGACCAGAGGGGTCTAGACCGTGAGAGATTCCAAGGTGATGGTATACTATGTTGGAACTATGGGGTATTGACTGTAAGAGCTACCCGGAATTCATTTATAATATATAAGATACTATGTTATACCCAAGGAGTTCATACTATTAGAGTTTCGAAGGTGGGCGTGTACTATGTTGGACCCATGGGGTATTGAGTATGAGAGTTACCCGGAGGTCATTTATAATTTATATGATTCTATGTTAGACATAGGGTGTATGGACTCTGACAACTAACCATATATTGTTAGTATTTACTTGGTACTACATTTGACCCAGGGATTATTGATCATGAGAGCTACCCGGAGGTCATAACTAATTATTTGGTTTCTATGTTAGAAACAAAGGGTTTAGACCATGAGAGTTTCCCAAGTTGTGACGAGTGGTGGGGATGATTACGCTCTCCTCATCATATGATTGGGTTGATTACACCCTTCTAGAATAGACAGGATTGACTATCAATATATGGTATCCTTTTTCCTATTATTGACCATCTGTATACTGTATCCTTTATTACCCTATTGAATATTTGTAGGGTATGCTTTTTTGTGATTCGAGGTGAGTACGGGTGAACCCAGGTGTCAGAATATTTTGCACATGTGTTGATGTAGCTTACTCAGAGATATATTTATGGCATTGGTTGTAGCAAGTATGTTTCAATGGGATTATAGACCCATAGATCGACTTAATCATATAGGTTTTGAGTGGCGTGATGTCCACCTCAATTCCATTGCACAAGATGTCCCTGCGACTGGGCTTAGGGACCCAGGGAAAGACTTTTGGTGTGGTTTATTTTTATTTGATTCAAATAATCAAGAATATTCATATTTATATATATTTGTATAATTATGGTACCAAAAATGTATACGTATATAGTTATGGACAACCATGGGGGAACTTTTCTAGTTGACAGATATTATAGACCCTAAGTTGGATTGTGGTATCACATATGGATTACTCCTCTTCTATTGTGTTCAAGAAAGGATAATAACGCTGTGGTATAATACACTTTTAACCGCACAGTTATTAGTGGCATTTAATGTTTCCCTAATGAGATTATTTATCACCCATGCACGTGCACCTTGATGTATGTGTAGACCTTAGGTATTGTTTTCAGGCTGAGCATGAGTAGCATGGTGGATCAGGCCAAGACACAGTGTTACAAGATTGAGTGGAGCTACTCAAGTGGTTCTTTTGATCAGGTTGGCCCAGTTCTACACTGTCTGGAGAAACTTTACGTGGATTTGCTAGGAGATTTTAGTAGATCCCAAGACTATTACTTTATGTTAGTTTTGTACTTGGGTTTATACAGTCGTCCTTTTAGGTGAATGATGTAGCATTGTATTTCATAGATATTCGGGATTTTACAACATTTAACAATTTTTTATTGTACTATTTAAATTTTTTATTGCCTCTGTACTGTTTTTTAATTTATGTTCTTTTTGATAAATAGTTATTTCTATTGTGTGCTTACTCTGGTATAAGGGCATAGTCTCCCCACTATCTCACCCTAGGCCCTCGCTGCTCCTTGGCATCCTATGGCATACGGGGAGACGTGCTTGAGGACATATGGTGAATCAGCTCAGTGCACCAGCTTACTGGATTCCAGGTTTGGACGTTACATGTTTAATTATTTCAATTTTATTCAAAATATTTATTTTGAAATATCATTCTTTAAATTTAAACATAATTCACGTTTATTAAAATTTCATTTCAAATTGAATAGTAACATCATCACTTAAAACATGTTTAATGAAGAAATATATAAAACTATTTTAAAATTTACCTATCATCTACAAATTAATTATTCTATTGGAAGTCATTTTTCAAGATCCACCCTCTGAATTTTATTATAAAGTAATCCTTTGGGTTGATTCAATTTTTGGAATCAACTTGTTACAATATTAAGGTAATATTTTAGTCATACCATCAATAAATGATGTAAACACAATTTTAATTCATTTCATTCATCATTATTTGTATAATTTTTTTTCAAGTGACACATATATTCCAAAGACTATAGATGGGTGAGGTCATATACAACTCTCTAAAGAATTTTTTATTTATTCATATCTCATGAGAGAATTATGTGAACTGAGTATTAATACTCACTCCACTGTAGGAATCCAAAATGGATTCCTTCTCTAATATGTTTAGGGGAATCATTTTGTGATTCATACTTCATAATAATTTTTATATTAATAAAGTGATGATTTCTCTGTGATGATAATGACAATTGGGATGTAATTCATACTCCTCTAAGTTTATGTGAATATAGTACTAAAACCTTATCCATAATGTTTATAGGATTTGTGTAGTGATTCCTACAATACAGTGGAAATCATGTATTGATTCCTACTATAATTTTTATAAAAAATGGGTAGTGATTCTCACTAAAATATATTATGATTTCTACAACTATTTTAGTTCCATAGATTCAAATTATGCTTCATTTACATGACATCACATATCTTCATGCCTATCATTATTCATCCTAGATCATGCATATTATCTCTTCATTACACATCATTATTGAATGGAATATACTATCTCTTTTTTAATATAATTTTTGTTTTCCTGTCAATACAAACAAGACTTATTGTTCTATATTATTTTTAATATGACATTTCTCTTAGATTATGTTTTCTCTTATACTTATGATCTATGAATATTTTAAAATTTCAATACTTTTACTAAAATATGTGATAGACATCACCCATTTCTAATATTTAATTTATCGCATGAAATTAGATACATTAATATATTTATAAGAATCTTTATATATAGATTCATTGTCAGAGATGTTGAATAACACCAAAAAATTTTTAGTATATTATAGAATTTATTTTTATGTTAAAGAAATATTGGTGTGTCAATCCTTATAGATAATAAAACATTATGTATTGGTATTATATGATAATTTGGAGATATAATTATTCTCTTAAGATAATAATGTAATTAATGATAGTTTCTCCACACATTGTATAAAATAAAGTGTTCAATGAATGTGGGTTTATATCTAGACTTGTATTTTCTTATTTGTGGTAGATATAGTTCAACATAATTAAGGGTAAAAACCAAAACATCAAAGATTCTTCTCATGAGATGAAAAATAATGGAGGAATGTAGAAGTGGTAAGTGAGAATGAAAAAACCAAATGTGTTTCAACTATGGGTGGAGATAATAATTTGTTTGAAAGTACATAAAATAGATGAAATTAAGAGTTTTAATTGAAGATAAATAATGACTCATTATGTGAATACCATGGTTGTTGAAAATAGAAATACATTACAAATGTGGAAATTTATTTTTGATGATTATGGACATCCAAATGATATTTTGGAGTTAATTTATTAAATTATTGATCGTGAAACATAAAATTTAATTTTTAATACATATTAATTTTTTTTTTTCAAATCTATAAATTATATATATTTGATGAAAAAGATGAAGAGTTCAAAATTATAGGGAACGATATTGGTGAAATCTAAAAAATATTGAAGAAATATAATAAGGATAATTTATATACAACCAATTTTACAATGGTAGTAATAATAATATATTTGGACGCAAAGAATTTAAATTACTATGTTTACTGCTCTGACTTGTGAAATAAGATGCTGATTGCATCACCTAAATATAAAGATACACATTATTCTTATTTAGATGATGGTGATTGAAATTATAAAAGATAAAATATGTAGAATTAAATGAATGTTGATTACCAACATAAATGAATTGTCAGGTAATATGAATGGGATCATATATAACTGAATATTAAAAAATTGTAAATCTAAACAGAGAAGGAAACATTTTGATCAGATGCAGAAGGAATGATTTTCTATAGCAGACGATTTCACATTGGTATAAGATGTATGTATTCTTATATATATAGTCACAAATAATATTTACTATGGAATAATACCTCACTCTTAAAATAAGTTATAGATTTTATATTAGGTGGATTAAAACTAATAAATCATAAGTTATATCACTAAATATATCCAAAATAGATGGTACAATTTCAAAATTACATTGATCTTATTAAAGAGTTATTTGGGAGTTGTTATAAACTGATAAACTCTACCATAAATGTTTATTCTTTTATAAAAAAATAATTTTAGAAAAAATATTGTTCCAACCCTATTTAGTAGATTAATAATCAAGAAATTTTTATGTCTCTTGAGGTTCTATGTATAAATTAAAAGGTAGACAATATGATGATCCATGATGTATTTTTTCCTCATAATATATTTTTAATAATTTTCTTTAAGTGATTATATTTTATTTGATATAGGTTTTATCACTTTTTTAAAAAATATATCAGACAATATGAATGAATGTGGATACACAATTAATGGTAAAAATAAATCCAACATTGTTTTGATAGTCAAAGATTAATGGTGTTATATCTATCGGTTTTCTCAAGATTATGATAATGGGAATGAGTTAATCTTATTTAATAATGATTGTGTTATAATTATTTTCCATGATACAATTATTACATTGAAGTGACAAAAAATTATAACATATTATTTATTTTTGTGTAATAAATTTCAAGTTGAATGAGTATGAGATATTTTGGAAAGATGAATATGGATAAAAATTTAATTCCTGAATCTATGATTAATATTCTAATTAATAAACATGAATGAAAATACACATGTTTCAAATGTCATATTTGAAATATTCAGACCATTTTTCACAAATTGGTGGAAATTGAAACAAAAAAATAATTAAACTGTACACTCAGATGAGTGATTACCACTAATAATTATGTAATACAATGGAAATAATTATTTAATTTCTTTTTTGATTATGTTAGTCATATTAATTATTTCTATTTTAGGCCACATAAATCCCAATCTCTTAAATGTTTTGAATGCATTTTGTGGATTTCTGTGAAACTAATAGGGTATTTGGTAAATTTATTTTTGTCCAAAAGGGATCCAAATAATTGCGAGAAGTGTTACATATGTATCATGAGGATAAAATGATAATATATTAATATATTAACTCATACATTTCCACAAAAACATTGAGTTGTTGATAAGAAGAATCAAATCACGGTGGACCTGAGAAAAAATATTCTTTAGTATAAAACATAAAATTTATTTATGATACATGACCTAATTAAAAGGTTCTAAATCATGATTTATATACTACATCAAACCAATTTAATTAAAATACCATATAATTTTTGTTTTAGAAATAAATTCTTCTTGATGAAATTTAATTTATTTTGAATCCTAATAATTTTAAATATGAATGATAAGCATTTTGGAATATAATATGATAGGGAAAAATGAATATTTCTTAGTTACTCACCCAATAGAAGATTTTAATTGATATATAATTAAAATCTAAAGACTGTTATGGAATAATATTATTTTATTACAATGGAAAATCAAAAGTCATTAGAAATATAATTTCTGATTTATGATAACATTGAAATATCCCTTGATGATTGAATTATATAATTTGATGATTCTCTTGTAATAATAGTTGATTTCCATATTTTTATGTATAATGATGAAAATTTCTATAATGAGTATTTCATATTAGAATAGATATAATTTGAACTGTATATTTTTAAAATAGTTTTGATATTAAAATATTCATGTAGTGATTTTTTTGTAAAATTCTCAGACGAGAGAGAATTTCTAACTATAAAAACTTTTTCACATGATCGATCCAATTTTTTTAATAAATCCATATATAATTAGAAATGGATTTCAAATACGGGGGAAGAGATAAAGTAAATATAGAGTAATGATTATATGGAATTTTTTTTTGTATCCCCAATATAATAATTTGATCTAGGGAAACTGGGGTTTTTTAAATAACATCATTGTGTAAGGTAACATGGAAATAAACAAAAAATTTCATATTATGAATGTATATTAAATAATTTAGGGTGTTTATTTTTATTAGTCCTTTTCTACATTTCCTTTTCAAGAATCTATTTAAATATTTCTTGTTATATATAGTCAAGATAACTATACAGTTTTTGAATTGTGGTATAATATGTGTTACATAATAGATAATTTGGGGGAAGTGGTCTATATTGAACAACCAGAATGGTTTAGTATTGATGTTGATAGTTATTGTATGTGAATTATATAAAATAATTATATATTAACTGAAAACAACACAAATCACGGTATTTAATATAGGAATGTATCTTGAATATCATGGAATTCAATAATGTCATGGTGGATTCAAATGACCATATTAAGGGAAATGATTTAAAAAATATTATAATGATTTTTTATTTCAATACGATTAAATTTTCATCAATATACGATGAAACATATAATGTGTTTTATAAAAAAGTAGTTTTTTCACTTCAAAATATCGATGATTCATGAAATGGAAATATTTTTCTATCTGAAAATTCAGATTATTACAGATTTTATCTATCTCTTATAAAAAAATTATACTCATGAGGTACCAAAAAAATTGGGAGTGAACGAATAAATAAATGTTTAATAAATTTTAGAACATGGTATTATGGAGGCGAGAGCTTCAACTAGGTTCTCCTCGTAGCGGTGTCGAGTCCTTACGACGTCATCTTGTGTATAGACTGGTTATCTACAGTTCATGCTCAGATTGACTATATTAGGTTAAAAGTGTGGTGTGTATCCCTGGATGGGACCATTTTTACCTTTACCAGCTAGAATGGAACCTTTGTAGTACATGATAGACTTACTCGGAGGAGGGTACAACCGATCACTCAGCAGTTGGCTTGCCTTACCCTCAAAAATTTTGATATGGAGAGTTCAACTTATCTTGTAGTGGTGAACTAGTATTCATATGATTTCCCTGACAATGTTCCGAGACAACCTCCTCGTAGTGAGGTGGACTTCTATAATGACTTGTACCCCGTGACGACACCAATATCTACTCCATCATATCTGATGGCACACGCGGAGCATCGTGAGCTGCGGGTACAGCTAGAGGACTTAAAGTGGAATGGATTCATCTGACCCAGTGTTTCTCCCTAGGTAGCCCTGATTATGTTTTCTAAGAAGGCAGATGAGAGCATGAGTCTTTGTGTCGACTACCGTTTACTGAACCAGGTGACCGTTAAGAACAAGTACCAACTTCTGAGGATTGATGACCTCTTTGATCGGCTTAAGGTAGCACAATGATTCTAGAAGATAGACCTCAGATCAGGCTCTCACCAGCTCAGGGTTTGAGATGAGGATGTGTATAAGACAATGCTCATATGTCAGTATGACCACTATGAGTTCTTGGTTATGCCCTTCAGTGTATTCAAAACTCCAGCAGTGTTCATATGCCTAATGAATAGGATCTTCTAGCCATACCTGGATCACATTATTATAGTCTTCATCAACGTCATTCTGATCTACTTGACTACTGAGGTGGAGCATGCCTACCATTTGTAGGTAGTACTAGACACACTCTGGGATCACCAACATCATGGTAAGATCTTGAAGTGACAGTTTTGGATTTGATAGGTTCACTTCATGGGACACGTCATCTCAGAGGCTGGAGTTGTAGTGGATTCAGTGAAGATTGAGGCGGTACTTGCTTGGTAGCTACCCAGTAGTGTAACGGAGGTACAATGCTTCATGGTCTTGGCTTCATACTACCAGATATTCATTCCATAATTCTCCAGAGTTTCATCACCTCTATAATCCTTGAAAAAGATAGGCCAACCCTTAGTGTGTTCGGAGAGATGCCAGTAGAGCATTTAGGAGGTGAGGCAGACGTTGACTGGTGCCCCCATCATGATGCTTCCAGAGGAGGACATAGGGCATGGAGTCTGTTGTGATGCATCAGGTACTAGACTCGGGTGTGTCATGATGTAGGACATAGCTGTGATCGCATAAGGTTTTTGGTAGCTAAGACAACATGAGAAGAACTATGCTACCCATGACCTGGAGTTAACAGCAGTGGTCTTCACCATGAAAGTACAGTGACACTATCTTATGGGATATTGTTTTACCGTGTAATCTTATCACAAAGTATCATGTATATATTCTCTCGGAAGAACATGAACCTCAGACATCCGTGATGGCTTGACTTCTTCCAGGACTACGACTTCGAGATAGTCAATACTCCTGATAAGGGGAACGTTGTTGCAAATTCACTTAGTAGGAGGTTTTTTATACAGCATCTAGGAGAGGTGATAGAGAAGCTATCTTATTTACAGATATCCTTTGTGGATAGAGACGTAGCATCCTTTATATTGTCTCTTACAGTCACTCCTCCACTTCTTCAGTCCGTCAGGGAGGCACATCACGGGGACATAGACTGTGAGACCTGACATGCTCATATATCCACAAGGTAGGCACCTGATGGATTTATTTAATGTGTGGAGCATATCATCCTCTTCAGAGGACGTATCATGGTACCAGAAGCAATTTAGGGGAAGTGTTGACGGAGTTCCACACTTACCCTCTTGAGCTACATCTAGGAGTGGAAAAGATGCATCAGGACCTCAGACGACACCACTGGTGGCCAGGTATGAAGAAGTCAGTATCTGAGTCTGTCTAATGATGCCTCACTTGTCCGCAAGTGAAGGCGGAGCACCAGGTTCCAGCAGGATTGGTTCTGTCCTTAGAAGTCCCAGAGTGGAAGTGGGATGGGATATCCATGGACTTCGTGATAGGTCTTCCACGTATATCCAGGATTCATGATTCGATATGGGTGATGTTTGACTAACACACCAAGTCGGACCACTTCTGACTGATCAAAGTGCATGGCGCAGTAGAAAGCTTGGGAAGCCTCTATGTGTAGGAGATTGTGTGTTTTCATGGAGAAATTTCATCTATTGTCTCCGACTGTGATGCACGGTTTACATCCCGGCTATGGAAGGGGTTGTAGGAGGCTTTCAGGAGATAGATTCACTTGAGCACTGCCTTCCATCCTCAGATAGATGGTCAGACTAAGCAGATCATCTAGAACCTCAAGGACATAGTCCATGCTTGTGTCCTCAACTTTGGTCACAGAAGGGAGGATCACTTATCATTGTTAGAGTTTCCCTACATCAATAATTATTACTCCACCATCGGTATGGTACCTTTTGAGGCCTTGTACTGTCAACCTTGCAGATCACTAGTACGCTGGATAGACCCAGGGGAGTCAGCAGTAGTGGGACCAGAGATGGTATGGGCTACCACTGAAAAGGTGCAGATCATCTAAGTGAAGATGAAGACTGCACAAAGCAGTCAGAAGTCATATAATGACAGGAGACGGAGAAAACTAGAGTTCTAGGATGGCGACCATGAATTTCTACGGGTCTCATTTCGACGATGTCTATGGTGATTTGGCCGAGGTGGCAAGTTATCTCCATGATTCATCGGACCTTTATAGGTCCTCAAAATAGTAGGATTTGTGGCTTACTGCCTGGCTCTTCCACCTTAGTTGCATCAAGTACACGATGTCTTCCACGTATCCCAGTTTAAGAGATATGTGAACGACCCGTACCACATTATCGACCATGGTAAGATAGACATCGATGATATGTCTCCTTTCACAGGGGTTCTAGTAGTGATTAAGAATCAACAATAGTGTGTCCTATGTGGATGGTCCATACCTCTGGTGCACATTCACTGGTAAGACGTAGTCATCCAAGAGAGCACATGGGAGTGGGAGGCTCAGATGCGTGCTCAGTACCCCCTTTTGTTCCCTTAGTTCAAGTTGTAGCTTGTGGGGACATAAATCCCTGAGTTGGGGAGAATGTAAAGACCCAAAAAATCCATGGAATTATTTTTATTAAATTCATGGGATTTTTACATGTTCAAAAAATATATGGCGCTTGATTCTGTGGTCCGGTGTGCCCTGAATAAATTTCAAATGTTTTGTTCAGCCATGTTCAGTTAACGTGCGAGCGAGATTTTATAACATTTGAACCTGTGCTTGGAATTGAAATATGAGGGAAACGTTGAGTACATAGTGCCAGTATTCGCTTAAGAAGACTTTCACTTTGACGTCAGTTGTTCGAGAATGGTAGATATTTTTTGGGTTTTTAATTAAATTAAATTAAATTAATGTGTTAACTTTATTTTTATTTGTGGTGGTTAAAACCTCCAAGAGGAGGTTAGGAGTGAGGGAAACCACACCGTAACCTCCCATGAGAGGTAATGGTGGTGGGTCCCAACTGAGGTTTTGTAACGCCCCGACCCCAGTTACCCAGAGTCGGTGCATTATTACATAATATTGGCATGATCATAGAAGATCAAGTCTAGAAATACCGATTAGTTTAGTAGCCTTGGAAACACCAGACACATTCATAAAGTTTACATAACAACATAACGTGAAAAAATAATACTACATCTTGTCCCCATAGACCACACCCATATCCCCTCACACTATCCCTACACATCATTCATAAAAAAATTCTTCACCTCTTGGGAAAAATTAAAACATAGAATGGGGTGATCCCAGATGCCAAGTAAGGATAACACTATAGTGAAAACCTTCATAAATAAGAAAAATCATTTAAGGCAATGTATAACTAAAAAAAATCCATTTAAACTTGAACATAATCATAATATGGTAGAAATAAAATGAAATAATTCCATTTACTTATTCACATGGATATTCTACTAGTCGAATAATCACATGTAATTTCAATAACCACTTTCGTAATGATGGAATTCATAAGAGCAGACTATCATAAGCACATATTCAAGGCCTTATGCCAAGACTACAAAAAAGATATTGTCAAGACCTTGTACCAAGAAACTAGTTTGTCTCATGAGACCAACCAATGCATCGAGGAGCTATAGCGGGCTCCATCCATCACTTATTATTTCAAATTCTATCCTCATATAAATAGGTTTAAACATAACCTAAACATTCGTATTAATACTAGCATATGAAATGTCAATAATATCTCCATAAACAATGAATGGTATAAAAATAGCACATCCACAGTCAATTATATCACAAAACCTTCAATAAAATATGGACGTTTTGTATCATAATAAATCAACTTCAAATAAGCTTAAAATTTATCGAAGCATGTTGACATAGATGAAATCCAAACTATTTTAGAGAAATATCTCTTTTTTTAAAATAATTTAAAAGTCACATAATGATTAAAGAAACCATTTTATTTGAAAATATCCTTATTAGCTTGTAAGGGAAGATTAAATGATTTTATAACGGTGGAAAATAGCTGCACCTTCCATATAATTTTAAAAAAGACATTCTTTCCTTAATTCTGTCAAAAAGGTTACAAATGACCTTGTTTGGAAAATGACATAAATATTCCTTTATAAAATTCTCATAAAAAGTCAAACAAGGGTATAAATAACTTTAACCCATAGTTTGTAAAATAGTATAATGTTTTGAAATACATTTTTTAGAAACATGGATGGGGATGATAAAGACGTCCCAGTAGATAATAATGTATAAACAACCTCGGATAATGAAGCGATTGTGAAATAAAGCCTTACCTTGTACTTTTCCTTGGATGGGGGTAGGATAAACTCTTGTATAATGGTGAAATAATTGTTATTAAATTATAAAATAATCATATACATTAATATGATATCATATATGATCTTTTAACATTTCTTGGTTAATAATATCTTAGAATTATCATCATTTCGGGTGTTAACTTACTTTTTTTTCTTTTATATGTTTTGTTACATAAGTCATGTTTGTTAGGGATATTATGTATCATATTCATATACAAAATGATATCAAGTCCTTAAACATTATTCTTAATCATCAAATGAGAATTAGACTTGAATGGATACGATGGGAAATGAATCTCATCGCGTTCGTGGAGATGGTTGTCCGTACGTACGCACGAGAGACAATGTCATTCTTTTGAGGTGAAAATAATATATAATTGCATTGTATATCATATATAAAGAATCATTATCATGTTATATTTATTATTTACCTAAATTACACATCATTATCATACCCATCCATGTAATAATGTTTTGAATAACAATGACACCACGATTTGGAGACGGTAATCCGTACGTACACATGTATGGTGACATGTCAAACAAAGGATGGATAGAATACTGGATATGGTTGTACCATATTTATAATAACATCACAGTATATAGAATATAATGGAGTTATTATTTCAGAATGGAAATATCAAATAGTGAAGCTGTTGAAGAAGAAAGGAACTTGAAAGAGGGTGGTGAAAACATTACATCTTCTTCGGGTCGTCCTTTTGATTTGATCAAAAGGGATCCATAGGATGGATTTATGATCAAACTAATGCCTCTTGGTTAAATTGAGAAAAGTTAAGAGAATAGTTTGGCAGG
Source organism: Viscum album (assembly GCA_963277665.1). Classification (NCBI taxonomy): domain Eukaryota; kingdom Viridiplantae; phylum Streptophyta; class Magnoliopsida; order Santalales; family Viscaceae; genus Viscum; species Viscum album. The sequence continues at coordinate 1,521,917,098 of OY728136.1, forward strand.
GTTTGGCCGAACTAAAAGGCTTTGAGGGTATGAATTTGAGAGAAGGGGGAGTGCACTTTTATAAGAGAGGTGAGGGGCACCTTAGGAAAAGCTATAAATATTATTATATAATAAATTTATTTTCGGTTTCTAATGGATCAAGAGTGAAATATTTAAATTATAACATGAGTATAGGTCGAAAAAACCTCATCCGATAAGTTTTAGACTGGTTTGGGTCAGTTTATTAACCTTATCTTTTAGTTTTAACTATTAGTTAATTAGTTTTACATTTACCATGTCGCATTGTATTTTTATATTATATGGTTAATAAAAATACAATATACTTCCAAGAGACAAAAAAGTGGTCCATTAATGATACACTTATCAATATATAAGTCCTTTGTCCAAACCGTATATTTTTAGAAATAGAATATCTATTAATAATATAATATGTGTTTTAAAAACTCATTTATGTCAATTTTGAAACTATTCAATAATTGATTTTTTTAAAGACATAAAAACTTTATTAATTAGAAACAAATTTATTTAAGTATTTCTAACATGTCATATTAACCAATAAAATTTGTGTATGTCATCAAAACATTCAAATTATATTTATTTTAACATTTATAATACTAATAATTTGATTCGTTCATTAATAAGGAAAATACTACATCATTATTGTGTCATGAATAGATTTAATTTTTCAGTGCCTAAAAATTATAAATAAAATACAAATATGTAGGAAATCATTTTGTACTTCTAATTAATATTTATATTCGAACATATATCATATATAACCGTATGTAAAAATTGTTTTTCTAAAAGATATATGCTTATGTCACTTTAACTTAATTAATATGTAGTGTCCTTATCACCTACAAGTGGCTCCATGGGTTCCCAAAATCCACGCAAATATACCCATGGTCATACATGTATCAAAAAATAGGGTTAGGAAACATTTTAGGGTAAATTAATATTATTATAATATTATTTGTTTACCCTTATTTCAACGATTTACCCTTTGATCATGGTAAATAAAATATTTACCGAAGTAATAATTAAAAATTTATAAAAATAACAATTAATTATTTACAAAATTTGGACATATTGATTCCAAATATGGAATTAATTAATCCAAATTCAAAACAGAAGTGGCAGAAATCTATTTAAAATTAATTCCCACTTTCAAAACAAAAACCATGTTTTTATGAAATAATATCCATCAAAAGATTGACAATTATTTATGCCTGGTTTAAATGTGTAATTATGTCCAATGACCAAAATTTTATTAAATGGTAAAAATATATCATAAATATGGTTTAAAACCACTCAAATTCAAAATTTATCACTATTAATTATATTTATTAAAAAAATTTTTTAATTAAAATTTAGTATTTTTCACTATTCTTCAAAATATAAAAGTTATCTGAAAATTACCAAAATTTCAACCTAAGCTAATTTTAATATTCTGAAACCAAAAATGAATTCCATTTTGAATGATAAAATTTATAAAATTTTAAAAAATGGGTTTTACTGTTCATAACGGCTACTTTGATTGGTCGCGGTGTGTTAGGATCTTGAAGTTGCGTACAATGAAAGCTATTGCTTTATTCAAAGGGAAATGTACCGTGGGAGATGGGGGTGTTACATTCTCCCCTCCTTCAAATAATATCGTCCTCAAAATTTCTAGAGAATTCCTGCATAAAAAGGCTCGGGTGGTTCTTCATCATAAGTTTCTCATGTTCCCACGTTGCCTCTTCCATCTTATGGTTCCTCTATAGAATTTTTACCAAACGAGTTGTCCAGTTTCTCAGCACTTGTTTTCTCGTATCAAGAATCTTGATGGGTTATTCACAATAAGATATATCAGGTTCCAGTTATACATCCTCATTGGTGAGTTCATGCATTGGGTCAGGCATGTATTTTTTTCAACAGTGATACGTGGAACACTTCGTGAACATTGGAGAGACATAGCGGCATTTCCAAATGGTAAGCTACAACCCCAATTCATTTTAAAATTTCGAATTGTCCAATGTACCTAGGACTCAATTTCCCCTTCTTACCGAAACGTATAACTCCCTTACATGGAGATACATTCAAGAAAACATGATCTCCTACCTGAAATTCCAAATCCATTATTCGGTAATCAGCATTGATCATCTGCCTACATTGAGCTTCTTGGATGTGGGTTTGGATTACCATTACCTTTTCCATAGTTTCTTCCACAAGTTTTGGGCCTAAAAGTTTTATTTCAACAACATCTTCTCAACAGGTTGGTGTGAAACATCTCTTTCCATATAACGCTTCATATGGTGCCATCTGAATACTTGAATTGAAGATATTGTTATAGGAATATTCCACCAGATGTAAATATTGACCCCACATACCCTGAAAGTCAAGTGACCAAGATCTCAGTATGACTTCGAAGGTTTGAATAGTCCGTTCTGATTTTCCATCAGTTTGGGGGTGGTAAGTAGTGCTCAAAGGAAGTTCAGTATCCAAGGAAACTTGAAGACTTTTTTAGAATCTTGATGTAAAATGATGATCACGATCAGAAACAATTGACTTGGGTACTCAATGAAGTCTCAAAACTTTATTAATATATAGCGTTTCTAGACGTTAAAGTTGTATATCATCCCTTATAGCATGAAAATGTGCTGATTTGGTAAGACGTTCAATAATGAACCATATCTCATCATTCCTTCAAGGAGTCATTGTTAGTCCCATGAAAAAGCCCATCGTGATATTATCACATTTCCACTCAGGTATGGGAAGAGGTTCCATGACTCATCCAGGCTGTTGTCTTCCGTCATTCACTTGTTGACAAACCATACATCTTAAAACTAAATCAACAATATCCCTCTTCATGTTTTCCCACCAAAAATGTTCCTTCAAATAGCTATACATTCTGGTTCTCCCATGGTGTATAGAGAAATTGAAACTATGAGCATCATCCAACAATTCCCTTTTTAGATCACGTATATCAGGAACACAATGTCTCTTCCCAAATTTCAATATTCCATCTTCACACACAAAGTCACTCAATCTACTCTCATTCACATCTTTAATCTTCTTTTTAAACTCTTCATCATCGTTCTCAGAACTCTTTAAACTTTCTAGTATAAATAGTTTGGTAACCAGTTGAAAAATAATTAATGTTTCACCTTCCATGGTTATTCCCATATCTATCATTACTAGATCAATGAAAATAGGATCCCTTTCAACTCTCATATTGTTCAAAACTCCATGATCTTTTCTGCTCAAAGCATATTCCACCTTATTTTCCTTCCTAGGTGGTTGTGTATCGTGAAATCATAATCCTTGAGTAGTTCAAGCCATCTTCTTTACCTCATGTTGAGTTCTTTCTGTGAGAAAATATACTTCAAACTCTTGTGATCAGTATAAATCTAACATTTCTCACCATAGAGATAGTGTCTCCAAATCTAAAAAAAGGTTATAGCAACTAACTCAAGATCATGAGTAGGATAGATTTTATAATGAATTTTCAGTTGTCATGATGCATAGACAATAACCCTATAATTCTGCATAAGGACACAACCAAGTCCTTTCTTCTATGCATCACTATAAATAACAAACCCATCATTCCCTGATGGTAGAGTCAATATTGTGTCATTGACTAATATTATCTTCAGTTCTACAAAACATTCTTCACACTCTTTCATCCAAACAAATTTAACCCCTTTACTTGTGATCTTCGTTAATGGGTTAGCCAATCGGGCAAAATTCTGGACGAAACGTCGATAATAACATGCTAATCCAATAAAATTGGGTACCTCAGTTATACTCGTCGGTGCTGGCCATTCATTGATTGCTCTTGTCATAGAAGGATCAACCGAGATTACATCCTTAGAGAAAATATTGCCATGAAAAGAAATCTCCTGAAGCCAGAATTCACACTTGCTAAACATCCAATATAAATCATGTCTTCTGAGAGTCTTTCGGATAATGTGCAAGTGATTTTCATAATCTTCGTAGCTTTTTGAATATAACAAGGAAACCGACAGTGCAAGGCCACCGGGTCACCGGAAGGGTGCAACGCTGTCACGCCACGCGGAGGAGCAAGGGGCCGCAGCTAGGACAGGCCACGACGGAGGGTTGCGGCTGCATGGCGCCGCACGGAGGAGGAAGGGGACACAACAAGACCATGTCGTGACAGAGGTGGCGCAGTGTCGTTGCGCTGCACATAGGACATCAGGGAGCCACGACCAGGGTGGGAAACAACAAAAGAGTAGTGGCGGCCGGCCGGGCTGGCCTCAGGTGGAGTGCGAGCGGCTAGATGCTCAGCCAGTAGGGAGGATCAAGACCCCTCGGTGTCCCGTGTGATCTGTATTGATGCCACATGGAAACAGTTTTGGTCCCCACCCGAATGGCTAATCCGTTCGGGAGCTAGGGGGCGCACAGCTTCCCCTTGGATGCGGCTGAGGCGGACCCACCCCAGACCGCCGGGCTGCCAGGCCGTATTCGGGTCAGGTCTCCCCTTCAGGTTGGATCCTAGGACAGGGTCAGACCCCGGTCTAGACACAGGTCGGCCTGGGTCAGTCCGACTGGGTTGGATCGGACCCAGACCCGCTTTGTCCTGTATTCACTTTTTTGGCAATATCTTGGGCTAGAGGTGTCCAATTGACGAACTGTCTGCGCCGACACAATGCTTAGATCTATATGGATCTTTTGGAATACGGAACTTTAGGTGTGGACACAGTTGGGATATTGTCGTTTTGGTTTAACCCTAAAAACCAACCGGGCCCCTGAAACAGAAATGCCAATTACTCAAAGACCGGGCGTCCGATTGATGCGCCGTCTATTGCGTTGAGGCCCCTAGGATGAGACAGACCATTGAGATTCTTCTATATGATACTTCATGATAGTTGGAGTATCTACCAGTAGCTCGTGGAGAGGATCCTCCTGGATACGAGCATGTAGAGTATGGAGACCTAGTAGCTGGCTGATACCTGATGACTGCTGAACATTTGGCTCAGAGTGTTTCAACTAGGCCAGTGGGAAGCACCTCTATGCGATGCGGTATACCCACAATGGGGAGAGCCTCTGTGTGATGCGGTAGACCCACGATACTCAACAGGAGGATTATCTTTGTATGCTACGAGGGTGAGCGCCTCTGTGTGACACGGCACACCCACCATGGGGAGCGCCTTCGTGTGATGCAGTAGACCCACAATACTTGACAAGAGTAGTACCACAACAATTCAGGATAGAGGGAAGTGCCTATGTGTGATGCTGCACACCCACAGTACTCTATAGAGGAGGAGTACACCAGCAGCCGAGGATTCGATAGTTTGACTGGGAGTGTTACATGTTTCCACCCCAAGAATAAAATCCTGGTTTTGAGCTGAGTCAATAACACTAGTTTTTTCCTCATGATTGAGAGGGGTTACTAGATAACATAGGTATATGTATGGGCATATACCTATGGAATGGTTATCCGTTTATTTCATACCCTTGTGGTTTATACTTGTTGGATTCTGTGAGACCTTGAGGGTCTCGGGGGCCCTACAGAGCATCGTTATACTCACCCATTCACGGGCTATGCCCGCACCTGGTTGGGATGGTTACAGACGACGGACAGTGCTGACTGAGGTAGAGAGTAGCAGGACCGGACTGTACCCGGAGCTAGACCACTCGGAGAGATGGTACATGTCACGACCCGTCCTCGGGGCCCGTGTTGTGACTACCCCAAGCATGCCTTCCATAGGCCAGGGGCTGGTGACTCGCACCAAGGCGTAATTCCCTGTAAAAAGGGAAGGAATTGCCATTGTAAAGTAAACAAACACCACAGAGCAAGCAAACAGAAGTAAACACTAAGGAAAAACTGTGTACAATAGTAAGGGCGGAAAATTAAGTGGGCCATAATATAAACCCAAATTTAAAGTAAAGTACAACTGAAAAAGGGATTACAACAACTGAAAAGTAAAGCCACAGCCTCGAGCCATCCACTGGGAGTCCCACCTGAAGGGTGGGTACAGATAGCCTCCACAGCTCCTCGGGTCCAGCCGTCCGCTCCAAGTACACCCCGCCCAGTGGTCCACCACGGGTATCGACCTGCTCCTCGTGCCTCAACCACGATAAGCGATGTCCATCGTCTGCAACCCACACAACATAGTGCGGGCATAGCCCGTGCACGGGTGAGTATAAGCTACTCAGTAGGGACCCCGAGATCCCTGAAGGTCTCCCAGAATCCAAAAATGATAATCCAAAAAGGAAAGATACAATCACAAAGTAACATCCGACACTACTAAGTTTTATTCCCATACATATATCTAAGTCATCAATTCCAGTTCGGATCCAACATTCGAGCCCATGTTCGATCACGTCTACACAGGATAGCACAACACAATCCACACAGGAAAGCAAGTCAATCATATCGAACAAAATGATTGAATGTAAAGATTTAGCTCACAAAGGTATACTTCTTCGTTAGACAGTTGAGATGATCAGATATAGACACTGATTCATCTAAGACATCGGGCCCACACATGATCAATAGGTACTAACCCCAACAATGACCCACACAGGATCGATAGGTAACTAACCCCCGCAATGACCCACACAGGATTGGACCCACACAGGATCTGTAGGCGCTGGACCACACAAGACCGCTGAGCGCTGACCCACACAGGATCAGACCCACACATGATCGGTAGCAATGATCAATGTAGGATCTCTGAGTGCTGTAGTCTTCTCTGGTAAATCCATGAAGGATTCTTGCACAGTCGTCATCGTCGTCATAGTCGTAGCCAGTTCTAGGGTTCTCGCACACAACAAGATCGTTTGGGAGGGTCCGCTCCATGAGCCAAGGGGCTGATACATCAACTGACATGTAGTCTAGAGTTGATGTATCTAAAAGTTCTGTATCGTCAACAGGAACTCAACGTCACAGACGGCACGTCAATCGGGCGCCCGGTCTGAGAGTTATTGGCCTTTTCGTCACAGGGGTTCGGTAGGGTTTTAAGTCAAAACCAACCCGACCGTACTCCAACTCTGTCCAAACCATGAGCGGAGTAAGCCAAAAGGTCCTTCTCACTAAGAGGGATCCATCAAAGTTGACAACGCGTCAATCGGACGTCCAGAGCACAAGTTATAAGTGTTTCCGCTCCGAGGGCCCGATTGGTTTCGTGTACGAACCAACCCGACCGAACCCAAATTTCACCAAAACCTTGAGTGTAATATACCGAAAAGACTCTCTCGATCCAAGGATCACATCGTAGTTGACGGTGCGTCGACCAGAGGTCCGCTGCCCACGTTATGTGCAAAAGAATGTGAGAGGTCCAGTTTTATGGGGTTCGGGCCCGGTCCGACCCGGCCCGGTACCCCATGGGTCTGCCCGAACCGTGTCGACTGGACCTGGGTTCGGGTCTGGCCTGCTTGGGAGTGGTACGGACTGACTAGCATGCCCCAGCCCGGCTGGCGTGGCGTGGCCCGACCTGGGCGTGGCAGCCCGATCTGGTGGCCCGGCCTGGCGCCAGGCGGCTCGGTCGTAACGGCCGAGCGATGAGGGGGGCTGGGCGCGCTTTCCCCTGCGTTGTGAAACCGCAGCCCCCATGTAGGGGCCTATCCACCTGGCCGGTCTAGGGGTACGACCCCTGGCGCTTCCCCCTGACCCTCCGGCCCGCTCCGGCCGGCCTGCTGCTACCGCTGGGGGACCGGGCGGTCCCGTCCCCTACTCCGAAGCCGGCGGCCGGAAACCGGTCGCCATTCCTTGCTCTACTGCGTCCTATAGCCACGGCCTTGGTCCGTCCGGCGCTGCGCGACGACGCCGTGCTCTTTCGTCGTGGCCCCACTCCACTCGCAGTGCCTTTTTGATTCTCTGGCGCGGCGCGATGGCGCCACGACTTTTTCATCTTCAACGGCACAGCGCGACGGCGCTGCGCTTCTTTTCCAAAAATCAATGCTTCTGCGCGGTGCAATGAAAACGCGCCGCCTTACACATGCCGCAACAAAACCCAAAAACCAAGGGGGAGGAGGGTCGACCATGTTCGTGCAGTCTAACCTCCTCCCGTTATTGCGATATCAGGAGACTCAAAATGAAATGAAGAATGGCGACGGAAGTATTCATGAACAAACAATTAAAATAAACCCCTACCTCGAGCATAGTTGAACGAAGGCTCATTGCGAGATTGCACGTCGCGGAAAAAGGAAGGATTCATCAGTGTCGCACCATTGATCTCTGAGGATCCGGAGTTCTTTTCGACCTTCGTCGGAGGTCGGCGTTCTTCGCGTTTTGGCGTTCTTTGTCAAGGAGGAAGAACAATAAGAACTTGATCAAATTCTCCAAAGCCTCTCACAACCCAACAACTCTAATAAAATAAGAGTTTGTCATATTTTATTTCTAAATCCATGCGTTTTAAAATTAAAAATTGAATCAAACAATTAATTGAATTAATTGAAACATTTAAACGGCCCAATTTAATTTGGTCCACCACTTTATATTTCATGGTTACATTAACCCCTAAAACATGTCCTCTTTGATAAAAATCCCCTATGAGGTGATACTTCAAAAGAATGTATTTCAACTAATGATGTGATATTGGCACTTTTTTGTGGGACACATTGTTGTATTACCACAATATAGTGTGATATTAGCTTTAATGCTATGTACCACATCCAAATCTTCTACGATGTTGTGAATCCAAACTAATTATATATTTTAATTGAAAGAGACACTATTTTTGATATCTATTATAGAACATTTGTTCATAGATTTTATTGATATAATATAGCTCCCAAAACCTCTATTGATAATGAATATTTATTTCTTTTGTTATTTCAGATCGCATTGATATTTTTGGAAACATGATTTTTTTATCCTATAATCACCAGTATTTCATCTCCTATATAGAAAAGGAACATATACATAGTACAACATGGATACATATTAGTCATCTAGACATCCATCTAATGGATCCAACTAGTTAAATCATTATATATTTCTACAAAAAATAAATTTTAGTCAATATCATGGATATTAAATATAATAATATAAATAAAAGACTAAATCATTGATGTTTAAGAAATCCATTCAATCCTGTATATTTCATCGTGTTTCCAATGGAACATTTTCATGGAATTATGAATTGAATTTGGCATTGAAAACAATCTCATATGTCATTTTTCCATATATAATCACTTTAGTATTTTTTTTGAATATATTTACCTTCAAATATACCAAGAAGCCACTTGGATATATAATTATTGATCTTGATCTACTGTTATATAATTATTCACCTATTTCCTTCATGGAGAATTATTTATTCAACTTGAGTTTAATAGACTATTACACTTGAATTTTGATTCTAATAAGTAATATTTAATCAATATAAACTACTAATAAAACAACCAAACTACCTCCATACTTCTTATTTACATAAGGATCTCATTCATTCTCTATGAAACCAAATTTTATACAAATACCATCAAACAAATTTTTTTCTTCAGGCATTATTTATTTAGTCTATAAATGGATCATTATAATTTTTAAACAACATTATAGTACTATAAATTTATTAACCCTTATTATAGTGTCATATACAAAACAAACTGAATGTTCCCATAACTATTGAAATTTTTTTATCTAATTGAAAAATACCATTTTCAATGTAACCAGAAATAGAAATTTTTTTTATAATTGATTTGAAGATATAAAAGTGGGGAGAAAGATTCCTCATAGTATATTCTATAATGTGTTTTTGGTCAATTTTTCGAAAAAGAAATTACTTATAAGTATATAATTTTTCATCCATGATCTATTTATTCATGAAGATTCATTTTAAACCAATAGTATTTTCATCCATTATAGGATATATCCAAATATAAACATGTTTTTAGTTGATGGAATCCATTTATGTTTTCATATATTCTTTACATTTTGAAACTTCTATTCTACATACTTATTTATTCTAACTTACAAGATGATTATTATCATATATTAATGAGTCATTATCCATGGTGACTAAAAATACATTACATTTAAGTTACATTTTATTAATGAGAAATAAAATGATATTATATAATAGATAATTATATATGTTGTACATATTAAAATTCTGAAAAAATGAGAATCTATGAGGAAGTAATGCAATAATCTGATTAATAGACAATTTTTCAAGGAAATTAAACCCTAGATACTCTTATAGATCAATGTAGGAAATGATTTTGACTAAATGTGGATAACATGGAGCCCATTTTTCATGATTACTATGAAAGAGTTATTTTGATATCTAAATCAGTTCATTTCAATATCTCTATTTATATTGACCATAGAGATGTGTGATTGTGATAAAAAATAAAGACATTCATGAGATTTCATGAGTTAATAATACTTGGATGAAATAATCAAAAATTTATTTTTGGAAACGTTTCAAATTTGTTTGTAAAATATAGTGAACTCTTTATAAGTTTCCTCTATTTCAGATTGATCAATATTTAAAAATTATAGCATGTATGATTTCTGTTCATTGTGGAAACATAAATCATAGACTTCTGAACCATTCATGGATGTTGCTACTAGTAAATAGATGATAGCTCTCTAATATTAATAATTAGGATAATCTTGATGAATAACATTCCATTTAATCTTAAATTATAAAATATAATATTATTATATCATAATTTGAATACAGTTATTGAGAAAAATAATGAAATTAATTTCATTAAGACTCCAACTATTTAATATCATCCCATTATCTCTCACCATATCACATAGAATTCCTCTATTCATAGTCAATATATTTTAATGGGTATATACAACCGTTCTTATAACCCATTTGGGGACTCATCCAATTACTTGAATTTATTTAGATATGCATAATTTTTCTAACATTTGGATTATATCACTATCATCCTCTTAGTGGAATCGCAAATCCAGATAACTTTTCCCATATATCATCACCACATCCCTCAAAGTGACACCAATTATTTCAATAGTAAATTAAATTTTTTGTTAAATATATATTCCACACAAATTAATTTATAATAAAGATGAGATGGAATTTTGTACCCCCACAAGGATTCATCAAACACATAGTTCTATTGGTTTCATTAAAAATCAAGTAATGTAGTGAATAGTGTAATTTAATATTATGTCTTCATATATTATTTACAATTTTAAATATTTTCAAACATTATTCTTTACAAGTATTTTTAATATGATGTTAATTTTATCGATTTGATTAAAACTTTTTGGGAAAAGAATTGTGTATAATCCATTCATATTAATTCCATCTTAGTAAAAAATTACATTTATTTATATTATCACGGACATGCATCTATAAAATATATAAAAGATAAGAGGGAAATAAAAAAATTTAAATTAGCTGACCATGAGAAAATCTAACTGTGGATTCATTATGAAGAAAATAAATCAACTTATGACCCTTGGGGAAAACTCATAGTGTGGTTCATGGCATGAGTTAAAACATTTTTCCATGACAACTTGTTGATCACTCAGTTAGGTTTCAACTATTTATTATCATGATCCACCTATATCTCCTTGAGATAATATTTTTTTACATGTTTTAATAATTCACACATAGGTGATGGAAACCAAATAATTGGTAAAGAGAAATTACCTAAATATAATTAGACACACATGTTATATATAATAAAAGAGGGTGGAATGACCCTAAATGCATAATATAAAATTTAAAAATAAACAATTTCAAAACAATATAACAATTTAATATAAATAAAATCAACTCAAATATAGGTATTTATTAGGTACATGATCAGTCATACACATGAAACTAATACAGAAAAGTATACTAGACCACTTTCATTTCTATTTATTTTTTACGATTAAGATAAACATTCTTGTATTATTTAATTTATTTATTTATTAATAAATTCCCAATATTATCATCACCATCTACATAATATTTTGTATATCCATCCTAAATTCAATTTAAAAAGATATATGTATTACTTACAAATTATAAATAATAAAAATTAATTAACTGAGAATATTTAATTCTTTAAAAATGTTATTATATATTCAAAATTCTCTATTTCCAAAATCGTATTTTTGTATTAATATTACAATTACTTATTTTACTGTAATTTAATTATATATTTTATTAAGATAAAAAATAGAATTTACTTACTAGATACATGTCATGATATGTAGTTTTATTAAACATGAGATTAAATCAAGGGGAATTAGTGTGTACCTCAGCAGGAAAACATACTATGTACTAACCACATAATAGTCTGGTGTTCTTAATTCATTATGTTCTCATAACCTATTTATTTACTCATAATGTTCTTTTGATGTAGTCAAAAAATGTATAATATTGATACATGTTGTGTGTTACTCATTTTCATGGGTCCATGTAACACAATAATTGATTCCTTCTGTTCTTTGGATTCTAGAATTAATGGGTTTCATGATGTTTGTTTGGGCTACATTCCACACATCCCACTAATTAGACAAGATAAATATATTCCACGGTGGTTAAATAGTTATTTTACCACATGGAAAGTGTGAATTTCACATCTAATCTATACAGAATATATGATGTTTATGCTACCTAAACACCATTTTCTCCCACAAGCCGAGATCCTTGTTGGTTTAGTCTACACATGTTCTGCCAAAAATTCACTACGTGTAATAAATGAAAATATTATCATGTATCACTCAACATGTCCATGTGTACTGAATATGTGTACACAAAGTATACTCCATCTACATAGCTTATAACCCAATATTTTGACCTATATAGGTTGGATCCTCTCGAGGGAATCCCAAATAATTATTCATGTCAACTTAAGAATTTATGAAAATATGAACCTCAAATGATTATTATTTTAATGTTTACAACGTCTATATTAGACTACATATTTAAAGACATAATAATTTTTATATTATTCATATATCCACTAATGAACATATATAACAAATATCAAATATATAATTATGAATTTAAATGTGATCTATATAATAATACACTAATTAAATATATATTGTGGATGAAGCTTATGTGAGAATAACGATAATGGTATTTTTTAGATTTGATGGATTGTTCTACAATTTTGATGTATTTGATAATAAAAATGTGAAAATTTTCAATCAGATATTGATCATTGAAAATATTAGATTCCAGAGATGATATTTTTTATTTTTTTTAAATTTTAATGGATTATAAGAACTTATACATTGCCTTTAGATCCTTCTTTATTGATGATATTAATCATCTGAAAATCGATTTTTAGATTACCAATACTGCACATGTATGACCTCTGCGTAGTATCCATCTTGTGTTTATCTACATGTTCTCCTTTTATCTCTTAACAACGATGTTATATTTTCATCTTCTAGTGTGGTTAAACAATTTCCATTAATTTTTCCTCTTGATCAATTCAAAATCGTTCATTCATGAAAGAGTTATTATCATTAATGTGAAGATGGAAGAAGGAAGAATCTATAGAGAAGTGTGTTGTTCACAGAGATTTTAAATTCTTGACCAACCCTAAACAATAGTAATAATAAGAAATTTAATGATTTGTAGATTATGTTAAAATATTTTTTAATTTCATAACACCAATTAATAATATAATAAACATCATCTTATGTATTTCCTATTTATAATAATATTATAATAATTTTTTCATGGCATGTAAAATCTATCCAAATGATTAATATTATTTTACATGTTTGATCATTATTATTTACCACTGAATGTGATATTGGTCTGATTATTTAGATCTATAACAACAAAAAGATTAATTAATAATATTCCAATTTTTAGTAGATAATTAAATATTTCTGTAATATAGTTATAAAAATCATATTAACTACAAGGGTTATTTTGGACAATTATATATCAAGAAAAATTTAAAATAATGTTTTGAATAATATCCATTGATAATGATGACATATTACAGTGACCATTATGATAAGTATTTTATGATTTATTAAAAAAATAAAATCGACATAGAAGAATTACGTTATGAACTCGACTAGTAGTATTGTACGAATATTTCCTTGAAAGGTTTTTCATGTATTTTACTTTTCTATCTTATATAAAGCCACATACTTTCTTTTACACTTCACACCTTCAAAACATTATTAGTATGTATAAGGCCAAACCCTCTCTATTATCTCTTTGGTTAGAGTTTTGTGGTTTTCACTAATCATAAGAGCCCGCGTTATTTTTTCTCTAAGCGTGGCATAAACTTGTGACGACACCAGTTGATGGAGTTCTTATAGGAATACGAATTTGAAATATCGTATACCACTAAGAAGGGGATTTTTATAGTTGATGCACTGAGTAGGAAGTCACATGGTGATGTATTGCATTAATCTGGTGATTCTGGGAGTGTTATGTAATTACTGTTAGTGTTACATCTAGATATGGGAGAGTTGGGGGAAGAGGTTGCCGTTTCTAGATAATAGTGCATACATCTCTAGTGAAATAGGTGGAAGGATCTCAGTTAATGGATCATGTGGTGGAGGTATAGAGACACTTATTTTTTTTTGTAGTGAGGCCCCTGATGGTTGTTTTGAGGATGAACAACACCGAGTGTTTTATCCTGGAAGGATATTTGTTCCTTTGATGATGTGAGATATAGTTATCTGATAGTTCCATAGTTTTCTTTTAGTGGGGAATCCTGGTGTGAGATAGATGTTCCAAGCCTTGAAGAGTCAATTTTGGTGGCCTGGTTTGAAGCATGTAGTTGCGGATTATGGGACTTGATGATTGGTCTGCTAGAAAGTCAAGGGTGAGCATCGTGTCCTCGACGGTTTTCTCCGGTAATTAAATATTTCTCAGCCAATGTGGGATGACATATCAATGGACATTGTTACTAGTTTTCCTCAATAACATGGAGGACATGATCCAATTTGAGTGGTAGTGTATCATTTGAAGAAACCGGGGCAATTTATAGTGATCATCGAGTCAACCTTTGTGGAAGTTTTTATAAGGCAATATTTGGAGGATGTGGTGAGACACGACGGAGTCCCGAGGACGATCATTTCTGATGGAGATCCTAGTTTTACCTCTAGGGTGTGGATAGATCTCCAGAATGCTTTTGGTTGTGAACTATGCCTTAACACTGCTTTTCATCCTCAGATGGATGGTCAGACAGAGTAGACTATCCAGACTCTTGAAGACATGATACACCCATATGTCTTGAATTTTTGAGGTTTGTGGATGAGTCACTTACCCATGGTAGAGTTCACATACAACAATATTTTCCACCCCCACCATTGGTATGGATCCATTTTAATCCTTATTATCTGACCATTCCATTCTATGTTGTGCTGGACTGGGGTTGGAGAGTTAGCAATTCTCAGACCGGAACTAGAACATAATACAACAGAGATGGTTAAGGTGATTCCTGAGCAGATCAAAACAGTGCAGGATGGGCTAAAATCATTTACTGATCAAAATAGGAGTCCATTAGATATTGATGAAGGGGATCATGTGTTTTTAAAGGTGACTCCCCATCTTGGTAAAATATGGTTTGGTCCTGGGAGTATGCTTTCTCCCAGGTCTATTGGGCCTTTCGAGGTGTTTTTTCCAATTGGAGTCATAGCGTATCAAGTAACACTTCTCCCACAGATGGGCCGAATACATGAAGTTTTTCAAGTGTCATAGTCTCGTCATTATCTTCATGATTACTCACATGTCATCGATTGGGGAGAGATCGATGTTGATAAGGATGTGACTTTCGAGCAGCAGACTGTGGAGATCCACGACTACAAACATAATGTGTTGTGTGGTAATTCTACCACATTAGATATTGTCTTGTGTATACATGGAGGCATTGAGGAGAGTACTTGGGAATGTGAGTTGCAGATACACGATTAGTACCCATATATGTTTGATGTTTAACACTTTTCATGTAGCGATGTCCCTTTTGTGGTTAATGTTCATTCATGTTTATAAGATGGATTTCTTTTGGTTACTTCTTAGTGTCTGCTCTTTTTTATGAGTAATCTCGATGGGTGGTTGTACTGACTTTTATTCAGTTTCTTTTTAGGTTGGTTTTTAATTTTAGAGGAAAATAATGTTTTGAAATCTATCTAATGTAATGGTCTAGGATTATTGGGTGCATTCCATTGTGAAAATATGGTGTATGAGTTGTTCTGGGAGGACAAGGTGACTTATCAACAACGCATTTCCAAATTTCCAATCTAGTGAATAGTTCCATCAGTGAACAGTTCCAACGATACACCGCTATAAATAGTTCCATTGGTAATCCGTTGGGAATAGTGAAATAGTATCATTATTTGAACATTGTTTCTACAAGGGAGTGGTACAACGGTAACCTCTTTTTCGTTTTACAAATATTGAGTTCCTTAACTATGTTTCCATAACTGTGAGGTCCAACGATAACATGTATTTCTTTTGTCGATTTTTTAGTTCATGAACAATGTTTCCATAATTATTATGTCCAATGGTATCATCTATTTCCTTTTCCAAAATTTGAGTTCATAAATTGTGGTTCTATAATGGTAATTTCCAATAGTAACCTCTATTTATTTTGCCAAATATTTAGTTCATGAATAGTTTTATGAGAACGGTGTGGTCCAACAGTAACCTCTATTTCATTTTCCAAATTCTTAGTTCATGAACAGAGCATCCAGAATGGTGTGGTCCAATGGTAGCCTCTATTTCCTTTGCAAAATTTGGAGATCATGAATAGTGTTCCCAAAATGGCGAGGTCCAAATCTAGACTCTATTTTCCTTTTCCAAATTTTCAGTACTTGAACAATGATTCCATATTCCTGCATTTTCACCCCTATGATGTTTCCATTGATGTAAAATGAATTTAAAGCCTCATTTTAATGACTATAAGACCTATTCAATAGCCCTACCTCTAATATTATTTTAATTAAGGTCCGAGATGCTTTTACTTGGTCATATCGCATGGTTTAATGCAATCCCCATTTAATAGAAAATCTAGCATATCTTTAACAGCTGCTCCATTAAATATTATAGAGGTATGATATTTCATACTCCCTAGTTCTTCCTCCTTGTTCTTGGGTGTGAGATGCTCATACCTTCCATTCCCTCTCATAGATTTGTGTGATCAAACATTCCACCATGGATTGGTTCCGCTCTGTATTGATGCAACCAATCAATGTCGATCAGTCTTAGATATAAGGTATGATCTATCAACATTATATTGTGTTCATATCCATCTGTTTTTCTTATCCCTTTCATGGAATGTTGTCACCATTTAACCAATGATCTTATCTTGTGTGTTGAACCATGTGGTGGTGTCTCTACATCATCCAGTAGATACAATTGTCACGGGTGGAGGAGATTGCAACCTGTTGTGTGGATCATTCTTGTATAAAGAACATCATGAACCATTAGAGGTTGGGGATTCATTGCATATCTTTTCCATTATAGGAAAATATATAGATATAATTTTTTAGTCCACTTGATCACAATGGAATTGTCATAATAAATATTTGAACCAAATTAATAAATTGATATCAATCGTATGTTAATGCCTCTTGTTTTTCCAGATAGTGAGATATCTATGCTTCCTTTTTTTAGATTTTTGTTTTTTATAAAAATTGGTAAATAATGTAAATCTGAAATTAATTAATATTTGTATGGGTAAAGATAAAAAAGAATTTAATGAATCTGATTGTGGTTGATGTAATTTGATGCTAATCAAATTGAAGCAGTAAGCATGTTTAATGAATTTGTGATAGATTAATTTTTAGATTTTCAAAAGCTGGAACCTACTAATTAGAAATTGGTTAAATCAAGATTGATTAAAGAATTGGTTTCTTGATAAGAGGTAATCTCTTGTAGGGTTCTGAGTTAGGCTCTTTCTTGTTTAATGGACAAAATACCAATTGATATTATGTTTGTTTTCCTACTTCTTGTGTTTTGATGTGAGCATGGATGGTTGTTGTGATATGTGGGGGTATGGAGAAATATTGGTTATGGAAGCAGTTGATCCATAAAGTGGTGTGATGCATTAGTTTATTCATGTGGGTGTCGGGGAGGACACCAGAGATGATGGAACATGTTAGATGAGAATGTTTGGATGCACTATGTTTCTTTTTGGATGTTTATGATCTTTAATTTCCCCAATGATCAAGGAAACAGTATGCTTACACTCCTTCCAAAAGGGGAGAAGACATGCGGATACTGCCATGTGCATTCCATGTTTAGATTCTCGAGGGAGGATGGTCTCTGCTCTTGTTATATGTGGATATGAGTTGATAGGTAGTTCATCTACTCACCGAGTTTCCCCCCATTATGTTTAGTAGCTTTGAATGTGTTCATAGAATTCTTCGGAATATGGGAATGTAATAATTTTTTTAATAAATGATTGAACATATGATGTTATCCCAAGTTGATGGAGCTTGCTGGGATGAAATGTTGAGGTTTGAATTTAAAGGGTCCTTAGAATTTTGATGTGATGCTAAGGAAATATAATGTGAAATATTTTAATTGTTATTAAATGTTTAAAGTATTAACTAACTTAAATTGAAACTAATAAAAAGGGAATGAATTAATGTAATCAATCATTTTAAATGGTTGTGTGCTTATAAAATACCTAGTCATAGAAGGGGTTGCTGGGAGTGCGAGAGAAGTTAGCTGTAGTTGAGTCTAAGACTAGTTTATTCCAATAATGTGGTAGTGAGATATTGTATATACTATATGTTTCGTTTTTCTATACTCTACTCCACCCCTTCAGTTAGGGAAAATGAAACCTCGGTGATTCGAGGCCCTAGGGGGGGGGGTCCCCAACATTCTGGTGGGAGGATGGGTGGTTGACTACCCAATTTAGTCATACTCTCTTCTCTTTGTAGTAATATGTGATGTTAGTCACAACAGTTAGTTAGCCCCATATAAGTTTGTAGAGTGATGAAATGGATTTTTTTATTCACAAACATATATACTGGATAGAGTTTTCTATGGAATACAATAGGTATAATGTGCACAGGTTGTGATTTCTTGAGGATCCATACTCATTGTATGGGTTGAAATGGATTGAGGTATAATTCCTGACATGTGATACATGTTATGCGAGCTGTGGTGGTTCTCGAAAACTACCCAGTTACTTTTATTATGTTGCCGTGGTGGTTTTTTTGCATGAGGTGCATGTTTTGGTTCTTTAACCAGGTCTCTGTGAGCAAGAACTATTGGAGAGAGATGCTTAGGACGTGAGACATTGGGGGAAAGCAAAAAACTAGTTGGGAAGTATTGGCTTGGTACCCATTATATTCATTATTATATTATATACTATTGTATGCATTACTTGGTGAGAGTAACCATGGTGAGGTTGGGAATATAGTATAACTGTTTAGGTGATTAGATAGATTCGCTTGTTGTTCAGTGTGCTTATGCATGATTTCTTTACGTTTGCATGGGAGGCTCCGGGGAGGATCCTTCTGTGTATACTATTATACTCACCCTATGTATATATAAACTATTTTTTCCAGTCCCATGGAACATTTTAGAGATAAGGTTGGTTACTAATATCTTGGGGTTGTAGCAGCTGTTCAGGATTCATGGTTGATGTTGTTTTAACTTTATTTTGTGTACTTGCAGTTTTTCCCTTTTAATTGAAGTAGTTTTTCATGACATTACATATGGGTAATTGGTATTTATATTATATTTCTATCTTATATGGAGTTGTTTAGTTCTTATCTTATAGCTATCTATCATATGTTTTATCTTATAAGGTAATGCCTACCATTTCATTGTTTACTATACACTCAGTTCTAGTCACCAACCATGGTCTACTAGTGGCGGGACTCTGGGGTAATTATCTCTCTTCTCATATTATCAGACTAGGAGAGGTACACCTTGTGGGGAGGGGGTTGTGATAGAGTGGTATCTATGGTATGGTTGAGAGTTGGGATGGAGTTTATTGTTACACACAGTTCATGTTGCAAGGGTTGGTAGGGCAACAATATTAGTCATGTTTAACAATTGATGTAAACATTAGAGACTGGCTGAGAAATAGGTATTTAGGTCCACATATGATTAGATGCATGAATCATTATGTTTACAGTGGATACTAAACAAGGTGATACTAGTTTCATGGTAGAGACCTATGAAAGGATCATGCACCAATCTTCATTGCGCATGTGTTTGAATGGGTATACTCTGGGATAAGTTAACCTCAAATGAATAAAATTAAAAAATTTATAAATTAATGTTGAGTCTTATATATTCCATGTCTCAGAGCTCTATATATTTTTTAATTTACAGGTTTGGCTCCAGTTCGACGTTATCTTCAGGATCACATAGAATATATCCAGCAGGCACTTCCAGCAGATCGCCGTAGGGTAGAGGTTGATAACAACGACACTTGTAGGAGGAAACTCCAAGAGTTCATGTGCCAGAGTCTATAGATGTATGAGGGCTCCATTTTAGATAAATTCATAGAAAATAGGTTGGAGGAAGTAGAGATAGGATTTAGTTCAATACGTTCTTGGAAAGAGAACATGGTGTCCTTTGTTGTGACGATGCTCCATGGTGCTGTAAGGCGGTGGTGGTTATTGTTCGTTGGGAATCGCGAGGAGTCAATGATCTCATGTGAGGAATTCTTAGAAATGTTTAGAGTCGACTATCTTTCTTCAATCATGAAGGAATCTAGTCTCTAGGCTCTTCTTAGCCTTCGACAAGGGAGCTTCAATGTGCAAGAGTTTGGAATCCATTTTAGGAAACTTTTACAATATTATTAGGACTTGTTTCCAGAAGAGGAGGCCAGGGCAAGGTATTTTGAGGAGGTTGGCATCCAGAGATCCAACACCAGGTCACCTCATTTTTTCTAAAGACATACCTTGATCTACTACTAAGGGAAGAGTTCATTGAGAGTAAATTGGCTAAAACTAGATCATCATAAGAGTGGAGTAATCATGATTCCTTACGAAGAAGAGTTGTGGTCTAGGGTTTCTAGTTTTTAGGGAAGAAGAGTTTTCATTCTGCCAGGGGTAGGTCCTAGCCCTCAGCATATCATTATTTAGAGGCATAGGCTCTCAAGACTATTCCAAGGGATCATGAACTTGTTGTTATTGTGGTGGTTGAGGACATCATCAGCAAGAGTGACCAAACTTTCAGAGCTGTCATCATACACTAGGTGTTCCGCTCTAGGTTACTCCGTTGAGGCAGTTCCATCCGAGGAAGCAGTAGTAGCTTGCACCAGCATTGGAACAACAGAGGGTGGATGGTGTGGGTAAATGACAACCACTTGATGCACCCCATAGTTATAGAGAAGATTGTGGTCATGTTTGTGGAATTCATCAGGGCTAGAGAGGGTATAGAGTTAGTCGTGGTCAGCATCATGATTTAGCGTTTCCAGCTCCAACTGAGCCCATTGTCATTTGAGGTATCCTTATCATTTTTTTCTAACTAGTTGTGTTCATTGTTTGATTCCAGAGTGACACACTCCTTCATTTCACCTTCCATTGTTATAAAACCCCAAATTTCATAGTATTATAACTCTTCAATGTAATTCAATAACATAGGCAACACAGAACACCGAGTTTTAGTGCACCACAATTTACCAAACAAACTATTCAAAAAGTGGTTATGAATAATGTAAACTGAATTTTTAATTTTATATAATATATAAAATTATATAATCCATATAATGTGTATCTATGACATAATATAAGAAAAAATTCAATTATCCAGATAAAAGAATTATTTCTCAAAAAATAAATTTTTTCCACCTTTTAATGGAAAACCTTTTTTAAATCAAATATTTGACACTTTTACCTAATAAATTTGACAAAATAAACTTCTTATTTAAAATCAGGATATAAAAAATTAACTTTTTTATATTTTTTATTGTTTTTATGATAAATTTCATATTTGGGTGAATAGTGAAAATTACTAATGTTTAACTAAAAGATACTTTTTTATTCCAAATAATTTATAGTGTTCAATTATATATTTTAAATTTTTGGAAGTATAATTATATTATATTTTTATCATTTAATACAATATAGGTCATTATAATTATTTTTGAATTTACATTAGACCTAAACATATGTCAATCTTTTGATATATTTTACTTTTATAAAAACCTTCCTTTTGGATTTGACAACGGAACATATTTTAAATTAATAAAAGAAAATTCTATGTTTTGAATTGGGTAAAATATATTTCATTTTTGAATTCAGAATATATAAATTATCTTAGGGTGATGTTTTTCGTATTTTTATGAAAACATTCAATTTTTGATGAATAGTGAAAAAAATTGTGTTATTGTTTAAAACTGACTTTTTATTTATGTTATTTTTAATTTTATTTTAATTTATTTTCCGAAGAAATAGATATATAATACCTATATTTTTTCAATACAATTCATTGGAGTCATTATATAATATGTTTAGTTATATCAAATTTTATTGATCATTTTACCGTCTCCTACGCACCTTCTAGGAGCAGCTGATAATTTTCATAAAATGTAATTTTACCGCATCTATGAGATGAATTTAAAAAATCTGAGAAAAAATATCAAACCTTAGTATGTAAAATTTGGATAAATATGGTGAAAATAACTTTTGTGAATAGTAACTTTTTTACATTTATTTGCCACGTTTAAAAGTAAATAGGGTAATTAAGGGTAAAATTGATATTATAATTACCCTCACACATGTCCTTATTCTATTGGATATGTGAAATTTATCCAAAAAAACGTAGGAATAAAATATGATCCTTTCGGTCCACTTGGGAGAGATTTGTACGTTTATTAATATTTAATTTAAAAAAGAGTTAAAAATGTTAAATTCATGTTTTCATAACAAAAACATTTTTAATATTGTGTTATACATAATATAAATTAAAGTATAAATATTCATTAAAAGATAAAAAAATTTCTTACATAATAGTATTTTATTTATAATTTATCGACATTAAATAATTAAATTTTTTATGAGACAATGATGATGCAGTAATTACCTTATTAATAAAATATTGAAATAATTGATATTATAAATACCCAAATAAATGTAATTTGAGACTTTTTAAGAATTATAATAATTTTATAGGTTAATATTACATTTTAGAGTTGATTTAATGAATTTTATTCGAAGTAATCATGTTGTTTTGATTTTAACAAAAAACAAATAAAAAAATATTGTCAAAATTGCCATAAAATTGTTTTTAAAACATAAACTATATTATTGGTTGATATAATATTCCAAAAAATATAAGGTTTGCCAGAGGTCTTAAATAATATTATATATTTCCTTAGTGAATCACTTTTGGTTCCCTTGGAAGTTTATAGTATATTTATTACCCATATAGTGTAAGAATACAAAATAACACATTAAAAGTTAAACTATTTAACTACGAGTTAAATATATAATGATAAGGTTATAATGGTATCCAAAACTTGTATAAAATCTATTGGTTGAGATTATTTCAAACCATAACAACCCATGGTTCTAAATAAATTCCTTTTTAACCATTATTAACCGAATATTATTGTATAATAAATTAATACTTTAATCTTTTCCAAAAGTGACCCTCACCCTTCTTATAAAAGGTCACTTCCCCTTCTCTCAAAATCACACCTCTAAATCCATTTGGCATGGAAAAAACCAACCAAAATATTCTTCCAAAATCCATCACGTCAACGTAGAGTACATAATTTGATCATAAAACCCACCAATGGAGCCCTTTTGATCAACTCAAAAAGAAACACCCGAAGAAGAGGTAATAATTTCACTACCTTATTTCATGTTCTTTTATTTTACCACATCCTCATTCTTTATTATTACAATACCAAAATAATAATTCGAGTACCTTATACATATTTTGATTTTATTATAAATATCGAACCACCATATTTATTATTCTATCCATCCTATTAAAGATAATGTCAATATGCATGCATACATACGGCTTACCATCTCCACGGCGTGGTGTAATTTTTTATTCAACATTATGTTATTTGGATGGATATAATGATGAGTAATAAGTATATAAATAATTAAAATAACATGATAATTTATATGTAAATTTAATATACCATCCAATTCCAAACCATTTAATCATTATGGAAATGATATTGTTGATTGTGCGTATGTACAGATTACCGTCTCCATGGCGCGATGAGATTTTTTTCCACATTTACCATTCATTGATGATTATAAAAATATATATTATTGATAAGTATGTAATATATGACATAATATTTCTAGGGGAGATATATATATATTTATATGTATATGTATATACTTAAATATATCTTATTCACTTACTTTTTGTTCAATATGATATGAAAACAGAAACAACGTTTATGCGTACCTATGACATACTGTCTCCAAAAACAGTGTTTTCCATTTCATATATATATATCTATAACAAATATTTATATTCTAAATATATATTATATATAAATAAAGGTTTATATTTTGGAAGTACATTAATCATAATCTAAATTATAGGATCCAGAATAACAAGTTAAAACATGTACGATAATGAAAGCGATTATTAATCAAACATTAATTTTACATTGAAGTCATTATTAAATTGTTTGTATAAATTCATAAATGAATCATGTATGATATTTTTTTTAGGTTTAGGGTAGATTACTCAATTTATTATTAAATAAAATAACTCTTTATACTGTGTAGAGGGAGACCCATTACCTTAACCGAATTCCCAAGGCCAAGTGTACTGAATACATGGTTTGTAAGCCCATTTTATGTCCCAAAGGACCCCTCAGTGAACAGTATTGCTACAATACCCCTATAGCTACAGTACCTACAACAGTTCCGCTACCCCTAAATTCTGTTCTACAGTCCCTCCACCTCAATATTGTCGCCGCTTCTAAAGTTCCACCGCTGCTACAGTGCCCCTGCTACAGTACAACTACATTACCTGAAAATTCTCCCGTTCTCGGATTTCATCATGGGTCTTTTGGAAGACAAGAAGGAGATGGTGCCCCTAGCGTACATGATTTTTGGCATGTATGATATTATAAATATGAATATTGTTATTTTATAATTAATAATATATAATGGTCATTATACTAGAGGTTAAACGTAACCTCGACCAAAGGAATGTTCTAGGTAAGGGTTATTTCCTCAATCTCATTATTATTTGAGATTTTTTATGTGTATGTATCTACTGGGACCTTTTAATCATCCACATTCATGTTTCATATAAATATTTTCAAAAATATTATTTTAAGGTTTTACGGGATGGTCCATTTAACTAGATCATTATTTTAAAAATTTTAATGATTTACATTTCTGAACTCTTTTAATTAATTTCCATGTTTTCAAATGATTTTAAGGATTTATTTATATAAACATAAATGTTTTGAAATGATAATTATTTTAAAAAGATTAAAAATGGTATTAGAAACTATGATTCAAAAATATCTTTAAATGTCTTCCTTTATAAATTATGAAACATTTAAACGATTTCATGAAATTGGTATATCTCTCAAACAATTTTACCGATCATTTTAAACTATGTCAACATCCATTGATTGATTTTAAACTTATTTGAAGTTGATACAAAACTTCCATTTTGTAATGAAGGTTTGTTGATATGTTTGACTATGTATGTGTTATTTTTATATCATTCAAATTTTTGGTTAAAGTATTTACATTTCGTATGCTACTTATAATACAAATTTTTTTCTTATGTTTCGTCATTTTCATATGAGGAAAATAAAGGACATAATATGAGATGGGTGGAGCCCTATGTTTCTCCTCGATGCATCGTTACGTCTCATGTGACAACTAGATGTAGAATTGGCCGCGGACTTTCCCAATTTTGATATATGGTTTTGGTATAGGCCTAAATCCTTTTTAGACGTCTTGGTCAAGGCCTGAGCAAATTGTTTCAGAAGGTATATATTTATACATTCCCTGATTATAAAAATAATAATGATGGTACATGTGGTTATTCGATTAGTAGAATACCTATGACTATGTTTATTATGGAATTTTTTACCCCTCTCATATTCTTCCATAAGGTGTTCTTTTTTATTATTTTTAAAGGAATGTGTGTTTTATTATTCATATTCCATAATGTTTATGTTATCATCCACAATATTTTTTACCTTTACTGAGCATCTGAGAACACCAATTTCTTATGTTTTATTTTTCATAGTATTATATGAAGTGAATTATGATTGATATGTAGGTTTAAGAAAGGGTATTAATTTAATTCTAAAAGGTTCATTTATGTTGTTTTTTATTTTTGAATTTACAATGTAATGTTCATGTATATAAAATACTTTCCAAGACAACTAAACTAATCGGTCCTTCATGATATTATTCCTTATAATCATGACAATGTATTAAAATAATGCACCAGATCCAGGCTTATGGGGTCAGGGCATTACAGTTGGTATCAGAAAGAGTTTAGTAGAAACCTTGGATACCAGATTAAAAAAAATTAATAGAGAACACTACCATAATATATATTTTGATGATTAGTATAGAAGAAAATCCTGGAATTTATGAACTATAGTGATTTTGTGAGTTTTCCAACCAATAAATCCCTATCTAGATACGAGTAGGTAGAGGAAGCTCTGGCACAAATATAACTATGGTTAAACATGAAAACACTACTTTGAGCTGGACTCGAATGGGAACGGGTCCACGACAATAGGCCTTACTGCACTCTTGTTTACGACACTCCCAGGGGATATGTTTTGGATAATTCGTATTTTCATTACATTCCATTATGAAAGATTTTGGAGTAAATACTTTCTAAAATAAAACACTTTTATGATTATGGATTATATACATTAATAGTTCAATTTAATTAATGTATTATAGAAGTTTAGAATTACGAATTGTGATTCATAAACTGACCTAATTTATGACATTGTTTAGAAATGGCACCCAATAGAAGGAATGAGAACTCCATCAATACATATGATCCAATGAGTAAGAAGGATCATATCATTCATTATATTAGGCCAATATTTATAAGGGAAATACTATCCCATGTATTCCCAACATATAAATAAATAGTATCATGTTCTAATAAGAAATTTAATGAATTCCTTAAGTCCTATAGATTTTAATGGATGAAAGTGAGGAAAAAGATGGTAGAGAGAATGATGGCTAAAGGGAATCAGGGAATAAAGGACTTTCCACATATGATAACATAGGAACGAATCACTTTGGTAAATTCATGAAGGGAATGTGAGTTTTTTACAGGTGTGGAGAAAAAGGACACCAATTACATGATAGCAAGGGTAATAAAAAGGATTCAAATGTAAAAATTTTCACCTGCAAGGAGTTTGGGACAGTACTCGAATCAATGTCCAATCAACATAGTGTACTGCAAATAATGTTATTTAATAATAATTATGTTTTGATAATACCATAGATAAAGTGGAATGACTAGTTTTATAATTTTGTTATTAAATAATTACGTCATTTCAGTGTTGAATCGATGATATACCAGTTATCTGAACAATGTAAATAAATAAGGATTGTACTACAGTACAATTTCATTGAGGATTTGAGATTATCTTGTTCTATGAAAAGTGACTCAAAAAAAAGTTACACCTTATGGGAAATACTTGATTGGAGTATAGATAATCCTTTATATGGTCCTGATACTGAGGTAGTAATTTTGGAATAAGAGATTGTTGATTTGGATAAATAATATTTGATATTCATGACTTCCTTGGAAGAGATTAATGGTATGTTTATTTCATCCTTGTTGGAGAATTAAAAATTTGGGTATATATGGAATATATCCAGTATTATATAAGGAATAAGGGAGCATGAATGTAATAAATAAGGTATTATGGTAATTCAAGGTGTTACCGTGTATTAAAAGAAGACAGGATGATGGTATTCACATGTATTTGTGTGAAAAAAAGATCTTCATTATGTTTACCTTCCTTATAAATTTTGGACTGTATGTTTGGAAAAGAGTATTTTGGATAAGTCAAAAGGGTGGAATGAATTATTTTTTTTAATTTGATACTATTGTTAAGGTTACATCATTTATTAAATATATTTTTGGATTTTTAAATAAGGTAAACCTAGAAGTCGGGCGAAAACTCGTCGCATTCGGCAAGGGCGCGAGACATGAGCCCGCAACCGAAGGGTCACAAGGCTGCATCACCTTCAACTAGCCTACGTGATGTCTTCATAGGTGTAATGTAGTTTTTTTAAATGGTATGACAGTTGAATTATATTTTCATAATTTATGGAACCTTATACGATGAGGATAAATAGATTATTTTTGAATTGTATTATCATTTGTAGTGAAAGATGGGTTTGTTGTAGGAATTAGTTGAAGGACGATACTCTACATGTCAAGTATTTTTCTTCCTCTTATACTATGAATGAATTTATTCTTAAACTATAGTGAAGGGATCTTAAAACCAAAAAGTGTTATCGTAATACCTTATATTTTGTTGAACCGATGATATTTTAAATCATCATAGATTGATGGAATTGAGGACCTTATTTTTAAAAATGTCTGTGATTGATGACCTAAATCAATCCCTATAAATATTTAATTTTTTCCTCTAATTATGTGTCTCTAATTTCCCCTAATGTTCTCCTAATTGAGATCATAATTTGGTGGTGAATTTTCATTTCTCTTTCCATCTTATTAAGACTAAATTTTATTAACAAAATTTATGATGTGAATTTTCCACAAATTTATTTTCAATTATTAACCTTTTATTTTCAAAGAACAATATCAATTTGTGAGGATTCAATTTATTGATGAAGGGGAGAACGTAACTCCCAATTATCTCACAGTACATTAACTCTTCAATGTAATTCAATAACTTGCACAACACACAACACAGAGTTTTAGCGCACCACAACATACATTACTAGCTGTTCAAAAATAAGTTATTAATAGTTTTAATTAAATTTGGAATTTTATATACTCTATATAATTTTATAATCCATATTATGTGTTTCTTAGACATAATTTAAGAATAAATTCATTCCTTTTAAATAAAAGATGTATTTTAAAAAAAATGAAATTTTACCTCCTTTTTCTAGAAAACCAATTTAAAATCCAATATATAACAATTTTATATATTCAATTTGACAAAATAAACTTCCTCATTATATTTAGGACATAAAAAATTATTTTTGATATGTTTTTTGTGTTTTTTCGGATAACTTTCATATTTTGGTGAATACTGAAAATTTATAAATTTTAACCGAAATGAAATTTTATTCAAAATAATACATAGAGTAAAATTATACATTTGAATGGTTTGGATGTATAATTAGATTATATTTTTATCATTTAATTCAATTTTGGTCATTATATGAAATTTCACATTTATATTTGACATAAAGACATGTCAATTTTTTGATAGTTTTAGCTTATTTAAAAACTAGTTTTTTGGTTTTGACTATGAGAATTTATTTTAAATTAATAAATTCAACATAAATGTTTTTAATTTGTAAAAGTAGACTTCATATTTGAAATCATAATATAAAAATTATCTTAGCGTAAAATATTGGTATTTTTCTGAAAACATTCAATTTTTGTTGAATAGTGAAAAACACTGTGTTATTGTTTGAAACCGACTTTTTATTTATGTAATTATTTATTTTATATTAATTTGTTTTAGGTAAAAATATATCCATAATTCCTATATATTTTCAATTTAATTCATTGGATTCATTTTATAATATGTTTAGACAAATGAAATTTTATTGAACTTTTTATCGTCTTTTACCCACCTTCAAGGAGCATTTATAAATTTGAATAAAACATAATGTTACCTCATCTTTGAGTTGAATTTAAAAAATCTGAGAGACATGATTAACCATAGTAAATAATTTTTATTCAATAAGATGAAAATAATTTATGGTGAATAGAAACTTTTGGCTTTTCTTTACCTCGATTAAAATTAAATAGGATAATTAAGGATAAAAATTATATTATAATTACCCTACCTCATATAATAATTATGTTGGATAAGTGTATTTAGAAAAAAACTACCTTACTAATAAAATATGATCCTTTAGGTCTACTTGGATTATATTAGGACATTTATTTTTATTTAATTTAAAGATGAGTTAAAAGTGTTAAATTGAAGTTTTCATAACTAAAACAATTTTAATATAGTGTTATACATAAGAAAAAATAGACAATAAATATTCATTAGAAATATAAATTGATTTAATACATAATGGTATTTTATTTATAATTTTATGAAATCAAATAAAAAATTTATTTATGACATAATGATGATGTAATAATTACCTTATTAAAAGATGATTTAAATAAATGATATTATAAATACCCAAATAAATAAAATTTGAGACTTTTGATGAATTAAACTAATGTTATAGGTTAAAATGACATTTTAGGGTTGATTCAATAATTTTTTTTAAAATTATTCATGATGTTATGATTTTAACAAAAAACAAATACCAAATACTTTCAAAATTGACCTAAAATACTTTTAAAATCAAAAACTATATTATTGGTTGAAATAATAATAATAAATATCTATGGTTCAGACAAAGGTCTTAAATAATATTATATATGTCATTAATTAACCACTTTAGGTTCTTGTGATGTTTAGACTATGTTAATTAACCATATAGTGTAAGAATATAAGATGATATGGTAAAAGTTAAACTATTTAACTAGGATTTATATCTAAAATATATGGTTAAAATGGAAACCTTAACTTTTATAAAACCTATTGGTTGATAGTATTTAGACCCATAACCACAAAAGGCTCAAAATTAATTCTGTTTTGGCCATTATAAACCGAATATTATTGTATAATAAATTAATACTTTAATCATTTCCTAAAGTGACCCTCACCCCTCTTATAAATGAGAACTTCCCCTTCTCCAAAAATCACACCTCCAAAGCCATTTGGATTAGCCAAAACCTTCAAAAATATCCTCCCATATTACCTCACTTCATTCTAGAGTCCCTAAGTTTATCTAGAAGCCCTCATAAGGACCCGTTTTTATAAATTTCAAAGGAAACAGCCGATGATGAGGTAATAATTTCACCACACTCTTTCATTTAATATTCTTTTTACACATCCTATTTATTTTTTATTACCATTCCTACATAATACATCCAGTACCATATACATAATGCGATGTTATTAAAAATTTCACTCAAACATATTCATTATTTTGTCTAACATATAAATGATAATGTCACCATGCGTGCGTACGTACGACTTACCGTCTTCACGGAGGGGTGTGATTTTTTATTCAACAATATGTTATTTGGTTGGATATAATGACGAGTAATGTGTATTCAAATAATTAAAATATCATGGTAATGTATCTGTAAAATTATTATACCATCCAATTAAATCCTTTTAATCCTTAAAGAAATGATAATTTTGCTCATGCGTACGTACAGATTACTGTCTCCAGGACGCGATTAGATTCATTTAGACATTCACCATTCATCAATAATTATGAAAATATATATTATCAATATGTTTGTAATATATGACATAATAATTCTACTTGAAATATATATATATATATATATGTATGTACTTACATATATCTTATTCACTTACTTTTGGTCAATATGATATGAAAACCAAAACAAAATTTATGCGTACGTACGACCTAACATCTCTAGAAATGGTGTTTTACATATCATATATCTATCTATTAAAAATATATATATTCTAAATATATATGATATATAAATCATGTTTTATATTCTGGTTGTATTTAAATCATGATCTAAATGATACGATCAAGATAATCAAGTTAAAACACGTAAAATAAAGAAAGCAATTATTACCCAAAATGTTAATTTATCATCGAAGTCATTATTAAATGGGTAGTATAAATTCATAAATGAATCATAAATGATATAATAAATATGAATATTGTTATTGTATAATTTAATTACATACAATGGTCATTATACAAGAGTTTAAACGTACCCTCGACCAAAGGAAAGTGCAAGGTAACAGTTATTTACTCAATGTCATTATTATCCGAGATTGTTAATATGTAAGTATCTACGGGGACCACTTTATCTTCCACATATGTGTTTCATAAAAATATTTCAAATGTAATGTTTTGTGTTTCAATGGGAGGGTCCATTTCACAATATCATCATTTTAAATGTTTTAATGATTTATTATTCTAAACCCTTTTAATTAATGTCCATGTATTGAAAATGATTTTAATGATTTATTTAAATGGACATGAATGTTTTTGAATGATAATTCTTTTCAAAAGATTATTAGTGGTATGGGAAACATTGAATCAAAAATATCTTTAAATACCTAATATTATAATTTGTTAGAGTTTTAAATAATTTCATGAAAAATGGGTATTTCTCCCATAGAATTTTACCAATAATTTTCATCTATGTCAACATCCAATGATAGATTTTAAATATATCTGAAGTTGATACAAATCCTCCATATTGTATTGAAGTTTTTGTGACATGTTTGAATTTGGATGTGTTATTTTTATTCCACTCATGTATTTGTTTAATGTATAGACACTTGGTATGATTTTTCTAATATTAATGATTATGTTATGGTTCTATATTTTCATATGAGGAATGTATTGGACATAGTAAGTGAATGGTAGAGCCATATATATCTCCTTGATGCATCAGTGGGTCTAATGAGACAATTAGACATGGAATTGGATAATGCTTTTCCCTATTATATATATGGTTTGGGCCAAGGCCTTAATCTTTTTTTTGACGTCTTGGTCGAGGCCTTGAAAATTGTTTTAGAATGTATGGCATTATAAATTCCCACATTATGAAAATTATAATTATGGTTCATGTTGTTATTCGATTTGTAAAATACCCATGAAGATGTTTTATTATGAAATTAATTACTCATCTCATATTCCGGACAAAAGGGGTTCATGATTATTATTATTTAGAAATGTCTTTTCAATTATTCATCAGCCCTAGTGTTTATGTTATCTTCCGCAGTATTGTTTACCCTTAATGAGAATCTAAGATCACCCATTTTTTATGTCTTATTATTCCCTATATTCCATGAAGTGTATTATGATTTATATGTAATGTTAAGCATTGGGATTAATGGAATTCTCCAAGGATCATTAATTTTGTGTTTTGTTTGAATTTTTAATGTAACATTCATGTATGTAATATTTTTTCAATGTCTGCTAAACTAATAAATCCATCAGTATGTGAATAATTTTAATCATGCCAATGTATTAAAATAATGCACCAGCTCTGGTCTTATAGGGATGTGGTGTAACACTTGTCCATGATTTGGGACTAGAGGTAGAGAGGCATCTAGTTCCCTTGGCATTGACTATGCTAGTTTGAGGTCGATCTATCTTCATTGAAGTATGTAAAGAATGTGAGAATGAGCTGGGAAAACACCTCTCATGGGGAGATTTTCTATGATTATAGATACAACCATATGATGTCATCCTCATCATGTATGGGTTGTATTCGGGGCAGGATATCATGGATTTCTTCAAGAAGAAGGTTTTTTTCTTTGAAGTAGATGGAGAGAAGGTGGTGTTGGTTGGGGAGAGAGACCCTCAAATTGGTCAGAGACATGATCAGTCCATATCATCCATGATGATTGTAGATGATGCACTGAGTCGAAATTCACTTAGTGATGTAGTGCATGATTCTGGTGATTCCTTGAGAGTAATAGAAGAACCATCATCATTACATCTTAATATGGGAGATGTTGGGGGCAGAATTTTACTTTTTAAAGTGATGGTGCATTCATCTCTGGTGAAGTAGGTGGAAGTGTTCTAATTGGGGGATATTGAGGTGGATGTCTGGAGAGACCGAGTTTTTTGTGGAATGGTCCTTAATGGATGGTATGAGGATGAACAACACTGAGTGTTGTTTAACAAAAATATATTTGATCCATTGGCAATACATGAAAGGGTTCTCATAGAGTTCCATAGTTCACCAATAGTGGTGCATCCTCATGTGAAAAAGATGTTCCAAGATTTGAGGAGATAGTTTGGGAGGCCTTAGCTAAAGAATATAGTTTCAGAGTTTGTGTCATGATGTTTGGTCTTCCAGAAGGACAATTCTAAGCACCAGGTCCCCGATGGTTTTCTACAGCTGTTAGATGTTCCTCAGTGGAAGTGGGAGTACATCTCAATGGACTTTGTTACATGTTTATCATAAGCTCAGGGAGAAAATGAAGATATTTTGGAGTTAGTGTAACTCTTAACACAATCGTACCACATCATTGTGTTCATGGAGTCAATATTAGTGGATGTTTTGTTGAGGTAGTATATAGTGGAGGTGGTGAGACATCATGGAGTCCCTCGAAAGATAATTACCGATCATGATCCCCATTTTACATTGATGTTGGGGACATGTATACATCAAGATTGCAGTTCTCAACTATGACTTAACACTTCTTTTAATACACAAATGGTTGGTTAGACAGAGCGAAACATCTAGACTCTTGATGACAAGTTGTGATCTTGTGTCTTTGATTATGGCGGTGTGTGGATGAGGCACTTACACTTGGTGGAGTTCGTTGAAAACAATATTTTTCACTCCATCATCGGTATGGCACCATTTGAATCCTTGTATGGATGACCATTACATTTTCCAATGTTCTAGACTAGGGTTGGAGATTCAGAAATTCTCAGACCGGAACTAGTGCAGAATATAACTGAGATGTTTTAAGTGATTTGTGAGAGGATGAAGACAACAAAGTATAGTCAGAAATCATATATAGGTCAAAGGAGGAGGGCTTTGGACATTGATGTTGGGGATCACATGATTATGATGGTGACACCCTATCATGGGTAGTGAAGGTTTTTTCATTAAAGTAAGCATTATGATTGGTTTTTTGGGCCTTTCATGGTATTGGATCCAGTTGGAGTCATGACGTATTGAGTAGAACATCCCCCATAGATGATCTAGATTCCCAATGTTTTTCAAATTTCATAGCTTTGTCGTTGTATTCATGATGACTCACAAATAATTGATTAAGGATAGATTGATTTTGATGATGGTTCCACATTCAAGGACCATCCTGTGAAGATCCAAGACTGCAAAGATGAGGTGTTGCGTGGGCTCTCTATCCGCTTGGTTCGTTCCTTGTGGAGACA
Source organism: Viscum album (assembly GCA_963277665.1). Classification (NCBI taxonomy): domain Eukaryota; kingdom Viridiplantae; phylum Streptophyta; class Magnoliopsida; order Santalales; family Viscaceae; genus Viscum; species Viscum album. Next base: position 1,521,952,112 of record OY728136.1, read on the forward strand.
CGATGGTGTAGAGGAGAGTACTTGGGATTGTGAGTCGTGGATATGGTCTAAATGCTCAGAGTTTTTTTATTAATAACACTTTTAAGGTAACAATGTCAATAGTGTAGTAATATTCCTTTCATGTTTATAAGATGGATTTCATTTGGATACTTCTTGTGGCATTCTCCCTTTTGAGAGGTATATCGATGGGTGGTTATTCATACATCTTTTCTGTTTCTTTTTAGGTTGGTTTTGAATTCTTGAGAACAATAACATTTTGGTAGGTATTTGATGAAATGGCCCAAACCAATATGGTCCATTCCTTTGTGAAAATATGGTGTTTGAGGTGTTCATGGAGGTCTAGGTGACTTACCCCTAACACTTTTCGATATTTTCAATTCTGTGAATAGATCCATCAGCAATCAATTCCAACGGTAGATTCCTATTAAAAGATCCAACAGTAAACCACTATGAATAGTTCCATTATAACCTTATGTAAAGAATGTTACCAGAATGGTGAGGTCCAATGGTAACCTCTATATCCTTTTCCAAATTGTGAGTTCATGAACAATGTTTCTAGAATGGTGAGGTCCAACAGTAACCTCTATTTGTTTTTTCAAATTCTCATTTTACATGAATAATTTTTCCAGAATAGTGATGTCTAATGGGAACCTCTATTTTCAATGACAAATTTTGAGTTCATGAATAGTGTATCCATAATGGTGAGGTCCAACGATAACCTCTATTTTGTTGAAAAAATTTGGAGTTCATGAACAGTGCTTCAAGAATGGTGATTTCCAACGGTAACCTCTATTTCCATCACCCAATTTTGAGTTCATGAACAAATTTTCGTGAATGATGATGTCTAATGGTAACCTAAATTTCCTTATCCAAATTTTGAGTTCATGAATTGTGTTTTCAGAACGATGAGGTCCAATAGTATCCTCACTTTTCCTTTTCAAAATTTTATGTACGTGAAAAGTGTTTCCAGCTTCGTACAATATCACCATTTTGACATTCCATTAATGTAAAATTCATTTAAAGCCACAATTTAAGGACTCTAAGTCCGATTGAAAGGCCATAATTCATAAATTAATGTATCCAATGGCTTGGGATGATTCTTCATGGTCAAACCGCATAGTATATGGTGATATTCTTTTAATGGAATATCCAGAGTATCTTAAAGAGTTGTTATGTTAAATCTTATAATCGAAAGATATATAATCCTCCCAAGTTCTTCCTCCTTGTAATTGGGTGTGAGACAATCAAACCTTCCATTCCCTCTACTAGAGTTGTGTGATCAAACATTTCTCCTTGGATTGGTTCCCATATTTTTTTATGCAACCAAGCAATATCGATCAATCTTCGATATAAGGTTTGATCTATCTCAATTCTATTGTTTTCATATTCTTCTATTTCTACTTTCCCTTTTATGAAATGTTTTCTCCATGATCTTAAATGAATTTTCATGGGGGTTTATCAGTGTGGGGGTGTCTCTACATCATCAGTTGTATACAGTTGTCATGGGGGGAGGCTATCACAACCTGTTGTGTGGATCATTCTCATATAAAAACATCAAGAATCGTATGAGGCTAGGGATTCATTTCTTCTCATTTATTTTACGTGGAACTGTATAGTTTTAAAAAAATTATTCACTAGATCACAAATGGAATTGACATAATAAATATTTGAACTGGATAAATAAATTGATATCGATCATATGTTATTGAATCTTGTTTTACTAAATTGTGTGTTTTCTATGCATTATTTGTTTAGATTTTTAATCATTATGGAAATTGCAATATAACGTAAAGACGGAATTAATTGATAATTTTTTGGCTAAAATATAAAGATTTAGGTGAATTAATCTGATTGTAGTTTTTGTAATTTGATGTTAATAAAATTGATGTAGTAGGCATGTTTAATAAATTTGTGATTGCTTAATTTTTATGTTTCCTGTGGATTGAACCTAATAATAAAAAATAATTTTTTTCTAGAAGGTTCGAATAATTCGTGGTTTGATCAATGAAATTCCATTTTACGGTTCTGAGTTACCATCTTGCTTGTTTAAGGGCTAAGAGACCAATTGATATGATGTTTTTTTCCAACTCCTTGGGTTGTTATGTGAGACTGGGTGGCTATTGTGATATGTGGGGGCATGGGGAGTTATTGGTTATAGAATCAGTTGATTCCTAGAGTGGTGAGATGCATCGGTTAATGCATGTGGTTGTCGGGGAGGACACCAGAGATGATGGAATAGATCAGATGTGAATGTTTGGATGCGTGCTGCTACTTATTGGTTGTTTATCCTCTTTATATTCCCCACATCTCAAAGTAGATGGTTTTCTTACCCTCATTCAAAATGGGAGAAGACGTTCATGGTATTCCATGTTCTTTTTTTATAGATCTTCTCAAGGGAGGATGGGTCTATGATTTTTCAATAGGTGTGAATGAATTGATGGGTAGTTCATATACTCACCGAGTTGATAACCCTTATTATTAGTATCATAGAATGTATTTCTAGAATGCCTTGGAATGTGGGAAAATAATAATTTTTTTAATAAATTATTGAATAAATGATGTTATCCTACAGTGTTTGAGCTTACTCTTATGCAATGCTAAAGTTAAAATTTCAAGGGATTGTGGACTTTGGGTGTGATGCTTATGAAATATAATGTGGAAATTGTTAATAGTTAATTAATGTTTAAATAATTAACTAATGTAATGTGAAGCTGATATAAAGGTAATTATGTAATGTTATCAAACTATATAAATGGTTGTGTTCTTATAAGATACATAGTCTTAGAAGTGGCGGCTCGGTGTTCAAGAGACGTTAGCTATATTTGAGTCTATGACTAGTTTATGCCCATAGTGTGGTTGGGAGCTATATTATATTCTATAATTTTTTTTGTTTCTATATGCTACTCCACCCCTCCTATTAGGTAAACTGACACCTCAGGGATTCTTACCCCTACAGGGGGGTGTTTTTCCCTACATTTCAGTGAGAGGATGGATGGCCGACTACACCCTTTGGCCCCGCTCTCTTCTCTTGGTAGTTACTTGTGCTATTTAGAACAACAGTTAGTTTTCCCCATATATGTGTGTAAAGGGATATAATTTCTTGTGGTAATTCACACACATATGTTCTAGATATAGTTTTTCTATTGACTTCTATAGGTATAATGTGTATAGGTTCTGATGGCTTGAGGAACCATACTCAGTGTATGGGGTGTATTTTCTTAATGTATAATGCCCGACATATGATACACATTATGCAAGCTATGTTGGCTCATTGAAACTGCTGGGATACTATTCTAGTGTGGACATGGTTGTTTTTTTCACATGGTGAATGTTGTGGTGGTTCGCCCGGGTTTCTGTAGGCAAACCTTTTTTGAGAGATATGGTTAGGACATACAACGTTGTGGAAATGTAGCAAACTAGTGGGGAAGTAGTGGAAGGGTACCCTTGTTATGATTTATTATATTATATACTGTTGTATTCCTTATATGGAGAGAGTATCCATGGTGAGGCTAGGAGCATACATTACCTGTTTAGGGGACGAGTTAGTTTCACTTGTTGTTAAATATATGTTAGCGTGCTTTCTTTAATTTTACAAGAGAGGATCCAAGGAGGAACCCACTATGTATACTACTATACTCACCCTATGTATATATAAACAGTTTGTCTGGTCACATGGAGGTGATTTAAGATCAGGCTGGTTATCACTTTCTTAGGGTTGTAGGAGCTGTTCGGGCTTTGTGGTAGCTTCTCTTTTTACATTCTTTTGGGTAATTGTAGTTTTTCCCTTTCAGTTGTAGTAGTTTTTCAGGACATTAAATATGTGTACATTAGATTTCTTTTATATTATTTTCTTAGTTGGAGTTGGTCGGTGCTTATCTTATCTCTCTCTTTCACATGTGTTCTTTTTTAGGGTAATGTCCCCCATTTGTGAGTTTACTACACCCTCAGTGCTAGCAACCAACCTGGGGACTACAGGAGGAGGGACATAAGGGTCAATATCTCTCTTATCAAATTTACAACCCATGAGGGGTACACGTTTTGGGGAGGGGGTTGTGACACATATCATTTTTTTCTTTCCTTCCCAGTCACAGAAATATTATAATGTTTTCCATGATTTTGTGGACTACTAACTTCACGAAGCGATGTGACTATCTTGTTTCATAACCACATAAAAAGGATGATATTTATAAGAAAATTAAAATAAATAATATTTTTCTTAAGATATTATAATAATTTTATAATTATAAAATATTACTTATTTACATTTTATAATGATTTTGTAAAAATTGAAATGTTTCTCTTGAGTATGTGTGACATATAGTTTCTATGATTGTAATATAAATCATTTATAAAAATAATCTTCCATGATTGGTACCAAAAGAATATTTTATATATAAATAATTAAATTAATTATAGTTTTTTACTATGGAAATTATAAATCCATTGTCAATGAATGTGGACCTGAATGAGAAATCAATACATATACCAAAAAAACGATATTACCAAAAAAAATATATAAATAAGGAATTAGTAATATTTTAGTAATCAATGGTAAAAAGTAAATAATATTTGGTGTAATATATATAATTATGGTTATATAATAGATTTATAATACTCCAATATTTATTTTATATGAGATTGAAACTTGTAAAATAGATGTTGAATCATAATGAATCGGATTTATAGTCAATAAATTATTTATGTGAAACATATATTAATTTACCACTCATTTCATTATTGTGGAATATATAATTATCTTTTTACATGATATAAAATTAATGTCAAAATTTAATGATATTTGACTATTCATTTTATGTTATTAGTTATTATGTGTTATGATTCCAAATATTAATATAGTGGTATGTGATATCTATCTCACTTTTTACACTTTTGAGACACATAAAATATTCACCATGTCTTCTTCTAGGGTGTGTATACATTCCATGAATGTTTCTATGATTATAATCCATAAAAAATTTAGGTGTTTCCATATCCATTTGAGGATATACCTATCATGGGTTATAATATTCAAAAGATACCAATGAAGTATGATATTTTTGTCTCAATTTGATTTCCATTTGAAAAAGGTTATGTAATACACATATCTTCTATTATTAGGTGTATATAAATAAACAATGAGTTTTAATATCTAGAATACATTCATTCTAGTAATATTCTATCATTATTTTTATTTTATTACTTCATGGGGATTACAATTAAATGTTACCAACATGGTAATGATTTTATATTATAGTCTCATTGTTTATCAAAATTATTTATGATAATGTTTCTAATGCTAAAATATTTTGTTCAATTCCACATGAAACTCATGATTTTAATTATCCTTTTGTTATATCAATAATGTAAAATTTTTCCATTCATTTTCACTATTTATTTAGTGAATATTTCTAATAAATTTTTTTAAAAATAATCTATCATTATATCATTATTTGATCTCAAATCCCTTTTCTTCAAAAATAATGTCTTTATACAAAATAATTTTTTTAATATTTAGTTATGAATTTTATAAGTCATTTTTTAAAACTATTTTAATTTTTAACTTGTTTTCTAAAAGGAAATATTTCTGTGAGATTTCAAACACTTTCTTTTTTTTCTTTTTCCAAAAATGTGAAATATATTTTGTTTTTAACATGCATGATAGGAATAGTATTTTTTGCTATCATGGTTCCTAAAAAATTTTTAGATTCCCTTAAATTATTTAAATATTATTTTTATTGAAAATCATATCTAATTATTTAATATATTTTTATATATTTTATAAAAATTTTCAATTTAGTAACGAATTCCTGAAATTTTTTAAAAATAGTTTTTTTAAAGTAGAAATTAAATTCGCCTCATGAAATATTTTAATTTTTCTTTAATATTCCTTTACAATATTTAATGGTTATTTAAAATGAAATGAATTCAAAAAAATTATATGAATTATAACATTTAAAGTGTGATTTTCAATGTAACGTTATTTTCCTTAATAAATGATATAAGTGATCTTTCAAAATCATTCTCTTTATAGGTTGACATCCCTTTACGTAACACAAGCTTCTCATGGGAAATGAATCACAAATACAATAATTATAATTTATTTAAATGGTTTATAATAAAAAATGATTTGGAAACCCATTTCAAATGCATGGGATTTACCTTGGTAACATTCATATGAATCCTACTTCTTTTTATGTGGGATATACTATAATTAAATGATCAAATGATTATGGAACATTTCACATTTTCAAATGTTATGATGTGATGAATTATTTTCCTAACCAATTTCATTTAATAGGTTATTTTATGATGAATGTATAAAGATTTTATGTAACAGATATGTATGTTTTTTATAATATGAATAGACAGGATAATATATCCCAAAAAATTATTCCGGTAATTTTTTATTTAACATGATATAGACAGGACTTGAATTTTTAGTGGAACAAAATTTTGAAGGAAATGTTTTCCACTATAATGATATTGGGTGTATAGAATGACTACAAAGACTGTTTTGAGGGAGAAACCATTCTACTACTATATCCTTGGAAATGATTGTTAACAACTATGAAAATTATTTTCAATATTAATGGGTATGGAACAATTTTATTTTTTATGGAACTGTTTTTCTCATATGTCAAGTATTCTTTTATTTATATATGATTCATTTATTTTTAACTATCTATATTTAATCCATGACTCATGATTATGATCATTGATACGCAATTTGTGGTTTTAAAATTCTATTATTCATGTCCTCATACCAATATGTTCTTCTTATATTTATATATCTCCCATCTTTACCTTTTTTGAGCATATAAGATAACCCTTTTTTATATTTCCTTTGCATATGTAAGGTAATTTATTTTAAGGATAGCATGGTAGTAAATATATCTAAGGAGGAAGATCATTATAGATGATATCAAATAACTTTCACCAAAATAGATGATTATTTACCAAGTCCACATTGACACAAAATATGGTATAGTCCTTAGGAATATTATTTTTCAATACATTGAATATTCTTATAAAAATATGTAATATAATTTTATGAAAAGAATAGGTATCTATTATTTATATTGGAGTAATTTTTTAGTTATCCATTATATATTATGATAATAAAACAATATTTAGACCAATAGGGATAATTATATAGATTTCTCTTGGGAATTATCTATAGATAAGTATACATATTATTCGATGTATAGTAAAATGCCTACGAATTTTTCATAAGGATAGAGCTAGTAGCCTCGATGAAATTACATCCCTATATATATACTAAAGATAGATTTGGATCTATTGCAATCATAATTGGGTGTAATTACTTCAAAAATAATGCTTTCAGCCAGTTATAATCATGTATTAGTTCTTGAAAAAGGTCCTTGACGTAAACCTTGTTTGAAACTCATGGGGGTATAATTTAAAAATTAAAAATCCATTTAGGAAACATTTTCGATGTATTTTAATAGATGATGACATTTAACTAGGATAAACCAAAGGAGCCATAGTTTAAAAAAAGGATTCATGATTTGTCCATATTATTTGTTATTGTATCATGATTATGTTGTTTTGATATATTATTATGGGTCCTCACACAAGGATTTTTCGTTTGAGTCCATGGAATTAACTCGAAAAACTGGGTTAACATTGAAAGTGATAGATAACAAGCAAAAGAGAAGTGAACTATGATGATGACTACGGTGAAGGATATTTTAATAATACTCAATAATTTAAAATAGAACATCATTATAAATATACACCTAAAAAACAATCAAACTGAACAAAAAATAGATGGATATAGCATGTTAATATTCCATGTAGAAGACACCATTGAGGAAAGAAGAATTAGTTTTCCATATGTCGATTTTTTTGAAGAACTAGATAAGAAAATTTCTCAAATAAATAATAATATTTTATAGCTGGTTAAATTTGTAAAAGGAAAAACTAACTAAAAGGGGAATAATGAAACTTTCGGTTAACAATATGGATTATAATAATGGTATACCAATGGATTTATCAATTATTGAATGTTTTAAATTTGGAATGTGGTTTCATTATGAAATTCGATTTCCTAGGGGGAATTCTCAAAATAGGAATTAGTATTTTTGTATAAGTAATGAATTTTATATTGAAATGGCGATACTAAAAATGGAATATGAAGGAAATGAGTAATTTATTATTATGATATTGAATCATATTAATGAATTATGGATGAGGTGGAATAATTGAATTTTGTTTTTGAATTTCAATTATAGAACTTTGTTATTTTATTCATAATATATATAAGGATTGTTGTTAGAATTTTTTTATTATAGATTTTCAATAACATTTTCAGTCGAACTAATGTACTAGAAAACAAATTCGACATAAATGTGATGATTTATAGAGAACAAATGATTAATAAAATATAACCCTTTAAATTTTCATGACATTTAAATAATGGTTATTACATTGAATATAGAGGGTATTGATATGTACAAAATGAATTAGATAGTGTTGATTACTATGGATTATTAACCATTTATTAACATTGTGGTTTATGATATCATAGATAGAGTATAATGTTTTTCTTGGATTTAGGGAATATACTATTAATATATGTTTGATATAAACAATAAGGTATCCTATATGTCTTCAATGATCATTTATTGTAATTAATTTTATTACCATTTTATTATAGAAAACATTATGATGTTATTCCCATGTCTGGTATGTGACCATCACAAACTACATTATCTTATATATGGGAATAATGTAATCTTTATTTTGTGAAATTTAGGGACCATATTTATAAATGTCGAATTTTTTATGGTTTCTAAGGTTTAAAATTTATGTAATGTCTTATGATGAGCATTTGATGATGTTCTAGAGATTAATGATTCACTTTCCAATATGACAATTTATCCATATTAAATAACCAATGATAATAATTAATTTAAACCTGAAATAGAGTGAATGACTTATCATTATATTATTTATTTATTTAGTGCATGATTCATGATAAAATCACCACATAGAGTTACAAATGGTGTTGAAATTGATCATGGAGAAATCAAAATATGTCATTGAGCCTATGGAATAAAAAGATATCATGTATGTACATTTTCATGTGTTCTCACTCAATAAATAAAATTAATTAACCAAATTACTGAAATGAATTTGAATTTAAATTTTATCATATTATAGTCATTTTTTATGAAATCAATGACCTTTTTTATGGCATGATGTTTTATGGATTTGTGTCCATCATCATTAACATAACCATGTTCATTATCACCCTCCATCAGTATTTAAAAGTTTTTTTATCTTCAATTCATTGGATTTAACATCTAGTATATGTTATACTATTTGAAACCATATTATGTATTTCTCTAGATTACATTTTCACTTCACTATATCATTGTATAGATGATGTTTTACATACTTTATATAAAAATATGTGTTTTTATAAAGGATTATTCAAATTTTGAACCTTTGATGGCCATGATTAATTATGATGGAGATATACAGTTTAAAGTGGATGGAATGTAACACCCCAAGATTTTATAAATGTTGGTTAAATAAATGTAGCCTTTTTTCTTATTTTTTTGCACATAATAACAATTTTAATTTACAGTACAAACAATACTGAGTTTTAACAAGATATTTAATAATATTAAAACATTATTACATATAATGATTTATATATACATTCCAATGGAATGCTGTGTTTCAATAATATTAAATATATTATGAATAAATATGGTTTATAAATATATATAAAATTAATTATTTAGTGATTACTTAATTAAAAATTTTAAAAAATATTTGGTAAGAAAGGGAATCATTTATGAAAAATAAATTTATAAAAAAATAAAAATTTTAAATTAAGAAATTAATGGAATAAATTTTCATGAATTAATTTTTTGAAATGTGTAGTTTATATATATAATATTGCTGTTACCAACTATATAATGTGTTTTATATAAAATCTATTAGAATAAATCGAATTTTACACCTAAAACTATATATCACTAAAAAACATATTTGGGTGCATTTCTTCTCTTATTTTAAAACAAAATTTTTTATTTTTTTGGAAAATTTAATTGGGAAAATAATTTTCTTTTATTAAATTATCTTGTCAAGTTAATATTTGGGGACATTTATTTATTTAATTAATAGATTAATTATATGAGTAATTGTGAAAAATACAGATTTTTAATTGAAAAATTGGCATTTCATTTATAATATTAATAAAGTTAAATATTATTTTATATTATTTTCAAATTAATATTATATAAATTATATAAATATTAATTAAAATTAGACTATTTGAAACATTTTAATGTATAATTTTTATATATAATCTTTTTAATTTTGGTCATTTTATTTTTGAAAACATCCATTCACATTACATATGTGAGACTAATTGTTTTTTATATTTTTAAATTATGTGAATGGGGTTTGTATAAATGTATTTCATATTTATAATAAGAATAATTTATATTATATTTTATATATAACAAATTTTTTATCATTATTTATAGTTAAAATACGGAAAATTTATTTTCTACACTCAAAAAAAATGGGTAAATAGGGGGATAATCTAAAAAAATAAGAGTTCAAATGAAATAAAACATTATTAAATAAATTTTATGGAAATTTATAGAACATTGAATGTTTAATTATCTAATATATTACATTTTATATAATTTTGGATGAAAAAAAATTGGGTACATATTTTTCATTTCCCAAAATTATATTTTTTCCACTCACGTCCCTAACAAAAAGCCACCCTCACCCACCATATACAGAAATTAAAGTACATTATAGTTTATTAAATTATTAAAAAAATAAACTCCAAAATTATATTATCCCATACTATAATCCTTAATATTTTTATCAAAAATATATTTGTATAATTATTTTTCTGGAACCGAATGGTTGTTACCCGAAAGAAGAGGTATCTTTTTTAAATGATTATTTTTATTTTATTAATTCCTACAAATATGTTAACTATTAGATAAAAATGATTAAATAATAACCATATTATGTTAAATATACTGATATGTAGTTTAATTAAGGAATGACTTACAACCATATCCCTTTCCATTAAATGGGTTATAAAATCAAAATTCTTGTGTGTGGCGGACTACCACATCATGAACTATTGTCATTCATTTTTTCATTACCACCATTGATTTTTGGGTACTGTGATGGATAATATGTATATATATATATGATATTTATTACATATTAACAATGATGTATCATTTATATAATATATATTCCTTTTACATTTTTTATTTTGTAGGTTATAAGATAATGTCACTCGTGTGTCTGACGAACTACACCCTTTCGATGTGATGTTATTAATTTTTCACATGTTCATTAAATATAAGATAATAAGGTTTAATTTATTTATATATTAAATTTATATGGCATAATTATTTTATTAATTATAAATATATCATATTTAAAATATAATATACCATTTTTTCTTAATATTTTCCATGACTGATTACTTTGTTCATGTACATATGGACCACCACATTTTTTTAGTCAAACAGGAGATCTTTCTAGGACCCACAAGAAAAGATACCAACTGAGAATATTTAAATAAACAATAGTTTATTTATTTTATTATATTTATTATGGGATTATAATATTTTTCTGACAAATTTCCATTGCGATCGTTGAAAAATTAAAATATATATCATGAATGTATATAACCTACTGTGTCTATGACCGTAATGTATCTCATTTATTAAAAAAAACATTTATTAATGGTATTAAAGATAATAATAACAAATAAATTTGAAAAATTATTTCATTAATATCATCCTTCATATTATTGAACCATGATCAATGTAATAAGACTGAATATATAAAATTTTATCTTAAACAAAAAACAGAGCAATTATTACCTTAAACCGGATTTCAGAAAGGAATTGGTAAGAAATAGGTAATGAATATTCCTATTTTAATATTATTATTTTTATTATATATTTAATTATGGTAAAATATTAGATATATAACAAACCTTTATTAATGATATATTATGTTCATATGTGTATAAAATATGTCGAGACTCAAGGTAAGGGATTTCTAATTTCTCTTTTATTTTATGAGTTATATGAAAAATCCGAACTCATTTCTTCATTTTGGGGTATATACATCATTATTATCATGATATATCATTAATCATATTAATTTAATCATAATTAATGATTAATTATATATAATATTTTTTTGGGATTCCAATTAAAATAATTACAAATGTGTTAAGGGATTTCAGTCTCATTTGTTACATATGTGACACAAATGTCATATTCACCAATTGATTCTTTTATTTGGTTTATATAATAAAAAATAATTTATTATGTTATTAATATCTGAAAATTATGGGAATTTACATATCCATTTAATGATCTGTCTTTCATTTGGTGCATGGTGAAAACATCACTAATGAGATAATGGATTTTTTTTCAATATTCATTTCATTAGTCATGTGTTATGTGATAAACCAATATTTATTAATTATGTGTATATAAAACCCTCTATACATTAAAAATAATGAGTTTATAATTTCTCAGGGTATTTTATGTTTCATTTAATTTTATTCCATCATATGGATTAAAATTAAATGTTACCTATATCTTATTGATTTTTTTAATCGCAATGTTTATTATGATTATTTATGATTACATTTCCAATGTATAGAGATTATGATATATTTATAAATAATATGATCTATTTTATTCTCATATGGTTATGAAATGAGAATACCCATTTTCAATTAATTTTACTTGCAATGTGAACTCAATATCTCAAAATAAATTTTTATAAAAAATCATATTTATTTCTATCTTTGGTCATACATCTAATTTCTACTAAAACCTTGCCATCTATATGTGGTTTATAAATTTTTTAACTATTGATAATTATTTTTATAAGAATTTTAAACCATGTTTTATTTTTTTTTAATTTTTCATAAAATAATATTCTTCATGTCAATTTCCAAACAATGCATGTTTGGATTCTACTATAAATGTGAAAATATACTTTTTTTCACATGCACTATATGAATAGAGTTTAATGTGGCCATCACAACTAATATATTTCAAGCTTCAATAACATGTTTTCAATTTTATATAAAATTAAATATTAATCCTTTATATTTGGGAAATCTTTTATTTTATTTAAATGATTTAAAAGTAAAAAATGCAATTTTGATAATGTTTGAAGAATTTTATTTTTTCAAAGAAGAAATGTTTATATCATAAAGAACTATTTGAAATTATATTCAAAACCTCATTTATAAGATTTTGATTTAATTAAAAATAATTTTTCCACAAAATATTTAATTTATTTTAATTAAAAAAGTGTTTTTTATTAAAACGTTATCTTCCTCCTGAACATCTCCAGGTGATATTTCAAAATCATTAACCATCTATAATAAAATTATTTGATATAACATACTAAAGTTTTCAGATATTAACCATAGTTACCATTATTATTATTAATGATTATTTTTTATGATAAATTGATTTTTATAAAAAAAATTATTTTCCATAGGACATAACAGGACAACGCTCTGATGAAACCTGATTCATTTTCCATGGGTTTTGTTGTGATGAAATGATGCGGCAATTACAAAACAATCCATGTTCTCTAGGTTATGATATGTTGAAATTTTTATGAAACCTAATTAATTTAATGGGATATGATATGATGAATGTTTTATGATGTTGTAGAACACATGTTTATGATTTTCATTATGTGATTGGTGAGACCTATATCTCCCTCAAATTAATTGGTCAATGATCTATATAACATGTGATATACCTGATGGAAATGGAGATTGAATGAGGTTCTTTAAGTAACATTCTATATTATGATACTCTTCTGAGTGATCCATGAAAACTATGATGGTTTGTTGAGTGAAAACATTCCCCTATTAATTATGAAAATGTGACACTTGACTACTATGAGAATGAATTTATATAGTTATGAGTATGAAATATTTTATGACTTAATCAAATTTTTTCCTATCATGGATCATGTTCTTTGATTATCATATGATTCATGTCTTTTTAATTACCAAACATTATTCCATGACTCATGATTATAATTTTATTTAGTGTATGGTTTTAAGATTTTATGATGATGTTATCATACCCGTATGTTCATGTTATCCTTACGTATCTCTCTTTTTACCCTTACAATGAATTTCAAGCAACATTTATTTTGTTTCATATCCCAAGCTTACGATGAATGATTTTTTTGGTTATGTTTCTGAATCACACTAAAGGGGAGATATTTTTAGGTGGTGTTGAAGATCATTTTCTAAAATAGAATATTGTACAACTAGTCTCTAAATACACTAAATTATTACTATCTCAATATGTGTGTTTTTGTAATGTATTTATTATTCATCTAAAAAAGTATAATTCATTTTTTAAATGTATTGATTTAAATCGATGGAATAACTATGATTTTCTATTGACCAGTCCCCAAATCTACTTCAACAATTATATAAGGTGAAAACCCATTTATTGGAGATATTAAACATTATTGATATCACAATCCAAACCATGTTTGCCAAACTACCCTAAAAATCCCCACCGTTTCACACCATAATCTATTGGAATATAATGGTCTAATAAGAGGACAATAATCAATCCCCAAATAGTTTAGAATTTTAATTTATTTATTTTAATAAAAAATAAGTATATTTATCCTTTTAATATAAATCTATAAATTACTAAGTAATTTTATTGATAAATATTATTTTTTGATCCAATGGAACCCCAATTGTATTTTTGAGTTGTATATTGTTTCAATGAAGAAAATATTTTTTTGAATACAATAAAATTCAAAATAATAAATATTTTAATAAAATAATAACAATAAATAATAATGATTTTTATAAAAATGAAAATATAAATTAATTATGCCAAATAAAACATTAATAAAAGTCTGAAAAATCTTATTGTAATAAATCATATTTTTTAATTAATGATTACTCTTAAATAAATGGTTCAATTAAAAAATTTATATATTATTATGTGAATATAATAAACATTAATTTTGATGTAAGGATGTTGTAATTATATAATGTGTCATTTTTCATAATTTTTAGTGTCATTCAAATATTTTCATCGAAATTAAATACAATATAAATATTTGTTATGTATTATGACAAAATTAATCCAATTAGATGTTTAATAAAGATGATAATGTGTATCCAAGGCCAATATTATTCTATCAATTTACAAATATTATTTTTTGATTTTATTTGGTTCATTTTATAAACACATAAAGAATCCTTTATGACATATATTATAATATATCTTTTATAAATAAATTCATTATAATCAGGACTCACTTATATATCCCCAAGTGAATTTTATTAATTTAATAAGTTCTTAAACATATAAAATTAAGAAATTCACCACTCATTAAATGAAACCATGGAAAAAATAGATGGTTTCTGGTTTGGATTAATTTATTTTTATAAGGAGTACAAAAACCAATATTTAAAAATAATATAGAATTCCACTAACTTTTTCTATATTAACCCACCAAACCTATCATTCCTCATCACACAAAAACCATTGGGCCAAAATTTTATCTACCATTATCTATTTTTATATATCATGTTATTCTATCAACATCATAGAAATATCCTATGATGTTTTCAAAGTGAAGTATAATTGTATGAGATCCTTACACAGTTTTTTCATTCAACCACCTGATTTATGTTATGCGTTTTCATTCTTAAAGGTTCTTGGTGGGGTATTTGTTAATAATTCCATATTAATGTCCTTATGATTTATATTTTAGGAGAGCACTATTGAAGTATCTTTTATACCTTCTATGAATTGTTATGAGCACATATTATGATGAAACAAAAATCATATTGTTTTCCATTCTTGACTTTTATATAGCGGACACCCATACTCATTTCCCCTCAATGGTATTCACCGACATGCTCCTATAATTCATTGATCTAGGATGTCCATTAAGGAAATTAAATCATCTATATAAAAATATAAAAGTAATGAATTAAATTCATAGGTTTTATGATGTATTTTCTCTTTTCATAATATACATAGAATCAATTAGATATGTGGGCTCAAAAATATATTTCCATATACTATTGTGGGAAATATTTCTATCTTATGGGTTTTTATGAACTAGATTATAGAGTGAACATTATCCATGATAGTATTACTCCTACCATTTTATTGTTTCCTTGTAGTTATCGTTGAATTATGCATTTATCATAAATATTAATACATCCACGTCACTATATTCTATTAATCAAATCATTTTATATCATTAATAAATGTTCTTATTTATTATTATAAATCCTTTCATGTTTCAGTGATATTTATGTTTCATCAAATGTATTACATTCATATTATCATGATTTTATTATTCCTTTACTAGGATTTATACGCCACTCCTTACTAATTTACATCCTCTTTTTATCCCGTTCTTTTATAAAAGATCGATTGAATTTAAGACCATGTCATAGAGTTTTAGTTTAGGTATAAAGCCCCATCCTTAAACATTAATTAATATTGAATTAAATGAATTATTCAAAATGAGGATCTTTTCAGGTTTAGAGTTTTAGAGAATTAGGACATAACTATTAAATCTCAAAAGATTACAAAGTAGACACTTCTACTATGTTTCCATAAAATAAAATAAAAACACTTAAAAAGAGACATGTCTAGTTACATGTTTTATATAGCATGAATTTCCCTTTATCCCATCCATGACCCTATTCAACATTAGGTCCTGTGAAAAACATTTCAAAAAAACTTGGGGTGAGCATAAAGAGCTCAGTAAGAGATACACAAAGAAAGAAAACTGTTAGTTTTTTTCAAACATTAAATAAACCATGTATAACATTATCAAAGTAATACCTTCACCTTCATGAAGTAGTAAAAACTCTTCACTGAATAAAATATCATTACTTACCTTTTTGTAACCAAAGGATTACCATAATACCCATATAATGAACACATAACATATAAAGGTAACTTGGTACATAAACATACTTAAGTGGAATAACAATATGGTCAACTTCCACACATATCACTTAATGGAATAGCCATACGGCCAACTTCCATACATACTTAATGGAATAGCCATACGGCCGACTTCCATACCCAATTCATTGGAGGTTATAACGTAACCACCCGTCCTGGTATTCACGACACCACCCGTCATATGGTTTATCACGTAACCACCCGTCAAATGTCCAAGTACCAATATAAAATCATAAAACATAAAACCAATATAAAGGAATGATAACATTTCCACATTTCAATCACAATATATAATTTAAATATATTGACATAATAGAATCCTTTATCAAAACCATTTTCAATACCAAAATACATAAAATAGTATATGGTATTTATTTTATTTTAAAAACATTACGACTTATTGAGTAAGCCAATGACCAAATAATACTCACGGCGGCAGAAAAGGTCGTTGTCACCACGTACATTAAAAAAACATTCCTTTTTTTTGTTTAGTAAAACGCTTCTTAGAAAAATATTCCTTTTGTATAAAAGTAAAAGTCAAAGGGGTTTATACACCATATAAAAGAAAGTTGTGTATAAAACGAAATATGCCTCAATGAAAGAAGATTGAGACGAAGTCCCTTAAAAAGATCGTTTTTTAAATAAAATAGAACTATTATGTGTATCCACTATAAGTACACATAAATAAAGTACAAATACAAGATATGACATAATAATATCATGACATATTTGAAAGTATGAGATTAACCCAATGAATGGAAATTGGGTTAAAAAGTTCCCTTACCTCAGGTCTGACTTGACTCGATCGATCTTTAACGTCCTGAATAATAAACTTGAGTTAATTTCTACTTGCTTAAAAACCTTCTTCAAGTTAAATATTACTTTTATATCACTTGTTATCATGTTATAAACATTATGTAATCATTATGTTAATAATGTTTTTTTTGTCGATATTTGGTTCTTAAGTCGAAAGTGGACTTCTTACAATTACATGTTTGTTCATGTGGTCAAAGGTTCTTTATATCCAGAATGACATTACAGATTTGGATATCATATATATCCAGAATATACATGTATTTATAATATTACATAATCATTTAGAGGTAAGAAATGAAATGCAAGGTTCATGGAGACAGTAAGCTGTACGTACGCATGAACGCTACTTTCATTTCTTTGTCATATTAATGGAATTAAAACTAAATGAGAGGTTTGTATATTTTAATTACAGAATTATATTCATCATTTAGATGTATCAATCATAATATATATCCATTATATACATGTAGTTATAATAGTACATTACATTTGGGGATAAGAAATGAAATGCACCGTTCATGGAGACGGTAAGCCGTACGTACGCATGAACGCTACTTTCATTTCTATCTCATACTTTAATGGAAAGAAATAATAATGATATAGAGGTATATTATAATTCCAGTATAACATCATACATAATAACTTTAAATCCATCCTTTATATGTCCCACATATGGCATTAACGAATCACATCACTTTGAGGGGGCGGTAGTCCGCACTTCCTTAAATGAAGATATCACATTTACCCATAATGGAAACCATAAAAGGTATGCCCAAAATGAAAAATAAATAATATTAAGGAAGTAATAAACATATTATATATCATATAAAAATATAGTGTCATCTTAATGGCCACCTTTGAAGGTGTTAAAAGAATGTTGAACAATCATCGTTTCGGGGGGTAGAAATTCGCCATCCACGGAAATAGTATGTTCTTTAACCATTAGATGTAGGTGTGTGTAAGTGTAGCCCGAATCCTTCTTATAAAAACATACTAGTATATTGAGGATACTGGAGTTGTTACAAAAGAAAATAATAAAAAGAGTTTAGGGGGTTTTAGAAGAAAAATAAAACAAAAGGACTCAAAAGAAGACATTACCTCAAAATCGGGTAACTCCCTTTGAGCTCAAAGGCTTCCTTGGGAAGACTTATACCCAAAGTGAGGCTTCAAGGAGTAATAGTGGGAAGTGGAGAGAGAAAATGGGAAGAGTGTGGCCGAGCCAAAGGCTTTGGGAGTGTGGGTAAGGTGGTAGAGGTGGGGGATTTTTATAAGAGGAGAGGAGGGGCACTCTTGTAAAGTTTCAAAATGTTACTTTATTTTCAAAAGAGTTTCAGATTTTAAAGGTCCCACATTGATTTATTTCTAGGATAATGTGATGAGGGTTAGAAATATACTCATCCAATAGGTTTTGGACATGTGTAGGTATTATATTTTACATTATCTTTCCATTTTATTTGAATCGTTAAATAATGAGGTCATCGCTGCATCATCATGATTTCATAAATAATTTATTTTATTTAATGTCTAAAAATTATAAAGAAATTACTATGATGTATTAAATCTTTTTATATTTCCAATGACTATTTATAGTAAAAAATATGACTTGTATAACCCCATGTAAAAATAGTTTTAGTAAAACATTTCATGTTTGTGTCATTTTTTACTTTAACATTAAATAAAAGGTATTTATGTCATTTTCCAACCAAAGTGGCTTCATGGGGTCCCCAAGTTGACCCATGGATTTTCTTGGTCTGCCATGACATATAAAATGAGTGTAGGACATGTTTCAAGCTCATCTCATATTATTAGAACATTATTTTTACCTTAAACTACACTAATTACCTCTAATCGCGCTTAAAAACATAATAAGGTACTATTCACCAAAAAAATTATTTTAATCCCATTGAACCACATATTACTTCTTAATGAAAACCATGTATGTCGGATTTTTGAAATTCAAAACACAGAAGTTGTAAAATTTCATTTAAACGAAAAATCAGTTTTTATAAGTACCACTTAGTGGTTTCACTATTCATCAAAAATTGATGTTTTTCAGAAAAATACCAAAAATTCACCCTAAGATATATTTGATATTATGAATTAAAAAATGAAGTCAATTTTACAAAATTCAAAAAATATAAGTCACATTAATTAATTTAATAATTAATTACCGCTATCATGACAAATAGCATGTTTTTATGAAACAATAAGTATCCAAAGATTGACACTAGTTTAAGTCCGATTTAAAAGTGAAATTAATTCCAATGAACACTATTGAATTTAATGGTATAAATATTTTCTAATTTCACTTTAAAACCAATTCAAATGATAATCTAATCAGATAAATAAATTATATTAAAAAGAGGTCTTGAATTAAAATACAACATTTTACAGTATTCATTAAAAAAATGAACTTTATCGGAAAGATACCAAAAATTTACACAAAGTAAATTTTGATGCCCCGATTATAAAGAAGAGTTATATTTCGTCCAATAGAATTTATAAGATTGATCAAAACTATATTTAATGACGGTTCTCCATCAAAAGGTGATAAGTGAACCTTTAGTGAAAATTAGGGTATAAATGCCTAAAATTGAATTCTTTCCATATTTTAAGCCTTTATCTTTTATTGGATAAATGTAAAAACATTTTAAAAACATTTATAATCATATGTTAGTTATTTATATCCATTCCCGCCAATAAAATGGCTTCATGTTAACTACCATTTAAAATAATATTATTATATTACTAGTGTGCAACGTACGTTTTCAAGGGAACTCATCGTTTCGTATCGGGTACGCTATCGAACATAGAAACCCCTTTAGAGTAAAATTAATATTTAATTTGTAAATATTAACAAATATGAAAATGTTTTATTCTTTATTTACCTGGGATGTTACATCCTTCCCCCCTTTTGGGAATTGCATCCTCGCAATTTTATTCACTTATCAAAATAAGTGGGGGTATTTATCCCTCATAGCATTTTCAGATTCCCACGTTGCCTCTTTAACCATATGGTTTTTCCACAAAACCTTTACCTAGTGGATTACCTTATTTCGCAACACTTGCTCTCTTCGGTCAAGAATCTGGACTGGTTGTTCTTCATAAGAGAGATTCTCTTCCAACTGAACTACCTCTGGGCTCAAAACATGAGATAAATCTGGCATATACTTCCTCAACATAGAAACATGAAAAACATTGTGTACCTGAGATAAAATCGGAGGTAATTCCACTCTGTATGCACCTGATCCAACTCTCTCCAGAATTTCATATGGTCCAATGAACCTTGGACTCAGATTTCCTTTCTTACCAAATCGCATCACACTTTTCCATGGGGAAGCATTGAGAAAAACATGGTCACCCACCTCCAAAGATAGATCCTTCCTCCGGTTATCTGCATAAATCTTCTGCCTGCTCTGAGCTGTTCTCATGTGTTTTTGAATCAACTAAACCTTTTCTGCCATCTCTTCTATCAATTCGGGTCCCATCAGCTTCCTTTCACCCACTTCATCCCAAAATGCTGGAGTTCGACACCGCTTCCCATATAACGCCTCAAATGGTTCCATCTGTATACTGGAATGAAAACTGTTATTATATGAAAACTAAACCAAAGAAAGATGTTGGTCCCAACTTCCCTGATAATCCATTGAAAAAGCTCGTAGCATATCCTCCAAGGTCTGAATTGTTCGTTCTGACTGCCCATCTGATTGCTGATGAAAAGCTGTACTAAAATTTAATTCGGTACCCAACGACTTCTGAAGGCCTTTCCAAAAGTTAGAAGTAAACCTATAGATGTCTTCGGTAATCCGACAACAGAGTCCATGGATATATTCTACCATTTACACCCTGGCACTGGTAGAGGCTGAAGCATCCCTTTTGGTAACTGCTGCTCTGCTTTAACCTGCTGACAAGTCAAACACTTCATAGTAAAATCATCAATATCTCTTTTCATTCCATCCCACCAGTAATACTCCCGCAGATCTCTGTACATCTTAGTACTGCCTGGATGAACTGAAAACGGGGAACTATGAGCCTCACATAACAACTCATTCCTCAACTGTGAATCACATGGAACACATAATCTCTTCCCAAACCTCAAAACACAATCACTATCAATGTTTAATTCAGGAAACGTACCTTTCTGAACCAGCTCTACCTTTTTCTGCAACTCACTGTCTTGCTTCTGTGCTTGCATGATTCTGTCTGATAGAGAAGATATCATTGATACCTGAAACAAAACAGAAGGACATCCTACACCAACAACTTCTATACCAAAGTTCATCAAATAAAAAACCAAAGGATCTTGTTCCAAACATTGCATGGTTAATGAAGCATTACTTTTTCGACTCAAGGCATCAACCACTTTATTTGCTTTTCCCGGATGGTAGTGAATTGTACAATCATAATACTTGATTAATTCCAGCCATCTCCTCTGTCTCATGTTCAATTCTTTCTGAGTGAATATATAATTTAAAATTTTTTGATCAGTATATATTTCACACTTTACTCAATACAAATGATGCCTCCAAATTTTAAAAGCAAATACAACAGCAGCTAATTCCAAATCATGTTTAGGGTAATTTATCTCATGAGTTTTCAACTGACGTGAAACATAAGCAATTACCTGATCATTCTGCATAAGGACACAACCAGTCCCTACAATGAAGCATCACTGTATATAACAAACTCACCATTCCTGGAAGGAAGTTCCAAAACTGGAGCATTCACCAATCTTCTCTTCAACTCCTGAAAACAATCATCACATTCTTTTGTCCAGATGAACTTAACACCCTTACGAGTTAGCTTATTCATTGGACTAGATAACCGTGTAAACTTTTCAACAAACCTTCGGTAGTAATCTGCCAAACCAAGAAAACTACGGACCTCAGTTACATTTGTAGGTCTTGGCCATTCTTCAACAAATTTTGTTTTAGCAGGATCAAGAGTTATGCCATATTTTGAATCAATGTGACCCAGGAAAGAAATTTGTTGTAACCAAAACTCACACTTTCTGAATTTTCCCTATAGTTTCTTTTCTTTTAAGGTTTGCAAGATAACCCTTAAAGGACTATCATGCTCCTCTTTACTTTTAGAAAACATCAAAATATCATCAATAAACACAACCACCAATTTTCACCTGAGTCAACTGAGCCATCACTACAACAAACTGTTTAGTTCTAATTCTGACCATCTTATGATATTGATTTGAAAGGTCATTTCCCTCTGTATGCCTTCCCAGAAAATCTGTTCTGTTTCCTCTATGAAAAACCATTATTAACATAGAAATATCTTAGGAGAAGAAATATGTTAATCATTAAATACTATATCATTTCAATCATACCATAAATTAACTTATAATTTTACACTTTTCTAACTCCTAATGTTGTATACACCGACCTATGACACCAACTATAAGGCCCCAACCTTAAACCTTACTTAATATTGAATTAAATGAATAATTCACAATGTGGATATTTTCAGGTTTAGATTTTTATAGAATTAGGACATAACTATTACATCTCAAAAGATTACAAAGTAGACACTTCTACTATGTTTCCATAAATTAATAAAAAACTCTTAAAAAGAGACATGTCTAGTTCCATGTTTTATATAGCATGACTTTCCCTTGATCCCATGCTTGACCCTATTCCACATTAGGTCCTCTGAAAAACATTTCAAAAAAACATGGGGTGAGCATAAAGAGCTCAGTAAGGCATACACAAAGAATGAAAACTGTTAGTTTTTTTCAAACATCAAGTAAACCATGTATAAATTTATCAAAGTAATACCTTTACCTTCATGAAGTAGTAAAAACTCTTCACTGAGTAAAATATCATTACTTACCTTTTTCTAACCAAAAGATTACCATAAAAACCATATAATGAACACATAACATATAAAGGTAACTTGGGACATAAACATACTTAAGTGGAATAACCATATGGTCAACTTCCACGCATATCACTTAATGGAATAACCATACGGCCAACTTCCATACATACATAATGGAATAGCCATACGGCCGACTTCCATACCCAATGCATTGGAGGTTATAACGTAACAACCCATCCTGGTATTCACGGCACCACCCGTCATATGGTTTATCACGTAACCACCCGTCAAATGTCCAAGTACCAATATAAAATCATAAAACATAAAACCAATATAAAGGAATGATAACATTTCCACATTTCAATCACAATATATAATTTAAATATATTTACATAATATAATCCTTTATCAAAACCATTTTCAATACCAAAATACATAAAATATTATATGGTATTTATTTTATTTTAAAAACATTACGGCTTGTTGAGGAAGCCAAAGACCAAATAATACTCATGGCAGCGGAAAAGGTCGTTGTCACCGTGTACGTTTAGAAAAACATTCCTTTTTGTCATTTAGTAAAACGCTTCGTAGAAAAAGATTCTTTTTGTATAAAAGTAAAAGTCAAAGGGGTTTATACACCGTATAAAAGAAAGTTGTGTATTAAACGAAATATGCCTCAATGAAAGGAGATTTAGACGAAGTCCCTAAAAAATATCATTTTTTAAATAAAATAGAACTATTATGTGTATCCACTATAAGTACACATAAATAAAGTACAAATACAATATAGGACATAATAATATCATGACATAATTTGAAATTAGGGGATTAACCCAATGAATGGAAATTGGGTTAAAAAGCTCCCTTACCTCAGGTCCGACTTGACTCGATCGTTCTTTAACATCCTGAATAATAAACATGAGTTAATTTCTACTTTCTTAAGAACCTTATTCAAGTTCATTATTACTTTTATATCACTTATTATCATGTTATAAACATTATGTAATCATTAAGTTAATAATGTTTGTTTTGTCGATATTTGGTTCTTAAGTCGAAACTGGACTTCTTACAATTACATGTTGTTCGTGTGGTCAAAGGTTCTTTATATCTAGAATGAAATTACTTATTTGGATATAATATATATCCAGCATATACATGTATTTATAATATTACATAATCATTTATAGGTAATAAATGAAATGCACCGTTCATGGAGACGGTAAGCCGTACGTACGCATGAACGCTACTTTGATTTCTTTGTCATATTAATGGAATTAAAACTAAATGAGAGGTATGTATATTTTAATTACAGAATTATATTCATCATTTAGATTTATCATTAATCATATATATCCATTATATACATGTACTTATAATAGTACATTACATTTGGGGATAAGAAATGAAATGCACCGTTCATGGAGACGGTAAGCCGTACGTACGCATTAATGCTACTTTCATTTCTATATCATACTTTAATGGAAAGAAATAATAATGATATAGAGGTATATTATAATTCAATTATATCATCATACATAATAACTTTAAGTCCATCCTTTATACGTACCACATATGGCATTAACGAATCACAACACTTTGAGGGGGCGGTAGTGCGCATTTCCTTAAATGAAGATATCGCGTTTACCCATAATGGAAACCATAAAAGGTATGCCCAAAATGAAAAATAAAGAAGATTAAGGAAACCATAAACATATTATATATCATATATAAATATAGTTTCATCTTAATGGCCACCTTTTAAGGTGTTAAAAGAATGTTGAACAATCATCGTTTCGGGAGGCAGAAATTCGCCATCCACAGAAATAGTATGTTCTTTAACCATTAGATGTAGGTGTGTGTAAGTGTAGCTATAATACTTCTTATAACAACATCCTATTATATTGAGTATACTGGAGTTGTTACAAAATAAAATAATAAAAAGATTTTAGGGGGTTGGAGAAGCAAAATAAAACAAAAGGACTCAAAAGAAGACATTACCTCAAAATCGGGTAACTCCCTTTGGTTTGAGATCAAAGGCTTCCTTTGGAAGACTTATTCCCAATGTGAGGCTTAAAGGAGTAATATAGGGAAGTGGAGAGACAAAATGATTAGATTTTGGCCGAGCCAAAGGCTTTGGGAGTGTGGGTAAGGTGGTAGAGGTGGGGGCCTTTTATAAGAGGAGAGGAGGGGCACTCTTGTAAAGTTAAAAAATGTTACTTTATTTTCAAACTATTTTCGGATTTTAAAGGTCCCACATTGATGTATTTCGAGGATAAGGTGATGAGGGTTCGAAATACACTCATCCAATAGGTTTTGGACATGTTTAGGGCTTATATTTTACATTATAGTTCCATTTTATTTAAATCGATAAATAATGAGGTCATCGCTGCATCATCATGATGTAATAAATAATTTAATTTATTTAATGTATAAAAATTATAAAAAAATTACTATGATGTAGGAAATCTTTTTATATTTCCAATTACTATTTATAGTAAAAAATATGACTTGTATAACCCCATGTAAAAAAAATTTTAGTAAAAAATTTCATGTTTGTGTCATTTTTTACTTTAACATTAAATAAAAGGTATTTATGTCATTTTCCAACCAAAGTGGCTTCATGGGGTCCCCAAGTTGACCCAGGGATTGTATTGGTCGTCCATGACACATCCAATGAGGGTAGGACATGTGTCAAGATCATCTCATATTATTAGCACATTATTTTTACCTTAAACTACACTAATTACCTCTAATCGCGATTAAAAACTTAATAAGTTACTATTCACCAAAAAATTATTTTAATCCCATTGAACCACATTTTACTTCATAATGACAAACATGTATGTTGTATTTTTGATATTCAAAACACGGATGTTGTAAATTTTCATTTAAACGAAAAATCAGTTTTTATAAGTACCACTTAGTGGTTTCACTATTCATAAAAAATTGATGTTTTTCAGAAAAATACCAAAAAATCACCCTAAGCTATATTTGATATTCCGAATTAAAAAATGAAGTCTATTTTAAAAAATTCAAAACATATAAGTCACATTAATTAATTAAATAATTAATTTCTGCTGTCATGACAAATAGCGTGTTTTTATGAAACAATATGTATCAAAAGATTGACACTAGTTTATGTCCGATTTCAAAGTGAAATGAATTCCAACGACCACTATTGGATTTAATGGTAAAAATATTTTCTAATTTCACTTTAAAAACAATTCAAATGATAATATAATCATATAAATAAATTAGATTAAAAAGAGGTTTTGAATTAAAATACAACATTTTACACTATTCATTAAAAAACGAACTTTATCGGAAAGATACCAAAAATTTACACAATGTAAATTTTGATGCCTAGATTCTAAAGAAGAGTTATCTTTGGTCCAATAGAATTTATAAGATTGATCAAAACTCTATTTAATGACAGTTCTCCATCAAAAGGTGATAAGTGAACCTTTAGTGAAAATTAGGGTATAAATGGCTAAAATTGAATTCTTTCCGTATTTTAAGCCTTTATATTTTATTGGATAAATGTAAAAACATTTAAAAAACATATATAATCATATTTTGGTTATTTCTATCCATTCCTGCCAATACAACAACTACATGTTAACTACCATTTAAAATAATATTATTATATTACTAGTGTGCAACGTAAGTTTTCAAAGGAACTCATCATTGCGTATCGGGTACGCTATCGAACATAGCAACCCTTTTCGAGTAAAATTTATATTTAATTCATAAATAGTAATAAATATGAAAATGTTTTATTCATTATTTACCTGGGATATTACATTAGGTATTTTTATTTATATCACAGGGTGTTATGTTGTCTACCTAATTCACCAAGGACAACTAGACACATGATATTTTGGGTTTTAATTGACTCTATCATTATATAATAAATCTAAATATAAATTGTATTGAAGGAATTGATTTCCATAGTTTGTATCCAAGGAAAGAATTGTTATTATTGGGTATTGGGATTAGAAAATATCTCTAAAATAATTATGTATATGACTAAATATAGGAAAGAATGTCTAAAATTCTGTAATGTATATTATATGTGGTGTCCATGAAAGTACAACCCTATATATATATAGAAGTATATATGGATCAACCAATTTTTAATCTAGGAATAATAACCCTAAATGTGGATTGTTGTGTTTGGCTCGATCATCACCCTATATACTATACAATTGTCTTTCTACACAACACCATAAAAACTCCTGAGGGAGGTTCTTTAGTATAATCATGACCTATTTATAATCCATTATAATGGGAAAAATTCCCATATGATTTTATTAGATAAAATAGACATTTTATAACCTATATTGTTACCTAGTAATTAATTGTACAATGAATTTATATCATTTATTTGTTATCACATATAATATCATAAGTTTCCATATAATGTGTGTACATATTTGATTTTTATCATTCATAATTAATTTTTGGATAATGTAAATTATTAAAAATATAATAAAAAGTTGAAATGAAGGATTAACATCCGTTCAGAAACATTTGAAGTCATATGTCACGATGGTTCAACCCATCAATTTATATAATGCACATTTAGTTGTGCTATTTAATATCCAACACAAAACATAGATGTTGATTTATTAGTTAAGACATTTAATGAGACTACTACTTCATATCAGGAATAAATAGAATCTTCTATCTATATTTGTGGGCTA
Organism: Viscum album; assembly: GCA_963277665.1. Classification (NCBI taxonomy): domain Eukaryota; kingdom Viridiplantae; phylum Streptophyta; class Magnoliopsida; order Santalales; family Viscaceae; genus Viscum; species Viscum album. Next base: position 1,521,980,511 of record OY728136.1, read on the forward strand.
CACATACCAATAACTATGTGATAGTCCCTTGATAATTATTTTTTAAAATAATATGCATTGAATGGATTTCATTAAATAAATCTATCAAAGATAGACGATTGAATGAAATAACCCAATTTATAATTAAACATCCTAGAATTATATACATGTGAAAGGAGGAGGATATTTTTTTTTGGTGTCATCATCTCATGAATGGATATTATTTCCCTCTTAGGAATAAAATATTTCTAAAATGAAACAAAATATAGAATGATTATCCTTGAAGTCATTCAAATTGTGAGGGAAGACTTTGACTTGTTTCTATATGTATTATTTGGTCTTCCTCCTAAAAATGAGGTTTTTTTATAAAATGTGATTTTATCAGTAGATTTCTAAATATCATTTTAAAGTTTGAATACACCAATAGATTTACAAATATCTATTAATCCATATTTAATGGCCACTATTGAACTTGAGGGTCAGAAGATGTAACTCCTTGATAATTTGGATATTGGGTTTTTATACATAATAGCATCACAATTGGGTGCACCAGTTAGCGTCTTCAAGAATAATGATCTGATAGTGAACCTCTATATTGACTATTATGAAAAAACTACATCCAGATAATGAAAATGTTTTATTTGTCTTTGATTGAGAAAATTTTTTATCAGCAATGTGTAGACCATTGCTTCTATAAGTCCGATAATTTGTTAGTATATTATCAAGTATTGTTAAAGGAGGAAAATATTTGTAAGACTTATTTTTTAAAACTTTATGGGCACTATGAGTTCAAAGTGATGCAATTTGGATTCTATAATTCACCATTAATATAAAAGCATGTTCTATGGTAACTTTTTCTTGATTTCCTTGTAATTTTGTTGGATTGTTTAAAGATGATTTTCTTACCTAGTCTAAATGCAAGGTGGAACAAGTTTTGAATTTCAATGACATACCTATGACCTTTGAAAATGAAAATGTGAATGTGAAATATCATAAATGTGAATTATAGATGGATCGCGTACTATTCATTGTAATTTTTATCACAATTAAATGGATATCTCTAGATACACCAAAAATATAAACAATTGGTGTATGACTAAGAGATACATCAATGATTAAAATATAATGATTCTTTGGATTACATGGGTATTATCATTAATTTGTGAGAAATGTTTATTTTTTATCACGAAAAATAATAAACATAACTCAAAAGGGATTCATGTTTACCTAAACAATTAAATGTAAGGATATATGTAAAGATTATTATAAAAGAACAATAACTACATATATGCTCAGATTACCCACTAATGGGGAAGGATTTCATATATATAATGATGGTTCCCAAAATATATTTGTTGTTCAAATCATGTATAATGAAAATTAAAAGAACATTCCATTAAAAAATTAATGACCCATGTGAAGAACTACCCAACACAATATATATAATTTGATGAACTGATCATCACATTGAAGAATTGGAGTAATTATCTGTACATATAACATTTGGTTTTATAAAAAAATAATAAAACCACTAAATATAATCACTGAAAAGAAGCATAATATATTCAAAAAATTTATTTGTGAAGATCAAGGATTATTATTTTTTCTTCTATTACCATCAAGGTATGGTGAATGCTGTGGAAGATGCAATTTTTATAAAGGATATATCAACATAATATCTAATAATGATTGAAGGGGTTACAATTTTCGTGTACATTCCAAATATTGATATTAGAATAATAGGATCATTATTTAAAATATATTTAATAAATAGTAAATAATTTATTCCTGATATGTCCACATTGTAATAAAAATATTTTGCTGTTCTATAGGAAAAGGTAGTGAATATTGCATTGTTCAAATTTTCTAAGGAAAAAGTTATATGTTTTGGAATCTAAATATGTGACCCACTAATACTATAGATGAATAAGGATTATATATATTATGTCAGTGTCTCATAAAACTCAATAAATTTCAAAAACACTTATATGTATATATATTTGAAGATATAAAATTTGTAGGATAACCCAAAGATAGAGAAATAATACTTTGAAACGCAATTCATGGTGTTCCTTTAAGTCAAGGTTGAACAAAAAAAGTCAATGTGTATTATGTAACCATTTCTATTTGTAGTTTGAAAAAAAAAAAATTAATCATGCCTTTTGTCAGAGGACACATCAGGAATCATAAAATAAATAACTCCATATAGATGGTAATTAACTACCATAAATGTCAATATATTTCAACTTTTTCAAGAATTGTTATCACATAACAAACAGACCTTAATATATATAATAGAATTGGAAATATTATAATTATTTCCACTATCCAATGTATATAATAAATATTTAAGAATTATCTCATGGTTTTGGAGACACTTTTATCATTAATTTGATAGGGTGATGGGTTTCAGTAAAAAAACACATATCATTAATACACATTAATTAATTATTTATTACATAAATAAATTTATAATAAAACCCATGTTATCATGAGTACTAGTTTCTTTGGTTAATGATGTACATAAATAAAAAACTTCTAGAAGATAAAATTTATATAAACATATTATCTATATCATTCCCATATATTCAATTGATTCTTCTAAAAATGCATTGGATAACCTATGTAAGTACATAAAAATGAATCAATTATAAGTCTAAATAACGGAATAATCCAAGAATAACATGATGGATGTAATACAAGTTCCAAAATAAGAATATTAATGAGATGTCAAACAAGTGATAATTATAAATATTATCATCAAAACATGACATATAAAAATATCATTAAGGTATAATAGGAATGTTGATACAGTATAAATCATGAAATCATAAACATATGTCAAGTCTAACTACTAAAATATATTAACAAATTCTGATTAGTGTAACCTATAGTGAATCAAACATATAATATCATGATATAAAAACACTATGTAATGCATTAGAAGGATATATAATTTTAGGCCACCCTTTTAATTCATATCAGTTAAATTCATTATTATGTCACATAGATCATACAACATAAGGCTAAATTTAATAAATTAAAATCTAATTATTTAAGATGTATGTAGAATATGTGGAAATAAAAATCAAATATTGATAGGTACATCAACACGAATCCCCTTTAGTATTAATGGGAATGATTATTCATTGTATAAACGTTTTTTATTGAAAATCACAATATAATTTCTACAGTATAGTAGGGGTATATAAATATTCCTGGAATGGTTTGATTATTGTTAAATTCGTATATCTTAAATTTGATATCATAAGTAATCATATATGTATTTCTAAAAATGTATTCTAACATGAAAAAATGAATATATAAATTCATAATATAAGGATTTTTCTTCAATAAAGTTGAGAAGGAGAGGATCTATTACCTTGATATGACACATCTAAATGATTGGTAGGAGCTTCTTAAGTGCTTTGGAAAAATGTGGGTGGTCCATAAAGAAGGAATAGTTAAATATAATTATTCTCAAAGTATTTTTATGGAAGAGAAATGGAAGGATTAGTGGGATCTATATAAAAAAATTGAATATTTTTTTATTAATTTGTAATAATAGATTTTCGACACTATAATATAAATTAATCCAATCTTCAAAGAATCACATAGTCATTCCCGTAGATATTTTTAGTAATGGGTGGATATAATTTTTTATAAGTATGATAACTGAACTAATTAAAATAATACCCAATATTATTTCATAGTGTGTTATGTTAATATAGAATTTATTTTAATACATTAAAATATAGTACATGTCAGGGATTATTCATTAGGGGTTAATAAAATAAATCAAATAACATGAAAACAATATTTTAAAGGGTAAAAATTATTTTTCATATGGATACTATTTATAGTTGTTATTACAATAATTTTGGGATTTATTGATGTCATAAAATATTATATATATTTTATTAAACCAAGTATTATATTTTCATTGAAAAGTATCAAAAATTCACAATTATATAATTTTAAAGTGCTATTTTTTATAAAATATTTATTTAAACGGAATAAAACATTATATACGGTGTGTTATAACTCAAAATTAAAAAACTGCTATGGTAGAACTAATTTTGTATATAATAATAGTTTTTTACACTTATATAAATACCATTTCCCACCGTAAAATTCACTTTTCATTTAAATTTATCTTAAATTTACTTAATAAGAATATTTTTTTTTTAAAAATAAAATTCATTTTAGAAATTCTTGAATTCATCAAAATGAGTGTATTTTTTGAATATATATATTTTCAAAAGTAAAATTTCTATTTAATGACATAAAAATAATATTTTTGTCAAACTCATTAGTAAATAATTGATAATGAAATAATGAAAAAAAAAGAAACATAAATTATTTTATTTAAAATGAAATAAAAATGATTTGTTTTCAACAGTCTATATACATTTACTATTATTACAACATCATTTCCCCTTACGGTATGTTGTGTGATGGTGGTAATTTCATGACATGTTTTGAAAAACATGGTTTAGGTTGTGATATCAATAGGCTTGAACTTCTCCTATAAACTGTTTTTCAAATAATTTTTTATTGAATCATGTTCTTTTGATAGTCCATGGGAAATCCCAACGACTCAATCTCCCCAAGAATATCTAATAAATGGGATTCATTGGGTATTATAATAGTGGTCTTTGTAATAAATCTTTCATTCTGTGTCAATTAGACTTTATCATAACCCATAATATAATAATCATAACAATCACCAAAGAAGGGATGTATTATCAATGTCTATGATGCTTAATAGTCTCATAAATTAGATATACTATATAACGGTCCAAAATTGAAAAATCATTTCATGTGTTTTCTATAACTACATTACATAACAATAATTTGAATCTTTCAAAAAATGGAATTTCATTAATAAAATAGTTTTTCATTACATTCATCCCACATTCATATATTTTTTAGTCAAATTTTTCATTTCATATACTAAAATAGATGAAAATAGATTTTTTTTCATTTCCTTTATTTGTTGTAATATCACCTATTCAATCAATCAGTTAGGCCCTAATATGTTTTTTGTTGGTTGTCTTATTTTACAGAACATTGTATCTATAAACTATGATATTCCTCAACAACTCCTCATTTAAATGATCATTCTCCAATAGTACCAAATCTATATTTTTTACATGTAAGGGATCTTCTTTTTATTCATCCAAAGGGATAAATGGAAATATTAATTTAATTGAGATATCTTTTTTGGGATTGTATTTTATTTTTCATTGATCCAATGTTATAAAGGAAATGAAAGGGATTCTGTATCTAGGAGTAATTATTCCATTGTTCTAAAAACTCATGAATTACTTCAATAGTGAAAAAATATGGAACAACATATCTCTTTTTTTGTTGAAATATAGGTCTCATTGATCATATCATTAATGTGATTATGTCTAATCAGTTTCTCAAACAACTTCATTCTAGAATTTTGGATTTACAAACATCTTCTTAAAAAATCTTCATAAGATTCCATTTGAATGCAATAATGTAAACTATTGTTATTTGAAAACAACTATAGGAGAAGGTGTTTCTATAAACATAATTATAAATATGTTAAACATGATCTAATAATATCATATTGATTTTAAAGTATCTCTCATAATGACCATCCTTCTTTGGGTGATATGTTGCGATAAACCTTAGATGTATATCCACTTCTAGTAGACGGCTTCTCTAAAACATATCGGTAAACATTGTTCCTCGAGAAATAAAATTGTGTCTAGAAAAATATGTTGTCTTACCATATCCCTTATGTATTTAATTTTGAGTTGGATGATGGAGAAATCTTTATTCATATCAATTATGTGTGTAATATTTTTAATGTAATCAAATACCACCCATATGGAGTTAATGCCTTTAGGTTTTTTAAGGAATACTAGGAGGATATAAATGGCTATGTTTTACAATATCTATACTAGTATGGTAAATTGTTTTATAATACAATTATACTATTTTCACCGTTTACTTATTTTCATTCACGTCATTTAGATACAGTTCTTCATTATCTCTCTCCATATTGTACCACATGAATTTTTTCAGTAAAACTATATAAATCTTAGTTGTTCATGGATGAAAATATAATGACGAGTGTATCATATAATATATCCCTCTACAGTTTAAATTTTTATGGGACACATATCTATATTCTAATCCTTACGACATAATATTTATAAAAAATTTACTTTGTAATATCCACTAAATTTTTGGTAGCATTTCATAATCCTTTTGATCATCCTTGATATTCTGATGAATAGATGGTTGAAAAATTATTTTTCAAATGTGGTATGAAGTTATTTTTATATTACATAATATATCATTTCATTGTGCACAAATATTGGATCCCTTTAAATCTTTATCATGAATAGGGGTGTGGGAACCTATGTACTCAAGGATTCATCAACATTGTTTAAATACATAGGATTGTTTTTTATTTAACAATCATAATCTGTGATCATCTCTAACCACATTCAGAAGAACATATTATTCTCTATTGTGTCAATATATACTTTTTTATTTTATTATCCATATATGTTTAAAAAATTTCCCAATATTGATAATTTCACCAAATCTCAAAAGTGAATACCACTGCAGACCATTCTAGATTACAATTCTGGTACATAATCTTATGGATCATTCATTGGAAAGAAGAATAAGATATAAAATTTTCCGAATGGATGAGTACATAAAAAATGATATTTTTAAAAGAATAATTGTAGGTAACACATCCTTCCCATGTTTTTAATAATGTTAGAAAAATAATAGTGAATAGACATTTCATTGACTTTTTAAATCCCTCCTTGAATTCATTACTATATACAAACATGTCAACATTTAAAATTAACAAGTTTAGGGGGGTTTATAATTATGATATTTTTCTCATAAATCGTAAATAGTTCCAATTAATTCAATGGAATATTTGGATTAAAATTAAATATTTTTTTTCATCCATCATTTAATTGAAGAAGTTTTTCATGGATCTATATATATATATCGATTTATTAGTGTTAGCATTTCCAAATAATGTTAATTTTTCCACCAAAAAATCACATTTAATATTATTTTAATATAATTTTTCCATTAGAAATGTATTTAGTACAACCATAAAATTATCCTCATGTTCATCATTAAATTTGGAGAGATAATAACATATTATATAATGACTACCACCAATTTGTTAGGGTAATAAAAAATATTCTACTTATTTAGTCCATAATGATTTTTGGGGAATTACATGGTCCAAATGATATAATTATGCACTCATTGTGCACATACCATAAAAAAATATGTCATCGGGATATCATCCTTCATAACAATTAGCCAACAAAATCTTGACTGATGATCCACCATAAAGGTGTTTTTGAATCCACGTTTATTATCAATCAAGTCATTAATATGGGGAATAACATACATGTTCATTGTCATTATCTATTTCATCTCATGATAATATATGCATTGGTGACTTTTTGGAATCTTCATCTTGATTAATTGGACTTGTGGACCCCATGGTAAAGCACATGGGTGTATAAATAATTTTTTAGATTCTCATATTGAAACAACCCATTTACATATAAAATAATTTGTTTTCATTCAAGAATTAAATACTAAAATTCAATGTAAATGTATAGTGAAATAATTTTATTCATAGATATTAATGAATATATACTATTATAATAGTAACCATATATATGAGATTATAAATAAATATTTTGTAACTTGTATGGGTAATTATGATTTATATATATAATGGAATAAGTATATAAATTTATTAAAATGTTAAATTAATTGTTGGTATTTTTATAACTAATAAAACCTATGTAACATCCTAGGTAAATAAAGAATATGACATTATCCTTTTTGTTAATATATTTAAATTAATGATTAATTTTACATTAATGGAGATGTTATGTACGTTGTCGTACCCGATACACAACGACAAGTTTCTTTGAAATCATACATTGAACACATTGTTGGGTTATACTGAAAAATAATAATATAATATTTTTTAAATGGTAGTTAACACCTTGCTGTTGTACTGGCGGGAATAAATAGAACTAACTAAAAAATGATTATATATGATTGTTAAATGTTTTTACATTTATCCGAAAAAATAGAGTCATAAACTAAGAAAGAACTTGATTTTAAGCATAAATACTCTAATATTCACTAAAAGGTCGATTTAATGCCTTTGGTTGGAGAACCCTCGTTAAATCTAGTTTTTGACACTTTTATATGTTATATGTGACCAAATAAAATTCTCCATTAGAATAATGACTCCAAAATTATCTTAGGTTTCTTTTTTGGTATTTTTCTTATAAAATTCAATTTTTAATGAATAGTTAAAAATACTGAATTTTAATTCATATTTTCTTATTAATATAATTTATTTATATGTATAGATTATCTTTTTAATTGGTTTTAAACTGTAATTAGATTATATTTTTGCCATTTTATCCAACGGTGGTTATAAGGAACCAACATTAAACATTGCATTCTGTTGAATTAAATGAAAAATATACAATGATGATTTTTTCTGTATTAGAGTTTTAGAGAATTAGTCCAGAACTATTACAATACATCTCAAAAATCAAAAGGTAGACACTTCTACAGATTTTCAATTTTTTTTCATAAATAAAACACTCTTGAAAAAAATATCCATGTCTTGTCCCATGTTTTAGACATCACGACTTATCCATGATCCCATCCTTGATCCTATTGATCTTTAGGTGATGGGAAAAACATTTCAGAAAATGGGATGAGAATAAAAAGCTTAGTAAGGGTAATAAAATACGGAAAAAAAATCATTAGTCCATCCATACATAAAAAAATAAACTCTTTTACATACTGCATAAAAATAATAAGATTTTTTAATAACACATGGTAATCAAAAATCATATAGGAATCTTGTGGAATCCATATCATTATTACATTTTAGATATCAGATCTTCGTAAAGAGCTACATTTGGAATACCCATCATTGTAAACTCACTAAATCTCTTAGGAGAAACATTCTCATTTACCTCTGTTATGTTACCCAAGGCATTGGAGATATGTCTCGGGATCACCCTCCCTAGGTTTATCATGGAACCACCCATATACGTAAACAAAGCCCAAGGACAATAATATAATCATAACACATAACTTAATCATAATGGAAGGATAAAAATCTCAAATTGAAATCACAATACTTCTTTTCAATATATTGAACATGATATTGAAATAATAAATCCAAAACCAATTTTCAATACCAAAATACATAAAAGAGTATGTTTGTTAAGGAAGCCAAAGATCAAATAATACTCACAGTGGCAGAAAGGTTATTGTCACTACTTATTTTAAAACGATTTTTTTTCATTTAGTAAAACTATTTGTTGAAAATGATTCTATTTGAATGAATTGAAAATTAAATGGTGTTTATACACCTTTTAAAATAAAGTCATGTATAAAACAAAACATGCCTTAATGAAAGGAGATTGAGATGAAGTCCCTTACATCATGTTTGACATTACCCGTTCGTTATTTAATCTCCAGAAAAATAAACTGAAGATAATTTCTACATTGTTAATATCATTTTTCATGTTCATAATTCATTTTATATCACTAATTACGATGTTAAAAACATTATGCAGTCATTTAAATTAATAACAGTCGTGTTGTTGATATTTTGTACTTGAGTCAAAATTAAAATTCTTATAATTACAAGTTGTCCATTTGGTCTATAGTACATTATCTATATAATTATATTCATTATATTGATATTATATATATAATATATATCAAGTTTATATATGTATTTATAATAGTAATATCAATTAGAGATAAGAAATAAAATGCACCGTTCATGGAGACTGTAAGCTATTCGTACACATGAACACTACATTCATTTCTATTTCCTATTTTAATGTAATGAAAACATAATGATAAATAGTTATATTATAATTCCTATATAATATAATATATAATATCATTAACTCCATCCTTCATATTTCCCACATATGGCATTAACGAGTCATATCATTTTTAGGTGGCAGTAGTCCCCACTTCCTCAAATGAAATTATCGTGTTTACCTATATTTGAATCCATAAATTTATGTTACAAATGAAAAACAAAGAAGCATAAAGAAAACATAAACATAATATATATCATACATAAATACATTTCCATCATAATTTCCACGATGAGAGGTAGTAAGAGATAATCAAACAATCATCGCTTCGTGAGGCGTTAGTTTTCCATTCACAGACACAGTATGTTCATCACCAATTAGATGGAGGTGTGTGTAAGTGTAGTTATAATATTTATCATAATAACATACTAGTATATTGAAGATATTGGATTTGATATAAAATAAAGTAATAAAAATAGTTTATGTGTTGGTGAAGAAAACTAAAAGAAAACCGGTTATGAGAAATTAATACCTTTAATTTGGGTAACTCCCTTTGGTTTAAACCTAATGTACTTCTTCAAGTGTCATCAGCCTAAGGTAAGGCTTTTAAGTGGAAAAGAGGGATCTTGATGGATTATTTGGTAAGGGTTTGGATGATCCAAGTGGCATGATAGGTGTGAGGAATGAGTTAAAGTGAGGACTTTTTATAATGGAGAGGAGGGGCTCCTGAGGAATGTGTAAACATATTATATTATTATATATTTATATTCTGATTAGAAAGTTCAAAAACTAATTAAAGACAAATATAAGATGACTAATGGTAGAAATAAAATCATCTAATAGTAATTTGACAGGTTTTGAATATTTTTTTTAATATTTATTATTATATTTATTTAAATCATTTATTAATGAGGTAAATACTTCATCATTATTGTGTCATATATAATATAATTTATTTGATGTATAAAATTTATAAAAAAATCAAATAATGTATGAAATATTCTTATATTTTCACTGAATATTTACAGTCAAAATTATAACATATATAACCCTATGTAAAAATTAATTTAATAAATGATATTTGTTTATGTCATTCTTGTCTTTACTTTTAATTAATGAATCTAATGTGTCATTATCACTTCCAAGTGTCTCAATGGGGTCCCAAAATATACCCAAGGATTCCCATGGTCGGACATGACACATAAAATATGATTTTGAAATATTTTAAGATAATTTTTTGTTATTATGATATTATTTTTACCTTGAATTGCCCTATTTACCTTTAACCGCGGTAAATAAAAGTCAAAATATTCCATTCACCAAAAATTATTTTAATCTTATTGAAACAAATTTTACTATATAATAAAAACCATATATTTCATAATTTCAAAATTGAATTCAAAGAAGTGGTAAAATGTTATTTAAATGAAAAATTCATTTTTTATGTACTACTTAGTGGTTTCACTATTCATCAAAAATTGATGATTTCATAAAAATACCAAAAAAATACTTCTAATATGTATTTTATAATACAAATTTAAAAAGTGATGTATATTTTATAAAATTAAAAAAATAGAAGGTGGATTAATTAATTTAAAATTAATTCATGTGGTCAAAAAAATGGCGTGTTTTAAATATATATTAACTATCAAAAGATTGACACCTGTTTACATCCAATTTCAAAGTGAAATTAATTTCAACGAAAAAATTGGATTAAATAGTAGAAATATTATCTAATTTCACATTAAAACCAATTAAAAAGATAATAAAACCATATAAATAAATTAGCTTAAAATGCAGTTTTGAAATAAAATACAATATTTTTCACTTTTGAATAAAATTTGAATTTTATGAGATAAATACAAAAAAAACAAAAAGTATATTTTGATGTCCCAATTCGAAAGTAGAATTATATTTGGTCAAATAGAAAATATAAATGTTACCAAAACATGATTTAAGGTGTGTTGTCTATTAAAAGGCGTTAAATCGACCATTTAAAGTAAATTATGATTAAAATTAGATTCATTCAAATTTTATGCCTCAAACTTTTATTGGATAAATGTAAAAAAACTTAACATACAAATGTAATCATAAATTAGGTAGTTCTATTCATTTCTTCCAATACAATGGATAGGCATTAATTACCATTTAAAATAATTATATTATATTTTTAGTGTGCAGGGTTTGCTTCAAAGAATCTTGTTTTTTTTAGGTTTTCCATCGAAATTAGAATCCCCTTTAAAGTAAAATTCATATTTAATTCAGAAAATATTAATTAAAATGAAAAAGTCGCATTTCCCTATTTATCTGAGATGTTATATCCTTACCCCCTTTTTTAAATTTCATCCTCACATTTTTATTTACTTATCAAATAAGTGGGGGTATCTATTCCTTATAGCATTTTCAGATTCCCACGTTGCCACTTAAACCATATGGTTTTCCCAAAAAATCATTTACCTAATTAATTATCTTATTCTACAACACTTTTTCTCTTCAATCAATAATTTGGACTGCTACTTCCTCATATGAGAGATTGACTTCCAACTAAACTATTTCTAGGCTCAAAACAAAAGACGGATCTGGAATAAAATTTTTCAACCTTGAAACATGAAATACATTGTTCACCTGGGATAAACATGGAGGTAAATCCACTATGTATACAACCGATCCAACTTTATCAAGGATTTCATTGGTTCCAATGAACCTTGGACTCACTTTTCCATTCTTAACATAACCCATCACACTTTTCCCTGGAGAAACATTGACAAAGACCTAGTCACCTACCTCAAATGAGAGATTCTATTCCAACTAAACTAATTTTAGACTCAAAACATTTGATGGATTTGGATTATACTTTCTCAACATCTAAACACGAAATATATTTTTTCCCTGGGATAAACATGGAGGTAAAGCCACTATGTAAGAAACTGATCCAACTTTCTCCAAGATTTCATAAGGTCCATTAGTCCTCAGACTCAAATTTACATTCTTATAATAACCGATCACACTTCTCCATGGAGAATCATTGGGAAATACATGATCACCTAAATCCAAAGAGAGATCCTTCCTTTGGTTATCTATATATCTTTTCTGCATATTCTGAAATATTCTCATGTTCATCTGAATCAACTAAACTTTTTTTCCATCTCTTCCTCCAATTCTGGTCCCATCAACTTCCATTCAATTAAATCATCCAAAAATGATGGAGTACGAAAATGAATTCCATATAATGTCTCAAATGTCTCTATCTGTATAATGGAATGAAAACTATTATTATATGAATATTCAACCAAAGAATGATGTAGCTCCCAACTTCCCTGGTAACCTAGTGAACAAGAATGTAGCATATCTTCCATGTTCTGAATTTCTCATTCTGACTGCCCATATGATTGAGGATGAAAAGATGTTCTAAATGTTAATTCATAACCAATGACTTATGAAGGTATTTCCAAAACATAGAAGTAAACCTGAGTTCATGATCAATTGAATTGGAGAGGGGAAAACCATGTAACCTAACTATCTCATCAAAATAAAACAGATAATGTTAATCTAGATACAATGTATCTTAGATATGATGGAAATGAGAAGATTTAGCCAAAAGATCAATAGAAACCCAGATTGCATTATTATCTTGAGATGTATTTGGTAATTCCACAATGAAGTCCATGGATATTCTTTACCATTTCCACTGTGACACCAGTAAAGACTAATGCATCACTTTTGGTAACTACCGCTCTGCTTCAACCTACTGACAAGTCAAAAACATCACAGTAAAATATGCAATATCTCTTCTCAGTCCATCCCTCTAGTAATACTAACGATGATCTATGTACATCATAGTAATTTTAGGATGAACTGAAAACAGAGAACTATGAGTTTCATATACCAACTCATTCATCAACTTTGAATCACAAGGAACACATAATCTCTTCCTAATCCCCAAAAAACAATCATTATCAACATTAAAATAAGGCAACATACCCATCTAAACCCACTATACCTTTTTATGTAACTCACTATCTTTCTTGTGTGCATTCTTAATTCTGTCTAATAGAGATGATTCCACAAACACATGAAAAAATAAAATAATTTCAAGCACCAATAACTTCTATGCTGAAGTTCATCACATCAAAAACCAAAGGATATCATTCCAAATGTGCATGGTCAATGAAGCATTAATTTTTTAACACAAAGCAGCATCCACATTATTTTCTTTTCCCAAATGGAAAAGGACCGTGTAATCATAAACCTTGAAAAATTCAAACCATCTCCTCTTTCTTATGTTCAATTATTTCTGAGTAAATATATATTTCAAAAATTTTTGGTCAGTATATATCTCACATTTTACTCCATAGAAATTATGGCATCAATTTTTTAATGAAAAAACAATAGTCGATACTTCCCAATCATGTGTAGGGAAATTTAACTCATGAGGTTTCAATTGATATGAAGCATAATCAATTATCTGATCATTCTAAAAAAAGACAGAACCATGTCCTATCAATGAATCATAACAATGGATATCAATATCAACATTTTTGGAAGGCAGTGCCAAAATTGGAGCATTCACCAATATTCTTTTCAATTCCTGAAAACAATAACCACATTCTTTTGTGGAAATGAACTTTACACCTTTTCGAGTTAATATAGTCATTGGACTATATTACCATGCAAAATTCTCATCAAACCTGATGTAATGAACTTCCAGACAAAGAAAACTACGAATCATTATTATATTTCTGGGTCGTGGATATTCTTCAACAAATTTTGTTTTAGCAGGATCAAAAGTTATTACATTTTTGGAATCAATGTTACCATGGAATGAAATTTGTTGTAAAAAAAACTCACACATCTGAATTTTTCCTAACGTTACTTTTATTTTAAAGTTTACAATACAACCCTTAAATGACTTTCATGCTCCTCTATACATTTAAAAAAGCCCAAATTATCATCAAAGAAAACAAACACAATATTATCTAAGAACTCAATGAAAAATATATTCATAAGAACCTTGAATACAGCAGGTGAATTTTTTATCCCAAAATACATAACTCAAAATTCATAATGGCCATATCTATTACAAAACGTAGACTTCATAATGTCTACTTCATTTACTTTCAACTGATGGTACCCCGACCTGAAATCAATCTTATAAAAATACTGAGATCTTTCGATCTGATCAATCAAATCATTAATATGAGTAAAAGCATACATGTTATTAAAAGTGGTATTATTCAATGCTCTATAATCAATTCAAAGTATCATTGAACCATCATTCTTCTTAACAAACAAGACAGGATCACCCCATGGTGATGTGCTAGTTCGAATGATACCTTTAACTAATAACTCCTGTAATTTCTTCTTTAACTATAAATGTTCAATTTCAGCCATTCGATTAGGGGGTTTTGAAATTGGCTTATAATCAGGAACTAAGTAAACAATAAATTCATCTTCTAGATCAGGTATAATACTAGGAAACTCATCAGGAAAAACATCAAGGTACTCATTTACCACTAGCATGTCATTAATTTGAACAGTTCCATTGTTTTCCCCAATATGTTCAAGTTACAATTCATTTCCATATTTTAATAGTTTCTCAGCTTCCTGATATGTTATCAAAATAATGGGTTCATTCTGGCACACAAATTGAAAATCTTTCTGAAAAGAAACCTCTTTATCTCTACAGTGAATTTCAACATGATAAACAAAAAACCAATCCATACCCAAAATAACATGAAACTCTACTAGAGGAAAAACAATAAGGTTTACAGGTAGATTATTCTTATACACAAGGACATGAAGGTTCTTATGTTTTCTTATTGTCTTAACATTTCTTCTAGGTGTTTTTGCCATATTTATTGTATTGATATCCTGAGATTGAATTCCCAATTTACTAGAAAAATTCATAGAAATTAAAGAGTGTGTAGACCATGAATCAAAAAACACTTTGGCAAAATCTGAAAAAACAAACTGCGTACCAGATACTACTTCATTTTATGGCCCAACATCTGCTAAAAATGTTTCAAAGGATTTCACCACCCCTTTCTTCTATTATTATGGTTTCTTTCCCTCAATTGGGTTCTTTGTTAGACAATCTTTTCCATAATGACCCATTTTACTGTAATTAAAACATTTTAATAATTGTAAATCAGATTTTTTCTTACCATTGTCCTCCTCTTTTTTAGGTCAATGACGACTGTCCCATTTTTTCCACGTTGGTAACACTTACCTGAATTCGAAAGATATTCCCAATCATGTTTTTTAAGACAATTTTTTCAAACCTATAAACATAAGTTTCTTACTATCAGACATTTTCGAAGAGTTCTTCCCTTTCACATACCACATTGACTTCTTATTCTATTGTTTTTTATAGAACACATGATCCTAGGAAAACTCCATTTCCACCTTCTCCGCACATCGAAAATGTTTTTCATATCATTTAATATCATGAGAAGCTAAAAAACATTGATACTTTGGATTTAATACCGAGTAAAAACAAATGATTTTACAATCAATATCTCGTATGAAATTTTGACCATACCTTGCCAGTTGAGTGAATTTTGCTTCATAAGAATCCACTAAGCAATCCTCCTACCTAAATTCTAGTAAATGTTTTTCCTTCCTAAGAAAAAACACCTTAAGAAAATATTTATCAAGAAACATACCTTTGAATTCATCAAACCAAGGGCATCAATATCCTCATTATCCATGTTAATTTTACGAATCGACAACCACTGATCAGCTTCACCTTCAAAATGATAAATAGAAAGACTAACCTTTTGATGTTCTAAACACCCCATGGCATTAACAATTTCTTCAGAGCATTAATCTATCCTTTTAAAAGCATAGGGTCAGCTGATCCTCTAAATGATGGGGATGTTTCATTATGAAATGATCCAATACTGACATGTTACTCTTTGGTTGATATGGATGATCTCGTGCATGGATACCACCACAATTTAAATCCTGAGCCAATTGTGACATCACTACAACAAATTGTTCCGTTTCGATTCCAACCAGCTTAGGTTTCCTATTGGGAAGGTTTTCTTCCTCCTGATGTCATCCCAACATAGTGCCCATGTTTTCTCCCGGGAAAAATATTCTGAACACAAAAATATCATAGGAAAAGAAATATGGTAATCTATAAATAATATATCATTTCATTATTATCCGAACGTAATTTATGGTTATTAATTTATCAATACCCTAACTCCTAATGTTGTCTAAACCAACCAATGATACCAACTATAAGTACCCGACCATAAATAATAAATAATCTTGAATTAAATGAATAATTAATATTGAGGATTTTTCATGTAGAGAGTTTTAGCAAATTAGGCTATAAATATTACATTACATCTTAAAAAATACAAGGTAGACATTTTTAAACCGTTTCAAAAAAATTTCATTAAATAAAAACTCTTGAAAAAAAGAGTCATGTCTAGTCCCATGATTTAGACCGCATGACTTTTCATTGATCCCATCCTTGAACCTGTTCAACTTTTTGTCTAGTGAAAAACATTTCAAAACACGGGATTAGAAAAAAAATATCACTAATGGTTATAAAATAAAGAAAGAAATAATTAGTCCATCAATTCAAACAAATCTTATACTCTTTTTAATTCCTCATAAAATATATAATATTTATGAATAACACATGGTAATCAAAATCATAAAGGTAACTTGTGGCATCCATATCAATCTTACAATGTAGCTATCACAACCACATAGGGAGTTACATTTGGATTACCCATCAAAGTATATTCCATAATTCTATTAGGAGAAACATTCACATTTACCTTGTCATGTTACCCAATGCATTGGAGAGATATCTCAGGCTCACTCAACCTAGGTATATCACAGAACCACCCGTATATATAAACAATTCATAGGGACAAATATATAATAATAACAAATAACATATGCATAAAGGAACGATTACATTCCCAAATTTCAATCACAATATATATTTTCAGGATATTGAACAAGATATTGAAATAATAAATCTAAAAATAATTTTCAATACCAAAATACATAATAGAGTATATGGTATTTATTTTTCTTTTAAAAACAATACGACTTGTTATAGATGCCAAAGATCAAATAATACTCATGGTAGGGGAAAGGTCATTCTCACCACATATATTAAAAAGAAACATTTTTTTGTTTAGTAAAATTTCGTGTAGAAAAAGATACCATTTGAATGAGAAGTAAAGTCAAAGGTTTTTATACACTTAATAATAAAAAGTTGTGTATAAAACAAAATATGCCTGAATGAAAGGATATTAAGACAAAGTCCCTTACATCGTGTCAGACATGACCCGTTTGTTTGTTAATGTCCTGGATAATTGAAAAAAGTTAATTTATACTTGCTTAAGAACCTTTTTCATGTTAATTATTCCTTTTATATCACTTATTATTATGTTATAATCATTATTCAATCTTTTATGTTAATAACGGTTGTTTTTTCGATATTTGGTACTTAAGTCTAAAAAACATCTTATAATTACATGTTGTCCATGTTGTCAAGAGTCCATTATATCGAGAACAATATTAATTATTTAGAAATCATATATATCATATATTTCAAGTATATATATGTATTTACTATAGTACATATCATCTGGAGAAAAGAAATGAAAAACACCGTTCATGGAGATAATAAGTCGTATGTACACATGAACACTACATTCATTTCTATTTTCATATTTTAATTGAATAAAAAACATAATGATAAATAGGTATATTATAATTATAGTATAATATCCTATATAATATCATTAAATCCATCTTTTATAAATCCCACATATGGCATTAATGAGTCATATCACTTTTATGGGGCGACAGTCCGCACTTCCTGAAACGAAATTATCGCATTTACCAATAATGGAAACCATAAAGGTATGATATAAAATAAAAATATAGATGAATAATGAAAAAATAAACATAATATATATCATATATAAATAAAGTGACATTTTAATGTCCACCATGAGAGGCGATATGAGATAATCGAACAATCATCGTTTTGTGAGGTGTTATTCTGCCTTAACAAAAATAATATGTTTTACACCCATTAAGTGGTGGTTTATGTAAGAGTATTTAGAATAATTATCATAAAAATATCCTTGTATTTTGAGGATACTGTTTTTTTATAAAATAAAGGAATAAAAATATATTAGGGGTTGGAGAAGTAAAATAAAAGAAATGATGTTAGGATTATAATGCTAATTGACGAAATAAAATCATCCAATAAAAATTGGATAGGTTTTCCATATTGTTTTAAAATTTATAATCTTATTCATTGAAAAAATTTATTAATGATGTAAACATTGCATCAATTTTGTGTCATAAATAATTTTATTTATTTGATGTCAAAAAATTATAAAAAAATACAAATTTTTATGAAATATCTTTATATTTCTAATTAGTATTTATATTTGAAATGATAAATTATATAACCCCATGTTAGAATTAAGTTACTAAAAGATATTTGTTTTTGTGATTCTTTTCTTTTACTTTAAGTTAATTAAAACAAAGTGGCATTATCAATACCATGTGGCTGCATGGGGTCCCCAAATCGACCCAACGATGCCAATTGTCGGCCATGACTCATACAATAAGGATATGACAAGTGTTATGCTATTTTATTGTTATTATAATATTCTTTTTACCTGGAATTTCCCTATTTACCTTTTATAGTGGTAAATAAACATCAAAAGTTACTATTCACCAAAAGATTATTTTCATCATATTGAACCAAATTTTACTTACTAATAAGATCCATGTATGTCGGATTTTAAAAATTAAATTCACAGAAGTGGTAAAATTACATTTAAATTAAAAAGTTAGATTTTTAACTACTACTTAGAGGTTTCACTATTCATCAAAAATTGGATGTTTGTTGAAATATACCAAAAAATCAGCCTAAGATATATTTGATATTCCAAAATAAAAAAAATATGCCTATTTTACAAAATTCAAAATATAGAGGTTTAATTAATTAATTTAAAATTAATTTCTGTTGTCAAAATAAAAGACATTTTTTGTGAAATATTAACTATCAAAAGATTGAAATTTCTTTATGTCTAATTTCAAAGTGAAATTAATTTCAAGGACCAAAATTGAAATTAATGGTAAATATATAATCTAACTACACTTTAAATCTATTAATAATATAATCTAACCATATAAATAAATTTTATTAAAATTTTGTTTTGAATTAAAATACATTATTTTTCACTTTTCATTAAATATATAATTTTATGAGAAAAATCCCAAAAAAATTACCCAAAGTAAATTTTGATGCCATGATTCTAATTAAAATTTTATTTTGTCAATTGAAACATATAAAAGTTACCAAAACAATATTTTAATGGGGTTCACCATTAAAAGGTTGTAAATCGACCTTTTAAAATAAATTTTTCTTAAAATTAGAATCATTCACATTTTAAGCCTCTAAATTTTATTGGATAAATCTGAATACATTTAACAAACATATTTAATAATATTTTAGTTATTCTATTCATTACTTCAAATACAATGTTAGTAATTAACTACCATTTAAAATAATAATATTTTATTGTTAGTGTGCAACGTAAGATTTCAAAGAAACATGTTGTTGCGTATCAGGTACAAAATTGAACATAACAGCCCCTTTAAAGTTAAATTAATATCTAATTCATAAAATATTAATTAAATTGAAAATTTCATATTTCTCTATTTATCATGGATTTTATAGTGGACATTGGAATTAATTTTACTTTGAAATTGGACATAATCAAATGTCAATCTTTTGATAAATATTGTTTCTTAAAAACACTCTGTTTTTATTTTAAATGAGATTTTTTTCAATTATTTAATGAATATTCTATGTTTTTAATTTTTTAAAATACAAATAATTTTTTAATTTGTAATACTAAATATAGAATAGGCTGAATTTTTCCGTAAAATTTCATTTTTAAGGATAGTGAAACCATTAAGTAGTAGTTATAAAACTGAAATTTTCATTTTAATGAAATATAAACACTTTTATAAATTGAATTTCGAAAATATGACATACATGGTTATTACTATTATATAAAATCTGGTTCAATAAGATTAAAATAATCATTTTTTAATAGTAACTTTTGAATATTATTTACTGTAACTAAAGGTAAATAGGGTAATTCAACATAAAAAGAATAATATAATAATACAAAATTACATTTACACTTGTCCTAACCATATTGGATCTGTCATGGTCGACCATGGAAATATTTGGGTAGAATTCAGTACCCCATTGTTCCACATGAGAGTGATAATGACAGTTTAGATTAATTAATTTAATGTAATGAAAAAATGTCCAAAACAAATATATTTTAATAAAGTAATTTTTACATAGGGTTATATAAACTGCCATTAAACTATAAATAATAAATGTAAATCTAAAAATATTTCTTATATAATGGTATTTTTTATAATTTTTATACATTAAATAAATATAATTAATTTTATCACACTAATGATGCATTATTTACCTCATTAACAAATGTTTTTTTTATAAATAAGATTATAAATATTAAAATAACATCGAAAACCTATAAAATTATTATTTGATTAATTTATTTCGACCATGAGTCATCTTATCATGGTATTTAATTAGTTATTACCTTTATAAACCGAAAATCATTATATAATAAAATAATATTTTCAGACTTTCTTAAAGTAACCCTCCTCCCCCTTATAAAAATCCCTCCATTATAACACATTTGAAACAAATCTCTGTCCTCTTGGATTGGCCAAAAACATCTCAAATAAGCTCTAAGGACCCCTTTATTCCCACTAGAATCATTAAATTAAGAAGAAGGCACTTCAAGAAGTACATTTGGGTTAATCCAAATGGAGTTACCCGAATAAAAGGTAACAATTTCTCTTAACTTTTTCTTTTATGTACATCTCAAACCGCTAACAACTTTTTATTCCATTATTATATAAAAACACCAGTATCATCATTATAATTTCATGTTTTAATAAATATTATTCTAACTACACTTACAAACACCGCCATCTTATGGGTAGTGATTATACAATTTATGTGGACGGCGAACTATTGTATCATGAAATGAGGATTGTTCCAATATCTCCTACTGCATATCATGGTGACCATTATGATGGAACTGTATTTATAAATTGTTTATTTTTTTCCTTTGTGCTTCTTTTTATTTATTCATTTATAGAATAAAATTCTGGTTTCCATTATGGGTAAACGCAATAGTTTAATTTGAGGGACTATAGACGACCGCCCCCTCAAAGTGATCTGACACGTTCATGCCATATGTGGGACGTATAAAGGATGGAGTTAAGGAAATTAATTATTATATTATACTGGAATTATAATATATCTTTGTATCTTTATGTTTTTATTTCATTAAATATGATATTGAAATGAAAGTATCGTTCATTCATACACACATCATTCTATCTCCATGAATAGTTTATTTCATTTCTTACCTCTAAATGTTATGTAATATTATATATTAATATGTATAATTGATATATATGATATATATGATATACAACTCATGTATATAATTCTGGATATAATGGACTCTTGACCACATGGTCAACTTGTAATTACAAGGTGTTCATTTTTGACTCAAGTGCCAAATATCGACAAAACGACCATTATTGACATAAATGATTACAAAATGTTTATTACATGTTAATAAGTGATATAAAATGAGTAATATGATTGACACATTTTCTTAAGCAAGTATAAATTATCTTAATTTTATTATTGAGGATGAATTAGGAACAAACATGTCATGTCGAACACGATGTTATAGATTTCTTATCTCACTTTTAAATCCATGAGATTTCCATTGTTCGCCACATACTTATTTCATGTGGTATATTATGTACTTACATTTGATATATATTATCATTATTATCTTTATATTCAGGGTATTATATGATTCATTTGGTTGTTATTAACTTTTTTTCATATGACTCAATTGATTACAATGTTGTAAGGGGTTTTTTATCTCACTTTTTATTCCTGTGAGATTCATGCTATATTTGTCACTATTTCAATTGTGTGGTGTATGTACATCCCATGATTATATTTTTTGTGTAATGTTCTTCAATTTATTGGTATTTACATCTTCATTTTCTGATAATTCTTTTAAGGGGTGTATGTTTTGTAATTTACCAAAACAGTTAGGGAACTTGTCACCGTACTCTTTTTGAGAGACTTATTTTTGTAATGTCATTAAACATACATCTTATTATGTAGGGATATGTTTTTATATAACCTTATTACTATTAATTTTATGTCTATATGATGATATACCCTTCTACCTCTCTTTACCTCATTTTAGGAATTTTAATGTGACACTGTTAGGATGTTGACTTTCTGTAAGGGAACCTCTTCACCCAATTTCAATTATTTGTGTGAAAAATATACTTATTGGATATGTCATCAATGAATATGTGTGAATAACCAATGGATGTTTTACAAATTATATCCTCATATGTTGGGTGTATTTATATTTTTCACACATAATTATGTCTTTGATTTATCTTTAATATGAAGATACAGTTTTTATAAGGCATTTCGTCTCAATTTACATTCCATTGAGACATCATTGTTGTTATTCCACAAATCACTCTTATATGGTGTATATACTATCCTTTTTGATATTATATCATGAGTAACTTTATTCTCATTATAATATAATGTTCTAATTCATTTTTATTCCTCAATTATTTTTATTATATAGTCTATCATTTCGTTAAAAACTCTTTAACTAAAATATCATTTTAAATGATTTTAAGATTTATTATTATAAATCATTATTATTAATGTACTGTTTAAAAAATGGTTTTAATGTTTTATTTATATGGAATTTTATGTTCTCAAATGATAATTTATTTAAAATGTTCAATGTGTTATGGGACACTTTGATTCCAAAACCTCATTATTAAATGTTTTAATTGGTTTTGGAAATGGGTTTGACAAAGCATTGATTTTGTAAATATCTTGATATGATATATATTTATTTTAATGTGGAAATGTTATCTTTATTTTATTCTTATGTTAAGTGTTATGAATATGTTATGGTTATTAGGAATTTTTTACATATACATGTGGTTCCATGATAATCCTAGGCCGGGTGAGCCCGAGATTAGACTCGAATTCCTTTGGTAAAGTGAAAGAGGTAAACGTTAATGTTTCTCCCATGAGATTTAGGGAATACACTATGATGGGTATTCCAAATGTCACTCCCTATGTAGATATGATAGCTATAGTGTAATTATGTTATGAATAACATATGTTACAACTATAATTTAATATTTTTGTGTGTTATTCATAAATCATACGATTTCATATGTTATGTTATGACTAAAAAGTATTGGTTTCATTGATTTGTATTTGTTGATGGGATAATTTTTTCTTCCTTATTTTATAACCCTTTCTAATATTTTTAGAATGATCCCATGTTTTTGAAATGCTTTCTACAGGGATTCATGATGAATAGAGTCACAGATGAGATCAAGGAAAAGTCACCCTATCTAAAACATGGAACTATACATGTTTAGGTTTAAGTGTTTTTATTTTATAAATAAAATATATTGGGTAATAGATTCTACTTGTAATGTTCAAGTTGTTATGTAATTGTTATGGACTAATTCGCAAAAAAAATCTAATCCTTTAAAAGATACTCAATGTGAATATTTGACATAATTCTAGATTATGTAATGTTTAAGCTCTTGTCATTATAGTAGGTATTAGAGGTCAGTTTTGAAAGAATTACAGGTTAGGGTGTTATATAATACTTTTTGATATAACCATAATGGTTAACATATTGGCAAGGGTCATAGTTTTTTTAAATAAATCAAATTAGTTTTATATGACATGAAAAAGTATGTTTTATTGTTTACTATTCTAAAAAAATATATATATGATGATTTTAATGATATACTCAAACTGACATTTTTGGTTTTAGACATTGGCTAGATCTAGAAGGAATCAAAGTAACAATGGATGTGAAGAAAACTCTGATGTTTTTCTGAATGAGAAATTGAATGATATCGGAGCAAATATGAGAACTCATGTGGTTATTCTCAACCAACTATCTGGAGTCATGATTGACCACCTAATCCTTGGTGAATTTTATAAGGCATAATATATGCAAGAAACAAATCCCCAGGGATGTTCATGTAATAATCATAAAGGTAAGTATATTGAGAAAACTATTATTCATGGATGGGGAAATAAACACATAAATAAGTCTTTCAAATGTACTAGAAGATGCTATAGATGTGGAAATGAAGGTCATAAGGCAAGAACCTGCCATAGAAAATGGAAGCATCCAGTTGACACTTGAAAAGGGAAATAATTTCTTTATGAGGGATAAATTGAATGTTTTAAATGTGTTGTGCGTAGTCACTATACAAAAATATGTCATACTAATATGTTTCGGGAATGGGATCACCCGGATCATACAACTTTTTTTATCTATTCATAATGCCATTCCGATTAAGGATGAAGAAACTGAACATGACCAATGAAAGGTATCGATTGGTTCTTAACATTAGTTTTGATATTATTGAATCTTACGATATGATTCGGGATTTTGTTTGTAGGAAATAAATATTTCAGGATAAGATGTAAATAAATGGTTAATAGATCATGATGAACATTGGATGAGTAAGAAGTCAACATATAAGGGATTAATGAGTTATGGTAAATTTTAGGATGGTGAAATTCGTAAAAGTATTAAGGCTCCTTTGATGATGGGGTTACATTAGATGACTTTTTGTAGTATATGTAACCCTGAAATTTGATATATGAAAATAATATTCAAGGAATAATTATATATTCTTTTGTGGATATAGTAATAAAAAACCATTTCCATTTATATGAACCTTGAATTTGAAGAAATTATAGGTTAATACATTTTTTGGGATGAAAAATGAATTTTATTAGATAACCTTTGTGGTTAAAATATAATATGGTTAATTTTGATGAATTTATCTCTTTTGGGGAATGTTATAAAATTATATAGTATTTTAAAAAGGATAACACACAGACCGCATAACAACCCATCGTGTCGGACAAAGCAGCAGGAATCAAACCCCCAACCAAAGTGTGACTAGTATTTATCACCTACCACTGGACTATATGATGTCCATGGTTAGTATGACTAATTATTTTTAGTTATATGATTTTATGAATCAATAATATGTTCATTTTGGGTTATCTTTGGAAATGATTGACCTATCATGGACAGTATGAGATAAGGGTAATTTCTTTTCAATATGAGATTTTAAGAGTAACAGATGTTATTGGGAGATAAATGTTAAAATTTATCTTGATAGACAATGTGATTAAATCCTACTGAGATTTGGGATTCAATATTACTTTGGATTAAATTTAATAATTTTATAGACAACTGTTTATTGAATGGTCTTTATTGACCATTGTGTTTTGTTTGAGAAATATTAGAGATTAATTGTAGTTTTTCTTTTTGTTATAGATTTTTCTTTTGGGTATTATCTGATCTCACACTAATAATTTTGGTTTGGGTTATGTTCTAAATACACTGTAAATATATAGTCCATCTTATTTGGATTACGTGATTCTGTCTAAGTTGATTATAAAACATTTTATGCAAACAAGTCATCCTGAATACTCATCGTTTGGAGAATATATGTGTTTTTGTTTGAAATCTAGAAAAGGATGATCGTCTAATATACAAGTATGTATGTTTCCTTATGTTTATTGTGAAGATCATAAACATATTCCTCAATGAAATTTATCCTAAATAAATTTTTTTTTCTCTTATATTTTCCAACTGGGGAATCAAAAACTGTTTAACCCATCACATGTTTGCGATTTTTAGGAGGTTAACTTTCTCCTAATCATGATTTTTATCACTCTCCATCAGAACTTAATGGATTGATTCCTCCTCCATATACATGTTTTCAAGGAATCCATGTTTCAGTAGTCTTAGGTAACCTTTTTTTCCTTCTCTTCCGTCATTTTAAAGTGATAGTTTTGTTTACTCTTTTTCAAATTAGGGGCTTTCAATGAATACTTCCATCCCAATTTTAATATTGCGAGGACACTATTCCAAAAAGGGGAGAAAGATATAACATCCCAGGTAAATAAAAAATATGTTATTTTCATATTTTTTAAAATTTGTAAATTTAATATATTTTTATCTTTAAATGGGATGTAATGTTTGATGGCATACCTGATACACAACAATGACATTCTTTAAAATTTTTGTTAAACACAACGTTAGGTCATACTGAAAAATAATAATAATATATTATTTTAAATGATAGTTAAAGTCTAGATGTTGTAATGGAGGGAATGAACAAAACTAACAGAAAATGATTATACATGTTTGTTAAATGTTTTTAAATTTATCCATTAAATGTTAATGGCTTAAAATAAGAAAATAATTTGATTTTAAGCATAAATACTCTAATTATAAGGCCCCGGCCTTTACTTAATATTGAGTTATTACAAGATTACACATTGAGGATCATTTCGGGTTTAGAGTTTTAGAGAATTAGATCATAAAACTTGCATTACATTCCACATATAAACAAAGTGGTTACATAAAGATAGTATTCTTCATTCCCATCAATGGAAACACATTTAAAATAAAACATGGATTATTTCTTGACACATCCTTGACTCTATCATCTTATCATGTACCTTTCCCTTGACCTGTGAAAAACATTTCAAAAACTTGGGATGAGCATAAAAACTCAGTATGGGTTATAAAAAAAACATGGAATGGAAACATGAGTTCATATATACATAAAAATGAAATCATACTTTACCCATAAAACATAGACACTTTAACATACCTCATAAAATCATGAATAAATCATAGAAATCATAAGACATAAAGGTAACTTGAGGCATTCATAACATTCTTACGTAGGGAGTAACCCTCTTGGTTACGTTTGGAATACCCATCACAGTATATTCCCTAAAATCTCTTCGGAGAAACCTTAAAGTTTCACTCATTCGCGTTACCCAATGCATTGGAGAGCTATAACGGGCTCACCCGCCCTTAGTTTATCACGGAACCACCCGTCTTCATAATAATTCCCAAGAACCATAACATAATCGTATCACATAAAACATGCATAAAGGAAACATGACATTTCCACATTTCAATCACAAGATATCAATACAACACAAAAACATTGTGAAAACCATTTTCAATACCAAAATAAAAGAAACGTAAAACATGGTATTTATTTTTCTTTTAAAAAGAAGGTATGGCTTGTAGAGGAAGCCGAAACTCCAATAACGGTCACGACGGCGGAGAAGTCGTTGTCGCCGCATACGTACGACAAAAACATTCCCTTTTGTCATTTAGTAAACGCTTCGTATAAAAAAGATTTCTTTTGAATAAACGTAAAAGTCAAAGGGGTTTATACACCGTATAAAAGAAAGTTGTGTATAAAATAAAATATGCCTCAATGAAAGGAGATTGAGACGAAGTCCCATACCTCGTATCCGACTTGACCCGACCATTCTTTAATCTCCTGAATGATAAACTTGAGTTAATCTCTACTTGCTTATGAATCTTTTTCATGTTCATTATTCCTTTTATACCATGTTATGAACATCATGTAATCATTTAAGTTAATAATGTTCATTTTGTCGGTATTTGGTTCTTCAGTCAAAAATAGACTTCTTACACTTACATGTTGTTAATTTGGTCAAAGGTTCATTATATCTAGAATGGTATTCATGATGTAGATATCATATATGTCATATATATCCAGTACATACATGCATTTATAATATTACATAATCATTTAGAGGTATGAAATGAAATGCACCGTTCATGGAGACGGTAAGCCGTACGTACGCATGAACGCTACTTCCATTTCTATTTCATATTTTCTGGAATGGAATCATAATGATATAAGAGTATATTATAATTCCATTATAATAACATATATAATATCATTAATTTTATCCTTTACACATTCCACATATGGTATTAACGAATCAAATCACTATTAGGGGGCGGTAGTCCGCACTTCCTAAAATGAAGATATCGTGTTTTACCCACAATGGAAACCATAAAGGTATGCCCAAAATGAAAAAAAACAGAAGCTTAAGGAAAACATAAACATATTATATATCATATATAAAAATAGTGACATCATAATGGCCACCTTTGAAGGTGTTAAATGAGTGTTGAACAATCATCGTTTCGGGAGGCAGAATTTCACCATCCACGGAAACCGTATGTTCTTTAACCATTTGATGTATTTGTGTGAGAGTGTAGCTCAAATAAATCTTATAACAACATCCTAGTATATTTAAGATACTGGTGTTGTTACAAAAGAAGTAAATAAAAAGATTTTAGGGGGTTGGAGAAGCAAAATAAAACAAATGAACAAAAGAGAATGAATTACCTTTAAAAGTGTAACTCCTTTTGATTTGAGTCTAAAGGCTTCCTTTGAAAGGATTCTGCCCAAAAATAATCCTATAGGATGAGGATAGGGATGTGGAGAGAGCAAATGGGCAGGTTTTGGCCGAGCCAAAGGCTTGAAGAGTGTGTGAAATGATGTAGAGGTGGGGGCCTTTTATAAGAGGAGAGGAGGGGCACTTTTGGAAAGTAAAGAAATATTACTTTATTTTAAAATGTGTTTCGGTTTCAAAAGGTCCCACATTGATATAATTCGTGTATAAGGTGATAAGGGTTCGAAATAAACTCATCCAATTGGTTTTGGACATGTGTAGTTCATAGATTTTATATTATCTTTCTATTTTATTTAAATCGTCAAATAATGATGTCATCGCTGCATCATTATTATGCCATAAATAATTTAATTTAAATAATGTCTAAAAATCATAAAAAAAATACTATGATGTAGAAAATCTTTTTATCTTTCCAATGACTATTTATAATCAAAAATCTGATCTTTATAACACCATGTAAAAATTGTTTTCGTAAAACATCTCTTGTTTGTGTCATTTTTACCTTTACATTAAATAAAAAGTAATTTATGTCATTTCCCAACCAAAGTGGATCCATGGGGTCCCCAAGTTGACCCATGGCTTGTCTTGGTCGGCCATGACACAAACAATAAGGTTGGGACATGTGTCTAGGTCATTTCATATTATTAAAGCATTATTTATACCTTAAACTACACTAATTACCACTAATCGCGATTAAAAACATAATAAGTTACTATTCACCAAAAAAATATTTTAATCTCATTGAACCACATTTTACTTCTTAATGACAACCATGTATGTCGGATTTTCAAAATTAAATACACATTAGTGGTAAACTTTCATTTAACAGAAAAATCAGTTTGCTTGATTACCACTTAGTGGTTTCACTATTCATCAAAAATTGAAGTTTTTCAGAAAATTACCAAAAATTCACCCTAAGCTATATTTGATATTCCGAATTCAAAAATGAAGTCTATTTTACAAAATTAATATCATATAAGTCACATTAATTAATTTAATAATTAATTCCCGCTGCCAGAGGAAATATCATGTTTTTACAAAACAATAAGTATCAAAAGATTGACACCAGTTTAAGTCTAATTTCAAAGTGAAATTGATTCCAATGACCACCATTGGATAAAATGGTAAAAATATATTCTAATTTAACTTCAAAACCAATTCAAAGCATAATCTAATCATATAAATAAATTAGATTAAAAAGCAGTTTTGATGTAAAATGCAGTATTTTTCACTATTTATTAAAAAATGAACATTGTCAGAAAAATACCAAAAATTCACACAAGGTAAATTTTGATGCCCCAATCATAAAGAATAAGTTTATTTTGACAAACATAGTTTATAAAATTGTCAAAATATATATTCAAAAATGGTTTGCCATCAAAAGGCACTAAAACAATCTTTTAAGAATATTAGTGTATTCCATGCATAAGATTATATTTATTTTCATTTTTAGCCTCTATAACACTATCTTAATCATTAAAAGACATAGATAAAAATATATGTTATTCATTACTTACTTGGGATGTTACATCCTTCCCCCCTTTAGAAAATCGCGTCCCCGTAATTTATTTACTTATCGAATAAATGGGGGTACTTATCCCTCATTGCATTTTCAGATTCCCATGTTTCCTCTTCAATCATGTGGTTTTTCCAAAAAACCTTTACCTGGTGAATCACCTTATTCCGTAACACTTGCTCCTTATGGTCAAGAATCTGGGCCGGCTGTTCCTCATAAGATAGGTTCTCTTCCAGCTGAACTACCTCTGGACTCAAAACATGAGATGGATCTGGCATATACTTTCTCAACATCAAAATGTGAAAAGCATTGTGTACCTGAGAAAAACTCGGAGGTAAAGCCACTCGGTATGCAACTGATCCAACTCTTTCCAGAATTTCGTATGGTCCAATGAACCTTGGACTCAACTTTCCTTTCTTACCAAATCTCATCACGCTTTTCCAAGGAGAAACCTTGAGAAAAACATGATCACCTACCTCGAAAGATAGATCCTTCCTCCAGTTATCTGCATAACTCTTCTGCCTGCTCTGAGCTGTTCTCATGTGTTTCTGAATCAGCTGAACTTTTTCTGCCATCTCTTCTACCAATTATGGTCCCATCAACTTCCTTTCACCCACTTCATCCCAGAAAGCTGGAGTTCGACACCGCTTCCCATATAATGCCTGAAAAGGTGCCATCTGTATACTGGAATGGAAAATGTTATTATATGAAAATTCAACCAAAGAAAGATGTTGGTCCCAACTTCCCTGATAATCCATAGAACAAGCTCGTAGCATATCCTCCAATGTCTGAATTGTTCGTTCTGACTGCCCGTCTGATTGGGGATGAAAAGCTGTACTAAAATTTAATTCAGTACCCAAATGACTTCTGATGGTCTTTCCAAAAGTTAGAAGTAATCCTGGGATCACGATCCGATACAATGGAGAGAGGAACTCCATGTAACCTGACTATCTCTTTAAGATACAAACGGGAAAGTTGATCAAGAGAGAAAGTATCTCGTATAGCAAGGAAATGAGCAGATTTGGTCAAGTGATCAACAATAACCCATATTGCATTATTACCTCGAGATGTCTTTGGTAATCCAACAACAAAGTCCATGGATATATTCTCCCATTTCCACTCTGGAACTGGTAAAGGCTGAAGCATCCCTTTCGGTAACTGCCGCTCTGCTTTAACCTGCTGACAAGTCAAACACTTCACAGTAAAATCAGTAATATCTCTTTCCATTCCATCCCACCAGTAATACTCCTGCAGATCTCTATACATCTTAGTACTGCCCGGATGAACTGAAAACGGAGAACTATGAGCTTCACATAACAACTCTCTCTTCAACTGTGAATCACAAGGCACACACAATCTCTTCCCAAATCTCAAAACGCAATCACTATCAATGTTGAATTCAGGCAACTTACCTTTCTGAACCAGCTCTACCCTTTTCTGCAACTCACTGTCTTGCTTCTGTGCTTGCTTGATTCTATCTGATAGAGATGATCTCACTGATACCTGAAACAAAACAGAAGGACTTCCTGCACCAACATCTTCTATGCCAAAGTTCATCAAATCGTTAACCAAAGGATCACATTCCAACCACAACATTGTTAATGAAGCATTACTTTTTCGACTCAAAGCATCAGCCACTTTATTTGCTTTTCCCGGATGGTAATGAATTGTACAATCATAATCCTTGATTAATTCCAGCCATCTCCTTTGTCTCATGTTTAACTCTTTCTGAGTGAATATATACTTTAAACTTTTGTGATCGGTATATATTTCACACTTTACTCCATACAAATGATGCCTCCAAATTTTTAAAGCAAAAACAACAGCAGCTAATTCCAAATCATGTGTAGGGTAATTTACCTCATGAGTTTTCAACTGTCGTGAAGCATAAGCAATTACCTGATCATTCTGCATTAGGACGCAACCAATTCCTTTCAATGAAGCATCACTGTATATAACAAACTCACCATTCCTGGAAGGTAGTGCCAAAACTGGAGCATTCACCAATCTTCTTTTCAATTATTGAAAACAATCATCACATTCTTTTGTCCAGATAAACTTAACACCCTTCCGAGTTATCTTAGTCATTGGACTAGATAACCCTGAAAAATTTCTAACAAACCTTCGGTAATAGCCCGACAAACCAAGGAAGCTACGAATCTCAGTTACATTTGTGGGTCTTGGCCATTCTTCCACAACTTTTGTTTTTGCAGGATCAACAGTTATTCCATCTTTAGAAACAATGTTACCAAGGAAAGAAATTTGTTGCAACCAAAACTCACACTTGCTGAATTTCCCATACAGTTTCTTTTCTTTTAAGGTTTGCAAGATAACCCTTAAATGTCTTTCATGCTCCTCTTTACTTTTAGAAAACACCAAAATATCATCAATGAAAACCACCACAAACTTATCTAGGAACTCATGGAAAATTATATTCATTAAGTCCATGAATACAGAAGGTGCATTGGTTAGCCCAAAAGGCATTACTACAAATTCATAATGGCCATATCTCGTACGGAACGCGGTCTTCAGAATATCTACCTCCTTTACCTTCAGATGATGGTATCCCGATCTCAAGTCAATCTTTGAAAAAAACTGAGCTCCCTGGAGCTGATCAAACAAATCATCGATAAGAGGCAAAGGATATTTGTTCTTAACAGTGATATTATTCAAGGCTCTATAATCAATGCAAAGTCTCATAGAACCATCTTTGTTTTTAACAAATAAAACAGGAGCACCCCATGGTGATGTGCTAGGTCTAATGAAACCTTTCTCTAATAAATCTTGCAATTGCTCCTTCAACTCTAAAAGTTCAATTTGTGCCATTCGATAAGGGGGTTTTGAAATTGTCTTAGCATCAGGAACTATGTCAACAGTAAACTAAACTTCCCGATCTAGTATTATTCCAGGCAACTCATCAGGAAAAACATCAGGATACTCATTTACCACTGGCACATCATTGATCTGAACAGTTCCTTTATTTTCAACGACGTGTGCAAGGTAACATTCATTTCCATCTTTTACAAGTTTCTCGGCCTCTTGATATGTTATCAAAATTAAGGGTTCATTCTTGTAAACAAACTGAAAGTCTTTCCGAAAAGAAACTTCTTTAGCTCTACAGTCAATCTTAGCATGGTAAATAGAGAGCCAATCCATACCCAGGATAACATCTAACTCTACTAGAGGTAGAACAATAAGGTTTGCAAGTAGGTTCTTTCCACAGATAAGGATAGGAAGATTCCTATAAATTCTTTTTGCCTCGACATTTCCCCCAGGTGTTTTTACCAAAAGTTCAGGAGTCATTTCTTGAGATGGTATTCCCATTTTACTAGAAAAGGTTTCGGAGATGAAAGAATGTGTAGAACCTGAATCAAACAACACACTGGAATAATCTGAAAAAACAAACAAAGTACCTGATAAAACTTCATTTGATGGCCCGACATCCGCTGAAGTAGTTGCAAAGGATTTCACCACCCCTTTCTGCTTGTAGTCTAACTGCTTCCCATCACTCAAGCTCCTTGTCGGACACTTGTTTGCATAGTGACCCATCTCGTTGCTCTTATAACATTTCACTAACTGTAAATCAAATTTGTTCTTACCTTCACCTTGATCCTTTTCAGTGCAATCACGAGCCTTATGTCCCATCTTACCACATCGGTAGCACTTCCCAGAATTCAGAAGACATTCCCCAGCATGCCTTTTGCCACATTTATCACAAACTGGAAACTTAGTTCTCTTACCATCAGACTTTTTTGAAGAATTCTTACCTTTCTCCTGCCACCTCGGTCTCTTCTTCTGCTGGTTGTTATAGAACACTTGGTCATCGGCAAACTCCCTTTCCACCTTCTCAGCACATCGAACAAGCTTTTCATAACTTTTAAACTCACGAGAAGCTAATTCCCTTCGATACTTTGGATTTAATCCTGAGTAAAAACGATTGATTTTACTATCAAGGTCCCGAATAAAATTTGGAGCATACCTTGCCAATCGAGTGAACCTTTCTTCATAGGCAGCCACTGAGTCTTCATCTTGCCTCAATTCCAAGAATTGCTTTTCCATCCTAAGTCGAACAGCCTTAGGAAAATACTTCTCAAGAAAGATACCTTTGAATTCATCCCAGTCAAGAGCATCAATCTCATCGGCATCCCTGATATTTTTAACCATAGACCACCACTGATCTGCTTCACCCTCCAAACGGTAAATAGCAAGACTAACCTTTTGATTGCCTGAACACCCCATGACATCAAAAATCTTCTCCAGTGATTTAATCCACCCTTCAGCTAGCACAGGGTCAGATGATCCTCTGAATGATGGTGGATGTTGCCTCATGAAATGTTCCACCACTGACATGTTCCTCTGCGGTTGATCTGGATGATCTCGTGCATGGATACCACCGCCATTTATCGCTTGAGTCAACTACGCCATTACTGCAACAAACTGTTCAGTTCCAATTCTGACCATTTCTGGATGCTGATTCGGAAGGTTATTTCCTTCTGTATGCCTTCCTAGCACAGCTTCCCTGTTTCCTCTACGGAAAACCATTCTGAACAAACATGTCTTAGATGAAGCAACATGGTAATCTTTAAATGCTATATCATTTCAAAAAAAAAATATATTTTTGGATAATAATTTAATTGAATTCTAACTTCTAAAGTTATCTAAACCGACCTCTGATACCAACTATAAGGCCCCGACCTTAAACCTTACTTAATCTTGAGTTATTACAAGATTACACATTGAGGATCTTTTCGGGTTTAGAGTTTTAGAGAATTAGATCATAAAACTTGCATTACATTCCACATATAAACAAAGTGGTTACATAAAGATAGTATTCTTCATTCTCATCAATGGAAACACATTTAAAATAAAACATGGATTATTTCTTGACACATCCTTGACTCTATCATCTTATCATGTACCTTTCCGTTGACCTGTGAAAAACATTTCAAAAACTTGGGATGAGCATAAAAACTCAGTATGGGTTATAAAAAAACATGGAAAGGAAACATGTGTTCATATATACATAAGAATGAAATCATACTTTACCCATAAAACATAGGCACTTTAACATACCTCATAAAATCATGAATAAATCATAGAAATCATAAGACATAAATGTAACTTGAGGCATTCATAACATTCTTACGTAGGGAGTAACCCTCTTGGTTACGTTTGGAATACCCATCACAGTATATTCCCTAAAATCTATTCGGAGAAACCTTAACGTTTCACTCCTTCGCGTTACCCAATGCATTGGAGAGCTATAACGGGCTCACCCGCCCTTAGTTTATCACGGAACCACCCGTCTTCATAATAATGCCCAAGAACCATAACATAATCGTATCACATAAAACATGCATAAAGGAAACATGACATTTCCACATTTCAATCACAAGAAATCAATACAACACAAAAACATTGTGAAAACCATTTTCAATACCAAAATAAAAGAAACGTAAAACATGGTATTTATTTTTCTTTTAAAAAGAAGGTATGGCTTGTAGAGGAAGCCGAAACTCAAATAACGGTCACGACGGCGAAGAAGTTGTTGTCGCCGCATACGTACGACAAAAACATTCCCTTTTGTCATTTAGTAAACGCTTCGTATAAAAAAGATTACTTTTGAATAAACGTAAAAGTCAAAGTGGTTTATACACCGTATAAAAGAAAGTTGTGTATAAAATAAAATATGCCTCAATGAAAGGAGATTGAGACGAAGTCCCATACCTCGTATCCGACTTGACCCGACCGTTATTTAATCTCCTGAATGATAAACTTGAGTTAATCTCTACTTGCTTATGAATCTTTTTCAATTTCATTATTCCTTTTATACCATGTTATGAACATCATGTAATCATTTAAGTTAATAATGTTCATTTTGTCGGTATTTGGTTCTTAAGTCAAAAATAGACTTCTTACACTTACATGTTGTTAATTTGGTCAAAGGTTCATTATATACAGAATGGTATTAATGATGTAGATATCATATATGTCATATATATCCAGTACATACATGCATTTATAATATTACATAATCATTTAGAGGTAAGAAATGAAATGCACCGTTCATGGAGACGGTAAGCCGTACGTACGCATGAACGCTACTTCCATTTCTATTTCATATTTTCTGGAATGGAATCATAATGATATAAGAGTATATTATAATTCCAGTATAATAACATATATAATATCATTAATTTTATCCTTTATACATCCCACATATGGAATTAACGAATCAAATCACTTTTAGGGGGCGGTAGTCCGCACTTCCTAAAATGAAGATATCGTGTTTTACCCATAATGGAAACCATAAAGGTATGCCCAAAATGAAAAAAAAAGAAGCTTAAGGAAAACATAAACATATTATATATCATATATAAAAATAGTGACATCATAATGGCCACCTTTGAAGGTGTTAAATGAGTGTTGAACAATCATCGTTTCTCGAGGCAGAATTTCGCCATCCACGGAAGCCGTATGTTCTTTAACCATTTGATGTAGTTGTGTGAGAGTGTAGCTCAAATAAATCTTATAACAACATCCTAGTATATTTAAGATACTGGTGTTGTTACAAAATAAGTAGATAAAAAGATTTTAGGGGGTTGGAGAAGCAAAATAAAACAAATGAACAAGAGAGAATAAATTACCTTTAAAAGTGTAACTCCTTTTGATTTGAGTATAAAGGCTTCCTTTGAAAGGATTATGCCCAAAGGGAATCCTCTAGGATGAGTAGAGGGATGTGGAGAGAGCAAATGGGCAGGGGTTGGCCGAGCCAAAGGCTTGAAGAGTGTGTGAAATGAGGTAGAGGTGGGGGCCTTTTATAAGAGGAGAGGAGGGGCACTTTTGGAAAGTAAAGAAATATTACTTTATTTGAAAATGTCTTTCGGTTTCAAAAGGTCCCACATTGATATAATTCGTGGATAAGGTGATAAGGGTTCGAAATACACTCATCCAATTGGTTTTGGACATGTTTAGTTCATAGATTTTATATTATCTTTCTATTTTATTTAAATCGTCAAATAATGATGTCATCGCTGCATCATTATTATGCCATAAATAATTTAATTTATTTAATGTCTAAAAATCATAAAAAAAATACTATGATGTAGGAAATCTTTTTATCTTTCCAATGACTATTTATAATCAACAATATGATCTTTATAACACCATGTAAAAATTGTTTTCGTAAAACATATCTTGTTTGTGTCATTTTTACCTTTACATTAAATAAAAAGTAATTTATGTCATTTCCCAACCAAAGTGGATCCATGGGGTCCCCAAGTTGACCCATGGCCTGTCTTGGTCGGCCATGACACAACCAATAAAGTTGGGACATGTTTCTAGGTCATTTCATATCATTAAAGCATTATTTATACCTTAAACTACACTAATTACCACTAATCACGATTAAAAACTTAATAAGTTACTATTCACCAAAAAAATATTTTAATCTCATTGAACCACATTTTACTTCTTAATGACAACCATGTATGTCGGATTTTCAAAATTCAATACACATTAGTGGTAAACTTTCATTTAACTGAAAAATCAGTTTGCTTGATTACCACTTAGTGGTTTCACTATTCATCAAAAATTGATGTTTTTCAGAAAATTACCAAAAATTCACCCTAAGATATATTTGATATTCCGAATTCAAAAATGAAGTCTATTTTACAAAATTAAAATCATATAAGTCACATTAATTAATTTAATAATTAATTCCCGCTGCCAGAGGAAATAGCGTGTTTTTACAAAACAATAAGTATCAAAAGATTGACACCAGTTTAAGTCTAATTTCAAAGTGAAATTGATTCCAATGACCACCATTGGATAAAATGGTAAAAATATATTCTAATTTCACTTCAAAACCAATTCAAAGCATAATATAATCATATAAATAAATTAGATTAAAAAGCAGTTTTGATGTAAAATGCAGTATTTTTCACTATTCATTAAAAAATGAACATTGTCAGAAAAATACCAAAAATTCACACAAGGTAAATTTTGATGCCCCAATCAAAAATAATAAGTTTATTTTGACAAACATAGTTTATAAAATTGTCAAAATATATATTCAAAAATGGTTTTCCATCAAAAGGCACTAAAACAATCTTTTAAGAATATTAGTGTATTCCATGCATAAGATTGTATTTATTTTCATTTTAAGCCTCTATAACACTATCTTAATCATTAATAGACATAGATAAAAATATCTGTTATTCATTACTTACTTGGGATGTTACATCCTTCCCCCCTTTAGAAAATTTCATCCCCACAATTTATTTACTTATTGAATAAATGGGGGTACTTATCCCTCATTGAATTTTCAGATTCTGATGTTGCCTCTTCAATCATGTGGTTTTTCCACAAAACCTTTACCTGGTGAATCACCTTATTCCGTAACACTTGCTCCTTGTGGTCAAGAATCTGGACCGGCTGTTCCTCATAAGATAGGTTCTCTTCCAGCTGAACTACCTCTGGACTCAAAACATGAGATGGATCTGGAATATACTTTCTCAACATCGAAATGTGAAAAACATTGTGTACCTGAGATAAACTCGGAGGTAAATCCACTCGGTATGCAACTGATCCAACTCTTTCCAGAATTTCGTATGGTCCAATGAACCTTGGACTCAACTTTCCTTTCTTACCAAATCTCATCACGCTTTTCCAAGGAGAAACCTTGAGAAAAACATGATCACCTACCTCGAAAGTTAGATCCTTCCTCTGGTTATCTGCATAACTCTTCTGCCTGCTCTGAGCTGTTCTCATGTGTTTCTGAATCAGCTGAACTTTTTCTGCCATCTCTTCTACCAATTCTGGTCCCATCAACTTCCTTTCACCCACTTCATCCCATAAAGCTGGAGTTCGACACCGCTTCCCATATAATGCCTGAAAAGGTGCCATCTGTATACTGGAATGGAAACTGTTATTATATGAAAATTCAACCAAAGAAAGATGTTGGTCCCAACTTCCCTGATAATCCATAGAACAAGCTCGTAGCATATCCTCCAATGTCTGAATTGTTCGTTCTGACTGCCCGTCTGATTGGGGATGAAAAACTGTACTAAAATTTAATTCAGTACACAATGACTTCTGAAGGCCTTTCCAAAATTTAGAAGTAAACCTGGGATCACGATCCGATACAATGAAGAGAGGAACTCCATGTAACCTGACTATCTCTTTAAGATACAAACGGGAAAGTTGATCAAGAGAGAAAGTATCTCGTATAGCAAGGAAATGAGCAGATTATGTCAAGCGATCAACAATAACCCAGATTGCATTATTACCTCGAGATGTCTTTGGTAATACAACAACAAAGTCCATGGATATATTCTCCCATTTCCACTCTGGCACTGGTAAAGGCTGAAGCATCCCTTTCGGTAACTGCCGCTCTGCTTTAACCTGCTGACAAGTCAAACACTTCACAGTAAACTCAGCAATATCTCTTTCCATTCCATCCCACCAGTAATACTCCCGCAGATCTCTATACATCTTAGTACTGCCCGGATGAACTGAAAACGGAGAACTATGAGCTTCACATAACAACTCTCTCTTTAAATGTGAATCACAAGGCACACACAATCTCTTCCCAAATCTCAAAACGCAATCACTATCAATGTTGAATTCAGGCAACTTACCTTTTTGAACCAGCTCTACCCTTTTCTGCAACTCACTGTCTTGCTTCTGTGCTTGCTTGATTCTATCTGATAGAGATGATCTCACTGATACCTGAAACAAAACAGAAGGACTTCCTGCACCAACAGCTTCTATGCCAAAGTTCATCAAATCGTTAACCAAAGGATCATGTTCCAACCGCAACATTGTTAATGAAGCATTACTTTTTCGACTCAAAGCATCATCCACTTTATTTGCTTTTCCCGGATGGTAATGAATTGTACAATCATAATCCTTGATTAATTCCAGCCATCTCCTTTGTCTCATGTTTAACTCTTTCTGAGTGAATATATACTTTAAACTTTTGTGATCGGTATATATTTCACACTTTACTCCATACAAATGATGCCTCCAAATTTTTAATGCAAAAACAACAGCAGCTAATTCCAAATCATGTGTAGGGTAATTTACCTCATGAGTTTTCAACTGTTGTGAAGCATAAGCAATTACCTGATCATTCTGCATTAGGACGCAACCAAGTCCTTTCAATGAAGCATCACTGTATATAACAAACTCACCATTCCTGGAAGGTAGTTCCAAAACTGGAGCATTCACCAATCTTCTTTTCAATTCCTGAAAACAATCATCACATTCTTTTGTCCAGATAAACTTAACACCCTTCCGAGTTAGCTTAGTCATTGGACTAGATAACCGTGAAAAATTTCTAACAAACCTTCGGTAATAGCCCGCCAAACCAAGGAAGCTACGAATCTAAGTTACATTTGTGGGTCTTGGCCATTCTTCCACAACTTTTGTTTTTGCAGGATCAACAGTTATTCCATCTTTAGAAACAATGTGACCAAGGAATGAAATTTGTTGCAACCAAAACTCACACTTGCTGAATTTCCCATACAGTTTCTTTTCTTTTAAGGTTTGCAAGATAACCCTTAAATGTCTTTCATGCTCCTCTTTACTTTTAGAAAACACCAAAATATCATCAATGAAAACCACCACAAACTTATCCAGGAACTCATGGAAAATTCTATTCATTAAGTCCATGAATACAGCAGGTGCATTGGTTAGCCCAAAAGGCATTACTACAAATTCATAATGGCCATATCTCGTATGGAACGCGGTCTTCAGAATATCTACCTCCTTTACCTTCAGATGATGGAATCTCGATCTCAAGTCAATCTTTGAAAAAAACTGAGCTCCCTGGAGCTGATCAAATAAATCATCGATATGAGGCAAAGGATATTTGTTCTTAACAGTGATATTATTCAAGGCTCTATAATCAATGAAAAGTCTCATAGAACCATCTTTGTTTTTAACAAATAAAACAGGAGCACCCCATGGTGATGTGCTAGGTCTAATGAAACCTTTCTCTAATAAATCTTGCAATTTCTCCTTCAACTCTAAAAGTTCAATTTGTGCCATTCGATAAGGGGGTTTTGAAATTGGCTTAGCATCAGGAACTAAGTCAACAGTAAACTCAACTTCCCGATCTGGTATTATTCCAGGCAACTCATCAGGAAAAACATCAGGATACTCATTTACCACTGGCACATCATTGATCTGAACAGTTCCTTTATTTTCAACGACGTGTGCAAGGTAACATTCATTTCCATCTTTTACAAGTTTCTCGGCCTTTTGATATGTTATCAAAATTAAGGGTTCATTCTTGTAAACAAACTGAAAGTCTTTCCGAAAAGAAACTTCCTTAGCTCTACAGTCAATATTAGCATGGTAAATAGAGAGCCAATCCATACCCAGGATAACATCAAACTCTACTAGAGGCAGAACAATAAGGTTTGCAAGTAGGTTCTTTCCACAGATAAGGATAGGAATATTCCTATAAATTCTTTTTGCCTCGACATTTCCCCCAGGTGTTTTTACCAAAAGTTCAGGAGTCATTTCTTGAGATGGTATTCCCATTCTACTAGAAAAGGTTTCAGAGATGAAAGAATGTGTAGAACCCGAATCAAACAACACACTGGCATAATCTGAAAAAACAAACAAAGTACCTGATACAACTTCATTTGATGGCCCGACATCCGCTGAAGTAGTTGCAAAGGATTTCACTACCCCTTTCTGCTTGTAGTCTAACTGCTTCCCATCACTCAAGCTCCTTGTCGGACACTCGTTTGCATAGTGACCCATCTCGTTGCACTTATAACATTTCA
The DNA here is from genome assembly GCA_963277665.1 of Viscum album. Classification (NCBI taxonomy): domain Eukaryota; kingdom Viridiplantae; phylum Streptophyta; class Magnoliopsida; order Santalales; family Viscaceae; genus Viscum; species Viscum album. The sequence continues at coordinate 1,522,023,228 of OY728136.1, forward strand.
CTAACTGTAAATCAAATTTGTTCTTACCTTCACCTTGATCCTTTTCAGTGCAATCACGAGCCTTATGTCCCATCTTACCACATCGGTAGCACTTCCCAGAATTCAGAAGACATTCCCCAGCATGCCTTTTGCCACATTTATCACAAACTGGAAACTTAGTTCTCTTACCATCAGAATTTTTTGAAGAATTCTTACCTTTCTCCTGCCACCTCTGTCTCTTCTTCTGCTGGTTGTTATATAACACTTGGTCATCGGCAAACTCCATTTCCACCTTCTCAGCACATCGAACAAGCTTTTCATAACTTTTAAACTCACGAGAAGCTAATGCCCTTCGATACTTTGGCTTTAATCCTGAGTAAAAACGATTGATTTTTCTATCAAGGTCCCGAATAAAATTTGGAGCATACCTTGCCAATCGAGTGAACCTTTCTTCATAGGCAGCCACTGAGTCTTCATCTTGCCTCAATTCCAAGAATTGCTTTTCCATCCTAAGTCGAACAACCTTAGGAAAATACTTCTCAAGAAACATACCTTTGAATTCATCCCAGTCAAGAGCATCAATCTCATCGGCATCCCTGATATTTTTAACCATAGACCACCACTGATCTGCTTCACCCTCCAAACGGTAAATAGCAAGACTAACCTTTTGATTGCCTGAACACCCCATGACATCAAAAATCTTCTCCAGTGCTTTAATCCACCCTTCAGCTAGCACAGGGTCAGATGATCCTCTGAATGATGGTGGATGTTGCCTCATGAAATGTTCCACCACTGACATGTTTCTCTGCGGTTGATCTGGCTGATCTCGTGCATGGATACCACCGCCATTTATCGCTTGAGTCAACTGCGCCATTACTGCAAAAAACTGTTCAGTTCCAATTCCGACCATTTCTGGATGCTGATTCGGAAGGTTATTTTCTTCTGTATGCCTTCCTAGCACAGCTTCCCTGTTTCCTCTACCGAAAACCATTCTGAACAAACATGTCTTAGATGAAGCAACATGGTAATCTTTAAATGCTATATCATTTCGAAAAAAAAATATTTTTGGATAATCATTTAATATAATTCTAACTTCTAAAGTTATCTAAACCGACCTCTGATACCAACTGTAAGGCCCCGACCTTAAACCGTACTTAATCTTGAGTTATTACAAGATTACACATTGAGGATCTTTTCGGGTTTAGAGTTTTAGAGAATTAGATCATAAAACTTGCATTACATTCCACATATAAACAAAGTGGTTACATAAAGATAGTATTCTTCATTCTCATCAATGGAAACACATTTAAAATAAAACATGGATTATTTCTTGACACATCCTTGACTCTATCATCTTATCATGTACCTTTCCCTTGACCTATGAAAAACATTTCAAAAACTTGGGATGAGCATAAAAACTCAGTATGGGTTATAAAAAAAACATGGAAAGGAAACATGAGTTCATATATACATAAGAATGAAATCATACTCTACCCATAAAACATAGGCACTTTAACATACCTCATAAAATCATGAATAAATCATAGAAATCATAAGACATAAAGGTAACTTGAGGCATTCATAACATTCTTACGTAGGGAGTAACCCTCTTGGTTACGTTTGGAATACCCATCATAGTATATTCCCTAAAATCTCTTCGGAGAAACCTTAACGTTTCACTCCTTCACGTTACCCAATTCATTGGAGAGCTATAACGGGCTCACCCCCCCTTAGTTTATCACGGAACCACCCGTCTTCATAATAATGCCCAAGAACCATAACATAATCGTATCACATAAAACATGCATAAAGGAAACATGACATTTCCATATTTCAATCACAAGAAATCAATACAACACAAAAACATTGTGAAAACCATTTTCAATACCAAAATAAAAGAAACGTAAAACATGGTATTTATTTTTCTTTTAAAAAGAAGGTATGGCTTGTAGAGGAAGCCGAAACTCAAATAACGGTCACGACGGCGGAGAAGTCGTTGTCGCCGCATACGTACGACAAAAACATTCCCTTTTGTCATTTAGTAAACGCTTCGTATAAAAAAGATTCCTTTTGAATAAACGTAAAATTCAAAGGGGTTTATACACCGTATAAAAGAAAGTTGTGTATAAAATAAAATATGCCTCAATGAAAGGAGATTGAGACGAAGTCCCATACCTCGTATCCGACTTGACCTGACCGTTCTTTAATCTCCTGAATGATAAACTTGAGTTAATATCTACTTGCTTATGAATCTTTTTCAAGTTCATTATTCCTTTTATACCATGTTATGAACATCATGTAATCATTTAAGTTAATAATGTTCATTTTGTCGGTATTTGGTTCTTAAGTCAAAAATAGACTTCTTACACTTACATGTTGTTAATTTGGTCAAAGGTTCATTATATCCAGAACGGTATTCATGATGTAGATATCATATATTTCATATATATCCAGTACATACATGCATTTATAATATTACATAATCATTTAGAGGTAAGAAATGAAATGCACCGTTCATGGAGACGGTAAGCCGTACGTACGCATGAACGCTACTTTCATTTCTATTTCATATTTTCTGGAATGCAATCATAATGATATAAGAGTATATTATAATTCCAGTATAATAACATATATAATATCATTAATTTTATCCTTTACACATCCCACAAATGGTATTAACGAATCAAATCACTTTTAGGGGGCGGTAGTCCGCACTTCCTAAAATGAAGATATCGTGTTTTACCCATAATGGAAACCATAAAGGTATGCCCAAAATGAAAAAAAACAGAAGCTTAAGGAAAACATAAACATATTATATATATCATATATAAAAATAGTGAAATCATAATGGCCACCTTTGAAGGTGTTAAATGAGTGTTGAACAATCATCGTTTCAGGAGGCAGAATTTCGCCATCCACGGAAACCGTATGTTCTTTAACCATTTGATGTAGTTGTATGAGAGTGTAGCTCAAATAAATCTTATAACAACATCCTAGTATACTTAAGATACAGGTGTTGTTACAAAATAAGTAAATAAAAAGATTTTAGGGGGTTGGAGAAGCAAAATAAAACAAATGAACAAGAGAGAATGAATTACCTTTAAAAGGGCAACTCCTTTTGATTTGAGTATAAAGGCTTCCTTTGAAAGGATTCTGCCCAAAGGGAATCCTCTAGGATGAGGAGAGGGATGTGGAGAGAGCAAATGGGCAGGGGTTGGCCGAGCCAAATGCTTGAAGAGTGTGTGAAATGAGGTAGAGGTGGGGGCCTTTTATAAGAGGAGAGGAGGGGCACTTTTGGAAAGTAAAGAAATATTACATTATTTGAAAATGTGTTTCGGTTTCAAAAGGTCCCACATTGATATAATTCGTGGATACGGTGATAAGGGTTCGAAATCCACTCATCCAATTGGTTTTGGACATGTTTAGTTCATATATTTTATATTATCTTTCTATTTTATTTAAATCGTCAAATAATGATGTCATCGCTGCATCATTATTATGCCATAAATAATTTAATTTATTTAATGTCTAAAAATCATAAAAAAATACTATGATGTAGGAAATCTTTTTATCTTTCCAATGACTATTTATAATCAAAAATATGATCTTTATAACACCATGTAAAAATTGTTTTCGTAAAACATCTCTTGTTTGTATCATTTTTTACCTTTACATTAAATAAAAAGTAATTTATGTCATTTCCCAACCAAAGTGGATCCATGGGGTCCCCAAGTTGACCCATGGCTTGTATTGGTCGGCCCTGACACAACCAATAAGGTTGGGACATGTGTCTAGGTCATTTCATATTATTAAAGCATTATTTATACCTTAAACTACACTAATTACCACTAATCGCGATTAAAAACTTAATAAGTTACTATTCACCAAAAAAAATATTTTAATCTCATTGAACCACATTTTACTTCTTAATGACAACCATGTATGTCGGATTTTCAAAATTCAATACACATTAGTGGTAAACTTTCATTTAACTGAAAAATCAGTTTGCTTGATTACCACTTAGTGGTTTCACTATTCATCAAAAATTGAAGTTTTTCAGAAAATTACAAAAAATTCACCCTAAGCTATATTTGATATTCCAAATTCAAAAATGAAGTCTATTTTAAAAAATTCAAATCATATAAGTCACATTAATTAATTTAATAATTAATTCCCGCTGCCAGAGGAAATAGCGTGTTTTTACAAAACAATAAGTATCAAAAGATTGACACCAGTTTAAGTCTAATTTCAAAGTGAAATTGATTCCAATGACCACCATTGGATAAAATGGTAAAAATATATTCTAATTTCACTTCAAAACCAATTCAAAGCATAATCTAATCATATAAATAAATTAGATTAAAAAGAATTTTTGATGTAAAATGCAGTATTTTTCACTATTCATTAAAAAATGAACATTGTCTGAAAAATTCCAAAAATTCACATAAGGTAAATTTTGATGCCCCAATCATAAAGAATAAGTTTATTTTGACAAACATAGTTTATAAAATTGTCAAAATATAGATTCAAAAATGGTTTGCCATCAAAAGGCACTAAAACAATCTTTTAAGAATATTAGTGTATTCCATGCATAAGATTGTATTTATTTTCATTTTAAGCCTCTATAACACTATCTTAATCATTAATAGACATAGATAAAAATATCTGTTATTCATTAATTACTTGGGATGTTACACTAATATACACTAAAATGTCGATTTACCATCTTTTGATGGAGAAACATGTTTAAATATAGTTTAGGTTGCTTTTATATGTTATATTTGAGAAAAAAAAATTCTTCCTTACAATTGAGACACTGAAATTTAAAATTTGTAATTTTTGGAAATTTTTCTGATTATAATCATTTTTAATGAATAATGAAAAATACTATATTTTAATAAAAATATGATTATAAATATATTTTATTTATATTTTTATATTATATTTTAATTGGTATTATATATTAATTATATTATATTTTTAATATTTAATCCAATTGTGGTCATTGAAATTATTTTCACTAGTAAATTAAACATAAACCAGTGTCAATCTTATGATATATATTGTTTCATAAAAACACACTAATTTTTTGGCAATGGGAATTTGTTTGAAATATTCTAATTAAACTTTTATGTTTTGAATTATGTAAAAAACAAATCATTTTTTAATTCAGAATATCAAATATTACTTAGTCTGATATTTTGGTATTTTTTGAAAAAAATATATTTTTGATGAATAGTGAAACGAATATGCCGTAGTTTAAAAAATGACTTTTTATTTTAAATGAAATTGTACCACATCAGTAAATTGAATTTCAAAAATATGAATTACATGGTTGTTATTAGTATGTATAATTTGGTTCAATAATTTTAAAATATTTTCTGTTGAATAGTAACTTTTGACTTTTATTTACCGCGGTTGAAGGTAAAGAGAGTAATTAAAGGTAAAAAAATATTATTATAATACATAATTACTTCAACACTGGCCCTAACTTTATTTTATGTGTCATGGACGACAATGGGCATCCATGGATCGATTTTGGTACTCCATGGAGCCACATGAGAGTGATAATGACACTTTATATTAATTAATATAAAGTAAAGACAAAAATGTCAGAAACAAATATATTTTAATAACGTAATTTCTAAATGGGGTTATATAAGTTATTATTTTGACTATAAATATTAATTGGAAATATAAAAATATATTCTACATCTTGGTATTTTTTTATAATTTTCATTCTTCAAATAAATAAATTAATTATGACACAAAAATGATGTAGTATTTACCACACTAATAAATGATTTAAATAAATAAGATTATAAATATTAAAATGACATCCAAAACCAATCCAATACTCATAGGATGAATTTATCTCAATAATGAGTCATATTATCTTTTACTTATATCTTTTTGGACCTTTAGAAATAGAAAATCATTATATAAGAAAATAATATTTTTACACTTTCTTAAAGAGCGCCTCCTCCAACTTTTAAAAAACCCTCACATGGAACCCATTCCTCACAACTCTCATTCCCTATGGATCGCCCAATCCTTGCCCAAATAAGCTGTAATGATCCCTATATTTCTCCTATAAGCCTTACCATAGTCATAAGTTACTTCAAAAAGATCATTTGGTTCAAACAAAAGGGAGTTACCTGAATTAAGGGAAATAATTTCTCTTAAATTATTTTTTTATCTAACTTCTCTAATGCCTAAATTTTTTAATTTCTTTCATTTATGAAAACAATTATATCCTCATTATACTAGGGTGTTTTTTCTGAGATGTATTAAATCTACACATACACACACCTCCATTTAATGTGTAATGAACTTACTATATCTGTGGATAGTGAACTACGGCCTAAAGAAACGATGATTATTAAAATATCTCCTACCACCTATCATGGCGGCCATTATCAGGGAATTGTATTTATATATGATATATATATATATATATCATGTTTCTGTTTCATTTATTTTTCAGTATTCTTTTTAAATTATAGTATAGAGCTATGGTTTCTATTATGGGTAAAGGAGATAATTTCATTAGAGGATGTGTGGACTACCACTTCCTGAAAAAGATATGACTCGTTCATGCCATACATGGGACGTATAATGGATGGATTTAATGAAATTATATATTATATTATACTATAATTATAATATACATATGTATCACTTTGTTTAAATTTGATTAAATACGAAATTGAAATGAAAATATCATTCATGAATATGTACAGCTTAACGTATCCATGAACGGTGCTTTTCCATTATTATCTCTAAATGTTATTTAATTTTATAAGTACTGATATATACTTAATATATATGATATATATGATATCTAAATCATAGATATCATTCTAGAGATAATTGAACTTTGACCACATGGACAACGTGTAAATATAAGGTGTTCATTTTTGACTCATGTAACAAATATCGACAAAAAGAGCATTATTATCTTAAATGATTTCATAATAATTATAAAATTGTAATAAGTGATATAAAAGGAATAATAAACATGAAAAAAGTTCATACTGATTTATAAATTAACTTAAGTTTATTTTTAAGGATGCACAAGGAACCAAAAAGTCAAGTCAGATAAGAGGTAAGGGATTTCTTATCTCGCTTTTAATTCCGTGAGATTTCCATTATTCACAACTTATTTATTTCATGTGGTATATTTTGTACTGCCATTTGATATATATTATCAATATTTCCATTATAATCATGGTATTCTATGATACATTTTGTGGTTATTAACTTTTGGTCATATGACTCAATTGATTACAACGTGGTAAGGGGTATTCATCACAATATTTATTTCCATGAGATTCATGCTATATTGCTCCCTATTTCAATTGTGTGGTGTAAGTACTTCGCATGATTGTATTATTTCTGTAATATACATTAATTTATTGTTATTTAAATCTTCATTTTATGATCCTTCTATCATGGGGCGTATGTTTCGTATGTTACTAAATCGGTAAGGGAACTTTTCACACTCCTCTTTTTAAAAGGATTGTTTGTTATGTCATTTAATTTAGATCTTCATATGTAGGGATATGATCTTATATATCATAATTGCTGAAAATTTTATGTCCAAGTTATGGGATACCCTTTTCTCACTCATTTACTCTTTTTATAAATTTTAAAATGATGTCATTAGGTTGTCAACTTTCTATATGGGAACTTCTTCACCCCAATTTATATTATTTAGGATAAACTTCCAATTTTTGATTATGTAGTTCTTTTAATATGTGTGATTAACCTATGATTTTTTACACTTAATATCCACTAATATTGGGTGTATTAATTCATTTAACACATACTTATGTTATTGTTTTTCCTTAATCTAAGGATACATTTTTTATAAGGGATTTTGTCTCAATTTACATTCCATTGAGACTTAATTGTTGTTATGCACCAATTCACTCTTATAGGGTATTTATACTCTACTTTGGCATATTATATCATGAATTCATTATTTCTCATGATAATATAAAGGTCTAATTCAATTTTATTCCTCATTTATTTGTATTCAACAGTCTCTTATTTAATTTAAAACTATTGAACTAAAATATTGTTTTAAATGTTTTAATGTTTTATACTTCTAAATCATTATAATTAATGTAAATGATTAAAAATTGGGTTTAATTATTTATTTATATGGAAGTTAATGTTTTAAAATCATAACTTATAAAAATATTTCAAAGTGGAATGGGACACTTTGATTAAAAATTTCCTTTATTAAATGTTTTATTTGGTTTTGGTAATGGTTCTGACAAAGCATTGATTATGTCAATATATTAAAATTGACAAATTGTTATTGGAATGTGGAAATGTTATCATTATTTTATGCTTCTGTTAAGTGTTATGAATATTTTTTGGCTTATTGGGCATTGTTTACTTATACGTGCGGTTCTGTGACAGACCTAGGGTGGGTTAGCCCGTGATAGCTCTCCAATGCATTGTGTAACGTGACAAATAGAATTATTAATGAATATCCTAAGAGATTTAGGGAATATAATGTGATGGGTATTCCAAATTTGACTCCATATGTAGCTTTTAAAGCTATAATGTATGTATGGTATGAATACCATAAGATGACTTTCTGATTTTTGATTTATATGTGTTATTTATAAATCTTATGATTTCGTAAGGTATGTTATTATTGGAATGAATTGGATTCGTTGATTTTTATTTATTGATGGGATAATGATTCAATTCCTTATTTTACAAACCTTACTTATCTTTTTATGCTCATTCCAAATTTTTTATATGTTTACCACATGACTTAAAGATGAATAGGATCATCTATGGGATCAAGGAACGTTAGGTTGTCTAAAACATGGAACAAGACATGTTTCTTTTTAAGAGCTGTTTTATGAAGAATTAATACTGGGTAGTATTTTCTACTTCTAATATTCAAGTTGTTATGTAATAGTTATGGCCTAATTCTCTAAAACTCAAAACCTTAAAAGATCCTCAATGTGAATTCTTGACATAATTCAAGATTATGTGTTGTTTAAGGCTGAGCCCTTATCCCTTCAATTACAATATTAAAATTAAAAACACTATTTAGAAGAAAATTTTTCTACATAAAATAAATTAATAAACTAATATTTTTTCTTTTTATTATAAGTTAATTTTATAAGACGTTAATTAATTTTTCAATGTGTTATAAAATAAGTTATAAAATTAACATTTGTATGTTTTGAATATATGATTATTTTAAATAAAAAGTAGTTTTTTCTTATATAGAAAATTAAATTCAAAAAATTGGATTTATTTTGTAATTCTAAATGTGGAAAATTAGTCATGGATATTTTTTTGAATTTTTATAAATTTTGTGAAATTTTAGTGAATAGTAAAATATTGGAATTGACGAATTTTAGACATTGAAAGATTTATAAAATATTCCAAGAATCAGCTATAATGTAATAACCATAATATCTAACTATAATTTATTATTCTAATATAATTAGATATAATTATCAAACTATTCAAAATCTTGAATCAAATTAATAAACTACTAAATATAATAGTGAGAAAACATATTTTTCATGCACTATAAATATCACCCTCACCACATTTTCTCTAAAAAACTTAATGGTTTTTATATGGTTTATTTATTCCAAATTAAATTACCATGATTCTTAAACACATTAAAATACTTCTGGTCTCAAGAAAAGGACAAAATCAATGGCCTTAAGTTTTTTATCAAAGAGGACATTTGATGAGTTAAAACCCTCTTTCATTTTCTTTTATTACCCATTCAATTTCATTTCATTCTTTACTATTTCCTAAGGAATCATTATCCTTGAAAACTTAAAAAAATATAATATATATACTGTAATTTTAGCATTTTTAGTGAAAAATAAATCATAAAACTCTTTCTCATATCTATTTTAATCTGAAAATGATAACATTGGATGTGATGTGTCGATTTATCGCCAGCGTGGACGATACACTTTCATTTTCCATTACCACCTTCCTGGATTATCATAAAATAATTATTATAGTCAAATAAAATTTTATTATACATATTATTAGTTATATGATGTTCTGAGCCAATTTATAGGCATGATATTATATAAAATTATATACATTCATGATAGTCGATGAAACTGCAAAAATAAATTTAATCATTTTCATTATTTTTTCCAATGAATCATACTCATTGTATAAATCAAAATAATATATCGTATAATTTAATATTAAGGAAATTTATTAACCCCATTCCATTCCACTTCTAGAGTCTTTATTTCATTTAACAATAAAATTCAAAATGAACTAACCTTGTAAACGATGAAAAGAATGCACTTGAAACGATGGAAATAACAAAATACTATTAATAAATGGGTGTAAATTTATTAAACAATTATCATAAAATGTATTAATAATATGTAAATTGATCTTTAAAATATTAATAAAACTCTTTAATACATTATTAAGGATGTTTTAACTCATTAGAAGTATGATGAATTTGAGGTAAGGGACTCCACATTAAAAATCATCTTTTTTTAGTTTTATAAAATTCAAAAGGATCAGAATTAGGATTATTTTATTATTATTATATTATAGTTCATAGAAATTATATATGATATATTTGGAACCTATATCTCCCTCTAGTTAAATGGGTATGTTTATGCTATCAGTTTATTGTATGTTAACTCCATGTATAACTTTGATTGTTTCAACATATGGTAACAATGAGGATTACATCATACAGTAGAAGCGAGAGTTTCTTTTTAAGGATGTCTTGACAGATAAAAATAATATGGTAGACATGAAGTATACACTATTATGTATTTAATTCCCTATGATAACATATTGCATTATTTATGATTTATATGTTATATGGAAATATATTGTTTTCAGATATTAACTACATCATTCAATATAGGTGGGAATTATGTATTTGTGAAAAATTAAATATATTTATAAGTATTCATAGTATAGTGTTTTCTTTTATTCTTTTTTACGTACCTTACTGATATTTCTATACTCAAAAAATGTTTTAATATTTTTTTCATATAGTCTAATTATGGTTTTGATAAAAGGAGATGAAATGTTTAATGTTCTAATGATTTTTCATGGAATTATTTCATGTTTTATTAAAGAAATTGTATTATGATAGAAATGGATTTTTTAGTAGTACCCACATTTTATTCTTGTGTATTGATATGTATGATTTATTTCCTAATTCATTAAAACTCTAAATTTCAAATACCTTTAAAAATGTGGAAGGTGAATTTTAATGGAATTTATTAGATTATATAATGTTTATTTATGTTTCCTTATATTGATAACTACTTATTTATCTCCTAATAATCTATATTGGCCATTATATAGGAATTCATAGATATTATAAATGATCTGGGTATAATTTAATTTAAGTGTTCAACCACTCAGCTATGAGGAAGAAAATTAAATTCTTCACGAAACACAAAAGTGAAATCTACCATAATAGGAATGTATTCATGGATTTTATTTCTATTAGTATACATAATTCGATAAACATGCACATTTCCCATAAGGAAATAATATTAATTATTAATATGATACTTCTAAATAATATTTATCACCCTCCCATATCTTTTTTAGAATCACTATATGATTCATGATATTGAGGGTTGATTTATTCTCTAAAAAATTTATGTTGGATCAATACCAACAAATAAAATAAAAAGAAATAATTACCAAAAATTATATTAAATAGAAAATAATAAGGTTAACAATGATATGTGTTATTAAAAAATTTATATAATAAGAGTTATTTGTTTTTATTAAATAATTTTGACATTCTCCATCTTAATTGATAACTCCACATAAATGTTTTGTGGATGATTATAATGGGTAAACAATTTTTTTATTAGAGAGAATATGTTGAACTATGGATGATAAGAATTCCTTTCACTCTTTTTTTATTTTTCAAATAATTCACTACATCCGAAATATAATTGATGATAAATATTTTAAAACTATGAAAAAAATAAACGATGAATATTGATGGGATAACTCTTTATATATATAAATATATTCCTATAAATTTATAAGATTGCATAAATTTTATCCTTGATCAATATCTTAATATGAAATCATATGGATATTTTTTCACTTCATAATAAATTAAAAAGAGATATTGAATTTACCAAATAACATCTACACGGGTTGTCAAATATTATGTGTCTAAAGGCCTCTATGTTAGGCACTGGGTGATGATCATGCATATATCAATGTATTCCTTTCATTGTTATTTCCCCTAGGTGCAATGATTCTTGTTCCAATTACACATGTATTTTCTATATTGGGAGGTAGTTTAATGGAAACCACATACTCTATACATTACCAAAATTTAGGAATATTTTCTAATAATTAGTTATATCCCAAAGGATGTCACTAGGGTTTCATATTCTATATTTCCAAAAATGAAATGTCCTATCTCTGATATAAACTATGCTAATCCACAACATTAATACCCATTAAATTATAAATATTTTCATAATGATACTCTTTATACATCCCCAATGTATCATGGTGCCTATTTCAAATAGAAATTTATGTACCTCAAAATAATTTAGAAAAAGAAAAGTTACATAAACATAAACTCCATAACATTCCCATATATTGTCTTGATTCATTAAAAATTACATTGGATGGACTGGGTACAATGATAATAAATAGAAGACCTACAATGCAATGAATGGGAATAATCAAAGAATGATATGAGGTATGTAGTACATGCGTTTAAATAGGAATATCAATGAGAAGTATAAAAGGTAATATTTCTAAACATGAAAATTGAATCATGACATATGATTATATCTTGCATGATACATAGGAATGTGAAACAAATTCAAACATGAAATTAGAAACATAAGTTCTATCTGTCCAACAATATATAAAAATAATCCTTTCTTAGGAAAAAATCACATGTTCTATAAAGAGAGTCTCATGCGATAAAATCATTACCCAATGCATTTAAGTGATACATATTTCTATGATCACCCATAAAATTCATATCATGTATAAGAATTAGTATTCAACATATAAAATAAAAAATAAGGATTTCATTCGTGACACTTAATCTCGTGATTATGGTTTGGGGAATAACTACAAGGATGTCCCAAAAAATGAATGATTGGTACATCATGGTGAATACCCAGGATTTTAAATGAGTAATGTTATTATATATAATTTTTTTTTCAAATGAATAATTATAGGATAATTTTAGAATCCTAACAGGGTTATAGAATTATTCATTGAAGTGTATAATGATATTTAATGATTTCTATAATATCATGAAAATCATAAGGTAATTTTTAGGGATATTTAAAAATAATTTACAGGAAATACAAATTATAAATAAAAAAGAATAATATAAATAATGTTCTTTAATAAATATGGGAATATGAGGATGATTTTTATTAAAAGGGAACATAAAATATAAGGGGAGGATCTTCTTAAGAGCATAGGGGAACATGTTAGTGAGCTAGATTGTTATGGTTAGAAACAACATTCTGCAAGGGTTTTGAGTTAAGTGGAATGGTTGGTTTTGAGAGATTATGTGGAAAACTAGTGGGGAATTGATTATTATTTTCAAATATTTTATTTTGGTCCTAATATAATAAATTAATTCGAATGAAAAATTCCCCATTTATTTTCACATGGTTTCTACAAAATTGGGGTATATTTAATTATTTTATAAGTCTAATATATGAATTTGATAAAATAAGACACATAATGATGTGGAAGTGAGCCATTTTTATAATAAATAAATTTAAATACATTAATATATAATTTATATTTTCATGGATTCATCAGTGCTATATCAAACTAATAGAATTTATGGAAAACAAATTCTTTAAGAATACAAACATATTTTATGGATATAATTTATTCTATCTATTAAGCCACTTTTTCATTTGTATTTTCATAACACATATTGTATATCTATACGATCTTTAATTGATCCCAACAATTTTTTTTTCCTAGGATAATAATGAAAACAATCAAAATTATCTATTTTTGATGTCCTGATTTAATGAAAATTATTTTATCAGATTGAAATATCAAAATATGATAATTTAAAATTTAATTTAAAAATTCCCAATTTTTTTAAATGTATTTTTATTAAAGTAATATTTTTTTTGAGAATTATAAAAATGACATTTGTATTCATAATAATATATTATCAAATATATATAAAAATAATTTATTTATCGGTTTTCTTAAAAAATAAATTTTATTTAAACATTTCATTAATTAACCAAATACAATGTATTGTAGTGTTGTTGATTATATAACTACATTACATAATAATGATTTTATAAATTAAAAAAAGTTATTTAATTTATAAATGTTCATTTTATCACACTATGTATAGTGTATTAATCTTAGATGAATATAATGTCTGGAATTGACATAAAAATATACAGGATGAATAAATCATGTTAAATTTATTTCAAGTGTAGTTAGGGTCAACACCTTCCCCTAGTAGAGTTCTTAAAAAATAGTTTACATTATATAATTTAAATAGAAACTTATGAATATATTTATAATAATTGGTGTATGACTCTTAGTTTTTCAGATGATGTTAGAGATCCAATTGCGAAGGAACCTTTTCATATACATGACATTAAAGAGAATGTTTACATTATTTCAGATCATATTAAATACACATAATGTCATCAAAAAACATAAGTATATAATCAATGATGGGACCTATGGTTGGAGTATAGTGATATAGTTTTCCTTCATATGTAAATGTGAAAAAATTACATGTGGTCTAAGAAGAAAGTAAACTTTAGTCCTAGATATATCAACCAACTTGAGATCCAAAATTTCATCAGAGTGGTGGAATATCAAATAACACTCCCAAATAAACAATATCAAGTACACTATGTCATTCTTGTATCAATATTATAGAATTACATACTATACCCATAAAATGTAATAAATATAATGTTTTCCTAATTGGATATTTATCAGTCATTCATAGATCTTCCAGTGATGATCATAGCTCAGAGAGACAATTTTCTACAAAACAAGACAATGAACAGGTCAAAGTGCAATGGATGATGCATGAAAATGAGGATGTGACAAGCGAAATGGATGAGGTGATGAAAATAAATTAAATTAATGTAAATGTTTTTTTAAAATTAAAATAATGAATGAAAAATTCCTCATGTGGGGATGGATGTCATGACACATATTTTTGTAAATGAAATTCCCTCCCAAAATGGAAAAATGACTTAATATGTAATATTGTAATAAAAACATATGCACATATTCAATCATATTCAATCATATTATACTATTATTTAGTATATTGGATTTAAAATACCTTTATGAATCATAATCTTTGATTATATATTAATTTTACAATGTCTTTAACATTTGTATATTAAGATTTGTGATTAAATTTAATTGACATTGATAAAGGTAGTGATGTCCTAAAATAATAGGATATTGCCCAATGAATACCATTTATTATAGATTATAAGGGATATTGAATGTTTTTTATTTTCCCTTTAGAATACACAAGACTAGATTCACTAAAAAAATCATGAGTGATGTCATTTTTTATAGAAGTTCATGCTTTTCATTATCCTGACCCAAATAATGTTTATTTTTTCAGTATCACAAAAAATAATAAAACTAGAAAATTATGTTTTATTAAATAATGGAACAAAAAAAATATCAATGATTTTAATATATCACCCAAATACATTATGAAATGTTTTTTTAAAAAAATTCATTCACATAGATATATTGCAATGGATGCATCAATGGGATTAAAGGAAACATGATACTAAATTAAAAGTTTATAATATAAACATTACGATTTTAACCTAGAAGATAAATGATTATATATGATTACCAACAACAAAATCATGATTATTTTATAATATTTTATTTTATAAATTATACAAGTGTTTTATATTTTTTTATAAATAAAATAAAATTCTTTTGAATGTAAAATAAATAATTATGAAAACCTGTACAATTATTCACATTTCATTTTTGTCATGCTCTACACATATACCTTATAAATTATTTGTAGTTATATTAGAATATTTACATAATAAAATAGAATATATTTTTCCAATACTATTATAAAAAAATCACTGTTAAATTTTTAGATATTTCTATAATATTTAATTTTTTGTAGAATAGTAAAAAATGTTGACTTTTAATAGAAAACTAGAATATATTTTAAAATATATCTAATGTTATTTTATATTATAAATAGTTTTTATTGTTATATTATTTATATTATATATAAATTTATCCAATTTATCTCATTGGAATCATTTTCATATTGTATATTGATATAAAAACTATGTAATCTTCTGAGCTTTTTATCAGTAAATCTCCACATTCTCATTAAATATATATGATTAATTTTAAATTAATTTTTTTTCTATATATTTGTAGAATAGGAAAATATGGATTTTAAATATTTAGTAGTAATAATTTATATTATGTAATAATGTTATCTTAGTATGTCATGACCCACCTTTACCAAAAGGAGGGAAGGGTCAGCAGATCGTCATGCCCTTCCTTCTTTAAGTTGAAGGAGAGATAATGACCCCCGAAACCTGCCCTCAATAGGTCCTGGAGTGGCGACTAGTACCAAAGGTATAGAATCACACACTAAATGGAAGGCATTACCCTCATTATTTTTATAGGATCCGTAGATAAGATGGTAAATCCCTACAACACCAAAAGAGGAAAGTAAAATTAAAGCCAAGAACCATTCCCAATGCATGTTACAAAAGTAAAAACCACAATGTACAAAGTGAATACAAGGGTAAAGTACAAAAGAAATAAAATCTGTAATGACCCGTAAAATTCAAGGTAAATTTTTTTCTAAATTTTTTTTGGGATTTTACAAGAACGTAGTTTCTGACGGCACCTGATTCCGAGCCCCGGTGTGCCCAGAATCATTTTCCGAAGTTTAGCTCGGGTACGTTCAGTGAACGAACGAGCGGGTTTTTCTAACTTCTGAACCAGTGCTCGGAATTAAATTCTGAGGGCACCGAAGGAATCGCAGTGCCGATATTTTCTTAGAAACGCCTCTTCCAGAGTTGCGTTTGCTCGGTTGTGGTTTTTAATGTTTGGGGTTTAAGTTAAGAAATAAAATAAAGTTGTACGACAATTTTATTTTATTTCACTTAAAGCCGCATAAAGACCACTTTAAGCTACTTAAGCTAGGTTGAAGCGGATAGGGTGCAATTAAAAATATCCTACCCACTTGGTAGGATATTTGTGGGGTGGGGCCACATGAGCCCCACCGTTTCTTTTCTTCTTATGTAACACACTCGCACCCCCTATTAAACGAAGTCAACCGATGAGTTTCCTTAATTTCTTAACGCCTCTATTTAATTGGGCAGTTAAGTTTTACAATTAATTCTATGAATTAATTGATCGTTACTTACCTTTGTTTTTTTTCAAATTATTTAGTTGATAATAAAATAAGATGAGGACTTATTTTATTATCTGGTTGTTGTGTTATCCTTTGGAGAATCTCTAAATATCTTCATCCTCCTTCGTGAAGAACGCGAAGAACGTGAAGAACGCCAGACTCCGAAGAAGGGTGACGAAGAATGCCAAACCCATGGAGATCGACGACCCGACGCCGACGATTCTCCTCCCGCGACGCGACGATCCTTTTCTCCCGTGACAGACAACTTCTGCGACGAACTCACGCTTGACGACGACATTGAGGTAGGGTTTTTAATTGAGGATAATAATACCCTTTTTCCTCAGATGTTTCCTTTTAAAAATAAAGAACGCAGATCAACTCAATGTTAAGTTGATCCACGGGAAGTTTGGTTGCGGGATGGGTATTCTTGATTGCGGGAAATCTGTAGGGGTTTTGTTGAGAATAATTTTATTCCATGGTTGCTTCCTTTCAAAACAATGAACCCAGATCAAAAGTTCAATTTTAATTTATTAAAATTGTATCTTGCTATGTTTTTCGTGTGATGATTATTTTTCCCGACTGCTATCATCTAACGCGGAGGGTGCGGGCCAAACAAACACGGCCCGACAACCCTCCGCAGTTCATCGTTGATACGCGGATTGGCGGGCAACGAGAAAACATGCCGCAAAGGTGTTTCGTAGATTCCGCAGTGAAGAACGGGACCCGGGAGGTGCTACGGTGCACATAGAAGTGGAATTGGACCACCGGAGCAACTCCGGTGGCCCACAGAAACCACCGGCATCGCGCCGCCGGGCAGAGCCACCACGGCTGAAGCCGCGGCGGCGGCGGCACCATCAGACCCACGGCCGCGCGGGTCCGGTGCACACGGGAAGCGGCAAGGCCGCGTCCGCTGACCGAGGGCGGCCCCCGCGGGGGCCTTGGTGTTGACACGCGGGGGCAACGCGCCCCCGCCCCAGATTTCCCTCGCTTGGCCGCTCGGCCGAGCGGAGTCGGGCCGAGCCGACCCGCCGGCCGGGACGCCCCAGACGGGCCGGGTCGCGCCCAACTGGGTCGGACCCGGACCCGGGTCGGGTCGGGCCTGGTCGGTCCGGGCTCGGACCCCCCGTCTTCGGACCGTTTTCGGTCTTTTGCCCGTATCTTGAGCTACGGGCCTCCGAACGATGCGCCGTCAGCAGCGATGTGATCCTTGTATCGAGACGGTCATTTCTGTATACTACACATAAGGTTCGGGAATACTTTGGGTTCGACCGGGTTGGTTCGTACACGAAACCAACCGGGCCCTCGGAGCGGAAACGATCATATCTTGAGCTCCGAACGTCCAATTGACGTGCCGTCGACTTTGATGGATTCCTCTAAGTAAGATGGATCTTTTGGCTTACTCCGCTTGAGGTTTGGATGCTGTCGGGGTGCGGTCGGGTGGGTTCGCACACGAAACCAACCGGGCCCTGGAATGAAAAAGCCAATAACTCACAAACTGGGCGTTCGATTGACGCGCCGTCTATCTCGTTGTATTCCTCTTGTTGAGAGGGAACTTTTAACATGCCCCACCCGAGTTTTGGACGCAGTTGGAGTATGGCCGGGTTGGATTGCACCCAAAATACAATCGGGCCCCTAGAGCGGAAAAGCTGATATCATTCAGACCAGACGTCTGTTTGACGAACCGTCTGCGGCATTAGTGATCACGTTGAGAAACGATCCATTTAAGTATAACCTATGAGAGTTGGGGTATAGTTGAGATATGGCCGGGTGGGTTCACACATGAGACCAACCGCGCCCCTGGGATGAAAAAGCTAATAACTCACAGACCGGGCGTCCGATTGACGCGACGTCTGTTGCGTTGAGACCCCTGTGACGAGGCGGTCCTTTGAGATACTTCTTCATGGAACTTTTTGATAATTGGGGTATCGAACAGTAGCTCATGGAGCGGACCCTACTGGAGACGAGCATGCGGAGTACGGAGACCGTGTAGCCGGCTGAGACCTGACGACTGCTTGACCGATCGACTCAGTGTGTTTTGGATAGCCCAATGGGGAGCGATTGGTTATAGCGGCAGACCCATGGCGGAGGAGTGCTTGGTTGTAGCGGCAGACCCACGGCGGAGGAGCGCTTGGTTGTAGCGGTAGACCTGCGGTACTCAACAGAAGGAGTACCTCGTGAGGCTATGAGGGGGAGCGCTTGGTTGTAGCGACAGAACCATGGTGGGAAGCGCTTGGTTGTAGAAGCAGGCCCACAGTACTCGACAGGAGGAGTACCTCAGCAGTCTTAGGTCAGTGAGAAGTACTTCGAAGTCGTGACATGACCACTGTACACTCCAGAGACGGAGCTCTTCAATAGTTAAAGTTTCGATAATAAAAAACCTGGTATGAGCTGAGTCTATGACCTTTTTGTTTCCTCATGATTGAGATGGTTTACTTGATAACTTAGGTATATGTATGGGCATATACTTGGATAGTAGTTATCCGTTGGTTTCATGACCCTTGTGTTTTCTCATGATTGAGATGGGTTACATAATTACTTAGGTATATGTATGGGCATATACCTAAGTAGAGGTTATCTATTGAGATCTTATTTGTGGTTATACTTGTTAGTTTTAGTGATACCTTGAGGGTATCGGGGTCCCTACTGAGTGTCGTTATACTCACCCCTACATGGGCTATGCCTGCACCTCGTTGTGTTGGTTGCAGACGACGAGCAGTGCTGACGGAGGCCAAGTGTTCGAGGACTGGACAGTACCCGGAGGTGGACTACATGACAAGTTAGTACCCGGAGGTGGACTACACGATGAGTCAGCATCCGGATGTGGAATTCACGGCTAGATGACACTCGGAGGAGGTTGATGGGCGAGAGCGTTGTGGAGGCTATCTGTACCTACCCTTCTGGTAGGATCCGTGGTGGATGATCTAGGAGATGCGCCATCTGTACCTACCCTTCAGGTAGAACCCGAGGAGGACGACCCAGGAGCCGCTTCTGTCCTTCCAGCTATTGTCTTTTTCTGTTGTACTTGTTCAGTTGTAGTTTTACTTTATTTTGGGTTTGTATCCTGGCCCATTTACCTTTCAACACTTCTCTCTGTACTTAGTGTTTTACTTCCGCTTGTACTCTGTGGTGTTTTATTTACTTTTATAAAGGCAATGCATTCCCAGTTATCAGGATTTACGCCTTTGGTTCTAGGCGCCAGCCCCTGGCCTATGGAAGGTGGTCTTGGGGTAGTCACGACATGGGCCCCGAGGATGGGTCGTGACAAATTGGTATCAGAGGAGTTCAGTTCTACCGCAGAACATATAACTCGGATATTTTCTTTCTATGAAGCAATAGTTTTAAGAGTACTGAGTGTGGTTTTCAGTTCAGGGAGTCCAGTGTTGGTGCGGGTGACCGACGTATCCAACACCAGGACCCTGACAACTGATTTCCGACTTTGTGCACGAAAACACTGATTGCGTGTGTATTTCCAGATGTTTTTTTAAATATCAGCTCAAACCAGGTCAGCTCACCAGGTATAATCGTTTGACCATGTCACGTTGTCTCTTTCAGGATGCCTTTTCTTGGAAGACCAGCTAGAGCCCAGAGGGATGTCCATACTGATAGCCTGTCGAGTGACGAGGCTTCAGTACATGGGCCTCTTGCAGTTGAGGCACCAGCGGTACTACCATACGTTGGGCCACCGATGCCACCAGCCCCAGCAGTAGGCGATGCACGCCACTTGAGCGCACTGCACGAGTTCCAGCACTAGAGACCACCCAGGTTCTGGGGAGAGACGGACCCGCAGGCGGCTGAGGATTGGATGGAGGTTGTGGTGAGAGTCTTCAAGCTAGTGGGGACGCCGACAGACTTCATGGTGATCTTTGCTGCCATCTTTTTTCAGGAAGCAGCAGGCAGGTGGTGGATCCACTTGTTCCAGTTTTGCGATGGGATGGCCTTCACATGGGAAGACTTCGAGACCTTCTTCAGGGTGGAGTTTGTGCCAGTAGCTCTACACCCCGAGCGTGTACAAGAGATTCTACCTTTTCCGCAGGGTTTTTGATTAGTAGCCGAGTCATCTGTGGGTAGTAGACAGATGATGTAGAGGCCCAAGAGGACTAGAGCCAGTCATACGAGGAGTAGTAAGTGTTATTAATGCGGCAGGAAGGGTCACCTGGCACGTGACTGTCGGACTCCTCGTACAGATGATCCGCATTCTTTGGAGGAGCCACCGAGGAAGAAGCAGCGGCGGGTGCTTGAGAAATAGCCGAGCAGTGGACAAGGCAGTAGAGCTCCGGGAGCAGGTGGACAGGAGAGAAACTAGTGGATACGTTCCTTGTACTTCTAGTTCCATGTTGCTGTTGTATTCGTGTCTTTGTACTATTAGCTGCAATAATAAAAAGGCACTAATCTTTGTGATGTTTTCTTTCCTGTACTTTTGTTTGGTTGATACTGAGTGGTCCTGGTTAATACTGTTGACTTGACCCTCACTTTATAGATTTCTACTTGAGGAGACCCAGTGACCTCACACCGATGCCGATAGTGTGACTTGACCCTTGGAGGCGAGAGTGATAGTTGGATCTCTTGGTAGTTACGTCGAGGCCTTACGACGTCATCCATTGCATGAATACATCATTCATGTCAGGATTGACTATATTAGGCAATGGGCGTGGTCAATCCAGGGTATGAGACCGAGTTTCTCTTTTCGGAAACAGAGAAATTTTAGCAGCTCTTTCAGATTGTAGGCAAAGAAGGTGCAGGTCATCCAGGAGCGGATGAAGACTGCACAGTGCAGTAAGAAACAGGAAACTGGCACCAGTCTTGGAGACTCGGGCATGTTAAATGTTTCCATAAGAGGAAGCTTACAGGAGAGATGAGTCTGCGAAGTAGCAGATGTGGAGGCAGATCTAGGAGAGCAGCATGAGGTGGTGTACATCTTAACATCATAAAACTACCCGCCTAAGTTATCCCCGCTAGGCTCAGGGAGCAGGAGGGCGGAGGAAGAGTGCGGCTGCATGCGGTCAAGGAGAGTGACCCAATGTCTCTAAAAATGATTCAAGGGACAGTCTGTGTCTACTAATAGCTTCTGTAGTAACAGGCATCGATATGAATCATTCCTCGCTTTCACAAATCTTTTTCCATACCTAGAGTTTCCGGTAAGCCGTGGACTTGACCCTCACATATGGAGATACATTGGGAGGAGTCTCGATAATCACACTTACGCCGGCGGTGTGGTCAGACCCTCGAGGTGAGTGTTTCGGTTGGGATATCTTGGTGGAAGCATCGAGGAATTTTGACGTTGGTTTGAGTATGGACTGGGCAATCACAGTTCACACACAAATTGACGGTATTAGGCAAAAAGGTTATGGTTTAACTACGACGTCAGGATGGGTTTTCCTTGGTCAAAGAAAAGGAAACCCTAGGCAGCACAAGATAAACTCATGCACAAGAGGGTGCGACCGATCACTCTTGAGTCGGTCAACCTTACCCTCGTGGCAGCAGTCGTTTTATGTTTCTGTTCTAAACAGGAGTTGGAGACCTCTGAGTTCGAGAATGACAATCACGTCCTTATACGGGTCTCACCTCGACGAGGTTTACAGAGATGTGTCCAAGGCGGCAGGTTATCTCCGAGGTTCAACGAACCTTTCTAGGTCCTCAGCTGGGTAGGCGGGGTGGTTTACCGCTCGACCCATCCACGTCAGTTGCACCAGGTGCATGATGACTTCCACGTATCTCAACTGAGGAGATACGTGCTCGACCCTTCACATATCATCGACCATGAGGTGCTGGACGATGGCGATGAAGTGTCTTTCACGGAGGATCCTGTAGGGATTGAGGATCGACAGGAGCGGATCCTACAAGGATGGTCGATTCCTTGGGTTCACTTTCTTGGGCAGCACGGGAACCTCCAAGTGATAACATGGGAGCGGAAAAGCTCAGATGCGTGCTCAGTACCGCTTTTGTTACCCTAGTTTGTGTTAAAGCTTTACGGGGATGTAAAGCCCTGAGTTGGGAGTAATGTAAAGACCCGTAAAATTCAATGGAAATTTATTTCTAAATTTTCTTTGGGATTATACAAGAACGCAATTTCTGACGGCGCCTGATTCCGAGGCCCGGTGTGCCTAGAATAATTTTCTGAAGTTTTTCTCGGGTACATTCAGTGAACGAACGAGCGGGTTTTTCTAACTTCTGAACCGGTGCTCGGAATTAAATTCCGAGGGCACCGATGGAATCGAAGCGCCAGTATTTTCTTAGAAACTCCTCTTTCGGAGTTGCGTTTCCTCAGTTGTGGTTTTTAATTTTTGGAGTTTAAGTTAAGAAATAAAATAAAGTTGTACGACAATTTTATTTTATTTCACTTAAAGCATCTTAAAGACCACTTTAAGCTACTTAATCTTGGTTGTAGCGGATAGGGTGCCATTCAAAATATCCTACCCACTTGGTAGGATATTTGTGAGGTGGGGCCCACACGAGCCCCACCGTTTATTTTCTTCTTAAGTAACGCACCTGCACCCCCTATTAAACGAAGTCAACCGACACGTTTCCTTAATTTCATGACGCCTCTATTTAATTGGGCAGTTATGTTTTACAATTAATTCTTTGAATTAATTGTTCGTTACTTACCTTTGTTTTTTTTCAAATTCTTTAGTTGATAATAAAATTACATGAGGACTTATATTATTATCTAGTTGTTGTGTTAACCTTGGGAAAATCTCTAAAGATCTTCATCCTCCTTCGCGAAGAATGAGAAGAATGCGAAGAACGCGAATAACGCGTTGAACGCCGGCCTCCGACGAAGGGCGATGAGGAACGCCAAACCCACAGAGATCGACGATGTGACGCCAACGATTCTCCTCCCGTGACGCGACGATCCTTTTCTCCCGCAATGGACAAGTTCCGCGACGAACTCAAGCTTGACGACGACGTTGAGGTAGGGTTTTTAATTGAGGACAATAATACCCTTTTTCCTCGGATGTTTCCTTTTGAAAATAAAGAACGCGGATCAACTCAATGTTAAGTTGATCCGCGGGAAGTTTGGTTGTGGGATGGGTATTCATGATTGCGGGAAATCCGTAGGGGTTTTTATTGAGAATAACTTTATTCCGTGGTTGTTTCCTTTCAAAACAATGAACTCGAATCAAAAGTACAATTTTAATTTATTAAAATTGTATCTTGTTATGTTTTTCATGTGATGATTATTTTTCCCGACTGCTATTATCTAACGCGGAGGGTGCGGGCCAAACAAACACGTCCCGACAACCCTCAACAGTTCTTCATTGATGCGCGGATTGGCAGACGATGACAAAACATGACGCAGATGTTATTTTTATATCCCGCAGTGAAGAACGGGACCCGGGAGGTGATACAGCGTAGACAGAAGTGGAATCGGACCACCGGAGCAACTCTGGTGGCCCACGAAAACCACCGGCGACGTGGGTTGCCGGCGCGGCGGCGACGGTGGACCCACGGCCGTGCAGGTCCGGTGCACACGGGATGCGGAAAATCCGCGTCCTCTGACCGAGGGCGGCCCCCGCGGGGGCCGCGATGTTGACACACGGGGGTAACGTGCCCCCGCCTCGGACTTCCCTCGCTCGGCCGCTCGGCCGAGCCGAGCCGGGCCGATCCGACCCGCCGGCCGGGCCGGGTCGCACCCAACCCGGTCGGACCCGGACCCAGGTCGGGTCGCCCGGTTTGGGCCGACCCAGGGGGGTCGGGACGGGTCGGTCCGGGCCCAGACCCCCCGTCTTCGGACCGTTTTCGGTCTTTTGCCCCTATCTTGAGCTACGGGCCTCTTAACGACGCGCCGTCAGCGGCGATGCGATCCTTGGATCGAGATGGTCATTTCGGTATACTACTCCCAAGGTTCCGGAATACTTTGGGTTCCGCCGAGTTGGTTCGTACACGAAACCAACCGGGCCCTCGGAGCGGAAACGCTCATATCTTGAGCTCCGGATGTCCGATTGACGTGCCATCGACTTTGATGGCTTCTTCTAAGTAAGACGGATATTTTGGCTTAGTCCGCTCGAGGTGTGGATGTCGTCAGGGTGCGGTCGGGTTGGTTCACACACGAAACCAACCGGGCCCCTAGAACGAAAAAGCCAATAACTCACAGACCGATGGTCCGATTGATGCGCCGTTTGTCTCGTTGTTTTCCTCTTGTTGAGACGGAACTTTTGGCATGCCCGACCCGAGTTTTGGACGCAGTTGGAGTATGGCCGGGTTGGATTGCACCCGAAATCCAACCGGGCCCCTGGAGCGGAAATGCTGATATCTTTCAGACCAGACGTCCATTTGACGAACCGTTTGTGGCGTTGGTGATCACGTTGAGAAACGGTCCCTTTAAGTTTACCCTATGAGAGTTGGGGTACAGTTGAGATACGTCCGGGTTGGTTCGCACACAAGACCAACCAGGCCCCTGGGATGAAAAGTCTAATAACTCCCAGACCGGGCGTCCGATTGACGCGCCGTGTGTTGTGTTGAGACCCCTATGACGAGGCGGTCCTTTGAGATACTTCTTCGTGGAACATTGTGATACTTGGGGTATCGACCAGTAGCTCGAGGAGCGGACCCTCCTGGAGACGAGCGTGCGGAGTACGGAGACCGTGTAGCCAGTTGAGACCTGACGACTGCTTGACTGATCGACTCGGTGTGTTTCGGATAGCCCAGTGTGGAGCACTTGGTTGTAGCGGTAGACCCACGGTGGAGGAGCGCTTGGTTGTAGTGGCAGACCCGCGGTACTCAACAGAAGGAGTACCTCCGGAGGCTATGAGGGGGAGCTCTTGGTTGTAGCGGCAGACCCACGACAGAGGAGTGCTTGTTTGTAGCGACAGACCCGCAGTACTCAACAGAAGAAGTACCTCTTGAGGCTATGAGGGGGAGCGCTTGCTTGTAGCGGTAGGCCCATGGTGGGAAGCGCTTGGATGTAGCATCATGCCTACATTACTCGACAGGAGGAGTAACTTAGCAGTCTTAGGTTAGTGAGCAGTACCTCGGAGTCGTTACATGACCACTGTACACTCCAGAGACAGAGCTCTTCAGCAGTTACGGTTTCGAAAATAAAAATCCTGGTTTGAGCTGAGTCTATGACCTTTGTGTTTCCTCATGATTGAGATGGGTTACTTGATAACTTAGGTATATGTATGGGAATATACCTGGTTAGTAGTTATCTGTGGGTTTCATGACCCTTGTGTTTGCTCATGATTGATAAGGGTTACTTAATAACATAGGTATATGTATGGGCATATACCTAAGTAGAGGTTATCTGTTGAGATCTTCTTTGTGGTTATCCTTTTTGGTTTTAGTGAGATCTTGAGGGTATCGGGTTCCCTACTGAGTATCATTATACTCACCCCTGCACGGGCTATTCCTGCACCTCATTGTTTTGGTTGCAGACGACGGGCAGTGCTGACGGAGGCCGAGTGTTCGAGGACTGGACGGTACCCGGAGGTGGACTACATGACGAGTTAGTACCCAAAGGTGGACTACACGACGAGTCAGTATCCTGAGGTGGACTTCACAGTGAGACGACACTCGGAGGAGGTTGATGGGAGAGAGCATTGTGGAGGCTATCTGTACCTACCCTTCTGGTAGGATCTGTGTTGGACGATCCAGGAGCTGTTCCATCTGTACCTACCCTTCAGGTAGGACCCGAGGCGGATGACCCAGGAGCCGCTTCCGTCCTTCAAGCTATTGTCTTTTTCTGTTGTACTTGTTCAGTTGTAGTTTTACTTTCTATTGGGTTTGTGTTCTGTCCCATTTACCTTTCAGTACTTCTCTTTTTTACTTAGTGTTTTACATCCGCTTGTACTCTGTGGTGTTTTGTTTACTTTTATAAAGGAAATGCCTTCCCAGTTATCGGGATTTACACCTTTGGTGATAGTCGCCAGCCCCTGGCCTATGGAAGGTGGGCTTGGGGTAGTCACGGAACGGGCCCCGAGGAAGGGTCATGACAAAAACAGCAACAACAACTGCCCCAATGGTCCGAGATAGTATGGCCCCGCGTGATCCCCAAAGTCCTCCTGGAAACCTGAAAGCAATGTTATATACGTAGGGTGAGCATACAAGTATAATCAGTAGGGAAAACCAAAGACTCTCGTGAACAAGTGGGTGAACGTACTAATGTCCCATGAGAAAAAGAGTAAACCTAACACCTAACAAGGTAAACTATCCACCCAAGCCGCATCAAGGCACACTCCACAAATAATGCAAGTCAAGTAATATATATAATAAGAGAACATATATGTTTGTGTACCCTACACCAAATTCCCACTTGTTATTGAAGACATCCTACTCATTGAACCAATCCTGCCATTCTCACCGCAGTACCACTGCCACACCCCGCTCGCACACACCTGGGCCAGAACTGTCACACATAACCACGTCTGCAAACACCTAGGCCAGAACAACCACCGCCACGCCCGAAGACACCTGGGCCTCATCCCGAAGATACATGGGAAACTACCTGCCCACACACACCTGTCCATAACCACCACACTACCCCGCCCCGAAAGTTCTTGGACTAATAATGGACCTCAGGCCATCACAACATGCCCGAAGATACTTGGGATATCCCGGAAAGGGAGGATAAGAGGAGCTATTAACCAGCCACTAATAATAGTGTTGGGAAAAAAACCCTCCCCCATGAAATGGGGGTTTTTGGCACTAAGTGCTCAACTTGGGAGGGGCGCGAATAAGAACACAAAACTACATGTATATATATATGTAGGTAACAAGAACTCTCCCATGTTTAGGGTTTTCAGCCTGCCTAAGGAACGCAAACATCACTCAAGTCCGAGTCACAACTCTTGCCAACAAAAACCATTTGTCCCATTGGTTTTCATGTTCAGTAGTGACGTTTAATTAAGTTCTGAACCTACTTGGGAAACTAGTAAGCATAGACACAAGTCCAGGAAAGAAAAAAGTCAAGCATTAACTACAACATCCACACTTGTTTCTCTCGTAAATCTACAAGAACCAACTAAAACCCCAAGATACAACCACATTTCCAATATCCAGGAGCCAAAATGATTCACAACAACAAAGGATTCAACACCAATTCGTGATATAAACAAGTTAACCACCTGGTCTTAAATTTCACAACCACTGAATCCATAACAATAGGGGATCCCATCCCCACCCACATCACCCAGAAAACAGACCATGAAGGAAAAAACAACCAAACCACCACCACTAAGAAGGCCCTTGCCGGTATTTTCAGATTTATAAGATTTAACACACTCCATGATTTCAATTTCTGTGTGCTTTAACCAGGGTTATAACAAAAGGATTGATCCTGGAGCCTCAATTTATTTAGCTAGATATACATGATTAGCCAATTTCTTTTTCATATTAGGAGTTCAAAACTACAAAACAATCCATTTAAAACATTACTAGGGATTCATTAATCCACAGAGAAAGACCACCAACTACCATGATTTTCAGTAGGCGTAAGCCCGCAAAATTCAGAAAAAAGGATCATAAAACAGAGCAGTGTAATCAATCACAACCCCCCTTCGTTCATTATAGAATGAATTCATTATCTTTATTTAGGATTGGTTCATCCAATTATACAAAATCAAAATCATTCACACCCCACATGATACATCAAAGGGAGATATGAAGGAGAAATTTTCTACTTGTTGATCAATGATCAACGCTGAGCCTGGGCGCGGAACTCCACGGATAGTGATGCGGCTCACCTGAACGAAAAACGGTTCGTCTGAACAAAGGGTACCAGTAGCACATGATGATCGAGAAAAGAAGAAACCCACAATGAACCATTCAGTTTATAAGGGCCTGGGCGGTTGAGATAACAACATGGAACCATGTAAGGAGTGGGGGTCGTGGGATGACCATGCGGACCCACATGTTATTAAAGGGTCGGGCGGTTTAAACCGACACACACACCAGGTTAATTCATAAAATATTTAATTAAGCACCATTTATGGGCGTTACTGGGCTTTAAAACAAGTTATAGTGGTTAATATAGGGTTTAAAACCCAATTTTCACAAAAAGGAGTGCTATTGGAAAGAGCTCGTGGGGGTAGGCGAGAGCCACTGGTAGCCGAGCTACCGGTAGGCTACAACGACTGGTAGACCACGCTACCGATAAGTGGTAGCTACTGGAAGACTGAGCTACCGGTAGACAGAGATACTGGTAGCTGCAGCTATTAGTAGACCAAGTTACCGGTAGACAGAGCTAATGGTAGGCTGCGACTACCTGTAGACCGAGATACCGGTAAGCCTACTACCAGTAGGCTAAGGCTACCGGTAGGCCAACTGTTAGCCCAAACTTCACCGAGATTCCCAGACTAGAAAACCGAACATGATATTTTCACAAATTAATGGACACCAAAAACCCGGGCCATTACATCAGATACCTCTTAAACAAATCTCTTCCTCGAGAATCAAGACAACCCAGAAGGAAAGAGAGGGTCTGAACAACCACCATGAAAGATACCTCTCAGGAGTGAACCTCATTGTTAACTAAGAATGCCTTTCGGTCAAGAACCAAGAAACATACCATGTCAAACTTCCCACCCATGTGGGTTGGGGAGTCTCCTTACCCATGTCACGATACTACCCTCTTTGGGCAGCACTGACTCACCCACAACGGTTTAATTGCATCCACCTTAATGCGTCTTGATTAGGGGTCGGGTCCTCCAATCCCCATAGCAAGGACTTTTCACACACATTCAGAGGAAATACAACCAGTATTTCATAGCCAACAAGGTAAAACGTTCTACCACACTAGCTATAAACCGAACAGTACAAAACTCAAAAACAACTCTGGGTACTGGGCACGCATCTGTGCTTCCCTCTCCCACGTACTCTCCTCAAGCCCACCATTTCTCCATAACACACGAACCAAGAGGATGGTTCGTCCATGGAGAAACTTCTCTTCACGATCCTCGATCATCACTGGTCATTCCACAAAAGTCACTTCATCCTCGATGTCTAGCTCTCCCCAATCAAGGATGAGTGATTAGTCGTGCAGATAACGATGAAGCTGGGATACATGGAATAAATCATGTATCCTCAGGAGTGGCGGCGGTAGTGCTAGCAGATAAGCCACTTCACCGAACCACCTCAACACTTCAAAGGGTCCGATGAACCTCGAAGAAAGCTTACTCCGTTTGCCGAACCTTCGTTGTCCACATCGAGGGAATACCTTCAAGAACATGTGGTATCCAACATCAAACTCCAAGGTCCTCCTCCTGGTATAAGCATACGACTTATGTCGGTCCTGGGCCGCCTTCAACCTTTCCCGTATAAGCCGTACCTTCTTCGTCGTGCTCTGCCCCACCTTCGGGCCAAGGATTCCCGCCTCTCCAACATCCATCCAACACACAGGTGAGCGACATGTCCTCCTGCACAATGCTTCAAATGGGGACATACCAATGGAAGAGTGTTATCTATTATCGTAAGGGAACTCTACTAGAGGAAAGTGTTACACCCATGATCCTCCTAAGCCCAGAACACATGCCCACAACATATCCTCCATGGTCTGGATGGTGCGCTTTGTCTGTCCATCTGTCTGGGGATGGAAAGCGGTGCTAAGATGCAACTACGTGCCAAAATCAGGTTGCAATCCTCTCCAGACTCGCAAAATAAACCGTGCATCCCATTATGAGACTATAGACCTCGGAACTCCATGCAATCGCACCGCCTCATCCATGTACCTTCGTGCCAAAGCATCCACTGCCCTCGACACATTGATTGTCAGAAAGGGAGCTGATTTCGTCAACTGGTCCACTACCACCCAGATGGCGTCAAATCCCCCTTGGAACATTGGTATTCTTGTGAGGAAATCCATCGATATTTCATCCCACTTCCACTCGGGGACATCTAGAGACTACAATAGGCCGCCTGGAACTCGGTGTTCAACCTTCACTTGCTGACACACTAAGAACTTGGCCACAAACTCTGCCACTGCTTGCTTCACTCTGGGCCACCAAAATTGTCTCTTCATTCCTTCGTACATCATGGACAAATGAGGGTGTACTTATAGGGGTTATTTGTGGAAATCACTGAGAACCTTGCCGGTCATCGCCTCTAGAACAAACAGATTTCCCTAGAAAATCATCTGATTTTGGCAATCCTCGGTCCATCCTTCCAGAGCATTGCCCTGGTCATCTCGGTCGCGCATCACTTCGCACACTAGGTATCACCACTGAGATTCCTCCACTTACTGAAACAGAGACGACTATACTGCCATCTGTTACAGGAAACCTCTACTGTTATCCATCATCACATCTAGGTGTAAGGCAACCAACTCTTCCATTGACTTCCAGGTGTCTGCCGACTCTCGGACCACATCCTTTCGAGATCTCTTACTCAAGGCATCATCCACTACATTCCCCTTCCCTGAAGTGTAGGAGATCTCTAAGTTGTAATCCTGGAGGAACTCCATCCACCTCCACTACCGCAAGTTTACGTCCTGTTGGGAGAAGATATACCTCAAGATTTTGTGACCTATGAAGACCACAAAGCATTCTCCAATGAGGTAGGGTCGCCAAAACATTAGTGCAAAAATGACCGCTGCATGC
Organism: Viscum album; assembly: GCA_963277665.1. Classification (NCBI taxonomy): domain Eukaryota; kingdom Viridiplantae; phylum Streptophyta; class Magnoliopsida; order Santalales; family Viscaceae; genus Viscum; species Viscum album. The sequence continues at coordinate 1,522,055,172 of OY728136.1, forward strand.
TCCAGGTCGTGGGTGGCCTAATTACGCTCATGAGGGAGTATCTTCCTAAACCCATAAGAGATAACCCCTTGTCGCTACATCAACACACATCCCATGCCTTGTCATGAAGCATCATAGAACACCTCATACGCCACCCTTACTTCTGGTAATCTCAGCACTGGGGCACTAACCAACTTCTACTTCAGATAGCTGATGGCTGACTCGCACTTCTCACTCCACATGAAAACCTGTACATTCTTGGTCAAGGCTATCATTGGGGCTGCAACTTGGGAGATGTTGGGTAAGAACCTCCGATAGTAACCCACCAGCCCGAGGAAACTACAGACCTCTGCCACATTCTTGTGTGCTGCTCACGAAACAACTGCCTCAACCTTTAATGGGTCTACCACTACCCCCTACTCGGACACCATGTGCCTGTGAAATTTTACTTCTCGTGTCCGGAATTTTCATTTTTACAACACCCCATGGAGCTAGTACTGTCAGAGAACCTCTAAAACTATCCTCAGGTGCTCCACATGGTCCTACTCTGATCTCTAATAGATCAGGATGTCATTGATGCACAAAACCACGAACCGATCCAGGTACTCCCGGAATATGGAGTTTATAAGCCCCAAGAACAGAACCGGGGAATTCGTAACAACGAAAGGCATGAATACGAACTAGAAGTGTCCATATCTTCACCTGAATTCCATCTTTGGGATGTCGCCCTCCTTCACTCTCAGCTGGTGTTACCCAAACCGCAGGTCGATCTTCGAGAACCATCCTGCCCCATTCATCTGGTCAAAAAGATCGTTTATCCTCGGAAGAGGGTAGTGATTTTTGATCATCACCTGAGTCAGCCTCCTGTAGTCTATGCACAACATGAGAAACTATCTTCCTTCTTTGTGAAAATAACTGGAGCACCCCATGGTGACACACTCGGTCGAACATAACTCCTCTTCATCAAATCTTCAATCTGAATCCGCAACTCCCGTAGCCCAAAAGGTACCATCTGGTAAGGAGCCATCGAGATCGGACGAGCACCAAGTTGTAATTCTATCACAAAATCGATATTCCGTCAAGGGGGTAGAGTCTTAACCTCCTATGGAAAGATGTCCATAAATTCATGGACGATCTCTGGAACCTCCACCATCTCTGTATCTACAAACACTATTGACAGCTCAGCTAACAATGAGAGGACAGGTTCCTCTCACCTGCTTCCCTTCAGATTTCTCCGCTCACTGGTGAAAGTAACACGCCAGCCGCCCAAGTCTGAGACCAAAACCGTTCCTTGGAAATAGTTGATGGCAACACACATAGAGAACAACCAGTCAATGGCTAGGAAGACATCGTATGGATGTATCTATAGTAGAAGAAGATCCCTAACCGACTGATGTGGCCCTATCATTAGTTTGCATCCTCGACAAACAAATAACAAGTCGGTCTGACCTATGACTGGTGTGCTCAGCACAAGGGGCACTAGAAGTCTCTCAGCATATAGACCCATGGAACGGGCTAGGCTGGGTGCAAAAAAGGAGTGTGAAGCTCCGGTATCGAAGAAGGTATAAGCAAGGGTATTGAAAAAACTGATCGCACCTCAAACAACCTCCGACCCTACAGGAACTACTGCCTCCGCGGTGTGTAACTATCCATGCCCACCTACTCTTCCCCACGTCTGTTGGCCACCTACCCGACCATTCCTTGGTCGAGGTCCCTGAGGAGCGCCCTGAGGTCAGCCTCCACCTCCTACATCTTCCCTCGGAGGAGTAGGAGCTCACTATCCCTGCTGCTACTACTGGAAAGGCCTGGATGGAAGCTACTGCTGGGGCGGGTGCTGGGGCTGTCTGCAACCGCTGTACTGTACCCAGTCCGGGCACTGACTCTAAAGATGCCCATGGCTTCCACAGATGAAGCATTGTGGTCCCGAGCCTGAAGGAAAATGGTGAGGACCAGTGGACCAGAACTGGAATTGCTGCGGCCTGCTCTCTACTAGTCGGAACCTGGAGGGTCCTGACGCTAGAGGCCTGGTGCTGATGGCCTTCCCCTTCGATTGTCCCAGCTGGATCCCCTCTCGTGACACACCTCCTAGAGTGTGCATCCTCTCCGCCACTTTGGCCTTCTTCTAGACCTCCAAGTATGTCTGCAGGGTAAAAGGGGTAACATCATACGGGAGGGAGGGTCAGAGTGCCTCCTCTAAACATCATTCCCGAGTCTCCTCGTCGGGAAATAGATCTGTAGAAAAACGTAGGAGGTTATTGAACATGATTCCTAGCTCCCTATCTGACAGACTCCCCTGCTGGAGGGAGAGTAGCTCCTGTCTATTTTCTTTTTTCATCGTCGAAGAGAGGAATTCTGCATGGAACTCACTCTCGAAATCAGCCCATTCCACCTCAGCCTCTCTCCCCCCCCCTAGGTAAAGAGTCCACCACTAACACGCAGCTACCCACTTCTGGATGACGGCCAGAAGAACCCATTACTTGGTCGGAGCTTGGATCAAGCCGAAGGCTATCACTAACTCCTCTAGCCAACCCTCTGCCTTCATATCAGAGGTGCTGCCTCATAATTCATGAGGGTCTGTCACTGGAAGGCCCGAAGTGTCATCTGCCACTAGTCGTCCTCCTCCTCTCGATCAGCGCTCTACCGATTGGCCAAGGTAGTCTCTGGGGCCTCGATTGCCCACACCAAACGTGGTTGCCTTCCAGGTGCCATAGCTGCAAGGTAAACAAGGAATGCCTAAGCCCAAGTAGTCCAGAATATTGTTCTTAAAACTTATTAAGCTTTTTATTTATTATTAATTCCCACAACACCCCAGAAACATGAGAACACAAGTCATTATGATTCATGTTCTTTTCCTAGGGTCTCTACCCTGCAATCAGGGTGGCCTCACTTGGTCATTCGGTAGGTCCAGAGTCCTTGCCTCAGATCACGGGGGGCCCTAAAATCCCGTGTCCTATCTGGTCATCCATATCATAATTCACGCACCAAGGTCACCCAACATTGTTGCCCTACCATTCCATGAAATCCTCACTGTGCCTGACTCCAGACTCCACCCTATCTCTCAACCATCACCTCTGATACAATTCTGTCATGACCTGCCTTCACCAAAAGGAGGGAATGGTCAGCAGATTGCCATGCCCTTCTTTTTTTCAGTTTAAGGAGAGATAATGACCCCCAAAACCCGCCCTCAATAGGTCCCGGAGTGGCGAATAGCACCAAGGGTATAGAATCACACACTATATGGAAGGCATTACCCACTTTATTTTAATAGGATCCGGAGATAAGATGGTAAATCCCAACAAAACCAAAAGTGGAAAGTAAAATTAATGCCAAGAACCATTCCCAATGAATGTTACAAAAGTAAAATCCACAAAGTACAAAGTGACTACAAGGGTAAAGTACCAAAGAAGGAAAAACAGCAACTGCAACTGCCCCAAAGGTCCGAGATGGTATGGTCCCTCGTGATCCCTGAAGTCCTCCTGGAAACCTGAAAGTAGTTTTACATACGTAGGGTGAGCATATAAGTATAATCAGTTGGGAAAACCATAGAATCTCATGCACATGTCGGGGAACGTACTAAAGTCTCGTGAGAAGAAGAGTAAACCAAACACCTAACAAGGTAAACTATCCACCTAAGCCTCACCAAGGCACACTCCCCAAATAATGCAAGTCAAGTAATATATATAATAAGAGCACATCAATGTTTGGGTACCCCGCGCCACTTTCCCACTAGTTATTGATGAAATCCAACACATCAAACCAATCATGCCATTCTCACCGTAGTCCCAATGCCACATCCCGCCCGCACAAACATGGGCCACAACCTCACACAGTTCCACAGCCACACCCCGCCTGCACACACCTTGTAACACCCCGAGATTTTATGAAAAATATTCTTTTTAATTTCACTAATGTCTTGTGTCGTACACCAAAAGGAGCTTGCACAACACGCATCCTTGATTTTCCTTTCATTACACGCAATCGCGACCTTCCTCGATAGCGTGTGTAGTACGCAATAACGAGTTTCACTAAAAAACAATATGCTATTAAAATATTATTAAACCTATCCGTTATGAATAGTAATAACCACCTTTTGAAATTTTGAAATTTTATTTTTTAAAATGGAATTCATTTTTGGATTCGTAATATCAAAATTAGCTTAGGGTGAAATTTTGGTGATTTTCGGATAACTTTCATATTTTGATGAATAGTGAAAATTACTAAATTTTAATTAAAAACAACTTTTTCAATCGAAATAATTAATAGTGATAAATTATTAATTTGAGTGGTTTTAAAGTATATTTAGAATATATTTTTACAATTTAATACAATGTTGGTCATTGGATTTAATTTCACATTTAAATCAGTTATAAACTAGTGTCAATCTTTTGATAGTTATTATCTCTTAAAAACACGCTATTTGTTTTGACGACGAGAATTAATTTTTAAAATAGTCAATGCAACTGATATGTTTTGAATTTGGTAAAATAGACATCATTTTTGAGTTCATAATATCAAATATAGCTTAGGCCCAATTTTTGGTATTTTTCTAAAAACTTTCAATTTTCGATGAATAGTGAAACCACTAAGTGGTAGTTAAAAAAAACTGAATTGTTCATAAAACGTAATTTTACCGCTTCTGTGAGTGGAATTTTGAAAATCCGAGAGACACGGTTAATATCAAGGACTAAAATGTGGTTCAATGAGATGAAAATAATTTTTTATGAATAGTAACTTTTTAGTTTTATTTACCACGGTTAAAAGTAAATAGGGTAATTAAGGGTAGAAATGATATTATTATTACCCTAACACATGTCCTAATACTATTGGACAAGTGTAATTCGACCAAAAACAAACTTAGGAATAAAATATGACCATTTAGGCCCACTTGGATTAGATTAGGACATTTATTATTAATATATTTAAAGAAGGGTTAAAAGAGTAAAAATCAAAGTGTATTTACTAAAACATTTTTAATATGGGGTTATACATAAGATAAACTCAACTATAAGTATTCATTAGAAATATAAAAGGATTTCCTACATAATGGTATTTAATTTGTAATTTTTAGACATTACATAATTTAATTTATTTATGACACAATGATGATGCAGTAATTATCTTATTAATGAAATATTGACATAATTGATGTTATAAACACAAAAATAAATGTAATTTGAGACTTTTATGAATTTAACTAATTTTATAGGTTACTATGATATATTAGTGTTGATTTAATCAACTTGGTTCGAACATATAATTCTGTTATGACTTTCACAAAAATCATATATCAAATAGTGTTAAAATTAACACAAAATAGTTTTTAAATAAAATATTATATTATTAATTGTTATTTTACTTCTTAAAAATCTAAGGTTCGGCCAAATGACTTAGATATGGATATATATATTAATAATAAATAATTTGGGGTTCGTTTTCCATGTTATAGTAAGTGTATTAACCATATAGTGTAAGAAAACAAAAAGACACGGTAAAAGTTAAATTATTTAACTTAGTGTTAAATCTAATTGATAAGGTTAAAATAACAACCCAAACTTGTCTAAATCCTATTGGTTGATAGGCTTTCGACACATCCCCACATTAGCTTCGAAATAAGACCCTTTGGAACCATTATAAACCGATTTTGACTTTAATATAAAATAATATTTTGAGATATTCCTAAAGTGCCCCTCTCCTCCCTTATAAAAGGACACCTCCTCCCCCTTCTCCTCACACCAATTTGAGCACTCAAGCTCGGCCAACCCCTGCCAAAATCCCTTCTCCACTTCCCTAGAATAATCCTAGAGGTCCTGGTCTTCTTCAAAGACCAATCCTAGTTCCCTAAGTGGAGGATTTAAGGAGGCGTTTCAAAGAAGAGGTAATATCCATTACCGATCTTTTCAATTTCTTTCTTCTTCAACTTCTTCTTATTTAGTTGTTTAATGACAAAGTAATAACATCAGTATTACTTACATACTGATATGTTATTATAAGTATGAAACAACCCTAATTCACCTTCTATCCATCCTACGGAAAAATGAAATCACCGCGCGTGCGTACGTACGGAATACCGTGTCCACGCCATGGTGTAATCTATTTTCCACCAACACCTTAATAGGATGGGTATAATGGTGTAATGAGTAACTATATATGATTATTATAAAGTGATATTTATACTGAAATAGTATACATACACTTCAACACAATTCCACGACCATGGAACGATATCATCGCTCGTGCGTACGTACGGACTACCGTCTCCACGACGCGATGAGATTCATTCTCAATGATTACCCATTCATGAATGATTATAAATTATATTTAATAAGTAATAATGAAATATATGACATAATAATGATACTGGATTTATGTAAATTTATATGTATGTCATCTACTTAATTCCATTCACTTCAATAAGGAAACGAAAACAGCGTTCATGCGTACGTACGGACTACCGTCTCCATGAACGGTGTATTTCATTCCATTTATCGATATTATATATATATATATATTGTGAATATATATTATATATAAATCATGTTTTACATTCTGGATATAAGTAATCATGATCCAAGTAATCATATTAATAATTACAAGTTAAAAACACGAACGACAAATGAGACGATTTTACCCAAAACGCTACTTTAACATGAATTTACAAAAGAACAGGTAATATAAAGTCATAAGTGAACCATATATGATATCATAACAATGAATATGATTCTGTAATAAGTTAATGACATTATTTAAATCATTATACAGGAGGTTCGGACACTTACGAAGCAAATTGGACCTAAGGTAAGGGAAATATCACAATCTCATTTTTATCCGAGATTGTTTGTACTTTGAAATTTACTGGGGTATATTTTATCATCCACATCCATGTTTCCTCAATATGTAATGTTATTTACATCCACCTAAAATTTTTTAAATCCAATTTTACCCTTCGGTGAGTTTTTAGAAAAAGATATGAAAGGAATCTTTTGTCGTTTTTCGTACGAGGTACATTTTGACTTTTTCGACAAAAGTACAAAGAATGTTTTTTTAACTTATACGGCACGAACGGATTTCTACTGTTTTATAAAGCCTTATTTTCATGAAGCATCCTCTAAAATATTTCATGACTATTTTCAATAAAATATCTTTCTTTTAAAATTGCATGATGTCTTGTGAAAAGAAATTGATTTTGAAGAAGAAAGGATATTTTCCTCAAGAATTCAATTCAAGTGTTTTATCAAAATTATTTTCCATCTAAGATAATAAAGGGTTCTTTTTCTATCCATATTTTTACATTGATTTGACTATGTTGTGATGGAAATATGTTTATGAATTCCTTTATCTTATATGAATGGTTTTATGATGTCATGTTGTTTAAGAATCCCATTTTTATTACATGGGTTATGCAATGATGTATGATTTATGATTTTGGGGCACACATAAGAATGGTATCATTATGAGATGGGTGGGACCTATATCTCCCTCCAATGCATTGGGTAATGATTTTATATCTCATGAGATAGACATGGCTGGAATGGTAGGTTATACTGGTTCAGTGAAACAGGACTGAAACGAGGGTTACTCGATTCAGAAAGAGACTTTGTCCACTAAGATAGTCTTGGCAATGAGTCTTGACTAACAAGAAATGATTATCTATGATTATGTGTGAATGCCACAAAGTTTCATGTTTTATGTTATGATTATTGTGATTACATTTCACTGCCATGATTTATCCCATGTTATGAAATTATGCTCTCTTTTGCAGGTTAAGATTTCCAAAATGTTATGTTCTTATGAATATGATGTGATTGATATTTCTTTTGTTTACCCTTACTGAGCATTTGAGCTCACCCTTTTATGTTTTCTTTTCCCCAGGATATAAATAAAGGTTTTAGGTAAAAATAAGGAAGATCTTTATGGGAGATTTTGAATATCTTTCACCACGATTAGAAGATTATATTTCGAGTTTCCAAAGACACTAAACTATTACGGTCCTTGTGTGTGTGTTTTTGTAATGTACTAAGTATTCCGCAAAATTAATGTAATGTACATGTACGTCAGGCTCCGGGTCTCTACAGTTGGTATCAGAGGAAAGGTTTAGTCAACCTTTGGAAACTAGGATGCGAAAACGTTAGTGAGATCCCTAGAGATATTTATAAGGTATGTCTAGGGATGTCCCTAAGGTTAAGTATACGTATAGGTTATAGTACTAGAACTATGCTAACGATCATAGAATTAAACCTAAGATGTTAGATATTGAAGGTACTCTCCCTTTATTAGGTTGTTTTCCCTAGCATGATTTTTGCCTCTCACACTATTCTTTTTGGGTTTTAGACGATGGCTGGAACCCGAAGGAACCGTGTTGATCAATGCAATGTAAAATGCAATGATTGTCCTCCTGAACAAAAAAATGTTATGGGAGATGGAGTGCAAAATCTTATTTCTATACTTACACAAGCTATGAATCATTTTGGACTTCCAAATGAGCAGAGAAGGGAACAATATTCTATTGAGTCCTTCATGAGTCAACGTCCACCTTCTTTCAGTGGGACTTCCGATCCACTTGCTGCTGAACAATGGATCAGTACCACTGAAAAGATATTTTCAGTTCTTCAATGTTCTGAACATGATAAAGTCAACTTAGTAGTATATCGTTTGGAAGGTGAAGCTGATAAATGGTGGAATCTTATCATGAATATGGGGCCAAGAGATGAAATTGAGCCCATGGAATGGGATGAGTTCAAGAACTTGTTTTTCAGTAAGTACTTCCCTCGTATTCTTCGAACAAAGATGGAGAAGGAGTTTCTTGAACTAAAGCAAAAGGATGATGAATCTGTTGGTATATACGAAGCGAATTTTACAAGACTTGCAAGGTATGCATCTGGAATTATCATCCAACCTGAAAGTAAAGTTGATCGATTTTTCAGTGGCTTAAAACCAAGTCTTCGAAGGGAATTAGCTATAAGAGACTTTAGTAGCTATGAAGAAATTGTGCGTTGTGCTATCAAGGTAGAAATGGAAGTTGGTGTTACATATCCATCTCATGGTTTTGACAAGAAACGAAAGATGGAGTTCAAGGAGAAATCTCAGAATAATGGTGAAAAGAAGATGAATGTTTCCTTATGCACAAAGTGTGGAAATAAGAATGGTGGAGACTGTCTTAAAGGGACTAGAAAATGTTTTAAGTGTGGAAAAGAAGGTCATCGAGTAGCTGAGTGTCGAAGTAATGTAAAAAGGGTTTCTAATGATGTGAATAAAGCAAACACTGTAGAGAACGCACCACCAACACTTCAATGCTTCAAGTGCAAGGAAATGGGGAATTATGCTAATAAATGCCCTAATCCAAGGGTTAGTGATGATCGACATGAGAAACCGCTTAAGGCAAAGGATAAAGGGAAGTCACATGCGATCACTATTGGCGATGTTGAATATGACAACGATGTGGTGGAATGATTAAGTGTTTATGTAATGGGATTCCAAAATAATGTTGTATCATGGAGTATTGGAATATTTATGTATTGGTCTAATGTGGTATTCAAAGTGATTGAGATATTTTTGGAAATAAGACGATATGCGCATAATGAAGGGAAAATGAGAAAATGAAATGTTTAACAGTATTCATGAGCTCATGATTGATATAAGGAATAAGTGATATCATGGTTTGATTATAATGAATTTTGAGGATTTTGGTATGTGGAATGTGTTAACGTTTAACTGCATTCATGTTTTCACTAAGGTTCAATGGGTATTCAAGAGAATACATGATTAAGGACTTTGAATGTTTAGAATGTGACCAACAAGACATATCTTATGATATATGGGGATCAACGATGGTATTAAATCTCTGGTAATTGTTTTCGCTATATTCTGAGAGTGGACTGCAGTATTATGTGTATGCCTAAAGATTGGAATGGATTATGTTGGACATAAGTTAGTATTGTTTAAGGATAGAAGTTTTTTTTCGATATTATTGATGGGATGTTATAGTAATATAGTTTTAGAAAAAGGACAACCTGCAGGACGGGCGACAACCCATCGCGTCGGACAAGGCTGTGGGAATCGAACCCACACCTGAAATGCGACTGGCCTTTATCGCCTACCACTGGCCTACAGGAAGTCCCTATTTAGTATAAACTAGTTTTATTTTATTAAGCGGTATGATATATGAAGTATAAGTTCATTTTTGGAACCATATACGATTAATCTAACCATAAGATGAACTTATAACTTTTCAAACCTTTTGTTTGAGATATATGGAATGACCCATCATTCTATTACATGATCTGCTAACACATCACAAATGACAAATTCAACTTCATTTCTTTAAGAGATGAAGTGGAAATTGTCCAAAGAATGGCCAATGGTGAGACTATACCGAAATCACGAAAGTATTTCTTCTAATTCCAATTTCATCAACTTTAGGGAAACGATCTTGAAAACCAAAAATGTCATCCTAGTGCTCTTATATCTGATTAATCAGATGGTACCTTAGATCGTCACAAATTTATGGATTTGTGATTGTTGGATTTTCCATAGCCATGTTCTCTACCACTCTCCATCAGAACATGATGGTTAGATTTTTCTTCCATATCCATATTTTCACCTATGTGGAAACCCAGTGATTAGTTTATTTGGGTAATTGTTACATTTCATACTTTAGTTTTTAAAGCCATGTTTTGGTATTCCTTTTTACAATGTGGGTTTCTATCAAAGAAAATTTTGAATAGTAAACCATTTATAACCCCGATGAATTTCGGGGGCGAAATTCATTTTAAGGGGGGTAGAATGTAACACCTCGAGATTTTATGAAAAATATTCTTTTTAATTTCACTAATGTCTTGTGTCGTACACCAAAAGGAGCTTGCACAACACGCATCCTTGATTTTCATTTCATTACACACAATCGCGACCTTCCTCGATAGCGTGTGTAGTACGCAATAACGAGTTTAACTAAACAACAATATGCTATTAAAATATTATTAAAACTATCCGTTATGAATAGTAATAACCACTTTTTGAAATTTTGTAATTTTATTTTTCAAAATGGAATTTATTTTTGGATTCGTAATATCGAAATTAGCTTAGGGTGAAATTTTCGTGATTTTCGGATAACTTTCATATTTTGATGAATAGTGAAAATTACTAAATTTTAATTAAAAACAACTTTTTCAATCGAAATAATTAATAGTGATAAATTATTAATTTGAGTGGTTTTAAAGTATATTTAGAATATATTTTTACAATTTAATACAATGTTGGTCATTGGATGTAATTTCACATTTAAACCAGTTATAAACTAGTGTCAATATTTTGATAGTTATTATCTCTTAAAAACACGCTATTTGTTTTGACGACGAGAATTAATTTTTAAATTAGTCAATGCAACTGATATGTTTTGAATTTGGTAAAATAGACATCATTTTTGAGTTCATAATATCAAATATAGCTTAGGCCTAATTTTTGTTATTTTCTGAAATCTTTCAATTTTCGATGAATAGTGAAACCACTAAGTGGTAGTTAAAAAAACTGAATTGTTCATAAAACTTAATTTTACCGCTTCTGTGAGTGGAATTTTGAAAATACGAGAGATACGGTTAATATCAAGGACTAAAATGTGGTTCAATGAGATGAAAATAATTTTTGGTGAATAGTAACTTTTTAGTTTTATTTACCATGGTTAAAAGTAAATAGGGTAATTAAGGGTAGAAATGATATTATTATTACCCTAACACAAGTCCTAATTCTATTGGACAAGTGTAATTCGACCAAAAACAAACTTAGGAATAAAATATGACCATTTAGGCCCACTTGAATTAGATTAGGACATTTATTATTAATTTATTTAAAGAAGGGTTAAAAGAGTTAAAATCAATGTTTATTTACTAAAACATTTTAAATATGGGGTTATACATAAGATAAACCCGACTATAAATATTAATTATAAAGATAAAATGATTTCCTACATAATGGTATTTTATTTGTAATTTTTAGACCTTAAATAAATTAATTTATTTATGACACAATGATGATGCAGTAATTATCTTATTAATGAAATATTGACATAATTGATGTTATAAACACAAAAATAAATGTAAATTGAGACTTTTTATGAATTTAACTAATTTTCTAGGTTACTATGATATATTAGTGTTGATTTAATCAACTTGGTTTGAACATATAATTCTGTTATGACTTTCACAAAAATCATATATCAAATAGTGTCAAAATTAACACAAAATAGTTTTTAAATCAAATATTATATTATTAATTGTTATTTTACTCCTAAAAATCTAAGGTTCGGAAAAATGACTTAGATAAGGATATATATATTAATAATAAATAATTTGGGGTTCGTTTGGCATGTTATAGTGAGTGTGTTAACCATATAGTGTAAGAAAACAAAAAGACACGGTAAAAGTTAAATTATTTAACTTAGTGTTAAATCTAATTGATAAGGTTAAAATAATAACCTAAACTTGTCTAAATCCTATTGGTTGATAGGATTTCGACCCATCGCCACTTTAGCTTCGAAATAAGACCCTTTGGAACCATTATAAACCGATTTTGACTTTAATATAAAATAATATTTTGAGATATTCCTAAAGTGCCCCTCTCCTCCCTTATAAAAGGACACCTCCTCCCCCTTCTCCTCACACCAATTTGAGCACTCAAGCTCGGCCAAACCCTGAAAAAATCCCTTCTCCACTTCCCTAGAATAATCCTAGAGGTCTTGGTCTTCTTCAAAGACCAATCTTAGTTCCCTAAGTGGAGGATTCAAGGAGGCGTTTCAAAGAAGAGGTAATATCCATTACCGATCTTTTCAATTTATTTCTTCTTCAAATTCTTCTTATTTAGTTGTTTCATGACAAAGTAATAACATCAGTATTACTTACATACTGATATGTTATTATAAAAATGAAACAACCCTAATTCACCTTCTATCCATCCTACGGAAAAACGAAATCACCGCGCGTGCGTACGTACGGAATACCATCTCCACGCCGTGGCGTAATCTATTTTCCACCACCACCTTAATAGGATGGGTATAATGGTGTAATGAGTAACTATATATGATTATTATAAAGTTATATTTATACTGAAATAGTATACATACACTTCAACACAATTCCACGACCATGGAAATGATATCATCGCTCGTGCGTACGTACGGACTACCGTCTCCACGACGCGATGAGATTCATTCTCAATGATTACCCATTCATGAATGATTATAAATTATATATAATAAGTACTAATGAAATATATGACATAATAATGATACTGTATTTATGTAAATTTATATGTATGTCATCTACTTAATTCCATTCACTTCAATAAGGAAACGAAAACAGCGTTCATGCGTACGTACGGACTACCGTCTCCATGAACGGTGTATTTCATTCCATTTATCGATATTATATATATATATATATATATATATATATATTCTGAATATATATTATATATAAATCATGTTTTACATTCTGGATATAAGTAATCATGATCCAAGTAATCATCTTAATAATTACAAGTTAAAAACACGAACGACAAATGAGACGATTTTACCCAAAACGCTACTTTAACATGAATTTACAAAAGAACAGGTAATATAAAGTCATAAGTGAACCATATATGATATCATAACAATGAATATGATTCTGTAATAAGTTAATGACATTATTTAAATCATTATACAGGAGGTTCAGACACTTACGAAGCAAATCGGACCTTAGGTAAGGGAAATATCACAATCTCATTTTTATCCGAGATTGTTTGTACTTTGAAATTTACTGGGGTATATTTTATCATCCACATCCATGTTTCCTCAATATGTAATGTTATTTACATCCACCTACAATTGTTTAAATCCAATTTTACCCTTCGGTGAGTTTTTAGTAAAAGATATGAAAGGAATCTTTTGTCGTTTTTCGTACGAGGTACATTTTGACTTTTTCGACAAAAGTACAGAGAATGTTTTTTATAACTTATACGGAACGAACAGATTTCTACTGTTTTATAAAGCCTTATTTTCATGAATCTTCCTCTAAAATATTTTATGACTATTTTCAATAAAATCTCTTTCTTTTAAAATTGCATGATGTCTTGTGAAAAGAAATTGATTTTGAAGAAGAAAGGATATTTTCCTCAAGAATTCAATTCAAGTGTTTTATCAAAATTATTTTCCATCTAAGATAATAAAGGGTTCTGTTTCTATCCATATTTTTACATTGATTTGACTATTTTGTGATGGAAATATGTTTATGAATTACTTTATTGTATATGAATGGTTTTATGATGTCATGTTGTTTAAGAATCCCATTTTTGTTACATGGGTTATGCAATGATGTATGATTTATGATTTTGTGGCACACATAAGAATGATATAATTATGAGATGTGTGGGACCTATATCTCCCTCCAATTAATTGGGTAAAGATTTTATATCTCATGATATAGACATGGCTGGAATGGTAGGTTATACGGGTTCAATGAAACAGGACTGAAACGAGGGTTACTCGATTCAGAAAGGGACTTTGTCCACTAAGATAGTCTTGGCAATGAGTCTTGACTAACAAGAAATGATTCTCTATGATTATGTGTGAATGCCACAAAGTTTCATGTTTTAAGTTATGATTATTGTGATTACATTTCATTGCCATGATTTATCCCATGTTATGAAATTATGCTCTCTTTTGCAGGTTAAGATTTCCAAAATGTTATGTTCTTATGAATATGATGTGATTGATATTTCTTTTGTTTACCCTTACTGAGAATTTGAGCTCACCCTTTTATGTTTTCTTTTCCCCAGGATATAAAGAAAGGTTTTAGGTAAAAAAAGGAAGATCTTTATGGGAGATTTTGAAGATATTTCACCATGATTAGAAGATTATATTCCGAGTTTCCAAAGACACTAAACTATTACGGTCCTTGTGTGTGTGTTTTTGTAATGTACTAAGTATTCCGCAAAATTAATGTAATGTATATGTACGTCAGGCTCCAGGTCTCTACACACCTAGGCCAAAACTGTCACATGTAACCACGCCTACAAACACTTATTCCAGAACAACCACCGCCACACCCGAAGACACCTGGGCCTCATACCGAAGATACTTGAGAAACTAACTTCCCTCACACACCTAGGCCATAACCACCACACTACCCCACTCGAAGGTTCTTTGGATAATAACGGACCACATTCCATCACAACCTGCCTGATGATACTTGGGCTATCCAAGAAAGGGAGCATAAAAGGAGCTAATAACCATCCACTAATAATAGTGTTGGCAAAAACACCCTCCCAGAGGAAATGGGGGTGTTCGGCACTAAGTTCTCATCTTGGGTGGGGCACAAATATGAAAAAAAACTACAGGTATATATATAGGTAACAAGAACTCTCCATGTTTTGGTTTTTCAGCCAGCCTAAGGAACACAAACAACACTCAAGTCTTAGTCACAACTCTCGCCAAAAAAACCCATTAGTCCAATTCGTTTTCAGGTTCAGTGGTGATGTTTAATTATGTTCTGCACCTACTTGGGAAACTAGTAATCATAGGCACAAGTCCATGAAAGAAAAAACTCAAGAATTAACTACAACATACACACCCAGTTCTCTCATAAATCCACAACAACAAAAGAAAACCTCATGATACAGCCCCATGTCCAATATCCAAGATCCAAAAGGTTTCTCAACAACAGAGGATTCCACCCCAATTCGTGATATAAACAAGGTAACCACCCGGTCTTAAAAATCACAACCACTTAATCCATAACAACAGGGGATCCCATCCCCACCCACGTCACCAAGAAAATGGCACGTGAAGGAAAAAACAACCAAAATACCACCACTAAGTTGGTCCATGCCGGTATTTTCAGATTTATAAGATTTAACACACTCCATGATTTCAATTTCTATGTGCTTTAACCAGGGTTATCACAGAAGGATAGATCATGGTGCCTCAATTTATTTAGTCGGATATACATGATTAACCAATTAAATTTTCAAATTAGGAGTTCGCAAATACAAAAAAATAAATTTAAAACATCATCAAGGGTTCATTAGGTCACAGAGAAAGACCACCAACGGCCATGATTTTTAGTAGGCGAAATCCCAAAAAATTAAGAAAATATAATCGTAAAACAGGGCAGCGCCATCAATCACAGACCCCCTTCATTCTTTATAGAATCCGTTCATTATCATTATTTAGGTTTGGTTCATCCAATTCTATAGAATCAAAAAGCATGACCACCATACATGATACATAAAAGGGACAGAGGAAGGAGAAATTCCGTACTTGTTGATCAACGATCGACGCTGATCCTGGGTGTGGAACTCCACGGATAGCGATGCGGCTCGCCTGAATGAAAATCGGTTTGTCTGAACGAAGGGTTACACTAGTATAGGGTGATCAAGAAAGAAGAAAACCACAATGAACACATTAGTTTATATGGGTTAGGGCGGTTGGGATAATAATGTGGAACCGCGTAAGGAGCGGGGGTCGTGGGTTGACCACGCGACCCCACACGTTATTAAAGGGTCGGGCGGTTTAAACTGACGCACACACCATGTTAATTCATTAAATATTTAATTAAGCTCCATGTATGGGCGTTACTAGGCTTTAAAACAAGATTAAAAGGGTTAAAATATGGTTTAAAACCCAATTTGCGCATAAAGGAGCACTAGTGGAAAGACCCCGTGGGGGTAAGCGAGAGACACCCATAGTTGAGAGCTACCGGTAGGCTGGAGCAACCGATAAACCAAGTTACCGGTATGCTGCAGCCACCAGTAGACTGAGATACCAGTAGACAGAGCTACTGGTAGCTGTAGCTACCAGTAGACCGAGCTACCGGTAGACAGAGCAACCGGTAGGCTGCAGCTACCGGTAGACGAGCTACTGGTAGGCCTGCTACCGGTAGGCTAAGTCTACCGGTTGGCTTACCGTTAGGCCAAACTTCACAAGGATTCCCAGACCAAAAAACCATACATGATATTTTCACAATGTAATAGACCCCAAAAACTCGGGCCATTAGATAATATTCGAACAAAATGTATAGTTTAAAAAATATAAATTAATTTTGATAGTTAAGGTAAAAATGTGTATATTGATGCTTAAGCTAAATTGAAATGGGTTATAATTACATTAAATAGAATTAAATTATATTTAATAAGATTTATAAACCCTAAAAATTTCTTGAACTCTTTATTAATACATTTTGGACCCCTTTGGTATGTGAAAAATGTGGGCACACCATTTTGTTTCTAAAAATTACATGATTTCCGCTCACCACACTTAAAAGTAGAAACCCCTTATCATCTCCTATTAACACATTAAAAAAATTTGGATCATAAAAAATATTTAAATATCACTTCTCAAGATCAAAAATTAAATTTTATAATACATAGTTTGGTCTAAAATACAATAGAGTCAGGTTTTGGTGAAAAAAATGGAGGTTACCCAAAGAAGAGGTAACATTCTTCATTGATCATTTATAATTTAATTATCCATACACATATATAAAATATAATTGAAATATTATGAAATAATAATAATAATAATAATAATAATAATAATAATATCCACATATTTTTATAGAATTATTCTATGGTAAGTACCTATAATAGTCGCCACATCCATCAAATAGGTAAAAACATCATTCATGTGTAAGGTAGGCTACTACATCACATATAGATGTCATTTTCCTTTCCATTACCACTCACCATGTTGTAGTGTGATAATTGATATAAGTTAAAAAATGAGATATTTTTAGAATAATCATAAATTTTTAGTTATTATATCATATATATTTTATAATTTTCTTCTTGTAAGAGATTCAGCAATGTCTCTGATGTGTATGAAAGAGAATCCCCTCCTGAAGCATTGTGAAACATCATTCACGAATGATTTACATGGAATGTGATAATGATGATTTTAATGATTATATGAGTTATAAATGAAATAAATTTGATATTATAGGATATTTATTATTATATAAATACGATTTACCATTTTTTTCATACAATTTCTCCCACATAAAAATGATAACATCGTTCAAGTACGTGTGGACTACCACCTCCATGGAGTGATGTGACAATCATTTCAACACAAAATCATAACGTAATGTATATATATATATATATTTAAATAAATAACATGGTATTTATGATCACCTTATCGTTATAAAAAAATTAAACACTACTTAAAATCTATCCATAAGTATCATTGAAAAATATAAATGTTACTCATGTGTATGTATGAATTAACATCTCAATGATCGTAACATACTTAATTTTACAACACCTTCATTAATTATTGTAAATAAAAGATAATTTATGTATGAATATGATAAAAACATAATGATTATTGTAAAGTAGATTATGAAACTATAAATGTTTATCAATAAAAGAATCATTCATGGAAAACTAAAATGAGAAAATATGTTAATTAAAACCTAAAACAACAAAAATAATGAATGATTATTAATGAATGAGTGATTATGTGGTATTTAAGGGTCATATATGATCTTATAAATTTGATCATGGTTCAAGTAAAAAACAATGAAATTAATTAAACCATTATACATGATTTTAATAAATTTTCAACCAATAAATAAAAGGTATGATTGGGATTTCATTACTCAGTTTCCTCTCATTGGGTTAAACTTATACTTCACAAATTATGTCACACTATGATTATAGTTATAATTACATTTTATTTTTTTAGGTTTTATTCACAACAATATTATTTGAATTTAAAATGGATTAAAATAACAATTTTTTATTTATCCCCACTTTATTGATAAATTTTTAGAAAAGGTCTTTGTCTAAATTTACATTTATAGAGGCATATGGTATTATGTTTCACCAAAATAAAAATTTATTGTCTAAAAAATTACCCTTGAAATGTAATATTATAATTCTAGAATAATTAGTGGTATTTTAAATTTCAATTTGAATTATTTAATATAATGGGATTTTAGATTAAAATTACAATGTGTAGATTTTATTATAAAATACCACTTTATTTTTTGATCATTAAATTTTCCATGAAACAATAACATTATTGAAATAAATTTTCATTTTATATTAAATTTGTATTTATAATAAATATTATATTATTATTGGTATTTTTATTTCAAACCCGTATGCCAAAAATTATGGGCTTTCACCTAGTTGGTTTAAACTATATTGAGTATAGATCGTGACGACATAGTTATATTGTTCTTAGTGAATAGCATGTAATAATTAAAAATCCCTTCATTACGAAACAAGTTATTATTATACATCATTTTTTTAAAAAATATATATTATTTCCACATATATTACATATGTATTTATTTTGATTATATTTAATGTGTGTTCAATTATTTACCATTCAATATTGAATATTATTATGGATTCATGATAGAAAAAACTTTACATAACCTCTAATAAGAATTTTACCTCACCCATATTTTTTTCTTTTTCCCCAAAGATATAGATAAGAAATAATTAAATGATATTTTAAGGATTCAGATCAATTGATTTGGTTATGTGTTAGATTTTAATTTATATTCCTAATTTAAATGGCTATCATGTATGTTTATGGTTGTCCAAAACTTCTAGACCCATCATTCCTTCATGACGTGAATTATTGTATCAATTCCAATGTAATAAATTAGAAAATAAATATGGGCTATTGGGTTCATGGATGTTATTAATGATATAAGAGTATTTTTTATAGAAACATTGGGAATAATGTTTAGGATAATGTAGATTATAAATCATTCAGTATTTTTTTTATGTATATAGAAAAACCTTAATGTATTGGTATGGAAATGATTATATGAATTTTATTATAAATTATTTCCCTGAATTGATACTATATATGGAATTTGTTCAATTACAGAGGGACCTAGGGGTAATAACTCTTAAAATAGAGCATTGGGCATGACACAATCATTACATAGTTCATGAAAATGAGCCTTGATTTTTACCTATTTTGATAATATTGGGGGATATTTTGAGGATTATTTCACTTTCCATTTCAATCCATAATGAAGTATTTGAATATAAATATATCCCAAATATTCCTTGTTTATGATTCTAATAATTAAAATGCATAAACGTAAATTTATGAAAAGTGTTACTTCATATCGTCAATTATAAATTATAATTCAATGTTAACAATATAATTAACAATATAATGTATTACATTATTTTGAATTAGTATTAAGAAGCAAGAAGGGTGTCACTACTATTGGCCCATGTTGATATTTCCATTTTATGGATGCCTATAAAACTAGAATTGGAACTATGTAAATTATTGATATATTAAATCATCTCAATATTTTTATGATAAATAACCATTTCCAGATTGATCAACTTATCCAATAATGTGATTATACTATGTTATATCACTTCATGAAACAAAATATTTCATAATTTTCTGTGACAATTATCCCCATGGTAGTTTATAAATGTTTTAAGTTTCGTGATAAATATATTTATGGACATTGGATGAATTTAAAAGGAAAATGATATACAATAATTGTATTTTTTGAAAGGAGATGTTGATAAATTGTGTTCATTAATCCGAAATACTATGGAAGAAAATGAAATGTAACTCAGGGAATAGAATTATTTTAAGGATACATTCATCAAAAAATGTTTCCGTCAATACCAACAAACATAAATGAAGAAAATGTTTTTCCCCTTAAAGAAAAATAAATAATAAAATGATTCAAAGTGTGTGGGAACCATTATGAGGTTATGTGGGTATACCATAAATTTCATTTGCAATATAGAGTATGTGATTAACCATTTATTTAAATTTATTAAGAAAATACATCAAAGGTATTATGTATCCCAACCATTCAAAATATATAATGAAATAATATAATATTTTATCAATATAGAGGTTGAATTATATAATTTTTTAACATCGAGAAGTGATGTATCAGATGAATATGATTATAGATCAAGTTATATAAAGCGTAAATAAGGTAAAAAAATATTTTACATGTGTAATTATTATGAATGGAATCACTTGGATACTTTCATAAATGAAATTAATTCTTTCTAAAATTTTTGAGAGAAAGGCCTCCCTGCAAATGATTTCAAGGGAAAGAAAGAGTATTACAATGTTCAATGATTCAACTATAAGGATATGGGGCACTATGAAAATGAATCTTCTATGTGTAATTAAATATTCTAGGGAATAATAAATGATAAAAAGTTCAAGAATATATTTTTAATACATGTGATGTGGAATGACTAATGTGGTCAAGTAATTTTATCCTTGAAAAATGTAGTAAATTTTTTTTGATGATATTATGGTATTATTGATTATAAAATGTATATTCATTTCACTATAATGTTATTTATAAATGGATTTAGTATCATATTTTGAATGATATTGATGAATAAGATAAATGTTTTAGTGATAAGTTGAACATTATGTAAAACACATGATTAAGAGATTATAACCCTTTATATGTTCTCAATGTTGAGATAATAATGAGATACATATAATATCTTGTAGGTGACCATAAAATTTAATGCATTGTGTTCAATTTTATAAATTTTATGGAATAGTTTGATCTATCTAATATATTTGACAAAATAAGTCTTTATTTTTGTAATAATGATTATCTCAAATTTAGTTTTATGCTTATAACAATAGTCACATATTTGGAATTTAAATGTTGATTCAATATCCTTCTTTCAAAATCCAATCAGAAATATTTTGGAAGAGATTTAATATTAACAATTTATTTAATTGATTATATTGAAAATTAGGTCATATTGTATAAATTTTCTAACCATATCTTAGTGATGAAAAATAAATATGTTACAATCTTTTATAGATCATAAGTCCATTAATAGGTAATTTTAGTTATTCAATATTAAAAAAATCATCTTTGATATTAATTTGGTGATGTAATTATTGAATTAGAAAACGATCATAAAAAACCAAAATATGTAATTGGACTTATTAAATATAATTATATCAATTATGTATAATTTCATATGTTCTATGTCTAAATTTTACATGAATTCCTCATCACTTTGAAAGGATCTTGAAATAAAAATGTTATCCTAATACATTAATTTATGTAAAATCAAATGGTCACTTAACTCATTAGTGATTAATGGTTTGTTCATTGTTGACATACTATACATCACCAAAATAAATTAGATTAATGATATATATAAATATATATTAATCCTTGGCCATTAGTTTTCTCTTCAATGAATTTGTTTTCATTTCCTACATGTCTTCTCTTTCATTGAATCATAATTATGTGATTCTTTAATTAAAACTCAATCATCTATTTATCTCATATCATAATGATTCTATATTAACACCATTTATGAAGTGGTGGTTAAATAAAGCTATTTACAAACACCCATAACATGATTACCACGATCAAGTAAAAATTACGACCGTGCAATTTATTAATGGTTCGATGAATGTAACACACAAAAAGACTGAAATAAAAACATTGATCATGATAAATTTCATAACATGAAACATGAATATTAGAAGGGAATATAAAATAAAGATACATTATGATATATTTATTTTTAAATATATTATATATCTTTTATATTATGGGATGCACAGAAAACTAGGTTTAAAAGAAACATAATTCTATATTAAAAATTATTATTCTAACATAAACATTATCACAGTGATGTTATTTTAGAGGGTGTTATTAGTAATATATATATTATAAAAAATATATATTGAATTAGTTTTTAAAATATATGAAATAGATATAAAATTTTTATACATAAAATAAGAATAATGTTAATGTAAAAGAAATATTTTCTGGAAAAATATCTTTTTTCTTAATGGTGGTTTAGTCATTCATTGAGCGGTTAATTTATCATTATATATGTACCCATTTTATAAAATATATTTGTTAAAGTAAAAATATATTTTGAAATAATAAAATAAATATTTTATTTGGTTGAATTATTTATATTTTTTGGAATTTATTTATCATTTTGATGAATATTTAAAAAAATTAATGGCTTTTAATTAAAAACAAACATTCCATTTATATCATTTATAAAGTAGAAAATATATTAAGGGATATTTATTGTTAAATTTATTCATTTATTTATTAATTTACCCAATATATTTCATGTTATACCCTTACAAATTGAATTGGAGGAAAATATGTAATATTTTGAATATTTTCACATTGAAAACCCACTTTCTTATCATGTATTAATGATTAATTTGAAATTATATTATTACAATTATATTAATGATATTTTGAAATATTTATTATATAATTATAATTAGATCAATATATATTATATTCTTAATTAAAATTAAAATTTTACCAAAATGATTAGTTAAAATAGTAAGAGTTAACCATTGTAGTTAAAGTATAAAATTTATTTACCCAAGGGATAAACGAAAAAAATATATGTTTTAAAATAACATAAAAACATGTTTAGAATTTATTTTATGACCATATTTAGACTCCATAATGTCTATGGATATATAATACTCCCTTTTGATCACTTTTTCGTGAGTTAAATATAGTCAATCCTTTTTATTTTGAATTATATCATATGAACAACTAACCTCATTTATAAAATGTCACCCACTTTTCTATCTTCACTACACTATCAATTTTTTTTATCTTCCATGGCCTGATCAAATTACTTGAAAAAATACACACCCTCATCCTAAGATCATTATTTTGGGACGGAATCTAACCAATGATGTTTTTCGTTCATCCTATGAAGGTTACCCAATGAATATATAATGTTCTTAAATGATAGTTATTATTTTATTTTTTCATACAAATCCTTCATTTAGTATAAAAATATGTTGATATAATAACTAGTGTAACTGTAATATAATGACATTTTGTTATATTGTTTTCATTTTCCAATACATTCCCCACATCCATAAAATTAGTTATGAAATCAAATTTTGTGTGTATGAAAGACTAATACATCACGAACTGATGTCATTCATTTTATCCAATAGTAACGATCATGGTTGGATATAAAGATACATCTAATCTTTATAAATGATATTTATAAAATAATTATACGAATGTATTAAATATATTATATATAGCTTTTTTACTCTCCATTCTATAGGATATTCTATAAATTTGGTCATGTAAATGATATACTATAGTCTCACGAAGTGATGTGATTCGTCTTTCACAATGACTTACATGAATGATAATAATGATAAAGTTAATGATTATATATTATAAACCTAAGATAATTATGATAGTACTGAAATATTTAACATTACATAAATATAATATATCATTTTATTATCCTTAAAATTTCACTCACTTAAATATGATATCAACTTTTGGCTATGTGTGGAGTACCACCTTCCTGAATAGATTTGACACTTTTGTCATCCCCAAAACAAATGGATGACACACACACACACATAAAAATTAATATTTTATTTATGACATTATGATCATTCTATAATTACTATATATTACTTATCAATTTTTCATAATGTTTATTGAAAAATGGATACGTTACCCATGTGTACATACAACCAAAAATTTTCATAATCATAAAGCACTACATTACTCAAAAAATTCATTCGTGATTGGAAATAAAAGTATAATTGATGTATAAATATTATAATTATTTCATTATTATATTTCTAGAAATTATTTAACTATAAATTATAAATAATAATTTATAATATCATAATAAATCACAAATGTTAAAGCACAACAACTAACACACGAACTTAGGGAAATAATGATAGAATATTATTGAAAAAATAAAAACATTATATAAATGGATCGTATATGAAATTATAAATAATAATATGGTTTATAAACAATAATTACATCTTTAAAATCATTATACATGATGTTAACGAACAATCAACCAAAAAGGAAGCCTGTGGTAATGGATTTCACAACTCAATTTCAATTCATTTGTTTAAACCTAAAATTCATTGATTATGTCATTATATAATTATGTGTGTAATTTAATATGATTATTTCATAATGTATTTACACTTTCTATATGTGGATTTAAATTTGATATGCAATATCAATTCATTGATCAACACCCACATCAATGATACGATCTCTATAAGGGACTTCATCTCATATTCAATTCATTGAGGCATATTATAATGTTAAGCACAAAATTTATTAAACTTATTTATTAGGATTATTTCTAATGAAGTAAATCTATTATTTTATATATGAAAAATTATTTATACATGCAGTTATTGGTTGGGCCCAATTACAGATAGCTCATTAATGAATTTATTTGACTCATAAGAAAAACTTGAATGGATAATCATATTGGGTTTTACCAAGTAGTATTATACTATCATTTGAAAATATGTTTATAGTATAGGTATCATGTACTTTATATGTCACGACCCATCCTCGGGGCCCGTGTCGTGTCTACCCCAAGCCCGCCTTCCATAGACTAGAGACTGGCGACTAGCACCGAAGGCGTAAATCCAGATAAGAAGGGAATAAGTTGCCATTATATAGTAGACAAACACAACAGAGTACGCAACAAAAGTAAGCACTAAGAAAAACTATATACAAAAGTAAGTGCTGAAAATAACGGGGCCGAAAATACAATCTCAACAGTAAGTACAGTACAAATGAAATTCTAGTACAATAGTAGTAAAGTAAAGCCATAACCACTGAGTCGTCCTCCGGGAATCCCACCGGAAGGGTGGGTATAGATGGTCACCTCGGCACCTCGGGTCCGTCCATCCGCTCTGTGTTTTCCCCGCCAAGTGGTCCACCTCCGGGTACCGTATAGCTCTATAATCCTCTAACACGATCAGCGATGTTCATCTTCTGCATCCAACACAACGTAGTGTGGGAATTTCCCGTGCATGGTTTAGTATAACGATACTCAGTAGGGACCCTGAGACCCCCAAAGGTCTCCCAGAATCCATGAAGTATAAACCACAAAGAAAAGATACAATCACGAAGTATCAACCATATCTACTTAGGAATATTCCCATACATATACCTAAGTCATCAATTCCAGTATGGCTCCAACTCTTGAGCCCAAGCACAACCTAGTCCACACAGGAAAGAAGTCAATCACACCGATGGTAATGATTGAAAGTCAAGACTCAGCTCAAACAGGTATACAACTCATGATGAAAGATGGATATGATTAGATGTAGCCTTTGAATAATCTCCTCTGCCGAACCCTCGGAGGATCCTAGTACAGAAGTTGTCGATATCGAACCCATGGAGGATCCAAGTACAGTAATCATCGCTGCCGAACCACGGAGGATCCAAGTACAGTAGTCAACATTGTCGAACCCACGGAGGATCCAATTACAATTGTCATTTTTGCCAAACCAACGAAGGATACAAGTATAGTAAGAATCACTGCCAATCCCACGGAGGGTCCAATTACAGTATCCATCATCATCAAACCCACGTAGCATCCCAGTACGGTAGTCGTCGCAGTCGCAGCCAGCTCTAGGGTTCCAGCAAACAACACGCTCGATTTCCGTGGGGTCCACTCTTCAAGAAGAGGGGTCAATACAGAATCTATAAATAATTCTAGAGTTGATGTATCCTGAAGTTCTATCTCATCATAGGGAACCAAACACGACAGAAATCGCGTCAATCAGATGACCGGTCTGAGAGTTATTTGCTTTTCCGTTCCAGGGGTCCGGTTGGATTTTGGGTACAATCCTACCCGACCATACTCCATTCTCACCTGAACCTTATATGGATTATACCAAAAGGACTTTCTCATCAAAATTAATCCACCATAGTTGACGGCACAACAATCGGATGTCAGGTCCTTAAGTTATAAGTGTTTCTACTCCAAGGGAATGTTTGGTTTCACATTAGAACCAACCAATACATACCAAAACTACACCAAATACTTTAGTGTAATATAGAAAAAATACCACATCAATACAAGGAATCCTACGCAACTGACGGTGCATCGATCGGAGGTACGTAGCTCATGTTATGGGCAATTAACCGAAAATGTTCTGAAGAGGGGGGTCGAGGCCCGGTCCGACCCAGCCCAACCCACCCTGGGTCGGCCCGAACCGGTTCTACCCAACCCAAGTCTAGGTCCGGCACGGCCCATCTGGTGCGGCCCATCCCGACTGGGCACGACCCGACCCATCTGGTGCGCGACCCACTACTGTCGACGTCTTGGCCAGGCAGGGCGAGTTGGGGGGGGGGGGGGGGGGGGGTTCCACCTAACAACGGTGCCAGGCTGGCGCCACCCGGCTTTCCCATAACCTGCAGGGTGCGGGTTCGCTTCTTCTGCTGCCGTGGCCGGTGCCACGACGGTCGCCCGCCGGTGGTGCGCTAGGGTGCAGTCGGCCTATACTGCCCACCGCCTCCAGTCGCCGGCGCCACCGCGACTTTCGTGGGCCACAGGAGTCATTCCGTTTGTCCATTTTTATCTCTCGTCTGCGCCTAAGTCCTCCTCAAGTCCCGCTCTTCACTGTGACGGCCTCAAATCAATGTTTCCCTTTTGTTCATCAGTCACCAAACATTCCACGCATCAAGAACGATATGGAGGTGGTCTCAGAATTTTTCATCAGCCCGTGACCACTACGTTAGAGGATCAAACAATTATTCAACAAATAATCACTCAAATTCATGTTTATAAATTACATAAATAAAATTATACCAAATCCCACTACCTCGAAAATGACTTTGCATGTCGTCGTGCTACGAAAGACGAGCGTCGCGAAAAAATGGGCATCGCGGATGATGATGTTGATTCCATTGACGTCCGGGAAAGAAGAAATGATGAAGTTGCTTCAATTTCTTCTATTCGTGGAGCATTCTTCGTGTTCTTAATCGGAGGAGAACACTTTTCTTTTTATTTCTCCAGAGGTTCCACAAAAAAATATTTGCTGTCAAAAATATTATAAAAGACTTATCCAATTTTTAAAGAAGTTCCATGCAAATCCCATTAATTCAAATTGAGATGTGCCAATTTAATTAATGAAGTCATTAATTTAATTGCGTTGGCAAACATATTAAGAGGGAGGTGGATAGATCTCATGAAAAGAGGAGTTTTTATAATAAATGAATTAAAGATTAATGGGGGTTTAAGGGATTTGAATGGTTAGGGGTTCGTGTGGGCCCCACCTCACACTATCCTCTCATGGGAGATTATGTGGGTGTGGGTCCCACCTATAACTTACCCTTGTAGAATATAACAAAAAACATTTAAATAAAAATGTTACACAACAATTTTATTTAATTCTTAATGAAACCCCAAATTTTTACTATCACAAATGAAAAAGCGCAACTGCGGTAGAGGTCCCCTAAGGCAAATAACGGCGCTGCGAGTTCATCGGTGCCCTCAGAATTCGATTCCGAGTATCGGTTAAAAATATAGAAAACCCATCACATATATTTACTTAAAGTTCTCAAAAAACATTAGAAATTGTTTCCCAGCACATCGGGCCTCAGAATTAGGTGCGGTCAGAAACTGCGGAATCGTAAATTTCCAAGTATTTAATAAAAAAAATTCCTTGAATTTTTTGGGTCTTTACATTACTCCCAACTCAAGAATTTACATCCCCATAAAGGTCATACACACAGTAGGGAATCAAATGGGGGTACTGTACATGCATCTGAGCCTCCCGCTATCAAGTTCTCTCTTGGAGGTTCTCGTGATGCCATTGAATGTGCACCAGAGGAATCAACTGTCCACATAGGAACCAATCCTGTAAATCCTGGATCTCCACCTAGAACTCTGTGAATGTTTCCCCATCATTAATTTCCATCTCCCCATGGTTGATGATGGGGGTCGGGTTGTGCACATATCTCCTCAGTTGAGATACGTGGAAGACGTCATGTACCTGGTGCTACTGAGGGGCAAGGGCCCGGAGGTAAGCCACCACGCTTACTCTCCTGAGGACCTAGAAAGTTCTGATGAAACGTGGAGATAACTTTCCACCCCGAAAAAATCTCTATAGACTTAATTGAGGTGAGACCCATAGGAAGACGAGGTCTCCATCCTCGAAATCCAGTAGTCTCTGTCTCCTATCATCATAGGAATTATGTCTGCTCTGTGTAGTCCTCATCTGCTCCTGGATGATCTGCACCGTCTCTATCATATCCTGAACCATCTATGGTCCTACAAGTGCTGACTCCCCTGGGTCAGTCCAACACAGAGGTGATCTGCATGGTCGGCCATAGAGTTCCTCATAAGGGGCCATCATGAAGGTGGAGTGGTAGCTATTGTTGTACAAAAATTCTACCAAGGGTAGGTGATCCTCCCAGCTACGACCAAAGTCAAGGACACATGCACAGAGCATGTCCTCAAGAGTCTGAATGGTCTTCTCACTCTGACCATCCATCTAAGGATGGAAGGTGGTGCTCAGATGAAGATGCATCCCAAAGCCTCCTATAATCCCTTCCATAGCTGTGAAGTGAACTGAGCATCTCGATTGGAAACGATAGATGATGGAACACCATGATGTTGTAAGATCTCCTGAACATATAGGAATCCCAATCTATTTTCTGATCCCTGCTCTCTGATCATTAGGAAGTGGGGCGACTTGGTGAGTCGGTCTATGATCACCCAGATAGAGTTGTGTCCCCTGGATGTACGTGGAAGCCCCGTCACAATATCCATCGATATCACTTCCCACTTCCACTTTTGGACCACTAAGGGTTGTACCAATACCGGTGGTACCAGGTGCTTTTCCTTCACTTACTAACAAGCGAGGCATCATGAAAGGAACTCTGCTACAACCTTTTTCATTCCTGGCCACCAGTGTCGTCTTAGGTCCTAATACATCTTCACCACTCATGGATGTAAAACTAGAGGGGAAGTTTGAAACTCCCTTAGCACCTCCTCCGGTAACCTCAAGTTGGGTCCACTAGTCAACCTCTGCCTCAACACATGAAATCTCAGCTGGCATCTTTATGACCACACGTAGGGCTTCCCCTTCTTCGTGAATGCTGAAAGTGGTGCTACATCTATAGAGAAGTCTGGAAAAAAGGTAAGTCTATCCGACTCCTTGGTGATCGACTGCACCCTCTTATGCATGATTCCATCCTGTGATACCTGGGATTTACTTTTCACCGACAAAGGAAAACCCTATCCCATCATTTTAGATAAAACACAAACATTTTTCCTAATACAGTCAATCTGTGTATGAACTGTGGTTGCCCAGTCCGTACCCAAATTAACGTTGTAAGGCCTCGACACTACCACCAAGAGGTTCCAACCGAAACTATCGTCTCAAGGTTCAGATCACACCGTCGTCACATGTGTGATTATCGAGTATCGTCCCAATGGTATATCCAGATGTTAAGATCAAGTTAATAGATTAACCGGAAACTCTAGGTCTGGGATAAGATTCGTGGAATAATGAAATGATTCGTACCTATTTCTATTGATATGAGAGATGATAATAGACACATTACATACCTAAAATCATTCTTAAAACCCTTGGGTCACACTCCTTTACTGCAAGTAGTTACTCTCTCCCCCTACCCATCTGTTCCCTGAGCCTAGAGTGGACTACAAAGGCAGGTGGTTGCAATATGTCAAAATGTTCACCACCTCATGCTACTTTTCTAGCTCTGATTCCATGTCTATTGCCCTGTAGATTCATCTGTCCTTAACACTTCCTCATCGAAACTTTTTACATGGTGAAGTATCTGAGAATGGCGCCAATTCCATGCTTCCATCTGCTAACATTAACTGGCTATTACCGCTCATCCAATGAACATTCAACCACAAAGGATCTCTCTAGAACCCTCACATAAGTAGGAATGCATAAAGGAAATAGAGCTGGATCAAATATCCTAAAACACACCTCGCTCGGAGGTCTGAGCTCTAATGAACTGGTCGTATCATATCCATTGAGTAATATTGAATATCGGTATGCCTCAATGAATACTCAGCTACCGACACGTCGTCCTGTCGAAGCTGTGTAATCTCTAGCAAAAATTATGCCACCTATGGGTTAGGTTGACTTCAGAACTTGAGGGATATCTTATTTTGAAACACATGTAAAGAACTAATACTACTAGTGTCCTCCACTGGTACTGCCGGTAGTGTCTGCTAACCAATGGATAATGATATAGTTGGCACACTGCAGAAATGTACCATCTTGGAAAACTGTCTAAGTACCGAAACCTCATCACTATACAGACCATCCTCATGTACACTCACTGAAATAGATTAGTATCTAAGATCAAAATATGCTCAACTAGTGTCTAAACTAAGTGGAAAACATCAGCAATCAACTCCATCCAGTCCTCTACTGCCAGGGAGTCTATCTCGCATCGAAACCTCGAAGGCCTTTGACATTGGAACTCGTGCAACATGCTCAGTCGGCGTGCTCTATCCTCCAATGTGGGTGGTGTCATCTTCTTCCTAATGGGTGGTTCTGCTGCTGGTGCACCACCCAAAGGTGCCGACATAGTAAGAGGGTCTTACACCGAAGCCTCGTCGCTCGGTGGGTCGACAACGTGTACTCTATGAGGAACCCTAGCTGGCTGTCTTCACAGTGGCATCTTGATAATGAACAGGTGTGCCACCGTCAATATGTTGTACCTGGTGATCTGACTAATCGAGACTACAAAGGAATCTCTTGAAACACCCATGTGATCAGTGTTTTTGTGCACTGAGTTGGAAATCAGAGGTCATGGTCCGGGTGTATGGATACATCCGCAGCCACTCCAACACTGGACTCCCTAGACATAAAACCAAACTCAATAATCTTATCACTACTGCTACACACTAAGGAAGATCAGTGTTCTATGTTTTGCGGTCGAACCGACTCCTCTGATACCAATTTGTCAGGACCCGTCCTTGGGGCCCGTGCCCTGACTACCCCATGCCCGCCTTCCATAGCCCAGGGGGTGGTGACTAGCACCAAAGGAAAAAATCCCGATAAGAAGGGAAGGCCTTGCATTATATAGTATTCAAACACAACAGACTGCGTAACATAAGTAAGAACTGAGTAAAAATTTATGCAAAAGTAAGTGCTTAAAAGAAAAGGGCCGAAAATACAAGCCCAACAGTAAGTACAATAAAACTGAAAATCTAGTACAACAACACTAAAGTAAAGAAGCAACCACTGAGTCATCCTCTGGGAATCCCACCTGAAGGGTGAGTATAGATGGTCTCTTCGGAATCACGGGTCCGTCCGTCCGCTCCGTGTACGTCCTGACCAGTTTTCCACCTCCAGGTACCGTCTAGCTCTATAAGTCGATACCATGATCAACGATGTATGTTGTTTGAACCCAACATAACATAGTGCGGGCATTGTCCGTGTAGGGGTGAGTATAACGACACTTAGTATGGACCCTGACACCCATGAAGGTCTCCGAAAATCCACGAATGAAAAACCAAAAAGAAAAGATACAATCAAGAAGTATCAACAAACTCTACTTAGTTATATGCCCATACATATACCCAAGTCATAAATTCCAGTTTGTCTCCAACTATTGAACCCAAGCACAACCCATTCCAACCAGGAATGAAGTCAGTCACACTGATGGTAATGATTGAAAGTCAAGAATATTCTCACACAGTTATACAACTCACAAAGATGGATGGAGATGATTAGATGTCGCCTCTAAATCATCTCCTATGATAGACCCACGTAGGATCCTAGAACAAAAGTGGTTGCTGCCAAACCCAAAGAGGATCCAAGTACAATAATCATCACTACATAACCCATGGAGGATCCAAGTGTAGTAGTCAAAGCTGCTGAACCCATGGATGATCCAAGTACATTAGTCATCACTGACGACCCCACAGAGGATCCAAGTACAATATTCATCACTGCCGAACCCACAGAGGATCCAAGTAAAATAGTCACCGTCACCGAACCCAAAGAGGATCCCAGTACGGTTGTCGTTGCACTTGCAGCCAGCACTAGGGTTCCTGCACACAGCACACTCGATTCTGGGAGGGTCTTCTCCTTGAGAAATGGTGTCGATAAATAAACTATCATGAAGTCCAGCGTTGATGTATCCTGATATTCCATCTCATCAAAGGAAACCAAACGCGACAGACGGCGCGTCAATCAGACGCCCAGTCTGAGAGTTATTAGCTTTTATGTTCCAGAGGCCCGGTTGGATTTCGGGTACAATCCAACCCAACCATACTCTAATCTCACCCAAAACCCATTTGGAGAATACCAAAAGGACCGTCTCGCCAAAATTAAAGCACAGTAGATTACAAAATGAAAATTAGATCTCTGTTTCTTATGTTATAAGCGTTTCTACACCGAGGGCCTGGTTTCTTTTGAGTTCGAAACAACCCCACAGTACCCGAACTTTGTGAAAACCATGTGTTTAATATACTGAAACGACCGACTCGATCTGAGGAATCCTACGCAACAGATGGTGAATTGATCAGATGTCTGTAGCTCATGTTATGGATGATTAACAGAAAAAGGTCCGAAGAGGGGGGTCTGGGCCCTGTCTTACCCGGCCCCACCCACCCCTGGTCTACCCTATCCGGGTCCGGGTCCGGCCCGACCCCGGCTGGCCAAGCTGGGGGGGGGGGGGTGAGTCCCTGGTTCCACGTAATGGCGGTGCCCAGCTGGCACCGCCCGAATTTCTTGGAACCCGTGCGACGGGGGTTCATTTCCTCCACCGCCGCGCCGGCGACCCATGCCGCCGAGACCTTACGCGGGCCGCATAATTCATTCTGGTGGTCCGTTTTATCTCTCGTATGTGCCTACGACCTCCTCGGGTCCTGATCATCACTACGACGGCCTCAAATCAGCATTTCCCTTTTGTTCATCCATCGCCAAACATTCTGCACATCAAGAATGATATGGTGATGGGCCTGGACTTGTTCGTTAGCCCGTACACACCGCGTTAGAGGCTCAAACAATAATTCAAAAAATAATCTCCCATGTTCGTGGGTATAAATTACATAAATAAAATTATAAAAAATCCCCCTACCTCGAAATTGACAATGCATGTCATCGAGCCGTGGAAGACGAGCGTCGTAGAAGAACGAGCGACGCGGATGACGATGTCGATTCCGTTAACGTCGGGGAAAGAATAAAGGATGAAGTTGTTTCACATTCATCGATTCTTGGATCGTTCTTGTTGTTCTTCATCAGAGAATAACACTTTTATTTTTATTTCTCTAGTGGTTCACCACCAAAACATTTTCTATCAAAAATATTATAATAGACTAATCTAATTTATAATGAAGTTCCCTCCAATTCCCATTAGTTCAAATTGAGATGTTCCAATTTAATTAATGAAGTCATTAATTTAATTTCATTTTCTAACTTATTAAGAGGGAGGTGGAGATATATCATTAATATGTGAGTTCTCATAATAAATGAAGGGATGATTAATGGGGGTTTAAGGGAGTTGCAAGGTTAGGGGTTCGTGTGGGACCCACCTCACACTATCCTCTTGGGGGAGGTTATGTGTTTGTGGTCCCCACACATAACTTACCCATGTAGGATATAACTAAAAACATCTAAATGAAATTGTTACACAATAATCTTATTTAATTCTTAATGAATCCCCAAATTTTAACGACCACATATGACAATACGCAACTACGGTAGAGGTCCCCTTAGGCGAATACTGGCGCTTCGAGTTCATCAGTTCCCACATATTACGATTCCGAGCACTGGTTCAAAATATATAAAAACCCGCATGTACATTTACTGAATTTTCCTGAAAAAAACTTTAGAAATTGATTCCGGGAACATCGGGCCTCAGAATCAGGCACCGTCAGAAACTGCAGACTCATAAAATTCCAAAGTTTTTACGAAAAAATATTCTTTGAAATTTCAGGGTATTTAAATGATAAAAGATAAAAAATAATAAATTATTACCATTATTATTAAATCAGTTATTATTATACATGAGAATATCTTATGGACATTATCTATGGATTCATTTTATTATCATTTTATTGAATAAATCGAAGGAATGATTAGTTATTTACCATATAATGATGGTTATGATTATTATTTAGTCATCATAAAATTCAATGTACCTAAACCACACAATGAATTTAAGGTCACCATTGTTTTTTTATCTCCACGAGATATAAAGAATAAATAATTAAATTACTATTTAATGATGATAATCATTTTAATTCATTTTGTATTATGTTTTATTTTCATTTACCTATGTAAAATGGTTATAATTTATTTATTCGTATCTCTAAAAGAAGTAAATTGATCTATCCATTAGGATTTTCCCCTTTGAATTTATTAGAATATAACAAATCATACAATGACTTTGGGATAATGGGGTTTTTGTTGTTACAAAACTGCCCTAATAAATCCCCAACCTCTTACACCATTCTCATGGAGAATATGTTTATTTAATAAGGGGTTATGTTTCTTAATCATAAAAATTTGAAATTTAATTATTATATATTTAAAAATTATTACTCTAGTTATTATTTTATTTATTAAATTATAAATGAATCAATAATGACATTGATAAAAACATATTTTTATGCCTAAAGACACAAATTATTATTTTTTAAATATACAGTATTAATAATGACACACTTTTTGATGAATTACATAATTATTTTCAATTAAAATTATTTTAAATATATAATTTTATTAAGTAATATTTTTCAATTAAAAATGAAAATATCATTTTATGAATACTAATGTCACTTTTATAAGGGTTAGAAGACTACTATTTCGTAAGAATTTGTTTTTTTTAAAATAATTATTTTAATTTAGAATAGTAATTTATAAAAATGAGAAAAGTATCTGGGTAAAATATATATCATTCATGAAATCATCATGATTAAATTGGATTATGGATAATTTTTCATAAATTTTCAAGAGAGTGAAATTTTTCAATAATATAAAATACTTTAGAAATATATAATATTTATTAAGTTATCATAAAAGACCAAAAGTGATTTAATAAAAATTATAATGTCAACTAATTAAAAATATTATTATATCCCAACAAAAATAGTTATATTTGTGGTGTTATTTAGATAATTTTATAAACACATAATGAAACCTACAAAAAATATTATATATAATGGTTTCATAGTTAAATTGATTAAATCATTAATCACTTTACATCATCATGAGAGTTATTCTAATAAGATAATTTTGTAACATATAAAAAATAAATAAATACACCCACATTTGGTAGAAACTATGGGAATTATTTCATTTTATAGTCTGGGATGTAGATTAATTTATTATATAGAGTCCAAAACATATTTTTGGAAATTAATAAAGAGTTACCCAATATTTTTCGTTATAATCCAACCCATCTTCTTATTAATCTTTAAAAAAAATTATAGATAATTAATTTATTATACATTTACATATATAGGTCCCATCCATGGTCCCCTAACCTATTATTATTCTTCTTATAATCATTTTGAAGAACCCCATAAATGTAATGGATCATTTCCTTCTCATCTTTATTCAAGACCATTTATTATGTTATACATTTTGATCTCAAAATTTTGATGACATGATATGGTTTCATTGATCTTAATTACATTACTCGTGATTTCCAATTTTTCAATGACCCCTTTAAATCCACTTTAACCCTTCCATGAATCATTATATACCCTCATTATGTTGCTGGAAACATCATATGATTTTCTATTCCAAACTAATGTTTATTACATAACCTTCCCTATTTACCCTCAAGGGTATTAACACTGATGTAACTATAATTCATTGGATTATAAATTCCATGTATAAAACCAAAACTCTAAAAATTTTGAATTAAAATTGATGAATGGATTTCATATGGGGTATGATCCATGCGGTTAACTTATCAATGTACATAATGTGAACGTGATGGGTAAGCCTAGATTTATATAACCTCCAACGCATTGGATAATTTTTTTTCTCATGAGATACTACGAATGGGTTTTGGATGTGAATCTAATATATGGTGGGTCTTTTTCATCCTTGTGATGTTTTCATGGAATTTAGCTAACACGTATACTTATATCTTGGCTTATATTGTTACGTAATTCATATTTTTCCTTTAATTAATCATCATATATTAATATGTAATGTTCTGGTTTATGATTATCTCCATTTTTAGTATCTTTTATATTCTTATTGACTCCGATGAATTTATTTTATTATTACCTTCATTGATTACTAATTTATAGGGATTTATGGAAAACTAAATTCAAATGTACAACACTATAATACGCTATGATGTTTCAGAAGATATAAGAAATTTAAGGTTATGTTGTGGAGTATTAGTTCATGTATTTTATTGTTTTCCATTTATAATTCAATACATCTAGTTACCTAGAGTCATAAGGCCTCATGATATTTAGGGGTTCTTAGGTGTATCATTTTGTAATAAATCATGATATAAAGTGTACTAATGTCATGGAATGTAATATACTCTATATTTATTGAATCACCAAATTAATATTTTAAAAATATTGCATCATATATAAATATTATATTCATATTTTGGTGTATGGATATTTATTAAACATTGATTATATAAATTAAATAATCGAATCATTTTTTGGGAAATAATATATTTTTCAACATTTTTTATCAATAAAACATGAATAAAAATATACTTCAGTATTGATAATGGAAAATTATTTCAATAATTAAATTTGAATAAAATTTAATCATTTTAAATGGAAATATTTTTTCTTTCAACATATAAGAGTATTAAATATTATAATTTGGATAGCTTACCTAGATTCCAGGATTATAATCTTTCCAGAGGTCCAAGAAACCAAGAGAATAAAGTCAATTTTTCAATGTCAAGAACCACATATAAGCGATCTTTTGTAATATAATTTACTGTTCATTGTATAATATCATGTATGTTTCATAACATTTCACCAAACTGTAATCATGTTACATCAGTCATTGGCTGTCTAAAATAATTTCATTATTACACAATATCCATGTAATTGAAGGCAATAGTTCAGTTTCAATCAAATGGAAAAGATATTGAATTTAATAAATGTTGAAAGGGATAAAACATCCTTGAAATATATATTAAAAACAAGGTATTCATGATGAACCCATGTTTTCCAACTACACATGAACATATGGAATCGTGGTATTTTTATGAAATCTTGGAGTGTGAGTAATGAAATGTATTAACTGTAATCATAAATTCCTTATTACCATTATAAATTTTCAATGAAATGAGTATCCATTTATAATTAAACATGTGAAATTCCCACTAACAGGTCTATTATAATAATCTTTATTTTAAGATATTTCCAATGGACAACATCATGAAAATACGGTTTCTATGATTTCAAGTACTGACACCTGATATTAAACATTCTATGTTTCCCTTCATAGTATGATATCTAACCATTATGTTGTATTTAATTATATCAACATGGAATTTTTTGTTACTCATCATAAAATGAAACTTCAATGACCTTATCAATCAGATATATACTCTATGACCTTATTACATTAAATTCATAGAGAAAAAGGTAAAATATATAAATATATGTTATATTAATATGTTTTTAATTAAATATAATAGTAATTTAATGATAAAATTGTTCATTATTTAATTCCATATTTATTAGAAAAAATATAAAATATTAATGCAGATATAATTTTGACATGTTAATAAATGAAGAAGTTTTGAGTAACATTCAAAATAATTTTTTTAAAGGATAGTTGTAATTTTTCTAAATAGTTAATTTATAAAATAAAAAACAATAATGGAGTCCTGAAAAATTTCATAATGAAAATAATGATGAGATATATATTGAAAGATAAATAAAATGGTCAAGGAATGATGACCATTCCTCAAATAGTTCTAAGGGATAGCGACCATGAGATATCTCTCACATCATCCTGATTATATGGGGCTACATATTTCACTGGAATCATGGACCACCGACATTGGAGCATTGGGTGTGATTCAAAATAATACCCCTTCACTTAAAAAATCTATATATACTCAAATTGATGGGAAATATCATCAGATGTGATTTTAATTTTGATGATTAATCGTGATCCCTATGACACAACATTAGTCCTTGATCTTTTATGTATAATTAATATTTCTCTGCCACAAGTGGAATCCATGATAATATTGGTGGATGAATAAATAACCTAACATCATTTATTAATGTTTATGGATTGGTTCCAATAATACATTTCATTTATTTATTGGTACACTATTATAATTCTTTTCATCTCTATTCAAGAAAGAAAAATTCATTAAATTAGAAGTCTATGGGTTGCAGAAATGTAAATGACCAAATTCTCTATAATACATACCATGTTTTAAATTCATGATCTCATGATCCTGTAATGGATTACTATTATTTGGTACTCTCCTATGAAAAAATGTAGATGGAAAGTAGTAGTAAATATAATGATTTGATTTCCTATATCCCAAGGGGAATAGATTAAGGAAATTACCCACAATAGTAGTGAGCGTGGTGATAATTATGATGGAATGATTTATCCTGGGAGTACTGAAAGATATTACTTTTTTAAGAAAATTGAATCACCATATTGTTGGTGGTTTGAAGAATGGGGAATCTAATTTTCATTTTCCCAAAAATCTATATTATTCTCCTAATTAAGGGGTTGTACTAAATGAATACTTTATTTATTACGATGCATTGAACATGAATGATCAAATATGGTCACCATAGATTCAATTGATGGATGAGATAATTATGAAATTAAAAAGAGTCTTAGTATGACCAATTTTGAGGTTTAATCAGAGTAATTGGTTTGATGGTTGGGTTGTGATGAGATTTAATTTTGATGGAATAGAGGATTCTTTTCATGATAGGTGGATGTATGTTTTTTCAAAAATGGAAGTAGTGCAGGTGAGGTCTAGGACCCTTGTGGACCTTCAATAGAGTATAACATTAAACTAACTTCAAATTATTATTATAATTTGAACATGACAATACACAAATTTTTTATTTATATTTCAAGAAAAATGGGAAGAATGAATGTTCTATAATGGAAATTTAATAGTTAAAAAAAAGAAAAAAATTAAACAACACAAAGAGTAATCTAATATTTTGTATCTAATGTTCACCATATCAGCTGTAAAACTACAAAAAATAATGGTTGAGGCAAGGCATGATCCCATGCCTGATCAAGAATGTGATATTCATGGGGTGAAAACTACTTCTCATGTTTATGTGTCTATAGTGCCTAAATATAAGGGTGAAAAAACTAAAGATGATAGGTGAGAAGAACCAAATCAGTTTTTAGAACCAGGGACATTTTTTGTTTTCCAGAATGATAAAATGAAGAAGTATTCCTATATAGAGCTTCACTTAAATTCTGATGATGTGATGTTTGTTGGGGATTTTTATATCAATGTTTTAAAATATGATGCATATAGATTATGAGAAAGAGTAATATGAGTTGATCTTAATTCTTAAAAAATTAACATGATCAAATAAACATTGGATATTGGATTATTGAATTAATATAGGGAGCTAATCCTAGTGGAAAATATTCTGATATTTGCAAGGTCGACCTACCACTTTGAGGACCTCATCAAAGATGACCTAGACTTGATGGTATCCTATATAAAATAGATCTTACATAGGGTGAATAATTAAATATTTTAAAATAATTTCCTCAATAAATTGATAATTTCATATTTGATTTTATTTTTGTTGTTTTAAGTAAACATTTTGGGTTCTCACTTTCCCTCAATCATTTTTACAGAAATAAATATAATAAATTTATAAGACTTTTAATTAAGGTATTTGAGGTAAAAAATCACTTAAAACATAGGAAAATTTTGAATAGAAATACAATTAACTAATGAAGATTCTTAATCCCATCAAACCCCATTTATTAAATGAATTTGATAAAAAAATCATTATATAGAAAAGAAACCATATTTATGGCATCACAGTACCCAATGAAATACATGTCCCTATAAATTAGATATGAGACAATGAATAGTTTTCCGCAATTCCAAACATTCACAAAATTTAATGAATCTCATTTAAATAAAAATAATTAACTAAATAATTTATTTTAGATATTAATTAATGTCTATAAATTTTATTCAAATTAATTTATAATTATTCTCCAAAAAAGTATTTTACGGTTATTTTCTATATTTTATAGAAGGTGTGAGTAATCTTGTCCATTTTGAACAAGCTTCTTAATAGTGATGCCATTATTTATTATTTTCCAAAATTTTATGATTACAAAATATAAAATGGTAAATAAATTTTTTATATATAATTATTTTAAATTTATAATTTCATTCTATGGTATTTTTTAAAATACCATTTATGATGAATTTATTTATTAGAATGTTTTAGTGATTTTCAATTTATAAATATTGGTATTATACTAAATGTGTTTAACTATAATGTTAATATAAAAGAGAAAAAATGATTTTTTCATAATCAAATCACATATTATTTTAAATTAGTTTCTTATATTCATCCATGATATTATTTTATACCACTACATGAGTTGGTGGTTAGACCAACCCATTCATAAACACACACTAATTAATTGTTGATTAGTAATTTATTTAGTTGAAATATAACTATAAAAATGGAAGAGTGATATATTTATTAGGTTTTGTTATATTTATAATGCATAATTTATCATAGATATAACAAGTGTTAATGTGTACTAAAGTATTACATAGTAGTAATAATTTTTTTTTCTTTTGTTGCATACACATTTATGAGGATTGAATTTAAAATGTTCCATTTAAAATCTTATTATTATCATGTTGAAAAATCTTTTTAACATAATTATAGTCATTTCATCAAAATTTTATTTATCGATTAATCCCATTACCATAACACTCTATTAAATGTGGTTATGAAATAAAAAATATATCATTTCATTGATTTTGTAGACCTCAGTTACACTTGGAATATGGTTTCATGTTCCGTAGAAGGGGTAAAATGTATAACATGGTTTATTATTTAATAATGTGAAACATTTTAATATATTATAACAATTATTTAACTTGATCACTATGATAATCCATGTGTGGTGGTGAAGGAAAATGAAACATCATGCTTCATGGAGTTGAAAATTAGAAAATTTTCCAGAATTCCATTTTAATTTAACATGTGTGAAAAGGTAAAACCTTTTTAACAGTTTCTATTCCAATTAAAAAATGTTATAGATACTCTATTTGATTATTTAATTATATAATACTTTAAAAAATATCTTTAAATGGGAATGAAAAAACAAATAAATTTTAAGGAAATAATCTATAGTTATGTTGAGAACATTAATATCCCATTAGAGTTTATTAATGGAACTATTTAAAAAAACCAATGTAAAAAGTCGTTTCCAAGTGAAATTTTATTCTAATTGAATGAAAAAAGGATGATTTTCCGTAGGGAAATTTTTTTTATGTGTTCGAGGAGGGGTGTTGAGAGGTAAATTTTATAATTAGAGAGAATTTCAATTTTTAATTAATATAATGAGGTCCCATGCTTTACGTGACATGAAGAATATAAAATTAAAAAAAATGTACTTAATAAAAGATTTGTTCTATACATACATCTAAAACACAATTATATACTTATTTTTACCATTTTAGGACTTTTCCACTATGGCTAGATCTTATTTCCCTTTTTAATTTTTTCAGGATAATAATTTTTTCAGTTGTGTAATTTATTTTTATGTATATAATTAAAATCAATATTATAACATAATATTTAGATTCAAACTAACATTCTGAAATCAATTTTTTGGATTAAGTATAAAAGTATTTAAATGTTAATTTTCAAATAATTAATGTATAATGTAATAAAAATATTTTTATAGAATAGTGTAAATGTTGTTCCAAAATTAAAAATATATTTCAACAAAATTAATTAATTTTTTTTATTTTACTATTTCTATTATAAAACAATATATTTTATAAAAAATGATTTAAAAAATTTCAAATTCAAACTAATGTAATTATAATTTTTAAAAGTTCTTATCATTTTTATAAATGGTATTTTTCACTATTTGCCTATAAATAAATTTGTTAACAAGTGCATTAAATGTATCCTATTAAAAAATTTCTAAAATTCCAAGATGAATTTAATTTTTTTTTAAAAAATATATAATATTGGAGTATTTTACATTTAAATTGAAATATAATGAAAAAAAAATATCATGGGAAATTAAGATTTTAAAATTTGGACTATTCTTATTCTTATTTACTATAAATTACTAATTATATTATATTTAATACATTAATAATATCCCAAAAACATTTTATATGTTATATATTAATTTTCATATAATAAGTCTCATAAAAAGACAATAATTAGAAAAAAATAGGAAAATGCTCTTTTTATTTTTTTCTATGTGTTAGAAAATTGTATATATTTTACATTAATAATAAAGAAGTAAAATATATAAAATACATAAGGTAATTTTATTTTCATTCTAGTAATTACATGAATATATCATCCTATAATATTGTTACCTAATCCCTTAGTATCTATGTGACATATTTAATAGTAATACATGAATT
The DNA here is from genome assembly GCA_963277665.1 of Viscum album. Lineage (NCBI taxonomy): Eukaryota > Viridiplantae > Streptophyta > Magnoliopsida > Santalales > Viscaceae > Viscum > Viscum album. The sequence goes on from OY728136.1 coordinate 1,522,098,593, forward strand.
GGTGGTTTCCAAGGGTGATAATTTCTCTAGTATGGATCATGTTTCAATTTACATGATTATAAACATATATCTTAGTTGATTTGACTAATATGAAAATTTATAGATTCAGTCATCATCTTCAAACATCCATGTGAATCTAAATCATTATTATGCTTGGATTAAAGTTCTTCATTAGGGATACTTCAACTACTTAATTCCATTTAATTATATTTTCTTCATAGATTTCGTAATATGGTTACATCATTTTATACTCAATAATTTAACCATGACATTATTATAGTAAATTTTTTTTGGTAAATTATTGTAATTTATTTTACCATGGACTTATTTGAGGAACACTCTATTAATATAATGTTTATTAAAGGGAAATAAAATTTCAAATATCACATTTTTACATTTCATTGGTTGGAAAAGTAGAAGAATACATCCAATTATCTTATTTAAAAGGGGATAGGCAATACATTAATTGGAAGGTTATCATAATGGAATAATGAATCTCACAAGTCTTAAAAATATAGTGGTGTTTTATGTGATGGTAGATGATATTTTGATAACACATAAGATGGTGAAATTATTATTTACAAGAAATTTGAATGATTAGGGAGTTCATCAAACGGGTAATAAATGAAGAACCATTATGAGGTTAAATAGATAATGTGGGGCTATGACATCTAAATTGTGAAATGGAAATTTTTCCATTCATGTTTCATTGACATAATATTTTCACTCGCAATCATCAATCAATCTTATGGTATGGTTTTTACAAGCACTTCATAGTGGAGGAATTCCATGAATGGTTTCATGAAGAAATTTATTAATTAGATTGGGGTAATTTAATGATATATTTATTATAAAAAATATCATGAATGATTATGAATAATATTAATGGTTAGTGGAGATGATAATTAATGAAGGGAATGATGTTATATAATAGATTCAAAATCAATGTGTTAAGGATATATTCCTACCTAAACACAATTAATATAATGTCATATATAAATGAAATTACTTTATCTATAAAGGATTCATTCATGAGTAGATTTCACACCGATATGATTTAATATAAAAAAATATAGAACATTGTATGAGTTATTTTGTTTACTAATGGTGATAAAAATTAGATATTTTGTTAATATGATATGGTTTAATACCTACCAATTCACTGTTGTTAATGGATTTATTTCCATCCATCTATGAAATCAATCATTGGAATTTTACATAATGGAATGAAACATCTATATGTGTTTATTCCTCTAGACTAGTGAACAAATATCATATAATATGACCACTTAAACAAATGAATAACTTTTACACAAAAATACTTCATTATTTCTCATCAAATCACATTTTTCATTAAGATTTTATATGATTCACTAACATTGTCTTGATAATGTTCTTCTCTTTGGGATTTGGTACTAAATCCCATGTATCACACTTATATATCCAATAATAATATCAATTCATTGAATCATTCCAAACTTAACAATTCTTAGATTCACTGATATCACATGTAAATAATGAGAATATAAATAGTATTCACTATTTTCCATGCATTTCTACCAGTTAGAACTTATTTTTCATGATCCTTAATTTTGTTTTGAGCATAAATATTCCCTTTAATACTTGGATTAGTGTAATGCATTTCTTCCAAATTACATGTAATGGATCAATATTCTCATAAAAAATCTACGTTTTATATGCTTCCATTATTGTATGGTATATATTAAATAGAAAAAAATCAACATAACACTCAGAACCATAATCATTATCATAAATTTTTTTCAATTACTATTTCATAACATTAACAATAATAAAATCAATGAAGTATTTTATTTTCTTTTTTAAATCAATACAACCTCTTCCATTGGAATGAAATCAAAAAAATAACTCATAAACCATATGATTTTTCTAACATTCTATTATTCTCATCTATTATATTGATTTTACAAGGAATAATGAATACAATATGTTACTACCAACATAGTTAATTCTTAAAATACATCTCATACAGGTACATATCTGATTTTGGTCAATTAAAACAAAAAAATTTATATGAACCACTACAATAATTGATATTCTTTAGAAATAACATGATTTTTTAAGCATAACAATCATTTTCCGAGCTATATTCACTTTTCAAGTGTCCTTATATTCTACCATTACATTTTATTATTGTACGAATGATGCATTGAGTTCATTCCTAAATAAACTCTTCTCATGAAAATTATAAAACATTCAATTTTTATTATAAATTCATTATTATTACAAGTAGTCTTGAGAAAAAAACAAAATTTTAAAACCACTCCCTAAAAAATGATATTGTTTTGTATGACCTATTATTATTTTTTTCATAAACATAACACAATAAAATCATTGGATGTAATAAATAATAGTAAATAAATACTTCTGTACATTGGTATAGTACATCATCATTATCCTATGAAGATCAAAATGAACGATCTCTAATGTAAGACTATACTGAATCTCCGCATTACTGTGAAAAAAGTAAACGATCTTCCCATTTTGAAATATTGAGAACATCCTATTTCATTATCATTTTAGAAATGGAATATAATGAATAGTGTCTCTTAATGTGATAGAATTCATCTAAATTTTTCCATTATGGATAATATTTTGATTTTAAAATTCATTTTCTATTTTCATACATAAATATCATGAGTACCCATAATCATCCAATTGAAATAAGTTTCCCTTAGTCCAATATTTATTTTTCATTAATTTTCCATCATTTATATTCATAATAAATAATATATTCTATTTGAAGAAGAATTTATTTCTATTATCACAAACATGTGAAGATCTTATGAGATTTTGATTTAATCGCAAAAAAATGTGTGTTTTTTATTTCACCTTTTATTTTCATAAAACATCTGATCCCACCTCATTAATATTGAGTGATACATCATTACAAAATTTCATTAATCTATATTTACTATTTTATACGTATATCAGGCCCATTAAATAACCTTTCAGGTTATATTACTAACAAAAATAAAATATCCATAGACGTTCCCTTATAGATGATTAATGTTCTACATCTTCCACTATGGACTACTCATTTATTATTTTCTTATTTTTCTCTGATATATGAGTATAAAATTTAAAATATTAATGTTATGTTGAAAAATTGATAAGTAATTCATTAGAGTGATAAATTTGATTATAACACCATAAATATATGTCTCAAAGTATATCAAACTTATTTAGTGATATTTTTCCAGTGTTCTTACCCATTAATAATCATTCTATTATTTAGAGGAATGAATATTCCTCAATAATTTCTAGTAATATCATCTATATTGATTATGATTTTGGTGCCTGATCAAACACTCCATTTCCATATTCCAAATTTCTATATATCACCAATAATAATCATAAAAAACATATATACCTTTTAAAGTAAATTTTTATCTATATTTAATTGATTTAATTACATCATTCATAATGTATTAAATTTTAAAAATTATCTGTTAACTAGAAATTTAGCCAAATACCATCTTCTTGGTATTTATGACAATCCATTTAATTTCTATTTTGATACCCTAATTATAAATTATTTTTCAATAAATTTTGTTATCCCATAATATCAATCATTTAGAACATCACCGTATCTAGGTAAAATCATTCTATTTATGATTTATTTTTTCTTTATTGATTTTATATAAGACCATTTAAATCTTATTATCATCATTATGGGGTGATTTCTTGTGGTTTTATTCTTCCTTACACATCTTCAATAATTTTTTAACTTTAAAAAAGACGGAAAATCAGAACAACATGTTCTTAAATCCTATTCAATTATGATCAAGTGTCATTCTAAATCAGAAAAATAATTTTATTTCTGCATAAAATAGTTTGCAATAGTGTCTTACGATTCTTACCATAATCATTCATTTTTTTAGATATTTGATTTTATTATTAAATATTAAATTTTCTTTGAAAATATGGATTAAATTTTGATAAAAATTATATCATAAATCTTAAAAAAATTTATGCATTTCTCTTATTAGGGAATAATTAATAAAATTACTTTTATAATAAGACCATTTGAAATAATAAATCATTATATTTTTATTTTATTATTTTAAAACTACTTTCATTAAATGAAATATTTTAATCAATTACATTAATTATGATAAGTTTCTTACAATCTTCACTACCCAAGGAAAAATAATCTTCATCTTCATCTACATTACATATATCTTATTGGAAAATAAATTTTCACCAATTAAATTTAATGATATTATTACAATTATAGTTATAGTAATACTTTTTTATATTTTATTCCTTCATTATAAATAATCTCAGCATACGGTCTTCCTTTTCAGTATCCTCAATAGTTTTATATTTTTTAAAATATCGAGTATAATTTCCAATTAAATCATTCATTAAATACATATTGGATTATTCCCTTATCCCTTCACCGTCCTCTTATATTATTTATTCAGATGAGATATATAATTTCTAAATCATTTCCTAAAAATAATTATCGAAATATAAATAATAAAATTCTTATTTAAATACATCATCTTTCATAAAACTATATATTTTGGATGTTAAATATATTTATTTTACATCCTTCTCCCTTTTCATGATAACACATTATATCCTAAATTCATAAAAAATATTTTATTGAAAAATTCAAAGAATATATTTGTTAAATATTTTTCATCTAACAAAGAGACTTTTTAATCAATCATATCTCTTAAAATATTTCAAATATTTTAAATAATATCGGAATCATCCAATGTCTAAACATATATATTGATAGTGGTCAAAAATGCTTTTGAACTTTTATAGAAACTATCATTAATTTCATCATTATGTATCCAATAGTATTCATACATATGTCTCCCAAATTCCATTATTGTTATTATCAAATTAGTGTTTCGTTCATATATATTTTGAGGATGAAAAAATAATAATTAGAAGTTTAAGGTCATTCAAAATCCAAAAACCCACTTCTGATTGGGATTAGTAAATAATATTATTTGAACTAATATATATTTCTATATTCTGCTAATCGACAATTTTCATAGAAACATCGTTTTCTTGTTGAAAATATCAACAGTTCTTACTTTCCCTATATCAAATCTGATAGATTACTTGAATGGAATCATCCAGTAATTCTATATATTAAATAGTTTCCCACCAAATATATAAATCGTTGTTCTATTCACTAAATTGTAATTATCCATTATACATAACAAAAATATGTGACTTATTATAAAAAATTCAATAAAATAATAAATCCAAAAAAATTATGGGAATAATCTCTTCATACCCCTTTTAGAACCATTTCATGATAAATTATATGTCATTTATAGTGGTGAATCAATTTTCTATTCTCCTATTAAATTTAATTCAAAAAACCATCCACCACCTATTTGGATATAGTGATAATTTTTTAAAAAACCCAAACCCAACAAAACAATTCTAAAAACACTCTATTTACATCATTCTCCACTCAGTGTGAGAAATAATGTCCCCATTATGATATGGATTCATTGTGGGATATTATACTCACTATAATCATCATGTTTTTATAATTATCAAGGTATAAATATTAATATCAAATTTTCATGTCTCCCATCTATTATTTTTCATATCCCATTCCCAAGTGAATCCAATACATATAAAGGTAAATTTATTTGTAATGAAGGAATGTTCCTCAATAATATATACTCCCTCAAAAATTCTGAGTGAAGAAAAATAATCCAAACCTACTATACTCTAGCTAAAATTAATAAAGAAAAATTATTCATTTAAATTATACATAGTAGGTTCCTTCCTCATATTCATGGAAACAACATCCAATAAACTAAATATATCTTTTTATTTTTTCATAATTCCTTATGAATGGATAGTCATAGATTCATCATTGTATAACACAAATATGAATCATATTTTAATTTTTTTTAAATATATTATTCTATTTTGTATAAATATCTCATTTCCATCAATTTTTCATATCATCACATTGGCCCCAAATTCATGTAAATTATAATTTAAATTTTAAATTAATATTAAAAATCCTATTTCTGAATCCCATACCTATAATAATTCACAAAAACATTGAAGTCATTTAAATTCGAATAAGAATTTAAAATTGGAAGTAATAAGCATCACATTAAAAATATTAATCCAATATAACATTCTTGGTGGAAAGAGAAAGATAATTCATGTACAAAAAGTTCTATGGCATAGTCATTGGAATTATGGCATAAACTATTGGTTTTTAGTGTTTTTTGTCTATACATGTGCACATCATTTTGGAATTTAATTGGTTCCACTCTATGGATCTCTTAAAAACTCCTGTGAAAATAAATTCAATCATAAACATCCCTCCAGTGAGCGATATTCACTACAGAGTAATAATCTAAATACAAATTCTAGTATAGAATGAGAAACAATACATAGTATGAAGCTCTTTTATATTTTGAATCCAATAAAAATCTTCCCATCCTCCACTGTAGTATGGTCCCCTTTCCAAAATGTGGATAACAGTAATTGAGTAACATTTTAAATTTCCAAACATACTTTGTGAAATAAATTCCTATAGACATATTTCTAAAATACTACCAATTTCAGAATCTATATTGCATGTAAACATATACTGGGGTGTTAAAAAATATGAAGAAATTTGAATATATTATGGATATCAATTTCATCAGAAACCACTATCTCAATCAAACTACTATGACGTGATACACATATATATATATATATATTGTGGTATGTACCAAATTTATATGCTCCTTAAAATATACTACAAACATGTAATCATTCTTATATATGTAAAAACTTATAAAAAACTTTATAATTATATAAGTTATATTTTGGTATCATTTATGAATGGAAAACTAAATCTAATGCACTCAATCATATCTTCTTGAATAATTATTCAACCTCACATTACTCAAGATCCTTCTCTCACCAAATGAGATCAACAAGATAAATCCTCAAAAATCTTGAAGGAATCAAAAATGTATCATACACAAAAAAATACCTTAATAAAATAAACCCAAAATAGATGAAAACTCCAACAACAATGAACATCAACATAGAAGATAATATGAATGAAATTATTAATAGGAAAAAAATATTGTTTCCTCATTTAAATGAATTAAAATATGAATGATCCATGATGATATAATTAGTTTGAAACACCATTAAAGTAGATTATTTAATTTTATGATGATAATGGGTAGCCCAATAGTCATGGGAACAAATGAAATTTATGAATGGAGCTAGCTGACATCCTACTTATAATCATGTAACACTAAGACTTGCTATGGCATGTTGATACCCCCAACATTTTCTAGAGAATCCTGGTCAACACACAGTATGAATCCCCTATTCTAGAAATTATTTTTTAATTATTTAAAAAGTAAAATATAGCTGCCATTATGGGCCATGACCACATCAAGGTACAATCTATGGTGTTTCTTCCCTTGAATACCATTGATAGCCATGATGGTATAGCTTTATTTACCATCTTTTTTACACACACCATGCTCAATTCTATGTTAATGAAATACGCTATATAACTGTTATGCCTAGGATTGAGTTATTACCTTTAATTTTCATTAAGTGAGTATTTAGGTCACATAGGTTTGAAACAATGGTTTTTGGAATGAAGGTCCATCGAACAAGTTTACCACATGGTTTGTTTGACTTTGTGACTAACCATGAGAGGGTACTAAGGTGTGTGTGAGAATGTTTTAACAAGTTTTGATCATGGTTTGATAAATTTTTTGACACCCAACAGTAACAATGATACTAAATTTTTTGGGTGGTAAGATCCCCACTTGGTTCGCACATGATTTGTATAATCATGTTCACAATATGTGTGGAGATTTTAGGGTAATATAAAAACTTGTCTACTACTATTTTCCTCTGATGTATACTATATCTATTATAGTATATTTTCAATCTCCATCATATAAATTTTTTTTTCTATATGTTGGGGTTATTATTCTCATTCCATGGTAACTACTTTATGGGGTCTTGTTGGTATGGAATGAAGTAAGCCCTCTTATTTTAGATTTACTCTTCCTTTTACCCTCCCCTTTCTTGTTCATCTATATTCATGGATATTTGTAAGTCCAAATGGGTTATTTCATATTCTATGAATTTTTATTGGTTATTTTATTCTTTTTATTATTACATCATTGTTTGAGGCCTTGATCTACCAATTCTTGGGAGTTTTCATCAATAGGGATGATGTAAGAAGCATTTTTGAGGTTGGTGACTCTACATAAGGACAATTAAAAGGCCATATATTTATTTTTCATATCGCCATTACATTTTCATGATTATATTTACATTGAAAATTTTAATGTTTATTATGTATACCATGATTATCATAAATCATTGATTATTTTTCGAATTTATTTATTCGATATAGGGTTTCCAAATAGTTGTGTGATATATGTAAACCATGTGTTTGATTAAATATATCAACGAGTTTTTATTGATTAAAATTGATTTAATAAATGGTTTTTTAAATGGATTTTCCATTGGAAATGTGTTTGGATAAAACTGTAATGTTTTCCTATGAATAGAATTGTGAAATATATTTCATTTATAAGGAACATGTTAATGTTTTGTGTGTAAAGGAGTGGAACTTGGGTAAAATGAGATGTGAGTAATATTTTTATGTAGTAATGTGGGAAAATTTATGAAAAATTAATTTTTAATCCATTTTTTCTTTAAAGGTATGAGATATCCACTAGGATAAAAAGACCACGTGAGCATCCATTTAGTTTAATGATAGAATGTGATAGCTCCTGTAGTTGGCCTCAGAACACATTGTGAGAGAATACATGTTGGTTTTATAGTTAGATAAAATCTTTAAACACTCTCATGATAGGCCTAAAAAGTAGATCCATTTGGGAAGATTACTCATATAGTACTAGTTTATAATATTTGATAATTTTATTATTTCTCTATTGATATGACATAATGTGTGGTTTTACCATTTTCCCCATTTATGTAGTTAAATAATGAAGATTTTTATGCACAATATATTTAATCCCTATTCTATATGCATATCTTATTGTACTTTGGGCCTTCATTCTATATTTGAATCATTTTTTTGAAATTTATTTGGATTTTTTATAAGTAAAATATTAGTTCCATTAATGGTTTAATTGAAAATGGTCTGTTTTCAATGTGGAGTATTTTTTAAATGTATTTATATACAATATAATTGGTTTTTGGGTAATATCATTTAATCGATTCAGGGGGGTATCAGATTTGTTTTTTTCATCTCATCATACATATTCATTTTTATGTATGTGGATTTTATTTTGTAGTACACGTGTAAGAAAATATAACCATTTTCTAGGGTGTATCTTTATGATTAGCACCTTCTACGTTTTTTAAAGGATACATGGTCTCATATAGTTAGATTATATTGAATAATTTTGGCGATATTATATCCAATTAGATATATGTTTGTGATATGTTTTTATTTTCTACATTTCATTCATGTTTTGAGATGTCACTTGATATATATTGTATGTATATGGAATTTTGTGGAATGATTTTAAATGATGATTATTATGTATTATGGTATATTTTATTGATATTAAGTATTTCCCTCAAAATATAATATATTATATGGACTCTAATGAAACTGGAGTGGTTATCCAATTATATGGAAAGGTTATTATGTTTTTCCTTGGGAGACATTGCCCCCAAGTGATTTTTTGGTCATTCCCAATGCTTCTAGCTATCCTATAGAAATTGAGAATGCACATCATGATCTTTGGATGCATGGTATATGTGAAATATTGGGTGGGCCTTATTAGGTTGATTATAAAATGGTATTAATTATGGTATTTATTTGGGAGTTAGTTCAATATTAGATTCATTTCCCCTGAGACATAGGATGTATGTATAATGGAGGGTGTAACCTGCTTTTATTTGTATCAAACCATGTGTATCATTGTGAGGTTTTGGATTATAGTTTTATTTTGAGCCTTGTTATAAGGTCATATGGGATTTTGGAGCATTTAAAAATCAATGACGAGACTCGTGGGGATACTATTGGTTGATCTGAATTATGGGGGGAAACGACGTGGTTTAGAGGAGGCCGAATGTCGATGAACACTACTATAATTAACTATTCTCTTCATGCCCTTAATTTCCAACCATATTCAATGACAACATCAAGGTTAGTAAATGATTTTCCAATTTTTGTCGTGAAACTATGTATTGTGGGTAATACCAACAATTTTTTATGTTTTGACTCTTATTTCATTTGGATATTCCGTTGATTCTCACGATTCTACTAAATAATTGTGGCACTAGTTATTTTTCACATATATAATATTTATATATATTGAATTGTACCTGATGATACTAGTGTGTTGTGTTTTATATATGATGCCTCTTAGAAGGACCACATACATGAAAATATATAGTGAAAAAATAATACCCTTCATAAAAATCAACATCTTAATCTGTTCTGGGTGGATTATTTGATCCATAAAATTTAATACCTGGGACATGATAGTGATTTATAGAAGAGATAGAAGGTTAACCACACATAATATTTTTCAATGGAAAATACTCAAATTTTTTTTGGTGATACGGTACCTAATTATCCTTATGTGTGGTTGGACAACAACATATGGGTCATTGACTAATTTGAGAACCTTGGGACCCCTAATGTGGGAATCAACATATATTCTTCGGAGGGCCATGTTTGGAAGTGGTGGGAGTTAATTTTATTTTTGAGGATGCAATAGGATCCTACATGGACCACATTCAAGGAATACATTAATTGGTAGTTCAACCCTATAACATGAGTGTGGATATAGAATATTAATTCTTAATGGTTTATTATGGTGATCATTATGGGATGGAGATATATGCCCATTTTTTATAGGTAGTTTAGGATTATCAAGATCACCTTGAGGAATGATTACCTCAATTCTCAGTTATTTGATATGTGATTCCTTCAAAATAATAGGTAATTTTTATTATTATTCTACCGATATACAAAGAAGTGGTTGATAATTTTTCTTCGGAAGTGTCTCATTCAATAATTAATAATTTTCACAGTTGTAATCATTTTGGGGGAGGAAGCCATAGATCATTATACTGTCAAACAAGAATGTGGGATGAGTCTATATGGGGCACTAGAAAGAGTTTATATAAGTTCTAATTTTAAGATATTATGGAATCATTGTACTATATGCCCGTTGTTTTTATTAGTGTTTGAAGGAAGGGTAAAATATGAATAATTTCTTATGACTCTTTAGAGGAACCATCAGTCTGGGAAGTGGGATAATCTACAGTTCTTCTGTATGTGGGATCTATAGGGGAGCTGTATGAGATCATATTTTATTTATGGGATCACATGTGCATTTAAATTCATTGAACTATAGAGGATATCACAATCATAGTAAGGTAGATTCTCAACATTTGAAGAACACATGGTAGTATATGATAGGAAGTCCGTATACAACATAAGATATATTATATGACTATAATTTTGGGATTGCCAACATAATTGGTATACCATTTATTCCCACTTCAGTTGTTTTTTTAGAATGTATAAATAACATTCCCAAAAATCAAAAGAAATACGTGGAATCACTCAATATTCAAGGGTATTTAACTCTATATATTATATAATTTCTAACCCCATTAGGTATGAAGATGGAGAATGATTTTATGTTATGAGGGTGCCTTCTTCTATTAGCTGACATGGATGTCTCTGGGGAAATCCTTATATTGGACATATACATCTTCATCCTAATTATCATTATACATTGGTTGATAAACGTCAATATACTTTTTGAATTATGTCACTGAATTATCTACATCCATTCATATAATAAGAGAAATAACATATTTCTTAGTTTGTGAGATCCATTATCATGGATTTTAGGAATGATTTCCTTTGAAGTGGGGTTGATATAATACAAAATTTCTATGTTTAATCTCAATATTTTTTAGCGCAGTTAATTTGTTGAATTATTAGTGTGTGTGGTTACATACCCATATTTTATTATGATTATAAAGTATTGATCTTCATTTGTATATATAAAAGATGTCAATTTTACCATTGATATTATTCCCATTACGATTCTAATATCCATATATTAATTGTAGATGGCTTTATCTGAGAGGAATGAACTAATGGTTTAGTTATAGTATCACGATGGAAATGTGTTTATCAATCCCAATGAGTTACGGTGGTAATAATCAGTGTCATTTACAATAATGGTCTATGTAGGTATTCAAATTTTTAGAGATTTTCTTACGAATAACTAGGCGATCATAATGAATAAATAATTGTTTCAATGAATTGACAATATATATGACCATCTATATGGATCACATTGGGTTCCCTGGAACGAACCGAGATTTGGGAACCACTAGTAGAGGGTTCATGAAAAGGATATTCATATGAGTTCATTTCAATTATTTTCTAGAAAATTAAAGTATTTACTTATGTTTTATTATCTAACCAATTATTATTTAGTCATAAATTACTTCATGACCGAGATCATTCAAAAATTATGTTCCTAACTTTTTGATGGGTTTTGGGAAAAAATATTACAATATTCCAAGAATAAGGATGATTTTTTAACAATCTATAGTTTTTATTAGGTGTTTTTAAAGAGAACCATCAATATTTCATGTTATTATGTCCATGTTTTGGATTAAGGAAATGATGTTTATGGGAATCATGATTTATTATATATGAGTTTTAATTGATCCCTAGAATTTTGAGTGTTTATGTCTTCACGATAACACATTAATTAGTTCAATATAAATATATTTTTGGGTGTGGCAACTTAATATTGAAACTCATTTATGTAATCATAAGGTATGATTCTCCATTCATTACAACCACTAGCAAAGGGGTGAGAATTGAACGGTTTGATAAGTTCAAGAGTTCTTTTTAGCAGTTGTAAACATGTTTAGTATCAATTATTGGTTCGATTCTTTATGATCCTGAGAGATATTTTTTTGATTTTTTTATTCTTATTGTGTGTTTCTGGAATTCAAGGAGATCCAGTAGTATCACATGGTGGAAAATGTTTCATGGAGTTTATTCGCACAATAACGATATCATCCCACACCTGACATTGAATTGAATGTCATAATGTATGCACTAAAAACAAGGAAAAATAAATCTTTCTAGATAATTTAATATTTTACCCATATCATAAACTCATGAAGTATGTTATCAAAGTGATGGACCTAAACAAACAACAATGATACTATGTTGAATACCTTCATTTTTTCAATTATAAAATTTTATATATTATAATAAAGGATAATATAGTCTCTAATTATTTGTTTTCGAATATTTATCTACTGGATATTTATGAATTTTTGAATGAGTGGGGCCTAATTTATTTGTTTACTGATATGATTATGGAGGTGGAGGATTATGGAGAGCAGGTGGTCTTGTAAATTTACCTAGTTATGACATATATAATAAATCAGGTTTTGAGTGAGCTTTTTTCTAATCCCTAGTTCCAGTTCATTAGAAGTTGTTTTGTTTTTGTGGGAAAATATGTTTATTATACAATGTTTATTAATGGTTTTATCATATTATGGTTGCAGATGGTTTTTCATTTGATAATGAGGATATAATTAATACTTGGGTAACATTATTCTTGTTTTTAAATGCACCACATGTTTACCAAATGAATTAAACTCGATAAGTTGGTATTGATGTCCAAAACCGAGACATACAAGTGACGAAATTATTTTAATGTACTTGATAAATCATATTTTAAAAGATAATTATTGGAGGCCAGCTATGTATTTTCAGCAACTACTTATTCTAAAATTGAAGTTGGGTGAGATATTTTTTGAATTAATACTTCGGAACCATTGTAATCTGATTGGGGAATATATGAGTTGGATTATTTTATATCATTTTAAATAAATATCCCAAATTCATCTGATTAATAAATCAATGAATTTGGTGTACCTCAGATTCCACTATGTTTTTGAGGTTTTTAGGCTTTATAGAGTGAACTACATGATAATTTTAAACCAAGAGGCCCATTTTACTCCTGATTCTAGAAGGGTCACTAAGAGTGTTTTGAAAATTATATGAAATTGAGAACCACATTTCACCCACAAAACAATTTATAGTCAAAATAGACCATCTTAAATGTCAATGATATGTTATTGGGGGTGTGTGATTTTTTTGGGATGATCATGGGGGCTGAAAATGTCATTGGAGTAGTTTTCTTATATTAAATACTACCATACCATAACTAGGATGTAACTCTTTAACGATTTTTCTTTATCATAATGCCACACCCATTTAGGTTGGGATGAGGTGGTAGAGTGATCTATTCATGTAATAAGACTCATACATTATATTACATATTCTATTTGGATAATTAATATAATAAATAAAAATAGCTCGATGTTTGTATATTTTTAAAACCAACCTTCATTATAACCTTTTGGTGTTTCATTAAGGGGTTATTTTTTCATGAATATATTTTACAAGGAAACCATTTAAAATTATATAAGAGGTAGTTTATCCAACATTATGTTATAATGATTTATTTTTTAAATAATATGAGGTATGTAACACATCAATTGTTGTTTTCAGCAAGTCTTACATCGATCCATGACATATTTCATGTTTCTAAGTGGAAGAGATACAATCCAAACCCCAATCATGTGATAATGTGGAAATATTTTATGTTTCAAGCTATTAGTACTATTTTGGAGTTGCCTATTCATATCATAGATTATTAGAACATGGTGCATTATGGTATGTTGTTGTCATTTTTTTCTACTCTTGTAATGAAGAGGAGATAGAAATTTACTATTGAATTTGGGAGATTTTGTGATGGAAAATTGGCCTCACATTATTTCTTCTAAGTATTTTTAAAGAATTTATAGTGGAATAATTGGGAATGGTGTAGAGTTTGTGACAACTATTGGGTCACCAGTACATCTATTCATGAACATGTTTACTTTTTTGGTTCATTCATGTAGTATTGTGTAGTAGATTATTAGAAATGGGAGTTTCAAAAAGAAATACCCAGGGGTTTGTTTTGTCTATCTATGCATATTATAGTGTGATAAATATGTACATGGTGGAAGTGGGATTTTTTATAGTTTATCAATCCATGTGACACACATGGCTAACCATGTGTATATTTTTTGGGAGAGGAATTTTCCAGGCATAGTTAGTGATATGTTTATTACACCAAATAGTTTATGATTATGCCCAATCTAGGTTACATTTATTGTGGTATTTCACTATTTACCCTAATGATTTTATAATTTTGGATACTCATTTTCCAACAAAATAAAAAAAACCTTATCCTTTTTATATGTCATTTTTCAATCCTTCTATGGTGACTTATTCATGGGGTCATGGTGTGTTTTCTTGAGGTTTATCCTCTTCTTTGTTTTTTTATATTCTTTCCCCCTCTTTATTCTTGCTCCCCCATTTTGATGGGTATTTTAAACACTAGATCAGGCGATGTTTATATAACATATAGGATAAAGGGAATTTTGATTAATAACATTAGGATTTGTAATTTTACTCCTTGATTTTTCTAACAAAAGTGGTTATCATTGAAGGAAATGGGTTTGGAAGACATTTCCAATATAGGTTTCACTATTTATGGTTTCATTCCATGTATTACCAATAACGATATTATTTCCATTGATTTATTTTTATTAAATTGCAATTGAGAAGATTTATGTTTTCCTTTTATTCCATTACTGATGTGATTCATTTCTTTTTTTGGGAAATTTGGCGTTATAAAGTAGGTTTTCAAAATGTGTGTGGCAGGTACGCACACCAAGTTCTTGAAGAAATGAATAAAATGTTTTTGGTATTTAATTGGTTTTTAGGAATTGTTTAAAAATGTGAATTATGATTTAATTAAATAGTAATGTAGATATTTTAAATTTTCATGTGAAATAGATTTGATTTATATGGAATTTGATTTATGGCATTGTGTCAAGGTGTATCATAAAGGTGAATTAGGTATGGATAAATTTGTCACCAATATGAACATGAGATCACTTATATAGAAGAACAAATGAGATTAAATTTTGGTTTCAAAGGGGCCAAGAGATCCATCAGGGAAAGAATATAATAATATCTCCTACGTAGTTATTGGGAGATAGTGAGATCTCTCAAAGATTGGACCAATGAAGAATATGACAGGTTCTATGTTTCATAACTATCTTGTTTACATTTTATAGTTTCTCAGGATTGGACATATGTATAGAGACCAAGGTGCACATTACATATTATTTATTTTTTATATATATTATTAGGATTTAATGAGTTCAATAATGATAGGATATCATGTCTGTGATTCCCATCATCATATTTATATAGTTATATGATGATGTTGTTTATGAAGGATTTATTTATGATTTGTTGGATATGTTGATAATGTTGTGCCATGAACATTTTATTTTTATTAGAGGAATGTTTGATTTCTTTTGAAAACCTGCTTTTATTTGAATGGAAAATCCAAATTTGTATTAATATATTTTATAAAAATGTTTTTTCTTCACTGTGTATTAGGATTGTAAGATTTTTTAACTATTTTATTGGATTTCAAGTGTAAAATATTTAAATAAATTCATGGTGGTTTCCTTTTTGGTTTTTTTTCATCAAACTCTATGTATTCCTTTTGGAAATTATTGATTTTTTAACATGAAATAGGAAATTTTAAGTGCACTATGTTCTTGGGTTTCACTTAATGTTTATTGTTATACTTGTTTTGTTGAGGAGAAATGGGATCATAGAGTTTTGTCATGTGGAGTAATTTTGGAGATATTGTATCCATTAAATTATATATATTCCATATATTTATTTTTCCAATTCTTGAAATTTCAGAAATGAAATAAGATTCCAAGACTGTATAGGGCCTTTTCACATCCTTTTACATGATATTTTTATAGTTTATGATATTTTCAATTAATATGAATAATTTCATAGGATGTATTTTACGTGAAGCTGAACCAGATGCTATTTATTTGGAAATCAATTTTTATTGATAGAATATCATTATTTTAAATGGTTGATACAATTCTAAATATTTTTCTTTCATGGTACTTGTCACCATCCTGTGGTGATCAGGATTGTGCTTTGGGCCTTGTGGTTTGTTATCTCATGTAATTAGTTTGGTTGACTGATGCTGGACTGTTATAATGATGTGGTGATCTACTCATCCATTAGTCTCACCAGAACATCAAAAAATCACTGCTCTTGAATCCACACCATCCAATAGGCATTTATAGTTGCCCATTATTCACAGTGGGGCTCCTTGGAGAAATAACCTCTACTACACCCACCACATGTTTATTGTGACCCTCAGAACAGCCCAAGTCCCCCTAATCACATACAGAACACCCCCAAACTCCACCATCATACCCCCAAGTATCAAGAATTTAAAATTTAATGTCCATGAATAATTATAACGTTACAATTCTAGTACCACATTTAAATCCAAAAGGGTCCAACCAAATAATGTTGTTATTATATTTTAGTTGGTGAAACAATTTGAAGCATGACTTGTAACACACTATGTTTTTTTGAAATATAATTCCTAAAATAAAATAAAATAATTTTTTGTTTTTTTAATATTAAAACCATATTAATTATTCTCTACACGCAACACTAGGTCGGCTTCAGATACACACACCACCATGTTTTATCTTAACCATGATATATTATTCACATTGATATTTAAGAGTGATCGTTATAACCTATATGTATAACATATAGATATGATAAGTATAAAATGCATTAAATTCTTTGTAATAATGGATAAAAATAAATTATAACAAATTTATAATATAGTACATAATTTTTAACAATTTCATTATATCTTTCAAAAAAATATAATTTTCTAAAAACAATTTTTTATCCCTTATTTCGAATGATTATAAAAAAACTTTTGTGAAATTGATTTTAATTTTTTTTGATAAAATAGACATAATTTTTATAACAACGTATCATATTTATTTAGATTAAATTTTTTGATATTTTTATGAAAAGTTTAATTTTTTATTAATAGTGAGAAATAATTTCTTCTAATTGAATATAACTATGAGATTAAATTTTTTAAAATGATAAAATATATTTTAAGTTGTTTTAAATGTAAAATTTAGTAAAACTATAATTATATTAATCCAATATGATCCATTTTATTCAATTTTATGTTTAATTTTGGTATATAAACATAGAATGATTTTGAATGTTTTCAATTTAAAAAGCCGCTTTTTCATCGCATGAATAAGGTTATTTTTAAACTACAATTTCCCACTAACATTTATAGAATTTGGGATACATGATTCCATAAATTTAATAATACCAATTTATATTTTATTATCAGGTAAAATAGTTTTTTAACAAAAAAATTGAAATATCAGTTAAAAGTATTTATTATTGTAAATTAAAAATTTATATTACAATTGGTTAAACTAAACAGATAAGGAAACAAAACAACAAAAAAACACATCTAAAAAAACTTTAATGGAGATATATATACCTCCTCCATTATAATTTCTATAAGAATACATTTCATAACCTTTTTATACTAATAATATAAAGATGTAATTCTTTTTTTTTCAAAAAATTACAACTGTGCAAGTCCTTGTACTTATAAAATCCCATAAATTTTACCATCATTCTAAGAAAATCATACATTTTTTAATAAAAAAATTTATAATTATGTACCAAAATCAATACTAATTTCCTAAAATAATTATTTTGGTCATTTATCTAACCCTAGATGGATATGGGTGAACCCCTTAGGAGGATACATATAAAAGATGCAATGTTCATCAATGAGTATTTTAATTTTTTTTACATCCTTAAAATACTATAATAACATGGTTATATAATAAATCTATTATCTAAAATATTATAATATTCTACTTGGATTATTTTTTTTAATACATCCATCACTACTTCTAATAAATGGGTTATGAAGTCATTATTTGGGTGTATGGCAGACTCTCTCCATAGTAACTGATGTCAATAATTTTTCTATTACCTCCTCTCATAGATTTTTATAATGTTGAATTAATTGATTAAATATTGTATTTATGATATTATTATTCATATAAAAATATTATTTCCTTTATAATTTCATTATTTTGAGTTTTTGGATTACGATAATATAACTTGTGTGTACTGTGGACTACCACCTGAAGAAGCAAATTAAATCATTCACAATTTAGATGGAAGAAAATAGGGATGGATTTAATTTAAATAAATTATATTATTTAAAATAAAATTAATCTATAATGGTAAATATTTATTTACCTTTATATATTTCAATCTTAAAAATATATGGAGACAACGTTCATGTGTATGTATGACCTACCATCTTGATGATTGGTATATATCATTTACAATCACTATCTATTATGAATTACTCAAAATAATTATATAATGAAAATATATTATATTTATATCATTGTTATGTTTCTAGATATTTTTAAATCATGATCAATGTTAGTGGACTAAAAATTAAAAATTATAATATATATGAGTAACAAAGAGTTTATTTCATGAAACATAACTTTTCCATGGAATTGTTAATAAATTGGTAATAAAAGGTCATAATAAAATCATATATGGTATGATATATTTTCATTGAATTGTATAATATATCTATATTAAACATATATTTATTATATTGCATTTTTAATGTGTACGGTGAAATTGAAGGATTGTTATAAGAGATTTATAGTATCTATTTTATTTAATGGATACAAATGATAATTTACAACTTGTCTATAATGTATGGGGTAAATACTGACAACATGAAATTTTAAATCATTAATATCCTTATATTAATTTTATTTAAGTTTTCATTTTATTATAAGATTTGTCGATTCTGATTATGTAAAATAATATTGATGCAGTATGGTATTTTTCTATCAATTTGGATTATTTGAGATAAGTGTTATGGTATGCATCTATATTCTATATGAGGTTTATATATCTCCCATATTACATGTATTATCATTAAACTAGATATTATTGTGATGTTTTATGATCAATTATATTTTATCACTTCACAATCATTATTATTCAATTTTACCAATTTGGTAATGTTTTTAGGTTAAAATCTCTTAATTCATTATGATTTTCATTTTTTAATAATACTGGGGTCAAAGCCTCTATTTATATTTAAATAAAGGAAATATTTTTTGGTATAGCTGACCCATTACATCAACCGTAGGTGTAGTGGTAATAAATTCTATTACATAGACCTAAAAGGCCCATATGTTTGGACCAAAGGCCCTACATTGAATTGTTCTGCTATAGTACATGGAATGCCATAGTACATACCACAGTACTTACACTGCTATAGTTCCTCCTGCAGTGTCCAACACAACTGTCATATCATCAGTTCTATTGTTCCAGAATTTATGCAGTACTGCAACTTTTTAAATATTGTAAACTCCCGGATCCATATGTCACCAAATTACATCCCCCTACAAGATTGGTCACATGGCCTCAAGAGAATATTCCCAAAGGCTAAAGGCTGTTGACTAGAAATGAGGGCCAATGGTGTGATGGTAGGGAAATTATGCCCACATTTTCAAAGTGTAACATAGAGGAATAAATAATTATACAATAACAGAAGTTGTAAACATCATACTTCTGAGATAAACAAGAAAATACTGATAAGATAAATAAAAAAGTATAATTACATAATAAAGATTATGAAGCATATTTTGTTCTAAAAAACAGAAAAAATAAGTATAATATAGGAATCCACATTATGTTTTTGAAAATATAAAATAATCAAAGGAATCTAAGAAGCATCGCCAGCCTTGAAATGGTCCCATGCTCCGCAGCTCTTAAAGAACATCTTTAGTACCTAGTGAATGGAACTTTCCCTTGTAGATACCTAGAACAATGTAATATATATTTATGACCAAAATAATGACCCAAAGAGGGTGTGGAAAATAAATCTATTATGAACCCAACCATGATCTATGCCTATCTTTCATTGAGTATATAGAACAAGTAGTGTACAAAATGGAAAAGTAGTAAACTATAAAGTACTCAAATGTAAACAATACAACTAATCCTATTTTCCATTTTCTGTCATTATGTTTTGTACAACCATTAAATTACATCGAATCATATATGTATTGAGATCCGGCCTAAGGCCATCAATCCACCATATAAAGCATTCTAAATAGATACCGTAGAAGGCTTAATAAATCCCTACCCACAAGCATAATAAATCCTCACCTGCAGGCATAACAAATCCTCACCCACAGGAATAACGGTCATTATGATTGAGCCCAGTATATCAACATTTTAACATAAAAGAAAACACATGTAAATTACACTATTACGTGGTTCACATAAGATCATCTCACATGGGAATCATACATATCAAGCCACAAATGAATTAAACTATCAAAAGGCCACAGTGATAATTGTCATATCATTGGGAAACATGTAAAACACTAATCCTTATCCCTTAATAAAATAAATTACAATTTTTCATACCATGAATTCTATAATAACAATAATAAGTATATAAAAACACAATAAGGGAAAACAAGGAAAGCCCTATAGGAAACCTAGACCAAAATGCCATAAACAGTCATTCGATGGAAACACACCCATGGGGTGTCCTTTAATCAAATCACCAAGGTCAAACATTCTTAAATTAAATTAATTCATCACATAATCATCATTAGAAAACATAAAAAATCAATTAATATTCATGTATACTCCCAAAACCTGGGGAATGGCACTATGAAACGTATAAGGAACTCAACAATGAGAGAAAGGCATAAGACAACATATGTCGTGCTGGTATGACTCTCCTCGTATAGTGTCGAGCTTTGATTCGACCTAGTACGAGTTAGATATACAAAACGACCAAAAATTCTCAACTATTGATAACTCAATTGAGAGAGGAAATCATGTAGGAAGGCTCTAGAGGAAACAATTAATCACTGAGAATATTCAAACAGATCCGATAGTTTTTGAATTGGAGAGCATACAATGAATTGGGATCCAAAACCTCATTCGGATTTTCTAGGAATTCCATACGTTAAAAAGGTGTAATTTATATCCATATGGAATATGATTCCATTACCCATCTTAATAATTAATAAAAAAATACGGTGTGTACTTGAGACTATTCGTCGTGTCCATACAACTCCATCTATGGCCATCACATGGCTGTGTACTGGGATTACATGGTATGTAGCCTTACCTACATTTTGTGTACATAAAAGTACATGACATGTTGTCCTTAGTCACATCGTGTAACAGGCTTGAAGCCAAATCATGACCTCTTATCCTTTATATTCATAAGTATTATAGAAAAGGAAATATCTATACCTAAATAGAATAACCAGGTTCATAAAAATTTCACCCCTTAAATAAATTCATCCATGAATTTCCCTTTCAGGAGTGACGAATAAATATATGAGAACAAATCTAGCCAATGTGACCTTACATCGGCCTCCCTCTCCTATGTATCATCCTATACTTGGTCTTGATGTCATAGAAACTATTCACTTAGAACTTACCAGCCATGGAGAACCTTCATGATATGATACACAATATGAATTTGATTTTCTTCAAATGACCTTACATCGTCTTGCAACTCCCCATCCTCTCAATTAAAGGTGTGATACAAGACTAAAAAGTGACATCGTAACTATGAAACGCGAAATACATCATGTATAGCCCTATACCGCTGAGGTAACTAAAATTGATAGGCAACCAGCCTGACCCTATCAACAATCACAAATGGACTGATAAGTCGTGGAGAATGCATACCCTATCTCTTGATCCTCTTGTCTCCCAATCAATGTGAGAAGTTTATGAAAAATCCACCCCTAACCTCAAACTACAATGTTCTTCTATGATGATTGGTATGAGTTTTATGAAAGGACTGTGAAGTATCCATCCCCTTATGAATCAACTGAACCTACTCGGTAGTCTCATGGACAAGACGATGTTCTAGCATCACCATTTCTCCAGCCTCCAACCATCAGAGTGATGATCGACATGGCCTACCATACAATTCCTTGAAATGTTCCATTTGAATTGTAGTCTATATGTAATTGTTGAATGTGTACTCAACAAGGGATATTTTTGTCTCCCAAGAACCATCTAAATCTTGGATGCATTCCTTATGCATGTCCTTCAGTTACATAATCATGTGCTCTAACTGGCCATCAGTTTGAGTGTGGTATGATGTGCTTAGAAGCACAAGTGTACCAAGAACCCAATGAATACTCTTCCAAAAATGAGAAATAAAGTGGATGTCTATTTCTGAAATAATAGAATGTGGGACCCCATGAAGTTTTACCACCTCACGGATATACAACATCACATGCTCATAAACACCAAAGGTATCCTTTATCGACAAGAGTTGAGAGTCCTTTATAAGTCTGTAAACTACCACCCACGCTTCATCATTACCTTAAGGAGACCTCAGTAAAACCATTATTAAATCCATCATGACATCATCCCATTTTCACTTAGGAATATGCCACATCTATAAAATCCCAACAAGTTACTGATGTTATGCCTTCACCTAAAGAAATACTGAAGATCTCGTTACAAAACTAACAACCGATCTATTCGTACTGAACCATGAGTACTGACATTACATGTTACAATACATCTGTGTAACTTTGGGAGGTACTATCAAAACTAATGCATGAAACTCATACATAAAATCCTCAAATATTTCCACTGAAACCCAAAAAAATCCATGGATAATTAATATCTCATCATAACCTACCCTCTTACTAGGAGGTGGATCCACACCTTCTACATACTCCTGTAAGAATATGACCCTTGAATCTGATAATTTTTTCATCCTCACTATGTACAGGGGTAGAAGTGATAGATAAATAAGAAAGGAATGTTTTTCCATGATTGTCGTGAACCTCCAAATGCATCTCAGAGAACAATTCCATAAGCTTCCGCTCACTACTGGCCTCCTGTGCATCCTGCAACGGAGTCCTGCTGCTCAGTGTATCAAAAACTACATTGACTTTTCCAGGCATGTTGGTAGGATCAAATATGATATACTGAATGTATTCCACCCACCTTCAGTACCTCAAATTTAGATCATAAAGAGTTAACATGTACTAGAGACTTTTTTAGTCTGTGTACACCACAAGATGCTACCCCAGTATTAATAGAGTCTAATAGAGTAAGGCCCGAACAACCACAAAAAACTAGAGATTGTGCGTCAGATATTTCCTCTCAGGTGGCCTCAACTATCAAGACCTATATGCAATGATTTTATCTCCCTTCATAGCTCTTCTCCCATCCCAATACTTGATGTGTCGAAGTACACAATGGAACTCCATTCCACCTATGGAATAATCCGTATCGATGTGAAATTTAGACTCCCTTTATGCTACTAAAAAGTCATCTTGATAGAATTCAACCATATGTAATTCAAATACATCTTTGTCAAGCCCTTAATTGGAACTGCTAAGTGTCAGATGTCATGTATGTTTTTTTTGCTGCAGTTACCATCTAAAATTAGAAAACACGACACCTCATAGAGGTTTTTGGGAGTCACCAATGTTACTACTACTCTAACATTCTCTCGGTCTACTAATACTTCTATCATTGAGAAGAAGTGACCAATGAAGTGAATCTGATCCATTCATAAGTTATGATATTGAGAGATTCTCATATAATTTATGCTCTCCCAGTGTACTGAAAATTGTCTAATGATTTGTCGAATGGTTGTGTAAATTATGGTAATATTACAATATATCATCCATGAAAACCACCACAAATAATCCAAGTAAGGATAGAAAACATAGTTCATAAGTTCCATGAAAACTTCCGGAATGTTCGTGAGACTGAACAGAATAACCAAATACTCATTTACACCATACATACTACGAAGCGTGGTATGAGGTATGTCTAAAGGTCAAACAAGTACCTGGTGATATCTTGAACTTAATTGGGTTTTAACAACCATCAGGGATCCTAGAACCTAATCAAACACATCATTTATCTGGGTTATAAGATATCGGTTTTTAACCATCATTTGGATCAGTGTCTGGTAGTCCATGCATAGCCTGACGTTACTATATGCCTTTTTCGAAAAAAGGACAGGAGAACCCCATGGAGAAGTATTGGGTCGAATAAACCCCTTTTTATCTAAATCCTCTAGCTACCACATGATCTTAAACAACTACATTATAGACATCCTGTATAGAAGAATGGATACTAGTGTAGCTCTCGGTACTATCTTGATCATGAACTCCATCTATCTCAGTGGAGGTAACCTTGAAAATTCATTCGGTAAAACATCCATGAAATGTTAAACCTCTATAGGGAAATATATTTAACTTATTTCATGGTCTTCCAGATATAAACTAGAAATCTGTTAAAAGGACCTGGCAAAAAACATTACATAATCTTGATTTTTTTCAATAATTTTAACCAAGGATCATTTCAAATTTAGTGTTTGGTAGAATTAGTCCATAAATATTACATATCAACATGAAAATTACTTGTAGACACTACTTATCATATAAATTTTTTCATAAAATAAAAACTCTTAAGAAGAAAATTGTCTAGTTCCATGATTTAGACATCATGACTTTCCTTGATCCCATCCATGACCCTATTCATCCTTAAGTCACGTGGAAAACATTTCAAAAACATGGGAAGATCATAAAAATCTTATTAAGGGTTATAAAATAATGAAGAAAAATATTATCCCATCATTAAATAGAAGTCAATGGAACCATACTATTCAATCATAAAATACCATACAAAATCGAAAATATATATGTATAACACACAAAAATCATAAATTATGAATTTAAATAATGGAATTCATTACATAATTACATTGTAACTATCATAACTAAATAGGGAGTCACATTTGGAATACTTGTCATAGTATATTCCCTAAATATCTTAGGAGAACATTAATGTTTACCTCTATCACATTACCCAATGCATTGGAGAGCTATCTCAAGCTCACCCACCCTATGTTTATCATTTAACCAGACATATACATAAATAATGAACAAGAAACATTACATATTCATAACACATAAAACAAGAATAAATGAAAAAATAACATTTCCACATTGCAATAACAACATTTCATAGACATAATCAATGCTTTATCAAACCATTTTCAAAACCATTTAAATCATTTATAAAGTTATTTTTGAATCAAAGTGCATTGTACCACTATAAATATTTTAAATAATTAATGTTTTAAAACATTAATCTCTATGAAAATAAATTCTAAAAACCCTTTTGGAAACATGGAAATTAATGAGATATATTTAGAATAAAAATTCTTTTAATCTTTTAAAACGATGTTTCAGTGTAAGAGTATCGTAACACTTAAAAAACACTTGACTAGACATAAAAAAAGAATAGAATAAAATAAAACATATAATATCATGAGATTAAAAGTATTCATGATATAATATTCCAAAGGACAATATATACATCATATAAAATTGAATTGGTGCATAACAACAATTAAGTGTCAAGGAAATGTAAATTGAGTTGAATTCCATTATAATGACGGTATCCTTAGATTAAGGATAAATCAATTACATAATTATGTGTGACACATAATAATTCACTCAATATAAGTGGATATAATGTGTGAAACAATCATCGGTCATTCACACATATTTATAACACGACATAATCAAGAAGATAAGTTAATCCTTAGAATTGAAATTATGTTAAGTAGTTCCCAAACAGAGATTTGATAGCCTAACGACATCACATTAAAATTCATAAAAATAATTTGTGGAGAGATAAAATGTTATCTAATCACTTGGAAATAAATTTTACATCATTAATATTTAGAAGAACATATCCCAACATTAGTTTATGTAAATTAAAAGACATAACAAAAAGAAGTATTTAATAAATAGGAGGGTGAAAGGTTCCCTTAACAATTTGGTAACTTATGAAACATTATCCATATGAATGAAGGATCATAAAATGAAAATTTCATTTACCATAAATTAATGTATATTACACAATGAATACTATCTGGTGTAGTACATACACCACATAAAAGGAAATAGTTGCATAATAACATGATTCTCATGAGAATAATAAATGAAGTGAAAAACCCTTACCACATTTTAGTAAATCGAGTCGTATGACCAAAAGTTTATAACCACCAAATGAATCACAAAATACCATGAATATAAAAATAATAATGATGATATATATCAAATGGCATTATAAAATACACCACATGATATAAATAAGTGGCGAACTATGGAAATCTCACGGAATTAAAAGTGAGATAAGAAACCCCTTACCTCGTGTCCAAATTGATTTGTTTGTTCATTGTTCTACCTAAATAATAAACTTATGTTAATTTATACACGATTAAGAAACTTTTTAACAGTTTATTATTCCTTTTAAATCACATATTACCATTTTATGAAAAATAATTAATAATTTAATTTAATAATGGTTTTTTTGTCGATATTTGTTACTTGAGTAAAAAAATGAATAACTTATAATTACATGTTGTCCATGTGGTCAAGATTCCATTATCTCCATAATGATATTAATGATTTAAATATCATATATATCATATATATCCGGTATATATATGTATATATAATAGTACATAACATTTGAATATAAGAAATGAAATGCTTCGTTCATGGAAACAGTTAGTCGTACGTACGCATGAACACTGCTTTAATTTATATTTTGTATTTTAATTGAATTATAACATAATGATAAATAGATATATTATAATTATAGTATAATATAATATATAATTTCAATAAATCTATCCTTTATATGTCGCACATTTGGTGTGAACAAGTCATATCACTTTGAAGGGCGGTAGTCTGCACTTTCTCAAATGAAATTATCATGTTTATTCATTATGGAATCCATAACGGTATGCTATAAATTTAAAACCAAGAAACATAAAGAAAAAATAAAAATAATATATCATATATAAATACAGTCTCATCATAATGGCCACCATATGAGGTGGTAGGAGATAATTGAACAATCCTCGTTTCGTGAGGTGTTAGTTTGCAATCCACAGAAACAATGTGTTCTTTACACATTAGATGGGCGTGTGTGTAAGTGTAGTTTGAATTTTACTCATATGAACATCCTATAATATTAAGGATATTGTTTATGTTTTAAAATAGAGGAATAAAATGTGATCAGAGGTTGTAGAAGTAAAATAAAAGAAAATAAGTTAAGAGAAACTATAACCATTAATTTGAGTAACTCCCTTTGGTTTGAGCCAAAAGGACTTCCTGAGATGCCTTATGCCTATGGTAATTCTTCTAGGAGGAGGATATGAATAATGAGATCTTATTCGGGTATGGTATGGATGTTCCTAGGTTCTTGAGAAGTGGGAGGAATGGGTTATATGTGAGGGAATTTTATAAGGGGTGGAGGGGTTCTTTAGGATTGTGTGAAAATATTATTTTATTATATTATGATTTTCGATTTCTAAAGGTCCACAAGTCATAAAATTAGAAGCTATGATAACTCATTGTCGAAATATATTCATACAATAAAAATTGGAATGGTTTTGAATGTTATTTTGTTATTTATAATCTTATTTATTTAAATGATTTATTAATGAGGTAAACACTACATTTTTGTGTCATAAATAATTATATATATATTCTGCCTAAAAATTATAAAAAAAGTACCATTATTAGGAAATAGTTTTATCTTTATAATGAATATTTATAGTCTAAATGTTAATGTATATTACTCAATGTAAAAATTTATTTACTAAAAGATATTTGAATTTGTCATTTTTTCCTTTACATAATGTTAATTTAAATAAAGTGTCATTATCACTAACATGTCTTTCAATTGGGCCCCAAAATCTACCCAAGGATTCCCATGGTCATCCATGAGTAATCCAATAAGGTCATAACACGAGTTAAGGTAATTTTGTGTTATCATAATATTCTTTACATTAAATTACCCTATTCACCTTTATGTGCTGTAAATAAATGTCAAAATATACTATTCCCCAAAAAATTATTTTCATCTTATTGAAAAAAATTTACATACTAATAAAAACCATGTATGTCATATTTTTGAAATTTAATTCACAGAAGCAGTAAAATTTCATTTAAATGGATAAAGTCTTTTTTTTTAACTAATTCTTACTATTTTCGCTATTCATAAAAAATTGATGTTTTTCATAAAAATACTAAATAATCAGAAAAATCTATATCTGATTGTCTGAAATCAAATGTGTTGTCTATTTTATAATATTAAAAATATAAAAGTTTCATTAATTAATTTGAAATAAATTTTCATTGTCAAAACAAATAGTTAGTTTTTAAGAAACAGTATCTACCAAAAGATTGACACTTGTTTGTGCCCAATTTCAAAATAAAATTAATTTCAATGACCAAAAATAAATTATATGGTAAAAATATAATAAAATTACACGTTAAACCAAATTAAAATAATAATCTAACAATATAAATAAATTTTATTAAAAGACAGTTTTTAATTAAAATACTGTATTTTATACAATTCATCAATAAATGAATTATATCAGAAAAATACCAAAAAGTTAGCCATTGTAAATTTTGATATCCCAATTCCAAATAAGAATATTATTTTGTCAAACCTCAAATATAAATAGGTCCAAAACTAGATTTATAGTGGGTTCTCTATCCAAAGGCGGTAAATAGACCTTTTAATGAATATTAGAGAATTTATGCAAAAAATAAGATTCTTTCTTACTTGAAAACTCTAATGTTTATGGGATAAATGTAAAAGAAATTAACAAATATATATATATATTCATATTTGAGTTAGTTATGTCCATTCATTAAAATACAATGACTAGGCATTAACTACCATTTAAAATAATAATAATAATAATATTTTTCAGTATTACTCAATATTGTGGGCAATGCTAGAATTAAAATAAACCCGTTGTTCGATATCGGGTATGCCATCGAACATATAATCCCATAAAAATTAAAAATAATAATTTATATACAAATATTAATAAATAGAATAATTTCATATTTTTTATTTACCTAGGATGTTACATCCTTCTGCCTTTTGGGAATTGCATCATCACACTTTTAATATTGGGCACAGAAACATCATTGAAAGTCCCATATTAGAAAAAAAGTCAATAAAAATATCACATTAAAATAAATAAAGATATATAAAAAAGTCACCTGAGACAATAGATAATACGATTCCATGAAACCATGGATATGGTAAGAAAATGACACTAATATATTAACAGAGAGTGATAGAGAACTTGATCACGGAAAGGTAACCACAACAATATCATAAATTTGTGGTTGTGTTAAAGTATGATGATAAAAGATCAATTATTATTTTTTTACTTCATGATAATTTTCATAGTGTTGATGAATTTTATTAATAACTAGAATAATATCATAAGTTAATATAATTAATTTTCATGTATAGTGTCATCCTATAAAAATATTCTACCAGAAACTCATCTTTTCTAAAAGAGGTAATTATTCAAGATGACTTGGTCATACCTGATGTGATAGAATAAACTTATACAGTATCACATAATCTACAAATTATGAACTATATATTTCCTATATATCTAAACATCAAAAATAACCAAAATTGGTTAGTAGAAGATCAGATAATCCCCAAAAAATGATAATATTTTACAAAAAAGTAAAAATACTTTTAATCTCCAAAATTTGTCAAACTATACCCAAAGTTCAACCTACACCATCCATTAATCAATTTTCCATAAAATTCATCAACTTAATACAATCTATGATTTAAACCCAAATCTCATAAGTATTTAATCAAATAGTCTTCTAACATAAATCATAACATTTATCTCCAAATAACATCAGTTACTCTTAAGTATCATATTGAAAAAGTAATTAACCTAATCACATATTATCTATGATAAGTTAGTAATTTACATAGATATCCAAAAATCAACTTATTATTGATTCATAAAATCATCAATCTAAAAATAATTTGTCATACTAACAGGGAAATCACATAGTCTAGTGGTAGGTGATAAATCCCAATAACACATTGGTTGGGGGTTCGATTCACACAGCTTTATCCGACACAACAAGTTGTCATGCGATCTGCACGTTTTCCTTTTTCAAAATCTATATAATTTGAATAAATTCCCAAAAAGAGTTAAATTCATATAAAATAACCATAAAATATTTTAACCACAAAGTTTACCTAATAAGTTTCATTTTTCATTCCCAAATGTATCTACCTATAATTATCTCAAATTCAAGGATCATATAATCCCAAATGGTTCTTTATAACACTATCCATAAAAAAAGATAATTATTACTTGAATAAAATTTTCATATGTCAATCTTCAAGGTTACACATACTATAAAAAGTTTTCTAATTTAATCCCATCATCAAAAGAGCCTTAATTCATTTATGCATTTCACCATCATAAAATCTACCATAACTATTGAATCACTTATATGATGACTTCATACTCATTAAATGTTATTATTGATCCATTAACCATACCTTTACAACATATTCTAAAATACTTATTTCCAACAACAAAATCATGAATCATATCCTAAGATTCAATAATTTAAAATTATATGATAAGAAATAATCCATACCATTTGTTGGACATTGTCAGTTTCTTCATCCTCAATCAGAATGGCATTAGATATTGGTAAACATATATTTGTATGATCATGGTGATCCCATTCCCAAAACATCATCATTAGAAATCTATTTTGTATAATGAGCATTCCCACCACATTTAGAACATTCCATTGATCACTCAGAAATATCTTGTTTCCCATTTCATGAGTCAACTAGATGCTTCCTTTTTTCATGGAAGATTCTTGGGTTATGATAATCACTTCCACATATATTTCATCTTCTTATCCCATTGATAAATTTTCCTTGGTGTTTATTTTCACATTCTTATAGGATTTTTAATATACATACATTTATGATTATTACCTAAATGTCCATGTGGATTTTTTTCCGCATATATGATGCCTTATAAAAGTCACCGAGGTTCAGGTGGTCAATCATGATGCCTGATAGTTGGTTGAGAATAACCAAAAGGGTTCTCATTGATGCTCCCATTTAATTTAATTTCTCATTCCTAAAACCATCACAGTTTTCTTCAAAACCATTGTCACATTGATCCCTACTAGATCCATCCATTGACTAAAACAAAAAAGAACAGTGTGAATATATCAATAAAATCATCATATATTATCTTATGAGGATGGTAAACACTAAAACATACATTTTCATGTAATATTAAACTCATTTGATTAATCTAAAACAACTATGACTCCTTCTAATATGTTAACCATTATGGATATGTAACTTATGATTAATTAACACCCTAACCTCTAATGTTATCTAATCCGACCTCTGATACCAAATATAAGGACCTGACCATAAACATTACATAATCATGAATTTTGTCAAGAATTCACATTTAGGTTCATTTTAGGGTTAGAGATTTATAGAATAAGGTCATAAATTTTACATGTCAACTTCAAAATTACATTTAGACAATACTAATAGGTATCCATTTTTTTCACAAAATAAAAACTCGTAAAAAGAAACGTGTCAAGATCCATGTTTTAGAAGTCATAAATTTTACTTGATCCCATCCTTGACCCTATTCATCGTTATGTCCTCTGGAAACATTTCATAGACTAGGGTTGTTCATAAAATTCTCAGTAAGGTTTATATAATAAAGAAGAAAATCATTATCCCATAATTAAATACAAATCAATGAAACCAAAAGTTTCAATCATAAAATACCGTACGATATCATAAGATTTATGAACAACACACACAAATCATAAATCAAATTTGATAACTTATGGAATTCATAACATAGTTACATTGAAGCTATTACTTCTACATATGGATTCACATTTAGAAATCCCATCATAGTATATTCTCTAAATAATTTAGGAGAAACATTAAAATTTTATTTCGTCAAGTTACCCAATGTATTGGCCAGCTATCTCAGGCTCACCCGCCCATAGGTTTATCACGGAACCACCCATTTACATAAACAATGCCCAAGAACCATTAAATTTTCATAACACATTAATCAATAATAAAGGAAAAAATAACATTTCCACATTGAAATCACAACATATCATAGAAAAAATAAATGCCTTATAAAACCATTTTCAAAAACATTGAAAATATTTAATAAATTGATTTTTGAGTCAATGTTTCCCAAACACTATGATGATTTTAAAGGAATTAATATTTTAAAAAAATAAAGTTCATATAAATAAATACTAAAAACTATAAAGACCCAAAATTTCCATGGATTTTTTTCATATTATAAGAATTTTAAGAGTCCGAAAAAATTGGCGGCGTGTGATTCCAAGGCCCGGTGTGCCCAGAATGAATTTTTGAACTTTCTTTCGGGTACGTTCAGTAAACGTGTGAGCATGTTTTTATAACATTTGAACTAGTGCTTGGAATTGAGATCTGAGGACACCGTTGAACTCGCAGCGCTGGTATTCACATAATAAGACTTTCACCTCAATGACCTTTGATCAAGGGTGAATGTCAGTTTTTTTGTTTTTAATTAAAGAATAAAATAAAATAAAAAAATTTAACATTTTTATTTGTTGAATCCTCCCATGTGGATGTTATAAATGTGGGGACCACCTGAACTAAAAACATCCACATGTTTATTATGGAGGTGGGGACCACCGAGCATAAAACCCCCATTTTGAATTTCTAGTAGCGGGGACCACCCAAAACCTCTTAATGGGAGAAACCCCTTGAACTCCCTCATTAAATTAGAGTTAACCCATGGACTCCACCCAACATTAATTATGCAATCACTTTTCCTTTAATTGAGTCAATTAATTGGGCCATCTAATTATGGAAACATACCAACATTATTAATCTATCCAATTTATATTATATTGAAACCTCTTTCCTTTGAGAGGGTTTGGTTAGCGAAGGAGAAGGGGAGAGCTTGGAGAAACACTCTCTAATGAAGAACAACCTCCATTATAGAGTGATTATCTGACAAATAGTTGTACGAACCCAGGATCGGTGGTGTGTGGAGGGCTCTACAAACGTCAAAATATTTGAATTCCTTTTCACCCCAATAGAAATGAACCTATGATGTAGGGTGGTTGTTTGAATTTTACCCCTTACCCTTTCTGGAAAATTCTTCATAAATCAAGAAGAAATTATAGCTGCTTCCTTCCAGTCTAATGCAGAGATTGCGGGCCAAAGAAACATTTCCCGACCTCTCTGAAATAATTTTGAATAATTTTTCCATTCTTCGCAATGGATGAGGATGCCAACCATCAATGGTGGGGAACTAGTATGCCGGCCAGCACCACGGATATCCGGGACGAAGGCATCATCCAACCATGATGCTCGATGAAAGAGAACTGACGCCTGTA
Source organism: Viscum album (assembly GCA_963277665.1). NCBI lineage: Eukaryota > Viridiplantae > Streptophyta > Magnoliopsida > Santalales > Viscaceae > Viscum > Viscum album. The sequence continues at coordinate 1,522,133,069 of OY728136.1, forward strand.
CCACAACGGTGAAGGGAGGACGGCCGGCCAAGCCAGTCGTCAGTGACGGCGCGGTGCATGCCTGCCCCTTTCAAAGGAAACAAATTTCCATCTGGCCAGCCATGCTGGCATGATTCCCCATGGCATGTGCACTACCCCCTGTCCCCTACGCCGCACCACGGTGCCCACAAAGCCTCGCGGCCCACCAACAGCACCGCGGCCTCCATGACGTACTTTGTCCCCCGTACTGATGTGCAAACCCCTCGCGACCCCGGGTCTCATAGCGCACCGCGGACACCTCGACGCCAAGCTGGGCCACCTAGTGAATGCCATGCAAGGTTGACCCGATCTGGGACGGTCTGATCCGGTCGGACCAGACTCGGATCAACATTGACCAACTTCTTCTCTTTTGGCCATAAAATTGGCACAATGTAACTATTTGAAAAACCAACTATAGTGATATAAACCATGTAGTGAGACAGTCCCTTTGGTATACCACACTTGATATTTGGAAAATGTTGGAAAACTGTTGGGCTGGATCGAGCATGAATCCAACCCGACCCTCGAGACTAAAATACTAATAACATATAGAGCGGGCGTCCGTTTGATGTACAATCTGCCGCATTGATACCCCTATTATTTGGATGTCCTTTGGGATTATTCTTCTTGGGAGTTCATGGATGTTGGAGTATCAACCAGTGGCTTATGGAGCGTACTAACCATGAGATAAGAAAACTTAGTGCAGGAATCATGTAGCTGGTTGTGACGATGTACTAGGATCTTGTATGGGTCTGACGATGTACTGACTATATACTAGGGTGTTTTTTGGGTTTGATGACGTACTAAAAATATTATATGATATTGTGTGGCTCTTCCAATGTACATATGATGTACTGGAATCTTGTTTGGGTTTGATGATGTAAATACGATGTACTAGGATCATATGTGGGGCTGACTACATACCGACGATGTACTAGGATCCTATGTGGGTCTGAATAAGTACCAACAATGTACTTGGATCCTGTATGGGTGTGATGACATAATGAAGATGTACTAAAATAATGTGTGGGTCTGACAATGTACTGATTATGTACTAGGATAATATTTCGGTCTAACGATGTACTGATGATGAAATAGGGTCATGTGTGGTTGTGAAGACATACTCATGATGTACTTGAATCCTGTGTGGGTCTGATGATGTTCTATGATCTTGTGTGGGTATGAAGAGGTATTATGTTCCATTGTGGGTATGACATTGTACTATGATCCTCTATGGGTCTGGTGATGATTTAGGATCCTTCTTGTATCTGCCTCTAAACAAAGTAAGATGATTCATTATTTATAGCTAATCATATTTACTATTGTACCTATGATTTACCCAGTGTGAGCTAAGTCCGTACCTATGTGGTACATTTCATTGTGGTAATAACTAGTTGGTATTTTTATATGTGGCATACATGTGTTGTACTTACAATCATGGTACTCTTTCCATTGTGGAATAGTTGAGCATGGGCTATTGAGATGGACTCTATGTTTCCTCATTATTTAGATGGGAATAATTGATCACATAAGTACATGTAAGGGCATATACTTATGTTTGGTGGTCAGTTTATTTCATGCTATGTGGTTAATCCTTTTTGGTTATTGTGAGACATTTAAGTACTCAAGGTCCCTACTTTGTATCATTATTCTCACCCCTACATGGGTTATTCCCGCACCTTGTTGTTTTTGGTGCAGAAGACGGACATCACTGACTGAAGATGAGGGTACGATGACTGGACAGTGCCCAGAGGTTGACTATACAGTGTGTCGGTATGCCGAGGAGACCAGTGGACATGAAGTGCTGAGATGAGGATCTGTACCTACCCTTCAGGTAGGAACCTTGGAGGATGACCCAATATCTATATTTCTCTTTCTTCAGTTGTATTTTATTTCAGTTGCACATGTACCTTTACTATAAGGATTGTATTCCAGCCCCTCATACTTTAAGAAATCTTTTTTATGTACAGTTTACTAGTGTTTGTATCTTGATGTGTGCTTGGTTGCATGTGTTTACATGTTATAAAGGCAATGCCTTCTGAGTTTAAGGGAATACGCCTTTCAGTGCTAGTTTCCAGCCCCTGACCTATGGAAGGTTTTCTTGGGGAAGTCACAGCACAAGACTTGGGGGACATGTCATGACAAATTGGTATCATAAGAGTCGGTTCTACCATAGAACATTGGACTCTGATCTCATTAATGGAAATATTGTTAAGTGTAGTGATTGTGGTTATCACTTCAGGTAATCCAATGTTGGTGCGATAGCTGATGTATCCATACACCAGGACCCTAACTTTTGATTACTAATACAGTGCATGAAACCACTGATTGCATGTGTGTTTTGAAATGTTTTCTTCTATTTTCATTGAGTCAGATCACCATGTATTACTTAATTTCCATGGTGCACATATTCCTTATCAGTATGCCACTGCATAGAAAACGAGTTAAGATTCCCGAGAGAGTACATGAGGATGGTACACTGAGTGACGATGCTCTGATGTAGGTCCCTCTTACAATGTTGGCAAACTTGGGTGGTGTACCAGAATAAACACCACCCGTTGGGAAAAAATAACCACCAACCACACTGGAATATGGTGCGTGAAGACTTAGTGCTTTGAACAAGTTCAAGCAGTAGAGGCATTAATGGTTTCAAGGCGAGAAATATTCTTATGTGGTTGAGGGATGTTTAGAGGCAGTTTTTAGTGTTTTATGCTAATTTGAGACACTAGTAGAGCAGATGGTGAACATAGCTAATAGTATTTTTTAGTGAGTGAACATGAGGATTTTCCACATAGTTACGAGGCTTCAGTACATGGACCATTACCCGAGTTATTATCTTCGGGTAGTGTGTCCTCTATATCAATTTCTGTTGGTCAGCAGTTACAACCAGTGGTACGAGTAGAGGACAAATATTTTCTTAGTTCCTTATGCATGATCCAACATCGGACCCCCTTCAGGTTCCAAGGCAAGCTTGAATAACAGGAGGATGAATACTATCTTGAGGTGGTTGTTGAGAGTTATCCAAAGCTGTTACACCATCGGTATGATGACATGTCAGTAGCTGAGTATTCATCCAGCTGTACTGATCATTTCTGGTACACAATGAATACAATACGATCCGGGCTTCAGAGCTTGGACCACAGAGTAATGTGTCATTAGAGACATCCCTGCTAGAATTATTCTTCTATGCATTCCTACTTATGTTAGGGTTCTAGAGAAGACCTTTTTGGTTCAATATTCATTAGATGATTAGATGCATCCAGTAAATATTAGTAGTGCGATAAAAGGAAACTGGCACAAGTATTAGAGTCTTGGGCATGTAAAAATGTTATGAGAGGTAAAAGTGTTAGGGATAGATGAATCTACAGAGATGAAAACGTGGGAGCCGAGCATGGGGAGAAAAATGAGGTTGTGTACATTTCAACATGTTACAACCACCCCCCATTGTTGTCCCCGCCAGGCTCAGGAAGATAGAGGATAGGGTAAGAGAGTAGTTTCATGCGGTCAATGAGTGTGACCCAAGAGCTCTAGGAATGATTCGAGGTATGGTCTATGACTACTACTTTATTTCGTATCAATAGACATAGGTACCAATCATTAATTACTTCCAAGAATCTTTTCCAAGACCTAGAGTTTCTGGTTTAACCGTTTACTTGAACCCCATGTATAGAGATACCTTTGGGAGGAGACTTAATAAAAACAGCTACACAGACGGTGTGATCTGACCCTTGAGGTGATTGATTTGGTTGAAACCTTTTTGGGACTGCGTCGATGCCTTACGATGTTTGTTTGGATATGGACTGGGCATCCAAAGTTCATAATCATATTGATTATATTAGGAAAAAAGGTTGTGGTTTCCCTAAAATGTTGGAATGGGGGTTTCATTGGGCAGAAAAAAGGGAAACCTGGAAGCACATGATGGACTCATGCATAAGAGGGTCCAACCGATCACACATTAGTCGGCCAGACATTCCCTTATGGAAGTAGGATTTTTATGTTTTCAATCCCAGACAGGTGTGGTAGAGCATGAGGATATCTTTTCAAAATATTTTTCTAGGATTACCTCCCCAAAGGGAGAGGGACGCTTGCTTTGGCTAGGTACTACCAGATATTTGTACTTGATTTCCCTATGATAGTGGAACCCTTGAAATATTTGACAAAAAAGTGGGTGCCTTTCCCATGGATGGAGAAGTGTCTGTAGGTATTTCATGAGCTATGACAAATACTGACAAGTAGAACTACACTACCCATGACCCGGAGTAGGCAGTGGTGGTATTTGCACTAAAGTTGTGGCGGAATTATTTGATGGGAAATCATTTTATAGTTTACCTGAATCATAAGAGTTTTAGGTATATCTTCTCAAATAAGGACATGAACCTGAGACAGTGATGTTGGATGGAGTTCCTCTAGGAATATGACATCATGATTGTATATACTCTTGGGAAGGGTAACATTATAGCAGATGCACTCAATAGTAGATCTGGTACAATGATGCTAGGCAAGGAAATGGAGCTGCTATCCGCTTTGTAGATATCCTTTGTGGATCAAGATGGAGCATATTTTCTTCAGTCTCTAAAAGTCACTCCACACTTCTTCATTGAGTTAGGGAGTCACAATGTGGGGATACTGACTGTGGGGATCCATGTGCTCAAATATCCACGAGACAGGCACCTGATGGATTCCTATAATGGTGGGTAGCACTCCATTCTCTTCAAAGGTTGTACCATGGTACTAGTGTCACATCGAAACGATTTGTTGAGGGAGTTTGAAACATCCCCTCTATAGGTACATCCAAGAGTGGTGATGATATACTAGGACCTCTAACGATAACACTGGTGGCAGGGAATGAAGAAAGCAGAAGTGGATTTTGTCTCTCGGTGCCTCACTTATCAACAAGTGAAGGCTGAGCATCAGGTACCAGCATGCATGGTTCTTCATTTAGAGGTCCTATAGTGGAAGTAGGATGTGATATCCATGGACTTCATTACATGAATTCAATTTACATCCAGGGGTCATGGTTCTATATGGTTTATCAGCGACTGACTCACCATGTCATCCCACTTCCTTCATATCGAAGAGCAGGGTTCAGTATTTTGTGAAAATGGGCCTTATTGCATAACTAGTTTGACACTATTGGGGAATATGCATTAGAAATTGAAAAAACTATTTATGAACCGTCATGGATGATTTAAATATATGATGTATATGAATAACCTAGGTAAAACAAATTATGTCATATATTAAAAATAAGGATTTCTTATTTAGACATCCTATAAGTTATTTTCCATGATTATGTGGTCTTATGATTTTATTACTATTTATACAAATATTATATTTCATATATTAAAAGGATATAAACTGAAGGAATCATGTTAATGTTGAGTGTTACTAAATGTTAGATGATTTCCCTCATGAGATACCAATCATTATGGCAGCTAAAATAAAAAATCATGTGTATTAATGGACAATAATTTCTTAATCTTGGAATCATGCAGCACTTCAAAATTATTATACCGCGGAAAAAATCTATAGAGTACTTAATGAGGTAATTTTGAACATATATCACTGTGTCTTATAATCCACTTGTTATTGAGAAATAGATCAGCAACACTGAATAGATATTTTCCAACCAGCAGTGTTTAATGAATGAGATGGTAAATTTGGTTAACTACTATTTGGATGGTGAATATGATAAATAGATTGCACTTAACAATATTATGAGGTTGCATGATAAAATTGAATTGATTGGGAGGGAAGATTTTAAGAAATTTTTTTTGAATAAGTATTATTCTAACAAAAATAGAGATGGAGTTCCTTAATCTAAAGCAAAAGGAAGATGAATCTGTTGGTACATATAATGAAATTTCTAAAACACATTCAGTAAAAACATCATATATTATCATCTAATATGAATGTAAGGATGATATTTTCTTCATCGGATTAAAACAAAATATTTTTAGTGATTCAAATATTGGAGACATCATTAGGTATGATGTGTTTTTCAAATGTGTTATCGATGTGGAAATGGATTTTGGAGTTACATATTATTTTCAGGGTTTAGATACATGAAAAAATGGAAATGATAAGAAAAAAAAAGATACTATGATAGAAGGAGATGAAAATTCATTTGGTCACATTATGTATGAAGAAGTGTAGTCAAAATATTCTTAATGTGAATAATAGGTGTTTTATTAGTAGAATAGAAGTTTAATGAGCTTCATATTACAGAATTGGTAGGAATAAGTTAGATAATGATGAAAATAATAATGATTTCTCATATAATGAACCTAGCATTATTTAGTTTTTCAACAAAATAGAGTTTGGGAATGATTATTAAAATTTCACACATCCATGGGTTTCTATTGAATTTCAATTTAAACAAAAGCTGAAGACAAAGGAAAAATCAAAAGATTATTAATTCATGATTGTTGAAGTGAATCATAATAATTATTACACACTAATCCTCAAATCCTTATTTTGGTATTTCATGTTTTATTTTGTAATAATGATCCCATTTAAAATATTATTTTTCATCTTAAGTGGAATTTCATATGATTATCCGCCTATACATTAATTTGGTAATAAAGAAATAACATTTGATATTTTATCATTTATAGAATGATCCCATGAATCTAATATAATTTTTTAATAGATTAAGAGATTATTAAAAAAATAATTCATGATTTATTATTTTGAAGAATTTGTGATTCTAGTTAAGATTCAATTAACGTTTAGGGAAACCATAATGAGTTTATGAGATTAAGACATATCATAGGTTGAAATTCCATGACATCCCATTTGTGTTTTTATGTTACTGGTGATAGTCAAGATTAAATTTATAATTAGATTCATTTATTGAAATTCAACCATTTAGTTTTATATATAGTGACAAATTTGTTTGATTAGGGAGGCCTTCAGAATATGTATAAATATTTTCAAACATACTTAAACCCGTAATGTTATATCTTATTAATGATCTTAAGACAAATACTAGTTATAGTTGTTCCCATTACATAGTCATCAAACATCATTGTTATCATAGAATGTTAATATTAAGGACTACTATATAGAATATATATTTACTAAGATGTAAGGATTCATGTATTTCCACATTGAATAGTGTTTTATCCATTTATAATGATTTTCATGAGTTTTGGGAAATGTATTTAACAAGATCAAGAATAGAATTTGTTATTAATCCATGCATACCATCCAAAAAACATGGTTATTCATATGGAATAATTAATAATATGGAGGATATTCTAAGATATTTTAAAACTTATTTCAAATGTTGTTGCGATCAATATATTCCGAAATTTCAGTTTTTTGAAAACCCTAAATTTCACATATGAATCTAGTTGCCTCTATATGAATCACCCTATTGAAAGATGTGTTGAAAACCAACCTACTAGACTGATGTTATAGAGTGGAATTTATTAGGGCAAGAGAAAGTTGATGAGATGGTAATGAATGGTAGATCTATATATTAACATATATGAACTGAAAAAATAGACAACAATATTTTATTGATAATCATGGAGGTGTTCTATAATTTTATTTTAGTAAGATGGTATTTATAAAAATTTCATCATGGATAATATAATGGAAAACTAATCTCTATATATATTAGTCACATTACAATACCTGATCATATAAGGAAAATATCATATCATTTGGAACATCCAACGAACCTCTCTTAAGTTCAGGATGGATCACATTTATCACATCCGATTAAATATATAGATATAATCCATCTCATTTCCTTAACACATAGTTCATAAAATGGGAGCATGATATTTCTTATTAGGAGCAACAAGTAGATATTTAAGATCAAATATATAATGTTTTACAGGATAATACCACTCACTTTCTCAATGTTTTGGGGAGAAACCACCTACTTGAGGAATCTATGTGGAAACTTTTAAATGAAATGTTGTATAAATATCGTAATCTTTTAGTACCAATGCAATAAATATCAAGGGATACATTCATATTATGGAGAGAGAATGTAATACATATATTTTTTATGATTTATTATTTTTAAAACAAAATTTATTTTATTTTATAGCTTGCATTACATGATACTCCATCTATTTTTTGTGTTTCATTCTACACTGGTTGAGTTATGTTATGGATGATACTTAATTAAAAAAACAATATATATTATCAATATTGTACTATTAAAATGATAATTATAACCTCAAATTTGAACATATAGATTTAAATTTCAATGAATATTTTTTAAAAATTAATTATAATGGTTTTATATAATGATAAAATATTAATAAAATATACTAAATTTTCAAGAATGCCTTTTTATATTTAGAAAATATTTTTTATCCAAAAAAAATACGTAATTTTTTATAAATAAGTTATATATATTATTGAAACATTTTGAAATATAATTTTAGAAAATAAATATAATTTTTTAAATCAAGAAGTTAAAATTTTATTATTTAGAATTTTAAAGATTTTTTAGAAAAGATTCAATGTTTAATGAATAGTAAAAAATTGAATTTTAATTGAAAACATATGTTTCATTTATATTATTTATAAATATAAATTATATTTTAAATTTTATTTATATTTAAATTATGTAAATTATTATATATCCATTAATAAAAAAAATTCATTGTAATCAATTAAATATTTAATTTCGATACAAGAATGTTGTAATATATTAAATATTTTCTCTATAAAAATTTTCTTTCTCGTCGTGTCTGCGGGCATAAATTTAAATATAAATTTTTATATTTTGTTAATAGATTATAGAAAAATGGTTTAAATATAATTAATCATAATAATTAATATAAACTAAAAATTTATACTCAATTTTTAAAAATAATAATAGTAAAAACACTAGATATTATTTATCATGATTATGGTAAAAATGGGATTACATCGTTGTTAAATAGAAACGATAAGAGTAAAAAATTACTATAATCTTCTCTAAACCCCATATAATCTACATACAAAGACCCCATACCTATTGTATTAACAATAATCAATTTGGTATCATTATTAAAATAAAATTACATGAGTGGAATTATTTAAAAAAATTACTAATACTTTATTCACCCCACGCACAAAAGATCACATTCGATCCTCTCTTCCATACACAATCATACATATTTTTTCATAAAATAAAAAACACAAATAACATTATTTCTTCCCTTAACACTTCTTATATGGATATGTTTTTATAAAAATTAAACCTATGAGTGAATTTGGTGAAAACCTACAGAGGATACTCGAAAAAGATGTAATGTTCACCATTAGTCTTTTTTGTTCTATTTTCTCCACCACCTCCTTCATTTTTTATTATAAAATGATTACTAAATATCACTTAATTTAACATATAAATAATTTTTTTATTATATGGTCATGTTTTAAAACCATATCCACTTCTATTATATAGGTTAGGAAATCATTGTTCATGTGCAAGGCACACTACCACCTTACGAACCAATGTCATTCGTTTTTTATTACCGCCTATCATGGTTGGATAATAGTAATTATTAATTTTTTATATAAGATATATATGATTTAATTATTATTCAAATATTATTTATTCACTCATACTTTAAATATTTACATTTTGTGTGACTATGATAACATTAATCAAGTGTATGACAGTTGTAGTTGGGGTTTGGCTTTGTGGTAAGCACCCTGTAATCCTATAAGAAAAATGGGTGTTCAAAACCCATTGGGCACAGGGTACTATAGTAGTACTATAGTTCACTATAGTAGTGGGTGTACTATTTGAGGGTCACCACTGAAGCAATGACGGGGACTATAGAAACGACATGACACAGTAGCAGCAGCGAGTAATGTGTCGTATTGTAGCAGGTGGGTAATTTATTAGTACTATTCATAGAATTGTCCAAGGGCCAAACATTTGGTTCTATGGGCCATGTAATGGGCTAAGTTCCAATTGGGCCTTTGGTATATTTAATGGGTCACTCTGTACCTAGCTAAAGAGGACTTTTCTTTACTTTAATATTAAATGAGGCCTTAGCCGCATCATTTTAAAAAAAAACTCATGTGTACGACTGACTACCACCTCCTAAAGTGATTCGATTCATTCACACTTCAATTAGACGGTAATAAGGATGTATTTAATAAAAATATGTGATATATATAAAATAAAAATTATTAAGCCCTGATAATTTATATGTTAATATTATTTATTTCAATACTGAATTAAAATTGACACATTAATTGTGTGTATGTACATCATACCATCCACATGAATAGTGTATATCATTTTCTTTAATGAAATTTGTTGGGATAATCAAAATACATATATAATGATTTTATATGATATTTATAAAATAATAAAAAATATTTAGATGATGAAATATAGATCTTTTTAAGAGAATATAAAATTAAAAATCGAATCATAAATGAAAACAAAGTTGTATTTACCCTAAATGTATTGTTAACATGGAGATATTAAAAATGGGTAAGAAACGTTCATAATAAAATAATATACGATAAGGTAAAGATTTTTATTTTTCTTAAATATATGTATAATAATTTTTGTTACAATACATTAGTTTTGAATTTGTGTCATTGAATTTAAGTATTATTTTAAGGGATTTGTAGTCACAATTTTATTTTATAAGGAAATATGCATATGAACCAATAATTTATTTTTTGTGTTGTATAAACAAACAATATGACAACTTATATCATGAATATAACTTTTCTAAGTATATGTAATATTTTAGTTTATGTTTTTATTTTAATGGTTCTTTAAACTCAAAATATTACACTTGGGGTTAGGTAGTTTTTTTCTTAATTCTCCAGCTTTGAGACATAAGTTATGTTATACACCTTTATTATTTTTTCTGAGATATAATAATATATAGAAAAATTGAAATGTGATATAAAATATCTATTTACACTCATGATATTTGTAGTTTAATATTATGTTACTATATTATGGGATTTATGATTCAAATATGAAAAATTGGTAAAGATTTTATTTATCAGTCTCATAGTTTATCAAGACTGTTTATGATTATGTATTCACCGATTAAATTTTATGATACAAATCAGATGAAACACATGATTTTTCTTATCGTCTTGTAATTGATGATATATTCATCTAATAGTATACATTTTACACTCATTTGTACCTAAAATAATTGTCTATATTCTTTAACAAATTAAGATAATATTTCTCTCAACGTTTGAAAAATCATTTTCATTCAAAATTATGTTTTAAAAAATAATTTTTAAAATAGATTTATTATTCTACAATAATATTTAAAATAATATTATAGCCAACTTTTTATTTTTACAAAAAAAATTAAAGGAGCATTCATCTATTTTTCCAAGAAAATCCAATTATTCTCTTTCTAAAAATGTGAATGGAATCGTTGTTTTTGTCATGTATAAAATGACCAAATCATCCAATCATCGTTAATATTATTTTATTAGAGATTATATTCAAAATTATCAATATTATTTTCATATAAAACTATTTCAAATTATTTAGGTTTTTAAAATATTTTCTCAATGTGGAAGGGTTATTTTCCTCGTGAAATGTATAAAATTATTTTTAAATATTTTTTTAATAATACAATATTAATTTAAAATACCAAGTAATTTCAAATTATTTCATGTATTTTTTTAAACATGAATTAATATTTTTCACAATAAATTTTTTAAATTGGTTTTAAATGATATAATTCTTATAATTCAATATTTTTTTTAGTGAAATGGACTTGAATTTTTTTTATATTAATGAAAAATCCAATGAAAAGTAGTTTTCCTTGGTAAATATTATACTTTATCATTGAAAAACACTTTCCATGTAATATTACATTTGTTGATATTATATATGATTTAAAAAGGATAATATCCAAGGATACCTGTAGCACCACAATATTCTACGGTACACTTGTCTTTGAATAATGCAACAACGTGTGTTGTACAGAACATCGAGTTCTAACACACACCACAACCAATCAAACTAGCTGTTATGAATAGTAATACCTACTTTTTAAAATTTTAGAAATATTATCTCTCAAAATGTACTTCATTTTCTTATTTGGAGTATCGAATTTATCCTATGGTGAAATTTTGGTACTTTTCGGATAACTTTAATATTTTGATGAATTGTGAAAATTACTAAATATTAATTAAAAACTACTTTTTTAATCAAAATAATTAATAGTGATATATTATGAATTTGAGTGGTTTTAAAGTATATTTAGAATATATTTTTTACCATTTAATACAATTTTGGTCAGTGGACATAATTTCACAATTAAACCGGACATAAACAAGTATCAATCTTTTGATAGTTATTATATCTTAAAAACACGCTTTTTCTTTTGACAGCGGGAATTAATTTTAAATTATTTTCTGCCACTTCTGTGTTTTAAATTTAGAAAAAGGGATTCCATATTTTTAATCTGGATGTACAAATTATGTAAATATGTAACTTTTATATTTATACATTTTGAATAATTACTTCTGTAAATATTTTATTTACCATGGTTAAAGGGTAAATCTGGTAAATAAGGGTTAAAAAATAATATTATAATAGTACTAAATTATTCTAAAACGTTTCATAACCTTATTGGTGGATAAATTTCTGACCATGGTCATATTTGGATCGATTTTGGGACCCCATGGAGCCAGTTGTAGGAGATAGGGACACTTTATTTTAATTATGTTAAAATAAATTCAAAAAAGACATAATCATATATCTTTTAGAAAATCAATTTTTACATAGGGTTATATATTTTGGATATTCGACTATAAATATTAATTAGAAATATTATATGATTTGATACATAATGGTATTTTATTTATAATTTTTAGTCAATATGTAATTTAATTTATTTATGACACAATGTTGATGTAGTAATTACCTAATTAATGAAAAATTAGAATAATTGATATTATAAATAACAAAATAAATGTAATTTGAGACTTTTTATTAATTCCAAGAATTTTCTAGGATAATATAACATGTTATTATTGATTTAATTAACTTTGTTTGAAGTAATCATTCTGTTATAATTTTTTTAAAAATCAATTATTGAATAGTGTCCAAATTGACATAAAAGAGTTTTTAAAACAAATATTATATTATTAATTTATATTAAATTCTTAAAAATATAATGTTCATCCAAGAGACTTATATAATCATAATTGTATCATTAATGAACAACTTGGGGGACTCTTTGAGGTATAGAGTATCTTTATTAACTATATAATATAAAAATACAAAATGACATGGTAAGTGGAAAACTAATTAACTAAGAGTTAAAACTAAATGATAAGGTTACAATAATGACGCAAACTTTTCTAAATTCTTTTGGTTGAGGGGTTCTAGACCCCTCCCCACCTTAACCTTTAAATAATACACTTTAGAGCCATTAGAAACCGAAGTTAAAGTTATTATAAAATAATATTTCTAGCTTTTGCAAAGGGGCCCCTCACCCCTCTTATAAAATGGAACTCCCACTTCTCATTAATTCACACCATAAAAGCCTTTTTTTTCTTCCAAACACTCCCCAAATACTCTCTCAAATTCCCTCACTTCATCCTAGATTCCTTCCTTTAGTCAGAAATCCAACCTAAGGATCCCTTTTGATCAAATCAAAAGGAAGAACCTGAAGAAGAGGTAATAATTTCAACACCATTTTTCAAGTTCCTTTATTCTTCCACTTCTTCTATCATTGTTATTACCATTATAAAATAATAAATCCAGTATATTATATATAATTTTATGTTATTATAAACATGATACACCCATATTTCAGTATTCTATCTATCCTTTGAATGACATGTCACCATACGTGCGTACGTACGGCTTACCGTGTCCACGTCATGGTGTAATTATTATTCAAAACATTATTATTCGGATGGTTATAATAATTATGTGTAATTAATGTAAATAATAAATATAACATGATAATTATTATGTATATATGAAAACCATCCAATTAAATATTATTTTAATATCAGAAATATGATATTGTCGCTAGTGCGTATGTACGGACTACCGTCTCCACGAACGCAATGAGATTCATTCTCCGTCGTATCCATTTAAGTATAATTCTCATTTGAAGATTAATAATAATGTTTAAGGTCTTAATATTATTCAGTATATGAATAAGATACAACCTATACATGACAAACATGGCTTACATAACAAAACATATAAAAGAAACTGAGTAAGTTAACACCCGAAACGACGATAATTCTAAAATATTATTAACAAAGCAATGTTAAAAGATCATATATGATATCATATTAATATATGTCATTCTTGTACAATTTAATAACAATTATTTCACCATTATACAGGAGGTTAACCTACCCCAACCAAGGAAAAGTACAAGGTAAGGGTTTATTTTGCAATCTCTTCATTATCCGAGGTTGTTTATACGTAATAATCGACTGGGACTTCTTTATCATCCACATCCATGTTTCTTAAAAATGTATTTCAAAACATTATTAATATTTACTATAATATGGGTTAAATTCATTTATAAACTTGTTGGATTTTATAAGTGGTTTATAAAGGAATCTTTCGGTCATTTTCCAAACAAGGTCCTTTTTAACCTTTTCGACAAAATTAAGGTAAGAATGTTTTTCTTAACTTATACGGTCGGTGCGGCTATTTTCCACCGTTATAAAATCATGAATGATTCCCTTAAAAATATTATAAGAATATTTTCTAATAAAATGTTTTATTTTATAAATATATGACTCTTAAATGATTTCAATATAGAAAGAGATATTTCTCTATAAAGTGTTTCGATTTCATCTATGTCAACCTCATTTTATGGATTTTACATTTATTTGAAGTTGATTTATTATGATACAAAACTTCTATAATGTATTTATAGTTTTGTGATATGTTTGACTATGGATGTGTTATTTTTATACCATTCCTGGTTTATGTATGAAGTATTTACATTTTGTATACTAGTTTTAATACGAATGTTTATGTTATGTTTAAAACATTTCATATGCAAATGCATTGGACTTAATATGTGATGGGTGGAGCCCGCTATAGCTCCTTGATGCATCAGTAGGTATCATGAGACAAACTAGTGTCTTGGGACAAGTCCTTGACAAAATCTTCTTTGTAGTTTTGGCACGAGGCCTTGGCTATGTGGTTATGATAGTCTGGAATTATACACTCCATCATTATGACAGTGGTTATTGGTATTTCATGTGATTATTCGATTAGTATAATATCCATGTGAATAAGTAAATGGAATTATTTCATTTTATTTCTTCAATATTATGTTGAAGTTAAAATTTAAAAGGATTTTGTTTTAGTAATACATTGCCTTAAATTTTTATTCCTATTTATGAATGTTTCCACTATATTGTTATCCTTACTGAGAATTTGAGCTCACCCCTTTATATGTTTTATTTTTCCCAGGATGTGAAAAAGTATTTTATAAATGACCTGTAGGGATAGTATGAGGGGATAATAGTGTTTAATATGGAGACTATATTGTTGTAGTTTTCATTTTATGATGTAATGTAAACTTTATGAATTTATCTAGTTATTCCAAGGCTACTAAACTAATTGGTCTTTAGAGACTTGATTTTTCTTGTGATCTTGCCAATGTTATTTAATAATGCACCGACTCTGGGTAACTGTGGTCGGGGCATTACAGTTGGTATCATAGGAAGTTTAGTACAAACCTTGGAAGATAGATTTAGATAAACTCTGATTAGAGCACATAAACCTAAGATGTACTTTGATGATTAGTATAGAAGAACTTCCTAGAATTTTGGTATTGTAGAGATTTTGTATGTTTTCTGAGGAATACATCCCTTTCTGGATACAAGCAATTAGATCCGGCTCTGGCACAGATGTACCTAGGGGTAAAACCCGAAAACACTGCATTGAGCTAGACTCGAATGGGAATTGGTGCATGACAACGTGCCTTGCTGCACTCTTGGTTACGAAACTTCCAGGGGATATTCTTAGGATAACTCTCATTTTCTTTACAAATCATTATGAAGGGTTTTTGAGTATATACGTCTTAAAGGAAAACATTTTTAGGATTATGGATTATATCCATAAATAGTTCAATTTATGTTCTGTGTTTTATAAGTATGAAATTATGTATTTTGATTCATAAACAGATCTAGTTTATGCCATTTTTTAGAAATGGAACCTAGTGGAAGAAATGGAAAAAGTATCAATGCACGCACTCCATATAGGGATTTCCCTCCTGCTAAATATAATTATAGTGAAGTTGGTGATGCAACTGGTGCCGATCAGAAAATCACCATACTGGGACAACTCACTCAGGTTTTGAATAATAACCTTACATGTTTGGAGCACCATGATCCACATTGTGGAGGATCAATGTTATATTTCTTCATGATGAAACAACCACCAACGTTCAATGGGAGTAAAAATCTCATAGTAGCTGAGCAATGGATAAATTCCCTAGAAAAAATATTTCAGGCTTTGGGGAGTAGTGAAAGGGAAAAAGTTATCATGGCAGTTTACCGCCTCACTGGAGATGCTGATCAATAGTGGTCATTGATTCAAAACACGAACGAAGATGATGAAGTATCAAATATGGAATGGAGGGAGTTCAAATATATGTTTTTAGAAAAATACTTTCCTCGTGACCATCAAGAAGATATGGAAAAACAATTTATGAGTCTGAGATAAAAGGAGGATGAGAATGTTGCAATGTATGAGGCTAAATTTAAAAGGTTATCAAGGTATGTTGTAGATTGTATTTGTAACCCAAGAAGTAATATTGATCATTTCGTTGATGGGTTAAAACCATTTTGTCATCGATATTTAGTCTCACAATCCTTCTCGTCGTACAAAGACATTACCTCATGTGCTATCAAGACAGAGAAGGAATACTCTAAGTCATATGACATCAAAGCAAAGAAAGAAAAGAAGAGATCTACCGATCAATCTGGGAATATAAGTAAAGGAAAGAAGGGAATAGTTGAATATCCATCCTGTAGTAAATGTGGTAAGAAACACCCCTGTGCTTGCTTAAAAGGAACGAGAGTCTATTACAAGTGTGGTAAAAAAAGGCCACCAATATCATGATTACAAGGGGAATAAGGAAGCTACCGATGTCCATTGATACAATTACAGGGAGATGGGATATTATGCAAATGAATGTCTTAAGAGTCAGGAGAACATACCTCAGAAAAGGCCAAGGGATCAAGGCCAACCTTATAATATCAATACTTCTTAGGTAGAAGCTCCAAAAGACGTGGTGGCATGTAATTTAATGGTTTCTTCAAGGTTAGAAAATGCATTATTTGATTCTGGATCATCGCATTGTTTCATATCTTCCCAGTTTTCTATGAAAATTAGATATTTCCAATTTCATTTAACAAGGGATTTGGCAGTTAAAACTCCTAAGGGGAGTATCATTGCAACAATGTTTTGTGAATCGGTCCGCATTAAGGAACATAAATGTTCTTTATCGGCTGACCTCATCGTTATGCCTATGATTGAATTTGATATAATCCTAGGTATAGATTGGCTTTCAGACCATGATGCGAAGATTTATTGTTAGAAGAAAGAGGTTATAAATCTTGATGATGATGATATAGAACACCTTATCTTTAGAGCAGAATAGTCACCACCTAATTCTTATATAGATCCACCCCCAATAGCTCAACTAAATTCAATTATTGGGGAGGAAGAGAATTAAATGAATGTTGGTGAGGAATGGAATGTTCAAATAGAGGAAGTACCTGTTGTGAAATAATATGTAGATGTGTTTCTGGAAGATTTACCTGGACATCCTCCAGAATGAGAAGTTGAGTTTTCCATTGATTTAATTCCTGAATCAAGGCCTATATCAAAGACCCCTTATAGAATGTCCACTGTTGAATTAGTCGAACTAAATAAACAACTAGAGGAATTGAGTAATAAGGGATTTATTCACCCCTAGTGTTTCTCCATGGGGTGCCCCTGTTTTTTTTGTTAAAAAGAAAGATGGATCTATGAGGTTATGTATCAACTACAGGGAGATCAATGCTATAACAATAAAGAAAAAATATCCCCTACCTTGAATTGATGATTTATTTGACCACCTGCATGGAGCTCAATAATTTTCAAAGATTGAACTTCGATCTAGATACCATCAGTTGTGTATGAAGAAGGAAGACATTCCAAAGAAAGCATTTCGAACAAGGTACAAGAATTACAGGTTTACAGTAATTCCTTTTGGATTGACTAATGCACCCTTTTTTTATGGATCTAATGAACAGAGTTTTCAAGGAATATCATGATGACTTTTTAGTGGTATTTATTGATGATATCATGGTATACTCCAAAATCTACAAAGATCATGAAATTCACTTGAGCATTATATTGAAGACTCTGAGAAGACATGAATTATATGGGAAGTTTAGCAATTGTGAATTCTAGATTCAAGAGATTTCTTTTCTTGGCCATATTGTCTCCAAGGATGGAATTTCCATTGATCCTTCTAAGAACAAGGCAATCCATGAATTGCCTGCACCGATGAGTATAACTGAGGTATGTAGTTTTATTGGTTTAGCAGGTTATTATCGACGTTTCATCCAGAATTTTTACCAGTTGGCTAACCCATTAACAATGGTCACACGTAAAGGGGTTAAATTTTTTTGGACAAAAGAGTGTGAAGAATGTTTCAAATAACTGAAGAGAATGTTAATCAATGATCCTATATTGACTCTACCACCGTGGAATGATGGGTTCGTTATTTATAATGATGCATCGAAGAAAATACTTGGTTGTGTCCTTATGAAGAATGATAGGGTTATTGACTATGCATCTCGACATTTGAAAATTCATGAACAAAATTGTCCTACTAATGATCTCAAGTTATCTTGTGTGATCTTTTCTTTGAAGATATGGAGACACTACCTCTATGGTGAAAAATGTTAGATTTATTCTGATCACAAGAGATTAAAGTATATTTTCTCACAAAAAGAACTCAAATGAGGCAAAGGAGATGGCTTGAATTACTCAAGGATATGATTGCACGATACACTACCACTCGGGGAAGGAAAACAAGGTGGAAGATTCTTTGAATAGAAAAGATCATGGAGTTTTGAAAATGATGAGAATTAAAAGGGATCCAATTTTCATGGATCTAGTAAAGATGGATATGGTAATCACCATGGATGGTGAAACATCAATGCTTTTTAAAATGGTTTCCAAACCATATTTACTAGAAAGGATTAAGAGTTCTTAGACTTATGATGAAGATTTTTGAAAAAATATTAAAGCTGTGAATGATGGGAGATTGAGAGAATTTGTGATTGAAGAAAGAATTTTGAAATCTGGGAAGAGACTTTGTGTTCCCGATATACCTGATCTAAAAATGGAATTGCTGGATGATGCTCATAGTTCCAATTTCTTTATACACCCTGGGAGCACCAAAATTTATAGAGAATTTAAGGACAATTTTTGGTGGGACAACATGAAGAGGGAGATTGATGATTTTGTGTCAAGATGTATGGTTTGTCAACAAGTGAAAGCTAGAAGGAAACAGCTTGGAGGAGTAATGCAACCTCTTCCCATACATGAGTGGAAATGGGATAATATCACGATGGATTTTTTCATGGGACTACCAAAGAATCATAGAAGGAATGATGAAATATTGGTTATTATTGATCGTCTTACCAAGTCAACACATTTTCATACTATAAGAGAAGATCTTCCACTAGAACATCTAGAAAGACTATTGATGAAGTTGTGAGACTTCATGGAGTACCCCTATAGATTGTTTCTGATAGTGATCCCCATTTTACTTCAAGAATCTGGAAAAGTCTTCAGAAAGCCATGGATACTGAACTTAATTTGAGAACTTCCTGCCACCCTCAAACAGATGGACAATCAGAACGAACTATTCAAACCTTATAAGACATGTTGAGATCCCACTCACTTGACTTTCAGGGTATGTGGGATCAATATTTACCTTTGGTATAATTTTCCTATAACAATAGCTTCCATTTGAGTATTCAGATGGCACCATATGAAGCGTTATATGGAAAGAGATGTCGCACAGCAACCTGTTGGGATGAGTTTGGTGAAAGAAAACTTGTAGGCCCAAAACTGGTGGAGGAGACAATAGAAAAGGTGAAGGTAATCCAAAACCACATCAAAGCAGCTCAAAGTAGGCAGAAGTGCTATGCCGATAATCGAAAAATGGATTTTGAATTTCAAGTCAGTGATCATGTTTTCCTGAATGTATCTCCATGGAAAAGAGTCATACATTTTGGTAATAAAGGTAAATTGTGTCCCAGGTACATCAGACCTTTCGAAATTATAGAATGAATTGGGGCTATTTCTTACCGATTGACAATTTCTCCAAGTCTCTCCAAAGTTCGAGATGTGTTCCACGTATCTCTGTTGAGGAAATACATGCCTGACCCAAAGCATGTACTCACCTATGAAGAATTATAACTGGAACCTGATCTATCTTATTGCGAAGAGCCCATCAGGATTCTTGATACGAGATAACAAGTGCTAATATACCGGACGACTCGTCTGGTAAAAGTTCTATAGAGAAACTATAAGATGGAAGAGGCAACGTGGGAACCCGAGAAACATATGATGAAGAACCACCCGAGTCTCTTCATGAATTAGTATTCTAGAAATTTAGAGGAAGAAATTATTTGAAGGAGAGAAGAATGTAGCGCCCCAAGCATCTACGGTACGTTTCTCTTTGAATAATGCAGTAGTGTGTGTTGTACGCAACATCAAGTTCTAACACACACCACAACCAATCAAACTATCTGTTATGAATATTAATACCTAGTTTTTAAAATTTTAGAAATTTTATCTCGCAATATGGACTTAATTTTTGGATTCAGACTATCAAATTTAGCCTATGGTGAAATTTTGGTACTTTTCGGATAACTTTAATATTTTGATGAATAGTGAAAATTACTAAATTTTAATTAAAAACAACTTTTTTAATCAAAATAATTAAAAGTGATAAATTATTAATTTGATTGGTTTTAAAATATATTTAGAATAGATTTTTACCATTTAATACAATTTTGGTCATTGGACACAATTTCACAATTAAACCAGACATAAACAAGTATCAATCTTTTGATAGTTATTATATCTTAAAAACACACTTTTTGTTTTAACAACGAGAATTAATTTTAAATTAATTTCTGCCACTTCTGTGTTTTTAATTTGGAAAAATGAATTCCATATTTGGAATCAAGATTTCTAAATTGTGTAAATAGGTAACTTTTTTTGTAGACATTTTGAATAATCACTTCGGTAAATAAAATAT
Organism: Viscum album; assembly: GCA_963277665.1. Lineage (NCBI taxonomy): Eukaryota > Viridiplantae > Streptophyta > Magnoliopsida > Santalales > Viscaceae > Viscum > Viscum album. Next base: position 1,522,154,377 of record OY728136.1, read on the forward strand.
TTACCATGGTTAAAGGGTAAATCCGGTAAAAATGGGTTAACAAATAATACTATAATAACTCTAAATTACCCTAAAACATATCCTAACCTTATTGGCGGATACATTTCCGACCATGGGAATCTTTGGGACTATTTTTGGACCCCATGGAGCCACTTGTAGGTGATAGGGAAACATTATTTCAATTAAGTTAAAATAAATACAAAAATGACATAAGCATATATCTTTTAGAAAAACAATTTTTACATAGGGTTATATAATTTGGATTTTAAACTATAAATATTAATTATAAATATGAAAATATTTCCTACATAATGGAAAATTTTGTATAATTTTTTGACCTTATATAATTTAATTTATTTTTGAAACAATGGTGATGTAGTAATTACCTAATTAATGAATAATTAGAATAATTGATATTATAAATACCAAAATAAATTTAATTTGAGACTTTTTATAAATACCAATATTTTTAAAGGATAATATGACATGTTAGGATTGAGTTAATTAACATTTTTTGAAGTAATAATTCTGCAATGATTTTTACAAAAAAATCAATTATTGAATAGTGTCAAAATTGACATAAAAGAGTTTTTTAAAAAAATATTATATTATTAATTTACATTCAATTCCAAAAAATCTAATGATCAGACAAGAGAATTAAATAATTATTATTGTATCATTAATGTACCACTTGGGGGTCTCTTGGAGGTATATAGTATGTTTATTAACTATTTAATATAAAAATACAAAGTTACATGGTACGTGTCAAACTAATTAACTAAGAGTTAAAACTATAAGATAAGGTTAATATAATGACCCAAACCTATCTAAATTATATTGGTTGAGTGGTTTTAGACCCATAACAACATTACAATTTAAATAATCCACTTTTGATCCATTAGAAACCGAATATGGATTTATTATAAAATAATATTTCTATCTTTTCCAAAGGTTCCCCTCACCCCTCTTATTAAAGGGCACTCCCCCTTCTCATTAATTGACACCTTCGAAGCCTTTTGGTTCGGCGAAACCTGACCCAAATACTCTCTCAACATCCCTCAATTCATTCTATAGGCCTTACTTTAGTCATAAAGCCATCCTAAGGAGCCCTTTTGATCAAATCAAAAGGAAGAACCTGAAGAAGAGGTAATGATTTCACCACCATTTTTCAAGTTACATTTTTCTTACACTTATTATATCATTGATATTACCATTCTAAAATAATAAATCATGTATATTATATATACCTTGATGTTATTATAAACATGGTGGAACCATATTTCATTATTCTATCCATCCTTAGAATGATATGTCACCATACGTGCGTACGTACGGCTTATCGTCTCCACATCGTGGTGTAATTGTTATTTAAAACATTATTATTTGGATGGTTGTAATAATGATGCCTAATTCATTTAAATAATAAATATAACATGATAATGACTTTTTATATATGATATACCATCCAATTAAATATTATTTTAATATCAAAAGAATGATATTGTCGCTCGTGCATACGTACGGACTACCGTCTCCACGAACGCGATGAGATTCATTCTCAATCGTATCCATTCAAGCCTAATTCTCATTTGATGTTTAATAATAATGTTTAAGGACTTAATATCACTCTTTGTATGAATAATATACAACCTATACATAACAAACATGGCTTATATAATGAAAAACATATAAAATAAAATGAGTAAGTTAACACCTAAAACGACAATAATTCTAAAATATTATTAACAAAGCAATGTTAAAAGATCATATTTGATATCATATTAATATATATTATTCTTGTATAATTTAATAAAAATTATCTCACCATTATACAGGAGGTTAACCTACCCCAACCAAGGAAAAGTACAAGGTAAGAGTTTATTTTAGAATCTCCTCATTATCCGAGGTTGTTTATACGTAATAATCTACTGGGACTTCTTTATCATCCACATCCATGTTTCTTAAAAATGTATTTCAAAAAAAAATACTATTTACTAGAATATGGGTTAAATTAATTTATACCGTTTTTGACTTTTATAAGTTGTTTATAAAGGAATCTTTCTATCTTTTTTAAAACAATGTCATTTTTAACCTTTTCGATAGAATTAAGGTAAGAATGTTTTTTAACTTATACGGCGTGTGCGACTATTTTCTGCCATTATAAAATCTCTGAAGATTCTATTACAAGATGATAAGAATATTTTCAAAGGAAATGTTTTATTTTATAAATATATGACTCTTAAATGATTTGAAAATAGAAAGAGATATTTCTTTAAAAAGAGTTTTGATTTCATCTATCAACATCCTTTGATGGATTTTACGCTTATTTGACGTTGATTTATTATGATACAAAACGTCTATATTGTATTGAAGGTTTTATGATATGTTTGACTGTGGATGTGTTATTCTTATACCATTCATGGTTTATGGATGAAGTATTTACATTTTGTATGCTAGTTTTAATACAAATGTTTATCTTATGTTTAAAACTTTTTCATATGGGAATGCATTGGACTTAATATGTGATGGTGGAGCCCGCTATAGCTCCTCGATGAATTGTTAGGTCTCATTATACAATCTAGTGTCATGGTACAAGGCCTTGAAAAAATCTTATTTGTAGTCTTGGCACGAGGCCTTGGATAGGTGATTATTTGATTAGTAGAATATCCATGTGAATAAGTAAATGGAATTATTTCATTTTATTTCTTCCATATTATGCTGAAGTTCAAGTTTAAAAGGCTTTTTTGTTGTTATACATTTCCTTAAATGTTTATTCCTATTTATGAAATTTTCTGCTATATTGTTATCCTATTTGGGCATTTGAGCTCACCACATTCTATGTTTTATTTTTCCAATATGTGAAGTAGTATTTTATGAATGACCTGAAGGGATAGTATGAGGGAATAAGAGTGTGGACTATGGAGACTATATTGTTTTAGTTTTCATTTTATGATGTAATGTAAACTTTATGAATGTATCTAGTCATTCCAAGGCTACTAAACTAATCGGTCTTTCGAGACTTGATCTTTCTTGTGTTCATTCCAAAGTTATGTAATAATGAACTGACTCTGGTTAACTGGGGTCGGGACATTACAATACCATTTATATTATTTCCCATAATTTTTTTAAAAGATGATAATGAAGCTTGTTTCAATTCGATCAGTTATACCCTGATATAAATCTTATGAATCCCACTTTTTTCACGGGTTATATGACGATGAAATGATAAAATTATTATGAATCATATCACTATTCCATAGATTATTATATAATTAATTGTTTGATAACCCAATTTTATTTATTCTGTTATGATATGATGAATGTTTTAGAATCTCTCGGCATAGAACTGTATAGTTTTTATTATTGGATGTGTTGTAACAATGTCTCATTCTAATGAATTAGGTAATGAAAAATTTTCTATGAGATAAGGGGTACATAGGTGGTTATCCTAAACATAAAAAGGAGGGTACAATGGTGGTAAGAACATTACTAAAAAATGGGGTACACATGTGGGTAGCCCAATCCCGAAGTAGGTACATGGGTGGTTTGACCAATCCGAACATCCTATGAATGTATTGGTCGGTATCCTTGAAATTACATTTTCTATGATTATGTGATTTTCAAAAATCTCTATCTTATAATATAGTTATGCTATCATGTTCCATTTTCTTTCATTTCAATATGATTTATGTCTTATGAATTTAAAATCACTATTAAATGAATCATGATTAGGATCCTTAATTTTCATGGTAAACATTTCAAATTTTATGATCATTTTATCATATAATTATTCAAAAATAATATATATATATATATATATCTCATTTACATATACCTAGAATATGACCTCACCCAATGTTACGTATCCTATCTATTTGTAATCAAAAATGGTTTTTAGTTGAAGTATTAAAGTGGTAGATAATATTCAAATAAATTGATGATCATTCACGAAATAAGAAGATAGAGTGCATAGTATCAAATTAACTATACTATTATAGGTTTAAAGAATGTGTTTCTATAATATAATGAATATTAATCTAAAAAGACTTCAAATCCTTGTTTGATAACCCAAGTTAACTATATTAGTAATTTTATTAATTAGATTAAATCACAATATAACACATATATCTATAAATAATTTTGATTAATATAGAGTTAGACCATGTTTTATATTATCCATTTCCAATCGCTTTAGATTTTTTATTCGGGTTTGTTCCTTTCGTCTTCAGGATTTCTGAATAGGGTTTTCCAAAAACGTTTCTAGGCTTATAATAGTAATATCTGATGAAAAAATGATTTTAATATTGGAAAAAAATCTAATACATTTTAGTGATTTTTCTAACCATGTCTTTGGGATATATAACCATTCCATGGTGTTTTTTTATCTTTATAAAAATATAACTGATTTTATATACCCTATACTTTTTATTTTTAAAAAATTGAAGAATGTAAAATTAAATGTTTCTAACCAGATTGTTTTCTAAAAATATTCTTCGTTTTTATAAAATTTATTAAATTTATAAATAATAATGATATGATAAAAACTAACAAGTTATATTTGAATGTATAACATTAAAAACATGTATTAATTAAAAAAATTGGTCAATATATGGCTTTACTAAAACAACATAGGGAACTGAATCATTATACCAAAACATGATTGATCCATAGACTCAATCATGTTCTTGGATTGTCAATACTTTAAACACGTGTCTATGGAAAACACAAATTCATTGGGGAATATTTTTAATTGAAAAATATATAGCTAAATTTATATCTAATAATATATATAAATTTTAAAAAAATTATTTAAAACAAATTTTAAAAGAACAATATACAAGAAAAATTGTTATAAAAAGTCTTTAAACCGAGACATAATATAACTAATTATATGAAGGATACAAACCCATCAAGAAAAAAAACCCTCCAATTATTATTGGCCAAACATTATACTTTACCATGATGGAAATAAATATCTGACCACATCATTTAATAAAACGAGAACCATTTATTTTCTAACACCATTAAAAAATTGTTTTTATATTCATCATGATGTATAGGAAGGGATGATTAATAGAAAAATAAATATGATTTCCTCAAATAATTCCTCTAAATTCCATTATATGATCTAATAAAAAAAATTAACCAATTCCATATGAAAAAATTAATAATTAGATAATAGTTTATAAAATTCAATAATTATGAATTTTAAATTAACTTCATGAATATAATATAAAACATAATTCAAAACATAAATAATACTTTAATTGTTTTTCAAATATACTCTACTTATATAATAAAATAAAAAAAATTGATGGAGATACAAGAATTTATTATATTTTGAATCATAGTAGGGGTTTTCTTTACCAAGTATTTTTATTGTGAAACAACATTGATTCATTAAACATCTTGATGAATCACTAATGGTATTTTCCAAAAATCCATATAAATTTCAAACTACATAATATGGTTCTTTTATATAGTGGATTTTATGATGCTAATAAAATTAATGAAATTATCATAATACACAAATTTTCATCTTAAAATAATTTACTTTGAAAATATTACCCTAACCAATATTTCATAAATTAAAAATATAATTTTTGAAAAAGAATCCAATTACCATATACCATATTACATGATATCGAAGCCTATTATGAGTGTCTTTGATTAATTACAAAATTGGTATCTTATATAAATCTAGATAAACCATCATCACATCAAATAAATATAATATAAATTATTTGATAAATTAATTATTTCAAAACAATCTTTCGGAATTAACATCAATAAAAATCAATGAAATAATTCCAAACAGATAAGAAGAAATATGAGCCACCTACCTAAGATTTTTTTAATGAAATTCACTACATGTTCAAGATACTATGACCATAATGTTAAAAAAATTACTCAAGTCATTATTATCGCATTTAAATTAGGGTTCATAAACATGAAGATATATATATACAATTTTTTTTTGCATGTGGCTTTTATCATTTGGTGTGAAAGAAATCATAATTTCATGACACATGAAAAAGTTAATGACCACATAGAAAATATTATATGTTCACCAGATTTATAATTTTTTTAGAGAACTATAAAATTGAGGGGTTTTATGCAAAATGATTTATTATCTAAAAATTTCACTACTTATTAGCAATTTGAAATTTCCAAATAACATAACATAATAATTTCGTTAGAAAAATATCCAACAAACTACCCATTAGTAAAACTATGAAAATAATCATTTTTAACCAATATTGATATAGATATGGATGTAAAAAATGATATTAAACTTTGGGGATCCTTTATACATTGGGCATTATTTAAATTTATAATGTAAGTAATCATTGTGTAAATCCATTTATTACACCCTCTATCAATAACTGACTAAACCTCATGGTCGATCATCTTATAATTCCTTTTACAATCATCTATATAAACTTAACACTATTATCTCGTAAATAATGGCCATATATTTAATAAAATAAGAAACCATTAAATCAATGTAAAATGTTAAAATATTTAAAATATTATTCTAAATTAGTATTAAAACTCATGTAATCAAATTAATAAAGAAAACCATATATTTAATACCTCTCTAATAATCACATATTAAATTCCCAAACTAGAGAACCCTTAATCCAATGACATATATATCAAAACATTTCTAAAAATTTATTTTCCACATCAATTTAATTACACAAATATTAATATCACTAGATAAAACCGTATAAAATTTTATATGTAATATTATTTAAAATAATAAACATTAAAAAACATTCCCCCATTATGTAATTAGATAAACATTAGATTTTTTTTTTGTATTTTCCATTGATAATGAATTTAATAAAAAATATTGGTTATTACTATATTATTTAGTTGGACTAAAAAAACATTTCTTGTAATTATCCATATCATTGGATGGTATCCCCTATTATTTTATTGATATATCATTTACTCAAAAAGAAAAATCTATAGTTGTTTCTGGTAATATTTTCTCCCATATATTTCCATATGAACTTTCCCATCATTCCACAAAACTCAAAACAAATGAATAACTTCCAAATGATGTTAGTATTTATTATTTTAAAAATATATATCTATATTTTATTGAATTTTATAATTTGTACTATACTAATAAAATACTGATGAACAATGGAATATTGTTAATGTTTATACATCCGTAACTATAAAATGATGTATTATATGCATTGAAACTTATTTGGGGGAAACATTGAATAATAAGAAATACCCAAAATTCCATCCATGATTAAAAATGTAATAATTCATTTAGATTAAAATATTCCTTGTTAATCATGACATTTATGTCCTAAAATAGGGAATATCATAAAAAGGCATGATTGCTAAAAATAAACAACAATTATTTTAATATATATTTTGAATAAGACATATCCTATGTATGATATATCATCAAAATAATCAATATTATATAAATATGATTCACATTAACATGAAAAAAATTCATCTACCAAAAGAGGAATTTAATATACTAAAACACATTACAATGGTGATCCCCATGTCCTTCTAACCAATTAATTGATATGATCACTTTTTATTTTATTAAATGTTTTTTTAAAAATACACAAATAAAATGTGATCTTATATTGATATTCTTATATGGAGACCATAATCTGAACATATGTCCACCAATGCATTTATAGTCCATTTTAATTTTTTCTCATTTAGAGGATTATATTATGAACTCACTCTCAACTAAAAGTGTATTTATTAATATAATAATTTCTAGATCCTTGAAGTGAATATAGGGTTCGATTCAAATACAAGTGATAAAAAATATGAATTTCATATATATATTTATTCCACATTCATCAAATCCATTTTTTACAAAAAAAATGAATCCATAATGGTTAAAATAATGATAAATTTGATTATCGTTATCAAATTACCCAAAAACATCATTCTTATATGGTATAATGAAAACCAGTAAAAAAAATTATATTAATAATCTAAACTTTCCATATAAGTGGAGTTTATGATCACAAAATTCTATTTGGTTCCTAACAATCAAATATTTCCTTTTTTTCAAACTAGATATCAAGGTACCTTATTCCAAATTCAAGTAAAAAATAACTATTTTTGATTATCATGAAATGAGATTTTAATCGAAGGATAAAACCCCCAATAAAAGTTTTAACTTTTTTAATAACCTCCTCTTTAAATAATAAAGGAACCTACCTTTAATACTTGAAATGGGAAATTTAATATTTTACTAGATCTATCCAAAAATTCTATCTCCATATATCAGTGCATGATATGGATTTTTATATGTAATCTCACTTTTTATTCAAACAAGACATTATAAAAAATCATGAATGAAATAACAATATGATCTTCATGCTCATCACCCATTATGTGGTAATGTATTAACAATATTATCAATTTCCACTAGAAGTATTATTCCAATAATACATGAGCCATTATAATCTATGAATATCATAAATTGTTAGTGTATTATTGTGATATAGAGAACAAAAATTATAAATTCAAAATATACTCAACCAATATCCTTTGAATCAAGTATAAATCTCATTATGACAAAATATAACTTATACTATTGTATTCAAAAAAACATTTTGAACCTCCCACTAAATAGATAATTCCTACATCTATTTAGGACATTACAAAATATCTATATATAATTCATTCAATTGATAACGTTTACCTTTTAGTCATAATTTATTTTGTCACCATTAATTAGTATGTATCCCTAGACACCTCTCTACTCATAATAATTCATTGAACACCATTTTACCCATTAAAGAATATTATTAATGGAGTTAAATTTAATATTCTATTAACTTGACCCTAATAAATATATAACAAGTGGATCCATTTTTACATCACTTCCTTCTATGTCAACACAAAAATTAGTGGTTCATGTTTGATGAAATATCGACTAAAAAATTCGTAATAAATTAAATATTTGATAAAAAATTTATCTCATAAAATTTATTCAAAAGAATCCAATATAGTACCAATTATACCTTTTTGTAATCTATAAAAATTTCATTCACAAAGATAACATTTCTCAAAAAACAATAATAATTTAATCCAAAATTTATTCTAACAACATTTCATATATTAATGTTTCAAAAACAATAATTCAAAATATTAAAATGTAAATTTTTTCTTTTAACCTACTGAATAAAATATTTCTATAAAAATACATAAATGAATTATTCATGGTATTTTTGAATAATATAATTAATTTTACGTGTAAAAACAAAATTAATATTTTTAAATCCAAAAAACATTAAAAAAATCATAATTCATATAATTATTTCTAAAAGTCATCTGTAAAATATCATAATTCATTTCCCTTGGTTGTTGATACAAAAAACAATAATTTATATTGGTAAAAAAATTCTCCAACAAATATAAAAATATCTGCATGGGGTAAAAGATCATTATTCTTCATTATCATCTAGTAAATCATATGATAGATGGTCCATAATCATAATCTCCCATCAACCATATTTGATAATGTAATTTGTGTAATCCTAGGTGGTACAGTTGAATGAGAAAACATTTTTCAATTACATATCCTCTAATTGAGTCATCAATTCTTCTATATTTATTAAAATAATATGATATGATTTAAAGTATAATCTAATTTTTTGTAGTAATTTGACAACTATTTCTATGTCTCTCTTTAGAGAAAGCGTTGAAAATTCACTATAAAATTCATTTTAACAATCATCTACTATGACTATCAACAATGATTTATCTTCTATCACCAATGAAATCATATCAAACCAATATAGCTAAACAGATGATCCTTAATAGTTCATATGGAAAAGTCCCACATTAATAACATGAACGTTACACACCCCTGAATAAATTAAACACTAATATTTCATAATTAAAAATATACATTTTTACTATTATAATTTATATAATCCATGAACCACACCATATAATCCATTTTTATTATAAGATATTTTTTCACATATAGATTAGGGAAGTCCATGAAATTTTCTTATCACTAATAATAACATAGTATAAAGAAATTTTAAATCTTTACTCTATCCTCACTCTAATATGCATCTCAATATTCATTGAATAAGGCATTAATTCCACATATATTTTTAACTGTTATACTATTCATTAAAATATAAATGAATTTAATTAAACCTCGTAAAACATATTATATATTATAATAGGATAATTATAGACTATACCTTTTACTATATTGATCCCCTCATTCCATTGTTATGGAACATGTATTTCCATGAAAAATACCCCATGATCCTTTAATAATTTCCCTAATCATTTTTAACACCTATTATAACATGGTAAATACTTAGATAATATTTTGGTCTCTAGGAAGTCATTCTCCAGAATATTATCATATTTTATGATTCACCACATCTATAATTTCCAATCCATATTTTAATTTCAAATTGTTCAACATTTATAACAATTATTTCAATTATTATAATTTTTCATTTTATTATGAATCTCACCACCACAATGGTAAGAATATATTTGTATCTAATCCTATGATAAACCCAATATCACAAATTTATTCTTAATACTCCACCTTGAAATTAAATGTTTTTTATTTTTTATCTAATATAATTGTTACAGTCTCTACTAGGATTATGAAAACAAATATCATTAATTTCTATCATATCTATTAAATCACTTTTTATTTCAGCCACTTTTGTGTAGATATGTTTATACAAAATAATAACATTTTACTTAATAATTTATCATAGAAAAATCCAAAATATAATTTACTTAGGATTTTCACTCAAAAAAATATAACATAAATAAAACCAGATAAAAAATTGAGGTCTATAATAAAAAAAACATTACATTCTCTTTTTCAAGCATCATAAAATTTGTACATTCTATTTGAAATATATTCATTTAGTAAAATTTATAGATTAATCGTATTCTAATAACCAACACCTATTATATCCTAATGAAATAATACTTCATCCTAAATACCCAAAAATTAATTATCTACTCCTAATCTATAATTGTATTATTTTTGAAACAAAAATTCATCATTTTAAGACTATTGGGATCACTTACATAATAGTATATTCTTTATAAAACCAAAATATGAAAATAAAAAATAATTAATTACACAATTAAATATATAAAATTTAAAAATAATATTTATGATTTCAATATACCTAAATGTTTTCCACCATTGACACATCAAGAGAATAAGAGAATAAACTGGTTAGATATTATTTAATAAGAAGTCTTATAATTCCAATAGTTTTCAATATCCTATATTTTTTGGAGGGCTCTACTTCTAAAAATCTAAAGTATAGACAATTTGAATCTATAAATATTGATTAATTCCTCCAATAAGAACCTCTATTTGGGAGGAAAATGAATTCCTATGTATAGAAATTTGACATACGCATAGGGATTTTTTTCAATAATTAGTGTATTAATATTTTTGAATTCCAATTCATGGGTAATATCTCAATATGATGGAATTTATAAAACAAAAAAATTGAATTAATATACTATCCATGATAAAATCCCAACTAATCTAATTATATATTTTTTATACTCTGAACATATAATTATTTATTTATCTATATTTTTCAATTCATATTCCCATGAAACAAACCATTCATGTTCATATCATGCAATCATAAAAATATTCCTTCATATTATTTTAAGAAAATTAATTTTTGAAAATTATATTAGAACAATTAAGTGTTTATGTATATGTTATGAAATAATTTTAAATTTTGATGGTCATGAATATGATATTTATCAATGATTCGTGTTTACAAAACCCATTCTATCCCATCATCGTTAAAAAAGTAGTCAACAACATTTTATATTAAATCCTTAGTAATATACCATTCATGGAATTTATAGTAATATATATTTCCCCAAAATAGGAAACATAGACATATTTAGTGGTTACACATCAGTTAAAATATTCCTAATATATTAGACTACAAAACTTATGAACACTATTATTTTTAAAAGTAAATCAGAATAATATGTTATAAACACCCAATAACTTGAAAATTGTATATAGTAATTATATTAACTTCTTGATACTATATACATGTTTTCCCAAAGGTTCAAATTGTTTAGTAGTCTACAATGAAAAGATACATATATTCAAATTTAAACTAAAAAAATAATATATGACATGAATATATTAAATGATCATTATTATCTATTTAATCAATACATATAAAATTGCAACCAATTTACCTCTAGTATTCCCTTGGAACGGAAAAATATAATAATGAGATTGGATCATTAGTAAAAAGTAGCATAATAGTGAATTTCTAATAATATAACCATATAATAACTGATAGACTAGAAATAAACCAGAACATTAAGCTATAAACAAACAAAATAAAAGGAATGTTATATCTATGATGATAAATGTAAATATAGATAACAATATTCATCCAGATTGTACTGATGAATAGATAATTTTAGAAAAATCAAATGATTTTAAGGCCTTTTTTCCAGTAACTATAATCATATAAAAAGTGGTATATAAATACCCCCAAAAAAATTCTCTCATCAGATCTATTGATGAAGGAATGATAAATATAATTATAGTCCCCACTAACCACATAATTATTTCCAATGCATTCACAATAAGAGTCTAAAAAATGATTCATACCATTATTTAAGGAACATATAGAGAAATAAAAACATATCTAACCATATAATTAATAATTTGGAAAAGAAATTGTACACTATTAATTATAATAACATTGATGTATATGAGAATATCCGATATTGAATATAAATATTAAAGGGTATCATCAACATAATATGAAGTACCCTTATCCAAGTAATATAATGGGGAGGTCAATTTAATGTGTTGGGTTATCCATGGATGACAGTAATTGGATTGAATAGTTTTCACATGTTTAATTCCAGTAATGTGGAGGAAAAAAACCTTTATCCTAGTTTACAAAGATCATTGTAATATTATATATATCATAAACCATGGGATTTTTTATCTGGGTGTATAGTCTTATGCCCACAATTCATTAATTAATCTGATCATTAGTTCAATACCCTACAAACCAATTTTTCTGTGATCAAAACTAGGTGAATTTGTGCCAAAACATTATCCAAATTCTACTATCTATTTAGAAATTTAGATTCTTAGAAAATATACACACATTTACTTTACCAAAACATATGATTTTTTCAACCCTAGATGATATTGAATTTTACAATGGTTTCAGTTACTCCTCACTAAAACTAATAAAATAGTGATATTTTTATAGAATTTCAAAACAAATCAAATTAACTATTAATGTCATCCAAATTATTCCACATCAATGTACAAAACATATGAATTTAAGTTGTTTTTAATGGAAACAAGATACCTAAAAAAGAAAATTCATATACAAAACCTATGTATGGATTTGGTTTTAATTCAATCATAACCTCTTTGAACATAGATATTATAAATAGTTATAAAATACCAATAATAAATAAATTTAACTAAATAAAATCTCAAATAAGAAGTATATAGTAATCAAATTTTTTTTTGATTTCTCAAAGAGAGGAAGTTGGGAATGATAACCCTTACTTATTTTAATTGTATACTTGAATCAACTTTAGAATAATGTATAACAAACAAAGATATTTTAATCACTTAATTAATGTTATTTATCATATCTATATTCAATTATAATAAATTAATATAGAAATTATCAATATAAATATTAGATATTTTATCTATTCCACACAATATATGTTTATATTTTGATTATAGGAACTTGTTTCGTAAAATAAATTTTCATAATATATTCCTCTATGAAATTTTATTTTTTGTAAATAATATTAGGTACTAAAATAGATATTATTTATTTATTTATAATTCAATTATCTTATACCAACATTGATTTTGTTATGTATCATTTCAATTGAATTAGTGTCTGATTATTTAAGGATTTTAGCAATATAAGATGATTTTTATTAAATATGATATATAATTAATATAAAAATATCAAAACATCAATTTTTTTATTTTCTTATAAAATTGTAATAAATTTTGTATTGAATTTCTCATAGTCATCCATGATGTAGTTATATATAATTGTTTAAGTGGGTGAGAAAACATCTAAATTCCTAACACACTTTAACTAACTGATGATTATGATTATTAAATTGGTTTATTTTGGAAACAATTTGATTATTATAGTAAAATAATGATATTATTTTTATAAAAAATTTTGGGTAAAATTTTAGCAGTTGGTAATAATTATGAAATAGTATATGAAAAAATAGTATATGTCACTTTAGGGAGACAATAGTCTACATGATTCACATTTATCCCTTTTTCTCAATGAATTCATGGGAATTAAGTTCTATGGTAATTTAACATTTCAGAATCATATCTGTATTATAAACATAATATATATTCATTAATAACATCATTAAAATAAACGATGAGGGCTGATAGAAAATAGAATGCGTCAATTCATGGAGGTGGTAGTATATACACATTCATTAACAATGATATTAATTTTTTAATGAGTTTAGATGAATAAACAATAGTTGATTCATTCATAAAATAACAACTAAATATTATAAGGATAATGATTTCCTTATATTTTCATGGAAATATGATGTTTGGAAGATGATGGTTAAGTAGAAAAGAGTAAGATAATTGTAATACTTAAATCATGATCATGGGATTTCTATTAGAAATATACTTTGAAATAGATGCATCAAGATAACTAATAATGACTAGTGTATGAATATAATAGACCTAGATTTTATATAAAAAATACATCAATTTTGATTAATATTTAATTCAAAAAAATAAAACCCATGATGGAAACGTATTAGTTTAGTTCCATTGAAACATTGGTACAAAAACAACATGTTCATCATTGACCTATATCATACCCCAATATGTTGTTTAGAACTATAACCCATATTAGAGAAATTTTTTTAAAACATTAATCATAACTGAGAAAAAGTAAACATAATTAATGAGATGTTAGATGATCAGTAAGGCTAAACAAGTGGCATATCATTAAGCACAACTACATAACATGGGAATAATGTTGTGAGAATATGAACAAAACATTTAAAAACTATAACTTTTGCATCATTAAAGAATATATAGAATCATTGCATTATGATTGGATTCTTATAATAAATTATTCATAAATTAATTAAAAACAGAATCTTTTAGAGAATAAATTTATCCTAATACATGGAGTTATTTCCAATACATTGCATTATAACTTTGGGAACATGAATAAATAGAAATTGGTTCACTCATTAAGTTAATGAAAAGTTATACTGACCTCATATAAACATATGAAGATGAAAAATTCTCCATGCATTATTTATAGTTATAAAATTCAGGTCAATGCATAAACATATTTAATAGAGCCTAGGACCATGCATGAAATTTTGGACATGAAATCTGGTTAACAAATAACATATTTACCAAGTGAGTTATCCATCATTTACCAATGCATCAGAGCAAGATATAAGTTCCACCCAACATAGAAAAAAAGATCATATCTACATATGACATAATATCAAAAAACATATATCATTTCAAAACACTTGAAATGAAATATAGTTTATCAAAGTATCAAACATGGAAAATGTTATCGGTTTCGTCAAAATCTAGTAATCATAATCATAAACCATCATGAAAAAAACAATAGGGGTATCATTGGATCATATACCGATTAATTTTTAGGTTTCATAATATGATGTAATCATAGATAAATAAATTGTTTTTAATGATCACCAGGAATAAATATTGTTGAAAATAACTTTTCAATTTTTATTTTTTAAATAATGAAATTATAAAAGAAAATATTTTATTTAGAAATAACATTCTAAAATTATATTTTATTATTCAAATAATTAATAAATAATAATAAAGGTAATAACCAATCATTGTGTTTATGATTGAACATTTTCCATTATAATTTTTAGTGATTTTCACAACAAGTTCCTCGATTGGGAAAAGACAGACATATTCTATTCAAAAAATTTAATAAAAATTCAAAAATTATTTAAAATGACTTACCAAAATTGTAATAAAATATTGATTTTTTTTAAACATTGACATGTATAATAATCATCAACTAATGGATACTTATGCATAATAAATTCTGAATAATAATGTGATTTTGAAATAAAAAATTACCCCAAGAATCAACATTCCTAATTCACATTCAAACATCATTTATAATAAGTATGTGTTTTTTTAATTTTATATTATAAATATATCTACATATATTAAACAAATTATTTTTTTATTAATAACATATTATAAACTATTTATAAATAAATTTTCATTCAAATCACCCTTATGGGGAAAACTGCTTCATATTCCAAGAATTATTGTGTTTGGTATTCCCAATCCATATTTATTGATCATGGTAAAATAATTTTCATAATTTTAATCATGGTATAAAAATAATATATTAATTTTATCAATATTTATAATCATTTATAAAAATTAGAGAATAAAAAATTATTTTCATTGTTCATGGAGATAGTAGTCCGTATATATGTCAGAATGTTGATTCCATTGTTAGATATGTATAATGAAGGAAATATGAACAATAATCACCTTGAATAATTTTAATATCATATATATCATATAAATTAAGGAAGATAATCCTTTTTACTATCCTTTTGGTATATATATTTGTCAAATTACACCGCATTGTAGATAGGGTAGTTGCTACCAACGCACATGTGATATTATTGTTTCTAAAAAGATATGATAATATAAATGTAAACAATATTTATTAATTAGAAAACAATAAATATGACAAAAATAACATATATAAATAATAAAACCATCACAATTCCCATTCATAATAAAATGTGATGTAAATTGAATTGTATTACTACGTGTAGATGATATGTCATACGCACACATGAGCGAAATATTCAGTTATTATTTCATTATAGTTATAGTTTACAATGGAGTTATCATAATAATAAAAAAAAATTAAAATATTTATGATATTGAAGTTATTATGTTATTATAAATATCAATATTTTATAGAATCTAAATGAGATTGAAAAAATATAGTGATCGGTTTAAGATATTTTCTCTAATTCAAAACTAGAAAATTAGATATACCCTAAAGTTATATAAGGTTGATCATTTGGTAATAACATAACCAATAAACATTTTTATCGAACTGGATAATATATTTTATAATATAATTGTAGTTATTAAAGAATCAATGTGGTGTAATGAAGGTAGGGCGGAGGTGTCCCTTTAAAATTAATTTGAGGTGAACGTTTGTAATTTCATAAAAAAACATAAAAACATTAAAGAGACAAATAATAAGAAATGGTCATTAGTTAAGACCTAGGGTGTGATATGGTTTAAATTTCACCAACTAATATAATTTTTTATCGGTTTATCTGATATTATAAATATTATGTTTTGGTTTAACTCCACATACTTATTTTAACCTTAAAATTTATAACATATTTTTTAACAATATAAAAGGATATAATATTATGTTTAAGGTCAATATTGATTAAAAAATTTATAAGTGGAGAAATATTAGACCATAATTTATATAATTTCCATTATTTAAATTTTCTATGATTTTTATGATTTTTAATAATATTTTATTTGTTTAAAATATCATTAGTGTAAATTTTTAAACTATTCATTTCATTGACAATAAAAACCGGTACAAAATTTATCATTTTAGAAACAATTATTCATAGACAGGCCAATATTATGATTTAAATATATAAAAATGTAGTCTTAGCATAAGGATATCATATTATAATTCATTGAATATTTTTTGTATCATTTACTTGATTTTTCCATAAATTGAATAATTACCACATCGACATTGTATAATTATTTAAGGTAATATTAAAATTTCAAAAAGAATCAAAATAAATTCAAATAATAAATATAATTTAATTAGGCATAAAATTATGATTAGTGTTCATTAAAAACTTATTGATTCCCTATTTTAACCCATAAATAACATAAAAATTAAGAGTGTTAGATTTTGTTAATTCTATTTGTTTAATAAATATATTATTCATTTTCAATGAAAATGGTCTGTAAAAAATGTCAAAATCATGAATACAGTGATAATATATGAATACAATTCTACCAATAATAAATACAACGAATAATTAATGGATTGTGATTTAGTTTTTACCTGATTTTTTTTATATTTTTCCTTTTTCCATGGTGATAAATTCTATTAATGTTTCTATTTATTTAAAACAAAAAATGGGAATATTTATGAAATAAAAATACCCTTATTCTAAATATTTAATAAGTTTTTCACGATTCAATTCATAGAAGAGAATGAAATTAATTTTAACATAAATGCATAAAAATAAATTTTTTTTAGAAATATTTCTTTTAATAACTAAATTTTACAGTGATAAAAATGTTATTAAATTATAATTCAAATGATATTAATTAGAATAAAAAATAATTATTTTACAATTGGATAAATTTAAAAATATAATTATACATTATATTATAAAATAAGCATTTTTATAATAATAGGTATCTTCAATTATTTACTGAGAAAGAATCCTTTTTAAGTTAATACCAAAAACCACTTAATGATAATTTTGATATATTGATTTAAAATAAAATGATTATTATATAAAAAATAAATTACAAAAAATAATATGATAATATATTTATCACAAATTTCAATAATTTATTTAAAAAAAATAATATGTTTTTAAAAAATGATAGTAATAAAAAAATTGATAGATTTTTTAAGAAGTACTTAAATTTAGTAGAGAATTTTTATATAATTTACAAATAAGCTAGTCTTATTAATTCCCTAAAATTTAACATCTTGATATGAATATTAATTTTTAATATTATATCATGGTTTTATTGACCTTTTGGTTTATTTATTGTAAACTATTGAAGAAGATAAAAATATTCCAAAAGAAAAATTTCCTAAAAATATATGGGAGTTACATATTCACTCCCCCACAATAAATAGATAACTCCCTCTATATTTTTTAGTAATTTGATTTTTTCATATGAATGGTCTATTATGAAAACAAACATCAAAACAAGGGTTAATAAAAATTTACCTTGAACTGAGAGAAGGGGGTATAAAGAACATGTAGAATTATGGATAACTAGGTTTATAGATAGGAAAACATTGGAGGGAAATGAATTAATGGGTATGGAATGAAAACATAACTTCTAATGACTAATAGATAGTGATAGAGGTCATAGTCAAGAGCAATTTAACCATCAGAAACTGTAAATCATTAATATTTTAGAAGACTATTTATTTCTCAATATTAAAACAAAATGGATAAGTTGTTTTTTTAAAAGTCCATTTACTTAACTAAATAGATTATTTTAAAATATATTTATTTCACTCATGAAAATAAACATAATGTCTTTCATTCTATGTCATAGTAATAATATAATCCTTTTGTTGTAATTCAATCTATCTACACCTAATCAATTACTCCAGGAAATGAATATTAAAGATAAATTTTGAATACATAAAGAACTTTTAGTTGAATCATAAAAATCATAAGTCATTATTTAGGATACTAAATATTTACCAGAAAAGTGGGTAGTATAGTATTTGATGAAACATACATTAACATCATGAAAAATATCTATAATTCCAACAAAAACCATTCAACAATTATTTAAACATAAGAATCTTCCTAAATATCACCAACCATATTCAAAAAAATAATGATTTTATATCATATAAAAATACTCCATCATTGTTTTTAGAAAAGTATAAAAGGACGTTGTTTACCGTATAAAAAATGAATATTTCATTAAAACCATTTATTAAAAATAAAACAACGGAAAAAGGAAATTAAATGTTATTGGAGAATAAATTAATCCTTTTTTAATCCAATTTGTTTATACAAGAAAACTATAGGTACATATTCCCCATATAAGACCAAAAGACAAGAATTCCAAAATAATTGTGAGATTATAGAAAAAAACCTTACCTAAGTATTGCATTTTCTCATTCACATTCAATCCTTTATTATAATAAATATTTATATATAAATAAAAATTATACATAAAAATTAATTTATCATTCCATTTCTGATTTACTTATAACATATGGTCACCCATTTTTTAAAATTTCATTATTAAAATCACTATTGTGGATAAAAGATGCTTTATTAAAAAAAATTTGTTTTTAGTCCTAATAATTTTTCTTTAATCATATTCCTGTAATTTACTGATTTGAATTATTTATTAAAAAAATATATATAATAACATTTATATTTATAATAATTTATAAAAAATTAAGATATAAAAATGAATTAATCTGTTCATGCTGATGGTAGGTCATACATACACATAAATTTTGTTTCATTTTTTAACTGAAGAAATTTAAGAAATGTTCATAAATATTCAGTCATAAATAATTATTTTAAAATCCAAAATATTATATATATTCATCAATGTCATCCTTACTACCATAAATATGAAATATAAATAATAATTTTAATCATATCACATCATTGATATTGTGGTCTATATATATACTTGAGTGGCGTTGTCATTTCTAAAAAGATTGGATGATAAAAAGGTAGACAAGATATTATCATTCTAGAAGAATAATTATATCATAAATATAATGTATAGAAATTTATCCCATCATGTATATAATTTATAAAATATGGGGATTAAAAATGAATTTTATCTCTATGCGGAGACGGTATGTCGTACCAACACACAGAAAATATATTCAATTATAATTTAAGGGGAAAGAGTGTGTATAATGGTTTTTTATAATAATAATAAAATAAATCATATTGTGGAAACATATTTTATTAATTTTTGAAAAATATAGTAGATTTATATTACATTAAAAGAGAAGAAAAATTGTTTGATTGGCTTCAATGATTATAAATTATTTGAAATGACTTATTTTGATATCCTCTAAAGATATTTTGTGCTGGTCAATTGGTAAGAACAGAACCAATATAACGTGAATAGGCAAATTTAGATGATGTTTAGGTAATGGATGGTTTAGATTGAATTATAAATGTGGTTTAATGTGGTGATGGAGGAGGATTTCTTTTATATTTTTTGTGACGATAGATTTGGGAATATTATTTTTAAAATAAAAAATAAATGAATTCTTTAGTGAAATAATTGAAAATAATGATGAATTAGAAAAGTTTGTAGTATATGGTTTTAATCAAATCGACATATAATATTTGGATATTTTTGTAAGCTATTTTAAACCATGTCATTTTCTCAACTCCTTAATTAATGTATATGAACATTAACAATAATAACAAAATTTTCACTCTGAAAAAGATATAATATTTCATGTAAGGTAAAAATTCTCTCAGAAATGGATATGTAATTAAATTATAAATCATATATTATCCCAATTAACCTTGTTTAACTTTTTTAAAAAAAATTAGTAAAATATTTTTTACATAAAATATCCTTGTTTTCAATTTTGACATTGTTCATAACATTAACCTTAATAACGTCATGAAAACTGATTTAATTAGAAAACAAATATTTTTAATACATCCCCAACATGTCTCGGTCTTCAATAAAATCATTATATCACCTCAGTTAACTCAAATTATAGTATTGGTAATATATATTTATTATTATTATTATTCCATTAATTGAATAATTATGACATCATTATTATATAACTATTTATATTTTTTATTTAATTCCTTAAATATATAATTTAATTACCCTGATATATAAAATTTCACGAGAAAAATAATTACTAATAATAAACTTTCATAACCTATATTTTTCATTATATGAAAACATAATTTGAATTTTAATATAACATAGTGACATGTTCTCCCATCTTAAGGTGTAAATAAAATATAATTAATTTTGAAAGACCTACGTCTATTGAATAATTAACATCTCATCCTAATATAACAAGGATATGGATTCACACTCCCAAAAAAGATTATTTATGTATAATTATGGAATTATAGCTTATTTGTAACCTAGATATATATGATTTACACTTTAACGAGGTGATACTTTTTACAACAATTAATATCATTTTGAACAAGAATAATGTGTCTATTTACATAATTTTAAACTACAATATCTAAATATGGAATAAAATTTTCATTATTCAGTTTCTTGATTATTCATAAATTACTTCTAATATAGATGTCTAACACTATGACATTTTTTAAATATTTTTTTTTCAATTTAATAAAATCTTTTGGATTTTTTTCATTTCACACAAATATATATATAGATTTATTTATATGAAAGAAATATTCATGGTTTGAGATCACCAAAACACCATGTTAATATTTTACAAAATAAATCACTTATATTATATTATACTACAAACCACACAATGTTTGGATTCTGTTATATACAATGCTGATTTTCTATAATATCCAATGTTACAAACAAAATCTAGTTTTACAAAAATACAAAAAACTATTATTATTATATATAAAATATTTTTATAGTTAACACATAACCATTATAAAAGAAGTTATGAATAATATACGACTAAGATATCTGAATAAAATTAACCGTTCAACAATAAATGAAAGTATGAACCACTAAAGAAATATCTTTTATATTCCAAAGAAAACTAGTTTTATATGTAAAAAATAATTTTTTCAAAATAAATTAAACAAAAGACTATTAATGTATCAGTTAAATATATTATTTATAAAATAAAATATTTTTTCACTAATTCATTAGATATTATATAAAAAATAAATGAAAAAAATTATAATTTTATGATTAAAATTATGTATTTGTCTTAAAGGTAATTTTACTTCCTTCTTATGGAAATATCATTTTAAATATGAATATCCAAATTTTATTTAAATTTATTTTAAAAAATAATCTTTATTTTTTTAATAGGAATAAAAAAAAATTATAGGGTCATTTTTTTGTTTTTCTAGAATATTTTATTCTTGATAAAAATTGAAGAATGCTGAATTTTAATTCAAAACTGCATTATCATGTAATTTATTTATAAAGTAAAATTATATTTTATTTTAGTTTTAATTACTAATTATATCATTTTTAAATAAAATATATCTCATTTATTTCATTGGAAACATTTTCACTTTGATATTGGATATAAAAACTTACCAATCATATAAACGTTTTTTATTTAAAAACTTCTCTTGTCATCCTATTTATGTGATTGAATTTATATAATTTTTTCCACTTAAATGATTGGAATTTATAAAAAATAGATTAGACATTTATAATCATAATAATATATAATGACAAATTACTTCAAATTATTTTTTGAACAAAAACGTTTTTTGAAATTATTTAACATTAATTTGAACAATAAAGGGAAAATTAAGCATATCAAGGGACTAATATTCTATCCGAAGGGAAAACCGTTATAAATACTTCTAAAAATCAATGTTATGGCCATATATCAATCATGTCCTCTATTTTATATAATTGGTTCTGTTATTGGATCCAAATTACATGAAATTAATGTAGGTGGAATTATCTTTTAAAAAATTAACAATAATACCACTTCTCAACCATAATAAAAAGTTTCACACCACTCCCACTAACTCAAAACTCCCAATTCTTATGGATAAAAAACAATATTCATAAAAATAAACTAAAAATTCCTCAATTAATCCTATAATCCTGCTTTTGGGTATAAATATGTCCATGTCATCCCTTTGGTGAAAACTAGGAGTAGTGACCCATAGAAGAGGTAACATCATTCATGAAGATACTTTGATTTAATTTATCCCCTGACAAGTATTTTTATCCATAGATTATATTAAAATCTCATTATAAAAAATTTACTAATATTTTGTTATTCTATTTAAACAATGGACTCTTACAAAAACTTCAATGTAATGGATAACAAGCATAACATTATTGTGTACGATGAACTACCCCTTCACAATAATATGTTGTTAAATTTTTTTTTATCACCTATTATGCTTGGGAATTATGGTAGATAATATATTTTTACATGATATTAATGATTTCTATATGACTATATTATTATTATATAAAACATGGATCCTTGTTTTCCATTTTTTTATATATGATAACATTGTTTGTGGTATTGTGGAAAACCTCCCCCTAAAAGTGATGTGATTAATTCGCACTATATATCAAATATATAACAGATGGTTTTTTATAAAAATATGGGACATAAATGACATATATATGCTATAAATTAGTTATTATACTTCTGATAAATATAATATATCAATTTATATTTTTCCTTTTTCGCACAATAAAAAGTTGATAATGTCTTTTGTAAACATATGGACTACCACCTCCTCGAGGCGATGTTATACGTTTTAGTATCACAATGACTACATATATTATTATATATGATTAAATAAAATTTTATTTAAGATATAATGATCATTAGGGAAATACAAAATATTTTTTCCTCCTATTCATAATGTCCATTTATAAATTGGAATGTTACTCATGTGTACATACGATCTACTATCTATAGGGTTGTAATGTAGGTTAATTTTTCATAACTATATTATATGTTTTTTTAAAATAATATGTTGTGTACAAATATTATATATTTTTCATGATTATTGTTTTTTATTTTTTTATATAATGACCTCTTTTACCACAGTCAACCTACCAATGTCATTTTTACATATGAACCAATTCCGGTAAAAACAGTCAATTTAAAGTTAATTATGAAATTAGTTACAATTTTTTTAATATATTACATAAAAGTTATCAATCATGTAAATAAATATCCTATGATTATTAATTATGAATTTAAATACACATATGACAATTCATACTCAAGGTATGGTAATTTTGTCTCACTTTTTATTCCAGTTAGATATATTCCCTATTCAACTATAATTGTATTTATTTGATATGTATACTATATAATGATGTATTATATTTTTTTATACTTAATATTATGTATTTTTATATATCAATTTTATTATCATTCTTTCATGGCATATATGTTTCAATATTTACCATGTTGGTAATGTAATTTTGTCTCAAATTTGTTTCTTTAAAACACATGGAATGTTATCAATATATTTTTCTCTATGAAGTGTTTATACTACCACTGACTTTTTATATCATGATTATACTATATTTTCAAGATATTTCTGGTTTAATGTAATTTTATTATTTCTATGGTATTATCATTCAATGTTACAATAGAATACATGTTTTATAGCTACAATATAATTGTTTATCAGAATTGAATTTGATAATGTTTCCATTGATTTAAATTTATTATCCATATATTATAAAGCATCATGAATTTTATAACCATGTGGTCAATCATATTATATCCATATAATGGTACATTCTTTACACAGATTGATACATAATATAATTTAGAAAATGTTTTTAGGAATAAACTAAAATATTTCTCTTTTCGGTTGTAAATATATTTTCATTAGAAACTATTTTTTTCTAAAATGCATTTCAACAAAGATTTAATAGAATCAAATGATGCGTATGAGAATGTTTTACCCATGTATTACCTTTTTAGAAAGTGCGTTTAAAAGGAATATTCATTTTATTTCCTGATTAAGGAATGTTTTTTAATCATTTAAAGGGAAAAAGGAACGTTGGACATGTAGACACTAAACTCCCATAAGGACCATCATTTACTTGATACATCCTTTATAATATTAAAAGGTTATTTTTAATGAATAATATTTAATAATATTCCAGAAATTTGATCATTTTAATATGATTATTAATGAAAAATGGTTTTCAAAAGACATGTGAGGATTAAAATTTGTTTTAAATTATTTTCAATGAATCTATTATATTTTATTAATAAATTTCTATTGAAGAATATTATTTTAATGATTTGAAATATTATTATTATATTATAGAAATTATTTACAATGAAATATTTTTTCTAAAATTTTTCAATATTTTTTTTAATTATTCAATTTCATTTTAATGGAATATTTTTAAAAATGTTTTAAATAAATCTATATATATTATTTAAAATTAATTTCAATGAACTAATTTTCATAAAATTTTCATGATTATTTTATAACTATTCATTGAAAACAAGGTTTTCAAAAAAAATTATATTCTTTATATGTTTTCAATTTTTTTCAACTAAATTGTTTTCCAAACATTTTTAAGATTCTCTAATATGATATTAAGGAAAAAAAATATTTGAAAAGTTTTCCAGATTTATTTATTCAATTTCCAATAAAATGGTATTCACAATGTTTTTAGAGGTTCATATATATGATTTACTGTTTATTTTCATTAAATTGGATTTCAATCATTTTTATTTTTATTGTAATAATTTTTCATATGAAGAAATGATATTTTTTGAAATAAATATTTTTAAAATAACTTTAAAAATTATTTCATTTGTATGATTCCATCCATTAGTGTTCATCATGCCTTAATAGAAAATTAATCCAAAGTATACATTCATATTTTTACCATAAAGTGTTAATGTTCTGATTGAAAGAAAATTATGAATCCCATTTCACATTATAGTTCACATTCTTATGAAATTTGCTTCTTTTCACTGGTTATGAATTGATGATATAATTATGAAATATCTCCCTTTTCCAATTTTTAGGATAATATTATATGTATATGTTATCGATTTCATTACATGTGTTATGATATGATGAATTCTTATGCTCTTACAGAACATGTATGTATGAAATCCTTATGACATGGAAGGGAACTATATCTCTTTCCAATAAATTATGTAATGATTTATATCTCATGATATAATTATGGGAATCAATTGGACTTGCATGATCCATTATATAATATAGTGAAACCCAATATAGTATTGGATGATGGGGAATACCAATCAACTATGGGAAGATATGGAAACTTGATCCACTATAGGAATATGGGAAAACCCAATTAACTACGGGAAGATGAGGAATCATGATCCCTTATAAATAATGGATTCATAGAAGGGATGTTAGTATTTTCCACCTAGTATGGGAGTCCCTAGGAATTTAACTAGTAATTATTAGTATTGCGTCATTACTTATAAGAATTATACTACATGTTTACGTGTATGCCAGAGTTATTATATTATTCATTCAGGAATTATGCTATAGTTTCCTTTATTTTTATTGACATCTGAAATGATAAAAATAATTCCATGATTCATGTTTATGATATTTTATATGCAGGGTTTTATATTCTAATGTTATGATCTCATAATCATACCCATATTCTCATGTTTATTCTTAAATATCTCCCTTTTTTACACTTATTGAGCATCTAAGATCACCCCATTTATTGATTCCATCTACAGGAAAATAATATATACTTTATATATGTTATGTATAAGATGGGTTCAATTATTAGAGAAAAAAGTAGAAGAGAGTGTATCTAACTCATGTACCAGTGTTTACATTTCAATGATTCCAAATGCACTAAAATAACATGGTCATTGGGTGTTTGTTTTTTGTAATATAATAATAATTCTGGAAAATTAATGAAATGGTGGTGTATGTTATGCATGGGTTTCTATAGTTGGTATTAGATTAAATGTTTAAACTAAAATTTAATACTATTATAAGATATATTTTGTTATATGAATAGGATATTTTTCTAATGATATAACTATTGATGTTTCAAAGGATATGTTTAAGGATAAGGATATGAATAGAAAATGTCATGGAATTTGGGTAAAGGATATAGTGTATAGATTTTAGTCATTATATACCAATATGTATACTACAAGTGGTTGTAGCTCTAGATAATATTATATTAGGGTTATCAACTATTAAATGTTATGTAGGTCCGGGTATGAGTGTAACCTGGTACATGACTATGAACCATGGTGCCCACCTGGTTTGACACTCCTGATGGATATTTTATGGAATTCATAAAATCATTATAAACTATCCTGATAGATTTATTTATTTTGTCATTATTAATAAACATGGATAAACATATAAAGTAATATATTAAATATTTATTATTCATTATTTAGACAATGTATATGTAATTATTTAATGATTTTGTGGTTTTCTTCTCTGTCAAGTGTTTCTCATGTAATGATTTTAGGTTTTATTCAATATCATGAACAAGATGTAAAATGGTTTAAGTTTAATGTATAAATGTATAATGTATGTGAATTATGATAATTTATATTATTACTGTAATTAAAATTAAAATAATCAAGATAGATCTTGATTACATTTAATTCTACTATTGATAATGAGACTGCAAACAACATGTGAAATCATTGTGAAGTTTATCCAGTATAATTGTCACGACCCATCCATCGGGGCCGGTATCGTGACTACCCCAAGCCCGCCATCTATAGGCCAGGGGTTGGTGACTAGCACCAAAGGCGTAAATCCCTAATGTTGGGAAGGCATTGCCTTTACAACAGAAAAAAAACACAACCAGAGTACAAGCTGAATCAAACTCTAATTAAAATCTGTGTAACAGGTATGCTAAAAGTAAAGGGGCCGATAATACAAGACCAAAAGTAATGTACAAGGAAAGGACAAACAGGTAACACTAAAAATACAAACAGTTGGAAGGTGTCTAGCAGCTCCTTGATCGTCCACCATAGATCCTACCTGAAGGGAATGTACAGATAGCCTCCTCAATTCTCCGCGTCTATCTGCGTTCTCCCTGTAATGACTCATCATGAGGTCTACCTCTGGGTACTGTTCAGTCCTTGTACACTCCGCCTCGGCTAGCACTGTCTATCGTCTGCATCCAACACAACGAGGTACACACATAGCCCGTTCAGGGGTGAGTATAACGATACTCAATAGGGACACTGATACCCTCGATGTAATGGCCCGGGTTCTTGGAGGTCCATTAATTAGTAAAAATTTGATGTTTGAGGTGTTCTTGGTGGTTTAGAAGGATATCCCAGCTTCTAGGTGACTCCTAGCGGTAGCCTTGGTCTACCGGTAGCTCTCAGCCAGCGGTAGCTCTCGGCTACCGGTCGCTGTCAGCCACGGGTAGATCTCGACTACTAGTCGCTGTTAGCCACTGGTAGCTCTAGGATACCGGTCGCTGTCAGCCACTAGTAGCTCTCCACTACTGGTTGCTCTTGCATACCACCACGGGTTTTCCAATAGAACCTCCTTTTTGTGCAAATTGGGGTTTAAACCCTGTTTTGACCTCTTGAAGGCTGTTTTAAATCCCATTAATGCCCATTAATGGCGTTTAATTAATTGTTTGATGAGGTACCCTAGTGTTCATCGGTTTAAACCACCCCTAAAGGCGGGGACCCTATAATGACATGTGGGGCCGTATGGTCAACCCATGACTCAACTCCTTACTCGGTTTCACGTTCTTATCTCAGTATCTCATCCGGCCCCAGCCCTTATAAACTAAAGGGGTTCTCCTTCGGTTTCATTTTTATGATCACCCTACGATCGATTCATCTGCTCGTCCTTGAGTTCTCGAGGTCACAACCCTGAAATTTACGCATCGGATGTTCCTCACGCATGATGAGAAGCTTCGAACGTTGATCAATCAAGTAGGGGTTTCACCTTCGTCTCTCTTTTCTGTGCATATTTCATGGTGGGTACGCTAATACTCCTGTAGAATTGAATGAACCAAACTCTAATGAAGATAATAAACGAATTATAAATAATGAAGGGGAGGTGTGTGACCGATGATGGTGCTATGTTTTTCTCCACTTTCATGATTAATGATTTCGAATTTGTGCGGGCTTACGCATACTAAAAATCATGGCCGTTGGTGGTCTTTCTCTATGAACTAATAAACCCTTACCTCTTTTCCTGGTCCTGTAAAATAAATTGATTAATTACGTATATTCGGCTAAATAAATTGAAAGCACCAGGATCAATCCTTTTTTCTGATAACCCTAGTTATATTATAGCAGAATTGGAATCAGGGAGCGTGTTAAATCTTTTAAATCTGAAAATACAATCATGGGCCTACTGTGTGTTGGTGGTAGTGGTTTGGTTGTTTTTCATTCACGGGCCGATTGCTGGGTGATGTGAGTGGGGATGGGATCCCCTGTTGTTATGGTTTCTTCAGTTGTGAATTTGAGGCCGTGTGGTTACTCTTCTTATATCACGAATTGGGGTGGAATCCTCTATTGTTGAGGAACTATTAGATCATAGGTTTTGGGAACACGAGGTAGTATTTAGAGGTTTTCCTTGGTTCCAGTGCTTTGAGGGATCTCACTTATCTCTTTTTGTGGTTGTGACATTACAAGAGAACCAGGTGTGAATGTTTAAGTTGATGTTTGAATGTACTCTTCCCTTGGATTGTGCATATGCTTTCTAGTTGCCCAAGTAGGTGTAGAAACATATTTAAACATTATTATTGAACATGAAAAATTGGTGGGACAAATGGGTTTTGGTATTGTGTGAGTTGTAACGTAGACATGAGTGCTGATTGTGTTCTTTAGGCTGGCTGAAGAAAAATCTAGATTTGGGTGAGTGATTTTTACCTATACATATACTTGTAGTTTTGTGTTTCTAGTTCACACGCCACCCAATTTGAGGACTTAGCGCCGAACACCCCCATTTCATGGGGGTGGGTGTTTTCACAATACTTCTATGAGTGGCTGGTTATTAGCTCCTTTATTTCTCCATTTCCCAAATATCCCATGACTCTACGGGCATGCTGTGATGGCCTGAAGTCCATTATTAGTCCAAGAATCTTTGGGCAAGGTAGTATGGTGGTTGGCCGAGTTGTGTTCGGGCAGGTGGTTTCCCATGTGTCTTTAAGATGAGGCCCAGGTGTCTTCGGGCGTGCTAGTAGATCTTCTAGCCAAGGTGTCTTCGGGTATAGAAGTGGTTGTTCTAAATTAGGTTTTTGTAGTCGTGGTGATGTGTGATAGTTGTGGCCCAGGTGTTTGAGGGTGGGGTTTGGTAGTGGGACTGCGTGAGGATATGGTCCAGGTGTGTGCGGGCGGGGGTGTGGTAATGTGACTGTGGTGAGAATGGCAGGATTGGTTCGATTCATAGGATGTCTTCAATAACTAGTGGGAAAGTGGCACGGGGTACCCAAACATCGATGTTATTTTATTATACATTACATGACTTGCGTTATTTGGGGAGTGTGACTTGGTGAGGTTTGGGTGGTTAGTATCCTTGTTGGGTGTTTGGTTATCTCTTTTCTCACAGGGAATTAGTATGCCTCCCCACTTGTGCATGCGAGTCTTTGGTTTTTCCCTACTGAGTATATTTGTATGCTCACCCTTCGTATATAAAATATCCTTCAGGTTTCTAGGAGAACGTCAAGGATCGCGTCGGACTATACTAGCTTGGAACTTTGGGGTAGTTGCTGTTGTGGTTTGAATTTTTCTTGGTATCTTTTTACCTTTGTAGTTTTGTGACTTGTATCTTTACCTTTGAACTTGCATGTGGGAATGGTCTATTTTCAGTCATATTTTCACTTTTAGTTTTTGTGTTGTCTAATTTAATATTCTATCTCTCGATCCTATTAAAATAAAAAGGGTAATGCCTTCCATTTAGTGTGTGATTTTATACACATAGTGCTGGTCACCACTGCGGGAACTATTGAAGGCGGGTTTCTGGGGTCATTATCTCTCCTTCAACATAAAGAAGGAAGGGCCCAACAATCTGCCTACCATTCCCTCCTTTTTGTGAAGGTGGGTCGTGACAGAATGGTATCAAATGCAGGGTTGAGAGATAGGATGGAGTCTGGAGTTAGGCACAGTAAGGATTGCAAGGGCTGCTAGGGCAACAATGTTGGGTGACCTCGGTGCATGAATTAGACTAGGGAAGACCGGCTAGGACATAGGATTTTAGGGCCCCCTGTGATCCGATGCAAGGACTCTGGACCTACCGAACGACCAAATGAGGCCATGATAATTGTAGGGTAGAGACCCTGGGAAAGGTACATGCATCATAATTACTTGTGTTCTCATGTTTCATGGCTGTTTTGGGAATTGAAATCAATACGATTTTTATGAAATTTTAAGAACAATATTCTGCAGTACTTATGCTTAGGCATTCCTTGTTTACCTTGCATCTATGGAACCTAGGAGGCGACAATGGTCGGTACGGGAAATCGTGGCCCAGGAGGCTGACTTGGATGATCGGCAGAGGGCCGATCGAGAGTAGGAGGACGACCAGTGGAAGAAGACGCTTTGAGACTTTCAGCGACAGACCCTCGAGAAGTATGAGGGAAACACCTCTGACATGAAGACAGAGAGCTGGATAGAAGAGCTCGTGATAGCATTCGGCCTCATTCAGGCTCCGCCTGAGTACTGGGTTCCTCTGGCTGTCAGCCAGATCTGAGGAGTAACGCGTCAGTGGTGGACGCTTTACCTGGGGGAAAGGAGATTGGCTGAGGTGACATGGGATGATTTCCAAAAGGAGTTCCGGGCGTAATTCCTCTCATCTACAATGAAGCCAGAGAATAGGCAGGAGTTACACTCCCTCCAGCAGGGGAGTATGTCAGTAAGAGATATGGGAATCAATTTTGAGGACCTCCTAAATTTCGCTCCCGACCACTTTCCAGATGAGTATTCTCAGGAAAGACCTTTCAAGGAGGCGCTCCGACCCTCCCTCCAGTACACTGTTACCCCCTTCACCCTACCGACATACTTGGAATTCCAGAAGAAGGATGAAGTGGTGGAGAGGATGTATGCTCTAATAGGTGGGTCATGAGGGGGATCCAGCTAGGATCATTGATAGGGAAGGATGTCAGCACCAGACCACTAGCATCAGGACCCTCTCGGTTCTGAACCGCAGGGAGCAGGCCATAGAAGTTCCAGTTCTAGTCCCCTGATACTCTCCCTTTTCATTCGGGCCCAGGACTGAGGTGCTTCATCTATGGGATCCATGGACATATCCGGAATCAGTGCTCGGACCGAGTACAGTACGACAGTGGTGGAGAAGCCCAACACCCACCCCAGTAGCAGCTTCCCTCTAGGCCCTTCTAGCAGTAGCAATAGGGGCAGCGAGCTCCTGCTTTTCTGAGGGAAGACATTGCTGTGGGAGGCCAACCTTAGGGCGCTCCTCAGGGACCTGGACCAGGGCATGATCGAGGAGGTGGCCGACAGTAGAGAGGTATAGGAGCTGGGCATGGGCTGTTGCACGCCGCAGATGCATCAGTTCCAGCAGGGCCAGAAGTCATTCATGGTATGATCATTTTGTTTAGAACTTTTGCATATTCCTTGTTTGATACCGAAGCTTCTCACTCCTTTGTTTCACCCGACTTAACCCATGCACTAGGACTAGACTCCGAGAGACTCCTAGTTCCCCTAGTGCTGAGCACACCAGTCGGAGGTCAGACCGACTTGTTATATGTTTGTCGAGGAAGTAGACTGATGATAGGGCCACATCAGTTGGTCAGGGATCTACTACTGCTACAGATATAGCCATTGATGTCATCCTAGGCATCGACTGGTTGTCCTCTGTGTGTGCCGTCATCGACTAATTCTGAGGAAGGGTTGTGTTATCAGACTTTGCAGGCCAGTGTGTTACTTTCACCGGCGAGCGGAGTAGTCAGAAGGGCAGTAGGTGAGAGGAACCCCTCCTCTCATTGTTAGCAGAGATGTGTTTAGAGCCAGTAGATGTTGAGATGGTGGAGGTTCCAGGGACCGTCAATTATTTTATGGACGTCTTTCTTGAGGAGGTAACGAATCTACCCCCTCAACGTGATATCGAGTTTGGGATATACTTGCATCCTGGTACTCGTCTGATTTCGATGTCTCCTTATCGGATGGCACCATTGGAGCTACGCAAGTTGTGAATTCAGATTGATGATCTCATGAAGAGGGGTTATGTTCGACCATGTGTTTCACCATGGGGTGCTTCAGTATTGTTCACAAAGAAGGAAGATGGTGGTATCAGGTTGTGCATACACTACAGGAGGCTAAATTAGGTGATGATCAAGAATCACTACCCTCTTCCGAGGATAGATGATCTTTTCGACCAGCTGAAAGGGGCAGAATGGTTCTCAAAGACCGACCTGCGGTCTGGGTATCACCAGTTATGGTTGAAAGAGGGCGACATCTCGAAGATGGAATTTAGGGGCAGATATGGACACTTTTAGTTTGTAGTCATGAATTTCGGTGTTACAAATTCCCCGGATGTGTTCATGGGGATTATGAACTCTGTCTTATGGGAGTACCTAGATCGGTTCGTTTTCGTGTTCATCGACGACATCCTGATCTATTCAAGATCAGAGAAGGACCACACAGAGCACCTGAGGACAGTTTTGGAGGCCCTATGACAACACTAGCTCTATGGGAAGTTATCGAAATGCATGTTCTGGACGCGAGAAGTGCACTTCCTTGGGCACGTAGTGTTCGAGCAGGGGGTAGCGGTGGACCCATCGATGGTTCATGCAATTGTTTCTTGGGAAGCACAAATGAATGTAGCATTGGATTGTAGTTTCCTTGGGCTGGCGGGTTACAATTGGAGGCTCGTACCCAACTTCTCCTGATTTGTAGCCCCTTTGATAGCCTTGACCAAGAAAGACCAGGTTTTCGTGTGTAGTGAGTAGTGCGAGACAACCTTCAGCTATCTGAAGGAGATGTTGGTTAGTGCTCCAGTGCTGAGACTACCAGAAGAAGGGGTGGCATATGAGGTGTTCTGTGATGGTTCAGGTAAATTCCATGGATGTTTGTTGATGTAGAAACAAGGGGTGATCTCTTATGGGTCTAGGAAGCTACACCCTCATGAGTGTAATTATTCCAGCCACGATATAGAACTTGCAGCTGTCGTTTTCTCACAATAGTTATGGAGGCATAACCTCATCGGAGAACGCTTTGTGATCTTCACAGATCACAAAAGTTTTAGGTTTGTCTTTTCCCAGTAGGACCTAAAGATGCAGCAACAAAGGTGGATGGAGTTCCTCTAGGATTACTACTTGGAGATTTCTTACACATAATGGAAAGGGAATGTTGTTGTTGATCCCTTGAGCAGGAGATCATAGAAGGATGCGGTCAGAGAGTCAGAAGACACCTGGAAAGAAATGGAGGAGTTGGCTACCTTGAACCTGGATGAGAGGATGGATAGCGGTAGACCAGAGTGTGAAGTGATGCACGACCGAGCTTCCCAGAGCAATGCTTCAGAAGTATGGATGGAGGATGGTCAGAACCGGATACTTTTCTCAGGAAAGATGTTTGTTCCTGAGGTGATGTTCGGCATGGTTCTTAGTGAGTTCCACAACTCACCCCTAGTGGTAGACCTAGGAGTTTCCAAGATGTACCCGGGTCTGAAGAGACAGTTCTGGTGGCCCGGTGTAAAGCGAGCAGTGGCTGAGTTTGTGTCCATGTGCCTAGTGTGTCAGCAGGTGAAGGATGAACACCGAGTTCTAGGTGTCCAGCTCCAGTCTCTAGATGTCCCCGAGTGGAAGTGGGAGGAAATCTCTATGGATTTCTTTATGGTACTACTCAAGGTTCAAGGGGGGTACGATGCCATCTGGGTAGTAGTGGACCAGTTGATGAAATCAGCTCACTTTATGGTGATTAAGGAGTTGATTGTAGTGGATGCATTGGCATGAAGGTTCATGGAAGAGGTGGTGCGGTTGCATGGTGTTTTTAGGTCCATATTCTCGGATATGGATGCACGGTTTACCTCACGATTCTGGAGAGGATTGCAGCTTGCTTTTGGCACCCAACTACGTCTTAGCACTGCTTTCCATCCCCAGACAGATGGACAGACATAGCGCACTATCCAGACCATGGAGTATATGCTACGGGCATGTGTTCTAGACTCAGGAGGATCATGGGTACGAAAAAAACCTTTGATAGAGTTCTCATACAATAATAGATATCACACTACCATTGGTATGACTCCGTCCGAAGACTTGTACAGGAGCCCATGAATATCACCAATGTTTTGGACTGAAGATAGAGAGGTGGGAATCATTGGCCCGGAGGTGGTGTAGAGCACGACAGAGAAGGGCCAACTTATACGGGAAAGGATGAAGGCGACATAGGGCCGAAAAAAGTCGTATGCTGATAACAGGAGAAGGCCCTTGGAGTCTGAGGTTGGAGACCATGTGTTCTTTAACGTCTCCCCTCATCGTGGACAACAGAGGTTCGACAAGGGGATTAAGATTTCTCCCAGTTTTATCAGACCCTTCGAAGTGTTGCGGTGGGTCGTCGAAGTGGCTTATCAGCTAGTGTTACCACCGCCTCTACTAGGGATACATGAAGGCTTCCATGTGTCCTTGCTCCATTGGTATCTCCATGAAGATTCACATGTCCTTGGCTGGGGAGAGCTAGACAGCGAGGATGACGTGACCTTTGTTGAAATACCAGTGAAGATCGAGGGTCGTGAGGAGAAGGTGCTTTTTGGGTAAAAAATTCCCTTGGTTCATGCATTATGTAGACACGGTGGGCTTGAGGAGTGTACGTGGGAGAGGGAAGCACATATGCGTGCCCAGTACCCAGAGTTGTTTTGAGTTTTGTACTATTCTATTTATACTTGTTGTGGTGGATCATTTTAGCAAGTTGGCTATGAAATATGTGGTTTTTTATTTCCTCTTAATGTGTGTGAAAAGTCCTTGCTATTGGGAGGGGGACCCGACTCCTAATCAAGACTCATTAAGGTGGATGCGATTAAACCCGTGCGGGCAAGTCACTACCGCCCAAAGCGGATAATATCTTGACAAGGGGGAAGAGACTCTCCAACCCACATGACTGGGTACTTTGACATGGTATGTTGCTTGGTTCTTGAGAGGAAAGTGTTTTTAGTTAACAATGAGGGTCACTCTTGAGAGTTATCTTTCGAGGTGGTTGTTCAGACCCTCTCTTTCCTTCTGGGTTGTTTTTATTCTCAAGGGTGAGAATAGTTTGACAGGTATCTGAATTAATGGTCTGGGTTCTTGGAGGTCCATTACATGGTAAACATCTTATGTTAGAGGTGTTCTGGGTGGTCTGGAAGGCCATCCCAGCTTCTCGATGACTCCTAGCAGTAGCCTTGGTCTACCGGTAGCTCTCAGCCATCAGTAGCTCTCAGATTCCGGTCACATCGGCTACCTGTCGCTCTTGGATACCGGTCGCTGTCAGCTACCCGTAGCTCTCGG
The DNA here is from genome assembly GCA_963277665.1 of Viscum album. Lineage (NCBI taxonomy): Eukaryota > Viridiplantae > Streptophyta > Magnoliopsida > Santalales > Viscaceae > Viscum > Viscum album. The sequence goes on from OY728136.1 coordinate 1,522,191,383, forward strand.
ATACTGGTCCATATCATCAACCGGTAGCTCTCGGCTACCTGTCCTTGTTATCCACCGGTAGCTCTCAGCTACCGGTTGCTGTCAGCCACCGGTAACTCTCAGCTACCGGTGGCTGTCAGCCACGTGTATCTCTCAGGTACTGGTCACTCTTATCCATAGGTAGATGTCACTAACCGGTGGCTCTCGGCTACCGGTAGCTCTTTCCTACCCCCATGAGTTTTCAGCAGTGCCTCCTTTTTGCGTAAATTGGGGTTTAAACCGTTATGCCCCCTTTAACCCTATTTTAAAGCCAATTAAATCCCATTAATTGAGTTTAATTATGTTTTTGACGAGTTACCTTGGTGTGCGTCGGTTTAGAATACCCCTAAATGCGTTGACCCTTTAATGACATGTGGGTCTGCGTGGTCAACCCACGACCCCGCTCCTTAAGTGGTTTCGCATTCTTATCTCAGTATCTCTACCGTCTCTAGCCCTTATAAACTAAAGGGGTTCTCCATGGGTTTCTGTTTCTCGATCACCCTACGCTTGATTCCTCTACTCGTCCTTGTGTTCTCGAGGTCACACCCCTACAATTTGTGCATCCACTGTTCCTCGTGCGGGAAGAGAATCTTCAATAGTTGATCAATAAAGTAGGGGTTTCACCTTCTTCTCTCCTTTCAGTGTATCTTTCGGGGTGGGTACACTACTGCTCCTATAGAATTGAATGAACCAAAGTCTAATGAAGATAATAAATATATTCTAAAGAATCAAGGGGAGGGGTGTGACTTATGTTGATGATTTGTTTTTCTCCTCTTTTATGATTAATGATTTCTGATTTGTGTAGGGATACGCCTACTGAAAATCATGGTCGTTGGTGGTCTTTCTCGGTGAACTAATAAACCCTTAAATCTTGAGTTGGTTGTGTAAAATAAATTGGTAAATTATGTACATTCGACTAAATAAATTGAAAGCACCAGGATCAATCCTTTTCTATGATATCCCTGGTTAATGTATAGTGGAATTGGAATCATAGAGTGTGTTAAATCTTTTAAATTAGAAAACACCTGCATGGGCTTGCTTTGTGTAGGTGGTAGTGGTTTGGTTGTTTTTCATTCAAAAGCTGATTGTTGTGTGATGTTGGTGGGGATGAGTTCCCCTATTGTTATGGTTTCACTGGTTGTGAATTTGAGGCCGTGTGGTTACATTTCTTATATCTTGTACTGGGGTGGAATCCTCGGTTGTTGAGGAACCATTGGCTCCTAGGTTTTGGGAACATGGGGTAGTATCTTGAGGTTTTCCTTGGTTCCAGTGCTTTGAGCGATCTCACTTATCCCTTTTGTGGTTGTGACTTTACAAGAGAACCGGGTGTGAACGTTTAAGTTGATGTTTGACTGTACTCTTCCCTTGGCTTGTGCTAATGCTTGATAGTTTCCCTAGTAGGTTAATAAAATTATTTAAACATTATTACTAAACATTAAAACAAGGGTGGGACAAATGGGTTTTGGTTTGGTGTGAGTTGTGACCTCGACATGGGTGATGATTGTGTTCTTTAGGCTGGATGAAGAAAAACCAAGATTTGGCTGAGTGCTTGTAACCAATACATATACAGAGAGTTTTGTGTTAATTCTTCCATCCCTACCCATGTTATGAAATTAGTGTTGAACACCCCCATTTCTTGGGGGAGGTTGTTTTTTCCAACACCAGTATGAGTGGCTGGTTATTAGCTCCTTTTCTGCTCCTTTTCTTGAATATATTAAGATTCTATGGTAGGCTGTGATGGCCTGAAGTCAATTATTAGCTCAATAATCTTCAGGCATGGTAGTGTGGTGGTTGGACCAAGTGTGTGAGGGCAGGTGGTTTCCCAAGTGTATTTTGGATAAGGCCCATGTGTCTTCGGGCATGGTAGTAGATCTTTTAGCCTAGGTGTCTTCAGGTGTGGCAGTGGTTGTTTTGGGCTAGGTGTTTGCAGGCGTGGTTACATGTGACAGTTGTGGCCCAGGTGTTTGCGGGTGGGGTTTGGCAGTGGGACTGCGTGAGGATATGGCCTTGGTGTGTGCGGGCGTGGTGTGGCAGTGGGACTACAGTGAGAACGGCGGGATTCGTTCGATGCGTAGGATGTCTTCAATAACTAGTGGGAAAGTGGCGCAGGGTACCCAAACATCGATGTACTTTTATAATATATTACTTGACTTGCGTTATTTGGGGAGTGTGTCTTGGTGAGGCTTGGGTGGTTAGTTTCCTTATTGGGTGTTTGGTTATCTCTTTTCTCACAGGGCAATAGTATGCCTCCCCACATGTGCATGAGAGTCTTTGGTTTTTCCCTACTGAGTATAGTTGAATGCTCACCATACATATATAAACCTTCTTTCATGTTTCCAGGAGGACATCAGGGATCTCATGGGACCATACTATCGTGGACCTTTGGGGCAGTTGCTTTTGTTGTTTCCCTTTTTCTTGGTATCTTTTTACCTTTGGAGTTTTGTGACTTGTATCATTAACTATGACATGCATGTGGGAATGGTTTATTTTCAGTCATATTTGCAATTTTAGTTTTGGTGTTGTGGGATTTACTATCTTATATCCTGATCCTATTAAGATAAAAAGGGTAATGCCTTCCACTTAGTGTGTGATTTTATACCCTTGGTGCTGGTTGGCACTTCGGGACTTATTGAAGGCGGGTTTCGGGGGTCATTATCAATCCTTCAACTTAATGAAGGAAGGTCCTAGAAATATGCTGACCTTTCCCTCCATTTGGTGAAGGCGGTTCGTGAAACTCATGGTCTCACAAAATCCAACAAGGATAAAACACAATGTATGATTTTATCAAATAACCATTTCTTAGGTATATTCCCATACATATACTTATGTTATCAAGTAAACCATCTCAATTATTAGAAATACACAAAGTCCATTTACTCAGCTCAAACCAGGATTTTCATTATCGAAACAATGGATACTGGAGAACTCATCGTCTGTTGAGTACATTGGCCCTGTCATGACTCTGAGGCGCTACTCACTAACCTTAGACTGCTGAGGTAATTCTCCTGTTGGGTACTACGGGTCTGCTGCCATACCGGGTGCTCCATCGCTGTGGGTTTGCCGCCAAACCGGGTGCTCCCCCTAATAGACATCAGAGGTACTCCTACTATTGTGTACTGCAGATCTTCTGCCAAACCAGGCACTCTGTTCGCCGTGGGATTCCCTCTAAACCGGGATCTCTACCCACTGGGCTAGTCGAATCACTCTAAGTCGAATCTATCAAGCAGTCGTTAGGTCTATAACTAATAGGTCTACGCACTCCGTCTACTCGTCTCTGGAAGGATTTGCTCCACGTGCTACTAGACAATTCTCCAAGTGTCACGATGTTTCAGGTTAATGTATCTCAATGGACCGCCATGTCATCAAGGTCTCAACGCAATAGACGACCTGTCGATCGGATGCACGGTCTGTGAGTTATAAGCATTTTAGTCCCAGGGGCCCGGTTGGATTCTTGTATAAACCAACCTGACCTTGACTCAACTATACCCCAAACTTTAGTGTCGTATACTTAAAGGAACGGATATGCTCCAAGAATACCGGTACCGCTGATGGTTCTTTAAACGGACGTCCGGTGCCAATGATATGGCCCAAGAAGGTGAAGGGTCAGTAATGGGCCTGGGTCTGGTCCAACTAGGTCGGACCAACTCGGCCCAACCCAGTTTGGGCCGACCCAGCCTGGGTCAACCTGATAATACTTTTTGGGTCTAACTAGGCACATTGTGCGGGTTATCCCGCTATGTTTTGACTCGGTCCGCTGGGCTCGACTGAGCGGACCACTTGGACGGTTCGGTCTATTAGTCGCCACGTAGGTGGCTCTGTAACCTGGCCTGGGAGACTTGGATGGTTTGACCAATGAGACTGTAGGGGCGGCGCAGGTCGTTTCAGAAATTCGGTGGCTGGGAGGATAGCAGGAAGGCCGCGCGGGCCGAGAATGGGCCGGATGGTCTTGGGGAAGGCCGCAGTTGCACTTGGAAGGTCGTTGAAGGAGTCGGGCTGGTGGGCAGCACACCGACAGGGGTTGTGGGGTGTCGTGATCCCACTGACAAAGGCATGGGGCACTAGGCTATATGCCAGATGGGGCGTAGGGGGCCAGGAGAGTGCCGGAAGATGGCGTGGGGCACCGAGAGTGCGCCGGTTGGGGTGCATGGTGCCGGGAGCTTGCCGGAAGGGGGTGCGGGGCACTGGGAGCACGCCAGCAGGGACACGGGGACCTGGGTGAGCACCGATATTGGTGCGGGGCGTCAGGTGCATTCCGAAAGGGGTGCGAGGTGCTGGGAAGCGTGCCGAAAATGTCTTAGGGTGTCGAGTGCATGCCGACAGGGGTGCTGTGTGCTGGGTGCGCGCCAGCAGGGGCGCGGGGGTGCTGGAAGCGCACTAGGGCACCGTGGGGGCAATGCAGTTTACAGAGGTCATGGGTAGTGTGGCCTTTGCCCGCCGCCTTCGTCGTCATCGCTGCATGTACCACCTTCATCGTCACCAAACAAGAATAAAAAAGGGGAGGGTCAAACTATAAAGACCCATACTTTACATACATTGTTATTACATCAGAATTGAAGCACACTTATTACAACATATAACCAAACCAAGAAAGGACCGTATAGGTATAGTGTCTTTAGAAACTGGGAAACATAAACCACTGGTTTATAAAGCATATACTTTTCCTCCCGTTTATTTCATCATATCTAGAGTCCCTTTTGGCATATCCTACTTAATAACCCTCTACCTGACCTAGGGAAATAAAACATACAAAAGGGTGAGCTCAAATGCTCAGTAAGGGTAAACAAAAGAAATATCAATCACATCATATACACAAGAACATAACTTTTTGAAATCTTAACCTGCAAAAGAGATCATAATATCATAACATGGGATAAATCATAGAAGTGAAATGTAATCTCAATAATCATAAATTAAATCATGAAACTTTGTGGCATACACACACAATAATAGAGAATCATTTCTTGTTAGTCAAGACTCATTGCCAAGACTATCTTAGTGGACAAAGTCCATTTCTGAACCGAGTTCAATCCTCGTTTCAGTCCTGTTTCACTGAACCGGTATAACCTACCATTCCATCCATGTCTATCTCATGAGATATAAAATCTTTAACCAATTCATTAGAGGGAGATATAGGTCCCACCCATCTCATAATGATACCATTCTTATGTGTGCCACAAAATCATAAACTATACATCATACCATAACCCATGTAATAAAAATGGTAATCTTAAACATCGTGACATCATTAAACAATTCATATAAGATAAAGGAATTCATAAAAATAATTCCATCACAACATAATCAAATCAATGAAATAATAGGGATAGAAACAGACCCCTCTGTTATCTTAGATGGAAAATAATTTTGATAAAACACTTGAACTCCATTCTTGAGGAAAATATCCTTTCTACTTCAAAAACACTTTTCCTTTCTTAACTTGTCAAACAATTCTAAACTAAAAGAAGTTGATTAAAAATAAACATGAAAAATTTTAAAGGAAGATTCTTGGAAATAATGTTTTAAAAATCTATTTATGCCATATAAGTAAAAAAAACATTCTTCTTACTTTTGTCAGAAAAGTCAAAATGTACCTCGTACGAAAAATGACAAATGATTCCTTTCATATCCTTTACTATAAACTCACCGAAAAGTAAAATTGGATTTAAACAATTGTAGGTGGATGGAAATAATATTACATATTGAGGCAACATGGATGTGGATGATAAAATACACCCTAGTAAATACCAAAGTATATGCAATCTCGAATAAAAATGAGATTGTGATATTTCCATTACCTTAGGTCTGATATGCTTTGTACGTGTCCGAACCTCCTGTATAATGATTTAAATAATGTTATTGAATTATTCCATAATCATACATATTTTTATGATATCATATATGGTCATATTCTTAGCTTCTTAGTAGTAATCTTTCATTGCTACTTGTTATTTGGGTGTTTATAACTTTTTATTCTTATGTGTGTTTTGTCAAATAAATTCTTATTCGTCTATTTAGGTTATAGATACCTCATTTATAGAATGGTATTAATATAATATATATCATATTCATTCATTCAATTCATTTATATAATCATTATGAAATGAAGATCATGTAGAACGAGTCACATCACAACGTGGAGACGGTATTCCGTACGTACGCACGGGTGATTATATCGTTCCTATGATCGTGGAATTGTATAAGAGTGTATGTATACTATTTCAGAATAAATATCAATTTATAATAGTCATATATAGTCATTATTTACACCATTATACCCATCCAAGTAAGGTGGTGGTGGAAAATAGATTACACCACGGCGTGGAGACGGTATTCCGTATGTACGCACACGCGGTGATTTCTTTTTCCGTAGGATGGATAAATAGTGAAATAGGGTTGTTTCATACATATAAGAACATATCAGTATTTGAGTGATACTGATGTTATTACTTCATAATTAAACAACTAAATAAGAAGAAGTGGAAGAAGAAATAAAGATGAAAGTATCGGTAACAGACATTACCTCTTCTTTGAAGTGCTTCTTTGAGACCTTCTTTTAGGGAACTAAAATTGGTCTTTGAAGAAGACCAGGACCTCTAGGATGTCTCTAGGGAAGTGTAGAGGAGAAACTGGCAGGGGTTGGCCGAGATTGAAGGCTAAAAGTGGTGTGAGGAAGAGAGGGAGGAGGTGCCCTTTTATAAGGGAGGAGAGAGGTACCTTTGGAATAACTAAAAATATTATTTTATTATAAAGTCATTTTCGGTTTTAAATAGCACCAAATTGAGTTATTTAGAAGATAAGATGGGGATGGGTCTAAATCCTCTCATCCAATAGAATTTAGACAAGTTTAGGTCATTATATTAACCTTATCTTTTAGTTTTATCTCTTAGTTAATTAGATTGACATTTACCATGTCACTTTATTTTTATATTATATAGTTAATAAACGTACCATATAAATCCAAGAGACCCCCAAGTTGTATTTTATTAATATATATAACCTTATCTAAGTTATTTGACCGAGCCTTAGATTTTTTTGGAATAAAATAACAATTAATAATATAATATTTTTTTAAAAAACTATTTTATGTCAATTTTGACACTATTCAATAGTTGATTTTTTTTGAAACTCATAACAGAATGATTACTTCGACCAAAGTTAATTAAATCAATCCTAACATGTCTAATTAACCTATAAAATTAGTTTAATGCATAAAAAGTCTCAAAGTATACTTATTTAGGTATTTGTAATACCAATTATTCTAATTTTTCACTATTATGGTAATTACTGCATCATCATTGTGTCATAAATAAATTAAATTATTTAAAGTCTAAAAATAACAAATAAAATATCATTATGTAGGAAATATTTTTAGCTTTCTAATTAATATTTATAGTCGAATTTATCTTATTTATAACCTTATATTAAAAATTATTTAGTTCTTAAACTTTGATTTTAACTATATCAAACCTTCTTTAAATAAATTAATAATAAATGTCCTAATATAATCCAAGTGGGCCTAAATGGTCATATGTTATTCATAAGGTTGTTGTTGGTCGAATTACACTTGTCCAATAGAATTAGGACATGTGTTAGGGTAATAATAATATCATTTTTACCCTTAATTACCCTATTTACTTTTAACAGTGGTAAAAAAAAGTAAAAAGTTACTATTCACCAAAAATTATTTTCATCTCGTTGAACCACATTTTAGTCTTTGATATTAACCGTGTCTCTTTGATTTTCGAAATTCCACTCACAAAAGTAGTAAAATTAAGTTTTATGAAAAATTCAGTTTTTTTAACTACCACTTAGTGGTTTCACTATTCATCAAAAATTGAAAGTTTTTAGAAAAATACCAAAATTTCACCTTAGGCTAATTTCAATAATAAAAATCCAAAAATGAAGTCCATTTACAAAAATAAAATTTATAAAATTTCAAAAAGTTGTCAATACTATTCATAACGGCTAGTTTTAATAATATTTTAATAGTATATCGTTGTTTAGTGAAACTCGGTATTGCGTACGACGCAAGCTATCGAGGAAGCTCACGATTTTGTGTAAATCAAGCCAATCAAGTGTTGTGTGTAGAAAAATATTCCTTTGATGATTTATATAACATAAAAGTATTGGGTGTTACATTCTACCCCCCTTAAAAAGAATTTTGCCCTCGAAATTCGTCACTTTGTAACAAACAGAAGAGGATACCTCTCCCTCATCATATCCTCAAGCTCCCATATAGGTTCTTCTAATTGGTGGTTCCTCCATAAAACATTCACCAATCGAGTGGTCTTGTTTCGTAGTACTTTTTCACTACGATCCAGAATATCTATCGGTTGTTCTTAATAAGAAAGATCTTTCTCCAGCGGTATAACTTCTGGGCTCAGTACATGTGAAGAATCATGTTTTTACTTTCTCAGGAGAGATACATGGAACACATCGTGAACTTGAGAGAGATTCGGTGGAAGCGCCAATCGGTAAGCTACCTTCCCAACACAATCCAGTATTTCGAAAGGACCGATATATCTAGGGCTCAACATCTCATTCTTTCCAAATCTCATAACCCTCTTCCAGGGAGATATTCGTAAGAACACCCACTTCAAACTCTAGGTCTTTTCTTCGGTTGTCGGTATAAATTTTCTATCGACTCTGAGCTACTCTTATGTGTTGTTGAATAGATCTGACCTTTTCTGCCATTTCATCAACGAGATCAGGTCCTAATAGATTTTTCCCCCAACATTATCCCAGCAAGTTGGAGTCCTGCATTTCTTTCCATAGAGATCTTCATAAGGAGCCATCTGAATACTAGAGTGAAAGATATTATTATAAGAAAATTCCACCAAAGGTAGGTGTTGATCCCAACCACCTTTGAAATCCTTAGAGCAAGCTCTCAACATATGTTATAGAGTTTTAATTTTTCTCTCAGACTGACTGTCTGTCTGAGGATGATAAGCAGTGCTGAAACTCAACTATGTATCTAGAGTATGCTGAAGACTTCGCCAGAACTTCGAGGTAAATCTCGGATCCCGATCAGATATAATAGAAAGTGGTACTCCATGCAATCTTACCACTTCCTTTACATATATCCTGGCAAGATGATCCAAAGAGAAATCCTCTCTAATAGCAATGAAGTGTGCAGACTTTGTAAGACGATCAACTATGACCCAGATAGCATTATTGCATTTGGATGTTTTAGGAAGTCTTGTGATAAAGTCCATAGTGATGTTTTCCCATTTCCATTCGGGTATGGGTAATGGTCGTAACATCCCCTTAGACTTCTGTCTCTCAGTTTTAACTTGTTGACAAACCAAGCATCGAGAGACCTATTCAGCATCATCTCTTTTATGCCATCCCACTAGAAGTACTCTTTCAGGTCCCTATACATCTTCGTGCTTCCAGGATGAATAGAGAATGAAGAACTATGGGCCTCATACAGCAGCTCCTTCTTTAATTCGGGGATGGGAGGAACACAAATCCGATTCCTGAACTTTATTATCCCATCATAATCAAGTTTGAATTCAGGAACATTTCTCACCTTCTTTTGTAACTCGACATCTTATTTCCGTGCCTCTTTAATCTTCACATGTATATATGGTTGAACATTCATTTGAGAAAGATATTATTTTCCCCTTCCATTATAATTCCAAGATCCATTCTTTGTAAATCCATAAATATTGGATCTTTTGTGATCCTCATCATGGATAAACTGGCATGGTCTTGTTGACTTAATACATCTTCCACCTTGTTTGCTTTCACAGGGTGGTAATGGATTGAGCAGTCATAATCCTTAATCAGCTCCAACCATCTTCTTAGACGCATATTCAGCTCCTTTTGTGTGAAAATATAATTTAAACTCTTATAATCAGTATAAATATCTCAACTTTTACCATAAAGGTAATGCCTCCAAATCTTTGATGCAAAGATTTCCGCAGCTAACTCCAGATCATGAGTTGGGTAATTATTCTCTTGTATTTTCAACTATCGTGAGGCATAAGCTATCACCATATCTTTTTTCATAAGAACACACCCCAATCCCTTCTTGGATGCATCACTATAGATCACAAACCTTTCCCCACTACAAGGCAGTGTGAGCACAGGTGCACTAGATAACCTTCTTTTCAACTCCTTGAAATTCTCTTCACATTCCTCCATCCAAACAAACTTAACTCCTTTCCAAGTCAACATGGTGAGTGGATTAGATAATCGTGAAAAATCTTTCACAAAATGCCTATAATATCCAGCCAAACCAAGAAAACTTCGGATCTCGGTAACTGTTGTTGGTCTTGACCATCTTTCGATAACCTCTGTTTTTGCTGGATCCACAAATATCCCCTCTTTTGAGATTATTTGACCCAAAAATGAAACTTTTTGAAGCCAAAATTCACACTTGGTAAATTTGGCATAATGCTTCTCCTTTCGCAGGGTCTTCAATATAATTCTCAAGTGATCTTCATGTTCTTCCTTTCTCTTTGAATATACAAGAATATCGTCTATAAAGACTACCACAAACTGATCAAGATAGTCTCTAAAGACTCTATTCATCAGATCCATGAAGATAGCAGGGGCATTAGTAAGACCAAATGGCATCACTATAAATTCATAGTGTCCATACCTTGTACGGAAATCCATATTTGGTATATCCTCCCTTTTGACCCTTAATTGATGATACCCTGAATGAAGATCAATCTTGGAAAAGTATTGAGCTCCGCGTAGTTGGTCAAAAATGTCATCAATGCGCGGGAGAGGATATTTGTTCTTGATAGTGATCTTGTCATGTTCTAGATAATCAATGCAGAGTCTCATTGATCCATCTTTCTTCTTATCAAACAGAACAGCTGCTCCCCAAGGTGATGCACTAGGGCGTATGAACCCCTTATCAAGATTCTCTTGGAGTTGCTTCTTCAATTCCTGCAACTCAATTGGGGCCATTCTATAAGGTGTCTTTGAAATAGGCAAAGCACCCGGTACGAGTTCTATTGAAAACTCAACTTCACGATTTGGTGGAAGACCTGGTAACTCATCTGGAAAGCCATCATCAAACTCCTATAAAATGGGAATATTCTTAATTGTGAGTTTCTCACCAACCATTTGAGATAAATAACATTCATTTAGTGGAATCAAGACCCATAAGATGGAAGGAATTTCTACTGGAAGTTTATGTTCATCCTTTCATCGATAGACAATCATAGATTGATCTAGAATATGAAATGTGACTTCCCTTCTTTGGAAATTGATATGAGCTCCATGTAAAGAAAGCCAATCCATTCCAAGAATCACATCAAATAACACTATAGGAAGGATCACAAGATTTGCAGGAAGCACTTTCCCACAAACTTCAATCGGAGAAGAATTATAAACTTTTGATGTGACTGTTCTGCCATTAGGGGTTGTCACAACTAACTCAACATCTAACTATTGAGGTAATACGGTGATATCCTTAGAAAATTCTTCAGAAATAAAGGAGTGGGTGGATCCAGAATCAAATAAAACGTTGGCTACTTTAGAGTGGATGGTAAGTTTACCTTTCACCACATCGTTATCGTACTCCACATCACTGATAGAAATTTCATATGACTTTCCATTGTCTTTAGCCTTAAGAGTTTGTTGAAGTCGACCATCATCATCAACCCTTGGATTTGGGCATTGATTGGCATAATGCCCCATATCCTTGCACTTGAAACATTGATGTGTAGTAGGTTCATTCTGTGCATCCATTCCTTTGTTTGAATCATTAGACATCTTCTTCCCATCATTACGGCATTCAAATGACCGATGACCTTCGTTTCCACATTTTTAACATTTACTTTTCCCTTTAAGACAACTCCCTCCATGTTTCTTTCCACACTTTGAGCATAAGGGAAATATCATCTTCTTTTCAGTGTGCTCTTTAGATTTTCCTTTGAATTCCATTTTCCTCTTCTTATCAAACCCATATGACTGATGGGTTACTCCAATCTCCATCTCCATTTGAGAGCACATCGAACGATTTCCTCGTAGCTATTGATGTCCCTTATGGCTAAGGCCCTTCAAAGACTTGGTTTTAAGCCACTAAAGAATCGATCGATCTTACTCTCAGGTTGGATAATAATAACAGAAGCGTACCTTGCAAGTCTTGTAAAATTTTCTTCATAGGTACCAACAGATTCATCATCCTTTTGCTTCAGTTCAAGAAACTCTTTCTCCATATTTGTTCGGAGAATACGAGGGAAGTACTTATTGAAAAATAAGTTCTTGAACTTGTCCCATTCCATGGAATCAATTTCATCCCTTTACCTCGTATTCTTAATAAGACTCCACCATTGATCAGCATCACCCTCCAAATGATACACTGCTAAGATGACTTTATCATGCTCAGAACATTGAAGAACTGAAAATATCTTTTCAGTAGTACTGATAAATTATTCAGAAACTAATGGATCAGTAGACCTGCTGAATGAAGGTGGACGCTGTCTCATGAAGGATTAAACAGAATGATGCTCATTCCTTTGCTAGTTTAGAAGTCTTGCATGATTCATAGATTGAGAAAGTTGTGTGAGCATGGCAACAAGATTTTGCATTCCAGCTCCCATAATGTTTTGTTGTTCAGGGGGACAATCATTGCATTTCCTGTCGCATTCCTCATTAACACAGTTCCTTCGGGTTCCAGCCATTGACTAAAACCAAGAAGAATAGTGTGAGCAACACTAATTATAATAGGAAAACCACATAATCAAGAATAAAATTTCACACTTAAGGTCTTATCCTTGGTTAATCATGGCCATTTCTAAAACACTAAGATTGTGTTCTATGCTTAGACTTATCCTTAGGGTTCTTACTAAGACTTTCGCATCCTAGTTTCCAAAGGTTGACTATACCTTTCCTCTGATACCAACAATAATGACCCATACTTTACATACATTGTTATTACTTCATAATTGAAGCACACTTATTAAAACATATAACCAAACCAAGAAAGGACCGTATAGGTATCGTGTCTTTAGAAACTGGGAAACATAAACAACTGGTTCATAAAGAATCTACTTTGCATCCCATTTATTTCATCATATCTAGAGTCCCTTTTTGGAATATCCTACTTAATAACCTTCTTCCTGACCTGGGGAAAAAAACATACAAAAGGGTGAGCTCAAATGATCTGTAAGTGTAAACAAAAGAAATATCAATCACATCATATACACAATAACATAACTTTTAGAAATCTTAACCTGCAAAAGAGATCATAATATCAGAACATGGGATAAATCATAGAAGTGAAATGTAATCCCAATAATCATAACTTAAAACACAAAACTATGTGGCATACACACATAATCATAGAGAATCATTTCTTGTTAGTCAAGACTCATTTCCAAGACTATCTTAGTGGACAAAGTCCATTTCTGAACCGAGTTCACTCCTCGTTTCAGTCCTGTTTCACTGAACCGGTATAACCTACCATTCCATACATGTCTATATCATGAGATATAAAATCTTTACCCAATGCATTGGAGGGAGATATAGGTCCCACCCATCTCATAATGATACCATTCTTATGTGTGCCACAAAATCATAAACCATACATCATAGCAAAACCCATGTAATAAAAATAGGAATCTTAAACATCGTGACATCATAAAACAATTCATATAAGATAAAGGAATTCATAAAAATAATTCCATCACAACATAATCAAATCAATTTAATAATAGGGATAGAAACATAACCCTTTGATATCTTAGATGGAAAATAATTTTGATAAAACACTTGAACTCCATTCTTGAAGAAAATATCCTTTCTATTTCAAAAACACTTTTCCTTTCTTTACATGTCATAAAATTCTAAACTAAAAGAAGTTTATTAAAAAGAAACTTGAAAAATTGTAATGCAATCTTCTTGGAAATAATTTTTTAAAAATCCATTTATGTCGTATAAGTTAAAAAAACATTCTTCGTACTTTTGTCGGAAAAGTCAAAAAGTACCTCGTACGAAAAATGACAAAAGATTCCTTTCATATCCATTACTAAAAACTAACCAAAGGGAAAAATTGGATTTAAAAAATTGTATGTGGATGGAAATAATATTACATATTGAGGGAACATGGATGTGGATGATAAAATACACCCCATTAAATACCAAAGTATAAGAAATATCAGATAAAAATGAGATTGTGATATTTCCCTTAACTTAGGTCCGATATGCTTTGTACGTGTCCGAACCTCCTGTATAATGATTTAAATAATGTTATTTACTTATTCCAGAATCATACTTATTTTTATGATATCATATATGGTCATATTCTTAGCTTCTTAGTCGTAATATTTCATTGCTACTTGTTATTCGGGTGTTTATAACTTTTTGTTCTTATGCGTGTTTTGTCGAATAAATTCTTATTCTTCTCTTTAGATTATATATACCTCATTTACATAATGGTATTAATTTATTATATATCATATTAATTCATTCAATTCATTTATATAATCATTATGAAATGAAGATAATGTAGAACGAGTCGCATCACATCGTGGAGACGGTATTCCGTACGTACGCACGAGTGATGATATCGTTCCTATGATCGTGGAATTGTATTGGAGTGTATGTATACTATTTAAGAATCAATATCACTTTATAATATTATTATATAGTCATTATTTACACCATTATACCCATCCAAGTAAGGTGGTGGTGGAAAATAGATTACACCACGGCGTGGAGACGGTATTCCGTACGTACGCACGCGCGGTGATTTCTTTTTCCATAGGATGGATAGATGGTGAAATAGGGTTGTTTCATACTTATAATAACATATCCGTATATGAGTGATACTGATGTTATTACTTCATAATGAAACAACTATAGAAGAATAAGTGGAAGAAGAAATAAAGATGAAAGAATCAGTAATGGACATTACCTCTTCTTTGAAGTGCTTCTTTGAGACCTTCTTTTAGGGCATTAAAATTGGTATTTTAAGAAGACCAGGACCTCTAGTATGTCTCTAGGGAAGTATAGAGGAGAAAGTGGCATGGTTTGGCCGAGTTTGAAGGCTCAATGTGGTGTGAGGAAGAGAGGGAGGAGGTGCCCTTTTATAAGGGAGGAGAGGGGCACCTTTGGAATAACTAAAAAAATTATTTTATTATAAAGTCATTTTCGGTTTTAAATAGCTCCAAATTGAGTTATTTCTAAGATAAGGTGGGTATGGGTCGAAATACTCTCATCCAACAGAATTTAGAAAAGTTTAGGTCATTTTATTAACCATATCTTTTAGTTTTAACTCTTACTTAATTAGATTGACATTTACCATGTCACTTTGTATTTTTATATTATATAGTTAATAAACTTACCATATACATCCAAGAGACCCCCCAAGTTGTGTTTTATTAATATATATAACCTTATCTAAGTCATTTTTCCAAACCTTAGATTTTTAGGAATAAAATATCAATTAATAATATAATATTTTTTAAAAACTATTTTATGTCAATTTTGACACTATTCAATAGTTGATTTTTTTGAAACTCATAACAGAATTATTACTTCGACCAAAGTTAATTAACTCAATACTACCATGTAATATTAACATATAAAATTAGTTTAATTCATAAAAAGTCTCAAATTATACTTATTTAGGTATTTATAATATTAATTATTCTAATTTTTCACTATTATGGTAATTGATGCATCATCATTGTGTCATAAATAAATTAAATTATTTAAAGTCTAAAAATTGAAAATAAAATATCATTATTAGGTAAATCTTTTTATCTTAATAATTAATATTTATAGTCGAATTTATCTTATGTATAACCTTATATTAAAAATGATTTAGTTATTAAACTTTGATTTTAACTATTTTAACCCTTCATTAAATAAATTAATAATAAAGGTCATAATCTAATCCATGTAGGCCTAAATGGTCATATTTTATTCCTAAGGTTGTTTTTGGTAGAATTAAACTTGTCCAATAGAATTAGGACATGTGTCAAGGTAATAATAATATCATGTTTACCCTATTTACTTTTAACCGTGGTTTTAAAAGTAAAAAGTTACTATTCACCAAAACTTATTTTCATCTCATTGAACCACATTTTAGTCCTTGATATTAACCATGTCTCTCGTATTTTCGAAATTACACTCACAGAAGCGGTAAAATTAAGTTGTATGAAAAATTCTGTTTTTTTAACTACCACTTAGTGGTTTCACTATTCATCAAAAATTGAAAGTTTTCAGAAAAATACCAAAATTTCACCCTAGGCTAATTTCAATATTACGAATCCAAAAATGAAGTCCATTTTGAAAAATAAAATTTATAATATTTCATAATGTGGTTATTACTATTCATAATGGCTAGTTTTAATAATATTTTAATAGTATATCGTTGTTCAGTGAAACTCGGTATTGCGTACGACGTAAGCAATCGAGGAAGCTCGCGATTTCGTGTAAAGCAAGCCAAGAAAGTGTTGTGTGTAGAAAAATATTCGTTTTATGATTTATATAACATAAAAGTCATAGGTGTTACAAGAACCGTGTTCGTGCGACCCGAACCCTCCTCATTACGGTGATAGAAATCAGTGATTCTCATACCATAACATGATTGAGAAAGAACAAGGGTTTATTCTTATAACAAAAAACACAAAGTTTCCCTACCTTTTGTTTAACAGGTGATAATTCATTAACGCCGCGGTAGGTTGTCCGTTGATCCGTGGTAGATGATCACATGACACGTCGAAGAGGTTCATGGAAGATGGTCAGAGAAGAAGATTTTCGCTGGCGTTCTTCGCGTTCATCACGTTCTTCGTTGGGAGGGGCATAATTCTCCAAGTGTTTGGCGATGCGTATCTTTTCCAGTGTTTTTCCACTTCATGAAGCCATCCAAAAACCTTCCCCAAGATTCCTTTATATAGGAGAGGGAGGTTTTTTCTAAAAACACGTTGGCATGTAATTCAAATGGTAGAATTAATTAAATCGGCTCCAACAAATTAATTACACGAGGGGTGTCACAATTAATTTGGGGGATGTTAAGAGGACCCCCTTAATTAATTCATACACATTGGTGAAATTAATTTAGGGAGATTCAACAAACTCAAAGAGGAGGTTTTGTCTATTAAAAGGGGTGGTGGTGACACCATTAATAGGGGCACTTGAGAGGTTATGGTCTCTTCAAATTAATAAAAGTCAGGTGGCGATGTGTAGTCCCCACCAAATTTAACCTCACATGGGAGATTGGGTTTGGGTGGGCCCCACCACCATATCCTCTCATGGGAGGTTAGGGTGTGGTGGACCCCCCACCGAGTCCCAGGTAGAGGTTCCAACTAGCTGCACTCGCATGGTAGATGGAATAAAATAAAGTGTGGCTACACTTTATTTTATCATTTTTTTTTAAAAATCCAAAAAACTAACTTTTATTCAATAGCATCCATAATAGAGGAGAAAGCCTTTTTAAGAAAATATTGGTGTTGTGATTTCAATGGTTCCCTCAGATTTCAATTCTGAGCAACAGTTCAAAAGTTATAAAAACGTCGTTCGCACATTTACTGAATGTACCCCAAAAAAGGTCGGAAAATTATTATCAGCCACCCTCGACCCTTTCTGGTCAAGGATAGGCTCTTCCTAGGTGAAACAAAACCCAAAAAACAAAATATTACTCTAGTATTTTCAATCTGAGTTACCGTTTAGAAGTTAAAAATTTTAAAATAAAATAATTGTCACTTAATTATTTTATTTTCTTCTAGAAACTAACTTTCCTCGGTGGCCCTCACCGACCCAATTTAGTATATTCATAAAGAAAACCTACCCTCATGAGTTCAGCGGTGGTCTCAGATTTTTAATTTGAGTTACAGATTGTGAGTTATAATCATTTGAAAAATAAAATATCTTTATTTAATTATTTTATTTATGATTATGCCATTTTTTTATTTTCTCACAGGAGGCACGCGCCGACTAAACTAAAGTCACTCCTAGTGTAAACCTGCTATCCTAAGCACAATGGTGGACTCAGATTTCTGATCTGAGCAATATTTTATGAGTTATTCCTCTTTTTCAGGAAAAATTCTTATATACATTAATTTAATCTTAGCGAAAAAATTGACGGATCATTCCGGGCACTCCGGGACTTGGAATCGTGCACCGTTAGAGAAATCTGACTCAAAAGATTTCCCAATATTAATAAAAAATATTCCCTCATAAATTCTGGGTCTTTACATTCTACTCACCTAAGGGATTTACTTCCCCAGAAGATACAACTCGAACTAAGGGAACAAATGGGGGTACTGAACACGTATATGATCCTCCCACTCCCATGTTCTCTACTAGAGGCTCCCGTGCATCCAGCAAACACGCAGCACAAAATTTCTGAGGGAATTTTTTTCATAAATACTTGGTAATTTTATGTGTCCGCAGTCTCCGCCGACGCACGATTTCGATGCTCGGAGTGCCCAGAATGATCCGTCGATGTTTTGGTTAAGCATAAATTAAAGTGTGTTTTTGGTTTTCCTGAAAAAGTATAATAACTCTTTAAAGATTACTCAGATCAGGAATCTGATGCCACTATTGCACTTAGGATGGCAGGTTTATCCTAGGTGTGACTTCTGTTTAGTTGGCGTGGACCTCCTGTGAAAAAATCCCAAAAATGGCATAACCGTAAATAAAATAATTAAATGATGTTATTTTTTACCAACTGCTAATAACTCAAAAACGGTATCACAGATTAAAATTCTGAGACCACCACTTAACTCGGGAGGGTAGGTTTTCTTTAAGCAGATACTAACTTGGGTCGACGAAGGCCACCAGAGAAAGCTAGTTTTTGTCCGCAAATAAAATAATTAAGTGACAATTACTTTATTGTAAAATTTGTAACATCTAAACTTTAAATCGTATTGAAAATAAAAGAGTACTTTTGGGTTCTTTGGGTGTGTTTCACCTAGGAAGAGCCTATCCTTGACCGACGCTGTTCGAGGGTGGCTGATAATAATTTTCCAAACATTATTTTGTGTATGTTCAGTATGTAAAGACCCGGAATTTATGAGGAATTTTTTTTCTTAAATACTTATGAATTTTTCGAGTCCACAATCTCTGACGGAGCGTGATTCTGAGGCCCAGAGTGCCTGTAATAGTCCTTCAAAGTTTTGTTGAAGCTTAAATTAATGCTCCTATTCATTTTTTCAAAAAAGTTTTAATAACTCTTAAAAGGTTACTCAGATCAGAAATTTGAGTCCACCGTTGCACTAATGATGGATGTTTTAGCCTAGGCATGACTTATGTTTAGTCAGTGTGGGCCTCATGTGAAAAAATCCCAAAAATGGAATAAGCATAAATAAAATAATTAAATAATGTTACTTTATTTTTCAAATTCTTATAACTCACAAATGGTATCTCGAATTAAAAAACCAAGACCACCGATGAACTCATGAGGGTAGGTATGCTTTATGTAGATTCTAAATTGGGTCAGTGAGGGCCACCAGAGAAAGTTAGTTTTTGCCCGCAAATAAACTAATTAAGTGACAATTATTTTATTGTAAAATTTTTATCTTCTAAATGGTAACTCGGATTGAAAATATGAGAGTACTGTTGGGTTCGTTGGGGTGTGCTTCACCTAGACAAAGCCTATCCTCTACCAGAATGGATCGATGGTGGCTGATAACAATTTTATGACCTTTTTTCATGTACGTTCAGTAAACGTGAGAATGACATTTTATAACATTTGAATTCTTTATTGGAATTGAAATGGTAGAATTATACAAACCGAATCCACCAAATTAATTGCATGTGGGTAGTCACAATTAATTCGGAGGATTTCAAGAGGCTCATATTAATTAATTTACATGCATTGGCACAAATTAATTAAAGGAGACGCCACAAACTCAAAGGGGAGGTTTCGACAATTAAAAGTGGTGGTGGTGGCACCATTAATAGGGGGAGTTGAGAGGTTTTGGTATCTTCCCATTAATAGGGGTCGGGTGGCCATGTGTAGTCCCCACCACATTTAACCATACATGGGAGATTGGGTTCGAGTGGGACCGACACCATAACCTCTCATAGGAGGATAGGGTGTGGCGGTCGACCACCATCTACCAAGTAGAGGTTCCAAATACCCGCACTCACATGGTGGCTAGAATAAAATAATGTGTGGCTACACTTTATATTATCAATTTTTATGAAAAAAATCCAAAAAATATCTTTTTTTCCTGGAAATTTTCCATCAAGGTGAAACCCTTTTAAGCAAATATTGGCGCTATTAGTTCAAGAGTGCACTAAGATTTCAATTCTGAGGAACAATTCAAAAGTAATAAAATGCCATTCCCACATTTACTGAATGTACCAAAAAAAGTTCGGAAAATTATTATCAGCCACTCTCGACCCATGATTGTCGAGGATAGGCTCTGCCTAGGTGAAACACACCCCAACGAACCCAACAGTACTCTAATATTTTCAATCCGATTTACTGTTTAGAAGTTGTAAATTTTACAATAAAATAATTCTCACTTAATTATTTTAATTGCGGCCAAAAACTAACTTTCTCTGGTGGACCTCGCCAAACCAAGTTTTTATATACTTAAAGAAAACCCATCCTCCCGAGGTTAGTGGTGGTCTCATATTTTTTATCCGAGTTACCATTAGTGAGTTATAAGCATTTGAAAAATAATATAACATTATTATATTATTTTATTAACAGTTATGCCATTTTTGGGATTTTTTCACAGGACGCATGTGCTGAATAAATTTAAGTCACACCTAGAATAAACCTCCCATCCTGATGGAAATGATGGCCTCAGATTTCTGATCTGAGTAACCTTTTATGAGTTATTCCAATTTCTCAGGAAAATTGAATACGCGGGTAAATTTTAGCTTAACCAAAACATTGACCGATCATTCTGTGCACTCCAGGCCTCAGAATCGCGCACCATAAGGAACTGTAGACTCGTAAAATTCCCTAGTATTTATGAAAAAATATTCCTCTAAAATTCCAGGTATTTTCATTTATTTACATTAATAATAAGAAGCATTATTGAATTGATTTAGAGGATATATAAGGCATGGTTCATATTTTACATTATTGGAAAGGGTTAATAAAGGATAAGATGATGATTATCAAGTAATGGTTTAAGGAAATTCTAGAATTATTTATGTATATATGATTATAAATTCAATAATTATCTTATATGAATTATGTTGTATTTGTTTTCCTTAATGTATTTATAAAAACTATATTGATAGATGATGATGAACTTGAAATGGATTTAATGGAAAAGATATATTTTTTCAAAGTATGGTAACACACAGTTAATCCATGATGTTGATAAAACTGTGTATATCTTAGACTAAGAGATGATTATATTGGATAAATAAATAGAAATAAAAAATTAACATGGAAATAATTATTTATTTATTAAAAAGTGGTATATATCAATTTTTACATATATTAAAACATCATGGATATATGTTATTTATGTTTTATACATTGAAATATGGACCATTCATGTTCTTGAAAGGGATTTATGGTAATTTAGTTAATTACCAATTTTTATGATTAAAAACTATGAGTTTATTCACAATTTTTGAATGTGACAACCAATAAGAACATTATGATAAATGAGGGGAAAATGTTAAGATGATTTTGTGACCTTGTTTCAATTGTTTTAGATTTTCATCATTTATAAGGGATATAAGGTTATCCTATTATGGAATTGATTATGTCAATCGTCAAATTATGTTTTCTATATTAATGTGTTATGTCACAACATGAATATTTATGCATATTGGTTAACATGTTCTAACATAATTGTTTTAATTGCAACTAATGATATATAGTATGTCTTATCATTGATTTAATTATAAGTTAGTGCTTCAAGAATGATAAATTCAATATCCCTTATAGAGAAAGAGTTTATGTGGAAAGTGATCATGGAAAACATTGGTAGAGATTTTACTGAACCAAGTAATCATTTCTTCACCTGAAAATTATTTACCTCTAGGTAAAAGATATTTAAATTGAAATGGATATCCTTGTAAAAACATTTCTAAATATTAAAATGGCCCCATAAATCACCAATGATTTATGGTATTTTCATTATTGTCATTATCCTGATATTATCGATATATCTCTAAATCAGAAAACGATGCTTATATTACACTTCCATCTATATGTGTCAACTTTACAATTATGTTCTCTTATGTGGAAACATATTTATGAGTTACTTTGTGTATTCAATATGATTATATATTTTATTATTAATAGGATTTTTTAGTAATCGAATTCATGTGGTTGGTTTCTGTTGAATGGAGCATTCGAGTATTAAACCATTATACACCTAGACGAATTTCAGGGTTTTAATTCATTTTAACAGGGTACAATGTAACACCTTATGATTTTTTATATATTTTTATAGAAATAATTTTTTCATTTTTATATTTTTTATTTCATGAAAATCTAAATATAACTTCCGATATTTGAAATCACTAATTTTAAATTATGTTCCATGTAACAAAAGTTATTTTGGAACGACACATAAAAATTATATTACTATGGGGTAAATGCAATTTTTTTCTTGTTTTAACCCTAACGATGACTTCCTTTGATAGAATTCATTACATGCCTGACCTATTTCTACAAAACAATATCATAATTTTAATATTAGTTTTAAAATATTATAGAAGTTTCCACTACTCCATTAGGATTGATGTTATGAGTAATATATGATTCAATAATGTGAATAAAATAAATCCTTTTAGATATAAAAGAAATTGAGAAC
This sequence comes from Viscum album, assembly GCA_963277665.1. Classification (NCBI taxonomy): domain Eukaryota; kingdom Viridiplantae; phylum Streptophyta; class Magnoliopsida; order Santalales; family Viscaceae; genus Viscum; species Viscum album. The sequence goes on from OY728136.1 coordinate 1,522,214,116, forward strand.
TATTTGGTAATGAAGAAATTCATTTTCTAAGAATATTACATTTCAATGTAAAACACTATTTTATCTCAATGAATTACCCAAACCACTACTAATTAATTTTTTTAAAATTTTAAAAAATATATTATTTGTATAAATACTTATCCAATATATTTTACGACCATAATATATGAATAAATAAAATTTAATTAATAAAAATGATGTATTTTCAAAACTAGTAATTATGACTTCTTGTAATTGAGAACCCATTTAAAATATTATTTTTTACACAATTTAAATTATTAATTGAAAAAATATTTTTATTTTTTAAATTTTACTACAAAATTATAATTTTACCGTATTTTTGTTTTTTGGGAAGATTCATTTTTTATGAATAATGAAAAATACTGATTTTTTATTAGAAACTACATTTTACTTAAATTTATTTATTAATATAATGTACATTCTTAATGTTTTTTTACTTAAATAGACAAATTATACAAAATTTAATTTAATTTAATTAATGATATTCAATTTCCCTATGATATTGTATACAAAATCGTAGCATTGTTTTGAACATTTTTACATTAATAATCCCAATTGTCATCATATAGGTGTGATTAAATTTATATTAATTTCTACCATATATCTTATTATAGTTTTTAAAATTTGATTCAGTATTTAGAATCAATATTATTTATAATTTTAAATTATTACAACATAGTTTTTCAACAGAAATTTTATTGATTGTAATTATTATTAATTAAAATGATTAATGTAAAATTATGCAAAACATGGGAATAAACATTAAACATAAGGTCAAAATGATAGTGAAACTTTTCCAAAAGTACATTTTCTAGTTATATCTAGACCTAATGCGACATTTAATCTATTGGAGTCAATTATTGGTGCCACGTGAAATAGAATAAATTTGGGTGGAATTATCCTTTGAAAAATATACATGAATACCCCTTCTCCACCACTATAAAAAGGTACTCACCCATTCAACATTTTCAAATCTCCCAAACCCTTTTTTCACACCCAAAAACGACTGAAATCAAGTTTCAATATCACTAAATTCATCATAAAAGCCTCAGTTTGGTCATAAATCCACATAATTATTCCATTAGGTTAAATCTAAGAGGAATTACCTAATGATGAGGCAACATCATTCCTCAAGCACCATTGTTTTATTCTCTACCACATAAACACTTTTTTTCTCATGGTAATATATTATCCTCAGTATACATAATATAATAGTTTGTTTTTATTATATTATTTCATACTACACTTATAAACACTTCCAACTAATGCATAACAATCTTATCATTATTTTGTATGGTGAACTACCACCTCAAGACACGATGTTGTTTGTTTTTCTATTAGCACCCATAATGTTTGGGAACAATGATGGAAACTCTATTTTTATATTGTATATATGATACTAGTTATTTCATTACGATTAATGATTTATAATATAATACATACCTTTAGGCTTTACGTTTTATTTAAATACGATAACAATGTCTGTGGAAGTGTGGACTAGTACCACCTCAATGCAATTTGATCCGTTCACATTATCCATGGAATTTATTGAGAATATTTTAGATAATGTTAAAAAAAATATATATGATTTTAATGACTAATTAAATTCTGTTAAATATAATTAAAAAATTTATTTATAACCATTTCATACACTAAAATGGTCATAACAACTTTCATTGGCTTTTGTACGACTGCCTCATCCACGTGATTTGAATACTTTTACATCAAAATAATTCAATATATAGTTCTATATTATAAAATAATAAATAATTTAGGTTATAATTATAATTTTATTAATAAATAATGCATAATACCCCATTTCCATAATGATCATTAAATATGGGAACATTACTTATGCGTTTGTACGACCTACCATCTCAATTATTGTAACAATGTGTCATCATTTGAAAACATTATCCAAGATTGTTTTGAAAAGTATAATTTATTTATAAAAATTAAAATTAATTCATTGTTATTATTCTGTATATTTTTACATATTGATCCCTTTGACCATAGCCAACCTACCAAATCAATTTAACACATTAACCAAATTTGGTCAAAACACCTTATGAAAACCTAATTGTATAATTATCTGTATACATAAGTTTAATAAGTGATAAAAATTATATAATAAACATTAAATTTTTTGATTCAATTAAATAACGAACATAATTTTATGATTTAGTATGATAATGAAACACATGACAATTTAGAATCATGGTAAGGGAATTTATCTCACTTTATATTTTGGTGAGATGTATCTGTTATTCAGTAAACAAGTATTTTATGTGGTGTCTATACTATCCATATTTGTATTATATTATTAGTATAATTAGATTAATGTGTAATTATATATCCATTTAATTATCATTTTTCATGGGGGTTATGATTCAAAAGTTAATGAATTATTAATGTAATTTTATCTCAAACTGTATTCTTCGAGACACATGCCATGTTATGCAACTATATTATTATATAAGGAGTATAAACAACTTTTACAAGTTATATCATGAATATTATTCATTTTATGATATTTAAAACATAATTTAATTTTGTTTCTTTTGATTTTATTATTATTCAATGATACCAAACTACTAACAATTTATAGAAACAATCTCTTCATTTATCCAGAATGTTTATGGTTATCCTTCCACTTATGAAAAATTATGATAAATATATTAAGATAATTCAACAATTTTCTTAAATAATAGTTATAAATGTATTATAAATGTAATTTTACCCTTTTCCACTTTTTTTCACTCATATAATGAAGATATATTTTTATGAATATCTAAAATAATTTCTATTTTTGGTCGAAAATTAGTGCTATTTAAAAATAATTTTTTCTGAATCAGTTTTCCAAAATGATTAAATATTATCGAATTATTTTTAATGGACATTTTATTCCCTGTATTACATTTTTAATAATTGGGTTTAAAAGAAATATTATATCATTTTCCAATAAAAACTCTTTTTTTAAAAATTTATGTTGAAAAAAATGTGGGAATGTTTGGAATAACCAATAATCATGAACATTATTTCATTTGTACATCATTTGTATGTGTACATGGTTACTATTTATAAAAATATTTAATTTTGAAAAAAATATAAAAAAATTTAATTCCAAACAAAAAGTGTTTTCAATTTTTTTGTTAATTTTAAAATGTTTTTAATGGATTTTCAAAGATTACATTATATGTTCACAAAATTATTTTCCCAATGTAAATGATTTCAATTATATCTAATAATATTTAATTAGTTTTAAATGTTATTTAAATTAAAATGGTTCAAAAACCGTTTTATGCTATAATTATAAATTTTGAATGTTTTTTAATTTAAATGGTTATTAAAATGTTTTAATGGCTTTTTAAAAACATTAAAAATATATTCAATCCAAAATGATTTTAAAATATTTTGAATCTTATTTTATAATATATAAATAATTTTTCTTCTAAATTTTTTCAATTATTTTTTAATAGATCTTGTTATTTTCAATTAAATATATTTCAAATTATTTTTGATCTTCTATGAAAAGATTTTAATTAAAATGTTTTTCAACTAGTTTTCATATTATCTTTATATTTTTTTAATGAAATTGGTTTTTAAAAGGTTTTCATTGGTTCTTTTGTAATATTTAAAGTTTATATTCTAGATAATATAATTAAATATGATTTTAATTTTAAAAACAATGATGAATAAAGGATATGTTCATATTGAAAATGTTATAAAATGTCATTTCATGTTATTTAAAATCTAAGATGAAATAATTTTCTGTTACTCATGCCTTTCTAGGGAAATAAACCAATCATTCATTAAATATTTTATCTATCAATGGTTATTTATGAATTTTTAGGGTGTCGTGTCACGACCCGTCCTCGGGGCCCGTGTCATGACTACCCCAAGCCCGCCATACATAGGCCATGGGCTGGCGACTAGCACCAAAGGCGTAAATCCGGATAACTGGGAAGGAATTGCCTTTATAAAAGTAAACAAAACACCACATAGTACAAGTAGAAGTAATACACTAAGTACAAAAGAAGTGCTGAAAAGTAAATGGGCCAGAATACAAACCCAACCGAAAGTACAACTACAACTAAACGAAAGTACAATAGAAAAGACAAGCAGCTGGACGAATAGAAGCAGCTCATAGGTCATCCACCTCGGATTCTAGCTGAAAGGTAGGTACAGATAGCACAACTCCTGGATCATCCACCATGGATCCTAGCTCAAGGGGAGGTACAGATAGCCTCCACAACGCCCTTGCCCGTCAACCTCCTCCGAGTATCATTTCTTCGTGAAGTCCACCTTCAGATACTGACTCGTCGTGAGGTCCACCTTCGGGTACCGTCCAGCCCTCAAACACTAGGCCTCTATCAGCGCTGCCCATCGTCTGCTACCAACACAATGACGTGCGGGCATAGCCCGTGCATGGGTGAGTATAACGATACTCAGTAAAGACCCCGAGACCCTCAAGGTCTCACTAAATCCAACAAGGATAACCACAAATAAGGATTTCAACAGATAACCATTACTTAGGTATAAGCCCATACTTATACCTAAGTTATCAAGTAACCCATCTCATTCCTGAGGAAACACAAAGGTTATGAAATAAACGGACAACCACTACCCAAGTATATGCCCATACATATACCTAAGTTATCAAGTGACCCATCTCATCATGAGGTAAACACAAAGGTCATAAAATCAGCTCAAACCAGGATATTCATTATCAAAATTGTCACTGCTGAAGAGCTCCATCTCTGGAGAGTACAGTGATCATGTCACGACTCCGAGGTACTTCTCACTAAACTAAGACTGCTGAGGTACTTCTCCTGTCGAGTACCACGGGTCTGTAACCTCACAAAGTAGTGCTCCTCTGCCATGGGTCTACCACCTCACACAATAGTGCTCCCCCTTATAGCCTACAAAGTTACTACTCCTGTCAATTACCGCAGGTCATCCACCTCACAAAGTCGTGCTCCTCCGCCATGGGCCAGCAACCTCACAAAGTAGTTCTCTCCACTAGGCTACGCAAGTCACTCCGAATCGAATCAGACAATCAGTCATCAGGTCTCAGCCAGCTACACGGTCATCATACTCCATATTCTCATCTCCGAGAGGGTCCTCTCCATGAGATACTAGTCTATACTACATGTATCTTAAAGTACCACCTCGTCATAGGGGTCTCATCGCAGCAGACGACACGTCAATCGGACGCCCGGTCTGTGAGTTATTAGCTTTTTCGTCCCAGGGGACCGGTTGGTTTCGTGTATGAACCAAACCGATCGTATCTCAAGTGTACCACAAAAACACATAGGTTATGCTCATAGGGACTGTTTCTCAACGTGATCACCAATGTCGCTGATGGTTTGTCAAATGGATTTATGGTCTAAATGTTATCAGCTTGTTCGTTCGAGGGGCCCAGTTGGATTTCGGGTACAATCCAACCCATCCATACTTCAACAGCATCCAAACCTCGGGAGGAATAATCCAAAAGGTTATTCCCACCAAGAGGAATCAAACAAAGTCGAAGGCACGCCAATCGGACGTCCGGAGCTGAAGTTATAGGTGTTTCCGCTCCGAGGGCCCGGTTGGTTTCGTGTTCGAACTAACCCGTCCATACCCAAAGTTCTCAAAAACCTTGAGTGTAAAATACCAAAACGTCCATCCCGATCCAAGGATCACATTGCAGTTGATGGTGCATCGATCGGAGGTCTATAGCCGAAGTTATGTGCCTTCAAACGAAAACTACCCAGAAATATGGTGTTCGGGCCAGGTCCGACCCTGCCCACGACCCCCTGGGTCGGCCCGGCTGGCGCAGCCCAGCCCAGCCAGGGCGGGCATGGCCCACATGGCCAGACAGCTCGGCTCGGCCGAGCCGTCATGGAATGGGGGGGGGGGGGCTTCCCCCCTGATTGGAAAGCCGCGACCCCCCCCCCCCCCCATGTGGGGGCCGCTCTTTTTTCCAGTCGGGGGTTAAGACCCCCGGTCTCCCCCTGAAACGGCCTGCCTGGTCCGGCCGGACGGTGTTGCCTCCGCGAGACCGCCATGGTCCCACCCTCCTGAGGTGTATGTGGCCGGAGGTTCTTACCTCCCCACCTTACACTGCCGCAGCTTTGAACTGCGACCTTGTCCGACCGGCGCGACGTGACGTCGTCGCGCCCCTCTGCCGCAACCCAACTTCTGCCACAGCCTCTTTGAGGGTCTCCGGCGCAGCGCGATGGCTCAACGGATTTTTCGGCCTCAATGGAGTGGCGTGACAGTGCCGAGCTCCTTCGTCACATTCCTTCTTGTTTCTGCATGGTATCGTTGCAGAGTGCCGCCTTTGTTCGAGCCACAACGAACACACATCAAAGGGGGAGGAGGATCAGACGTGTTCGGGTGGTCCGACCTCCTCCTGTTAAATTGATAACAGGCGGCCCAAATATTAAATGAATAATGCAAGGAATTTATTCATGAAAAAAACCAAAATCCTACCCGATGATGTCATTGAACGAAGGTCGTCGCGGGAAAAGGACATCACAAAAAATGGCGTCGCGGAAGACGGCGTTGCGGACCGAGGCTCCGTAAGCATCATTGGCGTCACGGAGAAGAGAATATTCGGCGTCGTGGTACACGGCTTCGCCTCATCGATATCCGAGGATTCGGAGTTCTTCGTCATCCTTCCTCGGAGGCCGGCGTTCTTCATCGGCGATGGGTCGTTTCTCGCATTCTTCAAGGAGGAAGATGATGTTCAAGACTTGATCAAACCATCCCCAATCCTTCTCGCACAACCCAAACACCCTTAAAGAAATAAGACATGTCTTATTTAATTAACTCACACAAGCCACCACTCAATTCAAAATTCAAAATAGAATTCTCAAATTAATTATATTGAACAACCTAAACAGTTAATTAATTAAGAGAGTTGACTTTTCATTAAAGGGGGGGCGTGGGTGTGTTATGCAATTAATGGGGTTTTTTTGGAAGTTTAGAGAATTTGAATAGGTGGGGACTAGTTTGGGCCCCACCTCACAAATATCCTCTCATGGGAGGTTATGTGTGTGTGGGCCCCACCAAAAACCTCCCCCTTGTAAGATATAACCATCACAAATAAAAAAGTGTGAAACACAATTTTTATTTCATTTAAGGTTAAATTCCAAAATAGAACTTCAAACCTGCAAAAATCTCAACTGTGGAAGAGGCCTCCTTAAGCGAAAACTAGCGATGTGAGTTCATCGGTGCCCTCGGATTTCGATTCTGATCACCGGTTCAAGATATAGAAAAACTCGCTCTTTCGTTCACTGAATGTACCCGAGCTAAACTTCGGAAAATGATTCCTGGCACACCGGGCCTCGGAATCATGCACCATCAAAAACTGTGTAATAATAAATTTCCGAAAAAATTAAGAAAAAAATGTCCTTGAAATTTCAGGTTCTTTACATTACTCCCACCTTAGGGCTTTACGTCCTCATAAAGCTTAAACACAAACTAGGGATACAAAAGCGGTACTGATCACACATCTGAGCCTTCCTCTCCCATGTGATCTCCTGGAGGTTCTCTTATTACCAATGAAAGCGCATAAGAGGAATCAACTATTTTCATAGGACCCGCTCCTATCGATCCTCAACCTCTACTAGAACCCCGCAAAAGTAACCCCATCGCCAATGTCCATCTCCCCATGGTCAATGATATGTGTTGGGTCAAGCAGGTATCTCCTCAACTGAGATACATGGTAGTCTTCGTGCCCCTATTGCAACTGAGGTGGATGTGTCAAGCGTTAACCCACATCACCTACTCAGCTGAGGACCTTGAAGGATCCGATGAAGTGTGGAGATAACTTGCCACCTCATCCAAATCTCTGTAATTCCACGTCGATGTGAGACCCGTAAGAAAATGTGGTCCCCATCCTCGAACTCTAGTGTTCTCTACCTCCTGTCAGCATAAGTCTTCTGTCTACTCTGAGCTATCCTCATCCGCTCCTCGATGACCAGGACCTACTATGTCATGGCCTAGACCATCTCTGGTCCCACTAGAGCTACTATGATTTCTTCTTTGCTAATAAGAGAAATCTGGTCTCATCCCCTAGATGAACCATGTTCTTTTCCTAATACAGTCAATCTGGACTTGAATGATGAATTCATGCAATGAATGACGTCGTAAGGCCTCGATTTTACTACCAAGAGATACAACCGTCACTATCGCCTCTAAGGGTCGAGTAACACTGTCGGTATTAGTGTGAGGTAACTAGGTCACCTCTAGTAGGAATCTCGAAAGTGAGGGTCAAGTCAACAGTTTTAACCGGGACCTCTCAGTACACAAAAATGAAGGAAGAAAATGTCACTAGTACAAGTGTCTTTTATTACTGCAGCACGAAGTACAAAGACACACAACAATGCCAACAAGGAAACTAGAACCACCAAGACCAAAGGTCCCATACCAAGAACTAGACCCTCTCTTGTCCACCAGCTTCTGGCGCTCCGTAGTCATATTCATCTATTGCCTGATGCTGTGCTCTCCCATGTCCACCTGTTCCCTCCGGTCAGGGTGGACCTCCTGGTGGTGGTGGTGTCAACACCTCAAAGCGTCGTCCACCTCCAGTTTCACAGCCAGCTCCCCGGTCTCGGTCTCCGGTTCCCTGCGGTCCACCTCGATCGAACCTCTACCTCTGCCTGAGAGGTGATTCGTTTATCTTCTAGTCATCTGTATGGCGGGTCGGATAGTCACGTGCAATGTGACCAATACTGCCGTAAGAGTAACACTGCATGGAAGGTCTGGCTCTTTCATTCCCCTTGGTGCCTCGAACTACCAACCCTGAGTCATGTGGTCGACCACCAGTAGGTCTGGTCCTCTTGGAGCTATACATCATCTATCTACTTCCCGCTGCAGAAGACTCTGCCACATGCCGGCTAGTGGGGGGTCCTGTTGCTGGAGACTGCTCATCAAGGAAACTCTCCACTAAGAGGGCTCCCTCCAACACCCCTGTCTGCATCGGGATGCTGTGAGAAAGAAAATAAGCTCTAATCCCTCGCCTGAGCCACTACTCGAAGGTTCGGGCCCTGAAGAACGGGTCCCATACAATATCTGGGGTGTAGCGAAAGAGGTCTGTGAACCACACTGAGTACTGCGCCACCATCATGCTACCTTTCTATAGATTCATCAGCTCCTGTATATGCACTGCTCGAAGGGTGGCTGGTAAAAACTCTTCCCGGAACAGGCTCTCGAAGTTTACCCACAGAAGTGTCACCTAGTCATGCATCTAGAGCATCAGGCTCCACCATCTGCCTGCTACTGCCTGAAACAGGCTGGAAGCAAGGATCACCATGAAGTCTGCTAGCGTCCCTACTAGCCTGAAGACTCTCATCACAACCTCTAGCCAATCCTCAGCCTCATGTAGGTATGTTTATCCCCTGAACCTGGGTGGCCTCTGGTGCTGGAACTCGTGCAGTGTGCTCAAGCGACGTGTACTCTCTGCTGCTGGGGCTAGTGGCATCGATGGCCCTACAGGTGGTTGTACCGATGGTGCCTCCACATGTTCCTCAACTAGGATAGGGCCATGTACTAAGGCCTCGTCGCTCGGCGGGCTGTCAGTACGTACAACTCTCGGGTCTCTAGCTGGTCATCCGCGGGGAGGCATCCTGAAAGAAACAAACGTGACATGGTCAAACGATTATAACTGGTGAGCAGACCTGGTTTGAGCTGTTTTAAGGGAAAACCTTAGAAAACACCCACGCAATTAGTGTTTTCATGAACTGAGTCAGAAATCAGTAGTCAGGGTCCTGGTGTATGGATACGTCAGCCGCACGCACCAACACTGGACTCCCTAAACTGAAAACCACACTTGGTACTCTTAACATTATTTCTTCACAGAAAGAAAATATCAGAGTTATAAGTTCAACGGTAGAACCGACACCTCTGATACAAATTTATCATGACCCGTCCTCGGGGCCTGTGCCATGACTACCCCAAGCCTACCATCCATAGGCCAGGGGCTTGTGACTAGCACCAAAGGCGTAAATCCAGATAAATGGGAAGGCATTTCCTCTATAAAAGTAAACAAAACACCACAGAGTACAAGCAGAAGTAATAAACTAAGTACAAAAGAACTTATGAAAAGTAAATGGTCTAGAATACAAACCCAACCGAAAGTACTGCTACGACTGAATGAAAGTGCAACAGAAAAGACAAGCAGCTAGGAGAATAGAAGCAGCTCCAAGGTCGTCCACCTTGGATCCTACCTGAAAGGTAGGTACAGATAACGTAGCTCCTGGATCTTCCACCATGGATATCACCTAAAGGGTAGGTACAGATAGCCTCCACAATTCTCTTGCTCGTCAACCACCTCCGAGTATCGTCTCGTCAGGAAGTCCACCATCGGATACTGACTCGTTGTGAGGTCCACCTCTGGGTACCGTCCAACTCTCGAACACTCGGCCTCTATCAGCGCTGCCCGTCATCTACAACCAACACAACAAGGTGCAGGCATAGCCCGTGCATGGGTGAGTATAATGATACTCAGTAGGGACCCCGAGACCCTCATGGTATCACTAAACCAACAATGATAACCACAAAGAAAGATATCAACAGATAACTCTTACTTAGGTATAATCCCATACTTATACCTATGTTATCAAGTAACCCATATCCATCACAAGGAAACACAAAGGTTATGAAATCAATAGATAACCACTACACAGGTATATGACCATATATATACCTAAGTTATCAAGTGACCCATCTCAATCATGAGGTAAACACAAAGGTCATAAAATCAGCTCAAACCAGGATTTTAATTATCGAAATCATAACTGCTGAAGAGATCCTTCTCTAGAGAGTACATTGATCCTGTCACGACTTCGAGGTACTGCACACTAACCTAAGACTGCTGAGGTACTTCTCCTATCGAGTACTGCGGGTCTGCCACCTCACAAAGTAGTGCTCCTCCGCCATGGGTCTGTCACCTCACACAGTAGTGCACCCCCTCATAACCTACAAAGGTACTCCTCCTGTTGAGTACCGCGGGTTTGCCACCTCACAAAGTAGTTCTCCTCCACCATGGGTCTGCCACCTCACAATGTAGTGCTCCCCACTGGGCTATACAAGTCACTCCGAATCGAATCGGACAAGCAGTCATCAGGTCTCAGCCAGCTACACGGTCTTCGTACTCTGTATTATCATATCTGGGAGGGTCCACTCCACGATCTATAGGTCGATACTACAAGTATCCCAATGTCCCACCTCGTCATAGGGGGTCTCAACACAACAGATGGCACGTTAATCGGACACCCGGTCTGTGAGTTATTAGCTTTTTTGTCCCAGGGGCCCGGTTGGTTTCGTGTATGAACCAACCCGATCGTAACTCAACTGTACCCCGAACTCATATAGGGTATTCTAATAGGGACATTTTCTCTATGTGATCACCAACACTGCTGACGGTTCATCAAACAGACATCTGGTCTGAAAGTTATCAGCTTTTTCGTTCGAGGGGCCCGGTTAGATTTCGGGTACAATCCAACCCAGCCATACTCCAACTGTGTCCAAACCTCAGACAGAGTAAGCCAAAAGGTTCTTCTCACCAATAGGAATCCAAAAAAGTCAATGGTATGTCAATCAGATGTCTGGAGCTCAAGTTATAGGCATTTCTACTTTGAGGGCCCGGTTGGTTTTGGGTTCGAACCAACTCGGCCAAAAATAATGTTCTCTAAAACCTTGATTATAATATACCAAAAATGACCATCTTGATCCAAGGATCGCATCGCAACTGAAGGTGTGTCGAATGGAGTTCCGTAGCCCATGTTATGAATGTTTGAAGGAAACATACCCAGAAATAGGGGGTTCGGGCCCGGTCCGACCCGTCCCGAGACCCCCTAGGTTGGCCTGAACCGGGTCGTCTGACCTGGGACCGGGTCTGGACCACTAGGGCGCGACCCGACCCCACCAGCATGCCCCGGAACGGCCGACACGGCCCGCGTGGCAGAACAGCTCGGCTAGGCCGAGCTGTTGCTGAAGGGGGGGGGGCTGCCCTCCTGATTGACAAACTGCCCCCCCCCCACGTGGGGGCTGCTCTTATTTCCAATCGGGGGCTACGCCACTTGGTCTCCCCCTGAAACGGCCGGCCCGGTCTGGCCGACCGGTGCTGCCGCCGCGGTCTCACCCTCCTGAGGTGTCGGCGGCCGGCGGTTCCGGCCGCCCCTCCTTGCACCACCGTGGCTTTGAGCCACGACCTTGTCTGACCGGCGCGGCGTGACGGCACCGCGCCCCTCCGCCGTAGCCCCGCTCCGTGATCGGCCTCTTCGAGGTTCTCTGGCGCGGCACGATGGCACCACGACTTGTTCTTCTTCAATGGCACGGTGCGATGGCACCATGCTCCTTCGTCGCATTCATTCTTGTTTCCGCGCAGTGCCATTGCACCACGCCGCCTTTGTTCGAGGCGCAACGAACATACATCAAAGGGGGAGGAGGATCGGCCGTGTTCGGGCGGTTCGAAATCCTCCCGTTAAATTGATAACAGGCGCCCTGAATATTAAACGAAGAATGAAAGGAATTTATTCACTATCAAAACCCAACCCCTACCTGATGAAGTCGTCGAACGATGGTCGTCACGGGAAAAGAACGTCATGGAAAACGACATCGCAGAAGAAGACATCGCAGACCGAGGCTTCGTATGCATCGTTGGATTTTCGGAGAAGAGAATCATAGGTGTCGCGGTACACGGCGTCGTGTCGTCTATCTTGGAGGATTCGACGTTCTTCATTGTCCTTCGTAAGAGGTCGGCGTTCTTCATCAGCGATGAGGCGTTTCTCACATTCTTCAAGGTGGAACATGAAGTTCAAGACTTGAAAAACCCTCTCCAATCATTCTTGCACAACCCAAACACCCTTAAAGAAATAAGACTTGTATTATTTAATTTACTCACACAAGCCACCAATCAATTCGAAATTCAAAATTGAATTCTCTAATTAATTATATTGAACAACCTAAACAGTTAATTAATTAAGGGAGTTGACTTTTCATTAAAGGGGGGGGGGTGCGGGTGTGTTACACAATTAATGGGGGTTTTGTGGAAGGTTAGAGAATTTCAATAGGTGGGGACTCGTGTGGGCCCCACCTCACAAATATCCTCTCATGGGAGGTTATGTGGGTGTGGGCCCCACCAACAACCTCCCCCTTGTAGGATATAACCAACTCAAATAAAAAAGTTTGCAACACAATTTTAATTTAATTTATGGTTAAACTCTAAAATATAACTTCAAACCCGCATAAATCGCAACTGCAAAAAAGGTCCCCTTAAGCGAAAACCGGCACTGCGAGTTAATCGGTGCCCTCATATTTCAGTTCCGAGCACCGGTTCAAGAGATAGAAAAACTCACTTGTTCGTTCACTAAACGTACCAGAGCTAAACTTACGAAAATGATTCCGGGCACACCAGGCCTCAGAATCAGGGCCGTCAGAAACTGTGTACTCGTAAAAATCAAAATAAATTAAGAAAAATAAATTCCTTGAAATTTTATGGTCTTTACATGCTGGTTGGGTTGGTGACCAGATTGGGTTCATGAAAAGAAGTGAGTCATGTTTATAATGAACATATTTTGAAAATATAAATTTTAATATCATATTTTAAGTCTTCATTAATGGTTTATAAGATAAATCAAATAACATAAAAAATTATTATTTTCAACACAGAACATAATTTTTCCCATGGATTCTCTTTATAATATTCATAACATCACTTTTTACCTTTGATGATGTCATAATACATTATATATATATATTGTATTGAATTTTTATCAATAAATTTTATTTTCAAAGTGAAATATTATAAAAACCAAATTAAATAATTTTGAAATGATTATTTAATAAAATTATTTTATCCATATAATACTCAATATTTTATAATTTAGAGATTAAATATAAGAAAAAAAATTTATTGATAATTATTTATTTTATTTGGAATTAAATGTTGTTAAACACTTATAAATTATTTATTTGACTTCATAAAAATATATTGTCATTTATATTTAATAAATAATTTTAAAAAAATATTTTTTTATTAAAATATATTTTATTATAAAAACTCACGAATCAATTAAAATAAAGTGTCTGGATTGAACCAATTCATTTCAAAAAAATTCAGTTCATTTTTCATCATATCATAATTTATTTGTTATGGAATAAAATATATAATCATTTAATATTTAATAATAAATGGAATAATAATAATACTTATATTATTCAAAATATAAAAATACATATTATATTATAAAATATAAGCATTCCTTTTTTCAAATGTATATGATTAATCTTTAGGGTGTTTTAAGGTTTTTCATTTTATGGGTAGGTTCAACGAATATGGTTTGTCTCGTGATCTTGATATTCGTTAACTTCTCCAATTAATTATATTGATCATTCATTATTTGTTGAATTTTTTCTAGAATATTTAAAACATCCCGGTGAAACTATATCCCATGGATTATATGATAAATTCGATAAATATCATATGATCTTATTGGTGGAGACCCTCACTTGATCCTTTTATAAAATTTATACTTAATCATGACCATTAATACAGTATTAATTATGGTCTCTATACAATTCCAATATTATCATTTTTTATGTTTGAATGTTTTGAAAAGCTAAGAGAATATAAAATAGTACCAAAAATAAACTTAGTACACGTATATTAAATATTTATATCACATAATAATGGATTTATTCATTTAAAATGGAAATTTATTTTTAAAAGTTATAGTCCTTAAATTCTTCTCACCTTCATAAATTTCTCTATAGAACTATTCATTTAATACACTAAGTAGGTGACATAATATCTTTTTGATCACCTATTCTAGATTCCATGATACTTCTTCAATCTTGTGGATCTTCCACAACACTTTCACTAGTTGTGTTTTCTTGAATCGTATATCATTGACTCTAAGATCATTGATCTTCACCAGCTAATCCACTTATGAAATATCATTTTTGAATTGTACCACCACAAGATTCTGTACATAAGAGAGGTCTATTATGTTGTTATGGAGAGGTATATATTGAACACACCAAGTAATTTATGTTTTTTTGGTGGGATTTCTAGTTGATATGCCACTTCTCCAGTGTGGTTAATAATATCGATGGGGCTTATGTATCTAGGACTAAACTATCTTATAATAACTCATGATTTGGTAGAATAATATTGATTTTGGTAGAATAAATGACACAAAATAGTAATATTAGGATATAATATTTCACTATTAAATTTTATTATATATTTACTTATTTTTTTGTAAATTTATTCTCATTAAAATATTCGAATACATGCACCCTGAGATTCTAATGTTTGATAAAATATTCAACACGAAACATCTACATTAAAAAATCATGATATATTAGTGTTATAAAAAATCAATTAAATTGGATTTTATTAATATTATTATATATATATATATATATATATATATATATATATTACTCAATGTTATTTATTTCAAAATTATTAGTAAATAATCATTAATATTATTGAAAATTAATTGTAATTTTACATAAATTTACTGTATTAAAAAAATTGAAAATTATCATTTCATAAAGAAATTATAAATAAATTTTTCGTTATTTTAGAAGATTTATTTTTAAAAATATATATTCATTTTTTGAATTTAGATGTAAAAATTTACATTGGGTAATATTTATGAACATTTCAATAAATATTATTTTTTATCTGGATAGTGAATAATAGATATTTTCTAAAAATATTATTTCATCTCAAAAAATTAAGAAATTTATATTCCTAATTATGTATTAAATATAATTATAATGATATATATTTATATGTAATACACTTAATTAATTTTTAATAAAAAATATATTATATATTTTTATATGTTAATTTGTCGGTTTAAAAAAGGGGTTTTCGGAAAACAAAATTATAGTTTATAATGACTATGTATTGGAATTAAATAAATAATACCAAATGAGTACTATATTAAATTAATTTTAAAATATTATATAATATTACACTTTATTTGATATTTATTCAATTATTATTATTATTCATATAATTAATATAAAATCACCTTGATCTTAAAAAAATAACTTCTAAAAAAAATTCTTCTTCATTGTGTTGGATGATTTTAATTCAAATATGTTTAAACTTTAAGAAAATATATTTTAAAATATATGATTTATTTTTAAATATACAAATTTCAATTAATTATTACACCAAATTTTTATGAATTATATGATATTATTATTATTTTCATTAATAGAGAAAAATAATAATTTTTTGTGAAAGAAATCCTTTTTTGAATAATTGACTTATAATTGTAAATTTTTATATATATTGTTGTTGATGTAAATTTTGATCATTTATATTTCTATTAATACTATTTTTTCATTATAATCGATTTCATAATGAAATATGAAATACCAACATGGTAAAAATTTGTACTATTTCTCATGAAAAACCCGCATTCCAATCACGTCAAGAACATTATTATTAAATTTTATTTTTCCCATTATTTAATAAAATTTATAATAATTGATTAATTATTTTAAATTGGAATTAATTATGTCATATAATATGTTCAACTAATTTTTTTACCAAAATGAATATTTATAATAGTAAATAATAATTAATACGTTTAATGTAAAAAAACATTTTATTGGGGGTTGAACTATCCAGAAAAGTGTAAAATTGAACTATAAATTTCATTAAATTTTTACCGATAAATAGTTAAACTATTAAATATATAATGTTATAAAATATTCTATTGTTGACCCTTCTGAAATATGATAAATTTGGGAGCACACAATTCTTTTCAAAAATACCATGTATTTCCTCTCCACAGCTTACAAAATGCCATTTATTCTCCCTAATTATTTACACCTTGAATTTTTTTGGAAATTATATACCCAAATAAATTCCTAAACTACCAAAAATAATCCTATTATCATTATGTTGAACATAAATAATTCCAATATGTTCTTTTAGTTCAAACCTACGAAGGAAATCTGATGAAGAGGGAAAATTAATAAACAATTGTTTTTATTTTATTTCTTCTTTCACTAATATCAGTTAATATTATACCATTGTAATATAATATTCCAAATATCTTCAATATATAGATATTTTTTATTATAAGTTAATTATATAAAACCATATTCCACTTATATCAAATATGTTATGAAATCATCATTTGTGTGTACGACAAACTACTGCTTTGCAAACCATTATAATTATTTTTTATAGTACCAGATCCCATTGTTTGATATGATGAATGTTATAAACTATATATATACATATATATATTAAATTATATTTATAAAATATATATAAATTTGGAATAATTATTTCATATTTTACTTTCTTTTACATCCAATTCTATATGTTATATGATAATGACACACCTTTGTACAATGGACTACCACCTCAGAGAGTAATGTGATTCAATTTTAACTATCGTATTTCCTACAAAGTAATTATGGAAATTATAATTATTATATATTATATAATTTAAATAATTATGATATTAACTAAATAATTGTTATTTATTTAATATGATATATCATTTTATTTCATTCCATTTCACTCACAAAAAAATAATAACGTCGTCCGTGTAGGAGTGCGATATTTTATCCATGATGTGATGTGACTATATTTTCATCACCACAGCATTGGGATAATATATATATGTATATTTAAACAACTAAATTTACATATATGATATATGATTATTCTAAAAAGATAAAGTATTATCATGAACCTTAATAGGTACCCTTGTAAGACGATAACAGATATAGTTTGTACATGGATCAAAGTGAATTCATGATCCCTAAGGGTTATCAATAAGTTCCTAGAATCATAAAAAAGTGATTCGGAAATATATTTATAAAAACATTAAAGAAGGAATAAAAAAAAGGTATTATGCATTTAAGAAAACTCCATAAGGAGATATGTACCAGAAATCAAACATGTATAATCAACCTCATGTACAAAAACAATGCACCCAAAAAACACGAAACAAAACTTCCCATGTACCAACATGCCAAATTCTATAAGCCCATATATCAATAAATAAAACCACCTCCAAGTGGTGTGTTTCACTTTCTCAAAAATGGATGGAAAAAATCTAAAAACCCCCAAGGGGACATGAAGGGTGTGAGTTAATATCCCAGTAGGTTCTCAACAAGAATTCCATGATAGATGCCAACATTTAATAATCCCAATAATGTGATTTCAATTTTTAGGTAAATAGGATTGTTATTTAAAACCATATTTTGTAATATCATTCATGACATATCAAATTATGAAATACAATTCTACTGATGGAAATATATTAATCAAATTATTGTTTACAAAAATAACATAAACAAACACTTTTATATAAATTTGTATGTGTTAATTAGAAGGTATGAAATTTTTTTTTACAAAAATTGACATGCATTAATATATAAAATATAAAAAACAATGCAACATGGTAATATTCCATGATCTAACACAGTTCTAGGTTATGGGATACTCATACACTAAAGTTATAAATTTTAATGTTTACACATGTCCTATATAACAATCAAGAGAGTACTCCTTTATGTACCTCTAAAGTATTTTTTATTAGTGTTGTAAAACATTATGCTTGTGCTAGTGATTTCCAATCCAATATTTTTCGTCCCAAATTACAAACTATCTAAATATGATTTCATGTGGTCATGTCAAAATTAATAATACAAAATTTATTTTAAACTACCTTAAAATAACATTAAATCCCTTTAACTAATTACAAAATTTCCATTTTTACATTAGAAACTCAAATTGATATTTAATCAAAATATTAATTTTTCCAAGATAAAACCCTATGGTTTATATATATAATATATTTAAGCTATTTGAAAAAATATGAAATTGAAATCAATTCAAAAATCAATTTCATATTCCACTTTTATAATTAAAATCAATAATTTAATTTTCTACGATTTCTATCGACTACATAATAAAGACCAAATTCATTGGAATTGGTGTTTTACACAATTTATCGATCAAAAAAATACATGATTTAAAATAAACAATAAAAATTTTAAAATTTTCCAAAAATTCCCCTTCAATTTAATGTAATTGGGGGTTTTCCCAAATACTTGATAAAAGTCAATTTTAAACCCCTATTTCAATGGAATTATAGTTTAAAAACAAACCAATTTAATGAAATTAATCCAATTAAAAATAAATCATTTATATAAAAATATATAACATAATAAAATCATGGTTAATAAAAATTGGGCATCATGATAGAACCAACTACATTAGGATCAACTAATCTCAAAATACCTTACACTTCTCAGGATTTTCGGATAAATAATGACTGAAATAGATACTAATAATAAAATCAAGGTTTATGATCCCCAAATTGAGTTTATTAGATCCACAAATGAACATAGGGATCCAAAAAATACAAGGGAGGATTAGAGAGATAGATTGAGTTACATCATGAGAAGAAGAAACAGACCTGGTTGATATTGAAAAGACATTCACCCAGATTAGATCCACTTCTTGTAGGGGGTATAGGGTGTGAAAATATCATCTTGCATGATATCGATGAATAATAGATCACATAGGGCCATTATAGATCCATCTAGAACATAAAATTAGAGTTTCTATATTTTAAAAACAATATTCAGAATATTTAAAATCATTTTATAGCTTGCAGGGTAGGTCCTCACTGTTAGACATAACTGTGTGCCCTGGATGTTTTCCCCTTTAAATAAGCTGTAGAATTTCTACTTATAAGGAATATGGGCCGAAAAATAATTCAAAAATCATGGAAATACCCACTGCCACGGTTTTTATGTTTTGGAATGAGAGAGTACATGGTTTTGGAAAACAATGCACCAACTGTGGAGTACACCAATGTTTTTATAAAATTTAACATTTAAACCCAAAACAACCCCAAACGAATCCCACCAAAGAATGATTTAAATAGTTTTTTAGGAAGGCCTAAAAATCATAATAAGAAGTGGCAAATTTTACTTACTTTGTTTCTATAATGATTTATTTGAAATTGGAATGTTATCCGTGTATATATTTGGCCTACAATATCCATGATCACAACATAATTAATTTCCCAAAACCAATATAAATGAATGGTATTAAGAATATAAATTATGAATAAATATGATTATTATTTCATTATAATTACTATGTATCTTTTCAAATAATGACCTCTTTGAACAAAGTCTTCCTACCAATGTCTATTTTATAAACAAGCCAAATTTCACTAAAACATCTGATGTAAACTGAGTTTATTATATAATCATATATCAACAAGTTTTATGTGAAATTAAGAAATAATAAACATTTAATATATATCTTTAATTTAAATAAAAAAATATGGTTATTATTCATGAATATAAAGACACACATGAAAAATCAGAAAGAGGGTAATAGATTTATATCAAAAATTTTAACATCTATGAGACATAGACCATATTCACCACCTATTTCTATTATTTTCTTCATATACATCTCTTTAATTTATTATATGATGAATATCTAGAAAATTAAATGGATTTAAATATCTATTTTAGAATCTATCTCTCAAGTTGATTACAAATCAATGTTACCAATGTATTAATAGTTTTATGTTATATTCAAATCATTTATCCAGGCTATTTATGATTAGGACTCTAATGATGAAAAATTAAAATCTACCAACAAATAATTTCACTGAATTTTCTTTTACTATATAGATTAATGGTATTATCCTGTAATATTATCATTTTCCACTTTTTGGAAATTAAAATAATTGATAAAATGATTTTATTAAAATCTTATATCACATCTCAATTAGATTGAATATCTCTTTTCTTCAAAATTTGGGTTTCATATATATTATTTCATTTTTTTTATTTCAAAATGATTTGTTAATGAAATTTTTACCCATTTTTTTAATTTTTAAAAATATATTCATAATAAATCATCAAATTTTCTTGATGAATTATTATTTTAGTTTTACAGAAAATGTGAAATTAATCATTGAATCTAAATGCTTGGAAAGATCATAATTTACCATAGTCATGGAATATATTTTCACTAATGAACCATTAATATGTTTTAAATATTATTTTATAATAATGGATTTAAAAACTATTTTTTTAAATATAATTTTCAAATATTAAAGGATATTTCAATAATGAAATGTACTTAATTATTTTTAAGGATTATTTTAATAGTTTTCAATGATATTTTCAATGACAATATTTTTTAAAATTTATTTGATATTAATATTTTATTTTCATATAAAGGTTATTTTCCATAAGAAATGTCATAAGTGATATTTTATAATCATTATCCCTAAATGATGAAATACATTGGTGTAACATATTATTTATTTGGATTTGAACCATGTATAAAATTCATATTATTAACTAAATAGTTTTTTCTTATAGATGATTATGAAACCCATCTCTCTTATGTGGGTTAATAATGATTCCAAATGTTTCCAGGGAACCCATTTATCTTACATAAAATAATCATGTTATATAAATAATATTTTTTGTTTCTATCGGTTGTGAAAAATCATTTACATTACTCTTGTAGTGTTTCATAGAAATGATATAGAATTTTTAAACCTAGATAGTTCTATGTGGTCCCATTATATCTTATAAAATGGGATATCTGAAATAGTCTCGGGTGAGCCTTATATAATTAAAATAATTGGGCGACCATGATATCGCTCGGTGATCCAATTATAGATTATATGATGGGGAATAAAATATTGTTTCAGGTGATCCATTTACCACATGCATAATAGGATGGCCTAGAGATCATTGGGTGATCATATTATATCTTAAACGATGGTTGATCCTAGATAGCACTCCAATGAATTTGGTAATCATTCATGTCATGATAGGAAATGATGGAGGTAATTATTTTTTCTCCTATGGATTTATCTAGGCTTGGATAATTTATATAATGTATTAATCATGGGTGATGACAAAAAATGATTCATGATAAAAAAAATTATTTTGGGATGCGTGTTCTGGGTTTGTAATATCTCATATAATCATGATTGATTTCACATTGCTCATCATTGTTGATTATGATGAATCATTCAACTGAAATGTTTCATATTTGATAATCAAGGTATTTATGGGTATTATATATTTTATGATTCACTATTTCACTCTAATTATGTCTTCATACCCTTACACAATTATTATTCTCATATATGGAATTGATTTTTTAATTTTTTTTTCTAAACATAGTAAAAATATTATGTCCCGATTAATTTTTTTCATTTCCCGCAATTTTCATGAAATTATGTAGAAAAAATTATATATAAAAGTGATTTAATATGGATTATGATTATTACATAATTTTATACATGAAAACATGGTTAAAGTTGGATAAATTCTCATCTAACATAATAGGTATTGTTCATGGATGAACTATTCCT
The DNA here is from genome assembly GCA_963277665.1 of Viscum album. NCBI lineage: Eukaryota > Viridiplantae > Streptophyta > Magnoliopsida > Santalales > Viscaceae > Viscum > Viscum album. Next base: position 1,522,236,552 of record OY728136.1, read on the forward strand.
AATTCAATAAAACTCTAATGCTAAAATAACCACAAGAATTTATGTGATCATATTTTTCCTTTTGATGTTGAAATGTTTTTATGGAAAAAAATTAGGTCATAATTTTTGATATCAAATCCTTAAATTTAACGTTAATGATTTCAATAGAGGATCTTGAATAGTGTTCAAAGGATATTATAGTTTGTATCATATGAAATTATTTGATTACATGGTGTGTTATGATATTCTCATCTGAGGTTATCATAAGACTTTTGGACAACATTATTGTTTTATGAGATGAAAGATGATCTTATGTTCAATGACAATGACACCAATTTTGAAGATTAAAGTGATGAGTTATTAAATAGAATAATGAATCTTTTAGTGATGTATTATTAAATAATGTATATATAATGATTTATTATTATATAAATTATTCATTTTATTTTATGGGAAATTATATTCATGTTATTGATAACAATTATAGTTTATATGATCATTGATATTTATAAAAAAATATAACTATTGTAGATAACCTTATGAATGGAAAGTAATTTTATGACTAATCCATTCATGTTACTTTAAAATAAAAATATCATAATATTTTATTCCTTACATGTTTAAAGGTATGAGTTAAAATTTGAGGTTAAAACACCCTTAGATTTTAGTGTTATTTTGGAATGATTTAGTTTGAATTTTTATATAACTACTATGTAATTGACATTAATGTATTATTTAATCCGTGTATGGTTAAATAATTTTGTTAAACATATTATCATGTTCAACCCATTTGTTGTTTTGTAAATATCTACTGAAATAAAGAATATATTGATTATCATATTTATGAATATATTGAATATAAAATATTATTTATTTACTTTAGGATTGAAAATTTCATCTTGAATAATAATCATTTACAGAAACTGGTTATATTGTAGCGAAAATTGACCAGAGGATGAAATTATAATCATCATGTATGAATATTTTCTTATTCTTTTAATCCATATGTTAATGGAATTACTAAACTATTAGAAAAGAGTATCAGAAATGTTGTTCCTATTTCTATCATTTCTGAAGGTATCAATGACATTTTTTACACATATTGGGTGTATATTTTTTTGGTTTTTTACTTTCCCTTTAAAATTTTCATTATTTTAATCAATGATATATTTAACTATTTATCATTATTTAGACTTTCTGATTCACTTCCATGTCAAAATCTCCACTTCCCACAAATGTCCTCATATTTGGAACCATATTATGTGACATTGTAGATGAAAATAAAATTTCCATTTCTCTATTATCAAGAGGAAGATTCATTAACCCATTTTATGAGTTTGGATTACAAAAGAATGGTATTTTAAAAATATACAGCCTTTTATTTCTAATATTAAGTTCAAATTGGGAGATTGTAATTTATTAAAAGGGAGTGGACTAAACCCTAATTTTTTTTAAAATGATTAAAATTATTTATAATAGTCTAAATAAACATGACACTAATTATAAATGATGAAATGTCACCATGAAAAATTATGACATATTAATTTTTAATTAAATTTAACATCGTCAGTAGCTTGTTCTACACATAACCCTCTACGTTTTATGTTCAATAGGTTATTCACCATGAAACATTTTGATTAAACATCCAATGATATATAAAATTTAGGACAAATCCATTAATTTGGAAGTTATAAATAGTATTAAATACATTGTGACATATATATCCATAATTTAATGAGATTTTAAAAGATTAATTTAATGTTTGATAGCATATTCAAAAGGGGACACATTACATCAATTACAAATTCTATATATTAGCGTAATAACATAATCATTACATTGGTATGTATATATAATATTATGTAGGTTATTAAATATATATATTTTTATTTGAAAATTTATTAATAAATATATTTTATTTATAAATGTTCATTAAATATTCTGTCAATTTTAAATAAATTGATTTTATTGTTTACAAATAAGTTATCTTCAAAATGTTTATTATTTATTTTATTTTTCGGTAATAAATGTAGAAATATATTTTTTATACATTTTCAAAATTTATTTGGTTAAATGAAATAATTTTTTTTTGAATTTTAACATCAAAATTTAATTCAGTGAAATTTTTGAACAATTTGGGAAATATTGATTATTCAGTGAGTAGTGAAAATACCATCTTTTATTGAAATATTTCATTTTAAAAAAAAATAATTAATTTATAAGTAATAATTTATTTTTAATATGTTATAATGTATTCTATCTAACACTTATAATATTTAATTCAATTATTGGAATTTTTATCAAAAATATTATTGTTTTTTAGTAAAGTTTTATATTTTGGGTCTATAAAAGGTATTTCATAAAAGTTGATCTCAATTGTATAATGTTACCAATTTTAAATTAATTAAAATGATCCCTAAGGGGAATTTTTTAATGAAATTTATATAATATATATCATTAAATGTTTTTAGATTTTTATAAAATTATTATTATTAGACATAAAGTTAATATATATCATTTTTTTCTAAAAAATTAATATCTTTTAAAACTAAGTGTATTGCCGCATATGCAGAATTAATATGAAAATTAATATTGAAGATGTGGTTAATTAAATTTAGAAAATCAGATTCCATATATTTAATCATAAAAATTATTAATTCTTCACATGATCAACTTAATTTATGAAAAAAATAAATAGAAAATTTATTATAAAGTAATTACCCGGATTAATGTATATATTTATTTACAGTTGGGTAAAACTATAAAGATAAGAGTGAAAATGAACTAAAATACAATTTGAATTATATTTATTTAATTTTTTCTGATATTTTCTATCAATTTCCCTAAAATATAGAAATTCCTTTCCACTCTCCATTACATATTACCCATATAATATGTTATTAGACGAAATTGAAAATATTATTCTTTTAATAATTTTTTAATATGTAATACTTTGGTATAAGAAAAAAACAACATTTTTTTTGTAATAAATGTTATTTTGAATGATAAATGATTTTTTATCATAAAACATTATGTTTTATTTTTAAATAGGACTATGTTAGGGAAAATACTAATGTAACACCAAATAATTATTTATTTATATATAAAAACAAATGAAATTAAACATAATAAAAAAATATAATTAAATTGAATGGTTAATTTTTTTATTAACTTTAATACATTGATATATCATGTTAAAATTTTCATAATATAGTATATACTAATAATATCATTTTATTGATATTCTTAAATTCAATGTTAATGAATAATGTGAAATTTAAATCAATAAAATTTCATGATATATTATTTTTATTATATAACAATAAATTATTAAAATAAAATATTCTAAGAAGTGATTTTTATATGAAAACAAATATCTACTATGAAACATTCGTGGAGGAATTTTTAATTTATAATTACAATAACTACATCTTAATAATGAAAACTATGTTTGAACCGTTAATGTTAAAATAATGGTTTTTTCTCGATCTTGGGATTATGATAAAACAACTTATCAATAAACACATGTTTTTATTGGATAAATTATATTTAATATTAAAAATAATTGGGAATAAGTTATATATAAATTCTAAATTTTATTTCACCTTAATGGATAAAAAAAATCTCATTAGAAGAGTTATCATAATATAAAATCAATATTATTAAAATATAGAAACCTTAATGTTATGGGGGAAAAGTATCGAAAAAACATTTCAATTTTTGGTGTTGGTTACTTGACCTCACCATCTATAAATACATTAAATTATAAATCATGGAGCCAATATATCTAATATTGAACTTCCAATTGTGAATACTTATTAGTATTTACAAGAATTCCATTCTTCTTATACTATAAATAGACACTCCCTCCCCCCAATTCTTCACTCCTCTATTGAAATTTTACTGAACAGAAAATTACACATATCAATTCCATAATTTCATCCCCTCATCATTGATTCCTTAGTCTTGGATGAAATCCAACCTTTAAGGGCTTTGGTGAAGTCCTAACGAGGATACCCGCATAAAAGATAATGTTTTTCATCAAGTGTCTTAATTATACATCTTTTACTATCATATTAAATTATTAATATAGAAAGTTGATATAATAAGATCAATATTAATTAAATACAAAAATGTTTTCATTCTAAAATTACTATCTGCTACAATAAATAATTCCAACAAATTGGTCATGGAATTATCATTCTTGTGCATGGAAGACTACCGCCTCATGAAACAGATTCATTTATTTTTACATTGAAACCTATCATGGTTTGGTATAATAATGGATATAAATTTTATATATCATATTTATAAAATTATAATACCACTAGATTCATTATATCATATATAATTTGTTAATATTACATTCTAAAAGGGATAAAATAATGTAACTCTTAATCATAGTGAATTTCCGCCTCATGATGGAATGTTAATTGTTTTTTCTAATATATTTCTTGGAAGGGTACAAGTAGAATGTTAATAAATATTTGACATATAAATGAAAATATATTGATATTAGTGACATATATATCATTCTGTATATATAATATCTCATTTCATTTTACCTGTCCAATCACATGAAATAATGATAATGTCATTCATGGATATGTGGATTATCGCCTCCTCAAATCAATGTGATTCATTTTATAATCAGAACATCACAAGAATGATATGTATATTTGTATATATAAATAAATAGTGTAGTTTTTAATGTTCAAATAACATTATGGAAGATAAAATATTAATTACCATGTTTCTAAAATTGTCATCGAAAAATGGATATTTTTCTTATGCATACGTACGACATACCATCTCTATGAATTTAACATTAGTTCAATTTTCATAAAAATATTTAAATATTGGTTTTAAAAGAATAACATAATTATAAATATGAAATTTAAATTATAATTATTATTTTTATTATGTTTTAATAATGGCCACATTGACCACAGTCAACCTACAATAGTCATTTTTGACACATAACTCAAATATTGTCAAAACATATTACTTAAACATAATTGACTATGTATTTTAATATAACAAGTTTATATGTGAAATAAATTAATTATAATCATGAATATTAATAACAATATTGAAAATAATAAAAGTAAATTTATTATTCATGAATATAAATACACATGTGATGAATCAGAATCAAGGTAATGAACATTATAACAATTCTCTTTCATTGAGGCATATTTTGAACTTATGAACCATAAAAGTTTCAAATAGAGTATATACAAAAAATTTGAAATTTTTTTCCATTAAATTATCAGTTATCATGATATTTAATGTTTTTCTTATTTTTAATTTTTCTTAGGACATACGATTCTTTTGTTTCCCAAGAGATAAGGAAATTCTATTTTAAAAACATTTCTATCAATGTATTTACATCCAACTATTACTCTTCCATGTCCATGAGCTCGAATTATTTTTTAATATTTTTTAAATGGAAGAAATATTAAAAATTAATATTTTATTTAATATTTTAATTATATTATTATGGTCTTTAAATTGTATATTTGAATTTTTTATATGAACCATTTTTGAAAAAAACAAAATGAATTTACAATTCTGAACGGTAATGACCCTCCAATTCTAATTGGCTTGAGAGAACAATGAGTCATTACTAGGCCTTAAGTGACATCCCCAAGACACCAAAGGCTGGAAATAAATGATGAAAGGTTTCAAATAAAAGTGGTGGATGATTTACCTTTTATATAAATAAACCAATAAACCAACAAATCAACATTCACTATATGATGCATGAACAAAATAAAGACAGCTAAAATATTTCATTTATGTCAAACCACATCAATGTGCACAATAGTGGAAGACCAAACCAAATATCAAAGTACAGAACAGATAAACAACTCAAGACTATCAAATTACTCCGAGACACCATGCTCCACTAGCTCCATGGTACACTATCACCGAACAGCCCCAATCATCACCAGGTAGTACTAAAAACATGGGAAACAATACCTTTTCCCCTATCCCAGAAAAAAGAATCTGAAAAAGAACCTAAGTTCCAAAGCAGGGGTGAGTATAAAACTCAGTATGTTTTCCCCAGTGACTTCCCTACTCACACCACAGGTATTGAAAAGTTAGCCACAATTATATAAAATAGATTATATAAAACAATTTCTCAATAACAGTTTATAACTAAATATAAACAAGTTTCCAAACCATATATACCAAAAACATAGAAGTACAATTGAAACCATGTTTTCCAACCAATTATTTTATCAGAAAAATAACTAAAAAGGCTTTAGAACCGTTTCAAAAAATCCCCTTTTTGGCATACCCAACCATTTCAAAAACCCATGAACCCATCCTTGCATGATACGTTATGATAGTTCCATACTCATGAGCCGTTTCTCATTGATATACAAAGTCTTTACAAGGTAATTGTTCCCATGATCCATTACTACTTTGGCACCGAGCACAGGGTCCTATTTCAACCAATCCTCGTACGTGCAATAAAGAACACACACCACATATTCCAAAAAATCATTCCAAAACAACCCTTTCAATAAAACACTATTTTATTGAAAACTATTTTAATCAAAACAATGTAAATTCCATCCCATTTCCATTCCAAACCACTTCAATAAAACTACATTTTTATAGAAAACCCATTCCATAACAATCATTTCTATACCAAACCACTCCAATAAAACAACGCTTTTATTGAAGACCACTTTTTCATCAAACCATTTACAATTCCAACAAATTAAAATTATAAAATCATAATTTGAAATTCATGAATCCTAATAACATTACACAAAAAATCACCAAGATTTCACAATTTCAATAAAACCATAAATCACCACAAAAGAAGATTTTTTATATGCTTTGTAATATCAATTTCATTCAAATAAACCAGTTTGAATCTAAGTCAATCAATACTAACAAGAGGAGTCGAGAATGAAGCCTCCTACCTTTAGGGTTTTGATGAAAACCACAACGAATGAAGAACACATAAGAAAATCAGGATACTTCTTGAAAAAACATCATTAAATCTCTTCACCTCGCTAGAACAAGACCAAATCTCATCATATTTGGCATACAAACACATATATTTACCCATAACAGTCATAGATCATAGAAACTAGGAGAAGAGGATACGTAGATATAAGTAGATTTAATAAACTGAACATGAATGATGAAGAACGATAACATACCTCATGATTCCGGCTTCGATTCACAAAGAGAGCCTTTAGATCACCTCCAAAATGATGGGAGTACTCTCTTTCACCTTAGGTTAATAAGAATTCCGAGTTATGTCCACATAGTAAGAAAAAAGAGACACTTAGAGGCAAAAAAAATTGGGATCCACATTTTAAGGATCTCATTTAAGTGGACACACAGTTTTCCTGCATGGTTATACAAACAGTGCACTCACTATGCATTGGCCACTTCCTCTGAAGATCATCCACGCATGGCTTGTTTGAACTACAATATAAATCTTGTGTCGCCCGTGTAGAAGCAATTGCCTCCACGACCAACTACGAAATGTTTTGTAGCACAATTTAGAAAAACCGTGTACCATCAGTGCAACTTCCTCTTTTCCTCAAAACATCATTCAATGTTCTCTCGACTCTCTAATTCGTAACTTATAACATTAAAACCCTGAAATTCATCAATTAAGGGTTACATTCCGGAATCTGGGGGTCACACATTCTACCCACCATTGGCATTTCCATCCTCAGAAAGTAGATAACCTTCACCCATCATAAAGAGTTCTGGCCAATGCTTGTTCATTTCCTTTTCATGTTCTGAAGTCTCTTCTTGAATCTGACCATGCTACCATAATACCCACCCTAGACTGATGCTTTTTTTCCACACAAGAACTTTTCTTGACCCTCCATAATCTGTACTGAGATATGTACCAATGAAGCATCCAGATCTTGGTCAACATGATCCCAACAGATCACATGGTCTGGATCAGTTTGATATTTTGTCAACTGATATACATGCAACTCATTAAGCACCGAACTAAACTGTGGTGGTAATGCCAAAATATATTCCACCTTTCAAACCCATTATAGTATCTCAATGTTTCCAATGTATCATTCAGGTAACTACCCCTGCATCCCAAAATGATGATGTCCAATCCTTGGAGAGATCCTCAAGAAGAATTTCTATCCAACAACGAACAACAATGGTGTTCAATGGTGATTTTAATAAGATTTATAAAGACTCTAAGCGGTCTCCATACTCTTTATAATAAACTGGATCTTCTCTGTTGTTTCCTGGACAAGGATTGTACGGACTATTGAAGTTTCACCCATTTCCACTAATCATATTGGAGAACGACAAGGATACGCAGACAATGCTTCAAACAGAGCCATGTGTATCGAGGCTTCATAGTAATTACTATATGGGAACTCCACTAAGAATATATGCTCCTCCTATGAGCCACTGAAATCCACTACCCAAGATAACAACTAGTTTTACAATGATTGTATCATGAACTAAAATTACCCATCTGTCTGAGGGTGATATGTCGTGCTCATAGTAAACTTAGTACTGAGGGCTTTTGTAATGATTTCTAGAAAAGAGATGTGAACCTCAGATCTCGATCTAAGACTATATATATTGGTACTCCATGCGTTTTTACCACTGTGCAGATATATATCTTTGAATGATCCTCCACCTTATGAGTTTCACAAATAGGGATGAAATGGGCCTACCTGGTTATACGATCCACTATCACTCAGATGGCATATTGTTTTTGGACCATTCTTTGAATACCTGAATCAAAATCCTTTGATATCTGATCCCATTTCCACACTGGGATAGACAATGATTTAACATTCCAATTTGTCTCTGATGCTCTGCTTTAACTTTCTGATAAGTAAAGCACCACAAGAAAAACTTGTCCACCATCCTTTTCTTACCTCTCCCTTAAAACATTGCCTTCAACACCTTATACATAATTTGTGAAACTGAATGTACAGACCATCTTTAATGGTGGTAAGCATGAAGGAGTCTTTCCCAACAAACAATTGATACAATCATCGGATCTCTAAAACACAAAACTGAACCCCCATCGTGTTTCATCCCTCAATAGTGTCCCCACCATTGAGTTTTGAACATACAACCAAGCCTTCTGCATTAGAGTTTTTTTCTTCTTTGATCATTTTTACTAGATCAAGAACAAGCATAGATGAAAAGAAAACGGAAAAATCACCTCTGACTTCACATTCCACATGCATGTCGGCTTAGACCGACATCAACTACAATTCATCTGAATCTTCTCTCACTAACTTAGCATATGACATCCTACTCAATGCATCTTCCATGGTGCTTCCTTTCCCCCGTGTGTAAATCAAGTCAAAGTGAAACATTTAGAGATACTCCATCCTCCCCCATTGCCTCAGATTCAAATCATGTTGTGAGAAAATTTCATTCAAGATTTTTTGATCCATAAAAATAGTAAATTACTCACCAAAGAGATAATGTATCCATGTTTTCAAACAATGAATGACTACAGATAACTCCAACTCATGTGTTGGGTAATTCTTCTCATTCACCCTAAACTCCCTTAAACCATAAGAAACCACATGCTCTCCTTTCATGAGTAAAAAACCCAACCATGATCCCAAAGCATCACAAAACACCACAAACCTCTTTCCTGATACTGGTAAAATCAAGATAGGTGCTGATGTAAGATGAATTTTTAGTTCCTAGAAAGACTTATGACATTATTCTATCTATATGAATTGATATATAATCTATTTTAGAGCTATCATTGTTGAATATAGTCATGAGAAATCACATGAAAAGCGTAAGTGGTAACCAGCTAGACCCAAAAAACATCGTATCTCAAACAGAGTCTTTGGTTTTTTCCAAGAGATAACAGATTTTATCTTTTTAGTATCCAAAGAAACAAATTTCATAGATATGACAAGGAAAATGAAATGTACTTCCTATATATAAAAATATACCTTTGATAATTTGGCATAAAAACGATGATCTCTCAAGATTGGTAACACTATTTTTACGTGCACCTCATCATCATACATTGTTATTGAATAGAAAAAAATGTCATCCACAAACTCCACAACAAATTCATATAGATATTGTTGATATATCTGATTCATCAATGCCATGAAGACTGTTGGGGCATTTGTTAGACCAAAAGGAATGACAACATATTGGTAAGGGCCATATCTACTACTGAAAGCTGTATTTGGAATATCAACCTTTTGAACTCGCAATTAGTGATATCCTGATTGCAAGTCAATATAGGAGAACCACAGAGCTCTACACAATTGATCTAACAGATCATCAATTTGTGGAATTGGATATCTATTCATTATCGTTACATGGATAAGCTTATGATAATCAACAAACATCCAAAGAGTTCCATCTACTATGATGACAAACAAAACAGGTGTTTCCCATGGAGATGTACTTGGTCGAATGAATCCCATGCTCACAAGCTCCTCAAAATACAATTTAAATTCCTGTAACTCTGTTGGTGCCATCCTATAAGATGAAAGGGAAATATGACTGGTCCCGGAAGGAGATCAATCGTAAAATCCACTTCACTTAGAGGTGGTTACCCTAATAAGTTCAAGGTAAATGCATCTGGAAATTGATCTACGACAGCTAGAAAACTATTTTCCTTGATCTCTTTCATTGATTCCAATGTCAATGTTGCCAATTCGTAAGATATAGTTCCCACCATTGGTTCCATGATTTTCTTTGAACCATTATTTAAAATCGTTTATCTTATAAAGAGATACTTGATCTTATTCTCTATCATCAAACTCAATGTTCCCCTATAACAGTCGATTTGTGAATTGAACATTGTCAGAAAATCCATACGTAGGATGATGTCATAGACATCCATCTCCAACATTGAGAAGTCCCATTTTAACGTAGATCCATCAACATTTATAGCACATGCTCTACACACAAAGGCTTGACATCAGCATTCACCAAGAGGAGTTTGCTGTTTCAAAACTGAAAGAATCATTTCCCGTTTTAAACATACAATGTCAATAGCACAAGATGCAATGAAGAAATGTGATGCACTAGTATCAAAAAACAATAGCACAAAGCTAGAATTCAAAAGAATCATACCTCTTACAATAGATGGTCCATCTTGATCATCGACAATCAGGTGCTCAGCTCCATAAAATTAGTTCTTCAATATACTATTCTCTTTGTTTCAATGGTGAGGTTGCCCCGTTTGAGAAGTCATGGTATTTTGAGAATCTCCAAGGATAACTCTGTTTTGCTAATGAGACCGACTCTGTTGTCCTCGTCCTATCAAAGCATATGATGCATGCGACACCTGGGGAGTATCACACACACCCAACCTCACATCATTCCTATAATAGCATTGTAGATGACCCATTTTCTTGATATTTTGACATGATTAAAGTTGTGTTAGAAAATCCCTCTTTATGTGGTCTTGGGAACCACATTGAAAAAAACATGATTCTATCTTAAGTCATGGAGGATGGTTCACTACACCCACTATTTGGTTCTGATTTCCACTAGCACCATGGGAATATGTGTCACTTTTTCTCTTGTTCCCAGCAGTAGAGTTCCCACCATTTATTGTAGGTATCATCATTCTTCCTCCTATCAATACTGAGATAACATGCTCAGAAACAGTCACTCTATTCACCATTTTTCTATAATATATAACACAATGCACCAAAATATTTGATCGAATCTCTTTCCTTAGACCTGATTCAAATATGTGTTTCTTCAAGGATGCACTTATTGCAACCTATGGTGCAAAAAAGTCTATAAATTCATGAACTTAGCCGCATAATCTATGACAGAGAGGCTCTATTTTTTTAGGTTGAAATAGTATGTTGTTTTCTAGATTTTGAACATGTGAGGATAGAATTGATTTCTGAATAATTCTTCAAAATCGTCCCATATAAGGCCTTCATACAAATTAGATTGCACAGCTGAATCCCACAATTAATGTGAAAGATCTTCAAGAATATACATCAATAACTTGACCATGAGCTCTAATGGTGTTCTGATGATATCGAAGATACGATTCATCCTACTTAGACACACCTCTGCCTATTAGTGTTATACATCACACAAAAAGTTTGGTAGATTCTGTTTCTTGAATGGGATAGTTTGATTCACATGCCTTGGTTCATTTTTCTGGTTCTCCATATCCACAACATGAAAAGACTGGACAATACTCTGAACCAACTCTTGGTCCATCTGTGGTTCATGTGAAGCCACATTCTCTGCAGCTTCCTTGGGTTGGTTTCGACGATGCCTACTAGGTTCCATTTTCTAAACCAACAATATCCTTTGTCAATCTCACTCTATATCAACTGATGGTTTTGCATTTAAAATTCTATCACATCAACTATCACAACATTGTTTTCCAAAACATCCTTTTTCCATGTTATGTATTTTTGAAAATATTTAATATGAATTTTATAAATTAAACCATTTTCAAAGTACACATAATATCCAATTTTCAAAATCTTTCACTTAAAAAACTTTCTTCATATTTTATTTTCAAAAATTTGCACCATGCTGAAAATCATAATTCATTCCTCACAATGAGATATTCAATCATAGTGGGAATTACTTCCACTAAAATGCATTCCATGCTCATCTCATTGGCTAAATCAAAGACAATGATATTTCCAACATTCTAGAAGTGTATACAAAACACTTATGTACCCAACACCCTGTTAACTAGAAGTTTAGCATAAATGGGTTAGCTAAGACCTTTTATGCTATACATTTCATGTTCCTACAATTCTACACCTATAAAATATTTTGACCCAAGGAAAAGACCAGAAGGAATTTCATCTCCGAGACTAGGAATATCAATGACTACTTGTAATGCAGGTACCGAACAAATAGATTCCATTTGAAATGACCCGCCAATTCTCATTGGATTAAGAGTACAACAAGTCATTACTAGGCCTTAAGCGACATCCCTAAGATGCCATAGTCTTATAGTAAATACCGAAGGGTTTCCAATACAAGTGTGAGATGATTTATCCTTTAATGAAGTAAACCAATAAACCAACCAACCAACATTCACTATATGATGCATTAACAAAAGAAAGACAACTAAAAAATCTCATTTATGTCAAACCACATCAAAGTGCACTATAGAGGAAGACCAAACCAAATATCAAAGTACACAGCGGATAATAAACTCAAACCTCTCAGAAAACACCAAGACTCCATGATCCACAAGATAATAGATCCACAATCATGGAACATCTCTAATAATCAAGAGGTAGTACTAAAAACAAGGGAAATGTTACCTTTTCCCCTGTCTCTGAAAATAGAAACGGTAAAATCACCAATGTGCCAAAGCAGGGGTGAGTATAAAACTCAGTAGGCTTTTCCCAGTAACATCTCAACTCATGCAACTAAGATAAAAAAGTTATCCATAATTATATAAAATAGTATATGTAATAGAATTTCTCAAAAATAGTTAATAACTAAATATAACTAGGTTTCCAAACCATTTAAACCAAAATCATACAAGTGCAAATGAAAAAAAGTATTCCAAGAAGTTATTTTTAAAAAAAAATACTAAATAGGCTTTAGAACAATTTCAAAAAATCCCCTTCTTGTCATACCCAACCATTTCACAGACCCATGCAACCAACCATGCATGCAATTTTATGAGATTTCCATACTCATGAGTGGTTTCTCATCAAAATACCATGTATTAAGAAGGTAATTCCTTCCCATATTCCATTACTCCTTTTGGAACCGAGCATAAGGTCATATTTAAACCAAGCCTCATACATATAGTTATCATGTTCCATTAAACATTTGGCATTGAGTACTAGGTAATATTTCAACCAAATGTCATAAATGAAACATGAACACACACCACATATTCCCAAAAATCATTCCAAAACAAACATTAAAATAAAACACCTTTTTATTGAAAACCATTTCTGTCAAACCCATTTGAATTCCATCCCATTTCCACTCGATAATACTTCGATAAAACTATATTTTTATTGAAAACCAATTCTATCACAGTCATTTAAATAACAAAAAATTTCAATAAATCACCCTTTTTATAGAAAAGTTATTTTTCCTCAAACCATTTACAATTCCAGAAAATTAGAAATTTAAAATCATTATTTTCAATTCAAGAAGCCAAATCAATTTGCACAAGAAATCACCAAGATTTTACAATTTCATTAAAACCATAAATCATCCCTAAAGAAGATAAATTCATTTCTTTTCATAATAAATAACATTCAAATTAACTTATTTGAATCTAATCCAATCGATTCTAATAAGAAGAGTCGATAGTGAAGCATCCAACCATTAGGTTTTTGAGGAAAACCGCAACAAATCATGAACGCACAAGAAAACTAGGTTAATTCTTCAAAAACCTTACTTAGATCTCTTCTCCTAGAAAGACCAAGACCAAATCATACAATATTTGGAATAGACAGACATAGATCTACCTATAATGGGTGTAGATCTAAGAAAATGATAGAAGAGGATAAGTGTACATAAGTAGATCTAAGAAACCAAAAAAGAACGATGAAGAACCGTCACATATGTCAAGAATCCGGATTTTATTCGCCAAGAGAATCCTTAGGATTGCCACTGGAATGATGGGATAACCCTCTTTGACCATAGGAGAAGAAAATTCCTGAGCAATGGATGCTTAAGTGAAAAAACAAGACACTTAGATGCAAAAATGAGTGAGATTCACTTTTTAAGAATCTCATTTAAGTGGCCGCACAATTTTCCCACACGGTTAGACAAACTGTGCACTCACAATGCATTTGCCACTACCTCTACAGATCCTCCACGAACAGCTTGGATTCATGGTTAGAGAAACATTATGCCGCCCATGCATAAGCAACTGCCTCTAAGACCAAGTACACATGGTTTTTCCGCAAGTAATAGTCAAAATGTGCGGCATCCATGTGACTTTCCCTTTACCTCAAAAGTATATTCAACGTTCTCCCGACTCTCCCATTCATCACGCATAACATTAAAACAATCAAAAATCATCATTTAATGGTTAAAAATCAGAAATTGGGTGTACTACATTGGCATATTGGGACAAAATTATTTTTCCATTACCATTACCATTATTGTATATCTATATTCCTTATAATGGAATAATTTTTTCATAAAAGAAAAATATATTTTAATTTTGATTTATTTTTGTATTTAATATAGTTCATCAAATTAAATGTTTATTTTTGTTATGAATATGTTTTTTTAAATGAAAAGTTTATTTTTATTTGAAATTTTATTTCACAAGAGTTTATAATAGTTTTTTAAAGGGTTTTATAATTAATTATTTTATTCAAGAATTTCTGGTTTATAATTATCTAAAATGGGATAGACTAATGAAACATATACATATATTTTAGCACTATAATATCTCATGGGTGATCCCAATAAAATGTATAAAATGGTTTCAAAAATATTATTGCTCAAGAGAAATGGGTTAGACTAATAGATCTCATATAATGTGTAAGACCAATTATAGTTCTTCAATTCATTGGGTAATCATTATTTTGGAAGACTAGTTTTTTTATTCTAATTAATATGTTAATATGTTTTTCTAAATGGATAATTTATTCAATAGATTAATCCACATGAAACACTAAACAAAAAATATATGTGATCTATTTGATACCTAAATTTTATCAAGAATAAAAGATATAGTAAATAAATAGACATTAATAAAATATTAATGTATAAATATATAATTGGGAAAACCCAATGTAAGGAAACGTTTGTCTTCCATAAAAATAGTTTACTATTATATATAGTATTTTCAACTTGATGAAAAATTAAAAAATTTATTAATTATATTTAAAAAAAATAATATAATATGTGATTTTTATAAATCTATAAAACATAAGGTGAATAAATTATATTTTCATTTAAAATTTGGTTTTTATGTGAATAGTACAAATGTATTTTTTTTTTGAAAATATCAAAATTGATGACATTTCTTATATAATAGAAAGTCCCATAAGATTATAAAAATTTGTATTTGATAAAATATTTATATAATTATTAAAATTATGTATTTTTGAACATCATTTTTAACGTATAAAACATATTATCAGTATTTCAAAACATAAGTAACATTTTTTCTAATTTGAAATATATTTTCAGTATATTCCATTAATTAAAAAGTTTACTCGTAATATTAATTTTTTCATTTTTTAAAATAAATTTCTCTTATATTAGTTTTATAATAAACAATTTAATTTCATCAATGTCATGGAAATTGAAAAAAATTACACTACATATATTTTATACTTACAAAATCATTTTATAACAATATTTTTCGAATGACAAAGTATTAAAATAGTTTTTTTTTTAAAATATGAATTTTATGTGATTTGCATATATTTATATTTTAGATCAATGTTATCATATTATTTTGTGAGATCAATTTCTTTTTTACGTATAAAATGAAGTTACTAAGGTATATAATATTTATCACAAAAAAATTTTAATTTTTCCAAGAGATAAACTTTTATAAATATTGTGTATATTTTTAATATATAATTTTTTTAATTTAATAAATTTATATGACTTTAAAACGTATAAATAATTTATTTTACACTCACTCATTTTTAAATAGATTTTAAATAAGAATACTAATTTTAAATGATTAAAATTACTTTATTCTATTAAATCATTTTTCAATACATTATATGTTTTAATTTAAAAATTATTTTTTGCTTCTCTAGAATTTAAATATCCATAATTGTGTCCAAATTATAATTTATAATGTTTGAATACGGAAAAAGGGAAATATTTAAATTTAGTGATAAATCAATAACTACTATATATATTTAACCAAGATTAATATGTCTTCAAATGGGTAATATAATATGGCTTGATATTTACAAAATCAATTTGACACATAGACCAACTAAAATAAAAAATCTATTTTAGAAATAAATTCCTATATTTATTCAAAACATTTCCCTACATTGATCACATAAATCTTAGTATCATCAATCCTTACCTATATAATAATAATCTTTTTTAATTATTTTCCCCTCCTCACAAATAAAATAAGATCAAATCTTCCCTTCAAGCCAAACCTGCAGTTCAAAATTCCTATAAAAAACTACAGAATTTAATATTTCTATAGACATTATACACATTTTGGATCCTTTATCCTCATAGCATTTCTCATTTAATTAATTTCCAAGGGACACTACAAGGGAATATAAACATTCCCAACAATTTTATTGTGA
The DNA here is from genome assembly GCA_963277665.1 of Viscum album. Classification (NCBI taxonomy): domain Eukaryota; kingdom Viridiplantae; phylum Streptophyta; class Magnoliopsida; order Santalales; family Viscaceae; genus Viscum; species Viscum album. Next base: position 1,522,253,777 of record OY728136.1, read on the forward strand.
GATCAACTAAGTGAAAATTCATGGTAGTGGTTCCTTGACTCAAATCCCATTTTGTAGACATATAACATATTATGAAAAATTAGTAATCTAAAATGGTGTATTTATATACACATTAATATTTTTTATCATTATACATTAATTATTTAGGTTATTTAATGTATCATTATAAATCATATACTTCATGGTTTTTGGATTATTGTGTTTAAAATATTACAATGAGTTTATTGTTTCATGTTTATTTACAGGACACATATTTCTTATTATTGATAGTAAAATAATTTATTTTGTGTGATTAATAACTATTGATTATAATTTATTATATTCATTTAATTAATGGGGTTTATAGATACATGTCATATTAATTCATAAAATTGATCTGGATTCAAATGATACAAAAGTATAAGGTTTTTTTATTAACCCAACATCCTTTATTGAATTATAATGCATCTTATTGATATTTTTACTGTATTATATGTTTATTACAGAATAGTTTTGTATTTTAGAGTACTTATCATTCCAATAAGGTGATAATTATTTTTTAATGCTTTTACATTGATAAAATTATTTCTCATGATGTATATCATTTTTAATAATATTTCCAATCCTCTTTAACAATGGATTCTCATCTTCTCCGTATTTTCAATTCTGATTAGTGTTAAAATTTATTTTTTAATAAAGTTATGTGTTATCTAATGGGACCATCATATTTACGATATCCTATATTAGAAAAGAATTTTTGTTCAATGTTTTTTGATGTCTGATTCCAATAATGTTATTTCAAAATTCTTCAATGGTTTTCCATCCATTCAAAAATATTTTTTTATCATATACTCTGCAAAATATTTTAGTATCCAATACTTAGATTCTTATTTCTATAATTTAATATTATATTTAAGAGTAATCATATAGAAATTATAATCAAAATTCATTTTTAAACCATTTTATCATTTTCACGGATGCATTACAAAATATTATTTTTAAAATTAAATGTCTCTAATGTTTTTTCACCTCACTATTTTTAATCGTTTATCATATTTTCACGGATCTAATATTGAATGTTATTTTTTAAATATATTTTTTTCATGAAATTTTACATCCCCTATTCAAATATTGATTTTCAAGGTTACCATAACATATTCTTTTATGAAAAATAATAATGAATTTTGTAAAAAGAATTTATTATTTCCCCACCATTATACCATTTAACTTTAAATGATTTATTTCATTTGTATTTATTTTGGATACATAATAGTATTCATGTTGTTATGAAATGGTTAGTTTGGGTAATTAAGTTGTTAGTATCAACTATTGAAATTTATTTGTTAAATGTTGTTGATTCCATATTCAAATGTATTAAAACCAATTTGTATTTCAATGTATTTTTTATGTTCTAATGAATGGATTAATTCATGTGGGGAAAATATGTATGAATTATAGATGGGTGGGTTCCCTTATATCTCATGAATTCATTGGTAAATTATTCAAGAAACATTGGAATTGATGTGATGTGTGGACAATTTTTTTGCTCAACATGAATCATGGATATTTTTCTTATTCAAAACCTGATGCTTGAAAATTTTGTATATTATCAAAAAAGTGGTTTATATTTTTTTGATCATATCATGAATAATAGATTTTTTTTTCAACATTATAATTTTAGTGTTCTAATGTTATGAAATTTTTTATTACATGTATTAAGTGAATAATATATTTACATTCCCTATTTATATAATTAATCCATACATTAATTTTCTATACTTTTATTACATGGAATATTTTTTATCTTTTGTGATTTATTTTTTGGGTAATGCAATATGCGTATATAATATTTTCCAATGTCCTTTTCAAAAAAATAAATATCCTCAATTTCTGTTTTCTATCATTTTTATTATCTAACCCTAAATTGCATTATGAAATGATTTTCCCATACTGTGAATTTGAGCACACCCATTTAGTATGTTTCTATTCCATAGGTGATGGTAATAATAATAACTTGTGATAATTGTAATGACATATATAAATTTAGCATTATATTTTTTATGGAAATTCACATTTTCCTAGAGTGGAAATCAGGTTCGGAGAGAATCATGATGAAGTCAGATTCTTCAATTTTAATTATATTATAGATATTTTTTTAGAAATGAAATTTTTATCTATTCATGACTTCTCTATCATGTTATCAGGATTGGATTCATTGAGGATCTGAAATTTTTATTGTAGCTAATAATTAGCCAGTGGTATAAGGGGTTTCATTGCTACCCAAATAGACTCACTATCCCACTCAACTTCCCACAAATGATTTATTGTTGTCCACCAACAATTTTGTTTATATTTAGTGGATAAAAATGGGTCACACTATAATGATTTTATGTCATGATTTGATATGGAAATTGTAGCACATTATCACATAAGGGTTTAACCTCCTTTACTCAAATTATTGAATTCCATTTTTCTATTCTATCATCTTATCCTATCTTCATTAGTTTCATATATTCCATATTTGATTTATATGAAAACTATTCGTGGTCTCGGAGATACCCCCCATTAATATATGATCTTTTATCATTTAATTGTTTCGTGGTGGCCTTCATTGTTTTAGTTAACATGGATGATTAATGTTGTATATATTATAACATCAAATCATTTTATGTCTAAATTATATTGTAATCATATTACCCATAATCATAATGATCATCAATTGATCTTCAATTTTCATTATAATTGTGATTTGGATTAAAATTCAACTAGATCATAATGGGATTATTTTATTGTGTACGAGAATTTGAAAATAATTTCTATAGGATGTCATGGGATGTTTAATTTAATAGATTTAATATAATTTAATTCAATGTATGCAAATTGGAATTACAAATATGGATTTTTTTTTGAAATTATATCTTGATAAACCATTGTATCATTGAGTTAATATTGTAATTTTTCATTCTATAGGATCGATAGTGTGTAGAGAGTTTCTGGAAATAAATTGGACAATGTTACAACTATGGTATGATTCCCGGTTAATTTATTTAATTTAATTTAATTTAATTTAATTGAAATTTTCTTTTCTTTTTTTTTTCACATGATTTCCCCCCCGAATAATGTGTTGAAAGTGTTCGACAAATTCAATGGGTGTTTGGTCATGGTTCTAAATAGGAGGTGACTCATATAATGTTACTAGATATTAATTCATATCTCTTATGTTTTTCAATTTACATGGAATCATTTAATTATTTACTATAGACACACACACACCGAGATACACACACACACACACACATATATATATAAACTTTAACTAATTCCACTTGTCGAAGTCACATATCAATATTAATCACCATTTTTCAAATATCTGTTATATGATTCTCTTAAACTATCTTATATCTAACTCCCCACTCCTATAACATTATCTAATAAACCATCTTACCACAATTACCATTTACATTAATTATTACTCCTTCACCTCCACATTCCATTATCATCCCCAACTCCACACTCCACCTCTTCCTCCCATACCCTCATTTACATCACTCCTCGACTGACTCTCTCATTGCATATCCATCATCCTTTACAATCATATATTCTATATATTCACCCTCTCTCTTTGCAGATCTATCTTCCAGACTTCACCTCCCTTCAATAGACATATCCCCAATCATTATTGATAATTATTTCATATACCAATGTACAAAATAGGTTTAAATTATGTTTTTTATTCCATCATTCGTCTATTAAATCTAGGTAAGAAGATATATTCATCTTCCAACTCGCAACCAATTAATACCTAAAATAATATATCTCCATATACGCTTTATAGAATCTTCATCTACTATCACACATATCTTCCTACTAAATTACACAATCTATATTACCCCCCACTATGGGTAAAAAAAATCAATTGCTTAGTCATTAGTTTCTTCCCTACAAGTTCCCTACATAGTGAATATAATACACTACCAAATATGCATATCACATCCATTTTCACTTGAACATCCCTCCCATCCACATTAGCTTCAAAATTCAATGGAATTATTATGAGCATTATGTTATATTCCCAAGGTTCTAAAGGATGGAAATAAATTCACATGGCTTCATTAAAAATTGGGAATTATTTTTCATTAGAATAAAATAATCCAATAAAATGATTCATTACCAACCACCACTACAATATGTAGGTCAAAAATGTACACCAATACAACCAATTACAAAGAGACCACTATAAAAAACCAATTTCATTTTAACACCCAAAAATCAATACAACTAAAGCACAATAATCCACAGTTAGAGAATAATAAGAAATAATAAATAAAATAACTAAATAATCCATGACACAATTTCCCACCTACACACAAAGATACATGATCCATGAAAAATAATAAAACATAAGAATCATGATTATCCATGAATGAAATGAGATGTCCATCAAATTCTTATATACAAGAGTACTACATCTTCAAAAGTACCAAATTTCCAAAGCAGTGTGTAATAAATAATACTTATCTAGTTTTCCCAAAATTAATTCTCTACAAACAAACCTCTGATGAAACTATAAGTAAAATTATATAAAATAATTTATTGGAATCCATTAAAAAAATTCAATAATTCATCACAAGAAAAACACATCCTTACCCAATGAAATTCTCCCAAATCAACACTATTCCAAGGAAACCATCCAAAAAAAGAAACAAAACACACTAAGATTCACACACCCACACCTAAGCTCAGTGTCGCCATTTATGGTGGAACCTCAAATACTTATCCATAAACTTTTTATAATGGTTCTTCACACCAACCCCCCTTTGATAGAAGTCATTTTCACCCATTATCCATCATTTCCTGATCCTCGATAACCCTGTAAGCCAACCCCTATGCCAAAAAATTCCATCAAGTCACAAAAAGAATCTAATTTACAATTTCCAAAACATAAAATCATTTCATTCAATATGTTCCACAGAATATAAACCAATAATTTTCAACAATCATTCCAAGACAACAATTCGCTACCAAAAACCCTTTATGCTAATAAAAATTCAATAAATTAACAATTATTGAAAACACCATTTTTCCACATCCATGCTCATGATCAATTTAAATAAATCCCCAATATTTTTAAAACCCAATATGAAATCACATTTTCTATTAAATAAACCACCCAAATGATTTCAAATTCCTGAATTTAAATATCCACACAAAGCACATTGCTCAACAAATCATCATTTTCCCTGAATCAACTTAGAATCGCAAAACAAGTTCCAATAAATCTTAACACATAAAAATAATAATGAATTTCAAGGAAAAAATTTAATTTGAAATTATTTATTCTAGTTCTAGTGAAATGGATATTAGAGTGAAGCTACCTACATAAGTGTTCTATAGAAATCGACCAACGCCCAACCACACCAAAAATTTTGGTGATGTCTTTTCAAAACCATTATAGATATCTGTTCCTAAAAAAAATACTCCATATATGTTAATTTTATGAAATAATAACCCAAGAACAACATGGAAAGATTGTATATCAAGGCAACTGAATGAGATAGAGAGGGAAAACTAGATCTAAGGAATGGTTTTAAAATTTATGATTTAAATACTTCTATTGATTATTTCATTAAAAATGATAAATGAACTATTTAACACTCTAGAATTTCAATTGGATATTAGTGTCAATATATTCATAGGAATTTCAATAATTCTAGTCCTGTAGATCCTCGACACTGATAGAATAATAATATTATCTATATTTTAATCATATATGTGCATGTTTTTTCAAAAAAAAAAATACAAATCGATTTGCTGTATTAGAAATATGAGACAATCATTCGGTCTGGATCATGGTGTTAATCCTTGGTTGTGTATAAATTTTTTTGGTGTTGGGATTTTGACAACATTGCATGTTATAATACACTTTTTATATTAAATTATTTTGTTATTCTGTTTTTCATAACAAATAACTAATATTTTACAAAAAAGTGTATCGATTGAGAAGAATGAATCCACTATTATTGAATCTGTGTTTTACGATAGGAGATTAAAACCTTTGTGAGCAGTAGACATTTTTTCAAATCACACAAAAATAAATTTGGGTTATTATTTTTTTGGGAAGCTATAAATTTTAATCAATTTTTTATTATATTTTTCTGTGGAAGAAAAAATGAGAATATTTACATGAAATTATTATTATTTTTTGTTGATTGGTTAAATATTTTAGTGGTTTATAATGTAATTTAGGTGATATTATTAACTGTGGAAATTAAATTGAAATGTTTGGTAAATATTAACTTATTTACAATTTAATGGATGTTGTTTTTAAAATTCCAATGACATTGTTATTGTGAGATAATTGATAAAAATAAAAAAAATTGTTTTTATTATTATTATTATTATTATGTTGAAAAAAATAATATATATGATTAGAATATATGTATGTGTATTAATGTTCATGTAGTCATAAATATATATAGGATGTGTATATATATATATATTTGTTATATATATATATAATTTTTATATTTTTAATTTAAATTTAACTATATGAATATATATTGCTATATATGGAGATGTGAATATAGGGATTCATTTTCAATATAGATATTTGAATAATGAATTTTATTTAATGAATGAACAAATTTGTTAAAATGTATAAAAATGCATAAATACTTTTTTGGGGGGAAGCTCATAAAGCATTAATGATGTATTCATTTCCTCAACATGAATTTAATATTATATACGAAAAAATTTATTTACTGAAATTAAATATTATAAGACATGTATACACTATATGTTGGATTGCGCGACCATTGAATTGGCACATACTGGAGGCGCCCATGGAATATATCACATCAGACTCCCTCTACCTCTATCCCTCTCTCATTTATTATTTTTATTTTATTATTATTTTTATTACAAAATTCCAATCATTGATGTCTTCTCCTATATTGATCTGATTGACACACTATAGATGTTGTTGGGTTCATCTCGATGATCAAAATTTTAAACATATTTTCTAATGAAACCAATGAGGTTTCATAGGTGTAGTAAAATTCAAACTTCAACAGTCTATGTAATTCATCGTTATACATATCGAAGGAATTGTTTTTACAAAAGCTCGTGTTATATATAGGTTATTTGTATAATTTTTTACAAATATGGCAGGCATCTGATACCTATGTTTGATGCTTTAAAAAATGATGTGTGTGTGGCCTTTGACATATTATTGTGTTGTTTTCATATGAATTTTTATTAATGATATTATGTTATTGTTTTGATATAATCTGATCCTTTATATAAAATTTTTATTATGTATTATATATATTGTATTTCATTCTTCTACAGTTGACATTGAATTTTTTTATTGGACGAAATGTGAGATAATCCACATGTTTGGAAAACATGGACGAAATGTGAGACATGAAACATGCATGGAACTATTATATAAGTGGAATAGGTGAGACATTTGGTTAGCATTCACATCTAATATTTTCCATCTAGTATGATGTGTCACATAAATCTAGGGTATCCATCAAGAGGGATGATTTTGACATTATTAGGCATGTGGGATTTGATTCAATATTATGGAATATCCATTGATAGGGATATGAATGAAAATGGCCGGTATGTACCTACGCTATTACTACTAGATGCAATGTGTCAGACATTCTTTTGGGATTTTCTAAAGAGGTGATGTGTCGTTATGGTTACTAATGTTTCATCCGACATTATGCTGAAGAATGAATATTTCTCACGATGTGTTTCTAATGCAGGTAGAGCCGGTCCCCAAGGTCCCATCGGGGGATTGGTACTCGTATGATAATTTTTTTTCTTCTATTTTTACCTTGATTATATTCACGTAATACATATGAATATATTATGAGTTGATGTTAAGGGTCATTGGTGTGTCCTACATTGTAATTACACAATACTCATGAATTTCACTCTCCCTGTATACTTCATGACAAAAGACACAGTGAAGGAAAAATTAACTGTGATGGATGGTTGGGTTGGTGAATCTTGATGATGGATTCGTTGTTGGATGGAGTTTATATGGGATGTGTACTACTGTATTCAATGGTTTGATTTATTCAAACCTAAGATACATGATTTTGTAAATTTATTGTAACATCTATAACGTCTTTCATTTTCCGTAATTAATCTAATAATTTATTCATTCTCTTGTTGAAATTATTTATTATCCATCTCGATGACATTATATGGAGGGTATATCATCCCCACTATTGAATTTATTCCCTAGATACTAATCAAAAATCACATATATTTGGGGCTGAAAACATGATATCATGAGGCCTTCCAGCTCAGACCAAGTGGTTTGGGTCGTGATGTTACAAAATGATATCATATGATCCAGATTATCAATAATTTTCATTCCATTTAACATGTATTGGGACAGGATAGACAAGAGTTAGGATATTTACGACACTTTCATGGAAAATGGGACAATGTTTGATCAGCACTACATAGTGGATCTTTGAATTTCTATAAAATCTGGAAAAAATGTTTCTCAAATTATAGTTAATTAAAATTCACCTTTTGATATACACTTTTTTTATATGTGATTTTTTTTTCACCCCATTCATGAATCTTTCTATTCACCTTATTTCACATGTAATATACACATATTCAATGCATTAGAGAGATTCCAAATAATGAAACGTATGATGATATTGTGATCACAAAAGCCACTACCCAGTTGGTGAGGTCTCTCTATGTGCTTCCACAAGACATTGGATCGAAACCAGTGAGAGGCATAATTCTGGGGGTATTGTAGCAATACTGTAGAATGCACTTTAGTAGGTACTCTTTATTATAGTAGAAATCATAACTATTAACATTGGTCCACTGATTTGGGCTTGGAGTCTTTAAGGCCTTTTGGCCACCCATGCCTCTGGATCAGTAAGGCTTTCAATCCACCTTTAGGGAATTCAAGAAACCCCAAGGAATTTATGCCACCTCAAGACTATCGAGCAACATGATCAGTACAGTTTTCCCAGACATACTCTGAAAAAAGGAGCATCCCTAGATGAGGATTCAGAGTAGGTGAACTCACGAGAGCCTAACCAATGGATTTGGAAGAATTAGAGGTCATGGATAATCCATCGAGAGTCGTATGTGCTTTCATGGGAAACATAGCCAGACGACTATGCAATGGTGGAGAGCTACCATAACAATGAAGATGTTGGTGATGGGTAGTTCCTTGTAGTTATAGTTTGGTTGAATTACATAAGAACATCGAGTCATGTAATGTGTCTTAATCCTATGGTCCTTGTAACCTCTAAACCAACGGTCTTTGTAAAAGTTCTCCCTCATCCCTAGTGTGTTATTTCTATCATTTTTTTAATATTGTATTCAATTATTTTGGATGTATATGTGGATATGAGTTCTGTGAAGATGTTGGTAAAATGAAATTATGATTTTAATATGTGTTAATTTCATTTTATGAGCCCTTTAAAGAGATAAAATTTGATTTATAATGGGGTAATTGTAAAACCATATGATGGAATTACAAAAGTCTTAATTAAAAATGTTTTATTTTTAATACAGAAACTCTGATATTGGGGAGTAGTTGTTTAAGGATTTGAAACACATTTGGGGAATGTGACATATTATAGTTGGTAGAATGTAATCATCATCAATTTAAAATGATTTTAAAACCCCATTTCTTAAATAATTACAGGTATTTTAGGTGTGATAATTTATCATTTAAATAATTTTTATATTATGAATTTAAAAAAGGATAAAATCTCAATTTAACACTTTGTAATATTTTATAGAATATTTTTTTATTTAAAACTCTCTTAGAATTGGATTTCGAGGCACGTGGAGTCTCTAAGTTGATAGACTAAAAATATTAATTATATTTTATTCATATATGTGCATGATTATTCTAAAAGGAATAAATAAAATTCAAAGGGTGCATCCTACAAGAAATATTATGCCATGGTTAGGTTTGGAACATGAGTTTTACACAAGATGATGTACATCATTTATCTGAATCAAGTGATTGAAAACATCATATGCGATAATACCCCATTTATATTTTATTAATTTATTATTCCATTAATAAAATAAAAATAATTAATATCTCTCAAATGGTGTGTCATATAAGATATCTGAGACTATCGTTAGGTCATCATCATGCAGTTTACCCTATGTGGTGTATAAACATTGTGGGCATTAGTTGTTTGATTATATCACACATAATGATATGTTTTTATCAAAATAAATATTTATGATGGGTACCATGAAATTATAATAATAATAATATTATTATTATCATTATTATTTGCATTGATGAAATATGATACCATTTTTACATCATTAATTTTTATATTTATTAGGAAACTATTTTAGTGTAACCGAATGTTATTATTGTGATATTATTAATAATGATAAATATATAAATTTTTTTTGTTAATATTAATTAAATTACTATTTAATGGATATTGTATAAAAATTTTAAAAGTGGAATTAATGTAATATATTTAATAAACAAAATAATAAAATAATGTTCCTGATATTATTATTTTTACAAATTTAGGAAAATATTATACCTGATAAAATTTATTTATGTATATACATGTGAATATGGATATAAATATATATAGGATGTGTTTATATATTTGTGATAAATATAAATATATTTATATATAAAATATGTGTATATATTATCATGTTAAATATAAATATATGTATATATGCAGGTGCACATTCATTAATATATATCTTTTACATTTCAATATATATATATATATATATTTATATATATATTTATTTATATATATATTTATTTAAGTATGAATTTATTAAATGAATTATAAAATATATTAAAATGGCTTAAATTGAGAAATAATTATGGGAGTGGGGAATATCACATAAAACATAGAATGGAGATTCATTTCCACCACATCAATTAATTATTACCTATAATAAATGATATTTAAATGAATTAAATAACATCGGTTATGTTAATATCATGAATTGGAATTTGGGGAACCAAAATGAACTATTGAGGTGGCTCCCATAAAATACCACATGCCACACTCCCTTTATCTCTCCCACTCTCACATATATATTTTTTATTTTAGTTTTTAATGTTTTTCCAAAACATAAATCAACTATATAATCTCTGATAAAGATCATATTCATGTGTTGTTGATGTCGTTGGGTTAATCTCAATGGGCATAATTTTTTTCAAAAACTTTATGAATTCATTGTGGTTTGGATGGAACAATTAATCACATATGTTTACCCTCTTCACCAGTCATCATTACACATAAGGTAAGAAAAATTTAACATTACTACATGTTATATATATGTTATTGTATGATTGTTGTCATTAATGTGTATCATATAATAACCCTTACCTATATTCCACTAAACTAGTGTATCGAGCTTGGTCACCACATGACCTCTAGCCCACCAACCCATATGCCAGAGGTTGCCGACTAGCCGCAAGCGTCTAATGAGTCATGTAGGGAGACTATACCCTCTTTACCAGAGTAAGACACAAAAAACCTAAATATAAATATCATAAACAATATGAACAACCAATAAACATGCATAACAAAACGTTTCCCCAAATGGGGTAAAACCCCAAATTTTATACCACAATGCCATGTCGTACAATTACTGAAATGTAAAAGAAACAGAAAATAAAATATTAAGCCGAAACTCCAAATGGGATCTAACTCAATGTATATGTCCGTTTCCATGTACATCTCGATCCCCACTCAACATCGCATAGTAGGGATTCCCTTATCCTGAACTACAACCAAGCGATCTGGTTGGGTACCCAATGGCATCCTGAGCAGGGTATGAGTACAAAACTCAGTTGGCCACCACCAATGGTGTCTTCAAAATGTCCAGTCAAATAGATAATGCATGCACATACAAAATTAATTGTAAGTATGAAAGAAACATTTCTGGTTCTATTATTTAACATGGATCATTTAATTCATGACTGGAATTTATCCCAATTCTATTGCTTATACAACCCTCATTACATAACCCATATGGATCACATGTTCCTTTGGTTATGCATAAATATATACACAATGGTATAAAGAAATCAATCACAAATTATAGGATAAACAAGTAAAGTCTATATCTCAATAGGGATCCACATATTACATCAACACATTATCCTCACCAAGATGCCTCAGTCCGGGTGGAATGAAACCATTAGGGGAACATAGCCTCTGTCCACTTCCCTAACCTGTGAATTAGTGGTGGAGTTTAGAGCCTCAGTTCAACATGACCCATGGGCACAGAACCTCATGTTAATACCTGACTCTACCAAGCCATGTACACAGGCTATATAAATGAACATCCATCATCCTATCATTCAACATCCCAACAATTTCTCAAGGAAAATGGATATCATAACAAGGATATGAGATTTAATAACATTACTTAACCCATTAACACATATACCACCATTCATATCATTTATCCATTTATCCCCATCCCCTTTTGTTATTATTATCTCGCTATGCACTCATTAATTGGTCCTATTTTACTAGGCTTTGTTCATCATACCTAACTTCCTAGGGTGCATTATCACGCTCATAATCTATTCTTTTATGGGATTTAATATTTTCCACATTTTGACCCTCTTATCCATTCATCATTTTAGAATCATTTACCGAAAATGCATTTCAATTACAATGCTCACATCACATAACATAATGCATTCATTATATTCAATCAATTGGGGTACCACAAAATTACAATGTATTATCCCATTCAACATATTCACACCCAATTCACATTTCCCATGCTTATCTCACTAAGTATAATCTTGTATAAATATAATCCCTTAGTAATTCCCCTTATTCCACTTAACCCATTTTTATGCCCACAAAACACCTCCACAGGTCACCACCCAACCAAGGCACGTGACTTGGAAACCCATTCACATCCTTCAAGATTAATATAATATTCACCCTTGGCTCTATGTTCTTGTAAAACATCCCTACATTTACATAGAAATACTCTATGTTCGAGGACGTGGGCACACCCCATGGGTGGCCCTAACATAGGTCAAATCGTCCTCCACGCATCCTTCAAGGATCATGAGGGATCCATTAGGTTGTTTAGAAACCATAAACATCACATCACAATGATGGCATGACAGACTCTTCACAATATTGAAACAAACCAAACACCATATACTCAATTATCAATAAAACTCAAGGAATATAACTTATAGTCCCCCAACATTGAATCCAAAGATGAATGCACTCTTAATCATGGAATTAGATCCAAATCTGAACTACCCATGAAGCCCCAATATATATTCCATGGAAAAAGAAGTTTATATGGTTTTAGAAGAATATGGGGGAAACCAAAATCCCTAATATGAAAAGAGAAGAAAAAAGAGTGTTAGACTTTCCCGGGGCTTCAATATTCATCCAAAGTTGCTGCATATAGAGAATAATCGAAGCTGAACTGCATCATGGATTCTTGGGTTGTCGAATTTATAACTAGGGATATAAGGGGTAAAATGGAAGAGAATCCTGAGATGGGTTTTAAAATCTATGGGTGGAATTTTTTTAATTTTATCAAAGCTTCTGTGATGCACAATTTACTCAAACTATTTACCAAACCATTCACAAACCATGCAGCAGATACTACCAAAGATCATCCCCCCCCCCCACACACAGTTCTCATGGAATTCCACACGATTTCCTAAACTGTGCTCCAACCATGGGTAAGATTCTACCCATGGCCTCACGATTACCTTATATACTCTTCACGGTTTTCACTATTTTTGCGAAAACCATGAAACATGCCCAATGATAATTTTTTTCTTCCTCTTTTCTTCCCTTATAGCCCTAGAAACCCAAAAGTCTTGACATGAACTTTGGGAAACACTTATTTATCTATAAATAAGAGGGAAAAACAAAAACATAAACAAAAACATACCTTAAAATTAACTGTGATCTTACAACCTCTCAACCTTATAACAGATCATCCTTGAGACACTTTTCTAATAATGACTAACTTCCATAGTAGGGGATCATTCCACAAGGCCCTGCCTATCCATTCCCACTTTCCATGTTTCTAGTTACAAATCACAACTTCTACCGAACACGAGTCAAGGTCCCAGACATTCCCCACAATAATTCTTCACCTTAACTACAACATGAGATTAAAACTCTAAAAAGATTTATAAAATTCAAAAATTATCACCACAAGAACATCATGGGGAAAACATATGTGACATAACCTAACTCAGAACACATGGATACACAACACAAATCATCACACTATGATGGAGGAACCCATTAGAACCTTATTGGACAGATTCTCTGAACAACTCATGACCCAAATCAATTGGCATCATTTTTTTATCAACCCAACTCTAATGGTGACCAAACCACGTATCACATGGGGGAAAACACTGGACCCTTCAAACCACATTTCATGATGATTTCATTCCACAACTATAAATCCAAATAAAAATCAAAACTATTGGCTATTCAACTAGAAAACCTGTGGCAAAAGTCTCTACCAAGGACAACTCACCCAAACGAAGACCACTCGAGTCATTCTAACCCAGAACTCTGGTCTCATTTCTAACAAGCAATTTATTCAATATGACTTTCTCCACCATATTTTGATCTATAACATCGACTTACAATTATTGTCCCTCTGATCTCACCCAAAACATCCCATTACCTAACATGTTCCAACTCACCGTGCCCAAGCATCCAAAGGGGAATTACCATAGCATTGCATTCAGCCACACCATAGTTACCATTCTGGAAATTATTCCTACACTATCCATTCTAGGACTAAGATCAAATTGAAATCATGTAGGTACTACTTCATTTTAAAAATGCACATTATACAACAACATGGACTCGAAGGTGGGTCATTACCACAACACCCATTCTTGTTGATCATCTTAGGTTGGTCCACACTGAACATGATTGTTCTAGAAAATCCACCATCCATTCATGGTATACCATCCCTTTTCACATCTTTCCAATTTACTTTTTGATTGGAATTCTATCATTATCATCACACACACCAATTGAGGTTTTTCTTTAAATCTAGTACAATTCCATCACCACGGCATTACCTCCCTCAATAAGGTCATCATACATCACCCAAGGCATGACACAACATCATATGGACAAGGTTCAGTCAACAACACGATATTCCAAAACCAAGAAAGGGAAAAATAACCATTTCTAACCCTAATTTCATTGTAGTTATAGAATCCAACCTATCTTTCCAGAACCTCTTTTCATATCCAACCACATTCTCCTATGAATCAGCACATACATCACAAGTTTCACATGGAAATTCCATGACTTCAAGTGAACACCTGGATCATATTGCCTCTCCGAGGGACCTAAAATGCACATCACAGGTTCTTATTTGGCATATTAGTGACAATAAATCTACTCGGTGTTCCTGTAGAGACCCATTTATGGCCTAATAAGACTTTGAAATATTTTTAAGAATATTTCCAAATATGGGAACTGAGACGACGTGCAATTCTAAGGCTCGGTGTGCCCAGAATTAATTTTATTAAAATGTTAAGTGTTTTTATATTATAGGCACACAGTTTACTAAAGAAAATGGGATATCTCTTAAATGGTTTATCGGATCAGAAATATGAGACCACGGTTTGGTCCGGAACACAGTGTTTCTCCTAAGAGAGACATAAAATAACTGGCGCGCGATGTTCGAACCCCTATCTCATTGGCGATGTAATAAATGGATAAATTAAATTATTAATTTATAAATTTAATATCTCAATCCTGAATATCTATAGAACAGTGACTCAGATGAAAAATCTGACGCCACTGATGAGCTCAGAACGTAGGTTTTACCCTATAAAAGGTATAAACTTTGTCTGCATCGGGGGTTTGGAATATGCTCCATCAAGGGAGAATAATTAAATAATAAATAATTGTTTATTTAGTTATTTAATTTATTTCTTTTAACCTGGAAAGATTTTATAAATTCTATTTTTAGAGGGGGTTGGCTTCATAATTCATTTTCTCCAACGATGGTAAACCCTCCCTTCCTCTCCTATCCTCCTCTCCCCATTGATGAATGACAAACGAAGAACAATGAAGCCTCGGATCTGAGAGAATTGAAGAACAACGAATGTAATATCTTCTTCTCATTGTTGTGCAACCACGATCATTTTCAATAGTGAACCGATCATGATGAACGTGATCTTCACCAATGTTCGATCCAAAACTGAGGTAGGATTTATCTTTGTGGATTCCTTACGTTAGTTTAATTTCTCATGATGAACGCGAATTAAATAAATTAATTCACGGATAGATAAACAATTGATTTAATTAATTTTTGTCTTTTTTATCATGGATTTGATATTCTTGAAGCATGATAAATATTTAATTTCCAATTCCCCATGTTCTTGATTCTCAAAAATGGTGACCAAACTAACATGGAAATTGATCCACACTTAGACAGTGATCTTTAGTTATTCTTTGTCCATGCATTCTTCGAATGTTTTTCATCGCATAATTTATTAAGTGCGCCAAGAACCCAATTATTCATGGAACACAACATACAGACGCGGAGATCTCGACTCGAGAATCACCGAACCATGTTCATCTCTTTTTTTCCAATTTCAATCAATACCGGTATGGAGTGTGGAAGGATCTCGTGGTGCTGGTCTAATGAGGGTTCTGGCGGTCCAAGGTGATGGTTCTGTTGGGAGAGTAGGGAACAGTGGCGTCTGATGCAGTGCAAGTAGGTAGCATGACGAAAGTCGGTCGTGTGCGAGGCAGAGGTGGAAGCACAGCGGTTCACAGTTCGTGAGGGCCTCGTGAAATTTGGAGGAGAGTGAAATGTGAAATTGGGGAAGGAGAATTAATATTGGAGAGAGAAGATGAAAAATATATTAATGATGATATATATTTAAAAATAAGATTTAAAAAAGAGAGAGATAGAAGGGATCCAAGGAGGCACCACTTTTGGTGGTGGCATGGGATTGAGGAGGTTATTTTTGTAAGTCATTATTATTATATATTATAGGAATGGTTACAAGATATTAATGTGATTAAAAATTAAAAGACAAATAAATGGAAAAGGAGATAGTGTTTGATTCCAGTGTGCAAGAAGACTCCCAAAATCGTGATTGATTTTGGAGTTGTGAAAAATAAATAAATAATTGATTAATAATAATAATTAAATATTGTTATTATTAATTTTGATGATAAAACCCCTTTTTGTCTGAAACTCCATCGTGCAACCTCGGTTTCACGAACTGTCTGTGGCAGTGCATCCCATATTTCAAGACAGACATTCTGAATCCAATATTGGATGTCCTTTTTTTGTTTTTGGAACGGTTACCCAAAGCGCTCAAAAAATAATAGATTTAATATTATTATTAAATATTTGACTTACTATAACTCTTGCGTGTGGCGTCTAATTGAATTTCCATCAGTGGCGATGTGACCCTGTCATTAATACGGTCGATTCAAGTCTAATGTTGGATACTAAATTCTAGTTCGTGGCTCAAGTCCATGAAACACCCTAATAATAATAATAATATTATTATTATTATTACGAGATCTTGTATCTGACATATCTCCCTCATACGGTGTCTGAATGACGAACCATCTGTGACGTGGCGAACCTGAAATTAAGACGGATGTTTCAAGACCAGTTTTGGATATTTAAGTCTTGGTCGAGGTGCGGGCCCCATGAGGCCTGGTTCGTTCTTGTTGCAGTGAAATGAAACCTTTTCACTGGATATACATTTTGGAAAAATTGGTAGTCCATCTCTTGTGCTTTTCGGTTGGATCACAACGGTGTGACCGGTTTGGTTAACCGGTGTCATTTGAAGTATGACTGGGTTCGATCGAGCATGAATCAAACTGGGCCCTCGGTAATAAAATCCTTATAACATACAGACTAGGCATCCGATTGACGCACCGTCTATCTTGTTGGAACCCCTATGACACGGCGGTCCTTTGGGTTGCTTCATTGTGGAACTTCATGGAAATTGAGGTATGACCGATAACCTGAGGAGCAAAATCAGGGAGTTTCTTTTAGTAAGATCTAGGATGACTATTCCCATGATGACTCAAGGCGCAAGCATTCTTTAATCCTCTGATATGGTAGGGACGGGACTCCCCACCTCATGAGTGCAGTTTTTTCTTCCTATGAGATGTTTTCCTATCATTGGAGTTGGTACCCCACCTCACAGCCAGGCATGGCCAGTAACTCGGGTCACCCCGTGTATCGATTTTCACAGGTTTACATACATGGGTTGAGGTCTTGTACGAGAACATGGAGAGCATACATGATGCGGACCCCAAATACTTTGACACGACGGGTGATCCTTTCTACATGCTATATAGTTTCATTTGACACAACCATCTGGGTGACACGGGCCGTTGTACACTGGTAGTACATGGGGCTAGAGGACACGTCATGTAACCTTTCTACATGTTGTGTACTTTTCAATACATGTCCTGATCTTCTTACCCACAGTATCTTGGACATCTTTTGTTTGGGTTAGTGCCCCTTATTCTCGTTCCCCTGATGGTCAGGCATCGTTTTATTCTACATGAGTATGATCCCTTTAGCAGGAATTTCTATGATAGAGTTAGCATCCCTCCGAGAGGCCCATAGTGAGATCCTTTAGCCATTCCTGGCCCTAGGTATAGTAAGGCCTCTACATGACCAACTCTACCAGGCGTTGATCCTATACCTTGCTGGTGAATCACCTAGCTGGTGAATCCGGATGAGTCGTTGTATCCTCCATGGCCTTGGCAGTGATCCTCATCTGTGTATCATGATCTTTCCCACTCAGAAGTGTGTATCACGTAATGAGTGCTTCTCTCAATCGTGATCTTCCCACTCAAGAGTGTGCCTCTCGTAATGAGTGTAACTACCTATCGTGATGTTTCCCGATGAACAATACTTCTCAGGCGGACATCATCAGAGCTATCAGACTCGTGGAGTGTGTTCTCCCGGAACGAGTACTTCGTGGAAATCTTTGAACTAGATCCCTAGAGTTGGTATGTGGTTGTGTAACTTGTATCTAGACTACAAGTTTGATATACGAGTATATCTTGTTTCCCTGGGTATATGTATGGGCATATACCTGGTGTGAGCTATGAGATGAAGATCCCATACACTATCGGTTGGGTTTCATTGAGCGATCATGTATATTATTGGGTGGTGCTGAACTTTTTTTGTTCACTCTTGTTGTACCTTGTTCTCTCTCACTGCTCTCTTCTTCAGTACATCTATTGTTGCTCCCTCGAGCATTCAGGGAATACTACTGAGTATTCTTATACTCACCCCTACTTGGGATTTGCTCGCATTGGTGTGCCCTTGTAGACGACGGACAAGTTGATCGTGACATCATAGGATCTTCAGGATACAGGGTGCTTGGACCATGTGCGGTGGTCGTAGCTTGGGATTCAAGAGTGGGACTCTTCCAGCTGTTTTTCTTTTTCACCCGTTGTCGGGTTGTGGCACTTTTCTAGTTGGTTGTGTATTTTTTCCCCTTTCCCTTTCATCTTTATCTTTCTTGTACTTATACTATTATAGGTCGATGCATTTTTGTTTGGTTCCCTTTTTATAGTAGTGTGGAACCTTGCTTCCTTCCTTTTTTCTGCACTTTTTCATTGAGTTGGCTGTGTGTGTGTACAGGTTCTTAGGCAAAGACCTCCCCATATTTTGCGTGCCATCGGCGCAAGTCACCATCCCCTGGACTATATAGGTAGGATTGGGGTAGTTGTGGCTTGAGCCCTGGTATATGTCGGGTCGTGATAGAGTGGTATCAGAGGAGGTTCGACCCTTGGGACTTTGTTCAGATGTTTCCCTAAAATGGTCTTTTTTGGGTTTAGGGAAACAATGTCAATGTATCTCAAGAGCGGTCTCAGGCCAGGGAGTCCAGTGATGGTGCACATAGCCGACATATCCATTCACCCGGACCCTGATTACCCACTTGTCGACTCGGCACCCTGAGACACCTGTTGCAGGGAACAATGGTACATGCATCAAATAGAATTGAGTCTTTGACTGTCCCTCTCGAGTCAGATCCCCATCGTTGTTGATATATATAGATATGATCATTCTATCGCAAAATTCCTTGATAACATTCAGGATGTCTCTGCGATGACAGCTATCCAGGATACTTGTTATGATTTATGGAAACGGTTCTTTGAACGATGAGAGCTCAGTTCAGGGCCCTTCATGTGATCCCAATTCTCCAGGTGGGAAGGTAACAACACCCCTAATTGTTATGAAGAAGAAAACCATAGATGAGTAGGCTGAGGATCTATGAAGGTTGATTGCACATCGTGAGTTCTATCACCAGAGACCACTGAGTTCCGGCTGTAAGCTAGGCCCTCGGATAGTATAGGTTTGGCTAGAGATGGTGGTCCGCTGGTATATAACTGTAGTTCCTGAGAATAGACGTTCGAGCGGGGACTCTGTAGAGATATCTATTCTATCATAGTGCCCTTGTGAATCCCAACCTATGTCAAGGTGCGATAGTAGGCACTAGTGTTATAAATCTTCTGGTCACGCCATACATCTGGTTGTGATAGTAAGCGAAATAGAGCTGAGATGTCTACATCAGCTAGAAGATTCCAGATGAAGAGATCTCAACACAGGAGATCTTCTCAAGATCAGTCACATGCACATGATCATTTGAGCCCCAGATAGCGCAGCGAAGGCATGGTGGAAAAAACTCTTAGACATGTGCACTCAAGGTGTGGTTGTGTAGCAGATTCCATTAGGGGGAAGTTCGGGAATTCGCAGACTCACCTGGTGTGGGATGTTTCATAGAAGATAACTTCCTTCTACCTGACCCTAGTGGAATAGGTGGGTACATCTTTTCTTCATTCGATGTTGTTGACTCCTTCACTTCTCGAGCGTGTAAGAGAGTCTTGGTTGCGATTCATCGACTATGAAATCATGTGTGACCAGATATCCTTAGGTGTTTCACCATATGGATATTATAAATGAGGGAATCATGATGCCATGTTCCAGTGAAAAACAATGATTCCAACTGTGACATGGGATGTAGTGGTTCGGTCAGGGAGGAAAAATTTCCCCCATGTTCTATCAGGTCGTTTGAGACTGTACAAGGCGATGGAAAGATTGCATATCACCTTGCCTTAACCCAAATATTTTGAGTGAGTAAACGATGAAATACATGTGTAACAACCGAGAATATATGTGTGTGTTTCTACAAATGTTATCCATTGAAGAAAGCCTTATGATGGTGGACCAACCCTTTGGTCCATATTATTTGGCACCACAGAAACATACATGTTTCCCAAGGAATGGGAGAGCTAAGTGAGGGCTCGGTATCCCGAGTTCTTTCCCTGGTTTTTCTTTTCGAGGACGAAAATCATGAAGGATGGAATAATGTAGATACTTGGTTTTTGGCCTAACAAGACTATGAAATATTTCTAAGAATATTTCCAGAGCTGTGCGCTGAGACGGCATGCAATTCCGAGGCACAGTGTGCCCGGAATTAATTTTATAAAAATGTTTAGTGTTTTTATATTACACAAGAGTGGTTAACAAAAGAAAATAGTATATCTTTTAAACAGGTTGTCGCACCATAAATCCGAGACAATGGTTGGGTCTGGAATGAAGTTTTTCCCCTAGGAGTGACATAAAACAAGTCAACGCGGGATGTTCGGACCCCTCGCTCTTTGGCGATGTATTAAATGGATAAATTAAATTATTAATTTATTCATTTAATATCTCAAACATGAATATCTCTAGAACATGGACTCAAATTAAAAATCGGAGGCCACCAATGAGCTCAGAACGAAGTTTTTACCCTAAGAAAGGTATATCCTTTGTCCGCATTACCGGTTTGGCATATGCGCCATCACAGGAGAATAATTAAATAAATAAATAATTGTTTATTTAGTTATTTAATTTATTTCTTTTAACCTAGTGAGAGGTTATAAATTCATTATTTAGAGGGGGTTTTCCTCATAATTCATTTTTTCCAATGACAATAAACCCTCCCTTATACTACTCTCCTCCATTCCCCGTTGATGAACGACGAATGAAGAATAATGAATCCTTAGATCCAAGCAAATCGAAGAGCGAAACATGCAACATATTCTTCTCATCGTTGTGAAACTGTGATCCTCGTCAACAACGAACAGATCATGATGAATGTGATCTTCACCAACGATCATTCCAAAACTGAGCTATGATATATCTTTGTGGATTCCTTACCTCAATTTAATTTCTCATGATGAACGTGAATTAAATAAATTAATTCTTGGATCAATAAAAAATTGATTGAATTAATTTTCTTCTTCTTTATCATGGATTTTAGATTCTTAAAGCATGATAAATATTTAATTTCCAATTCCCCATGTTCTTGATTCTCAAAAATGATGACCAAAATAACATGTCTATTGATCTGAACTTATATTGTGATATTTAGTTATTCATTGTCCGTGCATTCTTTGAATGTTCTTCATCGCAAAATTTATTAAGCAAGCCAAGAACTCAATGCTTCGTGGATCACGACATACAGATGCGGAGATCTCAACCTGAGAATCACCAAACCACATTCGTCTCTTGTATTCCAATTTAAATCGAAGCCAGTATGGCATGCAGAAGGTTCTCATGGGGTGGGTCCGATGAGGGTTTCAGAAGTACAATGCGACGGTTCGGTTGGACGAGAAGGTGACTGTGGAGGTTGGTGAAGCACAAGTAGGCAATGCGATGGAAGCCGGACTTGTGAGAGGAGTAGGTGGAGTTGCAGTGGTTCCTAGTTCGTGAGGGCCGTGTGAAATTTGGAGGAGAATGAAACATGAAATTGGAGAAGGAGAATGAAGATTAGAGAGGGAAGATGAAAAATATATTAATGATGATATAAAATAAAAGATAAGGTTTAAAAGAGAGAGAGAGAGATAAGGGATCCAAGGAGGTGCCACTTTTGGTGCTGGCATGGGATTGAGGAGATTATTTTTGTATGTCATTATTATATATTATAGTAATTATTATAAGATATAAATGTGATTAAAAATTAAAAGAGAAATAAATGGGAAAGGAGGGAGTGTTTGATTATAGTGCGCAAGAAGAATCGAAAAATCGTGATTGATTTTGGATTTGTGAAAAATAAAAAAATAATTGATTAATAATAATAATAAAATATTGTTATTATTAATTTTGATGATAAAACACATTTTTGTCTGCAAGTTATTCGTGCGACTTCAGTTTTACGAAATGTCTGCGGCAGTGCGACCCAGATTTCGAGACGGACATTCCGAGTCCAATATTAGATGTCTTTTTTGGGTTTCTGGAATAGGTACCTGAAGCGCTCGGAAAATAATAGATTTAATATTATTATTAAATCTTTGACCTGCTATAACTCTTGCGTGCGATGTCTAATTGAATTTCCATCAGCGGCGATGTGATACTATCATTAATATGGTCGATTCAAGTCTAATTTTGGATTCTAAATTCTGGTTCGTGGCTTGGGTACATGAAACACACTAATAATAATATTATTATTTTTATTATGGGATCTTGTATCTGACATATATCTCTCATACACTATCAGAATGATGAACCATCTGTGACCTTGAAACATTGAAATTAAGATGGATGATTCAATACAAGTTTTGGATATTTAATTCGAGGTCGAGGCGTGGGCCCCATGTGGCCCGGTTCGCGCGTGTTGCGGTGAATTGCAACTTTTTCACCAGCTATCTTTTTTAGACAACTGGGTAGTCCATCTCGTGTGCTTTTATGTATGGATCACAATGGTGTGACCAGTTTGGTTAACCGGTGTCGTTTTAACTACGACCGGGTTGGATCGAGCTTGAAGCCAACTGGGCCCTCAGTAATAAAATTCCTATAACTTATAGACCAGGCATCTGATGGATGCACCGTCTATCGTGTTGGAACCCCTATGACATGGTGATACTTTAGGTTGCTTCCTTGTGGATCTTCATGGTGGTTAAGGTATGAACGATAACCTGAGGAGAATAATCAAGGTGTTTCATTTAGTAAGAGCTAGGATGACAATTCCCTTCTTGAATCAAGGTGTGAGAATTCCTTACTCTTCTACTCCAGTAGGGACGGGACTCTCCACCTCATGAGCGCGAGTTTGTTTTCCACTGAGATGTTTTTCTTATCTTTGGAGTTGTTACTCCACCACATGGTCAGGGGAGGCTAGTAACGCGGGTCACCGTGTGTACCGATTTTCATGGGTTGACATACATGGGTTGAAGTCATGTACGGGCACATGTCTAGCATACATCGAGCGAACCCCAGATACTTTGACATGACGGGTGATCTTTTCTACAAGCTGTATAATTGCACTTTACATGACCAGCCTTGCAACACAGGCCTTTGTACATTGGTAGTACCCATGGTCAGAGGACACAACTTGTAAAATTTCTACACGCCGTGTACTTTTCAATACATGGCATGATATTCTTTCCCAAATTATCTTGGATATATTTTGTTTTGGTTAGTTCCCCTTCTTCTCGTTCCCCTGAAGGTCAGGCATTGTTTCCTTCTACAGGAGTATGATCCCTTCAGCATGACTTTCTGTGATAGAGTCAGCATCCCTTTGAGAGGCCCGGAGTGAGATCCTCTATCCATTCCTGACACTAGGTAGAGTCATTAATCAACGTGGCCAACTCTATCAGGCGTTGATCCTCTACCTAGCTAGTGAATCACCTAGCTGGTGAATTCGGATGAGTCGCGGTATCTGCCATGGCCCTGGCTGTGATCCTCATCTGTGTATCGTGATCTTTCCCACTCAAGAGTGTGTCTCCCATAATGAGTGCTTCTATCTACCATGATCTTCCCACTCAGGAGTGTGTCTTGCATAATGAGTGTAACAACCTCTTGTTACATTTCCAGACAACAAATACTTCTCAAACGGACGTCATCAGAGCTATCAGACTCGTGGAGTGTGTTCTCCTGGAACGAGTGCTTCGTGGAAATCATCGAACTGGATCCCTAGCATGGGTATGTGGTTGTGTAACTTGTCTCTAGACTACAGGTCTAAGATACGAGTATATCTTGTTGCCCTAGGAAAATGTATGGGCATATAACTATTGTGAGTTATGACATGAAGAACCCCTTACTCTATCGGTTGGGTTTCATTGAGAGATCAAATCTATTATTGGGTGGAGCTGTACACTTTTTGTCCACTCTTGTTGTACCATGTTCTCTCTTATTGATCTCCTCTTCAGTATATCTATTGTTGCTCCAACGAGATTTCGGGGCATCCTACTGAGTATTTTTTTACTCACCCCTGCTTGGGCATTGCTCGCATTTGGCGTGCCCTTGCAGACGACGGACAAGATGATCGTGACATCTAAGGAGTTTCTAGATACGTGGTGCTTAGACCACTTGTGGTGGTTGAATCTTGGGATTCAAGAGTGGGACTCTTCCAGCTGTTTTTCTTTTTCACCTGTTGCTATGTTGTGACACATTTCTAGTTGGGTGTGTATTTTTGCCCCTTTCCATTTCATTTTTACTTTTCTTGTACTTGCACTATTAGTGGTCGATGCATTTTTGTTTGTTTCCATTTTTATAGTAGTGTGGAACCTTTCTTCCTTCCTTTTATCTGAAATTTTTCATTGAGTTGGTTGCGTGTGTGTGTAATGGTTTTAGGAAAAGGCCTCCCTAGATTTGGCATGCCTTCGGTGCTAGTCGCCTGCCCCTGGCCTATGTTGGCGGGCTTGCTGTAGTGGAGGCCCGAGCCCTAGAACAGGTCGGGTCGTGACAGTTCTCTTCACTTCATACATGAATGACTTATCACTCCCCACCATATGAGTGTTTCCAATACTGCTCCCTTGAGGGATTCTACCCACTACATCTTATACCAGATCACAAAATGAACATCAAAAATTGACATGTTCTTCTATATTTTCCCCAAACAATAAAATGAATGAAAAGTAGTGATAGTTCACAGAATCCGTGAAATACACCCATGATGTTTTTTGAAATTCAGTACATCCTGGAGTCCTCACCCTCTGCCATAGTGGGTGTGCATCCCGTCATCAATATCCCTAAATGTCGTTTCTGTGCACGTAAACCCCATGATATTTCCCATATAACTAAACACTTTCATGCATCTTTTCATGAGCTAGTGATTCTCAATATACCTAGGATGATTTCATGATTGTAGAAATGCTTGTCAGTAGATGATGTATGCTAATATGTTGTCAAAGAACACCCCCAACATGTTATACATTTCTAATGTAGAACTATTGGTCAATATGACCTGCCAAGGATTACATGACTCCATAACAAATCAATATCGTCAACAATTATCTACTACCACTCATGTGTAATTTCCAACCATGTTTAACCATATCACCAAGACCAAATCACCAATAAGTCGTAAACCAATGTTTCATGTGGCACCTCTCTCACCACACCGCTCAATTTCATCTCTTGTGACACTGTCAGCTAACAACCGTCACACAAAAGTCTACCACACCAATCAACCCAATGATTTCTCACAGATAAACCTCAACTTTTGTATATCAAATCACCTACATACATACCTATCCATGTCTCTGGGTTCGTAGGCCTCCTCATACCTAAGGTGGACCCAACCTCTCACATATCAACGTAAACTTTCATACTAATAAGTTCATCAACATGACCACCCTCACCACCGGTGTCACCATTAAGATAAATCATATAACCACACATCATCCACCATTGTACCCTCTATTAAAAAAACAACATCGAGAGCTCCATTAATCATCATCCAAATTGGGGAGTCAAACATTCATATGATACAACCATTAGAAACAACATTTGATCATATCACGAGTACTCAGGTTCCCTTAAATAGAAACCAAGTATAACAATTCCATTTACTAAAAAATAGTGGTTCACAGTACACATTCACACTAGCTCTGAAGCATCTCAAATTCATGATATTGTGAGTTACCTACACCGCTAGGCTATTCTCCCACTTTGTCACCCATGCGCTTTTGGAACTATTAGCTCATAACCACCACTCGAGGGGCACCACCAACCCTCAATCTTCCCAATTATCCCTCACTGCAAATCCATCACCTTGGAACACTCTGAGTCCCACTATCAATGTATAAAACATGAATATGTGTGGAACTAAACCAAAAGCACTAGAAACCATGTTCAAACTATTTCATAGGTCACATTTGAATATTGAAAGAATCCAAATCCATAGACTGGAGTCAAAGCCAAGTGAATCCATTGGTCCTCTATCCAAATAATACTTATCATGACATGAACAAATAATTTCTTGTGAACAGAACTCTCACTCCCATTCTAATTCACACTATTCCTATCACACCAAAAAACAATTTATACAAGGTTCTGTACCGAAGGTGTACACATTCATCATCACCACGAACAAAAAATCAATAGTAGGATTCAACAAAAAACTCATAATATCTCTTCCAACAAGGTTACTAAGACCCAAAACAATCCTTAATGTCCATCATGCAACCTGTATTGTAAAAAACCACAAGAGGTTCCTCACTCACATTACAAAACAACTCCTCAAAACCTAAAGTCCACAACCCTACAAAGGTTTCCCAAAACACACAACCTAGTCCATATCACAACCATCAAGGATTTAAAATCCATCCAAGAGACTCAACTAAGGATCTCTCACTAGCCCAAACCAAACATACAAGGGTCAAACCAACAATAGAAAGGATACCCATCTTTGAACCCAAACATTCTCATTTTAGACTTATTGATCACCCAACACTTCAGAGAAATAACAACAAGGTTTAACCAATCATTGAAAAATAACATGATCTCAACCGTAAACAAACCATTATTAATACTCCATCCCAATGGACAACATTACACTAAAAACACTACACCATACTATACCTACTGCTGTCATGTTCCACATGTAGTAACCAATTTAATTAATCTCTAGTCTTTTGTGACCACATTTTCAAACAAATATTTCTTTTACAACATTCCCCTTTTCTCTCAGGAACATTTACAACTTCTCAACATGTTAAAATAATCATTTTAACTCATTTACATATTTCATTAAGAAAAAAATCATTAACAATTTTAAATTCATTATGCAACCCTTTTGTTTTTAAACAAAAAAAACCCCTTACGATTTCTCAAAACTAAAAAATATAACCTGCTCAAAACATTTATTTATAAATGATATTTCACAAATATTAATTTTCGTTCATTTAATTCACCCACATTCATTACTATTATTAGGCATCATTTTCATCATATTTATATAGAATGTAAAATGAATTATACTCTTTATGCCCTACACACCCATCACATATGTGTGCCTATCACGATTCATGCCACCTATATCCCTAGGTGCCTAAAATGATTCATGAATTCACTACCTCATTCCATTATGATGATGGGAAAATAAAATAAATCAGTCAAATCACACAAAATGTGTGTCACCCAATAGTGAAATATCCTTCAATTGAAACAACACACATCATGAACAACAATTCCCACCCAGGGTGATTTGGGATTCCCCTCGTACATGGGATAGATACTCCTAAGAACGATCTCATTTATAAGACCCAACTCATCCTAATCTCTTATCTACCATCCCAAAATAGTATGAAAGAGAAAATAACTCCTCTTATTATAACATCCCAAGTAAGTAATGAATAATAGATATTTTTATCTATGTCTATTAATGATTAAGATAGTGTTTTAGAGGCTTAAAATGAAAAAAAATCCAATCTTAAGCATGGAATACACTAATATTCTTAAAAGATTGTTTTACTGCCTTTTGATGGCAAACCATTTTTGAATCTATCTTTTGACAATTTTATAAACTATGTTTGTAAAAATAAATTATTATTTATGATTGGGAGATCAAAATTTACCTTGTGTGAATTTTTGGTATTTTTCTGACAATGTTCATTTTTTTAATGAATAGTGAAAAATACTGGATTTAACATCAAAACCACTTTTTAATCTAATTTATTTATATGATTAGATTATTTTTTGAATTGGTTTTGAAGTGAAATTAGAATATATTTTTATCATTTAATCCAATGGTGGTCATTGGAATCAATTTCACTTTGAAATTAGACTTAAACTGGTGTCAATCTTTTGATACTTATTGTTTCATAAAAACACGCTATTTGCTCTGGCAGCGGGAATTAATTATTGAATTAATTAATGTGACTTATATGATTTGAATTTTGTAAAATGGACTTCATTTTTGAATTCGTAATATCAAATATAGCTTAGGGTGAATTTTTGGTAATTTTCTGAAAAACTTCAATTTTTGATGAATAGTGAAACCACTATGTGGTAATCAAGCAAACTGATTTTTCAGTTAAATGAAATTTAGCCACTAATGTGTATTGAATTTTGAAAATCCGACATACATGGTTGTCATTAAGAAGTAAAATGTGGTTCAATGAGATTATAATAATTTTTTTGGTGAATAGTAACTTATTAAGTTCTTAATCGCGATTAGTGGTAATTAGGGTAGTTTAATGTATAAATAATGCTTTAATAATATGAAATGACCTAGACACATGTCCCAACCTCATTGGATGTGTCATGGCCGACCATGACATTCCATGGGTCGACTTGGGGACCCCATGGATCCACTTTTGTTGGGAAATGACATAAATTACTTTTTATTTAATGTTAAAGTGAAAATGACACAAACATAATATGTTTTGCAAACAAAATTTTTAAGTGGGGATATACAAGTCCAAATTTTGATTATAAATAATCATTGGAAAGATAAAAAGATTTCCTATATCATAGTACTTTTTTTATAATTTTTAGACATTATATAAATTTAATTATTTGTGACATAATAATGATGCAGCGATGACATCATTATTTGACGATTTAAATAAAATAGAAAGATAATGTAAAATCTATGAACTACACATGTCCAAAACCAATTGGATGAGTGGATTTAGAACCCTTATCACCTTATCCACGAATTATATCAATTTGGGACCTTTTAAAACGGAAGCACATTTTCTAATAAAGTAATGTTTCTTTACTTTCCAAAAGTGCCCCTCCTCTCCCCTTATAAAAGGCCCCCACCTCTACCTCATTTCACACACTCTTCAAGCCTTTGGCTCGGCCAACCCCTGCCCATTTGCTCTCTCCACATCCCTCTCCTCATCCTAGAGGATTCCCTTTGGGCAGAATCTTTTCAAAGGAAGCCTTTAGGCTCAACTCAAAAGGAGTTACACTTTTAAAGGTAATTCATTCTATCATGTTCATTTGTTTTATTTTGCTTCTCCAACCCCCTAAATTCTTTTTAATTACTTCTTTTGTAACAAAACCAGTATATTCAATATACTAGGATGTTTTTATAAGATATATTTGAGCTACACTCTCACACAACTACATCAAACTGTTAAAGAACATACGGTTTCCGTGGATGGCGAAATTCTGCCTCCCGAAACGATGATTGTTCAATACTCATTTAACACCTTCAAAGGTGGCCATTATGATGTCACCATTTTTATATATGATATATAATATGTTTATGTTTTCCTTAATCTTCTGTTTTTTTCATTTTGGAAATACCTTTATGGTTTCCATTATGGGTAAAACACGATATCTTCATTTTAGGAAGTGCGGACTACCGCCCCCTAAAAGTGATTTGATTCGTTAATACCATATGTGGGATGTGTAAAGGATAAAATTAATGATATTATATATGTTATTATACTGGAATTATAATATACTCTTATATAATTATGATTCCATTCCAAAAAATATGAAATAGAAATGGAAGTAGCGTTCATGCGTACGTACGGCTTACCGTCTCCATGAACGGTGCATTTCATTTCTTACCTCTAAATGTGATGCAATATTATAAATGAATGTATGTACTGGATATATATGACATATATGATATCTAAATCATGAATACCATTCTGGATATAATTAACCTTTGACCAAATTAACAACATGTAAGTATAAGAAGTCTATTTTTGACTTAAGAACCAAATACCGACAAAATGAACATTATTAACTTAAATGATTACATGATGTTCATAACATGGTATAAAAGGAATAATGAACTTGAAAAAGATTCATAAGCAAGTAGAGATTAACTCAAGTTTATTATTCAGGAGTTTAAAGAACGGTCGGGTCAAGTCGGATACGAGGTATGGGACTTCGTCTCAAT
This sequence comes from Viscum album, assembly GCA_963277665.1. NCBI lineage: Eukaryota > Viridiplantae > Streptophyta > Magnoliopsida > Santalales > Viscaceae > Viscum > Viscum album. The sequence goes on from OY728136.1 coordinate 1,522,284,942, forward strand.
CTCCTTTCGTTGAGGCATATTTTATTTTATACACAACTTTCTTTTATACGGTGTATAATCCACTTTGACTTTTACGTTTATTCAAAAGGAATCCTTTTATACGAAGCGTTTACTAAACGACAAAAGGGAATGTTTTTGTCGTACGTATGCAGCGACAACGACTTCTCCACCGTCGTGACCGTTATTTGAGTTTCGGCTTCCTCTACAAGACATACATACTTTTTAAAAGAAAAATAAATACCATGTTTTAATTTTCTTTTATTTTGGTATTGAAAATGGTTTTCATAATGTTTTTATATCAATGTGTTGTATTGATATCTCGTGATTGAAATGTGGAAATTTTTATGTTTCCTTTATGCATGTTTTATGTGATATGATTACGTTATGGTTCTTGGGAATTATTATGAAGACGGGTGGTTCCGTGATAAACTATGGGCGGGTGAGCCCGTTATAGCTCTCCAATGCATTGGGTAACGCGAAGTAGTGAAACGTTAAGGTTTCTCCAAAGAGATTTTAGGGAATATACTGTGACGGGTATTCCAAACGTAACCAAGAGGGTTACTCCCTACGTAAGAATGTTATGAATGCCTCAAGTTACCTTTATGTCCTATGATTTCTATGAATTATTCACGATTTTATGAGGTATGTTAAAGTGCCTATGTTTTATGGGTAAAGTATGATTTCATTCTAATGTATATATGTACCCATGTTTCCTTTCCATGTTTTTATAACCCATACTGAGTTTTTATGCTCATCCCAAGTTTTTGAAATGTTTTTCACAGGTCAAGGGAAAGGTACATGATAAGATGATAGAGTCAAGGATGTGTCGAGAAATAATCCATGTTTTATTTTAAATGTGTTTCCATTGATGGAAATGAAGAATACTATCTTTATGTAACCACTTTTTTTATATGTGGAATGTAATGCAAGTTTTATGATCTAATTCTCTAAAACTCTAAACCCGAAAAGATCCTCAATGTATAATATTGTAATAACTCAAGATTAAGTAATGTTTAAGGCTGGGGCCTTATACTTATGCCACATTATAATGTCCCTTACACAAAATACACTAAATTGGTGCACTGAGCTGGGTCATGAATTGATATAATGCATGCCTCCCCATACACCAATGGTTGACGACTAGTGGCGAGGGTTTAATGAGTACCTTGGAAGACTATACCCTCTTTACCAAATTAATCCACAACAAAACATAATATAAAAAATTTAATCAATATGAACAACCAATAATCATGCATAACCAAATGATTCACCAAGTGGGGTGCAACCACAAATCAAATACAAAAATGTCATGTCATACTAGTATTGAAATGCGAAAGATACCCACCATAAGAAAAATGTCCAAAACTCTAAATAGGTCTCGACCATATGTCTCGGTCTTTCTCCATTTACATCTTGAGCCCCACTCAAAATCTCATAGTAGGGATTATTCCCTTGTTCGTACATGGAACAAAGAGATCATCTGTGGAACCCAATGGTAGCCTGAGGAGGGTGTGGGTACAAAACTCCGTAGGCCACCACCAATGGTGTCTACTTAATATATAGTCTAATATATAGTTTATGAGTGAAAAAATTAAATGGTAAATAACAAAGGGATATTTAAGGTTCTATTAGTTAACAAGGTTCATTTAATTTATAACTGACATTTATCCCAATTCAATTTCTCATACCGTCATCATTACATAATCCATATTGATCACATGTCACATACGAGAGTCACAAATATCTAAACAAGGGTACAATGAAATCAATCATGATGAATATGGGAAATAAATCAAGTCTTTATCTCACTATGGATCCAAAAATCACATCAACACATTATCCTCACCTCAAAGCCTCAGTCTAGTTGGAAGGAAACCATTATGGGAACTGAGCCCCAATCCTATTCCCAAACATGTTCATTAGTGGTGTAGTTTAGATCCTCTGTCCAACATGTCCTATGGGAGGAGAACCTCAAGTCAATACCCCACTCTACCAATCCAGGTTCAAATTCTATATATATATATATATATCTGTGTGTGTGTGTGTGTTTTTATGTATATCCATCAACCATTCGCACAACATCCCAACCACTGACCAAGGAAAAAAATCACAACAACAATATGAGAGTAAATTCCATTCATTTTCCCATTAACTCTTTTACCACTGTTCACATCATTGAGCCATTAAGCCATATTTATCTTTTATTATGCTTACCTCAGTGAGAACTCATTCATTGTGAATTTCTTTCTAGGCTTAATTCATCATATCTAGCTCACTGGGCTATATTACCATGCTCAAAATTCATTCCATTATACTCATTAGTCATTTTCACATATTGATCCATTTATCCAATCATCATTTCAGAAGCACTTTCCCACGTATAAATTTCATGTACAATTATCATATCACACAAAATGATACCTTCATTACATTCACTCTTATAGGTGTACCCCCTACATTCTATGTATTAACTGATTCCACAAATTCATCCCAAATTTATCTGTCCCCTGATTATATCTAAAATAATAATCATGTATAAAGATAATCTCTTAGTAATTCACCTTATCTCACAAAAACCCTTTAATAATCCCACAAAAAAACCACATAGGTCACTTCGCAACCAAAGTGTGTTACCAGGACACCCATTAAAATCCTTCATGATTAATATCATATACTATCTGGACTCGATGTTCTTGGACAAGAACCCAAAATGTACATCGCTACACTCAATGCCCATGAACATGGGCACACCACATGGGTGGCCCTAACATAGGTCAAATCATCTTTCATGCATCCCTTGGGGATTATAAGGGCTCCATATAGTTGTTTAGACACCCAAAACATCATTTCAAAATAATGGAATGATGAACTCTTCACAATATGGAATGAATCAAAACACTCAATGCATAATTACCATTAAAACTCATGGGATATAACTTGTAGACCACCTACCATGAATCATAAGAGGAATGCACTCTTATGAATGGCCTAATATCTAAATTCAAGCATCCCATGATTCCCTAAATTAGATTCCACTAAAAGAATAAGGTTTTGGGGTTTCAGATGAAGATGTGAGAAACCACAAGTCCTAATCCTAAAAGAGAAGCAAGGGGAACTCAGAACATACATAGGGATTCAATCTACAACCAAAGACATTCCATATGGACGAGAACTGAAGTAGAACAACCTATTGGAAGATTGGGTCATCCAAGTATGTCACTAGGGTTTTAGGGGTTCAAATGGAGGAAAAACCCGAGTGGGGTTTTAAAATATCATGATGGATTTTTTTTAATTTAATCAATGTTTCTGGGATGTAGAGTTTACCAACAAGGTTTTCCAAACTGTACACAAACAATGTAGAAGCAACTATTGATGATCACCCCTCCCTTCGCTTGGATTTCTTAGAATTCCACATGGTAATCCAAACCGTTCTCTATATATGATTGATCTTATGTCCATCGTTACACTGTTAACTTGGATTCTTCCCATATCATGCAAAAATCATGTGGAAACTATGAAACATTCCCATGAATTCATTTTTTTCTTCCACTATTGTGGCCTGAACCCCTGGAACACCCACAATTCTTCACATGAAATTTTGGAAACACTTATTTATCCAAAATGAAGAGGCCCAAACCAAAACACAAACAAAAATATACCTCAAATGGTCATGGGATCATGCATATGATGTGATACCAATGTTTAATGTTTGATCACATGATGTGTGTTTCCTTCGAACTATTCTTGTGTTGTTTGAAATTGAAATGTGATTACATTTTTTGATTTGTGGTCTGTCATTTTCATTATGAATTGTATATATTTTATTTAATTAAACATCATTTGAGTGTTAATGATTGGCTGATGGTCACTATGTGAGATATTAGACATGGTTAGAAAATACGGATGAAATGATAGCCATGGAAGATTAATATAACTATCCTCTAAGGGAATGTGATATACATTTCTTTTGAATGTAAATTTTTCCAATTCCAGCATGTGGGATATTTCCCATTATTTTGGGCTATCATCCAGGAGGCATTTGTCCAAAATTGGTCTACACGTGATATTTTATGCATGTTTTTTGACTTTCAATAAATATGGATATTCCTGAAATTGGTTGGTAGGTACATGGTCTATCACAACCAGAAGGAATGATTCATAAATAATTTCTGAATATTACAGATATGCTATCTTTCATGATGGTTGAAAATGTTAAATATGTCACTATGCCAAAATATGTATGTTTCTCCAAGTTGGGTTCCAATCAATGTAATGCTAGACACCGAGGACCAAACATGTGTTTGTTAATTATGTTGTGTATTTTTTTATATTAAATCCTTGATTATAATTACGGAATAATCTATTATATATTATGAACTATTGTTAAGTGTCATTTGTTGTGTACTACTGAGTAGTGTAGTTACACACTACACGGACATTTAGGGGAACTTTTAGACATCATTACCAAAGACCCGATGATGTTCAAATTCCAAATGGAGGATGATTGAGTAAGTGATGTAGGAGGATTCATTCATTTCATGATGGAGTTCATATAGGATGTCTTATACTACAATAATTTATTCTATTTTTAGGTACTAGAGATACTTGTTTTGTTTTGTTTTTTATCATGTATGCGTTCTTCCATTTTCTATATTTAGTTTGATTTTTTATTCATTATCCTGTTAGTATTATATATTTTCTTCCTTTATAAAATGATTCAAAGTATATAGTGTCCCCATCATCAGATTTATATCCTCAATGTTAGTCGAAAACCTCATGAATATTTGGAGGTGCTCACGAGGTCATGTGAACTTCCTACTCAGACCTGGTGCTTCATGCCTGTATGTCACATTCTATTCTAATAAACATGGGAACAACTAACCAAAATATGGATCATATATCATAATAGAGGGTCCATTTCCTATTTACCCTCCAAAAAATGATCACTACCACCCAGAATATAATTTAAATTATTAATAAGGATAATTTTTCATATTCAATTTCAAAAAATCATAATTACTTCCCATATAGTGCTCATACATTCTAAGAGGGGTATTTTTTCTTATTAGGTCTCTGAAATTTTGGAACTTCTTCCCAATGGGGAATCATACTTCTATAAATGGTGAAATTTATCAATTAATTTTCTAGATGATGCTAATTTTATCCTAATATAGGATCTTACTTACTGAGTTTGAGAAATATTGTACAACTATATATATAATTTTTGTAATATTATTATGGGAAGTTGGATCCTTAAATATATTCAATGATATTCAATATAACTCTGGTGTTTAGAATTTATATTTAAAATTACAATGTGTTGTTTCCATAAATGTATAATGATTTATAGGGTGTGATGAATGTCACATGATAACACATATGACATTCATTTATTCTTGGGGATAATGTAGGTATGTCTGAATTTCAGGGAAGCTTCATAAGTTCATGACTGCATGGAATATTGGTTTTTTTTAATTCATGTGCATTGTTGATTATATGTTATTCATCTCCATTTTTGTATCGTATATTTCATTTCTACCAATCTTCACACATCCATGTACATTGTGATTATCATTTATGTATTATACATTGTTAGTAGTACCATCCGGATATATACACACACCCATCTTAGGTATCCATAACACAATGGTACAAGAGAAGTATTCACTTATCTCTTGCATAGGTTGACTTCAGACCTGCATTTGATCTTTTTTTTTTATTATATCTCACTATATGTTTGGAGAATTCATGTAGGTGAGGTTTGGAGATGTGTTAAAATACACATGAACATTATTTATTTTTTGATCTTGTAAATATGATCAACATGTTTGGTCATCAGTGTCCATGTATTCAATTATGAGAATTTAGTCTATTGTTTCATCATTAAAATCATTAAATATTGAATGTTTATTTGTTTATTCATACTCTAATAGAATATTTCTACATGTTTGGTTATTTATATATTATTTTTTAGACCAATTTTTGGGAATAGTCTCCCCATGTTGAACGTTATTCCCTCTCATCGAGTCAGTAGAGTACAACATATAAAGAGGATCACATTAGGTTATGTGGATCTCCAAAAATGTCTTAGTGGTTTGGGTTGGTGTGTTACAAAATTTTATCAGAGGATTTATGTTTTATTGATTTGCAGAGTTTCTCTATTTGTGACATTGTAATGTGCCATATATTTTGATAAATCATTATCTAATGCATCATGAACACCTTTATCAAGGGAAGTCATGGTTTATCAGGCATGTGATTAATATTCATTGATTACGATATTGTGGATACATGATTTATCCAAGTTTAATTTATATTGATTTTTGAGGTTTTTTATTTATTTTTGATTGAATTATTATCTGTATCTATAATATTCATCGTATGACTCATTTTCATCACATAGGGTTAATATTATTATATATGGTACTTGTTTATTTTTGAAGATTTAGAAAAATAGTTATTAGATATAGTTTCATAAACATTTATAGAGTTTGAAAATATTGGGTAAAGATGATATTATAATTGGTTTATCCCCAATGAATTTTTACATCTGATATCAGGTCTTGTAAGAAAATGGTGCAGTGAAAATGGTTGAAAACAATGGTGATAGAGAAATTTATTCTATTCCTCCATTCAAGGATGATGTATTGAACCCTGTTAGGTCCCTGTGAATCATTAATGACTTACTAATGTATCTTGTGCGAGTATCCATTTAATAGGTATAGTTATATTATGGTTTCAACTATATCATATATGGTTTTATCCCTACAAATCATAGTGTAGTTTTTATTATGAAAACCATGCATCATGGGCCATGACGTGGATGATGAAATTTAAATTACTCTGTGGAATATCATGGGACATGTTACTAGATGAAATTCAACTGGTTAATACCACTATAGAGGCAATGTAAGAGGTTATGTGGAAAAATATTAGGATCATGGAGATTCAACGTTTGTAACAAGTGAGTCAGGGCCTCATATTTTGTTAGAGTAACATGAGTGACAATATCTATGAGTGATTATAAAATAAAGTATTTATCCTAATGGGGGGATTACATTTACTAATTCATATTAAAATGTGAATAATATTCGTAACAAATAGATGTATTTCTTGAATATTTCATTGAAACCATTGTGTTTAGGGAACCTCAAGATCTAGAAATCATGATGAAAAGTTTGGATTGAAAGGTATGATATTTCAAGAAACTAAATATATTAGTTTTCATAATGACATCAAATGTTAAATGATAATTCTTTTTATGGATATTGGTTATTATATTATTGTTGAGTTCATTTTTTAAATGAGTTATATATATGATAAATAAAATGATGGATGTTATATAGGATCACCAAGAATGATCTCCTAGGTAGAGTGGGTTCCATGTAGACTATGGAAAACTAAAGAGGTATTTCAATCCACTATGGAGGTTTGTGACTCATGGTAAAATGGAATTCTCAGTTGTAAAGAGTTGTGTTTTCACACTTCTGTAAGGAAGAATTGATTCAATATTTATCCTCTATATGGTCGTTGAACCCTGAGTTTCTAGCATGTAAACCTTAACTTGTGTTTTTATTAATATAATGTATAAGGGAAAATTTCGGGAGATTTTGTTGAGATTTAAATATGTTTTGGGGGCTAAATGATAGGAACTTGTACTCTGCACAGTTTATCCAAGCCGTGGGGAAATCATTGGAGAAACCGTGCACAATAGCCTGTTTGATACAGAGAGCTTCAGGGAGGTAAAATTCTTATGGAGACCATAAAAGGTGTTTGTAAAATTGTCTGTCAAGAAAGTAGATAATTCACCGTTTACACATGGTTTTTCTAACTATGCTAACTAACTGTGCGTGTGGTTAATGTGAGATCCTATAAAATTGAATCTCAGAAGTTTTTTCCTCTAAAATAGATTTTTTTCTTCTAATTGGACCTAATAAAGGATTTCCATTCTTTAAAGGTATTATGACCTCTTCTAAGAGATTTAGAGACAATATGAAGGCTTCCCATAGTGATTAAAAGCCAAACTCTTGAGGTATGTGATTTCTCTTCACTATTCTTGATCGATTTTAAGATCTACTTAGACTTTCTTCTCCATTATTGTTGGATTCTCAGATCTACATGTGTTTTGGGTAGATATAAAAGTGTTTATGCAATGTATATTTATATTTTTCCTCAACTTGCTAGTAGAAGAGTGCTAAAGTAGTTCTATGAAGAATCTACTTGATTCTATGGCTTGTTCTTCATCCATTATAATTTTTCGTCAAAATCATTGTTATATGTGGCTTCCATATCATCTCCTATTGATAGAAATTTTTGACTTAATTTCAAATTGTTTTATTTTAATGCATTTGATTTTGAAAAAAGAATGGAATAAATCATCTTTAGTGATGATTTATGGATTAATATAATTTGTGCGATCTTGGTGAATTTTTTTGTGAAGTGATTTAGTTCATTGAATATAATGTAGTGTTTTTAAATTAGAAAACTATTATAATTTATAAATTGTTTGATGGGAATGATTCTTTCAATAAAAATGGTATTTTATTGAAATGGTTTTCTTTCGAAATGTGATTTATTAGAAGTGGAATTCAATAAAAATATGTTATTATTGAAAATGTTTTTGGAATGATCATTGGTAATACTTGGTGTGAAATATCCTATTGAATATATAGGTCATAGTTTAAATATGAACTTGTTCTTAGCTCAAATGTTTTAATTGAACAAGGTATATAATTACCTTGTGAGGACATGTTAGATCGACGAGAAACCACTCATTATTATTGAACTGTCATAATTTAGCATGCATAGTTGATAATGTGTGTTTGTGGAATTGTTTGGGTATGGTAAAAAGGTTATTTTGAAATGGTTTTACAGCTTTATTAATATTTTTTGGGAATGATAATTTACTGAATATTCAGTTTTAATGTAACTTGTTCAATTTTGGTTGCAATGGTAATTGTGACGTGTTTCTATTTATTTATCAACTATTTGGAAAATTATATTATATAAAATATTTTATATAAATGTTACTAACTCTTATATCATATTTGTGTGAGTAGATAATTCATTGGGAAAATCCCAATGAGATTAATACTTAGCCCATATATGGAACTTTGCTTTTTTTTTTCAGATTATATCTTCCCGAAGATGGGAAAAGGCAACATATCTCATGTTTTTAGCATGAATTTGTGATACATGGGTTGTTTGGTGATCTTAGATCTAGATGCTTGGGGAGCATAAAGTCTTATGGTTCTATTGTAATTTTTAGTTGTTTATCCACATTTTACTTTAATATTTGTTTTGTCTTCCAATGATATACACTTTGAAAGTTGTTTGATATGAATAATATAGTTGAGTTATCTTTCTTTTATTAACGCATTATATAGTTAGTCGTTTGGTTTTAGTTTTTTTGGTTGGTGGATTATTTATTAAATGGTAAATAATCCCCCACTATTATATGAAACCATTTTCCATTTATTTCCAGAAGTTTTCATTTTGGGGATGTTGGTTAAAGCCTATTAATGATTCACTGTATTTTCAAAGCCTATGTGAATATAAAGGTCATTACAAATGGCATCTTCATATTCGGTCCATGCCTAACAAATAGTTTTTAGTGTTCTTGGTTGTGTATCTGAATTCATCTTTTTATATTCATTGGGTTGTGAACGAGGAACGAAGTAGTGTTGTTGGAATGTGTAATGTATAACATAAAAGGTTGTAACTGACCTGTTTATGATTAACTTCAAGTTAATAGGGAGGGAGGTACATAAATTTTTTGGAGACACTTATAGGATCTTGGAATATCATTGTCATGGATTTAGCTAATGGCACAATCATCAAATTCATTAGAGGAATGATTTCCCACTAGGAGTGCATTCATCATTTAGAGTAAGGATTTAGGTTACATAAAATTATTGATTTTTGAAAGAATATGATATTGTTTTCCAAAAAAGCTTCTCAACAAGGTGATTATTATTGAATTCTAAACATGGTTTTATTTTCAATATAAATAATTAATTTTTTCAACAATGGTTGAATGTGATGAATTTATTGTTTTAATAACATTGTTGTGATAGATGATGTCATAGAATTCTAAATAATGATCCTTTATTTGACAGAGAGTGAGACTTACAGATATTTTAGTTTGTCTATAAAATGGAACCATGTTTGTTTCATATAAAAAAACCTAATGAAACATTATAGAACATGGTTACACATGAGGCTAAGGTGAATCAAGAGCTAGTGCAGAGAAATATCCATAAATTTATGGCTTTGGACACAGGGAACCAGAGGGATGAAAAACTTCTTTAACTAGAATAAGAAGAATCACTCGGTCACATAATATGAGGATAAATTTTTGAATTTAGTACTATTTTCATCAAAAGTTTCAGCGTGTGCATCCCTGAAGGCACGCATCATCAAATCAGCGATAAGGATGGAAATTCGATCGAATATTATTGAGCTCGGTATTAATGATTATACAAAGATGGTGAAAAGAATTATGATTGCTAAGAAAGACATCTCGGGATATATGGGAGGAACGAGTATGATGATCTCTACAGTATATAGTGGAAACTCTAATGGTAGGATCAAGAGAAAGAGAGACAACTATTTCTAAGGTGGGAGAAAGAATCCGGATCTGATAGCTAGATCAGTAAATCTTTCTCCAAAACCAAACATCTTAGAGGGATGCTAGCAATGTGGTTCTTTTGACCACATAAAGCAGGAGTGTACATCACTACAAAGAGAATTCCATAATTGAAATTAAATGGGACACCTTAATCTCTTTTGTCAAAGAGCTCTGAGTTCGGGTGCTCTTGACACTTACCAGGAGTTGCAAGCATCATTTTCTTTGACATGATAAGGCCAGTCGAATTAGACTTTTCATTAGATCAATGATATCCATGGTGATTAATTTTATTACATGACTCAGAAAGGGAAACCTCATCAAGGAAACCATGATTAGAGTGAAGTGACAAAACAACAGTATAGAGTTGAGAAGATGATTGTGAATGATCAGGATAGACCATCTATGGTGAGAGGTACGATTCATTTGAATTTTACCTTCATGAAAGTAGTATTTGATACTAGTTCATCACATTGCATCATTTTTGATCTTGCAGTTGTCATACTATGTTTAAAACATAAAATGATGCCCTATTTGATAAAACATTATACTCCTCTTGGGAAAATAAGAGGTCAAGCCTTTATTTTTTGATAATGTACAATAATTGTTTATGGATCATAGCCAAAATTGGAATTCTAGATGTTGGATATGGATTTATATGATGTAAAACATAGAATGGATTAGCTGAAAATTTTCAAGGATCACATAGACTATTATACGAGGATTGTTAGTTTCATGACTGAGGATGACATCAAGCATCTCTTCAGATGATAGAATGTTGTAACGAATGGTGCAACATGCTTGTTGGAACTATTGGTGGGAATTATAATTTATTAGATGGAAATTCTCACATTGAAATCAATGGAATTGATCGAGGAAGTTTGTTTTCTCCCAATTTTGTATCAATTTTTAGATGTCTTTCTTCGGATCGTCTCAGGGGTACCACCTATAAGGGAATTGGATTTAAAGATAGAAATACTTCTGGGGTCTAGTATTATTTACCTTCACCATATAGGATAAAAATAATAGAGGTAAAAGAATTTAAAGAGTAGTTGGAGGAGCTAGAAAGCAACAGATTCATATGGACAAGTACATCTTAGTGGGAATCCGTGATCTTGTTCATGAAAAATGATGATAGAACTCATTGGATGTGTGTAGAGTATCATATGCATAACCAAGATACGATATAGAATTGATATCCAATTATACATATTAATGATATATTTGATAAATTTATTGGAGCTCAATGGATGTCTAAAATTTACTTATGAATATGATATCATCAATTGTGAGTTCAAAATGAAGATATTTCAAAGAGAGCTTATATAAGTCGATATGGCTACTAAAAATATATAGTCATTCCTTTTCTTCATAAGAATGCACCAAAGACCATTATGGAATTTTTGAATCGAATATTTCAATGATATCTATGTTTTTTGGATGTGGATTTTATAGATTACATATTGGCGTATCCAAGGACAAGAGCTAAGCATAAGGAACACTCGACGACAGTGTTACAAATCTCAGGAGATATTAGTTTTTATTCCAAACCATCATTGTGTGATATTTGGATACTTGATGTACCCTTTTATGGCCATATGATTTTCAAAAAATGTATATCATTGGATCATGAAATGATAGAATCGTTGATCGCATGGAAACCACAGAAGAATGACTTCTAGATTCGATGTTGTTATGGTATTTCTGTTTATTGACAATTCTTTTATCGACATCTCATTTCTATCCATGACAAATAAATATTTAACAGAAAAGAATGATCCATTCAAATGGACATAGGAATTCTAGAAACTATTCAAGGAGATACAATTTCATATTACTTCGAAACCTATCTAGATTTTTTCAAGAATCAAAACTGGGATATGTGGTGTACTGTGATGATTCAGGATCAGGGTTGGGTTGTGTTCTTATGAATGGAGACCATGACGTGGCTAATGGATAAGGTTAGTTATTAATTTATAAAAATAATTACTCAATGCAAAATTTGGAGCTATCTACATTCATCCATGATTTGGAGACCTAGTGTCATTAACTTTTTTGGGAGAAATTCACTGTGTTTAAGGATCATAAAATCCTGAAAGAAATTTTCTCAAAGTGAGATGTCAATCTAAGGAAAAGGAGATGGATGGTGTAATTTAAAATTCATGACTTTGAATTGACGTATTCACTATGAAAATTAAATTTGGTGGTAGAGTAAATGCATAGAAATTCATATTCTCAGTTGGTGAAATATAATTTACATGACTGGCAGTTGATGTCGTTCTTAGCAGACATGCATGAGGAATGTAAAAAACGAGGTCATATTGTCGTTTTTCTTATTCTTTACTTCTTCAAGATTTGGTATAGTTGGTCAATGTGGAAAAAAATATAATGCATAATTCTTGGTTATGAGTTCAAAACTCAAGGGATGGAAGACCATTGAGCGATATAAACATGATTGGAGTGTGGTTTTGTGGTTAATTGGTTGGATGGTTGTACCTATGGATTTTTAGGAACAACATCTTCATACAAACCTCCATTAAATATGGGTTATGAATCTTGGTATACAGATGATGTACAAGGCATTAATGAAACACTTTTTGTGAAGCGACATAAAAAGAAAGGTGGCTGAGTTTTTCTCACAGTGCATAACAAATCAGAAGGATATAGAAGCACCTCAGAGAACAGTGGGTATGTTGCATATTTTTTTGATTGTAGTGTGTATATATGAGTAGATAGGTATTTAAATGGTTAGAGGTATCCCATGAATGGTATGTAAGAGGTTTTCATTCCAATTCATCTCATTTCATTCCAATTCATGATACTCATATGATGAAGGATTTATATAAAATCAATGTCCAATAAGTAGTAAAGATGCATGGCATACCTATTTCAATAGTCTCATATAGAGTTGGACGTCTCACATCCTGTTTTTGGAAATCTTTATAGATATACCTAGGAACTCAGTTGAATATGAGCAAGGTATTTCATCCCCAGACTTATGGGAAATCAGAACGGATGATATAGATATTGAAAGACTAGCTGGAGGTTTGTGTAATTGATTTTGGAGGCTCTTGGGAGGATCACTTACCCTTAGTGGAGTTTTAATATAATAAAATATATCATTACTCAACACATATGGATTTTTTTGAAATATTGTATGAGAATCCATGTCGTTCACCACTATGCCAGCTAGAAAGTGATGAACCATCACTAGTCAGGATGAGCATAGTCTTAGAAATAGTAATTAATATTCAGCTGCGCACAAAGAGGTAAGAGACATCTCAATGTCTTCACAAATATTATGCAAATCATCGTCAGTGTACATTTTCATTTTTCGTGAGTGCTTATGTGTTCTTAAGGATCTCTCCAAGGCTTGGACATAGTTATTCTGTGATGATGGGAATGTTATCTCTCTGATACATTGGCACATTCGAGATAATGAAACACGTTAGACAGGTGGCATATCAATTTTAATTTCCACCACAATTCTATTCGGTGCATAATGTGTTCCGCCAATATATGTTCAAAATGTATCAGTCTAATGATGTCCATGTGATCAGATGTGACTCAATATCCTAGTGGTGGATGCTTTTATTGAACATATCCAAATGCGTATTTTTGAATGGAAAGATAATGTCTTGTGTGGAAAAATAATTTTTCTACATTGGGTTTTATGGCATCATGGTATTAGTTAGTATGATAGAAGGGAACACAAGACGGTAATGAATGATAAATTTCCATAAATCTTTAGGGGAATGGATGATTTTTTACTTTTCTGGCACGAATATAAAAATGGTAGGAAGAATGTAGTACTGATAAATTTTGTCACGTAATCCTTTCAGTTTTTTAGGAATATAATGTATAAGGGGGTGAATTTGGGAGTGTTTGTTGAACATTCATTATGTTTGGGGGGCTAAAGTAGTTGCACATAGGTTGTGCACAGTTTATCTAAACTATGTAGAAAAGTTAGCTGAAACCATGTGTAATAGTTGGTTTGAGGAAAAGAGAATTGGAAGGATGTTCGCAGGGATAAGGAGACAATATGAGGAGTCCATTTGAGGGTCTGACTTGAAGTTATCTAATGCAATGTTATCACATGGTTTGTTTAACAGTTCAATTTAACAGTGCGTGTACTTAAAGTGAAATCCTAGAAAAGTGAATCTCACAAATTTTTTTCCTCAAAACTACTCATTTTTCTCCAAAGTATCCCTAACTTCCGATTTATCTTCCTTGAAGGTAGTAGAAGCACACTCAAGTGATTTGGAGTTAATCTGAAGGCATTAATAGGTTATTCGAATCTGTATTTTTTAGGTATGTTATCCTTCATAATTGTTCGTGACGTTGGTCTTAGATCTACTTAGATCTACTTCTACCCTCTTATTGTATCTTGAATCTACAAATTTTATGTGTATATTTATGAGTCGGTATGCCAAATATTATGATATTTTTTCATGATATTTCTAGGAGTGGCGATGTGAAGCAGTTCAATGAAGAATCAACCATGTTTTCTGGAGCATTCTTCATCTATTGTTTAGTTTTTTCAAATCCATTTACGTAGGTGGATTTACTATGATTCCATCTTTTTATAATTTATCATCCTAGTTTAAATTTTGTTTATTTGAATGATATTTATTGTGAAAAGCTTGTAATAAATCTTATTTGGAGATGATTTTTTATTTAAATGAATTTGTGTGATCTTGGTGAAATGTAGTGGAAATTTTTATAGTTCCATCAATTTAAAATGTTAATTTTAATTTATGGATTTGATGTAATTTCTAAAAATATTTATGGGAAATATTTTTTTTAAAAAATGTTGTTTTAATGAAATGGATATGTTTTTAATTGGGTTTGATGAGAAATGGCTTTCAATAAAAAGGGTGTTTTTATTAAAATGTTTTTTTGCATGATCTTTGGGCATACTATGTTTGTGATTTCATATAATATATTTGGGGATAGGTTGAAATATGACCATGTGCTTGATTCCAAAGGGATAATAGATCATCAAATATAATTACATTGCGATGACTTGGTAGATCGATGAGAAACTGCTCATAAATTTGGAAGAGTCATAACATAGATTTCATGTTTTATTATGCGAATGTGTGGAATCGTTTGGATAATCCAAAAAGGATATTTTGAAATGATTTTAAATCCTTATTATTATTTTTATGGAATGAAAACTTTCTGAAAAATTGTGTTTAATGGAACATGTGTACTTTTGGTTACAATAGTTTTTGGGTCATGTTTATATATATTTATAAAGTATTTGTGAAATTATTTAATATAAAATTTTATATATAAATGTTTCTAGCTATTATATACAAGTAGAATGAGTAGGTAATTGATTGGGGAAAACCTCTTTATAAATATACTCACCCGTTATTTGGATCTTCGGTGCTTTTTGTAGATGATATCTTCTGGGATTGGGGAAAAGGTAATGTATCACACATTTTATGAACCACATCATGATAAATAAGTTGTTTTGTGATCTTGGAGCATAGTGTTATGGGAGAACGTATTTTTATTCTCTTATTTCGGTCTTTAGTTATTTATCCCCTATTTACTCTGATATTTTTTTGGTCTTCCATTGTTTCACACTTTGAATGTGGTTTGATGATAACAATATAGAGGAGTTATCATGATTTTATTTAGGAATCATATAGTGAGATGTTTGTTTATGGTTTGATTGGTTTTTGGTTTGTTTTATAAAGGTTATATCATCACAGACATGTATATGAAACTCTTTGGAATTTATTTCGAGACATTGGTGTCATGGGGATATCCCTTAAGGCATTGTAATAATTCATTATATTATCAACCAAAAAGTAATATATAATAATTACAATGGTTATTCCTGGATTCTATTGATTAGGTATATCGTGGTCGTGAATGGTCCATTATGAATGTTTCTGATTCAATTGTTGGAAATATTGGAGGAATTGGTGATAGTCCACTGATGATTTTTTTAGTGTCATTATTAGTGTAAAATACAATTTTGTTCTGTGTGAAACCTTTAGTGTTAGTATCATAGATGATTATATTTGCAGAGATGTCTCTGTTGAGGGTGATTATATCACCAATGGACCAGTGATCCATTGTGATTTAAAATGATATTTATCCTTGATGTATATTTAATGGTTTAGTTTACTATCTTTTCTGATGGAACAATATTCCATGGGTTAGATTTTTTAATCTAAACATATGTTGGTAAAATATATAGATCACCTTAATAGTAGATCATTGAATGGTGTGATATACATTCTAGTAAATATACGTATGCATATTTCATGGAGATTTTATTTGTAATTTGGTATAAATGGAGGATAATTATTAGTCATCACATTCACTGATGAACATTTCATGGGATGGTTAGACCAATGTATCAATTTCAAGGTGATTACGATGTAACTCTTATGATGGGGATCATCAATCTTCTCATGAGTGATTGAATCTAGTGGATGGTTTGGGATTTTGTAGAATATTTATAAATAAATAATTATTGGAAATTGTTTACTAATGTTTAATTGATATGAGATTATAATATTACACAATTAATTGATGGTCTTTTAAGATTTTGTGCAAGATGAATATGAGATGTGGGTATTAGACTCATAGGATAGTTGGTAAAATCTGAGATTGGTTCATCTTTGTGGTGTGTTAGTGCACAACCGTGGTACTTATGGTAGGTGTTAATGGTTGGTTAAATGACATTGTAAAATTATTACAAGTCATTTTATACATTGGTATGGATATTTTAGTATATTAATTATGCCTCACAGGAATAAAAAATCATCAATGGTGGATTAACTGAGTGTCAGTCATTGTGCTTGGTATATTTGTATGATATCAGCCGAAAGTGTTCAGTATATTACTTCCATATGAATCTAAAAGTGTTGGATTAAAGCTTAATAAATCCATTCATATCATGTATGATATAGGTATAAGGATCATATAGGAAATTTTAAAATGGATCAGTGTTCCTAGTTTATGTTTAGTCAGTATGGGCCCGTTGGTTTGGTTAGGAATAGAGAACATGGTTTTTGTATCAAAATTTAACACTTGTTATGAGCTTGAGTAGAAATAATCGAAATAACCACGCTGGGTATGATATTTGGGTCTCAATATAATATTCATTATTGTGATTCTAATGATGTGTAGAACCTCAATTATTTATAAGTAATCATTTTAAGATAAAATATTGGGTAGAGATATACAGATTTTGTGATCAGTGTCTCGATATTACATGAAATTGAGATTTTCTATCAGATTCTAGTGTTCATGCTTCTAGTAGATGGATCATTCATGGAACCATGTAAAGAAACAATATTCTTCAAGAATAAAAAACGTTATGAGTTTTTTTAAAATAAATTAAAGATTAGCCAGATACTCAAAGATTGAGTTATCATATGTGAAGGCCTGAAGAAGATAGGGTTTCTTCTATATCCACCTGCTTAAAGATTGTCTGAGGAGTAGAAATTATACCAATATAGACTCCTTGAACAATTTGGGATCCTTGGATGGGTGGATGATGGCTCAATAGCTTATCATTTGACCTCATGAGTCTAGCATGTGGTGTAAAACGAGAAGATTTTATATGGGTGTATATTTAGTTTTATTCTTGTTGATCCCACATGATTTATCCTCATGTGAACGCATTTTTTATTGATGTTTCGTAATTCACTAATCATTACCCCATTCCATAATTTTCACATTATAGGTACTGGAACAAGATTAATAGCTTTGTAAAAATCCAATTTTCATCCTCAAACCCTCATAGGTCTTGGATCTCTTATTCCATGTGTGATGAAAGAACGTTGTATTGTTCATAATGGATAAATACACATGATATGATGTGGAAAATACCATCCTATAATGTCTCAATTACATTTTTATCATCTTTATAATGATCATATTTATCATGAATTGATATTTAATTTTATTTTGATTAGGGAATTGAATGAAAATTCAATGATATCTTGAAGGAATGTTCAATGATCAATTGTTATATGGATTATCATGGTTATAGGATGTCATGTATATATTAAAATATTTCATTGCTTAATATTTAATATAATTTATGTCCCATGTTATTCATTATATGTTTTTTTAAATATTATTATTCGGTCGACCACTGTATCAATATCTTAATTTTGTGATTTTTCATTGCATAACATTCGGAGTGTTCTAAGAGTGGAAAGAACTCTAGTTGATTTAGTTGTGGAAAATGTATCATCTCTAGTTGAATTTATCGATTTTTTCAAAATTATTATATTTTTCTTGAATTTAATCATCATCATAGATAATTTTCACGGAATGAATATGGATGTGAGTTATGGACCTTCCATGTGTGGTTGGCCATTGATCTATTTCGATGGTGATACTTGGTAATACAATCTGCATGTAACCATTACAAAATTGGTACTATGTTATAATATAATTATTTTATAAAAAATATAGATTTGTTATAATTAATTAAATTACACTAATGTAGAATAAGCAATTAAATTTTGGAAGTTGTTGGAGTTTGAATTGAAATGGGGAACTTGGATATTGCTGGAAGGATTTTCAGAGATGACAGATGGATTTGTTTAGCTATATATTGTTCTATTTACTATATCCTATTAAATTATTCAAAATTTAGTGTCATGTGGTAGTAATTTTTTATCATTGGGTAAAAAGAAAATTCATAATATTTATGTGATGATATCTATGAAATTCTAAACTATTTAATGATGTTTATGTAAAAATAAGTAAGTAAACCCTTCATAATGTTATGTTACAAGGGACATGATAGAACCTTGAGAACTTGATTAATTTAAAATGATGGTGGAGGAGGATTGATAGAATGTGTATGCATAGGTATCCATTGAGACCTATGTTTGATATTGATCTAGTGCATGTTTGTGTGGCTACTAATACATATTCATGATATAATTCTTTATATTAGAAGTTTTTCGTTAATATTCCATTTTCTATTTTAATCTGTGAAATATGGTTTTTTACATCGGTTATTTTATAACTGACGTAACAAATGCGGTGAGTATATTTTTAATGTCGGTTATTTTAATAACCGACGTTACAGATCGCGCATTTTTGGTTTTTACGTCGGTTATAAATTAACTGATGTTAAAACTCCAAGTGCGGGGTTTTTTACATTGGTTATTTGATAACCGATGTAAAAAACAAGTTATCTACGGTTTTTTACATCGGTTATTTTAAAACTGATGTAAAAAACCACCCGCGCTTTGGTTTTTTACGTCGGTTATTTTATAACCGACGTAAAAAACACGTAGATATCTTATTTTTTACGTCGGTTATCAAATAACAGACATAAAAACCCCTCGCGCTTTGGTTTTTTACGTCAGTTATTTTATAACCGACGTAAAAAACCCGTAGATAACTCGTTTGTTACGTCGGTTATAAAACAACTGAGGTAAAAAACCAAAGTGTGCGGGGTTTTTTACATCGGTTTTAAAATAACCGATGTTATAAATGTAAAAAATAGTTTATAACGTCAGTTATATAATAACCGACGTTATAAAAAATTTAAAAAATTAAAGCCCCGTGGACTGTCATTTACGATTTTTCGATTGACAGTCCGAATGCTCGTCTCTCTCACGTGGTAAACCCTAATCGGCTCATCGATCGACTTGCGTTAAACTCATTTTGGCTTCATTGTTTATCTTCTTTACTACCTTCGGATCTATCATCTCAACTCGCAACACTCAAGTAAGCCTTCCATGAATATGTTTCATTCGTTTTTATAGGGATAGTCTATAATTATGTTTTGCGATTTTTTTGTTTAAACTAAGTTAGATTCTTCCATTTCGAACCCTATTACATTGAACATCGTTGGATTTTCATTTCCTAACCATTCACTATGAATAAAATAATTTCTATGTATGAATTATGAAATGTTATTTTCTATAATAGGAGTGATCCATCACTGGCTTTTTATTTCCTAACCATCCGCTATGAATAAAAAACAAAATTATTCTTATTCTATTCATTTTTGAATACCATGTTTTCTATTCCATTGATTGAAGGGTGTTCAACAAGATATCATAGATAAAATTATTGAGAAAATTATTGACTAAACTATATACTCATTATTTATATGGTTTGAATACCATAAAATCATTGATGGGTATCTACCAAAAAATTTATTTAGTATCATTTGGAACCCATTTATATTACATGGGATTATCATGTTTATTGATTTAATTATAAATTTTTTATTTATATGATTCAATTTTATATGGATATTAAACCCATTTTTTCCATGTATTCTTTGTGATATAATGATTATTGATTTTATATCTCAAACATATGTATGTATGTTGATGGGTGGGGTCATATATCATCATCCACTTCATTGATTCTGTTTTATATCTCATAAGATAGTAAGGTGTGGATATAATGAGTTAGATCAAAATGGCATGGGAATAATATTTTTTCACACATGATAATGTGTTGACATAATGTGTGGACATAACGAGTTTATTTGATGTAGGTTTTTCTTTTTCATGGATTACTTCATAAAGTGGTCTCGGTTCATTTGATTTTGTGTTTCCTTTGACACCATCCCCCCTTAATGACTATGATCTCTCATTGCCAAGTTTTTCTCTAATTGTTCTCTCACACACTTTTTGGATTTGATGGTTGATTAAAAACATATTTATTCAAATATTTAAACTGGATTATATGCATTTTTTAGGACTATATTGCTGTTTTATGCCACTTTATTTACTATTCTATCCAATATTCAGACTCTTTATAGTATGAAAAATTTCATAAAAAATATGATTGGAAACTTCATCATATTTCATGAAATGTTTTTAAAAAAAATATGTTATATCAAAGATGTGGAAACGAGTGGTGTCCGGGGGGGGGGGGGGGGTAAACAAGGGGGTGGGTGGGTGTGAGTGGCTGTCCACGTGGGTGAGGGCCTGTCCATAGGGTTGTGGGGGTTGTCTGGTGGGGTGGGGGGCTGTCTAGAGGGTTGGGGGTGTCCCGGGGGTGTTCAAGGGGTAGGGGTGGGGGTGGTGTCCAGGAGGGGTGGGGGGTGCTGTCTAGAGGGGTGGGGGGATTTCCTGAGGTTTGGGGGTGTCCAGGGGTAGTCCAAGGGGGTGGGTGGGTGTGGGGTGTTGTCCAAGGGGGTGGGGGCCTATCCAGAGGGTTTTGGGGGTTGTCCGGGGGGTGGGGGGGATTCTCAGGTTTACTCTATTTTCTCCAATTATCTGTCAAATATGTAGGCGTCATTGATTTCTTTTATTCAATGAAATTTAAAACTGTTATATCTAACTATATTTTTTTAAAAAAATTAATATTCAAGCATATTTTTTTAAATACCCATAGATTTGTTTTATATTTTAAATTGTTTTACATTAAAATTATGATTTTTTTCATATAAACATATATTTTTCTTATCTTAAAAATATATATTTTTTGTTGATATTTGTTATAGGTAATAATGAGTCGAAGTTGGATTACGGCACATCGAATGAGCAATGAATTTGAGGAAGGTGTTGATGCCTTTTTTGGAATTTGCAAAATGTAATGTTCCAAGTAGTGACATTTTTTTTGTCCATGACTGAAATGTTTGAATATGAAGAAGTTGAAAATTATAAAGATAAAAGATCATATGATTTGTCATGGTTTTAATCCGAGTTATAGCCCTTGGATTTGGCATGGTGAAACTGGACGGAATGTCACTGATGATGATGATTCCCAAGATGGTAGCTCTGATGGAATTGAAGAAATGATTTGTGATATTGTAGCAGAACAAATTGAGATAGAACCAACAGTTGTGCGTCTATATGGTGATACTGAAAAACCATTATATCATGGTTGTACAGATTTTACAGTTTTGTCGGCGGTGTTAAGATTGATTATCCTGACGGTGAAACATGGATGGAGTGAAAGAAGTTTTACAGAGCTACTACAATTGATGAAATACATTCTTCCAGAAGATAACGATCTTCTAGATTCACATTACAAAGCCAATAAAATATTATTCCGGATGGGATTGGGATACAAGAAAATATATGCCTATCTAAATGAATGCATTATATATATGAAGGAATATAAATTTCTGTCAGAGTGTCCTAAATGTGGGACATCACGGTATAAGGTGAAAGAAAAATCACCGGCTGTTGTAGAGATTACAAATCTCCCTTCAAAGGTATTTTGGTATCTTCCTATAATTAATCGTTTCAAACGTTTATTTGCTAATTCACATGATGCAAAAAGGTTAAGATGTCATGATGAAAAGCGGGTATGTGATGGAAAAATACATCATCCATCTGATTGTACACAATGGAAGAAAATTTATGCGCAGTATTCTACATTTGGAAATGAAATTAGAAATCTCAGACTAGGGTTGTGCACAGATGGAATGAATCCATACCGAACACCCAGTAGCACACATATTTCATGGCCTGTTTTATTTGTAATTTACAACCTCTCTCCTGAAGTTTATATGAAGCGAAAATATTTCATGTTGTGTACAATGATCTCTGGTCCAAAGCAACCCGGTAATGATATTGATGTTTACTTGTCACCATTGATTGATCATTTGAAACTGTTATGGGCTGATGGTGTTAGGGCATATGATTCTTATAAAATGGAATATTTTCAACTGCATGCAGTGCTTCTGTTCACTATAAATGACTTCCCAGCATATGGAAATTTTTCTGGATACAATGTTAAAGAGAATAAAGCCTGTCCAATTTGCGAAAACAGACGTCATATTGTCAATTGCATCATGGGAGGAAAATAGTGTACATTGGTCATCGAAAGTTTTTTCCTATGGAACACCCTTATAGAAGACTAAAAAACGAATTCAATGGCTCACAAGAATTTGATACTGCTCCAAAACCTTTATCCCCTGATCTGTATTTTGAGAGGGTGAAAAACCTTGACGTGACATTGGGAATGACACAGAAATCTGTTAATGATAGACATATTTGGAAGAAAAGGTCAAATTTTTTGAGTTACCATATTGGAGGTATCATGAAGTTAAACATAATATTGATGTCATGCACGTGGAGATGAATATATGTGATTCTTTGATTGGAACATTGTTAGATATTAAAGGAAAGACTAAAGATGGGTTGAATGCAAGATTATACTTACTATCAATGGGAATATGTTTGGAGATAGCTCCCACTCATAAAGGAAGACGGACATTTCTTCCCCCAGCTTTTCATACATTATCGAAGAGGGAGAAAATTAGCTTTTGTCAGTGTCTTCATGATATCAAAGTACATCAAGGTTAATCTTCTAATGTAAAAATTTTTGTCTCATTGATGGACTTTAATTTTATAGGTATGAAATCACATGATTGTCACGTCATGATGCAACAAATTCTACCAGTTTCATTGCGTGGAATATTTCCCATTCATGTCAGAAAGACTATAATAAGGTTGTGTTATTTTTTCAATTCAATTTGTAACAAGGCGATTGATGTGAATGCTTTGAACATTTTGGAAAAGGATGCAATTTTTATACTTTTTCAATTGGAAATGTATTTTCCTCCAACTTTTTTTGATATAATGGTGCATTTAATGATTCATCTGGTTCGAGAAATAAATCTTTGTGGACCTGTACATCTTCGTTGGATGTATACTTTTGAAAGGTATATGAAAATATTAAAGGGGTATGTTAAAAATCTATATCGACCTGAAGCCTCCATTATTGAAAAGTATATTTCTGAGGAAGTATATGGATTCATGGACCCACAATTGATTTCCCCTGAAGCATGTGCATTGAATAAGGAATAAAGAATGGTTTATATTGCTGAACGATTTGAAAAGAATATAATCACACAATGTTGGATGATGCCTTTTTGTGAGAGGTATGAAACACATTTCTCTCAAAGAGTTAATTATCTTTTGAAATAAAAAACCACTAACGTTAAATTTCCTTTTATCAGTGATCATTTGATGTTAGGGGTTTTTTTCCCAAGGGAGAAAGCTCTTTATTGGATATGCTCAGTCCATGGTGATGTGCGGGAATGTTTTAAAAATATATTGGAAAAGTAAGTTTCAATTTTTTAATAGTTTTCTATATTATAATGAATTTTATATTTAATTCATTCGTATTATTTTCTAACAGTGCATGGGCCTACTTTCGGAAAAACACAAAGAAAAAAACGCAAAGATCAAACATGTAAATGTGAAAGTAAATTTCCATTTATAATTTTTACTTTTTGATTTATTACATAAAAATAATATATTGAATTTACGTTCCATAAAACAGAATTGTCATGAACAACAAGGCATCATGGAATGCGGATATTATATGTTAAGATTAATGTATGAAATAATAATAACTAGGACAGTTGTGAATTTTGACCTAGTACGATTTCCTCTTAAACTTTTCCATAATATTTCAATTTGATTTATTCATTATACATTTTAACTACCTTCTTTTTCATTTGTAGCTTTTTGATGACCCTAAACCATATACTGCTGAAGACATCAAACACTTACAAGTGGAGTGGTCAAATTATTTATCAGGTTAGATTGAATTTTAGTTGTTTGTAATGTAAAATGTAATTTTGAATATTGTCGTTGTAATTGTGTATTTGGTAGTAGTTTAGGTTGGATTTAGTTTTTTTTAAGTTGACAGTGTATGTTTTGAATGTTATATAAGTGAATGTTTAATTTTTCTCTACTTCTTGTTTTGGTTTACTTTTGATGGTTTTTCTTGTATGGATTTGGGTCTGTGGGGGAGGGGTTCCAAGGGTGTGGGGGTGTGTTCAGTGGGGTTGGGGGGTATCCAGCGGTCTAGGAGGGCTATCCAGTGGGGTGGGGAGACAGTCCTGGGGGGTGGCAGGGCTGTCCAAGGGTGTGGGAAGGCAGTCCAGGGGTGTGGGAGTACTGTCCAGGGGTGGGGGGTATACATGAGGGTGGGGGGTTGTCCAGGGGTGTTTGGGGTTGTCCAGGGGGGTGGTGGGAGCTTTCATGTGGGGTGAGGGGGTTCTCTTCAGGCGGTTGGGGGGTTGTCGAGTGGTGTTTGGGGCTGTCCGGGGGTCTGGGGGGCAGTCCAGGAGTGTGGTGGGGGCTCCAATGGGGTGGGGGAGGGTTGTCCAAGGGGTATACATGAGGGTGGGAGATCCAATGGGGTGGGGGAGGGCTGTCTAGGGGGTATACAAGAGGATGGGGGCTCTAACGGGGTGGGGGAGAGCTGTCCATGGGGTATACATGAGGGTGGGGTCTTTCTAGGGGGTATGTTTTATATGTTATCAATGTACATGCTTAATTTTTATCTACTTCTTTTTTTGTGGAACGGTTTCTTGATTTGTTTTCTGGTTGATTCTGGTGGAGAGAGGATGACTACATTCAATTTTAAAAAAATGGGTGTATCCCGTCGGTTATTTAATAACCGACGGGATAAAAGGCCTGGAAAATGGTTTATCACATCGGTTATGTAATAACCGATGTGCTAAAAGGCCCAGAAAATGGTTTATCATGTCGGTTATTTAATAACCGACGTGATTAAAGGCCTGGAAAATGGTTTATCACATCGCTTATTAAATAACCGGCGTGATAAAAGGCCTTGAAAATGGTTAATCACGTCGGTTATTTAATAACCGACGCGATAAACACCACTCCCCCTATTTTTCACGTCGTTTATATAATAACCGACGTGATAAACACCCATGACCCCGGTTTATCATGTCGGTTATACAATAACCGACGTGATAAACACCCCTCACCCCAGTTTATCACATCGGTTATATAATAACCAACGTGATAAACACCCCTCACCCCAGTTTATCACGTCGGTTATATAATAACCGACGTGATAAACCCCCCTCACCCCGGTTTATCACGTCGGTTATATAATAACCGACATGATAACCCCCTCCCCCGGTTTATCTCGTTGGTTATTAAAAAACCGACGTGATAAACCCCCCTCCCCCCGGTTTATCACGTCGGTTGTTTAAGAACCGATGTGATAAACCATTTCCCCATCCTTTTATCACGTTGGTTTTTTAATAACCGACATGATAAACCATTTTCCAGAACTTTTATCATGTCATTTCTAAAATAACCGACGTCATAAACATCACGATTTTATGTCTTTGACGTCAATTTTTAAATAACCGACATAAAAAAAGTTATTTATAACGTCGCCCGTATTAACGTTGGCTAGAAACTAACATAAAAAATGAAATATAACCGACGTAAAAAACATTTTTTCAGTAGTGTATATCCAAAATCTGGATAATACATCTCTAGAGGAATATGTTTTTTCCATTCCTTCTAAGAATTTTGGGAACTATAACTCAAAGATTGATCATTTTCACAAATAAGAGGAAACATGTATTTATATTTTCTAAAAAATGAAATCATCTTCCCAAAGTGGTATTATACTTTCTGATATGGGAAATGCTTATAAGAATGTATGTCCTTTTTATGATTGTAAGAGGGATTTTTTATCATTGAATGCGGGGAATGAAATTCACACTAATGCTGTTGTATTTAATTAATCCATTATGGTAGAACATGAATTTATATATAGGAAAATGATTTTACATGGTGAGAAGAAAGACATGTGAAACCACCTATGACATTAGTTATTAAATGGAGATGACTCAGATGCAACCAAGGTTTGTAGAATCATGGTATTATTTTGAGTTCTAGACATATGATGGTTTGTTTATTACCTATTTATTATTGATTATATTTTATATCTTAGAAATTTATTTATTAACTATTTAATTTATAATGATATTATCAAATTAATGTACAATACATTTTCATGATATGTACATGACCATGTATCTATATCTCCCTTAATATGTACTCTCACCGAAAATGAGAAATCATGATACTTGGGTTATCTAGCATACCTCACTTGTTGTGGGTAATTTCTGGGGTAAGAACCATGGTAAATCAATATATGGGATATCTCACTACATGTCTAAAATCATGAAGGTGGATATGGTTGGAATTGGGTTTAGATCCTCTTATATGTTATTTATTTATCTATCTTTTTATTTTCACTGTCATGATGTGAAATCAAGGTCTTTATATCATGGTATGACCACTGTGTATGCTTTTTCCTGATCCATTAATCGAGTATGATATAATTACTATTTTTAGTAAACAATGATAATATATTGTAACATGTATTGTAATTTACATGTTTTTGTTCACTTGGATTTAGGGTATAGTCTCTCCATGATCAATTGTAGACCCTCACTTTTATTTGAAAGCCCCAAGAATATTGGGGGCATGCTTGAGGTCATGTGGAACTCCATCCCAAAGGTTGTGGTTAAATATAAGAGTTAAAGGAAGTAAATATTTAATTTTTCTTGGATAAATTCTATAAGAATTGATTCAAGTGTTGGAGAATTATTTTATTATATATATAGTATTAAATGTTACTCATTCTTCAGTTCTTGGTATTGTGAGATGAGTGATCTTTTATACTTTTTCTCTTCTAGAAATGATGAAATGCAGTTACATATTATTCCGACAGATCTATATTGTGTATGTATGTATATTATATGATTATAATTTTTAATAATAATTAATAAATATAAAAAATTATAAAAAATAAACTTTGAAACCAAAATATAAAATTTTTCTATATCATATATTAATGTATATTTTTCCTTCATTATTGATTAATAATATTATTATTACTAATATTAAAAAAAATGATTTCATATATTTATAAGAATTAGTATAAAGATTCCAAGAGAAATTTTTTTTACATTCACGGTATGATTATTAAAAAAATTATTTTATTAGGATATTGTTTAAATCATTCAATTTAAAAAAGTCACATTTTTTAAAGAACCTGTTTTTTGAGTGTTGTGTATTTTGATATTAATAAATTAAATTGATCACCTTAAAACGATGATTCCAAAATACTATTTAAATTTAATATTAAATTTATTAATTAAATTTTAATTAGTAATTACAATTAAATAAAATTAATAACACACAATGTCTAAATAGTAATGTATCAAAAAACAACACACACACATATATATATATATTATGCAATCAGTTAATATTTGAAATTATTAAATTTTTATTTTGAACTAGATTTAATCGAGAAATTAATTTTTATAATAAAATTAATTTTTTTAATAAGGTAAATTTCATATTTAGGATTAAAATTATGAAAAATAGGTAAAAATGAGTTACCATAGTACTGGTAAAATGAGGTAAAATGTTTTAACTATATTGTAAAGAACAAAAAAATATAAAATTATATATTATTTATGTGTATGTTTAAATAAACTGACTATAACCATTATATTCTAATTTTTATCCACTTTCCAGGAAAAAATGAATACCTTGCACTTTAAGGAAATGGTTTTTTAAGGAATACAACTCCAAAGTAACCTTTAAAGGGACCCCACAAGTAAATAATTTCTAAAAAATTATATTTCAATAACAATTGATGAATGAATAAGAAATTATTCCCCATTGATCATTTTTGTATTTTTGTATCATCTAGTTTCATGAAGTGAGCATAAATAAATCATTCATAAAAAAACCATTCCTAAATGAGATAATTCTATAATTTACCTAGTTATTTAACATAATTTTCAACTACCATGTCATATATTCTATTTATAAATTTCATTCATTATAATAATGAAGTTAGATAAAAATTTATTCATATTATTAAATAATATTAATATTATAGATCTCTATACAATAACTTATTTAATTAGTGTAGTATATTACTATTTGTGTTGGTTCAACCACAAATATGATGAATGATATTACAAAATCTTAATTTTCATGATGTATAGGTATGAAACGATACATAATTCTTATATATGATATTAATGACTAATTTATTTCATTAATATGATTTAAAATGAACGAAAAAAGAAAATTGTCAATATAATGTTACTTGTTTTTCTAATAAAATTACTCGGACGATGAACATTATTGACATCATTACTACTGACTATATACATACGAGCAATAATGTAAATGTGGGATTACATAATTCATATAAATTTATTGATTCCAATACTTTGAGAAATATCGGAATGATAATTTATTTATTAATTATAGTTTACATGAATAACCATATTGAAGCATGCACGAAACAATCTAAACTATAAACATATGAGGATGAAAATAAATAATAGCTAATTCATATATAATTAATGAATAATTTTAAATATAATAGAAGGTAATTTATATGAATTATGTAATGAAATAAATTATTTATATGTAAATTCTTATTATTAAAAATGAAAAATAATGCTCATTGAATTTTTTATTAGAGGTAAGGTTTTTTCCATTTCAATTTCCATTCATTGATATATATTAAATATTCACCATGATCATTCTATATGTTGTGTTTATTCTACCAAGTGAATTTAATATAATATATACTTCTTTTTATTAATGAATTTTTAAAATCATTAACTTTAAATTTCTTCTAGTGTATATTTTTTCAATGCATCTGAAATCCATTGGGTGTTCTTCACCAATCTCACATTTAAATAAATTTTATCATTCACTAAATATACATTAGCAGAAATATTGTATTTTTTATATATAAAAAAATATTTTTTTATGAAATATGATTATTATTAATGTTTAATTATAATCTTACCATTTTACCTCACTTTGGATCAAAATTTAAATGAAATAATCCCCATAAATTGAATCCATACTACCTCTTCATTCTTGTGGTGAATGTTTATCCCCCATTTACATATTCATTATTATGTTTTATGTTTTTTCATATCTATATGTATATATTTTCTTCTGGTCCTTCTCTATTAACCATTATTTTATTTACAATGTTTTGAAATTAATGTTTTTAAGAATTTGTTTCAGTCATTTTTAAATGATTTGAATTTCTGTAAAAATTGAAAAAAATATCATCTTCATTTTAAGTGCTTTCTAAAAGCAGGTTATATAAAACTATTATATAAATTTTTAATTATTATTATTTCTCCCTAATATATCATAGTATCCAAAATATAATTCTATTTTCAATTCTTAATAAATTAATTTCTATTAAAATAATATTTATTATCTATAAATGATATATCATCTATATTTTCAATGAAATTTTCATATGATCTTGAAAAATAATTAGTAATCTATGTAAATATTCACTAATGATTCATATAGTTCATTATGGATATTATCTATTGAGATTATCCTAATTAATTCCTCGGAATGGTTTATAATAATTTGTTATAGATATATCTTAGGAACCCTTTTCTTTCAAACATGAATGATTATATGTGATGGAATTATAATAGTTTTAATCATTAGGTGGAAAAAATATGTATTGTATATAAATGTATAATATTTTAGAATATTAAATCCATCCAATGAGATTTCAGAAAATTATATATTATGATTATTATTGATTTTGGTGACAACATATAATCCCTTATGGGAATTTTCGCACCAAGATATTGTTGGTTCTATTAACACCCACCAATTTTTTTGTAAATAGTTATATTTAATGATTTGATATTTTAGTTATTTGGGAGTAAAAATAATCCATTAATGTATTTTTTTCACTATGTGATGGTGTTATCATTGGTTAATCTAGCTATCTGATTTTTATTTTTGTGATTATCTTTACATCCAGTTCTTATATCGTTGTTATGTTTTCATGGCATGTGAATATTTTTTAGTGTACCCAAATTTAGAATCATCATTTGTGACATTATCCCAAAATAATTATACATTTACATGACTAATGGTATTTTTTATTGGGAATTATTCTCGTACGTTATAACCATGTACCTTGATTATGTTCTCACACCAACATGATCACCTTATACACACTTATGATTATATATTGATATATTTAAGGAAAACTCGTAATACGAATTTGAGATCACTCATTCATATGATTTAATTCCCCATGATGTTTATAAGAATATTATATAGTATGTGTATTATCGGGAAACATTTGTAAAAACTATTTTAGGATATTTAGAAATTGTTTTACAATATGTTTTATATGATTTTTTCTCAAATCCACAAAAAATTCATGTTCGGATGTGTACTTTACCGTGGAATATGTTAAATAATAATAAAAACTTGTGTATTATGTATGTTTTCAATGATTTTGATTCCCTAGTTGTTATTAGATTGGGGTTTATTTCTATTCTTTGATTGGGTTACATAGAATAACTATATATAATCTGAAAAAAAAATTATTGAAAAAACTAATGTTATAATATCTAAAAATGTCAATGGATCATATAATGTTGTCATAATATATGACATGTTAACAATGAGAACCCTAAATATATGATTTCTTTTGATGATTAATAGTGAATACACTATTTATTTAGGTTTTTATTTAATGAATTGAATTGATAGGTATCATGTTAACAATGAATTTAATAGATAAGGTATAGCATACAAGGACCTATGCTCTTAGATCTAGTGAAGAAATCCAAAAATATTCATTTCTGACATTTATTTGTATAATGGTGAACAAATTTTTGTCCCTAAAAACACACATCACAATAATAAAAAATTATATCACTTTCATCCTATATGATAATTTATGTTTTTATTTTTAGTTAATTAGGAATGGCTCCTACAAAAATAAATCACCTACAATTAAATTATAATTTCTCACACTTAACACATTTTTTAACGTAAATATTTCTTTATCATACGTATGAAATCTCTTATAGACATAAATCATTAAAAAATCATTAGATCCTAGGAATATGAAGCATAATTGATTGTATTGAAATTATCAGTAATGAAAAACATAATCATTTACACATGAATGTCATCATTGGTCATATGAATAGAGTAATTGTATGTTGACATAGTCGATGTTACTAATTATAAAATATGGATATTTTTACCAATAATTACGTAGACCATAAATCAACTTAACATGACATAAGGAATTAAAAATGAAAAAAATAAGAATCAATAATCATGCTCCCTGAGATATCAATCTCAATCAAATAAAAAATCATTAACCCATAACAAGAATATATAAAACATATTTGAAACATGGAACATCATCTCATATAAACGTCACTGAAACCTTTAAATTGTAATAAATATATAGCTAATTTCATATATAATTATCCAAAGATAATATTCATTACACAATGCATTAGATCACTATATGGGTACACTCATTGTTTTAGCTATAATGGGATCACTCATTGATATTTGAGAATTACCATCATATATAATGTCCTTAAACCACAACACCAATAAAGCACATATATATTTCATAATAAAACTCAATGAAATTTTCATTATTACTTAATAACCTGATAAAAACATAAATTTTTTTAATGGAAATATATTCATTACATGATTAACCCATCAGAAAGAAATTGGTTCCCAAACAATATTTTTTCAAACAATATTATCATTTAAAGAAGAAATGGGTTCTATAATATTCTAAAATAATATAATATTAATCAACCCTAATAATTATGGACGATAGTATCATTAAAAAAATATCCCCATTGGATCATAACTAAAAAATGGGTTGTGATGATGAGGAATGGTAATTCCATTATAATATCATTAAATACATTTTGATGAAAATACCATTTTTATTTTTAAAATCAAATAAAAAATACCAATTCATTTCATTGTACAAAACCAATAATGGTAATAATGGGAAAATTTTAAAATAATATAAACCAATTATTTATTAAAATACCATTTCTTCATTTAAAAACATTTAAATCATTTTGAAATATTTTTTACAAAATAGTGTTTTGAAAGAAATAGAGTTCCCAACCAAGATGTTGATTTTTTTTTTAAAAAATATTTATTCAATCTTCAGCAGATAAAAAGAATAAAATGAAGGGAAAACAAGTATTATCATGAATTAAATTAAGGAAAGTAAATATTAGGATAATTACGTCTAGGTAGATCATATATATTTTTATTGGAAGCCTAGTAAGAACAAAAAAGAAAAACGATGTAATTATAAAAAAAGACAAATAACACATTTTTAACATTGAATCAAAATATCGATGAATTAATATCATTGAATTAAAAATTTAATTTCAAATAATTAATTACATTTATTATATTATTTTTCAAAGGATAACTATATATATCTCAAAAATAATATATATGTATATCATAAAAAACCTCTCAATGATGGAAAACATGGAGAAAACCCTCTTACTAATTTGGTAACATCGAATCCATAAAACCCATGAAATATAAATCCTAAAATAGATATTTAAATCCCCATAAAATTAACTATTTGAATCATAAAATAAAATCATGTGTATTATATACACCATAAAAATGGTTAGTACAGAATATATCTCACATAAATCAATGTGAGACGAGAAAAAAAACATTTGATTCCAATTCTTCTTGATTGGCCATTAATATCATGAAAAATAAAAATATTATAATTATATAATTCCTGAGAAAATTTTTAAATATTGGTATACATATTATTTCACATATAATTTTGTAATATTTAATTGCATAATCAATTATGTTTAAGCAATATTTTTTTACCATTTGTTTCTTATGTTCCAAAAATGAACTTGGTTGGTTGACTATGATAACAATGTAATTTTTTTTAAAAAATACATAGAATTAAAATCATGAAATAATTATCATAATTATACATAAAATATAATTTTATATCCAATCATTCAATATGGTTATTTAAGAAGAACTAATGTTACAATCATGGAGATAGTGGGTTGTATGTATACATTAGTAATGCTTCCATTTTTCAATGATCATTATGGAAATAAGAGAAGTAATATTTTATCATTCCATAATTATAATCCTATAATAAATATAATTATAATTAAATATATTTACTTTTATATAACATTATATATATTTAAAATGAATCACATTTCTTCAAGGAATGTGTAGTCCACAAGTCAATAAACATCGTTTTCACTTCTTTAGTGTGGGAAATGGTAAAACATATAATCATATATTATAAATAATGAAAGATAATTATGTAATATATATCTTAATTATTTATTATATTTAATTTATATTCATTATCCATAACCTTATTACCTTTCATTTAACATGTTTGTGAAAACACTTCACATCGCTTCATGAGGTCATAGTCTGTTGAATGCACGTGTAACCTTTTTGTATCCCCTATGGAATGGATTTTTAAAAAATACTATTTATTATATATTTAAATAAAAGGAATATTTATATTGTGATTATCATCAATAAACATTATATCCATCATTATTCCCATCATTGAGAGATTTCAATGGAGACAAACAAATGACATCTATTTGCGTGTCTATAGTGAGTCGTGCACACAACTGATGATTCCATAACACATTTGGTGTATTTTTTATTTATTATAGTACATAAAAATAACACAAAAACAAATATGTATATTTATTATAATTATGTTATTATAATATTATTATAAAAATAATATGGGGGGAAGATATAAAACAAAAATGCTTGTGGAGGAAAATTAACTAATTTTAGGTAACATCCTTTGGTTTAAGCCGATGACATTTCATGGAATGATTTATCCCCAAATTGATGATTCTCGTACGAAAGTAGGTTTTTTTTAAGTTATTTTAGTATATTTTTATGATCCAAATGGCTTACTAGTGGTGCCAATGTGGGGGGTATGAGTACCCTTTTATAGTTTAGGACGAGTGGAATTTTTTGTAAATAGTTGAATATATTCACTATTGGGATGTCAAAAGTTACCTAAAGTAGATTAAAAGAATATAATTAAATGATTATAAGGATTTTATGGTCTATAATAACCTCCACCACAATATTAATCACATATTGTAAAAGTTTTTTCCTCGACTCTAATGGTTTGTTATTTTTCTATTTTGGGTTTTCATTAAAGTGTATTGTAGTCTTAACTATGTAATTTAAAAATTTATATTAACTAATAGTGAGAATTATAAAAATAAATATTAAAACAACTTATAAACATGAAATCAAAACTTTTAAATTAGAATATTTTGTATGTTGAAAATTAGACTTTTCACAAGCACAATGAATGGGTAATAAATATATTTTAAACTAAAATGTGCTAACTGAGTTGTCATTAATATAGGGGTAAATTCTTTCATTATAATAGGAAATTTGCCTTAAAATGGAAAATATTTTAAAATATATTATAATTTATTAATCACGTGGTAGAATATATGTTTTTGTAACTTTCTAAATAAATTATTTTAATGTTTATTATAAAATAAAGTTAATGTACATTTTGACATTATTCATTAAATTTAATTTAAAAAATTAAAAATAATGATGTAATTTTATAATATTAAGTTATCACCTATGTAAAATTATATATTAATCTAAAAAATTAATGGAACTAAAATAATTTATTTCAATTGGTACTATTTTAATATTTTTGTATCATTTAATTTAGTTAATTTTTAACAAAATAATTACTACATTTTAATTTCATATAATTTTTATGTAACTATTTATCTATATAATTGAAGATAAATTCTCATGATAAAATCCTCATAAGTATCTCAAATGTTTATTTAGTACCAAATATATTTTTCCCATCCCACGGGTTTATCAAAATTAAAAAGTATTAATGGTTCATTTTTTTCTTTTTCATTAGTAAAATTATTATATGGGCCACTTTCAAGGAATGATGTTAGAAAAAACACATAAAATAGATATCCTATGGTAATAAGTGTCGAAAAATATCCTTAAAATGGGCTTTATATTTTTTTATGTTATTATCTATTTATGTTCAATGTTTAATCCCTTGGGAAATCATTTTTAACATAATTTTTGTAATTAAATTCAACTATAACCACTAATCACTTTTGTAAAAATTCATTTTTATTATTTTGTGATATTATGAATTATTTTGATTCCAAATATATAATCCATTTTTATTAATTACATTTTAATAATTTTCCAAACCAAATTTAATACAAATCTCGTATACATGAAGTGGTTAAGGATTTTTAGAAAGAGTATTTTTTTTCAATAGAATGATTCTGAATTAACAAAATCAATAATAATAATTGTTGTTTGAAAATAAATTTATATTTAATTATATTTAATCTATAAATTTAACATAATAAATTTCCCATTTTTTCATCATTTATATTAATTTAAAAGGAAAACATTACATATTTTATTAGTTTTTTTAGAAAAATATATTTTTATCCAAATACAAAAAAATAAATAAAAAACATAAATTAGAATTCAAAATAATTTATTTTGATTAATAATTCAAAAATATTTCTAATCTTAGTTGAATACATTTTCATAAAAAATTATTACTTTTAATTTGATTATTTATTATAATGAAAACAATTTTTTACCAAATTTGGTATGTTTACTCTTTACTAAAAAACAATATTTAATGAAAATACCGAAATTATATACAAGTATATTTTTATATTTATATAGATAAAATTATGTCTTTTTTATCAAATAAATTTATTAATATTTCAAAAAATTGATAATTTTTTTTCATGAATAAAAATAAAAATAATTTTTGATGAAAACATAGTTTTAAAGATAAAATCATCTTACTAAAAATTTATGGATATATTGATAATCATTTTTAAAAAATTAAAATTTAGTTATACATATATACACATATATATATGTTTCATAAAGAATATAATATGAATCACAACCACAAATGTAACAACTATTTTATGATGGTAAAATATATCATATGTCCTTTAAATTTATTTGTGGGTGTTGAAAATTCTATGGCATATAAAAATCACGATGTAACATGTTATTGAAGAAAAAGATAGTGTTGTGTGTAACTAAAGATAGAATAATTATTTGGTTTTATTTATGATATCAAATAAAATTTTCTACTTTAAAAATCATTTGGTGTTATATCCTCCTCCCTTTTCAAAAATTTTCAACACAATTTAACAATATCTCAGTATTCAAATGATGAGAATTTGTTTGTACAAAAAGATAAGTAAAATGTTTATAAAAATATACATATAATAGTATATAAATGGATGTACAACGATTTTGTTGAATAACCCATAACTATTTTTCCAAAATTGGATAACATTTGAGGTAATTGAGGAAATGATTAAATAATTATTGACTGTGATTGTGGTCATTAATCAAAATGTTGTGAATGATAAATATAAAGTTATGTTCTTCAAATATATAAATATCTTAGAATACTAAATACTATAGGTTCATTAAAATTTAATGTACAAGGATTTTAATTTTTATTCAAAACCTTTTTCATAGTGTTGTTGAATTATCTTACTATCTAGACATAGATAATATAGAAATATATATACCTGTGTTGTTGCATATATTTCATTAATAAATTTCAATAAAATCTCATTATTATTATCCATGTGATGATTATTGATGTTGAATTGTTATTCCTCATGAAAAAAAATTAAGACTACATAAACATAATGTGGATAACATGGTATTCTTCAAGCCTTTAGATATAATAAAAAATGAAAATGCGTAGCATCGGTAAAGATAAAAAAATAAATAAACCTACATTTGATAGACTAATATTAAAAATTCAATAGTAATAACTAATTTTCATACTATATTATCCAAGAAATAATTTCTTTAAATTTCATCATTCAGATTCTGACTAAGTTAAAAACCCATTATTTAGAATGATTATGTCATATAATCTTTCATAATAGGAAAATTGATATTCCTAATATAATATACCATATGTTACATAGATATAAATAATTAATACTAATATATAATCCATACAGACCAAGAAATTATGTAGGATAGAGGTAGTGGCTACACCCCTATCACCCTTTGGTTGTGGGTTTAGGCCATGTGGCCATGCCAGGTGTGACAGGTCTTCACCCAGCCTTCTAGATGTCATTTCTATTTTCAAAAACCCTGAAAAATTAATTCCTATATAAATAATACATCATGATACTAATCAGGGTTACAAATATACCATCCCAATAAAGCATCTCCTAAAAAGACCATAATCAGTTTATAAGCTCATTACTTAAATGAAAAATGTATAATATACGAATATGAGAACAATATTATCCTTAATCTTATTGACCATTTATAGTATCAATAACTCTTAATATAATTTCACATGAAGATATCCTAATCTTCAATGTTATCTAAATATATGTTTGATACCAATTATAACAGAATACGACCTGCACTCCCATATCATGTGATTCAATTGTATAAATTTCATTTTCATCATTTGTGCCAATAATGGTGACCAAATTTATTCTATACAAAAAATAAAAAATAAAAATAAAAATCACATAACATACATCCTTTACGACCATTTATGTTTATAGTTTTATAGAATTGAAAAAATATCCTACATAAATAGTTCACATGATATTAAAATATAATTTTCCCCCACTAATCCCAAAATTTATTTTTTATATTAATACATTATATTCAACCATATGAAATTTTAAATATACATGAAAACTTTTAATCAATATTTTGAACATTAGGAAAAGGAAAAACAAGAAGTCTGAGGCCAAATTCATAGCAAGGGTAAAAATAGTAATCAATAAATGAATTTCATCAGAGAGAATTAGAAGATAACTTATAAGGCCCCAACCTCAAATATTACATAATTTTGAATTAAGTTAGTAAATCAAATTGATGATCTTTTCACGTTTAGTGTTTTAGAGAATTAGGACATAATTGTTACATTAAATATCTAATCTTATAATGTAGACACTTCTACTCTATCCAATTTTTTCAGAGATAAAAAACTACTTTATTAAAACATGAATTATTTTCATGATCTAAATCTTCTTTAATTATTTATTTCTCTTACAATATTTTATACCCTGTGAAAAAAATTACAAAGACATGTTACGATAATAAAATTCTCATAAGTGGATCTAAAATAAGGATATAATACATTGCCCCATCAATAAAAACAAATCTATGAAACTATAATTTTATATCATAACATAACTTATGAAAAAATAATATTTATGAATAAATCATAGAAATCAGTAATCATAATTATAAAACTTTGAATACATAAAATACATACATTGTATCATTCATAGCTACTTAGAGATTTATGTTTGGAATTCCCATAACAATATATTACCTAAATGTCTTTGGAGAAACATTAACTTTTACCTCTGTCACATTACCCAATGCATCATAGAGATATCACGGGCTCACCCTATCAATTATTATCATAGAACAACCCGTATACATAAACAATGTCCAAGAACCATAAAATATTCATTACACGTAAGTCAAGAATAAAAGAAATATTGAATATCTATATTGCATTCATAAGATATCAGTTTAAGATATTTACATAATCAAATCATTTAAAACAATCAAAAAATATGAGTTTGGAATCAGAGTGTCCCATACTGCTCTGAAACATATGAATATAATTTAAACATTAAATCACTCGTGTCCATCAAAATAAAGCCATAAAATAATTTCTAAAACATGTACATAAAAAGATAAGGATTTAGAAGATTAAATCTTCAAAACAATATTTTAGTCAATTATTTCTTAACCAAATGATAGATTCTTGAATTAACATAATTGAGGAATAACATTTAATAAAAACATTATAATATCATGAGAATAATGGTATTCAGGATTTAAGAGGCCCATGGACAGTATATACACCATATAAATATGAATTGGTGCATTTCAAGGATGAAGACTCAATTGAATTTAAATTGAGATGAAATCCCTTATAAAGAGGGTATTTGTATATTAAGGATAAATGAATTACATAATTATGTGTGAAAAATATAAATACAAACAATATTATTGGATATTAAGTGTAAATAAATCCGATGACATTCACACATGGTGTAGTTGAAACATAACCAATGACTTTAATGTTTAACTCAATGAATGGAAATTGTGTTTAGATTACCATTATGATGTTCATATGAATGACATGATAATTTATCAATAGGGAGATTATGTGTATCAAATGTATATCCAAAAAATGAGGAGAGAATATTACATCGTAAATAAATAAATATTTTTTCAAACATTATATTTGAGTAAAATAATCAATGAAATATGGGTAAAAACCAATGAGTGGAAATTGAAATTTGAAATTCCCATACCAAATTGTTTTCTTACAAAACATACAACCCTAAAAGAAGTATAACATAATGAAAATATAAATACCCATAAATTGATGTATATTATGAAAAAATTATATTCATAGTAATTACATCCACCAAACAAAAGTATATAGTTTCAATTATGGCATGAATCTCACAAGAATAAAAAGTGAGATAAAACCACTTACCTCATGTCTGACTTGTCTTGTATGAACCTCTTTCTTTATAAATATAAAATTTAATGTAGTTTATACATTATTAAAAACATATTTCAAGGTTATTATTCCTTTTATATCACTTATTACCTTGGTATAACAATTATTTAATTGTTTGTGTTCATATCAGACATTTTGTCGATCTTCAGAACTTGAGACAAAAATGAACTTTTTATATTTACAAATTGTCCATGTATTCAAAACTACATTATCTCAATAAAAATATTCATTAGTTTGAAATCATATATATCATATATATCCATTATATATTTATTTATAATATTCCATATCATTTCGAAATATAAAAATTAAATTCACCATTCAAGGAGATTATATGCCATACATACGCATGAATGCTACATTCATTTGATTTTTTTCATTATTAATGGAATGAAAACTAAATTATACATATTTATATTATTATTCCAGAATAATATCATAATTCATATAAATTAAATAATTTCATTAACATCTTCCATTATGCGTACCATGTATGGTATGATTGAGTTATATTATTTTGAAGGGGCAGTAGTTTGCATTTCCTCAAATGAAATTATCTTATTTACACATTATGGAAATGATAAGGGTATAACATAAAAGAAAAAAACAGAAAAATTGTGACAATATAAATATAATATATATCACCTCAAAATTCAGTACCATCATAATGTCCACCATGAGAGATCGTTTCATGAGGAAGTAGTTCACTGTCCAATGAAACAATATGTTCATAATCCATTATAAGTAGGTGTGTGTAAGTTTTGTTTTAATTATTCTCATAGAACAACCTATTATATTTATGTTACTGGTGTATCTATTTTATAAAACAATAATAAGATCATAAGGAGTGAACAAATAATATAAAAAAGAGAACATGAAGGAAGAGTGTACATCTAAATTGTGTAACTCCCTTTGGTACAAACCAAATGGATTCCTTTAAGTCACTTATGCCTTTGGTAAGGAATCTAGGAGGCATATAAGGATGTTGGGAGCATATTTGGGAAGTTTTTGGACGATCAAAGGGACTTTAATGTTGTGAACAATGGGTTAGAGGTGTTGTTCTTTTATAAGAAGTATGGTGGGCTCTTTAAGAATGCTTGAATGTATTATTTTATTATAAAATTATTTTCTATTTCATATGGTCCACAACTAATTTAATAATATGAAAAGATGAAAATTATTTGAAATCCTTTCAACCAATAGGTTTTAGATA
Source organism: Viscum album (assembly GCA_963277665.1). Taxonomy (NCBI): domain Eukaryota; kingdom Viridiplantae; phylum Streptophyta; class Magnoliopsida; order Santalales; family Viscaceae; genus Viscum; species Viscum album. The sequence goes on from OY728136.1 coordinate 1,522,327,058, forward strand.
TGTTTTGGTTTTATTTGAATCCTTATCATTTTCCCTTAACCCTTAGTTATCAAATTTAACTCCTACCATGTCTTCTTGTTTATTCATTCATTATGGTTCATACATTTACCAAAAAATGCCAATAGAACCTAAAATAATTCATTAATGAAATTTTAATCATTATTTACGTAATGTGGGCGAATATAAGATTTTTAAGATTATTATATCATTTAATAAAATAATATTATTTTAAAAAACACATTAATATAAATTTATATACAATTAAAAACATGACATTTAAAAAAATACAAAACAACCTGATTATTTTGATAAAACAACATTAATTTCTCAATGTAATAAAAAGATTCAAAATAATTTTATTTATAATAATTAATCTAATTTATTTAAAACATTCATTAGTGAGGTAATCATTACATCATCATTGTGTCATAAATAAATTAATATATTTGATGTCAAAAAATTATAAATAAAAAAACATGATATAGAAAATATTGTTATCTTAATAATTATTTTTTAGTCAAATATATCAAATATATAACCCCATCATATATTTTTTTCTGAAAAACAACACATGTTTATTATATTTTTTCCTAATTTAAATTAAATGTTATTAATGTAACTATCTTACCCATGTATCTTTCAAAGACCAATCTTTCTACCTAAGGATTGCATTTTTCAGCAATGAATAATCCAATAAGGTTATGATAAGTGTTAAGGTAGTTTTATATTATTACAGTATATTTTTAATTTTACCCTATTTATCTTTAAATGCGTTAAATAAAAATAACATGTTATTATTCACCAAAAAAATATTTTCATCCTATTGAAATAAATTTTACATACTAATGACAACCATGTGTGTCGTAATTTTGAAATTCAACTCACAGAAGTGGTAAAATTTCATTTAAATGAAAAAGGTAGTTTTTTAACTACTAGGAAGTGTTTTTCACTATTCATTAAAAATTGAGCTTTTTGGAAAAAATACAAAAAAATCACCCCATTCTAAATTTGGTATTCCAAATTCAATAATTATGCCTATTTTACCAGATTAAAAACATAAAATGATTATGAATTAATTTACATGTAATCTTTATTATCTAAACTAGAAATTTGTTTTTTATGAATTTAAAAGTATCTAAAGATTGACCTTTTTTAAGTCCAATTTAATTGTAAAATTGCATCCTATAAAAACATATAAAAATTATTTAAAGTATAATAAATTTCCACCAGAAACCAATTAAATTAATAATCTTACTATTGATATAAATTACATGAAAATAAAGTTTTAAATTAAAATGCAGTATTTGTCACAATTTATCAAAAAATTACTCTTTAGGACAAAAATACCGAAATATCATCCAAAGTAAATTTTGATGAAGTGATTTTAAAGAAGAATTTTATTTTATCAAATATTATGTATAAAAGTTATAATAAGTAGATTTAAAAATGATTTTCAATTAAAATATGATATATCAACCTTTTAATGAATATTAAATTATTCATGCTTAAGATTGGATTAATTCTTATGTTAAACTTCTAGAAAATATTGAATAGTAGTAAAAACATTTAGCAAATATATTTAATCATATTATAGTTAGTTCTATTCATTTCCGCGAATAAAATAGTTATGTATTAATTACAATTTATAATAAGAATATTATTATTTTACTTTTTGGTATAACTCATAGTTGTGTACAATGTATGATTTCAAATAAACTCGTTCTTTCGTGTTAAGTACACATTCAAACATGACATCAAATTTAAAGTAAAATTAATATTTAATTAAAAATTATAAATAAATATGAAAAAGTCATAATCTTTATTTTCCTGGGATGTTACAACCTTTCCCCCCCTTCGAAATTACATCCTTGCAATTTTAATTGTTTTTTTTAAAACTTCATTGAAAGTCATACATGAGAGAAAAATTAATTAAAACTATCACATTAAAAGAAATAAATAGAAATAAAAAGGTCACCTGAGATAACCCATCCCTGTATTCTGTGAGAATATTAATATAGAATAGAAACTATGTGTTATGTTCTGATGGAGAGTGATAGAAAACATGATCAGTGGAAAGTTAACGAAATGAAAACCAAAACATATGATCAGCTAAATGGTATTTGATTCCTTGGTTGGAAATTTAAACATGCGACATTTTGGTTTTAAGATCCTTTTCATAATGTTGAGTTATATATTTAAGATCTTGAATAAAAAAATAAAGATAAATTCTAACTTGTCATGTAGATTTTCCTCCTTTACTATATTTCTACCACAAACTCATCTTTTCTCAAAAATATGATTATTCAAGATGACTTGGTCACATTAAATGAACTAGAATCATCTTCTAGAGAATCAAATAATCCACAAATGCTGAACAATATAATTCCCTTGTCTTTATAAATTAACCAAAATCAAAATTGTTATTAAACAATCAGATAATCCACATATAAGATAATCCTTTATAAAAATAAACAGTATTCGTAATCTCCAAAATTCAACAAGAAATACCCAATGTTCAATAAATACCTATAATAAACAACGTTATATAAAATTCTTCAACGTAATCTAAAAAAAGAGTGAAACCCGAAACTAATAAGGATTTAATCACAAAATCTTTCAATGTAAATCTTATCATTTACCTCCAAATAACATCGACTACTCTTATTGTCTCATACTAATGTGTAATTAACCAAATCACATATTCTCTATGATAAGATACTCATTTCCATAAATAACCTAAATATCTATATGTCCAAAATTATACATAGATTATTCCAAAATAATATTTTAACCATTAATCAAAAAATTAAATACCATAGTATTATATTTTCATTTAGAAAATATTGTTCCCTAAAAGAGAGCACTTCATCCAATATAACCATTATCAGATAATCACCAAATTATTTCAATATACTAATGATATCCATTTAATAAAACATAAGATATAAAATCAAATTATTCTATATCATTAAAATCATTTAACTAAAAATAATAATTTATACAAACTACGGACTTCATGTATTCTAGTGGTAGGAAATAAATCAAAGTTACACTTTTATTGTGGGTTCGATTCCCATATATTGGTTCGACGAGATCGGTTGTCACATGGTCTGTGTGTTGTCCTTTTTTAAAAAACTATATAATTTCATTAACATTCACAAAAAATAGATATATTTCTCAAAAAAACCATACATATTTTAACCACAAATGATATCTCATACTTCACATTTGTGTCCCAAAAATTAATAACATATAATTGTCCCAAATTCAAGGATCATATGAATACAAATGTTTTTTTAAATATATATCCAAAAAAATAATAGATAATTTTTCCTTGAATAACATTTTCAAATGTCAAACATAATGTTTACACATACTAAAAAAATCCTTCCAAAGTAATTCTATCATCAAAAGAGCCTTAATACTTTTATGCATTTCATCATCCTAAAATATACCATAACTCTTGAATCCCTTATATGTATACTTATTACCCATGGAACATTCTTAATGATCCATTAAACATTTTTCCTAACATAATTCGTAATATATCATTCCTATAAACTAAATCATGAATCATATCCTAAGATTCAATTATATAAAAACATCTGCTATGAAATAATCCATACATTTAATTGGTAACTGTCAGTTTCCTCATCTTCAATTAGAACAAAATTAGAAATTGGTAAGCATATAATTATATAATTGGGATGATCTGATTACATAACCTTCTTCATATGATATCTATTTGTATAATGACCATTAACACCACATATAAAAAATTCCATTGATCCTTTGGAAATAACTTATTCCCCATTCCTAGATTCAACATGATGATTCTTTTTTACAATGTAGGTTATTGATTTATGACCATCATTACCACATCAGAAACATCTTCCTATCACTTTGATGAATTTTCCTAGCTGTTTCTTTCCACATTAATGATACATATGTTTTTGAATATACATAACAATATTATTATTTCCTAATATTTTATAGGGATTTTTTCTCTCATATACAATTCCATCGAAAAATCACCAAGGATCAGGTTGTCAGTCATGACTCCAAATAGTTGGTTGAGAATTACCACAAGAGTTCTCATTGCAGCTCCCATTTAATTCAGTTGCTTATTCAGAAAACCATAACATTTTTAATCACATCTATATCTACTTTTATTTCTACTATAATAAGCCATTTAGTAAAACCAAAAGATTTAGTTGGAGTCTATCAGTATAATCAACATATAATATCTTATGAAGAGGCTAATGAATAAGATATTACTATTCATGTTATCATAAATTAATTTTATTTATCTAAAATAGCAATAACTCTTTAAAATATGTTATCCATTATAGTTTTGTCACATATGCTTTAACAACACCCTACCCTCGAAAGTTATCTTCACTATCCTTTGATACCAACTATAAGGCCCCAACCTTAAATATTACCATAATCATGAATTAATAAAATAATTCACATTGAGGATATTTTTAGGTTTAGTGTTTTAGGGAATTAGGACATAACTATTATATTACATCTCAAATATTACAAAATAGACACTTCTACTCTATCCAAATTTTTCACAAAAATAAAACTCCTTAATTAAAATGTGAATTCTTTACTTAATCTGAAGATTCCAGAATTTGATCATTTCTCTAAATCTACTTTATACCCTATGAAAAACATTTCATATTCTTTGTATAAGAATAAAAATATCAGAAAGGGTCATAAAATAATGAAGGAAAACATTATCCCATCAATAGTTACAAATCAATTAAACCATACTTTTCAATCATAAAATACCATATAAAATCAAAAGATATGTGAATAACACACAGATATCATAAATTATAAAGGTAACTTGTGGAACACATAAAACAATTACATTGTAGCTTTTATAACTATGGACGGATTTATGTTTGGAATACCCATAACAGAAAATTCCCTAAATCTATTAGGAGAATCATTAACGTTTACCTCCATCACATTACCCAATGCATTGGATTGATCTCTTGTTCACCCACACTAGGATTATCACAGGACCACCCATTTTCGTAATCTACACCCAAGAACTATAAAAAATTCATAACACATAAAATAATCATAAAAATGATAACATATTCGCATTTCATTAACAACATATGAATTCAAGATATTGACATAATCAAATCATTTTAAATAATCAGAAAAGAATAGTTCTGAATCAAAGTGTCTCCTGGCACTCTAAAATATTTGAAAGGAATTTATAGTTTAAAACAATTATGTATATATAAAAATGTCCTTAAAATAATTTTTAAATCATGTACAAGAAAGATAATGGTTTAGTAGATTAAATATTTAAAACTATATTTTAGATAAAGAGTTCTCAACCAAACAGGAGAAGCTTTAATACAAATAATTGAGGAATAACATTTAATAAACACATTATAATATCTTGAGATTAAAGTTATTCAATATATAATAGGCCAAAAGAAATTATATACAGTATATAAAAGTGAATTGGTGTATTACAACAATAAAGACTCAATGGAATATAAATTGATAAAAATCCCTTATAAAGACAGTATCCTTAGATTAATGAAAAATAAATTACATAATTATGTGTAAAAAATATAAATACCCTGAATATTATTGGATATTCAATGTATATCAATCATTATAAATTCACATGTGTTCATGTAAAAATAAAACCAAGGATTTGGATGTTTAACTCAAATAATTGGAATTAAGTTCATATTACTATTATCAAGTTCATATCAATGTATAATGAATTTATCAATGATTGATTATGTGTATAAATATTATATCCACATAATGGGAGTGTAAATTTCAACAGAATTAAATTAATTGAAATTAAACACATAATATTTGAATAAAATAATCAATGAAGTATGCGTAAAACCCAATGAGGGGAAATTAAAATTTTGAATTCCCGTGCTGATTTGGTTGCTTATGAAACATACACCCCATGAAAAAATAATAATACAATGTATATTTAAATACCCATAAATTAATGTATATTATGCAAATAATAGAATTATGTTCATTACATACACCACAAAAATGGTAATAGTGGCAATTATAGCATGAATCTCATGATAAATAAAAGTGATATGAAACCCCTTACCTCAAGTCTGACATGTCTTATATATCCCTGTTATTCCAAAATAATAAACAAAAGTTAATTAATACATGACTATGATCCGTTTTCAAGTTTAATATTACATTTATATAACTTATTACCTTATTATAACAATTAGTTAATTATTTGTGTTCATATCGGCAATTTTGTCGATGAAAGGAAGTTGAGTTAAAAATGATCTTGTTATAATTAAAAATTGTCCATGTGGTTTAATTCCATTATCTCAAGAATTATATTCATGATTTAGATATAATATATATAATATAAATTATTTATATATGTATTTATAATAGCCTATATCATTTGGATATATGAAAATGAAATCACCGTTCATGGAGATGGTAAGCCATATGTACGCATGGACGCTATATTCTTTTCATTTTTTTCATTTTTAAAGAAATGAAAACTAAATGATAAAAAATTATATTTTTATTCCAGTATAATATCATATTATATATATTACATATTTTCATTAACACCATCCTTTATATATTCCATGTATGGTATGAACAAGTAATTTCAATTTGATGGGCCGGTAGTCAGCACTTGCTCAAATGAAATTATCGTATTTACCCATTATGTAAACCAAAAAAGGATACCATAAATAAAATATACATAAAAATTGAGACAATATAAATATAGCATATATCACATATAAATTTAGTTCCATCATAGTAGACATCATGAGAGGTGATATGAGATAATTGAACAATCATCATTTCGTGAGGTTGTCATTCACCGTCCACAGAAACAATATGTTCTAAATCCATTAGACGGAGGTGTGTGTATGTGTAGTTTGAATCCTTATAATAAAAAAACAAATTATACATAGGATAATTGTGTTTTTATGTGAAATAATAATTATTAGATCATAGGGAGTGAAGATGTAATTTAAAAGAGGAGAACTTGATAGAAGAAGTTACCTTCAAATCGGGTAACTCCCTTTGGTCTGAACCAAAAGGATTTCTGGAAATGCCTTATGCCTAATGTAAGGCATACTGTAGGAAGATAGAAATGTTGGGAACATATTTGGGCAGTGTACGTATGATAAAAGAGTCTTTAGAGGTATGAGTAATGGGTTAGAAGTGGTGTCCTTTTATTAGAGGGAGGTGGGTATCTTTAAGAGAGTTTGAAAGTATTATTTTATTATAAAAGGATTTTCAGTTTAATAAGGTCCCTAAATCATTAATATAGAAGTAAGATGACTATTATTCTATATCCTTTCATCCAATAGGTTTTAGACATGTTTATGTTTCATTTTTTTATTTATCATTTTACATTAACCCTTAGCTAGCTAATTTAACTCTTACCATGTCTACTTGTATATTCATTATATACGGTTAATAAATATACAACAAAATGAGAATAGAACATCAATTGGTTCATTAATGAAAATTGAATCCTTATATATTTCATTTATTTGAAACGTAAATTTTATGTTTCATTATATCATTTAAAAAAACAATATTTGTTTGAAAAACTAATTTATATAAATTTATATACTATTCATATCATGACATTCAAAAAAAAACAAACCAACATGATTATTTCGAAAAAACATCATAAATGAAAAGATATGAAGTCCTAAAAACCCCAAAATTCTTGTATTTCTTAAATAGATTCAAAATAATTTTATTTTAATATTTATAATCACATTTTATTAAAACATTCATTAACTAGGTTATCATTACATCATAATTGTGTTGTAAATGAATTTATTTGAAATGTTTCTAGAAAATATAAATAAATAACCATAATTTATTAAATATTTTTATCTTTATAATGAAAATTTATAGTTAATGATATCAATTATATAACACAACTTTAAAAATGTTTATGAAAATCAATACATGTTTTTGATATTTTTTTACATTAAAAACAATTAGTAATGTAATTATATTTCCCAAGTGGATTCTAAATTCCAAAAGATCTAACAAATTATTTTAATTGTTGAAAAAGACTCATCCAATAACGTTTGAACATATTTTTATGTAATTTTATTTAGTCATAATGTTATTTTAAACTTGAATTACCCTATTTACCTATTAATCATTGTATATAAATATTAAAAGTTACTATTCACCAAAAATTATTTTCATCCTATTGAACTACATTTTAGATAGTGAAGAAATACATGTATGTATTATTTTTGATATTCAATTCATTGAATCAGTAAAATTTCACTTAAATGAATACTTCAGTTTCATAACTACTTGGCAGTGTTGTTCACTATTCATAAAAAATTTAACATTTTTAGAAAAATACCAAAAATTTACCCTATAATAATTTTGATATTACAAATTAAAAAATGATTTATATTTTACCAAATTCAAAATATAGAAGTTTCATTATTTAATTTGAAAATAATTTCTATTTTCAAAACTAGAATGTGGGTTTTTTAAAATGTAAAATATCCAAAGATTGACCTTTTTTTAGTCCATGTTAAATGTGAAATTACCTTCAAGGACCAACCTTGGATAACATTGTAAAAATATAATCTCATTACACATTAATACAAAATAAAATAACAATCTAACAATATAATTAACTTAGATGAAAATGTTGGTTTAAATTAAAATGCAGTATTTTCAACTATTCATTAAAAATGTACTTTAATAGAAAAATACCAAAATTTCATCGAATGAAAATTTTGATTTATTGATTTTAATGAAGCATTTTATTTTTTCAAATATAACATATTAATGAGACTAAAACTATATATAAAGAAGCCTTTCCACCAAAAGTAGTAAATCGACCTTTTAAAGTATATTAGATTATTCATACTTAAAGTAGGATTCATTCTTATTTTTAACCTCTAAAACATATTGGATAAAACTAAAATAATTTAATAACAATTTTTAATCATATTTTAGTTATTTCTGTTCATTCCTATGAATATAATGGGTTTCATGTCAATCTATTTAAAACAAGTTTTACCCAGGGATATGAAATGGGTTCCATAACAATTTCTTCGAGACATCCTTATCCTGTGGAAGATAAACATTTTATACAACAATATCATTGAAATAATATTAATCCACGCTGAAAATAAATAAGTATGGTTTCATTACAAAATATAATAATTGGAGCATAACTAACAAAATGGGTTTTCAGCATTGATGAATGGATATTACTTTATGTAAAATCCTAAAATTCTAACATAATAATCATACATTTGATATAGTTCATGACTGGATTGACAAATATTTTAAGGGGATATTTTCATGACCATCCTTTTTCAATATGAATAGATAGAGATAAGGATCCCCTAGTCCCATCTCTAGTAGGGCTCGGGGTGGTGACCAGTACCAGGAGTATGAAATCTCACAAAATAAAAGGCATTTTTGATTTTTTTGAAACAATATCGGGAGATAAGATGGTCAATACCAAACAGGTCAAAGAAATATATTTTAAATAAAATAAATATCTATCCAAAATTAATTAAAAAAAGTAAAACTACTAGATAAAAAATAATACTCCCATGTAAGTTCAAAAAAAATCTATACGGTGACATAGAAATTATCCCAAATCTGAGCTACTATGTTCCATCCTGGTCCACTTAATCCTCCTAGAATCCTTAAAAAACATTATATACATATGGTGAGAATATAAGTATACTTAGTATAACAAAATATCTCTTGTGAAAAAGTTGAAGAAGTATACTAATGCCCCATTTTGAAAGTATCAGAAAACTATAGCACCTAAAAGGTATACTAGCCAACCTACAAGGGAAACGCACATTCAACATGTAACACGAGTCAATTAATCTAATATAGTAATAAAATTTCTGTTATGGTACCCTACACTACATACCACTATTTAATTTCTCATTCCATAATGGAGGACGCCCTGATGCTTCCACAATCTTCCAAAATCCCCATGTCACAACCCGCCAACACACACCTGGGCCATAGAGCTAGTCCCAAACCCTGTGAAAACGAAGCTCACCAAATCAATCCCACATACACCTAGGCCACAACCATAACCCATCAAGACCATAGACACATGTGCCACAAAAATACCACATCCTTCCTGTATAGACCTGGGCCTCATCCCGAAAATACCTGGGAAAGAACCACACATCTCATTATAAAGACACATTGGAATGCACAAATCACCCATAGAAATTAAGTCCTCTCAACCACAACATAACATTCCTGAATATTCTTTTACAACCAATCCCTACACGATATAGTAGTGAATAAATGGTAACCAACCATCCATCCTCCCACCAGGATGTTGGGAGAGACACCCTCCCCAATGGAAATGGGGTTTTTTGGCTCATAGTTCTTCGATAGGGTGGGGTGAGTAAATAAACCACATGAATATATATATATATATATATATATATATATCAAACACTAAACCCAACCTATGGGTTTTCCAAACAACCACCAAACTTCTAAACTGCCATTCCTGCTACCTTTAAATGAACTGATAAAAAACAAGCCACTATTTAATTCATGATCTAAGCCAACTAATTTAATAAATAATCAATATTTATTATGAAATATAGTTATTCATTCTATCCCAACTTTGGAAACTACAATCCTCAACCCACAAAAAAACCACACATCATAAGACACACAAGGATGAATAACTATTGTAAAACAACCTACTACACACTTCTCCTATATTTAACACCCATTCCAACCACTGGCATCAAAATTCATAAAATACATTCCACCCAAAACCATCCCCTCCATAGATTAATCCCCCATATTAGAGCTGAAATAACAACACAAAAAACACATCCCCACTAGAGAGCACATACCATATCTACCATCATCGGATGCATTGCTTCATTACACTTATCAACCAACCCATGAGCATATAAGAACATAATGACATCAAAGCCCCTCTTTGATAGACATCCCATTAATCGCACAACCAAACCAACCCCAACCAAAGATTACACTACAACACACAAAGATCCCAACATCACACATCCCTTCCCATGACACCATAATAGCACTATTTATAACAATACCACACACAACACAGAGCCACGAGAAACATGGAACAGATAATCCATATTTAACAAACAATCATTGTTTAATTACACTTTTATAATTTAGGGTTGACCACAAGAGGTATATAAAACCTTTAAATCCATTTATTTAAGCTAATATATATTTTTATTCAGATTTTAATATTTAAATCCATTCAAAAAAAGATCAATAATGAGCATCCACAAGCAATTACAATTGAGAATATAAAGATCACCAACAACCATAGATTTTCAAAAGACGTGCATCCATAATAATTAACCACATTGATCAATATAATAGAAAATAAAAAATTAGCATCATCATCATCTAATCACATTAGTTTTTACTTCATAACAGGTTATATTATCTTAATCATCATCATCTTCCACACACCTAATTTATCTTCACTAAATTTTGATTCAATCATATTTTCAAGGATACATGAGTAAACACACCCCACATGATACACAAATAAAATAGAGAAAAAGGGATTCCTACTTAAAAGATTAGATGATCATTAGGTCTCATGTCACCAAAATAGGGGGTGTGCATGTAGGAGGAAAAAACCCAAGGAAAGTGAAATATGAGGGCCATAACACAAAACATGATTTCTCATGGAAGAAATGATTTAGCATCCTAGTTCCAAGGGAGAAAAACAAAGAATTGAATAAAATGTATCTTGCATTGAATGATTAGATCTGTGAATGAGTGAATATAAAACCATTTGAATTTCCTATTTAAAGGGTATATAGAACAAGACCAGGTGATTTAGTCATTTAGGATATTTGGTATTTTTGAAAAGTCAATGATATGATTTATTGAATGTGAAATGGCATCAAAATCAATTAAATATTGTTTTAAACCCCTTTAATGTCAATTATAATGACAACATTTTGAATCTGGATGAATTGGGGAAATTTGAAATGTTGAAAAACTATTTGAATTGACTCACTATTGGGTGATTCATCGGTGTGAGTTACTAATAGGTGTGGAACCAATGGAAGAATCACCATTGGATGATTCAACATGTGATGGCTTCTTGTCCAAAGATATGGATGGAGAGTCACCATTATGTGAGTCACTATTCTGTGAGTCTACTTTTGATGAGCTATTATTCAGTGAGTCAGTAGGTTTTGAATCATTGTTATGTGATTCATCTTTCAGTGATCTACCATTGGGTGAGTCAACCTCGTGACTCCACGTCGCAATCCATCATTATTGTGTAACCATTTTGAGTCACTGATGTGATTCTTCGGTCCTGACCTACCATTCAAGAATCACCATTATGAGTCACCAGTATTGACTCATCATTAGTGACATGCTATTGGAAAAACTAGAATTTTGGGAAACTCCCGAAATGAATAACTATTAACTCTATAACCCCTACAACACTACATTTTCACAATGTATTGGACTGAGGAGGTCTATGGAATTATATCATATACATATCAAACTACTATCACCCTTAATAATTAAAAACCAAACTAGAATAATGAGGGGTCTGAAAAAAACGTTGTAAGATACCTCTCAAGGATCCTACTACAACAGAAACACTGCTAACAATGTAATTCATTATAGTTCTTCGATTAGACACTCTGTTCTATTTGAAAGAAGGGGTGAAACCATGAAATCCAATAAAACATCCTCTATAAACATGGAACCCAACCTACTAGAGGACACACCTTACAGGAACAAAACCACACTGTCTGAACATTCCATCTATAGATACCATCCACTCTAGGCCACACTGACTCACCCACAAAAGTTTAATCACATACCCCTTAATGCATCTCAATTAGGAATTAGGTACTCACATCTTAATATGTTAGGATTTTATCACACATTAAGGAAAAAGGAAACAACTCATCTTAGAGGAAACTAGGTTCAAGCATCACTTTAAAATGAAACGGAGAACACAAAAAAATGAAAAAAACTATGGTTATTGGGAAAAAATATACACTCTTTTTTTCGAATTACTCTCTACCATTTCCATATGACTCCATAACACACTATCCAAAGAAATAGTCTATCCACACAACACCTTCTAATGACAATCATGGATTTTTACCAGCCACTCCATGAATGTCACATCGTCTTATAAATCCCACTCTCTCTATGTAAGGACATTGTATTTATCGTAATGATACTGACAATGAATGGTGGAATGAGAGACATCATGGTCCCTATCAAATTTTCATGGTAGTTCCAATTGGAATTCCACCTCACCAACTTTCTCAAACTCTTTAAAGGGTTCGATGATCCGTAGAGAATAGTTACTCCCTCATCTAGGCCTCTACTACCAAAATCAGGGGAAAAACTTCCAGAACACATTTTACAGAATCTTGAACTCCAATTCCCTCGTTCAGTTATCATCATACTATTTTGGTTTGCTGCAAGCTTCTTTCATCATCTCATGTGAATGATGAACCTTCTATGTTGTTCTTTGCACCACACGAAGACCGAGAACAACTATTTCCCGAGCCTCTGTCCTTCATAAGGGTGAATGACCAGATCTTCTATACAAGTATTCAAATTGATCCATGATTATGAAGAGTGATATATATTTTTTCATGAAAAATAATCCTATGAAATGTATTACACCCAGGACCCACCAATGTCTAAGACACATACCCGCAACATGTCCTCAAACATTTAGATGGCCTCCTCTATCTTCCAATCCATCTAAGGCTGGAAAGTAGTGTTTAGGAGTAGATGGGTTCTGAAATAATGTTGCATTCCCATCCTGATATGAAATGTAAAACATGTTTCTTGGTCCGAGACAATGCCTCATATAACTCAATGTAGATTAAAACCTCATCCACATACCTCTTGGCCAAGGCATCCACAATGCCCAACTCTTTAATTGTGAATAAGTGTGCCGCCATCATCAGTCGTTCCACTACTACCCAGATCAAATAAAATTCTACCTGAGCCCTAGGTATCCTTGTGACAAAATCCATCGAGATTTAATCCCACTTATACTCAGGGACATCCAAGTGATACAACAAATCATTGGGAACAAGCTGCTCAACCTTCATCTCCTAGAACAACAATGACATTACTACAAAATCTGCAACTGTCAACTTTATCCAGGGCCACCAAAATATCTACCTCATTCCATAATACATCATGGAAAAACCTATATGTAATATTTAGGGTGAGATATGAAACTCACAAAGTAAGGAAACCAACTCCTCTATCACCATCAAAGTATCTGAGAATCCCAGAAAACCTCCATATGTGATATCCATCTCAAATAATCCACCATGAAATTCCCCTTTGTTGATTTGTAAGAGATATAAAATACATAATCTTTGAGAAAATCCGTATGCCTCTATTGTCTCAATATCAGATCTTGATGGAAAATGGTATTCCTCAAATTCTGGTGATCTATGAAGACCACAATGTACTCCCCCAATGAGGCAACAATACCACATATTCAGTGCGAACACGATTGATTTTACCTCTACTTCATTGGTCTCATAATTATTCTATTGTCGATATAACTTCCTAGACCCATAATATATCACTCACCGCTATTTTATTAGTACACACCCCAAGCCCAAAAGGCAAGCATCAGTAAAAACCTCGAACATCAACAATTCCTCTAGAAGCCTATGAACAGGATCCTAGACCAACATCACCTTCAGGTTTCCAAATGCATCCTAAAACTACTTATTATACAAAAATAATTATTCCAAAATTTTCAAGGCTCCAAAAAGATCTGAATTTCACGACTAAAAGAGTAAAAATATCAATTAATATCCTACCAGACTATGAGAACTATGTTCCTAAGAAACATTCTTTGGTTCCACCCCAAAAAAATATGCATTGACATACGACAAATCTATTTCTACAAAATTCTTATGAACAAAATTCCCAATTATGTGAACCTTTCAGGTATAGAAATTACACTTGGAAAACATATCATAGAGCTGGTGAAGTCAAAAAATCTACAAGACGGTCCAAATATGCTAGGTTTGCACCTCTTACGAATTTGAGTAGATTGGGATTTCATCGATGAAAACAATGACTATCAGGCCCAAGAACTCAAAGAAAATGTTGTTAATGAGCCTCATGAATATGGATAGGGTATTCATAACACTGAATTTCATGACCAAGAACTAGAAATTTGAATACTTATAGCTGAAATTATCTTTCAGGATGTTACCCTCTTTCACCATCAACTGAAGGTACCAACACATAGATTGGACATAGAAAACAACCTTATTCCCCTCATCTTGTTGAAAAGATAATTTATCCCCAAGAGAGGATACATATTAATTACAATCAATGGATTAAACCCTATTTAGTATTTACATAACCCCATAACACTATCCACCTTCATTGAGAAAAAGACTAGATCACCTCATGATAATACCCAGTGTCAGATGTAACCTATTTTCATTATGTCATCAATATGTTTCCTCAGATCCAGCATTATAGATGGTTTCTTCTGATAATATTCCATCGATATCTGGGAGTCATTAGGATGTAGGTCAATCCCAATCATAAAATATTTCTGGGGGTTGAATTACATCATCCTCAAGTAAGACATTCATGAACTCTCTGTCAAATATGGGATCATACATCATCTCAACATCCACTGATTCTACCAAAATCTTAACCGATAAGGAAAGTGGATACACATGCCTTCTTCCCACCATAAAACTCTTCTCACTAAAAAAGGTTACACACTATCCATCCCTGTCATAAAACATAATTCTCCTCTAGAATAAATCGATAATGGTCTGTATAGAATACAACCAGTTGATGTTAGGGATGGTATCATATGGCTGCATATTTAGTAGAAAGATATCTCTACGGGACTCGTGCATCCCGTAAATTAGTCTAAAACCACAGCATAAATCAAAAAAGATAGTCTATCCACTTACTGGTGTACTCAAAAGAGGGGAATATAATGTCTCTCTATGTCTAGTCCCTTATCATGGGATAGACTGGGTGCAACAAAGAAGTGTGAAGGTCTTCGAACATAAAATGTGCAAGCAAGAGTACTGAAACAACTAGTTGTTCCTCTAATGATCTCTAGATCGTTTGGAACTAATGCCTATGAGGCATGAAAATGACAACACCTTGTTCACATACCCATATTATTTTGATTTCCTTTTAAACCATGCTTGGGTAGAGGTGCCTGAGGAACTCCTTGAGGTCTTCCTCCACCTACTCAATGTCACTGCATTGGAGCAACATCCGTGTGTCCATACTACTGAAGTAGCATGGCCAAAAATTTCTACTGAGGAAAGCACTGAACCTGCCCACACCCACCACACTAATATAGAATTGCTTTTGGGAACTGACTTTGAGTATGACTAAAATCTCAACATGTAAAACAGCTTTGTACCAAATTCGTGGGAAAAGCCCGAGGACCTCAAGGGACCAACGAGAACTTCTTAGGTCATATCCCCAATGGTTGGATCCTCAAAGGCCCAGGTGCCTGATACATACATCTAGAAACATGTACATTAGATGAACTAGGCTGACTCTCCCCCCCCCCATACACGGTTGACCTCTTTGTTAGTGCATTCCCTCAACTACATCTTCCATCTTTAGGACCTCCAAGTTTGTTGTGAAGGTAATGGGGGTAAATGCATATTGTAGAGAAGGAATAAGTTCCTCCTCTAGGTGTTCACATGAGACTCATAATTAGAATGGTAAAAAGGAAAAGTTAGGGATATCCATGAACTTCATCCCCAACTGTTGTACTATCATACAACCTTACTCGATGGGGGAGTAACTCCAAATTATTCTCTGCCATCATGGTTAAAGAAATGAATTCTTCTTGGACCTCCTTCTATGAATAGACTCTCTAAACATCAACCTCCATCTTCTCCCCTTTGTACAATTTCCACCATAGATGTTTGTCTCTATAATCATTCAGACTATCAAAGAACCCAGTACTCATCGGATCCCATATCAAATGGATGGTGATGTCAATATCCACATTCCACCACTCTACCTTCATATCCTAGTAACTAAATTCATATTTTTCTTATGTCTGCCACTAAGAAAAAAACATTCTCTACCACTGACAGACCACCTCAACTAGATCAACCCTCTTCTGATCAACCAAACCATTCTTTTGTGCCTCAACTATCTTAGTGATTCATTGATGATAACTGAGTTCTATATCAGAAATTTAAACAAATAATTTATATTCTTGGGTAGTATGTAATTCTATTTACGATGCATTTGAACTTATTAAACTCATTTATTATATAAAATTTCCAAAAACCCAAAAAATTCAAATAGGAACACGAGTCAATATGATGCATGCACCTTTCCCAGAGTCTTTATCCTAAAAATAGTGTCGCTTCACCTTGTCATTCAGTAACCTCAAAATTCATATATCAGATCAATGGGTGCCTAAAATCTAATGTCCTAGCTACTCTTCCCTGACCTATGTCACAAACCAAGATAACCTTACATTGTTTCTCTACCGACCCATGCAATCACCATTTCTCAAAACTCCAAAATCCATCCAATCACTAAACCATTATATTCTAATACCATTATATTGTGTAATGCCTTATTCATGATGAATAAAGATAGATAATGACCCAGGAGTCCTACCTTGAGTAGGCCATAGGGTGGAGACCGACAACAAGGTTATGAAATCTCACAATATGGGAGGCATTTCCATTTTTGTGAAACATGATCATAAGAAAAGATGGTTGATCCCAAAAAATAACATCAACTATATACAAACAGAAACCAATATCAATCCCACATGCATGTTCAAAATTAAAATAGCTAGAAATACTGTAAAACACCCTTGTATATAGTAAAATAAATCTAATATTTGACATAACAACTTTCCAAAACCTATCCAAGTAAGGTCTAGCATGGTCCATGCAATCCTTCTAGAAACCTAAAAATAGTTTTATATACATTGGGTGATAATTCAAATATACTCATTAGGAATATAAAATGACTCTAATGCACAAGATGAAGAAGAATAATAATGCTCTTGTGACAAAACTACAGAAACCGACAGCAACTAAAAATAATACTATCCAACCTGCCTCAATAAGGAACACTCACAATGTAATGCATGTTAGGTATTATAATATAGTAAACACATAGTTTTTTGGGTACCTCACCCAAATTACTAAAAAGATAACAAATCATAACCTAATTATCAATTAATTGAGCCTTCCACCATCGTTCGAAAGACCCACGTCACAACCCACCCGTATACACCAGGGCTACAGAACATGTCCCACCACCTTGTCAAAGGAAGGTCACCACATGCCACTCAAAAAAACCTTTGCCAGAAGTATACCACATCCATCACGTAGAACCTAGGACAAAACCATACCACATACAACAGAAAAACAGTTATGAATCATTGAAAAAACATTATAAAACAAAAAAAATCATACCAAATACACCTGGGAAAGAACACCTCTCCCGAAGTCACCTGGGCCTCACAATCTCACCATAACCCTACTATAGTGTCATCATCTATCAATTCCTAGAAGATGGTTTAGGGAATAGCAGGTAACCAGCTTTCCATCCTCCCTCTGAGATATTGGGAACGAAATAATCCTCCATGGAAATAGGGATATTTGGATTATAGTTCGCAACTAGGGTAGGGTTTATATAGAAATAATAAGAAAATACATGTATATATATGTATAAAGCACTCATATCAAACAATGGGTTTTCCAAACAACCTCCATCCCACCAAACATCCTTTTCTACAACATCTAAATGACCCACTACACAAAATGCCACAATTCAATTCATAACCCCATCCAAGTCATTTAACCAAGAATCATTATTTTTTATGAAATACATTTATTTGTTTCATTCCTATATAAGAAACAATCAAAAAAAGATGATAAGAAACCACAAAACCTAAAACACATAAGGATGAAGAACCTTAGTAAAAAATCCACTACATACTTCTTTCTGACTTAACACCCATGCCAACCATTTCCATCATCGTTATTATTAAAATTTATTCTTCCCCAAACCATCCCCCTCAACAGAGTAAACCCCCAACTAACAGTTTCACCCAAAAACACCATAATATGTGACCCCATGCAATACACTTCCCATTTCGACCACCATTGACATCCCTAATAAATAAAAATTTTCTTCCACCCCTTGAGAACATAACAAAACAACCCCATTTTATACCTACTATTAAAAACCTTACATTAATCCCACAACCAAACCAACAAAAAACAAGAAAATCCACCACATACCCCTGAAAAGCCCCATATCACACAGTAGTGCCCACTAGCTTACATTAACACAAGTTATAACTAGACCACACACAATACACAACAACACGAAATAGTGAAACGATTATTAAGATTTAACCAACACTTGTTGTTTAATTCGACATTACTAATTCAATGGTGATCAAAGATGGTGTATAATCATGGGGAATCCCTTTATATAATAGAATATAAGTGGTTAATTAGAATTTCATATTTATTCATTTTTTATAGAACATAAACAACATGAATCCGCAACCAATAAAGGTGCACACATAGAGATCACCAACAACAATGATTTTTTGCAGACATATAACCATTATAATTAACAACGTATATCAAAACAAAATATAATAAAATTTTCATCATCATCTTCTTTCCACCCCCTCATTTAAAACTTATGAATAGGTTCCATTATCTGATTAATCATTATATTACCTTCCCCTCATTTATCATCATTAATTTTTTATTCAACCGTATTTTTAATGATAAATGAGTACACTCATCCAACATGATACAAAAATAAAAGATAGATGAATGAATTCCTAAGTCTATGAAAAAATGATCAAGAATTTCCTTTGTGTGAACATAGGGGGTGCACAAGTAGTAGGAAAAATCTTCTAGGAAAACATGATCTAAGGGCCACAACACAATCCACAATCCCATGGGGAAAAATAGTTCTAGGTTTCCTGTACTACGGAATAACTAAAAGGAAGGGAATGGAATGTTTCTTGTTTTGAATGAATTACTCTGACACTCATGTGATATAAAACAATTTTAAATCCACATTAAATGTGTACCATTATCAAGGCCACATGGTTCGGTATAAAAGACTATGACATAATTTCTATAACTTGAAATGGATTCAAAATCTCATAATTAATTTTTTAATCCAATTTTACATCAAATAAATCATTAAAGGGGAAATATAGAAAAATAAGGCAAAAAAATATTTTGATAAACTGCCAGAATTGACCCACCATTGGGTAAATCACCAGTGTGAGCTATAGGTAGATGAGGCACCATTGGTAGACACACCATTGGATGAGTCACCAGTGTGAGATATCACTGACGAGCTACAGATGGTTACTCCTCATTTAGTGATACATCATTTGATGATGCGTCATTCAGTGAGTCATTGATTGGTTAGATACCATTCAGTGAGTCACTGTTCGGTGAGTCACCATTCGGGGAGTCGCTATTTGGTGAGTCACCATTTAGTGAGTCGCCATTCGATGAGTCACCATTTTTTGAGCTTCCATTCAATGAGTCACCATTTGTTTATACACCGACTTGACTCACTGTCACAATCTAATGTCATCAAGACACCATTGCTAGTCACTAGTATGAGAAAATAGTCCTGACTCACCAGTCCAAACCTACGATTCCTTACTCACTATTTTGATTCATTGTTCTTGACATACCATAAACATCCTACAATTATAGAAACTATAATTTTGGAAAACCACCAAAATGAGTCACTGTTACCTCTTTAAATCCTCAAACACTATGTTTTCAAAAATTAATCGATAGGGGTTGTCTGGCTCATTAATGATATAATACCCCAATACAAAAAAAATTAATTTTTTATTTTAAATATATATGTTAAATATTTTCTTTGTAATTACTTTCAACAATAAGATAGAGGGAATTACCTGAAATAGTGACCATTCATGTATTGAGTTACACAGAATTCTGATTTTCACCAAATAATAATGAATTATTAAAAAATTATTATTTAATATAATATGACATAAAGTAGATTTTATGTTAGTGGTTAGGAATTATATTAACTAAATTATGAAAAATCATTGTTTATAATAATATAAAATTAATTTATGGGATACCCATTAATGAGTAATTAAAATAAAATCCAATTTAATATAAATAGAAATTTTAATAGATTTATGCTTCCAATGGGGTTTTTTTCTTAATAAACATAATTAATTACCATTTGTGCATGATTTTAATGAAATATATATGATATATACTCAATCATTGTTTTATTCATCCACTAGGTTTTATAGGAATAATATATGAACAAACCCAATTTTAATCACAAAAACTGGTATTACCCTAACCCTAGAAGGCCGAGGTCAGTGAATTATTTTAATAAATTGAAATGATTACAAGTAATCATGTCATGAAGGACTAATCAATTTATTATTCATGGAAAATAGATTATATACATGAAAGTTACATTACATATTATTTCTTAAAACACCACATAAATAATCTTTTTAGAATGCCATTGTTTCCCTACATTATCCCTACATATCAATCATAATACACTTCATGGAATCCTGGTAAAACAAAACATAAAAAAGGGGTGATCTCAGATGATTAGTAAGGGTAAATAAATTTGTTAAAGCTACAAACATTTATGGAAAGATTTATAATAAAAAAATATTATTTTAAGCATAAAAATGATCATAATATGGATACAATAAATCAAAAATTGCAATATAAACATGCACATGGATATTCTACTAGTCAAATAATCATTTTTAATAACTAATTTGATAAATAGGGAATGCAAAATGTCGGACGTCATAACCACATAGTCAAGGCCTCTTTCCATGACTAAAAAAATTTCTCATGGCTTTGTTCTAATACCAAAAATTTTCTCATGATACCTAACGATTCATCGAGGAGCTATAACAGGTTGTACTCATCACATACAAAGTCTATTGAATTCCTCATATATAAAGGGTGAATCATAATATAAACATTAGTATTAAAAATGGAATAAAAAATCTCAACACTTTAAAAACAAAAAATGAATTGTAAAATAATAATATATACATATTAAAACAAATCATGACTCGTTCAATACAATATGGATGATTTTATTATAATAAATCAACCTCATTCAAGTATAATATCCTGTAAAGGATGTTAGACATAGTACAAAATCATTAGTAAAAACCATTGAGATAAATATCCTTTTTTTTGTGAAATCATTTAAAAATCACACTTTTATGAAGGAAGCTCTTTAAAATTTATTTTTTAATTAATTAGTCGCATACCTATTTCAATATTTTTTATGTAACTAACATTTTAAGGCATTAATGTCCATATAAATAAATTCCTAAAACCATTTTGGAAACAAGGACATTAATGAGAATGATTTAAAAGAATAAATATTTATAACATTTAAAATGATGTTATAGTTAATGAGTCACATAAAATGAATCATTTTGAATGCTCATTTATGAAACATGAACAAGGATAATAAATATTTCTCATTAAAAACATGCACATAATCAATCTCAGATAATAATGACAATGAAAAATTAACTACTACCTTGTCCTTTCCTCTCATAAATGGTACGTTTAACCTCCTGTATAATGACCATATTTTGTTATTAAATTATTACAGGACCATATTCATATTTATGATATCATACTCTATTCATTTGTGGTTTTATACTACCAATTTAATAGTAATTTCTTTGTTAAAATAATATTCCGGGTAAAAATTACTTTCTTTATCGTACGTGTTTTAACTTGTTATTCATGATCATATCACATGTATCATGATTTAATTAAATTGTGAATATAAAACACTATTTCTCTATAATATATATTAATAATATATATGTATAATAGATAGATATATAAAATGGTAAAAACTGTTTGTGGAGATGGTAGGTCGTATGTACACATAATCATTGTTTTTGTTTTCATATCATTATGAATGGAAGTAAGTGGTTGAGATAAATGTATACACACATATATATAAATATAATTCAATTTGAATTATTATGTAATATATTAAATACATATTAATAATATATATATTTATAACCATCATTGAAGGTTTAATGTGGAAATGAATCTCATCGGGTCATGGAGACTGTAAGCCGTACAAACGCACGAGAAACAATATCATTTATTTAATCATAAAATGGAATGGAATTGGAGGGTATATTAATTATACGGAAACCTTAAAATGTTATATATGTTATTTACATCAACTATACTCTTTATTATATCAATCCAAATAATGAAGTATTGAAAAATAAACTACACCATGATGTGGAGACTCTAAGTCATACGTTAGCACGTATGGTGAATTTTCATTGATAGGATGAAAAGAATAAATAATATGGTTGTACAATATTTATAATAACATCAAAGTATATACAGGATAATGGAGTTTTTTGTATGGAAACAACAAATAAAAAGAAGTGGTAGAATAAAATAATTTTGAAATAAATGATGAAATAATTACATCTTCTTCGACTTTTTCATTTTTATTTGAACAAAAATGATCCTTAGGTTTGATTTATGAAAAAATTATATTATCAATGTTTAATTTAGGGTATTTGGGAGAAGATATGAACAGGGATTGGCCAAACAAAATGTAAAGATCCAGAATTTCAAAGTAATTTTATTAAATTAAATAGAAATTTTACACCTCCCTGAAAATTGACGGCATGTGATTCTGAGGCTCGGTTTCCCAAGAATGAATTTATGAACATTTTACTGGGTACGTTCAGTAAACATTCGAGTTGGTTTTTTCATCTTTTTAATTAGTGCTTGGAATTGAAATTTGAGGGCTCCGTTGAACATGCAGCGCTGGTATTCGCTTAAGGGGACCATCACCACCCGTATCCTCAAAACCACAAAATTTTTATTTTAGGGTTGGGGGCCACCTGACATTTCATAATGGGGGAGAAACCTCTCAACACCCCCAATTAATTTTCTGTGTAACATAAAATTTAATGTTATGTTTTCAATTAATTTGTTGTGTCAACATAAAAATTAAATGTTATGTCATTATTTATTTTTTGTGTGGACTATTTCTTTTATATTCGGTGGAATTGGGGAATGAATTGGAAAAAAGGAAATAATAAGAGAGCTTGGAGGATTATTCTCTCCAACTAAGAACACATTCTCCTTTGAATATCATGCTCCCCAATGGAGAACACACAGACGGATGAGGAACATATTCAACAAAAAATGAAACGATGAATGAGGAAACGCTGACATCACCGACATCTTTCTACCCCCAAGGACATTTTTTCCTTCATTGCGGCCTCCGTCTACAAATCATCGATGTAGGGGTTTATTTCTATGTGATTATCACTTCCAATGTTCATCCCATCAAAACTAAGAACGTGGATCAACACTCATAAATTTGTTGATATGTGGATGATTTCTTTTGCTGAATTGGGAATAGTTATTGATGAAGTTTGTAGGGATTGATGTTTTAAAATATCTTTCTACACTTTATAGATGCAAAATTTTGAACCACTTGCATCCGCTCTAACACAGAGGGTGCGATCCAAATAAACATGGCCCAATCCCTTTGTCTTTTTTCATTATTTGTGTATACTTCGCGATGACGACGATGACTAGTGTCGGCGTTTCGCACTGGTGGAACTAGAGAATGGCAGAAAGAACCCCTGCCAGCTGCGACAAAGGTGGCGGTGCAATGGAACCACCCCGAGGCCTCCACCCCATGGATTCCGCCATTACGGCCCCTGCTGCCCCATGACCTCCACAGTTCCCCATCTTGTGCCGCCCCTCGCCCCCATGCCGCCGCGGGATTTTCCGCTCCATTGCCTACGCGCTGTCACAACCTCCACACCCTCGTGACCCTCCACGCCGACACACAACACCCGCGACATCACGCCACCCCCACAAAACCCGCATCCTCACACCTCCACATTGAACCTGTGGCCTTGCATTGTCCCGAAACACCGATGGTCTCATCGTGCCACCCAGTGGCCTCACGGGCCTCTGCGGCCTAGCGTGGCCTCACAGCCACCCGTGGCTCTACGTCCCCTAGTGACCTGCTGAACAACCCAACATGCTAGGCTTCCCAACGCGAGTGAGGCCAGACCTAGCACAGGCCGGGCTGGACCAACTACAGGCTCAGTTGGACCTAGTAGGCTGGGTCGACCGAAACCTGGTTGGGTTGGCCCATGTTGGGTCGGACCAGAGCCAGACCATCTAAGAGATTTTCGCACTTTCCGCAATATCATCAGCACCAGACGTTTGTTGGAAGAACCAACTATGGATCTGGAAATCATAGAGCGAGGTGGTCCAATGGAGTATACTCCACTAGAGATTTGGATAAAGTTGGGGTGATGTCAGGTTCGATCAAGCACAAATCCAACAGGGTTCTCAAGAAGAAAAGGCTAATAACTAAAAGATCGATCATCCGATTGACACACCATCTATTATGTTGAGACCCCAATTACATGGAGGTACTTTTAGATACTTCTTCACGAGACTTCGTGGTAGCTGGAGTATCAACCAGTGGCTTGAGGAGTGGAACCTCCCGAAGATGAGAAATCCTAGTGTGAGAACCCAGTAGCTGGCTTTGACGCGAAGAACGAACAATGATCCTATGTTGGTCAGCACTAAGTGATCTATTGTGGGACAGGATCGAGTGATCCTGTCTGGGTTAACACCTCGTGATCCTATGTGGGTCCGCACCGAGCAATCCTATGTGAGTCAGCATGGAGCGAACTTGTGTGGATCAGCACTGAGCGATCATGTGTTGGTCAGTAGTAGAGCCTCTTAATATAGTAAGATGATTCAGTAGTTAAATCAAATCATCTCTACTACTGAACATATGTTATACCTAAAGTGAGAAGAGTTTGTACATGTGTGGTACGTTCCTTCATTGTAATTCCATGGTGGTATTCTTCTATGTGGAGTACATGTGTGGTACTTTCCTTTGTGGAATTAATTCATTTGCGGAACTATTGAGCTTATGGATTTTGAGTTGGACTCTGTGTTTTCCTCATGATTGAGATGGGTTTACATGAAAGAATAGGTATATGTATGTCCATATACCTAAGTAGAGTTATTAGTTGTTTCCTTTCATTGCGGTTTATCTTTTTGGGATTTTGTGAGACCTTGAGGGTTTTGGGGTCCCTACTGAGTATGGTTATACTAAACCCTGCATGGTCTATGCCCGCACATCATTTTGTTTGGCGTAGAAGACAGACAAAACTAACTGAGGGAGAGGGTACTAGGCCTGAAGGTAGCTCAGAGGTGGGCATTAAACGAGACGAACCCGAGAGATGGCCATTCATGAGCTGTACATACACTTCAGGTAGGATCCATGGGGGATGATCCAAAAGCTTCTTTCCACCTATCAACTATCTTTTACATTCCAGTTTTCTTTGTACTTTCTAGTTGGGCTTGTATTCTGGACCCTTTTTTACTTACTATACTCACTCTAGTTATATTCGGTTTTCATGAGTTTGTATATTGATGTGTGATTGGTTGTGGGTGTTACATGATAAAAAGGAAATACCTTCCCAGTTTTGGGAATTACACCTTCGGTTCTAGTCACCGACACCTGGACTATGAAAGGAAGGCCTGGGTTAGTCAATGCACGAGCCTTGGGGGATGGGTCCTTATAAATTCTTAATAGAGGAGTCAGTTATACCCTATAACCTAGGACTCTCATCAATCTTAATAACGGAAATAGTGTTATGTGTAGTGAGTGTGGTTATTAGATTATGGAATCTAGTACTGGTGCGGCAGCTGACGTATCCATACAATAGGACACTGACATCTGATTTGTGACTCAGTGCATGAAAAAACTACTTGTGTGTGTGTTTTGAAGAGTTTTCCTTGTGATATCTTTGCGTCAACTCACTAGGTATAACTTATTGACCGTGACACTCCTGATTCATTTTAGGATGCCACCACATAGACATGCAGGTTGTGTTCCGAAAGTTGTATGAACTGATAGCCTACCAAGAGATGAGTCCTATGTACGGGGCCCTTTCCATGTAGATGCACTAGCAGAGGCACCAGCGGTACCATTACCTGTTGGGCCACTGATGCCACCAGCCCTAGTAGTAGAGTGTGCATGCTGCTTGAGCGCGTTGTACAAGTACCAGTGCCAAAGGCCACCCAAGTTATGGGGGGAGAAGGAACCACAGTTGGTTGAGGATTGGCCGGAGTATGTGGTGAGGTTCGTTCGACTGGTAGAGACACTAAACGATCACATGGTGATCCTTACCGCTAGTCTTATACATGAATCATCAGGAAGATGGTGGAGCATGATGATCCAGGATAAAGATGAGGTGACCTTTCTCTTGGAATATTTTGAGAGCCTGTTTTGGGCGGAGTTTGTCCCAACGACTATTCGCACTATGCGCTTTAAAGAGGTACATCATCTTCAGAAGGGCATCATGATTGTGGCTTAGTACTCAGTTAGGTTTACTAACCTCTAATGATACACCACAAATATAGTGCAGGTCCCATTATTCAGGGGCCAAACATTCGAGCATGGACTCAGGCGGAAGATTAGGGCTTCGATGATTTCTATCAGTATCCCGATGCAGGAATGGGTGTTAGAGAGAGACCTTTTATTGGAGAGTTTCATTGATGACCAGTCACCAGTAGCGAGACCCACTACTACTAATAACGTATAGAAGTCTTCTGTAGTTAGAAATAGACAGATGTTGTAGATGTCCAAGAGGACCTGACCTATAGGTGGACGACCACAGGATTCAGGGTTGGTTTTATGGGGATCCCGAGACATAGCAAGTGATTCTAGGAGAGGTCAGTGTTACACATGCTGTGTGCAGGGTCACATGGATCATGACTATCTGACCTTCCATACTAATGGTAAATAGACGGTCGAAGGACTACCCAAGCAGAGATAGTTGTTTGACCAAGGAAGTCCACTTGGAGCGGGCATACATGGCAGATGAGCTGGTAGTGCATTTGGCAGTGGGAGATGATTCGAGATGTTACTACCCACACCACAATGTAGTCCACCCCAACCACATGGATCAGGAGGACAGGGGAAAGCTCAGCTCTATGTAACTGAGGCCTACGATCATGACACTCCAGATATGATACAAGGTAAGATATTTGTCTACTCCACATTATCTTCAATACTTATAGATACGGGTTCCAGTCATTCTTTTATTTCCATTGCCTTTTTTCGGAGATTGGGGATTTCAATGGACCTGTTGGATCGATCCTTATGGCTAGAGACTCATATTTGAGTGGATTCGACGATTACACACTGGTTCGAGCAGGGTGATCTTGCTCTAGGAGGCGACAACTTAGGCTGGGATCTCTTAGTAGTAGCGGTGTGGCCTTACAACTTCGTCTTTTGTAAGGACTGGTAATATACATTCCATGCATAGATTGGATATATTAGGTGCAAAGTGATGTGTTTATGCACGGATGGGACCAATTTTACCTTCAACAACGAGAAGGGAGTATTTTCATCACAAGATGGAAATACCCGGAGGAGAGTACTACCGATCACTCATCAGTCTTCTAGCCTTACCCTCAGAGCAGTTGACGTGGAGAGTCCGAGTTATCCTATAGTGGTAGACCAGTAGATAGAATTATTCCCTAAAGATGTTCTGGGTCTACCTCATCACAGAGAGGTGTAATTTTACGTTGACTTGTACACCAGGAAAACACCGATATCTACACCAATGTATCGGATGGCTCCAACGGAGCTTCGTGAGCTATGGGTACTTTTAGAGGGCTTGCAGGTGAAGGGATTCATATGACCCATTGTTTCTCCTTGGTTTTCCCTGATTTTGTTCCCCAGGAATAAGGATAGCAGATTGAGGATTTGTGTTGACAATCGGCGCCAGAACTAGGTGACTGTGAAGAACAAGTACCCACTTCTGAAGATTGAAGACCTCATTGATCTGCTGAAGGGGGCATTGTGGTTATCGAAAATAGGCAATAGATCAGTCTATCAACAGCTCAGAGTACAGGATGAGGATGTGTGGTAGACAACATTTAGATGTCGGTACGACCACTACGAGTTCTTTGTTATGCTATCCAGAATAACCAATGTTCCAGTAGTGTCCATGGGACTCATGAACAAGATCTTTCAGCCATACCATGATATCTTTGTAGTAGTCTTCATCAATGACATTTTGATATACTCAACTACTGGGGAGAAGTATGAATGTCATTTCCTGGAAGTACTAGACAAAGTCAAAGAGCATCATCTTTATGGTAAGCTCCCGATGTGCCTATTCTGGATCCGAGAGGTTCAATTTCTGGTACATGTCATATCGGAAGCTGGAGTTTTAGTGGATATAGAAAATATTGAAGCTGTACTTCTTTAGGAGCCACCTAGGAGTTTAATGGAGATAAGGAGTTTCCATGTTTTGGTAGGATACTCCCAGAGATTTGTGCTCGATTTCTCCATAGTTGCATCACCATTATGATCATTGAAGAAGAGGGGTAAACCCTCCGTGTGGTCGGAGAGATGCCAGTAGAGTTATTAGGAGCAGAGGCATAAGCTGACAAGTGCATCCATATTGACACTTCCAGAGGAGTGCGTCAGGTACGTAGTCTATTGTGACTAATCAGCGACCCGACTCAGATGTGTCCTGATGCAT
This sequence comes from Viscum album, assembly GCA_963277665.1. NCBI lineage: Eukaryota > Viridiplantae > Streptophyta > Magnoliopsida > Santalales > Viscaceae > Viscum > Viscum album. The sequence continues at coordinate 1,522,356,804 of OY728136.1, forward strand.
GAGTGAGCTGTGATAACATATGGTTCTCCATAGCTGAGACAACATGAGAATAATTATGCTACCCATGACCTGGAGTTAGCAGCAGTGGTCATCTCCTTGAAGATGTGGTGACATTACATTATAGGCGAGAGTTTTACAGTATACTCTAATCACAAGAGTCTCAAGAATATATTCTATCAATAGGACCTGAACATGAGACAACAATGTGGGCTTGAGTTTCTCCAGGAATATGACTTTGACATAGTCTATACTTTTGGGAAGGGCAACGTTGTAGATGATACACTCAACTAGAGATCTAGTATACAACTTAAAGGTGAGGAGACCGGGCAGTTGGCCACTTTGCAGATATCCTTTGTGGAATGTGATGGAGTAGTATTCCTTTAGTCTCTTATTGTCCCTCCCCCACTTCATCAGTGATTCCAGGAGTCGCAATACGTGGACATAGACTATGAGACTCGACATGCTCAGATATCCACATGACATGTACCTAATGGATTTTCTAATGGTGGGGAGCATGTCATCCTATTCAGAGGACATACCATGGTTCCTGTGTCACACGGAGAGGAAGTGTTGAGAGAGTTACACAAATCCTCTATAGTGGTACATACATGAGTTTCGATGATGTTCAAGGATCTCTGACAATAGAACTGGTTGCTGGGAATGAAGAAAGTAGTTGTAGAGTTTTCCACTCAGTGCCTCACTTGTTAAAATGTAAAGGCATGGAATCAGTTACCAGCATGATTGGTTCATCCATTAGAGGTCCCAGAGTGGAAGTGGAATGGGATATCCACAGACTTCATGACAGGACTTCCACGTATATCCAGAAGTCATTATTCTTTTTGGGAGATCGTCGTTTGTCTTAACAAGTCTTCCCACTTCATACCGATCATAGAGTAGGGATTAGTAGAGATCATGGGATGCCTCTATGTGTAAGATATTGTGTGGTTACATGGAGTACCCTAGATTATTATCTCTGATAATGATGCACATTTCACTTCCTGACTATGGAAGGGGTTACAAAAGGTTTTTGTGATGCCGCTTCATTTGAGAAATTCCTTTTGTTCTCAGATGGATGGTCAGACTGAGCAGACAATTTAGAACCTCAAGAACATGATACGTGATTGCGTCCTCAACTTCATACATAGTTGATAGGATCACTTCTCTTTGGTGGAGTTTAATAAGATTACATCTATCACTCCACCCTTTGGATGACTCCTTTTATGGCTTTGTACATGCGACCATGATGATCACCATTGTGCTGGACTGACCCATGAGAGTCAGCAATAGGGGGGCCAAAGATGGTATGGGCTAACATAGAGAATGTGCAGGTCATCCAGGAGTAGATGACGACTAAATAGAGGTAGCAGATGACTTATTCCAATAGGAGATGTTAACCTCTAGAGTTTGAGGATGGTGACCACATCTTTCTACAGGTCCCACCCCAACGAGGTTTGCAGATATTTGGACGAGGTGTAAAGTGATCTATGAGGTTCATCGGACCCCTTCATCTCCTCAGTAGAGTTGGCGACGTGTCTTACCGCATAGATCTTCCACATTAGTTTCAACGGGTGTGCGACCAATTCCACGTATCCGAGTTGATAAGATACATGCATGACCCTTCTCACATCATCGACCATGGTGAGCTAGACATCGGCAATGGGGTGACATTTATGGAGGTTCTAGTAGTGATTGAGGATCAAAAGGAACATGTCCTTCATGGGAGGACGATACCTCTTGTTCACATTTTTTACAGCATGGGAACCTCCAGGAGAGCACATGGGAGAGGGAGGCTAATATTCATTCTCAGTACCCCAACATGTTTTCCCAGTATTTGTGATGTGGATTTTGGGGATTTAAATCCCTTAAGTGGGGAGAATGTAATGAACCGGAATTTCCATGTAATATTTTTATTAAATGGGAATTTTATGAGTCCGGGATAATTGATGGATGATGATTTTGAGGCCTGGTGTGCACGGAATGAATTTCAAAACATGTTTTTGGCTACAATCAGTAAACGTGTTTGTTTGGTTTATTAACATTTAAATTAGTGCTCGTAAATTAAATATGAGGGCACCGTTGAACCCAGAGCACCGGTATTCTCTTAAGGGGTCCATCACCATGACCGCAGAAGGTCGGGGGTGAAAGATTGATTTTGGGTTATTCATGGAAATGAAAAAATAATAAAATAAAATAATATTTTATTTTATTTTATTTATCGAAACCTTTTCTAATGGGGTATGGTCGTGGGGACCACCAAATAACTCAAAACCTTCCAATATTGAATGTAGGTGCAAGGACCACCCGACCTCTCTAAATGGGGATGAAACCTCTCAAATCCCACAATTAATTTTATGTGTCAATATAAAATTAAATGTTACGTTATCAATTAATTTTATCTGTCAACATAAAAATTAAATTTTAAGTTATTATTTAATATTTTTGTTGGCTATTTTTTTCATTTTAGTGGAATTAGGGAAAGAATTTGAAAAGGGAATTGGGATAGAGCTTGATTGATTATTGTCTCCAATGAAAAAAGCGTTCTCTAATGAAAAAATGAACTCCCCAATGAAGAATAGTCACACAGACGAGGAACATCTTCAACAAAAACGAACTGATGATCGAGGAAACACTAACTTCACTAATGTTCGTCTATCCCCAATGACATCATCTCCTTCCTTGTGGCCTCCATTGATAAATAGTTGAGGGAGGGGTTTATTTCTATGTGATTATCACTTCCCATGTTCTTCCCATATAAACTAAGAACATATCTCAACTCTGATAAATTATTTGACCAGTGAATGTTTTCTTTTTGTGGGATTTTGAATAGTGACTGATGAAGGTTGTATGGATTAATGTTTTTAAATATCTTCCATACACATTCTAGATGATAATTTGTGAACCACTTGCTACCGCTCTAACGCTGAGGTGCGGGCCAAACAATCATTGCTCGATCCCTCTGTCGTTATTCATTATTTTAGTGTTCTTCACGATGGTGATGGAATCAGGTAACAACATTTAGCACCAGTGAAACTCGAGAACCGAAGATGAAACCATCTTCGAGGGTGACAAAGGAATCGCGCAACGGCTCTGCCCCTTAGCCTCTACCGCCCCGTTGCCTCCTCCGCGGCCACAACCCCCGCACTGCTATGGCCTCCACCTCTCGTGGCCTCCACGCAGTCGTGACCTCTGCTGCCCAAGGCCTCTGCTGCCTCGCAGCCCTCCGCGCCGCCCCACAGCCTCGCCTCCCCGGGCCACCAGTGACATCATGCTGACCCCACAACTCCCATGGCCTCACGCCGCCCCATGACACTTGTGATCTCTCTGTCCCACCCATTGTCTCACTGTGCCACTCGTAGTCCAACTATACCACCCACGCTATCTCGATGTGCCACCTTGTGGCCCCTCACGGCCTAACAGAACTCTTAGTGGGCTGTTTTTCCCAGCGTTGTTTGGGCCTGACCCATCGTGGGTTGGGCCAGACCCAGTAGGTCGTGTCGACCCAAACATGGCCGGGTGGGGCCAGGTCGGTCCGACTGGGTCAGACCGAACCCGGACCAACTAAGAGATTTTAACTCTTTCGGCCATATCTTTGGCACCAGATGTCCGTTTGAAGAACCAACATCTTTGTCCGAAATATTTGAGAGAGAAGGTCAATTTGAGTATATCCCACTAGAGGTTTGGATAATGTTGGAGTATGGTCGGGTTGGATCAAGCACGAATCCAGCAAGGCCCTTGGGACTAAAAGGATAATAACTCACAAATCGTGCATCCGATAGATGCACTGTCTATTGCGTTGAGACCCGTATTATGTCACAGTCCTTTGAGATACTTCTTTGTGGGACTTCATGGTAGTTAGAGTATTGAAAATTGGCTTGACGAGCGGACCCTCCTAGAGATGAGCCTGCCCAGTGCGGGAACCCAGTAGCTGGCTATGATGTGAAAAACTAAGAGCAATCTAGTGTGGGTCAGCACATAGGGATCCTATGTGGGTCAGAACCAAGAGATATGGTGTTTTTCAGCACCTAGAAATCATGTGTGTGTTGGCACGAAGTGATCCTGTGCAGGTTAGCACTAAGCGATCCAGTGTGCGTCAACATCGAGCGATCCTGTCTGGGTCAGTAGCAGAGCCTCTTAACAGTGTAAAATGATTCAGTTGTTACATCAAATCATCTCTGCTACTCTACTTTAGTGGGACATGGTTTGAGATGATTATGTACATGTGTGGTACTTTCCTTCTTGGTAATACCTTTGTTGTATTCTTCGGTGTTGTGTACTTGTGCGGTACTTTCCTTCATGGTATTACTTCCATTATAGAACAGTTGAGAATGGGGATTTGGAGTTGGGATCTATGTTTTCCTCATGATTGAGATGGGTTTACTTGATAACTTAGGTATATGTATGGGCATATACCTATGCAGGGTTATCAATTGTTTCATTTCTTGGCGGTTTATCCTTTGTGGATATTGTGAGCCCTTGAGGGTCTTGGGGTCCCTACTGAGTATCGTTATACTCACCCCCGCACGGGCTATGCCCACACTTCGTTGTGCTTGGTGTAGAAAATGGACAGTGACTGAGGACATGGGTACCAGGACTAGAGGTAGCTCATAGTTGGACTTTAGATGAGGCAAACCGCAGAGATGGTCGTGCATCAGTTGTACCTACCCTTCAGGTTGGATCCGTGGTGGATGATCCAAGAGACACTTTCCAACTATCAGTTGTCATGTACATTCTAGTTTTCTATGTACTTTTTAGTGGTTATTATATTCTAGCCCATTTTTACGTACAATACTGACTCTATTTTCTATTTAGTTTACTTTAGTTCGTATCGTTTTGTGTGATTGGATGTGTGAGTTACAGGTTATAAAGGAAATGTCTTCATAGTTTTAGGGAATACACCTTCGGTGCAAGTCACCAGCCCCTATCCTATTGAAGGCGGGCTTGGGGTAGTCACAACATTGGCCCCGTGGGATGGGTCATGACACCAAATGACTTTGGTGGTGTGATGTTAAGAGAAGGGGAAGTACCATTTTAAAAGAGAGGTGAGGGGCTCTTTAGAAACATCTTGAAATATTATTTTATTATAAAATCTTGTTCAGTTTCAAATAGCTTCAAATGAATTTATTTAATGGATAAGGTGGGTATGGGATAGAATTATCTCAACTAATAGGTTTTAGACAAGTTTTGGTCACTTTATTTACATTATCTTCAACATTTAACTCTTCGTTAAATAGTATAAAATTTACCTTGTCTTCTTGTATTTTTATATTACATGGTTAATAAAAATACAATAAAATGACAGGCGAACCTCAAGAGGTTCATTAATGTCATATCTAACATTTTATAAGACATTTGGCTGAACTATAGATTTTGACAATTTTTATATTATTTAATAAAATATTATTTGTATTATAAACCAATTTATTTCCTTTTTAAAACTATTTATTAATGGATTTTTATTAAAGACATAAAAACATTATGAAATCTAAAAAAATACATTAAATCATCCCTCAAATGTCATGTTCACCTAGAATTTTTTTGGATATCATCAAAAGTCTCAATTACATTTATTTTGATATTTATAATATCAATTATTTTAATCATTCATTAATAAGGAAATTACTGCATCATCACTTTTTCATAAATAAATTTACTTATATAATTTTTAAAATTTATAAATAAAATACCATGATGATGGTTATATATTTTTTATTTTTAATGAATATATATATAGTTTAATTTATATCATGTGTAATCCTATATTAAAAATGGGTATGTTATTAATATTTGAATTTAGCACTTTTTACTCTTTATTAAATAATATTTAATAAATTTCCTAATATAACCCACATAGATTAAATGGATATTATTTTTGTCCTAAATATGATTTTGGTTGAAATACATACAATATAAATAGGACACATTTTGGGGTAATTTTAATATTATTTTTACCTTTAATTACCATATTTAATTTAAACCATGTTAAATAAAATTCTAAAGTTACTATTTCCCAAAAATTATTGTCATACTATTGAACAAAATCTTAAAAAATTATTTCAACTGTGTCTTTAAAATTTTACAAATTCAATTGAAAGAAGAGGTAAAATTATGATTTAGGCAAATTTGAAATTTTCTTATAAGGTGGGTAGAAAATGTTAAAAAGGATCAAAAAAAATTTATATGTCTAATGTAATAATAAAATAACTCCAATTAATTTCATTTTATTAACATATTTATAATGTATCCAATTTGGATTTAATATAAATTTTTAATTATAAATAATTATTTAAATGAAAAGTCATTTTTTATCTACAAAATAGTGATTTCCACTTTTAATCAAGAATTTAATGTTTTGACAAAAATACTAAGATTTCACCCAAAGATAATTTTGATATTATAAATTAAAAAAAGATGTCTATTTCACCAAATTTATAACATTGATGTTGCATTAATTATTTTAAAATTAAATCTCCTTGACAAAACACAAAAGCAGGTTTGTGACAAGTGAAAACAATCAAAAGATTGATATCAATTTATTTCCAATTTAAATATAATATAACATCTAATTTCCAACATTGAAATAAAAGATAAAAATATAATCTAATTATACATCAAAACAATTAAAATGTAAAAATTTACATTATAAATTATTTTTATTAATAAAGTTGATTTCAATTAAAATTAAATATGTTTTTATTATTCATCAAAATATAAAAGCCATCAGAGAAACATAAAAAAATTAACCAGAACTAGAATCCCTATATCTCACCTCTAAAAAATAATTTAATTTCATTAAATTGAATATATAAAAGTGTCTAATATTGGATTTAAAATGAGTTCACCATTAAAAGGCAGAAAACCGCAGTTATTGAAAAATACTTCTTTTAACTAAAAATTTCAATTTTTCATTATATTATGTCTAATAAGAAAAAATAGATTACTATTAAAATTATATTGGATATATATAAAATAAAAAATGTGGTTAATACTATTCATAACATTTTTCAAATGGCTAGATTGATAGGTCGGGATGTGCTTGAACTCGCTGTTCTGTGTAGTGCAAGAAATTGAATTACATTAAAGAGAAAATGTACTACCAAATCGTGGGGTGTTACATTATCCACTAAATCAATAAATTGTGTAGCCAAAATTTGAAAATTTTCTTTGAAAATAAATGGTTGAAAATAAAAAAATTCCTCTGTGGAAAACCCACATCGGATATAGGGTTTAAAAAATTTAGTCTTAATAAGAGGGAAAGTGAAATTAAAAATTCACCACTAAATTATAATTTCCAATTATAGAAAATTGGTGTAAATTTATGACTCATAATTTGTGGAAAAATATTATTTATATGGAGTGATTGGGATCATCAATCTTAAACAAGATAAAAATAAATGGAAGATTATGGGCCTCAAAGCCATTAATCTATAACGATTTAAAATATCATCAGTTCAAAAAAACATAAGGTATTAGGATAAAATATTTTTGGGTTTAAGATCCCTTTCCTAAAGTATAATATTTAATTTCTCTATTGAGTAAGAGAAAAAAATACTTGACAAGTGTAGTTCAATCCTTCAACTAACTTCCACCAGACACCCATCTTTCAATCCCAATAAAAATATAATTAAAATATATTCTATATATTTTAATAGTATAGGGTTCCAGTAATAATGAATTTATAATTAATTTGTATGAAAATTAAAGAAAAACTAAATTATATAAACTAGGAAATCACGTAGGCCAGTGGTAGGTGATGCAGCCTTGTCGCCGTTCAGTTGTGGGTTCATGTCTTGTGGCCTTGGCGGACGTGATGGGTTGTCGCCCGTCCTCTGGGATTTCCTTTTTATGAAAATCAAAAAATATTCTTAAATTTTTTTAACAATAAATAATATTATCCAAATTTCAACATAATTCGTTCTATCGTTTAGAATTATCTAAAAAATATTTATCCGAACTCGAAGTCCAAAATTTTTAATAATGGGAAACATAATGAAAAATCTTTTTCCGCATAATAATATCTCAATACCGTCATAATTTATTCTATTAAAACATGGTAAAACCATAAATTACAATAAAACCATATTGAATACGTTCATTCTCCTTTATTCATTATAGAAAATTAGATATACTCCTTAAATCCCCAAATATTTTAAACTCCAATAATGATGGAATAAAACAAAAAATAATTAGTTCCCAAGAAGTCAATAATATCCAATATACATTATCCAACTCAATTATATATTATTACGAAATCATTATCTTATTTTCAGAATCAAATTAAAGGTTATATTTCCCCGAACCATATATATTACAAAATTATTAATTTAAAACTATTTCACTTTACTTAGTAATATAAAATCACAAATCCTTAATGAAAACATACTATAATACAATCCTGGTATACTTTATAATTCATATAATTTGTACTCAAATGACACAATTCTATAATAACCACTTATGAACAATAATCAATCCACTTCATCGGTGGTAGTATCATAACCTGATTTTAATCCAATAGCATCATTTGGGTTACATATTAATGTTTCGGTCATTTATTCACGTATTGTCCCTACTCCATATAGATGAAGCATTGTACACTTGAAACTTTTTTCTTACCCTCACATTTAAGAACATGGGGTCATTTTTTTTCACACTTATAACAGACTGGCATTCCCTTCATGTACTTCCCACGGTGATTCTTTCCACAGTTTTCGCATATGGGAAAATCCTTTTTCCCTTCATCCCTTTATCCATATTTTCCTCTACCATTCTCTTTTAATCTGGATTCCTTTCAAGACCACATGACTCTTAGAATTATTTTCTTATATTATTAATACATGATACTATTTTTTTGTATGATGAGAATACGTGAGATACTATTTCCTGTCTAAATGTTGTCTTTAGACCCTGAAAGATATGACCCTTCTTACTCTATGGATCATGTGTATTACTAAATTTCTCATACCATCTAATGGGATCCATTTCTAAATGGTGACATACATTAGGTTAGATCATATCATAATTTATAATCCAAAACCTAAAAAAATTATCAACATTAATTGAGGATTTTCACACTAGGAGTATCATAATCATAAAAATGGCTTCTTTGCTGACATAATTACTCATTAATCCTTCATAATGGTTTATCAATAAAAATGTCAATTATCCGAATCATATCCCACGAGAGTATCGTATCCAAGAGTTCATTAAGGCCCATTTTCATGCACTAGTTCCCATTCGAGTCTATCTCAAGTTGGTTTTTTTCCGGTGTTACCCCTAGATACATCTGTGTCAGAGCTTCCACTACCTTCTCTTATCTAGAAATGGACACATTGTTTGAATAATTCACATAAACTATAGATTACCAAAATTATAGTAAATTATTCAAAAATAATATTCAATGTCTATTTTAGGGTAATGATTCAAAATCCGAGTTTATATAAATCTATATCCAACGTTATTGAAAAACGTCCTCTGATACCATGTTTAATTCCCTGAACCCTAAAACCTAGAGTTAGTGAATTATTTTAATACATTGTCCTGATTACAAGTAATCATGTCTCAAAGGACTGATCAGTTTAGCAGTCTAGAAAAATAGATTATATACATGAATGATAAATTACACATTATAACGTAATACAAATCATAAATAATCCACTGAGAACAACATTATTACCCTAGATTAACCATTCATATAAAACATAATAAGATTCCACAAATCAAAGGAAAATAAAACAAAATATAGGGGTGATCTCAGATGCTCTAAAAGGGTAAATAATTTTGCGGAAGCTATAAACTTTTATGGAATGATGTGTAATAAAAAAATAATGATTTTTAACATAAACAAGAACATAATATGATAAAAATAAATAAAAAATTTCCAGATAAACAAGTACAAAAATATTTTATAAGTAGAATAATCATATTTAATAACAAATTTCCTAACATGGGAATGCATAATTCTATACATCATAACCACATAGTCAGGGACTCATGGAAAGATTAAAAAATAATATCAAGTCCTTGTTCAAAGACAGTAATTATTCACATGAGACCCACTAATGCATAATGAAGCTCTAGAGGGATCCACCTGTCACTTACTATGTCCAATTCATTCCTCATATAAATAGGTTGAAACATAGTATAAACATTCATATTAAAAATAGCATAAAAAATATCAATACTTTATCCATAAACCATTGATGGTAAAAAAAAATTACATCATAATAAAAAATATCGTAATTCATTCCATACAATATAGATGATTGTATTATAATTAATCAAACCCAATCAAGTATAATATCTTGTAATGGATATTTTACCTAGTTGAAAATGATCAGTAAAACTCTTTGAGAGAAATATCCTTTTTTAATGAAATCATTTAAAAAAAATTATAATGGAAGTAATTTAAAATAAATTTTTGAATCAAAATTTCCCATTCCTCATTTAATCTTTTGAAAAAATTTACATTTTAAAACATTTATATCAATATAAATAATTTCATAAAACGATTTTGAAAACATGGACATTAATGAAAATTATTTAGAAGTGTGTATATTTAAACCATTTAAAATTTTCGTTTAGTTAAAGTTCCACTTAAAAATAATTCTATTGAAAAATACTTATGTAAACATGGACATGGATTATAAATATGTCTTTGTAAAAAATTACACAAAAACACTCTCAGATAATAATGAGATTGAGGAATTAACTCTTACCTAGTCTTTTCCTTTGGTCGAGGGAACATTTAACCACATGAATAATGAACATAATATGTTATATAAATATAACATAACCATATTCATATTTACGATATCATACTTGATTATTTTATTGTTTTATACTACACATTAAATAATAATTTCTATGTTAAAATAACATTTGGGTTAATAATCACTTTTTTTGTCATTTGTGTTTTAACTTTTTATTCTTGATGGTATCACTTATATCATGATTTAATTGCATTCCGAATATAAGAATTTATTTAGGTTTCATATATATTCAGAATATAAATTTGTATAATAAATAGATATATGAAATGGAAGACACTATTATTAGTGATGGTAGTCCATATGTATGCATAAATAACATTTTTGTTTTCATAAAGTATAGAATGGAACTAAGTGAATGAGATATATCTGAATAAATACCTATTATATATATATATATATATCAAGTAAAATTTTATGTCATATATTACGAACATATAAATAATATATATTTTTATAATCATCATTGAATGGTGAATGTGGAAATTAATCTCATCGTGTCGTGGAGACGGTAAGCTATAGGTATGCACAAGAAACGATATCATTTACTTAATGATAAAAATCAATGAAATTGGATGATATAAAAAATATTCAGAAAAATCAACATGTTATATTTATTATTTAAATCAATTATGAGAATTATTATATCCATAAAATAATTAATTGTGGAATAACAAACTACACCATGACGTGGAGATGGTAAATCGTGCGTACGCACACATGGTGACAATTTCTTTCATAGGAAGGATAGAATAAATAATATTGTTGAACCATAATTATAATAAAATCAAAGTGTATATATGGTATTTGACTTATTATTTTGTTATATAAACAACTATCAAAGAGGAAGTGGAAGGATGAAATAATCATTCAGTGAGGTGATGAAATGATTAACTCCTCTTCCAGTTCATCCTTTTGATTCGAACAAAATGGATCCGTAGGTTGGCTTTCTGATCTATGTAAGGTCTCTTTGGTTATGTGATGTTAGTTGGGAGGATATTTTACTAGGGTTTGGCAGAGACATTTGGCTTTGGAGGTGTGAATTTAAGCGATGGGGATGTACCCTTTTATAAGGGAGGTGAGGGGCACTTTTTGAAAAGATTGAAAAATTATTTTATAATAAAATCATTTTCTTATTATAATAGCTCCAAATATATTTAAACTGAAGATAAGGTGATGATGGTTCTATATACTCTCATCCAATATGTTTTAGAGATGTTTTGGTCACCATATTAATATTATCTTTTAGATTTAACTCTTTATTAAAAAGTTTACATTACCTTTTCTTCTCATATTTTTATATTACAAGGTTAATAAAAATAATATAAAATACCAAGAGAACCTAAAGTAGTTCATTAATGACATATATAACATTATATAATCAATTTGTCTGAACTATATATTTTATTATTTTTTATATTATTCAATAAAATATTATTTGAAATAATAACTCATTTATGTCAATTTTGACAGTATTTAGTAGTTAATTTTTATAAAAGTCATAACAACATTATGAATATAAAAAAATTACAATGAATCATCCCCAACATGCATTATTTGCCTAGGATATTTTTTGATGGAATTAAAAGAATAAATTTATATTTAATTTTATATTTAAAATATAATTGATTTTAATAGATCTTTAATTTGGTAGTTTCTGCATTATCATTATGTCATAAATAAATTTACTTATATAATTTCTAAAAAATATAAATAAAATTACATGATGTAGGAAATATTTTTATATTTCTAATGAATATTTATAGTCCAATTTAGCTTATGTTTATCCCAATATTAAAAATGGTTTAGTTATAAAACATTAAATTTAACACTTTTAACTCTTCTTTAAATAAAATATAATAAATGCCCTATTCTATCCCAAATGGATGAAAAGGATATTATTTTTGTTTTAAAGATGATTTTGGTTGATCTACACTTATCCAATATAAATAGGACATTTTTTTTGTGGTAATTTTATTATAATTTTTACATTTAATTAGATTATTTATTTTTTACCATAGTAAATAAAATTAAAGTGTTTATATTCACCAAAAATTATTTTCATCCCATTAAAGAATATATTACATACTAATGTCAAATATTCCTCTTGAATTTTAGAAATTTAATTCATAGATGCGGTAAAATTACGTTTTATGCAAATTCGTATATGTTCCTAGAAGGTGGGTAAATGATGTTAAAATTTCAATAAACATTTATTTCTCTAATCTTATTATAAAATGTCTCCAATGAATTAAATTGGATAATATATTTATTATGTATAAATTTTTTACTTTAAGATATATTTATAATTAAAAATCATTATTTAAATGAAAAAGTCAATTTTTATCTACAACGTAGTGTTTTTAATTATTCATCAAAAATTGAATGTTATCAAAAAAATAACAATAATTCACCCATGGATAATTTTTATATTCCTAATTAAAAAAATGGTTTGACTTTAACAAAATTTAAGACATCGAAGTTTCATTAATTAATTTAAAATTAATTCTTATTGTCAAAACTACAAAGCAGGTTTTTGACATGTAAGAACATTCAAAAGATTGATATGTGTTTATTTCCAATTTAAATGTAATATTACATCCATCAAACCAAATTGGAATAAATTATAAATATATAATTTAATTACACATAAAAACGATTCTAATGTATTATTTAACATTATAAATTTGTTTGATTAAAAAGGCTGTTTTCAATTAAAATTTAATAATTTTTTTACTATTCATCAAAATATGAATGCTATTAGAAAAAAATCATTTATCCAAACTATATTTTTATGTACCTATTCTAAAGAATAATTTAATTTCATTCAATTTAATATTTAAAATATTCAAATATGTTATTGAAAAATGGTTCTTTTTTAAAAGACTGTAAAACTGTTCAAGCGTTTGTACGACCAAATGTCTACATTATCGATGAACTTCATGTCAAATATCCAACCTTAATAAACTCATATAAATACTTATATATGAAATATATATGATATTATATTCATCGTTTCAATTATTGACATTATTAAATAATTATCTTTCTAATAGGAACAACTAATTATATGTGAAAAACTATATCGAGAAAATATGGCAATTAACACCAGAAATAGGTAAATTAAAGATTATTTTTAGAAACATCTCAATGAAAAATTATAATAAAGTAATATATGTACTTATAAACATTATTATGGATCCAGTATATGTTAGTGACGTATTCTAAACCACTATATAGGTGATAAAAACCACACAATAAAATTAAGGTTAATGTAAGTGAATATCATCACAATTTACATTCTTTTGAGACTTACTTGTTTTTACTCACCAATTCACTTTTATGTGTTGTATATAAAACATCATTATTTTTATATCATGAATCCATTTTTGATAATGAAATTTTATATATCATTTACTATAATATCTTCAAGGGGATTATGATTTAAATGTTTCAATGTGATATGGGACACATTGAAATTATTAAATATTATTATCCTCAAGAATGTCCCTAATGATTATGTTTGAAATATCCCTTATTTTTGTGATTTTTAACATTATATTGAAGAAATAACATTATATTATTCATTATTAATTGTATATTTCCATGAATATTTGAATACTCATAAAATGGATATTAGTATTTCCTAAACCATATACCATTTTCTATTCGATGCTTACTTTGACTATAATTTTTTTATCTCCATAATGAATAGTAAATCTATATTACTTATTCAATATTATTATTTGATAAGGTATATTATTTTTATTATTATTCAATATTATGGATTATTTTGACTTAATATGATGTATGTATCCTAGACATTACAGTCCTCCTTGACGATTAAATATATTTTAACGGGACAACTAAGTTAGAAAAATTTAACATGTGTCTATCTATAGTTTTAAACCATATTGTGGATGGCCTTGAAGGAAATAGGTTTTCACATGACTCAGAAATTAGGTCCATTAATAAATAATTTCACTCATTTAGTTTTAGTTATTAGACATCCATGATATTTTTGATCGACATTTCTAGGTTATATTTCATTTTCCTTTTATTAATTAAATGTCATATGTTATATGTTATTTAATTTAACATGATAATTTATTCATGTTGATTCATTATTTCATTCTATTTAATTACACTTTAGTAGCATTTGGTCCAAACAATATTATTTTTTCATTTACAAGTTTATAAGGATGAGAACCTTGAATAAGCTTTCACGGATAAAATTTATTTCATTTTATTGTGTAAAATGTTTTATTTTGTTTTCCCAATGTATTATAGGTATCATATGTTAATATTGACTTCCCAGATAGCTAAAAAGAATGTACCTTTGGGATTTCAATACAGGTAATCATTCCAATATAAAAATATAATGCATCAGATCATGGATTCATGGGTCAGGGAATTATAGTTGGTATTAGTGGTAGGTTTATCATCCACCATGTAAACTATATTTAGAAAACAAAGATTAAAGAGAACAACCCTAAGATAAACATTGAGGAATATTATATAATATAATACTAGATATTTTTATGTATAAAATAATATTGGTATTCCAAGAATTACACACATTTATGGATATTAAAAGGAGATGAAGTTCAGAAATAGAAGTACCTAAGAGTAATAACTCCACTATAGACTTACGAACTAAAACCAGGGTACCCTAGTAAATGAACACATGCCTTACTGTGCAATGATTTTTACACTCATTGGATAAACTTGTAGGATAATTCACATTTTCATTACAAAAAATTATAAATGATTTAAAATTAATGAACTCCCAAATGCAACAAATGTTTATGATTCTAGGATTCATGATAAATAAATTTAAGTTATTTGATATAAATGGAGATATAAAAAATTCATAACTCTTTGACATAATATAGTATATACCATTGTTTATCAATTGCAACATGAAGGTAGAAAGGTATTAGTACTCATGGAAATCTTGGAGATTACATTACTATGGAAAAAAATACAGCTATTGTAGGAATTCAGTAGGTTATAGATATATTAGGTCATATTAGTCCGGTTATAAAAAATAACCATACAAAAATAATGAAACCAATTCTATAGATAGAATCTCTTATGCTGGATCTATTTATTAATTAGAAACCCCCATAGTATAATGGGTCTACTAATTAAATTGTAGTTTATCAATGGATTATGCATTTAGAGAAGATATGTATTTCCTTGGAATGGGAATAAATTAAAATTTACAATTACATCGTATTGTACCCAAGGGGATTATGATCAATGGTTGTCTCTTGCTCATAATACACGAGACGATTAATAAATTGATCTCATAGAATAGAAAATTTTATTGGTGAAATTCTTCAACAAATTCTTTCCTTGTGATTAGAAAATTTAGATGAATTGAATGATTCTTAGCATAAAGAGAATGGATAAAGTTGGTGTTGTGGATTATTAATATACCTTTATAAGGTTATCCAATAAATATACCAATTATAAGTATAATATAGAGTGCATGATTGAACACATATTTTATGTTCTAAATCCAAAAATTCAAAGGACGTTGGGTTCTCTAAATTTATCATCATATTAAGAGGTAGTGGTATTTGAATTCTAGAAAGAGTATTTATTATCCAATAATCATGTATTCATGGGAAAACAAGAGAAAAATATGTCTTTTTGAACACCATGAAAATTGGAATGTGTCAGAGAAGATTAACGGAATGTAGAGATTTACAACTTGTGATAACTTTGGAATGAATCACCCAAGAAAATGCATGAATGGATTTGTAATTTTTTATATGTGTGGAGAAAAGAGCCACTAGGAAAAAAATCCAACTTAAATATGGAAAACAAATCTATTTAAGGTTGCAACTACAAGGATATAGGGCACTATGGAAAATAATTCCTAAAGTGTCAAGGAAATAAACCTCCAAATAATATAAGGAATTATGGTCAATCAAATGTTATTGGCCCAACCAAAGTGGAATGATAAATGTAATTTTTTATTTTGATTTAATGAATATGTTGTAAAATTATTTTCGTTATGATGTTCTCATAAAATGATTTTTCAAATATATAAGGATTTTACTACAACACATTTAGGTATGGATTTCAGATCATATAATTAATGGTATAAAGAAAATATATTCAGTAGAAATATAAACATTTTATTAAAAACATGAATGGGGTAAATACAACCCTTAATATGTTCCTAATGTTGAGATAATGATGAGGAAATGAATGATTTGGATATGTCATGACATCCTTGGAGCTGATTAATGACTTTTTGACAACTGGTCTAAGATATCATTAATAAATTTTACAATACTATTGTATTTAAGGAATATATCCAATAACATGTGTCTTATAGTAAGAAAAAGGAAGAATACATATTTCAAATAAGGCTTTAAAGTAATTCTAGTTATTACCATATTTATAGAGGATATATGAGGATGTTATTCAAATGATTAGAATGTGAAAATTTAATGGACATTAATGTGGACTAAATGATAATGATAATTTTATTTTGTAAATTCAATTACATTATTTCTAAATCATTTTATCATAATATTTATGAGAATATAACCATTTATGAAATGATTTAGGATGATCTTTATATAAGGTTTTATAGGTTCTTTTTATAAGAATAAAAATATAAATATATCAATGCACAACCAAGGGATACTATTTTATATATTAAAATGTATATTAGCTTATATTTTTATATATTGGTATAATTATTCATGTTTTGAAAAAAAAATATTTTTTAGAGATTTTTTTTTCCTATTATCAGTAATTTTTATGATATCAATGAACTTTATTCATAACTATGATTCATGATTTTATGGTCACCAACATTCATATGAACATGTTATCAAGAACTCTCCATCATAACATGATTTTATTTATTTATTTTTCTTCCATATCAATGTTTTCATTAACCACATATGTTCTCCTACCAAGGTACCTATTAATGTAACCATTGTACTTTCCTTTCTATATTATTATGAATCTGGGATATTAATACTTTTTTAGATGTGTTACATTAAAAAATATTATATTTTCAATCCATCTATCACCTATATCTTGTTTAATTTGTGAGGATGAAATTTATTTAAGTTTTATAGAATGTACCACCCGGAACAACTAAATTAAAAATCTGATATTAAATATCTATCTTGAAACATGACACCAAGATCATAAGGGGACATAATACCCCAATATAGTATAATATATTTAATATTTTGAATATATTTCATATATTTGTTATTTTTAAATTCATGAAACACTGAGCTAGTGTACGTTACACGCATGTGAGACATTCTACGATGGTTAGAGTTATAAGGATGATTGAGTGTCAACAAATAACATTGTGTTGAAAATATATAATTATTTAATATAATATTATAAAAACTAGACATTCTGTTTTCTGTTTTGAATATTATTAAATACATTAAGAAAATTTATGGAATATATATATAACATTAATTCAAGGGTTGATAATTAATGAGAAATGAAAAAAAGAATTAATTAGATATAAAAACAATTATTCTTCTGAATGGTGTTTTTATTAAAAACATAATTAATTACAATAACTGAATGAATTTAATGAAATATATATTTTATATATTCAATAAATTATTTTTTAAATTCATCTATTATTTTTTATATTCAAAATATGAAAACAAACCATGTTTTACACATAAAAACCAATATTTTTATTTTGGATCTTTAACCACATTTAAATGGGAAACACAATATAATTATCCATTTTAGAAAATTAGTTGATTTAATAATTGACACAATATTTCATATTTAAAAGTGAATCATAATTATTAGTTTATGGTGATTTCATGATATTTTTCTGAAAGATTTCATTTTTTATTAATAGTAAAAAATACTGAATTATAGTTCCAAACTTCTTTTTCATCTAATTTATTTACAATAATAAATTATGATTTATAATGGATTTAAAATTAATATATATTTTATTTTAATATATTTAAACAATATTGGTCATTGGGATCAATTTATCTTGGAAATTGACTAAAAAGCATAGCATACTTCTGAACCCTTATACATTAAAACCAAGAATTATCGTCCTGCTTATGAGATTAAATATAAATTAACATAAACATATTCTATGATTGGAATTTCGAAAAATTTTATTATATATATTCAATATGAATTATTTATAATTTATAATTTGAAAAAAATTGACCAAAAATATTATTGAAAGAAGTTAAAATGGATTTATATTTTTAAGGTAAAATATGCTTAATAAAAGACTAAACCATTAACATTAGGGACCAGAAAACCTATACAAATTTAAAAATTCCATTTTCTAGCCATAAAAAATCCATATAAAATTCTATTACTGGATTGATTTAGTTCATTAGTACTTTTTAGGTAATAACATTTATACACCTAACTTCATTTCCAAAATTCTATGTGAGTCTTTTTCTTACCTTATAAATCACCACCAGATTCTCTCTTCCTCACACCTATCAAAAAACATACTATAGGCCCTGACATTCCAAAATATATTAAAAGAATTACTCCCCTTTAACAAGAATCATTAATTTATGTAGAAATCCTTTGAAGGAAACCATTTCTTATAAAGAAAAAGAAGTTACCCAACTAAGAGGTAAT
Source organism: Viscum album (assembly GCA_963277665.1). NCBI lineage: Eukaryota > Viridiplantae > Streptophyta > Magnoliopsida > Santalales > Viscaceae > Viscum > Viscum album. The sequence continues at coordinate 1,522,376,207 of OY728136.1, forward strand.
AACTTCTCTCAATATTTTTAGTTTAATTTCTATTATCCACTCCCAATACACATATTATTCAATACATAAATAACAACAGAAGTAGACAAAATATATTAGGATATTTAAATTTTATAATGTATCCTTAAACATATTCACAAAACCGTCTAATTGTTAATGAACATGATGTTTTTGGGTACGACGAACTACTACCTCACAAGATGATCATTGTTATTTTTTCCTTAACCGTAACTCATGGTGGCCATTATGATGGAAAATCTATTTATATATGTTATATATGATATATATAATTTTTTTATGAATCATAATTTTTTATTTATAACATTCCTTCATTCATTACATCTTGTGTGAATATGATTATTTCATTTGAAAAAGTGTGGACTACCTCCCCATCAAATCAATTTGAATCGCTCATTCCATAAATGTTACATATAAAGGATGGTTTCAGAAAATCTATATAACATATATAAAACATATATGATACTGAAATTATAATATACATACTATCAATTATCAATTATTCTTTTAATACAATAGTTAAATTAAAGCAGCGTTTATTGTATATACGTCCTATTGTCTCCATGAAGGGTGCAATTCATTTCAAATCTCAAAATACTATGGACTACAATAAATACATATATTCTTAATATTTATGATAATTAAGACATTTATTGCTTTCTGGATATGATTTAATCATGATCTAACTAATCGTAATAAAAAATCATTGCCAAAATCATACTCGAGATAACTAGAAAAATAACCCCCAAAGTATTAAAATTAATGAATTTTTTAAACATATGGGTAATGAAATATTATAAGAAGTTAATATATGATATTATAAAAATTATTTCATTTAATTTATAATTTACCAATTTGTTTTAAACCACTATACTATATAATAAAATCCACACAACAATATAATGGTCATGGTAAGTTAATTTCATCACAATTAACATTTCAGTAAGAGTTACATGTTACTATTCACCAATTTTCTATTATTTGGTGTATATACAAATTCATCATGTTATATCATGAATCCCATTATTATAATCATAATATAATTTTAATTTAATGTAATACATTCATGGGGACTATGATTTTAATGTTTCAATGTGGAATGGGACAATTTTGAATGTTTAAAGTTTATTCATCTCAAGGATTTTCAATATTATTAGCATCATAATACAACAAACTTTTTTTAATTTGTAACATTCTCTAAAAAATCACATTATTTTATTCATTTTTTATTATAATTTTAATTTAATATACATATTATCATACAATAGATATTAGTATTTCCTATACAATATACACTTTTAAATATCGTGTTTACATTAACAATTTTTTGATTGACTAACGAATAAAAATTAAATTTTCATTTATCATTCATTACGATTATTATATAAGTATATTATTTATTTTGATTATTCACTATGATGAAGGAGTTGGAATTGAAATGAAAAGTAGATACCAAACTTTATATATCTCTACGATGCATCGACAAGTTATCATGAGTCAAATAACATAGGAAAAATAAAATGGGTTTTTATCCATAGTTTTAAAATAACCTGTGAAATGAGTTGATGACAATTAGTTTTCATGGGCCTAATACATTACATACATTAAAATTATGTTTCCCTCATTTAGTTAAAGTTATTATTCATCCATGATATTTTTCACCATTAAATCTATGGATAAGTTTCATTATCATTTCATTGACTAAATGGAATGCATTATGATTTATTTCCCTTCCCATGGTAAGTTATACATTTGGATTCATTGTTTCATCATCATTATTTTCCATCACTAGTCAATTTAGATCACCCTTATTATTTTTATTCCATTTGGTTTTAAAAAATTGATCTTCCAATAATATTTCAATGATGCAGATAATTTTAGTTGAGTATGTAGCATGTTTGAGCGCTATCCACTAGTGTTTTGGTAGTGCTGCATCGATGGGAGAGATAGGTCCACCACTCTCTGGATTTGTATCAACCCTTCATTCCCCCTCCCTTCTTCCCCAATTTTTTACATTTCCCTTTTCTTCTCACATTCATCTGATCCTCTCCCTGTTCCTTCTTCCTGGAGATTTGGTTCCTTGGATGTTGTTTTAAGTGTGGTTTTTCCATGGTGGTGGCATTAGTGGCTAGGGATGGTGGCTAGTACTGGATGCACTTATTTGTTGAGACCCTAGTCGAGTATAATCATTGATCTAGCTTCTAGTTCCTTCTTCTATCTATGGTTCTGTCAGTGGGGGCGGTTTTATAGTATCTTTAGGAAGTGTGTTTGATCGGTCGATGGTGTTCTAGGTTGCTCATCCTTTATTTTCTTCATTATAAGGTGTGTTAGTTCCTGTATGATATTTATTATGTGTGATGAATCTCAGGATCATTTTTTACTGGTTATAGTTTTTCATTAAAGGCTCAGGTCATCTAGAACATTAAAATCCCTACATTAACCTCAGGTTCCTCTGCTCCTATCATAGTCAGATCTAGATATGTTGAAATTAAGTTGTTTTGGGAAGTAGGATTTTGTGTGCAACAGGGTTCCCTACTTGACTAGAGTCATTTTCTCCCTTGAATATGTTATGTGATTTTTTCCACATGGTTGATGGTGAATTTTAGTATTGGATATGACAATGTCATTGAAGTTGTTTCATTATGTTCTTTGGATTATGTTCAGTTTTATGCTGTGAAGTTTGTGATGTTCTGTATTGACACATTATAATGAGAATGATAGAGTTCTCGGGTGGCGTTATGTATGATGGTGTATTATTCGACAACGTAAGTGTTGATAGTTGCATGTTTCTTTTTCATATTTAATCATATGATCATCAGCATCGGTAGTGAGGGTCATCCGACAATAGTTATGTACTAAAACTATGATGGTGAATGCAGGTGTCCTGTCTCTGCCTAATGTGGGTACCCCCATAACGAGGCCTTGGGGTCCTAGAGATCTATGTTTGAAAAGGTGCACATCTCAAGGTGCCTCTGAAAATAAGTCTATATGATAGTCTGTATTTGAATTTATAATTTTGAATCTTTAAATTCAATTTTACACAAGCGTTTGATTTTGGTTGCGGATGGAAATGGAAAGACGACATCATGGGTTGAACCACATGATATTTTTATGGGTGTATGGTAATGGATGACATGATTTCTACTATTTGGTTTCTACATTTTTTTTAATCAAGTTTTAATGTTTTACATCTATTGAAGTTGGTATTTTGATGCTTTTTAATTATGTACTATTTGGTTACCAATAACACATAATGTGGATTTTATAAAATTTTAAAAAAATATATCACTACTGGAAAGGGGACTTTTCCCAACACTTGTATACCAACGGTTCAAATAACCATTGGTATATGTTGTCTTTCCCAAAAATTTATATAAACTATTGGTAAACACCTTGAACAACTGACTTTTCCCAATGGTTTCATAAAACCGTTAGGAAATGTGGGGAAAAATCACTTATCCCAACGGTTTCCTCAAACCATTGGGAAAGAAGGGGAAAAACTTAGTTTTCCCAATGGTTTCATAAAACCATTGGAAATTGTTTCATTTCCCCAATTATTTTTAAAAACCATTGGAAACAAAAGCCCCAAATTCTCCAAATGCAGGTAGCGGCCTCCCCACAATTCCAGAAGCCTTCCGCTCGTCTCTAGAAGTGATTACTTGGCCGAATCACTTCCGAATCCCCACATATTCCATCGGATCAGCAGCTACCAGGTTAGACTCTTCTATATTTTATCAAGGATATAGTTACACCTCTTATAATGCATACCCTTCTATTCTCAACGATTTCGTTATTCCCAATTTTTAGGGTTTTTGAAAAATTTTATGATTGTTCAATGAATTGTGTACTCAAATCCCTATATTGGTGTATTTCCAATTAATGTTTTCATTACACATTTACATTTATAAGGGCATTATGTCTCTTTATTGTGTTCTAATTTTGAAGATTCATAGTTTTTTTAATATACTTTAAATATTATAGCTTCATGTATAGGAACTAATAAGAAATTGTTTGTAATATTTATTGATATTATTTCATGAAAATCACTCCTCTCATTAAGATCATTCCAAACATGAAGATCTTGTTCATATTAATTTTTGTACAGTATGTGTATTACATAACAAGTATGTATCACGTTTCTATAAATATATCTATATATATATATAATGACACATAGTTCACTTATCCTTTGCACAATAGAACATATGGAGTATCTTCTTGAACATTTCCAAATAGTATGTGGTCCCTAATTAGTACTTCTTCCTTCTTCATGAAACTAATTCACAGAATTTCAAATTCCCAATATTAGTGAATATTACTTTTTCTAATATAACCATTAATCATTCTGCCTTCGACATCGTACATGTGTTATTCAATCACCTTTTTAAAACAAAATGACAATTTTCATTGATTTGGGGTTCCTCAAAATGCTTGATAAAATCAGAAAAAAGCATGTATTGATTCATGTTTCTCATATGGTTTCAAGGATACAAGTTCATCTCGAAAATAATGACTGCGTGGTTCAAATATCATGAGGACCATGAGATTATTATTCTTTACAAAAATGAAGTTTTTTTCTACAACTATGTGTTTTTGTTTTCACTTTTGATTTGGCTGAAAGGGAATCTTTGTGGTCATTAATAATGGTTTTGGGTGGTCATTTAGGATGTAAGATATTATGACATCATTTTACTTGATATATCCAATATTATTTTTGATTTATGTTCAATTTGATTATAATTAACAAGCGATATTCTTTAATAAGTTGTTTTTAATGATTGTAATAATGACGATTTGGTATAAGGGTTCATATGGTGTGTATAAGGGTTCACATGGTGTGTATAACAGTTGACATGGTATCAGTGAACTCAAGTCATTAATTTAATCCTTCATTCTCACAAGCATGTAAGAAATTGAATGATGTAAATCCATCATCACATGATTTCTTACCTTAGATAGTGTTCAACATATGGAATATGAGCTTTTGAGTTCATCAGTTAACCATGATCATATATTCCATTTCCCCCAAGGTGACTATACTAATATAACTTCAGGGTCAACTAAATATGGTTCTCATTGTACGTTGTATATTATGTGTCCTTCTTGGCCAATACTCACTTTTATGAGGGTGGGGTGCTTTTCAATAACCATTCTAGTATGTCTAGACAGCCATAAAAATGTTAGATAAGCCACAAGTTTAATTCAATAATGTTGTTATCATTGACATAATTTATTAAGAATTTCAAATTTCAAAATAAATGTTTTTGTCTATACTTAATGAAATCAAATCTTCTTACAGGTCATGAACAACCTATTAGTGTAGAAGCCTAAAATTCATTCACCCATGGGGTGCGCTTGACATGGGGAAGTAATTGGGTAATGAAAGGTATGGACAGGTGTCAATAATGAGTTATTTAACATGAGTGAATTATTGGGGATGCCTATAACACATGATGGGACGTGAGGTATGGGCCTCTTATAGACATAATGAAATTGAATATAATTAAATTTTAATTTAATTTATGAGTACTTCTTCTTTACATTATATTAATAGTTCACTAAATTGACTAGAAACTTATTCCTTCATCATGTAATTAAATTTATTTTCTATTAATGTTCAATCTCATTGAATTGTTTATGAAAAAATGACTTGTATAAATTCTTTTTACAGAATGGAGAATATTTGGATGTATGAAACCGATCAGATCTGAAGCAATTTTCAAAACAATTTGGAGAGCTTTACAGATTTTGCATTTCACAATGCTTCAGATAGTGGTCCCATATTGTAGAGATGTGAAGCTTGATGTACATGGACATTACATTACTTTAGAAGAATACATAATACATAACATAAACATACACACAAGGATCGTAATAGTTTAGTGTCTTTGGAAACTCGGAATAAAATATTCTAATCATGGTGAAAGATCTTCAACATCTCCCAATAAAGATATTCCCATTTTTTTTCATACCTAAAACTTTTCTTCATATCCAGGGGGAAATAAAACATAAAAGGGGTGAGCTCAAATGCTTAGTAAGGGTAATCATAGAGAACATAAAAGAATCCTTAAACATTTGAATGCAAAAACTTGAACATAAAATATAAACATCAAAATCTTAAGCAAAGACATGAATCTTGGAAGTACATAAGGAATATATCATAAGGGAAATTCAATCATTATAAAATTGCATTGGAATAAAACATGCAATTCTGGAAACCATTCAGCACTTTTTATGATTTCCATAGTAGCCAAGGCATTGCTGCCATGACCATCTTAGTGGAAAAGTCCCTTTCTGAATCGAGTTCACTCCTCGATCCAGTCCTGTATCACTGAACCAGATTAACTTACCGATTCAGCCATTTCTACCTAATGAGATATATAATCTTTACCAAATGCATTGGAGGGAGATATAGGTCCCACCCATATCATAATGAAATCATTCTTACTTGTGCCACAAAATAAAAATACATCATTCATAATAACCCAATAAATAAAATGGGTTTCATAAACATCATCCCATAATTAGATAACACATATAAAAGAAATGGATATCATTTCATATTAAAGAAAGTGAAACCATGTAAATCATAAGGACATTATACTTGAAACATACACATACAAAATAATTTCATCTTAGATGAAAAATGGTTTTGATAAAACACTTGAAATGAATTCTTAAGGAAAATATAATTTCTTCTTCAAAATCATTTTCTTTTCACAAAATTTCATGCAATTTTAAAAGAAAAGTATTTTTTTGAAAATAGTCATGAAATATTTTGGAGTAATCTTCATGAAAATAAGTCTTTATAAAACCGTAAAAATCCATTCATGCCGTATATGTTAAAAAAACATTCTTCTCGTACTTTTGTCGGAATGTCAAAAAGTACCTGGTAGGGTAAATAAAAGAAAGATTCCTTCCATAACATGGGGTAAAAGTCAAAATGGGTAAAAAGGACATTAAACATACATGAATATACTTTTATAAAACATGGACATGGATGATTGAAATAACACCAGTAAATACTTACAAATAAGCAATCTCGGATAAAAATGAGATTTGCAAAATTATCTCTTACCTTAGGTATGATATGCTTCGTATGTATCCGAACCTCTTGTATAATGATTTAAATAATGTCATTGACTTATTACAGAATCATATTCATTGTTATGATATCATAAATGTTTCACTTATAACTTTAAATTACCCATTCCATGTTAAAGCAGCGTTTTGGGTAAAATCATTTCATTTATCGTATGTGTTTTGACTCATCATTATTTATATTATTACTTATATCTTGATTTACATAATTCCAGAACGTAAAACATGATTTAAATATAATATATATTCATCATATACATATATATATTATATATCGATAAAAGGAATGAAATACACCGTTCATGGAGACGGTAGGTCGTACGTACGCATGAACGTTGTTTTCGTTTCCTTATTGAATTGAATGAATCTAAATAGATGACATATATATATATATATACATAAATCCAGTAGAATTATTATTTCATATATTTCATTTTTATTCATTATATAAACTTTATGATCATTCATGTATGGTTAACATGGAGAATGAATCTCATCGCGTCGTGGAGACGGTAGTCCGTACGTACGCACGAGCGATGATATTGTTCCCATAATTATTGAATAGAATTGGAGTGCATGGTATAATATATAATAATCAGTATGATGTTATAATAACCATATATAGTAATTTTTTACACCATTATACCCATCCATGTAAGGTGTTGATGGAAAAACAGATTTCACCACGGCGTGGAGACGGTATTCTGTACGTACGCACGAGTGGTGATTTCGTTTTCCGTGGGATGGATAGTGAGTGAAATAGGGTTGTTTCATAATTATAATAACATGTAATTATATGTGTTGTACTAATGTTATTACTTCATAATGAAACAACTAATGAAGAAGATGTGGAAGAAGAAATAGAGTTGAAACAATCGATAACGGACATTACCTCTTCTTTGAAGCGACTCATTGAGACCTCCTCTTAGGCACTAAAATTGGTCTTTGAAGAATACCAGAACCTCTATAATGTTTCTATGGAAGTGTAGAAGAGACTTTTTCAAGGGTTGGCCGATATTAAAGGCTCAAAGTGGTGTGAGGAAGAGAGGGAGGAGGTGCCCTTTTATAAGGGAGGAGATGGGCACATTTGGAAAAACTAAAAATATTATTTTATTATAAAGTCATATTCGGTTTTTAATAGTTCCAAATTGATTTATTTAGAAACTAAAGTGGGGATGGGTATAAATCCTCTCATAAAATATAATTTAAAGAAGGTTAGGATATTATATTAACCTTATATTTTAGTTTTAACGCTTAGTTAATTAGATTGACATTTACCATGTCACTTTATATTTTTATATTATATAGTTAATAAACATACCATATACATCTAAGAGACCCCCAATATGTCCATTAATGATAAAACTATCATGATAAAAGTATCTTGGCAGAACCATATATTTTTAGGAATATAATCAAAATTAATAATATAATATTTGTTTTAAAAACTATTTTATGTCAATTTTGACACTATTTTCTTATTGATTTTTTGTGAAAATCATAACAGACTGATTAGTTATAAAAAAGTTAATTAAATCAATACTAAGATGTCATATTAACAAATAAAATTATTGTAATTTATAAAATGTCTCAAATTACATTTATTTGGGTATTTATACCATCAATTATGTCAATATTTCAATAATAAGATATTTACTACATCATCCTTGTGTCATAAATGAATTAACTTATTTAATTTCTAAAAATTAAAAATAGAATACCATTATGTATGAAATAGTTTTATATTTCTAATGAATATTTATAGTTGAATTTATCTTATGTATAACCATTTATTAAAAATGATTTACTTATTAAACCTTGATTTTAACTATTTTAACCCTTCTTTAATTAATTTAATAATAAATGTCCTAATCTAATCCATGTGGGCCTAAATGGTCATATTGTATTACTAAGGTGGTTTTTGGTCGAATAACACTTATCCAATAGAATTAGTACATGTGTTAGGGTAATAATAATATCATTTTTACCCGTAATTAGCCTATTTACCTTTAACTGTTGTAAATAAAAGTAAAATGTAACTATTCGCCAAAAATTATTTTCATCTCAATGAACCAAATTTTAGTCCTTGATATTAACAGTGTCTCTCAAAGTTTCGAAATTCTACTCACAGATTTCGTAAAATTAAGTTTTATGAAAAAATCAGTTTTTTAACTACCACTTAGTGGTTTCACTATTCATCAAAAAAGGAAAGTTTCCAGAAAAATACCAAAAATTAGGCCTAAGATATATTTGCTATTATGAATTCAAAAATGATTTTTATTTTACCAAATTCAAAACATATCAGTTGAATTAATTAATTTAAAAAATTAATTCTCGTTGTCAAAACAAATAGCATGTTTTTATGAGATAATTACTATCAAAAGATTGACACTTGTTTATGTCTGTATTAAATGTGAAATTAAATCCAATTACCAAAATTTTATTAAATGGTAAAAACATATTCTAAATATTCTTTAGAACCAATAAAATTAATAATTTATCACTATTAATTTTTTTGATTAAAAAAGTTGTTTTTAATTAAAATTTAGTAATTTTCACTATTCATCAGAATATGAAAGTTATCCGAAAAGTACCAAAATTTCACCATAAGCTAATTTCGATATTCTGAATCCAAAAATTAATTCCATTTTGAAAGATAAAATTTATAATATTTTAAAAAGTGGGTATTACTATTCATAACGGCTAGTTTATATAACATATCGTTGTTTAGCGAAACTCAGTATTGTGTACAACACACGCTATCGTGGAAGGTCATTATTGAATGTAATGCAAGACAAGTCAGGGATTCATGTTGTACAAGATTTTTTTGGTGTAGCGTACAACACAAGATATTAATGAAATTAAAAAGAATGTTTTTCATAAAATCTCGGGGTGTTACACATGCACTGCCCATGTTCCAATTGTGTTGGTAGACCTTGGTTGAGCGTTGAAGAAGTCAGCTACCACATAAACAAATATGGTTTTCAAGAAAACTACTTTGTGTGGTATCACAATGGGGAGAAAATTAAATCTAAAATAGGTGATGATCGAATTGAAAAGGCTGGAATGGAGAATTTTTTAGATGATCGGTTTCCGTTTATTCGTCATCATGAAAAAGAATGGATTTCGACTCAAGAAGACTTCGATATGATCACAGCTGATGCATCTAGTGAAAATGATAATATTGATAGGGTGAAAAAATTGAATGATTCTCCCATGACTCCAGTATATCGACAATAGGATTAAATGAAAAAGCTGGAATTTTTAATCAGATAGTTTCATGGGAAAACTATGTATGGGATTTTCAATACAGCAATCGATTACATTTATACCCTCTTGAAGGATTTACTTCCAGATGGTGTAGTTATTCCCTCAAACCACTACATGGCATGAATGTTAGTTGAGGAACATAGATTTTCAAGAATCAAAATTCATGCTTTCCTGAAAGATTGCAGTTTATTCTGGGAGGAAACCGCTAAACAAATTGATTATATAAAATGTGGCATACCCCGCTAGAAGTCAAAATATCATGGAATTCCATCCCGCATTCAACAGAAAGTAATGTGGCACTTTACATTGATCCCCAGACTCCATGATCTTTTTATGTCTGATGAAATATCAATAAAAATGAGATGGCATGATACCGAGAGAAAGAAGACTAATAATGAGTTGGTTCATCCTGCAGATGGATTTTCATGGCAGAGATTTGATGCTCGACATCCTGATTTTGTAGCTGACGTGTGTAATGTGAATCTGGGTCATTCATACGATAGTTTTAATTCGTTTGGGCAGATGCTTACTTCGCACAGCACATGGCCAGTTTTTATACACATTTATAATCTTCCCCCATGGTTTTGTGTGAAAAACCCCTTCACTTTCATGAGTATACTTATATCTGGTCCTTATGATCCTGTCATTGATATTGATATCTACCTGCAAAATTTAATAAAAAAGTTCAAACTTCTTTGGGATGTGGGTGTGCGCACATAGGATGCATATTCGAAAGACATATTTCAGATACGTTATGCGCTTATGTGGATGATCAATGGTTTTCCGGCTTATGCAATGATGTCTGGATGGAGCACGAAGGGAAAATTGTCATGTACAATTTTTTTGAAGAATACATGATCCAGAAGACTGGAAATGTGCTGTAGTTTCAGTTTTATGGGACATCGACGATTCCTACAAAAGGAGCATCCATATAGAATGAATCGTCAAAGATTTGATAATACCCTAGAGACTGATGATCCTCCTTAGCGTATGTCTAGAACTGACGTGCTTAATGAATTAAAAGATTTCAGTTTTTCGTTCGGGAAGGGTCAAATGAAATATAGAAAGAGAAAGAATGTTTCCACTAAAACTGTTACAATTGGTGGAAGAGGAGTATCTTTTGTGATTTTCCTTATAGTGTCACTTCCTTATATTTATAAATATCATTAAGTTCTTAATACTACACAAAAATTCAATTTTAATATGTAGTATATAATAGTTAAATATATCTTGTACTTTTTATGTTCAGTGTTGTGAGTTGAATATGCTATAAAACATAAAAATAATTGCATTGCATGTGACTAAAGATATACTGAGTGTTATGTGTAATAAAATATAAAAATATTGTTTTCTATACATTACACCATGAACTATAATATTATTCATTCAAAATATTTTGGAGTTATGTCTTTCCAAGGTACTCCAAATGAGAACCCAAATAGTGTGGGAGATAGAGTCATACATTTGTCGTATATGTTCACCAAAGAATCTAATGCTTTGAATAATTACACAATTATTACCAAACATCAATAAATTTTATATGAGTGAACAAATAAACATTGGATCCATCATGTGTAAACAAAAAACCCTATTATGTTGTAATTTTAATACACTAATTTTTTTAGTAATAGATCATCACAATAAAAAAGATATTTTCTGTTATCCAGCATTTAGAAAATTAGAAGGTTTTGTAATCTGTAAATTATTTTTAAAAGAGAATGTAATTATCTATACAGACTCAATAAAAATATTATTATAGATGAATTTATCAAATCCATTGAATTAGATGATATTAATAATACATTTTGACCGAATTATTTTTATAGAACACTTTACATTAAAATAAAGAGATAATTGTTACACATGAAAAAATAACATTAATCCTTTGGTTCCTATAAAGAAAATATCACTAGACATTCCAAGAACATATCTTATTTATTGTTGAACAATGAGTTAATAATATCTTTTTTATTTTGTATCATAAAATCCAATCACTAAAAAGTGTTTCATATATGAGAATTGGTAGTCATTAATAGATTTATCATGTACCGTAAACATGGAATTAATAATATATGAAATATACTATTCTCATTTATTTGGAAAAATTAAGGTAATTTTTTTAAACAAAATAGCAAATGATAAACAAACATTGTAGAAGGAACTTATTATTCATACATGCAAAAAATGTCAAAAAAATCATTTTGTGAATTCAATAAAGGGGATAAGAAAATGGATAATGTGTAGAAGGGAATTCAATAAATAAAACAAATAACAAAAATATATTAACATGCCATCACATTAAATAGATGAAAAGAGAAAATAGCATAATGAACCCATAAAAATCATATCATTCAATTAAAATTAAAATTTTAAACTCAACCTCACATTTTATGGGATATCCTTGATATTTTTTGGAAAATAAATACACATATTACCACACAATAAGAAAATCATTATCATTATATTACATAACTAAATTGGCCAACTATAAATTATATTTCTACATGAATTCTCCTATTATAGAAATTTTTTGAATAGGTATCCCATAATAATACTGTCATTTTTATTTTATGGAATATTTTTAAATTGAATCCATCCCATGTTCTATGCCAACCGAGGAAACTAATTATACATTAATTCCAATTTAATTACTAAAAACCAATATGTAACATCAATAGAATGTCAATAAGGTTTTTATATGAACAATAGCTTCACCATGGGATAAATAGTTATAGTTATGATCAATATGTATGGATTATTATATCTTTGTATTAATTTTGCTGAACATAACAAAATCATAATAAAGAGAAACTTATTCTCTACCATACCTAAATTAGTTTTTTAATCATTTTAGATGATCTTAGTATATCTCATAGGTTGAAATTCAATATATATATCATCAGTTGAGGTTGTAAAAGTAGTATATATAAAATTAATCCTTTATTAAAATAAATAATCACTATAAAATCCATGTGAATGAATTAAAACAAAAACATTCCACCAGTATCTTCATATAACTGTTGAAATGAATTTTTTATATTTTATATATAATTTTGTAAGATTATTTAAATATTTTATTCTAATGTATTATAATGGAAAGGAAGAGAATGAATATCTTTAGGGTAATATTCTAAATACCTTGAGAATGGATAAACACATTTCTGAATTTCAAATGTATGAATTTGGGCTACAATGAATATCATTATTTGGTCATATATTTACATATTATGATATATCTCTAGATCCATAAAATATATAGGTATGTTATTAATGACCTATAAAATATACTATAACTAAAATCTATATTATTCTTGGACTATTAGGAAACAGTAATTTATTTTTTAGAAATTTATCATGTTTTTAAAATCCAACAACCGTGTTAATTCCAAATAGAGTTAAGTTCCATTGGATGGAGTAATGTGAAGAAAATATAACAAATACTAATAGAATGTTTAAAAATAAACTTATTCTTATACTAGAATATGGTGTAACCATATTAATGGTATAAAATGAATTATCCTAAATGGTGTTGGTATGTTTTATCATGATAAAACAACATGGTGTTATATTTTTACTCATACAAATTGACATTCCATTTGAAAAATTAACTTATACATTATTTATAACTCAATGTAGTGATAATTCCAATAATATTATACACAGTTATATTATAATTGAGAGTGTGAAAAATTTAAAAATCATAATAACATAATGTAATTATTTACATAAAATGTGTAAAACATATTAACGAACAAAAAGTTTTATTAGATCAGAGAAAATTATAGATCCAAAAATTACCACACAATAATAGAAAACTAGTTGGATTATTCTCTGAGAAGGAAGCATTGTGCTACCATCTATATGATGATGAATGAAAATGAAAAAATACTCATTAATTTTCATATGATATATGTTGAAATAATAATAGAAGGGAAGAATACATATATTTCTATAATTTACACTAAAAAACAATCCATTTGATAATAAAATATAAATAGAAAGAGGATATTGAGATATCGATTTAGATGAAGAATATAATAGAATTAAAACTGGAATATGATCAAATCTTTTTATTCTTGAAATGAAAATGTTGTTGATCATTACAAAAATTAAAGAAGAATCTATTAGATTACTCACAAATAAAACCATTCATTATCTATATCAGAGGAATGATAATTTATATATATGTAAAGGGTAATTTTATATATCGAAACACAACGAATTAGATTATATAGTATATGTCTCCTTATTGGGTACTAGTTGATTATGATATGAATTTGGTGCAATTCATAAATATTTTATAGGATTTGATTCTTGATTAATATACAAGGATTCATATAATGAATGTTCAATACTATAGAGGGTTCCACATAACATGGTATTAACATGTGAATTTAGGATTACCTAATTTTAAAGAAGATTATATAGTCTCAATTGGATGAAAATTTGATCATTACTTCTTCTTGAAATTTGTATTGTATAATTGAATATAAAAGGACCATTAAAAATCTATAGGGTAAAATGATATCGTTCCAAATGGATTTTAATAGAAGTTGGGATCAAAACCATCCCATATTATAGTTTTAATATAAATATACCTCACATTAATGCTTTCAAATGGAATTATATGATGCTCAATATGGTAAAAGGTTTATAACTCTAACATACCAGGGTGAAGTGGGAAATAAAAATATTCATAGTTTACTTAATTCCCATGAATTATAAATGAATATTCTATCCATTTCCTGTCACGTTAATCCATAAAAAATTTAATAAAATATATATAATGGAAATCATCTAATGTATTTATTATCTAATGATAGAGATAATGCATTACTTTGTGTATCATATTAGAAGATGTTAGGATATCCATGTTAAAATTAATCTCAAGATGTAGATACAAAGGCCCGTTAAAAAATCTAGATCATATGGGTATGATATCTTATATTCATTTACATCCACTAAACCAATACCATGACAATTATATGGTCGATGTATATCTATTAATAAATTAAATACCAAACCCTTCAAAATTACCAATCATATATTTTGAAAAACTATAGTATTAACTCTCAAAAAAAATTAAAACATATTATTTTATCTTATATAAAAAAGAATATTAAAAAATTTCATCAAACTAGTTTATATTCTCTTGAGAAATAATATTTTTATTAAAAAATGATAGAAACTGTATATAAATTAAGGTAATAATATCATCAGTTGTTCCTATTAGAGTAATAGTATATATAAGCACATTTTAGTGTGCTAGAATGTAAAACTATATGATTGTACAATTTATTTCTCTATCTATAAATATTTTAATGAATATCATATTTCACATGGAACACAAAAAAAATTGAATAATGATTTATTTTCCTGAATAAAAATTTTATAAAACTTGATAAACATTAGTAAATAATTCAAATACAATATTAAAAATCATTAATACATCTAGTAGTATAATAAAAAATGAACAAAAAATTACTATGAATAAAAACTCTATATCCCCATTATTTTTTATCAATACTAAATCTCTAATTATATCTTTTTATAGAATATTGATCATTAGAAATATAGTGGACATGTTGTGGGAGAAGAAAAGGAATATGATGAATTTTTTCAATTATCTTTATAAGGTTATATATAAGAAACAAAATATTTAAATTATATATATGGTCACTATAACCATTTATATTCTTTATATCGTCAATGTAAATTTGATAATTGGATATAGTTTCATTCGAAATATGGTTTTTAACACCCTAATATTTTGGAATATATTTATATTCAATAATATTTATTTGTTTTATAGCTAGTGATAAAAAATAAACCATTTGTATGCGATTTTTTTAATAAATTAAAAAATGGAATATTTTAAAATGTAATTATATGAATCATACTTAGTAAAATTAAAATTATATTTATATTTTATAATACTATAATTATTCATTTTTTAATAAATGATTTAATTAAAAATATCATTTTATTGTATATGTTTTATTTAAATGCTAATTTCACATTTATAGAGTATTAAAAATATGTAAAAGTATAGTTTTAAAATTCATAAAAAATAAAGACTCATTCATATAATGTTTTATACATAGAATTTAATGGGAATTAAATCATTTTAATTTATAATAATTCATTTTTTTTATAAACATGGTTTGTATATGTTTTGAGTGTAAGCATTTGAATTAAATTATACAAACTATATGAATTTTATTTTATAAAAGGATTTAAAATTTTGAATCAGTATTTTTAAAATTGGGTAATATGTTAATCATAACTTCTATCCAGAATGAATTGTTACTATAGTAAAAAAAATCTCACCATTATATGGGTTAAACGAGATAATGAGGGGGTATATATATGAAATAAAGTTTTAATTGTCATTAAATAATGCATAAATATAATGTAATTATTGTATTGAGATATTAATTTATTTCACATTAAATAAATAAATTTTTTTCAATATTCCCATTGAATGGAATTTATATTATTTTAATGTTCAGGATATTTATAGGGGTGCCACACCCCCCACATATAAATTGCATCCTCATTTTATCCCTTTTCACACAACATGATAACCTTATCTTGAAAAATATATAACTAAATACATTCATAAAATCATTACCCAATACCTATAGGTTATACTCCTCCAAAAATTGGAACTAATGATTCCTTAAGGTGTTTTTCAATGGAGATTATCTACGATGGAATTATATGTTCATACCAATTGTTTTTAAGATTATACAATCTTAAAGATTTTCCAAATGAACCCAAACCATAATAACATAATGAAAAAGATATATTTAATTTGAATAAATATTTGTATGTAAATATTACAAAAATATTATGTCTAATAAAATTCTACGGGAAAATGAAATTGTTGTGCATGCTTATGGGCGGACTAACACTTTTATAAAGTGATGTAATTAATTTTATCATCACCACTTATAAATAATGGTTATATATATATATGTATTTAATGAATACATATAATATTTAATATAAAATAATTATTTTTAGAAATATACTATCATTTATATTAATTTAATTTATTTTATAAAAAAATAAAGGCATCACTCATCTATATGTGTGGATTTTCACCTCCACGATGTGATAATATTTATTTTTCATCACCATCATACAAAACATGTTAAAGAAGTGTATATACAAAATATATATTTTATTTATGAAAATATTATTTTTTAAAAACTATGATCGATGTGAATTTACATAAACTATCAAATATAAAAAATCATGGAAATATAATATATAACTATAAAAAGTTGATTTCAATGAATAATTTATAAAAAATGGGGGATTATAAATTTAAAGTTATTTATAAATATTAATATAATTATTATTATAGTTATGATATATATTGATTGTAACATCCCAGGTAAATAAAGAATAAAACATTTTCATATTTATAAATATTTATGAATTAAATATTAATTTTACTTTAATGGGGTTACTATTTTCGATAGCGTACCCGATACGCAACAAAGAGTTTCTTTGAAATCTTACGTTGCACAGTAGTAATAAAATAATATTATTTTAAATGGTAGTTAACATGTAGTCGTTGTATTGGCGGGAATGAATATAAATAACTAAAAAATGGTTATATATGTTTGTTAAATGTTTTTACATTTATCCAATAAAGGATAAAGGCTTAAAATATGAAAAGAATTAAATTTTGGGTATATATACTCTAATTTTCACTAAACGTCCACTTATCACCTTTTAATATAGAACCGTCACTAAATATAGTTTTTGTCACTCTTATACATTCTATTAGACCAAATAAAATTCTTCTTTAGAATCGGGACATCAAAATCTACTTTGTGTAAATTTTTGGTATTTTTCTGATAATGTTCATTTTTTAATGAATAGTGAAAAATGTTGTATTTTAATTCAAAAATACTTTTTAATATAATTTATTTACATGATTAGATTATCTTTTGAATTGGTTTTTTAGTTAAATTAAAATATAATTTTACCATTCAATCCAATAGTGGTCATTGCAATTAATTTCATTTTAAAATTGGACTTAAACTAGTGTCAATCTATTGATATATATTGTTTCATAAAACCACGCTATTTGTTCTGACAGTGGGAATTAATTATTAAATTAAATAATGTAACTTATATGTTTTGAATTTTGTGAAATAGACATCATTTTTGAATTCAGAATATCAAATATAGCTTAGGGTAAATTTTTTGTATTTTTTTGAAAAACATTAATTTTTGATGAATAGTGAAACCATTAAGTGGTACTTACAATACTGATTTTTCATTTAAATGAAATTTTACCACCTCTGTGTTTTGAATTTCAAAAATCTGACATACATGGTTATCATTAAGAAGTAAAATGTGGTTCAATGAGATTAAAATAATTTTTGGTGAATAGTAACTTTTATGTTTTTAATCGCGATTAGAGGTAATTAGTATAATTTATGGTAAAAATAATGTTTTAATAATACGTAATGAAATTGAAACATGTCCTACACATATTGGATGTGTCATGGACGACCAATAAAATCCATGGGACAACTTGGGGACCCCATGGATCCACATTGGTAGGAAAAAGTCATTAATAACTTTTTATTTAATGTTAAAATAAAAATGTCACAAACATGAGTTGTTTTACTAAAACAATTTTTAAATTCTGTTATACAATTCATATTTTTGACTAGGAATATTAAATAGAAAGATAAAATGATTTCCAACATCATGATATTTTTTTATAAGTTTTAGACATTAAATAAATTAAATTATTTATGACGCCATGATGATGCAGAGATTACCTCATTATTTAATGATTTAAATAAAATGAAAAGATAAAGCAAAATATAAGACCTAAACATGTAAAAAACCTATTGGATGGGTGGATTTCTAACTCTTAACACCATATACTGGAAATATATAATTTTGGGACCTTTTAAATCCATAAATCATTTTATAATAAAGTAACCTTTTAAAACATTCCAAGAGTGCCCCTCCTCTCCACTTATAAAAGGCCCCCACCTCTACCACCTTACCCACACCACTCAAGCCTTTGTCTAGGACAAAACATAACCATTTTATCTATCCACATCCCTATATTACTCCTAGAATCCTCACTTTGGGCAGAAGTTATTCCAAGGAATCCTTCGAGCTCAAATCAAAAAGAGTTACCCGTTTTGAAGGTAGTGTCTTCTCTTGTGTTCTTAGGTTTTATTTCACCTCTCCACCCCCCTAAACTCTTTTAATTCCTTTATTTTGTAACAAAGACAGTATCTTAAATATAATAGGATGTTTTTATAATAATTATTCGAGCTACACTTACACACGCCTACATCTAATGGTTAATGAACATACTGTTTATGTGGATGGCGAATTTCTGCCTCACGAAACGATGATTATTCAATATTCTTTTAACACCTTCAAAGGTGGACATTAAGAGGGCACTATATTTATGTATAATATATAATATGTTTATATTATACTTAAGCTTCTGTGTTTTTTATTTATGGAATACATTTATGGTTTCCATTATGGGTAAACGCGATATCTTCATTTTAGGAAATGCGGGCTACAACCCCCTCAAAGTGATTTGAATCGTTAATACCATATGTGGTATGTATAAATGATAGATTTAATGATATTATATATGATATTATACTGTAATTATAATATACCTTTATATCATTATGATTTTACTCCATTAAGTAAGAAATAGAAATGAAAATAGCGTTCATGCGTACGTACGGCTTACAGTCTCCATGAATGGTGCATTTCATTTCATACCTCTAAATGTTATGTAATATTATAAATGCATGTATATATTGGATATATATGATATATATGATATCTACATCATGAGTATAACTCTGGATATAATGGGTACATGAAAAACTGGTAATTATAAAGAGTTTATTTTTGACTCAAGTACCAATGAACGTTAAAATGACCGTTATTAACTTAAATAATTACATAGTGTTCATGACATGGTAACAAGCGATATAAAAGGAATAATGAACTTGAAAATGGTTATTAAGCAATTAGAAATTAACTCATGTTTATTATTTAATACGTTAAATAATGATCGAGTCATGTCGGACCCGACCTATGGGACTTTGTCTCAATCTCCTTTCATTAAGGCATATTTTGTTTTATACAAAAATTTATTTTATACGGTGTATAAAGACCTTTCACATTTAATTTTATTCAAAAAGAATATTTTTTATAAGAATAATTTTACTAAACGACAAAAGGAATGTTTTTTTGTCGTACGTATACGGCGACAACGACTTCTCCACCGCCGTGACCATTATTTGAGTATCGTCTTCTTCTATAAGCCATAAGTTTTTTTAAATGAAAAATAAATACCAAGTTTTAATTTTATTTTATTTTGGTATTAAAAATGGTTTTCATAATGTTTTTATTATATAAATGGGTTGAATTGATATCTTGTTATTGAAATGTGGAAATTTTATGTTTCCTTTATGCATGTTTTATGTGATATGATTATGTTATGGTTTTTGGGCATTGTTTATGAAGACGGGTGGTTCCGTGATCAACTAAGGGAGGGTGAGCCTGATATAGCTCTCCAATGCATTGGGTAATGTGAAGGAGTTAAACGTTAAGGTTTCTCTGAATATATTTATGGAATATACTGTGATGGGTATTATAGTATCCCGCATTTTTATCACATAAACTTTCATTACATTTCACAAAACTGAGGATCTTTAAGGTTTAGTGTCTTGGAAACCAGGAACATAAAACATGAACACATAAAAGATTCTTCTTAAACACTTGAAAGGCTTCTCCTCATGTTAATCCGAGGTTTATTACTGCATCTCATAACCTGGGGACATACATCAAAAGAAAGAGTGAGAAGAAGGCCCAGTAAGGGAAACAATAGAAACATTTTACATGTGAACTTGAGATACTTCAATAAGGTCATGAAAAGAACATTAAGGAATGAGAAAGAAATCATGAGGCATATCATAATAAAAATAACATTTTTCATAACTTGATGATGTGGCTACAACATTTAATATTGACAATCATTTTGTTTCACCAAGGTCCATCCCCAAGGTGTCATTAAAAAATACCAAGGTTATTCACCATGGTATCAGTCTAAAAAGTCATCTCTAGAGATTAAGTCTTTACCCAATTCATTGGATCGATATCTAGGCCCACCCTTGACATGTCTTTATTATCATGTGATCCACATATAATATCATCAATCATTTCATAAACAACCCATATAGCATAAAAGAAATGGGTTTCATTTCATAATCATAACATTTTAAAAACTGCTTTAAAGATATGATCTTTATGTCACTTTAAACCCACGGAAAGGGAGAGTGGGTCTCATGTATGTAAATACCAGTATTTAAAATAGAATAACTTGGTATATATGTGAATACACCCATATAAGAGATAGCTTTGAGTATTATCTTAATAAAATAAAAGAACTTTATAAAAAGAGAGAAACACTTTGAGACGGAAATTCTGCAGCATAACAACGATGTTTTGGGGTTTTAGAAAACACTGAAAAGAGAGGGGACATGGGTCAAACATTCATAAATGACCCATAAAATAGTATAGGGACAGAATATAAGGGATTAAAGAACATGGTAATGAAATTTGAAAATATACCATATGAAATGAAGAACATGAAAGGAAGACAAAAATAAGATTTCTCTTATGAAAATCCGGCATCCTAACAGCGTTACATAAACTTCAACCAAAAATGAATTTATGAGATCAAATAGGGTCTCTCATCATATGAACATAAAATATCAGTATGATATATATAGATATCATACCCCAACAAATTAAAAAGTAACTTGCAAGAATTGACATTGAATTAGAACTTTTGAAAAGGGAGAAAGGTGCAAGGACCACTTAAAAATTCAGCAGCCTAACGATGCCACATAAACTTCAATATACTGAATTGAAGAGTGGGTTCTCTCGTCATATGGTCATAAAAGATAATTATGATAGATATATAGATCATACCCCAACATAACAAAATGTAACTTGAAATAATTGACATGAATGTAGAACTTCAAAATGAGAAGGATGAAGAACCACTTAAAAATTCTGCAGCCTAACGACACCACGTAAAACATCAAAATACTTAATTGAAGAGATAAAATGGGGTCTCTCATCATATGGTCATAAAATATCAGTATGATAGATATAGATATCATACCCCAACATAACAAAAAGGAACATGAATTAATTGACATGAAAGTAGAACTTCAAAATGAGAAGGGTGAAGAACCACTTAAAAATTCGGCAGCGTAACGACGCCACTTAAATCTTCAAAATACTGAATTGAAGTGATCAAATTGGGTCTCTCATCATATGGTCATAAAATATCAGTATGATAGATATAGAGATCATACCACAACATAAAAAAAAGGAACTTGAAAGAATTGACATGAAAGTAGAACCTCAAAACGAGAAGGGTGAAGAACGACTTAAAAATTCGGCAGCCTAACGGCGCCACTTAAAACATCAAAATACTGAATTGAAGAGATAAAATGGGTTCTCTCATCATATGATCATATAATATTAGTATGATAAATTTATATATCATAACCCAACATAATAAAAAGGAACTTCAAATACTTTACATGAAAATAGATCATGAAAAATGAAAAAGGATAAAGAATCTGTTACAAAAATTTCGGCAGCCTAACGGCGCCACTTAAAACTTCATAAAACGAAATAATGAGAGTAAGAGGGGATCTCTCATTATATGAACATGAAAAGTGATGTAAGAGGAGTATAAATTAACACTATTTAACATAAGAACGTGTAGCGTAAAATAAATTACATAAAAGAGATTTCTTGAAAAGAAAGAGAAAGATCGGATCCCTTACCTTAAAACATAACTCATAAAACTCAATGGATGGGACCTTGAGTGCTTGGGGGTACCTTGGGAGGACTCCTTGAGAGGTAATGAGATCGGAACTTCATTTGGGGAGAGTGGGGAGTCGAATGAATGAGAGGATGGCTTGGTATTTGTAGGGAAAATGAGGGGACAAGGCATTAATGGCCAAGGGACACCTCATTAGTGGGTTTGGGAAAACCATGGGCCTGCCCATGGTATTTTCCCATGGTATTGGCCACTTGGGGCACCTCATAAATTATCATACTATTCATAAGTCGACCATATTGATTACATTCTTAATACATCATTTAATGATGTCATTAAACACCCGTAACTTAAAAACTGTATTTTCACTATTCATTGAAAATTCAACTTTCTCAGAATAATCCCAAAATTTCGCCTTAACCAAATATCAATGCTCTGATTCCAAAAATGAACTCCATTTTATAAAAATAATTTCCTAAATTAATTTAATTTATTTTTTTTAAATAAATACACTATTCACCGAAAATTCCTTTTTTTCAGAAAAAACCCCAAAAATTACCATAACATAATATCGGTGCTATGAGTTCAAAAATGAAATCCATTTTATAAAAATAATTTTTTAAATATATTTAATTAAATTTTTAATTAAAAAACACTATTCACTCAAAAAAACTAATACTTGAATAATAATTTATGAAATCGTTATTTAACCATTTTATTCAATCACATTACTTAATAAAGGTGCCTAGATTATATTAATACATTATTTAAGTGAGATTACTAATCCATTTGGACACATTACTAATCCTAATCATAAAATCACTATTCATAATTTACTATTCATCAAAATATTATGTTGATCTTATTAGACTCTAAATTTCGTATTGAACATAATTGGAGAAGACCATTTTTTGAATATCATTACACATTTTTAATTATTTAAGGTTTTCATAAACATTTTTAAAATATCCTTTTTCTAAAATTCATCAAAAATATGCATACTATATTTATCTGGTCATTTGAAAATTCACAAACTTCATCACAAGAAGAAATCCCAATTTTTATTTAAAACAAAGTACTACACAAGGCAGTTACGGTCTCCTTACATAGCCCCTTATCACACCAGCATAGGACCTAAGTGTAAGGTGTGCTAAGGTGAGAGAATCTGAGGCAGGCTCAGCTAACATCGCACGAGTAGTAATTTCTATCAGTTTGAACTTCTCGCAAAGGCGATTCCGTTCTTGCTTCACACGATGAAGTTCAGCTTGGGTTTGGTCCAGAGTAAAGCCCAGTGGTGCTACCTCTTTCCCAAGTTCTGTTAGATGGGCTTCGATCGGTCCAAGACTACTGGGTGAGGACATCGAATCTTCTTTCTAAAATAATTAACCATGATTACTTGTATTTAGAGACAATAATCAAAATGTTTAGTTTCTAGGGGTCATATTGACCAATGGTCATATAACAGTCAAAACCCAATGGTCTCATTTTAATTATACTCATGTTATCAAATGAAACATTCTTGTTGAGTATAAAAAACAAAATAAAATCACACATAAAATTAGGAAACAAGATTTATTCAAAATTTCAGGTCGTTACAATGTTCCCCCATTATGAAATTGCGTCCTCATAATTTTTTAAAATTGGGTTTTGAAATTTCATTTAACGTCCAACATCTTAAAAGGGGTCGGTAAAACTATTACATTTAAGAAAAAGGTAAGTACAGAGGTCACCCGAGTTAACCCACACAAGGATTCCTTGTACGAAAACATGGACATGGATGAGAAAACAAAGGGTCAAGTTCTGATGGAGAGTGATAGAAAACATGATTAGGAGAAAGTTAACCATAAGAAAATCCCAAACTTATGATGTGTGTAAACGGTCTTTGATTACCTAGTAGGAAACGTAAACCAACAACATTTTTGTTTTACGTTCCTTTTCGTAATTTTGAGGAATTCATTTACAACATAAAACAAAAACATAAGAAAATATACCTATCTTCATGTAGAGTTTAATCCTTTAATAAGTTTCTACCCAAAACTAATATTTTCTCCAAACTATAAGCATTCAAAAATACTTGGTCTCGCCAAAACACAAGAATCATATTCTAGAGAATCACATAATCCACAAAAGATTAACTATCTATTTCGTGTATTTTTAAACATTATCCCAAAAACCGAAAGGGTAAGGTAAAACAACTCTTCAAAATAAAATAATCCCATAGGAATGGAAACTAATTTTAAATCTTCAATGTTCCATGGTACTACCCAAAGTTCATCATAGTACATTCCATAAATAACGGTCCTTAAAATTCCTAAAAATAAACAAAAATAATATTGAAACCCAAATACAAGAAAGATTTGATAACATAGTCTTCCAAAATAAACTTCATTGTTCATATCCAAACAACCTCAACCACTCCTAACATCTTATAACAAAAGTTTCTAACCTAAACATATTTTACCCAAGATTGGTTAATCATTCCCATAAGTAACCTAAATTACTATAAGTCCACCTTAAATTCATTGATTCTTCAAAATATAAGTCAAACATACTCCTCAATGAAAAATACCATAGTAATCTATTTACCTTGATCATATAGGGTCCCCAAAATAGTGAACGTCTTCCAAAATAATAATCATATTTTAATCCCCTAATCATCCTTGTCAAATTAATACGACAATCGTCACATTTCCTGTCACATTTGTTGTTGGGACATGTTCTTCCATTTCCCACCATTAACTAAGAAGAGAAGCATAATTAGGGGCTTAAGTACTTAGCCAATAATCATGAAAAGAACCTGAAAGCATATAAGGATAACTTTTAGAAGAAAAGTATACCCTAACTTGGGATCCCCTAGGTTCCCATCTTGTTTACCCATGATCATATATTCTTATGTAAATCTTTATTTTACTTTATCTTTGTTCCTTTAACAATGGTTCATACTAAGCTTATGAATTTACCAAAGCATATCCCCCGGGAGTGTCGTAACAAAGAGTGCAGCAAGTCCCATTGTCGTGTACCAGTTCTCGTTCGAGTCTAGCTCAAAGCGGTGTTTTCGGGTTTTACCCCTATGTACATCTGTGCCAGAGCCACCTGTACCTGCTCGTATCCAGATAGGGATGTATTTGCTTGGAAACCCCTTACTCAATACTCACCAAAATACCAGGAAGATTTCCTATATTTAAACTTTTCTGTAGGGTTATTCCAAGAGTTTTCATATCCTAATTTCCACAAATAACTAAACCATCCTTTGATACCAACTATATCATCTCGCCTTTTATCACATACATTTTCATTACATTTTAAAAAATAGAGGATCTTTAAGGTTTAGTGTCTTGGAAACCAGGAACTTAAAACATGAACACATAAAAGATTCTTCTTAAACACTTGAAATGATTCTCCTCATGTTCATCCTAGGTTCATTACTACATCTCATAACCTGGGGACATACATCAAAAGAAATGGCGAGCAGAAGGACCCAGTAAGAGAAACAAGAGAAATATTTTACATATGAACTTGAGATACTTCAATAAGGTCATGAAACGAACATTAAGGCATGAGAAAGAAAACATGAGGCATATCATAATAAAAATAACATTTTTCATAACTTGAATATGTGGCTGCAACATTTAATATTGACAATAATTTCGTTTCACCAAGGTCCATCCCCAAGGTGTCATTAAAAATTACCAAGGTTATTCACCAAGGTATCAGTCTAAAAAGTCATCTCTAGAGATTAAGTCTTTACCCAATGCATTGGAGCGATATCTGGGCGCATCCTTGACATGCATTTATTATCATGTGAGCCACATATAACATCATCAAAAATTTCATAAACAACCAATATAGCATTAATGAAATGGGTTTCATTTCATAATTATAACATTTTAAAAACTGCATTAAAGACATGATCTTTATGTCACTTTAAACCCACAGAATGGGAGAGCGGGTCTCATGTATGTAAATCCCAGAATTTAAAATAGTACAATGTGGTATATATGTGAATACACCTACAGAAGAGATATATTTGAGTATTCATTTAATAAAATAAAATAACATTAGGAAAAGAGAGAGACATTTTGAGACCGAAATTCTGCAGCATAATAGCTTTGTTTCGGGGATTTAGAAAACATTGAAAAGAGAGGGTAAATGGGTCAAACAATCATAAATGACCCATAAAACAGTAGAGGGATAGAATATAATAGATTTAAAAACATGGTATTGAAATTTGAAAATATACCATATGAAATGATGAACATGAAAGGAAGACAAAAATAAGATTTCTCTTATGAAAATTCGGCAGCCTAACAGCGTTACATAATCATCAACCAAAAATGAATTGATGAGATCAAATAGGGTCTCTCATCATATGAACATAAAAGATCAGTATGATATATATAGAGATCATACCCCAACATAATAAAAATGAACTTTCAAGACTTGACATAGAATTAGAACTTTTGAAAAGGGAGAAAGGTGCAAGGACTACTTAAAAATTCAGAAGCCTAACGACGCCACTTAAACTTCAATATACTGAATTGAAGAGATCAAATGGGTTCTCTCATAATATGGCCATAAAATTTCAGTATGATAGATATACATATAATACCCCAACATAACAAAAAGTAACTTGAAATAATTGACATGAAAGTAGAACTTCAAAACGAGAAGGGTGAAGAACCACTTAAAAATTCGGCAGCCTAACGACGCCACTTAAAACTTCAAAATACTGAATTGAAGAGATAAAATGGGGTCTCTCAACATATGGTCATAAAAGATCAGTACGATATATATAGATATCATACACCAACATAAAAAAAGGAACTTGAAATAATTGACATGAAAGTAGAACTTCAAAACAAGAAGGGTGAAGAACCACTTAAAAATTCGGCAACCTAACAGCCCACTTAAAACTTCAAAATACTAAATTGAAGAGATCAAAAGAGGTCTCTAATCATATGGTCATAATTGATCATTACGATAGATATAGATATCATACCCCAACATAACTAAAAGGAAATTGAAATAATTGACATGAATGTAGAACATCAAAACGAGAAGGGTGAAGAACCACCTAAAAATTCGGCAGCCTAACGGCGCCACATAAAACATCAAAATACTGAATTGAAGAGATAAAATGGGGTCTCTCATAATATGATCACAAAAGATCTGTCTGATAAATTTAGATATCATACCCCAACATAATAAAAAGGTACTTGAAATACTTTACATGAAAATAGATCTTGAAAAATGAGAAGGGAGAAAGAATCCGTTACAAAAATTTCGGTAGCCTAACGACGCCACTTAAAACATCATAAAACGAAATAATGAGAGTAATAGGTGATCTCTAATTATGTGAACATGAAAATGGAAGTAAGAGGATTATAAAAGAACACTCTTTAACATACGAACATGGAGCATAAAATAAATTACAAAAAAGAGATTTCTTGAAAAGAAAGAGAAAGTTCGGATCACTTACCTTAAAACGTAACTCTTAAAACTCAAAGGTTGGGACCTTGAGGGCTTGGGGGCACCTCGAGAGGACTATTGGGAGGTAATGAGACCAGAACTTCGTTGGGGGAGAGTGGGGACTCTAATGGATGAGAGTATGGCTTGGTATTTATAGGGAAAGTGAGGGGACAAGGCATTAATGGCCAAGGGACACCTCATTAGTGGTTTTGGCAAAACCATGGGCTTGCCCATGGTATTTTAACATTATATTGGCCACTTAGGACACATCATACCTTATCTTACTATTCATATGTCGACCATATTGATTACATACTTAATACATCATTTAATGATGTCATTAAACACCCGTAACTTAAAAACTGTATTTTCACTATTCATCAAAAATTCAACTTTATCGGAATAATCCCAAAATTTCACCTTAACCAAATATCAATGCTCTGATTTCAAAATTGAACTCCATTTTATAAAAATAATTTTCTAAATATTTTTAATTTATTATTTTTTAAATAAATACACTATTCACCGAAAATTTAGTTTTTTAGAAAAAACCCCAAAAATTACCATAAAATAATATCGTTGCTCTGAGTTCAAAAATGAAATCCATTTTATAAAAATAATTTTTAAAATATTTTTAATTTAATTTTTAATTAAAAAACTCTATTCAATCGAAACAACTAATACTTGAATAATAATTTATGAAATCGTTATTTAACCATTTTATTGAATCACATTACTTAATCAAGGTTCCTAGATTATATTAATACTTTCTTTAAGTGAGATTACTAATCCATTTGGACACATTACTAATCCTAATCATAAAATAACTATTCATAATTTACTATTCATCAAAAAATTATGTTGAGCTTATTAGACCTTAAATTTCGTACTGAGCATAATTGTAGAAGACCATTTTTTTTAATATCATTACCCATTTTTAATTATTTAAGGTTTACATAAACATTTTTAAAATATCCTTTTTCTAAAATTCATCAAAAATATGCATACTATATTTCTCCTGTCATTTGAAAATTCATAAAATTCATCATAAGAAGAAATCAAAATTTTTATTTAAAACAAAGGATTACACAAGGTAGTTACGGTCTCCTTACATAGCCCCTTATCACACCAGCATAGGACATAAGTGTAAGGTGTGCTAAGGTGATAGAAACTGAGGGAGGCTCGGCTAACATCGTACGAGTAGTAATTTCTATCAGTTTGAACTTCTCACAAAGGCGATTCCATTCTAGCTTTACACAATGAAGTTCGGCTTGGGTTTGGTCCAGAGCAAAGCCCAGTGGTGTTACCTCCTTCCCAAGTTCTGTTAGATGGGCTTCGATCGGTCCAAGACTACTGGGTGAGTCTATCAAATCTTCTTTCTATAATAATTAACCAATATTACTTGTATTTAGAGACAATAATCAAAACGTTTAGTTTCCAGGGGTCATATTGACCAATGGTCATATAACAGTCAAAACACAATGGTATCATTTTAATTATACTCATGTTATCAAATGAAACATTTTTGTTGAGTATAAAAAACAAAATAAAATAACACATAACATTAGGAAACAGGATTTATTCAAAATTTTGTGTCGTTACAGGTATTCCAAACGTAACCATGAGGGTTACTCCCTACGTAATAATGTTATGAATGCCTCAAGTTACCTTTATGTCTTATAATTTCTATAATTTATTCATGATTTGATGAGGTATGTTAAAGTGTTTATGTTTTATGAGTAATGTATGATTTCATACATGGAAAAATGTTTTCATTTTGTACTTTTATATCCCTTACTATGCTTTTTATGTTCATCCCAAGTTTTTGAAATTTTTTTCACAGGTCAAGGGAAAGGTACATGATGTGATGATAGTGTCAAGGAAGTGTCAAGAAAGAGTCCATGTTTTATTTTAAATATGTTTCCATTGATGTGAAAAATGAGTACTATCTTATATGTAACCAGTTTGTTTAAATGTGGAGATTAATGCATGATTTATGATCTAATTCTCTAAAACTCTAAACCTAAAAAAATCTCAATGTGTATTCTTGAAATATCTCAAGATTAAGTAATGTTTAAGGCTAGGGCCTTATAGTTGGTTTCAGAGGTTGGTTTAGATAACTTTACGAGTTAGAAAATTATTAAATTATAAATTGATTTATGGTATGATTGAAATGATATAGCATTTAAAGATTACCATGTTTCTTCACCTAAGATATTTCGGTGTTCAGAATGATTTTCCACAGAGGAAACAAAGTATCTATGTTGGGAAGACATCAGGAGGAAGACAACCTTCCTAATCAGCATCCTGAGATGGTCGGAATTGGAACTGAACAGTTTGTTGTAGTAATAGCGCCGTTGACTCAAGCGATAAATGGTGGTGGTATCAATGCAAAAGATCAGCCAGATCAAATGCATAGGAACATGTGAGTTGTGGAGCGTTTCATGAGGCATCATCCCCCATCATTCATAGGATCATCTGACCCTGTGCTAGCTTAAGGGTGGATTAGAGAACTAGAAAAGATTTTCGATGTCATGGGGTGTTCAGAAAATCCAAAGGTTAGTCTTTCTATTTACCATTTGGAGGGTGAGGTAGATCAGTGGTGGTCGATGGTTAAAAATATTAGGGATGCTGATGAGATTGATTCTCTTGACTGGGATGAATTCAAAGGTATATTTCTCGAGAAGTATTTTCCTAAGGTTGTTCCACATAGGATGGAAAAACAATTCCTAGAATTGAGGAAAGAGGAAAACTCAGTGGCTGCCTATGAAGAAAGGTTCACTCGATTGGCAAGTAATGCTCCAAATTTTATCCGAGACCTTGATAGTAAAATAAATCATTTTTACTTAGTATTAAATCCAAAATATCGAAGGAAATTAGCTTCTCATGAGTTAAAATGTTGTGAAAATCTTTTTCGATGTGCTAATAAGGTGGAAATAGAGTTTGCTGATGATCAAGTGTTCTATAACAACCAGCAGAATAAGAGACCGAGGTGGCAGGAGAAAGGAATGAATTATTCAAAAAGGTCTGACGGTAATAAAACTAAGTTTCCAATTTGTGATAAATGTGGAAAAAGGAATGTTGGGGAATATCTTCTAAATTCTGGAAAGTGATACCGATGTGGTAAGATGGGACATAGGGCTCGTGATTTCACTGAAAATGGTCAGGGTAATGGTAAAACCAAATTCGATTTATTGTTAGTGAAATGTTTTTAGTGCAATGAGAAGGGTCACAATGAAAATAAGTGTTCAACAAGGAGCTTGAGTGATGGGAAGCAGTTAGACTAAAACCAGAAAGGGGTGGTGAAATCCTTTGCAACTACTTCAGCTGATGTTGGGCCATCAAATGAAGTGGTATCCGATACTTTTTTTGTTTTTTCATATTATGCCAATGTGTTGTTTGATTCGGGGTCTACACATTCTTTCATCTCTGAAGACATTTCTAGTAAAATGGGAATACCATCTCATGAAATGACTCCTGAACATGTGGTAAAACCACATGGGGGAAATTTTGACGCAAAAATAATATATAAGAATCTTTCTATCCTTATCCATGGAAGGAACCTAATTGCAAACCTTATTGTTTTACCTCTAGTAGAGTTTGATGTTATCCTAGGTATGGATCGACTCTCTATTTACCATGCTATGAGTGATTGTAGAGCTAAAGAAGTTTCTTTTCCGAAAGACTTTCAGTTTGTGTACAAGAATGAACTCTTACTATTGATAACATCTCCAGAGGATGAGAAACTTGTAAAAGATGGAAATAAATGTTACCTTTCACATATTGCTGAAAACAAAGGAACTATTTAGAATAATGATATGCAATTGGTAAGTGAGTATCCTGATGTTTTTCCAGATGAGTTGCCTGGAATAATACTAGATTGGGAAGTTGAGTTTACTATTGACTTAGTTCCTGATGCTAATCCAATTTCAAAACCCCCTTATCAAATGGCTCAAATTGAACTTCTAGAGTTGAAGGAGCAATTGCAAGAATTATTAGAGAGGATTCATTCGACATAGCACATCACCATGGGCTGCTCCTATTTTATTTTTTAAAAAGAATGATGGTTCAATGAGACTTTGGATTGATTATAGATCCTTGAATAATTTAACAGTTAAGAACAAGTATCCTTTTCCTCATATTGATGATTTGTTTGATCAGCTCGAGGGAGCTCAGTATTTTTTGAAGATTGAATTGAGGTCGGGGTACCATCAGTTTAATGTAAAAGATGCAGACGTACCAAAGACTGCGTTCTGTACTAGATATGGCCATTATGAATTTGTAGTTATGCCTTATGGGTTAACCAATTCACCTGCTGTAATCATGGACCTTATGAATATAATTTTCCATGAGTTCTTGCATAAGTTTTTGGTTGTTTTATTGATGATATTTTGGTGTTTTCTAAAAGTAAAGAGGAGAATAAAAGACATTTAAGGGTTATTTTTCAAACCTTAAAAGAAAAGTAATTGTAATGGGAAATTCAGAAAGTTTGAGTTTTAGTTGCAAAAAATTTCTTTCCTTGGTCATATTGTTTCTAAATATGGGATAACTGTTGATCCTGCAAAAACAAAGGTTGTTGAAGAATGTCCAAGACCCACAAATGTAACTTATATTCATAGCATCCTTGGTTTGGTAGTCTATTACAGAAGGTTTGTTAGAAATTTTTCATGGTTATCTACTCCAATGACTAATCTAACTCGGAAGGGTGTTAAGTTTATCTGGACAAATGAATGTGATGATTGTTTTCAGGAACTAAAAAGAAGATTGGTGAATGCTCCAGTTTTGGTACTACCTCCAGGAATGGTGAGTTTGTTATATACAGTGATGCTTCATTGAAGGGACTTGGTGGTGTCCTTATGCAGAATGATTAGGTAATTGCATATGCTTCACGACAGTTGAAAACTCATGAGGTAAATTACCCTACACATGATTTGGAATTATGTAATGTTGTTTTCGTTTTAAAATTTTGGAGGCATCATTTGTATGGTGTAAGGTTTGACATATATACTGATCACAAAAGTATAAAGTATATATTCACTCAGAAAAAATTGACCATGACACAGCAGAGATGACTAGAATTAATCAAGGATTATGATTGTACAATTCATTACCATCCGGGAAAATCAAATAAAGTGGCTAATGTTTTGAGTCGAAAAAGTAATGCTTCATTAACGATGTCGTGTTTCGAACGTGATCCTTTGGTTAAGGATTTGATGAAATTTTGCATAGAAGTTGTTGGTGGTGGATGCCCTTCTGTTTTGTTTTAGGTATCAGTGAAATCTTCTCTATCAGATAGAATTAAGCATGCACAGAAGCAAGACAGTGAGTTGTAGAAAAAGGTAGAGCGGGTTTAGAAAGTTAAGTTGCCTGAATTCAACATTGATAATGATATTGTTTAGAGATTTGGGAAGAGATTGTGTGTGCCTTGTGATTCATAGTTGAAGAGAGAGTTGTTATGTGAAGCTCAGAGTTCTCTGTTTTCAGTTCATCCAGGCAGTACTAAGATGTATAGAGATTTTCAGGAGTATTATTGGTGGGACGGAATGAAAAGGGATATTTCTGATTTTACTGTGAAGTGTTTGACATGTCAACAGGTTAATGCAGAGCAGCTGTTCCCAAAAGGGTTTCTTCAGCATTTAGCAGTACCATAATGGAAATGGAAGAATATATCCATGGACTTCATTATGGGACTGCTGAAGACACCTCGAGGTAATAATGCGATCTGGGTTATTGTTGATCGCTTGACTAAATCTGCTCATTTCCATGCTATACAAGATACTTTTCCCTAGATCAACATTCCCATTTGTATCTTAAAGAGATAGCCAGGTTACATGGATTTCCTCTATCCATTGTATCTGATCGTGTTCTTAGGTTTACTTATAACTTTTGGAAGGGCCTTCAGAAGTCATTGGGTGCTGGATTAAATTTTAGTACAGCTTTTCATCCTCAATCAGATGGGCAGTCAGAACGAACAATTCAGACTTTGGAGGATATGCTACGTGTTTGTTCGATGGATTATCAGGGAATTTTGGACCAACATCTTTCTTTGGTTGAGTTTTCGTATAATAACAGTTTTCATTCCAGTATACGGATGGAACCATTTGAGTCATTATATGGGAAGCGGTGTCGAACTCCATCTTTCTGGGATGAAGTGGGTGAAAGGAAGTTGATGGGACCAGAATTGGTAGAAGAGATGGCAGAAAAAGTTCAATTGATTCAGAAACACAAGAGAACAACTCAGAGCAGACAGAAATGTTATGCAGACAACATGATGAAGGATCTATCTTTCGAGGTAGGTGATCATGTTTTTCTCAATGATTCACCGTGGAAAAGTGTGATCCGATTTGGTAAAAAAGGAAAGCCAAGTCCAAGGTTTATTGGACCATATGAAATTCTGGAGAGAGTTAGATCAGTTGCTTACCGAGTGGATTTACCTTCGAGTTTATCTCAGGTACACATTGTTTTTCATGTTTCAATGTTAAGGAAGTATATTCCAGATCCATCTCATGTTTTGAGCCCATAGGTAGTTCAGTTGGAATAGAATCTCTCTTATGAAGAACAACCAGTCCAGATTCTTGACCATAGAGAGCAAGTGTTGTGGAATAAGGTAATTCACCAGGTAAATGTTTTATGGAAAAACCATATGGTTAAAGAGGCGACATGGAAATCTGAAAATGTTATGAGGGATAAATACCCCCACTTATTTTGATAAGTAAACAAAATTGCGAGGATGAAATTCCCAAAAGGGGGGAAGGATGTAACATCCCAAGTAAATAAAGAATAAAACATTTTCATATTTACTAATATTTAGGAATTAAATATTAATTTTACATTAAAGGGGGTTCTATGTTAGATAGCATACCCGATACGCAACAAAGTTTCTTTGAAATCTTACGTTGCAGACTAGTAAAAAAATAATATTATTTTATATGGTAGTTAAAACGTAGTCGTTGTATTAGTAGGAATGAATAGAAATAACTAAAATATGTTTATATATGTTTTTAAATGTTTTTACATTTATCCAATAAAGGATAAAGTCTTAAAATACGAAAGGAATTCAATTTTAGGCATATATATTCTAATTTTCACTAAATGTCCACTAATCGCCTTTTGATGGAGAACTGTCATTAAATATAGTTTTGGTCACTCTTATACATTCTATTTGACCAAATAAAATTCATCTTTAGATTTAGGACATCAAAATATACTATTTGTAAATTTTTTGTATTTTTCCTATAAAGTTCATTTTTTTAATGAATAGTGAAAATGTTATATTTTAATTCAAAAGCACTTTTTAATATAAATTATTAACATGATTAGATTATCTTTTGAATTGGATTTCAAGTGATATTAGAATATATTTTTACCATTCAATCCAGTAGTGGTCTTTGGAATTAATTTCATTTTGAAATTGGACTTAAACTAGTGTCAATCTATTGATATATATTGTTTCATAAAAACACGCTATTTGTTCTAACAGCGGGAATTAATTATTAAATTAATTAATGTAATTTATATGTTTTGAATTTTTTTAAATAGAAATCAGTTTTGAATTCATAATGTCAAATATATCTTAGGGTGATTATTTGGTATTTTTGTGAAAAACTTAAATTTTTGATGAATAGTGAATTCACTAAGTTGTTCTTAAAAAAACTGATTTTTCGTTTAAATGAAATTTTACCATTTATTTGTTTTGAATTTCAAAAATCAGACATACATGGTTGTCATTAAGAAGTAAAATCTGGTTCAATGGGATTAAAATAATTTTTTGGTGAATAGTAACTTTTCAGTTTTTAATCACGATTAGAGGTAATTAGTATAATTTAAGGTAAAAATAATATTTTAATAATATGGAATGACCTTGACACATTTTATAACCTTATTTGATGTTTCATGGAAGAATATGAAAATCCATGGGTCATCTTGGGGACCCCTTGGAGCAACTTTGGTAGGAAAATGTCATTAATAACTTTTTATTTAATGTCAAATTAAAAATGTCACAAACATGAGTTGTTTTACAAAAACAATTTTTAAATGGGGTTATACAGGTCATATTTTTTATTGTAAATATTCATTAGAAAGATAAAAATATTTCCAACATCATTATATTTTTTTTATAATTTTTAGACATTAAATAAATTAAATTTGTTATGACACCATGATGATGCATTGATTACCTCATTATTTAACGATTTAAATAAAATGAAAAGATAATGTAAAATATAAGACCTATAGATGTCAAAAACATATTTTATGGGTGGATTTAGATCTATTATTACCTTATCCTCTAAATATATAATTTTTGGTCCTTTTAAATCTGAAAATCATTTTATAATAAAGTAACCTTTTATAACATTCCAAGAGAGCCCCTCCTCTCCTCTTATAAAAGGCCCCCACCCCTACCACCTTACCCACACCTCTCAAGCCTTTGTCTGGGAAAAACCCTACCGATTTTGTCTCTACACATCCCTCTATTAATCATAGAAGCCTCACTTTGGGCAGAAGTCTTTCCAAGGAAGCCTGCGAGCTCAAATCAAAAAGAGTTACCTGTTTTGAAGGTAGTGTCTTCTCTTGTGTTATTATGTTTTATTTCGCTTCTCCTACCCCCAAAACTCTTTTCAATCCATTATATTGTAATAACAACATCATCTTATATATACTAGGATTATTTTATAAGAATTATTCGAGCTACACTTACACACACCTACATCTAATGGTTAAAGAACATACTGTTTCTGTGGATGGAGAATTTCGGCCTCACGAAACGATGATTGTTCAATATTCTTCAAACACCATCAAAGGTGGACATTAAGATGACACTTTATTTATGTATGATATATAGTATGTTTATGTTTTACATAATCTTTGGTATTTTTCATTTATTTCATACCTTTATGGTTAACATTATGGGTAAACGTGATATCTTCATTTTAAGAAGTGCGGACTATCGCCCCCTCAAAATGATTTGATTCGTTAATACCATATGTGGTATGTATAAAGGATATATTTAATGATATTATATATGATATTATACTGGAATTATAATATACCTTTATATCATTATGATTTCACTCCATTAAGTAAAAAAATATAAATGAAAGTAGTGTTCATGCATACGTACGGCTTACCGTCTCCATTAACGGTGCATTTCATTTCTTACCTCTAAATGTTATGTAATATTATAAATGCATATATATATTGGATATATATAATATATATGATATCTACATCATGGGTATAACTATGTATATAATGGATTATGAACAACATGTAATTATAAAGAGTTTATTTTTGACTCAAGTACCAATGATCGTTAAAACGACCATTATTAACTTAAATAATTACATAGTGTTCATGACATGGTAATACGCGATATGAAATGAATATGAAATTGAAAAATGTTGTTAAGAAAGTAGAAATTAACTCATGTTTATTATTCAGGACATTAAAGAACGATCGTGTCAAGTCATACCCGAGGTATGGGACTTCGTCTCAATCTCCTTTCATTGAGGCATATTTTGTTTTATACACAACTTTCTTTTATATGGTGTATAAACCCCTTTGAAATTTTCATTTATTCAAAAAGAATCTTTTTTTATACGAAGCATTTTACTAAACGAAAAAAGGAAAGTTTTTTTGTCATACGTATGCGGTGACAACGACTTCTCCGCCGCCATGACCATTATTTGAGTTTGGGCTTCCTCTACAATCCACAACTTTTTTTAAATGAAAAATAAATTCCATGTTATAATATTATTTTATTCTAATATTGAAAATGGTTTTCATAATGTTTTTATTATATCAATGTGTGGAATTGATATATTGTGATTGAAATGTGGAAATTTTATGTTTCCTTTATGCATGTTTTATGTGATACGATTATGTTATGGTTCTTGGGCCTTTTTTAAGAAGCTGGGTGGTTCTGTGATAAACTAAGGGCGGGTGATCCCGATATAGCTCTCCAATGCATTGGGTAACGCGAAGGAGTTAAACATTAAGGTTTCTCTGAAGAGATTTAGGGAATATACTGTGATGGGTATTCCAAACATAACCATGAGGGTTACTCCCAACATAAGAATGTTATGAATGCCTCAAGTTACCTTTATATCATATGATTTATATGATTTATTCATTATTTGATGAGGTATGTTAAAGTGCTTATGTTTTATGAGTAAAGTATGATTTCGTACATGGACTAATGTTTTCATTTCGTACTTTTATATCCCTTACTGAGCTTTTTATGCTCATCCCATGTTTTTGAAATGTTTTTCACAGGTCAAGGGAAAGGTACATGATGTAATGATAGTGTCACTGATGTGTCAAGAAAGAATACATGTTTTATTTTGAATATGTTTCTGTTTATGGGAATAATGAGTACTATCTTTTATGTAACCACTTTGTTTAAATGTGGAGAGTAATGCATGATTTATGATCTAATTCTCTAAAACTCTAAACCTGAAAAGATCTTCAATGTGTATTCTTGAAATACCTCAAGATTAAGTAATGTTTAAGGCTGGGGCCTTATATTTATAATATGTTAAAAATTTATTTTATATTATGTTAGAAAAAAATTATGTACTTTGGTTAAGTGTTTTCACTTCTCAATTTTATTTCATTGGGATATGTTCTAGTTTCAAAACCTATATTATTTTTTGTTATATATATATATATATCATGATTTAATTTTATGATATGTTTTATGAATATAGTTTTTTTATAAATCGAATGTTCTCTCCTTCATATGGTTGGATTCAATGATTACATATGTTGTGAGAGGTTATGTTCTAAAATCACATTTTTATCAGGATA
Source organism: Viscum album (assembly GCA_963277665.1). Taxonomy (NCBI): domain Eukaryota; kingdom Viridiplantae; phylum Streptophyta; class Magnoliopsida; order Santalales; family Viscaceae; genus Viscum; species Viscum album. The sequence goes on from OY728136.1 coordinate 1,522,415,760, forward strand.
ATTAATATTGAAATTCATAATTTGTAAAATTGTATCTAATATTTCACATAAAATCAATATATTTTATTATACATTAGACATTTATTGGGTTTCCATGTTTTTATTCAATGTTCTCATCCTTCGGTACTCAAAAACCAAAATATTATTTTAAAAAATAACATGCCATTATTTTTCATTTTTGGTGATGAATCATTGTGTTCCATATGTACATTCTTAATTTTTTTAATATATGTTTCTATCTATAAAATTATTTATAATATATAACATGTAAAAATCCTCTTTGTTTCTTTACAAATTATTTAAAATAATATTTTGAATAATTTTCTCTACAAATTACTTTTGAATTTTTCATACAACTATAAAAAAAATTAAATGGTTATCGATTGATTAAATGATACTTTTGGTTGAATAGATATTATTTATTTTAATTCCATGATTGTTTTTTTTGTTTTTTAAATGAAAATACTCTTAACATTGTTGTAGAAATTATTATAATTTGATACATAGAAAAATATAAAAAAAATTATTTATATCCAATTTATTTTAATAATTCTTTATAAATTTAAATATTCATTGTGGAATATTTTGATTCACTATGGTTGTGATATTTTTATACCATACAATTTCTTTCTCTATAAATATTACAATGTTTATTTTATAAGGATTTTTTTATTAAATAAATGTTTTTCCAATTATTTAATTTATCTAGTGTGAAATGAATAATATTTTTTGTGGCATGCTTATGTATGTTTTTTTCATAATGTGATGGATATTACTAGAATAATATATCCCACAAATTAAATGGGTAAATCATGATATTTTATGAGGTAACATTAGATTAGATGGAAATTAAATCTAATCCCTGTTGGTAGTCAACTAACTATGTTTGTTGGTTTGGGGAGTGAATCCAATCAACTCAAGGACACTGTCAACAATTATTTTTGGAATAAAAAGTGACCCCAATATACTAAATATGAGAATCTATCTAATATGATGTACTAGCTTTAGATATTATCTTTTACTAATGAAATATTATTTTTATGATTATTTTTAAGGGAAACAATTACATCTCATTCATATAATATTGGCTTGTGGCTCATTATTTATTATTGATGATTCCATAAATAATTCACTACTTTTTATATGATTAATCAATATTAAATGCTTAAAAAGGTTATGTTAAATGATATATATGATATTTTATAATATTTTTGGATTATGTTCATATAGACTTATTCTTAGCTTTTACTCATTTTGAATCATTGATTTATATCTCCCATACTTTCCCTTACTCTGAATATTATCACACACATTCAAATAATTATATTTCCCCATGTTATAAATAATACTATTAAATATGATATGTTTAATAAGGAATACATGCTTGGATAAATGTATTGAATAATTTTAAATATTTTTTGAAATAATATGTTTATGTACCCAATCTCCAAAGGAATTAAAAATTTTGGTACTCTAGAGTGTATCATTATTATATGAATCAAATATTCAAATAAAATGATTTTATATTTATGTATGTGATGGTTGTTCTATTTATTTTATATTAATGTAAGAGTTAGACATTATTTTTACGTTTTTTATATAACCATAGTGAGAAAATAATGGAAATTATTAAGTATATGATAAATCATTGAAATTTTCATATAGTAGATAATAGGAAGTTTCATATCAATGAAATTACATTATATATAAAAATATTGAATAAAAATCCATCATAGATAAAACTAGTGTATATACCTTGAAATGGTCGGTTGGGTATTAACATGGAATTATCCTAGTGAATGATAATGTATACTAATTATACAATTTTTTTGATACTCCCAAGGGATATTATTATTTTTATTAGTAGTATATTTATAAAATATTTTGATGGGATCGAATATATTTTGTTTATAAATACTAACATGAAAAGAGAAATGTAAAAATTATTTTGATACATAGAATTTATTTGAATATATGAATATCAGAACATCATAATTTCATATATATTGTGTTAAAAAATTAATCAAATTAATTGTATGTATGTATATTTTAAATTATAGGTGTTATGATAGAGAGATACAAGTCCGTAAAAAGTGTTTTAAAAAAACTTGATCTAGTATAATAAATTTTATTCAATGTGGTGTGAACCCATAAATATTAGGGGAACTTTTTCCTATATATGTTATGAATAATGGACTAATGATTTAATTAGGGTCCCTAAATTATTTAAAATAACACAACGAAATATTTTATTTTATGTGTAGAAATACACATAATATTTTAAATTCTAATTTATTTGGAAGAATAATAGTATTTTGAATTATTTATTTTGTATACAAATGTAATGAAAAAAATATTTTTTTATACGAATGGTTATTTGAATGAATATTTTTATAAGATTTTTTTATCATTTCTAAAACCCAATACAAGAAAAATTATTGATGCCCTTGTTTTAACTTATTTTTCATAGTGTTTTTGGAGTTTTCCAACGATATTTGATTAACCAAAAATGTTATAACATATGATGGAATTTAATTTATTTTATTTTTAAACTTTTATATGTAAATTTCTTTTTATACTCATTGAACTATGGTGGGAATGATTATATATTGTATACAAAGTTGTGTATTGTTTCATTTAGGTTAAAAAACAACATTTTAAGCACTGAACCCAAAAGCATGGGTCCAGGCCATTGTAATTGATATCATAGAAGCATTATATACAATATAAGAGATTATATATTTTTATCTGAGTGGAAAAATAAAAGAGTTTATTTGTTCTTATTAACAAAAATTCTAAATATAAAAATTCATATTTTTTATGATGATCAAATTGTGAAGACCCAATCCATTCAATGGATTGAATGTGGAATCCCATTAATTCTAAACACAATTCTATAATATAATTATTTTTAAATGGATTAATTTATAATTAAAACAAAGTGACGATATTTTTGAGATGAATATATTCAAAAATAATAATAGAAATTTAGTGTTTAAATTATTTTTTTATAATATAATGATAATAATGATACTTAATTGTCCATATTGTTATTAGTTTTCTATTATATTTCAAAAAATATTTTTTTCTAATTTATTATATTAAAACAATTATTTTTTTAATTTTTATTGAATATAATTTATTTTTAACAAATATGTTATATAATGGAATAATGTATTTGGAAATAATATTAATATATTATTATAGTTAATTTTTTTATTAATATTCAAATTTTAAAATATGATATTTATATATATATTTGAGTGAAGTGAATTTATCAATTTAATTGAATCATATATATAAAATAATAAATTTTTTGTTTTTTAAACATTGAAAATATGTTAATTGATTTTCATTTATAAAAAAATTGAAATGAAAATGTAGTAAAAAAATAAAGGAAATTGTTTTGGCGGTTTGTGGGTCTATTTAAATCTAGTTTAGGGAGGGTCATATTCATCCATGGGTGATGGAGGTCTTCGTAGAAGGGGGTTTGACTTCAGTATGTGTTTTACACTACATGGAGGGTTCTTGGTGAAGGAAGATCAGGTACCAGTAGGTATGTTCGAGTGGGTATGGATTCAGATGAAGAGTTTCTACAGGGGATGTGATTAAATTATATTGGTGTTCTCATCATTGAATTTCTCTTGTTATATATTTTTTGATCTCTTGGAAGGTGTGTTTTTAAATGTTTTTTGATTTATGATTTTTCTTTTGGTGTGATCTATGATGTTGTAATTTTCTTTTGTTTTCTTTATTGATCTTTGTTTTCCATTTTTGTCGATTTATTTTTATTTTTTTGGTTACTTTCCATAATTTTGGATTAATATCACCCACTAATACTTTTTAGTATTTATAGTTCACTATTTTGATAATATTATATTAATTTTTTCAATTGGTTTGGGTTAGTTTTGGAATATTTATACCGATCTTCATGAGCATGCTTGATTGTGTATGTTTTTCTACATAAATAGATGGGATATTTGGATATAATATCTTTATATCAGTATTCAAATGAAATTGGTGGACCAAATTTTAGTCTATATATGTTGATAGTGTTAGAATGATGATGATATTCGTCTACAAATTAAGTAAGGGGATTAAATTTTATTTTTTCCAAATTCTTATTTGTTTTTTGAATAAATTCAAATATTTGATTTTGAATATTAGAAAGTGAGATGTTATTCATATTTAATTTTTATTTTATCATTCCTAATCATCAAATTAGAATTTTATACACAAATAATTTTTATGGATCTCGTATTTTTGTTTGATATTTTTTAATGTCATTTTTCAGTATGAGTTTAATTTTATTGATCAAATTGTGTGAGTCTACATAAGTATATATACATATATCTATATAGAATTATATTTTTTCAGAAATAATACTGTAAGATAAATATTTCTATTATTTATTTGGACCGTATTAATCATATAATTAAATTGAATTAATTCATTATTTTATATTTATTGAATATAAAATTTATAATAATTTCAACATTTCAATTTTTATATTATTATATAATGTATTATATATAATTGTATAATTTTCATGAATATAACTATTTTAATACGTTAATTTAGGACCATTGGGACATGGTTTCAGGTCTTAAGTCAATGTAGTCATATTTGGTTACCACAAAACTATTAAAAGGGGACATATAATTATAAAATATGTATATTTCAGTTAATAAATTATTATTAATCATGATTTATTTGAAGTTATGAATATCATAATTTCATTATATCTTATACATGACATTCAATAATGTTGATTATGAACATCATTTAAATTATAATTAATAGTCTATGCATTTTTTTGTAGGTATTCATTAATTTTATTATAAATTTATCTTCTTTATAACAATCATATAAAACTAGATTAAACATGGGATTCTTATAAAAATGGCTTGAGAAACACTCAAGAATATATTTATGACAAATTATAAAAAAGGATATTTTTTAGTATATAAAATAATATTATGTATATTTTTTGGAAATGCTTATGGTTATGGTAGAGAAGGATGTTCCATAAAATGTATTTTATAAAACAATTTCTAGTATTATGAATGTTATGTTATAGAAAGGGAACCTATAAATCAATAGAGTAATTTTTCTTATATGAGTTATGACTTGTTGAATCAGCTTTAAATTATGGAATTATATCTATCATTAATTACCCACAAATTTTTTTTATTTTCAATGAATAAATCCCAATAATCTATTAAATTATATATTCTTTTAGAAATTATTTTTTTATAAATTACCTATTTTTAGTAAAAATGTTATTAAAATCCTTTTTAATGTACACATGTCATTTAATAAAAATGTTTGAAATAAATTTATTATCATTTTATAAAAACATTCAATGAAAATTATTGATCATAAATTTGTTTATATTATTTTCACAAGTTTGTTAATGTTTCTTTAAGGCATCCGCTTCACAAAAGAGTTAGCACATATGACAAAATTTGTATTATTTTATATTTAATATCTAATATGTTTTATGTTTCTACAAATCCATTATATCCTATAATAGAAATGTTCCTCTATTTCATAAAGAATGTTTTATTATTTTATATAATTTTTAAAAACAAATACTACACACTATTTTAAGCAGTGAACCCAAAGGAATTTGTTCGGGCCATTATAGTGCAAGGAGATGAACTTCATGAACATCAGAACGATCCGGGACAGGATAGGGATACCTCTCATGAGGATCTTGATTCTAATAGGATGGAGAATGAAGGCATGCAAAAGGGAAGAGGGCGTCATAACAGGGGAGGATCCAGGGGCCGTGGCCAGCCTAGGAAGAGGTAACTCTTTGGTGTGCATTTGTGTTGGTTTATGGTGTAGTTCGATGCATGTAAGCACACCCTTAATCTGTTTTATCTTTATTATCTTTTTTTCAAATAAATTTTGGGTCTGGGTTTAGAACCCATGGTCGAACCTTCTTGGTAGATTTAAAAAAATGACAAGGAGTATGAAAATAAATATGAATTTAGATTTAAGGACATTATGTTTATTTCACCCAAAGTGAGGAAAATGACTGATGAAAATAGAACAATTTACATTTATATATTATTTCAAAGGAATGAAATTAATCAGTTTTGGATGTTTCCTTTCCTCTAAGAGTATGAATAATATATATCACAATGTTTTATATATCACATGACACAAGAAATTCATATATTAAATTTTCATTTTTGTCAATGGCCACACGAAGTTGGATTATTTTTTCCTATGGAGAAGGAACATTACATGATATGTTCAATCCATAGTGAAGTGCATGAATATTTTATTGATGTATTAGTATGTAAGTATGAATATTTAATTCATTTTTAAATTATAATTATAATTAATTTTATTATATTATTATTTTCTCTTAGTATAAATTTTAATTTATTTCAAGTTACAACATGATTAAAGAGATGCATGATAAATTTTAGAAAAGAAAACAACATTCATTTTCAGTTAATAAATTTTTGACATGATATTTAATAATATAATTTAGAAATAAAAAATTATTTTTCACTAAATTTTCTTAAAAATGATCATTTAATGGAATTTGGAAAGTTTTTTGAATATTTATCAATGAAATAATTTCCATGTGGAAAATTAGGAAGCATAATAAAGTATGATTTCATTATAAACATTTCCTTAATATTTAATTGTGATTAAATTATAAATTAATTTTTCAAATAAAAATATTTAAGGATCCTCACCATTATAGTGCATACGAGGAATGACACATTAAAAGTTTTTCGTAGAATTATTTCTCATATTTTTTTATATTTAAATTTATTTTTTATGTATTCTAAACATGAATGTTAGAATTGTATGTATGTTTTCATGTTGTTTTTCATATTTTACTTCTTATTTTAAGCATTTATATCATCAAGTAATTATTATTGATTCCTATTTTACTCTTCTTTGGATAAGAGGAAGAAAAATGAATTTATTTAAAAAATATATTCTTTTCCCCTCTATTATCAAATAAAAAATGTTAAAACCCTATATAGATAAATTTATCAACATTATTATAAGATAAATTACATGAAAAACTAATACAATAATTTATTTTAAATGTTAATTTATATTAATTTATGGTGAAAATTTATTTCATAAATTTCCTATAATAACGCTGGGTACAAGATGACATATAACAGAAAAAAACTAACATGAACATTAATTTTCATCAGTAGTGGATATTATTGTCCTCTCCTTATGAAATAAAATTCATACTGGGTAACTGGATAGATAACATTCTCCCCATTTATCCTATGTAAAATATGATGTTTGTGTCAAACATACATGATATAAAATATATTTTTAATATTAAATAAAATAAATCATTTTATTTATTTGAGTTAACAATTGATGAGAATGTTAACAGAACATTAGGGTCATCTATTTAAATGGTGTTTATTGATAATTATTTACCATTCCCTACTAGACTCTAATGAGATACATTCTTATAAGGCAAGGGAAATTTTTTTCAAATAGTTTCTCATCTTATTATAAATGAAGCATGTTTCCTTTTCTGATTCTTTATTTTCCTTTCTTCTATGGCTATATATCCCTTATATATGTAGTCTTAATAAAATCTCATTATATTTTATCATGTATAAGGTAGTTTCTTTAAAAAAAATTCTACATTTTGGATATTTTGGACATCCCATCTTCTTTTATAAAACATTTTGTTTTTTATTGTCTCTAAGAATTATTCAATTTTTTATTTATATTAAATAAATAATACTTAGTGAATTATTTCTCTTTCCTTATAGAACATGGTACTATATAATTATAAAATGAAATGTCTTGAATGACTAGTTTTTTATGAGTCTTTGATTAGTTATATCAATGAATCATTAATTATTTATTTCAAGATTAGGTATATATTATATAGAATGTATTGAAAATAATATAAATATATGCTCATAATCACGAAAACATTCATATTCATTCTATTTAATATTTATATAATTCCCTTCCATATTTTTCCATTTCCATAGAAAAATGTATCTCTCAAGGAATACAACCTTAAAATACATCTATTATATTCTCTAAATTTCATCTTACAATATAGAATTATTATTAATTAGCACAATTTTATTGAATATCCTATTTCACAATACATGTATAGAGTACCCATATACATTTCATTACATCTCATTTATTTAATATAATTTCAAGGTAAATTTTCCACTATACAGCTACCAATGTCAAAATAGTTCCACAAAAGGATATATTTTTTTTTCCACATAATGCGATCAAAAATTGTTACATCACGTCCTTGTGTAACATCATGATCTATATGGTATGTTATATTTGAAATAACCAATATAAAATAAACTAATATAGTAATAATATACTAAACTATAACACAATTCATGTTAACATTATCATCCATAAAATATCATTGTTGATTATGTGTTTGAATTTCATTTACAATCCTTCTTCTTGTATCTATCACATAAAAATATATTACAATAAATTATATAATCATGTTATTCATATGTATCAATGTCTTGAATATTTTTATGGTGTTGAATAATCTACTTAATAATTTGTAAAAAAATGTTTGCAATTGTTATTTCCCTTAATATATTGTTCTTAAGGATCAGAATAATGTTTCTCATATTACAATTTTGGTGAACATGATTCTAGAAATCAATTACCAGTTTTTATTATATTACAATACAATAAGATACTAGAGATATTTTAACAAATGTAACTTCCATTTTAATGTCTTGAGATACTAGGAACATACATGACTTCCACATTACAATGAAACATTAAAATTAAGCATAAATAATCTGGAAAGTTTTCTTATTCAATAATGAATTCATTCAATGATCCATTCTTAGAACACTGGGTAATTTAGAAAATGTGGGATATATAATTACAAGTAATGAGTTGTGCAGAATGGATACTATTATGAATAAATAGTAGATAACAATATAGATGATATAATAATAATAAAACAATCTGTATAGTCAATAATTTGGGGTTTAGTGCATCTACGAATAACATAACATCATTAATAATCACATGGAAAATAATATTAGATTTATCAATAATGGAATTCATAGATAGAAAAATATAAAACATATCATTTAGATAATGTAAAACTCATCATTCATAAATGGTCCTGGATACACCAAATACTCAACTAATAAGTTCTTCATTCCAAATAGTTTTACAAATATGATATACCAATTATCAAGGGTTTATAAAATTTCATGACCCAGCCATCACATTATTATATCCATTTTCACTTTCATATAATAAGTTAATAATAAAATAAAAAATTAATATTCTTTAGTTATCAATATATATATATATTTAATCCACAATATAAAATGTCAATATTAATTGGTTAGTAGAATGAATTTGTTTGTAATATTCATTCAATATATATATATATATATATATATAAGCATGAGGTTGTTGTCACTCTTCATAAGCCTTCTGAATTTCAGCATGCTATTACTACTGTTGTCCACCACGGTTTATCTACGCTTGCTGAGGAGGAGGAAGGGTATCAATCAGAGCATGAGGCTGCTGTCCAGAATGATGTAAATCTAGGTTTTGACTATGATTCATTGGACGCGACTTGTATTAATGGTAAGATGATTGTCTTTAATGATGACGTATTCCAGCTGGTGGTGCCTAAAAATACTAGGGCATGCCCAGTTCAGGTGGCCAATGTGGGTGCTCGGATGGAAGATGATCTATTTTTGGATAGTGTTGTTGTAGGAGAAGTTTTTGTACAATAGGGGATTCAAGAGGGTGTACAGGTGGAGGGAGCTACTTTTGTTGATAAGGATATTGGTTAGCAAGGTGATCCAGGGGTAGAGGGTTTGGCACGATCTTTTTCACATGTGCAAGTTGATATTCTTGCAATAGCTCCCCCTGCTATTTCGGAGGAATGATACCCTCCGATGGCTTTGGATAAGAGGGGGACTAATCTGGATGTTTCTCCAATGGTTGCATTGATTGATGAGGTGTTGCAAAAACATATAAAATCAGACGTCCGTTTTTCCCATGTTAGAGTCTATTAATAATCCTGTGTTTGATATGATTAATCTTTAAGGGCTCAAAAATACAGGATGCAGAAATCGAAGAAGCTCTTCCCCAATTCCGGCTTATGTTGACGGATTGGAGATCACAAAGGAGATGGAATATCCAATTCACAATACTGGACATTCTCTCAATGATGTACAGGACTGTAAGACTATACATGAGGATTATCAGGACCTGCATGAGGAGTCTTCTACTGTATTTTATCATCAAGATGTCACTGCATCTATTAATGATGGGCTTTCAATGTTGTGTGGGGAAGTTACTCCTGAAGAAACTGAATTGCTTAATACTGAGGTTCTTCCATTGGAGAATGAATCCGGAATGCAAATGGGGTGAGTTTTCCATCCCGCTAATCGTGGAGGGTCTAGGGGTCGAGGCCGGCCTAGAAAAATGTAACATGTGGATGTGTTTGTGAGTTTTCAATCTAGATTTGGTACGCCACATGTAATCATTTCCTCTAATATCATGCACCTCTAAACTTTTTTAATAAATTTTGGGGTCATGGGTTTCTGAACCCATGACTCAGCATATTTTTGTCTATATATATAAATATAAATTTTTGAAACATATAAGAAATTATATAAATAGTGGTAATGATGAAAAATATATCAATGGTACAAAATACATAGATATAAAGGAGATAAATAATGTTAAAACAATGATTGATACTGGTAGGGAACCCAACTTAATGGAATTCAATTAATTAAGGTAAAATTATTTTATTAAACAAGGTATAAACCATAATTGAATTATTGTTCAAAAGATATAAATTACTTATAAAAAAATTATAGATTTTTTATAATGGGTTTTCATATAGAAAATATTGTTGAAATTTGAAGTTCAACATTTGAAACAAATTTTTCTTTAATTGATTTTGTAACAATGTTTTAAAATGATGGTTATAAATGACATCCAAAAATCATATCCTATCATGTTAGTGGTACATTTTAAAAAAAATTAATTTAATAATACATATAAGAATATTGAAGTAAAACTATTCTTACAGAGTAAAACTTTTTTAGTAGGATTAAAATTTATCTATGTGGAATGAATTCCATTTTTAATTATTTTTAGGAAATAATATCCTATCTATTGATATTAATTGAAATAAAAAAAAGTAATTGGAATGAATTTTTATAAAATTAAATTATTATGTGTAATTTAAATCATGAATTAGGGCCATGATTGTTGGAAAATAAATTCATATCAAAAACATTAGAAGATAAATTATTTTCACATTTTTGTAATGAATCACAAGAAATGTATTAACGTAAATATTTAAGAAATATCATTTTAAAATTTTTAATGGAATTTCAATGTTAATAGAAAATATCATTTATATTTCATTAATGTAGGGAACTTGATTTTTTCATAAAATAGTTCATATTGATGTGGATGATAATGGTTCCCAAACAAAATTAAAAATTAATGTAATCAATTCATATAAAAATTTATTTAGTTATCTTGAGTAAATAAAATATAAATAAATAACATAAAATACATCAATATCCCATAAATAAAGATTGGGAAAAAATATTAGATGTTATTGATAGAAAATAAATTTATTTATCCTGAAGAAAAATGAAGCCTAGACAATTTAAAAAAGTTATATTCCAAAATAAACCGAAACCATAGAATATTTATAATTGAGAAACTTTTTATCCTCTAGAATAATAAAATTAAATACATTAAATACAATATTATGAAACATTTTCAACTATTTTTCAATTACTATTGTCTATTTATAATCATAATTTATTTATTTATTTTATTTTTTCATATATTGTGAACATTTTATTATTCTATTAGTGACTCTAAGAAGGAATTGTTATCTTTACCACGGTTAATTGTTAAATTATATAATTTAATCAAAATAATTTAATACAAACACTTCAATATAATTCTATTTTATTTTTTATAGTTTTAATATCTTTTATTAATATATTCAAATATTATAATATGTCTCTATATGCTCGTTTAAATTTGTTTAATTTTTTTTCCATTAGTATTTAATATAATAAAAATAAATATTAATTTTTTTTAATAATATCATAATCATGTTATAAATATTATATTTATTCATTAAATCTAATTTTATATCTACACATTCAATAAAGTGTTAAAACTGAAAAACATCATGTGTAAACATGGTTATTCACACATAACAGAATATGGTATTAATTTTCTAATTGAATGTAATGAATATAGATAAATGGTTATCATATTACAATAATAATTTTATTATAAAATAATTATTTATTCACTAAATAAAAATTAAATCCATCTACTTGTGCTGTTGATGGAATATTAATTACACTGTTTCTGTTGGTTGTATAAATGTACCACGACCTGTATTCTCATTTTTCTAAAGAAATAAGAGAAATGTATTTAAAAATTATACCATCCATGAAATAAATATTTATTGTAAGGTTTATACTATTATAATTATTTTATAATTCGTATTTTATATTTTGATAATATTTAATTTGAAATGAAGTTGATTGAAGTTATTTAAAATAAGTAAAACATTGTTGAAAAACCTCCTTCATTTTTTTCTAATGATATACTAAATTGTTATTTAGGTGTGATTTTGAAAAATTATTCATGTATAATATATTTGGAGACATATTTTTTTATGTGTTGATCAATCTACAATTTTTATGGAATTAGATGTGGTTAGGTGAGGAAGGGATCCTTTTATATATTACAGGGCTGAATCATAATCAAATACTTTTAACATTAAAAAACATTGAAATTGATAAAGTAATGTTACCCACTATTGGTGATTATTATAATATATGACATTTTATTTTGATAATCCACTCATGAAATCATATTGATAAATTTTTTCTGATATTTGTGACCTTTTCCCTCAGTTTGACCCCTTTTTAGTCATTTTAATATATATCACAAAGAAAATATTTGAAAATCATTACATATTATTTTGACAATAATTTAACTTTCCATATTAAAAATTTTGAAATTATTGACTAAAAATATTAAATATTTTTTATTAATATCAATTAAACAAATTGTTAATAATCAATTTTAATATTATCTGATAAAATTCATACAAATAATTTTTTAAAAACATATATCCTTTAGTTTGAAATTAATAATTCATATTATTTTTATGACAAAACACATTAGATGAATATTAATATATTTTATTCATAATACAATAAATAAATATCCTAAACAAAATTAATTAAAATTATTAATATTGTTTATTAAAATATAAAACATATATAAAAACAGTTCTCAGAAATATGTATACATCACCACTAAATTCTTTTCTCATCATTAAAAACAAATTAATAGTAAATTTATGATAAAATTTATTTTTTATTAATTCTATAAATTTTAAATTGAGGAAAATAAAATATATTTCTTTTTTAAAAACTAAATAAATAATTTTTAAAAAAATCTATGGAAAATATACCAATTACTAATTTTTACATGATAAATCCAAAATCAATGTTTTTTTCATTAAATTTGAATAGTTAAATTTAAATGTTTTTTACTATTAAAATAATAATATTTCATTATTATTAATTTTTGTTAAGGATTATATTTTCTTGAAATACACTTGATTCTCACACTACGGGAAAAATGGGTATTTGCGATGGGATTTATTCCCGTCGCAAATAGCCCTGTTAAAAACTTATTTGCGACGTGGGTACTTGCCCGTCGCAAATAAGTAGCCTTTTGCGACGGGATAACTTTCTCCGTCGCAAAAGGACTGGCGCGCTTTGTGCGCCAAATCGCGGGAAACTTATTTGCGACGGGGGAATATTCCTGTCGCAAATAACCGGCGGCGGTAAAAGGTATTTGCGACGGGAATATTCCCCTGTCGCAAATAGTATGTCGGTAGGTGGTTATTTGCGACAGGACCCATTGCAAATAACTATTTAACCGTTGACCGTAATAAATGATGGCTAAGGTATTTGCGACGGTACCCGTCGCAAATAATATTATTTGCGACGGGATACCCGTCGCAAATGGACCCGTCAAAAATAATCTAACCTATAAATACCCCCATCCGTTTTTTTCAAATCTTTCTCAAACTTCTTCTTCTTCTTCTCTCAAAATTTTATTTCTAAAGTTCAGTTTTTCTCAAGTTTAATTTTTTTTTCCGGAGTTGATATTGAAGTTTTGAAGAACGATCAGAGATCAACTTCAGTTCAATTTTCAAGGTATTTATATTCATTTTAATTTAATATTTATTTTTAATTTTTTATTAGTTTCAATTATTCATAATTAGTTGTAATTTAATTATGTTTACATTGTTTTATTACTTAATAAATTTAAATTATTAGTATTGTTCATAGTTAATGGTAATTAGGAATAATGAGTAAATTTTTTTAATAATTAAGAATAAATATTAATAATTAGTAATATATATCAATAATTAGGAATAATAACATTATTATATTATTAGTATATTTTATTATTAATAATAAAATAATATAAATTTTTATATATATACAATTCTCTTTTCATCTGTGTGTTTGCTGTCTCCACATGTATTATTTGTATGTGGAGATAGAAAACACACAGATGAAAGGAGAATTGTATATAAATTAGAAAATTATATTATTTTAATATTAATAATAAAATATACTAATAATTTTATTATTCCTTATTATTAGTAATTATTCCTAATTATTGGTAATTATTCATTTAATTACTAATAATTAGGAACAATTACCAATAATTATCAACAATTAGGAATAATTATTAATAATTAGTAATAATTACCAATAATTAGTAATAATTACCAATAATTAGTAATAATTACCAATAATTAGTAATAATTACCAATAATTAGTAATAATTACCAATAATTAGTAATAATTATTAATAATTATCAATAGTTAGTAATAATTAGTAATAATTACTAATAATTACCACTAATTAGTAATAATTAGGAATAATTACCAATAATTACCAATAATTACCAATAATTAAGAATAATTAGTAATAATTAGTAATAATTAGTAATAATTAGTAATAATTAGTAATAATTAGTAATAATTAGAAATAATTAGTAATAATTAGCAATAATTAGTAATAATTAGCAATAATTAGCAATAATTAGCAATAATTAGCAATAATTAGTAATAATTACCAATAATTTGTAATAATTATCAATAATTAGTAATAATTAACAATAATTATCAATAATTACCGGTAAATAGTAATAATTAGT
This sequence comes from Viscum album, assembly GCA_963277665.1. Classification (NCBI taxonomy): domain Eukaryota; kingdom Viridiplantae; phylum Streptophyta; class Magnoliopsida; order Santalales; family Viscaceae; genus Viscum; species Viscum album. The sequence continues at coordinate 1,522,431,058 of OY728136.1, forward strand.
AATAATTAGCAATAATTACCGATAATTAGTAATAATTACCAATAATTAGTAATAATTAGTAATAATTAATAATAATTACCAATAATTAGTAATAATTACCAATAATTAGTAATAATTACCAATAATTACCAATAATTAGTATTAATTACCAATAATTAGTAATAATTACCAATAATTAGTAATAATTAATAATAATTAGTAATAATTAACAATAATTAGTAACAATTACCAATAATTAGTAATAATTACCAATAATTAGTAATAATTACCAATAATTAGTAATAATTACCAATAATTAGTAATAATTAGTAATAATTAATAATAATTACCAATAATTAGTAATAATTAACAATAATTATCAATAATTACCAATAATTACCAATAATTACCGGTAAATAGTAATAATTAGTAATAATTATAAATAATTACCAATAATTATTAATAATTACCAATAATTAGTAATAATTAGTAATAATTAATAATAATTACCAATAATTAGTAATAATTACCAATAATTAGTAATATTTACCAATAATTACAAATAATTAGTATTAATTACCAATAATTAGTAACAATTACAAATAATTACCAATAATTAGTAATAATTAGTAATAATTAGTAATAATTACCAATAATTAGAAATAATCACCAATAATTAGTAATAATTAGTAATAATTACCAATAATTAGTAATAATTAGTAATAATTAGTATTAATTACCAATAATTAGTAATAATTACTAATAATTACCAATAATTAGTAATAATTAGTAATAATTAATAATAATTACAAATAATTAGTAATAATTACTAATAATGATTAATAATTACCAATAATTACCAATAATTAGTAATAATTACCAATAATTATCAATAATTAGTAATAAGTAGTAATAATTCGTAATAATTAGTAATAATTAGTAATAATTACCAATAAGTAGTAATAATTAGTAATAATTAGTAATAATTACCAATAATTAGTAATAATTACCAATAATTAGTAATAATTAGTAATAATTAATAATAATTACCAATAATTAGTAATAATTACCAATTATAACCAATTATTACCAATAATTACCAATAATTAGTACTAATTAGTAATAATAGTATTAATTACCAATAATTACCAATAATTAGTAATAATTAGTAATAATTAGTAAAAATTACCAATAAAAAGTAATAATTACCAATAATTACCAATAATTAGTATTAATTAGTAATAATTAGTAATAATTACCAATAATTACCAATAATTAGTAATAATTAGTAATAATTACCAATAATTACCAATAATTAGTAAGAATTTGTAATAATTAGTAATAATTACCAATAATTAGTAATAATTACCAATAATTAGTAATAATTACCAATAATTAGTAGTAATTGCCAATAATTAGTAATAATTACCAATAATTACCAATAATTAGTAAAAATTAGTAATAATTACCGATAATTACCTATAATTACTAATAATTACTAATAATTAGTAATAATTACCAATAATTAGTATTAATTAGTAATAAATACCAATAATTGGTAATAATTAGTAATAATTACCAATAATTAGTAATAATTAGTAATAATTAGTAATAATTACCAATAATTAGTAATAATTACAAATAATTAGTAATAATTAGTAATAATTATTAATAATTAATAATAGTTAGTAATATTTCGTAATAATTAGTAATAATTAGTACTAATTATTAATAATTAACAATAATTAGGAATAATTACCAATAATATTAGTACTATGAAAATAATAAAAAATTTATATAATATTAAAATTATCAATATTTGTAACATGTTTTGCTTTATTCTCAACATATATATTTAATTCTTAAAGGGTCAATTTTTAGGTCTATCTCAATAAAAAGTTTGCATCAGTCGTGTATGATCTAAACTCTATAATTATCCTAGCTTGAGTGTTTTTTCTAACAAATTATTCAAAACCAGTAATGCTTTTATATTTTATAGGGAAATATGGAACAACGGGGTCGTCAACAATCATTATTAGGTGACCGAATATGGATAAATCAATGTAGAAATCCAAACGGTTCTGGTTTAAATCCAGTATATGTAGAAGGTGTGGGGACGTTTTTATCATTTGCGGCATCAAATCCAGAATATGTTTCAGAAGGAAAAATGAAATGCCCTTGCAGAAAATGTGCATTGAGAACGTTTGACACGTTTGACAAAGTGGGAGAACATCTCTTGTGTTTTGGTTTTCAACCAGATTATGTTTTTTGGTATCAACACGGTGAACGCAGTTCCAGAGCAGGTGATACCAACTTGATTCTAGATCCATCCCGGTTTCATGATTTAGTACATGATGTTCCAGGTTCATCTGTTCAACATACAGAAACTCCGAATGATATAGCTTCAAATCTGGAGTTGGCACCATCTGAATTTTATGAGTTGTTGAAGTCTGCTGAGGATGCATTATATCCTGGCTGCAAGATGAGCAAATTAAGAGCAGTTGCAAAATTTATGGCTATCAAATCAGATAACGGAATGTCAAACACCTATTTTGACTAGATATTTTCTTTTCATAAAACACTGTTACCCGAAAGAAATGTTTTACCTGCAAATTACTATGAGAGTAAGAGGCTGGATCGAAATTTGGGACTTACTTGTCAGAAGATTCATGCATGTTCAAATGACTGCATTTTATATTCTGGGGAAAATGAGTCATTGGATAGTTGTCCCACATGTGGGAAACTGAGATATAAAGAAGGACAACACAGGAAGTCTGGTTTGATTCCTGTAAAACAGTTGAGATATTTTCTGCTTACATCCAGACTTCAGCGTTTATTCATGTCTAAGAATACAGCGATTATGATGTCATGGCATAAAGAGAATATTTCAACCGATAAAATCTTGAATCATCCAGCAGATGGTGATTCATGGAAACATTTTGATAGAGTGCATCCATCCTTTGCTTTAGAGGCTAGAAATGTTCGACTGGGCCTTTCCACTAACGGTTTCTGTCCGTTTGGATCTTATGGTAGTCAATATTCATGTTGGCCTATTTTTTTAACTCCGTACAATTGACCTCCATTGATATTGATGAAGGAGACATATATCTTTTTGACTTTACTAATTCAAGGACATCCGAAGAAAAATATTGATGTTTATTTGAAACCATTGATTGATGAATTAAATTTATTGTGGAGTACTGGTGTCAGTACATATGATGTTGCAACAAAACAGAATTTCATACTGAGAGCAGCATTGATGTGGACAATAAGTGACTTCCCGACTTATGGGATGTTATCTGGCTGGAGTACACATGGTCAGAAATCATATCCTTGCTGTATGGGAGAGAAAAAAGCATTTATGCTCATTCATGGAAAAAACCATGTTATTTTGACTGTCATCGTAGATTTCTTCCAGCTGATCATCCTTTTCGTAGAAAAAGATCTCATTTCAGAAAAGGAACAGCTGAAAGGGATGGACCTCCAAAAATGCTATCAGGTTCGGAGTTAAAATTAGTTGTATTTTCATTACCTCCCATCACTTTTGGTCCCATAATAAACTAACAGAAAATTTCTGGTTTTCGGAAAGAACACAACTGGATTAAACATAGCTTATTTCGGGATTTCCCATATTGGTCTGATTTGTTGGTTCGACACATGTTAGATGTCATGAATATTGAGAATAACTGTTTTGATAATTTGTTTCATACAGTTTTGGATACGCTAGGAAAGAGCAAAGACAATGTAAATGCACGTTCAGATCTTGCCCAAATTTGCAGGCGTCCAGAATTGGAACTGTTTGAGATTGTCAGAACAGAAAGGTTAATGAAACCAAAATCAGCTTATACACTTTTTAAAGAAAACCGTTTATTATTTTGTTAGTGGATTTATGATTTGAGACTTCCAGATGGTTGTGCTTCCAATTTGGGTAGATGTGTAAAGAATGGTCATATTACTGGATTAAAAAGTCATGATTGTCATGTTATAATGGAAAGACTTCTACCCATTGGATTAAGATGTCTATAGAATTCTGTGATTTGGGATTCCATAACAGACATGTCTCATTTTTTGGGAAATTTGTGCGGCTATAGCAGATTATGATGCTCTATGAAAACTTGAAAAAGATGTTGTTGTACTTATATGTAAACTGGAAAAAAAACTTCTGTCGTCTTTCTTCGACTCAATGGAACATTTGATGTTACATTCTCCATATGAAGCCAAATGTGGAGGTCCAGTACAGTTTCGATGGATGTACCCATTTGAAATATGCATGCAAAAATTGAAAAGAAAAGTACGTAACAAAGTATCTGTTGAAGGATCTATTGCAGAAGCTTATTTGCAAGAGGAAATATCTTTTTTCTGCTCCCATTATTTTGAATATGATTATCCTTCAAAACACAACCGAATGGGACGAATCGAGAGGAATATTGATGAAATAGACAATCAATTATCTATTTTCAACCAGTCAGAACTTGGTTTTGGTGGGGTTTATGAACGCTGGTTTTCAGATGATGAACATCATAGAGCTCATACGTATGTTCTGCTCAACTGTGAAGAGATGACATCAATTGTACTGTAAGTGTTTATATCACTTATTCTATCATTTATGTTACAGTAAATAACTTTGGTTTTTATAGGTTGTATGACAATCATATCAAGAAACAAATTCCACAAATTACATCAGCTTCTCTCGAAGAACGTCGACTGAAAAATTTCTCTCAGTGGTTTCAAAAACTGGTAACATAAATTCTTTATCTTTTAGCAACTCATTCAATGTATAGTTCACTATATTGATAATTATTTTACAAATTTTCAGGTGTCTCGACATGCTGATAAAATTGACAAACGGCTGTGTGTATTGAGTAACCCACCTTCCAAACATGTTAAAACTTATAATGCATATGGGGTGAATGGATTTCGATTCCACACACATGCATATGGAGAATCGAAAAAAACAATGAACAGTGGAGTTATCTTGAGAGGATCTCATCATCGAGAAAATGAAGTTGACTTTTATGGCATACTTGATGAAATCATTGAACTCTGTTATCTTGGACAACATTACATAAACATGTTCAAATTTCGGTGGTTGGATACAGAGAGAGGCGTGTGTGTTCATCTGACTCATGGAATCATCGATATTAAATGTAAAAGTGTTCTCGTAGTACATGAACCATTCTTATTGGCTCAACAGGCATATCAAGTTTATTACGCAAAGTACTGTGCTACATCAAGAGACTTGACTGATTGGTAGAGTGTAAAAAAAATCAAAATTTGAGAAAATAAGTTTAGTCAAAGTGAATGTGCTTTCACTGATGTGCAAAGAATTGATGTTTTTCAAGAGAGTACTCAAAATCAAACTTTTTTACAAAGAGACATGAGTATCGATGACGACACCCCACATTTAAGAGTCGGTGATGACGATGATGTTAATGATGTCACATATGAATTTGAAATGGTAAGAGATGAAGCAACTGTAACTCGAATGGATATCGATGTTGTTGAGGAGGAATATGAAGATGACATTGACATATATGAAGATGATGATGAAGATGAACACTGATAGAATTCCATGGTATTTATATACAATCATAATATGTATATATATATAATAGTAATTATCAATTATTTGCTAACAACATTAACATTTTCTATTTCAGATGGATGACACCACATTTCATGAGTTGGCGGATGCTGACCTGACTTTCGATGCAGATGAGTTGCTGACAGATGACCCTCAGCCTGCAGGCGCTCCAGGGAGTACACGGAGGGGGTGCTATCTTGCACGATTGATGATTCCTGACCCTGTCCCCGAGCGACATCCACGTCTTGGGTTTGATCCACGCACACGGAGGTGTGATAACCTATGTGATAACCTGTGGATTTGACTAAGCTTTCATTAATCTATTCACATAATAAATGTTTATTGTTTTTACAGTTTTCCGCATATAGTAGTCAGACATGGCAGCGCTATTTTGCACAACTATTTCTCTCAACCGTGGACCACAAGGGAGCATATTCCCATTGATGTGCAGTAGGCCATGTTCGTCCATTGGTTGGTACGTTCGTAAATAAATAATTTTTATTTTGAAAACTATTTCATTTATAACTTGATATTTTGATTTATTTGTAGGGTTTATGGTATCCGATCGAGGATACCATGCGTGACGCCATCCACGAGGCATGGGAGGTGGCTATGCGTGATTGCCTTCGTCAGTTTTTGCACAATTTTACGAAAAGCTACGATGAAGAAAGCAGGAGTGTCAGATTTTGACGAGTCATGTAAAGCACACCGACCAGAGTACATTTCATCCCATGTATGCGATGGATTATGTGTGCACTGGTTGAGTGGTGCCTTTCAGAAGAGATCATCGGTGGGGAGGCAGAATCGGGGGAGACAAGAGGTGACTCATCGAGCTGGGAGTCGTTCTTTCAGTACTAATAGACAGCATCTGGTATGTACATTATTTATAAATATTTTATATAACTATAAATATTAACAGTTTGATTTTTTATTCTTATAGGCTGTCGAGCACCCCGATATTATGGAGTACGGCGTATATCGGAGGATGTATAGTGATCCTACTACTGGGGAGCTCAGAGATGATCGTCAGCATCACATCGTGGTCAGTATTATTTGTTTTCAAGTTTAAAAATTAACTGCATATAATATATTCACAATTTTAATTTTAAATTGCAACTACAGGAGTCATATGAGGCCGCAGCATCACAGGCCCGGCCTGAGAGTCAGGCCGAGTCATCAGATCAGACCACTGGCTGTCAGTTTGATGAGGCAGCATGGATGAAGGCCACCCAGTATGCCTTCGAGAAGGGCCGGGTAGTTGGTATCGGCTCTCGACTGACTCCCAGAGATTATTATGGCAGTGCTGCGATGTCGGCGTCCATCTCGAGAGGAGCTCGTGCATCTTATTCTGCTACACAATATGAGGATCAGTTGCGATCTCAGACTATACTGATATAGAGTCTCCGACAGGAGAAAGAGCAGATGCGTCAGCAGCATGAGGAGGAGCGTCGACGCCAGCAGCAGCTGTACGAGGAGCAGACAAGTCGGTGGCAGTAGCAGCATCAGGAGCAGATGGAGTACATGCGCCGACTCACTCATGCTTTAGGGATGGAGTTTCCTCCACCACCATCTACAGATCCCCCCCTCCCCCCTCCTTCAGATTAGAGTTTGTATTTATGTTATAAAATTTTTGAAATCAAAATATGATTTTTTTTCTATTCGTAGTTTCTGTCTCATTATAAAATATTAATAATATTATATTTTTAAATAACAATATTAATATGAATAATAATATTATTTATATTTTATACTATTAAATATTATATATATATTAATATTTTATAATATTATAATTTAATTATATTTTTTTGTAATACTTGAATTATTTTAATATTTGAATGTAAAATAATTCTATTATTTTTTTATTAATTAAAATAACTTATTAATATTTTTTTATTTATGAATTATAATTCTAATATTATTATATTAATTAAATCATTTATTAATATTCTATTATTTTTTATTTTTGAATTATAATTCTATTATTATTATATTAATTAAAATAATTTATTATTTTTATTTGTGAATTATAATTCTATTATTATATTAATTAAAATCATTTATTAATATTATATTATTTTTTATTTTTGAATTATAATTGGATTATTATTATATTAATTAAAATAATTTATTAATAATTTATTATTTTTATTTTTTTTATAGTATTTGCGATGGGATACTATTCCCATCGCAAATAGTATTATTATTTTTTTATTTTTTTTTTAAATAGTTTTTTGCGATGGGTCCTGTCGCAACAACTATTTGCGGCGGGCCCGTCGCAATAGGTATTTGCGACGGGGCCCGTCGCAAATAGTTTTTTACAAATATACGGAGTACTAGTTGCGACGGAGATTCTCCCCGTCACGGAAAAAGGCTTTAGCGACGGGCCCGTCGCAAAAAACTATTGTTGTGACACCGTTTTCAGCAACGGGTCATTTGCGACGGGCCCCCGTCGCAAATGACCCGTCGCAAATACCCGTTTTTCTAGTAATGTCAAGTCACAATATATAAATGAAAATTGGTTTATAATTGGAGGAATGTCTCAAAGAAGTAGAATTAAAATTAACAATCATCCCCTTCGATTAATTCTTTGTTGGATGTACAATATTATCATGAAAAAATAATGTAGGATTGTTAATCATTTATTAGAAATAAAAATATTTATATATATTTTTGTTATAAAATTAATTTTTAATTTCTTATTAATAAAATTTTGTACATTTTTTAAAAAATTTACATTTTATTGTTAATGGTTAAATTTTTTCTATAATAGATTTAATATAGGGATTATAGTAATTGATCCATAGTCACTGGTTCATCACTTATAAAGTTGAGATGGATTTCTCATTATTCCATTTTATATAATAATGATGACCAATATCTGATTTAATGATGTTGTGGAGGTACTTTATAAATATTGGAAACAATATCCATTATTTTGATGTTAAATATGATAAAAATGAATTTAATAATAAATATATCCACATATATTATTAATATATTATTATAATTACATAAAAATTTATTTCCTATTAAATTTTATGACCAATATTTGTGTTTAAATTATAATTCGTAATAAAAATATTATAAAATAATATATAATTATTGTAGAACCCGAACAAAAATGAAAAAAAAATTACAATGATGTAAAGGGAAGCTAAATTTTATGATAAAATAATAATATATATTTTTTAGAATCATAAAACTTTAAAGAAAATAAAAAATTGTAATGAGAATATTAAAAAAGGTGGATAATGAGGATAACAAATAAATGATGAGGGATTAGATAATACTTATGTAAAATACATGATTATTTTATGTGAAATCATATTTTAAATTAAGTATTTCAGACTTCTTGTGACTATAGGATACCAAATGTGATAGATAAATTTTGGCTAGACTGTTTTATAAGATAATAAATAAAAAAATTAATGAATGTTGTGATTTGAGGAATGTTATAGGGTGGACCTTTTGTAGGTCATCTTGAATTTTATTTTTTAAAAATCCAAACTCTTTAATGAATAAATAATTGAATTAGTTATGTAATGTGGATAAAAAAGGAATAAGAACAAATATAACATATGGTTTGGTAGACCATGCACTAATCCACTAATTTATATATTACGTTTTTTATATATACGATCATTTCCATTTAATGTATCCAATTTAACTCATCTTACCATCATTAGTGTATCTTAACTCGTTAGATAATTAAAATATATTTATGAAAAATGTGCATTATTACATAATTTAAAAATATTTCTTCCAAATTAAAATTATATTTTACTAGATTCGATTTCAAAGACTGGTAAATGTATGTTAAAATATAATATCCCACAACATGGAAAAATAATCTTTTTCATGAATGACATTGCATGAAAAATTTAATTAGTTATTATTCCATTACCATCAAGAAATATTATATAAATTAATATTTATATATATATATATAAATAAGTTAAATTATTATTTAGTAGTGATCATATTAATATACTAGGATAAAATAAATTTAGCCTTAATGGCCTGAAGGCCTTCTTATTTTATTGATTTTTGATAACCCCCCTTTCAAGGGATAAGGGGGAACCCTTACAAGGTCCGTAGGCTCAGAGATTCCATGGCTCGTAGGCTTAGGAGATTACATGACCCAATGGTCATAGGGAATTCAACCAGACTATCTACAAGGAACTTCCCCTCCCCAGCATCTGCATCTTGATAGAAGCTCTCCACCTTTGCATGACCGTCTGTCTAGGCTTCCCGTGCAAGCATCGCGTGGTACTGATGGCATAATCATACCCTCTTATTCTGACAATCAATTTTTCTCTGCTCTGGTGAGTGCACCTGCTCTGAATCCTCTTCTGGGGCAGCTCCTTTTTTGTAGTGTGTCTGGGGCCCGCTTTCATGTGGCCCGAAGGCCTTGGGGTGGCCCTAAGGCCTTAAGGTGGCCCAAAGGCCTTGATAATCAACTCGCCCGAAGGCCTTGGGTGGCCCGAATGCCTTGCAGGACCTGAGGACCAAACCGGTGGCCCAGAGGCCTAAATGGATGAATAGTTCTGGCTGCTACAGTACCGAACAGTGCCTGCTACAGTACTACTACAATAGTGTCGCAGAACTGCTAGAGTACCAAGAAATATGCCTCTACCCGGATTTGATCTCAGACCTCTTGGATACACCTAGAGATTCCTGACCAATTGGGCTGAGGCTCTTGTGCAAGATAAAATAATTATAGACATATGAAAAAATCAATAAATACTATTGCCTCTAAAATTAATGATTTCATTCCCAATTATTTAAAATTAATTATTTGTCTACAGAAAATTATTTTTTTATATTAATAAATAAGAAATGAAATAAAAATATCCAAATCAAATAGATTTATTCATTAAATTTAATTATAAAAAACAACCATTATATAAAAATTCCCATATAAATAAATAAATATATTCATAAAACATTACTATCTAATGAAGACATATTTCTATAAAAAAAAATATACATAAAACTCATTATGAAATATATATATATATATATATATATATATGACTATATGTGTAATAGAATAATGGTTTGTGTTGTTGTTGTTAATTTTCTAATTATATATATCAAAATTATTACCCCATCCTTAAAAATATACTAAAAAAGATTTTTTTGAAGTCTAACATGTTAATGTTTATATTGGTCATGATTCATGGAATGAACAACTATTATTCCCTCCTTTCATAGGTTAATAAATTGATATGTAAAACTAATAAGTGTAATACAATATTCCATTATGTTCCATTTCTAGTAATATTCCAGCATATGATGACTAACATTTATGTATTGTATGTAGACTAATTTTCCATAATAATAAATTTAAAATACAAAACATATTACAATTTATCTCATTAATTTTATATTGATTAATTATAATATGATTGGTAATATAATTTCTATTTCTATATGGCCATAACATCCATATTACCTAGTATAAAAATGAACTAATTGAATTTGGACACTTTATCAAATTCACTAGATTCATCATACCATTTAAATTCTAAATATTTTTACCATAAATAGAATATTTTTATTTAATTAATTGACTCAGTCGATTGTACGATAATTTTCTTAAAACTACATATATGTGGATATCATATTTGTGGTATTTTTATATATATGGTTCTATTAAAATTTTAATTTTTCTAATTCTATTTTAGTTGGTAGATTCTTAAATCGAAGGCCATCTTTGAAGTATCTTTACTCATCCCTTGAGGTGATAGGCTTTACGGGTTTTCAGCTCAGTCTCATGAACCCTTCTCACATTATTTATTGGTTATCATCTGAGGAGGAATATTACAGGCTTTAGGTCAAGAGTTCATGGTCCTTCAGAGGTTGTTCTTTGAATATTCTCAAGTGGACTCCAGATTTTGATGCATATACTAAATCCCCCATTGTTCCAATCTGGGTATGCTTCCCAGAGTTACCCCATAACCTATTTAAGAAGGTCGACCTTTTCCACAAATCTAATCTTATTAGAACTCAACTGAAATTGGATGTGGAAACAAACATTCTTACAAGACCTTCAATTTCTAGATTTTGTATTGAGGTAGATGTTTCTCAACATTTTCCATCTAGAATATAGATTCAATGTGGAAATTTTGGGTTTTCTCAAGATATTATCTATGAAAGATTGACAGACTACTACTCACAGTCCTTTAGATTGGGGAACCCTTCAAGAAATTGTGGCAAATAAAATGACCATCCTAAAACCTTTAAACATTTTTGGATAGAAAAATGTAAATATAATCAAGAAATCCATTCTGGCCATTCTAATTTAGTTAGAAAAGAATCTAATCTTATGGTTTAGGATATAGAAAAACCCTTTGATTGTGTTATCAAAGAAAGTGATGAAGGGGAAAAAGGAGGTTTGAATTCTCAAACAACTAGCTATCAACTTTCAGATTTTGTTAATGATGTTCTTACTGTCACCAAGTAGAAAGAAAATATTGAAGTTGAAAAGAATGATCTCAAACACCCTAACATGAAGAATGTCTCAATATCTGAGGGTCATGTGATTAACAAAGCTGGGCATACAGATGAGTATCTCTAGCCCAAGATGGGGGAGGCCTTTCATCTGAATGATCGAAAATGTCAAAAAGTCATTGTGGACTCGGATGGTTTCATCACTCTAATCCCCATGAAAACAAGAAAACATAGAGGCAACATCAATTATGATAGAACTATCATCACAAGATCTTTTTTGGCCAGATGTCCTGGCCTTGAGGTGCCTCCACAACCAGTCCCTCTTGGGCCCCTTCTAGATTATTCTGACTATTCCGATTCAGACACTTTTTGAGGCCCTAGTGGTCTCCAAACCAGGATTAGGGTTTATCTTTTGTCTGGCTTCGGGTTTTATGGGAAAGCTTTCACCTAGATATGACTTCTTGCTGGATTCTTGCAGTTTCATCTCTATGCATTCCTCTATCTATTATTTGTTCAAAGTTTGGCCTAATTCTTCTACATGGTTTCACATTTTTTCCTAGTTTAGCTCATGTTTGATATTTCTGGTTGACAGCTTTGTTTCCTGCTGCTCGGTTATTCTTGAATATTGGCTCTGGTCTTTTTGGAATGCATGCACCTAGACTCTCCAAGGTCTCTTTTTTATCAGTATTGAGCTCGTTTGAAGATTATTTTCTTGGTTCATTAATGTTTTTCTTTTTTAGATTCCTTTTTTGTTTATGTTGGTGTAAGCTCAATACACCTTGTGTGTTCCTTGTAAACTTTTATTTTAATAAATTCATTTCTACATAGATTGGGAAACCAATCCTTGCCACTTTCTTCAAAAAAAAATTTATATCATTAATTTTATTGTTACACTCGGTTTTTTGGAATCATCTTTTGGTCCTGGTTTAGGTAAAATTCTTGGTTATATTATCAGGATCTATGTTTAATGGGTTTAAATTTTTGAGGTATTCATTTATTTTATTTTTTTTGATTTGCCATTTTTATAGGGAAGGTATGAGGAGTAGGGTCATGGAAAATGGGTTATTAACACTATTAGTGGATCATTTCCTTGTGGAATGTTTGTTGGATGGTTTATCTCTATGATTTAGATCAGATTTGTTGTGATAAGGTGGATTTTATAGACATTTGTTGAGGTCTCACAATTAATATGCAGGATTAGTATGTCCATGTGGTACGTTTTGGGGGGGAATAACAGTTTCTGTATAATTTAATAGACTATGTATCCAATGTGTATAGCCAATCCATCACTAGATAGTGGTGAAATTCATGTGTTTTACATGGGTTGTTAAACTATCTGAGATAACCTTGAAACCTACTCGGGAAAATGTATTTTTGTTTATTTTCTTCCATTTATTTTTCTATCTCTTTGGACCCCATATTTCCCATCCCTTGACCTAGACTCCTTTCATTGGGAATTTAGGAACCATCAAGCCCTTCCAAGCATGTTTTTATGAGATTTATTGGTGATTCTATACCTGGATCAAAATGTTATGGAATCATTCTTCTTCCCCATTTTATTATTTCCAATTTCATATTATTATATAACTGTAAGGGACTTGTATGGACATTTTTCATTGACTGGGTTGTTCAAAATTTGGATATTTCCATCTTAGGGTCCCATAGAGTGGTTTTTTTTACCCGGATCCCGTGAGGAGTATTCCTAGTTATGCAACATTGATGTTGAATCATTTTGAAGTAGGATCCCATTGAATATACCATTCAATGTTTTTATTAGATAGTTTTCATTATTTATTTACCCAACTTCGTTATAAAATTTTGATGTATCATTTTTAAAATAATTATTCAATGACAAATAAGGTTATTTATACATGTTTTTGACCATTTGAGATTGTTGGAATGGGTTTTTTCACACAATGTTCTTGACAAACTGACAAACTGACTCTAGTAAATGTGTTTTGGATTTGAAGTGATGTTTTTGGGTTTTTTAAAAGGATGTTAAAGTTGTAGTTGGTTTTTAAAATTTCATGTGATTGGTTATTTATAAAAAATTTATATATTTAATTTTTATTTGAGGATAGATTATCAATTTTGAAATGATTTCAATTGGATAACCCTTCTAGGAAAGAACCAAAATCAATGTTGGTGATGATGAGATGGGAGTGTCCTTATTTTGAAACTACAAATGTGTTGATTATTTTAAATAAGGGGACTACACATTGAGGTGTTTGAGTTTGTGCTAGCATGTTTGATATTTATATGATTGAATTTATGCATGGTTAGAATCATTTATATCATTATAATTCTACTTTGTGAATATTTAATGGAACCCTAGCATATATATGATGATTTTAGAGAATGATTGTGGCATTTGTTTAGTTGAGGAACAATCTCAATCCCATGGTAGGGGATATTTTGTTATTTCTTATATAGGATCAGGATTATTTGTTACGACTAGTAGGGAAATGATCGAGATTTTGGATGTTATGACAAAATTAGGTAGAAAATACCTTTGGGATGTGTCGTCTGTATCGTATGTTTTGATTCTCCTCTAATTTCCTAGTTGAACCTATGTTTCTTTGAAATTAGTACTGTTTGACCATTTCCCTCATTATGTTCTTATATTCCTTATATATTTTTATTTTATTTTCATCATAATTTTTGAATGTGTGGTTTATTAGAAATTATTCAAGTAATATAATTTGATAGAATAACTATTTTCCCCCTTGAATAAAAAATTAAAACATCCCATTGATTATATTTACCCTCTTTTATATGCACATAAATCTCCAAATGAATTATATTAATTTTAATTTTTAGAGAAATGTATTGTGATTCGTTTTTTTTTATTGTAAAAAGTGTTGAAAAATTTAAATGTATATATTATATTTATACCATGAAATAATTTTTATACTATTTAAAGGACAAGCATTGGGAATATATTTATTCTTCTAATCTACTATGTTTTAATAATCATTATTGTAGTTTATACATTATATTATTATTTTTGTTGTGGGTTCCTTCATTGGCATCATAGCCTTGGTTGATGGTTGGATATGTGTTAGAGAGTGACGATTGGGTTTACATAGCGATTTTTTGATGTTAGGATATACTTTGGGTTTTCTGTATTGTTTTGATTTCTATTTTGTTGTATTTTCATTTCATGTGTAAATGGTTCTCAGATAAGTTATCATAATCATGTTGGGATTCTCTATTTGTATTCAACTAATTTTATAATATTTATTGGGCAGAATCATTCTAGTTTAAACTCTATTGATTCCCTTGTCACTTGTTGCTAGACCAAGATAATAAAGAAAGCCTCTCCGGCCTTCCCACAGATTATCTCGAATGATAGGTACAAGTTATATCCACGTTGGCTCATGAAAAATTTTATCATAGGAGCTCTCCTCTTTATAGAACCATGTTGTTCAGAGAACACTATTTAATTGGGGATGACAAGGTAGAAGGATTTGGATTTTCAGTGATACTGATCTATGTACTAGAAGGACACCATGAACTATTTCTCATTCCTATCTATGGGATTCCTTGTGAAGTCTCAATTTGTTGGTTTCACATTATTCATTTGGATTATTTTATTGATGGGGAAATGCAAATGGAGTTGAGAATGTGGAATCCATTTGTATATTGGCCTTGTTAAACCATGTGGAGCCTGGAACATGGTCCTAAATGACACCCCATGGTGGTGGAGTTATTTTCATATAGCCTTAAACCATATAGATATGTCCCCCATCGAAACTAGTCTCCCCTTCTGAGTTGTTTTTTTAATTAAATGATTCTGAAATTTTTTTAGAAGAACAATGTTTTGGTATTGTGAAAAACTAAATTTAATGCTATAATGACTTTTTTATGGAAAGTCAAAAATAGATTCTAAAACATATTTGATACAAGGATTACTAATGTGGGTTTTTGTAAATTAATTTTATGGTAATAAAATTCATTTAATGATATTTTATTTTTATAATCTAAAAAAAACGTTTATTACAATATTTTTTCTATAAAAGTAGAATTGTATTAATGATTTACGGAATTCATAATAAATATTAATAATTGATTTCTTTGTCAATCGATTATTTATGAATATATATTTCTAGATGTATAATCACTTTTTTGAGTGAAATGGAATTGTTTTATTAAGATTTTTTCTTTTTTTATTGGTCTATTTGAGTTTTGTGTGATTCAGATATATATTTTGGATATATCGGGTTTTCCCTTAGTGAACGGTCAGTAAATGGTTTTGGAAAATAATGTTTCTCGCTCTAGGTAACTATACGAGATTTCGTTTTCCACTGGTAGTGGGTACAATACAATTGAATTTTTTATATAGTTTTTAATGAACATAGGAAGCCACTACCTTCATATTGAACCATATAACAAGTTTTGCTTTTGGTTTTCTAATCCTTTTGGCAAAACCCTATAAGTCCCCATGTTGTCCAGTAAGAATATAACAATAGGCACCCAGTTTCGTAATCCCTACATCCAATTTGTGCCCAGTTCCAAGGTGTCATAAAAACATTAAAAAATGGGATGAATGTTGTATTTCTTTTTTGTAGAATATTTTGAGGTTGGACTTTGATATTTATTTGTTATTGTATTGTAGTTTCTTATGAGGTGTTTTGAGATTGATAAATTCATTTTGGTGGAGTGGTCTTCATTGGGTTCTTTTCTTTATCATTTATTAGTGTCGCCCCCTAAATGTGATAGTTTGTACTCAAGGTTATGTTACGTATTATGAACCATTAGAAATAATTTTAGTTTATCAACCCATACACTATGTTATTTAATCTTAGAATGTGAATCCTCTTATCATTTATGACCAAGAATATCTTTCAAAACAGAAGATTGGATGTGAAAAATTGAGGGAAATATTAGTTTACATGAGTTTCTTAAGTTGTTAAAGGTAAATATTTACACCCTTATGCTTGAAGTTCCATCATAGAAATAGTGAAAGTTAATGTCTCAAAAAAAACTCAGGACAATATTACTAATTAGTTCATCATATCATTGTTCATCCAAATATACTTTTCTGAGATGAAAATTTTTTGGAAGATAATAGAGATGTGTTCTATTCAGTGGGGTGTTGGATAAGTTTTGGATATCTAGTATTTCATTGTAAATCTAATTCTATATGATCTGGGGTGTGTTGTGAATGATCCCTTGAAGGTTTGACATTTCCAGTATTCCCTTAATACTAGTCTACAATCAGATGTCTCATAGCTAACCTTATCCTATTTTTTCAAATGTGATGAGGAAATCCATTCATGAAGAAGTAGTGCTAGTAGGTATGATCGAGATGGATAATCTCCCTATGTTCATCGGATGTGGTGAAGGGGATTCTATTAATAATAATGAAAATCAGCCTGATGCTGGTGGTACTGGTTATGGAATTAATATTCCTCCGGACATCTCATCAACCACATCAAGGTGAAGTATCTTAAGGTGTTTCCATTGTGGTAAAATTGGTCTTAAAAACTCATCATTTGAAAGTACACTGAATACCATTCCTAATTTGGGTTTCCTAGATGTCTTTCAATATTCTTGTTGGGGTGATTCCAAGAAGGTGTTTTGATCCATATCCAACTCGTTAAATGAATCCCCAACCCATTTTCAAGAATAGGGAAATATTTGGGATTATATTAGTTTCTCTATCATTATAATGTTCCATTGTTGTCACGGTCTTATCTGATTCTATTTTATAGTGTTTCATTTTTTTAATATGAAGAATGGATGTTCTCAAACACTTTAAAACATAATTTTTAATCAAAGAACGTTTTAATTTGAAAAATATAATTTCTTAAATTCTAATAGGAGGAATCTTTAGTTGGTATCATTGAAATTCATGTCTTGGTCATCAGAGATTGTTATCTTCTAACTACGGGGAAACATATGAATCAATCATTAGGGCTCTAGTAATAAGTCTTAGAGTGATTCTATTCAAAAAGATAGGTAACTGCCTTTGGTGTGAGTATAACTAACTTGATTTCCATTATCATTATGGAAGAATGAGAAAGTTTAATCATTAGGTGTAGCGGTTTTATATTCATTGGTTTAATTTGGTGGAATTAGGGATAAAGACCTCATTTCCATGTGGCGACCCATGTCCGTGTAAGAGTTTTCTCTATGTTATAAGGAGGTGTAGGAATCTCATTTTCTTGAAACCCAAGTGGTTTGGTTTTTCTAGATGTAGAAATCTATTTTATATCCTTTTTAAATACTTCTCACATGAATCAAGTAAGATTTTTTGTCTTTTCGTATGGGGGTGTTGAGTAATCATTATGTTGTCAGTTCTGGTTTCTATCATCTATAATTTGGGCCCCTTTCCTCCCATCCACCTTTATAGGGGGGTTGGGACTGTCTGAGGAAATGTTTCTGATTATTTAATCTAATATGATGATATTTTGGGGAGACCCAATATGTGTCTCATTACAAATTCATTATGTATGAAAAAAATATTGTCATATTCTTTATAGTGGGGAGTCTTTTCTGGCCTCCCTGTGATGGTGATCTGGTTCATCCACTAGTGTCATTTGTAGTTTCAGTTCATTTCATATATTGGGAAGCCCATTTAAGACCCCCAACATGGGTAAACATTTGGATTGGAGTGAACTGACAATTAATTTGAAGTATGGTTATAGAGTTTTTCATTTTATGTGGTTTGAATTCATTCGTTTATTGGTGTATTTTATTAGTTTTGTTTGGTAAAGATTTGTGTGTTAATGCTTTGAGTCTCGATTATATGCCAGGAAAAATTTATTTATTTATTGATCAATGAACTGGTGGTGTTTACATTTTTTTAGGCCAGTGGCACAATGTAGGAATTTAATTTTTCACTCATAGGTTTCTCTTGTTAACCTATTTTCCCTTTAATATTTTTCAATCATTTCTCTTAATTTTTTCATTGGGAATTTCCTTGATATGTGAATGAGATTTGGTTATTTTTTCTGAGTAAAATTTCGGTTGGACATTATAGTAACACTGAAAATGGTCACATATATTGTTCATGGTTTAACTAAACATGCAACCAAAGTGTGCTAACCATCCTACAATAGATAATAGATAAATTCACGATTTGTGCACAGTTTGGTAAAAAATGTAAGATAACATTGAAACCCACTCAGGAAATGGAATTTTTGGGGTTTTATCCTTATTTTATGTGGGTGTTTTCCAATTGGACACCCATTCATTTTCTCCGTACATAGATGACATCGTTTTGTATTTTTGGCACCATAAATTAACACCAAGGGGGATTCGAGGGGATTCCTTGGTGATTCTTACTCGGATCAATATTTTATTGCTTCCATTATCATCTCTATTAAATTATTTCTATTTTCATATTATTCTATAATAATATTGTCCCTTTTTGGATGATTTCATATAGATTATTGTTTGAAATAGGGGGGGTTCCTCTATAGGGTCCTTTAGTGTGGTTCTATCTTCATAAAACCCTTGAGGAGTCTTCCTTGTTAGGTTTTGTTGAAGCAGAAGCATTTAGTGGTACAACATAATTTTATCAATCTATTAAAAAAATATTAATTTTTAGGTAGATATTATTACTAAAAATATTAGTAAATAGTGATTTATCATTTTTATAAATATTGTTTTATGAGAAATATGGTGATTTATACTATTTTTTAATCGTTTGAGATGGATAGAATGAGATTTTTACACTATGTTCTAAATAAAATTAAGGTTTGGCTCTTATAAATGTATATTGAATGTAAATGGATTATTTTGGTTCATCAAATGGATGCCAATGTGGGTTATGCTTTTGAAAATAGATTTTTATGGTTATCTATAAAATGTATTTATATGTGAATGTATTGTGATGCCCAATTGGCACTTTTAAAATAAATTAATTTGGAAAAACCTTATTGGAAGGATTTTCTTCCTTGTTGGATGATGATGATAGGGGAGTTCCCTTGGTTACGGACTCCCCTTTTATTTATAGTTTGATGATAGGGTACTACTCCTTGAGGTGCTTCGAATGGTTCTAGTTTGTGTGACATATACATGATGGCATGAATATGTAGATTGTTTCTTGGAATTTTTTATATAACCCATTGTGAACATGAAGTGGTAAACTTGCATACCTAAGAGTATTTTAGATAATTATTTCTATAGTATTTTAATTTACAATCTATCTTGTATCCCATAACAGAGATATATTTTGTTACAAATGTTATGGGATTTGGCTAGGGTGGGGGATGGTAAGGAATTTGTGCATTATGATGTAATTGAGTAGGGAATTAATTCTTATTGATTCACATTTATATTATATTTTTATTATCCTCTATCATTCTTGGTGTTCCCATTTTTCTTCAATATTATTATAGTTAGCCAAAATTCCCTCAATATGAAACTATATTCCTTGTTCGTTTTTCATATTTTATTTGTCAAGTGTGAATATGTTTTTCTATTAAAAAGTATATAATATTTATTTTTTAAAGAATAATTATTTTTCCCCCTGTATGCAAAATGAACACTTCACATTGATTCAATTTCCCCTATTCACTATGAATTTAACCCCCCACCAATGAATGGGTTCTTGTGTTAAATTATGAGGGAAACAAATGATGTTTTGTATTATTTAAAACAAAAAGTTTGAAAAAACATATATTTATATAAAATATTTTAAACGTGAAATCAATGACTCTTTATCTAAATGATATCCATTTGGAATATATTTAATGGTGCTTACTTACTATTTTTTTATCCTCGCACATATATTCCTTTAATGTTTCTAGTTACTTATATAGGGTTTAGATTGGTTTTGATCACCTTGATCTATGCTTGGTTATGGGCTGGAGAGTAGCCCTAGGGGTCATAGAGAGATGTTGTTGATGTCAAGTTCAGTTTTGGGGTTTTTTGTATATATTTATTATCTAGTTTTTTGAATCTTTCCCATAGTTAATATATTGATTCCCTTCAAACATTTCACCATCAATGGAGGATCACTAACTCCTCTAGAGACATTCCATACACCAACTTAGTTGATAGGAAAGTGATAGATATGGGTTTAGTCATGATGTTTATATTTTGATTTATAATTATGTGCTATTATAGTTTCACTCGTATTTTATTTTTTCAATAAAATTATTATATGTATAATAAAAATGATGGAACATTGTATCATTACATATTAATATTCTAATAAGATTTTTCAAAATTATTATTTTTCAATAAAAACTGACATGGTGTATTGTATTATTTTAAAACACATTCTCTCTTTGATTCTTGAAATACACTAGTTGTTGCACAAAAGTGATTTCATAGTCCAATTATACAACTTCTGATAAGTCACAATACTTAAATGATCAATAATCCAGATAAGAGTAATGTATCTGGTGAATAAATTTTGCTTCATCCCCAATATCACAACCCTTACTATTTCAGTATTATGAAGAATAATTTTTCACTGACTTTTAATTCAGATCACATCAATGATTATTAGAAATAATTGACTATATAATTTTTATTTTATTGATATTTTATAGAATAGAATTAAATTTTTCTATAATTTATTAAAAAATATAAGGTTATAATAGTTTACTCTCTCAATAATCATTTCAATATGTTGTATTTCTAAAAGTATTCCCATATTAAGAATTATATTGGTCTATTTAGAAACTATAATTGAAATTTCTGATCAATTAGAACTACACCAAAGGAATGCGTTTATAAAAACCTAAATTTAAACTAATAGATAATGATATTAGTATATCTTCTATTGTTTTAATGTTATATTAATAATTACTATCAGTTATATGATTACAAGTCGTGAAAAGTTTTATCTCTAGCATGAATGAGACATATATCATGTGTTGAGGTCCTTTAACTATGATTCAATCATGGTTAAAAAATGACATTATTCATATATATTATAGTATCTACTAGATATGTGTAAATGATACACTCATGGATTGATGATTGAGACATCATACTTTAGATATACGGTTTCTTCTATTCCTTAATGATTTCAATATCCATGTATTTTCTTGAAAAATTGAACTATATCACCCCATGGTGGATCACTATGGTATAAAAATCCATTTTGTAAATTCTAGTGACGATTATTATTCAATTATATATATTAAATTTTGGAATTTATAAATGATTAATTAATATAAACATTTGAATCCGTATGAGTACAATTCAAAACATAAAACCATGATTAATGGATAGCCCACGAAAAAATTGAAGATATATATTAGTATATTTAAATCCAATTTCCATTTATTTAATTTTTATTTCCCATAAAAACATATATGAACATATAAGAGAATGTAATTTACATAAGGAGTTCATAGTCATCCTTTCAAAAAAATTCAAGAATTGATTTTTTATGATATGAAATTTTATTTCCCTATATTGATAATAAATATGTAGTCTAGGAAATAAAATCATATTCCATAAAAAAATAATTTTTACTATATCTAATAGTGAATCATAATATTTGAAATTTAACATTTCATCAAAATTATTTTGGATATGATTTATAATCTTGGGAACATATAATCCTACATTTATAAAATTTTAATAATAATTCAATATCTGATCATTTTAGTAGGGAATAAATTCTTCATAAATACAATCATTATACATATACAGTGGGTGTTGAGCTAACAAAATAAGACCTTTCTATATTCTGAATTTTTGATAAGTGTACAATTTATAATTCATTTTGATCATAATATTCAACAATTATATTATGAAAAATTATATTTGTCCTTCGTATAAATATATCTCTAGTCTCTATTATCCTAATAATCCCATGTATTATGGTATAAATATTCATAATACATAGGGTGGTGAATTTTATGATGCCTTAAAACTCTTTATAGTATCTTCTTACTTCTCTATATGCATTTTAAAATCATAATATTGATGGATAAACCATCAAGACATGAAACACCCACACAGTCATTTCTGGAAACATCACATGTTGTTCTTCCCATATTCATAATATTTTTGAGGATTAATATCTTCTCGTCTACAGTCATTATCACTTTAGAATCAATGAGACAATATTTTTATCATATTTTGGGTATATGGGTGTTTAATTTGATTCATAATTTTAATCATATTTAGGGATATTATTGTCATAATATCATTAATATTTTCATCACTAACAAACATACTATTTGGATTCTCATTATGAAACACACCTCATTCTATATCACACAATCTGTTTACATACATCCACCTTGTACATGCAACCAAGATAAATCCAATAAGGTTAACATGAGGGATAAGTCCTATTATTTCATGGATGATAATTTATGTTATTATATAAAGAAGAGTAATTACTCAAAAAAAAAATTTCCACCATGAGAAAATAATTTTTTCATAACACAAATCCAATAAGTCCTTCATGATTTAATATTTTCATCTCATACACTTATTAACTTGATCCCCAAAATATCAATAAACCACAATGATACTAATTATGGCGACACGATCAATACATGAAACTATTTTACCTAATTTAAATATTTTAATCAAAACATTTTACAAATAAAAACTAAATCCCAAAAACTAAATGTCGAGTATCATATAAAGTTTCTATATAATTTTCATATTTCATAATATTTATTCAAAATATCAAATAAATAACCAAATTATATTAAATATTTAGTTGGGGGTGTCTTTCTGGTTAACACACTATGTAATTCTACATGAAACCCAGTATATAATCTAGGAGAAGGAAAATTTCCATATTACTGTATTGGTATTATAAGAGTATGAACTATTCTTCTAATTTGGGCCTATAGGAAACTAGTATTTGGCCTACTGTGTAATTTGACATTAGGACAAAAATGACCTTTAGAAAATATGGACAACATTATATTTCAAGCCTCATGTCTTTGGTCTTTTTGTCCACAAGGCCTAAGATCCATGAGTCATTCATGTCAAACCCTACAAGACAAGAATCAATATGAATTACTAGAGAAGTAGTGGCATAAAAATCAATTATAATTATATTTAAAATAAAATAAAGGTTATGGAAATCACTATCTCTAATAATAATTGTGTATATCTACACATGGGAATTCTAGTTGATCATTCATGATAGATGTATATTCACTACCATAAATAAATAATATGTTTTGGGGAGAGATGATCAAATGTAGTTGGGTCTTTGGGCCTTTAGTCCATCTACTCGACCTTATTCTTATAAGCCTACATTTCATGTAATGGTTCCCACTTAACCAAGTTAAAAAATGATTAGCCAAAAAATAAATTAACATTTAATGAATTCGGGCCATTCAATCAGATTATCCATTTAAATGTATCATAATTATTACACTCCCTAATTACCTTGGGAATTGAAAAATTTTATGGAGGGATCAGAAACCCGTAATAACTGAATAAAATATAAAAATTTTATAATGATTTTAACCAAAGGCATGTAACAAAATATTAACCTAGGTTAAATATCTAATAAGAAAGAATACATGAATAATAAATTTTTTCCATATGACACGAATGAGGGAGATATATCAAAAAGTTTCATATAAATAAAATGGAATAAGAATTTTGAGACATGACACAATAACAATGATCTGTTTTGAATATCATTATATTATGGTACATCATATAAATGTGGTCCCTGAATTAGAATATGAAATCACAGTATTGTGGAAAAAAGTACCACATTTTTTTCCATACATATTATTCTGAAGATAAAAATAATGTAATGAATAGAGATGTGAATATAACTATAATGTTCATGCACAGTCTTGTGAATATAAAAATATCTCATGAATTAATTATTTTAATAAAATAAATATTTTCTTAAATAATATTTATTTTAGTAAAATGATATAGATTATTCATGATCTTATGAGATATAAATAACCAACCAATACATTAGAGGCTTATATCAGACTCATCTAGACAATAATTATAAACCATATATACAAGTGGAATTAGAATTCATCATACATAAAATAATGAAAACATATATAAATAAAATGTTTTCTTATCATGTTCAAATATTACACATACAATTAAATCAGCATTTTGAGTGGTTCATTCCAAAATTCCAAACTTTTCTAGACATATATCATATGATAATTTACATGGATTATAATAACATAACTCTAATCGGGTGAAATTTTCATTAGACAGTGAGAAAAATTTATGTGAATCCATAATAAGAGATCAAAAAAATTAGCATTTTTTTAATATAATGAGTTATAAAGAATTTTTAAAAACCAAGATAAATAATTTTCATAAAAATAAAATGGTTTTATTAAATCATGTACAATAATATGGAAAATAAATTAATGCAATGGTAAATTTATTTTTTCCGTTTTCTGTAGTTTTAATGAAAAATAAAATCACTAAAAATTTTATAAAATTTTATTTTTCAAAATGTTACGGAAAAATATGATGAGTATATTCTATAAACAATAAATTTATTAAATAATAGATAAAAAAATATCTGGAGTAATACTGAATATGAGAATTGAGAAAAATTAATAATTCAAAGGATGAGGATTATTTATAATAGTCTTATCATTTTATAATGAAATTAATCCATTAAGGAAGAAATTTTTTATAGTGATGAAATTGTATAAGATAAACTAAAAAAATACCATACTAAAATTAGTGATTTCATAATATACCAATCATAGAACATCATAGATAATGAATAATGATTTTGTTCCAATGATATGGGTATTTTCAAACAAAATATGATAAGTGTTTTATGAAATAATTTTCTAAAAATAGGAATCCAAATTTATTTTTAATCCCATCAAAACATAGATATTAATATATTTAGATTAAAATAAATTGAATGGTGGTGAAATTTTAGAATATTGAAATTAAAAAAAAATTATTATAACTCAATGGATGGAAGTTGATTTAAAAAAACTTTTGTATTTGGTAACTTTTGAATCAAAATCAAATGAAATATATAATATAAAATTGGATATTAATTAAAATAAAAAAATTATAATTATGAACTCAATGTTATTAGGGTAATACAAAATCTGTAGTAATTGAAATCTATGCATAATAAGTCTCATGTATCAAATAATGACTAGTGAAATTAAAAACTCATACTTCCTATCGATTTCATGGTCAGATTCTCTAAACTATAGTCCGTAATAAATTTACAACACTTAATTATCAATATCAATACAATATTAATAAATATATTTATTATTATTAATATTTTTATATTCTTATTACAACTTAATAATTCATTTATTAGTTAAAAGTAATATTTTGGAGTTAGTTGTTTCAATTTTCTCACTACATTCATTATAGAAATTACATTCCTTAATCAGTGATTAGGATTTAAAAACCTATAAAATGGACACAATGATTATATATTTATGTTAGAAATAAATTTAAAGAATTCCCATTATAGACGTTATTGAGAAAATTTATAATTATGATTAAAAATTTCTTTTTTTATTTCATTTCATTTAAAAAATATATTTAACAAAAAAAATTATTTTAGTTATTGAATTTTCTCGAAATCAGAAATTAATAAAGATTATATAATATTTTGGGTAATTATGTTTTTTAAACAATATTGAAATTTTTACCATAATATACATTATATTAAACATAGAATCTTCCAAAATAAGTATATGTTAAAATGATTAAATTTATAATCATATTTTAATATATATTAACAATTTTTTATATCAAGAATATTTATTAATGATATATTATTAATATGGTAAATAGGAGTTATTAAAATCATGATAATGAATATTTAAAAGAGATTATTATGGATTGTATATTACTTATGTCAACTACCTTAATTTTCTCTCAGATGAATTCATTCTAATGAAGTAGTTGGGGATCATTCATATAAATTGATGTTTCTAAATGATAAATAAGATAGTGGGGGAAATATTTTCCAAATGTATTCAAGAAGATATATAATAATATTTTTTTCCACATGTGGGTGCTGGAGGGTTCCTTTTTTTAAGGTGTGGTTGAGTGCTAGTTTTTCAAATACCCATTCCATAATGACTTTGAAGTGTTATTTATCATAGACTGTGGATAAAATGTGGACAAATAGAAGAGTAATATATGGCATGGATTATTATTCCTACATTAATTAATTTTGAAAAAACAATTTAGGAAATGCGATGTCATTTTCCCTTAGTTCAACACATATACAACATAATATATTCATAGTTGAAACACATATTTTAAATTGTTAATTTACTTCTCTATATAGTAGTGAAATAGACCTTTTACCTAATTTGGACATGTTCATTCTATGAAATTAATATTAATAATTATATTTAATTTATAAATGTTATAAAATTAATTTTCTTATAACAACACATCAATCAAAAAAATTATTTGTAGGAAAAAATTTAAGAGTAAAATGAATTTGTAATTAATCCTCACCATATAATTATGATAAATGTTATTTTATCGAAGCCTTTATATTACCACCAAATATTAGTAAATCAATCCTTTAGAAGTGAATGCTTTAATTTATTAAGATAAAAAAACATTAAACACATAAATAAAATTCCACAAAAATATATTCTTTAAGATTAATTATTTTATACCATTTTATATAAAATATATTTTTTAATTACTAATAATAAATTTAATTTATTAGTTATATTTTTTTAAAAACAAAATTTCTCATTTTTTATATTTATTCCTATTGGAAAACTATTAAAAAATTCCTACTATTCTAAATTACACATAACAATGAATATATATTTAATTATATATTTATTATTTTTAAAAATAATTAATTAATAATTAAATGATAATATTACTTTAAATTATATTTAAAACCTTTTATTTTATATGTATATTTCTAATAGTTTACCATGCATTGGCGGTCATCAATATTGGTGGTATATATACCTTTAATCTTGTGGTGATTTTTTTTTAATCGCCATTCACATATAATTTTTGTCAAGCCATACATATTAATTTACATATTGGGATTGATCTTTGAAGGACTCAAAAAATTATGATTTTTATTCAACCATATAAATATTTTCCTCCTAAGGAAAACTCCTTAAACACAATCTCATTATTTCCCTTTGTTATACGTATTACTTAATAAGGTATTTTCAATTTATGTATTCAAATTAAACAAATATATTACGAGATTTAAATTTTAATATTATACTATAGATAATATATATGATTAATTAATCATATGACTAAAATTAAACTAATATCCATATTATCCTAAAAATAGTAAAAAACGATTACTTAATAACCCAAAAGTCCATATAATTCAATAATTCATATCGTATTCCTATATATATAATATACAAACTCAACAGAATCACCCGTTTAATTCCCTCATTTAAATTCAAATTGTTTATATATTCCTTAAAATATAATTTTTTATAGTTATAATATTTTGTGTGATCATAAATAAAATCTATAACTAATAAGATTTTAGATTTGATTGTTTTCCCACTAGTTTTCACTCACCATTAATATTTTCATATTATTTTAAAATTTGACATCTGCTCTTTTAAATTATTACTAATTTTTCTGACATTATTATGAAAGATAATTTTCATTTTATTCAATGTTTTATAAAATATAATAAATCATTGTTTTAATGAAATAATTATCTTTATTAACTTTTATGTGAAAATTTATATTTTAATAATGAATATTTTATTCTTAGAAAATAACTATATTATATTTTACCATTGTTTATAAAATTTTGATAAGTAGGAGAATGGACATTTTAAAATTAAAAACATTATAAATCCTAAAATTTGTTATAGGGAACAATTAAATTTTTTTATATATTCATATGGTTTATTTCCACAATTAATCTCATATATATATATATAAGAACCCTATTTTTCAAATAAAAAATACATATATTGAAATTTAATTTCTTTTTATTTATATATATATGTTTAATAATTTTTGGAACATGTGTTTTTATGTGAGTTGGAATCCAATTCGTCATACTTATTGGTTTTATTGATGGGGTTATAAAAACCCCTAATCAATTTTATCAAATTAGGATTATTCTGTGTGTGGTCAACCCCACCAATCTCCCAAAACAATATTAGACAAGTTATGAAGTTTCCCATATAAAATGATATATATTTATTTGGTTCAAATTCATATCACAATTTCTACTTAAATTTTTTCTGTGAATATTATTTTTTGTGCCTGTGTCTTTATTTTGGGACTATTCACCACTTTTTGAAGAGTTTTTTTAATAATATTTTCTTATTATAGGGGTTTCTAAACTTTCAAAAAATAATTATTTTTTACCTTTTGCGCTATATTTTTTATATTGATATTACTATATAATGTAGAGTTAATAATTTTACTATATACATCCACATTAATTGTTTCATTACCAACATTGGTATATATAAATAATTCTTAATGAGATATACCGAAATGTATTTGATTTATCTAATCAAATATAACATGTCTCACACAACAGAAAATATCAAACCTCTTTATTGGTCTTATGTGTAGTGTATCTATAAATATTTCTATTTTTATTAATGATATCAAGTAAATCCATATAACCTACAAACATTTGTTTCACCGCATTAAAATCTTATCATAGGATGTAAAAAATATAATAGTGTATTACCTAGTTTATAAGTGGATAATATGAATCATAGGACTGAAAAAATAATTTGAATTATAATATTACATATTTTTTAATGACCTTATACTGTTTAATGCTCTCATTCCTTCCATTCTGTGTTATATCTACAAAATATTACTAATCCTTTATTTAATAATTGTTCTATTCATTGTATTTGATAACATCAAATATTCATTATTTTAGAATTTATATCATATAATTTTTTCAACATCATAATATCATTTGTATTATATTACATAAATAAATACACCCACATGATAAATATAGTAAAAAAAAAATCATTACCTAACATCAAAATTAATAATAAAAAATTTGATAAATATATTACATATATTTAGTGGGTTTTTTTGGTCTCTTCAGTCTTTCATTTAGCCAGTTGAGCAATTTAGTATTATACAGTAAATTGAATGAATATTTAAATGAAAATTTAAAATACATCATCGGACAATTTTTACAAATAATGTACCAATGGAATCATATTTCATTATACGGTTAGAATATTAGACCAAATAATCATCTATTTAAACAGAGTATATACACGATTTCTCATGATGTGAGTCTTATACATTATAATTCATGTCTCATAAACATATTTCACTAAAAATGAAATTGGTAATATATTAATTTATATGAAATAATAATACATGAAAAATGAATAATAAAAAATATTTCTTTAATAATATTAAATATATTCCCAAATCTAACTTACACGTATTCAATAATTATATATATACATATGTAACACCATCATTTTTATTATATGGGATTATTATTATTTTTCATTTATCTATGTTATTAAACCTATAATTTTCAAATCCCAAGAATGTATTCTTCTAGGTCTATCAAAATTCACTCCTTAAGGGTGATATTATTATTCTCAAAATGAAAATGATTAATATGTGTTTGTTTATGCATGTTTCAATTATGTGATGTTAAATAAATATTTTTCATAATGAATATAAAAGTAAATAGACCAACGAATAATACGAGGTTATGTTCCTTATTTTAATGTTATCATAATTCAAAATCCGTTGAGTCCTTATAAATTTTTGTTTTAATGATTTTTCAATAAATTTGTTTTTATCACCCTTGTATCTTAGTTTTGGTGAGTTTTAATACTATAATCATCATTTTAGGATAAAAATATATCATACATGCATTGGAAAGAATAGATAAATCTCATAAACCAATAATATAGATGTAACCTTCAATTATTAAGGAACCATATAATCGATTTTTTCCAATTCCTATATGGATTGTGGGAGATTCCATTTTTAAAGAATTATTTCTCTATCGTGAATACATAACTATCCAGTCACTCTTATTCCCTAATAATTAATATTTATTGAGTAGAGAAATATTATAGAATAATAATCCAAAAAATAATAAAGAATAAATTTCAAATTTTTACAAAAAAATGAAATAATTGATAACATAGTTCAATAATGGATTAAGTGATAGAGGGGAATTATATAATATTTAAAACTAAATAAAATAAAATATTCTACCGAATAAGTTTAATTATTGATTATATGATTATCCTTATATGAAGAGGATCACATTTATTCATATTGATCATTAAAATGAAATAAGAAAATAATACTTAATTTAATCTAATAAAAATCATCAAATTAATATTCGAATAAAAAAATATATGATCGATATTGTAACACCTTTGACACTAGTAACCCAGCGTTAGTGTCCACATTATTACAATTACATAGATATAAAGGGTAAAATCCAAATAAAATGATCAGTTCTGTAGTTTTGAAGAACTAGATATATACATAATCCCTATTTACATGGGGATATGAATTAAAAAAATTTATAAAATTGAAAATGGTTGGAATCCTTAAAAAGTTATTATAATATATATTCATTATATATCTGTGAAAAGAAACAATAAATTTGTGAGATCAAAATATATGAAATGTTTGAGTACAATGGATGGTATGATGAATTAAATAATAATTATAAATATATAATGTAAAATAACTAAAAACACATTCCATTAAAAAACAGTACTTCATGAATATATAGGGAATTATAAAATGTAAATATACATAACTGAAAACACAAGTCATTTAATCCATAAGCTATGAGCGAAATGAATTTAAAGATAATGTCAATTTCAAAAACTCAATGATATTATTAATTTAATTATTAATGATGTAAATCATTAATTATTGGACTCCATGATCTCAAGCATCATGATACCTACACAATTAAGAAAAGTCAAAAGATATTTTAAATACTATATATAGAAACTAGTTTATTTATTCCAACATTTTTTTCATATAAGAAATAATAATGAATCAATGGAATATATTTCAATAAGACCCCCTTATATCTATAGATCCAAACAATTTATCACTAAATGAATAATTTACTACATCCATGAATCAATATACCATATCATCAAATATCAACATTGAGTAAAGAATACATATTTATCAATATTTACCTATTTAATCAAATGAAATTCAATATCAAAAATATATGTAAAAATATTATAATTCATAGTAAATAAACATTCCAATCATTAAAGAATATTTATATTTAAGGTAAATGTAATTTCTAAGGAAATAGAATTATAATAATGTTATTTTTTCAATATAATGTTTATAAAAACATTGTTAATAGATACCTTACAATAACATTTTACTATAATTTAATTTTCAAGTCAAATCCCCTTGGATGATATAATTCATTTTGGAAGTCAAAATAACATTAATTATAATGTAACCATTATAATAAATTCCAGTTTTTTATATACACAATGTAAAATAAATTAGGTTCCATACATTTAAATATGATTCAATAAATAGAAATTGTGATATAGTCTATAAAATCATGCTCTGCATTAGTTAAATTTTATTTAACCTAAAGTATAACATTTTTTAGTGTGTAATTATTTTATTCTAGTAGAATAATAATTATATATTATTATATAATTTCATATTAAAAAAATTTATAATCCATTTGATAGTAATATTTCATTATTTTAATTATTTAGGGTGTTAATAATTATTTTCCTAATCCAAATTTATTATAAATGTTTAGTTTCATATACACAGTATATAGTATAACAACCTATTAAAAAAATCCGGAAAAATAATTATTTTACAAAAAAATAAATTAATTTTTTGAAACTAAATATGCAAGATTAATTTAATAACAATTATTTAATTATCGTAAAGACTATTAGATGCTTGTATGCATGAGTAATGATTCAATTTTTAGAAACCATTTTGTGAAGTATTTTAGTGATAAATTATATTTAAATATTTATAATATTATCATAAATATAATAAAATGTTTTAAAATAGAATTATATATTACATCCTATTTCATGTGGGGATGAAAAAGAGTCTCATCTATTCTTGTTTTTTGTAGCCAACACGTACAAAAATAATGTTTTTATTATTAATTGAGTGAAAAGATAAAAATTTAGAAGATCTATAATCATTGAATAATGAATAATTTGTCCTTAAAATCATAACAATTTCATTTATTTCAAATAAAATAATTAAATTAAAACTTATCACCTTCCATGTAAAGAGATAATAAAAGAGGAATAACATTGCGTCATGTGGTGGTGGTCAGTTGTACACATGAACAACATTATTATGTAACCTACAAAATAGAATTTAAAAAAGTTTATATGTGAAAAATTATATCATATTTATAATTATTTTTTAAATAACATATATTTAATTTATAAAATTAATAACACCCAACCAAGAGAGCTGGTGTTGGAAAAATGAATGACATTGGTTCATGAGGATGTTTCCCACTGTACGAAAAAATCATGATTTCCTAACCTATTTGATGAATGTTGGGATTGTTTTTGGAATGGAACAGAAAAACATTTAATGGAAATAAAATTATGTTCATTTATGAACAATGTTTGTTGATGGCTAAAGTAGGTGAAGGAAAAAAATAAACCAAAAATGTTTATTGATGAACACCATCACTTCTTCAGGTATCTTAAATAAGATTGCACTAAATCTTTCATAGGGTGGCTTTAGGAAAATCCTGATCTATCTACGATGTGAGGAAAAAAGTTAGGAAGTGATTGGAGAATTTCCTAGTCGAACTAAAAAGGTTTTATGGTGAGAATAAAAGAGGATAGGTACTGGCCTATTATAAGTTAGGTGAGTGTAATAGTCATAATTTTTTAAAATATAATGGGGTACCAACATTTTTAAAAAATAAAAAGGGTCTAAAATTGAGTATGATAGAGAAAAAAACATTATATGGTAGAAATATTTCAGTTAAATTAATTATAATAAATTATTTTGTAATGTTAATCATTTTCTATATATTTTAACACCTCGTAACACCATTTATACCTTAACCTAGATAATTAATTTTTATTATATTCACTTTTAATTTAGGTAAAAAATGTATTTTTGTAATTTGAAAATTTAAATTATTATTATTCAAAAGTATGGAATACATTTCTAAAAATTACAATTAAAAAACATTCAAAAGTTAAATAAAATTTAATTTTTTTGACATGACGAGAAAGCATGTTTCTAAAGTGAAAATATTCACATAATTATAATAATGTTATATTGATATTCTATATGAAAATTATTATAATGAAAAAATAGGTTTGAAATTAATATTCATGATATCATATTACTTAAAAACTAATTTAATGATTAATTTTACAATATAATTTCTGTAAATAAAATAGGTCTTTAAATTACAATTCAAAATTTTTTATTAATTATCTAAAAATTAAAATTTTCAATAAATGAAATAAAATTAATCCTTAGATAATATTTATATTATATATTTAATTAATATATATATATTTATTATTATGTTTATAATATTAATTAAATTAAATTTATATTTTTTGCATGAATCCCAAAAAACCGATCTTCTAAAATAAATATTCATTTTTGATAAAATATCCTTTTTCAAAATGATTCATATTTTCATTTAATATTAATTCAAAAAATAAATCCGTGTAAATTATATTTACTTTATAACTTTTTTAGTAATATTTATACCAACCAATATAACTACTATATTTAAAGGAATACTATAATACGGTTCCTTTAGAATCAATGTTGAGTATTCAAAAAACTTTCAAAGATATTAAATTTAAATAAATATATTTCATGGGGTTTTAATCTTAGTGTTACATGTCACATACGATATAACAAATAATTTTTTAATTTCAGAATTTATTGGACTCAATTTCTAGAAACACTTAATAAATTATGTCATCATAATTGAAACATTATCTCATTGATCAAGTGTTTTATACTTGAAAATACCTTTGATGAAAACCCACATCATAAATTTTTTTAATTAGACATTATCTTAACAAGATTTAAAAAGAATTATACCATTTATATGGAATTATAGATATTTTATTCCAAATAGAACATCAATCGAGGTATGTGAATACATATAAATTTAATAGAAAACTAATTCCCAAATATATATGGGGAGTGATAGAGAAGATGGTTATGAGTATGTTAAATAAAAGAAGTCCATAAAATAAAAGTGTTAAAATGGTCATTAATTTGATGATAATAAGGAAATGTTTTTTAAGAGAAACATTTCCTTTAGTTGGGTAATTATTTCACTCTCTATGAATACATTAATTTTTTTACTAAATTCATTTATTTAATTTGAATAATTTCATCCGTGGTTGTGCTTTTATCAATTTCAACATTATCTCTTACACCTAGAAGTTAATGTAAAGAATTATTATTTTCATATTCCATGAGAAATACAATTTACAATGAATGGATTATAATATTGACAAAACAGTATTGAGATAGTTTTCTATCATTAATAATTTAATAATGGATATAAAATTTTGATCAATAATAACAAATGATTATCTTAATCAAATTCATTAATACTTGAACTAAAATCTCATCCAAAATATATTTGACCAAAATTATATGTAATGACACTAATGATGTATTATATTACCATGATAAAATAATAGAGATAATAATTTCATAGTCTAGAAATTTTAAAATCATTATCTTCATAAAATCATATTTGAAATATAGATGCTTTAAAAAATAAAATACTAGGTTGTGAAATATGTTCCATAGATCCAATTAAGTAGAAAATATTAGAAAATACAATATAATCCATTTATTCAATAATGAAATTCATAGTCACCTACACTATATAATAAACCTATAATGATAATTATTTTATCAAAATAATTATCTAATTAAGTATCATATTTCCTTAATCATATTTCTTCCAAAATGTTCAACATTCTACTTAATCACAGTTCTTGGTATCATTCTCTACATTCTTTCTAATCCATTAGAAATATTAATCATTCCAATATTATGTTTTAGGATTACAATAAATAGACTATTTTAAATATAATATATTTACATTATATTTCATAGATTAAAATAAAAAATCATATTAATAAATCCCCTTAATATATATCAATTGAATAATATGGATCTTGGCCACTTAAAATATTGTAAGTTAATCACCTTGATTCAAGTGACATGTATTTGTTTTGTTCCATGTATCCTTACCGTGGAGTAATTAAACTTTAGAAATTTCCATCATTAAAATGAAATAAAATGTATGTTGTAATTTATATCAATATTTTTATAAAAATACAATTCCAATTAAGCATGTACAAGGGTATTTGCACGCATGAGCGACCTTCCTCGATAGCGTGTGTTATACGCAATACCGAGTTCACTAAACAATAATATATTATTATAATATTATTAACTACCTGTTATGAATATTATTTACCAAATTTTTAATTTTAAAACAGTTTAATTTATTTCACACATTTTCTAGAATGAGATATAAAAACATAATCAATTTTTCGATAATAGAAGTATTTTTAATAAAATTCAGTTTCACCTACTTTTTATGGTGCATCCATTTGAAATAAATTTTTTGACATGTTTATAAGTTAAATTTTACAAAATAAACCTCTTCTTATGAATCAGGATATAAATATTTACATTGGAAAATTTTTTGATACATTTCTGATAACTTTTATATTTAGATGAATAATAAAAATACGCTAAATTTTATTTAAAAACAAATTTTTTTTATCAATTTAATTAATATGGTAAAATTATAATATTTTATGCTTTTTAATATATAAATAGAATATATTTTTACCATTTAATGTAATGTAAGTCTTTATCATTAATTTTACATTGATTTCATAGGTAAAAACATTTCAATCTTTTGCAATATTTTAACTTTTAAAAACCACTTTCTCACCAATGGGATTAATTTTAAATTAAATACTGAAACTTAGGTGGTTTGAATATGGGAAAATGGATTCCATATTTGGAATCATAATGTCCAAATTATGTTAATAGGGTACTTTTTATTTTTAGACATTTTGAATAGTAACTACGGTAAATTTTATTTACTACCGTAAAAGGTAAATCAGATCATTAAGGGTAAAAATAAGATTATAAAATTACCATTACATCTGAATAAATTATAATGGATGATTAAAAGATGACTCATAGCACCTAATGGTTTAAATAGATTCATTTTAAGGACATTTGAACATGAAAATGATATAATTATTATTAAAACCAATGAAAGTGACAACATGTCGCTCTCTAAAATCTTATAAGTGTAATAATTATAATTTATTGATAAACCTCATAAAACAATGAATATAAATATTCTCTAGAAAGATAATAAAATTATATACATCATTATTATTTATTTAATATTTTTAGGTATTAAATAATTATCATTAATGATGACACAATAGTGATGTAGAAATTATTAGATTGGTTGAAATATCAAATAAATGATTTAAAAGGTATTAAATTAAATATTATATGAACAAATTAATGTTATCCACAAATTTTCTAGATGAATATGACATGTTAGGAAATTATTAGATATTTTGGTTCAAATATATCCTTTGTGTCCATTTTAATTAAATTCTAATAAATGAATAGTGTCAAAATTGACAGTATATTTATTTTATAAAAATAACATATTATAACATTTTTTAAAAATCAAAAAAATATTTAATAATTATAAATTTATATTTATATTTACTAAAATGTCATAATGTATCCAATTATGGACAATTCACAACACATAAGTAATTATGTATAATAATATAAAATTTACAATATTATTACCGAAAATAAAATTAAATAGATTAAATAAGGATAAATCAAGTTGATAATGTTTAAGATAAATTACCAACATGTATAAATATTTTTGGATGTTGAAATTACAATCCTATCTCATCTAATATTTTTATTTGAGTCATTTTTGGATATTTTTAAGTTATAATTGAGTTTATTATAAATTAATATTTTAGAGATTTCTAAAAGTGCCCCTCTCATCTCATATAAAAAGGCTCCTCCTACCTCTCCTCCTTACACCATTTTGAGCCTTTACAATCATCCAAACCCTACCAATTTCTCTTCTCCACTTCCCTATTACCATACTAGTGGTCCTGGTATTCTTCAAAGACCATATTTAGTTCCTTAAGAGTAGGTTTAGAAGAGGCGCGTCGAAGAAGAGGTAATATAATTCACCGATTTTTTCAAATGTATTTCGTCTTATACTTACTTTTCTTCATTTTTTCAGTATAATCTAATAACATCAGTATAAATAATATAATTATATGTTATTATTAATATGAAACAATCCTATTTCACCATTTATCCATCCTACGAAAAACAAATTCACCGCGTGTGCGTACAGAATACTGTCTCCACACCGTGGTGTAATCTGTTTTACCACACCACCTTAATGGGATATGTATAATGGTGGAAATAATAACTATATTTTATTATTATAACATTATACTTATTCTTATAAATTCAATCATACACTCCGATTTCAATCAATAATTATGGGAATGGTATCATCGTACGTGCGTATGTACGGATTACCATCTCCACAACGTGATGAGATTCATTCTCCATGATTAACCATTCAAGTATGATTATAAAATATATATAATAAAAAATAATGAATGATATGACATAATAATTATACTGTATTTACGTACATATATTTTTCAATTACTTAATTCTATTCAATTCAATAAGGAAACAAAAATAGCGTTCATGTGTATGTATGACCTTCCGTCTCCATAAACGGTGAATTTCATTACATTTATCGATCTATCATATATATTTATATGATTAATATATATTATATATAAATCATATTTTTTATTCTATAATTATATAAATCGGGATATAAGTAATAATATCAAGAACAACAAGTCGAAGCACGAACAATAAATGAAACAATTTTACTCAAAACGATGCTTTAACATGGAATTGAAAAAACCAGGTAATATAAAGTCCTAAGTGAATCATATATTATATCATTTATGTTATAATCGTTCTTTTATCTGTTAATAATATGTTTAAACCAACTATATAGGAGTTTCGGACATGTACAGAAGAAATTGGACCCAAGGTAAGGGATAATTTTACAATCTCATTTTTATCAGAGATTTCTTATTCGTAAGTATTTACTGGGGTTATATTTTTCATCCATGTCAATAAAATGTTTTTCATAAATTGGTTTATATTATTCCAGATATTTTAAAATTCATGTTTACCCATATTTGAATTTTACTTTTTGTTATGGAAGGAATCTTTATTTAGTCTACCATACGTGTTACTTTTTTACTTATTCATTAAAAGTACGAGGATATTATTTTTTCACCATATAGGCACAAATGGATTCTTATGGCTTCATAATGCCTTATATTCATGGATATTACGCTACAATATTTCATGAATATTTTCAATAAAATCATTCAATTTTAAAATTGAAAGTCATTTTGAGAAAAGAAAATGATTTTGTAGAAAGAAAGGATATTTTCCACAAGAATTATTTTCTGGTGTTTTATCAAAAACATTTTCCATCTAAGATGAAATTATCTAATATTTCTATATTTTAAGTATAATGAATCTATTATTTTCATGGTATCATTTTTTTATGATGAAATTATATCCATTTATTTTATATCGATTATGTTATGATGGGAGGGTGTTTATGAAACCTATATTATTCTTTGGGTTATGATGAATCATTTATGTTTATTTTGTGGGACACAAAAGAATGATTTAATTATTAGATGTGTGGGTCCTATATCTCCCTCAAATGCATTGGGTAATGATTTATATCTCATGAAATAGACTAGGATAGAAAATCAAGTAAAATTTGGTTCTGTAATACAGGGTTGGAACGACATGTAAACCCGGTTCAGTAATGGACTTTGTCCACAATGATGGTCTTGGCAGAAATTCCATGGACACTATGGAAATTATAACATGTTCCTAATGTTTTTCCACAATTCCATGTTTTATTCCCATGATATTTTATCCTGATCAATGTTCCTTTATGATCTATGCCTTATGTATTGCAATGTTTTATGTCATTGGTCAAGGTTTTGATGTTTAGATTTTATCCTCATGTTTGTATGTTCAAATGTTTATGGACTTTTTTATGTTCTCCATGTTTACCCTTACTGAGCATTTGATTTCAACCTTTTTATTCATTCTTTTCCCCAGTATATAAATAAATTTTTTAGTTAAGAAAACAAAAGGGTAAGATCTTTATAGAAGATGTTGAAGATCTTTCACAATGATTATAATATTATGTTCTGAGTTTTCAAAGACACTAAAATAATACAGTCATTGGGAATCTCTTTTTTCCATGTATTATTTTCTCTACAAAAGTAATGTAATTTACATGTATGTAGAGCTTTGGGTCTCTACA
Source organism: Viscum album (assembly GCA_963277665.1). Lineage (NCBI taxonomy): Eukaryota > Viridiplantae > Streptophyta > Magnoliopsida > Santalales > Viscaceae > Viscum > Viscum album. The sequence continues at coordinate 1,522,471,476 of OY728136.1, forward strand.
GTTGGTATCAGTGAAAAGGTTTAGTTACCCTTTGGTAACAAGGATGCAAGAACATTAGTGAGATCCCTAGAGATTTTTTTAAGGTATGTCTACGGATGTCCCAAAGTTCAAGTATAAGTATAGGTTACAATCCTAGAATTATGATAACGATCATGAATAACCATGGATAAAACCTAAGATGTTATATATTGAAGTTACTCCGCCATTATTATGTTTTTTTCCTGATATGATTTTTTCCAATCACACTATTCTTTTTTGGGTTTTAGAAAATTGCAGGAAACAAGAAGATTTATGTTATTGGATAATATGATGGACAATGGAACTATATTATTCATGGGAAACCAAATGAAACATTATTTGGAAGGAGAAACATCGTTATTATGTTTAATCAGCAATCTCATAACATGATAAATAATCTAAACATTGGTAATCTTCCTGGCTCATCTAATAAGTGAAATATGGAGTTTCATGATGATCCTAGATGAAATAAAGTTCAATTTACCTCATTTAAATCATGTGCGAAGAGGCATCAAGAAGAATGTTTCAAAGGAACTGGAAGATGCTTTGGGTGTGTTAAAAAAGGCCACAAAGCCAGTAATTGCAACAAAAAAGGTTCAGTTAACACAAAGGACACAAATAATGGTATTTCTAAGAAATAAACAATTGATAAATGTTTTAAATGTGAAATGTACAAGCATTATGCAAACCAATTCCCTAAGGGAGAATCTCATGAAGAGAATAAGCAAGGTCATACGGGTAGTAATTCGGTGGATGGTGATGAAGAGACTAAAAATGATATGTGAGATGAAGGATGTGTTGAGGAATAAAATGATGAATCTCATTCAATGATTTAAGAAGGTGGTGGAATGGTTCCATGTTTATCAAGAATAATCTATGGTACTATGGAATAAAGACAAATATAAGGATTTTTAAACTATTTCTTTTCCTTGAGTATTAGAAAGCATATGTTAAATGCTACCAATATCCATGAAATGTGATTGAAATATTTTTGTAAAGCAGATGATATGCATATAATAATGGTATAATGATAAAACAATATGTTTGATAGTATTAATGAGCTCATGACTAATATAAGGAAAAAGTGACATCATGGATTGAGTATATTGAATGTTTGGTATTTTGGTTTGCGGAAAGAGTTAACTTTTGACAGCATTCAGGTTTTCAATGTGGTTCTGTGGTAACTAATGTTTCAAGAGAATACATGATTAAGGTATTTGCATGTTTGGAATATGACCAACATGATATATCGTATGATAAATTGAGAATGAATGATTGTATTGACATTCTCGATAGACAAAATTTCTAGTAATCGTTTACATTATCATATGAGATTGGACTGAAGTATTTTTGATAAGCCTAATGAATGGAATTGATTATGTTGGACATCAGATAGTATTGATTAAGACTGTAAATTTTTTCGATATTATTTCTAGAATGTTATAATGGTGATGTTTTAGAAAAAGGACAATCTGCAGGATGGAGGACAACTCGTCACGTCGGACCGGGTTACGGGACTCGAACCCACAACCGATGTTCTACAAGCCTTTATCGCTTACCACTGGACTACACGAAGTATCTGGTTAGTAGAAACACATTTTATTTTATTAACTATAATGATAGATGAAGTATAAGTCCATTTATAGAACTATATAAGATTAATCTCACTATATATGGACTTATAGAATGACCTATCATTATATCCCATTATCTTCTAATTATTCAAGAATGAAATATTAATATTTATCTCTTTAAATAATAAATGAAGTGGAAATGACCAATAATGATATTACACTGAAATCTAGTATGTGTTTCTCCTTATGTAAAAAATTATCAACGTTAGTGAAATGATCTTGAAAACCAAAAATGTTGTCATAGTACTCTCATATCCGATGAATCAGATGGTACATTATATAATCACAAATTTATGTCTTTGTAATTTTGGGATTTGTCATAGCCATGTTCTCAACCACTCTTCATCAGAACTCGATGGTTAGATTTCTCTTCCAAATCCATTTTTTCACCTATGTTATCGTACATGGAAACCCAGTGATGAGTTAATTTGGATATCCATTATTTTTATAACGTTATTTTTTAAAATTATGTTTTAATATTCATTTTTACAATGTGGTTTTCTATTAGAGAAACTTTCACATAGTAAAAAATTTATAACCCCGATGAATTTTGATGGAGAAATTCATTTTAAGGGGAGTAGAATGTAACACCCCGAGATTTTATGAGAAATATTATTTTTAATTTCATTGATGTCTTGTATTTTATACTACAAAAAGATTAGATTTTTTTATACGCAACACCATATTAGCTTGTAGTATATGCAAGCACTATTCTTGTCTTTTGTTGCACGCAAAAGCAACCTTCCTCGAAAGCATGTGTTGTACGCAATACCGAGTTTTACTAGACAATGATATATTATTATAATATTATGAACTAGATGTTATGAATATTATAAGTAGAATTTTGAATTTTATAACATTATAATTCATCTCACGCATTTTCTAGAATGAGATATCTAAAAAAATCAATTTCGGTAAAATAATTATTTTAAAAAAATACAGTTTTACCACCTTTAGATGGCATAATCATTTTAAATATAATTTTTGACAAGTTTATATGTCAAATTTTACAAAATGAACTTCTTAATTTGAATTAGGATATAAAAATTTACATTGGATAAATTTTTTATACATTTCTTATAAAATTTATATTTTCATGAATAGTAAAAATACGAAAAATTTTAATTAAAAACTACTTTTTTCATCAAGATAATTTATATGGTTAAATTATAATATTGAATGGTTTTAAAGTATAAATAGATTATATTTTATCAATTTAATAAAATTCAAGTCTTCATCATTAATTTTACATTGAATTCATAGTTAAAAACATTTCAATCTTTTGCAATGTTTTAACTTATAAAAGTCGATTTCTCCACAGAATGATTAATTTTAAATTAAATACTAAAAAATAGTTGTTTTGAATTTGGAAAAATGGATTAAATTTTGTTAATCAAAAGGTCCAAATTATGTTAATAAGCTACTTTTTATTTTTAGACATCATGAATAGTAACTACGGTAAATTTTATTTATTACAGTTAATGGTAAATTGTATAATTAAGGTTAAAAATAAGATTATAAAATTACCCTAACAACTGAATAGATTCTATTGGATGAATAAAAGTTGACCTATATCACATAATGTTCATAATAGATTCATTTCATTGACTTTTGACCCTGAAAATGATATAATTACTATTAAAACCTAAGAAGGTGACAACATGTCACCCTCTTATATCTTATATTTGTAATTATTTTAATTTAGTGATAAACCTCATAAAAAATAGAATATAAATAGTCTTCAAAAAGATAATAACACTATATTCTTCATTATAATTTATTTATAATATTAAGGGATTAAATAATTCTAATTAATGATGGCACAATAGTGATGTAGATATTATTCTATTGATTGAAATATCAAATAAATGATTTTAAAAATATTAAAATAAATATCAAATGAACTAATTAATGTTATCAAAAAAATTTCTAGAAGAATATGGCATGTTAGGAATCTAGTAAATATTTTGGTTTGAATATATCCTTTGTGTGGATTTTAATTAAATTCAAATAAATGAATAGTGTCAAAATTGGCACTATTGTTATTTTATAAAAATAACATATCATAAAATTGATTAAAAACCAAAAAAATATTAAATTATTATAAATTTAAATTTATAAAGTCTAAAATTTCATAAATTATCTATTTATTGACAGTTAACAACACCAAATTAATTATTTATAACAATTTTAAATTTATAATATTATTACCCCAAATAAAATTAAATATATTAAATAAGGATAAATCAAGTTGATAAGGTTTAAAATAAATTTTCTACATTTCTAAAACTTATTGGTTGTTGATATTACAACTCTATATAATCTATAATTAGGATTTGTGTAATACTTGGCTCTTTTTAGGTAGGGATTGAGTTTGTTATAAATTAAGTTTTTAGTGATTTCCAAAAGTGCCCATTTCCTCTCTTATAAAACAGAACCTCCTCCCTCTCCCCTTCACAACATTTTGATCATTAAATATCAGAAAAAACTTGACATTTTCACTTTTCCAATTCCCTAGAAATATACCAGAGGTCCCAGTATTCTTCAAATACAATCATTAGCGCTCTAAGAGGAGGTTTAGAAGAGGCTCGTCGAAGAAGAGATAATATCCTTTACCAATTCTTTCAAATTAATTTCGTTTTTCTACTTCCTCTTGTTTATTTGTTTCATTATAAAGTAATAACATCAGTATAAAAAATTGTATGATATGTTATTATAAATATGAAACAACCCTATTTCGTTCACTATCTATCGTACGGAAAATGAAATCACTACGCGAGCATATGTACAGAATACTGTCTCCACGTCGTGGTGTAATATGTTTTCCACCCCCACCTTACATGGATAATTATAATGGTGGAAATAATAACTATATATGATTATTATAAACTCATTATGATTCTTTTAAATTATATAATCCACTCTAATTCCATTATATAATTATGGGAATGATATAATCGCTCGTGCATACGTAGGGATTACCGTCTCCACGATGCGATGAGATTCCTTCTGCATGATTAACCATTCATGTTTGATTATAAAGTATATATAATAAATAATCAAGAAATATATGTCATAATAATGATACTGGATTTATGTACATATTTTTTTCAATTAATTAATTACATTTAATTCAATAAGGAAACTAAAATAGCGTCCATGCGTACGTACGACCTACCATCTCCATTAACGGTGTATTTCATTCCATTTATCAACCTATCATATATATTTACATGCTGAATATATATTATATATAAATCATGTTTTATATTCTAGAATTATGTAAATAAGTAATAATACCAAGAACAACAAGTCCAAACACTTACGATAAATGAAACGATTTTACCCAAAAAGCTACTTTAACATGTAATTGACAAAAGAACGGGCAATATCAAGTCCTCAGTGAATCATATATGATATCATAAATATTATTACTTTTATGTTACCAGATAATAATATGTTTAAATGCACTATACAAGAGTATTGAACACATACAGAAGAAATTGGACATAATGTACCAGATAATTTTGCAATCTCATTTTTATCCAAGATTTCTTATATGTAAGTATTTAATTGGGTTATATTTTTCATCCATGACAATAAAATGTCTTTCATAATGTGTTTAATATTCTTCCATGTATGTTTAAAAATCAGGTTTCCCCTCTTTGACTTTTACTTTGTGTTATGGAAGGAATCTTTCGTTTGTTTACCATACGTGGTACTTTTTGACTTTTCCATTAAAAGTATAAGGAGACTGTTTTTCTATCTTATACGTAATGAATGGGTTTTTAAGGTTTTATAATGCCTTATTTTCATGAATTTTACTATAAAATATTTCATAATTATTTTCCAAAAAATCGTTTACTTTTAAAATTTCAAGGAATTTTGTAAAAAGAAAATTATTTTGATGAAGAATGGATATTTTCCACAAGAATTCATTTTAAGTGTTTCCATCTATGATGAAATTATCAAATATGTTTTTATTTCAAGTATAATGTCTCTATTATTTACATGGTTTCATTTTTCTTATGATTAAATGATATCCATTTATTTTATATGGATTATTTTATGAAGGGATAGTGTTTATGAAACCCATATTATTCTTTGGGTTATGATGAATGATTTATGTTTATTTTGGGGCACACAAAATAATGATTTCATAATGAGATGGGTGGGACCTATATCTCCCTCCAATGCATTGGGTAATGATTTATATCTCATGAGATATACATGGCTGGAATGGTAAGTAAAATTTGGTTCAGTAATACAGGGCTGGAACAACAAGAAAACCCGGTTTAGTAATGTACTTTGTGCACTATGATGGTCTTAGAAGCAATGCCCTGCCTACTATAAAAATTATAACATGTTCCTAATGGTTTTCAACAATTACATGTTTTATTCCCATGATATTTCATCATGATCAATGTTCCTTTATGATATACGTATTATGTACTTCCATGTTTTATGTCATTGTTCAAGGTTTTGATGTTTAGATTTTATGCCCATGTTTTTACGTTCAAATGATTATGGATTGTTTTATGTTCTCCATTATTACCCTTACTGAGAATTTGAGCCCACCCTTTTAATGTTTTATTTTTTCCAAGATATATATAATGGTTTTAGGTAACAAAACAAAAGTGGAAGATCATTATGGGAGATTTTGAAGATCTTTCCCCATTATTAGAAGACTATGTTACGAGTTTCCAAGGACACTAAACTAATACGGTATTTGGGCATCTGTTTTTTCCATGTATTATGTTTTCTGCAAAAGTAATGTAATGTCCATGTACGTCAAGCATTGGGTCCCTAGAGTATTTTTTTAACCTCAATTAAAAAATTTGTGAATAACCTTATATCCATTGTTCCATTATTTGAAATATCAATCTATATCATATCCTTCCTCTTGTTGTCTTTCTTACCATCCAAGACATGTTAAATAAATAATTCATTCATTATCTTGATAAAACATGATATTAAGTCCTCCATTGATCAGAATGTTTGGGAGAAAATTTTCCTTATAAATATTGTATTAATCGAGTCAATGAAATGATAATCCTTACTCATTGGATTACACATATTGACCTGATTCTTGTTACATCTACTATTAACAATTTTTAAATTATGGTTTATACTAGATTACGTCCAACCACCATGAAACATAAGGTATAGTAAAAACATATTGAAGACATTACATAAAATAAAAAAATATTAATAACTAATATCATAATAATAAAAATGTTTTATTTGAATATATCATTATTTTAGAAACTTTATCATACTTATCAAATAAAATGCGTGTTATCCTAAGAATATACCACATGATTTTCAAATAAGGTGTTATGTAATGCCTATATTTATGGATAATGAAATGACCAGGTTAATCCTAATGTGCCATTTTTTGGAGTTATACCCCTAGGTACATATGTTCCAGTACCACATCCACATTCTGATTCCCAAAAAAGAACAATTTCTTTGAAGACCCATATAATCACTTTCTCACCAAATCATTATGATGTTATTCTATAAATGTCCTCAAATCTAATCATTAATTTGTTTATAAGAATATATATATTTTTAAATATATTCCCCACAGTTTCTACTAATATTCCATTAAGACTAACTATAATGGCACCTACCCCAATAGGCTAGATCTGGTATTTGCATTACAAAAATTTCATACCTAAAATTGGTTAAATCCTAAGGGATTGATCATTATTTTAGTTTCAAAAAACTTGATTTATACATGATAACCATTTAAAATGGGGATATAAAATAAAAAACCTATAAACGGAAAACACTTTTCATATTTGAAAACACTTTCAATGACCTCTTCATAATATCCATAGGAAATTATACAAAATAAGGGATACCTCAATTGTTAAGTATGGGTTACATATATAAAAACAATCATTAATTAATATAAAATAATTAATAGGAAAATTTAAATCAAACATTCATATTACTTATAAATAAATTCAATATATTAATAGACAAAGAATAATCAATTTTAAAGATATATAAGTAAATTGATAAGGTATTTATTCAATAAATCTAGAACAATGTGCATCTATAAATAATAACATTATAAAAATAGGTTGGATAATAATAAATAACATTTTATTTAATAAAATTCATAATTATAATATTCCATTATCTATGAAAACAAGATATATCTATTTTCAAGTCCTTTCAAAATATATTTTAAATAAAACATATTGAAACCCAGTTAATTTGGACAAAATATTTTCCCCATGTGACATATTGATGCATTAAGGGGATATAAAATATATCCCCCAACCATCACATTATGTCCAAAATAATATTAACATATTAAAGGACCAAATTAACCCATGAGTAAATATGAATTATTAATAAATATTCCTTTTTAGAAATGTACATAGATTTTTTAAAATATCCCTAGTAAAAAAATGTCATTTATAGTAAATAACAAATGTAAAGAAGGTATATGGTTTTAGGAAAAAATATCCATTATTCGTGAATATGGATATTTAATATAATTATACATTTCAATGAAAAATCATCATAAAAAGTGATTTTTTCAAGAGAATGTTAACAGTCCCATACAAAAGTGATATTATACAATATCTTCTATCCACATCATAATTTCCGTGTCAAATAACTTTGTATGAAATAATTGTATTGAAATATTAAAATAATATTAGTTATAATTAAATATATTTTTTCATTTCCTAGTTTTTATAAACATAGTGATAAAAAACTTATGTGAACAAAATTACAATATGTCTCAATAAATTGAAATTTTGAGGAATTCCCTTAACTATTACTTTACATAAGATGAATGTAATTTGTAAACTAAGTAATTTCTTTAAAAATGTTAATAATTTTATACCAATATATCATCATAATCATAATACTTTATATTATCATATTTTTACATTTCACCACATATTTTTTATAATAATTAAACTTTTTCAATGTTTTATGAGTTAATCGACTTATTATCTCAATTTTGTTTTGATTGAAAATTTATTGTACTTGAATATACTATATAGCATCATCACCACCAGAATAATAATAATAAAATAATTCTAATATTTTTAAAACAATTATATTCTTAAATATAATCATTAACAAGGGTTTTGATTAATGATGTATGTTATGATCATGTAGACTATAGACTATACTTATGTAGAAGTGACATTTACATTTTCAATTATTGCTATGAAAATTAGGTATGAAAGGTTTTATATGTACAAAATTATAATAACATAATAAATGATAAATTATTTAATTATTTTACTTATATATGTCATTTATTTTCCATGGTGATGAAGTGGTAATCTCTTCACATTGTGAAGGAAGTAGTCCACATGTAAACGAATGATGTAATAATCTATATGTTAGATTACATGTAAAAAACATTATTTAATATTATATTTTTTAGAATGATAAATAACTAAAAATCATAAAATTTAAATCATTTATATCACATATATTAAATACATTTTTCATTATCACCTTCCATGTTATGTTTTAATTAATGAAAAGTGACATCACTTTAGAGGATGGTTGTCCATATACACACAAAAATCTTTATTTTATACAATATAAAAAAGAATTTTTGAAAAGATATATATGATATAATGGAACCATTGATATATTTATTTTCTAAATATAGACATTTAATTTATATACATCATTCTACCCAAAAGTGTGAGGTATTAATGGGAAAATAAATGACATTTGTTCACAAGGATAGAGTCAGTCGTTCACACTATATATTATTTCTTAACAGATTGATAGAAATGGCGATGTTTTCCAGTCATGGACATAACATAAAAAATATTTTTATATTTATGATAAAAATTTTAATATACTATCTTACATTAACAATAATTTAAGGATGTGGATGAATAAAAAATATAATAATGATAGTGGAAGAAAACTACCTCAAATTCTGAATTCTTACATAGGATAATACCAAATGATTATAGGTTAAATTTATGACAAAACTAAGGATAATAAGATAATAGAAGGTACTTTTGTATGTTTTTTGTGTATATATTTTGAAATCCAAATGGTTTTGATGGATTGAATAATAGACAATGGGTTCTATTTTATATGTGAGGTGAGTGGAACACTTGTACTTCTATAAAAGAAAATTGTGTACCCATATAATTTTAGAAATTAAAAGATTAATAAATTGATTGTTATCAATAAAATATATAATATGTTGTATAAATATTTCAATAATTATATATTTTTAGAATTTTTAGGTCATTTTACCTCTTATATGTTAACAATATTTCAAGAAAAATTCATTTTTATCATTACCATGATAATTATTTATTATAATTTTCAAAATTCGATTTTTTCAAAAATAAAATTTAACTTATTATATATTATAAATTACTCATATTCATGATTTTATGTCCATTTTCCTAAATTAAATTCCAATATAATTCATTTTTTAAATGAGTCTCAGAAACATGATGATAAACCTTGTTTTTAAGAAGAAAATCATCAAAAGTTTACAATAATTTTTATATCAATTTTAAATATGATATTTTTTTAATGACATAAATTTTAATAATTAATATATAATATAAATGTTTTATATGAACAAATTCTAATATAATTTATCATTATAAATAATTTAATTTAAAATAATGTTTTCGATTAGTATTCATTATTTTTCCATATTCATCAAAAAATGAAACATTTCACAAATATCTCTCAAATTCCTAAAATAATAATTTTATTATTATATATTATAAAATGATTTTCATTTTTTGAAATATTATATAAATTTTAAAAAAATCATATAAATTATTTTTTAATCAAGAAAAAATCATCTTATAGAAATAAAAAAAACTGTTAAAACATTTATTTTTATTCCAAATAATTATTTATATCATTTATAATTAAATGATAAAAATTTAAAATGTGAAAAATATAAATTTTATCAAATTTAGTTATTAATATTCATACACCCTATAATAACAACAATTTTATAATTACACACTATATTACTATTCATTTAGACACGGTGTTTCTTATTCTCTAAGGATTCGAATCTATCAATTTTTTCAAATGCTTGGGTTTTTTGATATCTGTCATATATATTTCATTTGATATCAAATATATTGTCCTTATTTTATAATACTGGGGTGATACAACTCTACCACTTGAATCATTACTTGTTCATTTACGATACTATATACTAGAACATTGTGGAATTTAAATACCCCATTTAATTGAAAAATTGGATTCCACACTAACATGATCAAAGAAAAATAATCATTTGACACCAATATAGTGTGTTCCTTCTTTTTGTATTATATTATTACGAATTAATAGTATATTATATATTTAAGTATCCCATTAATTCATTTAAAAATTTATAATTTCTATATTAAGGGATTACATGTCTCAAGTAATCATTCTTTCTTCCACTTTGTAAACTAAATACCATTATATATTGTTTTGATTATATATGAACTCATACGATATCAATTTGGTGATAAACATGATGAACTATTGTTTTTCTATAAAATTAATTTTCAGAATCATTTAATATTCATGGATCCTATGATTGATAATATGTTCTCATTGGGTATGAAACATAGTGTCAACATATCAATTGTTATTTTCCATTGAGATGTATGGAAATAGTGTGTAATTTATCATTGTTATATTATGTTTTTAAAATTTACTTGGGGATAATAAATGGTCTATGTTAATGTAATATCATTACTTTACAACACTGAATATGATTTTCTGGGAACATATTACTATTTTATTTGGTTTTAGTGTCTCTAATATAGAGTTTGATGATATGGAGATCAATACATCATGTCTCCAACAATGATTGGCTCTTGACATATCATTGGGTTATGATCATGTATTGTGACTTCATTCATGGGAAAAATTATAGACTATTAAATATCATGTTTTTCAATACAATTTACATTATTTAATTATATTCTATATAGGTTGATGAGACATATGTTGGTGAATGAGCAATGTACCATGATGGAGAACATGAGGTGATGTTGAAGAGACAACATATATTCAAGGATTTATGTGAGGAATAATTTTCCTTGGAGTAACCTTATGTATTAATGTGATATATCATTAATGTATAACATACTATCATGATTATAAAAAAATGACTTTTTTGGAATCATATGATATTATTAGTATCATAAAAAATAATTTTTCTCATGCCATGAAATCATGTACTCCACTAATAATAATTCTTATCCTTAAATATATCAATAACATAATAAAAATAAAAATAATTATTATGATAAAATTACTCATCCCAATAAAAGTATAAATATTATGAATTTTCATAAATTTATTTTATTCCCAAAACATAATGGTTTAATAATGTTTATAAATTTTGAAAATTAAGTAGAACTCATCAAATTAAATCATATAATGTGTGAAAGTAATAAAATCATAGAATACTGAAGAAAAACATGCATAAGGGAAAGAGTAAAGTATTGTGAACTAAACATGATGAAATATTCAAATAATTTCTATAACTATACTAGAACTATATTTTTTTGAAATATTAACATTCAACTAGATCTACAATGGGTTCACCTCCTCTTAAGTCTAATAAATAAAAAAGTGACGGTTTACTTAAATGTAATATGTAAATTAAAATTCCCAACATGTGATGCTATAAAAATACCACTCCTCTATATATACATGTAAAACCTAATTTTATGCTTATTTATTTCAACTAAAAACAAATTCATATATATATATATTCATATTTGTATGATATATATGTTAGTATTCAATTCCCAAAATTATTATATACATTATGAAAGAATAAAATGTGTTTTGATTTATATAATCATTCTTGTATAAAAAAATATTAAATGGGTATTGATAATTTAGACCTATGAGGTTTAAAATATTAAGAATATCATATGGTTATCTATGATAACAACAACATGGAATTTGGGTTTAAAAAACTGGAAAACATATTTATTAATAACATATAATTTTACTCAGATATGATATGTTGTTCAATTTTATTACAATTATATCTGCAGAATAGTTTTTATTTTTTTCATTTTATTAAATCTCATAATATTCACCACCATGTAAATGAGGGTAAATCTATGATGATTTAAAATTTGTTGATAAAAAGTTTATTAAATATTGTGAAACATTTATAAGTGATTTCATGGGAAAAAAATTATTTGTTCATTTGAATAATTTTTATATAATTGTTTTTTTTCTCATAGTAGTTAACAACACAATCGATTTTTTGTAAGCATCATTGAATTCAGTTTATAAATATGTTCTAAATTTTACATAAAAAACTTTCAATACAGAATATAATATAAATAAATAAATAAAAATTAAATGTGAAAAGAAATAAATAAAACTATGAAAATAAAAAAAATATCCTCGCACCCATATATGTTTTTTTTCAAATTCTTCGATGCATTATAATTATCATGATAATTATTAAATTAATAAAAATATTTTAAAATAATCTATTTAAAAAAATAGAACATGATTGAATAACATTTATAATCGATAATGGATATCAATAGTATGTAGTGGATGATTTGAATAACATTTAATATACTTCTTCAATATATAGTCATTCATAGTGAATGGATTATTTAATCCATTTGTAGATATTTCCACTACACAAGATGATAAAACATTAGTAACTATAAATTTTCCTTCCAATAATGAATTGTTTTACAATGAAAATTTTTAAAACTATAGTTTATGGGAATAAAAATTTCGATAGGATAAATAAATATATTCATCAACATCTTATAATATTCTACATGTGGATTCTTTTTTAATATATTATTATTATTGGGACCGTTTTAAGAGTTTACAATTTTTTTTAGATGATAATTTGGTATTCATGATAAATAATCCATAGTTTTAAATTGAAGGAGTTCTCCCAAAATGTGGTACCCATATAGAGAATTAATATTAGGGAATTTTAATGTGGGTATGGTCAATCTGTTAAATTTTCTTTAGTTTATTAATACTATTAAAAATCCCATGACATAATACATACCATTTGTGGATAATTAATTTAGATTATTTGAATTTGATTCAAATTTAATTGTAGTATATTGAAATTAATCATTAGTAATTTCTGATGATTTCATCCCATGTGAATTACAACAATAGAAAATTAGGAATTTGATCATTTCATTATGTGTCCCACACTAATGTATATGAATGTATGTAAGGGGATATCAATAAAAGATGATATTTTTGTGGAGCCTAAAATTTTTAATCCATAAAAATTTAATTATCTATTAATATCCATGTCTGTGGGGTAAATGATAGGGTATCTATGTAAGAGGTGGATTTAGACATTGAAATTTCCTTGGTCAACCCGAAATTACAAATGTATAATTTGAATATATATTGTATAATAATGATCATTCATATAACCTTTAATATCAATTTCAGGAGAAAAAAATATATTTATATAATGTTAAAAATTATATATATATTTATTAAATATGAAGAATAAAATTATTAATGAAGCTTGCATGAAAGTAGATCCACACTCCACGGAGAATTTCTACATTGTGATTCTCTATGAAAATATATTTCATAAATTGATGTATCCATGTTTTAATTTTATATATATAAAAATATATTTTTTGCTTCATTTTTATAAAGATATAGTTATAATGAGAATTTGAATATCTTGAACGAAATATGTCTGTGTCTCGAGATAATTAAAAAGTCAAATATTTCTGTATCTTTTTTGTAGGTTGAATACTAAAAATGGTGAAGGAATAGAGGGATTATTATTAATATATTTTTGTTCAAAAATATTCAATTAAGTAAAATAATAATGTGTAATTTAATTTGTAAAATCAAAACACATCATTGAAACTTTTATCACGAAATTCTTTTAGGTATGATGGGTGAGTTTTTCATGATGTTCATAGAAGGAAAAGGGAAGAATGAATTTCTTACTATTATATAATTAAAAGGATTTCACTCATTGAATATGATGACATTCATGGTTACATGTTTTGTTTTACATGTAAATATAAGTTGTTCCACTCTATTATTAAAGTATAAACAAGTAATAATAAAAACATACACTCATTTACATGTAAAAATTATATTATAAGAAAATATTATAGTTTTTATCATTATATAATATAGTTTTAAATTTTTGGTGGGAGAAAATAATAGTTTGTAGACATGAAAATTCATGCTTTAATTATATAAAATATTCTCTTATACATAGGGAATTATTCTTCTAATTTTAAAATTATGAAAGGTTCCTATATCCTACTACGGACTAGATTATCGCCATGAGAGGTAACTATAGAGACCCAAGATTATCATACATGGGTATTACATCTTTTTAAATTTCTATTCATAAAATTAAACCATTCATTCCTGAGGATCATAATAGTTTAGATACATCATGAACTTGGAGAATAATCAAATTGTATTGTGAATGTTCTTCAACGACTCACATAATTATCATACCCATTATTATTCCCACATTAAACATAATTCAAGTCATGAAGAAATGATAAAGAATAATTTTTGATATATTATTCTCAGTAAGGGTAAATAAGGAAAATACATAATCATAATCATGAGCAAAATTGTACGAAAACATTATAATAGCATTGAAAAACCATGACATGAATATCAGTGTTTATAAAAATGAATCAGGCAATACCGATTCTCATTTCAGAAGACATGAATCATAATATAATAAAAGATAATATTGTATATTAGCATAACATAGGTAAAATAAAATTAATTATATATAATAATTTACCATTTAATATGATATCCATAGCAGTCATGGATCAATGTACATAATTTTTTAGAAGAATGGGTTGACTCCCAAAACCATCTTTGTTGTCATGGTTTACTCCTTAAATCATCATAGTGGATAATGTCCATAACTAAATTGTCTCCAATACTATTTTTCATGTCTATCTAATGAGATATAAATTGTTACCAAATGCATGAGATAAATAAATTGGTAGCACCCATAACACAATAAATCCATACACATGTGTGCCATAATATCATAAAATATGATCATATCATAATCGATTAAATTATATGGGTATAATACACATTTAATTATATCCTAACTCCCAGTTAAGATTACGGTTTCATAAAGATTTTATCATAGAAAAAAAATTACAAAACAAGTGGTTTTCAAAATAATATTACCATTAAAAATTAAAATGGATTCATAAACACATTTCTTATTAAAACTAACCATTAAAATAATGAATAATAATTATTTACTTAGATAATTTCCCCAATAAATCTTTAATTATACCAAATGATTCCATCTTAATTGGAAAAGTATTTTGAATGATCACTTGGAGGATTTTTTAAGGAAAATAAAATTTCAATGGAAATGAATCTAAAGAAATCATTCCAAAAAATTAACGAAAACCACTAATTTTGAAAATATTCATCATAATAAGAAAATGATATGTCATCAAATGATATTAGTGAATTTTGTACATGACATATATGAAAAAAATGACTTATTTCAAATTATTAGAAAAAGTCAAAATATTATTGAGAGGAAAAATGAAAGAATATTATTTTTTAAAAAAATGTGTAAAAATGTAAAACATGGGTAAATATTACTAAATTTACTCATATGATAATAATATACCATTTTTAAAAAAACATGGATTTGGGAGAAACCATTTACTTGTTCATGGAGAGAAATAATATAGGATTTTCTTAAAAATTTATTTATAATTGTGTTAAGTACCAAAAATGGGATTCAATGTATAATTTAATGAATATATCATTAATAAATATAAGATAATAAAATTAAAGATAATTTTTTATTGATTTATAATAATAGTTTATCATTGGAATCAAAATCTAAAACTCTCCTAATAAATTATGTGATTATATAAATTAACATTAACCATTTGGTAACTTTGATAATAATCCTAATTGAATGATAACAGAAAAAGAATATTAACGTTTCATTAAAATATTTATATTCACAATATTACATGTCAATGGGAATGTTTATACACTTTCTGAAAGAATAAAGGCGCCTAAATTACAAGAGTCTTATAGAAGGCATATTGAGACATAATTATTTTTCTGATTTGGTAAATTTTGAAATTAAAACCCCATGAATGATAGAAACTATAATTAATATTTAAATAATAGTAAATTTTAGGATACTAATAATGAAATATTAAATTGGATGTATTTAAACTGCATATAATAAATAGTTTGTCAAT
Source organism: Viscum album (assembly GCA_963277665.1). Classification (NCBI taxonomy): domain Eukaryota; kingdom Viridiplantae; phylum Streptophyta; class Magnoliopsida; order Santalales; family Viscaceae; genus Viscum; species Viscum album. The sequence continues at coordinate 1,522,488,394 of OY728136.1, forward strand.
GTAGCACGTGACTCACAAAAGATAAAAGTGAGACATAAATCCCTTAACGTATGTATGGACTGACACCATACTCATTAGAAAAATATCTATAACAAATATGATATTATTATAAATAAATAAAAAGTTCATATTAAAATAAATAATAAATTACATTAGTTATTGATTAATTTGTTTTACACTTTTACTAACAATTCATTGATAATGTTATGTTTCGGGTAAAACCCGATTGGAATTTCATTCATATTCTTATTTATTATTTATTTTACCCTGAAATATATAATTAGTAATATATATATATAATGTTAATAATGATTATATATTTCATATATATTCATTATAATATATTTTGTAATAGTATATAAAAGACATATATAAGAAATAGAATAGATCATTCATGGAGAAAGTATGTCATTTATAAACATGAACACTATTTCAATATTCATGTCATATTGAAAGTAAGAAAACTATATGATATGTTATTTTTAAATAATAATATTATATTTATATATATCACAAATTTCTATTTAACTCATCCATAGTACATTTCATTTATAGTTTAGATACATCTCATCGCTTCGTGAGGAGATTTTTTGCGGTATACACGAATGAAGTTTTCAAATTCCAAAAAAATGGATCCCATTTAGGTATGTGTTATATATTAATTAGAAAAAATGGAAAAAATATAATATATATATATATATATTATATAAATAGAATGTCAATCATTATTACCAACCTCGAAATTTGGTAATGGTAAATTGAAAGGAATCGGTTCGCGAAGCCATAGTCTACCTTACACATGGATGACGATTTAATAACATTTTTCATTTAATTGTGTTAATTTTTTGGTCTTACCATATAAATTAATCCATATTATTATATTTAATATATTGAGGATATTACATTATCATAATATAAATATAATTAATATAGTTTTAGGAATAAATAAAATAAAATGTTCATTGATGAACGTTACCTCTTCATTGAGAATCTACCTTTTTCTGCACCAAAGAACATATTTTCCTATTTTTGACAACAATTTATGCTTATATGAGTATAGGATGGAATATTATAAGTGATTTCCAAAAAGCATGGTTAAGCCAATTGGCATGAAAGTTGTGCTGAATGGGGGATTGTGAGTTTCCTTCTACACTTGTGGATGAGTAGAGTTCTTGTCGAAACTCAAAACTATTAAATATTAAAAGATAAAATGTTCATAATGTTTATAGAATCTATTAATTAATGTGTATTAGGAAATATATGGTAAAAAAACACCACCACCACATTATTTTTTTCAATTTTTAATCATTTGGTCCCATAAAATTTATGTTACATTATTTTAGCATTTTGGGTTTTTGTTATGAAAACTAGTACGCTAACAAAAGTAATTTATTATATAATACAAATTTATATTGATACAAAATAGATAAATTGAAAATAATAATTATAAAAATTATTATTATTTTAAAAAATTTAAATTTTATTTCTGTTTCAAAATAACGGTATCCCATGCACAGAAAATTTGAAAAACACTATATTAATCGTACCATTGCTTGCTAGGTGTTTTTCTAATAAATGGTCAATATATTTAATATAGTGGAATAATTTGTATAGGAATGGATAATATTTGATATTAATTAATATTTTAAATTTAAATCATATAAATTTAGATTGTTAGTAAATTTAAATTAGTTAATAAAATAGAAATTATTATAAACTGGAATTAATGCCAATTGTTACATTATCCATTTAATTTAAATTAATAAAATTATCAAAAAAACAATGAAAATAATGAAAATTTGTTGAACACTTTATTATGATGATATATTCACTTAAAAAACATTAACCAAAACAATTTATAAAATTTACTTCAACTTTAATGTTTTTATTATAATTTGACTTCTTCCATTCTTAACTAAATTATTCATATGTTAGTGTTTCAAACAAAATTAAATGTCATTATGTCATCTATAAAATTTTGAAATCAATTTTCATGATAAAAATAACATTTATGTTCCTAAATAATATTTAAATAAAAAAGTTTGTAGTTTTTTAATATTCCAATCCATTATTGAAATTAAAATGAAGAATGGTACTATTTTTGGGCTTTTTAATTACATAACTTATATTATTGATCAATTAAATAGAAAAATGTCATAAAATGTCATAAAAGTAGATAAAATGATCATAATGGTAAAATTACATCCCTAATATACGTTTTTTACATTATTTGGGTCTTTCATAAAACATATATTCTAATTTTAACAATTAAGTAAACTAATATTTTCATTAATAACCACAATTTATTTTAAAATTTTCCACCTTTTTTTGAACAAAATACTGTTTCTAATTATAAATTATAAAATAATATTTTTCAAATTATAGAATCCATTTTTCTAAATTTTATTTAAAAAAGTTTCATAATTAAATTGAAAATTAATCTTGTAGACAAGACGAGAAAGAGGGATTATAAATCTAAAATGTAAATTGCTTAAAATAATTTTATATTTAACGTCAAAATTTAAAATGATTAAAATTAACTATATATGATTCATATATGTATACATGAACTCTAATGAAATTAAATCAATTTTTAAATATAGTTTACTATTGTAAATTATTTAAATTAATGTCAGTTCTCAATTTAAATTATTTTATTTGTCATTATTTTTAAAAAATGAAAATTCCCTAAAAACAATAAATTCGCCAAATAAAAATTTTGATATTACAATTTCAAAAATTAAATTTATTTTACAAATAAATTATTTGAAACTATTGAAATAAAATTTTAATTTATTAACACCACACATGATTTACCCACCTTTTAGAACATATATTTTTTTGGAAATATTTTCCATTCCATTAAAATGATACTTATTTTATTTATATTTGAAATATTAATAAAAAACGTATGAAAAATATATCCTTTAAAAATTTAGTTAATCATATTCATCGCCACCCTTCTAATGTAATGGTGAGAACAATTATGATAAAAAAATAACAATATTATTATATTTCATTTCAGTAAAACATTTCCCCTGGTGTAATTAATTCTATTATATGAAAATAGAATAGTTTATAGCATTTTAAAACATAGTTTTTAATGTTCTAAAAGCTAAACGTAATGTTTCATGTAGTGTAATATAATATTGTTGGTGTATTTGATAAAATAATAACATTGTGTATACTGAAACAAAATACATCAATGAATGTTAATTTATTCATAAAATAATAATTCATAAAAACTTAGGGTCATACATTCTACCACCAATTGAAATTAATTTCACACTCAACACTCATATAGGTCATGAAAGTATTAATAAATGAATTTATCTTTAATAGAAACCCAATCTATAAAAATGTGTCCAAAATATTTATTTAAATGTTGAACATTAGAAAAATAACAATTACACATTGTAACTTATCACTATGTGTCTGCATAGGTGGGATGAAAAAATTTGGACATAGAAGAGAAAGATCTCTCTCATGAACTGATGGATTTTTTTAGGGTACATGGTCTAGAGGATGATAATGATCACAATTCCATAAACCATGGTGGCCTAAAAAATAAATGATATCATAAAAAATGAAAATAATAGGACAAACATTTCATTTCAAAACAATATTAAAAACATTGAATAATATATAAATGTAGATATTCTTAATTTATTTCATTCCATTTCATAAGAAAAATCACATCGACTGGTTATTCCATGATAAATATTCAATTTATCTATTACTATAACATATAATGTTTTTGTTTTTCTTTATATATCACTAATTGATAATAAGAATAAAAAATATAATGATAAGTCACCCCATCAATCATTTTATATCATTACAGAAAATGGTACTCACATGTCATTAAATATGAATGAATCATCTTATTTTGAAACGTTAATCTCTAAAAAAATATTAAATTCTCAACAAAACTCATTTTGTAAATATTAAACCTTTTAACCCATTTGAAATATGAAGATGACAAATAGGAGTAATAAGGTAACTAAATTTATTATAATATAATTAATATTGATCAGTAGTATAGCATAATGTATCTCTCGAATATACTATACCAAATATGAATATATCATCATCATGTATTCTCATGAAACAATGAAATAAACCAAATTAAAAAAAAATCATAATGAAAAGATAAATATTTCTTCATTCCTTACATAGAAGATATATTTTTTTCTATATAACCTAAATTAAAATATTCTATAATAATAATCAATGATAGAACAAGGTTGTTTTAAAAAAAACCCATTATGAGTTCCATGTTCATCAATAATTTCCAATTTACGATATCCCTATAAATAAAAAATTGTTAAATAACAAAATAAATTTTCTCAACATGGGGATCATATTAACAGTTTTATTCACATTATAAAAAAATTTCATGAAAATATAACCATTCCATTAAATGAATTTTTAAGTCCGTCTGTACCATTCAATATAATCATTCAAATTCAAAATTAAAAATATATACAAATAAATTCTTATATATTTGAGGTATCACATAATATAATCATTGAGTTCCAATATAGAAATATTATATTTATCCCAAATCATTCTCAAATAAATAACAAATCACCATTGTCTTATTTTATTACTATAATTTCCTTTCAAATCACATTTATATATTCCTAATCATTAATAATATAACCATTACATGTATTGCCTTACTAATTCCCTTCCCAAGATTTATCATTATCACATCAATTTTTGTAATTCCCATATATTCCACATATAAAGAATTATACAATCGATGATGTATTAGGGAAGTAATTATTATAATCCATTGAATTGACAAAAAATTTCCTTTTATAATTACATTTACACTCTTTGTGTCCATCACTTATACAGTCAAATCATATTCATGTTCCTTTCATAAATCCACTCAATTGTTCATTTCACCATTCTCGACATAATGTGAACTAAATATTCTTTCCTCCCTGGTATACATTACTTGATTTCTTCGATAAGTCATTCATTCTCATTTGTGGTGCGTTTAACAATAGTATAAGGTATATATTATTAACCATGTTCTGTGAATATTGATTAGGAACAAAAATAAAAACCTTCTATCTATTTAGCCTAACATTTTTATATTCATAATATTATTTTAAAATTTGTGTTTAACACTATTTCATCGAGGTCCCACCATTGACTGAAAGCATAAATAATATTGTGAGAAACATATATCATAATAGGAAAACAATTTATCTTGAAAAATAACTTTTAAAATGTTTAAATCATGACACCTGGAATAATATAAGACACATTTGGTTCATTATATTTCATTCATAGACAAATTCTACATAAATACAGAATAATAGTTTATAATGAGATTGTTGATTTCCAAAGCATATCCCTATGGAGTATCAAACTATGAGTTCAGAAAGGCCCATTATCGTGAACATGTTTCTTATAGATTCTAGATCATTACGATAATTTTATGGCTATTACTACTAGATTCTTATGTTGTAGAGACAAGTCCACATGTAGTATCCAGACATAAATTAGTTGTAGGGAATCAACTCAGCCTATACTTTATCAATATTCTATGAAATTTTGATATATATTAACTCATCCTTATACTTATCTTTATTTACATCAACATACATATCCTTATAAATATTTCTTATGATCTCACTAATGTTTTCTCCTCGTAGCTCCCAATGGATGACAAAAAGGTCCTCTAAAAAAACAACTATATAAACATAGTCTTCTCATACTTAGATATTACATATTTTTTAGATGAATATTAAATATATAAAAAATCTCATTCCCAATGACCATAATAGTTTAGGGACTTTGGAAATATAAAACACAATAATCATGTATAGTTGTTGGCCTTAAATGATTAAAAACCATATCTTTACCATTATTACTACTATTTTACACCATTATTTATATAATAGGAAAGGACACATATGGATGACTATGAATAGATTTTCAAAACTAGTATACAAGGGAGATATGTAAGAATTAATAAGAGAATAAGTGTATGATATCATGATCAAATCATTTTAAAATTATACCCTTCATTAGAAGGTAAATAAACATGAATCCTACCCTTATTTTTAGATGTTCATATGACAAGAATTATAATGATTTCATAGATAACATTCCATATGATTAAAAAGGATGGAATAAGAAAAGTAATATTCAAAAATACCAAAACATATAAAATAAATACTATTGTAGTCAAGGATCATATAAAAGGCTATCATAGTTGAATGGGTTCCCTCACAAACCATCATAATAGAAAATATTCACTCCCAATACCATAATAACATACAATGTCCCATAATAAACCATGTTCACTATCCATTCCATCAACATCTATCTCATGAGATATGATTCATTATCCAATGAATGGAAAAGAGATATATGACACACGAGTCAGATAATGAAATCATAAAAATGTCTGATACAATATCATACAAAGTTATAATATCATACCCCAAGAAATAAAATTGGTATCATAAACATTTCATCATTTATTATCATGAGGATAAAAGACAGGTTTCACAATCTGTTCATCATAGTGTAACCTATGAAATGATTTGGGTTTCACAAGCATTATACCCATGGAATATAAATTTGTTTCGTGTACACTTGTATATATAGACATAAACCATTGAATGAAATTATAAGATAATTATCCTTAGATAATATCATTTGTAAAGTGTAAACTATATTATAGGATGTTATCTTAGATGGAGGAAGATTTTAGAAGATCACTTGTAGAAATTTTTAAGGAAAATAAAAATTCATTTAAAATTATATTAAAATAAAAATATTTAATAATAACAATTTTTATGAAAATAGTTTTTAAAATTTATAATGTAATCTTAAGTTAAAAGAATTGTCGATTTTTGTACATGGATTATACTTTAAAACAGAATAATCTTCTCACAATATCTGTAGAACTCAAAAGATACTTGATTGGAAAGTGAAAATATGGTTCGTTTTAAAATTATTTTTGTAACAAGATAAAAGAATGGTATAAATTTCATTAAAAAATAAAATGGTAATTATAGAAAATTTTAAAAACTAATATTATAAAAAATATATATTGGGAGAAAATAGTTTTCAAAAGGAAGTGAGAAATAAAGTTAGATATAATTAAAAAACATTGTTAATTTGATTATGTTCCAAAGAGAGGGTAAATAGAACCATTACATAAATAAACACTTATAAACCAAGTGATATTAATATTACATTAAATAAAAAAGAAATAGATAATAATACATCATCAATGTAAAATTGTCATAAGTAATCCTGATAAATAATGAGATTTTAGAAATAAACATTTAAAATCTTGATAATGTTGAATCATAATTCCAATGAAATTGATGAATTATGTGAAGGGAAAAATTGAAAAAAATATATACATTATATAATATTTCAATGGGGAAGTATTTATGTCTCTTAAAATAACATTGGTTCATAACAGAACATGTGTATCAAAAAAATGAATATTATGAAAAACACCATTACATATTAGGAATATTTTGAACCATAAAAACACTGGAAAAGAGGTTGTAAAATGAATATGTAAAAAAATTAGTATAATGATCATAAAATCATTTCATAGGATGTATATATACCACATAATAGAGTAGGTGGTGAATATAGAATGGGTCTCATATAATTAAAATGTTACAGAGAAATCTCATACCATAAGTCTTGAATCTCATCGTACACATTAAAACATAGATTATAAAAATGATAAAAATATCATATATTTTCGTAATATGTATATATGTAATAATGAATAAAATTAGATATAGGAAATGGAATACACCGTTCATTTGGACAATAGTTCATACATTCGCATGAATGATTTTTCTATTTTTATTTTATTTTGAATAATGTAATAGTATATGATATAAAATGATTAAATATACATATTTATATCATATATATCAAAAAAATTAATAAAATCTCTTGAATATATTATATTTTATCTTTGATCAAATCAAAATGATTTAAGAGGTGGTATTCCGTTTTACACATGAATTTCATTTTCAAATTCCCAAAAAAATAATAAGGATAATGTTATATGATATATAATAACTATATTACATAAAAAATGGATATCATATTTAAAATTTAGTTTCACTGTTATTCCCATCCTTGAATTTATTTTATAGAAAATTGAATGATATCAGTCCATGAGGTTGTATTTTGTCACACACACAAAATGTGATTTCATAACACATTTGTTGGATGATTTGGAAGTTTTAAGATGTAAAATTAACAATATAAATTACATTATTAGTAATATTATTAATTTATTATTTCATAATTACTTCGTAATAATGAATGGGATTTTAGGAAGAAATAAAAAATTATCATTGATTAACGTTTCCTCTTCATTTTTTATCAATTATTGTTTTCACCAATGAAAATTTCATGATATGTGTGATTAATGGGTTAAATTGTGTACCCTTTTATAGTTAAGAGATTTGAAATTCTATAAATACTCAAAATTGTTACATATTGGAAGGTAAATCATTCCTCAAGATGATCCAAAATGATAATTAAATATTTTTAAGCATCATATAGTCAAATGAAACCTCAAAAAACATTTATACACATGCTTTCAAAATTTTGTTCCTAAAATAAAATGTTTCTTTATTTTACAAATTTGTTTTTCATTATGTATATTATCTTTCTAAACTAATTTATTTAATTTTTACGACTAATTTAGTTTGATCCATATTGGACATTTTTTAAAGAAATAAAATAAATATGATATCACATATATAAATTATAATCGTATGTGTGATGTATATAAATGTTAATATATGATCTTGTAACGCAAAATACACCACATTAAACATAAAAGTGCTTGGTGATTTTTTTTCTATTTATCAATGAATATATTTATTATAAATGAAAATTTGTTCCATGAATGAACCATTGTTGAAAAATATTATTATTTACACATCAATTTTCATATGAATTGTTTTTTAACGTTAAATTAATTAAATAAATATAACATATTATCAAAATTATATTAATGAAAATGTTGACGTTATTCAATTAATTTCAATTACTAAAATGTCAACACAATAATGGAAATAGTATAAACTATGTCCCAAAAAATTAAAAATGATATATTCATCCCCAAAAATATATATTCCAAATAATTTCATAAATTTAATTCAGTTATATTTTTTAGTGTCATTTGATTTATTTATTATTTACTAAATAATTTGAAAATATATTTTAAATTTATAAATGATCCATTTATCATAAAAAGAAAACATTAATGTATATAATTGTGGATAAATATTTACATATCATACAAGGTAATAAGAACATAATTTTTTCATTATATGTATCATATAGAAATATCTCATCAGAAAGCGACAAGATAATTCCATTGAAAATATAAAAAATTAAAAAACTGTAAAACTTTTTTTAAAAATTATAGGATATAATTTGAATATTTTTTTAATCTCATTTTAGAAGACATTTTTTTGATTGAACACATATTTCTGATTAATTAGAGCGTAAAGTTTGACATTCTTTAAAACACTTCATAACTATCATATTTACTAAGGAGTGTAAAAGTGGTACCAGTAAATAAATATATTATGAATAACCATGGGATAAATAAATCAAGAGTATTTATTGGATATGGATCATAAAATTTAATCAAAGGAATCATACATATAAACAATTTCGAAAAATGATGATATTTTTTCAATAAAGTCAAATAACATGGTAACATGTGATTATAATATCCTTGAATTAAATAGAATTTACATGAATATGAATTTATTAGGAAAATAATTTTATTCATCATATAACATTTGAAATGGTTGTATATTCAAATCAAAAATAATCTAGGTTTATTAAAAAGATGAATCTGAAAGAAGGAAAATTGAGGAAAAACTATTTTACCAATTTGGTTATATTTTAATAATAAAACCCTTGAAATAATGATCATAAAATGGGTATGTAAATACCAGTGTATTTATATATAATTATTATATAATACATAAATTGGAACTATATTCCCCCACTAAATTTCATGATTTGAAAATAAAATATGTATCTCATGAAAATAAAAAGTGAGATGAAATCCCCTTACATAATGTCTCGACTCTAGTCATACTTCTTAAAGACACCTATATAATAAATATAAATTTAATATCATAATTTTTAATGAAAACATTTCTCATTTATAGTAACATGTATGTTTTTATTACGACCTTATATTACCAACTTTTTAACAATCCTATGTTTTGATTTCACTTCGGGTAATATTATCTTTTTTCATCGTATGTGTGTTGATTTGTTTTATATTTAGATCATATAGTTTTATCATTGATTCCTGAAAGTAAATCAGGATAAATGTATAATTTATATTCAGAATATTTATATAATAATAATCTATATAATATAGATGTAAAAAATAGATCACACTATTAATGGGGACAGTTTTTCATACGTACACATTGACATTGTTTCCATTTTTATTACAATATTTAAGGAATGAAAGTGCACGATATATATATATATATTTAATTTTTTCTATTATATCATTTATACTATATAATTTGTATGAACATATTTTTAATACATTACATATAGTTTGTGACCAAATCAAATTACTTTGAGGGGGTGGTAGTCCATATTCCTTCAAATGAAAGTCTCATATATACAACAAAATGAATGGAAAAAAATTGTGTGTTTAAATAAAAAAATAGATGAGGGAAAAAATAAATAAAATATATTACGTAAATAAAATATTTTTCCACCATAATTTCCTACAAGAGTTCTGGTAAAAGAAAAATGAAAAATTATCATTTTTAGGCGGTAGTTCATCATACACATCAATATTATTTTTGTTACCCATTAGATTGATGTGTGGTAAATTGTAGGTCAAAAAATATAATAAAAACAACCTAGTATATTTAAGATATTTTATTATAAAATAATGTTATAATGGCTATGGATAGGGTGGCTAAGGAAAATATAATAAAGGATCATTAGAGAAGTGATCACCAATTTATCGGGTTACTCTATATTGTTTAGGCCAAAAGTCTTCTATGGATTTATTTTCTCCCAATGAGAATATTATAAGAGAAATATTGGGATTTTCAGAAGTGTATTGAAACGTTATTGGCCTAACCTATTAGGATCTATTGGGGTGATTATGAGGGGGGTCTTTTGGCATTTTATATGGAAAAAAATGACTGATATTGATTTTTTTAAAATAATTTATTAGTACACATGTTCTTACCTAACAAATTTAATTAAAAAAATATGTAACGTGATTCAATGAAATATATTTAGATCTTAGGTTTTGGACAAGTGGATAGGTTATTAGGTTCCAAATGACTACTGATTAGTCCCTATGAATGCTTAATATGACTTTAATTGATATGATTAATTTTAATCAATTTTACTAAACTTTTAGGTAAACAAATAACGCATTCCAATTAAAATATAAATATGATAATGATTAAAAAGGTGTACATTCATTTTTTTTATATTTAAATTCATTGAATTGAATAAATAACGATTAATGCTAATACTGAATATGGTATGATGTAAGAGTTCATTAATGTAGGAAAAATCTTCAATGGTTTGTTAAGATTTTATATTCAATTTCAAATTCAAATTTATTTTAATGAAATAAATTATAGTAATAAATTTATTATTTTTATAATGTGTCCATAAAATAAATAAATTATAATTTAACAATAATAATTATTTAAATGAAAATGAATATAATAAATAAAATGCCTTATTTTCACTATTCATCAAAAATTGATGTATCATAGAAAAATCACATAAATTCACCTTAAGATAATTTATGAAATATTATTTAAAAAATGAAGATTATTTTATCAAATTCATTTTCTACATATTTTAAAACATAATTTTTATTATTCTTCACAAAAGGACATGAAATTTATTTCAGTAGAGAAAATATTATTTTTAATCCTATAAAGTCATTCCAAAAAATTATATTGCTCATTATAAATATGTTTTATTCATATAAAAACAAAATAAAAATATTTGAATGTCAGTTATTACTATTCATATTACAATTTTTTAACTGCTAGTTTATAACTATCCAATTTAAATAATTATAACAATAAAATGATGTTTCTAAAAAACTCGTTAGTCTATGTTACATAATCAAGTCTAATGTTGTTTTAAACAATTTCCATGTCGGTGTTTCATTTAGGACATGACAATTAAATGTTTGGTAAAGAAATATCCATGTTGGGGTATTTTGAAAGGAAGGATTTACATATTGTTTAATATATATATATATATATATGAGTAGAACTACATCATATGTCACATAAAATGTAGAATATCAAAAGGATAATTAGTTATAATAAATATTTCACAAAATCTATTTTTGGTACATTCTACCCCCTTAATATAAATTTTTAACCAAATAATTTAATTTTATTAGTGGTTTATAACTTGAAGATTCACATCAATTAAACCCACATCATAAAAATAAATACGAAGTCATCCATTAAAAATAGGAAGTTGGAAACATAATGGTTAGTCAAAGTAACATATAATTCATTTTCCAGAGAAGACAACATAGGTGCGAAGTGATATCATAGACATGGAAGAAAATTATAATAATAATATTCTATTGAATATTCATAGGGAAAATTGATCATCAAATATGGGTGATCCCAAATAAATAAATCAACGATGATATACGGGACCATCTTACATATCATAAATAAAGGTTCAATGATAAATATTTTCAAATATACTTTTCATATATTAAGTGAATTATTTTAGTATCAAGAACCTATGTAAACATACTAAGTGAAATTTTTATTTTTCACGTGGACAATATCATTCTTTGGTTTCTCCATGATAAATTCCCACTTTATATATTATTATAGAGAATTATTGTGAATTTTCCATTCCTGATGACACAACATATTATGAGAACCATAAATATAATGATAATTCATTCTATTTTCCTTCACATATTATTTCTATAGAATAATTTTCATAGGTTATCAAAACATTCATAAATCCTTTTATGACAAGATACTACATTATTCTCACAAAATTAATTTTAGGATTAATATAATATTTCTATAAATTTTCATCCTCATAACAATTATGAACGATTGATATTAATATATTTATAAATAAAGTCATGATTTCTATATAGCATTGATCCCCCATATATCAAAATTCAACACTCTATTTTCATATTACAAACATGTAAGTATTATAATCATTTTTTCCCACGAAACATGATAATAACCTAAATTACAATAATTATTTTCAAAAAGATATTTTCATCATTAATTAAAGGAATTTTGGATATATTACTTAAATCTAATATGTTGTAAAAATCATTGATTAAGAAATATTCTATTTTTTTAATAATCATTTCTCTGTTATTATATATTGTCTAACATACATATTCAAATTCAACATATCCTTATTAAATGATAATTATATCTATTTTATTCATAACCATTTAACATTTCCTTTTCAATTATTAATGTAATCTTATAAAGAAAATACATATACATTTATGGATTAATTTAAAATTATCATTTAATTAAAAAAAATGTCATTAATCCAAATTATTATGAAACCAATACACAGGCATCATAAACATATTACTGAATACATATTTTCATATTATGAAATATGAATCATCTCTTATGTTTCCACATCATCAATATAATAATGATTATTTTGATTAATGTAAACAATAATGGAAGAATAGAACATTCCATTCACATGTTGTTTGCGGTCTATTTATCTTCATAAGTATAACTGATACTCATAAAACATTCATGAGCCTCTATATGACATTTCCACATAGGAGATATATTTTCATAATTCTTATACTTTTCAAAATAGAGACTTTAGATTTTAACCATGTTCATTCTAGTTCTATATTTTGACTACAACAATAAAGCCAGTGGCATGAAACACATCTCGTATAATAATGCGACATAATATTGAAAAATTACAAATATGATGTCAAGATCATGACATATACATTTTAGTAGATGAAACCGAAGGTTTATGTTATTGTATTTATATTCATATTATATTCAAAAAAGTTATAATGATTTGTGAAGATTTTTAGAATTCCATAAGAATATCCCCTAGGTGTGTCACTCCTGTTGTGCAGAAAGTCCCTCAGTTGTGTACCAGATTACTTTGAGGTAGGCCCAAAACATTATTATGGAGTTATTACTCATAAGTACATTTTTAATAGAAAAATATAATATTTCAATATCAATACATTTATGTTATGTTAGGAAACCACTCACTCAAGACTTTATTAAAATTCTAGGACATTTTAAAAAAAAATTAATCATCCTTATACTTATCAATAGACACATCCTTAGATATATCCATAGAAATAAATGTAGGTATATTATAATGTATCATCATCCAATTTTCTAAATATTGAAAAATGATTTCCTTGGATAACAAATATATTGAACTTGCATTAATATACAAGTATATTATATCATTTTTTTATAAATATTCAGCACATAGACCAAATACATTCTTTTGTATTATGATATTTAAGAGTCTTTAGAAACATATGAGAAAATAAATTATCCTGGTGAAATATATTCAACATATACCATTAATATCTACAACTTTACACATCTATCCAAAACCATTTTTATAACATGTGGAATAGAAATAAAAGAAAGGGGTGAGCTCAGATGCTCAGTAAGGGTATATTATGAAAATGAGTAAACATAACATGAGAAAAAGGGTATGGGACATGAACATAAAATTTAAATATCATAACATGTATATTAGAGAACAAAATAAATGTTGACATTTCATTGGATATGAATCATTTATAAATAATAAATGTAATACATGAATTCATTAAATAGTTATAGAACATGGAACCGTTGAAAAGAAATAAACGTATAAAAACCCTATGTTATATAATCCATCCAAGTCCATTATAACATGTTAGGCTTGGGTGAGTCACCAAGGTAACTACTTATAGATTAGGATTACCTCTCATGTACCCACTTGTTTTGGTAATAGTATATCCTCTCATTTACCCCATTTTTTAGTCTTGTGATGCCCTTCAATGTAACCCCTTGTTTTAAGCATCCAAATTCTTCTCATGTACCCTCTTGTTTTAGGATTATCATGTCCTTCACATTACCAACTTATTTTTTGAATTGTATTCCCTCCTACATACCCTCGTGTTAGTGAGTGGTATTTACTCGTGTTTTCCCACTTTTTGGGCATCTAATGTCCACTCGTGTACCCTTTAAGACCATAAAATTGTAATCATTACCCAATGCATTTGATAGAGATGTAGGTCCCAACCATAACCTAACAAAATCATACATACATGTGTCATAGTGTTACAAAATGTGCACCAGATCATAAACCATAAATATAAATTTGTGACATAAACACATAATCACATTTTATCCTATTGAAAAAATACATGTTTCTTAATTATTTCCTCAAAATCATAAACATTGAAAATATGCAATTTTATAAATCATATAATATTTGGAAGAGAAACATGGGCCATAAGCATCATTCCATAAAAACATAAACCATTCAATAAATATTATGAATGTAACCCTTATATAATTTATTTTAAGGGAATGAGTAACATTAATATATGTAATCATAGAACGAAAATAACATAAAAGTATATATTCAAAACATAAATTGAGGAAAAAATCTTTTCATATTTTAAAAAATATTTGTAAAAAATTAAACCTTTTAAAAACCATTTCCATTGAAAATACATTGACCTTTTGTATAGAGTACATGAAGACATTTTGAAATTGTTTTCCCATTAAAACATAAAAAATAATATTCATAACATTTTTAAATCTATTTTCATTGTAAAAATATTAAATAATCTTGAAAATTGTTTAAAGATATTTTCCACAAAATTTATAAATTCAAAATAATTTTTTTGGAAAAATATTTCCCATGAATTAAAAAAATTTGCTTCAAAAAATAATTAAAACCACTTTCCCTAGAACATATAAAATAATGATGAAAATATTTTGAAAAACATATTCCATGAAAAATATAAAATAAACTTCAAAACTCTTTTGAAAACATTATATATGAAAATTATAATATAATACTGAAAAAAATTTGTTAATAATTTTCATTTAAAACACAAAAAATGAGTTTGAAAATGTTTTGAATACAATTTTTCATGAAAATTTATAAAATAATATTGAAATTTTTTTAAATATATTTATCGTTGAAAATTTATAAATAGGGATTGAAAACATTTTGGAAACTATTATTTAAATAAATTTTAATTTATTTATATAATTTGACCATCAAACCTTAAAAAAATCTTCAACAGATTGATGGTGTACAAATCCCTAGATGTTGTACAAGGTAAAAATAATATTCATTTTCTATGGTAATAAGGTTAGAAAAATGTTCCTTTAAGAAAGAAAAATGAATGTTAATTTGAAAACATTGATAAAAGATGAAAATGAAAAAAAAAAATTAATTGTGATAGGAGATTATTATATTATTCATGTAAACCCCTTTATGAAAACATGGATTTGAAGGAACAAAGATTTTCTTCTGAGGAGATGGTAAAATCGATAATTTATAAATACACAATATTAATTATATTATATTAAAATATTGGAAAATAGAACCAATACATTAATATATTATGAAGGATGGAATGGCTCGCGAAGCGCTCAACGGGCGACTCATCGGGCGACTCAAAACCCTAGCATCTGGCCTGTTCTTCGCTGATTCCTGATGATGGCTAGTTTTGATCCGGCATGGGAACTCCCTCCTCCTGCTCCGGTTTCTACCGAAGCAGACTCTTCGAAAATTGAAGTGGGAAAAATAGAAATCCCTCTTCGCTCTGCACCCATCTCCTTTCGCGATGCCCTTCGAGGGGCCGATCCTCGCGATGTGACGGTATGTAAACAACCTCTCTTTAAGAAGCTTGAAGATGGTTGTTTTATGGTTGATGCAGATCCGGAAGCTCTGAAGCAAAGGATACAGCTCTGTAAGTACTCGATTTTGGGTCGGGTGACATATTCCACAGGTGATCGACCCTGGTCTCTCCTGGAGCTCAAGAATAGAATAGCCCACTGCTGGGGCTCTTCGAAATGGAGGATGATCCCCATCGGAAAGGGGTACTACCATTTCCTCTTCGGCACACAGGATGAACTGGACCAGGTAAGGAAATTCGGTAATTTACAACTCAAACCAGGTTATCTTAGAACACTGGATTGGGATCCTAACTTTAATCCATCCACACACAAAAATCACTTAGCTCAAATCTGGGTTAGAGTTCATGGACTTAATTGGTTCTATTGGCATCCGAAAATCCTAAATGATATTGCTTCCTGCATAGGGACTCCCATAAAAATTGATCATAGAACATTGAATGGGGAATTAGGGCTCTATGCTAGAATAATGGTTGAGGTCAATCTAGCTATTGAACTGCCTTCCAGCATTATTTTCAATGCCCCAGACTATAAATTTGAACTCAGAATTGAGTATGAAAAGATGCCACCCTATTGTGAAGTATGCAAATTGATAGGTCACAATCTTTCAAACTGTAGGGTGGTTAGAAAACAAATGGACCCTCCAAACACTAAGGATTGGCAAGAAATAAAACATGCCAAAAAGGGGCCTACTACCTCTGCCAAACAGCAGCCCCCCAATAGAGAAAAGCAGGACACTTGGGTTAAGAAATCCAATGTACTGTCACCTCTGCAAGGAAAATCCTGGGGGGAGTTAGTTGAGGAAGAGGAGACCCTCCAAAAAAATGATAATCCTGTTATAGTTTTGCATGATTCAGTGGCTGTAAGTGGTGGAATTAAACACACTTCGGCCACTGATGCTTTCCCCTCACACTCTCTTTCTTTGGTTGAACATGCAAGTAGGGACTTGGGGCCGGATGCTCTTACCCCTGCGGATCTCATTGCCAGCCCAGAGGTCTCCAATGCAACAGCAAGTGATTTGCAAAAATCTGCACACCCAGGTTCTTCGAATCCCTTTACTGCCCCGGTAGTGAATAATATGATGATGGATACCGTTAACACTGAAAATGATGCAGCTTACTCCTCTTATATTCCCACTATCACTGCACATAGCACCTCCTCTGTTGATGATTCTATACAACCTGTTACTACTGCCCAAACTGCTAGTAATTTTCCAGTAACAGGGGTTCTGGCTCCCCATCTTACCAATTCTGCTACCTTAGTGGCCAGCACTTTATCTAACACAACACACACTTCTGATTCTGCTCCTGCAGCATCTGTTTTTAAAATTACCCTTCCAGCATCTGCTTTGGATTCCGAAAACCTGGCACCTAATGCTGTCAACTCTGGCACTGTTATGGCCGGATCTTCCTTCAGCGTTACTCCCGATCCTATTTTCCCCCTTGAACCAACTCCTACTGAAAATTATAGTGCCGAATTGCAGACTCCCAATGTTGAAAAACCTGCATCTGCAACTGCACATTTTATAACAGATCACTCTGTTGTCCAAGCTGTTGGTCCTAGCACCACAGTTTCTGAGCATAAACCTGTCACTGATTCTAGCAACGACTCACCTTCTAATGCCGATACCCTGACAGATAACTTAAAATCTTCTTCCTCTTCTATGGCCACTAGATCCCAAAGAAAGAATGACTCTGAAAAATCCCAAAAAAAGAAGGGTACCAACCCTAAACGCAAGTAGAAATGAATTTTCTATATTGGAATTGCCAAGGTCTAGCTAACAATGACACCTCCACTACAATTAGGAGGCTTATATATTCTCACAAACCTCAACTCTTTGCCATCTCTGAACCCAAGGTTAACTTCAAAACCAACTACATGAGACTTGGTGCTCCTATGTATAACTTTCTTGGCTCGTGTAAACATGGAACTCAAACTGACTCCATGTGGATTTTTTATCATAACTCCCTTCAAAATGTGCACATCAGTAAAAGCACAGATCAACAGATTACATGTGACTTCTCATTGAACGGTCGTCTCTTTTTCTGTACTATGATTTATGCTAATAATAGATACCAGGATAGAAGGTCTCTATGGCTTGACCTTTCCGACATGGCCTGCTCTATTAAGGAACCTTGGGTCGTAATGGGGGATTTCAATGCCATTCTTAGCCCTTGTGAAAAAATTGGCCCCTCACATCTTACAATCTCCTCAAATGAGTTCAGGTCAGCTATTGATGATTGTAGCCTATTTGAAGTTATGCTTACTGGTGCCAAATATACTTGGTACAGGAAGCACCACAATAAAATGGTCGCCAGTAAGCTTGACAGAGCTTTTGTCAACATGAAGGCCCTTGATACTTGGGATAATCTTTCTAGTATAACCCTGCCTAGAATCAACTCTGATCACCATCCTATCATAGTGAGCTTTTGTATGACCGCCCATAAGAATCTTCTCCCCTTTAAATTTAATAATGTGTGGTCCTCGAACCCGGATTGTGTAGATCTTATTCACCGCACCTGGAACTCTATGAATCACCTTAAAGATTCATTTGCCTGTATTTTTAAGTTGAAAATCCTAAAACAGGCCCTTAAAGGTTGGTGCAAAGCTACTAGCTCTCAAATTGAACTTGAAATTTCCTCTCTCGAAAATGATCTTAGTCGTGCTCAAACGCAAAACACTATATCTGATTTCTGCTTGGATCCTCAACTGGAAGCCAACCTTGCCCTTAAACTTAATTCTCTGCTTACCTTCAAGGATAACCTCCGTAAACAAATGTTTAGGATTAAATGGCTTGTTGATGGAGATCGTAACACTAAATTTTATAATACTCTTCAAAGAATAAGAAAAGCAAATCGTCCTCTTACCAAGCTTATTCATGAAGATTTGCTCATTGATACTGAAGAAGCCATATCAGATCATGTCACCTCATACTTTTACAACACTTTTAATGGTCCGGATATAAATATTGACATCAGGGATAACATTATTCCCTTACTTGTTGATGATAGAGACAATGAAACTCTATTAAGCACACCGCTTTACCAGGAAATCAAAGATGCTGTCTTTGGTCTCAATCCAGACAGTTCACCTGGTCCAGATGGGTTCAACAATGGATTCTATCAAAAGCATTGGGACATTATCCAAAAGGATGTTTGTAACCTTGTTAAAACCTTTTTTTCCCATGGTTCTCTGCCTCATGGTATTAATTCTCAATTTTTAGTTTTAATACCTATGGTTGAAAATGCTTCGGAGATTCATCAATTTCGACCCATTGCCCTCATTAATACTCTTTATAAGATCATTACTAAAATAATTGCGAATAGGATGGCGCCCATTTGTGATAAAATAGTCTCATGGAATCAATTTGGTTTCATTAAAGGCAGGGCCATTCAGGAATGCATCTGTCTGGCCTCCGAAGGTACTAATAGTCTTAATAGGAACACCAGAGGGGGGTGTGTGGCCATTAAACTTGATATTAGAAAGGCCTTTGATACTATTGACTGGAATTTCATTTTCAGGGTTTTAAAAAACTTTGGATTTCAGGATCCCTTCATTGGAAGACTGAAAACCCTATTCAGATCTACCTATATTTCTATTCTAATCAATGGCTCTCCTAGGGGATTCTTCAATTGTTCTAAAGGTGTCAGGCAAGGTGATCCCCTATCGGCCATCCTCTTTGTCATTGCTGAGGACTACCTAAGCAGACTCCTAAGTAGCCTGGTAGCTCAAGGATCTTTGAAGCCCATTCAAGCTTCCAGGAACTTAAATATCCCTACCCACCTCCTATATGCTGATGACATCATTCTTTTTCTTAAGGGGGATCAAAGGAATATTCATGTCCTAAAACATGCTCTTAATCATTATGAGGAAGTCTCTGGTCAATCGATATCTTGGAATAAATCACATATCTATTTTGGAAAGAATTTTCCCGTCCGAAGGAAAAATGCCACTACTTCCTACCTTGGTATTAAAGAGGGTCTCCTTCCTTTCGTTTATTTAGGTGTCCCAATTTTTTGGGGTCGACCTAAGGCAAGCTATTTCACTAATATTACTGAACAAATTGTAAACCAACTCTCTACCTGGAAAGGAAGATCCCTCTCTATGGCTGGCAGGATCTGCCTGGTCAAATCGACCATTGTTTCCAAGATGGTTTACACTATGATGATTTACAAATGGCCCGCCAGTACCATCAAAAGGATCAATACCTACATCAAAAACTTCATATGGACAGGTAGTATTCTTGACAGAAAACTTGTCACTATTCCCTGGAAAACCTGTTGCAAACCCCTAGACAAAGGTGGCATTGGTATAAAAAATTTAAGGATGTTCAATAATGCTCTCCAAGCCCGTCTCACTTGGCGCATTATCAATGGTAATTCCAAAGCTTCTGATTTCTTGAACCATAGATTCCGCACCAAGCTCTTAAGTGGGAAGCTCAAATATGTTAATTCTTCAATCTGGCCCTCGATTAGAGACTCGTTTCAGAAGATCATGGAGAATTCTAGATGGATGGTTAGTGCTGATTCATCCATTAATTTTTGGTGTGATAAATGGTGTGGTAACCCTCTAATATCACTGCTACCACCTAATATCACCCCCAATGACTATAACCTTTCCATAAGGGATGTCTTACAATATCACAGACATGCTCTCCCTGACAATATTGCGCAGATCATTGATGAGCATCACTTTTCTCCTATTGGTGATTTCCTTGTTTGGGAACCTGCCCCGAATGGCATTCTTGACTCCAAAAACTTCTATCAAAATTACTTTTCTGAAAGTGATTCTATTCTACACTGGGTGAGCCATTTTGATAAGCCGTGGATCAAACCCTCTAGACTTAATCTCATTTGGCGAATTGCCCATAATAGATTACCCACTGAAGCTTGTCTACAATCCTTTAGCATTCAACTTTGCTCCATTTGTCGCTTGTGTAATCAACACAGGGAAGATGCGAATCACCTTTTTTTGTCGTGTGCGACGGCTTCTGCTTTATGGAATTATGTTTTTGACCTTTTTAATTGCAGATGGTCCTTTTCTGATACTATTTCTTTATTCCTTAACAAGTGCACTAGTTATGTTTTCACTCCTCAGGTTAAAAATCTGCTGCTCACGGCGGTGGCAGAACTGCTTCATGTGATCTGGTATGCTAGAAATGACATTATGCATAATAAGCGCTCATTTAGTTTAATTGCAGGTAAATCTCGAATTCTTATTGCGATACATGAAGCGGCGTCAATTCAAAAAGAATGTTGCACCAATTCAGTGGGCGATTTTGAGATCCTTCGTCACCTTCGTGTGCCCGGCGTCTATCCTCGAACCAAACGATCTTTCGAAGTTTTCTGGCAATCACCGATGTCAGGTTGGATCAAAGTGAATGTTGACGGTGCCTCCAAGGGTAATCCAGGCCCGGCTGGTTGTGGTGCTATATTTCGCGACTCGGCTGGTCTTTGTCAGGGATGCTTCTACGCTGGCTGTGCCCATTCCTCTTCCCTGGAAGCTGAAATGCTGGGTGTCATTCACGCCGTTGATTTTGCCCTTCAAAGAGGCTGGAAAAAACTCTGGATTGAAAGTGACTCTACTACTATCATTCGGGCCATCTGGAACGGTACCCTTCATCTGGCTTGGTCTCTCACCTCTCTTTGGACGAATTGTCTCAACGCTCTCCAAGGGATAGACTACATAGCCACTCACACCTATCGGGAAGCGAACTATGTTGCAGATGCTCTTGCCAACAAAGGCATTCATCAGTCCTTGACTTGGCTGACCTCTTTACCTGCGGTGTTCTCATCTTTGCTTGATAGAGATTGTAAAATAATTCCATCCTTCCGCCTCTTGTAACTTTTTTTCTTATCAATAAAATGCCTTTTACCCTTAAAAAAAAATTAATATATTATGAACAAAATAATGATAATATTATTCAAGAGTGTTCTTGAGATATAGAACATAATATTTCATCGATGTAAGAATGAACATAAATAATCCAAAAAAGTGTAGAGATTGTTTCAATAAAAAATTATAACATTGTAAAATTGCATCATTCTCTAAATGTAAAAAAAATAAAGTAAATGAGTAATATAACATAATTTAATGAATAAAATTAATGATATAACATATAATATTGAATATATAGACCTTGAAAAGAATTTAGCTATATAATAATCCAATGTCTCAATGAAGGAAAATTAAGACAATACAATTTTAATGATTTGCTAAAATTTTAAACATAAACCACAAGAAAAAAATTTCATATAATTAATATGTAAATACCAATAAATCAAATTTTATGAATCATTTAATGAATCTAGTTGTATTATAAAAACCACACAAAAGTAATGATTAGTGAATAATGCATGTACCACATGGAAATAAAAAAGTGAGTTGAAATCCTCGTACCAGATCTCTTGAATCTCTTTGTAAATGTTCACACCACCTATCAAATAGATAAAAAATTGTTAAAAATAGTTTTCTAAAATATATACTTATATATAATCCCAATAATTTTTTATTATTTATTTATACTATCTTATTGGTAACAATAATATGTTATGTTTTAACATTGAGTTATCTTTTCATTATATTTCGCATGAGTATTAATTTATTACATCTTTATTTATTATAGTTATATAATTATTTTTTGAATTTAAATCATGATATAAAATTCATTTATATTCATTATATTTTTACTATAATAAGGTAAATAATATATAAGTATGAAATGGAACAAAACATTCATGAATACATTAAATTATATGAATGCATGATCACTCTTTCTGTTTTTATAGTGTTATTGATAGAATGAATGTACATGAAATATAAGTATATATATTTATATATATCATTCTTACATTAGAATTATTATATAATATATATAATATATTTCATATCTGTTCAGTAAACCCATTCATAACACATTCCATGCAGTGTGTGAACAAATCACAACACATTGATGGCGCAGTAGTCCATAATACCTCAAATGAAATTATCGTACGTACGAAAAATAGAAATTAAAAATATGTGTGTTTTTAAATGAAAAATAAGCACAATGAAATTATTAATATAATATATTACATAAATAAATAGGGTTTCCATCATAATTTCCATCATGATAGGCAGTAATGAAAAGGTGGACAATAATCATTTAGTTAGGCAGTAGTTCTCCCAACACATAAATAGTATGTTTGAAACCCATTAGATAAATGTGTGTATATGTTTAGGTAAAAAAATTGCAATAAAAACATCCATAGATATTGAAGACATTTTTTATACAATAATATGATTAGTTGTCTGGAGGTGGTGGACAAGGAAAATAAATGAAGGAAGCATTCGTGAAGATGTAACCTAATAATCAATTAAGTACTTATAGTTGGTGACAAAAGGATTAACTAGATGTATTTCATCAGAAGGAGATAAATTTAGAAATAGGTTAAGGTTTTTTATAAGGTAATTGGTATTTTATTGGTAGATTATAATTGGTTT
Source organism: Viscum album (assembly GCA_963277665.1). Classification (NCBI taxonomy): domain Eukaryota; kingdom Viridiplantae; phylum Streptophyta; class Magnoliopsida; order Santalales; family Viscaceae; genus Viscum; species Viscum album. The sequence continues at coordinate 1,522,512,870 of OY728136.1, forward strand.
TAGATTTTGGATTTGTGGTGGTGGTGGTGGCCTTTAAAGGGAATGGAAAAAGACTCACTTGTAATTTCTAAAACCATTTAGATGAAAACATTTTAATACCTAAAAAACATCATAGAAATACAAAATAAAATAGAATTATAATTTTTATACTCTAAATATGTCTATAAAATTTGTTTTTAAGAAGTGTATATGTCATTTTCTCCTATGGTTATGTTTTAATCCATAATTATGTTTAATACGACCTTAATCGTTTTGATTAATTTAAATCTATTTTTATTGTATTTTTGTGTAAAAATTAACATTAGATAATTAGAATCAAATAATTTAACTTAGTAAAATGGATTATGTCCAGTTTCCAAAATGTAATTAACATAATTAGAAAAATTATGATTAACATTGATCAAATATATGGGATAAAAAATATTTTAATGTTTGAAAATTGATGAAAATGTTGTTATAATTTTTTATTCAATTTCAATGTGAAATTGAATATATTGAAATAAATTATATTAATAGATATAAAATTGAGCTATTGTGACCTTAATCCATATTTTAAATATAATTTTACATTAATAATTTTATTAATGAAATGACATATATTAATAGAAATGTAGTATTTTCACTATTAATAAAAAATGAGGTAACTCAGAAAAATCCAATAAATTAACCCAAAGATAATATTTACATTTTAAATTAAATAATAAATTTTTTAATGAATTTTAATTTTAATATATTTCTAAAATTTCTTTTTCTTATTTATATAAGTACATGAAATGTAGTTTATTAGAAAAAATAATATTTATAAATATAAAAAGACAATACAAAAAATTAAATTTTCCATTATCAATATAATATATTTATAGAAAAACATTAAACAATTATTTTTAAAGTATTTATATTGTTCCTTTAGCTATTTCATAATTTATAGGTTATAAAGAACACATTAAAATAATTATAACAACAAAATGATGTTTCTTTGAAACATTTTATTTTCTGTAAAATACACCATGTCAGTGTTGCGTGAAGTGCATTCCATAATGGTGTGGCATGTAGGACAAGAAAATTCGGTGTTCCGTGTAGTACAATATTAATTATGTAATTTTTAATGGAATGCATGAATTAGTGAATATATATATATATATTCTAGTGTGATGTGAAATGAATAATATCAAAAATTTATATTCATTTGGAAAAAAATACAAAAAATATCATGGTGTTATCGAAAAAATAGTTTACATTGTACAACTAAAATGAATAGACCATTGGTTGGTTACCTGCATAGATGTTATATAACACTATATTTGGGAATCCTTGGGGACCCAAACAGATTATATGTTTGTAGGGAATGATAAGGGAAACCACCCTATTATAGGTTTTTGATTATTTCTTATGAATAGGGGGCATGCGACTGAGCTGAGACTTACTATGCTATTATGATATATAACATTTTGTTATTGTTTCCAGCATGGATTAATTTTATTATAACATGACTAATTTATCATATTTTTTTATTCCCTAGTCATGTGACATGTATCATTTTCATGATTTTATATGAGATACTTTTGGTTTGTTTTGTTTTTATGTCTCCCTTAGTAGTCAATTTTATGAATTTTTATCTACTTCCTCTATTAAAATGTAAATTTTATTCCACTGTGTAAAATTTGTTGATGATGGAATAGTTCCCAACTGACACACCTAGGACCTCATTTCTAGTTTTCAGCCTATGGTATTTGGGGAGATATGCTCGATGCCTTGTAACCCAACGAGTTGGAGGCACTGTTGTGTGGCATATGGGTTCGTCATGATTAAAATTGGTATAAGAGTAATGTTTTTATGCAGTGACCTTTGGGTTATAGGACCACAAATATAGGAACATGGTGAACAACTTGTTCTATCATGTCTGGAATTGAATAGAAATGAATACATAAATTTAAATTAAAATGGATTGGATAAAAAAATCCATTATATGAATAACTGATCTACAATCAACATTTGATTAGGAAAGAGTTTTTATCTATAGATTATTTTGGGTGGCTATTCCCATTGGTTTCGTGGGGTTAATAGAAGGATGTGGGTTTCTATGGGTACATAGGGGTTATGACTAATCCTATTCATTTGATTATTATCTTTGATATTGTTATTTTTGTAGAGTTTTGTTTTTAATTTTTGAGACATTCCACCATGAGGACCATTAAAAGTACACTATAAGGGAGGTGATCACCACACTCTGAGGGAATCCTATGATGATCTATAGAAATATTCTCCTTCATTTCAAGCTACGGTACCAGACACTATTTCCAATGAAGGTGCTGAGTCAGATATCTGTGAGGGTTTCCTTCCCTTCATGCATACATATCATGGATCATCACATCCTGACTTTTCAAGGGCTCATCTAACACGAGCATCCCAATAATAGAATCATCCAACATTTTTTTGGATGTTGGTCCACTTTATGATGATATGTGGATAGATACTACATTGTAAAATCATGAGAATCAAAATACACCTCTTGGGATGAGGGTCCAGCTCGCTACAAATTTATAATGTGGAGAATCAAAGAACAGGTGGGATGTTCTAAACCTAGATTGGAGGAAGATAGATGTGGGTTCGGCTGATTAAAAAACGAAATTCATTGATAATTTATACCCCATGACTCTACGAGAAGAAAATTCCACTGAATACCCTCATCTAAAGGATGATGTGATGTCTATTATGGATAAATTGAAACGATTTATATAGTTGAATAAATTTTCACCAACGTAACATATTGATGACATTTCAAGGATGAGATGCTTCAAGGATTTTCCCTAGCATGGTATTTGAGCTTAGGTCAATGTTTTCATGTTGACTAATAAAACTCGGAGTGTGAATAAGGAGATAATTATAGAGATGGACCTAAGTGAAGCTTGGGCATAGAATAGAGATTCGCCTTTTCTTGACCCAGTTTTACAGTTTATTCAGTAGGGAATATCCATTTTAAGGATTCCCACGAGATGATTTCCAGTCAGTCTATGAATATTGGTACCTCTATGATTTTTTTATCGCTGTGGAAGTTGATGCCACATGATGAATCATTGAATCGATGATGCAATCAAGTGTTGAGATTTTGGTGGGATGGGCCATTTGAAATGTTTTTTAGGAATCTACATTTAGATATGAGTTGTATGGGATTAGATATAACACTGGGTATAAGAGTAGGATCCTTCTCTCCTTGTCAAACATGGAGTTGGAGTACTTCCAGTCAATAAGACTGAGGAATTGGTAGATAGGGTTATAGCATCTAGACAATAGTAGATTCACAGAGACATATAGCATGGAAAACTTTAGGAAGTAAGATTATATCATATCGACATGGTTTAGTCATGTTTTGTTCTATACAGCCTACCCCCAAAGAGAAAGGGGGTCAAACCATCTACTGTGTGGTGTATGGTCTTAGAACCATCTATTATTTCATATTCTATTTTTTATATTGGTGAAATATGATGATTAATATCAAATCTAGTCTTGAAAATCATTGGTATTAATGTGATGTCTTATGATAGAGTTTTTACATTGGGGACACCATTTCGAATCATAACGTTGAGTGTGAACCAATACATGTAGTTTCCCCTTCATGCTGGTGGGTGTCGCATCATCTACAATATTTATGTCCTTAATATGAAAAGATTTTATGTTATACATGACATCTATTGGATAGTAACTATTCATGATTACATCAAATGATATCCCCAAAGGGTGACTTTCCCATCAATAAATGGTTATGTGTATACTCACAAGTGTGAATGTGATTTCCATGCAAGAAAAGCTACACAACAAAATAATGAGATTTTTAAAATGACAACCCATATTACAAATTTGAATCTGGATGTAGTGGGAGTCAGTCGAGTGGACTTTCCTCCAGTTGTTTAATGCATTTAGTATGTATTTATTGATTAATTTTATAAATTACCTCTTATTACAAAGGTATAATTCTCCATCGAACTATTTTCATGTGTTGTACCAGTATCCCTTTCTTGTAGTATATGACATATTTGATCTTCTTTGGGGATCCCATATTTTCATAAAAATTTACTTGAGGTAAGGAAATCCTTAGGTTCATGTTGGTCATTTAGATATTACTTATTGGTGCTTTCATAGTATGTATTCTCTATATGGATATGTTGTTCTATTATTCAGTCCCACTAATGCTCCAATGGTTTTCATGGCGCTGATGATCCTAGTGTTCCATTCTTGTTTGGAATCGTTTGTACATTATTTTTGGATGATATCATGGTTTTTTATCATAATCAGCACTAACATTCCATTCTTCATGAGATCATATTGGATGAATTGACAGAGAACCAGTTATATTCTATGGTCACAATGTACCACTTCTGGATGGATCGCACTACATTACCGGGTCACATTATCTCAGAGATAGGAGTATTCGTATTACAATATAAGTTAAAAGATATAGTTTCCTTGGAAAATACCACGAAGGATTTTGGACAAATGGAATTTCTAAAGGATGGCTGGATACAACTAGAATTCTATATATAACATACAATGATTATCAGTTTCATTGAAATGATTGACTAAGATGGATGTGAAGTTCATATGGTCAGATTCCTAAGAGATATCTTGAAAGGATTTGAAAGGAATGTTCACATAAGTTTAGTCTTGATACTTCTATAATAGAGAAATTCATAGACTGTGCATTGTAATGAATCATATATTGTGTTTGGAGAAGTGTTATTGTTAGGAGATTTATTCATTGCCTATGGGTCTTGATATCTAAACACATATATGATGAATTACATAACACATGTTATCGAGATAGCTGTAGTTGTTAGAATATTATACAATTTGATAAATTACTTACTGGGACGGGGTTTTGTGTGGTTCATGGGGTAAAAAAGCCTTAAGTACATATTTAAAATATAGTTATGTATGTGAGGTGGAAATGGTCGGTGGAGTATACACAATTTATTTACTTCTAGCTTTATAATATGTCTGGTAAATAAAATTCTATGGATAATGCACATGGTATGTGGAATTAGATACAATAAGTGGAATAAGATAGTTGAGAGTGGAAACTTGTTGATTTGTTCTATGAGATGCACATAGAGGTGCTATAAAGGAACTGACAAACTTATTTATCATCCTTTTTTTGAGAAATATACCCCTATAGATACATTATATATGATGACTGTATTTTGTTCAGGGGTCTAGTCCAAGGGGAGAGGGTGGTTGGTGAGTATCCACCTCCTGGTTGATCTTTGTATGAGAATGATATCCCCATTATTAGAAATCTATTCTATAGCCATGGTTCTAAATAGTTTCTATCGTCCCTAATAGCATCGCTAAAGGTTATAGTCATGGATTAATGAATCATTTCAGGTATTTGCCTAACTATAGGGAAAACCATATAACCATGGTTTCAAACCATGGATAAATCCATATAACAATATATTAAACTACGTTGATATCCCTATAGACATGGTTAAATCCATTGATAATGCTTTATCAAC